>OU611910.1:977500-3915000 GCA_914767705.2 Tenthredo notha
TAATCAATACTGTAGTATTCATGGTGGAGATTAATTCCATCTATCCATCTATCCATCTATCCATCTATCCATCTATCCATCTATCCATCTATCCATCTATCCATCTATCCATCTATCCATCTATCCATCTATCCATCTATCTATCTATCCATCTATCCATCTATCCATCTATCTATCTCTTCCTATATCTCTCGATTTCCTTTTCTATCTGCGTAGAATTATGCCAAAATCGTTGATGCTGTGATCTGCGGTAAGGTACCTACTTCCAAGATTTTCCTACGCGCGTGATCAAGTGGAATTCGTACTCGACGATCATCATTCATTGTTTTGGACGTCCTTTCCAGTAATCAATTCTTCTATATCTGAACAAGAAACTAAAGAATATAATCAATACTGTAGTATTCATGGTGGAGATTAATTCCATCTATCCATCTATCCATCTATCCATCTATCCATCTATCCATCTATCCATCTATCCATCTATCCATCTATCCATCTATCCATCTATCCATCTATCCATCTATCCATCTATCCATCTATCCATCTATCCATCTATCCATCCATCCATCTATCCATCTATCCATCTATCCATCTATCTATCTATCTCTTCCTATATCTCTCGATTTCCTTTTCTATCTGCGTAGAATTATGCCAAAATCGTTGATGCTGTGATCTGCGGTAAAGTACCTACTTCCAAGATTTTCCTACGCGCGTGATCAAGTGGAATTAGAACTCGACGATCATCATCCATTGTTTTGGACGTCCTTTCCAGCAATCAATTCTTCCATATCTGAACAAGAAACTAAAGAATATAATCAATACTGTAGTATTCATGGTGGAGATTCATTCCATCTATCCATCTATCCATCCATCCATCTATCCATCTATCCATCTATCCATCTATCTATCTATCCATCTATCTCTTCCTATATCTCTCGATTTCCTTTTCTATCTGCGTAGAATTATGCCAAAATCGTTGATGCTGTGATCTCCGGTAAGGTACCTACTTCCAAGATTTTCCTACGCGCGTGATCAAGTGGAATAAGTACTCGACGATCATCATCCATTGTTTTGGACGTCCTTTCCAGAAATCAATTCTTCCATATCTGAACAAGAAACTAAAGAATATAATCAATACTGTAGTATTCATAGTGGAGATTAATTCCATCTATCCATCTATCCATCTATCCATCTATCCATCTATCCATCTATCCATCTATCTATCTATCCATCTATCCATCTATCCATCTATCTATCTCTTCCTATATCTCTCGATTTCCTTTTCTATCTGCGTAGAATTATGCCAAAATCGTTGATGCTGTGATCTGCGGTAAGGTACCTACTTCCAAGATTTTCCTACGCGCGTGATCAAGTGGAATTCGTACTCGACGATCATCATTCATTGTTTTGGACGTCCTTTCCAGTAATCAATTCTTCTATATCTGAACAAGAAACTAAAGAATATAATCAATACTGTAGTATTCATGGTGGAGATTAATTCCATCTATCCATCTATCCATCTATCCATCTATCCATCTATCCATCTATCCATCTATCCATCTATCCATCTATCCATCTATCCATCTATCCATCTATCCATCTATCTATCTATCCATCTATCCATCTATCCATCTATCTATCTCTTCCTATATCTCTCGATTTCCTTTTCTATCTGCGTAGAATTATGCCAAAATCGTTGATGCTGTGATCTGCGGTAAGGTACCTACTTCCAAGATTTTCCTACGCGCGTGATCAAGTGGAATTCGTACTCGACGATCATCATTCATTGTTTTGGACGTCCTTTCCAGTAATCAATTCTTCTATATCTGAACAAGAAACTAAAGAATATAATCAATACTGTAGTATTCATGGTGGAGATTAATTCCATCTATCCATCTATCCATCTATCCATCTATCCATCTATCCATCTATCCATCTATCCATCTATCCATCTATCCATCTATCCATCTATCCATCTATCCATCTATCCATCTATCCATCTATCCATCTATCCATCTATCCATCTATCCATCTATCTATCTATCCATCTATCCATCTATCCATCTATCTATCTCTTCCTATATCTCTCGATTTCCTTTTCTATCTGCGTAGAATTATGCCAAAATCGTTGATGCTGTGATCTGCGGTAAGGTACCTACTTCCAAGATTTTCCTACGCGCGTGATCAAGTGGAATTCGTACTCGACGATCATCATTCATTGTTTTGGACGTCCTTTCCAGTAATCAATTCTTCTATATCTGAACAAGAAACTAAAGAATATAATCAATACTGTAGTATTCATGGTGGAGATTAATTCCATCTATCCATCTATCCATCTATCCATCTATCCATCTATCCATCTATCCATCTATCCATCTATCCATCTATCCATCTATCCATCTATCCATCTATCCATCTATCCATCTATCCATCTATCCATCTATCCATCTATCCATCTATCCATCTATCCATCTATCCATCTATCCATCTATCCATCTATCCATCTATCCATCTATCCATCTATCCATCTATCCATCTATCCATCTATCTATCTATCCATCTATCCATCTATCCATCTATCTATCTCTTCCTATATCTCTCGATTTCCTTTTCTATCTGCGTAGAATTATGCCAAAATCGTTGATGCTGTGATCTGCGGTAAGGTACCTACTTCCAAGATTTTCCTACGCGCGTGATCAAGTGGAATTCGTACTCGACGATCATCATTCATTGTTTTGGACGTCCTTTCCAGTAATCAATTCTTCTATATCTGAACAAGAAACTAAAGAATATAATCAATACTGTAGTATTCATGGTGGAGATTAATTCCATCTATCCATCTATCCATCTATCCATCTATCCATCTATCCATCTATCCATCTATCCATCTATCCATCTATCCATCTATCCATCTATCCATCTATCCATCTATCCATCTATCCATCTATCTATCTATCCATCTATCCATCTATCCATCTATCTATCTCTTCCTATATCTCTCGATTTCCTTTTCTATCTGCGTAGAATTATGCCAAAATCGTTGATTAACTTTTCTTACAGTTGGTTGAACAACTTGCCTCGCCAACTATGTTTGGTCAATAAATTCATCCCCATATTTCCATAGCAACACTTTTCCTTTACGAACTGAACATGAAACCTGCATATCGTTCAATGTAAGACAGAAATCGATCCCTAAAATTAATAGTTGTGATGGTAAACGGTAAATAAAAACAAATCTGATTTCAAAAACCTTTTAATAAACAAGCTTCAGAGTCTATTACATAATCGCGAGATGATAAGTCCTGAATTCTTAGTATGGGCAAGTATATGCAGTGGAAAGAACACACCTTTGAGTGTTTGCGTTGAAAACCGTTGTCGTAGGACAAGTAAAAGTAGTTAGGGTGTAAGTCGAGTTAGTTTCTAAATAGCAAAAGTAATATGCTTGACAAGTGGTGTCTGTAGTATTAGGGAATCTTCCAGCCGATGTACAAATATTGTCTGTAATTGTTGCCACTGTAGTAGTACTAGTATCAGTCGGGCATGTGTAGGCCGAATTCAAAACGCATACGGCACTATTAGGATTGAACAAGGTGCCATTTGGACATTCGAATAAAGTTGGAACTAGGATACCGAGAGTAGTGCTGTTGCTGCAAAATATATACTGCGAACAGTTGTTGTTCACAGCAAAACGTCCCTGTTGAAAATTTATAACAAAACGATTATTTTTCGATAATATAAAAGCTGCGAAGGTTCTTTCGAAATTTTTTTTTTTCATAGACTATCGTATCATACCGTTGTAGTGCAGTTGTAATAAGCTTCAGGCTCGGTCGTGCATACTGTCGAACTACAATAACTTGACGAAGTCGAATCGCAAAAAGTATTTGCTGCACAAGTAAGAACAGCACTTCCAGGTACTCCAGAGTTGCATATTTGTAACGAGGTACAAGATGTGCAGATGAAACCCAACGAGTTACATGCTTGTCCATTTCCAAGACACCAGAAGAAGAATCCATGGAGAGAAAGCTTATAAAAAAATAAAATAAAAAAAAAAACGATTTCGAAAGGTTTTTAAAATTTGTTTTATGAAATTTACTGGCCTTTTTTAAAACAGTTGAATCGATGATTATATACTCACAAGTAGGAAAATTTTTAGAACCATTGTATCGAAGAGTTGATTAAAAAATGAGTCAATTTTACAAGTGTTCCACTACGACCCCAGTACTTATACCATTTACCGTTATGACTTTGTACTAATTCGTTGATCTACTTAAATAAGGGTACAATTGAGTTTTACATATTTATTACCATTATCGAGAATTGTAAATACGTATTCATATGTATTATATTCTTATACAGCATAAATAAAAAAAAAAAAAAATGCATATATCCCATATCTCTTCATACAATATCATTCTATTCGTATATATAACATCGACACACTTCGAAATAGATTTTTTTCTGATATCAATGTATGTGCCATAAATATTTGATTATGAAAGTATCAGGGTAGACCTTTATAACTTAATTAGTGCATAATTGTCCTGTTGACATACTCGTTATGGGCTTGGTGAATGATTATTTTTTAGGTGTGTATCAGTCATTATAAAAATCTGATAACAATTTAGGTCATCGATCCGGCGAAGTAAAATATAAAAAATTGCAATCGATAGAAAAATCAGTTCGTTGCAAATATCAATTAAAACGTAATCTAAAAGCTTATTTCCATCATTACTTTGTTTAAAATTTATATGCTTTTTTTTTAGCGCTTATAAAATTGGCATTTCGCGTGATGCGAGGCTATCATCAGCTAAGATCTGCTATTTTTCTCTTCAAATTGGTTAATTACTCAGAAGTAATGATGAAATCGGACTAGGGCTACAACAATTAAGTATCTAAACGTATGTGCTTTGAATTGACAGTGTGATATCATATTCTGTACTTATAATAAACGATAAAGAAAATTCTGAGTTTCTGAAGTTCACACAATTAATTTTTAAACCGCAAATTTCCCCGAGTAATTGCGTCAATTTCCGTCAGTAGAAAAAGAGAGCTTATAAATTTATACATCGGTACGATAATCGAATGTATATGATTTTTATAATCTTATGATCCTCTAATCTACTTGATAACTAATTTCAAGGTTGAAGAGACTATCAAAAAACAATAATTATACAATGAACCGATTATTCTTCATTGGCTAACTCGCCACATGTTTAGCAAACTAGCCGGATAAAAAATTGCCATATCTCGGCATTTGATTAGAAACGTTATCTTTCACGAGGAAGAAAAAAAAAAAATGTCGCTACGAATTAGTGACTGATAATCTAAATTCTAAATCATCATCATAATTGATAGTATTTCCAATTATTCCATTAACAATTACATAGACTTTCCGTTAAAAATTATCATTCTGCGTCTCGTTTTATTTATTCATCGCATATATAAGATGATCGCATTTTTCCAAGGATTCGAAGAGTTCATTGTGAAATAAATTGCTTATCGTGATTCCAATGATCCGAGTCTACATGGATTCTAACAATTCATTATACTTACGAATCGAAAGCCAGTTCGTTCACTGTCAGTGTTCATGCGGTGGGATAATCGACGAGAGAAAAGCTGCAATGAGGCATATGCAGAGTGGGGCTTATGCTTGAAAGCTGCTACCAGCAGTTTGAAGTTTCCCGTTTTTTATTAGACATCATTCAGAGCTCGTCATAAACTGTGAACGTGAATCAGAAACCGAATCTGATATCTCAGCTTCTTTAATTGAAATTATTCCGCGAGTTATGATCAAGTGAAAAGTTTTAAACGCATCAGGATAATGGTCCGGATTACCTTAAAATGTGCTCTAATCTTCATCGCGTTTGGATATCATCAAGGTAACGTTAAAAAAAATTCAACTCATAGCCAATTTCTTCGACGATTTTTTGTCTGCTTTTATTTTAACGAACAAAAGTCACATACTTTTCGTATAATTTCAGGACTCATTAAGATTAGGTTCTTGAAAATAGCGATTTTTCATGCTTTTAGATTTTTATTATAATCTCGATTACTGATATATATATATATAAGCTCGTTGTTGAGTCAATTACTCGAGTCAATTTCTTGGTTGGCTACATGCGTGTAACGCGATAAGCCCTAAGGAATAGAAAAAAAAAGGAGAAATTTCTCGGTTGCAAGGAGTCATACATTTCCTTGATACCGCGAATACGGACATTATCACACAAAGAGTTGGACAAGAGATAAGTATTTATGAAGTGTGTCAACTTCCTTTCTGACTCGCCGCAAATGAGCTGATCGTTATAATATTTTTGTGGTAAAAATTTCTTGGATTAAAGTGAACATGAAACCTCTACATCCGTGGAAAATACCAACTGTAGTATTTCACAAAAAAGTCAGTTTTATATCCTTCTCAATAAATCCTGATCCTTATATATATATCCAAAAGTTGATCATTTTTTTCGGGCACTTTTTCACACGCTACTATAATTATAGGATGAAAATTGATCCTGAGGGTCAATCGAAATCGTTCTAAAAAAACGAAATATCAGTCTTCTTTTAAGGGAATATCAAAATGCTGATATCCCAAACACTTCTGTATATGAATTTATTCTCGTTATACAGGTGTGATGGCAGGAAAACCAAGGATGATACCGGACGAAGAGGAGCTTCATATACAAGAAGGAGACGAGTTGAAAATTCAATGTATCAGTGAAAACAGCGTTCACTTTTCTAGACAGATACTCAAAGCCAATGCATGTATTCTAATACTATATTGAAAGATTTTAAAGTTCGCCAATGCAGCACATGAAAATATCAGTAATATTGTAAACTCTGATTCTACAGATTCAGCAATCAGAATATCTGATCGAAAACGATACGTATTCTGGTACTTACACCTTTATTCGTCCCCATACAAATCACAAAGATACCGGATGGTACGCTTGTGCAGATGAGGGTGTAGAGATCAAGAATGACGAGCAAGTTATCGATCATTCAAGCGCTGATATTCGTTGGATTTACGTATACGTAAATTGTGAGCACGATTTTACATCCTATGTAACGATGAACATATAATTATTACGTTTTTTTTTTACCGGCTTCTGTATCTATTACGTTCTTCAAGATCGTCAGTTTCTCAATCACCGTCTAAATTTTGACAGTGCAGCTAAATGATGGTTTTTCTTTCAGCTGAGGTACCATTTGCTGTCATGGATCATTTATATGAAACAATATCCATAAGGGCAGGCAGTGATGGGGTCATACCATGTCGCCCAACTTCAACAAGTTTGGAAGTGGTACTTGCGTCTGCCGATGGTGTAAGTGAATAAAACATGTGAATAAAAATAAATTCGATTTGTCGGATTTTACATTGAAAAAAATTGATGATTTATTTATAGACTGTAATAGTGCCTGAAGATATGAGCTATGATTCGAGAATTGGATTCATCATGAGAAACGTTGGTATAGAACGTACCGGAGAAATTTATATGTGTAAAATTAATGGGACCGAACAGTATGGCGACCAATTGTGGCCAACTTATTACATAGTCGTTACAGGTGAATATTATAATTTTAGTAAGCCGGAGATAAGTTAATTAAAAAATATTATAATGAGTTCTAAAATTTTCTAAGAAACGAATACAAGCAGTTTGCCTTTTTTTTATTTTATTTTTCCTCGTTTTCTTTGATACCACATATCTTGCCATTACGATAGGATCGTTGCTGCGAGGATCTTATATCCTTTAATTATCCTTTATACAGACAGTCAACAACTTAAGACGCCAATTATCAACCGAGATAAATTACGACACGTCGTTTGTGGACAGGATCTGACTTTGGAGTGCAGCATCACTTCATCAACGAATATAATTGACTTTGACTTGAAATGGAAAGCCCCGGACTCAGTTCCGGTAAGTTTGATAATTTTTTAATAAAAGTTATTTCGCTATGAAGATCAATAATTAAATCTTCTTATTGATAGAATGGTGAAAATGTTTGAGGATTTGATTGCATATAAAATTTCAGAAAGAGAGATTACAATACTCTGAAAAGCCAAAAATGACTAAAGACAGCGAGACAATGTTCATTTGGAAAGTAAACTTGACGGTAAATAATATTGAAGAAAGTGATGCCGGTAAATACATTTGCCTTACTACTAAGAGTGGGTCTGGTGACGAGGAACAGTCGTCGATAGATATTAAATGTTCGGGTGAGCATTCTCCTATTCTCAAAAATTATGCGTTTTAATTCGCGATTATCAAATTTTCTTTAACTAGAGTTTAAGGCATTTTTTATTTTCATAGATCCCAATTACACTTATGTTAATCTGACCGTGGAAGGTCAGAATGACATAGTATTAAACGAAACTGAAATTGCCAGATGGAAGATCATAATCAAGACATATCCTGCTAATTTTACCTTCGAATGGTGAGTCGTGTGTTATATTTCCGTATTTTTTATACACTATGTAGATTATTCTGAAATATAAGTATATATACGTCCTTTTTTTTTCACTCTATAAATTCAGGCTCAAACCGGATGGAACGAACATCACTGAGATCGGCATACAGGATACTGATAAATACTCTCATACAGTGAATGGATTTAATCACATTTTCAGAATATCAAAATTAGATATTAAAGACAGTGGTCTGTACACAATTCGCGTTTCTACTCCAATGGATGTGTCAAACATCACCCTGCCATTAACGGTCGAAGGTAATTCATCATTTTTCTTATTGTATACTTATTAATCTTCTATATTTTGCGATATCTTTAATTCTCTTCATTGCAGCCCCACCCAAGGCTTCTATTGTTAGAAATTCATCACCCTATGAACGAAAAAAGTTTGCTATTTTATCTTGTGATACATCCGGTTCACCTCTACCAAATGTAACATGGAGTTATATAGAATACCCTGAATTTCCATCAAAAAAAAATTCGATTCGCAGATCTCTTTCGAAGGTATTAATCCGTCTTTATAATCAATTTCACATTCTATTATCGAAGATATGATAATAATGATTATTATATACTCATATTTTATCCAGAATTTACCCAACGAACAGGACCATCCTTATAGCTTTATCTCACGTTTAAACATAACGATTAATAGACCAGGAGATTTGATATGTAAATCATGCAACAAATTTAATTGCACCGAAGCCATCGAGTTGATTACGGTTTCTGGTAAGCTTGAAATAATTTCTGAATTAACTAGAATTTGAATGATTTAACTGATTTATACAGTTTGATGATATAGTCGTTCGTCTTTAACATGAATATCTATTTTTCTATCATCATATGTGTAGATGCTGATATTTTTAACATAAGGGGTCCGAAATTGGTCGCTGAAGGAGATAATGTTACTCTGACATGCACGGTTTCTCGTCAAAATTTCACTGACTCGATTTTATGGACGCCAAGTAAGATTTTTCACATATTTTAATTAAGTTTTCCTAATCTATGATGATGTCATAGTCAAATTTCTAACGAAACTAACAATATGTTTTGGATTATTTTCGCAGAACCTGACAATAGTCGTATAAAGATTTTTCACGAAGGTGGAAATCAAAGAGTACGATCAGAACTTGAGTTACTTAATGTGAACAAGTCAGACTCTGGAATTTACTTTTGTCAAGCTGAATCCAAAACAAGTGGAGATCAGACAAAGAATCATACCTTGGATGTACAGAGTACGTAAAAATCGTGTCACTGTAGATCAGATGAAAAAAAAAACCAACATATCGTTCCGGTAGAAAATTCGTTAATGTGTTTTTTTTTTTTGACTTTTTTAGGTGCTAGTGAGGCAAAGATTATTTACGCCAGTTTTAATGATTCCGAAATTTTGATCAAGTACAAGTACATTAGCGAGAAAATGACACTAAGATGCAACGCGGTTGGAGTACCAATACCTCGAGTAACCTGGCGCTGGGTAAAATGCACTAATAGTGAATTTGGATATGGCTAAGCCAGTGTATTCGATTTTCATAAATAATGACAATGATTATTTTTTTACTTTAAAATTTAGAACAACAAGATACTGTCAAGAAATAATCAGTACGAGTTTTCAAGCAACAATTTTATCTTGTATATAAAATTCTTTCTGGAGAGAGACAGCGGTAGATATTCATGTCATGCTGAAAATCGTCTTGGCCATGATTCGCGTGGAGTTAATATTAAAATCGAAGGTAATTGCACGAAATCGGTAGACTATGTAAAGTAAGTTTGTATATATTTAATAAGAAAATAGCAATAATATTATGATCATTTTCAGGAGCGACGCAAAGTGATATCACACCTTGGATAATTCTGATTTGTGCCCTTATCATAATCATAGTCATAGTGATTATTTATATGTGTATCAAAGTCCGCCGAGAAAAGGTAAGTAGTATAATATCCAGGTGCTTCATGATCGAACTAGCCATTTATTGAATCTTCTTTCAGGCATTTAGAAAGGAGCTTCTTGCAGCAGGGTTGACTCATTTCGAAAAAGGAGCACTGGAATCTTTGAATCCTGAATTAACTCTCGATGAACAAGTCGAATTATTGCCCTATGATAAAAGATGGGAATTTCCAAGGGAACAATTGAAACTTGGTACGTCGTTTTCAGAGAGTTAAAGGAGATACAGATATCTGACAGTTGTAGTTCGTTGAATTACACTCGTAAAGATCTTAACAATGATATGAAACCCATATGATCGGACGTTCCATTTCATTTTCATTTATTTTGCGATTCAATGCTGGTATTTCTGTGCTGAACAAGTTCGATGTCATTGCAGAGAAAGCTCAAGTTATATTGTCGTTTTTAATGTAAAATATTTCCTTGCAACATTACTGAACAGGTAAGCAACTGGGAAGTGGTGCATTCGGAGTAGTGATGAAAGCAGAAGCACGAGGAATTATAGTCGAAGGAGAAGTCACCACTGTTGCAGTTAAAATGGTACGACGATCGGCTGATCCAAGTTACATGAAAGCTCTCTCTAGCGAACTCAAGATTATGATTCATCTTGGTCGACATATGAACGTTGTCAATCTTCTCGGAGCTTGCACAAAAACGATCCTTACCAAGCGTACGTTTTTCCCCAATTTTTTTTTTTTTTTTCTTAATATTAACGAAGAACTTTGTATCATGATGAAAATTAACATTCGTTTGTAGGTGAATTATACGTTATTGTGGAATACTGCCGCTTTGGAAATTTACACAACTATTTGCAACGTCATAGAGATAGTTTTATCAATCAAATTGATCCGTCTTCTCAAAAGATTGATCCAACTTTTGGATTAGAACGTTTGGAGTCACGCCTGAGTATCGGTAGCCAGAATAAGTAAGTTTTATGTCAGATATTCTGATTACTGATAGTCATATGAAATTAATCTGTTTTTAAATTAACATTTCATGTTCTTTCATGCAACGTTTTAACTAACATCGTGTCGTTTTGCTCTGATCATCCAGGTCGAAGTACACACCGCGATCTTTTTCTACTAGCGATGGTATCAACTCATCCGATAGCAGTAACGGTATTCAATTAATTGACTATCATTTAGGCCAAAATTCTGAAGGTATAAACATGTCCCCTGATGGTGGTATACTAAGTAATAATTCAACTCAGCCTGGTTGGCGATCCAATTATCGGGGTGACTATAAAGATCAGAATTTGAAGCCGATTTGTACACAGGACTTACTCTGCTGGGCTTGGCAGGTTTCACGTGGTATGGAATACCTCAGCGCCAGAAACGTGAGTTTGAATGATCGAATGCAAGTAGCTTGATCTTTGGTTACTCTATCTTGTTTTTTTACCAAATTTTCATACAAGTCAATCATGGCCATTGTGAAAAATGATGAAAGCTGCCCCATACATTTCTGACCCAACTAAACTGCGATAGCTCCTGATATTTTGACATTTGTACGTTTCATGGTCAAGGTTTTGCACGGTGATTTAGCAGCAAGAAATATACTACTCGCCGACGACAACATAGTGAAAATTTGTGACTTTGGTCTGGCGAAAAACATGTACAAAGACAACAATTATAAAAAAAAAGGTGACAGCCCTTTACCAATAAAATGGATGGCCGTTGAGTCGATAAGAGATCGAATATTTTCAACTCAATCAGACGTTTGGTCGTTCGGAATAGTCTTGTGGGAGTTTTTTACCTTATCTCAGACTCCTTACCCTGGAATGGAAGCTGAGAAACAATATGACAGACTAATCGCAGGATATCGCATGGAGAAACCAGAATTTGCAACAAAAGATATGTGAGTTTACAACTATTGACTCAAAAAATGAACAATCTTTTCTCGACTTACATATATCTCACGCTATTATTATATCACACATATCTTTCAGATACAATTTAATGCTCAATTGTTGGCAAGCAGATCCATCTCTACGTCCAATGTTCCCTGAGCTTGCCGAACAAATTGGCAATCTATTGACTGAAGGAGTTAAAACAGTGAGTAGCAATATTGGAAGTATTAAAGATTTAGCTCATTAATTTTCCAGTTATTGGAAAAATTTCAATAGTGAGAAAACGAGTTTGTATAATCGATAGAATTTCACACTAATGATCATGCATGTTTCAGCATTTCATCAACTTGAACACTCCCTACATGAACATAAACGCTGAAGCCTTACAGAATGGGCAGAGTGATTATCTCACAATGATGTCTGCCCCGAATCATAGGTATTACAATTCGCATAATCCATTAGTCGAAGTGCATGGAGATGCAGCTTACGTGTCCATGAATCGACTCAAGCAGTCTAGTCAGTCTGGCAATTTGACTCCAATCTTAGACCCCGAAGAATCTCACAACAGCTTTCCAACTTCTGATCAAAATGCTTCAATTCATTCTGATTCAGAAGATTGTAGCGATGCTAGAGTCCCAATGCTTAAGACTGAAAATTCTTATGTGAAGCATGTAAACGAACAACAAGTGAAAACCGAGGGTGTAAATCGCGATAAAGAACAAAACCAGAATAAAGTAGAATCTGGATACTGTAACTTCGTAGCTAATTCGGATTACGCTAACTTGGGAATCAAACAGTCTTCTGCTGATAAGAAAAATCAGGATCCAAAGTTGAGCGAAATAAAATCGCAGATTAATAACGGGAAAGAGTTTTCTCCGGCCAAAATTATCGGCAATAATATACCGAAACTAAAAATGCCCAATCGTTTTGAAGGCGATAAGGCTGATTGTTTTAGCAATCCAGGCTACGTGCATATGACTGCTAAAAAATGAGGAGCGAACAAGGAAATTGTAATACCTATATAGCATAATTTTATTGAAGAAGATTTTTGAAACATGATAAAGTGCCTTGATAAGACGATATTTGTCGGCTTTTCAGTCAAAACTAATTGACAAAAGGAAAAGGTGATTTTACAGAGTTAAACTTGCTCAAAAACGGAATCGGAATTTATTTCGCCAGTTTTTCCTAAAATGCCTAGGTTTGTGTTATAAATAATTGAATAATAGCCAACGAGGTGGGAACTGTGACCAAGCACTGTAGATAATTTAAATTCGGAAGATTTTTATATTGTATCGTAATTTTAATGTCCTAGTCTTTTTTATACATATATAATTACATCTCAGAATATACCTATAATTGTAATAAATTATGTTTTTTTACTGTTGATTATTATTGATTATAATCAGTATATTAATATACATCGGAGATTTAGTTCCATGAAAATATACTTGTATACGTATTTGTATAATATGAGATCGACGTACCATGAATACTCACTCATTGAATATAAGCGATATCAAGACAGTATATTACTACTATTACTACTTTTGTGGCGAGAAATTTATGCAGATCTTGACTGAAAACGATAGACAAGACAAACACTCGCCCTTAAACATCACAATATCAAGTTAATTGATTTCTTTTTGATAATTAGAAATAATCTTCTATCCTAAAAGCTCTCCTCATGCCTGTGAATAATATTCATTGAATGCACTTGACAATAAATCTATGTATTTATTCAAATCTTAATTCATAAGCAATGTTTCAGGATAATAAATAAAATACATTCGTACGATACTAGATTTTTATTTAGAAGTAGCTTTTCGAGTTACACCTTAGCAACCCCTCAACAATATTGAAGGGATGTTAAATTTACAAATATCGATAACTTACCATCGTATATAAAATTCCCTGACTTAACGACAGAGAGCATTTGACAGAAGCTAACATCCTACAAAACGACCAACTTCACACCATTACCGTTGCGAGTTGCAGCTTCGTTCATCACCTCCGTATTTCGCGTTCTTGGGACAGTTTCATTCCGCTAAAAGACGCTTATTTATATAAATTCGAGAACAACGTAGCTTGAAAGACAATTAAAAATGGTAAGAATTATTTCACACATTTACTTTCTTTATCCTAACCTTCTGAATCATGTATATTCAGGTCTTTACTCTATCATCCATCGAACATGACATCTGCAGTATTTCATCTAGGTTATGTTACCGCTTTAAACTTTACAAACACGCAATCGATCGATTTCTGTCTTAAATCGGCTCGTTAATCATCGAATATATCATTTTATCTATCAATTAACGATTCGCTGTTATATCCCGGAAGATTTCACTCTTATAACGTCCCGTAAATACAAATCGCAAATAAGTTAGGTTAGGTTACCTTACGTACGTTACGCTTCAATAAATATCAAAAATAACCAAAATTTTGCTTATAGAGTTTTGGTCTACCTTCCGTAAAGCCCAAACCTTCCCAGGGAAGTATAATAAGCATACCTGACGACACACACGGTGTTCCAAACGCCCTCGTTTCAGGGTAAGATAAAAAAAACTTTGAGACTATAATTATCGCCGAAAATTGACGATGATTTGTGCCAATAAAATCGAGCTATTTAATTCATTTTCAGTCTATCAGCGACTAGAGCTAATCTAGGATTTTCACATCCTCTACAAGCCTCTGAACAAAGCGTAAGTCCTTTTACCTCAGAGATTCACAAGACATGCATTTTTGTTTGCAATTTTAAGATAATTCACTCGGATTTTTCTTGATTCAATTAGTTCTTAAATTTATTTATATATTTCTCCAGTATCTTCAAAATAAATTACGCATGGATATGGTCATGTTGAGAAATACTCAGGGACTTCATGCGCCGATGCGTTTAGCCATGGAGTTAAAAGCTGCTGATAAAATAGGGAGACTACCTTTTCTCCCATCTTCTGGAATTATGAGAGACGTTATTCTGGGCAGAGATGAAGAAATTGGGTAAAATATATTCTGCAAATTGATATGTTCGCTCGAATTCTTATTCGAATTCAAACAGAAAAACCTGAAGAAATTTCACTGTAATTTATAATCAATAAAATTTTTCCTAGATTCGAGGACATCTTTAACACCGCTGAATTCAGGGAACAAATGTCCCAGCCTCATGCAGTCGTTGAAAAAACCTTGGGAATTCTTTAAGGCTTTATTGAATCTTTAATGTCTAAGATTACTATAACTTGATGATAATATCTGTGTAATTTGAAACCAATTAAATCACAGATGCGATTGATAAATCTTTTTTCCAATAAACACCATTTTACTTTATTTGTTTGCCTTTTATTTCCATTTTTCCAACATTTCAGTTCCATAATTTAAACCAGCGAATCTCTATTCGGAAACTAAGAAAATCTTCTTTGTTTTATTACTCGTCAAAATATTGTTTCTTCTGATATAACGGGCGTAAAATAGTCCGGAAATTGATCATCTAGCATCCTGCCACACGAGGTCGAGCAATCTAATCCTGCATATTTTTTTCACCTCTTCAATTCCGGCCTGCAATTCTTCATCGTGAGAATTATTTATCCGATTTTCAATGCCGCTTAATATTGCTGCAAGTTTATTCTCCCTCGCGCATATCACGAACGGGAATTGGAATTTTTCTTTATACCTGAAAGTTTATATCTTTGAAAACGTATTGTTTCAATGTTTTTTTTTTGTTAAATAAAATATTTCACTTACATCGCGTTGAAGTTACTCAACGTTTGCTTATCCTCTCTCGTAATCATATCAAGACCTGCTATTTTTTGCTCGTTTTGTGATTCCGCGGTGAGTTTTCCTTCCTCGGATAATTTACCCGCCAAATCCGGATGCTTTATCAATACGTTTTCTTTTTCTGAAAAATATAAATCTCATTTCTTAATTTCTATCTTTAGTTTCAAACTAACATATGAATTACGCTTTAATTCTTACCACTAGCGTTAAGACTATCCAAATAATCGTCGAAGGCATTTTTCAATAATTCAACGGAAATAAAAGGCCGCTTTGAAGCCACCCAACGAGCTGCTTCTGGGCAATGTTCAACCACGTTTCCAAAAAGCCATTCGAATTGTTCAGCATGTAGTGCGTTCACTTCAAGAATGCTCAATACTCCACCAGTTGGCATTGTTTCTTTTCTAGATTTATATTTTTTAACAAATAGGTAATTTATCACCTTTATACTAAATACTAAAAAAGAAGCGGTGAAATTTAAGACATGCGTTTACTGATACGTTCTCTGATTTAGATCATTTATACACATTATTGACTCAGCACTATGTATAAAATACAAAACGACGCCCTAGCGTATATAATTAGGTACTATATACTACGATTGTAGTTTAATATTCGTTAGTTAATTAACTCAGCAAGTAAATACGCGACTTAATTATCTAAATCGTATTTTAATTAACGCGCACAATGTGTTCGTCTGATAAAACAATGAACAGAGTTTGAATACGTGGACATAGATGATAAAAACGAATTCTTATAACTGTGAAAACTATAATAACACGTATACATATTATTCGCGCATACGTTTATTTATTTTACATTATTATTTTTCACCCTTTTATGAGTTTAAAATTCTTTTCAAAACCCGTTTTACGTATCTTCAAATAAAACGTTTCGTTATTCACTCTGACTTATTCATCATGTCGTATTATTTGCTAATTTTTTCTTCTTTCTTTTCACATTTTTTTTTCAAATTTTTTGTTCTTTTTACTAGAAATAGAACTTATTTTGCCACGATATATGTTTACACATTCTGGAATCGGCTTCGGTTATCGTATATCAAGAGGTGCGTTACGTAACGTTACGGAAACTTACTCACACATGTTGGTTCGAGGATTTACACGTTACAGTATACACTCTCAGTTCTCACCTGACGCGTTTATATACGTTATTCTTATACCTATCTTAGAATTTAGATGTAAAACTTAGCTTATTATTAATACTTTTAATTATTACTCACATTATTGCGGATTTAATTCACTCGCAAGCTGGATGTATACGTTATTCTTTCTACAGAATCTTATTAATACTATACTATATGTAGAATCGTAATATCTACAGACGGGTCATTATATTGGGGCAAAGTTCGTGCGAGGGATTATCAGCGATTGATATTATGCTGTTCACTCTATTCACGCGCTGAAATAACTAATTAAGGGAATGCTAAGTACCAAAATAGGAGCATAGAGGATTCAATTTGATATTTTGGGAACTAAAAGTATCATACAATTTTTGAACACAAATTTCTTTCTTCCTATTCTATTTTTATTCTTTCATATCAAATCTGTTTCCTTATTACGGTAATCATGATTGTCTCGAGAGTTCATAGTTTTGAATTTTCGTATTTTTACCGCCGCGCTGATTCACAGTCGCGGGTAAAATTCACATAAGTATAAAGTAAACTCAGGGTAAATTTGTTATGCTAGATTTTTGTCGTTTACATGGAAATACCAGTCGAGCATACCTAAGCACTGCACATACTCCATCTAGTTTCTTACATCATCGATGACCTAAGCGCGCGTTAAAATTGGCGCAAAAATTCAAATTCAAATTTCAAATACAACATAGATATTTTATTGCTATTTATTTATTTTTTTCTTCTTTTTGAATCCTAATTCTCTTCGTTAAAGATTCTGTAAACTACTTTAGCTATGTTTCAATACAATATAACACGTAGTACATCACTAAATTTAAAAATAGAAATAAAACACCCGAAAAGGGGCTGAATTTTATTTTTACTCTATTTCCTGATCCTTCTTTCTTTTTCCTTTTTTTTTTTTTTTGGTTTTTTTCTTTCTTTACGTATACGTAATGAAGCTGAATGAGCTAATGCAAGCTCATCTTTTCCCAAACTGCTACGATCGACCTGGAGGCCAATTAGGTAGGCGTTCCATCCACGTAGCCACCAATAACGAAGGTAGTAGACAGGTGTAACATTATGCCTGCAGCTAGTGTATATAATGGAAATCCACCATTTTACTTTTATGCTCTGTGGTTTTTATTTATTTTTTATTTTTTAAATACAGCTGTTAGAAATTATAGTTTAAAAATAAAAAGAATTTTTGTAGTTTCTGGTATCGTTGTTTTTTATTTTAATGTGTATTCATCGCCTATACTTTCCTATACATACCTATGATACCTGAAATTATAATTTATCATATTATCGTTTAAATAGCGACAAATTAGTTATAGGTATAGTATATCCATCAGTATATAACGTTTTCTTTATAAGTACGACCCGCGCGCGTTTCAAACAAACTACGTCATATATTTGTATAGTCTACGATAATATTTTATTATTGCCATTTTAAAATCATAAAGTATAATTACACAGTTTAATAATAAAAATCCAATTCGTTATAAGAAAGCGAATTATCATTATCATTATGATTAGTGACATTCAAACGTATATCTATATACGACTCGAAATCCGCCTCACGCGTGACACAAATCGTAAACCATGATTAATTTTTCGATAAAATGTCATTCCACACACCAATTCGTTTCTTAAAAATTCGATAATCTGAAATAATTAACCCATGACGTAAGAATATTGCCTAATATTAATGATCTCACACTTTCTCGCTGAACTTAGAGGCTCATAATTTCAAAATACAGCTTCTCCGACGGTCACACAGTCCGCTAATCCTATACAGGATTCCAAAATAAGGAATAAAATTTTATAAAAAAATAAAAACACCAAAGAAAAGCAGAGACCCAATAGCTGGACCGAAATTTTCGTGTATACTGCAGAGATGCGCATAATAGTTAAACTCAAAAGTCTTCCAAAAAATGGGTCCTTGAATATAAGGCTTGGATCGCTGCAGCAGTGAAATACAAGGAAATGGGGAAGACCGAAATGGAATGGAATGGAAAAGAATAGAAAAGAAAAGAGCTGGACGTTTTATTACAGTTTTCATCCTTAGATTAGTCCCTTTGGAAGCGTCGATACTCGATTCCGCAGCTAGCCGGGTCTTTATTGCCACCATAAAAGTATCTATTTGGCGTTTTCAGCCGCACCCTGTGCCCGTAGAAGAGCGTTATGTATGGGTACGCGGGAGGGTACGAACGGTGTAACCAAACGGACAAAAAAGTATCTCTGTCCATCAACCCTATACCTTGGATATAAGAAATTCTCGAAATCCTTAGGAATCTTGAGGATCTCCGTCGCACCGCAACGCCGGGTTTTATCCCTTTTATATAGAGAGACCTATATACCATCACAGGACTCTTGTCTCGGGTCTAATTTGGAAATAGCAGCCGCCTGGATATAGATATCTTCGTTGTGGATGAAGAAAACTAGATATTATTACTAATTTAGTTTATTTTGCGGTAGGTAGGTACTTATACGTATATATCTCAAACTTTTATTAATAAACTCGTTTTTAATTGCCCCAAACTCAAGACGCGGGGAGATACCTAAATCAGATAATACCTACGATCATCCCGAAACGCTCCTTTGTTAACTTTGTACATACATAAGCTAAGGAAATAACGTAAAAGCATCTAATCCGTTTAATTCTTTTCCTTATACACAGTTGATTTTTTATTTATTTTTTACAGGGAGTGCTCAGTGGGTCATAACCCAAACCCAAATTTTCTTACTTTTTCAAAGAAATTTAATAGAACTCTGGTCCAATACTTTTTGAAAACAGACGAAGTTCAGTCTGATACCCTGCATGTATAAAATAAACTGATTAACATGCTATACTAAAAATCTTGGAATTTGGATTAAAATTTGTCCCCCACTTTGTACTCGTATATAGTCTATATAATTTTGAAATTTAATTAACGCTATTACGCGGCCATTTTGCCGCTCTTTCTTTGATCTATGATCATTATCTATAATTTTGTACAGATGTTCGGTTATAATCGAGGAGGAAGAGGAACACTGTTATAGCTGTATTATGTATATAATGAATTTAGGATGTAGGTATATATTAAAATGGATTTTTGATTAATCCCTGAGAGAAATGTATATATATTTTTTTCTTTCTTTCTTCATCTTATATTTCCCTGTGTTTCTGTGTAAAAAAAAAAAGAGAGAAAGATGGTATTTCACCGAAATGAAAGCAAATAAATTGACTCACATTTTGATTGCCCATTTATCGGAATACCTCGAAACGATTTCAGATACGATAAGCCGGTGTTTGACGTCAGCGGTTTGCTGACTGAGGTCGGCAATAAAACATATTTGGAGCAAGGCTCTGCACGCAGTAAAAAAAAAAAAAAATAAAAAAAAAATAAAGAAAGAAAGAGAGAAAACGAAATAAAAATAAAATAAAGAAATCCATAAGATTTTATCATTGTCGTCTTTTTCATAAATCCTCTTATAACAGCTATATGCCTAGGTATGTATGCTATACCTTATACCTGCCCTGCGTCTGTGGAAACGACCACCTCCACGATTTTAGGCAATTTTTTTTTTTCACTCCCTTACGACGGAGTTTCGAATTTAAAAAAAAAAAAAAAAATTTCCAAGGGTTTTTATTATAATTATATCAGATATCTAAGGCGATGTAGATGAGGGTGAGCCTAGAGTTAGTTATGCATTTTTGTGAATGGGTAAAGATAAAGAAAGAAAGAAAAAAAAAGAAGAGTGCAAAAGAAAAAAAACACCCTTGTATAATATTCTCGCATGGTCATAACCCACAACGAGCACACGACATAAATTGGATGGGGGTGTGAATCACGGTGCTTCTATCACATCTCTCATTTCTCATCCCTTACCAGCTGACTATATATATATATATATATATACACGTATACACGTATATAAATGTCTATATAGTCAGCTGGTAAATAATAATTGGAGCGTTTCAAACCACCGGAGGTAATCCGTGGGGTATAATTTTCAACCGAATGAATATTCCTTGCCAGAATATATAAACTCACTTGTATATTATGGGAACGGGTATATTCAGATTCAAAAAGGTTACTATGTGAAAATCTCGTAATAATAATTAGACAATATTTTAACAAATATTGAAATAATGGATCAGATTTGTCAAACTTATTAGATTTTTTTTCTACCCCCTCTACGTTTTTTCAACTCCAACACAGAGAGCGAAGAACTTTGAAAGGGATTCGTATAACATGTCCATGAAAAGTTTCTCTAAGTTTTCTTTTTTTTTGCCTGAGTTAGTGGTAAGAAAAGTATTGGTTTTAGTTCAAAAAATAGCTTTTCCTAATTTCGACGAATCTGTATCCAAGAAATTAGCCGAATGATCTCAGAGACTGCGAGATGAATAAATCTAAAATTTATAGGATTTCACAGTCGAATGCAATGGGCATGAAGAATTGCCACATCTCTATCGATTTGAAAGCTCGTTTTTACGCGAAATAAAAATTCAACATTTGATTTTTGATTGCTGACCTAAATCCTTGTGAGACACTAGATGGGATTGAAAATTAGTAAAATATCTTTATTTTCTTTTTTGTTGAATAATAATGTCTCTCTCTCTGCAGAGATATTCCGAGATTCTGTGTACTGCAACAGCAAAAGCATTCGAGTCTCAAGTCTTGGCTCTTTGGATAGTAAAAAATTAAAGAAGTTGTTTGAAAGTGGGCGGATGCGCGGTAACGCGTGTTAGGGTCCTGAGGATGGGGTAGAAAACCAGCCACGGGGGTCACGGGGGTCGGACATCGATCTGGCAGTTAACTTAAGGGCCCCCCAGGGACTCGTTGGCACAACCACTGCCACCCCTATACTATACCTCCGCCCTTACTTTACTTCCACAAACGCAAACCAACGGAAGATAGTAGGTAACATCCAGAGGATTCACTACCCCCAGTTACGTCGCCACTCACATAAACCATTCTATATATATATATACATGTATGTATTACATAGTTATACATACATCTATACGATATACCGTTTTTTTTTTTTTTCTCTTTATATAACAGCAACGTTTTTCAACCCTCAAAACACTGCGCTGAAACTATAAACCCTGTCTTGTTTGTTTCCCTCAAATTGATCACTTCCTACTTCCCTATTGCCAAAAATATACAAAATCTTTACCTACTTTTCTTTATAATGTAATGGATATTCATATAAGGTAAGTAGTTTATGATCATTGGTGAGTACGTAACACACTTTACTTATTTTTTTTTTCTCATCGTTTACAATAAAAATGGTTAAAAAAAAAATTAACAAATTCTTGTATATCTGAAAATGAAATTCATCTAATATCATCGGTGTTTTTCCGATGTTACCTGTTATACCCTATAAGAGAATCAATTTTTCTTCGTTGCAATTAAGATTTGTATGTGGCAAGACTCCGTTGAATGTGAATGGTATATTATGCAACAAGTGCGTGAAAATTTATTACGCACAAGTTTCGTACGATATTTTTCTACACAGTGTGCGTGAAATTGAAATTTTACGCATACTAGATCGAAAAATACTATTAATTGTGTCTCAAAATCGTAGAAAAGAAAAACATTTCGTGTTTTATATAGACAAAGACATTGCACAGGTATATCTACACCTGTTTAATAATCCATTCGTGTGAGATTGACAGTTTTTCTTTTATTATTTGATATATAATGTTAATCATATACGTATGTATAATATATACCAACACGTACCTGCAAATTGTTTTCTTCGATTAGCGCCGCGTCTTCAAGGGGATTTGTCGATAATTTACAACCAAAGATACGAATGTCAATTGTAGAATCGCCAGATTGTCATTATACGATAATCAAACAACGCCGCCTAAATAAATACTAATATACTTATTCACATATTATTATACATATACCCGACCCAAAGCTGAATTATTTCCCAACTAAAAATCTACTTTTCACACGGCGTGCGCAAATTTCGATTTTGCGCACGCTTCGCGTGCATAGAATTCAGATTAACGAGCACAGTGTTGAAAAACGAAGTTCGATACACGTGCGAAAGATTCTCGAATCGCTTCGCTTGGGCGAAACACTTTTATACACTCGTCCGCGAATCAATACTTTCGCACTAGTATCAAAAAGTAGATTACTCATTCAACAGATCTTTAAATAATAATAGAAAAAAAAAGAATCTAGAAAATTCCCTAAGAAGATTTTCAAAATTCTCTAAGTATCTATATAAGCTTGAATCGAACGACGTGAGAGATTGCGAAGGTAATACATATATAATAAAAAAGATGTTATATATATTTTTTTTTATTTATTTTTTTTTTATTAAACATAAGATTGTATATTTCGAAATTTGCAATGCGATCACAAATGTTTTTTTTGTTTTTTTTTTCTATATACTAGAGACTTAACAATGAAATAATAATAACTTACGATTTGTTACATCTATATTTACAATTTGAATCATAATAACGTGAGATTTTCTTTTCTTTTTTTTTTTTTTTTTTTTTTTAATTACACCCTTATATACTTTTTATTTATTAATTAATTTTTTTTCTTCTTTTCTTTAACTTCTTCTTTTACCCCCTGTCAAACAGATACATATAATATATGTATTTATTTATGTATATGACTTGTTAAAAAGTAAATTATATAATATTAGTATAATATCGTGCAGATTGAAACTACAAGGCACATAGCCGTACGCTTGTCTTCGGGCGTCTATATAAGAAACATACATATACATATACATAAGATTTTTTTTTTTTTCTTTTTCTTTTTCTTCGTTTTTTTTTTTTTGTTTCAAGTCTATAGAAATTTATATACAGTCAAATATTATAGTTAATATATACATACATATATATATATATACACAAAATATATATGTATATATATGTATATAACACGTATAATAAGAAATAATCTAATTAAACTATACCCTGAATAATTATATATACATACATATAATCAAGGATATAATTAAACTTCATGCGAAAACTATATTTGGACGAATAATACGTAATCACATCCCTTATTATTTTTCCTCATTTACTAGTTTTTATTTTTATTTTTTTTTTTACTCTTTTCGATCTATATAATTATATAGTGTATAATTAGCGAAGAACAATTTAATGACGCGATCCATATTGCAGTCAGTGATAAAATTCTTTATATGCAGACCCTATATAAACTGCACTGTTTAATATTGCATAATGACCGCTGCACTTCTGTCACCTGACATTTATTCATGTATAGTATATCGTACATAGATCGAATTGCTTAATATTATATACTATAAATAAAAAAGTCGACTCTTTTTCTTTTTTTTTTTTTTCATTTTTTCTTTCATTTCTTTCATTTCTTTATACGCCTCGTATTTGATACGAGATTATTGTTGCTCCGATATACACGATCTTTCTGACGAAATTTCACCTCGTCTGCAGAACGCGATAATCGCGCTTTTAAGGCATTTTTTATTTACGTATATATATATATAGTGTATTAGAATTTTTTATATAGCTATTTCTTGTACCGGTTATTCCATTATCGATTCTACTATAAATATTCAAAGAATATGAAAAAAAAAAACAATTAAATAAATTTTCCGTCGTTTCGATCACATTTATAATTAAATAAGAAGAAGAAGAAGAAGAATATAGGTATAGAATGATGATGACAAGTATGAATAACTGATTTAAGCCACACCCCACTCTCAGGACCCCAGAGAAAACTCACCCTGTATATACGTTTGAATTTATGGAAGAAAAGAAATGTGAAAATTTGTGATCAAAAAATAATAAAAAAATGTTCATTTCATATATCGAACCAGAATATCCTGTACAAGATATTTCCGTGTATTAAATATGTGTATATTACATCGCAGGCTTATCGTTTATATATAGTGTCTTAATTAATATATAAACTTGTCTAACTATAGTTACAATACTTCTATTAACATTAATTGTAAGTAAATATAATACTCTTATATCTGCGTGTCTGATGCAGATTTCGGGAGAGACTATATCATTTTATTTTAGTTGTCCATCTGATTATTTATCTATATTAAAAATGTCTTTTTTTTTTTGTTTTTCTTTTGCTTAAAACTCTAACTATATAAATTTTGATCCAAGATATACGTGTGGGTATATTCTTCACCCGAAGATCTACAATCACGTAACGCATATATATATATAATATATATATAAATCGCTTAACGAATAAACACAACCATAATAACATTTAACGCCGAAAGGCTGATTTTTCTTCCATATATGAATATATAAATAGGGGAGGGTAGGGAAAAATAGACCGCAGGGCAGAATGGGCCACTGAAAAGAAAAAAAAAAAAAAAAACCGATTGACGATGAAAAAACTTGAGCATGAATATGAACTTTTTTGCCCCGCGGGTCCATTTTGTCCCACTCTCCCTTAGGTATAATATTAGAAACTATATTTGAACGAATGTAGGGTAAAAAAAAAGAGAAAAAGAAAAAAAAATTGAGGAGCTTCGACTGCTTAATTATAAACTCGGCTATAATTAAATCTCATTTATCTAAAAAGATTTGAATAATTTTTATTCATTTTTCTTTTTCGCAATTTTTTTTCTTCTTTCTTTTAATAATCGTTTAACGCTGCAAAAGGTACTATAGTGAAATATAAAAATATCAGCCACTATATGTATACGAACCTGATCTGAATCTACCCTATAATATTCATATATAACATTAACAAAATAAAAAGAAATAAATAAGAAAATAATGAAAAAAAAAAAATCGGAATGAACTGCAATAACAATAAAACGAGAGTAATGATAAATAATCAATAATTTTACATTAGTTTAATCATTATTAAGATATTTAATGTTATAGTCGCAGCTGGTTATTGAAATTTGAATTTACTTTTTTTATTTCTACAATTAACGATGAGGAATGTGCTTTCATGATTTTAAGCTGTATTAGTTTTTTTTCTTTCTTTCTTAAGTCCGGGTCATTATTACAGATTTCAGATTTATTTATACTTTATGTCAAGTTCGATAACGCCTCGGATAATAATGATCAATTATTAATTATTGATTATCAATAATTAATTAACACCGAAGCAAAAGTTTGTATTAGGTATTCACACGTGGCTCGGCCACGCGTCCGATGATTCCCCGTGTAATTCCGGTCACAATCCTAAAACCGGATGCGGATGGGGATGCGAATGACCGTGTGGATGTGGGTGCGGATGCGGATGAGGATGCGGATGCGGATGCGGATGAAGAGGTGGCGGCGGTGGTGCTAGAGACAACGATGTCAGTCCTCCTAACATACCTCCCATTCCTCCTAATGCTGCTAATCCTGCCATTCCACCATTCGACAATCCTCCATCACCCTTTGGGTCCTTCTGGTCTAATTCTTCCCTTTTCTTTGTCTGCTTTCGTTCCTTTGCACGACGATTTTGGAACCAGATTTTTACCTGGAATTAAAAATATTGCAATTCTTCATTTAGTCTCGTGTCTTCAAAATCTGTTGTATAGCTGCGAGCTTTATAGATCCGGTTTTTGTTCAAATTGGCCGGAAAGATCGATTTTTGGTATTCAAAGATTCTTGAAATCGAAAGATGATGGATAACAGAATTGAAGATCGTTGTACAATAAATTAATAAATTGCAACGAAATTTTGAATTTCAAAATACCTGGATCACGAAATTTATTCGAAACTGCACTAAGTCTGACTGAAAGGATTTTGAACAGTCAATTTTTACAGCTGATACTAAGGATTTAAAAAAAAATACTCGGTCATATGCTGTTGATCCTCCGAGAAATTAAAATAGAATTATTTTTTGAAAATTCACTTTTCAAGAATGAAAATCGTGCCACCTTTGATTCCATTCGAAAATAAAAAAATAAGTTTTGGCTCCCGAGGAACAAATTTTTACGATTCTCACTCCACAAAATTCAAAGATCAATTTTTAATACCGGAGCAGGGTGGAAGTTTTGAATTTTAAAAGTTCCAAAGGGTCAAAATTCCGAATTCGTTCGAGACTATTCCATATTATCAGAAACGATCAAGTTTAGAACATCAAAATTCCGAATGGTCGGAATGCAGACATCTCAAAACTCCGAAAGTCCGGATCCCCGAAGGTCCGAAAATCCGAAAATTTTGGTCCATTTCTCAGGATGTGAAAAGAAAAAATATTTCGTTCTCATCGAGATCTTATTTAGGGAAACTCATTTTATCTATTTCAATCGATAACTTCATGATGTCATAAATGATTGATAGGATTCTGAGACTTTTTTTTTCAAAAATGTGAATCTCAAGACGATTAATTTCACCACTTATTGGTTTTGGCCCTTCGGATCTTCAGCTTTCGGAATTTTGGACCTCCGGTGTTTTTCGTTTCAAAGTTTTTGAAATCGGTTATATAATCCGAAATTTTTGCTTTTCAAGACTTTGAAAATTCAGAACTTCAACCCAGCTCCATAATAAGGGAGGGTATGGCAAAATGGACCGCGAGGCAAAATAAAAATGATTGATTGATTAAAAAACTTGAGTATGAATATTAACTTTTTTGCCCTGCTGGTCAATTTAGCCCCACTTTCCCCCTACTGATTTCAAATACTGATTTTATTTTCTTACCTGTCGTTCTGATAGTGCGAGATTCGCCGCTAGTTCGGCCTTACGTCTGATCGTAATATATCGACTGTAGTGAAATTCTTTTTCAAGTTCGAGTCTCTGATGATCGGTGTAAACCACCCTGTACTTGTCCTTGGTTCTTGTCTTTCCTAGAATAAGAAAAGAAAAAAAAATTGGTCCACATTTATAATCAAGTTGTAATTTCGATTTTGTATTTTTTTTTATTTTCCAAAAAGGAAACACTCCGAATTTACGTACAGATATATATCTGTACATCTAATCAGGTGAAAACGGAGTAAAGTGTTCACTTTGGTTGAAAATTGGTTGATAAAAAAAAAAGAAAATTGCGGGTTCTTTTTTTTCAAATTTCATTAATTTTTAGCTGAGGTGCCCACTTTGCGTTCATAGTCTTTTCCATACGTACGACCCAGGTAAAGTTATATTTATTCTGTCTTATGTATATATGTATGTATATTATACGTGTATGGCTCGGTATGTAGATAGATATATACGTTATCATGATCATACGACGACATACGTACATAGATAAGAAATAAGTTTCGAGTTTAAGGTATGCGGTGGTTATAATTGCGTGTTGTTTATATATCCCCTTCATAATCGCGTATGAATTCTTTATCATTTATACGCGTACCTAGTATATATATATATATCTATGTATATGTGTATATGTATGTATATATCAGATAGCAAAAATCATGCATCATCGTCACCTACAGTTTCTCAGTCCCAAAACGCGTAGGTGCGGTGCGTCAAACGTCAGCGTATCAAGTTTGTAATTCTAATTAAAAAATCGCGAGTTAAGTAAGTGATTAGGTATTAAATTGTGTTACTTGCGATATGATAAGGATTTGAAGAAAAAGGAAAAAAAATTTCTTGACCACCCAGACAAATCGTCGCTTTACATACAAATACGAATCCCCCGAATTGATCTGATCTTTATTTCATACGATTCTAATTCCTAGACCCAGACATCTCTAATTCTAATTAGGGATGAATGAGACTTCTAAATGAATAACTTAGTTCCCAAAATTGCAAAAGAAATGAAATTGCGTTTAAAAAAAAAAAAAAATTATAACGTAAAACTAAAAACGCTGCACCGTATCGCATCGCACATTGCATATATATTCACGTAAGTGAATGGTATGGCGGGGAAGCAAGGTGAAGAAGATGTGGCCAGGGTGCCAGAGACGCGCGAGGCGGTGACAACGACGATTAGATAAGGCGGCATACGATCAAAGGCAAGGCGTTAATCCGCCACTCCTCGATAACCGCGTGCGGTACGAGCCTTCGTAAGCGCCTGCCGCCTCAAGCCTGCAGCTCTCTCTTTCTTTTCCTCTTTTTCTCCTTTTCTTATTTCTTTTTATTTTTTATATATATATATGTATGGTATGGTATATAGGTGAAGGTATGTATAAGTAAATTTAAGATATATCTTTCCCCACCCATGAACTTATATATATATGTGTGAAAAATTTGTGCGTAAATTTACACGCGTTTTAAAATTTTATTTGCACGATCGCTGTAGAAGGAAAATAATTAGCCTGCACTCTTAAATTTCAATATAGTGTATCGTATGTGTACACAGATATATTCATACCTATACATATCAGAGAAATGATCTTTCTCCTGAACCATAAAAAATAGAACGTAAAATATAATAAAATATATAAAAAAAGAAAATGAAGAAAACTGTGTGTATATATATTTCTTCTCTCCTGGCATACCTGCACCTTGCATAGTATATATCAAATACCTACCTATAGAAACTGAGTTATTAAACTGGATTTCGTTGTTTGTCCTTTGAAACGATTTTTTAACTTTTTTTTCATTTTCTAATTTTTAGTATCATTTCACATACTTTGGTATATAGTGTATATCGATACCTGCGCCGAATAACCGGCTATCTCAGAGTCCGGTTGAAGAAGCGGCTATCTCAGAGTCCGGTTGAAGAAGCGGCTATCTCAGAATCCATTCGAAAAAGCGACTGTTGCCTATGTTATTAATATAGGCACAGGCCGCTTTTTCGAATGGATTCTGAGATAGCCGCTTCTTCAACCGGACTCCGAGATAGCCGCTTCTTCAACCGGACTCTAAAGTAGCCGGTTATTCGGCGCAGGTATCGATATTTTCTTTTTATCTTGCTTTTAGTATATACTACATCATATACAGATATTTAATTACTATGGGTCTGGTATAATATAGACGTATTTGCCGGAAAAACTAAAAAAAATCGACAAAATCTTGTATCTCAAACTTATTCGAAAAGATTTATTTTACTTTATTTGCTTTTTGATCAATGAGTGATTAATAAATACATCTCTATAGATACGTGGAAGAGATCGAGCCAGAATAAACAGCCAAAAAAAATCTATAGAATCATTTTTTTTTTTTTTCTCTTGGGGGATTAATACTATGACTAATTAACACACAAACGTTTATTAAAGATATAAAATACACACCAATACATATATGCATATACTATTATATACATACAGATGATATCTACGGAGGTGTGGTATATATATATATATATCTACAGGAAAGTAATAAATATCGATAATATAATTGCGATAGCTTCAGATCTGTATATTAGATAAAATTATGAAAGGATGTTTATACACGTATATGATAGACGTATTACCTATTCTTTACATATACGATATAAATATATAGAAGAATTAGAATATATGATAAAATCTACGAAATATAGTAAAAAATTAGATTTTCATTTTTTCTTGAATCCTCCATAATCGAACTTTTTTGCTATTTTTTTCATTTTTGCGATCTAAGAAATACAACACTGCATATATGTCATCGATTAGTCATCGATTCTTACCGGAGCTGTGGATCCTATAAAGACGCGTATGCGAGATGTGGATTAAGAGAGGAGATCGCGGCGGATCGTTTCATCTAAACTGATAGCCTGCGATATTTACCTATAAATATATATACCTAAATTTATGAACCTAACGACATCCGGCATTATTATGCCAACTCGATTTTTGAAACATTGAACAAAAATTTTTGTAAATCAATTTTTTTACTAATTTATTTCAAATTTATAGAGAATGTATATTTTGATCGGTAGTTTGATGTTCATATTTAAAATAAAATGTACGTATTATATATATTATAAAGCATCAATTGCCTGCGGTGCAACGCATATAATAGCGATTTCCGTTGCGATCTCATCCATCACTCGATCGTATGTATGTATAATGGGAAGTGTGTTGTGTGTATATATATATATATATATATATATGTATGAACACATTCGTCCCTAATCACTATCGTAGTACGAGCTTATATTGAAAAGTACCGACATTTGAAATAAGCTGATTTTGGAAAGTCGGGGATTTATGGGGATTTGCCGGTACGTTTGATCCCACCGTCGTAACGATTGCTGCTATCGCGAACGCATAGATCCGATACCAGATAAATAAGATGACCAGATAAATAGACAAACTAACTATATATACATGTATTATACCTGTGGATATACATAAATCTATACTTATATACACAAGTCATGGCCAATCGTTGTATTAGTTATATCATCTCTAAGAATCAGCTATCGCCTGATCCAAATTCTAATTATTTGTGTAGATATATATCCATAAAAAACGTATACGTATACATGTACATACTTATATCAATATCGCGCACACTGAGACCCCGGAATCCAATTAGTAGACCAGAACCTATTTTTTTTCTTTTTTCACTCCATAACCAATTAGGGAAATTTAAACGTAACAGAAATCGCGAGGCAATTATATATATAAAAATAGTAAAAGACATAGATTTTTGACGGTACTTTTTTTTTTTTATCACCTATGTGATTACCGGAAATGATGTTAAGTATTTGAAGAATATTTAGGTCATTGGATTTTTTTCTCTTGTAGAAACGAGAGGAAAAATTTATAGAGATATCGCGATTTATTTTTTTTTGTGCCGATTATCTGGATATAAAATCCTGTGAATCGCCGATTCTTTTATTCTAGCCGATTTTTGAATCATTCGGCGAATTCAAAGTTACGAATTTCACAAATCGACTTGGAAAAACGTGATCGGTATTTTTCGAAAAGAGAAGAGAAAATACAGATTCGAAAATCGGTCGAAAATCGATGTGGCAATTTTTCATGCCGATCATTCGAATGCTAAATCTTTAAAATTTCAGAATTTTTTATCTCGTCGATTCTGAGATCATTCGGCGAGTCGTTTGACTTCGAAATTAGTAAGAAAAAAAAAGTGTTTACTTAATTCGTCGTTTTGCGGATTCATAAAAATTCCGTTCCTCGTGATTTCTGAGAAGGTAAAAGGTAGGCTGGGGTTGAAACCCTCATGTAAATAATCCGCGTACCTTTTCGCACATTTTGAATACCAATAGAAACGTGCGGTTAGTAAAAGTCACGGGGTATAAATGTGAGCGAAATGAACCACTGTAACACTATTCACAAACGCAAGTGCCAAACCGAGGATCCAACCTAAGCGGTGTGAGCGCGTAATCGCACTAGGGAAGAATAAAACTGGACCCTTGGGGCTCGTTGGTACCCCATTACACCGTTTGCTCTTCCATTTCGCGACGCAGAAAACGGTAGGTACGACACGATCCACGAACGTTTTTCGGGGGTTAAACCATTCGTCAGTACACCAGTCACAATTACCCCCATTGTACTACCGCGTATTTTATGTGAGTCGGGTACCTTCCTATGTACGTATGTATATATATATTCATCCACCTACCTTCTTCCGTCGCGTAGGATATCGAGTGTTGCTTTATCTCGCGACAGGTGCTACGGCATATGTTGGATTCGCACGATTTTGGAGATACTGAATTTTGTGCAGCGACAAATTTGCCCAATATTCATCAAGGCTACTCTTTATACAATTTAAAAAATGGGTTGTAGATATTTTTCTATAATTTTACGCACGATTTTTACATCCGGTATCAAATTTTTTAAGAAATCGGTCGAAGGGGTTGCAAAAGGATTGCAAAAATACGATTTACAATAAATCACCAATATCTCAGCAACCGTTCGAACGATTTTCCTAAATTTTTTTTTATATTATTACTCCTGGAGGCAACAAACTTCTTGCCAAAATATATCCCATTTCGAAATTCAATTGGTTAGTTATAGCTCAATGATAGTCGAATACCGATTCCGTCAAAAATTCGTTAAAGAATTGCGATTTTTATTATTAGTCAAGTATTTGCCGGGTAAAGAAGACCCTGATTTCTTTATACACGATTTTCATCGCGAATCTTCGTATATAGGTAAACATCATATACGAATATATCCATACAGGTAAATACGAGAACATATCGAAACGTAAATAGCAAACGAAACGCGAGTGAAGTTGTTAAGCCGGATTGATTTTACGACGGGTTATATATAAGCGGCAACACTTTTATTAGACAGCTTACACTTTTTGGTAGATTGAATGGATGAATACCGGTCATCGAAGACAATAGAGACACGTACTACCCAAAATTTTGTCTCCGAAATGGTCGCCTCACTTTACCTTACTAAGTTTAGGTATGTCCCTATGGGATTTTGGCCATCCTCAACCCTATGTACAGCTACAATATAGCTTTATATACCAACCTCTGTTTTCCCAGTTCTTTATATACACGCCTATACTATTACTGCCCTATGTACCGAGACGTTAGTTCATATTTGGATCTGGCAAATCGCGGAATCGGTTGTAGAGTTAGGGCAAAGAGGTTCGACCGTAGGTACAATGGGGTACCCATAGCCGAGGGGTAAACGGTAAAATTTTTCGATTAAAATTTCCGGAACCTGTCGACGACTTCCAAAAATTTACCCCAAAATTCAGTTCTGGCCTGTAGTAGACTTACCGCCGACCTTTATCCCATTGTCTTCATTATACAGAGTCTTAATTAAATTTTATTGTTGGCAAAACAAACAAACAAACTGTCTTTCGAATTCGAATTCAACTGCTGTGCGACAGACGTTGACCATTCTGTATACGTACCTGATATACAATACGCCTAGGTACTATACCTGACCAAGATATCTTCCGCTTATTCACTTCGGACATGAATTCTGACTAGTTTAAGAAGCCTTCAATTTCACGCAGGTTGATTTTTCCCGTTTTACAGTGACTTGAATAAGCTAAACTGTTAGTCTAATATTTCCGTGTAATTTCACCCTCAGAAATTTCTTGTTTGCTATTATTCCGGAAACAAATTCGCTTAATACCAAAATCTTCTGAATTAATTCTTTCGAATTTAAGACCTGTTGATTTTTTTAACGCTAATTTTATGGTATTGGATATTAATGGGCTAATATAGATTTGATTACATTATTTTTTCGATGATAAATTGAATAATTTATCGCTTAGAGATTTTTGAATTTCAGTTTCAGAGAAAAATTCTTCTTTGCGGTAATTAAGACATGAATGGACTATAAGTATGTAAGGTTTTAATAAATTAGGTGGTGAATGTGTAGTTTTAAGTATTTAATCAACTAGATTTGAAATCGTTAATTGAAAGTGATCAAATCCGTATATTAGTTCCGTGATTTGATGCATATATAGCTTAAGTCATGTTATGTGTAGGTAATTAACGGTCTTTGTAATTAATCCGAAATGTATAACGTGTTATATTTTCTCGATGCACGAGACCGAGGAAATCTCTGCACGCAATCGCTTATATATTTTGTGAGATGAAGGATCGAATTGGAGTTCCGAATTCGGAATACTTTTGCGACGATTTCGAGTTTACTAAAACGTTGAAAATTTAGAATATCAAAATCCCGAAAGATCGAAATGCAGGGAGCTCAAAACTCCGAAACCCCAGAAATTAGAAAATTTGAAAAACGCAAGGGATGAAAAAGTCGCGAAAAATGAAATGAAGCGTAGAAATAAGGAGACAGAAAAACGGAGTAAAGTCGAAAAGTATAAAAGGGAATAAATCCAGATCCCCGCATTGTTCAAACTTTGATATTCCAACTTTTGAACAACGAGTTGCGGGTTTATTAAGCCATGCGTGCGTGCGTGGGATCATGAGCACCAAAATGGCGGCGTTAATAATGTATCACGAAAGAATCGCGTGTTAGTCAATGGATATGAAAGACAGGGTATATATATGGTGCTGTTTAATAATTGTCCAGTGAAACCTATGGGTATAAGTATTATAGTCTAACTCTAACATAGACACGAATTTATAATATACACAAAGTCTGAATCATGCGATCGTTCGCCAGCCATGTAGTTTTCTCTCATTCTATCAGCTAGCTTTGGTATATATATCTCATACCTTATACCTTGGTTCGTGTTGATCATGCTCTAAGCTAAAGCCGTACCTACGCTCGGGCAATATAGTAATAAAATGCAGATAATGGCCGCCGGCTAAGGGTATCGGGGGAATGAAATTGAACAAGAAACTAGCTATGCGAGCTCGAGTTTAAGGGGGCGAAGAGCCAAGAGAGGAACGAGGCGAAGAAACAACCGGAGAAATAACGACCAACGGACGAACGCTGCACGCAATGCTTGATTTTACGTCTGTATATGTATATACAAGTTTCAGTACACATATACATATAAATATATATTATACACGCCCTACCTCTATCCACATGGTTTGATATACATAGGTATAAAAAATCGACTTTTAAAAAACAAGGGATTTCTCTACTTTCTTTTTTCTTTTTTTTCTTTCTTTTTTCTTTAATCCGGATTTAGTCCCGAAGAAGAAGGATCAGATACTGGTAGTTTAGGACATAAGAGGTGGAGCTGGTGGTTGAAAATATCCAGTCATCGGTTTTGGGCTAAACCTCCTATACAACTATTAAAGCTATCTGCAAGGGGGTTTAGAGTTCGTTTTTTTTTACTGACATAAAATGCATAGAAGGGAAGGAAAGGGAAGGGTTTGTGGGTAGAGGTGGAGTCTTGGTCTTTTCAAAAGTGGTAGTCGCGTTTTGGACCGAAGAGATCCACCAGGGTAGCAATTTGCAATATGGGGTGGAAAAGAACCGTTTTTTTTTTTTTAAGAACCTGAAATAGTAAGGGTTGATTTTATGGCTTTCAGTATATTCAACGTATGGGAAGTAGCTGGCATTCTTTATACGAACATTTATATGGACAATGATGCAGAAAAGCATGCGATGAAGAGAAAAATTAAGAACCAAAATTTCCGAATGGATTTTCGATTGCAGAAATCTCCGAGCTTGTCGATCATGTTTATGGCTTGATCATTGATCATCATCATGCGTGAATTTCTTTTGAGCAGATCATATTATATCTAAACAGATAATGCAGGCCACGTGCTAGTCGTGTTTTGATATTTTCTCATACACGGTAACATGCTTTTAACTGAGATTGTCAAACTTTCATCGATCTTGTATGTAACACTTAAGTCTGCAAAGATGCATGCTCTTGATCAGGTATCAAGAAAACCCGCGTTTCGATTGATACACATTTATAGATAAATTGACAAAACGTATAATTCGTTATATAATTTGAATAACTATACGTGCAGCTCGTTCGACATTTATACAAACAGCTACCTACGTAAAATCTAAATCGTACCGAGAGCATCGAGTGAGCACAGCTCATGAGGTGTTCCAGAAGAGATAGAAGTTGTGGTCGGTGCAGCTACGCTGCATGCTGTAAAAATAGAAATATATCAACTAAATCTAGTGAGAGAAAAAGAAAAAAAAATAGCCAAATAAGATTCTCCATATATTTTCGGTATCAGTTTCTCGGATTCTTATAGACAACATCTCGATTGTCAATATCCTTCGCTTCTTACGTATCATATATGCATTATTCTCCGCAGGAGACGCAGGAGACGAAAGTCTCGTCCTTCGTATGTACGCCTGACGTCGGACGCCCGGTTTCTATACGTTTTTTGTTTTTTGTTTTTTTTTTTCTTTCTTTATTTTTATCATTCTTTCAACGATTGAGAAGAGCCATGGTATGGTCCACGGATATGCGTAAGTGATAGCAATTAGCACCTCGGTGTGAAGAAAAAAATGGTGCCCAGCAAGGCTGAACTTTAAAAAAACATTCCGCTATAAAGATAAACCCACTTCGGTACATCTCATGATATGTATACCTCAAGATACACATATACGCGTACATATGTATAATAATAATAATAATACATATGGTTACTGTTATATAAAACTGGACTTAATTTTTTTCATCATTTCTTGATCCTGCAAGAACTAAAGAACCAACGAGATTTCGTATCCGGTTTTTCGTTCCTATTTCTATGGCTGAAAAGCTCAGAAAAGACTTAAAACTTTGCTTGAATTTTTGGGGTGAGCGTATGGTAGATTATCTCACAAATATTTGAGAGCAATTAGTTGTTTGCACGGCTGCTAAGATGTTTACATTGTTTGCTAGCATATCTAGACCGGCGGGACCCTTTTTTTGATTACAGCCAGGTGATAGACGATGCAGGGGTTTTTCTGGCCCCTGAGTCGTCGAGCTCGATGGGCCCTTTTACAGCCCTCTTTCTTCTTCTTCTTACATTTCCTTCTAATTCTTTTATCTACCTTTTAATTTTCTTCTTATCTCCTTCTTACTTTTTTTCAGATGAGATATCGAACTCGCTCTCACATGTCGGCCTCTTAGATTTTCTCTTCGGTCTTTAATTAGCCGTCAATAATTTCCGACGTCATATCTTTGGTTATTTTATTTTCTAGATAAGAAACCGTATTTCCGAAAGAGAGAAAAAAAAAAAAGGAAACTCGTGAACTAACACGACCAAAAAGAATAGGGAGACAAATTTTACCGATCATTTCTACCTGAGTTAGAAAATTGCAAAGCGTACATTGATCAAATAACCCAAAGGGACGCGTGTTTGTTCTTACGAAGCCGATGCAAACCTGCGCTTTGTGTAAATCTCCAAACTTCCGGTAGAAACGATATAAAGGAACCGCATTGAGGGTATGATCAAGCTAAATCTACCCTCTTAAAGTTCGCGAAAATTTCTTTGATACATGACTATACAACACGTGTTACAAGAATTAACAGAAAAAGGACTAACCAGGATTGGGTTGACTCTGGTACGACGGTTTCTTCATCCATTCATAAGGGCTTCTAATTTGCGAAGGACGAACCGGTGTGGTAGCAACATTATTGTTGTTATTAGCTGGTGGAGTAGTTGGTGTTCCTGGACTGCTAATTTCACTACCGCTAACAGTTATCGGAGGACTAGGTTCCCCAGCTCCAACACCATTCTTAGTTTCGTCTCCACTCCAGTCAGCAAATCCTCCAGGTATAGCAGAATGCTGTGCTTGTTGTTGTTGCTGTTGATAACTCGCCTGATGATGTTGGTACTGTAGATGATGCGAATAATGAGGATGAGGATGAGCATGAGGATGTGGTGGCCAACCCAGGACATCCGCAGGTTCTAAATATTGCTGTGCTCCTGACGGCTGATGATGTGCCGCATGAGGATGTGTGTAAGGATAACCGTACCAGTATTGCTGACCGTCGGAACCACTTCCAGGATGTTGTTGTGCCTGGGGATGTTGATGTTGCTGTTGCTGAGCCAGAGCTGACTGTTGGCTTACCGACTGTTGCTGTTGTCTGTACATCGCCAATGAATTGTACGACGACACCATGCTCAAACTGCTCACATCCGCCATTGAAGGACCTTTTATAACAATCTCAGATTTTTGGTTTCCTTTTTATGATAAAAATTAAATTCTCGTGTCTTTCGTAAATAGAGACACACCGTCCCCGATGAAACAGGGGTTGGTTTCTTATATACCACGCGGATTGTGTTTCTATGAATAAAATACAATAGTTTTAGAGTTTTTGATAAAATCCCATGGCAACTAGTCCCTATGTATCTATCACTCGCTCAGAGCGTTTATCACTCAACTATTTATCGTTTTACACTGCATTTCCACAAAACTATATAATAATCGATGATTATTTTGGGTTCTAAGACTGCGTCGAGCACTTGATGTAGTTTTTATTTGTAAAATTTTGGTAGAAAAAAAAAAAAAAACAAAAAAAACTTCACTTGATATGCTCGTAGCACCTGCACCACTGGATTGTACACCAAATTATTAGCACATTGTGTTTGTGTTTTTGTGTGTGTTTCCTGTTTTTTTTGTTTTTTTTCTAATCGCGAACCGGTGATGTAATTACTTAGAGCGGAAGAGGCGACTTGACAAAATTAATTCGATATTAATATTTATCGGATATCAGTCGGCGACGCTTCACCGACAACTGCTCACACCGTGGCCTGTGGACTCTGTGAGGATAATTTTGAGCCACGGTGGTATGTTCGGCTCGTGCCCGCCCTCCGTTGAAGGTGACCCCTTCCAGGTCAAAGAGACGCCGCCAATCAACGACGCTGAAATTTGTTGGGAGAGGCGTCGGACTACGGCGTCTGTAATGGCGGACTAGGGACGCCCAAGTTCTGATAACTCTGCGTCGTCAAACTTGTGATAAAACAACCCACACGCCTACGTCTACATATACAGAAAAAAAAAAAAAAAAAACACCTATCTCACTCCTTAAAATTTATTTTACATTATTACTTTTTTTTATTGCAAACCGACTAGAACAGTCGAAATATTCATTTCCTCAACTTTTGCTGCCCGGAAATGCAGAAGACTTCTTTGCGAACACGTAACAAGCTTCTAATCATCTCATATCGAATTAAGAAACTGAGGATACCAGGGGGCAATAATACTTTGAGTATATAGGACTTTGGAATGAATTATTTACCTACCTGCCATTAGTTATACCATTTCCTCAATTATTATGTATCTTTAATCCTAAGCAAACCTTAGACTCTTCTCGGCTTCCTTGCTGATACACTCAACGAGGTACCATGTGGCTATTAGCTCGGATGACTACTGGGCTACGTGGTTCTTTTGGATTATATCAACTATGTTATAGTTTTGAATTGCGGTTTGAACTCAAATTTGGGAATAAGGTTCATTTAAATTGCAATATAAGATTTATTTATTGGTTTTTTGCATTTGGAAAATAATTGCAAATATTAGAAGGCAGGTATAGGCAACATATTAAAACCGTATCTATATCAGCTTACCTACATTCAAGGTAGGCATAATGTTGTTATATGTATTTCGCTATCTTTACCTACGTACCTGAAGCCTTTATCTGTCTCTAAGCTTCTCTTGTTTTTTACATAGCACATATTGTACCTTACAGTGTCTGTATTTGCAAAAGCTGCGACTATATCTATACGTGGATTGCAAAGAAAATACATGATCAAGGCGTATATATGCGATATACTATCTCACGACGATTCGAAATTCAACGGGTAATATTTTAAGGGTAGATTCTTTGACAAATTTTAAGACGAAATTCTCTTTACCAAAAATTCTTGCGTCCAATAGTTTCCGAGCTACGAAAGATCTTGACTTACCGATCGCGAAAACCATATGTGCAGACTGACACAGACTGGGCTGATCATGAGTGGAAGTTGAGCGGTGCCGAGTCTGTGTGATCCATCCGCTCCGCTATTAGTAAACTAAGATACTCTTGTATCTCGGAAAGTATTTGTCTCTCGAATTTACGGTAAAGAAAATTTAGTCTCAGATTTTGAAGAGGAATCTACCCTCGAAATATCACCCGTTCATTGTCAGTCTGAATAACTTCGTAGATAGAAGAAGAAGAAGAAGAAGATCAAAGTTTTTGACTCTTCTGTTAATTGAAGATTTCTTATATACTATGTATACTGTGAGTACCTAGGTATACTAATTATATCTACGAGTGCGGTAAACTATGAAAAATCAGTTTTAATCTCTCCAAGAAGATAGCCAGACGATTGTAATAGCTCTACAAGACGTTATCTTATATCTTATACTATATACCACAGCTAGGGGGATCATGGTGCACGAAAGTGTGGCAAGTTTGTTTTCAGTTTATTCTTCAAATATTACACGTACATATATCTATATACCTTATATATATATATACCTGTAATATGGTATTTATGGTGCTTATGACATTTAGTCATATAAATATATACGTATACAAAAATTCTTACGTTGTAATTTTTACGTTTTCAATTTTGGTGTTTACTCAATTTCTTTAAATTTTTTTTCTTTTTTCATCACTCGCTATTTGTTTTCGATGAATATTCTTCACCTGAGATCATTTTAAATTTTGAATAAATAATACAGAGTCTGAAAGTATAATAATTTTCGAATGCATTTTGTATATAGTATGCTAAACGTGGAAGCTGTATAAGAATAGGATATATTATTTCAAATATGATATAGAGAATAAGAGATGACTTCATGTAGCTATATGATACTATATTATACTCTCTGGTTGATTCACGTAATATATTATTTTATTACGCGAGTACCTATAATAAAATTGTAAATAATAATACACAAAGTTGTAGTGTATATGGGAGTATATTGTTAGAGTTCATAAATCAAAACTGATTAGGCATTATACCCCTAATTGTAATTTAAAACTGAAAATCTTTGGCTTATAGTATATTATTGCAATTAATATGCGGTTATATTTATAATATTTAATAAATTTATTACACACACACACAGACACACACATATGTATACATTTATGTATACATAACAGAAATTCTGCAAATATTTATCGGCAATCTATAGATGCGGTGTAAAAAGTGATTTACAAAAGCATGTGTAGAATCTTGCAGATCGTACAATATGTTATAAATTTAATTATCTTTACAATATGCAGGGAGAATGGCATATATAATATATATATTATTATATAATAATGATACATGTATAGAATGTAATTAACTGCAACTTAATGAAATCATTTACTATATCGTATAATTATAAATATCAACGCCTTGTCTTGTCATGATTATCTAAATTTATTTAAATAAATATAAGCTATAGAAGGATAAACCATAATATAAACTTATTTATATATATTCAACGTTCCTTAATAATTATCAATGCATAATATATTTAAAAATAACAGACAATCTCTGTATAAAAATTAATAGGGGAGACTATAGGTACAGTTTTAACAGTGGGTACGGTTGAAACAGTGCGTTTATCACGTGAAGTAAAAAAGATAGGCGAATGATTCCGACGCGAGACTGACTATCCTGGATCAACGATCATCCTGGCGTCGGAATCATTCATCTATCTTTTCTACTTCAAGAGATAATCGCACTGTTACAACCGTACCCAGTCTCCCCTACCTTCGTCGTATATTTTATTAGCAAAATTTAATGATGTTTGAATTTTTTTTTTTTTTTTCTTTACCCTTTCCTCAATCGCCTGTAATTTTGTTCACCCAGATATGAACATATCAATTATATTTAGGGTACAATGATTAATAATAGAGACGAATAAGTATAACAAGCACAACGTGCGTATGGCCTATGCCAAGCAAGTCCGTCGCCTCGACATATTGTGCGATATGACGTAATAAAAAAGTAGAAATATATATATATATATATATATATATATATATATATACCGACCTAGTTTATCTATAGTAAATACAGTAATATACTCGCACCTCTGTTTAATGACTTGGCACGATTTATTCCTGAACTGGTTAGATGTCTAGATAGAATGATTTCTAAGTTTGCAGAGTTTTTACATCATATGCAGTATTCATATTTCCTAATTACATTTCAATTTTGGGATAGAAGTGAACAGAAAAAAAAAAAAAAGAATTCATTCATTGACTTCAACCCTTATTTTTTTTCTCTTTCCTGTGCTTTTGGTGTTTCAATCAAGGCTCTGTGAAAAACTATTGCCACAGATTATTAACCCGCAGATTTCAATGATCCAAAAGATTTGGGAAGGTTATACGCGCGGCTAATGATTGCAGATTATCTCCGGATAATAGCATACTAGTCTGACGTCCGTTGTGTCACAATATTGACTCGGGGTAGGTTGACGAAAATTGTATATAAACCTTCAACGGTTCTAATACCTCGATATTCCCCCGTGCTGTGTACCACAGCTGGATATGCTCCGCCTACGAGAAAACGTGCAGGAAAATTTACCGAGGCGGAGCTCGAAAACCTAGTCTGCAATCGTGTCAGGGATTATCCGTTCCATGATTTTATACGTCTGCAACGTGATAGACGCGGGGACACGGCGTGATGGAAAAAAAAACAAGAAAAAATAAAAAAATGACTCGTATGAGTCAATCGATGAAATTATTAATCCGAATATTGATTTGAACGTTAAAAAATTTCGACTAATGATCAGAGTTGTTGTATAATTCGTACCTCTATATATGAATGATGATGCTTTCACAAATGATGAAATATGTAAGAAAAAAAAAAAATCGAGTACCTATATATTTTATAGTGTTAAATTATTGTATACGATTCTTACGAAGATGATGTAAAACTTTTAAGCGGATTAAGGAATAATTGTTCTTTTTCCCTCTTTTGTTTTGGGCTTAGAAATGACAGTTTTATAGAAATTAATGACGTTTCAGCTGTTATATGTGTAGGTATAATAGTAGAGTCAAAATTATAGGACATATGTATAACGTATATAACATATATATAAATAAGTGCTGGAATCGGGGTAGAAAATTGAGTGTACAGGTACTAGCGCACGATATGCAGGTATACAAAACGCATATTGTCTTTACCTGTAAGTTTGAAAATGTACAAAGACATAAAACAACGAACAATGGGGGGTCCTGGGACCCCTGAGACCCTTGTATTTCCATTTTAATTAAAAACGGAGCAAAATCGGTCAGCTTTACCGTCATAGACCAGTGGGCAGCCCAATTGTTCACCGGTTGTTTGTCTCTATTTAATACCTTTGTCACTTTTATACATTTGTATGTTAGTACGCTTTACTATTTGAACACCTTTACCTTACCTTATGCCTTACCTATATATCCTTGTAAACCTACCTACCTACCTACCTATCTTATTATACCTATACCATGATCATTGCTCCACATTGTGTTGACTTTCAAATTTATTATCAGACCTAACTGTGAACGAAAAATTTTAACAATTAGCGATTTTCCTGGATTAGGGTTTTCCACTTTCCTAACACTCGGTGAAAAGTTTACCTCCATTGTACAATTTTTCTTTTTTTCATCGATCAAATCTTTGCTTCATTCAGAGTAATTCTTCTAAAAAAATTGATGAATTATTCTGGTCATTCGAAAATGAATACTACATTCACTCGGTTGAATGAACAAAATATTTTGATGGATTGACTCAATTCTGATTTTGAGATAAAAAGAAAAAAAGGGTGAAATTAATCAGATTTTCATAATCAGAAGTACAAAAAAACGAAATCGAAATCGAAAGAACTGCATGGTTCAAATTAACGATGAACTTTCTGAACTTTGAGTGCAGCTTTCATTTAGGGGTGCATTGGGGTCAGCTAAAGACTGGCAGAGATTCTTGATCCTTTTTTTTTAAACAAAAATTATGTATTGCGATTTGGATCTTTTTGGATCTGAAGTAAGAACAGTTCTTATCATTTTTCTTTTTCTTTTTTTACATCCCTTGTTTCGATAAATTTGAAATAATCATTAATCTACTGATATTATCGCTATCCGAACAAGCCTGCAGTGTATATTTTGGTATATATTTATTTGTGTATACTTATATATACCTACGCCGAGTTTCTTAGTGCAATAAATTGTTTATTGCTTGACCAGTACCTCAATTATGTTATAGGTGCGATATTCTGCAGTCGAAGCAAAGACCCTTATTCTTTGACATCGGGGTTAAGCGGGTGGTAAAATTCAATTGTTGTCTATACCCGGAAGCCTACGTCACGCTCTACGTCTTGCAAATATATAGGTAGGTATATTATATGCAAGTAGCTACATATAAATATATACTATATACCTATACATGGGCAAAATAGAATTTTAAATACTATAAGAAATATATTCTCACCGATTTATTGAATCAAATACAATTTTTTCTCATCTTTTGATCAACCATATCATCATTTAATTATTGTATGAGATTATAATCAAATCTGAATTTACTTGACGTTGCTATCGTTTTTTTTTTTTGGTTCAATTTTCAAATCGTTATATGATTAGTATTAGGCTCTATATTGCAGTTATTGAATACATAGAATTCCTTGGAATCGCGGTTGAGGGTGTAGGGTAGTTCCACATCAATCCATATCCAGGGGTTTCACATGACCCTCCAAGAAATTGACAAATTTTTATTTAGTCTTTCACCCGGTTGGGTATTTCTTCGAATTGCAGGCCTTTTTGAATCCTTCTTGCATCTTGTACCTACAGCATTTTTATTTTTAAATTTTGAATATGAATTCGTAAGAATTCAAGAACGTTACAAATTATATCCATGAAAACTCATTTCCAAAAAATATGAATACGAAACTGTGTTGCCCAGGAGATTTTTAGAGGTGATCTCCGTTGAAATCATATTATTTCAAAATTAGGATTCGTGACGTGTTCACGATTTTTCACTATACCTACTTTTTGTCAAAATTTGATTTCAATGTCAGAAGATTCTCATTCGATTGATAAATATAAATAAGAAATAATAAATGATCTTTCTCATACCCGAATTATGGGGTTTGATGATAATTGTCTAACAAAATTACAAACGTTAGATCGTAGAGAAATCGTGTGTTAAAATTTTTCGTCATCCGATTCCGAATATTTCATAATTTCATAATATATATGTGAATTTATTAATTAAGCCCAAGGATTCTTGATGTCATATATAAATTCCGACACCGAAGAATATATCCTTCTCGCGCCTCTTTCTATGTATAAATTATATCATAGATCGCTAACTGTTTATATCATATCGTCGTTAATATTTCTTTGAGCATATTTATATATATGTCAAAATTTTACATACATTTGATTTTTTAACACACTAATTTTCACATAGTATAATTCTCACATAATATTTGATAACGATTGGATATTGAAATGGGTTGAAATACTAGACAATATCTTATAAGCGTTTGAAAAAAATAGAAAAAAATAAAAAAAATTACAACTAGGTGTATAGAATAAATTTAAATGTTCGGTATAAATAAATAAATAAATATACCCGCAGTGTCACGAATAAAGTGAAAATTTATTGTCACCTATAAAAATAACATCGGTACACCCATAAGGACAATAAACGTGCTCCATAACGTTAGCTAGCTTCTAGCTCTTTATATCTTTTGGCTAGGTACCATCTTTACGTTCTAACGTTCTAACGTTCATATGTATGGGTAATTTTAGATCCATTCGTGTGCATACCTCTGTTCATATTATACAAACACACTCTTATAGATCGTAATAATTAGGATTCCTTTTCGCGCCCTTTTCTAACACTCGAATAGGTACAGCAGCATCCGAGACGTGGTCCATCGTTTGTTTAAATCCACCGCGGAATGTAACGCTTATATAACACACAACTTGCTACCGTAATTTCATTGGCTTTAAATGATTATGACAACATTATTTCAGATCCATATAATAAGTTTAAAATACCAATTAGTCATATCTCTCTTTTTCAACTCCAATATACATCATATTTTTATCCTTATAGTAATATCTACATCTTTTTCATTCCAAATTTCTATACGTATGCTAATCCTAGATTATAAATCCATCGCTTTTCTATATCTTTTTTAAATCATCTAATAGAAATTTGTTATATCCATTCCGTATGCGGTTTTTATATCGTTTATTTTCATCTCGAATATACTTCAAAGAATTCCGCGCTATTATTTCGCATGCATACACAGCTAATATACCTTATACTTCAGAATTTGGTACATATATTCATATATGTTATACTCACACCGATTCCTGAATTAATTTCACGCATATATACATAATACATACATATTTATATATCTACACGCATTGCAGAGGTGGTTTTCAACTCGACGGCCATTAATTGGCGGACATCTTCGTTCCCCGTTCAACCGGGTTTAATGATCAGACTGTAAAGATGTTTTCTATTTCTATTTTTTTATTACACGACCATAAACCCTCAAGTTCAGTCTCAAGCCTCCAGGCTAAACCCATGTACTATATCTATATACCTATATATTCACCATGAGAATCCAAAGTCCCGCATGATCTTCACGCTGCAGTACCATATATTTCAAACCACTAGATATATCTCGGATCCAAGATTATTATTATTATTACTGATCTTCGTTAAAGAAAAAGAAAAAAAAATTGGAAATAAAACGAGAAAGAAAAATTAACAATCTGAATAACTATCTACGATCTTCGCAAAATCAAATATCATATTTCCTCAATTTTTCTATATATCCATATATATACTCTTTATACTCCAGGCTATGTATTACGCGAGAATATAAGATGTCGTTAATATACATACACAGATATAAAATATATACACAAAATCCGCATGTATGTAGGTATGTATGTATGTAATTTCTCATATATAGTTATACAGCTCCTCGGCGTGGGATGCAAGTGTCTCTCGAATTTTGCCGTGTGAATCTGAGCTTACAACACCTTTGGGTAAAACTCTTATGGTACCAGAGTGCAAAGCTTGGAAGCTATCATAACTTTACATAAAATTAGTGGCTAAAAGCCCGAGCTTCGGGTATGCTATCTAACGGCAGCTAGAAAGCTAGATGATAGTTCGTAGAGAGGTTTAACTGCGAAGAACATCAGCTACTAACAATGAGCTTGATGTAATGGACCACCGAGATAATTGCTGGATATTATCATTAGATACGGGGGGGGAGGGGAGGGAAGAGATGAGCCGCTCTTTCCACTAACGACTACAATTTATCATTAAATATACCCACAGCTATATATACCTGACCGCGTGATAACTATTATCAAAATCACTAGACCGTTTCGATTTTTAAGAATTCGTTAAAAACGTTCTATTATTCATGGATTTATCTACCGTATCTGGAGATATTTTATACAAAAGTTTGGAGAACTTGTATTAAGGATGCGGAGTCGTTCCGTTTGTTTCTTCTAGCTATCGCATATTTCCCACGCGGAGGTGAAAAATACGATAAGAAAGTCGAGTTCCTGGGTTTACTTCTCGATATACGAAGTTCCTGGGACTAGGATATTCGTTCTTAGATTTTTGGGTACAATGCGAGTTACTATCACAGAAAAATCGTATCGTTGTATCAAAAAAAAAAAACCTCAATGATCACAATTTTTGAATGTTGATCAAATTTTCGATCCCAAATCGGTTTCGGGCAAAAGATTTGTCATCTCAATGGGTACCAACGATTCAAATTTCATCCAAATCGGCGAAACGGTTGTTAAGAAATCAACCCTTATTTAAAAACCCATATTTTCATCCCTTCGTCGAATTAAGGAATCGATTTAGCTCAAAATGAGTAAATAATTTGATTTTTTTTTACTTAAAAATTTACTGAATAATAATAATAAAAAAAAAAACCGAGTTGGTTGAATACGAAGGTGTTAGCGGAGCAGGTAGGTATAAGAAAGATAAGCGGAACGCGTCTGAAGCGTTGGTCTGTCTGTCGTTGGATGAGATTTCTTTTCGAGATAACATAATTTTCTATTCTTTAAAATACACTGTTAATATTCTTTTGGATATGAATATACTATATATATAATACGTCCATAAGTTAAAAGAGACTTACACCCGCGGAAGAAGAAAAAAATTTACACTCGTTTAGTTTTATAACGGTGATGCTGGTGCAAAGCCGTTATATAGCCAACTATACATATAAGTAGATATTTGTATTTATAGGATAGCATAAAATACACGAAAGAGATGTATATAGGTATATATACTATATGGGCATAAACGCGTATAAACAAATCGTAAATATTCCGCGTCAAATCTATTAGGTGCTTATAATTATGGCCTCTGCAACATAGACACGCGACTTCTTCCCGAAGACTTCCGGTTGTAATTCTGCAATTCATATTTTCTTAACTTTTATTCTCTCATTATCTACGCTGGCGGTGATCCTAGAGTGACAATTGCGCCATTGACCAACACCGGAACATCTATACTAACTCAAAAGTCATTATATTCTTCTGTCAAGTTAGCCTGTAGTCAAGGCCGTTCACTTTTCTCTTCAATGACAAACATCAGGAACTTGAATAGCTGTCCTTACGCCATTAGCCATAGCGGTTACTTTCCAGTCACAACAATCATTAAATATGACGCAAAGTGATTTATAATACCTAAACGCTTTATTTAATACTAGATTTTTACACTCTTTGATAATAAACAAGTCTCGTTTATCATCGTTTCGATAAATTCCATTTTTTTACACCAAAAACTTCGGCCTAATTTACTTACATCCCCAATTTTTTACACATCAAAGTTTCGACTGTCTTAAAAAACGGTTTTGAATGTAAAAAGGTCGAAGTATGCCAAAACAGTGACAGGATTTTTAGTTTATTTCCCGTTTGTTCCATTTTTGGATATCATTGGGTCTCTCGCATCTCCTGGGTTCCGAGAGATTAAGTCAGGGTATGTCTGATGAGCCACGTTTTGGAATTTTACAACGTTCCTTTTCCAGCTCACGTTGTAGAATCGGAGTCTTTTCAATTCGTTCTTAAACAATGTTCATTTTATTGCCTCATCGTCTTTATAATCTTTGTCGGTATGGGGTATTATGGCTATAGTTTCTTGAGCGCACGTAGATACCTTTTTTTTTTTTTTTCTTTTTTTTTTTCTTTCACTCAGGTAAATAATTCTTTCCTATATATTTTTCTTATAGACCGAACCGAGTGGCTAGCTGCAGAACTTAGGCCAGCAGTATTCACTGCAGTTCATACCAAGACTATATCCTTTATTACAAGGACTGCTACAGAGGTAGGTCCTAGGTAGCTTAGCTTGCAGTAAAATGAAAATATGGTATATACTGTACAGATGGACTCTGCCTGTACACTGCCTCATTTTCCTACATACAAAACCCAGAATACCTATACATACCATGCCAGGGTTTGCCCATTTTTATTGCACTGCACTTAGAGGTATTAGCCGAAGAAACGAGCAACTAAATACACTTTATTTTTCTACAAAGATACGAAAACCTTTCAGATAATCCGTGACGCTTTGACGAAAAGTTATTGCTGCTGCTGCTGCTGGGTAAACGAATTTTATTATATCATGTATTTTGAATTCAGATGGTGAAAAAATATATGTGGGTGAAATTTATTCGTCAAAGAAGTAAAGAAATTCGTTCAAAACGCTGTAATTTTTTGTTCCAAAATTATAGTTGGACTAATAGTGAAGAAATTTCGCATCCGGGATGATATTTCGGTTCGTAATTCACTTCAGCATTCCAGAAAACTAGACATCCTTGGTTCCGCAGGTAATAAACAAGTTTTTTATAGTCATTTTGAAATTTGATTCAACCCGGTTTAGTCCTGCGTATATCGTATTGTTCAGGTAAGCGTGAAATGCATAGGCATAAATGTGTGTTTCCGAATTCTATGGGCTGTGGAGATTCGGGCTCCATATTGGAGCCAAAAACTCTGCCTTTTCTAGATCCTGCATGGATATCTGTTAGTCCTTTCGGCAAAGGATCAAAACCGCTTGCCTTATTCTTATTGGAGATTTTTAATACCGGATCCTCCAATGAGGGTCCAGATGACCCAAAAACCTATTTCTTTGTGTATACAATATATCCTGAGATTGCCTCCCGGTGAGACGCTTCTGCATTCTATTGTGCCAACAACCAAACACCGGCACGGTTTTGGTTCGTTATAACTTACAATTTGTATAAGGGATGCAGCTAGGGGCAGTTCCATGTTATTAGGCGTTTCCAAACTGTAGCCAGCTAGTGTACCTTGTCACTTGATCAACCGGTCCAGCAACTTTTGCACCTTATGAATGTCTACCCGTCCCGACGCCTTTGAAACTTGAATTTTATTCTCCATTTTATATGCTTCGAAGCGATTAGTAGATATATATGAATCTTCTTTAGTTTTATTTTCATTTTTATTTCAATTTCTCGTTTAACGGTTCCTTCAGGATCCGTGAATCCCTTTATTTCACGGACATATATCTTCTTGATACATTTCATGTCACCCATTTGGAATATTTAATCAGTTGACACAGAGAGAAGGAATTTTTTCTAACGAATGATTCGAGGAATCAAATATGGCAGAATGAACGTTCTCTTCGTTTGATGAAATGGAAATTGATTTAGAGGGATATTAAATCTTGTGACGTACGATTTAGATTTTTTAACGAAGGCCTAGACACGGATGACTTCACCAATTTTGCAGAATAGGTCTGTGCTGTATGAAAGCGTAAACTGATTTTAAAAAAGCCGTAAATCTTTTAAAATTATACTCAAAAATTAGTAAGGGAAGATAAGAAACTGAAGAATTTGAAATTTTTGATGTAGAAACATAATCAATTCACTTGTATAGATGTGAACTAATATCGAGAGAACCACGTAGCTTTTTTGAAATTTAGAAGCTTTGGTAGAAGTTCCTATATGGTAAAAATTATTTTGCAATTTAGTCACCAAACGCAGTTTATTCATGAAAAAAACGAAATTCTTTGTGTTTACTGATTTTCTTCGTTTTAAAGATAAGAATGAAATCAATACGCGTATGTAATTGCTAAACGAATTAAATATGCTATAAGCTAACAGTATATGATATTGGAAAGACTTAGTGTACATGTTTTTGAGTGATTTTCGTCACTTTTTTCTCATTTTTTAATACCGTAAAGACATCATACACAATAATTGCTATACATTCATTAGAACATCCTTAAAAAAAAAAAATGATTGATTTTCCATCATTAATATTGAAGTTTTTGAAAAATTCATTAATTTCTATGTTATTCTTCTATAAGGTAATCAGTTTTTTCATCTGTATGAGGTAGGACGAATTTCGAGAGTTCTTTAGGATCGAATAAAATGGATGAATAAAAGTCTGCTATTCGCTTTATCTTGTGGGTTTGAAGTCATTAGTTTAGCGGGTGAAATAGTGACGACGCAATACAAAAGATGTCGTTACTGCTCAACAATCAATGTCGTTGGACGACAGATTTCAAATTTTATTTCCCGCCGCGCACATCAAGTCCAGTTTCAATGTAACGACAAGGCATGACTGTATATAAGTATTCGATGCGAAAAAGAAAGCCTAGCACATTTGTGGGACAAAGAATTATTATAGTATATATTACTTTTTTACTATCATCTATTAAGATGAAGAACAAAGATCATGAAAAAATAATAATGCTAGGAAATAGGAGAATAGAGAAATAATTTATTGAAAGAGATCTGGTAGGGAAAAGTGGAAAATAACGAAGCAATTGATTTTTAATATGTATTATATTTGAGAATTCATGAGTTGCCTATCGTCAAAGTTATAAACAAATTGTCAATGTTTCTTAAAAATAATTATGTATATCTATCGCAAATGATCGAGCCTCTTTGTCTGCTTCCTAACATACAATTTGGTAAATTCGGCGTATTTCTATAAAGCATAACGTTAGCGTAGTCCCCATCCACACTCGTTGATGCCAAGAAGGCCACTGAACCCACGACAAGTGCTCCTACTAAGTCAAGCAATCCGCAACCCGCATGACAGGACTGCGATTTCTAACTTGTAGTTGCATTGAATAAGTTCTGATTAATTAGTAATATTTTCTAAAACACCTTATGCAATTGATACGAAATTTTGAACTTTAGTAACTACCATCAAATGAATAGAAAATAATAAATCGTATACAGCTATGGTCTAGATAGAAGAATACTGTCATTGAACTAGGAGTAAAAAATCTCAGTTGAATTTTTCAGCTGAACCTTAGCTCTATTAATTTCGAACAATGGATCACGACTCACGTGTAGTGAGTTTAGTCGGTCAAGTCCGGTGAATAAATTATCTGGTAAATTGTGAATTCTGTTATTGCTCAAATCAATTGACTGCACTGACGAGAGTCCTTCGAATGCACCAGTTTCGATATCAGAAATCTGGTTGTACTGAAGATCTAACACCGCCAAGTGAGACAGTCCTTTAAATGTCCCTTGCAAAAGATATCTCAATTCGTTATTTCCGAGTTCTAAAATTTGCAGCTTAGTCAAACCGTTAAAAGTATTCGGTCTTATTGTAGATATCTTGTTATACGATAATGTGAGTTCAATCAATTCTCCAAGTTCCACAAAAGCCCCAAGAGAAATGGTATTTATTTTATTAGAAGTCAGCGCTAAATTCTCCAGTTGTGAAAGTCCAGAAAGTGAATACTGGTTTATAGCCTGGATATCGTTCGTCTCTAAATCCAAAAACGTCAGCTTAGACAGTCCGTTGAAAGTCCCATCTGGTATATTGTTGATTTGATTATCTGACAAGTACAATTTCCGTAGCTCAGACAATTCTTTGAATAAATCAGGTACTAGCTTGATAGAATATCTATTTTTAGCAATGTTGAGTGTTGCCAATTTATCCAGTCCAGAAAATACTCCAGGTTGTAAATTTGCATCGAAGACTTCATTATCCAGATCTAATCTAGTGATCGAAAGATTTTTGAAAGCCCCAGGCTGGATTGATACCAAACAGCAAATACGTAGCGTAGAATCGTTTCGTATTTGCGTTACGTTTAATAAATCACCTCTGAAGTCACACACTCTAAAAGCACCCTGTCTAATATCACACATTGGTCCTGACTGGGCCAGACCAACAGCCAGAAGAAAATTGACCAACACCATGAAACGAAACATGACTTCTTACTTCGAAATCGATTACTGTACTATCCTAACTATTCATCGCTGCTTTTCTTTTATACCTTATGTTAAGACAAACGCGTTTATTTGATACAAAGCGATAATCCAATGGACTCTACCCAAAGTGACGTGGAGTTTAAGGAAGAGAAAAACAGCTTAGGGTATGTTATGTTCACGGCTAACAATGATACCGTACGACCTTTAGTATTGTTACTATTCTTCTATGGATTTACTATATACAGTACAAAGGTTCAAGTTTTATTATGACAAACGGAATAAGAGACTCACATAGTGACACACGTGATAAGGGACGTTGCCCTCACTTCAAATATTGAAATAGTTTGTGTGTAAATGTTTTCGATAAATGAACGGTATCGAAATCTTAAAAAGCAACAAAAACAGTAAAAACTCGTGCAACAATCATATTACATCTTTTAGCATAAAAATGAATGTTCATGAATTCAGATTTTTAATATCTGCGAGGATCTTTTAGTGCAAGAACTTATACTATAGGCTCCACAAAGGAATAAGGATAAACTTTCATAAATAATGAAAGTCGAATTTTTGTACTTTTGATTTTCTTATTTCAAGACATGACTGTATAGTACATTTAATAATTTATGAGTATGGGGGTTGTAAATAAGTAACACGAAATCATTTGACGTCAAACACAACATGTCAAGGCGTCTAGTTTCTGCCAAGTCAATCATATAAGACTAAAGTGCTGAATGGTAGCTGAACATCGCTGTGATTAAATTTAGTAAAATTATTTTTATATAAATATATACGCTCTGGTTTCGACATACCAGCGAATGCATTATGTGGTAAAGTGTCAATTTTGTTCTTAGATAAATTAACACGTTCCACCGACGAAAGACCCCTAAATCCACCAGGTCGTACATCTGAAATCTCGTTATCCCCGAGGTCTAATATCCTCAAACCCCTTAGGCCACTGAATGCATGTACATGAATCGTGGCAATTTTATTATGACCAATATACAGATTCCTTAGTCTTGGCATTCCTGTGAAAGTGTCGGGTTTTATTTCCGTTAAGCTGTTACTTGCTAAGTAAAGAGTATTCAATTCCCATAGATCTCTAAATGACTCAGATGCAATTGCAGTTATTTTGTTGTTGCATAGCCTCAATGTTTTCAGCGTTAGAAGTCCGTCAAATGTGGATCGATTTATGACGGTGATTTCATTTCCCTCTAGGTATAAGCTCTGTAATTCAGATAGTCCGTTGAAAGACCCATCTGGTATACCGCGAATTTTATTATGTGCTAATTCCAAACGCTTCAGCTTTGTCATCTTTGCAATTGATTCGAAGAAACCAGAATCAGAAATCGCGTTGTTCGGAAGACGGAGCTCGAGCAAAGAAGTCTGATCAACAAAAGCACTTGACTTGACTTCAGAAATCTGATTATCAGCAAGATCCAAAAACAGCAGTTTTCGCAATCCTCGGAAAGTGTCGGATCTTATTTTCGTTAAATTGTTCGAGTTCAGATACAGAATCGTCAATTCATCATTCATTATGAAAGATTCGGGTTCAATGCTAGATATTTTATTATCATTCAGCCATAAGTGATCCAGCTTTCTAAGTTCACGAAATGTGGTTTGATTTATCACGGAAATATCGTTATAGCCTAAGTCCAAAAACCACATTTCAGATAACCCGTTGAAAATCCCATCTGGCAAGTAGTGGATTCTGTTACACCGTAAATTCATAGTCTTTAGTTGAGGTAGTTTCTGAAACGAGTCAGGGTTCAGTTTAGTAATTAAGTTGCTTTTCAAAATAAGATCGCGCAACTTTAGCAGTCCAACAAACATCCCACGATTCAAACTTGAAATCCGGTTCCTCTCCAGGCTTAAAGATATGATTGTAAAATTTGGGAAGGCACTAGGTGTGACTGATATCAAATCTGACTTATGGATTTCCACGGGGTCACAGTTGTGTCCACATGGCATTGCCTCATCTAATACTTTCAGCTCGTAACACGTTATAAAAGGTTTTGATCGACTCACGCACATCATTTCCAACTCATTATCAGCCAACACCACAGCCAAAAGTAAATTGGCAATCAAAGTTACACGAAACATGACTAAACTCTATTATGTTCGTTCGCTTCGATACATCAACTATTTATATTCTCGCACACATAGACTTGAGCCATTACAGTAAGACTTCTATTAATGAACAAATCTGACTTAACAATTGGTTGAAAAATCCCCCGAAAAATGGTATAGGCTCTCGAAGGAATACCAAATAACGAAAATTTCACAATAACGGGTAATATCTTCGGCCCTAAGGGTCCTAGGCATAAATAGGTGTACGTTAGGGGAACTTTCACTTCGACTAATTAGTATCTACTATTTTGTTCGTGACATAAGAAATGAATCGCGGTTTAGATAGCAGTGGTAGTCGAAGTACTATTCACTTACGCTATCAGTATACGAATGATTTCAATCGAAATCTACTGATAGTGATTTCGTGACTGATTTTGACTTTGTTGATCAAATCTGAAAGTGTTTTTTTTTTCTGATATGAGCAGTTTGCGTGTGCTAAACCATTTTTGCATTTTTTTTTATCGAGAAATAATATAACAGAATAATAAACGCTTTACATTAGCACCGAATATATTTCATGATGTATTCTATACCAACTGTTGCAGATCCAGATACAGTATCAATTAACTTTCTTTCAATAGCTTATATGATTCCAAATACACTGTCGAGAAAACTAAAGAATAAAAAATCGCATAAACTTATGAATTTGCTTTTAATTGGGCTTCCGTATCCACTTCATATAAACCTATACTATTAATACCCATACACACGACTAATTATTAAAAATTTCATTCAATCGTGATTTAGGTCAGATGAATAAATGAATTACACGAGATGCAATTTCGGTATAATAAAGCGATATTTAAGTTTATTGTATAATATAAGAATCAAATTATTATTCAATGACATGGCATGTAATGAAAGACTACTCTCATAACAATTCTTAAATTCTTAACGATATATGGCATAGAAAATAGCGAAAATACATAAACAGTACACCAGGCACATGGAACTTTTGCCTCAAGCTATATTTCGTATTATAAAAGCATGCTCAACGACCGTTCCTAAAATAGAAGCTGCGCGAATCCTCATTCCGTCTGTAGGGATTGATCAAGCGATGGTGATCATGGTGCAAAAATTTGATGGCGAGGACAGGCACATACTTCGCAACTACGTTGACTTAAGGATGAAGTCAGCCCTGAGAGATGTCGATCAGACGTTCCTTGAGCTGACGGAAAGAAGGTCGAGCCATCGGAGAATAAGACCAGCAATCTCTCATTACCTGTAATAAAAAAGCATCCAACTCATAACATATAATCGAGTCTTAAAAAGCATTGGAAAAAGTATTGAAAATTGATATTACGTGGTGAACTTTTCTGGAGCATGCTCGAGGTTTTTTCAGGGTATTTCCTCCCGTGACATACTCGATAACTTCGTGCTCATGTAGTGATCCATAGGGTACTTTACCAAAGGTAAAGATTTCCCACATCAGAACTCCGTAAGCCCATACATCAGATTTTGAAGTGTAGTGACTATGATGTAAAACTTCAGGTGGTACCCATCTGATTGGATCGCCAGCTCCGTGGCCGACGTATGGACCATGGGTATATCTGTGTTTAAATAACAAGAATAAATATAAATTGTCAAAAATGAATAAGAAAGTAATAATGAAATTATCTGAGAATTATTACCTAGATAGGCCAAAGTCAGAAATTTTTACAGTATAATCAGATCCAACGAGACAGTTACGAGCTGCAAGATCCCTATGGATGTAATTCTGCCTTTCAAGATATTCCATGCCATTGCAGACCTGCAATAAAAAGATTACAATGCTTATCTCCGATCGAAAGAATCATCTCGATGATAGATTTGAATGAAATAAGAAAAAACTGGATGATTGTATAAATTATATTTTGTTTCTTACTTATTTGGGCAACAAATTGATGAATCTAATTACACTAACAGTGATAATTATATAGCGCGATGTACAAGACATAATTCACCTGTATACATATGTTTAGTAACCAGCCGAGGTTCGCTCGCAGCGAAGTTTCGTTATGGCAAAGATAACTAAGCAGCGATCCGTGCCGCATGTATTCAGTTACTATATAAATTGGCCTCTGTTTACTGCAGATACCGTATAACTTTACCAAGTTCTGATGTTGTAGTCTACTAGAAAATTTCGAGAGAAAAAAAAATTGGTAAAATATCAGTACGTATAGTTAAAAATCTATAGTCTATAATTGTATCTCAACATGATGATTCACGAATTTTAAATTTACGTCATGACTTCAGCTTCCTCGATAAAAGCATCCTCAGACATGGTACCCTCCTTCATCATTTTCACAGCCACATCTATGGAACCACACCATTTACCTCTTCGGACTACACCGAATCCTCCAGATCCCAATACCTCGAATAGTTGTAGTTCTCTACGATCGATTTCCCATTCATCTGTAGAAAATGAAGAAAAATCATTTAAGGAATCTGTTGCTTAGATTATAAACAGGATAAAAAGTATATTTTGATCAGAAAATGATAAACGGATAGATTATTGGTCAGTTTATTCAAACCAGAGACTTACCATGGCTGTGACCAGCAGTTTGTGGAACAGGACGATTTCCACGTCTCATTTTCAGTTTATTAACAAACCCGCTGCTGTTGTACCTGTAACAGAAATCAAAAGTTCTATTGTACAGTGAATAGTCTTAGCACGACCATAATGTTCAATACCTTGGAGACCGTGAAAGTTAATTCCGCCACTGATTGCGAGCAGCCGAAACGCTTGATCAGGGAGTAATTCAAGAACTGAGAATCATTCGTAGACGAGTCCTTTATATAGGTATTATAATATATTAAACGATAATATATTCTTGAACGATTATAAATGGTAAGTAATTTGATTCAAGAGACTAACAATGAAATGTCACTCTAATAAATGAGTAACGTGAAATAATGACATAATATGACGAGTTACCGATGTAGAGATCGTGAAGGTTTGTTACTTAAAAAATGAATTGATATCAAATTCTAATAAACAGAATAGAAATACGTTATTTATATATCAAATAAAATAAAGAAATCAAGGAATTCGATGGATATCAAACACATGCACAACTAGAATGGATATCGATAATCAAATTTGGCGAACGAATCGCGAAAACTTAGCTTCGATCAATTTGGTGTGATATGGGTAAGTATGAAATTGCAGGAATTGTAGTTCTATACGGCACCTCACCTTTTAAGAAACCTCGTTACCAATTCTTCACGTGTCACTCGCGAAATTTAGGATAATTCGGAATAGTATTTTCGAAAATATTAATTATTGATAAAGTCCGGATGTTTAATACGAGATTATTGTTCTTAAAATAAAACTGATGCACTGCTTTGAATCTAAAACTGATAAACGGAACACTAAACGGTTAGATTAGATCTCGTTTATGATGAGATTATCAACGAGTACTCAGTCCTTTGTATTACCTACTACTTGACTTTTCACGAAAAGATTGAATGCACCTCGCGACTACCAGAAGAAGACGCTAATTCAAGTTCGAAGGAGACGAGGTACCCGCGACGGCGATGATGCATTTACTACTACGCATATGAATTATCCAATCCGGAGCTTAGTAAGAGTCGCTTATACGCTTAATTTACATTCACATCCGTATTTTATATCCATATTGTCACGAGAGCAGAAGTTTACATCCACATCCACATACTAATATACTAGTGTGGTAATGAGAAGTCAGCGGAACTAGAGTCGCCTGATTGCAGCACCTACGTGACTCATACTGCTTTAAGAAGAGTGGATATCAGTTGCAGAGAAATATTATACTTCCAAGTGTGATTACCTTTTCGACTCTAATTCACTTATCAATGTAATCCAAGAAGAGTAAGTGCAGGGGTGCCCCAAAGTGCTGAGCACCATGCTGCTCGTTATTTAAAAGAAATTTAGAAATATTATGGATAACTAAAGTTACGCACGTTGCACTCGCATCAGAAGAAAAGCTTTTTGGAAGTGGAAGAACAAGATGCAGTTTTTGCACTTACAGTTTATTATTAAAAAAGAAATAAGAAATTTTATACACGTTAAAAACTTTATAAACCATCATTGAATTGACTTCGCCGTTATTTTATCAACAGGCGATATTTTTACGTTATCTATGCGTATAACATAACAATGGTTCAGTTTACATCAAGGATTTTTTAGGTGGGGGCGGGAAGAAAAAAGAATGAAATGTTATGGTTGAGAAAGAGATTCGATGGTTTCTACACAGAGATAAATCAGAAGAAATAAGCAACGCGTTTCTGCGCTTAACGAATAGCATATATATATATATATATATATATATCTTAGGTTCTATCTTAGGGTGATAGAGCTGATCCTTTGGCATGCCAACATATATCACATACCAAACTCGATCTCTATGAGTAACAACTCTGTCAGGCTGACGCTGGGATTATACCAAGAATTATTTCAGATCGACCTTCTACGGAATGTCACATCTTCATTTCTTATCAACATGTTATCTATCGACAGTTTGAATTCGCGGAAATAACTATGAGATGATTTAATTTATTTGACCGATTTTAACGTTTATCGTCAATTCGAGATTGTCGTGATTCCAAAGAATCAGACGATTCATGTGAATTCAAACTCCTATATACACAAAGACACGTTTCGCATGAAACCCTATTGTTCATGAAAATAACATTCATAATAAGTCGTAAGTAAAGAGCCGAAACATTCGATTTTAGATTCATCAGGCAATATCCCTGTATGTGTGTGTTGGGTATAAATAGTTTGGATAGCGGAGAGAGCGAGCATAAATGAGTTAATCATGTTTCGATTCGCGGTGATTGGTAATTTCTTTTTGGCTGTGGCACTGGTCCAGACAGAGACGACGTGTGAGAGTCCGGGTTCATTTTACATTTGTTCAACTGGAGGTGTTTTGACAGAAGTAACCGAATATCGTCATGAAGATTCTCTTGCAATTCCACACTTTGATTCGGTATCAATAGAACCTGGAGCATTCAAAAATCTGACAATAAAAACTTTGAGTCTGATTTGTGAAACTCAAACTTTAACTTTACAACCCGGAGTGTTTGATGGATTGACGAGATTGACCGATCTCGAAATTCGTCACAGTGACGTGAAGCTAATTCCTAATTTATTTCAAGAACTAAATCAGCTAAGAACTTTGGAGTTGACTGGAAACATGATCAGTCATATACCGAATGGGACTTTCAATGGGCTGTCTGGATTGATGGTATTGAAGCTGGACTCCAATGATCTATTTACCATAAATCAAAGCACATTCTACGGACTCTCGGAACTGCGGACGTTGAAACTAGGTTCCAACAAAATAGCCAGTATCGCATCAGAGTGTTTTGCAAACTATAAAAAATTAGATTTGCTCGATTTGAGCGGCAACAATTTCAAGGAATTAGAACCGAACAATTTCGGAAGATTGCCGAAACTGAGATTGCTGAACCTTAATGCTAATTCCAAATTGACAACGATCAACTTGAGCGCTTTGATTGGTCTCAGTTCTTTGCAGACGCTATATCTTGAGTTTAACCGAATTACTGATTTCGATTTTTCTGATTCAAACGGGCAGCTACCGCAGCTAAAGCATTTGCGTTTATGTTGTAACAGAAATATCAGCCACATTCGGAACGGTTCTTTCAATGGGTTACCTGGGTTGAGTTATCTGATCCTATCCCATAACGGCATATCAACTATTGATAAGACGGCATTTAACGGACTTCCGAACCTGGAGACTTTATACTTAGGAGCAAATAAGATAGCCAGCATTGAACCTGAGTTTTTTGCCAATCTCATGAAACTATCGCATCTTGATTTGAGCTACAACCATTTAACGGAATTAAAACCCAACACTTTCGGAGAAGTAAAGAATCTGGGCACCTTGTGTCTTAGCGGTAATAAAATTGTCACGATAGATTCAAACGCTTTCATTGGTCTCAGTTCATTAAAAGTTCTGGAAGTTGATTCCAGCCAGATTTCTGATTTCTTCTTCTCTGATCATTCGAATAAGAAGCTACAGCATCTGAAAACTTTGCAAATAATTAATAACAAAATCAACCATATTCGAGATGGGGCTTTCCATGGGCTACCTGAATTGGAATTCATATTTCTGAAGGCAAATTATATTTCCGCAATAAACCGGACCACATTTGACGGACTTTCGCGGGTAAAAATTTTATCCATAAGTAACAATAAAATATCTAGTATTGCGTCCGGGTCCTTTGCAAACCTACGGGAATTGGAAAGGTTGCGTTTGAGTAACAATAGCTTGACGGAAATAAACTCCAACATGTTCATAGGATTGCATAAATTATGGTACCTGTATCTTAATCGTAATCAAATCACGGTAATCCCTTCAAGTGTTTTTTCTGGTTTGAGCAGTTTGAAACTCCTAGATCTGAGCTATAATGGGATTACTGATATCAGAAATCGCGCGTTTGAAGGACTCGTGTCCGTGGAACTAATTGAATTATGCAACAACAAAATTCACACCTTATCAACTGGTTTATTCTTTGAGATTTTCACCTTGAAATCCCTTTATTTGGCTAATAACACTTTGACTGAAATTGATAGATCTTATCTGGAATTGGCAAGTTCCATTACAGTCTATTTTAATAAGTCAGCGAGAGAAGACAATCCTTTTTTAGTACTATAATTATTACTTGCTTGCAACTCGTGTAGTTGACACTAATAATCTTGCAAGATTATCAAACGTCACGAAATCATCAGACAGATGTTTTTTCAATTCCTAATTAACATTGAATAATTTCATTACGCCTACTATTTGAATCTTATCATAATATGTTATTAATCTATTAGATTTTAAGAAGCATTTGGTCATAGTGAATTCCAATGCCGACTCACTCTGCTTCTGTAAGAATTTTCAAAATATTCGATCCTGCGTTGGCCAGATTTTCGATAAAGAATAAAATAAAAAACTTCATCTTCGGAACTCGGGCTTATTATTATTCAAACCCCAGAATACCTTAGAGCAAATATATGACAAAGACGTTTCCACTCATACCGATTTCAAAAGTATATTTTTAAACAGGGTGATATTCCATGGACATCGCGGTACCGCAAGTCTCAGACCGTCAGGCGACTGATAAACATGTGCTCGAAATTATCAGGTTCACCGCTCGACTATTAGGTAGGTATAGTATAGTGGAAATTCGATCAACGCGATGGTAAACGCAGAATCATTGTATAACAGTAGGTTCATTGATACAATGAAAGATAGTGGTGCGTAAAAATAATGCGAAGAAGTTGAAAAGAATTACTGATATGTTATTGCATTTATGTTTGCATTATAGACATATCTGAACGAATAGAAGTAAAGCAGTTGAAATAAATTTACAACTACCCAAATCACTGAGATGTAAGCGAGGAATCATCCGGTATACACAATTTTAATATTCATTTTTTTTTTTTTTAATTGCAATACAATTTTTCACTATTCATAAACTGAGCAGAATGAATGTCTGTTTGCTGCATATTTGTCATGGCATTTGGTATTTTTTTTCATTTTTTTTATTCTTTTCTATTGAAAAAAATCTAAAATTCAGAAGACTTTACAATCGAACAAGTTTAAATTTTAAAAATAAAAATTATCGCGAAAATCAACCAGCATTAGTCACAGCGTTTCTGATAGGAAAAAAACTATGACGGAATAATTTTATTTCAGAATAGCTGAGCGATAATTTAATGTAAGATAAATCGTCGAATACCCATACATTTAGTCAATACACAGAGTTAAAGTTATGGGGCTACAACTGATATGTAAAATTCTTATTTTATTTATCCTAGAAAGTAGATTCAAGCGATTAATTAAATTAGTAGGGCAATTATTATTGAAACGAACAAAAAAATTTATTATAAATCATTGCAAAAAGAAATTAAGTTGTGGGCTGATCTCGCATCTTTCACCAGATGCAGGAAAAAGGCACACGCCTCATTATACGCAACCCGCGATTTGTTTATGCATTTTTAGTTCTATAGTTGCCTAACCGAGGCGCGACCGGCTAAACTGACCTACGACAATGGCCTCCCGCGCCCCGCGCCTCAAGAAGGTAGGCCAAGGACTTGCTAAGTTCAGTTACGTGCGCGGCTTCCTCGAGTGAACATCGGTGACACGTGTCGAGGAGATTTGCGGCTCTGGAAGGCTGAAATCGACGGAGGAATGTTGGATATAAGTGAGTTTGTAAAATGAATATAGTAGACTCACCTCGTAGTAGAGAAATATTTGAATAACGAGGATCAAAATTTAAAGGTTTGAAAATAAATACAAGTGTAGATTGCTGTAGGCCTAATTAGGCATCACATTTATTTTTTAAACATGGAACATAATTCAATATTGGTGATAAATTACTCCAGAGTCTCAAGTACCAGTCATAACAATTAGAAGATTGAAAAATCTGTTCATGCAATTACACCAAAGTAATGTGTAATTGAATCAAGTTCATTACCTTTGAATAACTTTATAATTACTCTTACTCTATAATTATTTCGAATGACTTTGCTTTATAATTACTTTTACCAATTGAATCGAGTTCAATGACACATTACCAAAGTATTGGGTAATCGAATAAGTAATATCATTAAAAATGTAATCAGTGACTCGCAACACTGCAAATATCCATGTAATAATAAGATCGTTTATGCAATAAACATGTATTATTATAGTAAATTGGCGCATTCTTGAATGAATATCTCTTGAAATTGTAAATCATTGATCGATCGATTTATATAAACAGGTTGAAGCCCTCTGACTTCTACTCCTACTACTTATATTCCCTATAGAAGTTGAATACGGTGAGCTGGTGATTGTATTATGAGAATATTATAGTGATAAAAAAAAAAGGTACATGTCTTTGTAGTCGCTATTTATTATTCATCGTCTTCTTCCTATTCTCTTTCCGCTTTAATCGTTAGATAATTTTACTTTGAGTTGTTCTTTTAATTGTTTGTTCGTACGTTTCTAGACATCGCTAGTTTTGACACCCCCTCGCGCAGCAACTACTCCATTGATTCATAGAGAGCGCTGGTCGCGTATGATAGTGGTGCTGCACAAATATGCGGATAAAAAATTTACTACGTTTTCTGAGAAGCGCTCGTTTATGAATGAAAAGATAGTGGTGCTGCACAAATATGCGGACAAAAAAATACTACGACCTTGTCTTTATATTCATGGAGGCGTGGCTATTAGCTCATTGTAAAAATTCTGAATAGCAGATTCATTGATGAAATGAAAGATAGTGGCGCGTGGAAATAATGCAAAGAAGTTAAAAAGAATTACTGATATTTTATTGCATTTATGTTTGCATTATAGGTATATCTAAATGAATAGAAATAAAGCAGTTGAAATAAATTTCGTTGAAACACAGAATGAATAAACACAAGTGAAATTGTATTCAATACTTTTCTGACAGACGTCACGCGTCTCGTATTTTAATCGTCGAAGTAAGTAACCGTTGAATTGCTACCGGCAGACTTTGATCATAATTGCAGATATTGTTCATTTTCAAGTACATTCTATCCATACCAGCGAATAAATGTACGAAAATCTAGACTTCTTACCAACATAACCTCTCGGACCTGTTTTCAATACAAATATAATGGGCGAGAGAGTTTCGAAGGGGAAACTAATTTGTCGTGTTATTTTGAGTTGACAATTATTTTTCGGGAGAATACTCGATCCCCGATTTATTCTTTTATTCGATTCTTTGACAGCATTATCGGTCGACGGAGATGAGAATGAACATCGCTGACGCTTGAACTGCATAGATCCTGGGTGCCACTTGGTCGGAGATGGACGCCAACCAACACTGCCCGGCTAGTCCTGGATTAACCAAGGTCCTGGTCGACCAAGATAACGGTGAGCTTTGTATTATATTACCCAAAGACCCAATCCAACTATGAATGTATGTCCGCAAAACAATTATTGCTGAAACGCACTTTGTGATCCGATACAGATCCCGGACAGATTACTTGTCCAAGTCTTAGTACTACAACACTCATCGGCCAAGTAACCGTGACGCTCAACCTGTATCTTTGACTCGATACTGGGGCCTCCGGCTTGCCTCTGTCTCCCCGTATACGCCAGAAACTGTGACGACAACTCGGTTTCACTCAGCTGCAAGGGATACGATACCGACGTGTAATAATATACCCAGAGGTAAGATATTGTCCGTCTCGTTATAGGGTAAGCCTAGGAGAGAAAGCACACTTAATTCTTGCAGATAGCAATAAATTGTCTCTTTTTAATGACAAACCTGGAATATGATTGATAGATCTCGAGAGAATATGTTTACCTTGGTTGAATATAGTAGACTCACCTCCTATAGTAGAGAAATATTTGAATAACGAGGATCAAAACTTTGAGGTTTGAAAATAAATACAAGGGTAGATTGCTGTAGGCCTAATTAGGCATCACATTTATTTTTTAAACATGGAACATAATTCAATATTGGTGATAAATTACTCCAGAGTCTCAAGTACCAGTCATAACAATTAAAAGATTGAAAAATCTATTCATGCATGCACTAGTAATACTAGCTTATTGACATTCTTGATTCTGTTGAAAATAGTTGGAAGTTTATATCACATTTGAAAATGGTTCAGGCAGGCTTACAAAATCAATCATAAGAAATATATTATAATAAATTTCATACAGATGTATAATCACAATTAGAAATTCTTTGGTACTTAGTTGAGGATGTTTGCTTGAAGAGCACATAAACCTAATCTATCCAATGTACCCTATGTTTATCTAGTTTTTATCTTCACAGGCGTTGTTCATCGAGGGAAACTAGTTCCTGCCTATCTTCAACAAAACCTCTTCAATATTCATCAGGACAGGGGATTCACACCAGGGAGTGAAGCAGTCCAAGCACCGGGGGAATGACCGCAAGACAACTCTGCACCGCAGAGTATTAATAAAGTAGCATCAGCGAATGGTTCGTAATTACAGTTCCTTTTGAATCAGTTTTGATAAAATCTCGCATCTGGTCTGGTCTATAATTATTTTGAATTACTTTACTTTATAATTACTTTTACTAATTAAATCGAGTTCAATTACACATTACCAAATTATTGGGTAATTGAATAAGTAATTTCATTAAAAATGTAACCAGTGACTCGTAACACTGCAAATATCCATGTAATAATAAGATCGTTTATGCAATAAACATGTATTATTATAGTAAATTGGCGCATTCTTGAATAAATATCTCTTTAAATTGTAAATCATCTATCGTTGAATCATTTTCCTATGTCCTTTCCTTGCCTATAAATCGAAAATCATGAAAATCGCATGATTTCATAAAGCCCCGAAATATTTATAAATTTTATTTACTATTATTAGTACTATTCATTTATATTATAAATATTAGTCCGCCTTACCATATGCAACCCGCATGCCATTCGTGTAAACGGAAGGGCCCATGTTAATTTTTGTTGCCTATTTGGTGTTTTCCGAATGCCTATATTCAGGCGTATTGTAGTAGCTTAGAAAAAACGTCGAAAAAAAGGTTCTGGCAGTTGATACCTCGATTCTAGTCGCTTTACGATGAAATATCTACTGCCAGAAAATCGACCAATCAGGAGGCTGCTTGAGCCAATTTAGGCTCAATTTCTCGAAAAGGAGCCTCCTGATTGGTCGATTTTGAAATTAAATCAAGTTACGGCGCTACAGAGGCTAGCCATCAGCGAAATTCTGGATTTCTGGCAGTGGCTGGATTTTCACGGCAGCAATTTACTGCCGCGGCGCTATTCGTTGTTAACCACGTGGTTTACCTACGCTATTCGTTGTTAATCACGTGTTGCTGCCGCAGTAAATTGCTGCCGTGAAAATCCAGCCACTGCCAGAAATCCAGAATTTCGCTGATGGCTAGCCTCTGTAGCGCCGTAACTTGATTTAATTTCAAAATCGACCAATCAGGAGGCTCCTTTTCGAGAAATTGAGCCTAAATTGGCTCAAGCAGCCTCCTGATTGGTCGATTTTCTGGCAGTAGATATTTCATCGTAAAGCGACTAGAATCGAGGTATCAACTGCCAGAACCTTTTTTTCGACGTTTTTTCTAAGCTACTACAATACGCCTGAATATAGGCATTCGGAAAACACCAAATAGGCAACAAAAATTAACATGGGCCCTTCCGTTTACACGAATGGCATGCGGGTTGCATATGGTAAGGCGGACTAATATTTATAATATAAATGAATAGTACTAATAATAGTAAATAAAATTTATAAATATTTCGGGGCTTTATGAAATCATGCGATTTTCATGATTTTCGATTTATAGGCAAGGAAAGGACATAGGAAAATGATTCAACGATAGATGATTTACAATTTAAAGAGATATTTATTCAAGAATGCGCCAATTTACTATAATAATACATGTTTATTGCATAAACGATCTTATTATTACATGGATATTTGCAGTGTTACGAGTCACTGGTTACATTTTTAATGAAATTACTTATTCAATTACCCAATAATTTGGTAATGTGTAATTGAACTCGATTTAATTAGTAAAAGTAATTATAAAGTAAAGTAATTCAAAATAATTATAGACCAGACCAGATGCGAGATTTTATCAAAACTGATTCAAAAGGAACTGTAATTACGAACCATTCGCTGATGCTACTTTATTAATACTCTGCGGTGCAGAGTTGTCTTGCGGTCATTCCCCCGGTGCTTGGACTGCTTCACTCCCTGGTGTGAATCCCCTGTCCTGATGAATATTGAAGAGGTTTTGTTGAAGATAGGCAGGAACTAGTTTCCCTCGATGAACAACGCCTGTGAAGATAAAAACTAGATAAACATAGGGTACATTGGATAGATTAGGTTTATGTGCTCTTCAAGCAAACATCCTCAACTAAGTACCAAAGAATTTCTAATTGTGATTATACATCTGTATGAAATTTATTATAATATATTTCTTATGATTGATTTTGTAAGCCTGCCTGAACCATTTTCAAATGTGATATAAACTTCCAACTATTTTCAACAGAATCAAGAATGTCAATAAGCTAGTATTACTAGTGCATGCATGAATAGATTTTTCAATCTTTTAATTGTTATGACTGGTACTTGAGACTCTGGAGTAATTTATCACCAATATTGAATTATGTTCCATGTTTAAAAAATAAATGTGATGCCTAATTAGGCCTACAGCAATCTACCCTTGTATTTATTTTCAAACCTCAAAGTTTTGATCCTCGTTATTCAAATATTTCTCTACTATAGGAGGTGAGTCTACTATATTCAACCAAGGTAAACATATTCTCTCGAGATCTATCAATCATATTCCAGGTTTGTCATTAAAAAGAGACAATTTATTGCTATCTGCAAGAATTAAGTGTGCTTTCTCTCCTAGGCTTACCCTATAACGAGACGGACAATATCTTACCTCTGGGTATATTATTACACGTCGGTATCGTATCCCTTGCAGCTGAGTGAAACCGAGTTGTCGTCACAGTTTCTGGCGTATACGGGGAGACAGAGGCAAGCCGGAGGCCCCAGTATCGAGTCAAAGATACAGGTTGAGCGTCACGGTTACTTGGCCGATGAGTGTTGTAGTACTAAGACTTGGACAAGTAATCTGTCCGGGATCTGTATCGGATCACAAAGTGCGTTTCAGCAATAATTGTTTTGCGGACATACATTCATAGTTGGATTGGGTCTTTGGGTAATATAATACAAAGCTCACCGTTATCTTGGTCGACCAGGACCTTGGTTAATCCAGGACTAGCCGGGCAGTGTTGGTTGGCGTCCATCTCCGACCAAGTGGCACCCAGGATCTATGCAGTTCAAGCGTCAGCGATGTTCATTCTCATCTCCGTCGACCGATAATGCTGTCAAAGAATCGAATAAAAGAATAAATCGGGGATCGAGTATTCTCCCGAAAAATAATTGTCAACTCAAAATAACACGACAAATTAGTTTCCCCTTCGAAACTCTCTCGCCCATTATATTTGTATTGAAAACAGGTCCGAGAGGTTATGTTGGTAAGAAGTCTAGATTTTCGTACATTTATTCGCTGGTATGGATAGAATGTACTTGAAAATGAACAATATCTGCAATTATGATCAAAGTCTGCCGGTAGCAATTCAACGGTTACTTACTTCGACGATTAAAATACGAGACGCGTGACGTCTGTCAGAAAAGTATTGAATACAATTTCACTTGTGTTTATTCATTCTGTGTTTCAACGAAATTTATTTCAACTGCTTTATTTCTATTCATTTAGATATACCTATAATGCAAACATAAATGCAATAAAATATCAGTAATTCTTTTTAACTTCTTTGCATTATTTCCACGCGCCACTATCTTTCATTTCATCAATGAATCTGCTATTCAGAATTTTTACAATGAGCTAATAGCCACGCCTCCATGAATATAAAGACAAGGTCGTAGTATTTTTTTGTCCGCATATTTGTGCAGCACCACTATCTTTTCATTCATAAACGAGCGCTTCTCAGAAAACGTAGTAAATTTTTTATCCGCATATTTGTGCAGCACCACTATCATACGCGACCAGCGCTCTCTATGAATCAATGGAGTAGTTGCTGCGCGAGGGGGTGTCAAAACTAGCGATGTCTAGAAACGTACGAACAAACAATTAAAAGAACAACTCAAAGTAAAATTATCTAACGATTAAAGCGGAAAGAGAATAGGAAGAAGACGATGAATAATAAATAGCGACTACAAAGACATGTACCTTTTTTTTTTATCACTATAATATTCTCATAATACAATCACCAGCTCACCGTATTCAACTTCTATAGGGAATATAAGTAGTAGGAGTAGAAGTCAGAGGGCTTCAACCTGTTTATATAAATCGATCGATCAATGATTTACAATTTCAAGAGATATTCATTCAAGAATGCGCCAATTTACTATAATAATACATGTTTATTGCATAAACGATCTTATTATTACATGGATATTTGCAGTGTTGCGAGTCACTGATTACATTTTTAATGATATTACTTATTCGATTACCCAATACTTTGGTAATGTGTCATTGAACTCGATTCAATTGGTAAAAGTAATTATAAAGCAAAGTCATTCGAAATAATTATAGAGTAAGAGTAATTATAAAGTTATTCAAAGGTAATGAACTTGATTCAATTACACATTACTTTGGTGTAATTGCATGAACAGATTTTTCAATCTTCTAATTGTTATGACTGGTACTTGAGACTCTGGAGTAATTTATCACCAATATTGAATTATGTTCCATGTTTAAAAAATAAATGTGATGCCTAATTAGGCCTACAGCAATCTACACTTGTATTTATTTTCAAACCTTTAAATTTTGATCCTCGTTATTCAAATATTTCTCTACTACGAGGTGAGTCTACTATATTCATTTTACAAACTCACTTATATCCAACATTCCTCCGTCGATTTCAGCCTTCCAGAGCCGCAAATCTCCTCGACACGTGTCACCGATGTTCACTCGAGGAAGCCGCGCACGTAACTGAACTTAGCAAGTCCTTGGCCTACCTTCTTGAGGCGCGGGGCGCGGGAGGCCATTGTCGTAGGTCAGTTTAGCCGGTCGCGCCTCGGTTAGGCAACTATAGAACTAAAAATGCATAAACAAATCGCGGGTTGCGTATAATGAGGCGTGTGCCTTTTTCCTGCATCTGGTGAAAGATGCGAGATCAGCCCACAACTTAATTTCTTTTTGCAATGATTTATAATAAATTTTTTTGTTCGTTTCAATAATAATTGCCCTACTAATTTAATTAATCGCTTGAATCTACTTTCTAGGATAAGTAAAATAAGAATTTTACATATCAGTTGTAGCCCCATAACTTTAACTCTGTGTATTGACTAAATGTATGGGTATTCGATGATTTATATTACATCGAATAATCGCTCAGCTATTCTTAATTAAAATTATTTCGTCGCAGTTTTTTTTTTTTCTTTCTTCTGGCGGTCCGAGACTTGCGGTACCGCGATGTCCCCGGAATATCACCCTGTATAAGAATACAACTTGCTGGCTGAATAAAGTATGAATGAATAACTGAACAAAAATCAATCCAGATTATTGGGTAAATATGTAAACAGGTATACATATCCATATGTATGTGTTTTAAAATAAAGAACGATCATTTCCACGTATGTATGAGAATGTATTGCGTATTAGCCGGGTGGATAAATCTGCTGTATTGTGAATGAAATTGATGATTTTTCTTCATATAGCGTGAGATTTCCTTCTTCTTTTGTCATCATTTTTTTCTTCTTCTCCTTCTCCTTCATTTTTGCAATATATTGACAACAATGAAAATTATGCTAGTACTATCAATTAGTTTATTACATACAAGCAGCCTATTACAATGGTTTATTTATTTATTTATTTATTTATTCACGTTTTTCCTTCTTCTTTTTTTCTCCTTCTTCTTATCCTTTTTCCCTCTTTTCTCCCTCACACAATATTATGTAATTTTTTTTATTGAGAATATAGGAAGTTCATATGATATAGAAATCTTAAATTCGCTATGACATATTTATGGTGTTCGAATTTACTCGCGTTATTACATACTTCTTGACTTGAGCATGGCTTGTATACATACAACAAACATTCACTAATATAAATCTCCTTACCTACATACGTGTATATTTATATATATTTATATATACACATATCAATGAATTCATACAAAACTTGATGGAGTATATAATAATGCTCATTACATTAAATTATATATATCATATAATATAATATAATATATATATATATATATATGTATATTTATTTTTACTATTATTTTTATTCATTTTTTTATTCATTTTTTTTTCTTTCTCATCATTTTGTATAAATGCTTATTACGGCTAATAATTGCATTATATTCGGCATATTTGGCAATTATATAAAATTACTGTTTCATCTATTATTATTATTATCATTATTATTAATATTATACAAAGATACACAATTTAATTCAGCTATAGGTCGAATTGAGTATCTTTACCAATTTAATTAGAGGAGCTAATAATACATTATTTAAGTGCAATATGTAAGATCAATAAGAGATTTATCAATATTTTATATTCATCTTTTTCAAAGGGACCATAGATCCGGGTACTTTAATTTTATTCTCTTTTCTTCCTTTCCTTTTTGCTTTTATACATAATAACATACACCAATTATAAATGAAAGAAATTTTGTTTGTAGATTATCGAAAAATAAATCCATTATGATGTTAGTTTAATTATAATAAAATAAAAAAATAAAAAAAATAAATAAACCTGAATGTATATTTAGAAACGTTAAGGTTTTCAAAGACTGATATATACTTTGAAGTTATGAGAAAAGTGAAACAGATCTACAACCCCCTATATTATCTTATACTATAATGCACTTGGACCAATGTGCTGATATTTTATAATGAGATGATGTTCGTTATGTTGAGAAATTCAAGAGAGAAAACTATCCTAATGTATGATTATTATTAACAGTCAGATGAGAAACATTTTATTTATCTTAATGTTTTTCTCCTTTTCCTTTTTCTTTGAATCACAAAGTCCAGGTGCAAAGTTTATTTCTTTTATTTTTTATTTATTTTTCGTATATTTTTTTTCGATTGAAAAAAAAACAAGAACTCACTGTACAATTTTATGTCTATAATCATAATTATATCATATGACGAGAGAAAAATAAAGTTTGAAATATAGTTTTCATATAATATCATTATTACTGTTATACCGCAAATTGTAATAAAACGATGATGTATGTATCTAGACTTTTATCACATAAAATGAACATGGCAGTTCGTATAGTTTTAGTTTTTATGATAAAAATTAATCCTAATCATTCTTGTATACAAAATTTTATTATTTATTATCATTAACATGCATACAACACTGATATTTAAAGAAAAATAATTATTATTTCCTTATGACTTATTGGAATACCTATAATATTTATATATATAGATATAAATATTTTATATGTATATATATATATATATAGTTTACGTAGTAATTTGAATTCCAAGGTCGGTATTATTATTATTATTATTCTCTATCATCATCAGTTATTATACAGCCTACATCAGATTTTTATTTTTATTTAATCTTAATTATTTCAATCTAAGACGTATAGATATTTATAATTATAATTCCCCTACACAAAATGCGTGCGAATAATCAAATTTTCATTATTTTTCATTATTGTATAATTTCCAGTTCTCACAACTCATTCAATAATTCTTTTTACCGCTTTCGGCTATAACTAATTTTTTTTTTCTTCTTCTTCTTCCATTGATACAAATCGTTTGTAATTATTGACGTAAATTATAATAATGAGTAACGGTAAAATGCGGTACATAACAGCCATTATAGAATACTGCCTTAAAATTGGCACACTTTCTATTATTTTTATTTTTTCCTTTTTTTTTTCTCCTTAAACTTTTTCCATTTTTTGCCACGTTGTAGATATAAATATACCTTGTTAATTTTAATTAATTAATCTCCAACAATATAACAAAGATAGTAGTAATAATAATTGTATAAACATCATGCGTAAAGACATTATCTGTTATATTATATACTAACGACTCGTAGTTATATTAACTTCTATCAATCTCTATCTGACAAAGTAGCTAGTATTTTATGAGAAATATACGTATTTAATATAATAATAATAATAATGATAATAATGATAAATTTTTTTTTATTTTCTTTCAAACTTATTTTATTCATTTATTTAATCATTCATTTTCTGATCATTTTATTTCAAAATATATGTGGTGCACGGTCGCAATTACAAATTTATTTATTTATTCATTTATTCATTTATTTATTTATTTATTTTCACAATACTAAAACAATTATATTCTCTAAATTCATTTCAATTTACTGATTTTTTATTAATTTTTTTTTTCCTCATTTATATCAACAATAATATAACAGAATATTAAACGCTTTACATATTGGCACCGAATATATTTCATGATGTATTCTATATACCGACTGCAGTTGCATATCCAGATACAGTATCAATAATTAACTTTCTTTCAATTATGCTTATATGGTCTCAAATACACACTGACTAATTAACTTATAATATGGATCGATTATTGTTCCCGACTTTAATTCACGTGTACAAAAAAAATTAAAATAAAATAAAAGAATACAAAAAAAATCACATAAACTTATGAATTTTTCGTTTAATTTGAGAGATTCCGTATCCAGTCCATATATAAACCTAGTATTAATACGTATATATACACGACTAAGCAGAACTTACTTTAATTAAATATACATATTATGTATTTTAACAATGATTATTGAAAGTATTCATTTAATCACAATAAAATACAAAAGGAGACAACGAAATAACTGCTTCGGTTTACGCTATCTAAAAAAAAAAATAAGAAATAAAAAATAAATAATGCAAGGAAGTAAAACGAAATAGAAATTAATGTCAGCTGGTCCCTTTAATATAAAGAGTTCATTTGCATATTATATCGTACAACGCGGGGGGACAAGCCACTCAAGTCGAATAATGAGATGTTAATTCAATTCGCCGAAAGCCAGAAGCCTTTTTTTTCCTCTATTACTTTTTTTAAAATTCATTTATTCATATTTTCTTTTTTTTTTTCTTTCTTTCTTTTTCATTTACGGAAGACGCAGTAGAATATCTTTCATATAAATAGATAATTGATAATAAATGATATTAAATGATGTAAATTTCAGAACTAAAACGTTCCGCGATTAACCGAGATATTTATAAAGATGATGAATTATTATACATTACCTATATTATATTGTTTATATCATATTTATAGGATTAAAAAATATCATATCATACATACTATGAGATTGAGTTATATCAACTATATAGTTGATTGAAAAAATAATAACAAAGACTGCATCGGGATACATAATTACGCAAAATAATAATAATAATAATGATATACCTATCATATCCTCTCAACTTTTTCTATAATATAGTACAAGCTAAGTGGTTTTTCTTTTTTCTTTCTATTGTTGTTAGAAATGTACGCTTCAATACCATATACAGTTTAAACTACTGCATGCTCATACCTATAAACTGATTATTTATTTTTAATATAAATTGAAGAACAATAGATAATTGTTATTCACACAGATGATGAGAAAACTCACTCTCGCTAAACTCACGATCAGATATCAGATATGCAAGGGGGGATGATGAAACGTGGTGGAGCATAGTACAGTGTACACATTGAGTTACACATATTATATGTTAACTCCTATTATTTAGTAACGACTAGCTTATGCTGTAAGGACTTGCGTATATTGTCTTCACAGGGTCCATATTATAAACTCATTGAATTTTCTTTAAATATAATATATATGTGTATATGTATATCCTAGGGTATGTATAAATGTTTGGTATGGTAATAGATAAGATAAGGTAAGATAAGATAAGATAAGATAAGATAAGGTAAGGTAAGGTAAGATAAGGTAAGATAAGTAAGTATTATGTATGTATGTATTTTATGTTTTAGGTTTAGATTTAGGTCGTGCACCTGGAGCTGTTGCTTAGTAAGGCCAATATCTAAATTTATTGTTTAAACCTATTATTGCACATTATATGAAAAAAAAAAAAAAACAACGAAACAATATCAAACATAATACTAATGCATACATTATATAAACGTATTATGCACTCCGTCGTGTCACGAGGAACAATAATTATTTATTATCAAGCTGCTACTCTCGGGGTAAAGTATCAGTCGTATTAAAATAAAAAGCTACTCCTCCTCCTACTCCTCCTCCTCCTATAACAATTCATTATCATATTATTATTACTATTTTATTTTTAAAAATCTCTCCTACACCCCGAAAAAAAAAAAAATAATCAGCTTAATTTTTACACATAAGACCTTGATATAACACCAATTCCTTCTTTTATAAGATTAATAATTTACTAATTTTATTCAAGGCTTAGCGGGGGCCCCTGTCCCATATTTTGTTATTAATTAACTAAATCGGTCATTCGCTGAGTGATTTTTAAACAGGGTATTATTTTTTTTTTCTTTCGTTTTTTCTTCTTATAGATAGAATTCGACTTCTCTTAGGAATCTTCTATCGTATATTTGATATCGATGAAGACTAGCTTTTTGTTTTTCGTTTTTGTCTCTAAATAGACAATGAGATTTTTCTCTTCTTTGATCTATTATGGATTAAAGTCTAAAATTTCTTTCCCAGAGAGTAAGCAATAGGATAATAGGTTGAAACAATATATATACTCATTTGCCACGAGTGGCACGTATAGCTTTACATATTTCGATCCACGGATGACCGTAGGAGCTGCATATGTCGCATACGTCGGATGAGCTAGATGATGGCTGACTAGCCAGATGACCAGGTGTGCTTGGCGAGGATGAGCCACCTCTTTTTAATTTAGGTGATGACGATGATAAAGGAACTACGGACCCAGCTGAAGAAGGTAGCGATGCTGGTCCCCGTATCTTATGTGAGGCGGGCAGCGTTGCGGAATTGTATGAAGTATTTGACGAAGGCAATATGGATGGGGATCGGCCAAGCGATGGTGATTTTGGTGCGAGAATAGATTGGTTTGATGGCGAGGACAGGCGCATACACCGCAAAAGGTTGAGTCAATCATTGAGCAAGCCCTGAGAGACGTTGATCAGCTGTTCCTTGAGGTGACGGAAAGAAGGTCGAGCATCCGGACAATGGGACCAGCAATTTCTCATTACCTGTAATAAATAGAGTCAATTTATAAGATATAATCAAGTCTTAAAAGGCGTTAGGAAAGCATTGACAAATGATATTACGTCGTAAACTTCTTTGAAGCAGGCTTTAGGTTTTTCTAGAACTATTCCACGCTGGACGCGGTCAACAACTTCGGTATTCTTTAGTCTACCATAGGGCATTTTCCCGCAGGTAAAGACTTCCCACATCAGAACTCCGTACGCCCATACATCAGACTTTGAACTGAATCGAGTATAATTCAAAACTTCAGGTGGTGCCCATTTTATTGGGAATTTGGTGCCTCCACTGCTGGTGTATTGATCGTCGAGCACATACCTGCATTCAAAGAACAAGAATTATTACGAATCCCCAAGAATGAAGAAAAGAATGATGAAATTATCCAACAATTACCTAGCTAGACCAAAGTCAGCAACTTTGACAACATGCTCAGATCCAACAAGACAGTTACGAGCCGCTAGATCCCTGTGGATGTAATTATGCCTTTCTAGATATGCCATCCCTTTGCAGACCTGAAATGAAAATATTTCAGATGCTTTTCTTCGGTGGAAAGAATGTAGATGATGAAGTTATAAGAATCAATTATACAATGATAATTATACAGTGCCATGTACATAACTAATTCACCTGTATGCACATGTCTAATAACAAGCCGACGTTCGCTCCCAGAGAAGTTTCATTGCGGCGGAGGTAGTTTAGCAGCGATCCGTGCCGCATGTATTCAGTTACTATATAAATTGGCCTGTGTTTACTGCAGACACCGTACAACTGTACCAAGTTCTGATGTTGTAGTTTACTGTAAAATTTGGAAGAAAAATGATGGATAAAAATGCACAGGTAGTCAAGAATCTGGTCTAATCTCATCTCAACATGAATATTCCTGAATATCAAACTCACGTCATGACTTTAGCTTCCTCGATAAAATCGTCCTCGGACATGGTACCCTCCTTCATCATTTTCACAGCCACATCTATGGAACCGCGCCATTTGCCTCTTTGGACTACGCCGAACTGTCCGGATCCCAATTCCTCGAATAGGTGTAATTCTGTGTGATCGATTTCCCATTTATCTGTAAAAATAAACAAAAATCGTTGAAGGAATTTGTTGCTTATATTATAAACAGGATACATGATATATGTTGATCAGAAAATGATAAACGGATAGACTTTTGGTCAGTTTATTCAAACCAGAGACTTACCATGGCTAAGACCAGCCGTTGGTGGAACAGGCCGATCACAAGGACTCGTTTTCAGTCTACTGGCAAGTCCGCCGCTGTTGTGCCTGTGGTAATTGACGAGGTCGGGAATGGAGTTGCAGCAGTGTTTTTCAGACAGGTAAAACTCTCCTCTGGTATTCTGCTTTATGTGGTAGTGTTTGACGTGGGCATGAGGACTGGAATTTAAAGAGATTTCAAGAATTATGAAAGCAGTCAGGGAGAGATTAGACTTGTTTTGATAACAGAAATAAGAGAAAAGCAAAACACAAAACTCATAATAATTCCTTGAACTTTCATATCAATCATATCAATCTTACACTTTTGTGTACAGAGACAATGTGTAGAGTCCCTTGGTGGAAGAATTTCGCACAACAAAGCATCCCTCTTTGTCTTCTTGTTTGAGCAAGGACTCTGCCCTTTGACGCGACATGTCTCCTACGTACCACCTGAAAGGGTACCAAAGGGATGTTAATTTAAGATAATTTTCAGTGCAGAAGGTGAAGATTCTAAATAGAGTTTCGCCGCTAATCACGTTAAATAAAATAACAGCTAATTATTCTCAAGTAACTATATGAAATTTTTCTTTCGGATCATCCGACTTCGGAAATCAATTGAATAATTCTAGAACAGGATCATCCTTAGATAAGTCCTTCATTATATGAATCTATAGCTGGTTCAAAAAGATAAAGACTCGAGTCAGAAGCAAGGATTTTGGAAAGTGGAAACCAAGATCTTCGCAATCAGAGTTGATTTTAGTAGCCTTAGATTAGGGGATGAAAAAATGAAAGAACAGGACGTATGCTGTTCAGGGTTCATTCGAGTCATTCTGAAGTCATTTTTCAAAGACTAAGAATAAAGTATACGTATAGCATAGCAATAATTGAATTTATGATCAGAAATTGTTGTAGGAGGAGGAGAAAAAGGAAGAAAATGTTATGGTTGAGGAAGAGATTCGATGGTTTCTTCACTAAGATAAATCGGAAGGAATAAGCCTCGAGCTCCCGCGCTTAACAAATAGCATAGCATAAAAAGTAGGATGAAAGAAATGGGAAGAAGAAAAAAAAAACGCAAGGGCGGTGATTTTCCGATGATAAATCACCCCGTTTCGATATATCATCTCCATATATGTACATCAGTTACAGTTTGCAGCGTTCGATATAGAGTTCTGTTTATGAGCGATAAGAGTATCGCCTATTGTTCACGTTTCAAACCATTTAATCCGGCTCGAGTTGATTTTGATATTTTTTTTTCTGTTTTTTAATTAGCGTAGGTGTGGGTGGGTGTATAAATATTGCATAGATACAGTTGCATGCATAAAAGTATTCGAAGAGATAAGCTCGTAGTACAGTTCAAAGTTTCTTGATTTTAGTCATACTTACTCGTATTTCTGTAGACCCAAAAGCTCCTTTTCCTTAACGTAGTTGCTCGGAATGTAGCCGATTGATCTGCAATAAAATGAAGATAAGGATTGATCGCGTCTTGTCCGTTTGAAAACCAGCTTTCCTTCTCTATTCTTTTCTTATTCTGAATTTATAGCAAACGAATTGCGGTTCAAGACTCCAATATTAAGACTCAAAGTCATCGTGATTACATATTGCAATCAGAGGAATAAAAATTTGGAATGACTTGAGTTATTACACGTTGCTGTATGTTTCGAATAGTGTCTTATTTTTCATTTTCTTCTGTATATATTAAAGGGTTGAAGAATTTCGTTCGATAAATATTACTTTTATCAATTACTAGAACTAGGGGGTTTGATTTGTGTGATAATATCGCTGTTCTAGTTGTCAGCCCCTTTTAAAACGCGGCACGATTTTCAAGAATTTAATAAAAAGGTTCATTTTGTGCGAGGTAAAGATTGAGGGAATTGCCAAAGGGTTGAAGAAGAGTTTTTTTACGATTTAAATATCACACATAGACGAGAACCGTACTCGACGACAATTTCCACACAAAGATGTCATAGAAATTACTGACAATTATGAGCATCCCTTTTCACCTCTCGTACTTACGAGTTGGATAGAAAAAGGAAAAGCTCATTCACGTGTTAAATGAAGAGAAAAAAATAAAATAAATGGATTAATCTTTTCTCTCTTTCTCTCTCTTTCTCTCTCTCTCTCTCTCTCTCGATCGGAATCTTTTACTCTTAATTAAAAACGCAATCGTTTATTAATCTTTTTTAATATTATGATTAATTATTCGTTTCTATGGGGTGAGAAATTTCCAAATTTTAATTGAAATTATAATATTCCTCGCATTCTCTACTAAATCCATTAGCAGAGGTCGGAAAGGACCGCTAAAGGATTGACAAGACCGAGTCAGGACAGTGTATAAATTTAATTCTATCTAGACCGGACATGGAGTTCCGAGTTTCCGTACGGGTTGAAATAATTGATTACACACATACCTACTCTCTAAGCTCTGAGTTCGCGAGTTAAATTTTCCACTAATAGTATAAGTAAGTAAGAGAAAATTTGTGCGAACAGACATAAGTGAAACTTGATGAATTTCACCAGTTTTCATTTTTTTTTTCCTTTACATTTTCACGTCTTTTTTATGTGCTTTTACTCTTATAAGTCCTTTTTCCTATTCTACTTTTTCCCTTTTTTATTTATTTCTGAGTCGTTTTACATCTATTCTACAATAACGAATCTGCAGTTTTCATACGCTTCTGCATAAGTGATTCGAGGTACGAGGTATGAGGTACGAGGTACTAGACGAGATCAAAACGACGTCATTATAACTTTGAACGTGCGAGTAAATTCAAACTTCTTACCCATGCTCGTCTTTGACTTTCCACCAGTGCTCTTGAGAATCATCCAACACTTCGTATTCCGCTCCCTAAAATCATAATTATTATGAACTGCTCGACTAGAATTACAAAGGGTTGAGAATATTTGAAATAGCACGTTTCAGGTGTAGGGGGTATAAGGGGGAAGGCTCAAATTAATTGGGTTAATTAGTCAACTAATCATTTATACATAACTGAGTATAGCATCTATGCATTAGCAGCGAAAATTCAAACGCTCTATAAATTCATTTTTAAATCATCCTATAATATGACACAAGAGAATAAATTTAATAAATTTCATTCATCATTTAATCTCATTTTATACATTTCTACATACATGATAATAGTTGAATAAGAGATCAAACATAAAAGCCACAATAATTTCAACGTCATGAAACGATGTATATAATGCCACCGCTTGAGGAGTAAAAATATAAAATAAAAATTCTTAATGGGCTCGTGAACGTCAAGTCCACAGTTTCGTTGACTTATTACGCCAATATCCGCGTCCCTGAAGAGTGGGGAAAAATTAATGTCGACAGATTCCTTTTTTCTTTTTCTTACTTTTCGTTTTCTTCGCATATAGGAACCGACGGATTTCGCGATTTTTAAAAAGGCGGTGTCCCCAAAGTGTCGAAAGGACCAGCTTAAAAATTTATAAAAAGAGTGAAAAAAAAAACGAGCCGAGAATATAATATTTATAATAATATCTTAAAAATGAATTCCCGAGACTCTGAAGTACTGCATTTACAATAATAACGATAATAATAATGAGGGAATAAAAAGAAGGACTAAATTTGACCAGAGTTGAATTTTCCAACCGAGATCTACGCCCTGGGAATGGTGCCTCAATAAAAGATGAGCTGGTTGGTTTTTCAGGCAGATTTTTTTTTCATTCAGGGTAGAATATCTGATTCGAATAGGAAGAGAATGAATGAATGAATGGATGGATGGATGAATGAATGAACGAACGAACGAGTGAATGAATGAATGAATGAATGAATGGGGGATACAATGCCGAATAAAGTGCTCGAGGATTGGGGATATATTTTGTTATATCTTTATACTGTATACGCCACGTACCTTCTCAAGGGACAAGTCGCCTCCTTCGATAGCTCGGAAAGGGTATAACGCGACTACAACCTTAGTCCGCAACATGAGTTTCTCCTGTAACATATAAAAGCAAAGAAGATAAGATGACTATAATATCCGAGTCTTATACAGAAAAGACAAAATGCGATTTCTACTCTTTTGTATCGGCTTGGTTTATTCGCTATAAAAAGAGGGAACGAAAACTGAAAAAGAAAAAAGAAGAGAAGGGAAAATAAAATTTTGAAAAATACCTAAATCTCTGCATTTCGGTATCAGGATATTTTTAACGATACCATTTCTTTCTCCTACTTTGATCCGTTCTGAAATGACCAAAAAACCCCCATCGTCGATTCATTTACTCTCAAGAAGCGAGTGAAATTAATGAATTAGTTTTATTACTGAAACATGTATTCTCCTTGTTTTCGACACCCTTAAGGATACGATGAGGGGTTCTAAAGCATCCGTGAAAAAAAATCGTTGGGGTGTAAATAACGTGTGTAAAATAGGAATAGGAATAAGAATAAGAATGAGAACACTTTTCATCCCTTATCCTGAATTTTCGTTAAACCAAAAATTCAAATATCTTTTCTACGTATATCGTATATATTATATCCGTAGTTGAAAATAGGGAAGAAGATAGCCTTCTCTCAACTAGCGTTGATAATTTTCCGGAAATATCCAACCCCGTATAATACAGTCTCTGTTGTTCACTGTTAACGTACAACAGTAGTGTTAGACGAACCGTGAACGAAGCCAAGAGTCTAAACTCTCGTGCTCATCGTTTATCATTCCGGTGAAATTACTCTTCTGCAGTCATGATGCTGAAGAGAGGGTGAATTGTACCGAGCAAAATGGGATCTTATGAGGAAAGTGAAATTTTTCCGCTTACTCTTCAAACGTTTAAACCATCAACCCCCTACAGTATAAACCACTAAGATATCTTATCCAAATGAAATAAGAATTAATAACTGAATAATTTATTCATTATACCTACAATAATAATAATAATAATAAATATACCTTTGCTTTCGAAGATGGTGTCCCTGGCCCCCCATTCGGCATGATTGGAGTCGATGGGGTTCCTGAAACAGAAAATGAATTGTTCATTAAATAATGCAGACAGAATATAAAATATCACAAATAAAACGATCATTTATTTATTACTTAAACCAGCTTAGAAGAGAGAGCAAAAAAACAACAACAAAAAATGTGAAATTAATTATGAAAATTCCGCAGAGTGTATTCGCGCCTGAAAATATGAAGATAAAGAACAGAATTAGACGACGAAAGAAATAAAGAAAGAAAGACAGAAAGAAAAACGACTGAGATCGCTAATTTTGGAAATAGTCTTTTGTGTATTCGTTAAGGTATAACACCGGCATTCAGAATCTTTAGAGATAGGTATTTCGGAATCTTACATGAACAATTTATCTCCGAAAAAGCCCATTGTGGTGAGACAAATCCCTGGCTCTTTTCACCCCAACAGTATACATGTACTACGACGAAGAATTTCCTTCGCGATACGAAACAACCTTTGGAAAATATATACACTAGCTGCACAATCGTTATAATACAATTTAATTTCACCATGAAATAGTTTTTCTTTATAAAAATGAAAAAAAAAAATAAAACACCATATCATTTGTTCATTTACGTAATAATTCGATTACAGCCTAATCAATTTTTTGTTTTTTCTTCCCTCTTAAAAAATTCACCGTAGGTATGAAAACAAGCTTTAATTTTTGCACACTTTTGTCTGTTTAGCTAGCCTCAGGCATATCGGATCTGAGGAACTGATCAGCGAGTAAAAAGATGCTTGGATTTTTTCACTGGAAAGTATATGTTTATCCCGAAAGTGGAAAGCCTAGTTTATGACTTTATGAGTGTATTTTATTCGTTCCTAGTCCAGTGCGTTAACGTTATATAAACTTTAGTCTATAGATACGTATATTGTATAGATACTAAACCGTTGAATTATCACGAAAATTGACACACGTAACGTTATCTCGAAAATTACCTGAACGGACCTAGGGGGTCCTTGGGTCGAATATATCCATCCGCAACGAATTTACACGACCGATAACGCAAGGGATGATATTAACGACGTCCGATATAATAAAAGTGGAAAAAAAATAAAAATGAAAACCATGAGGGTTCTTTTTTTAATTTTTTTTCTTCCCCTATAAATGTTAGGAAAATAGTAGTAAAATAATGTGTGGATGTGTGATTGTAGTATTTGAAAAAGTACGTTATTTAATCTACCTATACCACGATCCTGGAATACTTCAGACAGTGGGATGATTGTGTGACTGAATTTTCACTTCAGCAGTACTCGCTGATTTTCGCATATAGCATGACACGTATGTATACTACACTTCTATAGAAATACGGTTTTCGGTCGTTATTTGCTTAATGCACTCCACTATCCGTATAGTCCCAAGGGTCTTAACGGTGCGGCGATAGCTTTCAAAAAAAGATTTTACTTCAAATTTTATACCACCCTCGCCAACACATTCGAACATATTATTTCTCGATGTGTACATGTGTATACATGATGTTCTACGGTCTTATTATAAATAGCAACCCTTTAGTGCTCAGTGAACTCTCGTAAGAATGAAATTCAATAAATGTAACGATAGGCTAGGTACGCAAAACTAGGGATATCTTTCTCGTCAATTAATTTCTTTCCTTCATGATGATGATGATGATCATCATCATCGTCGTCGAGAAAACACGTTCCCATTTCCTTCCTTTCTTACTTTCTATATCTTCTACGACTGAGAAAATGACTGATGGACTTTACCGTCCGGCATTGTTAGTAAAAGTTGCTAAATAATGACTAAGTATAACGTGCCTTGAGACGTCTACTTCCGATGTACTGTTAAGTAATGATAGGTACTTGTGGAGTATATGTACGGATTTAACCGTGGGGCGGTGGGGGAGGGAGGCTATACAAGGATCATGGAGAGTGAGTTAATGCTGGTGTTATATAGATAGGAATGAGGGGGAATCTCCTACAACACCATCATACCCAGACATATACAGATACGTAGATATATTAGAGCGTTAGGGGTAGGATGGTACATATTCTATCCCATCAGTAGAATTTGCATGATAGGAGTTGCCCTCGGCGTAGGTATAATAGTGAGGGCGCTCCTGGGTTTCTGGTTTCTGGTTTCTGGATTCTGGTTCTTGGTTACTGGTTACTGGTTCCTCGTTCCTCGTTCAAGGTCAACGAGATCTCGAGTATTCATTTCGGAGGGTGTCCCTCCATCATCTTGAAGGGGTTCTTCAGCTCAGGGGAAAACCCTACAGTATTCGTATCCACCTACCTACCCCTTTCAAACTTGTAAACGTAACGTGGAAATATATTACCGCGTTGAGGAAAGGAAAAGAAGAAAGAAGAAGAAGAAGAAGAAGAAGAAAAAGAAGCAGATGAAAGATGAGAAGAAAGAAAAAAAAAACGAATTTTTACCAAGCTTTTCTTTTCTTTTCTTTTTTGTTTTTGAAAAAAAACTACCCCTAGATACGTAATTCAATTGTTAAATAGAGCGAGAAATCATTCGTTTTTTTTTTCTTTTTTTTTCACGGTACATGTATGGTAGTGGAATAGAATGTAAAAATTGTAGAAAAAAAGAGAAAAGAAAAGGAGAAGAAAATTTTTCGACGTATATATTATATATTATCTAGGTATGAACTACTGCAGAAGTTGTCAGCACCAATAAAATATATTTCAGTTCAAGTTTAAAGTAGTTTCGTGTTAACGGTCCGCTATGTGTATTCATAAAATCGTCGCTCTCTGACAGCGGAAAATTAACTCGTCGTAGAATGAGAAGAAAAAAAAAAAAAAAAGAGAAAGAAAAATATAGAAGAGAAAGGGGCGATGCAGGAAAGTACACACACACACAGATATATATGTATAAATGTATATTCACGCCTCGTACTACTTTTCCTTTTTACATAAAATTACGCAAATGTGGAATATCTCGTTGAAGGAGGTTTGTCGGCCGTTAGTCTACTACCTATCTACTCACTCTCTCTCTGTACTTGCGGGTGTATATACCTAGATCTACCTATGTATTCAAATTTTGACGAAAAACAAGAACTCTATTTTCCATACAATCTTCTTGTAGTACGTATAGTTTACATATATTTCTGTCTCTACATTTAGTAAATAAATATATATATATATAGTATATAGTATATACCTAGTAATACTGAATATTAAGAGAAATTCTCTGGCGCCAAATTTCACGCATATATGGGTCAAGTTTCAGGTATAGATGGATGTAATTAATAGTTAATGAAAGAAAAAATGAAAAGTTTGCACACCTATACCTCCATCAGTTCAATTTGTTACCTGTAATAGTTTAGTAGAGGAGAAAACTTGGTATTGAGTAGAAGAAAAAAAAAAAAAACGAAGAAAAAGATAGAGAAAAGTTACTTCTAATACCCACGAAGTAGAAATAATTGTTTTCTTTTTTCTTTTCTATATATATATATATATATATAATATACCTTACCCATATATTTCGAACGAAAACGCTAAGCATTCATCGAAGTATAATTAAAATTTTCCACAGACCATTCAATGCCTCCCTTTCCTTTACTTTTCTTGCCTTTCCTTTCCTTTCCTTTCCTTTTCCCTTCCTTTTTCTTTATTTCCCAACAAGAGCACGATATCGTGGCCCTACGTTCTTCCAAAGAGAGTACCTACCTACCTTCGGGCCTCTTTTCCACCTCTTCATCTGTAATTTACGCCATCGAAGTAATAATTACGCTTTGTTATTTTACCAGATTGTACGAAAAGCGAAAAGCTAAGACCTTATAACCGATTGAGTAAAAAAATTTTATATTACTTTTTAATGCGTCGTTGATTGAAGTAAAGAAAAGAAAGAAGAATGGAATAAAAATTGTTCAAAAATTATTTGACGAACGAAGCGGAAGGTTGTAATTGTTACCTGACATTGAGTCCTTAAAGAGAACCTCCGATACCAAGTTTTTGTATTTTCATTTTCTTCTTGTTCTCTTTTTTCTCTCTCTCTCTCTCTCTCTCGTTTTTTGAAACTGTGAGTCCTTTCTGAGTTGTATAGTATATAAGATATATATACATATGCATATATACTATAACCATTAGAGAAAATGTTTTTCAACGAAAAACGCGGGGGTGTGTTTATACATGGGTAAAAAGTGTAGTAGGGTAACCAGACCAGTGGCTGACCACCCTCCAATGAATGACCGGTATGAGGAATAATGTTTATAACAATTCAAAAAATTGATCTATATTCATGACACATTTATTTCTGCAATCTTATGTGTCTCTTTTTCCATTCAAATGCAACAAATAATCAAATTCAAAAACATGTATATTGAAAATAATTAAATTTATATTGACAGTTTGCTTGCTACACGATTTTTTCTGAATTTTACCTAAAATACTGAAGTATCAAAATTTTATAAACTATGTATTTTGACGATCGTATTAGTTTTTTTTTTTACCAGTCACTTGATAAATAATGATTTAATTAAGTAAATGATTATTTACATTAACTTTAAATAGTTTTAACGTTATTAAATAATTAGTTTTGATTAATTTTACGTCGGTCATTTACTGGTATGCTTTATTATAATACTCAGCCAGTAAATGACTGACTGAAATGAGAACATGAAAAGGGAAATTGCAAAAAAATAAATAAATAAAGCACAAAGAGATGGGGAATAAGAAAAAGGAAAGCGAAGCTGAGAAAGAGTTGAAATTAAATGAAAAACTTCAGATGGAAGCCGAAAAACAGGGGAATTGGGATGGAGATGCATTAAAAAAAAAAATAGAATGTTTAAATTTGAAAAATTACGATTCTAGTCTACGTCCAAAAAAAGATGCTAGAAAAAAAAAAAAGAATTAGAAGAAGAAACAAGTATTGAAGAATAGAATAAGTTTTTGTTCATTTACAAAGTTAAAAAAGATTTTTAAAGTTGCAAAGTTTATCTAATTAATATATTCAAAATCAGATTTTATTTTAGTGAGATGAAAATATTTAAATGATAAATAACAAGCAATATAATTGTTAAAAATCAAATAATTTTCAGTGATAATAACGTATATGAACATTGTGATACTTAAGTCGTCTAAAGTTTGTTAAAAAACGTGGAAATTTGAATAAAATTCGTAAGTTTCAAGTTTTTTCTTACACATATATTACTATTTACTTGTGTTAACAATAAACTAGAATAAATTTATCAAAATTTTATTGAATTTTTTTTTTTTTAATACGTGGATAAATTATTCGGTCATTCATTGGACTATACCCGGTCATTCATTAGACGCGAGTGGTCATTCACTGGACCTCTAGTTTTTATACTTTTTATAATTAATTTTGAAAAGCTTTTGATCAAATTCCGTTAATATTATGATGAATATTTAACCAAGAATAATTTTTCAACCCAATAGTAACTTTTGTTTTGGATTCATTAATTCGTTAATTATTTTTTTTATATCAATATATCTATCGATGAAACAAATCGGTCATTCACTGGACGTTTTACCCTATAAAAAAATACGAGCTAAATTGCAGTGTGGGTGCTTTGCTTTATGTTCTCAAGCAAGTGTTCACATAGTCGGGAATATTTAGGTATGTACGTACCTACGCTTTGAAATCCAGAACAAGTTTTCCTACATTTTTTAGAAACCGTTATGTCCGATGCAGAAGTTTGTTTGAGTGACGGGGGTTGATTAATTTAATGGCTTTATTGTCCGGTAATGAAATAGACTTGTAAAAAAAAATTGACAAAGGACCTTATTTGAGGAGAACAAAAAAAATAAAAATAAAAAAGAGAAGGTGAAAGAGGAATTTAATTTCCTTAGAAAACAAATAAAAATATTAACTAAATAAAATTGTTCAACTCTAGTTCCAGAGAAAATTTGAAAAGAAAAGAATTTCCAGGGTCCAATCCTCCTGTGCTCGAAGATTATTTCGAATTTGCATATCCGAGTACAATAATTCAAGATTTCCTCAAAATTTTAGATTTTCTTCTATCGCTGGACACCCTTTATCCTTTTTTAGAATCTAGGGCCAATCCTTTAAACCATTGTTTTATCTTAATAGTCAATCCTTCCCTATTGTTTCGTCATTCGCAACTCCACCAGTTGCTAGGACACTCTAGCATTTAGCCTGACATTTGCACAGCTTGTATATACCTAAACATGTGTGGATATACAGATACAGATACAGATGGTTGTATCACGAATCCTCGAACCTTTCCGTACAGATTGTTCCCTCATTTCATGCTTCAAGAAAGAAATGAGATTCGTACGTGCGATTTTTTTTTAGCAAATTAGTTTCTTTTTTTTTTTCAATTCAGGGGGAAAGAGGTGATTATGAAAATCTGAGACTTAATTATCCGAGAAATAAACGATTAAGTTATCTACCTAAGTGCAAGACAAAGTTGGCAACAGTTGAAAAGTGAAGGTGTAAAACTTGAACGGGAAGAAGATACGCGAACGTCTGGTTAGGTGAAAGTTTTTGCTCTATAGATGTATATAACAAAGGATATAATACCACAGACTTGTTATATTCCTTTCTATTTTTGCACAGATTATATATTAAATACGTTGAATAAACGAGAGATGATCAAATTTGATGAATCTTATTCACGTTTTTTAATTATAGGATGTATGTAACAGTGTCCGACTTCATTTAGCTAGTTTTCTGAATAGAATTTCGATTAGTGGATTACGAGATGATCGACAGCTTGAGTAATTATCTACTACCTTGTAAATGGCAACGATTTATTATCTACTTCGCGTGGGATCGGGATATAAAAAGGTGATAAAGGTCAGTCTGCATGTAGGCACAATCCGAGTTACAATCCCAGAGTCTAGACGTTGGTCCATCAAATAGAAGAAGGAAAAAATGCTTCGCTTTTAGAATGTGAAATTTCAGCGAGGTTCCAAGAACTTGGTCAATTTTTTTTTTTTTTTTTCCAAAGTCTGGTTCAGTGGAAACGGTATTTAAATTTGGTCAGAAGATAATTGTCACGAATTGAATTTTCACGGAATGGATGAACGCGTCGTCGCGGTTGATATCGGCTTTTCCGAATTTTTTTGAATTGCTCTTCGAAGCCATTAAAAAGTAGCTTTTTCATTGAGTTGCTTTTCGTTCGATGAGGAAAAAACGACGCTTCGAGAAGGTATAGGTAATAATTGCAATGTCCACTCGAATGAGAGAAGGTAAACGGTGAGATGGAGAAAGAGGAAAAAAAAAAAAATTTGACTGAGGGGTAGAGAAAAAAAGAAAACTGTGTGAATAATTGAATGTTGGCTGAAGGGATTCCCTTAGAGATTGTGGAAACGTGACTGTAGAAAAACGTGTTTGAAATATAAAATCAAATTAAATTCTTTGGAAATCTCTGGACTTATAGGTAGGATGTATAGGTGTATATACTATAGAGATATGTTGAATATTTATGGGTAAATAAATTGGAGATGGCGAGTGGATTTTCCAAAGCAAACCAAACCACTTGAGAATCTAGGAAAGTGTTTGGAATCCTCGCTGAACCGAAATTGATATTCCGTAGCCAAGTTGGTTGAAATCCAGTTGGATGAGGAGGAGCTATGGGGTAGGCCAGGAGTTTTGGAAATGCGTCTTTTTGCTGGACACGGAAATCCACTCAGTAAACTCATTTCAAACATTGACTGACCTAGGCTTCTGACCCACAGGAGCCATTCGAGATCGAGTATCTGGATCGTTTTTTTTTTTTTTTTTTTTTCTTCCCCTATCATATGAAACAGTTGCTGTGTGACCCAAAATGAGTTTTCCTTTTTTACCCTTCTTTAGAGGAAAACTGATTATTCTCACTTCTTTAAACTGATTTAATTTTTCTTCGTTTTTCATATCCTTCAAAAAAATTTCCTCGACATCACCATCGCACAGATATGTCGAAAAACTTCATTCGCACTCTTCTCTCGCCAATTATCTTACGGATTTAAAGGTTGTACTAGGTTTTCAACGTTTGATAAGGGTTCTCTCGTGGGGTGGTCGGATCTTTTCCACGCAATGAATCACTCAGCGTTGGTTATAAATGTTTTCTCAAGTGGAACATCGTCGTCGTTCTTCCTACTCGTCCGAGTTGACGTTGCGACGACTAAAACGATAACGAAAACGAAAACGGAAAACGAAAATGAAAATGAGAATTAAAATGAAGATGAAAATGAGAACGGGAATTAAAATGAAAATGTGAATCGCCCCGCGGTACTCTGCAAACAGCGATTTCTCTCATTTCTTACGACACCAAGCTAAGTTCTCATTTCGTAAAGGTATATTGCATGAAATCCACGATATCACTTATTTCTTATTAAAAATTTCTTCAAACCTATATCGTTGAATGGTATGATAAATTAATACTCAAGGCATAGGAGTGACGAAGAAGAAATAAATAAAGAAAAAATATATATATATATAAAAGAGAAAAAGAAAAAGGAAGAAAAAAAAAGGCTGGGTCAAATAAGGTGGAAAAATGTAAGACGTTGGTAGATTTCTTGGGAAGGCAGCTGATGTCAATTGGGTGCTACGTGACCCTCATTTTTCTCTTCTGGATATTTTTCCCCGTTGACTTGGACCCGAAACGTCTAAGGGTAGGTGGGTGTAGGTATAGGTATAGGGTAAGTACTAGCTTGGTTGACTCGATGGGTATTCTGAATGGTATATGTACGGGTCATCCGCCATTACTTAGTGATATTGGAAAATCTCAAACACTCAATGAAAAGCAACAAAACTGAACTAAAGATCGAGAGTCAAGGTATATAGGTATATTGGCACGTAAGGATTCGCAATCAATCTTGAAGCAGTGAATAAAATGAAAGAATCTAGAGAAAAAGGGAAAGAAATGAAACGAGAGAAACAGGGTGAAATAAAAACATAAAAAAAAATAAAAATAAAAAGAAATAAGGATAAGAAGAAGAAGAAGAAGAAGAAACTCGAAGGAATTGAAAGAGGCGAATGAAGAAGTTGGAGATTGTTACCTATCTTTATATACATATATACACATTATATGTAGTACTGTGGAATAACGGGAGTAGATACTTTTCCTCAAACGGCGTCGGGAGAATCGATTTTCGTTTATTTCTAAAAACCAGTGGTAGTACATTATAAACGTAGTTTATTTTCGCCGTTGGTTTACGAGACGCGATCGTCGACGAATCATTTAGTAAGGGGATGTAAAAATTCGCGAGGGGTAGATTGGTGTATTCATTTAACACGCGTTAATAATCACTCTCGCAAAATAGAATTGATTCATTTTTCTTTTTTGCTAATATGATTTTAATCTTTGAGTAAGAAATTTTGAAAAATTCGTGCATTATATTAATAAATACGTTAATTATACGAAAATAGGAAAAATAATTGCGACGAGATTTTTTCTTAATCAACGTATGCTATGCATCTATATTATGTGGGCATTACACACGTATGTATGTTTTATCGCTCGGACAAAGTTTCGAAAAAGCCAGAGTAACAAAAAAAAAGAGAGAAAAAATAGAAGGAAACAGGCTCTTGTTCCCATATGTGTACACGAAGATAATTAGAAAATTGAAAAGGTAGCAGCAGAAGCAGAAGCAGAAGGCAGAAGGCAGAAACAGGAGCAGCAGCATCAGCAAACATCCATGGGGTAGAAATTTGCTGTGAAACTAATTACGGAAACCTCGTCTGCGTTCAATTATCAGGATATCAACGTTATTTCTATGTATTCAATGATAAGAGAATAACCGGACTGTATTCGTATAAAGGTTTATCGACAAGTACATAAATAATTCCTTATTCTGTAATTTCTGTATATAATTAAAGAATTATATGTAGCAAATTTTGTTAAAAATATAATAAGTATAAAAGTTTCTCATTCTTCTCCTTTTCTAATTTTTTTCTTCTTCTTCTTCTTCTTCTTCTTTCGGACAAAAAATAAAAGCAGACAATTTAGGACAACCACCCCTAACATATACCTGTATAGGTGTATAAACTCGCGGTTGCGGTAAGAAAAGTATAATTTATTTTCTCCCTCTGGAGAACTAGGGGGTTTGTCTTGCGAGTAAAGAAGAAGCCTGAGGTGGTAAAAATAAATAAAAAAAATAAAAAAAATAAAAAATGAACGAAATATATGCGTTTACTCGCACCTCTGGATTTTCGTTTTCTGAAGCGGTGTGTTTTATTCATTATTATTATTTTCTGTTTTTTTTTCACTTTTTATTTTTTATTTCTTCTCTCTTTTCGTTATTTTAACGAATAAAGGGCGGAACGAATTGCGGGCTTTAAAAATTGTTGGTATATATATGTAAAGGTGTGGGAGGTGTGTACGCGTTGTTCGGATGTATTTTTAATCAGGTTTAAAGCATTTTTCAAAGTGACCTCGTAAATAATTCAAGTTTCAGTCTCCGCGACGGGGGAAAAAAAAAAGAAAAACAAAAATTAAAAAAAAAAGAAAAAAACACAAAGGAGAAATTTCAGTGGCGAAATATATTAACAAGAACAAAAAAAAAAAAAATTTATCAAGATTTTCTTTGTTTTAGTAACTGCTGCGAGCTGCTGTTAATGTTTCTGTTGCAGCGGCTAGGGGATGGCGAGAAAAAAACGATACAACCAACGACCACGACCACGACCACGACCACGACCTCCTGCTTTAAAAATCATACGATTATTTACCTTACTCCTCATAAAATAAAAGCGCGAGCTTTGGTTGAAATTTATTAAATAAAAATGTTGAAAAATAAAAATGTAGCAATTTTTCCTTTTTAAAGGAAAAGCTAACTCACGAACCTTATACCTCCATGCACCCTCTCGTTTCATCGAGTCAAACAGAAAAGATGCAAAGAAAATGAGGCGAAATAAAAAACCTGTATTTTTATTATTAATTGCATTTGATGACAAGAAACCAAAAAGAATTTTCGAAAAATCGGTAAAACTTCGTTTTTAAAAATCGTTTGATTTACAAACTGCTGAAGTCGACGGAGCTTCGTAAACCTAAGTACATATATATATTTGAAGTAGTACGTATACATTAGTCTGCTCCTTAATTTGATCATTTTAGAATTTCAATGCTCCACTGGGCCAAGACGTTTCCAAATATACACAAAAGAATGTAGCCAAGATCCGAGGTTCTTTTCTCAATTCAAAGTACGGCCTCAAATCCTTCGAATTTTCCCATTTCAATAAAAAACGATTTCTGACATTTCGCGGTTAATTATTTTTCTTCTCATTGCAGTATAGCTTCAAAAAATCTCAAACATGGTACATCCCTTACCCGTAGTAGTAGATATCTCATGAAAATTCTACAGATTTTCACTGATGTAATTTTCCAAGCTACAACTCACCAAAAATCTCCAAATTGTAATGAATAAAATTTTGTCGTTAAAAATCTGTTAATTTTACACTGATACCTGCTATTACAGGTAAGAAATGTGCGGATTTTTAGATTCAGAGAAGCGATAATGCGATGCTAAGAAGTTAAAAATAATCCCGAAGTACTAAAAATCGTCTCTTATTTAAATGAGAAAGTTCAAAGGCTTTGGGGCAGTACTTAAAATTGAGATAGGAACTTGGAGTTTTTACTAATTTTTTTTTTTTTTTTTGTATATATTTGGAAACGTTCTGGCCAGTGAGAGTATTGAAATTCGAATATGACCGAATTAAGAACCACCCTGATATACATATACATATTTCTATGTATATATGTGTTATATATTATATATATATATATATTAGACCATGTCGTAGCAAATGCTGCGGTGTTCAAGACGGCTAAAGTATTTTGAAGCTGGTCTTGACGAGGCACAACCGTAGGCTAATTAACCACGCTAATGAGCACCGTTCTTTCGCTTATACTCACCCTACAAAACTTATCCCTCTTTCATCCCTCTTCCATCCCTCATAGCCACTCGCTCGAAGCTAAAGCTAAAGCTAAAGCTGTACAAGTTGTTCGCAACAATTTCTTTCCGGGTAGTTCGCCAAGTGACGCGGGGAATAAGTCAAAACTTAGTTATTATATTTTACCTGGGCTGAACAGCTAAGGTATAAAAAAAGATAAAAATTGTTTTCCTTATTTTTTTGACGTGAAATTTATTTATACCAAGAGGATGAAAAGATATCTCAAATCGAAATAATTATATTGGATTAATTATTATCGAACTTGAATTTTGTTCAATTTTTCTGGATTTTTTTTTCTCCATTTTCATGCGGATTGATTCGAGATTATCTGCTCCTGACGTTTCATCCACGTTTTTGTGTTTCACTATCTACTTCGGAAGTTTATCCCCTGGCGGTAAGAGAAGAAAAAAAAAAGAAAAGAAAAAAACCAAAGAAAAACGGAAAACGTAGGGATAAAAAAAATAAAATAAAAAAAAATTCGAGGGGAAAAGATTGATTACGTTTCTTATAGGATGTTTCTGAGTGACGTGCACGAATCCAGGTGCTCGTGCAGCAAATATATATCCACAGTAGAAAAAGACACGGAGACACTTGCTTAAACATGAAATTTAAATATATTATATATTTTTTTTGTTTTTTTTAATTTATAAAGCGACAAGATTTTGCGGTGAAAAAAATTGTCAGCTAGTCTTCTCTTCCTTCCATTACAAGACGCTCGGAGAAGTTTAGCAAGGTGGAAAATGGTTTCAACAAATTTTAGATGAATTTGAATCTCAAGACTAACCAGTTCCTCGAATATTAAACTCCGTGAAAGTTAGTCCCTGGAATTCTAATTGCTCAAGGTGGGTATAATGTATAATACTCTCAAAACTCTCAAGCTGTTTCTGTAGAAATGACATACATATAATATATATATATAAACGAGACACACTTGAATTTATGCATAACTTATGCAAAGATAATCTGCTACATCGGCTCTGATATCCTTATTTATAGGTAAACGTACCTTAATAGAAAAATAATCGAATACGGATGATAAAAAAAAAAAAAAATCCTTCAATGTTCAAATGCTCATCGATTTTTTTGCAATTACTTTTAACTAGGATTTATGGGGGGTGGGTTGAAGTTCCGAAATTATTTTAAACGATTTTAAATTTTTAGAAATATTGGAGTTTAGAATATCAAAATTCCGTGAAATCAAAAAATAGTTCATTCTGATCGAGACCCTATTTACGAAAAACCCTTCCATCAAGTCCAATCCATAACTTCACCGTGATAAATAATTGATACGATTTCGAAACTTTATTTGGCGAAAAGTAAATCTCACGACGATTGATTTGACCCCTTGTTCGATTTGATTTGATCAATACAGTTTGCCCGAGTTATTAAATACTGAATGAATACACGGAGAAAAGTGTATACTAAATTTTCTCATACTGATATAGTAATGGTGGGATATACCTTCCAATATGACGATCATTCCTATACTTTATACCAAACGTCACCATGCATAATTGGAATAATCCTATATGCATGGTGAAATTTGGTATAAAGTATCGGAATTATCGTCATACTGGAAGGTATATCCCACCGTTACTATATTAGTATGAGAAAATTTAGTATACACTTTTCTCCGTGTACATGCGTGAATTTCACGTTTCGGAGATTTTCGACCTTTCGGATTTTTGATCCTCCGGTGTTCTTCGTTTTCAAAGTTTTTTTGAATCTGCTATATAGACTACCGGGGAAATGCTCTCTCAAAAAACTGTGATCTTTCTTTTGGGGGCTTTTCGAATTCGGAACTTTCCTCAGTCTCTTTAGCCCGACTTTATCGTGGCACGTTCATTTCTACGTATAGTTATTGATGTACATTGTGCTGCAGGATATACAGGGGTTTAGGAAAACCCCCAAAGTAACTTGGTCTTCCAGTTCAGGTCACAGTATATTAGTAACCTGCAGGAAGGAGTAAAGAGAGTTTAAATCATTCTCCTATCTCTCCCGGCAGTATATGTTTCAACTTTAAAGCTCTATAGAGAGGAAGTAGAAGAGATGAGATGAGAAGAGAAGAGAAGAGAAGAGAAAATAAGAGACGAGAGATTTGCGATGTCAGCAGGTCAACGTTATATACCTATAAGTACAATGAACAGTGTAACTGACTCGAAATTGCTTTTTTTTTATTTTCTTCTCCATGACGAGAAGATTCTTTCTAAAATTCAGTCGAAAGTATATTAAAAACGAAAAAAGGAAAAAAAAAAAATTTAATTTGTTTCTTTGGCTTTGTTTTTTTTTTTTTTATTCCCCCTAAATTTACATTTTTATTCAACCCTCCTGATAATTTCCGAAAACTTTTAACTGTCCCGAAGCGGTATTAACGTAGAATTAAATCGATGCAATCGAGGCTAAAGTACTTGTAAAGTATATCGCCTATAAACTGTATAGAAATTGTCTATTTAGGCTCGAATTGTCGAAGAATAAGAATGAGTAGTAGTAGTAGTATAAGAAGAAGAAGAAGAATAAAAATAAAAATAAGAACAATAAAGTGAACGTGGGATACCCACCCGCAGTCCTGTTTAATTTTCTACCCTTAATTTCCCTCTCGTTAGATTCTGCTACTCGCGTTTAACCCCGAACTTATCTACCCTTACTATACAAGTGTTATATAGAAGTGAGTAGAAAATTTAATTAAAAAAATCTTTTTCAAAAGAGTAGAAAATTGTCAAGTATATATTATATATATATAGACCAAGTATACATCTACATAGTTATATAAATACATATATACTTGTATATCTATATAAGTCGGTTAAAAGATTTTGCTTAAAGAGTTCTAAGATACTTTTTAAAATTCTTTTAATTATATAATTTCGTTCTTTTTCTTCTTCTAATTACCGTTTATTTGAAATTTTCTATAAAAATTTAAAAAAATATAAAAACTCATCGTTATATTATAATGTAGCCAGATGAGAATCTTTTGACAAACGTATTTCCTTTTTTTTTTATTTCCATGATCTGTGATAATAAGATGTAAAACGGTATATAATACGTGGGTGGGCGTCGTGAGTAATAATAATAGAAAGTGGAACGTTGTCGATACTAAAGAATATATTATGTATACCTATATGCACGACGTGAGTTTTAAACAAATTCGGGTTTTCCTTTGCCTTTTTCACAATTTTTTTTATTTTTTTTTCTCTCCCTCTTTTTCGCCAAAGTTCCTTGTCCCGAGGCAAGGAATTGCGTTCGGTTCGCACACTCGAAAATATATTGAAGCGAAAGCGAAAAATTGCTTTGGATAGATTTTTTTTTCCTGTTTTTTTTTTATTCTTATAAAAACGAAAGTCCTATATACCTAACGGTATGATGTTGAGTGCGTACTACCGTTATATTTTACCTTGATACACATCCATTTCGAATGTAGGTATAGCCGAGTGAATACATAATACACATACATCAAATGAATTTAATTTCAGAACGAATTGAAGAGAAAAGAAAAAGAGAGAGAAAAAAAATTAAATATATATAGGTCGAAGAATATATCATATTTACAGGTAAACGTCCCGAGGCTGCGTTTTGCGCAAGAACTATAACAAAAAAGAAAAAAAAACGAAAACCGGGAAATAAAAGTGCTAAAAACTTTCATCAAATTCCCTGCCGTACTCCTCAGATCCTCGTATAAGGGTCCTTTTTAGGCTCATAAACGGTCTTTGGTATAATACTTACGATAAAGGGAAAAATCCACATTGCCTATTATAATTTCCCATTTATGGTAAAGCCTGGATTATTACACGCGTCATGTTTTATAATGGGATCACAATCTATATGGATATTTGATAGAAGAATAGGAAATAAAACTAAAAATGATGCACGTTGGTGTGCAGGGTGAACGATATCATATTTCGTCGGTCGTAGACACGTGCGTATACCCATATGAATTGGTTATTTTTGAAAAGCGATTTATTGGCTCGTTAGTTTATGGTTCCATTGTGAATAAAATTAACAAAGAGGAACAAAAAAAATAAAAAAAAAATAAAAACCGAAGAGGGAACAGTAAAGGTGCAACTGTGATATTTGGGCTTTTGCAGTTTACACGCCTCAGCTAATTCTGCAGTAGAAATGCAAATTTTAATCTCAATTTGAATTTGATTTTCGCTTTTATTTTGTCAGAGAATTTACAGCCATTATGTCACATATTCCGAAACGCAGTTTTATAATAATAATAATAATAATAATAATCACGATGATAATAACTCCGGTCTGAATTTTTGCGGAGTTTTTTTTTTTTTTTTTTAAAAAAAGGTTGAAATTTTAGAGCCGAGTTATTGAGCTGCAGGAAACGGACGATATACGTTATGGGCAAAAAAAAAAAACCTGTCGGTATTATCAGTTTTTTTTTTTTTTTTTTACTTCTTCGTCGTTTTTGCTTTATCAAAAAACGTTTCCATTCATTGAGGAATAAAAGGAAAAAATCGAACCACGATCAAAGTATTTTTAGTTAAATTAAAATACTGGTAAATAATTTTGTGCTATTTGTAGATACTACATTGAATTTTCAGGGTATTACATAGATTTTGAAAAATTGAAGTTTTTTTTTTTATGGTTTTATCTTTTGCTCTTCTGTCACAATATATATACCGAGCGTATTGAATAAATGCTGAAACAATATCGAATAACGGTATACTGAAACCACAAATTGATATTTCGAAACCACAGAGCTCTGGGAAATCGAAAAAATCGAAAAAAAAAAATAAATAAATCAGATTTCTGTGTACCTACTTTCCCATGTTTTATAATATATATGTATATATATATTATTTCGACCTGGTTACAGACGTGTCTATAATACCCGATGAAAAAAAATTGAAAATTTGAATAAAATCTATTCCGTACTACGTTAATTAAAAATGTTAAAAACGACAGGTTAATTTAATGATAATTAATTTTGCATCTACTGTCGTCTTCGTAAGAGAAAAGCTAAGAGTTATACATACTGAGAGAGTTCGTCCACCTTTCTCGAAGCGGAATAGAGTAATAGATAGAAGAAATAGGCACCTAAGTCAGGCAATAAGGAGAAACGCCGTGAACGTTCGCGTATCAATTAGCAATGCTGATCAGATTACGTGCATCGGCCATTCCTTGGCTTCAGTTCGCGTACCATCCCAGTATAAATCGCGTTCCAAAGTGTCTTTGACTTCCGGATAGACGTGACGAAGAAATTCTCCGTTATCTCGACCGAATCCCTGATATATTCGTCAAATCTAAAATCGATTTTCTAACGTTTCGAAAAAAAAAAACCCCATTGGAAGTTTGAGTCGTGTTAAAGTTTCGAATTTCAAAACTCTTGAATTTAGATATTATACAAACTTACAGGTTTTTAGAGAGTATATTTCCCGAGAAGTCTATATAGATGTAATAGATTTCGAAAATTTTTAAACGACAAAAACACCATGGGTTCAAAATTCCTAAAACTAAACCTCCGAAACTTGAAATTCACGCAGGGTTTAATAACTCGGGTTGTATTGATCGAATCGAAACCAATGAGGGGTCAAATTAATCGTCTTGAGATTTACTTTCAGAAAAAAAATAAAAATAAGTTCCAAACCCTATCAATTATTTACGACATCATGAAGTTATCGATTGAAGTTGATAAAATGGTTTTCCGTAAATAGAGTCTCGATTAAAATAAATTATTCTATAGATTCTTAGGCTTTCTGGGATCTGGATTTTCGAAATTGTTGAGCACTTTGCAAAAACTGTCATATCCTAAGTCTAAACCAATGCCAAAAATTAGTCTGATTAGTTTTTGTTGATTTTAAAAGAATTGGATTTCTCTTGTTGTTCTTTTTCCTTTTTTCTTTTCAGGATTGAAACAGCCAAATTTTAATTCGCGTCTTTGATCAAATTGTTCTGAACCCGAGCAGAACAATGGTGCAAGGGTCCACGGAACAGGACGAGGGCGTTGATTGGTGATTACGTATGGTATTAATTGATTGAATACCGTCATCCTCTATTATAAATAACGATTGTTGTTCGCTCGTATAAACAGGCAGTGGTTTATCTGAAAGGACACCCTGCCAGGAGCAGAAATCCCTGGTTTTGTTAGATCAGGATAATCGATGGATGAATATCGATTAAATACGAAAAGATTACCCCCCCCTGATTTTGGGAAACGCCCTTTAGCTAATCCTAATCGAAGTATATGAAATTTCAAATCAAACAGAATGGAACAACGATTACATTATGCACTCGGTATATCATAAACAATATCATTTATTGCACCGGATACAGCATTGCAAAGGGATGCATCGTTTACAGGAACAAGGGTAGAAACGGAACACATAATGGTTTACCAGACGGATCTCTGTGCCAGGAGTCTCTCTCTGCCTCGAACGAGGAAAATTATTATGCAAATCCCCGGAACCTGGAGAGTTCCACGCGCCAGTTAGACAGATGTTTGTATGAAATGGTCAAAATTTGACTAAAATTTCGATAAAGCTTGTAGGACGATTCGAAACTCTCGTCCTTTTCGAATTTTTCCTCTATTTTATTTATTTTTGAAATTTTTAGAATTTTCAAGCAGAATTTTATAAGCAGATGAAATATGAAAGCGAGAAAATGTTCTGGCATGTATATAGTTACGTTTCTTTTTTTTTCTTATAAATAAATAATGGATAATGTCGCAGCAGAGTGACGATGGGAATATCCAGGATTTTATACCTACTACCTGCATCAGGGGTTGAAAAATCGAAAACTGAAAAGGGATAATATGGAGCGAACGAATCCTGGTGAAAGAGGACCACTGTGTGCGAATCATGCCAGTAAAGGTACTGCCCGTTAAACTGCCCCCTGGGATATAACTCCACATTCATCCGTCGAACGGACGTCCGTCGATCCATCCGACGCAGCCAATAAATGGGGGCTATTTTATATCATCCCGGTTGTCTCCCCATCCGCAACCGCGGACCACGAACCACGGGACGTTACAAAACCGTGCACATTATGTACATAGGTGGTACATGGATTGAGGAGAGATACTTTTGCTGTTTCTGAACGGCAAATAGGTACTATAAACTCGGTAAACCGGAAACGGAAAAGTCGTGTTGCACCAGGTTATTAAAATTATCATTTTTTAAACAAACTATATCTCATAACGTATTTCACTCGACTTAACTAATCGTTAAAATTAAAAAATGAACCGAAAATCTAATCCAATTTTCAAAAAATCTTTCCCACGTCTTCCTAACTCCAAAATCTAAAATCAGTATAAATGATTTCTCCGTTTAGATGTTCTCTCCGAGAAAGGGGGAAAAAAAAACAAAAAAAAAAAATAGAATTTGTTAAGAATTGATTTTTAGCTCGTCAAACTTTTGGAAAAAAAAAAAAAAAAGAAAAGGGTCAACATCTTTGATGACGAATGATAGACTAGGTACCTAGTTATTTTCGAATGAGTTGACGGAAATCGTTTTATCGTAAAACGTTGAAACTTTGATATAAGACGTCGTCGTGACTGGATAGAATTTTTTTCCTTCTGTTATAAATCCGGATAAATCTTGCGGTCAAAAGCTTTCTCGTACGTATCCAATCTTTATCCTGATTTGTAGTATGGTAATGAAAAAAAAAAAAATTGTTCTACTCGTAGATAGATATTATAACCGTGATTGAACACGGATGGATAATGGCACCCTTGTCGTACATTGTGTAATGTATATTTAAATATATTCGTTGACGAGGTCCGTTTAATCAATTTCTGACGTTGATGAGTTTCCGTGAGGATCGGATCTGCTCTGACACGTGCGACACGTGTTAGCATAAACCATTTTCCATGTATAGTATACAAACGAGCCGATCTATCTACACGCGTATAATCGCATAAGGTGTCCAGGGAAATTCAAACCCGTACGTTATTTTATATGGTATAAATTTGATATTCATTATATCTATAATGACCTGAGCAAAATTCTACCTCACTCAAATCTATACGAATAAGAAAAATAAGCGGATAAAGATGAAAGAAAAAAAAAGGAGAAAACAGGGGAAAAAAAAAAAAGTAAAGACGAGTCTTGGTCTCGGACTGAATCGTGAAGAACTCGCTTATACTGCGGATGCAACTTTCTGACGTGTTATACACCCCCCCCCCCCCCCCCCCCCCCCCTCATCCCCCTCGACTTTCCATAATATGCCCAAGTTTCTCCATTAGCAAGCTCGAAAAGTTTGTCGCGGCTTTGCCAAAAACAGATAAGGTTATTTACTTGACGTTCTAGTGTACGTCTGCTAGAGAGAAGACAAATAGCTTCTTCACGATCCTGCCTATATAGGTGCTATGTATATCTTATTCCTTTAGATGCCATATTTTACATATGGGATATTCAGCGTCACTTAAGCTACTAAGAAGAAAAATGTAAAAACCGAAGTATTCTGTAAAAAAAAAATGTCCAAAAATTTTATGGCTGATGTGACGCGGAATACCCCGTATAGAAGTGAAGAGAATTCGAGTCTCCCCTTAAGAATGGATCGATGGGGTCAAACATAAAGTGTGTGGAATTTTTTTTTCGGATTGTTTTTAGTTTCCTTTTTCTTCCTTCGACGGGTTTTTAGGTAAGACGAAGTCTAGTTTCTTACGACGGAAAGTTTTTATACAAAAAAAAAAAAAAAAACACACAGCAGATCAGAGCTTTGGATGTTTAAGATATTTAACTATAACTTTAAAGCTCGGTTCAAAGTATACATAGAATTATTTGAAGTTTCGTGAATATTGAGCGAATTAGACACCTAATTGATCAACTTCAGATAATACGATTACGAAATATTTGGAAAAGTCAATTAAATAAAACGAAACATTTTCTCCAACGAAGACTAGCAATCATTTTTAATACCTACTCAAATGTCTTTAGGGATCTTTTTCTTATTTTTCTGTTTTTTATTTTTTTTAAGGGAATATGGCCAAGGTGTCCTAGCAGACGACGTTACGGCTCGATGGGGTAGGTTTAATTAATTCGATTTGGATAATCCGATTTTCAAATTCAACTAGAGAGAAAGAAGGAGGAAGATACTAGCAGACAACGCGGTATTCGATTCCAGCAATCGTTACCTTCATTCATACCCCTCCGGTAATTGAAGTTCGTGAAATTAAAAGGGTGTAAAGGTATGGGGTACCGACTAGCATGAATCAAAAATCAAGGAGTCCATCTATAGGGTTAGATTTTTCTTGTTTTTTTTTTCTATTCGAAGTAATTAAGGAATGAAAAATGAAGGGAAATTCTAAGGACTCCAAAATTCGGGATTTTAGTGAGAAATAAACTAAGGGGTTAATTTTTTTTTTTAATCCTATTTACCGGGGGGGTAAAATTGGATCAGAAGTCTTACTGCAACTGGTTTAATTGGCTCTCAGCTGGTTATTGGTTGACCCTCAAGTTATCGCCTGACACTTTCGGCGAGAGGGAAAACCCCTATATAGGTATATATATACACGTCTCTCGGATTATCCGCTAACCATTGGATTTAAAATAAATTACTTTTAGTTTTTTTTCCTTTTTTTTTTCATTAAACTTCATAACGCTGGTTGTACGTAGAGAGAGAATAAGGACAGCATTAACATGATATTGACGAAGGAAAACGATGGAAAATGTCCTGCTTTTCCATGAATTACACCCCCTAACCCATTTTTTTTTTTTGGATTTCATTTCTTTTTTTCACATGGATGGAAAGAATAGATCGGAAAATGATGGAAACCTTTCTTACCTAATAGAAACATAAATGCGGTTGAAAGGGAGAAATTTTTTTTTTTAAAGAGAGTAAAGAGATTCGTTAAGATTGCTCATCTCTCTTGCAGAGTCATTGATCAAGTTCGGAAGTGAAATATGAATGTCAAAAGTATGGAATAAAGTTCAGTAAATTATATAGAAGGAAATTTATAACGAGAAAGAAAATTAACTTGGTTGAAGAAAGAATCTTGATTTCTTTTTCTGAGAAGAAGAAAAAAAAAAACGAAAGAAAGGAGAAAAAGGGGGTAGAAATCTTTGAACGATGCTGTAGAGTTTAGATTAAATTTTTTTCTAGCGAAGTATGAACGTTGGTATCAATTTAGAAAAACGAAATATATATAATATATAGTCTGGAATTTTTTTGATTTTAATTACTACAATAAAAAATAATCGAATCGATTATTTATCGCAGATTTTTTTTTTTTTTAAATGAATTGTGATAAACAAATCGCATCGTAAGTAAAGAGTAAATTATTGCGGATTTCTCACTCCGGTTATTTCATCGATATATTGGAAAAATTCCGTGAACATTCAAGAGCATATGAAAAAAAGAAGAGAGAGAGAAAAAAAATGAAATTTTCGGAAAACTCGACACATTTAATAATTCTCGTTTATCTCGATTGGTCTGACTAACCGGAAGCTGGCATATACCGATTGCATAATGCATGACCTGCACCAATCCTCCTTTCTGCATTATCCTTTTATTTATTTATTTATTTATTTATTTATTTATTTATTACATCTGATCGAGAGAATTCGATATCGTTGAGACGTGAAAATTGTATAGAATATAACCGAAAGCTATCAGAATATAAATTAACTACCTTGCCTCGCTTTGGCTTTGACTTTGGTTTTGGCTTTGGCTTTGGTTTTGGTTTTGGTTTTGGCTTTGGCTTTGGCTTTGGTTTTCTTTGAATCATATTTAACCACGAAATTAAATTGTATATAATGAAAACGAGCAATTTGTAAATAGGCAAATAAATAAATAAATATATAAATATATAAATAAATAATTGCATATCTTGAAGCAAAGGTTTGTGCGAATTATATGTGAATCTTGACCTTATTTTTTTGTAATTTCATCGTTTTAATTGCCTACCCCTTGTGATCTGGGGGTAGACAAGCTTGTTCGAATATTAAATGACAAAGGCAGTTCTCGCTGGCTGTTTGCTCTCAGTTATTTACCATATCTTTATAACGTTTTTGAACAGCGGATGTACGTATACATATACTACTACGTATATATATATATATATATAGTATCGAGGTAAAGCCCAAAGTTCAAAGAAAATTCGCTCGTTTGAACAAGAAGCGTTACTGAACAAAGCCAAAATTTAATATCCGGCCTGTACCGAATGTATAGATATATATATTTTTTCGGGGGGGCTAATGAAAAAATGAGTAGATTTTATTCAACCGTCAAAAATATACGAATTATTTATTCTTGCCGATTTAAGATTGAAAAAAAAATGAAAATAAAAATAAATAAGGCGAATTTAACAAACGAAACTATAATTATTTACCCAATTCGCGATTGGCAAGCCTTAGAATTTACCACGCAGATTTTTTACGAGCTCAATAAACAGTGCGTTCTTGATTTTGAAAATCGGAATTGGGAATTTGACCCTATTTTATTAGCCAATGAACCAAAAAGATGCAAAAAAGAAAAACCTCTGGCAAATGAATTTCGTGGAAATTTAATGCTTCTTTTAATCCCGGAAACTACACAATCGATGAATTCCAAAATTCGATTGGATTCAATTCATAGGAGAAATCGAATCGGAGAAAGAATCAAACAGATCTGAAAAATGGTCAGAGACTTTCCATTATATCGTAATAACTTCCATTTAATTTTTTATTTTTTAAACGAATTGTTAAAAATGGTGCAAAAATCTCAAAACTGTTTATCGCTATCGATCAATTTCATACACCTAACATATGTACCGAAATTATACAATGGTTTAAAGAAAAAAAAAAAAAAACTGGTACGGAAATGGGTTTAATTGGCACAGGCGCATTGGAACCTGCGGAGTCTGGAATCCGCGGAAAAACATCTGTCCTTTACGTAGGATATGTCTACATAGGTGTGTGTGTGTGTATGTATATATGTATGTACATGTTTCATACATGGAAGTGTCCTGCTTTATTTTATTTAACGAATGTCCGCGCACGTGTTTCGCATCCTTTACCAACAAGACCAAGAATATCCTCTCATGTAGCTGCAGAGTAATACTGACCGAGTCGACTTTTCCTACATATATGTATGTGATATGTAAAACAGGTAAACAAACATGAACATTTTCGGAAACAGGTGATTTGGGTGGTTTCTTAATTTGATCATTCTCGAATTTCGATTTTCCCATGGACCAGGACGTCATCTAATATCAATTCTAAATTGTACCATCATAAAGCCTTTGAATTTTCCCATTTTTTATAAATATATTTGTATAAATTTGGAGACGTTCTCACCCATGTGAGCATTGAAATTCGAATATGAGCGAATTACCGTAAGGACCACCCTAGTGGTTACATCGACGATAAGTGACTAGTTAAGATAAACATTTGAGAATCCTTTAGCCTCGGGGCTTTATGCGTTTAGTTATGTAGTAGATTATAGGTAAACGGTCGTGTTTCGCTAGATCAACTGACCCTTGAGTTTGTTATACAAATAACCATTCAATTGGGAAGTTGATTCAGCAAAACTATACAGTAAATATAACAGGTCGACGTTTGCATAAACAAAGATAACCACCGTAATAGATTACTACGATTTTCAAAATTTTCATCCTCGGTTCAAAGACACGATTTTTTTTCTAATCGAACGGTGAAATATTTTGCAAATAAATTTCGTACCCTTGAATTCGTGTCGTAAGTTTCTCTATACCTAATGGATATAAAAGTTTTTTTTTTCATTCTTTCTTTTTCTTGTGTAATTAAGAAGAACAGATTTTTGAGTCGGAAAATAAAACAGTTAAAAAAAAACTAAAAATCGTACGCATTGCACAATAAAACTACCCTAAGAAATATTCTTACCTCAACTAATCATGAAATAACGTGGTTGGAGTAAAAACAAAAAGGAAGAAGAAGAACTCCACCGATTACTTCACAGTATGAAATTCTTCGACCACCACCGACACCACCACTACCACCACCACCACCACTCTAAGCTCCACACTACAGGTCTTTGCCCTTTTATTTCTCACCTCACCCTCCTGGGTTCACCTTTTCGCTTTTCTTTCGTCAATGTTTAGGGCGCGGTGATTTTCGGGTGTATATTCTATACTGTGAAGAAGAAGAAGAAGAAGAACAAGGAGAAGAAGGAGAAGAAGAAGGGCTCGAGGGATAAATTTTGGCTAGAAGTGACACACCCTTAGCCTAAAATTGTGTCTCGGGTCTTTAAACTCGTGTCTTTTAGTTTTTTTTATATTTCTATGTTTTTCTTTTCTTCTCGCCTTTCCTCCTTTTCTTTCTCTAAACTATTTTTTGTTTTCTTTTTTTTTTTTTTTTTGTTCCTTCGTCTTTTTTTCTTTTTTCTCTCCAACAAAAATTGGGTTCAACTTGATATAGAATGAAAATTGTTATACTGTTATGGCGAAACGGCGTGGGGTAGTTTACGCGACGATACGACGACGCGGTTGGTTCAGCCAGCCGCAGGGACGATACTGAGTGAATCACGAGTTGACTGACGCGGCGCAGGGCGCCGGGACGCTCAGCCCCTTTACTTCGACCGACTGGGCGACGCGGAGAGAGAAGAGAGAAGAGAGGAGAGAAGAGAGGAGAGAGACTAGGGAAAGGGACTCCCTCTTAAAATTCTTTCCACTTTCATCGTCGACGACGAAAATCTAACCCTGTAGTATGAGCTATGGAGGAAGGAAAAAAAAAAATCCAATGTCAAGTTCACAATAACTATATATATAGGTATAATAATGAAATTTCTAGAAATGAACTTTACCGAATAATATATTGGATGAAAAATTTGACAGATTTCGAAGGGTTGTGACAACCAAGTTGAATAATACACAGATATATTGTTCAAGGGCCTTATTCTACGTGATATCATCGACAAATCATGGTATCAAAGAACTTTGCATCTCACATCATCTGGCCAAAAGAATAGATCGCAGTAAGTTCTATAAAAATGACATAGGTCAACTGTTGACCTAATTCCGAGGTCAATTTTAGTTCAAACTAAATCCGGCTTCGTTATCCTACTTAATACTAATGTAATTCTAGCACGGAGTAGGATTATCAAAAAATATTTCATTTTTAATACATTTTCAGATTCTTAAAGTCCGTATGACGAAGGATACGAAAGTTTGAATTTTCTCGAATTTTTTTTAAGTCATACGCGACAAATATTTTCAAAAATTTCTAGTTCACGTCATAACTACGTGCAAGGACTACATGTAGACAAAATTATAGATCGATCGGATTAATGTTCACTTAGTTATCGCCTCCACAATGAACATGTGTCATTTTTACAGAGCCAACATCGATCTATGTTGATAGCCACATGGTGTGAGATGCGAGGTTTTTTAACAACAGGATTTGTAGACTAAATTACGTAGAATAAATCTATGAAACAGGATATTTGTCTACCATTTACCTCAGTCGCCACAATCCCCAAAAAATGTATCTAATTTTTTTATATTGTAACCCCCATTAATCACTTCACGAATATTAACAACGGGGTTGATAATTCTATTCAGTATAATCGAATGATGGGAATAACTTTTTATAGAGTAATAATATATACATAACATATAGCCTATGTACTAATAATCGAACCAAATATATCCGGATAAATTCGACGATTTAATTACCACAACGACTGTGAGTATTGATAGAAAATTTATCGTAATCATTTCGAATTAGGTATTCAATTTTTCAATCTTTATAACAAAAAGGTTATTTCGTATAATTTGACGATGTAGTCGTATGTAGTGAAATTTTTTGTTTATGTAAAAAGCTAAGTGAATATTGATGATTTTTTTATATTCTACTTAGAGGCATATAAACTTGATGTACTATATTTGTAAACGATTATGATATTAATGAAATGATGATTTTATAATCGTTAATGGTTTACCGGGAAGGTTGTTAATTACAACCTAAGCTTTAGCTTCTCCGCTAATCTGTTGGAAGAAATTAATTATTTCAGTGTTGAGGTGAAACAGAGTGTTTCTGAAACTGCTTGAGGTTTTCCTCTATTAATACCAAAGTTTTGATGAAATATTTTAGTGTTTAACTAGCTTGGAATACCCTCTGTACGTAGAAGCTTTGATAAATAATAAAGAGTGTTAATTTACTTCGTATACAAGATCCCCCTGACACGGAAATAACATGAAAAAAATCAGATTTGAAAATTAAACGGCTAACATCTTTATAGGGATGAAAAAATATTTGAAATAATTTCCTGTCTTATGTAAACTTAGATTCTCATCTTTCCTTTTTTTTCTTTCTTTCCCAGTTGAGCGACAAATTTTTTTTTTTTTATTCAGTTCCATAGGAAAAATTGAAAATCAAATTTTCTCTCGCACAATTCGCTGTTTTTTTTATTTTTTCTTCCTTCCCCAAAGCTTGAACCACAGAGTATTGATACATGAGAGAGAGAGAGAGAGAGAGAGAGATAGGGAAAAAAAAACAGAAAAAAGTATTTAGCAACGTTTGAGGAACTTTTTTTCACCCAAGTTTTTTTTTTTTTTTTGTTTTGTTCAACGCAAACAAGTTACGTTATTTTCATTGAAGTTAGGGGCGGTTTTTTTTTGAGGGGATTCGAAAACCTGTAGCAGGTTTATTCGAACTTTTAGATTTTTCGATTATATGAGGGGTAACTTTGTCAGGTCCTCGACCGTGACCCAAGAAATCGATAGTCAAGCAACGGATGCAGATTTCGCATCCCGTTCTTTGCTAGCTATACCCACCAGCAGCAAGGGGTGAACGCGATTCGACGAACGCTTTTGAAGTTGAAAAAGCTGAAGAAAAAAAAAAGGACTCACGCACGAGTGCCTCTCTCACACTATATACACTTTCTTTATTCTCCCAATCGCAAGAACAGTTTTTTTTTTTTTTTCTGAATTGTATAGGAAAAAAAAAGAAAAAATAAGATAGATAAATAAATAAATAAGGAAAACTATCGGAAGTTTTTTTTTCTTCACGCGTTTCTCTAAAGCGTTCTTGAAATTATTTATATTGTAACGATTTTAATGTTCGTTATTGTTTAAGTTGATTTACGTAGGTTCTCCAAGAGAAATAAAGTGAATCGTAGAGGAAATTATATGAGTTTGCAATAAGTTTGTGTATTCTGAAATACAGGTCTGCCCTAGTAGCTAGCTAGAAACAGACTGATTTGTTTTACAATAATAGCTGTGTACACAGCAACCGAGATTCTTATATTTTAGGAGATGTGTTTTATCATATAGGCTACTAGATGTTGATCATGTGTAATTAGTAATGTATGGGTGATTTTACCCAATATAACAATATAATATTATACAGCGTACGTGTGTAAGTTGTTAATGATCAGAGAAAAAGACAGGTTTTCTCGCTAATGCGATATCGATAATGGTTAATGATACCATTCTATACGAATTACATAATTCATTAGACGCGCGAAAGAAGATATTGGCAGCCGATATTATTGATTATTGGTACTATCGCGAATCGAGAAAAAGGTCAGAACGTTTGACGAGAGGTGAAATCGCGAAGACACTTTGATGTTATGTGTTTTTTTCTTTTTTTTCTTTTTTCATATCCATTAAAATATCTGCTCCAGATTTTCACGAATTCGTATATATATATACCTTTGATGGAATTATCTACTGTAACAGCATAAAAAGGAAATTCAAAAATACAGCAAAATTCTATGTATATAATTCAAAATTCAAAATAGAAAATTGAAACGCTAATTAATTTACTCCTCCAACTAACGAGACGTGAAAAAAACATTATATAGTCTATACAAGCACAAATCAAGACCGTCGAAGACGCAGAATATCTTATCAATATTTTCTCCTTTATCATAGAGTTTATTCTGATTCGTTGCGCGAATCAATACTTCGTAAATATATACATATAATTGAATTATTTTTTGATTATTTTCATACTTATCTCTGAATCTGCTAGGTATTTAATTTTTTGCTGCGGTACCTGGTTGATTTTTGTTCCTGTGCGAATATGTAGGCGGAAAGGAAAAAAGCTCGGAATTAGAAAGAGAAGAAAAAATAAATAAAAAAATCTCGTTTTCAGATACTACATCGATTTTCGACACTCCGTTCCACAGCCACTATGGCAGTACCTATACACCTACTACCTTGTTTTATGGACCGAAAGCCAGAGCCAGGAGCCGCGAGCAAACCCTGGTACCTTTAATGTATCCGAACGCGTTTGTGCCCCCGTGAAACTCAACGATTCGTTTAATTTTTCCCTTTTTTTTTGTTTGTTTTTTTGTTTTTTTTTTTCAGAGTAAAGCGTTAATTCAACAATACGAGCCTATCGTTCCGTGCTACCGCATGACTCGGAAGATTTGTGACCGTCGAATTTCCGATTCAAAATAATTAATATTCCTGTATACATGGTGGAAGTAGGAAATACGCAGAAACTCACAAGGTCTTTTTCATCGAGCTCGTATGCTCAATCAATATTTCATTATTATAAATTTTAATTAATCTTCACATCGTCAGGGTCGTTTGAAAAAGAGAAAAAAAAAAACCGTCTTTATACAAGAGACTGTTTGTCATTCATATCTCTTTTAAAACTGAGGTCGAACACAAGAACGTCGTTTTGAATTTTAACCATTTAACTTTTCAGGATAATCAACGTCAGTTTATCATCAAAGAGTGAAATTAAAGCAGAGATATGATCCACTGCACCAGCCACGCAGCATTTTTTAATCCAATTTCTTTCATCCTCATTATAATTTACTTTCTTTTCAAATTATACTTTTCGTATTTTTTATACTTCATCTTCTTCTTCTTCTTCTTCTTCTTCTACTTCCGTTTCAATCTCTGTTCAATTCATTTTCGACTTTAATTTTCAATTTTTTTTTTTGTTTTTTTGAGGACGAAACTGATAGCGACGAAGTGAATAGAACATATTATACAGGAAACTAGCGAATCGATGTTGATTAATTAACGACATTTAATCGAGGCTTTAGTCCACAGAGACTAATGCTCGTTGATTAGTTCACGGCTCCTAGGAGAGAAGGACACGTTGTTAGTTAGGTGTTAAATTTACACCTTGACCCCGAAACTCGACTTGGTTTCAACTATCCATATACCTATAGCAGCAGGTCAATTTGTACAGGGCGATGTTAAGGTTCAGAAATTTTAGAGGTTTGAAACGGTTACAAAGATCAATTACAAATTTATTTCAAACGATTTCGAATTTAGAGAAACGTTGAATTTTAAAATATTCATATTATGATATATACAAAAATTTTGTATCTCATTCTTCGGCTGTGAAGATAGAAAATAGTTCATTCTGATCGAAACTAAGCTTTATGGAAACCCATAGACTTTCCGGGGAAATACACGATTTCTAAAAACTGTGAAAATCGGAAACCGTGCAGAAGGAACGAATGAACTAAAATAACGTTATGCAATTTCATGAGTAGGTAATAATTAATGAAAAGTATACAAGTTTATAATGAATAGAAAATCGCTGGACCGAAAATTAAGTAAAAATGATGATGGCGGTTTTTTCTTTTTTCTTTTTTAGACATAATTTCGTCGCTTTTCTATTCCGCAAAACGGAATACAACCGTATGAATGAAATAATCGTTCTAAACTATAACCGCGAATATCACGGATGTTTGCAAAATGTTATTTTCGTGTGATAATTAAATAAATTGAATCACGAATGCGGGATGCGGGATACGGGATATACAGCAGGTAACAGCAGTGCCATTAGCTATACCTTGGATACGGTCGAAGAGGTATAAAGGTCAATTGAAAAATTGTATACGTGTTAGTAAATTGGTGCATCAGTTAGAGGTAGAAAGAAAAAAAAATATATATGTATATACCTATATATATACGTTATAATTTAATATTGTTAGTGAAAAGTTTCACGTCGTTAAACGCAACGACATCGATTCCCGCTTTTACGTCCAAGTCATCGACCATTCAGGTCAATAAGCTTTGAGCTTCTAATAATAAAAAGACTTTAGATTGTTGGCTTTTTACTGTATAGATTTTACAGTTCGAGTTTAAATTAAGGATAACGAGTATAAGGACGAATTGGAAATGTCCTTTTTGTTTTCCTTCTTCTTCGTCTTCTTCGTCTTCTTCTTCTCTCGATTTACCTAATCGCGTTATAGGCGTAATAAAGATTTTTCAGATCAGTATAAGGTGCGACACTTTACGTTCAACCCTTTTAACCTTTTAACCTTTCAACCGAAACCCTCCATTACTTCCTAGACTTTGAAAACCCCTCGAATTTACACCCTTCAAAGTTAATTACTAATTAGCTTCACGGACGTCGTTAAGTCCACCACCACCACCGCCTACGTAGCTGTTATAGTGGCCCTGTCCCGTCAGTTTCTCACCTTCTATAATTTTCCTCGTTATCACGGGTGACATGTAACACCCATCTCGCTCATACCACTAAAGGTGACCATCGAGAATTATTTCTATGTGAAAAGAAAGAAAAACCACATTCAACGAGAACAAAAAAAATAAAAATAAAAAAAAAAATAGAGAAAGAAAGAACGAACAAAATAAATAAATAAAACCAGAAACGGTGCAACGGCGTATACAATTCCGCGGAAACTTTACGACCGTGAAAATAATTGAAAAAATATATGAAACTACTCTGTTTTCTCTAAATTCTGAATTCGTTCAAACTATCAAATTTGCAAATTAACAATCAGGCTAGACTAATTCCAGACACTAATTTACACGTCATACGATATGTGTACCTATAGAAGTTTCGAGACGTGCCAAAAAGTCGTGTGTAACTATATAGGTACCTAATGCGAACTCGAAACTACGTGTCTATACGTAAAGTACGAAGTCAGTAAGTGAATAAGTAGGTAACTTGAATATACTAGGTGTCGGTTTTTTATTTAAGGACAAGCTGTCTCGCCAAAAGACACACATAGATATATATATGTGATCTGATGTGACAGGAGATACAGGCAATAGTTGAGAATTTCATAAAAAGGATTTTTGTCAGAAAAGAAGTATAAGAAAAGAAAGAAAAAAAGTGTCTCAAGTGAATAACTCGATTATATTAAAAATATGAATAAAAATATCAGATCAAGTCGTGCGAAAATCAATTGCTAAATCTTTATACGTTTCGTATCTTCTCTCAACATTTAAGTTGAATCGATCGAGCAATTAGTCTGTATCCTATAATTGATAGATTCGAAAATTAAAAAAAAAAAAAAAAAGACAAGGGTTGAAATTTGTTTTTTCTTCTTCTTCTTCTTCTGCTGCTTTCTCGATGTATACAACGTGTTTAGAAACTAACGTTAAAAGTTTTTCTTCGACGATACAACGACGCTTTTTGCTCGAGTATAAATTGCGATTTTGACAAATTTTGACTAAGTACCTACCCACCCATCTCCTTCAAAATCATGTTTCAATAGCCTGCCACAAATTAGTACATGGAGTGAACGTGCTGTATATATATATGTAGGTATAATTAAATACATTATACACTGTCCGACCTCTAGAATGGTTTAGGTCGTCGACGAAGGTTACTTGGACAAAGCCCTTGGGTCTTTACCACCCTTGACTCTCACCCCAATTTTAGTTTCAGTATTTCGATTGAATACGTGATCAAATTCTAATGAAAATATCAATAAAAAAAAAACACACACACACACACAAAAAAAAATGATAGTAATTTCTTATAGAAAATATGATAGGGGATGAAATTTTGTATTTGAGAAATAATATTTTACACATTAATAATATCATTTGAGAAGGACGTTTCCTTCGTCCCGATCTACGACGTGACGTGACTCGATATTCATATAACGGCGACAGTAGGTAGGTACCTAAATTAATTGAGATTCAAATCTACCGTTTTGTGATTACGAGGGTTCGAGGGGGTTTTGGTAATTGTGAGTTGGTACTGGGGCTGAAAGAGGCTGATATAAAATGCAATCAGAGTGAATTTTTAAATCAGATATAAATGGTGGTATAAGTAAATTTTTTTTTTTTTTCTGTTTTTTATTTGTTCACCAACAATTCGCGTTGCGAACTGTCCGATGCAGTTCTACTGGGGTGCAACCTAGAGCTTGGTAAGACCGCACAATCAGGCTTTAATAAACGTATAATAAAACGTTTCTATGAAGGATAATCTGACGGCTTCGAAACCAGATGAAAAGATAATAAAAAAGGTTGAATAAAAATAATACAATTTCTTTAGAAAAATAATGAAAATTAGTTTATATAAATTATTATCTGTCGCACAATTTTATTATAATAAATTATTATTCATTCTTATCTCGCGCAAAGTAAATTTATGCAACCAGTTATTGCACGGATAATAATATCGTCCTGGATATTCGTAACGGTAGTAATAAAAATAATTTTTATGAATTTTTTTGCAACCCACATTTTTATCTAATATTCTCTCGAGTATAACGTGAAATGTAATAAGAAAAAATAAAAAAAATATATACTGATAGGAAGTATTAAAAATACCTACCTCAACTATTTTTTTTTTTTTTTTTTTTCCTTTTACTATATTATTAATACGAGAATCTAAATTTCGTAAAATTTTTAGCAAAATTTTGTTACCTTTATCCTTAAAGATTATTTTACCCAATCATGGGTCAAAGTTGATATAAGATTTTTGGGGCTAGTTAAAATCCCGGATTTGTTTTAGCAGATTTCGAATTTTTAGAAACTTTGAGACTTAGAATATTAAAATTCCGAAAGTCCAGCTGCAGGGGTACAAAAAAATAGAAAAATCAAGACCCTCTTTCCGGAAAAATCATTTTATCTACTTCGATCGAGAAAAAAAAATCGTAATATTTATCAATTTAAAGCTGAGATGCTTGCTTCGCTCTGGTCTTTCGTATCTAATTCTTTAAAATAACGATGGGGTAGGTAGTTAGGTAGGTAGGTAGGTTGATGCACGAACAATAATTAACTTCGTTAACACGACGCGTTAAAAATGTTAAAAAAAATGTCTCGGCAGTCTAGTATAAGAGATAAAAAAATAGAAAAAAAAGAGAGCGCGAAGAGGAGAGGAAGGGGTGTAGAAAGAAGAAAGAAAAGAGGAACTAAACTAAACTAAACTGAACTCAACTAAGCTAAGCTAAGCTAAGCTAAGTTAAGCTAAGCTGAGCTACCTAAGCGAAGTTGAGCTAAAATTTTTCGCCTCTTTTTTTATCTATAGAATGAGGTAAAACTAGGGAAAACAACGAAGCTGACTGTCCGCGTCAGCCGAGCGGACATCGCGGATGGAAAACGGCACGAGGTTCGCCGTTGCGTTGCATATAGCCAACGCTGCAGTTCCTCTCGCTGCAGAAATGCCCTTTCTGTGGCTGTTTTCGCTCGACTGAATACTTCATCAACCGTCTGTCTCGCATGTACTAGCTCTACCTAGTATAGATACCGGTATATCAACCCTTGCCTAGATTCTACTATACGGTATATTCTTCGATGTCACAGAGTTTCATCGCGGCACGTGCAGCAGCAGCAGCAGCAGCAGCACATCACGTTGATAGATGGACCTATACATACGTAATAGATACGAATTTCACTCTTATGGATATAAAGTTTAGTCGAAACGTTTCTCAAACTTCTTACGTATTTTTTAATAAAAGTAATTTATTTTTAATTATATCTAATACTGTTTATCAATGGTAATTAATTTTCCATAATAAATCGAAATTAAGAATTTTTATACGCGGTTCTAATCGACCATAGAAATAAATTTTTTTCTTATTAGGTGTAGAATGTAGAAGAGGTAGTATAGTTTCGCGGATACGATGCGGCGATGTGGGATATTTGCACAAGGCTGAATAGTTGCGATACGTATTCATCCGTGACTTCTCCATTTAATCAGTATGGTTGCAGCCTCGCTTTAATCATATCAGCAACCGGTGGTTTAAACTCCCTTTGTTCAAAACCATATCTCGTGGGGAAAAAGCCGCACGGTATGCAGTAGCTATACGAATGTCATTACGCACCTGCGTACATATATTTTCTTGCGCGGTGAAGAATTACCTTCGCGATTATTTTTATCTTTTTTCCTACGAATCTTGTATTATCGCGTTACCTTTTTTTTTTATTTTATTCTTTTGATTTGTTATTCAATTTCGTTGATAGTAATTTTTGGGCGAAAATATTGAGGAATATATACTACCTATTAGAAGTGTATGGTGTATGCAGGTGGGCACACGTTAACCAGTGATTTTAGGTTTGGTTTGATTTAATTAAAACTGCCTTCCGACCCAGGAAGAGAGGGAGAGAATGAACACTAATTACGTTCAATAATGAACCCTCTAGCATGAAATAATCATACGGGTACGTAGCGCGCAGACAGAAACGATCCTGAACCGCGGGGTTGTGACAGCTGCAGGCATATACCTATACATATACAATATACATATGTATACACACAATATGTACATTTATTAGGGTGGTCTGTAATTCGCTATATATACCAATAAATGTGGATATTACCTAGAAAAAAAAAAAATATATATATATATATAAAAAAAATATCTGTACACCTACTCTGCACTCTTTACTCACCGATTAGTATACAGATCGCGATCATGGTTATATACTTGACACTGCAAGGTAGTGATTACTCACCTGAAACAGAGAAAAAAGAAATTAAGAAATTAAAAATCAAGAATAAGTTTTGTTTTATTGAATAACACATTATTTTTCTTTTTTGCAAATCTTTAAATTTCTCTTATCATTACTTTTTCGAATATTTCGTAAAACTTCGAGACTGATTTTAGTCTATTCTTTTTCTAAATGAGATTAAGATATTTCCTCTTCTATAAAGATGCGGAAAAATTTGCCCACGAATCCGCAATTTCGTGAGAGACAATGAAAAAAAAAAATAACAAAAAAGATCAAAAAATGAAGCAATTCACTCTCGTCGGGTCTGTTACGGGGTGCATCACACAACCCTCGTTTTAACACACGATTATAGGTAGGTGCATACCTATATATAACGATCATTGAACAGAGAAGAGCCAAAAGGGTGAATCCGCGGCTCCCGTCTAGACAAAATCAATGCGACCTCAACCCTCACTGAGGGGTTCCCCTACTAATGCCCTAACGTGCATATGAACTGGTAGTGATGAGATGTGTGGGTGGGCTGGTTCCTGAAGGGGTACCAATATATAACGTACTATACTATATATAGTCTCATCTTTCTCATTTCCGGTCGCGTCGCGGTAATTTCAACCATCCTTCTCGACGATGGGACGACGTTCTCCTTTTCGCGACGAGACGAGACGCGACGCGACGCCTCACATCCCTGTACCATATAACCACCCATTCTCTATATCTCTCTGTTCTATTCATCCCTCTTTCTACCCTACAGTTGAGTACTCGAACATTTTGCACCCCACACACGAAATTATTTGCACTTACTAGACTGGAATACAAATTTATGGTGAAAAATTTTCTTATTCGAATGATCTGATCAGATCAGATAAGATTATATTATATCAGATCAGATCAGATCACATCACATCCTCTCGCGGTTATTCCCTCCGTTCTTATATGGGTGGTTCTCACATAAATGGAAAAAAAAATTTGCATAATTTAATATTATAAATTATCGAATTTTTTTTATCAACGGTCGCAGATGCTTCGGTGTTAGTGTAATGTAAGTATTAGTACCAGTGGCCGGACACTTTAACGGGTTTTGACGATATTATAGGCACTTTTCAAAATATGGCTGACAGACTAATGATTGTTTAAACAGGAAAATGACGACTGCACAGAATAATGACTATAATAAGGAAAATGCCAGCATATTTTTTATCAAAAGGTTTATTTGCTTCAACAAAATACAAACATTAAGGAGATTCTTTCCTTGTATGAATTTCACATTTGTAGTTTAAACTTCTAAGCGCTTCTGAAAATATTGAAATTAAACTTTATGGTAATAATAATCAGTCGTATTCGTTAAGGCCCATCCCTAGTCGCCCACCTCCTTTTGGTCGGAATGTGTCACATTTCGATTATTATCCGAGCCCAGGGGTCAAAAACGCAAAAAAAAGCCAATGCTGCGCGAATTCAAATTCAATTCCGCACACATACGTCCAAAAAAAAGTTCGTTTCATGCGGAAATAGAGTCTACAGATGGTTTTTACATTATTCGAATGTTTACGAATTCGATTTCTTCAGCGAATTACGTAAAAACCATATGTAGACTCTATTTTCGCATGAAACAAGCATTTTTTTGGACGTATGTGTTCGGAATTGAATTTGAACTCACGCAGCGTTGGCCTTTTTTGCATTTTTAACGCCTGGGCTCGGATAATAATCGAAATGTGACACGGTTCGACCAAAAGGAGTTGGGCGACTAGGGATGGGCCTCGACATTATACTTAGCAAATCAAATAGCAAAGCAAATCATTGTTCGAAGACATCAACAGCTTTATCAAATTTATAAAATATACGTTCACCCTTTACACAAAGCAATGGTTGCGCTACTGTTGTTATGATGTCATCAAGAGCAACGTCATACACGGCAGATGTATCCATTTTAAACAATGTACCATCATTGCCGCAGACTTTCAAAAATTGAATTTTTATTTCAGCCTCTGCGATGTCCATATCACTCATACATAGACCAACATACCTATAGTTACATTTTTTTTTAGATTTCACATGAACAAGAACGTAATCACCGTTGCCAATTTTTGCTGGAGCAGATGTTGACGCTATAGGTTTGGTAATAACAGGATTATAATTTTCCTTATCTTTTTCTTTTGACCTGCAAGATTCCGAATCCTCAGAATCAGTATAAACTGGATCCTGATTGGAATGATCGTCAACGTAATTTATAACACCGAGGAGGTGGTGTTTACATTCATACATTTTTGGACAGAAACAACTTAAATATTTCATGTTTAATTTGAACGAACGTTTATCGCCTACGATTTGGTGCACTTTGAGAGTGCCTTTAAATGGACGGGTGGGCTTTCCAACTAGTTTCATATTAGCATCTTGAAAGTCGATTTCTTTTAGATGGAATAATTTTATACCAGTACAGTTCTCTTGTAATGCTTTGAATAATTCTTGGATGTTTGGCATATCCTTACCATGAGCAACCAGTGAATCAGCTGTTCGTTTGCAAACAGCACCAACACCATCGGGTGCTCCTTTACCGTGACCTGATTCACTGTAGCTCCAAGTAAAGTGATTGAGTTTAGGAAAAAAATATTTAAGTTTGTTGGCCAAAATCTGAAACATGACTTTGTTACGATATTGCGTGACTGGGCCATCACTTTGAAAATGTAGATTAGTGGCCGATTTCTGAGTCTCACTGATCCAGCTAAGAATGGGTGTGAGGTGTGCCCATATAGCAAACACATCGTGATCTAAATTTTCGGATATTGAACAAAAACATTGAGAATTGACTGTATGATTTTCGGGTTTCCAATAAACTACAACTGTGTGGAGACATATTTGTTGACGCGAACCTCCAAAATGAAAAGCCTGAATCTCGCTACTATGTTTTAAGTTATAATTTTCGCTGAAGTCCATGTGAATAACTACATCTTCCGGTTTCATATTCTCTTGGAATTTTTTCATAGCTGCATACTGATGCTTGATATTCAATTCGTGTTGAAAAAATTTTGGTAGTACAGCTTCCAACTGCATAACTATATTATAAGGGTAATCACATTTATCAATTTTCTTAACTTTTTTAACAGCCTTGAAACTTTTGGATCTCTTCATGTATACTTCCTCCGAAACATTCTCCCACTGCAAATAATTATGCATTTTACTATTATCAAACTCTTCGTAAATCACACATCGATTTTTGCACTCACTACATTTTCTTGACAAACATTTTTCATTATAGCTGTCGCAGCAAAGCCCTTCAGCAAGCTTTTTTGAATTCATATATTTTATAATTTCTTTGTTATGTAGTGACTGCAACAAAAGATCTAAATTTGCATGTAGTGTACAAAGGCAAGTATCGCGTTGCTCTACAGTAGGTTTGATGACCCAAAACGGACGACACTTACAGAAGGTCGCGTATGAAACTCGCTTATGGTTTTTTTTATATTTACGGTGGAGTATTTTGAGGGAATTTAGCAGGTACCTCCTTTGCTTGCGCACTTTATGTTTTGTTATTGTCTCTTTTTTACCAGAACACAGCCGACTACAGTCATCTTGCTCTAAAAATGAAATTATATTCTTTCGAATTTCTTCTGTAACTACACCCTTTCGCTTCTTTCTTGGTATATCTAGTAGTGGCTGAGGATTCGATTTTGTTCTTTTATAAGGTAAGATCTTCTCTTTAGTTAAAACGTTATTTTTATCAACGACTTTTCCTGTCAACACTTTTGAAAAAATAGCCTTTTCTTTTTGGGTTTGCAATGTCTTTGCATTCTCAATTAATTGTGTTTTTAGGACTTCACCGAATAACAATTTACTGGCAATTTCAGGCTTCGAATTTGTTTTCATTATCTGTTTAACTGTAGAATTTGGGCTCAAAGCTTCTTTTATTTTCTTATTCTTTATTCTACTCAATTTGTTTTTATACATTTTCAGCTTTCTTTGCAGCTGTGCTATTTCTTCATCTTTATCTTTAATCAATTTGGTTTTCATTTTTCTATGAATGATGGATCTTCTTCGAGCCGCTGTAGCTCGTCCATCCGAGACACGTGGAGATTGTAATTGTTCGCTGAGGCCGTCATTTTTAGGAACTTGCAATACACGTGCTTGTTCTTCTTCTTCAGGTTCCTCGCGATCTGAACCCGGAGGAGTGTTATTTTCAATCACTCGTCGAGTTCGTTCCGATAATTCTTTAACTTTATTTCTGTATTTTTTACTGTTTACTTTCCATTGCTTTCTTTTTAATCTTCGTTGACGTGGCGTTAAATCTGCAATACTTTTAATTTTTCCTTCTTCTTTCTTGTCACTGTAGTACTTTTTCTTCCTATCTTTGAGTTCCTTAAGTTTTTCATCGTTGTGCTTAATTCGTGCATATCTTCGCTTTTCTAACATTCTCTTTCTCTCTAGTATTTCTTCGCGAGACTGCTTCTGTTTTGGAACCATGGCTAATGTCTGGAAAAGAACAGTATATTATATTGAATCATACAATGAATAAATAAATGAATTTTTTAGTTATAATGAAAAATGTTTGTCAAGAAAATGTAGTCAGTGCAAAAATCGATGTGTAGATTACGAAGAGTTTGATGAATAGTAAAATGCATAATTATTTGCAGTGGGAGAATGTTTTGGAGGAAGTATACATAAAGAGATCCAAAAGTTTCAAGTCTGTTAAGAAAGTTAAGAAAATTGATAAATGTGACTACCCTTATGGTCTGGAAACAATAGGTCGAGTACTAAAGTTTCTATAGCATTTTATCGATGATTTTCAATAAAGCGTCATTTTCCTGCCAATTCATCATTTTCCTGTTTTGATAATGACAGTCTAATGACGCCAGGAAGATGATGAAAACAATGAAATATCGCAAAATCAAGGAAACTATTGTATATTTTACATAAAAACAGAAATTATTATGACTTACCGTATTATCACGCTATCCACTCAGTTTGAAAGAATTTTGATCACATTTAAATTAGCTTGAAATTTGAACGACAGACTTATGATAGTTTGTCTGACCACTAGAAGCACATCCACCTTTTCGCGCGCTTGGTGGCAGACTCACAATAAACAGCCAAAATTTAGCCAATTCAGTGTGTTGTATTGTTCATTTTACGCAAACTGAGCTACAAATTACCGTAGAACGTATTATAGCAACTGATTTTTCGTAATTTGAATTTTGTCCAGGAAAATGATTGAGATCTGTGTCTCATGAATACGAAGTAGTGTAGTTTATTGAAAATACAATTTGAGTTCAATTAACTAGGCTCTACAGCTTCGCGATTTGTGTGTGTGTATCATTAGAAGTTCGAATTAAACAAAATATTCTACTAAATTAACTAATTTGGTGATCGAAGTTTCCAACATGGAACAACTCACGGCAGGAAATATGATTTTCTGTCAGAAATCTTGAAGAAACATAAGAAATTAATTTAGTTAGGACTTTGAAATTTACTGGACAAATAGTAGACAGTAAAATGATACATTTATACTTAACGAATTTGTAAGTACTTCAGTTTACTGTGGAAAATTTACTTGGTACGTGATTTTTCCATTTATGTGAGAACCACCCATATTCGAATTTTCAAATAATTCAGAATATTTGACACGGTGTGAACGGCGTAGGGATTTTCACCCTATTTTTGATACCCTATACTACCACTCGTTTAATGCCAGGATATCGTCGTTAAAAATTATTTATGAATTCGATTTTACGACCAATTCTCATGGCTATTATAATATTCACCGGTTTATGTGCGGGTGTCATTTTGGTAAAGACCGTCCGCAGGAATTATTTTACACACTTAAAATAACTCTCTTATTCAAATCTCATTTAAGAAACCCGCAAATTCTTCGATAGATTTCTGATGTATATCTCGAAATAATGATCTGAAAGAAATGAATCCGAAAAATACTGTTTTTTCTCTTTTTTTCCCCGTAAAGAAAATTTGTGTCTTCTATAAACGCGAAGATACCAACGACTAAATCGAATTACTACCAGAGTTTGCCAAATATGTTTCAGGAGACAGAGTTAATGTGCGAAACTTTATTAATATCAAATAGGAATTTTGTTTTGTGAGAAAAATATAAGGTAGAATAAATATTATTATCTTTTATACCTAAGTTATATGAAAAAATAAATCAAATTATATCGTTGTCTTTGAAAATATCATTGAAATTGATCTAATAATTCAAAGGTAATCCCATATCCCCTAATATTAATGTAATATCAAAGAATCAGACTTAATATTTCCGAGGTAATAAAAACTTTTCTAAAAGATTTCCTCTTATTCTTTATTCTTTATTCTTATTCTGATTCTTATTCTTATTCTTTATCATTTTCATTTCGTCACGCGTTTACGTACCATTGTAATCGAATCGATTACACTAATATACCTATACTATTCCGTTTAAATAATTCAAGAGAATCGATTTACGGTAGGAGAATTATATTACTTACAATTTTCAATATATCATAAAGGACACAGATGTTTGTTCTTGAATAAAAAATTCGCCATACCTCGCTCTGATATTTCCATTTCCATTTTCATTTTCATTTCCATTTTCATATCCATATCCGCATATAGGTATACTATACCTAATATACCTAATACGGTCGCGTACCTATTTCAAACCGGTTAATAATTCTCTGTATAAATTTTAGCCAGATCATTTGAAATGCTAATTAAAATGTCAGCTGAAATGGACCCTCTGCTACTACTCTGCACCGGTTTATTTTTAATGGACATCTCCATCCTGTAAAGTTCGAATTTCCGATTTCTGCAGAGACGAGACAGCGATAATTTTTTTTATTTTCCTATTTTCCTATTTTTGAATCTGACGTATCCTATATTAACGAATATTCAAATTACCAAGAAACTAATTTTTCAGTTTTCTAAATTTTCTAAAAATCTTTTTTAGAAAAGAGTGAGAAGCGTATCAAAGACGGAGCTTGTACAACGATAATTAGTGGCTTGGCGAAGCAAAACTCAGAATTAACGTCGAGGGATTTCACGTTCATGATGAATAAGAGTAGGCGAGGTATTCCCTCGAGTAAGTGCACCAACATCCAGACCTCTATATTAACCTCGTAAAACAAAACTTTCCGCAATTCTACCCCCATCGTCAACCATGAGCTTTGAGTTTACCCTATAGTTTCGAATGAATCAAGTGTCAGCTAATTAACACTCGGATAGTCTACAGGTTCGTAAAATCGTCATTAATCTAACGATATTTGCGTGGATCCATAAAAAATGTAAAAAAAAAAGAAAAAGATTCCGAATTATTTAGTTTCTATAACTTTTTCACAAATTCCTCCTCCTCCTTCACCTTTTGTAGAATTTGTCGATTAGCTTTGGGATAATTCGAGTATCTAATAAATGTGAAAACCGAAATCATTCCATGTGGTAGAACGCGTTCGTGAAAAATTACCCTCGATCGTTGGGATAGTTTAATAAATGGAGGTAAAAAAAATAAAAAATTAGCTGATTGAAGGAATAATGGGATTCGAACGTGACCCCCTTTAACGTAAATCGAATCAGCGGGTAGACTGAGCCATATGTACACTCAGTGACAAAATTAACGGGCCACTCAAGTTTTCCGGAAAAAACATCGTTTTTCGAAACGGTATTACTCAATGAAAAAATATTTGTAAAAAATGGTCAGGAAAGCATTTTACAGGTTGAAACGTCATCTTCGAGCTCGTTTCCGAAAATTTCACCTGCGATTGTTTTTCACCTGTTGGCACAGGTTTGAATGAAGAGCTGCAAAATAAAATAAAAACCGACATTTTCAAACTTGGCTGCGGGGGTGAAGAAAAATCGCACAAAATTTTCACGATGATGGTTGGGTAGCCTCAGGTCTGCTCTTCAAAACTGTTCTCGAAATTTTTGTCTACGACTTTTTTTCACCAGGTTATTGAATTTTTAGTAAGGACAGACCGTCTTGGCGTCTTGGATGCATTGGAGTGGAGGTACGTTCTTCAAGCACCCCATATGTTTGTGTGTGTGTTGTGTATATTTGTGTGAGCAGGCAGTGAACAGGACCCCCAGGTGCGTAACTTCCTAGGTATTCATGACTCTAAACCCTCAATGCACTTGCTGCACTGCATGCGTTTGCTGTTTGTGTGCGTACGTGTGAGTATTAGCAAGTGTGAATTGGTGGTTCTCTTAAAATCTTGTGTTACCACCCCTCTTTTGAATCACCGCATCACGCTCAAATTTTGATCTGGCGAATTGCGTTCCATGCTTCGACGAGCATTACCCTCAGCTCATGAAGATTGGCTGGCTGTACGCGTCGACTACGCAATTCACGATTCAGCATATCCCGAATATGCTAGATTTGATTTAAATCAGGACACATTGAGGGTTTAGAGTCATGAATACCTAGGAAGTGACGCACCTGGGGGTCCTGGTCACTGCCTGCACACACAAACATATACACAGACATACTCAAACACATGGGGTGCTTCAAGACCGTACCTCCACGTGGTGCATCCTGGGTAACGCCAAAACGGTCTGTACTTACTAAAAATTCAATAACCTGGTGAAAAAAAGTCGTAGACAAAAATTTCTAGAACAGTTTTGAAGAGCAGACCTGAGGCTACACAACCATCATCGTGAAAATTTTTTGCGATTTTTCTTCACCCCCGCAGCTAAGTTTGAACATGTCGGATTTTTTTTTATTTTGCAGCTCTTCATTCAAACCTGTGCCAACAGGTGAAAAACAATCGCAGGTGAAATTTTCGGAAACGAGCTCGAAGATGACGTTTCAACCTGTAAAATGCTTCCCTGACCATTTTTTACAAATATTTTTTCATTGAGTAATACCGTTTCGAAAAACGATGTTTTTTCCGGAAAACTTGAGTGGCCCGTTAATTTTGTCACTGAGTGTATATATATATAGGTATATAGGTATATGATAAACTGGTGAGGTGAATTGCACGACGTTCATCAGCGATCATACTAAATGAGAAATAGTCATGTATACGTAGGTAATGCCCACCTCTACGTCTCTAGTCTATGAAACAGTGAAATCCAACGAGCAACCTATTCGCGATTAGTTATCGCAGTTAAATGGATGTTTGCATCGATCAATCGAGTGCATTAATCTGCGGTACCCACATGCGATGCAAATGGAAGGCTCAAGCTGAAGCACACGCGTTAGTAATCCGAGAGATTTCACCGCCTCGTTTTACCAGTTTATCGGAATTTCAATTTCATGGATTTTTAAATTCGAATTAATTTTATTACTATACTTTATGGGGCCAGGTTCAAGTTACAAATTTTTTGAAATAAAAAAAAACTCTTTTTATCCAGGAATTGACAATAAGTGATGTGAGAAAATAGTAAAACGAGTAAAGCGGCGTTTTTTTCACAGCTACAATATCTGATAGAATTTTTTGAACAAATCATAAATTTTACTCGAATATTTTTCCACCTTTTCGCGTAACTCTCGTTGGTTTATTATATGGAGAAATTTTATTCTACACGATTTGATCGCATTTAGAAAATCTGAAGTGAACGCAAGGATTGAGTTTTATAGTTTACTAGAATATATAGACGAGATTGTAAGATATTCTTGTATTTTATTCAAATAAAATACTATCAAATTTTATGACGACAAAATTTATGGACTTTGAGGATGTTAATCATTTCGTAGTTTACATTTAAAATCCCGCTTCCTGTCAGGATATAAGATTTATCGAGTTTTTGACAATTTTACGTGATTTATGATTATTCTTATTTTTATACAAACGATCGAATTCAATCGAAGAATAAAAAATAAAAAACACGAGTAAATCTAAAGCTGATAAAAATTTCAGGTTTCAATTTTTCTTTTCTTTTTTTACGTACAACAAAACTCACTTACTACTTCAGTCTCATCGTTTTTTGGCACGAAATGCTAACTCGCTGATTAAGAATTTTGAGAAAATAAAAGAAAGGGCATTCTTTGCTCAGGAGAGAAAATGAGAGATTCGATTTCCTCAAACGATGAAATAAATCCGTCTCTTTCCGAGGGAGGGGAAATACGATTTTGGTAAAACTATGTTCTCTGATTCGAGATATCCGCTCGGTAAATCCCGCATGAAAGCGGCGGGTCCTAGCCCATTTCTCACGAAATATATTTGCCGATGAATATCTTGTCTGAAAGCCCCTTGATATCCTTCAATAATACCTACCGGACCTCCCCGTCTTACGGTTCACTGAATACCTTACTCGGAGACAATTTCTAAGTAACAATAATCAAGATCGAATCGATTGAGAGAACAAAGCCTTTAGGATTTACCATTCATTAGATTTATACTGAATTTTCACCTGAATAGAAATCGCGTTATTTCAAATTTCCTACAATATTCTGTCACGATCTATACGTGATTAGATTATTTTGCTTCTGGTTTATAACCAGGATTTAATCCAAAGCTAAAATAGTTTAAACAATCAAAATTATCGGATAAGTTGTGCAGGAATTTAGTTAATCACGTAGTACTATAGCAGAGCCTTTTCGTTTGACTGAAACTCGCTGGTAAATAGCCCTGGATATATCTAAGGCAGAGAGGTATACACGCTTGAAGCAAGCAAACACCTAGAAAGCTTAGTTCCACCAAGGATATAGGGAAGCTAGGGAAAGCTAGAGGGAGGATGGATAAAACCAGGATATAATTCGTCAAGCGAGAACCAAGGATCGGGAGAGAATGAAAACGGGCAAATCCCCCCGGTGTTCTTACTCCTGAGAATTGAGCGGGTCTCGAAGGTATATAAAATAAAGAAAACTAACGAAAACCTACCTTTTCTATCAATTTAATCACACCCTATATTTTGCAGTAAGAAATTTATTGATCTAGGGACGTATAACGAAGAGAAATCGATTCTATCCTTTCCTCAATTTATTAACCCTCTTATTTTTCAACGATCTAGGTAAAAACTAAAACCCAAAATAATACCTTTTTTACTTCGTGAAAACGTATTTCCCATTTTTTGAAAAATTTATCAAAGATTCCTTGTAAGAGGTGCTACTCTAATTGGCTCTGGTTTGACAGTACATACCAGGGGGTGGGAAGTTGTAGGGTGCAAAACGATGTGGTCTCGACATCAAAGATCTTCTATATACATAAGATAGTAGGAAGAAGGTTTGCAAGAGTTTGTAAAGGAGGCTGTCAGGTTCTCACGTAACTCTCATGAGGGTATAATATAACTTTGTTCGTTTAAAGTTTATATTTCTGCACCACATATTTCGCAGATAGGGGTACATTGAGTCGACTGTTTGAGAAACCAAGACGAGAGCTTTTGAGGCGTATAGCTCTTTCCATTTTCTCTTTTCTTTTCTTTTCTTTTTCTTACAAAATTTCATTTCAATTTCAATAATTGCGTTAGATTTTGTGATAAATGAAAGAGCAATAATCTCCTGCACCCTTAGGGAAAGAGAAGAGTTCTATACAGATATATACCCACTGTTTACGAAACCGAATACCGTTTTCTTCATCACTGAGCAGAGCAGAAGAGATATTATGATTTGTTATATAAGAACGGTCGTCGTCGTCGTTGAAGAAGACGAGGGATGACGATGACGATGGCGATGGCGATGGCTATGGCTATGGCTATGGCTGTACCTAATATCATCACCGTCGTACCAAATTTTGTACAAAGGTAGACGTTAATAACTAACAAAATGAAATTTCACCCGATGGAAGTGAATCTGAGGGTGAGTTACTCCTATACAGACTTGGTTAAACCCTGACACAACGCATTTATTTTCATTCGGGTAAACGCTGTGGCTATTCTTCTTTCGTTCGCCATTCCGGAGTTCATAGATCTTAATGTTCAGTCTCTTATTTTTTTCTTTTTCTTTTTTCTTTTTTTTTTCTACTGGGAATAAAGACTTTGAACATTATAGCGATGAATCGAACTCCGTTTTAACATCGTCTAGTAAATTTTCTCACCAATTTCAAACCCGTTAATTATATCCAAGGTTCAAAGTTCGAATGTTTAAACAGCATTACGATTTACGAGCTACAAAGCAAAGTTTAACAGTATCCAATTTCAACTCAGAGTAAAACATTGCTGGAATCGAAATTAGCCAAAAACTATGCGTAGTGGTGCTATAGAGAGAGAGAGAGAGAGAGGTAAACTATTCAGCTAATTATCAACAGTGATTAATAACTCAACCGCGATTTAAGACTCGGTGGTGTTGAATTTTTTATTTAATAACTAATTCGGAAATGTTATCCGTAAAGTTAAAATATCTCATCTTCTCTTTTAATAAAAAAAAAAATACAAAAAAGAAAGGAAAGATAGAAAAGGAAAAAAAAATAATTTATATAATCGTTTAGGTAAACACGAGTTTCGAGATGAAATTCTGAAACGATTTTCTATCTAGTTTACGTGAAAAAGTTTTCGAAAGAGTTTATACAACAACCAGGTTGAATGTATGTATAGCTTATATAGGTAAGTATATGTGTATCAAGAGAGGAAAATGGAAAAAAATGGAAAAAATGAAAAAAGGAAAAATCTTTGCGATAAAATTTAATATCTTCAAGTTTAAAAACTCGTAAAATAGCCGTTCTTAAACTTGACTAATATCGCTGCACCGGAGCGACAAGCGTATTTTTTTTTTTTTTTTCAAATTGAACGAGAAAACAAATTTCAAGATTTAAACTTATCTTCGAGGATTATAATATAATATGAGCTGACGAAAGAAAAAATGAAAATTATACAGTCGATAGGAAAGTTGAAATTTTCTACACCTTGTCACCCCGAATCTAATAAAGAAACTGACGACGAGAACTCGCTGCTGCAGCTAAAACTGTTTTTCGCCAATTTCGCGTAGCTGACAAATATGAAAAAAAAAAAAAAAAAAAAGGAAGGAATTCTCGTTTTTCTCGTTCATAGCGACCAAAAATCGTGACCCGAATATTTACGTTGAAATTTTTTTATTTTTTTTTATCACCGCTCCGCTTTCACGTAGGATAATTATTTGTATCGTCATCAGAAAATTGTTCGATATATAATCTAAATGAAATTTTGTTATATACCTATACCTATATCGTGTATGGGTAAAATATTTTTTTAATTAAAATATCGAGAAAAAAAAAAAGTCGAATCTATTCGCGCGTTGAAACGTTTTTATATATGTTAATTAAAAATTACTCTCTACAAATATAAAAGAGGAGGAAAAATTTATTACCCGTGCGATAATTTTTTTTTTTTCCTTCAATTATTTTTTTATGATAAAATCAGTAAAATTGTTAATTTTTTAAATAGGAATGAAAAGGAAAAAATAAAGGTAATCGACCAATTATATTATTCACATATAGTAATCTTGTCAAAGTGAAAATAAACTTTCTTTCTATAGAGCGAGTTGCGAGTTGCGAGCTTTGAGCGAACGAGTTGGTTTCCGCTCGAGTTTTCCGATTAGGTATAGGTTGAAAAAGTTTTTAAAAAGACGAGAAGTAAACAGGTTATATTTTCCCTATGAGATTAACCCGGGGTACCTCTAGTACCCCGGGATCTAAAGTAAAGTAAATTTCATCGCAAATCTAGCCACTAGGTTGTATAGGAGTCCGTATACATACTAGTATTAATTCAATACTCAATCTTTCCGCACATTTGATACAAACATTTAACTAGTAGCTCAACGTAGGTATATGTCTTTTTTTTTTTTTTTTAACGGATATATTCAAACAACTTTAATTACTTCCTCCGCATAGTAACTGGAAAAAGTTTCGAAAATCCTCTCGAAATTTCGAGAGCTTTTAGAAAGCCGAAACTCATGAAAAGAAAGAAAGAAAAAAAAAAAAAAGGAAACATTTTATACAATTTTTTAAACTATTTGTTTAGGGAATGGAGTATACATGGAGTATAATATACGTATACGGTTTTATTCCATCTTCTTTATAAAAGTCGACGATTTCATTAGAGGTATAGTATAAAATGTGTCACTAATAATAAGCCGGAAGGTGGAGATGCAGACTGGTATTTGAATGCAAATTTCAATGAGTTCTACACCCACACACACACACACATACACACACAGAGAGAAAAGTCTGAGCTCTGAGTTATCCTGGAGGTTCTTCGACCTTTCTGGAATCCTCGACTGGAACGAGTCCAGGAATTAAATTTCACTCCTTTATTATTATATTATTTCTATTATTTTAATTCAAGATCGTGCAATCTGCAGACCAGCCTATTTTCTATCACGTGAATACACCTAATCCCTAATGAAAATCATTTTTTTTCCCTTTTTTTTTCTCTTCCACAGCTGATTACTACTATTTTTCGATATAGTTCAAAATCATTTAATCATTAAAACTTAAACTTAAATTAAATTTTAAAAACATAATTTTTAAACTCCGCCAAATTTTAAGAGAAATATTCTATGACTTTCATTTTTGTATATGAATATCGAAAAAGTTTCGATCAAAAACGTTATTATAATGGAAAGAAACTATAAATGGTAAAGTCGATTAAAAATTTACAAGTTATATGAGTAATAAGTGTTGATAATTGTGTAAATGACGTAGAGTGAATCTCGATTTAAAAACTACTTCCTTGTATAAAAGAAAAAAAAAAAAGGCGAATATCTACGAACTCTGCATGAATAGAGAGAAAGAAGTTTCATTTTTTCCTTACATTAAGAGAAAAATTAAAAAAAAAAAAAAAAAAAACTGAATGCTTCAGAGACTCGTGAAGCGAGTGATTTTCTCGTCCTCTTGACGTTCGAGCTGTGCGGGTGTAGGTAGGTAGGTAGGTAGGGTATCCTTTCGAATTCGTTTGTAATTAAGATGCCTTTGGTTAGATTTGTTCGCGCGGGAAAGAGATAATTTCTTTTTTCCCTTTTTTTTTCGAGTTTCAAGGGAATGGGAGAAAAGAAATAATAAAAAAAAAATAAATAAAAAAGAAGGATCCTGTTTCGTTTCATAAAAGTTGATATAAAACAAAAAAAAAAAAAAAAAACACAAGGGGGCAAACCCCCCAGTTTATTGAAATATAAATAAACTCGAGTGTCTCTTCTGACTCTTTCGCCGCAATGTTTCATCACAAAATAAGAGAAAACGAACAAAAATGATTTCTCTTCGTACATATTATAAGCTACGCAAAAGACAATTATATATATGACAAAATTTAATTAACGTTTTTGACGAATTTACTGTTAGAAAAAAAAAAAAATTCTATCTAGATCAATGAATAAATCTTTTCCACCCACATTCGTCACCGATAAACTCTATAATGAATGAAATTCATGAAAGAAAGAAGAAGAAAAAAAAAAGTAAAAATAAAAAACCATTGACGAAGTTTTGGTATACTGTCAAAGTAGCAAAGCCTGCGAAATCGAACAATCTTCAGATAACTCAACTTCTACATCTCTTCTTAGTGTATGGGGTATAAAAGGGTCTGACTGAGGTAAACTACAACAAACTCACTCCTCGATTCTGAAAGTTCTTCTTACTTCGACAAAGATATTGCGAGATTGGATTCACCGAAATCCACTCTGTTAAAATGTACACTTTAAGAGCTGAACTCTCGGCTTGCCTAAGTTATATTGACACAAATTCGCACATTGACATGACTTAGCAATTTCATATTTTTTTTTCTTTTTCCATCGAAAATTAAAAATACATTTTCGCGTATTTTTCGTTGAAAGGAGAACCGAACTCTACCGTCTCTTTACTGATCACAAAAACGTCAAATAGTCATTTCAGGAGTACAGAAGTCTTCGTAGCGTTACACCTTGACCCCAATTATTGCCCAGCGTAATTCTACGGTCGTATTTTATGGGGAAAGGTTTGATTGGGTTCTGCAAAGGCGTTGTATAAGTTGGGGAAAATCCCGGGTCACGAATACAGTAGATTTTGATACACCATAAACATTTCGTGGAAGTTATAAATTAGATACGTTACTTTTTACGGTATAGTGTTGTAAATTTCAGTTGCAGGACAAGGAGGAATGATTGTTTTTTTTTCCCCTCACCGAAAATAACCGCTATTTTGAATAAAACGTAGAAAAATTTCTCCGACCAAAAAACGTTGAACAAAGGATTGACCTTTCGGTGACAAATATTACGACGAAAACTGACCGAGAGAGAAAGTTTCGACTCTATATCAATATATCTTCATGTCTATTGAGAGATCGATTGGCACAGATTGAAACAGAAAGGCGTGTGCGAGAAATTGGTGAGAAATTGTAAAAGAAATGGATTGAAGAAAATTTCAGTTGATTGGTTAGACTTAATTAAATAATTATTGATAAAAAGCGAGTATAGCAAATGAATATTATGAGGTTTTTGTTTCATTAAAAATTCTATTCTAGATAAAAAAGTGATTTAAAGATGTACGAAGGCGGTGATGATCATAGTTGTAAAGTTTCACTTCAGTTCCGTTTCCAGCCTGAAGGAAGTATACAGCTACGCCAATAACACGCCCGAATAATGATTCTTTTCAAAAGTAACAAAGGAGGACGAAATAATAGCAATGCCGTGAGTAGGTAGGTAGGTAGGTAGGTAGGTAGGTACAGGGATGGCTCGAAGGTTTTCAAAACCACAGAGAGATAGAGAAAGAGAGAGAGAGCCCGAGGTATCTATAGAAAGGACCCAAGTATATAAAGAGTCTGCAGTGTTACATAGCGGTATAAAAGTTTAAGCCAAAAAATAGGAAAATGGGATAGTAATTGAGAAACGACTCAACAAAACGCCAAACAACGAGCCTCGATTAATGTATAATGGAAGCGAAAAAAACTATGCATACCATTTGTCAAAATGCCAAAAATAATTCGCCAAGATATGATCGCTTTCAATTTTTGCAGATTTAAAAAGAGTACAAATAATAAGACCAAGAACACAAGTGCATTTGTTCACGGGTACTTTTCCATCATCTTAAATATCCATATAATTAATTAAAATATTGCTGTAATTATGATAAGGATTTAGATAGTCTATTTTTATTATAGCAAACCCCGAAATCAAAAGTCCCGATTTTTTCTTTAGACTCTGTAAATCGATAACAACTTCCTTCCTTCTGGAATGTCGGAGTTCTTGGTTTCTAATCTCACCCAGAATTCCATGGAACGCTATTATTCAGATTGCTTTGGGTCTTTGCTAGGTAGGTAGATATGGGTATGGGTATGGGTATGGGTATGGGTATACAGGGACGACCACGAGCACGCCTGTATATTGACGGAAAGGCAAACCGGAAATTGAGTTTTGGTCAGATTATTCAGAAGAGATGAGATTACCGGCGTCAATGAATGCCTTTATCAACGTCAAACGACTCCGACGACCGACCACTCTCACCAGACAGTGTGTGTATACCTATAATATCGTCGACGAGAATTGTGGTCGATGTGTAGATATACGGATCCACCAATTCCCAAGTCCTTTTCTTTCCTTTTTTTGTATTAGAATTTAGATATTCCAATATATTTGATAAAATATATATACCTATGTAGGCCAAATAATCTAATAGTAAAAGAAAAGTACTGTTAACTTCAGCAATCGAACTTAGGCAACGTCCTTTTCTTTATATTTTGTCTATCTCTGAAATTGGGTTTCTGGTTATAGCCTGCAGTCTTCAGTTTGTTAAATGTAGTTCCTCCTTCGGTACGGCTCATTAATTTTCATCAATTCACTAAACTCCGTATTCGAAAATGTATAGAGAGATATATATAATATAGGTATATGTACACGTGTATAGATTTATATTAAGGTTTCGTCAGCATGGTGGGGTATAGTATACATGGGATCTTGCAATCATGCCAATACTCTCTGACGACTGCGAATAACTCCTTATGTAGTATAGAAATTGACTGGATTCTATCTTCCGTGAAAGTAGAATATCAAAATTGCTATCATAAAATGATCCCACCATATTCAGTAAGAAAATAGATGAGAAAACTAATAACCCATATCTCCAATTTGCCAATATTTTCAATCAGGAACAGGTCATGGTTCCAAATTTTAATATTTTCCCTGAAAATCTATATAGCCGATTTCAAAAACTAGTTTTGAGTTATCTGCATTCTGATCTTCAGACATTTTTAACGTTCAGAACTTAAGAAATTCGGAAAGGAATTATCACTCGAGGACATGAATTTAAACAGATCAAATGTGACCATAGGAGAGCAAATTATTGTGTATTTCAACTGTAGAACTAAAACCGTGGAGAAATCAGGGTTGGAATATACCCTCGGGTATTCAAGAAGAGGCAGTAGTGGTTATACACATGTAGTAACCTCGGACCGTATCTTGTTATAAATTGTAATGCTTGTCCCGCAACAATTCTCTCGAGTAAGGGACCAAAAGGAGGTGCTGGACTGGTTCCAGGATCACCGGATATTAGGTACCTCATAACTATACAACCATATTCGAATCACGTCAGAGCCAGACTGTCAGAATTGTGAAATATTCAACTGATATTGTTATTTGTACACCAGGACTTCAACCCCTCCTCCCCCTCCCCGAAATAAATTGAGGGTAAGTATCAGGGTGTGCCAAAACAAATCGACATTTTTTTTTTTTACGGCGACCTCTCTGCAACGCGAAAATCTTTAGCATTACGTCGAATAATCAACCCCTAAAAACCTCAAGTCTAAAATTCCGGATTCCAAAAATTTGTGCATCCTACCCTTATAGTATCAGATCCGAAATCAGCGACTTGAAAAACCGTCTTAATCAAATGGCAAACCTTATTGTCGATTGAACCACCACTTAGCCCTTAATGACACCGCTGCTCTTTCAGGGTTGATTTTTCGACGTCATCTCAGAGATTTCAGGGGATAGATTGTTGCTTTTGATCAAGAAACAAATTGCGGATTTCAAAATGCGAGGTGAAGTTTTTCCTGCGGGTTTGTAAAATGAAGAGACGTAGTGAGTCTTGGGGTGGGGCGCTTTTTCCCTCGCTTGATTTTGAATCACCATATTGTATCGGTATTCGTTATAAATCGGATATAGTATAATGTAATATGATAACGATTCACAAACCCGGATGGGGTTTCCATTGTGTAGGAATAAAAGGTAGAAAAAAAAAAAAAAAAAAAAATTCACCAGTTGTATAAATATGAATTCTTTGCTTTGCAAATGCGCGCTCTCTGCACAACGCGAACGTCACGACTACAGAATCGCAACCTTCTCTATATCCTTCTTTGAGTTACTCCATCGCTTCCTTTAGACGTAAACCGCGCTGAGTTTCTGGTTACTTTAATGCACATAACCCACGTATGTGGATCTGGTGCATTATATATAAATACGTGCATGCATATACCCAGATCTAGCTTGTATAATGTACAGAGGTTCGAGTTCCTCAGTGTGCAAATCCGCATATGTATGTATGTATGTATGTATGTATATGTATGTATAAACGAGAGAGCTTTTATCTCGAAGTTGTGTGCATATAGACGTGTACAAAAAGGTAAGAAATATACTCAGCGACATACATGAGCTAAGTACATCGAAATAATGTACAAATATTCAGTAATATATCATACTTCCAGTCTCACATGTGCAGCAATAAAAAAAATGTATATGGTATAAGTGCGATGAGAGAATGAAGATAATAATATCACATCAATCATAGCATATATGCAATTATTTATATCGTATTTCAATGATAATTGCTATACTTTGAATAGAGAGTTTTACTTTTGGGAGAAATTTGGGGATTATTTTTACTCAGTTTTTTTATTTTTCTAATTTTATTAGAATAACAGAGAGCGAAGTCTATCTCTGAAATAGTTACACCTACTTTCATCTAGTGTATAGTGTATATGTATAGGAGTATAGCAATCTGGTTCCTACAAATTGGATACACGGAACGGACTAACTACAGCAAAAGTTTAACCATGTAATTGGAGTTACGTGTGGTACGATATGACGGCTTTTGTAGGTGGTATATATATACCCGCAGCTAAGGGTGAAAATGAAATGAAATGAAATGAAAGAGGAATAAAGATAGAAATAAAAGTTTCGTAAAAGTATCAAAAGACTTGAGAAGGTTTCATTTTTTTAGATTTTTTTTTTTCTTTTTGTAGAAAAAAATTATGAAAATTCTATTTTTTTAGCATAAGACGGCCTTAATGGAAGGACGGGAAACACTTGACCGTTATACAGTTGTGTAAAGCTGGCTTAAAGGAAGAAGGTAGAGGTAGGTAGCATTAGCCATTCCATTTTACGAAACAAACAACGAAAGGCACCAACGAGAAACCAACGTTATGGTATGGTAGGTAGGATCCGCGTGGAAGAGAGGAGTAAAGGCATAAATATAGATGAAGAATAAATGTGAACCCGTGTCGGGTAGGTGAGGTACATGAAATATGCACGTTAACCGCGATATCCCTACGAAGGACATCAAAGGTTCGCGGGTTCGGTCCTACGATTCAACGTGCTTTTTACCCGGCCAATATCAATACACGTGAAGATATGGATCGCCGAGTAAATATATATATATATATATATAATACACGCACAGTTTCATATACGAGGGTTTAGTATATGAAACGCACTTCATGATATCAACGAGCCATTACATGTAATTGAAACTGATGAAGCCGTTGCAGGTGACAAATAATCGCAAAAGATTCACCAGGTTATTAACCAACGGGGAAATGGAGCCGCGAATCAAATTCCAAATTCTAATATCAGCGATTCAAAAATTTTTAAAATCGTATTTCCCCGAGAATCTAGATAGCAGATTGAAAAAACTTCGAAATAATTTAAATCTTGAAATTTAGTTTTGTGGAAAAATAAAGTTAGAATAAAAAGGGTCTCGATTGGTATGAACTATTTTATGTCTTCACACCATGAGAAATAGATCGAAATTTTCGAATTTCTGGGCTTTCGGGTGGAGTTTCGGAGTTTCGGAGTTTTTGAGTTCTCTGCATATTCCATCCTTTCGGAATAAAAATATTTTAAACCTAAAAGTTTCAAAATATTCGAAATATTTTGAAATAAATTCATAATTTTTACCTTTCTGAAGTTAAATAATTCGTAATCCGAAAAAAAAAAAAAAAACATCAAAAAGCAATGACACAGCGGTTTTTACCCTCTTGAATTATAAAACGGTTTTACGATTCGTTAAAAGCTCCTCACTTATTTTCTATTATATCACGCTTTTGTACCGAGTAACAGTGCGATGCATAATGCAGGGGTAGTAGGTAGAATTCTTTGAAAAGTGCACGTCTAGGTAAAAAAAAAATCAATGACTATTGTAGATCCGAAGTTAAGTAGTTGGAAAAGTCGTGCCTTTTGTTTTGAGCTAGAGTGATTACGTCGAATTGGCACATCCTGCAACCAACCCCTATCCATACCTATCATCCTAGATATAGCAAACGTTACGCGCAAGGTAATATCTGGACATTCTGATTGCCCATAGATTTTGCGAGAAGGGATTTACTACGATGCACTGTTGCAATTTAGTCTGATTCTACGCGGTGGCTCTACTACTGTAATGTATATATGTATGGTATATATATATATATATTCCAAGGGTTTGCTGTACCTAGTGAACAGCAACAGCAACAGCAACAGCAACAGACGACATAATCATCCTGCGAATCGGTAACACGACAAACAATTTAACACATCAAAGTTGACGATCTGAACGGGAACCGTAACTATAACGGCGTTTGTCCTTTGACGGGTTAATTAATACCGTAAATTGTACCTATACTATCGAGAGTTGGACCGTCCCATGAACATCCCAACTCTTGTTCAAACTCGAAACTACCACACAGTAGTCGTTTACTAAGAACAAGGGATAGAAGGGTAGTAGTTTCTAATGACACTGTGTTTTCAACGTAGTTTCAAAATTACCAAGGAACAAACTAGCTAGCTAGCTAGCTAGCTGCGGGGGATATTACTTGTGCGAATATCATTATTCACCGAAGGATTTATACAATTTTCTTCATTAAATTAACAAACTAATTTACATAATCATACGGTATGATAATTGTCAAAGTGCAAAGAGGAGATTATGATGACTATACGAGTATTAACCGGGATTATATGAGAAGTATCAGCTAAACTGTTAACTTCAAACCTACCCAGGATTCTGAATTGGTCAGGAATATTGGCTTAGGCTATATAAGAGGGATGGAGGATGGAAGGGGTTTGTATTATCTGACGTTAAGATAGTAAAACTTTAGCCATTTAGAGCACTTTGTATCTTTGACAAATAAGTAAGATAGCGATGTAACGTAGCCGGAAGTAATATCAGAGAAATTTTCAAGCAACCGGATGAGATAAAACTTTCCTCCGAAAGTACCCCAGAGTTTGGCTGAGCTATTAATCGCCGGATCTTGAAACAATAATTTCGTAGTAATATGGGAAATAATATTTAATCATTGGACGAGAATTCTCCCCCATCCCCCTTCTCTTATATTTCCGTTTCGTTAAATTCAAACCGTGTCTTATCCGAGATTCAAGTGTAATATTATACCGTGGGAAATATCCACGAAAACACGTTTTCTCGCACCCCCCTGCTTATTATAATTCGCATAAGATTTTCCCTCGGATTTCTACCTCAGATTTAACAATTTTCCTAAATGATATCTATACAGTTACTAAGAGTAACTGTAACTCTCTTTCCATTTTCTTCTTCGTCAAATATTATACCATCTCGTTTCCCCTATATCTCAATTCATATATTTCTATCTCTGCTGCTTCAGTTCTCTGACATATTACATCAATTTGTCTCGCGGATTAAACCACTGACTCCTCATTCATCTAAGTCGTTTGTTCCAAGACCTGTAATAATTAGTTGCAAATACGGAATTACATCGACCGTGTCATTAGACGTGAGATGGGAAAAATTTTTTGAAAAGAAAAACGATATTTGTCAAAGGAATTAAGTTATAGAATTTTGGGACGGTTTTGTCTTATAGGATAGAAAAAAATATACGAACTTTGGTAAGTAATTGAGAATGAATTATTTCGCTTTAATAATAGAAGTCTTTACCTTTGACCAAGGAATAGAGATGTAAAAAAAAATAATTACATATATAGGACTTAGACTGAAAGGTGAAAGAATCTCTTTGAATTATTTTATAGAACCCAGACTGCATTTTATCCAGGGTAAAAAAAAAACATCTAGAGATATCAAAGAGAATATTTCTACGGAATGAATGTGATAATGAAAAAAAAAAGTAAAGAAAAGTGGCACCTGCACTTTTTTTTAACTTTAATCCTTGCGAAGGGAACGAGATTTTTCTTCTCAGCTTCTATGAACCGAAGTACGATATTATAAACCACCTATATCTCCCTACCTCTTCCTATGGCTTAGTAGGGTATATCTTAGAAAAGTAATATTTCGAGGTTGTCACATAGTATATATATATAATATATATATTACCTCGTACCCTGGCATTATCGAGAATTGTACACCACGCTTTATTCTCCAGTAGCTATACTATAAACGAGAATTTCCATAAAGGTCGTGAATAATATTACACTGACACACACCTGTGCCACCCCCAACCCCCCACCTTCACCCAGCCTTATACTTATGCCCTAAACTGATGTAGGTGAAAGCTTTCGCGACGTTTACGAGCACCGCGTGTTAGGAATCATCTAAGGGATGAATCTCCTCCTTTCCTTAAATCACGCCTTAACTTACGCGTGTTTGGGGGTGATGTTTATGAGACAATTTAACCTCGGTTAGAAACTGTTCTAAGTCCACTCTGTGAATTTAGCGAACTCGCTTCTTCTACAAGGGATGAAATCGTCTTACAATTTACGACTTTTTACGGATATGATTAGTCAATATTCTTCACCTATAAATGAAATCCGATTTACTTCGAGTCATAATATAATTGCGATTTCTATAATTCGTAATTCGGTAGATTGAACTTTTGAACTTTGACCTGATGTCATTTTATATAATATAATTGGTATCGTCATGTGAAATTAGAACAGATATAATGACGGCATTGACCTAACATTTTGGGATAGTTGAGAATTTACGTAACTGATTAAAGCCGAATTCTATATGTGTATATTACGTAGGTAGTTGATTGTACTATATAGGGTCGTTGAACTTCTTGTTAAACGTCGAAAATACAGCCCCTCAAAATACCTGATTAAACCTAATTCAAGGCGACTCTTGATCAAAGGAAAACTCACGCTTTGAACCTAAAGTTAAACCGCTTAAATAAGCTTAAAAAAAAAAAAATAATTCGACAAATTTTTGCCTTTTGAATATATGCAAGAAATGATTATATATATATACACCTAATATAATAGTCGATGAAAATTAAAACGTTATTAAATATCGAGAGAACAAAAATAATAATAATAATAATAATAAAATCCAGGCTGTACAACGCCACTTTTTCCGATAGATTTACCGTTAATACGTCAATACACTTTACCTTAGTTCACTTCTTCCCCAGTTTGATTGATTGGATGAGTATAAGAGCTTTTTTTTTTTTTTTTTTATTCCATCTATACCAGAGCCCTAGCTTTTACTTGCTCTTCGTAGCTTTTTAGGTCTTTATCTTTTCTCGCTTGTTTTTTCATCCCCTTCGAAAAAACGGCCTTGTAACAATTTCTTTCGTACAATATTTGGGATAAAAAAATTATTTCAATTTTTTTTTTTTTCTCTCTCTTTAGATATATTTATTTATTTATTCATTCATTCGTTCAAATACGTGTGTAGGTATACAGATTCGATCTAATATCTTATTGACACTCTGGAAAATGAGTAGACGCATGATTGACACAGAATGATGGAAAAAAAAAAAAAAATATATATATATATATATATATATATATTTATGAAAAAATCTAATACTCGGGGTTCGACCCGTGGGAGAAAATATTCAAAATGTCAGCCGGTTTAGCCCGTTGAACCGTAAAACGTGGAAAGGAAAAAAAAAACGAAAAAAAGTAAGATAAAAACGAAACTAAAATGTTTCGTTCCCAAAAAAAAAAAGGGGCTGACATAAATGTTTTTTTTTTTTGTCATTATTTCTCGCATAAAGCTGTGATACTACGTTTTGAAATAATATCGCGATCTTGAACACCGCGACTCGATGCGAAATCGTCGATGTTAATTTTTTTTCTTTCTTTCTTTCGCGCTTTTCGCGATTTTCGCGCTTTTCATATAATGAAAAGAATTGAAAATAGGGAGAAGCATGGTTTGGTATGGGTGAAACAGACAGAATGAAATATCGTCGGACTTTATTGCCAGAACTCTACCCAAATAGAGTTAGTTAGCCCAAACTCGAAACTATTCCGGGAGGAGCATGGTAATCGAGACAATGTATCACTAGGCCAACGACGTCCAAACTCGACCAAAGTCCCTTGCGTATTTCAGTAGTAACGGAATTTAGGGATGGACGTGAGGGTCAGAATTTTAAATATTCATCATTCATTCAGTTCATATATCGATCGATCTCGTATACCTCCAATTTTAGAAAATTGATTTAAAAAAGAAATGAGTAAAACTGACGAAAGCTTTTTTCTATCCTAAATTGATTTTGATATCAACTTCAAGCACGTTTTTCGATAGCTAAAACTATATTTTTCAAAAATCTGACAACGCTATTTTGAAGTTCAATAAATTTTCTAGAAATAAGGTGTGAACATCTTTTCGAAAAAAGTTTACAGTTTCCGAAATATTTCGTATCAAAAATCACTCGGTGTCGATTTCACTTTGAGATTCACTACGCAGAGTCTCGCATTCTAAGGGTTGTGATTCAAAGAAAAGAATTCCTCTTTCTGCTTTATTATAGAGCAATAAGATGAGTGGGAAAAGACATTATTGTTTATACACACAGGAAAAGAACTGAGTAAAAATATGAAATATAGAAAAAAAGTTCAACTTGAAAAGCTTTCCTAGGCACATCCGTTTCTATGAAATTAACATAACGATACTGCAGAAGCTAGAAAACTAAAACAATTTTCCGGCTGGTGAATCTTGTATGAAGAAAATCACAGTCTCTTACGGCTAAAGAGCTTTTTTACGTAACATAACATAACATAAGATAACATAACATATACTTTGCTAGCTAGTAGAAACTACGTAACATGTTATTCGCCTGTATGTATAAATATTAAAGGTACGGATTGTATGTTTCCTCTTCTGTTATCTCATCGCATGAGTATCTCCTCTTTCTGATATAGTGAAAATCTCTCGAATGTTGTGTATAAATTAATTGGCATTAAAAAATTTGCTAAGAAAAAGTAGATAATCCAAGAAATGTATATCTGTGATTCTTGAAAATATATATTTGTTTCTGAAAGTATTAATTCTTACGATACGATACGATAATGCGCAAACACGTATATTAGAAGGTAGTCAATTCTTCCTAGATTAACGATTATTAAAATAATTACGAAGTTACATAAACTCGGAATATACACTCAAGGAATTAAGCATAAACACTTAAATCTGACCTTAAATCCACTGTACTTTATCAAGGGAAAAGATAAATACAAATTTCAATATAATTCAAGACTTCGTTATGAAATCGTGATCAAATTTTATTCGAAGAGTAAATAATTATACTTGATTAATATCGGTGTGTTTTATGTTTTCATATTAAACCATTAATATCGCGTTATAGGAATAATTATGCGATTCGTTCTTTGAATTCGAATTATTCCAATCGGTTGATGAACGAAAAAGGGAAATGAGGATCGTAGCCAGTAATTAGTTATTAATCTATGCTATTAGAATTAGCAAATTGGGGGGAAAATAAGGAAGAAGAAAAAAAAAATCTTCTGCTTTTTATTTCTCCTAATTTACGTTTCATTTGATAAAAGTATATATAGATATATAAAGAGTATATAGATTTCAGTTAGCAAAACCTCCCGCAAAGTCCCAAGGCTCGACTCGACTCGACTCGACCCCCAACTAGGACCTCGACCTCCTATCTATCTATCTAGGATAGTGGTTAGTAAAATAAAGATTCTACGAGAAAAGGGACATTTCCTTTTTTTCTTTGGTCTCTCGTACTCCTTGAACCCCAATTTCAGATCCTTTCCAATTTGTCGGTAGAATATCTTCGGGTTAGCTAAAAGTTCCCTGCGCTATTATCCTAGCTATGGTATATCCTTCTAGTTATATACCTTCGACTTTAACCAGCTGGGTAAATGATACATACATACACCCTCACGCACACGCACAAGTGTGTTCTCTATCCATTATTCGAACCTGGTGCAGAACGAAGAAGGACTTGGTGTATAGTCTCGTTTAGTTCGAAAACCCTGGGTCGTTTCCTAGTCGACTAAATCCACTAAGTGCCGCCGTTTTACTCGCTCGCTAAACCATTTCGCGTCATTAACCATTTCGAAGAAGTATTTTTCTACCTTCTGCAGTTTTATAACCCTAAGAGAAGATAGGGGGAAATGCGCGATATTCACCAAGGAGTACTAGAATTTTCTTTTCTACTCCTTCGTCTTCTTCATCTTCTTCTTCTTCTTCTCGGGGAAAGAAAGGTGGGTTTTATTGATACATCGACGAATATAATAACGATTCATTCGTGTTTCGAAGAGGAAATAAAAAAAAATAGCAAAATTAAGTAAAACATCAGAGAATAGAATTAAAATCCTGAATTAATTACAGGATTTATTTTCATCTATTTTATCTACTTTAGAGCTCGAATATGACCGGATTAAAGACCACCCTGGTGGTCTAGTAAAGTATAGGTAAATTATAACGAAGTTAGTTAATTTCTTTGGAATGATAATCTGTCTGAAAATAAATAAGGTAATTAAGAAGTTTTAAGTGACCGAATAGTAGTAGCCGGGTGAAAGTTAGCAACCAAACTCCTATACCTATATATATATATATATATATATCCTTGGGATAAATTTCTAAGTACAAACTTCGTCGCCTAGGGTGTTAACCAAAACCAATTAACGAAAAGGATCTGCTACTGTGCAGCGATAGTTTGTTTAAAGCGCGAAAAACAAGAATTAAAGAAAACGGATGTGAAGAAATTTTGAAAGGGCCTTGAAAATGTGCAGATTGATAGATAGAATTAAAGGGTTTCTTAGTATCAAAATTCAAGACAAGGATTCAATGGCATTGGTAAATCCCTTAATTCCGGATTTCCTTGTATATTCTGCATATATCAACTTATCTATAACTATACATACTCATGAAATAATCTGCGGAATCCACCCCTCTACTATCCCTACGTGTATAATATGTAATTCACGCAAGTATAAGGTAAACGTTCTCTCGACCCTTTGAAACAGGGAACAATACTACATATATTATATATGCGAATATTCAGGGGTAGTAAATATGTATGTAGATAAATCTTGTATATATATATAGTACCTATATATGGTATATTTCAATTATAGAAACAACAGCTGTTGTATTTGTAAAATTATGATTCGATCTCAGGGTGTATTTATATAAGAATGAATAAATATTTGCTAAAATTTCAAGTTTTTTTGGTTTTTTTTTTTTGTCTATTTTTTTCATTTGAAAATAAACATTATCAAATTATGCAAAATTTAATAATCTAACCGTATAGATATATGTAAATATAGTATAGCTATGCTCTATCCGACATTTAAAATCCCTTTAAAGTTTAAAGGTCGCGTTAAAAGGCAAGGCGACGAAATATTATCGTGATACGATATTCCATAGCTCTGATGCAGAAGAAGTAGTAGAGCAGCGCATGCAGAATGGTTTAAGTAAATGGCAAAGACTCGATAGAGAGAAAGAGAGAGAGAGAGAAAATAATTAATATAAGAAATGAAAAAAAATTGGAAATGAAAATAATAGAAAATATTGAAAAAAAAAAAAAAAAAATTGGGGGATTTCTCGTCGCTTTATAAAAACATTGTTATAATAATTCTTGAATTCTATAGTTATTGCTTAAATCGGATATTCGGACGGTTAGTTTCGAAATTATACGTGACTTTATGCGAATAGATGAAGTAACGAAGAAAAAAAAACAAAAATGAAATCAAAAAAATGATATAAAAGTCAGTGAAAGAGAGAGAGAGAGAGAGAGATAGAAAAAAGTATGAAACGTCAGTTATTAAACCGTTGAATCATCATTATGCGTGCGGGGTCGGAGATCCGTTAAATAAATTACAAAGCCATGTTACCGGTTGGTTGAACGACACACTCGTCGAACTCAAATGTATGGGTAAATGTAGTATATATAGGTATATGCGTTTCTTTAACTAGCGACGACAACAGCCTCGGCCACACAAAGTCCTTGTAATAAATATCACCTGACATAATAATCGAAATGCATACCTATCGAATAACGTACAGTCTACGACAAAAGTGAGAAAATAATAATAATAATAATCGATAAAGAAAAAGGAATGAGAAAAGTAGAAAAGCCGGGGTTGAAGTTCCGAATGGTCGAAAAATTTCGAATTTTTTTTTCAGAAACGTTGAAGTTTGAAACATTGAAATTCCGAAAGATCGGAATGCAGAGAATCTCAAAACTCCGTAAGTTCAAAAATCCGAAAATTTTAATCTTTTTTACCCGCAGGATGTGAAGACAAAAAAATAGTTCATTTTAATCGAGACCCGGTTTACGGATATTCATTTCATCTACTTCAAGCGATAACTTAAATTTATGAATTTCTTTCTTTTTTTTGTTTTTTTCCAAAAAGTAAATTTCAAGATGATTAATTTGACTCCTTATTGCTTTCGATTCGATGAATACAGCCTAAGTTATTAAACCCTGAATGAATAGATGCGTGAATTTCAAGTTTCGGAGTTTTGGCCTATCGGATCTTTAGCTTTCGGAATTTCGAACCTCCGGTGTTCTTCGTACCAAAGTTTCTCAAATCTGCTGCGTAGATTTCCGGGTAAGTACTATTTCGAAAATCTGTGAGAGTCAGTGATATTCAAATTCGAAATTTTCGTCGTTCGGGATTTGCAGAGTAGAATAAGATATGCTTTCAGTGCAGCAGTGTTTGAAATTCTTTATTTTTAGGTTTTTGGTTTCATTACAATTTTTTTCTTTTTTTTTTTTGCCTTTTTTTCATAGTTATTTTTACGACACTCAAATTCTTCGCAAGCTACGTACTTACGTACGTAGTATACAGTCTTTTGTGGCATGTCTTACGCGGGGTAAACGATGCTATAAAGAAAGATGTAGATATATGTATAGCTAACACTTATACACAAGTGTTGTACCGTGTATACATTCATATATGATATATGTATGTAAGAATCCAACTCGAGACGTAAAAATCTTCTTTAATTATATCCAACTAGTGTAAGATTAAAGAAAGATACAGAAAAATATTCCACGGAAATATTTGGATGTTTAGGTATTTTGATATAATTTTTGTTTATTTTTTTGTTTTTTCAAAATACAATTAAAACGTCGATGAAAATCGGACAATCTCTCCGTAATTTTTCTCTATCCTGTCGGAAAGACGATTTGGAGGAAAAAATAAATAAAATAAAAAGAGTAGTTTTTAATTTTTTACTCTTTGCTTTTAAATTTTTATATGAATTGTGTAGGCGGTGGTAAAAATCCTAAAAAATTTGAATGGTCACATGACGTAATACGACGACGAGTCTTATACGGTGACGAGACAAGATCATCCGTCAAAAAGTACCTTCTCTTTTATTTTATTTTTTTCTCCCCCAAGTCGTTCGACGCGAGACTCTACCGAGTCTCTTAAAATTAGATAATATATTATCGTATATATGCCTGTAGGAAGCAAATAGGGAGAGAATGATTCAGAATTGGTGACGAAAAAAAAATCCAAAAAAAGGCTGAGGAACTTTCGATCCCGAATTTTGACGAAGATTAACCCATCGAGAGATTCGTTACGAATTCTGAATAATCCTGTAATTATTTTGAAGAAACAATTAAAAATTGTACATAAATTTTAACAGTGACCAATATTGCATCGAAAGACAACATATATATATCTATGAATCTATGTATAACTATAGCTAAATTATTCGCGGTCTGTTCGACGCCAATCAATTCGAGTGGAACGTAGCAACTGAACAGCATGTCGATTAATTCGAGTCCAAGTATTATTAGCAAAATATACTTTTTCCAATTTTGTAAGTCCCGCGAATAAATCATTTGGTAAATTCGCGATTTGGTTAGTAGACATATCAATGGATACCAACGACGATAGTCCTTCGAATACACTATTTCTAACACCATTAGCTGGATAGATCATGACGATATTATTATTACTAAGATCCAATGATCTTAGTTTATACAAACCCTTAAACATATCGAGTGTAATTTCCGTCAATTTGTTGAAACTCAAATCAAGAGTTTTCAATTTTCCAAGATCTTCAAACGAGCCAGATGCAATACTAGCTATTTTATTTCTCTTTAGTGATAAAGTTTCCAGATTCAAAAGTCCATCAAATGTGGTACGATTTATTTCGGAAATAAAATTGTCGTCAAGCCACAATAGTTCCAATTCGGGTAGCCCGAATAAAGAGCCATGTGGTATATGATCGATCTTGTTATTAATAAAATTCAAGCTTTGCAGATGTGGTAGTTTTCCAATTGAATCAGAGAAATAAAAATCAACAATCTTGTTGCTTTCGAAGTTTAGATTTGTCAAGGCATTAGTCTCAATAAAAGCGTTTGAGTTGATCGTGGAAATTTTATTATTGTCGAATTCCAAGTTCATCAGTTTTGGCAAATTTCTAAAAGTGTTGGGTTTTATTTCCGTTAAAAAGTTGAAGCTTAAGTCAACTTGTTCCAAATTACGAAAATTTGCAAAAGATTCAGATTCAACACTAGTTATTTGATTTTGTCGAACGGTAAAACTCCTCAGATTTTCAAGTCCATGAAGTGTGGTTCGATTTATAGAGGAAATTCTATTTCTGTTCATGTACAAGGCTGACAATTCGAGTAGTCCGTTAAAAGCCCCATCTGGTATATTGTTGATTTTATTATTAGGCAAATCTAATCGCTGTACATGATGCAATTCTTGAAATAAGTCAGGAATCAGCTCGACGGCGTTGTTACCAAGATCAAGACCGGTCAAGTTCCGTAGTCCAGAAAACACTCCACGTTGTAAAGATGAAATTTGATTTCCATTATTCAGGGTTAAAAAATCGACCGTAAGATCTTTGAAAGCACCAGGTGTTATGGATACCAAATTCTTGTCTTGAATCTCTACGAAATCGTACGGTATAATTTGCGTGACGTTAGTTAGAACACCGTTAATATGACATACGAGAAATTGAACGTGATCATCGCACGTTTCATCCGTCTGAGCCAACACACCGGCCAAAATCAAATTAACAATTAAAGTAAACCGAAACATGATCAACTCCGTTATGTGCTAGTTCGCTTCGTTACTTGAACTTTTATAGCCAGAGATATCAGTTGAACTTTAGCCATTATGTCGTAATCAATGAAAAAAGTAGACGTGCTTTGACAAGAAAAAAAAAAAAAAAATTAGCACTTACGAAATAGATATTAAGAAATTAAAATGAAAATGAAAATTAGTCAATCCTTCAAGCAGACAATAAATATCTTCCTCTCCCGAGAATAAGAATCAATATATCATTGATTGCGAAAAACGAGTAGATCTCTTGTTCTCGATTAACGATTAACGATTATCCATTCATCTCGCCATTTTTATCAAAGAAAGATTTGATTAGAAATAGGTTTAAGTCACGTAGGAATGAGATACGAATAGATTGACACGAAAGTCTCGGATGTTCGGTTACGTCTTTAATCTCTGACCCTGATATCACAGAAGAATTTGATAACTATTTATATGTTTTAAATTTTGTAAATTATGTAATTTTGGGTATGCGATTACCTACATATAATCACACGTGTTTTCGAATATACTTTTCAATTTTGGAGATTGATACTATCGAAATGAAATACAGATATAGAAAACGAAGACTAAATAAATAAAAAAAAACTTGACTTTCGAGTTAAATTGAAGTACAGTCGTATATTTTACGGTATAGAAACATTTTTCTGACAGTTATAAAATATTTATATATATATGTGTATGTGGGTGAAGATATATACTATATAAATAAGCAAAAAGACCTGCAGTCAGGCTGCAGTTCTGCGGTAGTAGGTGATGTACTATATCAATCGGATAATATTTCACAGTAGTGTCGTGGTCAGAGACGGCTGTCGTTGTTTTTACTCTTTTTAATAACAAAAAGAAATTGAGAAAGTTTTGCCAATTTTTAAGATTCTCGTTCTATGTTATACTCGATCTTTATCTCTTTCTAACTCGACGAAATATTTCCAACGCGGTTTCGCTTTCTAAGAAAAGTTTACAGGACGCACAGCGCGTTGTTATATTCGCGAATGTCGATACCAGAAAAAGGAAGAAGAAGAACAAGGGAATAAATAAATAAATAAATAAATAAAGAAATTGATGATCTTTTCGTAAATTCTCTTATATAGGGACGCGGAAATCTCTGAGCTGTGCAAAAAAGAATAAACTTTTATACCAAATCGGAAACAGAAAATTCGACAAAATCTAGAAGTCAGTTTGTCTTATTCCTTTACAGTTTATAATTCTCATATTATACGGGGGTGTAGCGTCGTCAAGTAATTTCAGCTTCATCACAAATCGCAAGTAATTAAATATATATTATTAGAATTAGGGACTATTTATTCGATTACTTTAATTATTTCTATAAAACGAATTATGGATAAAACGTATCCGCAAACGGAGACACTAAACGATAAAATCTATTCCATATTTTTATCGATGGGTATTTCCCGGACAGTTTTATACATAACAGATTTCGAAAAATGAATTTCCATGCAGAGGATCTCGATTATAATAAACTATTACTTTTTGTTTTTACATACCGAGGATTATACCGAAATTTTTGGATTTGTTTTGGGTCTCCGGGGGTCTGGAATTTCGGAATTTAAATATTCTAAACTTAAACGTTTTTTAAAAATTCGAAATCGTATCAAACAAATTCGGAATTTTGAACGTGGCCTCGGTCTGTCCTAACTATAATATAGGCATGAATATATATATATGAGTTAAATTTTCGCATATATATAGAATAATCGGCGTGAAACACCCACATAATTACAAAACAGTATATCACACACAAACACACACATGGATACGTGAATATGTATGAGTCTATGAGTACGTGTGCGATATGGTAGTGTATTGTGATGTGAATGACCCCCGTAGCGGGTTTCCATTTCAGTCTATACATATATATATGTATTTAATTTATATAAAACAGTGAAAATGAGAGTTTCTATATGTATAGATATGAAAAATCAGAAAGTTTTATATATATATGTATTCCCTATTAGAAATTGAAATTTTCTTACAGAAAAATAGAAACAGAATATAACATATAGATTGATAATTAATTATATAATTAAAAAAACTTCATTTATTACCAGAATTCGCATGTTGATTATTAACAGAATTTACGCCGTGTCCAGCAGCTGCGGATTGAACGGCGTTCGTAGCTGCTGCAGCGACGTTTTTCAAAGCAGCTATCACAATCATCGTGGAAAAATTTCTTTATTTTTTTTTTTCCCTCCCCCGTTGTAAGAAAAAATTTAAAAAAAAAAATAATAATAATAATTTCAGAAGAACAACTATCGATGAAGGGTATAATTTTGCGAGTTGGTAACAACTAACACACTTAAACTTCACACGTAATACTGTTCCTGTTTTTTTCTTTCCTCCTCTTTCTGTTTCCGTTTCTTTTATTTTATTTTATTTTATACATCGATCACGTTTTTAAATAAATCTACGGTAGATATAAATTTCTATCAACGTTTGATTTTATTATTATTATTATTTTTATTACTATAGGATAATTTTGAAAATTCACCATCAATTATTTGATCATAGACCCGAACGTAACAGCTGTCACGAAGCAACTGGCAAGGTAGTTGGTTATTTGCTTTGCAACTCGGTGAAAGAGAAGGTAGAATTGGTAGTTAAGTTTCTCTGTATAAAGGCTCTTGAAATCGACTGACTGTTCAGTTTTATCAGTAGCGTAGCTAGCCAGACAGAAATTAGGTACTCTTCTACTGCTACTATTCCTATGCTGTATCCTGAATCCAAAAATAATTACATATTCCGTAGTTTTTTTTTTTTTTTTTTATAGAAAATTGTAAAATGATGTAATTTCGGAGTAAAACAATAATATAATAGATATAAGATAATTCTAAGATTTCTATCGTTGAGAATACGTAACACAATTCTTTTTTTTTCTCGATGAAATCGATCAGCGTGAAGCAAAGTTTCCTAAAAATGATTTCAACCCTTAATTTTGTAATGAACTCTATGAACACCACATACATAATTCGTATAACACTATTTATCTGCGTAAAGAGGTGTGTGTCATTGCGGTATACGAGTATTTGTTAATTCATGAAGATTAAAGGTGATTTACGATTCCCCTGACTTTATATAGTTGGCTATAAATTATTCTTGAAAACTTGAATAACTGGCATGAGTTTTAGAAAACGATGAACTTGAATACGTGATATTAGTTTTTATTTTATTTATTTTTTTTTCGGGACGTCACCTTACTCAGTTTTTTGACTCGAATCGACTCGATTTTCTTCTCTTCTCTTCTCTTATTTCACCCCCTCCTCGCCAACTTCTTCCCAGACGACTTGAATTTATACCAGTTTCTGCACGAACAACTTCGTTGATATCGTTTGTCCTTGCAAATATAGGTATAATATATTATACATACAACTAACTAGAAAACCCCTTGTGCACACACCGCACGTGATAAGGGCTGCTTTCTCAATACCAACGATATCTTCAGACGGTGATAATTATCTTGCTTCGTTTATTAGAATTAATTGTCTGCACCCTTCTTCCTTCCTTCCTTTCTTCCTTTATTCCTTTCTTTCAAGCAAAACTACAGAACTACAAAATCTTATCAAATACGATTGAAAATCATCCCTTAATTTTATACTTCGAACCATATACTAAAGTAATTTGACAAAATTTCGATGAACAATGCGACATAAACTTTATCTTCTGTGCAATAAGCCCCTGTAACCCAAAGCTCCATAAAATAATGAAATAATTTTGAATCATCTGTCAAAATGCCAACAATCAGAAAAAAAAATAAAAAAAAAAAATGTAGGTATAATACATCCTCTAAACTCGTATACAAGTAAAATTGATTCAGGAATAGATTTGGTGTAGATCCGTGTTGAATTGTGCAAACTGCAATCATATATGTAACTACGTTTGCAAGGATAGTATAGAGAGTCTGACGCCTGTCTTGAAGGAATCTAAAATTACTCGTATAATGTATTCACCACCTCGAGAAAACATACATGTATGTATCTACCCATATATACATATACAGTAAGGGAAAACTTGGTGTTAGCGGAAGTGGATTGCCGGAAGACATATGTACGAACATTCTTGGTCATGTTATATACCTGGAGTTTGTACGAGTTCAAGCTGAGAAATTTCACGTGGATTTCAGTCACTGCACACAGACTGCAGTCTGTCCAAGTAGTAGAATACGCGAGCGACAAACTCTCGCGAATATATCCTCTATCTTTCTCTCTTTCTCTTTAGCTCTCTATCTGAGCCAAGAATGAGAAGAGATGTGAATTTCAAGCATATACGATTTGATGCTGCATCAGCTGTAGCCGGTGTAGCAAGAGAAGAAAAATCAAGCGGGGTGCACGTTCGCAGTAGAACGAAATGAATCGCGAATTTCTTTCGTATATATATAGAGATTCTATTCCGGTTCTACAATATTTTTCCATACTTTCGTCTCACAGAATCATTTTCTTTATATACATATATTTATATATATATATATATGGACCATGAAGGTGTGAGAATACTCATCGTAAGAAAAATAAGGATCTGGGAAAGATCAGCGATGCATGTCAATCGCTGAGGGGAGTGTCGCGTAATTCGAGTAGCACTGAGGTGATTTCTTAGTCGGTTGGACTAAAAGAAAGAACTCGTGAAAATTATGGAAATTATGAAAATTGTGAAAGTCTACATTGACGAATTTGAAAACTTTCAAACTAAGAACACCACCACCGGAGGTTCGAAATTCCGAAAGCTGAAAACTCCGAGATTTGAAATTCACGCATGTATTCATTCAGGGTTTAATACCTCGGGCTGTATTGATCGTATCGAAACTAATATAAGTATGGTCAAATTAATTGTCTTGAGATTTACATTTTTGAAAAAATAAAGTTTAAAAATCCTGAGAATTAGTTTTTGACATTATGGAGTTATTATCGAGAAATTAGTTTCCGTAAAGAAGACCTCGATTGTAATGAAATATTTCTTTGTCTTCACATCCCAAGAGATGGACCAAAATTTTCTAATCTTTGTATCTTCGGGATCTAAACTTTCGGATCTCATAAATAGGAAAAATGTCGATTAGATGTAATCGAAAATAATAATTTCCTATAATCTATATTTTATCGTATCAATTTTCATCGACACAATTTTCGCGTATTTGAATGAACGCGATCATCATCATCGTCGTCGTCGTCCTGAGTAGCAGGAATTACGTGTCTTCGAGAAGAGTTTGCGACGTGAAACGACGCTCTTCGTCGTCGTTCTCGTCGTCGTCCCGACGATATTATCACCGAGGATGCATTAGCGTAGAATATCGTAGGGAGAAGGACGTAGGGGTAGTAGTATACCGTACTTACTGGTACACCGAACCAAATATATCCTATAGCTTCGATAGTAGAGAGAAACTGGCGCAGGGTAATCTTGGCTGATTTAATTGGATACGATGATCGAGTGTCGTATATAGAGACGTGAGCAAAGTGCAGCTGCTGCAACGATCTTTGGTATTGTTTCCGGACGATCGGTTTCGTCGCATCTCATCGCGTCTCATATGATCTCATATAAGCTATTGCATCTATCATATACCCATCATATATTTTCGGACGTGTCGTTCGAGGATAATATCATTTTTTGTTTTTTTTTTTTTTTGTTTTTTGCGCTCTAATCTGAAAATCCTTTAGAATAATAACCGTATTTTATAAGGTAGTTCAATGAATTGTAAATTTTCCTTGCCTAAACGAAGCACGAAAGACTTTGACTCTTTTTTCATAAAATTGGTATTACTCATCCGGGATTCGTGCTAAAACATTTTGCAAAATGCTATTTTACAGAAAATTAAATTCCCCGAAATAAGTATTCCCAGAATTATTTTCATAAAGTTAATAATTCGGACGTGAGAAATGTTTAAAGTTAAATTTCCAACGTTTGTGACTTGTATACCCCTCCGTTGAATTTACAGACTTGGTTCTGATGACATTTTCTTTTCTTTTTTATTTTCTCGATAATTTAAGTTTCTATAAAATCGCACTTTGCGAAATTATCGACCATAAAACCGTGCTTAGTAATGCCAATTAAAAATAAAAAAAAAAAGAAAGAAAGAAAAAAAATCATAGCTTTACCGTGTGATTTAAATGGGAAAACTTATAATTCATCGAGCTATAACCTGATAAAATGAGTTTAAGCGCTCTTCTTATTCACGATGATTTTTTTATTTCATTTCTTTTTTTAGCCTTATTTTAAAGGATTTTGTGGTAAAAGCGTAAAAAAAAAAGAGAGACAATATTTTCCTGAAACGACACACTCTGGTATATATTTTTATACAATAATATCATGTCCTCTGCAGCTGTGGCTGCAAGAATATTACGCAGAAAATTTCGCGATTTGTATAAATGAAATTATTAATGATTCAAATATAATATGTAATGTGTGAAAATCGTTCTACTAACGATGTACAAGGGTATATAGATATAGATATATATATAATGATTATTATATTCACATATATTTGTTTTAACCTCATACGTTTTCGGAAAATACAATAAACCGAGGCTCAGACTCAGCTCTCTCTTTCTCTCTCTCTCATACATATAGTATATACCTATATATACATATATATATATACCTAAATACATTGTGCACTCGGATTACGAGACTAAACCACGTTTGATATACCGTTGCGTAAACTTCTATCTCCATATATACATACAGTTATATATATATATGTATGTACTCGGTACATTCAAATTCAAAAGTGTCAATTTTGAGAATAGAAAAAGAAAGAAAAATTCATTTCGTTAATCAAAGCTCGGTGAATTTCATTATGTAAAAAGAAAAATATATATATATAATATACGGTTATTTTTTTCGTGTGTATTATACAGATGGTTCGCTGGGATTTAAACAATTTAATTGAGAAAATCATATGAAAATTAGATTGAAAGTTTAATTTCGATTATAATAATAGAGCGGAAATGTGTATACGTCGGATTAAATGATTAAGTAAATTAGTGTAAATATTTGAAAATCATTATTCTATATGTAGGATAGAATGTGGGGTAATTCTATAACAAGTCTTATGAGCTTTGAATAAAATTGAAGGTAACACATCTAGGTACGACGAGGTGCTTATTCATATACATATATAGATGTGTATATATAAGTTATAGAGTCTAGACTCAGAGCGTAGTGTATAAGGGTGTATATATATATTGTAGAATAAGAGGGGAATTAGAACTGACGTAGAAGTAGAAGCCAATGGAACGTAATTACACTTGCTAATGATTCGAAAGTGGAATTTGTCAGACGCACGAGTTTGGCACGAGCTCGATTTGTCATTCGATTGCAATCATTCGGGTTGTTCAACGCGTAGGTACGTACAATATACAAGTTCAAGCACTTGATACATCGCTCAACCACATTAGCCGTCTAACTCAATTCAAACTTGTTAGATACAAGAAAAATTCAAAATTATCCAATTATTTTTAAAGATATTTGTAAAGAAAATAGTTTGTAATGAAAGTTGAAGCTGTCTTCTTTTAATTCCTTCATTCAAGTTGTTATCTACAATAATTATTTTTCCTGTTAATTATATATATATATATATATAATTCATTCATTAATTAACCAATTAATCCGATTACGTAATTATATATATACTGGAATTGCATAAATACTGCGCTCGCAGCTGCTGAATTTTAAAGTACCTACAAGATAGTAGAATTGTCGAGTGGTGGTGGTTGGTGTGTATTGATTCTACTGGATAATTGATCGCGAGACGTGTTCCAGCTGCAGATATTATTGAAGAGTCACATTTCTAATTTTCAATTTTTAATTCTTTTTTTTCCTTCTTCTTTTCTTCTCTTCTTTATTTGAATAGGTATACGGATGTTGGGCAATTCCCAGAAGTACCGATAATTATTATTGCGGACAAGAAAAAAAAAAAACCAAAAAGAAAGGGGGGAATCAGTTTCGTTGATTTATATTTGAAATATTATTGAAAATTTTCCAAATCAATTATAATAACAGAATTATTCATAATCATAAAATAGAAAAAAAAATAACTCGATTCTATTCTTCACTTTCCAAAATTTTGAGAATCCATGACAACGATTAATTGAAAGGATAAGAAACGAGAAAAAATAAAATTAAAAAAATATGGGCTAAGGAGTTTATTAAACCGGATATACGATAAACGATATATGTATATTCTACTTTCCCATTAGTTGAACCCAACCCACAACCAGATTCTCTGAGACCTTGTTCTTTTTTATTTTTTTTTTTATATTCTTTATTCATTTATTTATCATTATTATATGAATGCAATTTGAAAAAAGAACAAAAAAAGCAATAACCGGTTCTGTGAATATATAGAATTTTTGTTTTAACGCCAAATAATTAGGTGATATTTTGTTTAAATAATTGAATAAATGAACGAAGCGAGTGAAAGAGTTCGAAATAAAATAATAGTAAAAAAGCTAATTCGATACGTACGTGGTGATAAAATTAAATTATTGAATTATTAACGATTTAAAAAATCTAGTGTTAAATAGACTCTATACCTTGTGGTACACTAAACTTTGGCATTTTAATTTTTGAAATATAGAACGAATGCGAGCGAAGGTGACAGAATGTCTTTTACCGTAACATTTCTGCAAGAGCGAAATATTCAAATCTATTGTTATAAACGAAATGGTGCAATCATCTGGCGCCTGTACTTCTATGAGTAACTCAATTATCAACTATCTGTGTACAACATTGAACTAGTAGTGGTAGTAATAACTAAAACTTGCCTCTAACTAGAGACGAAGCAGTAATCTTGCAAAACTTGGTATTTGCGCTCTAGGGTGTTGAAATTCAGGGCTGTAATTTCCTTTTTTTTTTTAACATTCACTCAAAAATCCTTTAGAATAAGACGAAAAGTAAAATTTTATAAGATAATTCAATGAATTGTAAGTTTTTCCTGATCAAACGACGCAGGAAAGACTTTGACTGTTTTTTCTAAAATTGGTATTACTCATCCAGGATTCAAGCTAAAAAAATTTTGCAAAATGTTATTTTACAGAGAATTAAATTCCTCGCAATAATTGTTCCCAGAATTATTTTCATAAAGTCAATAAATCGGACGTGACAAGTGTTTAAAGTTAACTTAGAACGCTTGGTTCTGGGGAAATTGTTTTTTTTTTTTTATATAATTTAAGTTTCTATAAAATCGCACTCCGCGAAATTATCGACCATAAAACCGTGCTGAGTAATGCCAATTAAAAAGAAGAAGAAAAAAGAAAGAAAGAAGAAAAAAAAAATCATAGCTTTCCCGTGTGATTTAAATGGGAAAACTTATAATTTATTGAGCTATAACTTTGTAAAATGAGTTTTTAGCGCTCTTCTTTCGCGACAGATTTTTTATTCTCCTTTTTTCCTTATTATATAAAAATTTTGCAGGTGAAAGAAAAAGAAAAATAGATACGTACAAAAAAAGAAGAAGAAAAAAAAAAACATGACTTTAAATTAAATCGAACATCATTTTTCATAAAATTCGATTACCGAGTCGTTTTAAATATATTTATAGTTCGTATATTTTATATATATTTTATATATACATATGTATAGTAGAAAGTTTCGTGTCATATCGTCTTAAGGCTGGTTCCAACCGTGATTTGCACTGATAAACAAGAGGCACTCCCTTCTCTCTAGAAACACTATCTATACCTATAGGTACACTCTTCTATCCATTTATCTATCTATCTACCTACCTACCTCATCGCGATTTACTCGCGAAAGTTGCATGGCTGGCAATAATTATCTTTCAAGACGGTCTGATACCCGCTTTATATAGTCTGTATTCTCTAATTAAGCAAATGATTAATCATCTTACTTGCGGAAAATAATCTCGACTTATTATTATCGGAATATATAGATATACCTATACGTACTTTTGAAAGAATTTTTTTCAAATTTTTCTAGTTTTGAATTAAATCTCTTTAAAATCTTGAGGGTATTTTTTAAACCTCGTTTAAAGACCGTAACATAATTAATTTTTTACCAAGATTTTCGCATCCCAGAAAAAAGTCTAAAAATTGTAAATCTGAGATACGAATGTGAAAAGTAAGTTTCCTCTTTTTTCTTTTCTTAAGGATTCGTCTATGAATTAAAAAGCGAATAGATAAAAAAATTTAAAAAAAAAAAGAGAAATGTATAAATAAGATTCCGAATATTGATTCCAAGGTAAAATAGGTACATATACAATATACATCGTGGTCACTGATCGACCCGAAGTATAAGCTGCCTTACTTGGCTTTCGATGCAACCGCAACGCGGTGAAATAAAATGAAAAATAAGAGAAAAATGAAACGATTCAAACGAGTCCGACCGGATTACGCTAGTATATAGGCTCGTGCGGTCCTATGCCTTTTATATATACCCATATATACCCGGTGCTTGAAAGAAAAGAAAAAAGAAAGAAAGAAAAAAAAAAAAAATTCATTTTATTTTATTTTTTCCAAATTTTTGGTTTTTATTTTTCGCCTTTTTTTTCTTTCTTCAAATGTTTCAATTGGCAATGTATATCTACTATGTATGCGCCGCTTGGATGTTGGCTAAAGTTTTACCCGAGTAAGATCGTAACTTTTTACGATCAGCAAGGAAAAGCCTATAGGATCGTATCTAACATATAGATATATATTATAGGCGTGGGGTAGGTACCTACTGCAGAAATGTTGAGCAAATGAGTTTGACGAAAAGTTAGTTTTCATGTCCTATATACTTATGCGAGAGAATACTCGAGAATAGAGTAAACCATTCGTCTGTAATACATACTGATAACATTTTCGTTACGGAAATTGGCTCCTAGCTTCCTCTTCGTCTGGTAGATTGGTTTATATACCTCATTTTCCGACATGCTGAGAACTAAGGTATGGATAGAACAACACGTCCGTATCCTTCGTCGTTCCTTACAGAAAGTAAAAGAGAAGAAGAAAAAAAGAAAAAACTTCCCTCTTTCCAAATTTCTTTTTTTTCTTTTTTTCTTTTCTTCGTTTTCGACGAAAAACGTGAAATTTATAAATAAATTTTCACTTTTACCTACACCTAGCCACGTGGTAGATTTATTAGCGAATGCGGTTCTCGGTCATTAAACGTGACACGTGCTAGGAATTCAAAAGAACCGAGAAGTAAGAAAATAGGCGATAAAAGAGTTGAGGAAAAAAAAAAAAAGACGGGGTAAGCTCCTTTGGAGGAAAATTAAATTCCTATACGAGGCAACGATATCGTAAAATGGTCTCGTCGAGAGAACAACGAAACCGGGGAACGGTGTATATATACCTATATACCTACACGTAAGCTTATATAAACCATACGACTTCCGGGGGCTAAAACCACGAGAATTAAAACTCCTTCCTTACAAAATTCTCTATGCTTATAGATACGTACGTACCTCCCCCTTTTGAATAAACATTTTCGCAAAGAGATCTCAATTATAATAAAATGTGCATAATTTTTCGAACCATGTTTCGAAACGTGCTAGTGATCAACTCTTAACACGTTCGAAATAATATTGGGTTAAAAATCGAACGGTACAAAGTCGGAGACACGAGTATTTGATCTAAGCAATTCGATGTGAGGTAATATATTTTCGAATGAAAATAGGTATTTTAAATTCTATAGAGAATTTTTTTTTTTTTCTTTTTTTTTATCGATAATCAAGACCAATTCAACCGTGTATGATACGAAGTGTGATATTCTTGTATTTCAATAGGTAGATATATATTGTGCTTCGAAGTTGTCATCGAAGAATAGCACTCCATTAGGTACCGTTGAACGCGTCTTGATTTTTGCTACAATTTTTATAGAGGCAAAAGTGAACAAAAAACGAGATTCGTTTTTTTCTTTTCTTTTTTTTTTTTATGATCTGTCGAAAATTATTCTTTACTTTACCTGTAAGACTTGCTGCAAAATTCCAGAACGACCATCGACAACCAAATAATTTCATTTCGCGTTCGTCTGATCGCCGATCGCGGCCTCCCAATGCCCCCTTCAACGAGGAGGCAAGCAAAGAGCTCATCCGCACGAATTTTATGTCAACTTTCCGGATGGTGATAATAATTAGGTAATCCAAATCCAAATATGGTTTATTATAAAATAAACACTAGATACACTATTCGGAGCACAGAATGATGAACTTTAGAACAAAAAAAAAAGGAAAGAAATAATTTTTTACGATTTTATTCTATTTTATTTTTTTTTCTTTACATTTTTGTATTAAAAAATCAACGATTTTTATGATGAAAAAAAGATATACTTTCATATAGGTATAATACACGTGTATACCTATATATGGAGTTTAATTTATCGCCTGATTTGTTTTGCAGGAAGTTACCTCGAGTTCATTCACGAAAATATATCGTAATAATTTGCTTTTTAAATTACCTTATATATCGAAGGTCTTTGACATATTCGAATAAACCGACGATGTACTATACTATTATAATTAATAATAATGAAGATGTAATTGACGGGTAAATTTTGTTTCCTTTACAATTTATAATTAGGATATTAATTAATTAATTATAATTATTAATCATTTTGCTTGTCTTTAGTTCTTCTTTTCATCTTATTTTTTAATTTTTTTATCTGTTACCCCTTTTACACGTCTTTACAGCCACACCTTGCCTTTGAACCTTCACATCGTAACAAATTTCAAGATTAACATCCTACATGGTTTTTTTTTTTTTTTTTTTAATTTTTTTTATTATTATTATTATTATTATTCTGAACACTATACGTCGAGAGAGATAGAAATCAACAAGTCAACTTTCGTTAGATAATAATACAGTTCCTAGTAAAAACTGTAGAGTTGTCACATTATTATATTTAAAAAACAAGTTTTTTCGCATTTTATTTATATATTTTTTATTTTTTATTTTTTATTTAATTTACTGTCATCGATGTATACTATATAAGTTAATTAAATTCGCGGAAAAAAAATAAATTAAAAAAATTTTAAAAAATGACTAAGGCCGTCGTAGATATTTAAATCTCACGATCTTATCAAAAGACACGTGCTAGATATAATGAAAGCATTACTATATGGCTGATCATTTCAGAAATAAGTTTTTTTTTTTTTATTTTTACGTCAGGCTGTATATATTTTGAAAATTATAATAATCTATAAAAGATATACCATACATATATATATCTTCAACACCGTCAATATATACTCAAGTGTATCGAGGACAGACGCGTTTTCTCTTTATAGACGGACCAACCTTCGGCGTCACACAACGAATTAAAAAATTTTCCTTCTGTACGAAAGAGAGGAAAAAAAAATCAAAAAATTGTAAAACATATTTATTTTACAATTTTTCTCAAAAACCAAACACGAAACATTATAATATCACGCACGCAGATGCACACTGCACACTGCACATTGCACACTGCACACTGGAATATATATTTACTTTACTCTATTTAAAAAATTATTATTTTTTTTTTTCGTTTTTACTCAACGATCGATGATCAGATGAAAAAAGAACGTAGCAAAATATTTCCTCTCTGATTTTAATACGACCATATTAATATTTATAGCTGTATGTATGCACGTAAGTCAGAGGTATTAATTAATTAATTAATTAATTAATTAATTAATCAAGATACAGTATTTACAGGTCTACCGAGGTTCGCGGTAATACACCGACTGAAGGCTTGAAAGTTGTCGGTCTGTAACCGTTCCTGATCAAGAGGCCCCTCTTTTTCTCTCTTCTTTAGTTTGTTGGGTATAGACTATATACAAGAACAGCAACAGACAGGTAGTACAGGTACGTACATACATTCACTAACACGATTTTATACTATACACACTTAAACTCTCGGCCTACGCGAGAGAATATCTTTTGTAACTACCTGTATAAGTTCTTTACACTGCAGCATATATAATATAGCCTCGCCCATCAAAAACTAACGAAATAGGAGAGATCAGGTCAAAGTAGAGACCTTATAGCTGAAAATTGATGAAAATATATATTTTTTTCTTCTTCTTTTTATGAATTCTCAACAATTTACCCAAATTTGTGAAATTTGATAGAAAATTGTTCAACGAATTTTTTGTAACCAACGATAAATTGGGATCGAATATTGATATTGTATAGATCATTTCCTCAACATTTTTTCGAAATATCTTTCTAAATTTATAACGTATAGATCGCGTTTTGAAATTTATGACCACTGCAAAGAATAATTGCTTATTTACTTGTGGCGTGTGTTATTACGACATGAATAACAATTTATAAGATTAAGTAATTAAGGTTTGTGCGATTCTTGTCTATCTTCTATAATAAACGACCATCTAATAATTTAGCGAAATCCAAGAATCGTGAGATTTTCAAACTTTTAGTTATTCAATTCTGCGAATAAGAGATTCAAATATTATGTATATATCTATATATCTATATGCCTATGTAAGGAAACAAATTGAATATTTTATAATTACGAAACTAGCTATAATTATCGATAATATTTTACTCGTATAATTAATGAATTCCAAACACGTGTAGGTATATTAAATAATTATAATAATAAAGTATTAAAATTTATTTTAGATATATTTTCACTCATTTATTCGTTAAAACTCACAAAATTAATGTTATTAAACGTGCGATTAATTAAGTTATTTGCGTATAATTATCACGTTTTGTTCTTTTTACTTCTTTTCATTTTATTTTGACCCGTTCAATACACGCGATGAATTCCGATAGGATTGATCAATGGCGATCAGTTAGTTAATGAAATATAAATGTGCAAATCCTAACAATTCGATGTGACATAACAACGCAAGGCCAGATTTTTCGCCGAGGATATAGATCGCGTTTATATACCGGAAATACGTAACGCTGTGATTAGCACAATTTTCAGTTTTTTTTTTCTTCTGGTTTTTCGTTGACTCACGTTTTTAAATTTTCCAGAATTGTATATTAGCGTTCAGAATCAGATTTTTTTGAAACTAAACTTTTCAGGCTTTTGAATCTCTCGGTTTGTACATACATCTGTACTATATACCTCTTTTTATATACTTCGAATTTATAGTATAATACATATTGTATAAACATGAATGCAAGGGCCTGTAGAACGGAGGTTGGGCGAGGCAGAGGTAAAGGCGAAGCTAGAGGTAGGGGACAGGACTGGAACCAGGCGTTTTCGTGGTCATTGACCTGGCCGATGGGTCCAGACATGGAAAGATGCAGCAGCTCGTTTACCACGACTCCAGTATATGGAGTAAAAGATTTTTTTTAGAAATTTTCAAACAGTTCGATACGTTCAACGGAGAAGAAAAAATAAAAAAAATAAGAAAGCTCCGATTTCATTTCGGTCTATTTTTTTAAAAAACCGATTTAAAAGACGATTTCGAATTTTCAAAAACGTTAAAGTCTAGAAAATTAAAATCTCGGAACTTCGACCCCCCGAAAGTCCAAAAAATTCGACAATTTTTGTCTATTTCTCAGGATCTGAAGACAAATTTCAGAGTTTTGGCCTCTCGGATGTTTAGTTTCGTTAATTTTGAACCTTTGTTCTTTTTCGTTTTAAAGTTTTTGAAATTCTTATACTAACTGAGTTGGTGATATTCAAATTTGGAATTTCTACGATTCGGGACTTTTTAAATCCGGAACTTCATTCGCACAGAATAGAATAGAGAGAAAAAAGAGAACAGAATTCGATTTAAATATGAAAAAAAAAAAATGCATCAAGTCATTCTGAATAAAAATGATGAAATAATTGACCGACTAAAAGTTAAAAAAATTCGTCAAGTCAGATACTCGTCCCTTCTTTTATATATTGCGGTGTAAAAAAAGCAAAAAGAATAAATACAGGAATAGTTAACGGAACATAACGTTATCCCCACTCTTCAAGTACACAGCATATAGAGACACACACATTTATCGGTTCGACTATATGTGTCATGCAACAAGAAATCCAAAGGGAAGTCGTTTTAAAATGTCCTTGACCCAGAGTCAGTCAGATCAAGACTTGCTCCTGGTTGGGACCTCCCTGGGCCTCCGGCAAGACAGAATCATTTCCGGTTGTGTTAAAATTCAAGAGATGCTCTGACAAAGAAGAGGAAGAAGAGGATGAAGAAGTCCCTTGATCGGTATACGTTTTTTTTTTTTCTTTCTCTTATATTTCTCGTATCAAAATAGTTTCCTTATATATTTTTTCCTCTTTTTTTTTTCCTCTTCCTTTTTCCTCTTTCTGGTCGTTAGGAGGAATAAAAGAGTTGTGTGATTCACAGTTCGGTACAAAAAAATGTGGATATATGGTAATTCGATGGATGAACGATGTGCTGGTGATTAACAATGAATCAATCTAACTACGGTATTCGCAATATGAACGATTTTAAGTATCAACACGTTCGTCATGGTACCCCAATAATCCGCGATCCCATCCAACTCGGTAAAAGATTAATTGGAGTAATTAAAGGGCAACGGATTTAAAGAGAATTATGAAAAATAATTAAAAAACCGGTCGCCGAGTGGAACGTGACAATTTGTTTCTTTCAAGACCTGATTTATTTATTTATTTTTTTCTTTTTTTCGTCACTTCGAAAATTCGGGAGGGAATACTCCCTCTCATTAGTATCGCGTTGCCTCGTCTCTTGCGCTTTTTCGTAAATAAAAATTGGGGTTTTAATTACCGGATGAGAATCTATACCTGTGATTCTGATTAAACTTCATGGTGATTAGATGGGTTTTAAAAAGGTGGTGACAAGTAGGATGAATAATAGGTCTAAATTCTAAAATATTTGTCTCAAAGCTTCGAGGATGAATCCCCTGTCGTGATAAAGAAGTAACGGTAAATTAGCCCCAATATCAGACAAAGGAGAATATATACACCCATATAAAAAAGTAAAAAAAAAAAAAAGGTTCTTGAAGAAAAACAGCTGATGATCCGGAAGTTCAACCAGAGAAACTTCAGAAGGCTTCGCTTTTCTCTCTTGGATTTTACCAATCCTATCTAAACCAAAGAAAAATAATAAAAAGAGATAAAAAAAGTAGAAAAATAAAAAATAAAAAAAAATAGTAGAGTTCACTTCAAAGAAGGTTCGCTACTACTCTACGTGCTCCAAGATGCTCTACGGTCGTGATTGGGTTCTTACCTATCTACGTATATATCTATATATACGTTTATATTTGACGAAGATTCAAAGAGAAATGTGAAGTCAAATGCGATCACTTTGAGTGAATATTTTTATTATTTTATTTTTTATTATCATTATTTTCTCATTCCTTTTTTTCTTCTCATTTTTCTTCGCTTTTCAAATTAGTACTGAAGTAGTTGCTGCACATGGTATCGATTTGAATATGATACAAATCATCGGCTTATATAGAGAATATTCCATATCGGAGGAAACTGGCTTATGTTAGTCGTTCAGAAGCAATAAATTAGCATTTTTCCCAGACGAAGAGATTTTCTTTCAGATCGTTGGACATTATTGCTAAAACTATAGGTGAATGTATGTATATCAAATATCACCCGATGAATAAATCTTTTCGAATATATATACGGCTTTCTGCAATTTTTTTTTTTTTTTTTCATGTTATTTGATAAATACCCATACACGTATATAATTTATTTTTCTTTTCCCTTATCTTACACACACACACACACCCGAGAGAATAAACCCGACATATAGAGTATAAAGATATTAAAAGAAGAAGGTATAAAATATTGAGATAGAAAAATATTTCCCACTCCCTTAGCTGCAATTAATAATTATTAATATCACTCCGATGTAAGATCGTTGATGATGGCGATGATGATGATGTGATATATATAGTATATTATTAATTAGATTGCGTGACGATAATGAAAAAAGCAAGAAAGAAAAAAAAAGGAAGTGTATTTAACAAGTAAGAAAAAACGTTAGATGGGTAGAGAAAAATTAGGGACGTAGTAGATGACAGGTACTATAGCTTATATCTACGATGGTGCCTCTCTTAGTAGGTAATGAAGTCGTTATTCTTTGTAAAAATAAATGTACCAGAGTGGTTCGCGAGCTAGTTTTATTCTTTTCTGTAATTTTCCTTTTTTTGTAATTAAAGTTTCATACCTATACTACTACCCCTTATACTACCCATGTGGAGACGACTGACTACTTCAACGTTATTTCTCCTAGATAGAGGAATTCGAACTAACGAGTTCTAGTTATACCTAGTTTCATATATAGAGATACGTGTATATTATATATATATATATATTTTATTATAAATAAAAGAACCGCCTAATTGGTAATCATTTCAGGTCTTTGAGTGCAATTAAATGGTCTATCTAACGAGTACGTGAAAATTAAAAAAGAAAAAAATTAGAAAAACGAAACGGATGATAAAACTGTAGGTATATAGGTACTCCCGCGTCGTAAATAAATACGAACCTTGAAATGTGAGGATAAAATCTATATGCTAATCGCAATTAGCTACACGAACAGTAGGTTGTACGATGTAAAACTATCAATTTTCTGGATGACTTAATGCGAAAATGTTCATATATATATATATATGGAAAATTACCTTCTCTGAATATACATAGACATTGAACGTAATTGTGGAGTTGCATAGAGCCAGGGTAGGGTGGTTAGAGAATACTTTAAGATCTATGCCACAGGCTAGAAGAACCAAGAAGCTTGCTTCTCAGCAAGCGAAAAGCCAAGGAAGGTAGGTAGGTAGGTAGGTAGATAGATAGATAGGTATATGAAGACCGAAGAGGAGCTTCAACCAGGAGTTGAGGAGAACGTTGAGTATCAAGTTTTAACGAGCTCTCAAGAGGGCCTCGTGTGGCCAGGGTAAGAAGAACTTCCTATGTATCTATACATCTATCCATCCATCTATAATATACGAGAGATCGTAGATAGCCCAATGCTAAAGGAGATGATTTTAGAAAATTTAAAAGAAATTTGCAAAACTTTAATCGATAGTTGAAAGCAATTATCTAAAATAGCAAAAATTAGATTAGATCAGAATTTTCTGAAGTACTGTTATAATAGCTTGAGCTTTTTGTTTTTTTATTTTCTTCTCCTTTTTGAATCTAGATATATATGTATGGTAATCTCGAAACTATAATCGCTCATATGCATCTATTCGTAAACACATAAGGAAAAAACACCTTATGGAAATTATATTTCCATAAAACAGCAGAGTCTATGAGGAGGAGAAAAAATATTCTATAGCTCAATAAAATCTTTTATATAAACGGCGATATCGAACGATTTGAATATATATATATACATCCATCCATGCCCTCGCCCTTTATTCCCCATACCTACTATATGTAAACCTATCGTTATTTGATTCTTTTTTTTCCTTCTTCTTTATACTCTATCTTTTGCTATTCCTTTCTTTGATTTCATCCCTCTTTCCTCTTTCTTTTCTCTATATATTATATATTCGAAAGAATATACCTACTCGATTATGTGTGATTCCTACAATAAAAATTCGAACCTTCTTTTTTTCCTTTTCGTCGTTTTTATTTTTTTATTTTTTTTTACTTTTTTGGCTGAGGGGTGTAGACCTGGATCTGACCCAGCAGTTTGAACCACGTTATTAGATTCTCTTGACATATTTCTCGGTCCACGGTATTATTCCACTCGAGAATACGAAAGCGGGTTTCATCGTGCAGATATCTGCAGATTGTTCCTTTTCAAAAAAATATATAACGCGAAATTTACCCCATTTCTCAATCTATTCATCTCTCTATCTCATCTTAGTTCATCTTTTTCTCGCTTTTTATCATAACAAAAGAAAGAAAGAAAGAAAGAGTGAGAAAAAAAAAGATTGTGTTTGTACAAATTTTTATTCGCAAAATTCCATCATCAAATTTATTCCCTCAATTTCACATTAAATTCTACATCTATATGCCGTTACACGTACATAGCAAAGAATCAGCCTTTTTCCTCTTTTTTCTATCACGAATTTCTCACCAATATTACAACCGTATATTTATAGCAATTTTTTCTATACACCTAAGGGTAAAGTTTTCTTCAATCTATAGCAAAGCTCGATCCTCCTTTTCGTTCTAATTTTTTTATTTTTCTTTTTTTTCTTTCTATCGCAGTATAGCTCCAAAAAATCTGAAACTTGGTACACTACCCTTACTTGTAGTAGTAGATATTTCATGTAAATTCGAGAGATTTTCAACGATATAATTTCCGAAACCCTATAGCATACTTAACCACCGATTGGCGATAAATTTGCAAATTATTGGGGTTAAATGTTCGTATATTCGTTGAAAGAGGGTAGCGTAGGTGGGTTTCGCATTACTCTATTCCGTTTATTTCCACATATTGGCTATAAAATTTCAGCTAACCGAACACAGAGCTTTTCCATAGATATTGGGTTATACCCCATATATATATGCGTAGAGATTTACGATCTTGTTAAAACGGTGTTGGTATAGGCTTCGAAAAAGGAAGCAAACCTACGTCATATCATCCACGTATTTTCGATACTAAATCACACAGCGATACTACGAAGGGCTTAAAATATCAAAGTTAGGGTAAAGACTGAAGACAACGTGGGGTTGATGCGTCCAGGGTACAAAGAGCCGGTGCTAAACGTGTCCAAGGGATTTCAAAGATACGCACGTAAATTTGTCCCTTGAGTATAAAGTGGGAAATCTATCCATCCGTCTATACATCCCTTTGGAACTTATCATATATCACTCAAACTATTCGCTACCATATCGGTCAAGGATCGTTTTCATCCTTTTAAAGAAAACGTGCGGAAAATAAACTTGAAAAAAAAAAACAGAATTTTACTTGAAAAACTGGTTACGTTGTATCCTTAGTAAATCTATGTATACACGTATAATATGCGTGTACAATAGACCCGTTCGTCGATCCTAAGAGAAGACCAAAGAAGAGATAAGATAAGAGAAGATAAGAGAAGAGAAGAGGTGTGCAGCGACCGCGTCTTGAGAACGAGATTAATGAAAATTCTGATTGCCACTCAAGAGGTTGGGGGGTTGCTTTGAATCGTAGATAGCAAAGGGGTTTCTATATTTTAGATTAAACCCTTGTTAAATCATTGCTGGTATACAATTTGCATGATAAATATCGCGGGAATAGTTAATCGGAATATTGAACAGCGTACCTACTCCTCCTCGAGTGTTTAATATATTTAAAAAAAAAAAAAAAAAATAGCAGACAAAAAATCAATTAGGTAAAGATTTTAGTGAAACAAGCAAAAGAAAAAAAAAAATTAGTAAAAAACTTTAATTAATATTAGCGAAAGGGAGCTAATTTTTTTCTTCTTTTTTTTTTTTTTTTTTGAGTCTTTGGGAAATAAAGAGAGAGAAAAAAAAAAGTAACGTTTTTGTTAGAGGTAGGCAGGCTGGTAACTTCTCTATTGACTTAAAACTCGAGAAAAGCTCACTACGTCACGCGCTGCAGAGCCAGCGAAAAATCGTAAAGTTGAGTAGGTAGGTATAAGGTCTTTCGAGGGTGGCTGGCTGGCTGGCTGGCTGGCTGGCTGGCTCTCGACCTTGTTTTTCAAATTTGTTAATTTATCAATATTGAAGAAGATGAGCGAGCTACGTACGTAGGTAGGTGAATAACTATAAGTACGGACGACGTTGAGCAAAGCAAAATGAAACGAAACCAGAACCAAAACCGTCATCGACATCGTCCAACCATAGAAGAAAAAGAAAAAAAAAAACACCATACCAAACCAAAATCTGACTTAGGAAGTTTTTAGATATTTTCAACGCTAGTTTATCAAGAAAAGATCAAAGCAGTCTTCTCTCTCTCTCTCTCTCTTTCTCTCTTTCTGTTTCTCTTCGGGTTTCGTAATTGCCGAGGAAAATTGTGAGGCCAAAAACATTGCAAAAGTACTTTGCCCGGTACTTTGCACCTCTCTCCGGCACCTGGTGAGGAAAATATTATATTTATACCCCCTGGGTTGCATAATTTTGTCAAAGACCTAAACGTAATACATACATATATATACCTCATACGTTTGATAAATTAACTAGACGAAAAAAAGAAGAAGAAGAGAAGAAAAAAGTCAACAGCATCAGCAAATTTTTTTGAAAAAATGAAACAAAAAGAAAAAAAAAAAAGCTTGTTTATCGCCACGGCTATAAGAAACGCAGTAATTTTAGTAAAGTATAGACAATCGGTTGAGAATTACGCGGGTATAACCGCGAGATAAAAGCAAGTCTTATAAAAGCTGCGAGGGTTGTATTGAGGTGCTGAAAAAAAAAGGACGTAGGTACTACATACCTATACTTATATACCAAGCTACAACGAGAGGGTGTAGAAAGTGGGAAAGAAAGGAGAAGAGACGTAAAAGAAAAAAATGAAAAAAAAAAAAAAAAAAGGAGAGAAACCAGATACGGAGGCGAGAAGAAGAAGCGCTGTTCCCTCGGGTAAGGAGATTGGATTTTAGGGAAGATTGCGCGAGAGCGCATAGAGGGAAGAAGAAGAAGAAGAAGAAGGAGAAGGAAAAGGCGAAAAACGAAGAGCTGAAGGAAGTTGAAGAAAAGAAAGAAGAGAGAGAGAAAGTAGAAAATCGCCATCGCGGTTTTTCGCGTATCGTATAGCACCCTAGTACTCTGACAGGGCTAAAAGGGATCTGGAAGGACTATCGAAGCTTGGTAGACGTTGAGGTTGGCAACAAAACAGGACAGTTACTCTCAATCTCCGGGTACAACGTTTTGTGACAATCTATACCACCCCTTTGAGTACAGACTAGCTTGGTATGAAAAACAAAAATGAGAAATAAAAAAATCTATACGGGGTGGAAATAATCTATGAAATTTAAATCACAGCTATAAAATATATGGAAAGTGTTTTTTTTTTTTTTATTAATTCATTTCAAAAGTTAGTAAAAGAAGGAAAATTTAAAAGCCTGATAGTATCGTCTGCGAGTAAGTTATACCCTCCTTTCTCTGTACGTATATGAGTATATAGATAGAACGTAAGTGGTAAGCAAAGACAGGGTGTACCGTGGAAGATTGGTTATTGCCACAAATTCATATAATAGGATTTCTGCCTATTTCCTACCTATTAACCGTAGCAATTCATCTTCTACCTCTACCTATATCTATCCAACTCCTATTCCTCATCGCGATATTCCTCCTTGGTAAGTACCACTTCGCTCACTACCTCTACCCATCTCGCTCTCGTTATACAAAATTTTACTACATTTTCCTCCCTCGCATACTCTTACTCAAACTCAACCTTCCCTCCTACTCAACGACAGTCAAGATTACCACCTAGTGTATATATATATATATATATATACCTTTGCGTTCAATTCTTATAGCTTCATTTTATTTTTATTTTCATTTTTTTTTCTACCCCTACAATTTTATAGAGGAAGAAGGGAAAAAACGCGTATCAACCTCTTTTTTAAACCACATACATGTAAGTATATATATCGTTCGATGTATTACCAAGAAAAAAATATATATTGAGTTTCTTTCGTTTCGTTTCGTTTTGTGTTTTTATTTTTTTCATTAAAATGTAATTAGAAAAACTGTAGAGTAAAAATATGCTGGAAAATGTTTGATAATTTTCCCCTTTGCCCCACTATTTTTTTTCTTCTACTTCTTCTTCTTGTTCTTCTTTTTAGTTATAATCCCACCCTCTTCGTATTACCAATTAATGATAATTTCTTCAAACACGTATGTATATAAAGGTATAGAGGTATGTATATAAGATCGTTAGAATAATGAAGGCGTAATCAAGACTGGGTATACTAAGCTAGCAGAAATCTGGCTTAGAATGGCCTAATTAGCGGCGACGACAAGTCTTGTTCTGAATATCAATTAAATAACCCCTTTTGCAGAGGTATAAGGTATTAGAATTTAACTTTATATCAGATATTCAAATTTATCTTACGATTTTGTTACCGTAGCTATAATATACCATAAACGTTATAGAATTTTATTCACCGAATTATTCAAATATATAGATTATAGATAATCAATCGCAGAAGAAAGAAAAATTAAAAATTATGATCACAAGAATTATTTTCATCATTAAAATAATCACCAGAATTTAAATATGGCTCGAAAATATCCACTCGATCCGAAAAAATTATGTACAAATCAATTAGCCAATTTGTTTATAGTTTTACTAAAAATACGAAATTTAATAATTAACGACGTGTCAAACGACTGCAGGACGTTTGAGAATTTCCTGACAATTCTAGGCTCCTTTCCTATCGCCTTAACTTGGAAAATTAATGAGAAAAGCGAGCAAATATTTTCACACAGTGATTTTTTTTTTTTGTGGCAAAATTTAATAGCACAGAAAATAAAAATTATGAGTGAGAATTCTATCGGTGAATAGTAAATACTCAACTACTCATGAAACTTGTACTTGACAATGAGACGAAATTTTGCAGGGAAAGGGTTCGATAACTATTCAATCTCTCTTGAACCCTAATTCACGACGAAATTTATCGTCATTCGGTATATAATTAATGACAGTGGGTCACAATAATTATCGGAAAAGTTTATTTACTTAGGATGAGATAACGACGTGAAAGTTTTCTCTGAAAAGGCATACGCCAGCCATACCTATATCGATTGGTTGCTTTCAAGTTTACGTTCTTTTATATATATGTATATATAATTTAGGGGTGTAGGTATATATGTATGAATTTATATATTTGGGGACGAACGAACCAGCGAGACAATTAGAGAGTTTGTGATTCATTTTTTGTCCGAAAAGAAAGAAAAAAAAAAAATGTAGGTTGAAAGTCAATTATCCTGAAACAGCAGAACGAGTGAACCTCTGATCCACCCAGAACGTGCTACAGTAGTCCCAAACTCTGTAATTAGACAAATTTTTTTTCCCTCAAGTCTGGGCGACAAAAAGAAATAAAAAAAAAAAATTTTAAAACCATGAAAAAGCATAACTTCGAAATGGTCGGGATATATCTCGGGTAGACGTATATGGCTTTGTATATATGACCACATATGTATAGATTATTCCAGGATTATATGTACGTAGGAAGGTAATTACGAACAAGAGCCCGGAAACGGTTCCCTATGGAGATACACTCGCGAGCAAAAACCGGGTTTATCAGTTGCCCTGGGTGTCTCGTAATTTCCAAGTTAGAAAAACTGTTCAGAAAAAGTAGAATAAAGAAGAAGATAAAAAAAAAACGACAAAATTCATTAACTTCAGGTTTTTCTGGCAAACCGTTGATCGTATGGAAAAATTTCGTTAACATAAAACACGCGTCTAGTTTAGTACGAGAACTTTTGGTTAAGACATTTTTTCGAGAAGTTAATGGTTTCCGAAATAATTTGAAAAACAATTATTCACGTAGAAGAAATTAAACGAATCAAAAAGTAGAACCAAAAAAAGACGATATTCAATAACTGCAGGTTTTTCTGGCAAACCGTTGATCGCATGGAAAAATTTCATGAACATAAAACACGCGTCTGGTTTAGTACGAGAACTTTTGGTTAAGACATTTCTCCGAGAAGTTAATTGTTTCTGAGATAATTATAGACAAAGAATTACATTTAGACAGGATATTTATACGTGCGTGTTAATCTTCTTACGCAAAGGGTTTTCGGAACCATTAAGAGTATTTTTTTTGGTCAAGGGTTACCACAATCCGTACGTGACCGATATTGTGGATACTGAAACCGGCAGAGAAAGAATAGAAAAAAAAAGGGGGATGAGAAGAGATCCCCCGATCCTCGAGAGAGAAAAAAAAAAAGGTAACGAGACACAAGGGAATTCCAACAACCCTATTTAGAGAAACGGAACACGTAACAGATATTTACCGACAAAGAAATAACGCTGGAGAAATGGAGGGATGGAGCGATATGACAACTCGTTTAACGCCGAAAATCATCCCCTGCTCAAATGTCAAGGGGCAAGTTTATCCATGATAAAAAGGTTAGACGACTAGAAGAACAACCGTCATTCTTGAAGCTCGAAAAAAAAAAAAAAAAAAAACAAAGGGTCGCTTCTAAGACCGCAGTTACCTTCCATAATGTCAAAAAAAGAAAAAAGAAAAAGGAAAAAACTTTTTCAAAGGGGATCATTGTGTGCTTTTCATTCACACCGACTAATTAAACTCAAAAAAAAAAAAAAACCAACCCATGTACTTAATTAATGAAAATACCATCAGAGTTTAAGTTGCAAATAAAATATCGAAAGTTCGGATTTATTTTCCAGATTCTTTCATGACTGCAGACTCGAGGGTGTAAATTATCGTCGAAATTCTAGAAAAAAAAAGAAAAACCGTCGCTGTGCTAAATGTCATATAGCTAAAAACTAAGAAAAAGAATTTCCGCTTCCGGAAAAGTACGCAAGGTAAGAAAAACATTATAAACAAAAAGGTGGATGAAAAAAAAAAAGGAAGAAAGGTTGTCGAACGTTATTGGTAGCGAACGGCAGGAGGTCGTAAAATACAGCCGGGACACGGAGAGGTAAGTGGTTATAAAAGAAACTGCAGACTGAACGAGAGACGCGGTGAGAAGAGAAGAGAAGAGAAGAAAAGAGAAGAGAAGAGAAAAAGGAGAAAAAATAAAAAAAAAAACGGTAAGGTGGGGAAAGAAAAAGGCACCCTTCTCCGAGGTATAACGATAACCAAGACTGACGAGGGATGGTTGGTTTTTACACAATATGGTTAAGTACCCAGAAGTGGAAGTGAATGTGAAACAGCGAAAATGTTGTGCAATTAGAGATAACGAGTGTGATTATACCTAAATGAATTTGTCGGCATACGAATACTTGGGCTGAATGATAATCAACCCCCTACTACAACAATCATCTATAGGTACGTTTTTAAGAAAGAGGCGTCGATTATACGAGTGACGTTAATAACGGTAAAAAAAAAACAAAAAAAATGATAAAAAATATATATTTCCAAGAAAATAAGAACACACATTTTCTCGAGATATAAAACGCCGGATAGCATACCGGAAAAGGAATACATTATAACAAACCACTCACTCCCTTCCTTCCTTCTTTCTCTTTCTCTTTCTCTTCATTCTATTTCTCTCTATCAACCCTCTCAAAGTCTCGGCCAAACTCATTAGCATAATCCATCTATCGGTGGGCCGCAGTTTCGTCCGTACCATTCCCTGGTGTGTATGTTGAAGAACCCTTTTGGTCTAAGAGGGTGTATATGTGTGAGTATTTTGTTTAGATGTGTGTTAAAGTGATGGGGTATAAGCCAGAAGGGTTTGAGGCTGGTATATATCCTTAATTTCCTTAATTTCTGGACCCATTTGAGCAACGGAAGTACAGAAAATCGAATCCGAAGTGGTCCTAGAAGAAATTCGGCATAGTCGTTGCGGAGGAAAAGAAAAAAAGAAAAAAAAAAAAAAATCAGGACCTACTGCTGAGTCAAGAAACTATACGAACTTGATGAGAAGTAAAAGGGGATGCGGAGACACGATAGAAAAAGCACTAAGAGATGGCGTAAGATATAAATCTCCGAAAAACCGAATCTGGAAAACCCTCAGGGTTTATAAAAAAAAGTTACTTAAAATTTTCACAAAGTAGAACACTCGATGTACCTTTCATCTTATTATCAATTTTTCTCCTTCTCCTTCTCCTTCTTCTTCTTCTTCTTCTTTCTCGAAAATTCTGAAGAGTGAAAAGAGGAAAAGAACTCGATTGAAAGATTTCTCTCGCTGATATTATCAACGCTGGGATATAAGATAACAAAATAATGAAGAGAAATTTTAGAAATCATGCAAAGAAAAAAAATAAAAATTACTCCCCGTTTTATTATTTTTTTTTTTGGTTTTACCGTCAAATTTCTTCACGCCAGCTTACGACTACCAGAAATAAAACAACGACAGTGTCTACCTACTTAACAACCCACATGTATACTTTGGTATAAAAGCACGATGGCGTTATGAAAGTTGATGGAAATCGTTTCTAAAAGTGTCAACGTTTATCTTCAACTTAAACGTCACGCGTCATTCTACTCAAGCCGTAAGATGTTACGGTTGCTTTTACTCAGAGATGAAAAAAAAAAATTTTTTTATCATACATTGCACGTCGTTTTTGAAGTGGGAAAAAATTTCTTTTCATACTTTATGATAAAGAATAAAATCATCCTGCATTCACCCTCTACTTTAATTCTTAGCTAAATCTCGCGGCTAGATGTTAATACGATAAAAGTTATTCTTTAGATCCGAAAAGCTTTTCTCTATTCTTTACAATCAACCTTTCAGCGTCTCGATTTTTACCAATTTCGTTGAATGAAATTAGGTATTCGATCAACGCGTTTTTCCACAATTATTATTTTTTTTTTTTATATCATATACAACCGCGGGAAATTCCGACGTTGACAACCATTCAATACGACTAAAAATTGTGGAATTTCTGACTGTACGAAAAACACCCTATACGTTACGTCGTAATCGGAACGAAAAATTCCATTCAATTTTTACTTTTCTATTCTTTTTTTTTTCTCTCTTTTTTTTCATTCATCTATATTTACGGCTGTAACCAATCATTCAGAATACGGTCTTTCATCGCAGGACATTTCATCGCGTTGCTAAATTATTGGGCGTTATAATTTCGCAGGATTTTATGGGTATATACCGAGAATATTCTGTGAGAGTAAACGATCCCCTTCCTACGGCAAAACCAACACCGGTGCGGACCGCGTGCGTGAGGCTTGTTCGGGAGGGGATGCAATGCTAATGACACATCATTCCCTCCCGAACAAGCCTCACGCACGCGGTCCGCGCCGGTGTTGGTTTTGCCGTAGGAAGGGGATCGTTTACTCTCACAGAATATTCTCGGTATATGGAAAATATGGGTATATGCATGTACCTATCTGTATCGTATTTTTCACTATATCGGAGGGTATACTCTATATATTATATATGTATATCTGTGAAGTAGTGTCTCATCGTTCTGACAATATAGTCTGACTAAAAACCGTTCGAAAATGTCAAAACGAGAGATGGAGGATGCGGGGATATCAACAGTTGCATCTGTACGCTAGTTTTAGCTGGGAGCTGATGCAAGTGACAGTATTTTATTGCGGCAATTATTCATCAGAGAAAAAGCGCAAGCCTGCAGATGTTGAATCGTTTCAGTTCAACCTACATAGAGTACCTATAGGTACAGCAAACTTCTGTTTTTTTGGTTTTTTTTTTGTTGTCTTTTTTTTTATTTTCAATTTTATTTTCACCACTATACGAGGGAACAGAAAAATTAATAACTCCAAAAGTTTACTGCCATATAGTTCAGAAAACAACTCGACGTTTTTACGAACCACGAACTTTATTTATTTTTATTTTTATTTTTTCACTATTCAACACATCGTCATGATATTTATTCACATGAATTAGTTTCAAGCTACCATATACGGTATTAGAGTAAACGTAGGTAAATGGGAAATTAATATGTCGAAAAATAAAAAAAAAAAAAAAACATTTTGCAGTTTTAAATCGGTGCTTTATATGGAATGAAGGATTGCCATGTCAGCACATTAGCGCCGTATGTTATACAGTAAAAAATTCGAAATGTAGGACAGACTTTGATATATGGTAGATCATTGCCTGAGGGTGATATTTGCACAGGTGTATGCGAATATCATGGAAATGATATATATAATTATATAAGAAATTTGATGCGAATGCAATTTTATCCTGGCACATTTCATATCAGACATCATTACCTCGGTCGGGTTTGAGTTGCGAATTCGTTTTCAAGCGATTTAGAACTTTGGAGTTCGGAATATTTAAACTCCGAAATTCCAGAAGTCCAGAAAATTTTGGTCTACTTCTCAAGTGTGAAGACAAAGGGATCGTTTATTCAAATCGAGAGTCTTAAATCGATAACTTTATGATATCGTAAATAATTGTGAAGATTTGGAAACTTTATTTTCTCCAAATAGTGAATCTGATGACGATTAATCAATCAATGAATCCCAAGCTATTAAAGACTGAACGAATCCATGTGAATTTTCAATTTTCGGAAGTTTTGGCTTTCGGGATTTTCTTAGTTTCAAAGTTTTTTTCAAATCAGCTATGTATTATACTTTCAGTAAACTTTAGCCCGGCCCTGTTATCACAACGACGAAAAGCATCCCCTGAGTTCGACTAGTAACTCAAAAGCAGAAATGTTTGATAATGAAATAAAACTAAAACGAGAGCAAAAGTTGATAGACACTTTCGCGATAGCTTTCAATCGGCAATACCTCGCCTGGTCAATCTCTGGAATTGATTCTAAACTATTCAACAACGGATTTCGACGGGTTTGGTATTTCCCTTTATACGGGAATCCACTTCTCGCCCTCGCGGTATTTGAAATCTATTTATTCGAGTAGGATTAGATGCACGACATATATATATATATATACATGGCTGACATGTCCAGAGAATCGAAACCAGGCTAAGTATATAGGATACTTGTTGCCACTTTGTGCCAAAAATTACATTCGTACTCTACATCACAATAGTTTTCTACCTCGCGATTTTTATCTCGACAAATTTCTCCATCAGAAATAAGATGGATCAAAGCCACTATTTCCAAAAACAAAAAAAAAACAGAATATCTCTCCACAATTTGGTTACAAGCTGAGATATAAACAAAAAAAAAAACAAAAAAAAAATCTTCAGTACTTATTTCCCCCGGTGTTTAGTTGTTCAATTACATCTATTTTTCAGTTTAGGGTATGACGAGGGGTCAGTCGATCGGGAAAGGTTCGCTAAACCCACAAATCCGGAGTAAATTGAAAACCCAAGATTGCGTTGGCAGACATGGGCTGCCTGATAGAATGACTGACTGCAGAATTTATTTGCCGGAAATGTCAGGGGATGTATAGGTGTTTTTATTTTTCCTTCTTCTCAAATGTACCGTGAGAAACGAGGCTGTTCGATATTTGGAAGAAAAAAAAAGAAAAAAAAACGGGAGTTGCTTCTCTCCCTCCGAAAAACCTTACATTATCACCTTTTAAATCGTATCGGTAATAGAAAATGTGTACAAAAATTATTGGAGTAAGCGTTTATACCCTAAGCTTTGCGATTTAGATACCAAAAGCAAAAAGATAAATTTTCGGGTAAGGTTGACCTCGAAATCGAGTTTCAAAAGAGATACACTATCGCGTGGGCGTGACTCTGCAACTGTCAGAGGGATTCGTACGGTGAGATTAGAGTTCCGCTCGTTAAAGGGTGGTCAAACTTCTCTCGTGACCGCAATGGACCATCATCGGACGACGAGATTTCGTTTGTGTCTATAGATTCGGAAAAAAGATCGAGTTGTAAAAATGTGAAAAAATTTCCATGAGATATATGAACTAGCTGTATAAACGTCGTATAAATTTGTCGAGGTAGTCGCAAAAATGGACTCCGATTGACAGAGAGAGAAAGAGAGAGAGAGAGAAGAAAAAAAAAGAATTTGTGTAATTGGACACGACGAGGAACTAGCGATAAATCGGGGGTAAAAAAAATATTGCTGAATATTTCATATCGCTACGATGTATAATTCGGGGGATGAAAAATGGTGAAAAATTTCATTTTTCGCTAAAAGATAAAAAATAAAAAAAAAAATTAACGATAGTATTTTTATCGCTGTGTTGGTGAAAAGTAAGAACCAACAAGCGAGTTGTGAACTTCGACTACTATGGTAGCTGTCGAAATTCATTAAACAATATAGAGTTAACTCTGGGTACACAGAACCGGACTGGTAATCCTCCCGGGCAGACGGAGAGCCTCCAGTCCTCTGGTTTCAAAGAACAAACAGAGAAAATCCCTGAGTTTGATTGAACTCAAAGGAATCTAGTGTGCTAACATAAGAGTAAAGAGAAGACAGGAAAGAAAAGGAAAGGAAAGAAGCTTGTGTAGACGTCGCGTGGGACAAATTTGATGGTTTTTCGTATACGCACATGTATATATATGTGGAATGTGATTGTGTGCACAGGAAAGCCAGGGTTGAACAAGTTTCATTTTGGTATTGCTCTTTAAGGTTTTTCATCTCGAAACTCTTAAATGACTATACCCAGAAGGGCGAAAAAAAAGTCAAGAAACAAGAGACCCTGGGTCTTTGGAAAAGTTTTCTTCGGGTAAACTCAAATGCACAACTCGTGATTCCCACTGACACGTACTCATATATACCTATACAGGCATATTAGGTATATGTACGTCTCTGCTATGTTTTTCTACAATTTTTTCCTTGTTTTTTTTTTTTTTTTGGCTTTACAGATCATTCTGATAATAATCTATATCAGGATTCGCGAAAAGAATAAAAAAATACAGAGAATTACAAAGATGATGAAGTGAAATCGTTAAAAATCTAAAAATTTTCAAACAATTTTCCGCGTAAGGTAAAATCTCTAATTTACTAAATTTTTTTCTAAATTTTTTGTGCAGTAATGAAAAAAAAAAAACCACAGAACGGAACTATTCGTCGCTTCAGAATATGGAAATATAAAATGAGATGTGAGATGAAGGGCGGGCAATGAATGGGTAGTAATATTTCGTATGGGGGTGAACAAAAAAAATACGAAACAGTCCCGTATCCTATTTCTCGTTTTTTTTTTTGACAAAGTGTTGGATATATATTATATACCTAAATATATATACCAAAGAACGATATCTTCGGGGTTTTATACAGAGTGGGGTAGTGTTAAGTTATTTTGACGATATACCTAGTAGTCTTGATGCGACAAACAAACTTGAAGTAAATCCGCACTTACCTAAACGAGTTTTTGTTTTCACTTCCGTCATCTAAGTCGTCGTTGTCGTTTTCGTTTTCGTCGTTGTCGTTATTATTATTATTATTGTTGTTGTTGTTGTTGTTAGGCTATAAACTAACACCCTCCTGAGTATACTAATAATTCCTTTGAGATTCGAAGTACTCTGACTCTCAAATGAAGTAAAAAATTACCCAAAGAGAATGTAATACTTAAAACACTCTCGAGTTACTAAAAAATGAAAAAGAAAGAAAGGAAAAAAAAACGAAAAAAATAATTGGCTAGAATTTAAGATCGTGGTATTATACCTTGGAAAGAAATTTGTCTTCTAATAACTGGAATATATAGAAAAACATATATTCTATTCCCTAAATTCTTTTTCATACTATAATTCAAATTTATTTCACAAATTTTACGGAGCATCATTAAGAAGAAGTTAGTATGGGGTGTCGTAGGTTACAGATCGCGTCTAGTTCGTCGAATTTTGACCAGATTTTAAGAAAATATTCCACATCGATGTCATTTCGGAGCAAACAAATGATATTTGATGAATTTCATTTCTATATTAAAGAAAAGGATCTGATTTGAGAAAAAAACAAAAATAAAATCGTACGATAACGTGAAACAGTGCACAGAAATAATGAATTATATGTCGGTGCATATATTAGTCAATTACACGCAGAAATTAGTCGTTTATGGTATGAATATATATTTATTTATTTATTTATTTATTTATTTATTTATTTATTTATTTATAGTATATATAAACCGTAAAGCGTTTGTGTCCTGCGATGCATTGCAGCGTTATTTTGCAAAGTAAATATCATATTTACTTTCTGGATTAAATACAGTAACGACGGGGTTTATGATATACACATAGATACATATAAATGTGCATATACACAGCATCTGTGTTCAAACAACTATCTAACGATGAACGAGTTAATATTTCTGAAATTAGTCTAAATATAGCTGGTTAATCGTACCTCATTGACTAAAACCGTATAATTACTTAATCAGAGAGTTGAATTTCATTGAATTCTTTTTTTTTTCTTTATTATTATGATTATTATTATTATTTTTATTACATAGTACCACGAGGAGAAATCTCACGGTTGAAAAATGAGAAGGAAATTAATGAAAATTTTCATTCGATTGTTATTATCAAGAGTTGAAAGAAAAAAGTCAAATTTTTGAAACCAGAATGAGAAAGAAATAAATTTCTTCTTTTTTTTTCTGATTTTTTATCGATGACTAATAAAAGCAATTAAATTGGTCAAATATATACTGTACCTATATATATATATATATACACACATGAGTATATACAGCGGTCGTGAATCGTGTTTAAATATTTGTGAAGAGAATGCGAGGGATCGATCGATTAATTAACGTGAACAGTTTCGTTGTTCGTTTATTGGGTAGGTATTACCCAATTACCTGTACCTCGTTTTGTAACATCGATGGGGTCGCGAGAAGAACGGGGACAGGGGGGTGGATGTTACTCTGAATTTAAATGAAACGGTTAAATTCAAATTAAAATCAACATAAATGTAATTCGCAATTAGTTTAAACTACTAGCCTATGCTGATTCACAGAGGCCTTTCTACTTACATACCTATATACGTATACTATTCGCATATAGTACATATATGAAAAAGAAATAAGTAAAGGGATTTCACCCTTTCGGCGTAAAAAAAAAAAAAAATAATAATCGCCGAATCATCGCAACCTGAAATCTCTGAAATTAAGATAAAATACACAAAACGGCTTCAACAGAAGATGAGAAAAATAAAAAAAGGAAAAAGAAAAAAACTTACCGGAGCTGTAGCGGTTCTGGCTAACTGCGACTGGGTTGTTGTTAGCCTCAGTTGTAGCTGGAGCTGGTGGATTAGGATTCTGTCTTTCGGAAGCTGGACCAACTCCAGCAGATGCTGCACTCACGACTGTGGCTGATGGTCTAGATGCCCACAAACTACAAGAATCACAGCCTTCGGCTGAACGGGTTGAAAGACGACAACAGGACCAACGTTTTCCACTCCAAAGTCCAGAGTGGTAGCGTCCACTCAGACCAGGATTTTCACTACAGACTGTAACGAGTCAGAAAAGAGAAAAAAAATTAAAAAAAATATTTCGTTGAATTTAGGGATTTTATTATTCTTTAACGAACCATGACCATGTTTCATGGAGTTCGAGGGAATACTCAAACTCAAAGATCATTCAGAACTCTGTGTTACGTCGATATTCCTTTATCCCGCACTCCTCATATCGGTCCTTAAATTCCAAAAAATTTATTTTCCACGATTTGTGAAAGAAAGAAAGAAAAAAATCGTCAAAATTATCTTCGTTATCATCTTGCGTTTTCGGGATTCGATACTCACCCAAGGGAAATCTCTTTTACAATTAGAGTCACCGGAAACACGTGTGTAAGGGTGTTAATGCGTGATAGCACTTTTCCAATTATCATTATTATCATTATTATTATTATTATTATTATTATTGTTATTATATTTGCACGTTTAACAAGGTAGTGAAAACTGTATGAGTTGATTTATACGAGCTCGTGGAAACGCTAATTGCTCGTTAGCAAATCCCGAACAACGCGAGTAGTAGTAGGGAGAGGATAGAAAATTTTATGGAGATATAGATACGGAGATCTATCTGTAATATATATGGCAACCATTACGCAGATTTATATGTATATATATATACCTAGTTACAAAGTTAGTTATACTCGAGGTGATATTCTCGATATACGGCATTAATCATCGTTCCGATATTTCCACGTATGATTTTTTTTATCATATTTATTTGATACCATGAAAACCATAATACAGGCGTGGTTAAAGTTAAACGTGAAAATAAAATTCACCCAACTTTGTCTTTTTTTTTTTTTTTTGTTAATAGAGGATAAAGAAAAGAACGAAGAAGAAGAAGAAGAAAAAAAAAGACAAGAATAAAGTTGGAAAATGACGAAAAAAAAGTAAAGTAAAATAAAATAGAAGAAGAAAAAAAAAGAAACAGAACGAGGGAAGTGTCAGTTGGAAAGTAAAGAAAAAGTTCCAAATCTTATGTATGTTAGTATAAGTATATAGACATATATATACATATTATATATATCTACTACACGTCAGGAAGTTCGTTGAGGGTTGAAGCTTGTATCTATACTTTTGAACACCTGAGTATAACGTCGAAAAAAGTAAAAAAAGTAAAAAAAAAAAAAGAAAAGATTTTCAACTTTTTATTTAGCAGAGACTCGATGCGCTGGATCTCGCCCTTAGAGCGACTACTCTACCCCTCTGATTCTTCCTTGAGTATAACATAAGCATGCGATGTAAAGTGTCATCTTTTCCCTTTTCCTTTTTTTTTTTTTTTCTGTCTTTTTCTTTTTCTTTCCATTTCCCACTTTTTCGACCGTGCAGTTAAGTTTCCGCATTCTCAAGTATCGCGGGACAAAGGATTTTTCAAGAGCCCAAAGAAAAGAAAGAAAAAAAGAAAAAGGAACGAATATGAGGTGAAAAAAATTATTCGTTTGTATGACGATATTATAGAGGCTTGATTAAATCTCCGGTAAAATCGTAATAATCCACGTAATCAATTAATCATCATCCCTTCAATTATAGAGTATTTATTAAATCAATGGGAAAATAATGATAATGGGATTCGTAATTTCTATAGATTTTTTTTATTGCGCTGAATAGGGCTGGACGTGTATTCTGGTAACACTATAGGTATTTCAACTAATACGAAAATAAGAAAGTAAAGAAGAAAAGCAAAAAAGGGGATGAAGAAGCGTTTCGCTTGAGGCTAAGACGAGAAGGAAGAAATAGAAATAGAAAAAAGAAAAAAAAAAATTATATGTCGTCCATCTCATGGCTATAATGGGGGCTGCACTTTACCGGGCGCCTACGTATACCATCTCTTAGAGAGAAAATAAGAGAAAAATAGAAAAGGGAAGAAAGAGGAGAGAGGAGAGATAGGAGTTGATGGTGTAGATGGAAAAGCAACGTCCTAGTGAAATACGTATATGTATGTAGCGAAATACCCATAAGACGATACGACAAATGGAGCGAAAGATTGATTGTAACGTTGGAAAAGCAACTGGATATCCTGACCACGATGATTTGAATGAAAAGAGGAAAGGATCGAAGAAGTAGGTTTAATTATAGCCTCAGTTATGAAAAAACGATAAGAATTTTTTTGAAAAATAAACGTGCGAATATAATTTTTGAATATATTTTTTCCAACCCTTGCGTCGTATACCTACATATATATATTATACCTATGTATATACGTACAATATATATCTATATACATACATACCTCTATATACCAATTTCTTAAAGTCTGATAAGTAATAAATATTTATGCGTACAAATTTGTATTTCAGGGTTTTTTTTTTTTTTCTTTTTTTTTCCCCTTCTAAGGACGGGGGGATAAAGAAAGAATTTTCCTCACTTTCCATAAACATAAAATCGCTCGCTATGTAAGCGACGATAAGAAAAAATAAAAATAATAAAGCAAAAAGAAAAGAAAATATTATCAATGAGTCAATTTTTTATTTTCTTTTTTGCTATAATATTCCAAATTTTAACATAACTTTTGTTTCCTTTTTTTCTTTTCTGTAATATTTTTATACATACCCCCGCAATATAATATGTATATATATATAATATATATATATAGGATAAACATATAACATATAATATACCTATATTCGTAAAATAATGCAACAAGGTATGAAAATGTTAATCGGTTACATGAACAAAGCTGACGTTTATTCGAGAATTTTTGCATGACCATTAGCCGCTAATTGGTGAAAGAAGAAGCTTTGTGAAAGCTTCGTTTTTATTTTATTTTTTTTCTTTTCATTTTTTCACATTATTTTTACGAGTTTCTATTTTTTTTTCATTCATATTCTTTTTCTTTTTTTTTTTTTTATATCGTTTTTATCCTTTTCTTTTTTTGGAAGGGGGTATATCTAAAGCAAATCTGTCGAGTTTATTTAACATCGTACATAACATCGTAACGTAAAAGAAGAAAAATAATGAAAAATTAGAAGGTAAAAAAAAAAAAATATATTAAAAAAAGTAAAAAGCTCGTCTCGTTTAGTTTCGTTCAGATTTTGCAAATTTTATATAAAAACTTTATACCCTTCTTTGAGTTCTGCTATGCAAATTCAGAAAACGTTAAATAAGGAAGGAAGGAAGGAAGGAAGGGTGAATATCATTTTTCTAATATACCTACCTATACATTTGTCCAAAAGTTTAAACGAACGAATTAACGACTCTATATTTAACGATACGATAAAATGACGGAAAATTAAACTACATATACATATATGTATGTATTCGTCTGTGTGCGTGTGTGTATAAGGAACTATTACAAACTCCCATTAAACTGTCGTTTTATAGTTTTAAAATATTCACCCTCTTGGTCTCAACCCCCTCCATAATACTCCTCTCTTCCTTATAACACTTTCCCATTCCACAGATTTTTCTATCAACTTTTCATGCATTTTCATCGAGAGAGAATTAAACTTTAGGTAAGTTAACTAAACTTCTGTAATTATTATTATTATTATTATTATTATTATTATCAACTAGAAAGGCTTCAACTTAATTTTACTTTGCTTCGCTTACTTCTCTTGTTCGTAATTAATTTTTATAATTCAATTCAACTCAATTCAGTTAGAAAATTTTCTATTCAGTTTATCCCTTTTCTCTCTCTCTCTCTTTCTTTTTTGTTTTTACCTTCTTTACTATACGTACCTATACTTTCTTTATCAAAAACAAAAAAAAAACTCAAAATTACTAATAAATTAATTTAGCTAATCAATTTAGGATATATTATTAATAAAAAACGTGAACTGAGGTCTCAAGTTCTAATTTTTGTTTTTTGGTTGATTACATTCGACGTAATCTTAGAAATTTTCGCACTCGTAGTTAGAGAAAAATAATAAAAAAAAAAATGTTCATTTACTTTTTTACATAGTACTGCATGTAATATAAGTATCTATAGAAATCGTAAATATCGTCTGACTATATACTCTAGGTCATAACTTTTTCAGATTGTTAGGGGTGGTTATAGCTATATGTATATTAAACACATACAGATTCGTATATCTACGCTATATTCATATATCGTGATAAAAACGATTTGTTAACCAAAATCGCTGGGGTTTATACAGAGTTTTTTTGATATATATATATAAGTAGGTATAAGATTCATAGCTGAACTACCCGGACGAATTCAACCTCGTCGATAGAATGAATAACAGTTTCAGAAGAATCTTTTTACCATATATATATACTTTTACTGTAGATATATAACCGCGCTTATATACATCAGAAAATATTTACTTTTAGCGAAAAAAAAAAAGAAAAAACCCGAAAAAAACTTGCAGTAAGGTTCTTCTGTATCAAATTTAACAAATTTTATATTCTTTCTATTCGTTTTTTTCCGAAATTCTAAACTTTCTTAGTTTTTTTTTTTTTTCAACCCTCCGTACCCCCGAACGACTTCAAAATTCAAATTTATCTTTCCTCGCTGAATAAAACGAGAGAGAGAAAGAGAGAAAAAAAAAGGGAAAAAATTCGCTGACTCAAGAGAATCGAAAATAAAATAAGAAAAAGAAAAAGGAAAAAAAAAAACGAGTAAATTTCCTGGATTTATTATCACCCTGCGCGGTCCGGGTATGTAATCTAGATATAGTAGAGTAATAAAAAAAAGAAATCAGATTATATGTAGATTAGGGTGTTTAAAAATTAGAAGAAAAAAGGAAAGAAGAAAAATATTAAAGAAAACAATTTTTTTTTCTAAATTTTTTTCGACGAAATTTGAAATTCAATATTTTTTTTTTAAGAATTTTGCGAACGTCGAAAAAAATCTTGCCTCGTATACCTATGTGGATCTACCCTACTACGTAATATGACTAAGCGCGGAGTGGAAGAGGAGACCCTCGTCGTCCAGGTCGAAACCTTGAGCGCGGATTACCTCGGAGATTTTTCGAGTAGAAAGAGGATTTCGTTGGTTTTGTGTCTCGTCTACTTTCTCGACTTTTTCCAAATAAAATTCGTACATATGTACCTACTTATGGTTTTTCGTAGAATTAGGGAAACGACGTAACGTATGTGTGGGTGATCATAAGGGAATATTGAGAATTTATTATTCGTGCGAATTGCAAAGAAGATTTATAAAAATTACCGCGTAAGTTTATAATAATATGAAATAAAAAGTAATAAACAAAGTATAAAGAATTAAAAACCAAATAAAGTTAGCAAAAGTAAAATAGAATCGGGTCAAGCTATCCAATTACCGACTAGTCAGGTGCACCTCTAACATCTCTATACGTAAAAACTACCTACCTCGCACATTTTCCTTTCTTAATCACTCGCACGCGAAATTCAACGCGAGGTAAGTAGGTTGAGGTGCGCTAAACAGTCTATGAACGTACATTTTTCTTTATTTTTTTTTCTTCTTTTTTCTAATCCGCAAACGTAAAGTTGTTAAAAAATAACAATAATTATAATACATTAAACGAAGTAACAAAAAAAAAAAAATAACATAGAATCCATGTATTTGTTCATTATTTTTTTTTTTTTAATAATGATAAGAATAAAAAAGAGGTTGGAAAGTGTTATCAGAAACCGCTTCTCTAATGCTAAAGAGGCATAGAATTTTTTTTTTAATTTTCGTTCGGTCGCATTAGAATCACTTGAAATGGATAAAAAAGGTATATAATGCCAAAAGGGCATATCTTTTTTGACATAGGCCCTTTTGGTTTTGAGAAAATGATATTTTTTCTTCTTCTCCTTCTTCTTCTTCTCACTTTTTATGCTATTTTCATGTTTTCGATGTGATAGGCAAACTTTGAGAAAACTATATGCTCTTTTGGTTTTAGTATAGGTATAACCTTTTTCTTTTTAGTACTATCTAGGCAAGGTTCGTAGAAAAATATTATTCCGAGATAAGGGCTTATCGCATATATTGCTTTAGAGAGTTGAGTTCGTAAAGGGTGCTGTGGCAAGGGAGGGAGGGAGGGAGGGGGAGAACGTAAGAAAATGTAATTCAACGAGTATAAAGTCTTTTTCGTCGTCTTATTCTTTCCCTACTCTACTGCAAAGAAAAAAAAAAAAAAAAGATGCTATCTGTTATTCAGATTGATTCGAAATTTGTATATGCGTAGTAGGGGGTACTTTGAAAAAATAAAAAAAATAAAACAAGGGAAAAAAAAGTATTTTCAAATTTTTACACACACGAATAAGTCAGACATTATATCAAACTTATGAGAAATTTATTCTCGAAAAGATTGTAAAGATTTTTTTTTTACCCTTTTGTTTTTTTAAATTATTTTATTTTAGTTATCCTCGTAATTATATAAAATAAAATTGTAAAAATTTAGTTCGAGAATAAATAATTTAATACATAAATAAATGAAATTACCTAAAATTTGTGTATAAATTTTATAAAAAAATATATTTATTTAATAAGAGGTGAAAAACTCACCGGCTCGGATGGTTTGGATCCAATCGGCCCGATCCTGATCTCGAGCAGCGAGAAGATATAAGGTATATTCCTGGCCAGCTTCCCTATAGCCAACTTGGAAGGGTAGTCCCGGGGGTACGCCACCCCCACCGCCCGCACTACCCGCTTCGCCAGCGGCCGCGTCGGCCACACCACCGACTCCAAGCTGAGCCGTTTCGACCACGTGGACGCTCTCGACCGCGATCCGGCCGCGTTCCTTGCGTCGCTTTTCAAAAAAAGAGAAAACAATTTTTTTTTAATATATTTTTGTATAAAAATTTGAACACAAATAAATAAAAAAATAAAAAATTGAGCGAAGGATTGAAAAGATATTAATTTTCGTATTGGTCAAGATCCATTTATTCATTTTTTGCTTTTGGTTTTACGGAATTTTTATAATTCATTTTATTAATATCCGCGAAATATATTTTGCAATTTATTATTATTATTATTATGTCTTATAGGGCCGGGTCAAAGTTCAGAATTTTGAATTTCGAATTTCAATATTTACAGACTCACAATTTTTAGAAAGTGTACTGAACCGGAAGTCTTCCTAGCCGATTCAAAAAACTTTTAAACAAAGAACAACGGAGGTTCAAAATTCCGAATAGCCAAAACTCCGAAACTTGAAATTCATTCAATGTTTAATAACTCGGACCGTATTGATCGTATCGAAACCAATATAAGTATGGTCAAATTAATCGTCTTGAGATTAACATTTTTGAAAAAGAAAAAAAAAAAAGTTCCAAAATGAAGTTATAGATTGAATTAAATAAAATGGGTTTTCGTAAAGAGGGTATCGATCAGTATGAACTATTTTTTGTCTTCAAATCCTGATAAATGGATAAAAATTTTCACATCTTTGGGGGCGCTTTCGGGATCCGAAATTATCAGATTTTGAATATTCCAAAACTGAAGTTTTGACGTTTCAATTTCAAATATTCCGAACGATCTCAAACTGATCCGGAACTTTAACCTGGCCCCTTATAGGTATATTATATTGTATCAATATCGTTGATATATGAAATACAATTTTTCTTTTTTATCCCAATATATACGCGGTTAGATATCTCTTCGATCTGTACAATTTTTCGCAAACTTTTATTTTTTTTGTTTTTTTCGTTTTTTCTTTCTTGCTTTCTTTCTTTCATTTGTATTTCTATATTATACTTCGTCTGGTTTCTCGTTGCCTCGACTCGTTTTCGTTCTCTTTCTCTTTAATTAAAAACGATCGCCCGTTAATTACGATCGCAGACAAGACGCGCGCGCTCTTCTCTTTTTCTTCTTCCTTCCTTCCTTACTTTCTTTCTTTTTTTCTTTCTATATATTTTTTTTGTTCTTCTACTTTTTCTTTCTTTCGTCCTTTTTCATCTTCATCCCTATTTCTCTTTCGCTCTTGATAATATCGAGAAAATATAATTGTTATAACGATAGATAAATTACAGGTCAGTCCAAGACTTGCGGAAAATGAACTGTCTGTCTTATATATAATATTTTACGATATACTATACGAGATATTCTCGATAGAAAATTTCATCGATTTCTATATCCAAGTATATAGCATTATTATCATTATTATTATCAATATCATTCATTTCTTTTTTATTTTTCAAGAATTTAGGTTTTTTCAGCAAAATTGTAAGAAATTAAAGGTCCAATTTTTTTCTAATCCCCATAATATAATTTTAATGTAAGATCGTATGAATTTCACATTTTTTTTTTCTTTCTTCTTTCTTTCTTCTAATGAAAATGAAAAAATTGTGGCGAGAAAAGATAGAGAATGAAAAATTAGATTAAAAAAAAATATTGAATAAAATCAGCGTGTTATACAAACGTATATAATACTATATGTATATTTAATATATATATATATATGTATGGTACATGTATACGCGTATGAACAGACCCTTGTCGCCGTAAAACCCCTAGTGGGTTACACCACACGACCCAACCACCCTGAAACACGAGAGCGGTCGACGGAAGTTCACGGTTCAACTACTGTGAGTAAATGGAAAAAAAAAAGCAAATAAATAAATGAAAAAAAAAAAAAAAGAAGAAGTAGAACAAACAAACGAAAAAAATAAATAAATAAATAAAAAATAATATACAAGAATGAAAGAAAGAAAAAAAATTGAAAAAAAAAAAAAATCCAGCGGTATAATTATGTAAATGGAATGAGAGAAATATACATATATCTATTATATAGAGTGTACATATACTATAAATAGGTATATTTTATTTATGAACAGGTATTCCGCGGTTGTAAAAAAATAAAAAACGGTGTAAAATTCAGGTTCACGATCGAAACACACAATTTTTATTATATTTTTTACCTATACATTATTTATGTGAATAAAAAGCAAATGAAATGAATAACATGAAATGAAATGAAATGAATGAATGAATGAATGGTATCAAGAGTAGTATGTAAATCAATTTTCTAGTTACTGAAATGATTCTTTTTACCTAATTAATCGTGGGACCTATGCTCTAACTCACTAATTACAGCGCAGACACGTTTAATTAGACATAATATGGTTATAGTGTACCTATATAATATCTATGTATACGTATATATATATACGTTTGGCTAAAATGTGCAGCGAGCAGTATGACGTAACTAAATTGGCAATAAGTAGGTAAACGAGCGTAAATGAGTGGTTTCTAGTCGTTTGCACACACAGGACCCAACAGCCAATTTTTATTCAATTGTTCACTTTAATTATTTGTCGTGTTATGAAAAAAAAAAAAAAAATTAGATATTTTCATTGAAATTTGATTTAAAGTTGAGAAGCCAAAAAAAGAAAAATGAAAATTTGAATAAGTGATAAGCTTGTAGGTACGATTCTAATCGTTTATAATAAAAATACGATTTTCGTAAGTATGGAATACGTGTGTTCGTTCGTAGATTTATAAACGGATTTGAAATATCGAATAAAGTAAAAGAAGAAAAAGAAACCCTCTCCCAGTCCCAGATTTTTACCCTCATTTTATTCTCAGCGGTGAAATATGGGTAAAAATGGTTTTTTGAATTTCGTCAAGTATAGGTAGAGATACTATATAGGGTAGTAGGTATACTAAAGCGGTTCGAAGATCTTTCTTCATCTCGAAAATCCTTTTCCAATCGTTCCCAACCCCTAAACGCGAATTTTTTTTTTTTTTTTTTCTCTTCTCTTTCAACGAAAAGAAGTCAGTCGACTGCACATACATACATATATATACCCACGTTACTCTATGTGTGTCAGAAAGAGGATTAGACACAACGGGTTTCCGAACGGTGACGACAATGTAACGATAAGCGGCTTAAGAATGTCGATCGAATCATCGAATTTCAGATTTTCCTGCACGCATAGGGTACGTGCGATTATTTATTATATACGACGCCTCTTCATTTATTTATTTATTTATTTAGTTATTTATTTATTTATATTTTCTATATTTTCTATATTTTCTATATGTTCTACAAAATTTTTAAATAAGATATCAACGTGAACGGTGAAAGCTGTTAACGAGATATATCTTACCTCCAGCGTTATCAATTGAAACTCCGGGCGCGAAATACGATTCTGATCTTCCGCCAGTCGATCTAATATTTCTTCGCGCCTGACCAGGCACGAAGACTGATAGAAAAATTGATGAAATTCTCCCACGTGGGATACGGTTATGATAATAAAACGTTATAATTATTAAAAACTGGATAAAAAATCAATTTGGTAAGGAAAATAATTTTTTCAACTTATTTAATCCTCGGACAAAAAAAAAATGGGTTGATTTCAAATAAAAACTCGAACTTATAATTTTTATAATTAAATAATATTTTCCTTCCCCTCCCTTTCTTTCTTTTTTTTTTTTTTGTTTTAGCTTCGTTTTTAATTCACAATAAATAAATATCACTCGTATATGTATGTGCTGATAAATTTGCAACACGCCACGCGCGGTTTAATCTATATTTAATATATTTGAATAATTTTAAATTCGTTTTTTGTTTTTTTTTTTTTTGTTTTTTATATAATTTAGTTTATGTTTAAAATAGCAAATTATAAATTTCCTTAAACGCAGAGAGAACTTTCGTAACGAATTGCTGACCGCCGACTGACTGACTGACTGACTGACTGACTGATCCTCGGGTACCGAAACACCCGCGGAACCCTGAAACCTGAACCAATATGAGCTTGGCGCCGACGTATTCCGCACAAACCCCTTTTGCCAGAAGAGATACGCGCTTGCGCGTCTTATAAGTATACAAAGTAGACTCTATTTCACCCCTAATTATCACACGTGATATCATCCCGCGCCTTCTTATTTTCCTTTCTTTTCATTCTTTATTTTTCTCTTTATCATTTCTTTATTTTTTCTCCTCTACTTACACTTACGATTATAGATTAAAAATAAATATAATATATGATATAAAATACGAATTATATATCCTACAATATAAATATTATCGGATATCAAATATCCTCAATTATTTTTTTATATAAAAATAATTATCACATACATAATTGTTATACAGTAGAGATGTATGTACATGTGTGTGTGGTACGTAATCTCCGTAAAACTTAACCGCATCATTAGTAAAGCTGTGTGTAACTTCCTGTTTGTTTATAAAGACCGGAGGTTAGTTAGTTTGCTTATGGATATCAGTCGCCCATAATTCGCAAACTAACATCATACTCACACGCACATATTTGATCTTTAGTTTCGTTTCGTTTTTTGTTCTTTCGTTTTTTTTTTCCGAACACAAAATTGAATGTATCATATGAATAGAGAATAAGTATAAAATTCAAAAAAACAAATTAAATTTTTTTTCGATTTCACTCACCTCTCCGTCACTGTCATAGTATATCAGATGTTGACGAGTAAGAATGAACCATCTCTGTTTATAGTTGATTGGTGTAAATCGTTTTTTATTCTGCGATCGTTTTATCATAAAACCTTTTTTTATAACATTTTCCAAGCCTCTAGCCTCCGCCTTCCCATCCTTCCCCGTCATACCTGCAATGCCCACCCTTCAAAGGAACGAATATTAATTTATAAAACAAATGAATAAATAAAATGACAATGTTAAATAAATTCAAGAATAAGAACAAACAAAAGAAAAAAAAAACATATACGAGTAAAGAGTACAACGAACCAATTATTTTTAAACGATGATATTAAAAAACTCATTTTACGTTGTTAATAAATCGAAATATTATTGTTTAACTCTATATATATATTTATATATTTAAATATGTGAATGTAAAAGGGTACGAAGAGACCGTGTGAATAATACCAACGTGACTCGTAGCTGTAGAGTAGATTTTAGTATAGTATAGAACCATAGAACAAGAGGGACAAATAGAATAACAAATATAATATTATATATGTGATGAATGTATATAGTGCGTTATAATAAAGTGATAATGTATATATAAACTAGTCTTTAATGTATAAAGGTATCCAAAAATATGAAATAACGATAATCTTATACGTTTATAAACTAAGGTTCGATGTTATAATTTATAGAAATAAATTCCCTGTTGGGTTATGTGTCAGTATATATGTATGAATACTATATATGTAGCGATATTTTATAAGACAGTAGTATTAGTAGTAGTAAGGAGATGCGGTAGCGCGGTTAAGAGCGAATATTAAATATATGAAAAGCTTGTATAAGATATATTAAACTATTATTAATAGCTTACCATGCACCGGACCGTTTTATAACCTCATTTATACATCATATATAAAAACCCACGACCGGCTGAATTGCGAAAAACACATTCACGTGGATATAGAGACTCATACACAATTACAGGGGTTAGATATCTGTCAAACGGAGATGTCGGATATTCAGAAAATAACAGGAAATGCGCTACCGAGTTAGTCGCATAACGTCAAACACGAACAAGCTATAAATTATCGAATAAAATCCGGGGATATTAAACAACGTTTATAAATATCGGCTGATAATATCGCCAACAAATATCACTGCCTTTTATTCACCCTCAATAATTCAACTATACATTAAACAGTTACTCTGTTTACTCACCGTATAGAAATAAAGAATAAAATAAAAATGAAATGTGAAAAGAAAACAAAATGGCGACCCGCCTAGCCGACGACAGTATGGTTTTATTTTTATTTCTATTCTAATGATTAGTACACGAAATATCTAGCGCGTTGATCACTTTTACTAAGAATTTGTTAAACGATTATTTATACAGTGAGTAATAAACCGGTGTTTTAAATTCAACTGTATTCAAACTCACGGTACGTTATTAAATACACAGAAAATTATCACACATAACCTAAATTGTTTTTATTTATCATCGATTATTCGATAGAGTAATATTAATAATATAAAGATAAATTAGGGTTAATAATGGCAACTCCGGAAGCAACTCAGGTCAGTTCGCTGCCTCTACCACCTGTACAGTACATTAATTTATATACGGACGATAATGTGCGGAGGGGAAGAGCGCCGCGTCCACCACCAGCTATTCATGACACATACTCAATGTTCGGGAATGTGTTTAACGCTGATGACACGATAATACGACCTCTAGAAGCTCAGGGGATAAAGAGACTGTATCCACAGCATTTTGACCGTAGACGTGAATTGAAAAAACTCAATCATTCACTGCTAGTTAATTTCTTGGATCTTATTGACCTCCTCGTTCAATGTCCAGACAGTCCGAGGAGAGCGGAGAAGGTAAATCCTGATATTTTATCATTTTCTAGAAACAGAAACTGGAATTCACCCTTTTTTCTCACATTTTTCAGGTCGAAGATCTGAGCCTTTTGTTCATTCACATTCACCACTTGCTTAACGAGTTTAGACCCCATCAAGCCAGAGAAACTCTCAGAGTTATGATGGAACTGCAGCGAAGACAACGCACGGAAACTGCTCTACGGTTTCAGAAACACTTGGACAAGGTATAATCTAGTCACGCTGATTAGTTGATTACATTTTTTAATCAATCGGGTAGCAAAGAAAGAGGAAAAACTCACTTCTTTGATGCATTACATTCGTCTAGTTTCATTTTGGGATCAATTTTGTTTGTCTGTTACAGGTGCAAGAGATATTACAGCACGCTTTACAGATGTTGCCAGATACATCCGACCTCGATTCCAGCCTTGCTGTAAATACAGATGCAATGGAAGTGATGGATACTATGGGGCTAGAACAACAAGGTGTAGATTCGTGCTGTCCCAGTGATCGTATGATGTGCAATATAATTGATGAAATGACTGCGTCAAATAATCTCTACTGAATCTTATTATCTTTGTTATAAGATACTAATATTATAGCCTTAAGATATTCTTAGGGATTAAATTTAAGATTATTTTTAGTTTTGGCTTAAAAAAACTGAATTATAGTGAGATATAATTAGCGTGTAAGTGATAAATGAGTGTTTATATGTATGCTAAAAGTAATTTTATATTATTCATCGATTTGCTGACTAGCTATTAAGTTAAACAGTATAAATATTCATTGATAACTGATAAAGAGTTATGAAATCTTCACGTCGTTCGCTATTGATCTAGAAGATTAACTTGGACGGTTTATCTATGAGGTAGAAATTAGTAGAACAAAAAAAAAGAAATTTCTTCAGTCTTTCATTTGTACAAATGTTAAATTATTTGCGATTTGAGGATATTTGAAAATAGTTAAGTTGTAATCAGTATTTGAGAAGTTGAAAAACTATGAGATAATATATCTCCATGTCGATAATAATGAATAAATAAATAAATAATTTGATCAAAAGTTACTACTTGTTGTAATGGAAGAAAAATGAAATCCCTTAGAAAGATCAGTCCTGTGATGTTATACAAATATCATTTATAAAAGAAGGTGGGAAAAAATCGATGAGATTAAAACGGGCCTTCTTTATATTGATGAAATTTGGTTTTATTAGGATAATAATAAAGATATATTGACAAAAACTACAGATAACATGAAAATTGATAACTGATATTGGATGGGGAAAGCAGGGTGATGAAAAAACTGCAATTATAAACTCACCTCATTAACCAGCTACCATCATACACAACACATATTATCAAACAACTATCAAAACATTACATCTCCTCCTGGTAGGCAATCAATTCATCTGAAAGAAAAATCTGTATTGCTTTATATGTTAAACGCCAAGGTCCAGGTAGTCACAGAGCATATTAAGTAATCAGGAAACGACCGCAAACACCTGGAACAGATAAAATTTACCATTTTTCATCCTGGATCTTTGGCACTGCTACTGCTACCCTCATTTGTGGCCTCGTTAGACTACCTGAAAATTAAAGACAAATAAAATTGAAGATATATTCGTAGCCAAAGAAATACTTGCTATAGGTATGATAATTTTGTACCAGAGCAACCGGCGTTGGATACTTAAATTTTGAACAATAGTAAATGGGTGTTTAATTTACGTACTAAGGTAGAATGGAAATAAGTGAAATTCAGAATAAGGAATAAGTTTATTGATTAAAAAAAAAATAGGAAAAAAAATAAGTAAATTTGATGTATTCAAACATTTCTGTGACTTTATAGTGAAATTCGAATCCGTTTTCCGTTCGTCAAGTATGTCTTTGGCTTTGTAGTATTTCGCCTCTGGTGAGCTGCTCTGCCTGTTGATTTCCTGCTTTGATGGTTGTCCTGATCCTGTAAATACGCGAACACTCAATAAAGAAGAAATGGGATGTGGACTGAAATTTTGGAACGGGATTTGCGGGGGATAGATCATCGTAGATTGTTGAATATAAGTTTGCATCGGTCGACGGTTTTGATGTCATAATAAAAACCCAAGAGGAAGAAGAACACTTTCTCTCGCACGATTCGTTAAATGAATGATTTCGGCACGTAGCTAATCTCCTGACTCCAGTAGGATTAGATTTTCAATCTTCATCTATCGATTTCCACAATTATCTTCTATCTTGATTCTATCGTTTTCCTCCTCTTCTTCCACTCTTCGAAATTTTCCAAAGATCGTAAATCCAGTTTCGATGAACTTCTTGTTATGTCTTTCGTCTTTTCGTTATTATCTTTGTGTGTATAGTGACGATTAGCCGTAATTAATTCATTTAAATTAAATTATTACAAATGTAACAAGCAATCGACGATATTTAACAAATTTTTTCTCAACAAAGTTCAGAATCAGCACAAGCTCAAATTTAATACAGTTTGATTTAGTTTAGCTTAGTTTTCAGTCGATTCACTCGATTCTATTCCTCATCATTTCTATTCGTGTTAATAAAGATGAGTAAAATACTTGTCTCAAATAAATGATAAAGTGGGAGTTAACTATTAGTATTTTTATCCACATCTGTACTTGAAATAAAGCAAAAGTACAGTTGAAAGAATAAAAAGAACATTAAAATCAAAGTTCTCTTTAGTTCTTTTCATTCTTCTCTAAAATTATCTTCCCTTTAATTTTTCGCGTTTCAGATTTCTTCGTTCTCTTTTCTTCTTTTTTTTTTTTTTTATGTTATATTTTATTATATTTTTTTTTTTTTTTTCTTAATATTTCTTCGTCTCGCCTCCCCGAAAGTCATTTCTCTTCGTTAGAAAAACTGCAGATTAATTTATTCGCGTTACTTATTTTCGAATAAGCATTTTATCCACACGTCTTTACGAAGTAATTGTTTGTTTTAATGAGGTTTACTGAATCATAGGATCTAGTAGGTGTTCCTTCGCCATCCACGACCGCGTGCTCTATATCCTCCCCTTCCACCGGATCTGTTACCTCTGAATCGTCCACGGTTACCTGTAAAATAAAAAAGCAATGAATAAGGCAATCTATAGCATCAAAAATAGCTAAAATCAATAATTCAATCAGCAACTACTATTCACCATAATTAGAAGAAGATATGTTAGAGCTGTATTTGCCACTTGGAGGCGTGTAGATTTCTCTCTTATTCCCCTTATCCTCCTTAGTGCGTTTATTAGGCGCATTATCATTTCCAAATGTGATTGGAGGGTGTCGTTTTTGTCCTGGTGATGATTTCTCGGTCTGAAAAATAAATCTCAACAGTTTAAAACGATGATCTTTAATTAACAATGAGATTATTATTACTTATTACCTTTTTATCAGCTGTTGAGGTCTTCCATGACAGATGTATAACGCTTTTGTAGCTAGGCGGTGAATGGAATAGATCTTTGATGAGTGTATTTATATTATTTGTAGTCTTCAAAGCGACAACTTTCATCTGATTTTCATCTGACTTTAGCTCTTCCTCACTTTTCCCGCTTATAGCTTCCCTCAGCTTTTTTATATACCCTTGTATACCTCTTGCAAAGTATTGGAGCCTCAGCTTGAACTCTTTGAGCTGATCAGCATCTCGTGTTAAAAATTCTTGTATCTGTTTGCCAAGTTTATGAAAAGTGTACATCAGGCATTCAACGTGACTGAATTGAAGCTTAGGTAGTTCTGGCAGATCGGTCTCTGGAGGAAGAGGCATGTACGTCTGTTGGCAAAATGAAGAAATCGTAAAATACGATAAACTAATACGAAATACGTCGATCTTTTTTCGTATAAAACAACTATATACTAACAATTAGAGCGTTGTAAATTTGCTGTACTTTCTCCTCAGGTTTTTCGATTGTTCCACAATAAGCAGTTAGTTCAGCAAGTAATTTCAAAAGTTCCAACTGTGGATCTCTACCCTCTGATCCAGTGATCAAAGACAAGTGGGGTAACACTTGAACGCATATGTAACACACGAATCTAGACGAATCAACTTGAGACTGGAAATAAAAAGATAATGAAAGTTGGATCAAATTTGACATTCATACGAATACTGATAATGATTTGTAACGATAATTTGGAGACTCACGTTAAAAAATGGCAAAGCATGTTTAATGCACTGAACAAGTCTGCTCCACTGTTCCTCGTTTGTATGCTTAAAAGGTACTGAAAGTTCTGCTTGCTCAACGATGATATCGATTAATTCCTGTTGACCTGTTACTGTAGATCCCAATCTAGTCCAAGCGAGTACTTCCATTATACTGTGAAATTCATCGGCTGTAACGTCCTGTGGATGCAACAAAATAATTTAAGTTAAATCAATTCAAGAAGCTTCTGAAAGTAAAGAAAAAAAAGAGAAGTGTTTGTTTTATACCTGTAACACTTTCTTGCATTCTGTGATTAGCAAATCTTCCGGCTCTTTAGTTATGACATCGTGGCCAACAGCCTTCAACTTAGTCGCTAGGAATTTGATACAACGTTCTCGAGCTCCGTCGTCACCGTTTAAAATCTGGCTAAAGAATCCACTGATTGCACCTGCGGGAACATAGACACAATTGGTTTAGTGAAATAGTCTGAACAGTTTTTCCACAAATGTGTAAAGATTTAGTTTTATTAACTACCTTTTGGATCATTTTTTATCAACGACATTATACTGTTTTGTACAACAGCTAATTCAGATGGGTCTTGGGCTAGCAACAATTGTGCCAGTATATCAGCGATCCTAGCAGTGTGTTCTTTGTTGTCTTTGCATAGCGAAGGCAGGTCTCTTATAGCTTGTTTTCTTATCTGTAATAATAATAGTGAGGCGGTTACATAATTGAAAGAGTACTAGTTAAATTTTAGCGATTAATGGACTCGGATTAATTGTGCAGATTACGAAGAGACGATTTTAGAGGAACTTTGTCACTAAGACTCTCTTCTGATCATCACATTCACGTCTTTTATCAATTCCACATTTATTTTTTCCTTATATTGCTGTGTGCGCAAAATGTTTATCGTACTATCATTCGGCGTTATTTCATTTATCACGCATTTATAGAATTAAGGGGGCAAAGAGTATTCTGTATTCCACGAAAGCAATCTTCATCTCATTGAGTTCTGCGCTAAAGTGCGTTAATATGTTTTTTTAATGAATGTGATAACAGTGGCAAAGATCAAACAATATCAGAGTGTATATAAAGGCTTGTGGTATTCAGAAGAGTAAGCATATCAAAAGTAGAGTCAATCATGTTTCGTTTCACGGTGATTTTAAATTTTCTCTTCGTTTTTGTACTGGCGGAGACGGAGCCAACGTGCAAAAGTCAGGATGCCTTTACCGTGTGTTCTTTCCGAAGTGTTTTGACCAACGTAACTCAGGTGAGAGACGAAAATCGGCTGGAAATTAGCGACTTAAATTTACTCTCGATCAAACCTGGAGCCTTCAAGGATCTTTCGATCACGCATTTATACCTTTATCAAGGAAACCATATCTCTATTTTAAACCCTCGGGCCTTTATTGGCCTGCCAAGATTGACCCGTCTACATCTTGACAACAACGTAGTCACCCTAGTACCCAACTTGTTTCAAGAACTTTCTCAGCTAGAATCGTTGTCCTTGATTTATAACAAAATCAATAATATACCGGATGGGACTTTCAACGGACTATCTAAAGTGTTGTGGCTGTACCTTAATCAGAATGATATACCGGCTATAAATTCTAACACATTCTCTGGACTCCGGGACTTGTGGTATTTGTGGCTAGACAACAATAACATAACTAGTATTGCACCTGGTGCTTTTGCGAATCTCAGGCAGCTGGATCGTCTTCATTTAGACTACAATAAGTTGACGGAAATAAGCCCTAACATCTTCAATGGACTTACTAAGCTGGAATCTTTATATGTTAATGATAACTACTTGACGTCTCTTCCGAGAGATACTTTCGGAGGACTGCCTGGACTGAAAGCACTATATATCAACAATAATAAGATAGCGACGATTCATTCAAGTGCTTTTATCAACCTGAGCGGTCTGAGGCTGTTAGATCTTCGGAACAACAAAATTTCGGAGATAAAGGCCGGCGCATTTGAGGGCCTCTCTTCCGTGGAAGAAATCATCTTATTCAATAACAGAATTCACACTTTACCAAATGGTTTATTCGCCGGTCTTGCCAAGTTAGACACTTTATACTTAGGTAACAATACATTGACCGAAATTAACAGAGCTAATCTTCAGCTGGCAGGTTCCATTGTAGTTCGTTTTAATTAAATGATTAATAAGCGTTCTTTCTAACATCTAGATTTTAAGCATTTTTCAATAATTTGTATCATGGGAAATAAACAGTTTGGAAAAAGATATACAACACATATGTGCCTTATGAACGTTTCTTGCTCCTGGTAGATGTCTTTGCAAAAACGAGAGTGTGAACGTTTATCTTTAGTCTAAAAAGACTGAGAAATGTGAGAGTTTTAGGTATATGAAAATCCAGCTATAATTATTGTTGAAAATTATAGATAAAACCAACATTTGTGATAATAATTATCTCTCCTTTCTGTCGGTCGTCAAACTATACTTTTGACGTAATATATGACGGAGAGACATACCAGGATAATTATGTATAATTTTATATATTATATTGAATAGAGATACTCACAGCGATGTCTTCGTCCTCGCATAGATCTAGATGAGCGTCAATAGCCTGATCGGCGAGTTTAGGAAAGTGTTTGAAAAATCTTGCGATAAATTGTGAAGCCAAACGTTTTTCTTTAGGCGTACCTTTTACCGCTTTCAAAATCTCCATGTATTCTTTCTCATGCTAAAATAAGGTAAAAATTAAATTAAAATATTATATTCGTGTCTAATTCTGATACGCGATTAGATATTTTAGGTTATGTTTCAAGAGAATGAGAGCTATAAGCTTTAGAGTGTTTGGTCGATCGGAACGCTGTGAAAATTTTTCAATAAATAGTGAAATGGGTGAAAAAAAATTTGTGGAAAGTAACAGAAGGAAGTTAATGGGGAAGTACGAACCTCGGCTAGTTTATCTTTGGCCTCTGCTAGAATGCCGAAATTTTTATATAGCTTCTCGATGCTATCGATACTCATTGCGAATAGCCGTATTTTATTATCAATCGACAAAATTATATGGTATAAATGTTGAAACGTAATTTTAAACGATATATTGAATATATTTAAGTATCTAATCACATCCAACCGGTCAGATACACCACGCCAAGAATCAAGAATGGAAACCAGAAAAATGGCTGACTGCTTAAACAATTAGTCATTGAACACGTAATGGAAGAGAGAAACTCTCGCTCTGCGAAGGTTTGCTGCGTCAGTCGCGGGTATTGAGTGTAGCTAGCAATCATCGGCGATAGTAGCTACCTCGAAACGGGATTTTATTTGCGGGGAAAAACCGAAAATTGAATTTATATTGTGCCGATTGTTGCGCAGATGATGAAAGAATACAAAATAGAGAAAATTAGTATAATTTTTTTCATTTTTAGGGTCGAAGCCAGCTCGCTGGTCTATGATTTTATAGGAAGGGTTGTAGATATTCATAGATTAAGAATGCGACACTTGAAAATAATTTATTGAAAAATACATTTTCCATTGTTGATAATAGTTTAAATATATCGAGGTATAATCACGAATTAACGTATAGGTTTCTATGGCGATAAAATTCTACGCATATAATGAAGAATCGGTGTTAATTAAGTAAATACCCAACTGTTATTTTCACATTTTGAATTAAACTCGCGTCTTATGATAGCAATGAACACCAATTCAACATAAAACAGACATTCAACGAATGATAATTTGATTCGGGTACAACATAAGGAATAATTTGTACATTATTAACAGTGTCTACGATTTACGAGAATAGAAACATCAGGAATGACCACTACATTAAGGAATTCAATTTTTTTTTTCAAAAAGCCAAGAAATATTACGACTTTCTATTATATTCACTTTATAATTCTTATTTTCAGATAATTTGACTTCAAGACAAAACCAATCTTATTGACAAGCTTTCAATTGTTATTGAAGAATTACAATAACATCGAATCAGAACTCATTTCGCCACAATTCTTGTTATATTTTGTTATCCATTACAATACAGTCTATTGAAATATAGTATATTTTTTCTTTTTGACATTAAATTGAAGAATCAAATACACAGGTTTTTCATTATTATTGTATACCAATGAGTTCTGAGTCGAAATAATGGACTTATATCTTATACTATAAATGGCAATATACATTCGAAAGATTTGATAGAATAGAGACCGTTCAAGTATACCACAACGTTTCACAAGGTTCAACATAAATAAAATTTGATTAATATTTAACATTGTTGCATCTGTACATGTATCTATTTCGCTTAGTATTAGTTTGCGTCACATGATGATATGTACTGAATAACAGCTCAACGCGATTTGTTTGATTACACGAACACTAACTGCTGTAATACGATTCAGAATCAAAGTCACAGCGTTACTTTCTTTGGAATGTGATATACCTCCGCAAACTGGTGTCTTACAAAGCACTACTCAATAAAATATAATAAACTGAATAAAGACTATGTTTAATTAATATATCCCCACTTTTCTGTGATAGAACAAACAAGCTTCTCGCATTTTACGAGTTAGGAGAAATAATAGCTATCTATAGCTTTGCTATTGTCATGTATACTCTTAGGATGAGAAAACTTTAAGTCTCTGCAGGTACCGATAGACTTAGTCAAGCTTGCATATGGGTATAATCGGCTTTCAGGTAGTTTTTCTTTTGAATCTCAAGGTATAGTAGATAATTTTTGATTTTTGATCTCGGATAATACATTTGGCCAATCGACTGTTTCTCTTATCAGTTCAATTTACATATTATTCATTTTCCTGGTAATAGTTGAGCTATATGCATGTTAGATATCGGACGGTAGAATGTCAGGAATCAAATATGAGCACAGCTCTATATCAGAACCGATAAACAACACCTTGCTCGATGTGTTTTCATCCAACCTGATAACAAACAAAGTTATATAAGCGAGATAATTAAACATCCGGAGTTTTATTAGCTGTAAAGTACAAATAAGTGCTAAAACTCTTCATCAAAGTTCATATTCCAAAATCTCAGTAACTCACCATCCTCTTATAACAGCCCAACACGTTGAGAATAGCGTTGGTGCGTTCAGAATCAAGCATACACCAAGTCGTTCTGGATAGTGTCGTGATAGTAACCAGATTAAGTTCTTTATCAATTGATTATCCATACAGTTTATGCCAAAATCTTTTAGGTCGAATACAATGCACAAGTTGTCGATAACTTCTTCAAAACATTTCTTGCAGGCATCCTCCTATAAAGTATTAAGTCATATTTGATAAAAAGTACATTTTTGGGAGATATCTAACTGTTTATTGAACAGTAAAAGATGAATTTGGTCAATTTCAATTCAGAGTTAGATTTTCTAGCTTCGTATCAGCAGAGTAAGACCAATATTAGTCTTTATAATGCATTATGATTATACTGGTAAGTTATATTTGAAAAAACTGCATTTCTGTTAGATATTGAGCAAATTACCAAACAGTAAACAATGAATTTAGTCAATTCGTCGATGTCTCTTTCATTTGGGTTGTGGTTTTTAGCCGGTATATAAATCACTGGTCGTCCGTGCATGTCTCGATGTCGAAGAACCTTTGCCTTGTTTAAGTTATTCATTACGGCTGGTGATTCTGGCGTCAGATCAGCTACTCCATACTTTACTCTCCAGGTATTAGTTTTCAAAATTGCCTATAATAAAAATTAGACAAAAGGAAAAAATAAGAAACAACTAATAATATGGGTATATATAATTACATAATTACCTGAAATGCAGCATCGACCGTCTTGAACGCCCTCAGATATCTTTTCAACGAAAACTCATTGTGATATTGTGAAGGATCTGCGCTGACAATGAGACCCATTCTTTCCTTTAATTCCTTTAAATCAGCCTCATCTATCGGCTTTGGTTCCATGATGAACTGATATGATATGTATATGTTGGGCGCAGGATTGAAATATCACAAACTAACTGGATAATATATTGAGATTTTAATCATGTCAGATTAAATTGATGAATATGTGTATAATAACTTTGCTGATAATATATGTGCGTAGATAATAATAATAGATATAGATATTATGTACATACCTTGGGTTAAAAAAGATCACTATGTAGGAGATAATGTAAGTAATACTGACAATAAATTGTTATATGCAGATGTTCGTGGGATGAAAACTATTCGCGTAATTAAATTTGATCATTATCGCGAATATTTAATCTTAAATAATCAGTCGTCCTATGAATATGATTAATTAAGATGTCCTAACTGCGTGGATGTACTTTATTCTATCAGTTATATCAAGTTGTTGGAATATTTAACTGTATATACTGACGTGAAACGTCAGACGTCGGTAGTTGACATTTGATAAGGCTTCGTGTTGTTAGTTCGCAGAGATCTTTACAGATGGGAGTTTAGTGATGATGATTAGTAACCACCGTCACGGAACGATGCGTCATACCGGCGCCAATCATATGAAAGAATTTAAAATTCTGACAACAATCTAAACTAGATACCATTTTGGGCGCGGCAGAAAAATTAAAAATTCATTCTTAGCTTAGGAGCAAACATGATAAAATAGCCTCTCATCTACCCTAAATAAGTTATTACTTTTTTGCGATTGATTATAGATCGTTAGTAACTGATTGATAGCCTATTCGCGACGTTTGTTAGTCAATCGTTTATTGATAAAAATGAAAACAAATTTGTATACGGAATTTAAGTTTATTTAGGTTCACTTTAATTTTAGTTACAGAGGAAATTCACTAGACTGGATTTTTCCTCGAACTAGTATTTAGTCCACTTTGTCCAATTGCTTGTGGTCCAAGCAGGGATTTCCACAATTTTGTTAAATATTTTTCAAAAAATGAAGACACTGACAAGCGTTATTATACGCAACTTGTAGATCATCATACTATACAGTTTTCAAACGCTCATAAGATGGCGTTACTTATTACTCCCGTGGCAAATATATGAATTATTTTCGCCGCAAGTAGAAGGAAGCACTGAAGCAGACGAATGGCTAAACATAACCAATAAAAAACCAATATTTTGTATAAAATCTTATCAAAAACTGGAATAAAAACGAATGAACCGAGTAATTGTAACATTGGAAGTTTATTAAGGTTCAAAAATGTCAACAAGATGGTAAGTGAGCCGATTAAATACCGATATATTATTGAACACATAAGTTTTATCTCATTTTATTCTATTATTATTACGAATCCAAAGTATTGTTTGAGTTCGAGTAAAAGTTTATATTTTTTGGATTTTCACTGATATTTAGGTACCCGATTTATCAACGGGGAAATCCACAACTGAGAATATTTTTACCAAATTTTTGGATAAAGTTAGTTAAACCTGAGGTTAGCCAGCCAGAATCTGTAGTTGAATTTCATTGTTCGATGGAAATGACTAAACACGACGTAAAGAATTATTTGGAAAAGATTTATAACATCCCAGTAGTTCATGTTAGAACTAGGATCGCTATCGGTGAATTTAGGAGAGAACCTCAGAAGGGATACATCATGAAAGGCGACGACGTCAAGATAGCCTACGTTACCTTGGTGAATATGATTTGAAAGCTAAAATAACTCTATTTGATTAAATTTTATAAGCAAAGTGGTAAAATTGTTTACATGTATATTTTCACAGCCTAAAGATCAAAAATTCACTTTTCCTGACTTATTTCCAAAAGATAAGGAAAACAAGACCATAGAAGAGGGCGAAAAGTCATTGGAAGAGATAAAAAATTCGTTTAAAAATTATTTGGAAAGAAACAAGGAGAGACCGGGTATCCCAAATTGGTTTACAATATAATATAGTCAGAGATTTTGTAGACTGTAAATAATTAGAAATTATTGAAAATAAAGAAAATAATCTGAAATTTCGTTTTAGTTATTTATTTGGAAGAAGTCTTTAAGATATATTAAGAATAACATCAATTCTTAAACACATAGAGAAATGAAACGAAAAGGCTCATATATACATTCTTATGTATATATTATATCGCGCTTAGATACTAAATATTGCTTTATTTATATTATAGAAATTAACGACACAAGAAGTCCGAGTCTAAACTACTCTGAAAAGTATTATTTTCAAATAGCTAGGTATTATCCCATACTTTTAATGAGCATGCGAAAAGTCTGAAGATAGATAGAGATCAACGTAGATATAAAAAAAAAACCTAAATTAAACATGAAAGATGAAAATAAATTCCTAACTTTTAACACTGAATTTTTTCCATCACTTTCAGTTAATTTATACAATTTTTACACTACGCTATCCCCGAGTGTCGTCAATCACATAAATAATTAATCCAACTTTCCTAAATCTATAGGATTGATATTATCACTTTTTAGGTAATACTGAGCGATGAAATGCATTTATATTCATCTTTATAGTACGCTTTAACTTATATACTAAATATTGCCTAATTTAACTATAGAAATGACTGAAAGAATAATTATATGGTGAAAAAATAAAAAAATATATATCTTCTGTTATTCTTCGTCTCTTAGTCTTTAGTCTAGAAGTTCTCAAAACTCTGACATCATAAAGGCGTATGCTTTACAGCTTGGGCACTGTGACATATCTATCAAAAATATTGTCTGAAAAGTATATAAATGATAAATGATAAATGATAAATGATAAATAATAATCAGAGATTTCCCTGAATTTGATCATCTAATATGAACCTGCGGGTGTTGGGCACAGTTGTATCGAATTCTACCCCAACCAAGGTATCCGCATACGTGACAAATGATGCGGCAATGCGATCGCCCGCAAAGGCATTCACCACTAACTAATCTTGAAGCACCTATGCCTCGGCCTCTACCATACTGCGCTATCATTCCATTGTTGGAACGCAGTCCAATATATTTTCCAAGGGTTATTTGTGGCGGCATTTTTACTACTAGGACTAAAATTATTCTTATTATTATACTTCGATGGAGATACGCATAGATTTGGTAAATCATTTAGATGAAAAAAAAAATATTGTACAATTTCGGCAAAACTAATGTTGAATTTTTTAATTATTTTTAATAATAATCTACGCAGGTATTAACTTACTTACTTGGTCCTTATTATTGCGAATTTAACCCGATCGTATGATGAGCACACGTGCGTGGGAGTCCCCGCTAATTCGTGTTGGGTGTTTCGAGGTAATTGAAGAAGCTAGTTTCTCTTCTATCCGTATTTTATTTTACTTATATTGTCTTGTATTCGGTATTTGGACACAATTTAATCACTTAAGAAGAGCCTCGTTGATGGTACTTCGCTATTTACTTCACGACAATTCTTCTGTTATTGTGGTCGTGGTGTTTGAAATGAAAGACGACTTGTATTGGTACGAAAAATAAACATTTCAGAACACTCGATGGTAAAAGTTTTGGAAACATTTGATTATTTTGAGGTATAATTTACGTCGTCAAAATTATCAAGGTAGTACTTATTCCTCTTATTATCATCATCATAATCATTACCTTGTTTGGTCGTTAATTAATAAATTCAGTTTTTAATCGATAGATTTAGTATTTATAATTCATTTATACTATCGGCGATTGGACAATTAAACACATGGCTAAAAATATCATTTCATACGCGTGTATCCTGTGTTATCAACTAACTTCAAAGCTATCCTATACCCCCACTTCATCGATAGATCTTTTTTGACTCTTCGATTTATCACCCTGATGATTTGATTATACTACTAGATTCACCCCAACAAAAATAACAAATCGATATATTGATATGGCGATTGATAAACGTCAAACGCACGTGGTCTAGTCATAAGACGAGAAAATATTCTCACTTCGTTATTCAATCAAAGTTGTTGTCATTATCACACCCTGGGGGATTTCGGAGTCTACAAATCGCGGTAATAATTATAATTGATCAAACACCGGGTCTCCCGCGTATAGCAACAATGGCGAACGCTAACGTGAACACGGATAACAAACGAGCTGGAACAAATAATTTATCTACTATCTATGGCAGGTGAAAATAACGATAATTATCCAAAAAAATATTAATCAGAGGCTCATTTTTTACCAAATATATACCATTCCGTTTTTTTTCTTTTATTCAATCAACGAGTCATATCACATACCTATATTTATATTGTATCATTCACACATGTATCATCTCTCAATTTCTCCACAATTAGGATTCACTCTTTTTATCATTCGATCAATGTAAAACAAACTTGTTACCAGAGTACCAACAATCGGAACGGACAAGATGAGGGTAACTTTCTGCACTGATATGGACAAGTCCGTGATAGTATATAACTTTGAGAAGAGGGGATGGGCTCAAGTCGGTCCTGAAGATGACTGGAATTTTTATTGGTAAATAAAAAACTAGTCGCTATATTATAAGCATAATAATTCTCTACTGTATGATAAAACCTATTTTTCAGGGCTGTTACACAATCCTGTAGAAATATATTCAGCGTTGAAACTGGGTATAGAATGAGCGATAATCAGTGAGTGGAAAATGTCCTGCGTTTATTCTTGTATAGATATGAGTGATAAGGGAATTAACAATCCCATTTTTCTTTTCAAATTTACAGAACCATAAATCACTTTCCAAATCACTATGAATTATCGCGCAAAGATTTGTTGGTAAAGAATATAAAAAGATACAGAAAGGACTTGGAAAGGGAAGGAAGTTTGTTGGCTGAAAGAGGAGATGGTCCAGGAAAATATCTTCACCTTGATTTCATACCAGTTACATTCGTTCTGCCTGCAGGTGTGAATGTTTTACACTGTAACTGGAAGCTGTAGACGAAAAGAATTATTTTATAAGTTTTTTTTCGTTTCAATGAAAGAAAATGATCTAAAATCTCGTTTTACACATAGATTACAACATGTTTGTCGAAGAATATCGAAAGTCTCCACAAAGCACTTGGATTATGAAACCATGCGGTAAATCACAGGGGGCTGGAATATTCCTTATAAATAAATTAAGCAAACTTAAAAGATGGTCGCGCGAAGCTAGGAATCCCTTCAATCCAAATCTTACCAAAGAATCTTATGTCATATCTAGGTACAACGTGTGAATTCTTGTAATAACGATCATGAATTCATTGATTAGTAATCCTGATAGAAAAAATGTATATTTACTGATAGGTACATCGACAATCCTCTGTTAATTGGCGGTAAAAAGTTCGACCTACGTTTATACGTTCTCATCACTTCGTTCAGACCCCTAAAAGCCTATCTTTTTAAACTTGGATTCTGCCGGTTTTGTACAGTCAAATATGACACTAGTATACAAGAACTTGATAACATGTATGTTCATCTGACTAACGTATCTGTGCAAAAACACGGGGTGAGTTTAGAGCTTTGAGACTTAGATCTGACGATAATCAACTATATAAATGAAACTTTGATACAGGATGAATACAATAGTTTACACGGTGGAAAAATGAGCGTACAAAATTTGCGACTTTACTTAGAAAGTACCAGAGGAAAGGCTGTTACAGAAAAATTATTCGCTAATATTTCATGGTGCATTGTGCATTCGTTAAAAGCAGTTGCTCCAGTTATGGCCAATGATAGGCACTGCTTTGAATGCTATGGCTACGATATTATCATTGATAACAAGCTTAAGCCATGGCTGATTGAGGTCAGTCGAAGATCTTCTTGCTTTCATGACTGGAATAAGAGTTTGACTAATTCTTTGCTTCTATTCAGGTCAATGCATCCCCATCTCTGACCTCGACTACGGTCAATGACCGGATTTTGAAATATAAATTAATTGATAATATAGTATCTGTGGTAGTCCCTCCAGACGGAGTACCTGAGTAAGTGGTTTCTGCTAGTTTGATTATTGATCGACTGGGAAATAGCGATGATTTAATTTGATCTGATTTTTGTTCTACAACAGCGTTAGGTGGAACAAATGTCCATCACCTGAAGCAATGGGGAATTTCGAGCTATTGTTAGATGAAGAGTTAGCTGCTCAAGACGAGAGAGATAATCCTACAGGGAAATTTCGAATGCAATCAAATAAATGGAAGTAAATTGAGACTTGGGTGAATGAAATTATAAATAAAGGGATTTTTGAGATCTTTATAAAGAGTTATTGGCTGATTCCATATCATTGTAACTTTAGTATAGGATGGGTATTCAGGTTTAACAACTGAAATGAATACGATGAAAATTTAATTTTAAAATACATTAACAAAAGTTTTATTTTCTGTTTTTTGTACAAATATTATACAGATAGGATAGAGAGTGATAAAGTGATGGCAGAAATGTAAAAAAAATATAGGTGGTAATTTCAGTCTTTAAATCTAAACGAGAAATAATAATTTAATAATAAATTACCTCAAGGTATAGTTGCGGCTTAGTTACTAAATATGAGGTAAAAATATATTCAAATAACTGGATTACACCCAATTATCATTACTTAGAGCTTTGTGTTTTTGTAATGAAATCATTTAACTTCACTTTAATAAGACGAGTATCTATTACGATGATTAATTATCTATGGCACGGTTTTTATTTCAGATAAAATTCAATCAAATCACAGGAACAAATTTTTACTTTAATTACACAAGTTTTTGGATCGGTGAATATTGTTGATAAATAGAACTCGAAATTCTATTACTTATTCAATTGTGCCACTTGCATAATCAAGCTTAATTACACTGCGACGAAAAAAGAAGAAACAAAAAAATTAAAATAAAATAAAAAACAAAATTCTATAAAAAAAAAACTTATAATTCCATTAATTGATAAGTAATTTTCAAAACGACATTTTTAATTGAAAATAAAATAGTTAACATGGTATATCAGTAGCCAGTGAATCACAATTTTCTTCACACGAGTCTATAATTATGTATATTTTATACTTTCTTCTAATCTCTATGGCAGTATATCGTTAGCACTCACAAAGCTATTAATTAATTAATTATACAAGAAAAGAAAATAAAGAAAAAAAGAACTGGTTTGGTTCGGGCTAGCTTAGCTACCCATCATATTTATCTTATAGAATGATATGTCAGAGTGCGTCGTATCGCGAAATTTATTTATATTTTATCTATTCACTTTGATAGTCTCCTCATCTTAAATAACGAGAATGATTTCTAAATGTAATCACTCGCAGTATAAATTCGATATAAAATTTTATCTCGTTTTTTTTTTTTTATACAGAAGGCATTTTTGGAGGAAAAACAATATTGCATTTTATATACTTAAAAAACACACTGATAAGTATAGTTAAAAATTTTTTTTCATTTCAAATCGCGATAGACTATAAAAGGCAAAATCTTTATTACTAAGCGTAATTATACTTCGTTATAGTATAAAAAAAGAGATAAAAAAGGGTTTTTCATACGTCGTATCATTTTTCTAAACTCCATTTCAAAGCTCAATAAAACTGAAGCATGTATTTGGAAAAAAAGAATGAAAAAATTAAAAGGTTTCAAAATGTTTAAAAAGTTAAAAATACCCAATGCAGTATAGTAGCCTTTGGTTGTATGCTACAACGTTACAGATAAGGAACATAAAATGCAGATATGTTTAGTGGTAATAATAAAATAACGTAGGTGATAATAGATAACTAAAGAATGTATGGATATAGTTTATATCACAATTAACAGATTATAGATAGTAAAAAAATAAAATAAAATAAAAATGAGGGTAAGATTTCCACTCAGGAAAGATTCACCTGCGGCTCGACATCTGTATTAGTTATTTTTCTCTTCAATTATTAAGTTAAGTTAAAAATCAAGTAATTTACAATTATTATACACTTTAAGAATGTACATAATCTGATATTATTATTATTTTTCTCATTTATCAATCAATCATTCATTCATTCATTCATACATTATTTACAGAGGTCCTAAAAAAGACTACAGTTTGTACAGTCAAAAATCTGTACAAAAATTAGACCATATCTACCAGGCACAATGGTATGGGCTATGTATATACAGATGAGGAAAAAAAACCGAAAAAAATAAACCATTATCTACGTACCAAGTATTTGCACTTCGTTATAAATTACCCTAATTTTCTATATTATAAAACTTTACTTTACCTTCAGGAAAAAAAAAAAAATAGGTAATTCGAAACTCCGCGGACTCCTTACAATATTGTTTCTTAATCTACGGTACAGGAGAAGGCGGCGGAGGTAAGGGGCTAAAATAAGTTGAAGATCTAGAACTGGGCGAAGGCGGACAGCTCATCGCAGCGTCACTATGATAAAGAGACCTTGGCGTAGGCGGTGGAGGGAATGGCTCACTCTCATACCTATACCTCGCAGGATAATTGCTATCAGATTCGTCGCAAACATCTGTGCTACAAGGGGTGGGAGGGGGAGGTTGATAATGTCTGTAGGGTCTGTATCTAGAAGCGTTACTGCTCGAATATCTAGTCGAATTAGCAGTAGTCGCTGGACTTGGCGGAGGGTTTAGAGTCTCTTGAGGATATCCACCGGCTGAACTTGCCCGGGTAGAACTTGAGGCCCCGGTTATATGGCTGCGGTCATAACTCGAGCCAATGCTGCTACCGTTCAAAGTAGACAATCTAAGAGCCTCGGCGCCAGTCTTAAATTCTTTTCTTCCATTTTTTTGAACCAGCATTGGCTTTGCAGCTCTCCCTGGTTTTGGAGAGAGAGGATCGCCTGCAGAGTCATGTAGAATATCAGGCAGCTCTTCGTTTCCCGCCAGCCTCTTTCTGCAGTAGTAAAAACCTACCACCAGCATCAGCACCGCTGCTGTTACCACAAGAACGGCAACTACGTAGGTACCTTTGCCGGACTCTATGGGAGCAATGGTGTCCTGTCTATGATTAGCCGACGCACACGTTGGGTCAGCTTCGTCACTGCCATCTGCGCAGTTCTCCCAACCATCGCAGAGCGCTTTCGCTGGGATACAGACCCGCGTACCGGTGCATTGGAATTGTCCGGGGCGACAGCAGCGCGCTTCGTCTAAGCCGTCGTGACATTGGGCTGTTCCGTCACAGACCCAAGACATGTCTGAAAGAATGTTTGATTGATAAGCACAGAGATGATACTTGAATTTCGCATTTTCGTGTCTTGAACTCACCGATACAATGGCCACTCTGGCATCTGAATTGGTCATGTCTGCAGGCCGGACATCCGAGTTCGTCGCTGCCATCAGGACAGTCAGTTTGTCCGTCGCATCGCCACGTGGCTGGAATACAGTCTTTAGCATTAGCCGAGCTAGGAGCTCTGCACGTAAAATGATCAGTGCCGCAAGCGGGAGCAGCTCTACATGTTCGTTCGTCGTCCGAGAGTATGAGAGATTGTGGGCAGGAGCATTTGGCCGATAATTCACCGATACAGAAATGGGAACATCCTCCGTGATCGTTCAACGGACTACAAATGTGCGATTCCATTACTTTATCCTCCGGGGTTTTGACTGCTACAAGATCTGTGAAATGGTAACGATTTGGGAGTGTTTTTTTCCCCGCTCCTGTGCTCTTGTTCACTCTTTCTATCTGCTGAGTATCCCTATCAAACCAATACAGGTAATCGAATAAAATCGACAAATGCATTACACTGGTGTGACCAGTCGATATCAAAGTCCTCTTATTCTCGCCTGAGAGATCAGCGAATTCAATGTGTTTCCCATGGGTCCAATATATCAGATTAGAAGTCGTATCGACAGTTATACTCGTTGATATATCCAAGTCAGATGCTACAACAACACGATTTTTGCCATCCATTGTGCCTTGCATGATTTTAACATTCCCTCCTATATCAGTCCAGAAAAGTAGTCTTTTCTCCGGATGAACGGCGATATTTCGCGGCATTTCTCCCTCTCCTTTTACAACGACACCTAACATCGATCCGTTGTCTAATCTGGTAACGTTTATAGCCTCGTTTTCAAGGCAAGACCAGAACAGCAATCTGCCCAAAGGATCTAAAGCCAAGTCATAAGGTTTTCCGGATCCAGCAGCGATCACCACTCCAGCATGGTGTGACTTATTCTCAAGAGCTTTCTTTATCACCGGCGGCTGCCGACCGTCTATCCAAAAGATGTATTGAGTTATCGGGTCGAATTCTATTGCGCGAACACTCTTCACTCCTTGTACTCGCAGCACTATATCTGGACAGTCATTTGTGTCTGGTAACAGACGGCCTATCACATTGCGGAGACTGTACATCATGAATGATCTTGGTGCTGTAAATAAGGCAAAAATTTAGTCGAGTTTCTTTTCATTGAACAATAAACGAGAAATAGATCAAGATAATTGCCATCCATACTAACCAATGCAGGTTTTATTGTCCGCAGCAAGGGTGTAATGAGTTGGACAAAGACATTTAGAAGTGGTCGAAGTCTTCCCAGCAATTCCCGGCAAGGCTATACATAGATGACTGCAGTCTCCGTTGTTAGTAGCGCATAGATTCCAGCCAGATTGCCTTGAGGCATGAAAGACCAATAGATCTGTAACAGATTCTAGTTTGCTATGAATCTTTGTTCTGTTAGCGCCGTTAGTCTTATTTGCTCTTTCTATATCCCCCGTGTTCCAATCGGTCCAATAAATGTAATCTTGATATTGAGTAATACTGAAAGGGTAAACTATGTTCTGAGTGATAATTGCTCTCCTCTCTTTCCCCTGTAAATCATAACTGTCTACCGCAGGGGTGGAAAGATCTGCCCAGTATAAACGACGAGCGTTATGATCGATAGTTAAGCCATGAGCTCTGCCTATATGAGAGAGTATTACGGTTCGTCGTGAACCGTCCAGCCCAGCTCTTTCTATACTCCCAGATCCTTGTGCTTCTGTCCAATACATGTGTCTGGAATAAAAAGAGGTGTTTTATAAAAATGTGCGATCGAAGAAATAAAAAATTTTCAATCAATGAATGGATATTTTAGATACCCTCTTTCTGGATCCAATGCTAAACATCTCGGCTCGCTCAAGTTTTGCCACAGCAGTATTCGCCTGCTGTATCCGTCAAGACGAACAACTTCTATTCTATGAGTTCCCGTATCGCTCCAGTACAAGTTATGAGAGAGCCAGTCGACCGCCAGGCCTTCCGGTGTCTCCAGCCCCAAATCTACAACCCTTTCCATTTCTGAGCCGTTCATGAATGCTCGAGTTATTGCTTTTACTTTGACATCCGTCCAGTATATCCGATTGTCAGTCATATCGAAGTCTAAGGCGCTGTAAAACAAAAAAGAATCTATTTTTTATCCTGTTTCCTACATTTCATTTCGCTGGTATATCCTCACCTAGTATCAAGAGAATCTTATCTCAAATCTCTGATACCGTATGAGAAAATCTGAGAATAATCATAACGTTGTATAAAAATTACCTTGCATCCTTAACACCAGTAACAGGAATGATGTTGTCATTATTAGCATTCTCAATGCTGATCCTTCCGATATTTTCCTTTCTAGCAAATAGGAGAAAAGCGTCCGGTACAACGCAGGTTCTATCATCCTTAGTGAGTTCGTATCCGATCTGGCAAGCGCAGACATATTTATCTCCGGGTCTGTTCAGACACAGATGACTGCACCCACCGTTATTATTTGCGCATGGATTAGTGCCTTTAACAACGCCCAAATGTACAGCTTTGAGTCCCATAACATTGGGGACTTGATCTACAATGACTTCCCTATCAGCACCGGTAAGTTTATGCGCTCTGTCTATACTCCTTCTCTGCCAGTCTGTCCAGTACAAGAAATCCCCCAAAATACTTAGTCCGAACAAATGTGGCAAGTCGTCTGTTATCACTTCTCTACGGTCTGTACCATCCATGTTACAAACTTCGATTTTATCAGTCTTTGCATCGCAAAAGTATATCTTCTTTCTTTCTAGATCAAGCGCTATTCCGTTCGGCCATAATAGGTCCTTGGTCACTAGAAGGACCCTTTCGCTACCGTCTAAATTACTGCGTTCAATTTTTGGCCGTTTTTCGTTCCAGTCAGTCCAGAACATCCAGCCTAGTTGTGGTGCCAAAGCTATTGCTCTGGGTTCCATGAGATCTTCGTTGATTAAAACACGTCTACTCGATCCGTTCAATCTAGCCACTTCTATTCTGTCTGTCCCCGTGTCTGTCCAGTAAAGATTTCTCGCAACCCAGTCAATCGCAATGCCATCAGAGTTTACTACTTCAGTAGTCACGATGTCTTCTTGATTTGAACCGTTTAAATTCGCTCTTCTAATAACTCGTGCTACTTCGTCAGTCCAATAAAGCATTTCTTCAACTGGATCGAAGTCGATTGCGATAGCGTGCTTTATCCCTTTCAATGGAATACCGAAGCTAGTATAATCAGGTGAGTCGAGAGATATTCTGCATATCTCACTTCTCTGTACGATAAGTAATATCTCCTCGGATCTTTCAGCGCAGGTTTTATTATCCAATAATTTGACACCGGTTGGACAAGCGCATGTATATCCCGGTGATTTCGGGCTCAATAAACAGAGATGAGAACAATTCCCGTTGTTATATCGGCATGGATTATCTCCGTAAGGTTGTCTCCGGGGATCCCAGACCTCGATATCACCAGGAACATATTCACCGTGAAATAATTCCTTGGGATGTGAATTTCCCTGTATATCGCACGAGTGTATACACCAGGTCTTCCAATCCGTCCAGTACAATTTGTTATCAAAAAGTGTAACGGCAAAGGGGTAGTCCAACCCCTGGCTAACTATCTTTTTCCTATGTTCACCATTGTAGTCCATTACAGCAATAAATTTAAGCCTTCCATCTACCCAATAGACCAATTCAGCTTCGTAATCAATCGTCAAACCATTCGGCCAGAATATATCATCGAGTACTATTGCCTCACGAGTTTCCGGGTCGCCGTTCATACCGGCTTTTTCTATCTTTGGTGTGTCTCCCCAGTCAGTCCAAAACAGTATACTTCTCATAGGTACTAACGCTATTGCTCTTGGCTGATAAATTTCAGTCCAAAAAAGTACCTTGCGATAAAGACCGTCAATGCTTATAACTTCTATACGATTTTTTTCACCATCTGTCCAATAGAGTTTACCGGTATACCAATCGCATGCTAAACCATCAGGTGATGAAAGGCTAGAGTTAACTATCGTCATTTTTTCACCTGTATATGTACCGTTAGATTTAACACATTGTATTATTTCTAAACCGCTGTCTGACCAGCAGACTAAATTACGTTCGTAATAAAAATCTAGGGCTGTACCCTCGGCAAGATCCTTTACTAACGTTGATACTTTGTTAGAACGAGATACGTTAGCTACTCTTATATCTTTGTGGGTTGCAAAAATGAGTGTCGGCGATGCTAGAATATAATAGAAAAAAAAAATCATTATTATTCAATACTATTTTTGTATAAATCGATATTCGATAGAGAGAAAAAGAAAAGAAAAGTAAAGAAAAGAGGAACAGATATTTGATAAAAAAGTATGATATTTATCTCGGTATATTTATCCTATAGAAATGAATAGTTCTATCTCTTTATCGTTATACTATATATAATCGCTATATTTTCGCTATATACTGGTTATAATTATCTCTCGAGATGTACCGCGGACTTTCGCTTTGACACCGTATTAACAAACGAGTCTCTTTACCTCATTATGCATTTTAGCACATTATTATTCTCTTTGGTGTGTGCGTGTGTGTGTGTGTGCTGTTAAAACCGACAAAGCAAGGCAGGTCTCAAAGCCTTTGGAAGTCGGTGTTCTAACGATATTTCGCTCGCTCAAAGGCGTTTTTTTTTTTCTTTTTTTATTTCGAATTATAGCTGATAATATATTAACCGAAAGATTTGATCATCAGATCTTGTTTAAGTTATAAAATAGTGAAATTCAAATTTTGCAAGAAAAAAAAAACGATATTATTATAATTATTAACATTTCAGGTAAAATGTTAGCGTAAAAACGATATCGCGAAGAAAAAGTAGAGGTAACAATTTTTTTTTTTTTTTTTTCCTGCGATATTTGTCTCTGCTAGAGTGCGCTAATATTTATTCTGTATCTCCGTACCGCGTAGGTGTGTATATACATATGTATGTAGATATACTAGCATGACTTCGGTAAGGATGCATGAGTGTTTCAAGAGCTAAGGTTTACTTAGCCAGTCTGAATTACTCGGGTACTAGCCTCAGGAACTATACATACTATAAAACATGCAGAGTACTAGATGGTACTGCAATTTTCGTAGAACTATTATTGATGCATTAAATAGTGAGCCCTATAGTATACTAGAGATATTTATTTTTTCTTTTTTCCTCATATATTGAGAAAAAGTGTAATAAAATGTAAAAATTCGCCTCCAAGAAAAAGTATATAGAATAGAATAAAGAATCGCCTTCTTCTTATTCTTCTTCCGCTCTTATTTTAATGGTCTTGTAGTATAGTTATAACAGTATCACCGGATGCACCCATATGCTTGATACATAGAAGAGAAAAGAGGGCCGGACGGGGCGTAGGTATAACATATATTGTAAGTATAAGTAATCCGAGTGACTGAGCTTGTATTTAAAAAAAAAAAAAAGAAAAAAAAAAGAATAATTTATTATTCATGTAAGAAGCTGATCTTTATGTTTCTGTGTTTTCATTTTTCGTAGTCCTTCTCTTAAAGTCACGATGTATATTTTTTACGCGAGAGCTGCATCTGCTCCTGTGTTTTTTTTTTGTTTTCTTAAATCCTCATATTTTTTTCTACCCTTCTATTATGCCTACCCCCTCCTCAGAATAATAAAATTCATAAAAGAATCCAGTTAGTTATTTGAAACCGAGAAATACTCCCCTGAGGTAAGAACACCATGGTTATAGTAGGTGTACAGCAAACCTGTTGTACCGTTGGGACTTTCGCCCCGATCCAAACGTACGTTCTAATAAATCCTAGACGCGTTCGATGCCGCGATCAGAAAGAAAAGAAACGAAAACAAAAAGGAAAAAACCGTCCCGGAGAAAATACCCAATCGAATACATGAAAACTGCGTGGGAAAGGAAAAAAAAAAACTGTCTATCATTTTTCTACGTCTTTTGATTTGGAAAAATCGTCTATTTTTTATCGCTCGAAATATTCGCGATTAAGTAATAAAAATGATTTTTTTTTTTCAAAAGAGAAACTAATAGTAAGCCCCGCTACGCCTATGAACACGAACGTTCATCTTCGAAAGGAACTTGAGAGGAGCCAGTAGTCATCCTTGCGCACGCCCTCCGTGTCTTGTTAGCGGGCAAGATCGGGCCCACTGGTTGTGCTGGGGGCCCTCAGCCTTGGTCCCAGAACTCGTTCGACCGAGCCTCCACCTCTCTCAGGCATCCTTTGTTTCCATAGAGTTCATTTGAATATTATTCGTAGCCTGGTTACGCGTTTATAAAGTGAAAAAACCTTCATCCCTGCAGAACTGCACGCTTTAGTTTTCTATCATTACTAAATACGTAAAATAAAGAGGTTTAATTTTGCGGTAGAATGAGAGATATAGAAATACCCAAAAGTCTTATTGATCATTATTTAAGTAAATTTTTCGTCTCAAATTGTCGATAAATTCTGTAATAGAATGAAGAAGCGAATCATAGGTTTTTTTTTCCGGTCGTTATAACGGCTAGTTTCGACTTCAAAGGGTTGCTTTCTCTGTCCCTTATATATATATATATATATATATATGCTCTAACTCTCGGTCAATCGCAATCTAAATTTTCCCTTCGTCCTCTCTTTTGCAATGCTAAACTTTTCGCAAGAGAAGGAGTTTTTCCTTTCATCGTATAGAAAAGCAATTTCACTCGAACGAGCCACTATCAAAGTTAGTCACAAATGCAGTGCAAGGGATTGAAAACGTTGATTTTCGAATATCGAACTCGTTGGACCAACATGAACGTGAACAAAAAAAACTTTAATTCTAGACTGTCTTTATGAAGATACACCAAATAGTAATTAGTACATAAATTGATGCAGAATATTATGAGCGCTCGACAAACGGTTGAAATAAATAATGCAGTAGATTTATTTAACGCTAACGAGCGAGTGGTTGCAGTCTACATCGTCTTGTTTCTTATAAGTATAAGGAGTAAAAAAAAAGTATAATAATAATAATAATAATAATGACGAAGAATTTTTTTTTTTTTTAAATAAAATTGAAGAAAAAAATAAAAAATAAAAAATTTTTTGCACCGCAGTTTTTCTTATGTTAGTAAAATAACTTAGTTAGCGGCGCTAACGCGTCTCGCCTAGCACTATGTGGTCTGCTGTACCTACTACGTATTATGAAAGAACTTCTCGAGCTTAAAAATTTTTTTTTTTCATTTTTTTTTTAAGCTAGCTATAGAACGAGGAAGAATTATTCGCGCCTTGCTCCGCATGCATTCTATTCGAAATGTTTTTTAATACGTGAATATATGTATATAATATGAATGTGGAACGGGGTAAAACGCGGTTTGTCTCATAGCACGTGTCAGTGCAGCGTAATATATGTTGGTAGGTAGGTAGTATAATACGTGTGTAGAGGTACGAACCATACAATTACATATATATGTGCGCTACTGCATAGCTCGAGGCGTGCAGACTCTATATCTTCTTGATCTGGAGTAAACAATGCTTTGAAGCACCGCTAGCCAATCAAAATTCCTATATATTTCAATTTTCTGAAAATTTCAAATTACGTCGCGTCATAATGACTATACGAAGATTTGCAAAAAGAAAATAAACGATTTCATATTTCGAAATCATAGAAATTAGATTAATTTAATAACTACGAAGAATTAAACTAACAGAGTTAATTGATATGATAAATTTTCATATTAAATATATACGCGTCTACTTTTTTTTTTGTTTTTTTCTACCGAGCTTGAGAACCGCGTATTATATTAGTAAGTAGGTACTGCTGCAGCGGCACAGATGCCTGCCTGCCTGCCTGCCTGCTTTCGCCTTCTTTTTCTGCTTCTTCTACTTCTTCTTCTTCTTGCGTTATCTCAAGTACTTCCAAGAGAGCCCACATAATAGAAGCCTGTGTTATATGTGTTTCGAACCTTTGTAGAAACGCCGCTTTTTGTGAGATGATAAAAAAAGGAGGGGGTCGAGGAGGAGGAGGAAGAGGGCTGAAATATTTGGCGAATTTACCGAATTCATAGATGATTCTATAATTATTTATAATATTGAATAACGGAACCTAATAATTGTATGATTCAAGGATGAATGAAACACAATTTTTGTACTTTCCCCTTAAACACGGAAAGAAGACAACTGGATATACCAGCGTGGGCGGAAGTCGATGTGATTGTAGCTCCTTTGTTTGTTTTAATATTAAACTATACGATGTGTAATGCTATGGCTGTTATAGCGAGGGTTTAGATTAGATAAAATAATAAAGAGATACTGACTTTTATATATATTGATTAAAAAATAAATGACGAATAAATAAAAGAAATAAATACTATATATAAATATATATAAATATATGTATGCGTTAAGCTAACGAGTTAGATATTCACCTCCTCTTACGTTATGATTAAATATTAATTATGAGACTCGTTAAAACTAGCGCGCGAGGTTTGAGCTGCCTGATTAAGGGTCGGTCGGTCGTTCGGTCGGTTGGTCGACGGGTTATCAAAACTTCATTACGTACAGAGATAGTACGTATATCTACTTGCATGTCGCGTAACTAAAGAGAGCAAAAAAGAGAGATAAAATTATACACATATGTATTTATCACAATATATCGCAATCTTATTGTCATTCAAGAAAAGCACACATGTATACTACATATGTACACACACATGACACATATATAGTATATATTTTGCTTTTCATACGTAAGGTATAAATAAATTCCAAGAAGAAAATATTCAACTCGCGTATAATTTATCGACTACTGTTTAGGCTGGCTAAGTTATTTCTGTAACTAACCATATATCCGAAGTCAAGCGAAAGATATACCCTGGGCACAGAGAGATATATATCTACGTATGTACATACATACATATATATGCGGGCAAGAAACTCTCGGTAAACAACCGGGCGTATAGATACAAACAACTCTATTCATCTGCTAAAACTATAAATTAGCCCGCAAAAAAGATGACTAAAATTGGATAAAATTCATTTTATCTATTTCGTTATATTATCACATATTATATTATATAAATAATAATAATAATATATAATAAAATGATCTTTAATATCGTGTATAGTTGTAACGACGTTGTGAATCACTTTTATTTTTATCATCTTTTTCTTAAATATTTAAAGCCGCATATCTATACAAAAACCCTAACCTAGGCTCGTTTTCTAACTAAGAAACCTGTACATGGTTGCATGTTGATGCCCAAACGGACCTGAGCACCTGGAAACCTTATTTATATTGTAGCTTGTTAGAATAGGGTGGAAAAGAGGGGGAGGGAGGGGGCTACATTCCTGAGGTTGGGTCCGTTCGGTGTGGTACATATACGTACTATGGGGCCCAAAGATAGAATCATGTTTTCATGATGCTTAAAGATATTTATTCGACTTTCAAATGATTGTCATTCATTAACGAATCCGTAGGAAATGATTATTATTATTATTATTGTTACTCGATTGTTTACAGTTTGATAATAATTCTGTTATATCCATTTCTATAATAAATATCTTATTTTTTTTATTTCTAATTTTCATATTAGAATAAGATTTTGCATATCTAATTATTTAGACGAGATGAAAAATATGATAGGCACTTGTTTTCTTACGGGTCCAACGCTCTCAGGCCACAGCGGGAGTCCAGCATCCGAATTATAACCTAACCCTAACTTTAACATAACCTAACTTTAAAAAAAAAAAAAAAAAAAACCAACCTAACCTCAACTTTGATCTGCTTTTAATCTATTAGTTTTCTATATTTATCCATGTAGCGTGTAGTAAAACAAGTATATTGGATAAAGAAAACATGATTTTCGTTAGAACGGTTTTAACGCCTGTAATCACACGCATCGCTAATAGCGTTGATAAACAAACGTCAACTACAGCCGAGAAATCAGATAGATAAATACACCGAGATATATTATGAAATACATGCGTGTAGTATGTGTGTAAATTTCAATGAAATATCTGGGTTTTTTAATATGATCAGTAGAATAGAAAAGAGATATAATAGATACAGAAATAGATAAGAAGAAATGAAAGGGTATATTATATCACTTACCATCGCAATCGGCTATGCTGCATAAAATGCAAGCAGCCAGGATGCTCCGAAGACTTATCCTAGTCATCCTAGGTCCTCGGTAGGATAATTTTAATCCTACACATGCCTAATAGATAGTAAGACGTTCTCCCACCATATTAACAGTTTACACTTATTATTATTATTATTATTATAAATTAGTTTTATTACGGTATATCGGATACATTTTAAACTGCTATTCTAGTCCGAATCACAGCACAGTAGTTAAGATTTATCAACAGCATTCACCTTCCGTTACTAAATATGACATGAAACTTTACGGACAACATGCTACACCAACGACCCTACGCGGGTGAATGAAGCGAGGAAAGCCAAAGCTAAAGCATTCGATGCCGCCACCGCCGCCGCCGCCGCTAAGGCAAGGTAAGGTAAGGCAAGGCAAGGCGGACTACTTTTTTGCTACGCTGGTTTTGTAGGATTACTACGCGCTACGCTTTAGAATATTTAGGGCGGGATATTTGAATGATTATCAGAATATTTATTATTAGATCTCTAAGTGTGTAGATAAGTCTTTTATTTTTCATATAATAATTGTTTGTTTTTGTTGGTTTTTCTTTCTTTCTTTCTTTTTTCTCCTTTTTTTTTTTCTTCAAATACATTGAAATATACAAATTTTTTTCCATCGCAATAAATATGCAATTGTTATAATTTTTTGTTCTTTTCCCATATGTTATAAGGTATATTATTATTCATTTTTGTGTTTTTTTTTCATTCTTCCTTCCTTTGTGTCATTCGTAATAACAATATAGTAATAATAATAAAAATAATAATAATAATAATAATATTAATAATCATAATAATAATAATTACATTATCGAAATTTATATATATATGTGTAGAAAATAAAAAGGTATAATATATATAAATATAGGTATACATACATACACATATATGTATATATATACAATATATATATAATTTATAATTATATATAGGATATAAGATTTGTGTTTTAATTTTCAATAAACAAGAGATCTAGGATGGAGAAGATGAAATACTGAAGTGTAAAGTTGGCGCATGAGGATTTTTAGCTACAGTATATAGATAATAATAATAGATATTATCGCGTATTGATTACATACTCGTTTTAACATATAATAAAAAGAGTCATATTTCACCTATCAATAATAATAATAATAATAATAATAATAATAAAAATATGATTATAATATTTGAATGATTAATTTTAACATGCATTTTATTTGAAATAAAAATTCTGTTTTATTTTTGTTTTCTTTATCCTTTGGCGTTTGTAATCCTTTTTTTTCGTAATATATTCATTTCAGCTTAAATAAATTAATTAGTTTATTAGAACGAGAATTAATCAATACGATATATTATTCAATTGTTTATTTATAGTCTCTATTTAATTAATTAATTAATTAATAAGTATAATTATATAATATATATATTAAATATAAATAACTCTGGCATTATATGTATATGACTGCAAATTACTACCATACATTACATACACTAGGACCTTTGCAAACCACAGAGCGATCGTTCTGCTACTTTGGCATAATTTTTTCCTTTTTTTTTTTTATTATTATTATTTTTTTTTATTTTTGAATCATTGGTCATCTTAAGCTCATATTAGCATACCATATTACTCGTTTTATTATCCTCGACAGTCTTTCATGCCATGTTTTTTTCTTTCTTTCTTTTCAAACATTTTCTTTTCTCTTTCACTCTTCTTTCGCCGAAATTTATATAGTATTTTTATAATTTTTTTTTTTCGTGCAAAAAAAAACAATTATATTTATTTGCAAGCAATATAAAACCGTATTTGTTTAATGAAAAAGGCTTTTAAATGTGAGGAAATCACGATTATTCAATCATGCTTTATAGTTGTTACAATAAAGTACGAAAAACTCGATGTGGAAAGTCTAAAAATGGATTATATCAACTATATACAGCAATAACAATAATAATAATAATGATGAAAAGTATATGTAAATGATAATAAAAAGAAAAAAAAAAACTATGAAAATTAAAAACATCAAGAAATTTATCCAGAGATTAGAGAAAAAAGAATTTTCAATTTAATTGTAATAACATTGGAAAAAAAATCAAAAAATTCCATAACAAGAAATATTATTTGTACTATAATATTACTGAATACTTTTTTGTTCATCTAGGTGTATATATATATATATATATATATATTTCCGAATCGGCAGCGATTATAGCGTTATAACGTCATAATATAGTACAGTAGAATCCCAGTAATTCGTACTGTCAAGGGATCTGACCAATATTCCGAATTAACGGGATTTACAAATTATCGGGATTTTCTTAAGGGCGATTTTTTTGAAGGCTCGACTGATTACTACGAATTACTGAGATTTTCACTCTATCGGGATTACGAAAAACCGGGATTCTACTGTATTATGTTTATCGTTGTTACCGGATTTATTTTATTTAACTATCATGTTTGTTTATTTATTCATTTTTTTTCTTTCTTACGATTTTCTTATGATCATTAAAGAAGAAATAAAAAGAAGAAAAAAATAAAACAAATAAAATTTCATTATTCTTTTTTACTGTTTCCCTAATTATTTAGAATACTGTCATATTTTCTCATTATACTTGATACTGCCTTGATATTAGAGTATTTCTTTTTCTTTTAGTTATACAAGTTTTTAAGTTATTTTCTATTATCTCAGGCAGTTAGAAAAACATTTTTCATCAATTTTAATGTTTTTTTAATATTTTTTTCTTCTTCATGCTTATTGTAATGAATTGGTTCCAAGCTACGTATACGTTCTATTTATTATTATATCTTAGAAAAGTAAAATTGAATAGAACTTAATAATAATTTATATTTTATAAATGAATAGTATGTAACAATATAATGTATACTTATATATCTAGATTCTAGTGATATGCAAGAAATAAATTATGTATGTATGTATGTATGTATGTATGTATGTAATTTTATGTAATGTACTTATAAATTTTAAACCTGTAAAATTTCCAGAAATAAAAATCTTTTCTTTTTATTTATTTCATTTTTTCCTTTCTTTATTTTCAAATCTTTTTTCTTCACCTTTTAATAATTCATTACGGATGAGATATCTAAACTATGTCTAATATGTATGATAAGAAAATAAATAACGTAACTGAGTAATTCTTTGGTGATAGCAGAAAAAAAAAAAGTAAACATTTTCAAAATACAGAATTTCATTTATATTTATACAGGCAATGCTTTATTGCTGTATTCCAATTTATGGTTGAAAATTAAAATCACCAACTGCATTAATAATATTAGAAATTTTCTGAATTATTTAAATAGGAATCTTGCAGAATAAAAATGAGATAGAGAAAGAGACAAAAAAGAAAAGAAAAAAAAAACAATGGCTTTTAACAATTTCTTAATCTCAATAATAAACGATGGATGAAAATGTTCAGTCAAATGTATATAGTATAGTATATGTATAGGCTTTCAAATGTACATTGCGTAACTGTTCATATTTTTTACATACGTAATGAATGTATGTATCTTTGAAATAGCTAATAAATTAATTAATTATATGAAATAAATTGAATTGAATGAATGAATAATAATTGATTATTTAATATAATAATATAGTTTGAATTTCAGCTGCACTGTGCGCTTCGTCATATCAGTTCAATTCATTCTATTATTTAAAAAAAGCAAAAAATAAAGAAGAAAAAATGTACAATTAGATTCAATAAACTTCCCTAGATAGCTTCGTATATAATAAGTCGTTATACTGCTGCCTTTGCGCAGATGGTGGATATGTTTCGTTAGCCATTACCAATATATATATTTTTGTTTTCCTTTTTTCATCTATATAATTTATATAAAGATTTTATATTTAGTATTGGCTTAACGATTTGTAATTTTCCTAATCCTGTAGTAGGTATATCGCTTCGCTTTAGTCTTTATTCATAATACATATAAAATAGCTGCTCCCAAGACTTTTGTTTGTTTTTTTTTTGTTATTTTTTTGGTTTTTTTCATAAATAATAGTCATGTTATACGAAAATGAATCGACTTCACCGATTACTATTATCGAATTAATTTAACATAGAATTAATTTTTTTTTATCACTTTTCATTCAATATTATTTAGCCTAGGGTGGGGGGAGAGGGAAAAGTGGGTGCTCGCTTAAATCCACAATTCATAATTGATACCTATAGAGAGACTAGACATGTACTGTTCACCGTTCAGTATCGCGGTATCTTTCTTTCAGTTCAAAAACCATATGAATTGACAAAGTTATCATTATTTAAAGGTATATCAATATGTATTCGGTGAGTTAATTAGGCAAATATGTTAATAATATTTTATAGTTACTTTACGTTTAAGTTAGTTAATAATTTCTTTCTATATAGACACGTCATTATTTACGTACTACTCAATTATTGGTGTTACACAGTTAGGTACATCGAAATTCAATTCAACCCATTTGATTAATATACAAATACATCAAACGTTCCCCTTTGAAATATGTATGTATGCATGTATGTATTTATGTATTTATGTATGTTAGTCAAAATCCCTCACGCTAGGCATATAGTTATGTCGATTCTTAAAGCGAGCATTTGCATTGCGCATATCATAACGTACACCGAATCAAACGCTCACATTCAATTAAATATATTCAATAATCTAACTCACGAACACTTTTTTTCTGTAGTGGCTAAACGATATTCGAATTTATCCGATGTGAGAAAAAATTAATATTGTCAATTATTTACTCGCAATTAGTTTCGAAAAAAAACGTATAGAAATTATAGGTAAATAGATTTGAGAGCGATCATTACTTTGTGCAAAAATATGGATATAGCTATACTGTATATAAATCATGTAGTTTGGAGTCATAGTCATGGATAATTTGAAATAATCAAATATTCAAGCGTTTAGCAAATTAGAGACTCAGATTGCTGCCATAATTCACTTAAAATATAGAATTAATTAAATTAGGATTTATTAAATGCGTTTGGAATGGTGGATTTGGTGGTTTTCAATATTTGGGAGAGAAATATGAAGTGTAAAAATGATTTTTTCAAAGAGCTTAATGCTAAATGCAAAAATTTTCTTCGTACGTTAGTCGCATCCGCTCATATCCCTTTATACAATTTTTCAATATTTATTTTTCTCTCGTCCCAATGGTTTAGAGTTGAATTGTTAACGGCTTTTACCTCTTCTTTTAAACTCATAACTTATGACGCCCACTTCAATTCTTTGAGATTGAAGTCGAGCCCTAATTTCAACAAAGTTACTTAGAGCTGTTTCATCGCGAGGCACAGGCAGCCATTTATTTAATAACATAAAGTTATAAGATGTAAAGAGGCAGCGCGTAACGAAACAAATCGATGTTAAACTCATCTTTCGTAAGTCTTATCTATAGATCTTCGTTCTTTCATTTTATTTCATTTCATTTCGTTTCTTTTCTTTTCTTTTCTTTTTATACTAGCTGCCTATATCCTTGGTTTATAAGTTAACGTAACGTGAAAAGTCTGCACATCCATTTCTGTGCAATCCTGCGGCCCTATTGGACTCTCATTCCTTTGTGCAACTGACGCTTCTCTTTCATTTGGCATTTCTTCATTATTTTTTAACATTTTTTCAGCTGGTTGGTCTAGAGATACCCTAACAGTCTTTGCTTTAGATACTTCCGAAGAACGGGATTTAGAAGCTTCTACAGCTCGTACCTTTGCTCCGTTCTCCTTATTCCTTCTAGAAGAACTCCTATGTAATCGCGATTTCTCTCTAGAAGATGTTCTGCGCAGACTAGGTCGTTTCACAGACTCCGCACTCGCACTGAGCCCAGTAGCTGTGAAAAAATTGATAATTTAAAAATATTTTTGTAGTTTATTTGTAAACAGTCACTACCCTTGGGTATCATTTCACCAATTTTCAAAAATATTTACCTATATTACCAGAAGATGATCTGTTGGATCCTCGCAAGATATGCATAGCTGTTGGGTCGCTGTCTGTGGTAGCAATTCTCTCACCAACTGGCGTTAAAAACCATTCCGATCTAGTCCTCATTCTTGCTGTTTGTCTTTCATGCACCTAGAGAAGAAAGATTTCGTTATTTAAAATAGATTTAAAAGGATGATCGAGGACACTGATGAGAGTATTTGAATATTCTGATGAATAGTATAAACGTTGTTGAATATTATTATAATATAGGAGTATATTTTTATGATGAGTTCAAAAGATAAGATGAATGATGCTTGATTGAATTAATGAAATTTATAAATGGTAGATAATTGAAATTGTACAGAGAAATTATCATCACTCTTTACGTACGATGATATATTAACATAATATTAATTGGTAAGTAGTATGTGATATAGGAAAATAAAATAGGTGCCAATAAATTAGTGGCACTAATTATTTTCAAAAATAGATAACAACAAGAATAATAATAATAAAGTGATTTACTTTACATCAACGTGCAAACGTGCATGTAAGCAACTGATAGAAAATATCTAATATTATAGTACTGTATGAAATGAATATGTGCATGAGACGAATTTTAAATTGTAATATATGAAGAAAAAAAATTTGAAAATAACTAGTGTGCACTGAAAAAGCAAATAACAACAAAAATTCATCAATGTATTAATCTCTATTAATGATGTTTGAGATACAAGGTTTTTTTTGGTGTTTTTTGGTATATACAAATTAAGATAGTGTGTAGTATAATTATTGTAAGCTAGGAAAAATTACATAAAGGTATCAGTCTCCTTATAAATTTTTTTTTTCTTTTTTGTTCTTTTTGTTTGACATTTACAATCGTCATGCAATGCTTGCATTATTATTATTATTAATTTTTTTAATTTTTTTTTTTTTGAATCATTTATATTATATACAATTAAAGATTTATGCCGAAATCAGAAAAGTGAGACAGTTCTCGATTTTAAGATTTTTAATATAATAAACTAAATTCAGTTCAAATTCTTTTCCGAATACAGACTGAGATACGATGAAAAAAGATATTTAAAAACAAGAACAAAAAATAGAGAAGTAATAACAGTATCTTGAACTTCTAGGAATGATGAAATTTACTTAAAAGAATTAAATTAGCAAATTGTAACGATCTAATTTTCCTGTCTTCGGACCGAAATCAAAGCGAATAAAAAAAAAAAGCACATTACGGTATTTAGAAGTAGATATACTAAATCGATATTAATGCTACAAAATAATTTCTTTTGAGATTACTAAAGCTAGCGACCAAACTCAAAGTTTTACAAACTATGTGATTAGTTTTCGCCATATTTATTCAAAGAGCTGAACATCAGATTAGATATAGTTATGCAATGCTTATTGTTATGGTATGAGTAATTTTTGTATACTTTGCTAATTTAGGGCGAATTTACAGTTACAATATCTACTTCTAAAATACCAATACATACTTACACCACGCCACCACTAGTGACATAGAATAATAATCATTAAATCAATGTACAAATTATACTGTTGTGCTTTACAAACACATTGCAGAAAAGCAAATGAAATTGGCCTGTGCCTAATAATTATAGCAATAATTAATAATCACAACAAAAACAATGACAATGATAATGATAGTAGTTTATAGTAATAGTAATTATGTTATAAATGGTAGTAAAAAAGCATAAGCCATCTTTGGTAGATCAAGCCTCAGCCGTTTAAATTGTTAAACAATTTTTAATCCTTCACGTTAATGTTATAGAGATTAAAGTAAATTAATTTCAAAAGAACAATATTTTTGATACGTGATTTAATTAGCTCATTCGAACATTTGTATCAAGTTTTTACTAGTTTCATTCTTTTCTTTGCTTTCTTTGCTTTATTTCTCTTCATTTCTTTGGCTGATTCATTTTTTGAATACAGAATTGGTAAGCGATTATTCTAAGATTGCTTACAGTAACAAGCTTTATATAAATGCATAATGAGATAAATTTTAAGCTAATCTTCTATTCACTGACCACTTAGTATTCTCTTAGTGCAGTAATAATATAGGTAGTATAGTTTAATAGCAATATATATCGATAAGCATGCACATTTAGGCTAATACCTAATATGATACAATACAATTGTAATAATGTGTTGTAATTTACTTAAATTACAGAAATTATATCGAAAAAAGAATAAAGAAACAACAAAAAATGCTAAATTTTTGTTATTCAAATCTTTGAGCGTTCGTATTCGATTTGTGTATATAATATGTAGTTGTTATTACTCTATTGTAAGAAATTAATACTGCAGATGGCATATTATATCAGGTTTCCACTAAAACAAACTGGTATCTTTTTTTTTTATGATGCTATCGATTGATCGGGTTGAATAATTTTCATCTAAAATTAAATAGTAAAGGGATATAAGAATTATCAGTAGTAGTAAAACTAGCAGAAATAGAATCGTGTCCTCCCAGAAGAGGGGAAAAAAAAAAATTAAACAAATAACGTTCGATACGATATTGCGTTTGCAGCAGAACATAATGAGATTTGTACGCTACAGACATACAGAGTTACAAAATATCGAAATAGGTGTATGAATAATGCTAACAAACTATTACGTCGTTTCGTGGAATTAGATTATAAAGATTTTTATGTCTAATTGATCCATAGATTCAGAATATATCTCATCAAATTTGATTGATTTGTCTTCGAAGCAGAGTTTCTATTCAAGTTTTAACTCATGTAAAGTCTTTATAATTCATATCCATGATTAAACTTTCGTGCTATTTAGTTTCTATTCTATTCAGACTAAACATTCTCTTTGTGAAGTTCCATCGTTACTCTATAACATGTTTTTTCGTTCTATTTAAAGTTATTTTTGGTCAGTCGGTTTATTAAGTTCGTAGCTTTTTCTCAACTTCAATTATATATTCATTCTGATACTGTAGATATCAGATGAGATTCTCGCGCTTTAACGTCAAGCAGCGTTCTTTCTATGAACATTATCAATATTCTGTTCGCACATATACTTAGATACTTCGGAAACAAACTGGAATGTTCATTTCAAAGTCACATAAATATAAAATTAAAGGTTTATGCCTCTCCCACCCCTACCTGTGGCAAATAACTGAGACTCTTCGTGCTCTCCGCATACCGGTTTACCGCTCTTAGTTCGTCTAATGTCATACCGGCATGCCTAGAGTGATGGCTACCGTTACTAGACGATCTGCTTGATGCCTGTGAGAAAATGATCCAGAATGTTGAAGATCTAGTTATTTATCTTCAATATCCATCAAAGTTAGATGAGAAAATATAGCCAAACTCAAAACTCACTTGAAATAAACCGTTTTCTTCAAGACTAACTGAAAGCCGTGTATAACTCTCAAGTAAAGTGTTTTCGGGTATCATTCCTAGGGACGAAGTGAGATCCAACGATTCTGGCACATGGATTAGAGCTGGTGTTGATTGCGATTCTTCTTGGTGAGACATAGCTGGAATCAGATTAGTTTTCTTTAGGATAAATACAAGGTTTTCTTACTTCTTAGGAGATTCTTTCACCCTCTGGTATCTAAATGGGTTCAACACATTAACTAACGATGGATTAAAACGAATTTCTATGTTCTACGCATGCGGATAATAGATTGAACGATGATTTGTCTTTTTTCTTCACTTACATTCTAAATTAAATTTCAGGCCCCATCTTTCACATTCATACTGTAGCCAAGTCTTTTCTGCTTCTAGTGATAATTGTCCTGTAATTGAATGATTGGACTTAAATTTCATCTCTTTTCTTTTCATTTTGTTCACTTTGAATCCTATTTATCGTATCATAGTTTTCACAGTACAGTAATCTGGCTTTCCAAGAATAACGAAATATCATTCTGAAGATAAATTTGACCAGTCAAAACTGACCACTAATTTGATAGACTGAAATACTTACTAGAAACAACCGTGTCAGGGGGATAACGAAAGCTAAAAATCCAGTCTTCTTCCACCTTCAAAATTCTCCCTGTTATACGAGCATAGAACTCGTAGTTTTCTCTCCCAAACAAATTTGATACTCCAAAATTGTCAATCATGAACTTCATTATTCGTGTTGCGACCTGGAGAAATTCAATATGAGTAAATATCGTTCTCCAACTCTGAGATTCGAACTTTCAAATTCATTTACTGCGTTTCACAATAAAATGGTACTAGTAGTACTTTTTAACAAAAAGAAAACGAAGAGCTATAGGTGAGAGGTAGTAAGGGGCATACAATTATCTAATTATGTACAGATCTAAAAAGGCACGAACAAGTACAGAATATAAAAATTAGTTGAAACTATAGCCCGTGAAAGTTTGGAATAAATTTTTCACGCCGCATGCTTATAAGTGATATAATTGAGATTGTTGGCTCTTGGTTTCTATAATAGCAGAACTTTGATGAAATATACCTATTTTGAATAAGTGGGGATTTAAAATTGAAAAATTTACAATTAATTTTAACTACGCTGTAGCTTATAGATGATTCTGAGGTATTGAAACTTGAAGAATGCTCTATACAAGAATAAGCGCATTATATTTCAAAACAATAGTGCGGACATAGTATATATATATGGCAATAGCAGTTTACTATTACCTATAAGACACAAGAATAGTACACAGGTAAGAGTATAAGAAGTGAATATGTATCAGCAAACTTGGTAGCCAAGTATAAAAGTCAAACATTTATACATGTAACACAATTGATATTGTTTTAATTAAACTTACTGAGACCTCCGCCTGATGGTGATTGTAGGCAAACACAAAACAAATATGGTCATATGATATAGCATAGCTTTTCATGCATCAAAATTCATTATACAATTCTTGTTGTAAAGGAATTTTCAAAGAATTCACTCACACCATCATTCATTGATAATAATCAGTTTAGTTGTACAATTTATCATTTTCCGCTTTAGTTTTAGCACAACTTTTCCTTTCTAATATATAAGCAAAATGTGGACTACCTTAAACCTCAGTACATCTTCCATCTTGGCTGTTTTCCCATCGCTTACACAGCTCTGAAAAAACGAAGGAGCCACAGAAACCCCAAGCGCTTCACTCGACATACCAGTACGAGCTCTTTCGCTGTTTACAGCCACAACCCTGAACGTCCCAAACAATAATACAAGCAAACGTTGAGTGTAGACTGGTAGAGATGTGATTAATCTGTTGGAAAAATGGTTCCATTATAATTTTCCACTTAGTTTAGACAGTATTATCAAAGGAAACTGCTTAATGTGTATTTGAACAACCAGACTTTTAATTATCGTACAAGGTTCGATCGTTATTTTAATCTAGAAGCTCATTTTGCTGATAACGATAGTTTGCGTATTAGATTAGAAAAAATCGGACGTCTCAGTTCCTCGGAAATGTTGAAATTCCCAAACTTCAATCTAAGAATTGATCCACCGTTAATTCCTAGCAATTCAAAGTCTGACTGATACCATAAGTTTGTCGAAAGATAAAAGATACGCAAACAAGTAAATCCAGTCAATGAAAATGAAAAGGGAAAAGGAATCGTTGTATTCTTATCGTTTATCTACAACTTGTTTACGTTTAGATTAAACTTTTGCTTCTCTATCTTAAGATTGATAAAAACACATAGCATTAAAATTTGTATCATAATATACTTGCTTGTGAATCTGGTCCCTCTGTTGCTCTACGCTGTCCAATTGTATAACGGTAAATAGCTGCTGTTCACCTTCCCTGCCGAATACACCGCCAGGTATTTTTCTTAGGAACTTTTTTAGCACGCTAGCTATTGTGTACACGCTGAAATTATCCATGTTCACTAATCTACCAGTCTGCAAAAAGTGTATTAACTTTTTCATGTTCCCCTGATGACCCGGCGCTCTGAACACATCCTTTCTCAACGGCGCTTCTTTGTTTAATTTTAATATGAGAACCTGATGTAAGAAGAACAAAATTGTCAGCAAATTCAACACCACTATTTGTCGTTTTATGAACGAAATAAGGAAAGGAAAGAAAAGAAAAACGGGGAGGAAATAAATGTTGATAGGAGATAAGCTAGTGATAATTTTTCGAAATTCGAAATATTGAATGATAACGAAAAAAAAATAAAGATCGAAATTATTAGATAGATTTGAAAAAAAATTCTTACCAATAAAGGACCAGGTATATCATTTTTACAGACTTCGTCTAAAGGGGCTCCGAATTTCACCCTGAAATATGGAGAGTTGAGTTGAGTTGTTTTTTTTTTTTTTAACAGAAAACACTAGTATGTGAGGTTACTGTCGTCGAAATTTTCATTCATTCAAAATGATTGTAAATTACGATATATTGTAAAAACTAACTTTTCGAGACGCCGAGGATACGGCGGGACTGAGGATGGGTGACCACAGCTTGTCACCACGTTTCCTAACGTCGCCGCTCGTCGATGCATCCTCTCCGTCCAGCTGCTCATTATACACGCGGCGATACGCCCACGAAATTATGTTGTTCTTTTATTTATTTATTTTTTCTTTCTTTCTTATTCTTCTTATTTTTTATTTTTTAGGTATTTATTTATTTCTTTTTCTCTCTTTTTTTTCTTTCTAAGTTTACACACGGATTATAGCGCGCGTGTTTTGTTAGAATTATTATTTTTTTTATTTTTCTTTTTTTTTTGTTCGGTTTCTTCATTTACGGGACTGTCGCTTGTGACAATAAACTACGAGCTGCTGTTGCAGGGTACGACACTCTACCACGCGCCAGAACGCGATTATGATAAATAAAACCCCCACCACTAGGCGGTTATACCTGTGGTAGCTAGGAGTAGCAGAGCGTGTAGCCGTAGCTGAATGGATATTTATTTCTCATACGGATGATAATAAGGGTTATGGATTTCCTAACCTAACCGAATTAAATGAGAATATTATATACATGACTAAACCGCGGATTATTTATGTGGCCCGCGGTCTGCCACTGTATTTATGTTTTAAATAAATACCTATACACATTTAATTCCCACATTTTTTTTTAAACAACACTTTGTTACAACACCGGCCCCTCATTTCATACATGAAAACATTAAACAGGAGCAAATTAACCACACCTCTCTATTCGACATTTCAAAAAATCAATATGGCCTCGACTAGACACCCACGTTCCGAACGACGATCTTTCTATACCCAGATTTGTAAATTTTATTCAATGATTCGTCGTCTAACTCTCTGTAGTGATGGCTGAGTTAGACGAAGAGGCTAGATAGACGCGGGTAAGGAAGCGAGGAAAACTTGCATGGTGGCAAGTTATAATTATTACTAAAAAAAGAAGGAAAAAAAGGTATATTCATCACAATCGATCGAGTCTTTTTATTTGCTTTGCTTCCCATACAAGTTATCATGACATAATGCTTTCTAATTGAGAATTACAAGACTGACATGCAAGTTGCATATGATACGGCGAACTCATGTTTGCGGTAAAAGTTGTACGTAGATTCGACAGTGAGATGGCTCTACCATCTAGCAAGAGCGGGCACTGACCTAGGGTAATAGCACCTGTCGTGGGGTCAGTGGCCTTTTGGCGTCAGAGAGTTCACATGGGGACTGCGTTATCGAAATACGGCTATGACAGGCATCGTAATAGGAATACTCTTACCACAGAGAAGTTGTCGGATAATAAACAATGTAACTCATTGATGAAAACAAATTCTTCTTTTCTCGTTTCTAGATTAATTAGTTATATTAGGTAGTAGTATATTATTTTATTTTACGATAAGTAATATGTACATCGAATTCTCATTATTCCTATAGCGAGGATATAGTCATTCTCAGAGTTCTGAGAGTCAGCTATGGTCTGGCGTATTTAGCTTAGGTATAGGGGTGCATATGGGAAACTATGGTATTATTTTGGAAAACGTAAAAACGTTTTCCTAAATCAGATTAGATATCCGTATGGAAAATTTGTGCATTTTTAAGATCTAGCGACATATGTTACATTTATCAATTCATTAGCTTAAAATATTATAGGCGATGAACGAGTAACACGAATTCGTGAGAATCGAATAACTTATACATATCCATGCGCCGATGTGCGGCAAATTATCTAGTATAATCAAAATCGACTGTAGCAGAACCAGATAACTGAATATTGGTTCGATCAATCTCAGTCAGAGTGTTGTTAGCCAAATATAGATACTCCAACTCGAAAAGTCCAGCGAATAAACCACTTGGTAAACTGTTAATTTTATTATGATACAAGCGAATGTTTTTCACCGACGAGAGTCCTTCGAAAGCAAGAGTTCTAATATCAGAAATTTCGTTTCTGCTGAGGTCTACCATCCACAAGCTGTTCAAGCCGATAAAAGCACTTGAATGAATTGTAACAATCTTGTTATCGTTAAGATACAGGTACCGGAGTTTCGATAATCCTATGAAAATATCTGGTCTGATTTCCGTTAATTTGTTGGAGTTTAATTCAAGAGTCTCCAATTCCACAAGATTTGCAAAAGACTCAGGTGCAATGTCAGCTATTTTATTTTTTCCTAGCTTCAAGGTTTCCAGCTTTTCAAGTCTGTGAAATGTGGTATGATTTATCGCGGATATATCATTATTGGTCAAGTACAAGGACTTTAATTCAGCTAGATTGTTGAAGGATCCATATGGTATATGGTTTATTTTGTTACTACTCAATTCCAAACTTTCCAGCGGCCACAACTCTCGGATTGAATCAGAGATAATGAAATTAGAAACCTCGTTACTATCGAGGTGTAGCTCAAGCAAATTATTCAAACCGAGAAAAGAGCTCGAGTCGATCGTGCCAATCTTATTATTCTTAATATACAAGTACTTTAGTTTCAGCAATCCGTTAAAAGTGTTGTGTTCTATTTCCGTTAAATAGTTCATATCCAAATCAAGAATTCCCAATTTCTCAAGGCTTGAAAAAGACCCGGATGAAACGTGAGCTATTTTATTGCTTTCCAAGGATAGATATTCCAGCTTTTGAAGTCCTTGAAATGTCAACTCATTTATTACTGGAATATCATTATTCTCTAAGTGCAAGTACTTCAATTCAGCCAGACCGTTAAAAGATCCGTTCGGTATATGGTTTATTTTGTTACTCCTTAAACTCAGAATTATCAGCACTGATAGCTCTCGAAATAAGTCAGGGATCAGCTTAACGACGTTGTCATCGAGATAAAAAAATCTTAATTTCGCCAATCCAGCAAACGCTCCAAGCGATAATGTTGAAATTTGGTTTCCACGAAGAACGCGAAATCTTTCAATTGTCAGATTTTTGAATGCCCCAGGTTTGATTGATGTTAAATTCAAATCTCCAATGTTCAGGTATTCGTTTTCTGTTCGTTCAGTTACCTCAGTTAAAACACCTTCTATGTAACACACGTCACAGCCACTCGTAATTTCACATTTCAGCTCCTTTTGGGCCAGTGCCAGACCCAAAAGCAAGTTGGCAATCACCGCGAAATGAAACATGACTTACTGATTCTCGTCTTTGCTCGCTAACTATTACCCTAACTACTCATATGCGCTATATGTATAAAGAGATATCATTTCGACTTGACCCTCCGTTGTATATATATAGTACAAGATAAGATATACAAAAACGCAATTAAGATAAAATATATCGGTCGTACCCTCGTCTCATAAAATTCTACAACCACCTCCCGAGCATAGTTCTCATAATAATTCAGCAATTGAGTTGCGAAACAACAAGATGCTTGCTCCTCTTGTTTAAAATCCATCGCCCTAATTTTTTAGTTATTTATAGCTACAGTCCCTGATTTGGTAACAAGAAACTTGTATGACTTAACGTAATAAAATAATGCAAGTAGATAAAAAAAAAAAAAAATATTCGGATCGTAATAATCAAACATTTATTAGACAGTTCGAAGAATACATTTTTTTAGAGCTTTTCTTATATTTTATTATATTCGTAAATATGTCAACATGGAACATAAGAGTTGTAAAAACAAGAAGTAATTATGATTTAAATAGACTGACTACACCGAAGGCCTACAATCCCCCATAGCTTTAACCTGTTCGATCAACGGGAGAGTTTGATCTAGCGATGCAAGCTCTGGCGACGGTCCATAATTCCCGTATGTTCTATCATTTAGTCGTAAATACGTCAAATTCTGCAAATGCCCGAATGCCTCGCACGAAACTGTTACGAGATTGTTGCGATCAATTTCTAAACCATTAAGATCGTATAAACCATTGAAAGTTCTAGGTGCTATTTTCTTGATATTGTTACCATATAAATTCAGGAAATTCAAATTCCCCAGACTAGCAAAAGACTCGGGTGCAATGTTAGCTATTTTATTAAAGGCTAGATCTAAAGTTCTCAGATATGGAAGTCCAAGAAATGTGGTCTGATTTATTATGGTGATTTGATTAGAACGAATGTATAAGTATTCGAGGTAGGATAGGTCGATGAATGTGCCATTTGGTATGTGATGGATGTCGTTTTTATCCAGGTTGAGCCGTTGCAACGACGAGAGTCCTTCAAATGCACCGACTCCGATATCAGAAATGTTATTGTCACTGAGATAAAGCTCCTGCAGTTCGGGCAATCCTCTGAAGGCCCCAGGATTTATTGATTCCAAACCCAAGTTTGAAATATTCAGCTCAAGATTGTCTCCTTGTTGCGTTACATTCATTAGAGTCCATTCCGAGTAGCACACGGTGAAACTATCCTGAGTCCGGCACGTTGGTTCTGGATCTACCAGCACAGCAGCCAAAAGAGTGTTGACGATCACCACGAAACGATACATGACTATAGTCCGCTATTTAATTATAGCTCTACTGATGGGGTGAGAGTTCACAATTGATACCTCACAGTGGAATAGTTACAGTCTGGATTGAACTTGAAATTGACGATTTGTGTTCTCGCACTATCTTATATATGGAAAGCCCGGCTTGCTTCGGGGGTGAAAGTCGTGTTTTTACGTCAGCGGGAAGCCAATTGGTGTTTCAGATATTATCTATTAGTTTAAATACACGAAGGCGCTGAGTGCCGGCCTTATCGAGAAGGCAAATACCCAAAGACGATCTAAAGCGAGGGAAGTAGAGAAAATGGGGATGAAAGTGTTTTCGATCAGTTTATGATAGAATGGGGAGAATCACTGAAAGTTGTGATTTTCTATATGTATGGTAGGATGAGGATGTTTAAGTTCTGATGAGCAATAGCAAATATAGAATTGGCACTCATTAGAGAATCCGGTTGTATTGCGTTATGAACAAAATATTTGTATTTATATTAGTCACACGACATTCTTCAGTTTCAAGTCCGAACAAATTGAACGTTTGGATCCTCGGTAATGTTGTTTCGGTACACACGGACTTTGTACCTTAACTATCGAGTTATCATTGTCCCACGTTTTCGTCACAACAAATAGAAAATCAGTACATATTCAGCATCGTTATGGCTAAACGGAAATAAAATAGCTACTTGAATTGAAATTCGAGAAATCTAGAATAACCAGAAATCCAGCTTGGTGGTCCGCATAGATATTTTACGTTCTGTTATTTGTGCAAGCTTTAATAAACTATCTTATACTATACCAACGAAAAGGTGTTATATTTCTCTTCCTTATTCTCAATCCCTGAAATAACGCTCAAATCATACCTGTTATCCTCTATAAAACTATTTCGAACATTTTTGAATCAGCGGGTAAAATAGTTACGGCGCAATGCGATACGCGTCGCCACTATGCAACAATCAATGCGAGTCCTCAGATTCAAAACTCGTTTCCCGCCGTGCTTATCGACTCTGTAGTTAGACGCAGAATCCTAAACGAGCGACGGAAACATTCTAATACGCGTCGCTATAATCATTTCCTAAATTTCGTCGCGTAACGTGAATTAGGCATAACACCTTGTCCTTTTTGTTTGGATTTTGTCTTGACAGTTACAAGAGAGCAGAGCAGCATTAACCATTTGAAAATTACAATAAAGCGATTGCCGTTAAAGTGGGGGTCTCATATATGTCCTCGTGAATTTCATCTCCTGATATAATATAATTATTTTTATTTCATAATATAACAAAAGTGGTGTATTAAACCCACTTGATAACCTGTTCAATTTAACTACCTTATTTAATTCCGTGCCTTAAGGATTTCGGAGGTAAGTCCATTTTATCGCGATGATTCATATTCTCAAGAAATCTCTATTCTCTTTACCTTTAACGGTCGATTAAATCTCTCACACCAAATACGGCTTCAATCTTGACCCGATTCAATAATCAACAATTATTACGTCTTACGGAATTAAAATTATTGATTTTTATTCTAGTTTATTTAACACTACTATTTTATTATCACACACTCAGGTTAAGTTATATACAAATAATATACAACCTTTTATATACTATCAAGTGTCTTATTGTATCCAACAATTTTGCAGACACGATATTAGCACATTTCATTTCACCCATAATCGAAAAATTCAATACATCACTAAAAAAATGATCAACAACTGTCCGAAACCTCGCTAAAATTAGGGCATTAATTTTTGTAAAAAAAAAAAATTACTAAGACAAAAATGAGACCAAAAATTCTTCAAGATATAAATTTTGGTTTGCAGAATTTTAAAAATGGAAGAAGACACAGAATACACCAAATTGTCCGTCGAAGATCGGTGTGTGCATAAGGTAAAAACATTCTAATCAATTTTTTCAATTTTATTCAACCACTGCTGAGCCCCGTAATAAAATAGAGTTGTTATATAGTTATGGAAAGCTCGACTACACGGGTACGAAGAATGCGCAAAAATCTTCCAGCGCATAGACGACGAAAAATCACCGGAATGGAACAAATTTCTTGGTCTTGTTAAGAAGTTTGTTACCGATAGCAACGCTGTAGCGCAAGAGAAAGGACTTGAGGCGGTGTTGGCCTACGTTGAAAATGCAGCTGCGGCTGGAAAGTGAGTTGAATCGTTCAGGAAATGAAGCAACAAAGATTCAATTTTCTGTAAGAAATAATCCGGCTTAAGCTCTGTCTCAATTTTACTTCAAATCGCAGGACAGTCGGAGAAGTGATGAGCGGTATCGTGTCCAAATGTATCGCAGCGCCTAAGACAAAGACTAAGGAGTTGGCTGTACAGATAACGCTGATGTACGTTGAGATAGAGAAGCACGAAGCTGTTCAAGAGGAATTATTGAAAGGAACTGAAGCTAAGAATCCAAAAATAGTTTCAGCTTGTATAGCTACACTGACGCTTGCTTTGAGGTAAGCAGGTCGGAAATTAGTCGACCAAATTCAACCAGGAAACTAAAAATTTCAATCATTTTTATAAATTTCTTGACTTTTTACAGGGAATTTGGGTCCAAAGTAATTAGCATTAAACCCTTGGTTAAAAAAATGCCTAGCTTCCTGGAGGACAGAGATAAGGCTGTTAGGGAAGAGGGAAAATCAATGGTCATAGAAATTTATAGGTAATAATTCATTTTCTGATCATTTATTATCTTCTGATTTTATAAACGATTATAAATTATCAATTTTTTTCTTTTAATTCGTTGTATTTCTTCAGGTGGGTCGGAGCACCTTTGAAACAGCAACTTAACACGCTTAAACAAGTACAGATAACTGAATTGGAAACTGAATTCAATAATCTTAAGGGTGAAAAAGTCGTTCCTCTTCGATATCTCAAATCACAAAAGCCTAAAGTAACTTGCGTGGTTGACTCTGCGCCGGGAGACGTTGAAGGTGATCAGAAATCCTTTTTTTAACTCATTGAGTTGGGTGAATGAGTTGATGAAACTCTTTTCTTTGTAACATGGAGATGAATTTCTATAAATTCTCCAAATTCAACCATTTTAATCACTTTTTATCGATATTCAAGGAGACGAAGAAGAGGAAGACGATGTGGCAGCGCCAGATATCGATCCATACGAGTTAATAGACCCTGTAGATATTCTCTCCAAACTTCCAAAAGATTTCTTTGAGAAAGTAGAAGCAAAGAAATGGCAAGATCGCAAGGAGGCTGTAGAGTTTCTAGAAAATTTATGCAAAAATCCAAAACTTGAGAGCGGAGATTATGGCGACGTTATCCGAGCTCTGAAGAAGGTAGTTTTTGAACGCAAAGTCCTAAAAGTTTGAAAAACCGTTTCACATTACATGTTCTGACCATTTTTCTCTGTCTACAGATCATAAGCAAAGATTCCAACGTCCTGGTAGTAGCAACGGCAGGTAAATGTCTAGCAGGACTAGCAACTGGATTAAAAAAGCGATTCCAGCCTTACGCCTTGGCTTGCTTACCAGCCGTACTAGAAAAGTTTCGTGAAAAGAAACAGAACGTTGTTCAAGCTTTGAGGGAAGCTGCGGACGCGATATTCCTCAGCGTAAGTTCAGAGTGCACAAAGTTAGAAATTCTCAATCCTTAAGCTACGATAAATCCCAATAATACTGTGATTCGGATTACAGACAAGCATCGAAGCCATCATGGAAGATGCTTCAGCTGCATTGGAGAATAAGAATCCCTCTGTCAAGGCGGAGACTGCCGCCTTTCTGGCTCGCTGTTTTACACGCACTCCACCACCAAATTTGAATAAAAAACTACTCAAAGCATACACTGGGATGCTAATCAAGACGTTAAATGAGCCAGGTAGATTGGATTTGAGGTAGAATCTGTAGAAACGAAGACATCACCACTTTTTACAATCTATTACTATTTCTTGTGCAGATCCAATCGTGAGAGACAATTCAGCAGAAGCTGTTGGTACCGCGATGAAACTAGTTGGTGAAAAAGCGATATTGCCTTTCCTCGCTGATTTGGATAACTTGAAGATGGCAAAGGCAAAGCATCAACTTTTCAGATTCAAAACTTTGTTCTGTCTTTCGATTCCTGGCTTCTAAAATCCACGTTCTCACTTTACAGATCAAAGAATGCTCCGAAAAGGCTGTAATAATCGTGAAACTACCTACAGTTAGAAAGGCTGGTGGGGAGAGACCGAACACTGCTCCTGCGAAGATAGAATCACCCACCAAATCAAAGGAAAACGATAATTCAGCTCCGGCAAAAACCAAGAGGCCGACTACCACCGCCAAGAAACCTGGCATCAAAAAGCCGTCAGCCTCTTCGATGACGAACTTAGGTGCTTTAAATATTGAGTTTTACCTGATTAATTGAATTATTTATATCATTCCCTCCTTATCAAGCAATTTATTCTTCTGTTTCAATAGCTTCAAAGAAATCTGCTGCAGCAAAGGTGCCAGTTGAGAGAAATCTCAGTAGCGAAGAGATCGACGATTTAGCAGCCCAAATTTTACCGCCGGAAGTTTTGTCTGGACTTACAGACAGCAATTGGAAGACTCGTTTGGGAGCTGTGGAACAACTGATTCAGGTGCTTTGCGGAGTTCATTTATTTACAGCTCCATCGTTCGGCTAATAGCAATTGATTTTGTCATTCTATTTATCAGATCGTCAAAGAAATGGAGACTGCCGATGTTTCAACCCAAGTTATCGTTCGTACATTGGCTAAGAAACCTGGTCTTAAGGATACTAATTTCCAAGTTCTCAAGCTGCGTATTGAAACTGTTAAAATGTTGGCTGAAAACTACAGCTTTTCTAGGTAGAGAATCGTCCTTCGAGTTTACTCTTAACTGAATACGCACTTCATTGATTTCTTCTTATCCCTTCAGCACCGTCGCCGAGTACTGTGTCATGGATATAACTGAGAAGCTTGGGGATGCTAAGAACAGTGTAGCAGCTGGTGAGACTCTACTTTCAATTGCGGAAGCCACCAGCTTGGAATCGGTTGCTAATGAAGTCATGGAGTTCGCTTTTAATCAAAAGAATCCTAAAGTTCAGCAGGAAACTCTGTCTTGGCTTGCCAGAGCCGTCGAAGAATTTGGATTCGTGTAAGGGAACGTTTATAACGTTGTTAAATCTTCGAATATATATCAAAAGAACCGGTTTGCATAATTCTATACTCTATTTCTTCTGCTTAAAGAATCAACGCAAAGACTCTGATGGAGAATATGAAGAAGGCAGTGACCGCTACAAATCCTGGCGTTCGAACCGCTGCCATCTCCCTTCTGGGTACGCTGTATGTTTATATGGGAAAACCGCTGCTCATGTTCTTCGAGAACGAAAAACCAGCTTTGAAACAACAAATTGATCAAGAATGTGAAAAGGTGGATAATTGATGACTTAGAAATGTTTGAATACTTGCTATCTCGCAAAATTTTAATTATCTGAGAAAGAAACTTGATTCTTTTATCGAAAATCAGCTCATTTTTAACGTATTTGAATCGTTTCAGCGCGTCGGAGAATCCCCTCCGGCTCCAATCCGCGGCAGTAAAGGGAAGAAGGGTAAAGTTGATGAAGACGAAGAGGGAGATATAGACGAAAAGGAATCTGCCCCTCAGATTGAAATAGCTGATCTAGTATCCAGAGTAGATATCAGCAATCAAATTACGGAAAGTCTGCTTAATGAACTTTCCGATAAGAACTGGAAGGTGTGATGAATAAAGATCTTCAAATGAAAATGAATAAGTTTTCCCACTTCAATAATTCCGTAATCAATTTCTAAACTCGTTTGAAACTTTCAGGTTCGCAACGAAGGGCTTCAAAAGATCAACACGCTACTCACAGAAGCTAAATTCATAAAGGGATCCATTGGAGAACTTCCTCAAGGTTTAGCACTGAGATTAGTAGACAGTAACAGTAAAATAGCTCAGTCAACATTAGGCGTTTGTCAGACGTTGGCCACAGCCATGGGATCTCCAGCTAAACAACATATCCGCACACTATTTCCAGGCTTTGTTCAGTGCCTGGGTGATTCCAAGGTGATAATTGCGCCTTGAATTCAATTAAATTCAATGCTTTGAAATCCCCATTCTAATACCTTCTCAAATCTTTTCAGACCTGGATTCGAACCGCAGCAATTGCCTGCATGAATACTTGGGGCGACCAATGTGGTTACAAGGAATTCTTCGACGGTGAAATGATAGGCGATGCTTTAAAGTCTGGATCTCCTACTCTAAGATCTGAGCTGTGGAATTGGCTAGCTCAGAAATTGCCGCTGAGTATGTTTACCCCTTTGCTTTCTTGTTAGATCGCAAGAGTTATTTAATTCGTTCGTTTTGCCAACAGTTACCGTCAAGCAAATACCAAAAGAAGAGCTCACGGTCTGTTTGCCGCATTTATTCAGCAATTTAGAGGACCGCAATTCTGATGTTCGCAAAAACGCCCAAGAAGCTGTACTCGGTTTTATGATTCATCTTTCGTATGAAGCTATGGCAAGAAGTTCAGAGAAACTGAAGGTAAAAACTCGTGCTTTTCACTTCTATCACGAAACAATCTCTACTTCATTCTCTTACTAATTTCAGCCTGGATCCAAAGCCGTAGTTCTCGCAGCGTTAGACAAATCTAGGCCTAGTCTACCTGTGAAACCTCTCCCGAAAAAGCAGCCTGTAGAAAACACATCGCAGCCTAAAACAGTGAAGAGTGGCGGAGCAGTTAAGGCAGGAAAAGCAGCCGTCAAAACTAAGGTAGCTAAATTTCTGAGTCTGATTCTTGGTCTGATTCATACGGTAGTTAGAATAAATATCATTGGATCTTCGATTTCAGGCAGGAAACACATCCAAGCCTAATAGTGCTCGCAAGAAAGAGGATGACGTGGATACAAGTCCGCTGTTAGCGACAAATAATTTGAAACATCAAAGAGTAATAGACGAGCAAAAGATGAAAGTCTTGAAATGGAACTTCACAACACCGAGAGAAGAATTTGTCGATTTACTAAAAGAATTGATGACTGCTGCTAACGTGAACAAAACATTGATGTTTAATATGTTTCATTCGGATTTTAGATACCATTTGAAAGCTATAGAATCTCTAACAGACGTGAGCTGCTTCGATCAACATCTTTATTTTTTACATATTCAAACACATTTCGGGTCTAAACCATCCTTCTTATTATTCGCAGGATCTGGCCGGTAACAGCAAAGCTCTGGTGTCAAATCTGGACCTTATTCTCAAGTGGTTAACACTGAGATTCTTTGATACTAATCCTTCGGTATTACTCAAAGGCTTAGACTACCTTCAAACAGTTTTTAATCTTCTCATAGAGGACCAATATCACATGCTTGAGAATGAAGCTGCTTCTTTCTTACCTTATCTCCTTACCAAGGTGATCATATCCTCGAATCATTAATTCCAATGTTTCAAAGTACTCAAAATTAATCTATCTCTTATTTATATACAGATCGGAGATTCAAAAGATGCAGTTAGAAACGGGGTTCGAGCTTTGTTCAAACAAATAGCTCTCGTATTTCCAGTTAGCAAATTATTCTCTTACGTTATGGATGGAATAAAGTCTAAGAATGCTCGTCAGAGAACAGGTATACACAAATATCTCTGATCGCTATGATTCGTACTCTGTTTAGCGGAGATAAAACGAGCTAATCCCCTCTCATCTTCTTCTAGAATGCCTAGACCAATTAGGATCCCTAATTGAAAACTACGGAGTATCAGTTTGTCAGCCTAACGCATCTGTAGCGCTTAAAGAAGTGGCCAAACAGATAGCAGACAGAGATAATTCGGTTCGTAATGCAGCGTTGAATTGCATTGTACAAGCATATTTCCTCGAGGGAGAAAAAATCTACAAACTTATTGGCCAGGTGAAATGACCAGTTCTTAATCTATCGAGGAGAAAAGCGAGAAACCCATAATCAAACATTTATCTAAACCTGATATCTGAAAATATTTTCTGCTACAGATATCAGAAAAGGATCAATCGTTGCTGGACGAGCGTATAAAAAGGGCGGCTAAAAACCGGCCAACTAAATCTGCTTCTTCGGCCAGGATAGTCGTACCTCCTACCGCGTCAGCTAACAACGTATCTGACGACGGCGAACCTGATTACGACGAAGAAGAGGAGGAGGAAGAGCCTTTCGAACCGGAGCCAGAGCCAATACACGATGTGTGAGTTCTTGGACGAAATACTATAATCTTCTATAATTATCTTTTTAAACACTTTGAATAGGATGCGGACTGCTAAATAACACCTCTTTACGTTTTGGTAGGTGATTATGATAGATAGTCGAAATCAATCTTCTTTTCTAGGCTCTATGATCATAAGAACTTGATTGTTGTTTTACAGCGGTTCAATATTGTTGTAGGATATGAGAATGAGGATGAATTATTTTATTTAACAGAGTATTTTCACCTTTCACATTATTAATCATCATTTATTCATCATCTATGATTAGTCGGAGCTAAACGAGTATAGGAATTGCATTTATCATTGATTATTTACGATTATTATAAACTATTAATTTGTCTGACTGCATGCGCTTGCTTTTCTAACGGCTCTGCAGAAACAACGATCAGAAAAAACCAGCGATAACGGATGAGAGTTGCGAGGCCCTCGAAGGCACTCCTCAAGTTGATACGGTTGATCCGCCACAAGGGGATACGGAAGTTAGCGAAAATCCTGAACCGCAAGAAACACAATCTGCTTCACAAAATCATCAGACCGATATTTTGCATCATGATAATATTCAAACGTTTGTCTTATTCTGATCATTTTCTTATGTGTGTCTATTTTCTGGGTTCATTAACTAATCGGTTGCGGCTACTAACACTTTATCTCGTTCATTTTTTTACATCCACCCAGAAAATCTCTCATTACTTTTACATCCCTCGATCGAGTTCTACTTATCTCTATTTCATATTATCATGAATCTAATGCAGTTCTGAGTTCTATCATCACTAAGATCCCCGATACTCTGATATATTTTAGATTTACAGATTGTTTGATACCCTGTTTGCATGTTCCTTAGCTTAGGATAATCTAGTAATCGAATTCCTCTTCCCATTTTTCACCTCATTCATCTAATTTCATTTCTACTTTATCTTCACGTATTCTATTCTAGAGAGAATGACTGTGAGTGCCAGATTGACTAACCGACTGTTAAAGCGATTAAAAATCAGGCTCTGTACTACTAGATAGACGCAGTTTACATATTTGTTGATCCTTTTTCTTGAGTTCAATATTTTTTTTATAGGTATATTGTATCCTGGTGTAGAATAATAGACGTGGAGTTGTTGGTATTGAGTTATGTTATGTCTTGTTTGCAAAATTCCTTTCATTATTTTATGGTGATTATGTTTATAGAGTTCTTGTGAATTCCAGGATTCCAGCACCTCAACTACGGCCTAAAGTAACTGGACCGTTTGGACTCGATTTAGAATGGTTAGAGAAAATTGAATCGAGCGCACCAGTCAAGGTCCGCAATCCAAAACTCTTGGAGCCTTGTATCTCAGATTTTAACGAGCCGGTGAAATTATTGAATGCCAGAACAGCTGCGCAGTCAGTATTTCTCTTATATAAAAACAAATGGTCTCTATCTTCACTGTGACTCCAAAGTTATTTAACTTCGAATACTATTTTCAGCTTGATTCCCATCTCACCACCAAAACTGTTGGTCCCAAAGTCTGCGGTTTTATCTCCACTAGGATCTCATACTGGAAAAGACGATAGTTTAGAACGTGAAATAATAGCAATGTCTAGTACAGATCTCCAGCTAGCTATTCAGGCTTTGAACAAAATCGACAATGTTAGTATCAATTGATGAAACGATTCTGAAAAATCATATTACTCAACGATTTATTGTTTACAGATATTAAAATCACATCAAGCTAGTTCGCTACAAACAAAAGAGGACAAATTTATCAGCGCCGTGAATCTTCAGCTCAAAATGCTGCAGACTTATCCATTGCATTCAGCAAATGCTGAATTATCTAAATGCTTTAGAAATACCTTCATGGTCATACTTTCGGTAAGAAAAGTTCTCATATTTATTTAGTAGCATCATGAATCCTCGCGCTTTGTAATTAAAAGCTTCATTTACATTATTTCTAACAGTTTTACGAAACTGGTCTTCTGGGAAAAAATGTACCAGCACCACAATTGAAGGAGCTTGTTGATCAGCTCATCAGTTTATTAGCTGAGAATAAATTGGATGGATTGAACGAAGCGGATGTTTATAATCGAGTGGTAAACAGCATTGTGGTGAAGGTCATCGACCATTCAAATCATACGACAATTATTTGGTGAGTAATTCGTGATTTTTGATTTTTGATTTTTGATTTTTGATTTAGATCATCCTTTAATCAATCTAAACATTATTTCAGTGTATTGATCAAGCTACTTCATGGCTGTGCCCAATCTAATACAACACCAAAATACGAGGAACTGGTAATGAAGTGTTTGTGGAAAATAGTTAAGATGATGCCAAACTGGGCTGGGGACTTGGATTACGATACAATCCTCCGAGAAGTTCATTACTTCTTCAAGGTAAAAAATCTTCATCCAAAATACTGCGATATGTAGTCCTTGATTATTATATTGCATAAGTTTCATGTGTGTGATTGTTTCATTGTTTAATTCACAGGACTATCCAACTACATGGTGGAAAAAGAGAAGGTCTGATACTCCGCTGCGCACAGTTAAGACGGTACTTCACAGCATGACAAGAGTGAAAGGGAATGCCATATTGAATCATTTGAGCTTGATTAGTAATACAGACGAGTCTGAATTGTATTCTTATCTGCGAAGACTTATTGCCGTAAGTTTATTCTAAATATATAAAGTAAATGAGTGAAGGTAGTAAAAGATTTCATCTTGTCTTTGATTATTTACAGACATTGAAACCAGACGACACTAATGCACCGCCGCGAGCTACATCGAAGTCTAGTAACATTGTAAGAACGCAAAAACATTTGTCTAAGTTAACACACCAACAGTTATCTGAGATATTCAAGAAAATTGGTTCAAGGCATCATACCCAGGAGGTGACTTAACGGATTAGACATCATTTTCGGACCAATCTTTGATCACATTGCTCATTTATATCTAATTGTTTATTTATACTTCAGGGACTCGCACAGTTGTACGATTTTAAACTACAGTATCCTGAAGCGGATATATACGTTCAGCCTTTCCTACTTAAATCACATCAATTTTTCCAAGACTATATTGAGCAAGGATTGAGGGATATTGACCAAGCAAGGAAGAGCCAAACCCTCATTTCACAACCCAATAATCAATATGCCACAGGTAAATCGGTGTTTGACTGTATTTAAAAAAAACACCATAAATGGGACTGATTATCGTTCAAACTCGGGTTTTTCTTTTCTTTACAGACGTTTCTGGACCTCCTAGATCTCTTACGGAAGAGAAAACTATGATGGATCCACTGTCCAGGCTCGAAAGATTGCGGAGCTTGGAAGCCAGATGTAAACCAACTGCACCGAGTCAGTCGAATCAAACATGAATGAACTACTCTCTCTGTATACTTCATTAATATTTTAGGTAAGTTGTGGATATCTGATATCTATAAACATTACTTCTTAAGAGATATAAGAGATATTGGAAATATAAAATAATATCATCTTTTTTAGGGTTGCAGTGCTTAAGTAACTGGATTACAAAGTATAGCAAACAGTCTATAATCATGTACCTAACATTATATCCTCGACGTCCAGTGCGAGATTAACAGTAGCTGTTTTGCTCCATTTCCTCAGTAGTTGTGTATAGTTGACACTATTATTAATAATGTATTGTTAATGTGTTATAATATTAATGGTATTTATGAGTTAAACAGAAAAAAAAAAAAATTACAGAAGCAATTAAAAAGTATATGAAAAAAAAAAATTAATAATAATAATTTCGTTAATTGAGACTGATTTTGTAAAATGATTTTTAAAATTGTCTTATTTTTCCTTATAATAAATCAATATCTGGCTTTTAATTTATACCGATATACTAGCAGTATAATTTTTTTTCAAATTCTGCTAAATTATATTTCATTATTTCATGTATATTATAATGAATGTGAAAACGTTGCTTTTTCCTAGATAAAAGGTAAGTGAAAATGATTGAATTTTAAGAAAATAAATGTATTTAAATTATTATAATGTCTGATAATATTGAAAACTCAGTGAATTTATCGCAAGAAATATTTATTTCATACTTAGATTGATCTTACAGTAAAAAATAATTATTTTTTTTTAATACTTTGTTCGTATTCATATTTGATTTATAAAAATATAATACATTAGTTGAAACGATGAAAAATGAGAAGAAAAAATAAATCCATTTCTGTTATATACTATTTAGGGGTGTGCGGGTACCCGATTTACTCGGGTACTCGGTGCTCGGGTCGGGTCGAGTACTCGTCGAGTCGAGATTCTTTCGTTACCCGATTATATCGGGTACCCGAATACCTTCGGGTACTCGAATGTTTTCGGGTACTCGAATCGACCCGAATACTCGAACAATTCCGGGTACCCGACCGTTTTCGGGTACTTGAATGGTTTCGGGTACTTGAATGTAATATGTTTACCGGCACTCAGCTCGGGTAACCGTCAAGTTTTAGAAGAATGTCTCTCATCTCTATTTGATATAATTTTAAATCTTATTACTTACGTTGTACTAACTACTAGTCAAAACTAGTCATATAATTCATTAAATTTATGAACAGATTAGTACATTTTTTAAATATATCCCGCATCTTGGTCCTTATTGTTAACTACTAACCATACTGCCTAGATTAGTAAATTAATTAAATTACTAGGTTTAAAATGACATCAATACCCGACTACATTTGAATTTCCTAACGACATGGATGCATGGAGACATTTTTCTAAAACCCGACGGGTATCCGAGCTAAGTGCCGGTAAATATGCGAGTACTCCGAAACATGTGAGTAGAGTCATGTGGGGTAACCGTACGCAGCGGGTAAGTGTACGCAGTAAGCTTATACACAGTACACTTATACACAGTACTGCGTACACTTACCCGCTGCGTACGGTTACCCCACATGACTCTACCCGAAAAAATTCGTGTACCCCGGAACATTCGAGTACCCGAAAACGTTCGAGTACCCGAAAATGTTCGAGTATTCGAGTCGATTCGAGTACCCGAAAACGTTCGAGTACCCGAAAACGTTCGAGTACCCGAAAATGTTCGAGTATTCGGGTGGATTCGAGTACCCGAAAGTTTCGGGTACTCGACCCGACACAAATAAAAATTGCTCGACTCGACCCGACCCGAGAAAAAGGTCTACCCGCACACCCCTAATACTATTTATAAAACTTTACAATAACTAATCTACAATTTACATGATTTAACATCGACAATAGTGAGAATAATACTTGACACATAAATTCGGTTTCTAGGATTAAAAAAAAAAAAATTAAATAAACATAAATGAAATAAACTGGGTATAAAAATATAATATAAACAGGAATTTCCACTGGTAATATGATATCGTTGAACAAATAAATAAGTAGGTTGTTTCTTATCAATTCTATTCGTAGAATTGTTTTCTTCATTTGATTTTCCACACATTTATGTATAGGTAATAATGTGTATTTAATTACTAATTAAAGTCTGTTTTAAATAATGCCATGTACTATTCTTACTAAAATAGAATAATGAATGCCGAAAAAAAAAAAATAATAAAAAAATAATTATCTTATCGATTAGTCCTTACGATTAATTAAACAATCATCACAGTATAATTATCTAAATAATAGCTCGTTTCATTTCAAATTGGGTAAATCTTCTTTACTCTTTAGAAATATGTGTATAATATATGATTTGATTAATCAATGTGTATATATAATAATTATATTAAAACACAAAAAAAAAAAAAGAAAAAATACCAAAAATATAGTTATGCTAACAAAGATGGGATTTAATAGAATGGCAGCAAATAATTTCTTCCTATGAACATGTATAGGGACATAAAGTATTCACGAATTAATCGTCAATCTTACGTTAAGAATCTATGATTTTAATTTAAGTCTATTAATGCCTATTTACATATCTTCATTGGGATTGAAAAATAACGCTGTTATAGCAAACAACAGGAATACAACTCCTCCAATAATCGTTACTGAAACAGATATAAATAAAATAAATTAGGTATACATAAAATGTCTTTTCTCTATTAGGTAATAATTGCACAAAACACTTTTCATTATTTCTTTACCAGTTCGAACCGATATTTTTTGGGCTATCATTCGTCCACCTAGTACTGCCAATCCTGTGCAAAATGAATGTCCTAAAATTCCACCCAATGTAACGCCGTAAACGTTCTGAAAGAAGTTAGAACACAGTTTTAATCGATATCAATTTTTCTAAATCAATATTCAAGCGAAACATTGTTGTATAGTGTGACTAACTTCTCTAGCAGCGAGTATAATTGTTGTAAGCTGCGACCGATCCCCCCATTCGGCTAGAAATGTGAGAGTAAAAGCCTGGAGAAATACCCTCGAAACCAGCATCCAGACACTGGATTTAGCCGTTTTTCTAATAACACCTGTTTCAGGATCGTGGATTATGGTAGCACTGGCTTCTTTCTCGTACTAAAAACGGGCAAATTCCGTTACACCAGTTACACAATGATCATAATGTACAAGAAACCGACAATAATCTCTAATATCTATTACCACACACCTCGTCCTCTCGTTTTCTCAAATCTAATTGAACTTCTTCAAGTTCTTCTTGCGCCTCGGTTGGGGACATGTAATAACCATCACGCAGCATCTTTAGACCAAATATTGCGAACAGGGCGGTAGAAATGTAGTACGTATAAGCCCTGGGGATTATGGTTGCAGCGTATCCAAAAGCGACTGGGAAATAGACGTAAGTTAGCGAGTTTTTTAATCCTCGGATGTTAGTTTGTATAAGAAAAACAATTGAAAGGTATAAGATCTCCTATTTTCTTACCGGAAAGCACAGTCATCAAAGCCAGAGCACTTATAGCACCTGAGAAAACGGTCAATCTAGGATGTCGCATCGCCATTATAGCCGCTATGAAAAATGTCTTGTCTCCTAGTTCTGAGACAACGATAACTGAAAGAGAGGCTACGAAGGCGTGAAGTAGGCCTAAGTCACCCTTAGGCTGGGTGGATGTAGCTTCCGCGGAATTCTGTTAGGAAAATTTGACGTGTAAATGGAAATGAGAGAAAGAAAAAGATAAAAGTTGGTTATTTTTGTTTTAGGAATAAATATTTACCATTGAGGAGCTCGAGAAGTGGGTGTTCTTGTCTTCAAAGGGTGATTTTTCCGCCAACACAAGGGAGGTTAGATAGGTTATAATTATTGTCAATGATATGACATTTGGGGAAATAATATTTTCCGACATATTTAAAACGTTTTTTTAATGCGATCTAGCCTATTAGGTATTAACTTAAAGTAGATTAAAGAATATTTCAGATAACTCTGGTCCCATTGATAACGGCGGATACAATCACTACACTATGATGCACATTCGGTTAATATAATAAGTACAACAATACGATCTGTGAACGATACGATGATACTACTGTGTAGACGTGGATGAAATTCGTTAGTAACGTGGATTAATTAACCGTTCGATTATCTCGTGGTATAATTTTACTGCTCCGTTTATATTTATCTATTCATCTATTTATTCATTTATTTATTTGTTTATTATTTTCTTTAAGAATTATGGTAAATTAAAATACCCTTCGAGTAATACGTTGATTCTATTTCAGAAAATCTGCTACGGTTATATATTTATTTATTTTTCTTTATTTATTGGGACTCGAGGAGATATTTTAATGTTTGTAAAAGCGAAAAAATATTACCACGAGATCGGATGACCGATTGCGCGGCATCTACATCTATTAGTTATTCTATTCTATCGAAAGATAGCGCCATGGGAGGTCAGATTTGAAATCGTTCTTTTGTTTTCATCTCCTATTATCTTTGCTCTTGCGGCGCGCGAAATACTGCGCGTGTTTAAATTTTCGAATAGGATCGATTCTCTATTTCACTTAAAAATGTTTCTTTCTTAATCTTTAAATGATTCATGAGACACTTTTCATGTTTAAAAATCTTTTTTAGAATGTATTATGAAATAATATAGAAAAAAATACGTAAAAGACATAAATTATAAAATTATAATGAGTTAGGAAATAATTTAGATATGTATTCATCGAAGCAAATAAAACAAATAAACAAGATTCGTTATTGCTGTACCTACATCGTTATTTTCACAGCCAGGAAACGTGTTTAATAATTTTAATGTCGCCATAGCCACCCCGTTTAGCGTTTAGGTTTACCAATGCACGTCACGCATGACGTCATTCTCCAATTTCGGTGTCGAACAAAATTCTTTAGAATCGATTTACTGCACACAGTATGAAAGCAAACGGTATAATACCAGATAAGGATACTTATATGGGTATCGAAAAAAACGAAAACGCATAATCAATTTTCAAAGGTTTATTATGATATAATTTCTTCATATTATATAGGTATAATCATATCAGCAGCAGCAGCAGCAGTTCCTGAAAATATAGGAAAAAATGAAACCAGGCAAATAGCTAAAATTATACAATTTGTAAAAGAAGAGAAAAGAAAATGTTCAACTTAATGTAACTCAGTACAGGTCTATAATAAAACTCATTATACTGATAGAACAATATATGTATAGATATGTACACAAGGCGCGCTATAAAAAGCGCACGAAACTGATTTGCGCTTATTATAGCCGCGCGGTTTCGAAAAGTGATAATGATATTGGCGACAAAACCACTTGGTAGTCACCTAGAGTAATTCTTAAAACCATCTACGTGATACCTGTTTGACTTTCCGGTCGGGTATCGAGGAGCTAATAGCAGGAAATTGCGGCCTTGTAAGAAGAAGCATCGCTTTGGATTTGCTTAGTAACGTTTTGGTCGTTACAGAGATAACTTGAACCGCGTCGCGAACGATTGGATATTTATTTTATCCGATACCGAAATTAGATAGATTTTTTTTTCAGCAAAGGGAAATAAATTTATACCATATACCGTTATAAGTGTACCTATTAGCATACACATGCATCTATGTGTTGAAAAATTATCAATCCTAATCGAATTTTCGGATAAATAAATAATCATAAAACGATTCTTTCATTTCACGTTCATTCATTGATTAATAAATTGTTTATCCGATTCTGTGCATTGCGCCTAGCTTTGGACGAATACAGAATCATATACCTAGACTGTTGAACGTAATATGCGCGTTTGTCTAGCTGCGTTATCTGCGGCGGTGCCGCGCCTGATAAAATTGATTTTTGCGCACGTGCGCCACCGAACAGATTGATCTCTAAAGCTTGTGTTAAGTTAAAGGTGGTGTTTCACATCTGAGTTGAAATCTTAAAGAGATGTTTATACACCGGTTTTAGTTTAATATTAAATCGCCAATTGGAGTCTGGAATTAATTCATACTTCGGATTAATTGGAGCCAACAAAGACGACCTTTGATTGCCCCAATTCCCCGGACTGCAGCTTGCGCGTATAGATTTGGTCTTGGATTTTAAAATTGAACATTTAGTAAGAATGTTGAAAATTTTATTTACATGTAAATATCTATATCTGTTTATTCTTTATTTATACCCTTATGTGTTATATTTATAATATTAAACATACGTGTCCCATACCGTTGTTTAATTTTTCTATTCATAATTATCACAATAATGCGAATCTTCAATTATTTTCAGAATTATTGATCAATTTTTTTTTACTCTCTGTCACAGCTCGTAGAATATTACGAACACAATAGACAACTCCGATTAATTAATCAAAGCTGTTCCACACTGTGAATTTTTGGTCAATCAATGACGTGTGGTTTAAGTTCGCGATATATCAGTCATCAGTTAATTGGTCAATTAACAGCGTACATGACATGCTTTTACATCACTACTGATTATATCGCTTAAATAAATTCAATCATTGATATATAATAAGAAACTAATAAGAAACGTATAGAAATATAAATGTATGTATTGATAAAGAACACACAGATAATATAATACGATATAATTTGTTTATATTATTTTTATTTTCACATTATCGTATTTTAACTATTTTTTTTTTTTTTTTTCCCCGATAATATTTCGTAGGAGTTTCTTAGGGCGAACAACCTGCAACCACATTCCTTTACGCATTGTGATCGCTAAGGCGATTCTGCACACATTGCTCTGCGCGCCTACTAACACGCAACCGCACATACATAGTATTAACTTAACACGCGCCTGCCTTTTGGCGGACCTATAAATTGCTTCCGCTACTTCTATCGCCATTCATCTTTCTAAGCTCACAAGCCCACAAGCCACAAGCCACAAGACACACAACTTACTTCACAGACCATAAAATATATACGTGGTTAGTATTTTTCTACAGCTGTGATTTGAAAAGATCTTTTATCGTTATCTTTTATCTATTTTTTTTTATTTATATACCGCAAGAATCAGGCAATATTTTATACACAGATATTAAAAATAAAATTAAAAATATATAAATATATTATAAATTTATATCAGTCTTATATCCTCGATGTTTAATATTCAAAGAAATAATATGCAGATCGGATATCCGGTCATTAAAATATTTCTTTTTACCCCCCCCCCCCCCCCTTATAACTCAAAGGATATATATTTATAAAAATGGTTTCATTAAATTCTTGACGTCCTATTACTCTGTTTCTATACAAATAATATTGGATTATTTTAGAAATTTCAAATTTTGCAAAATTTAAGAAAAGTCATTAAACTTCTATACCTACCTACTCATCATTATCTTCAATCCATGAAAATCAATTGATTCAAATACTTAAACTTTTAACGTCCTTGATGGCCACAGTTTCTCTTCGTTTTTAAAACTATTTTAAAACCATTCGTACACATAATTAATGCGATAATGCCTCTGTAATTTTGTCTGTGTTAATTTTTGATAGATGTATATACCTATAGGTATAAACTAACACTTAAACCGATCCATTATTATCTTCATTTGAATTGTATGCCATAATTGAATTAGTATATTTTGTGGTCGATCATGAATTACAATCCGTTTTGGATATACTCTTGTAAAATTAGTATTATTAAATGGCTCGTAGATATAGGTAAGGAAAATTAATTGGCCTCAGTTCCTCAGTTGCTAATCGTCAATTAAGTGATCGATTTCTACCGTGTACTTCCGGATCTCTATTAAGTCACGCGCAGAATAATTTTATTACTTTTTCGAAAACGAGAGTCTATATATAAAAACGAAAAAAAAAACTTGTCATAATCTCGTTCAATTTTAACTATTTAAACATAATTAATTTTTTCTTTTTGCATATTTCGCAGATCGAGAATGTCTTCAGAATTGGGGAAAGTAACGATGGTCAAAGAAAACGCAAGGTCGACTATTCGCAACGTTGTTTCGACAATTTATTACATAAAATTGGGCCAATTTTGGCATTGAAAAATTTCACTATGTTTCAAAGGAGGTACGTATACATGTATAATCATTAATCGAATGACTATTACGTGTAAATAAATGTAGAAAAAAAAACTAATAATAATAATGATTTAGGCTTCAGTTTAGACAAATATTTTTATTCGTTTATAAAGTATACAGAAAACTGCTTATATCTTCTATTTACTATTACTAATTAAAGTGGAACAGTTACGCGCGCAAAACAATTAATCTCAAGCAATTAGAGGTAATTAACCTTACGATCTCGACTCTTTTGCTCCCCCTCGATATATCTCTCTCTCTCTCTGTCTTTCTCTCTTTCTCTCTTTCTCACTGCAAAGAGTCAGACGATAGTAATAATGGCTCCTTATGAACGTTATAGTTATAAGGACAATTTTGAACCTGTAAAATTGAAACTAGTCGAGTATTATATACAATAGCGATCTATAACACGCAAGAAATTGTTTACCGCTGGGAGAAACGGGCCTATTAACTAACAGGTTCGACAAAACGAACCAGGAAAGCAAACAGTCGACACTGTCTAGTCTCATTGGGCATTTAATAATCCCAAGCACGCTATTCCCGGTTCGTATGTAGTCTCAGTTTTGCTTCTGAGAAGATATCATATTCCAACGTTTTCACCGCAGTATTCCTTCAAAGTGAACAAAAAATAAAAAATAATATTCGTGAATCTTCACATCGGCGATAAAAAAAAAAAAAAAAACCCCTAAATAAAAGCAATAAGCTAAGAATTAAAAAACTAAGGACTAATTAAAAGCCTGAATTTACGTAACGAAGAGTCAAATCGACGAACAGAAGTGTTAAAATTATTCAAATTTCAAGAGGTAGGCAATTAAATTTTTTTTTTTTTTCTGATCCTTGAAAGATTTTTATCATTTTTTCATTTTTGTTTTTCGTTTACTACTTGGTTTTTTTGATTGTGAGGAAAGCTGCGCGATATATGCGTTATGCAATTAATAACAAATCGAAAATTGACGGTAAGAAATTAGGGTGTTTATTTCAGGATATTTTTTTAGTGACTCTTTACTCAGCCCTCAATATAAGCTGCATTCAAATATAAATAGCCGTGCAGAGCGGACGTGATTTCTGCGCAGTTCAATCCTCAAATTATACATCAATCTTTTGAACAGTGATAAAATCCGATATAATTATCCAAATCTCCATAAAGTTTTTTGTTGTTGTTGTAAATTGATTAATCTACGATAAAAAAGAATCTTATTTGTATATCAAATCGAGTTTATATTTTTTTCTGGTAAAAGTTTTTGGCTGATTTTATTTATCATCATTGTGTTAGATCATATATTCAATCTTTGTAGTAAATTTTTTTGCGCAAATTTAATTTCGTTGATAGTATAAATGAATTAAAGTTGTGGTAGAAAAGTGCGATAATAAAGTATTACGTAATTTCATTGAGCATGATAGTTCGATTATTGAATTAACAGAAGTAAAATTATCACAAGCTTTCGCGAGGACGAGGAACAATTTTTTTCTTATTTGTTTTTAGGGTTTTTAACACAGTAGTCAATCATGTACGGGTTAATCCTGGAAAATATGTCCGAGTATATAAAGCAAGTATACGGCGAAGATCGTTGGGAAGAAATTCGCCGACAGGCTGCAGTAGAGCAGCCCAGTTTCAGCGTACATCAGGTTTACCCTGAGACCCTGATTCCTCGTTTAGCCAAAAAAGCTATTCAGGTAAGCGACTTTGAGTATAATATAGAAATTCGCAAAATTAAAGAAAAATAAAACAGAAACAGAAATAGAAGAGAACATTTCAGACATGAGAATTCCCATGCATGACTGACACATATTAGGTACTGGGCATCACGGAAAGAGAATTCTTCGATCAAATGGGTGTTCATTTCGTTGGATTCGTTGGACAGTATGGATACGATCGAGTATTATCAGTTCTTGGACGTCACGTTCGTGATTTTTTAAATGGTCTCGACAATCTTCACGAGTATCTCAAATTTTCTTATCCAAGAATGCGAGCCCCGTCCTTTATCTGCGAGAACGAGACCCGCCACGGTATTAATCCTGTTTTCTAAATAAATCGCAGAGTTTTTTTATTTTTATTTTTATTTTTTTTTTATCGAAAAACTTTGAATCGTACATGGTTCGAATTTTTTTCTTTAAACAGGTCTGACTCTTCACTATAGAAGCAAAAGACGTGGATTCGTTTATTACACAATGGGACAAATCCGAGAAGTCGCTCGTCATTTTTATCACAAAGAAATGAGGATCGAACTTGTACGGGAAGAGGTCCTTTTCGATACCGTACATGTCACTTTTAATTTGACATTCGATAACCGAGCTTTCACTTTTGCATCTCTTGCCATGACACGAGAAGAAAAACATTTACCCATAGGGGCGTCGGTGCTTTTTGAAATATTCCCGTTCTGCATTGTCTTCGGGTTTGTAGCAGAAAAGAAAAGCTCACTTTTCCATCTCATCATCGAACCCAATAATCTAAAAAAAAATAAGATAAAATAAAAAAATGTTTTTCCTTAGATCTGACATGGTAGTAAGAAGTATCGGAAACTCTTTGATGGTAATCCTGCCCGATCTTCTCGGAAAGAAGATTACGCATTGGTTTGATCTCGTCAGACCATTGATTGCTTTCAAATTTCACACGGCAAGTAGTCTTCATTCTTGCTATTTTAATCCACGATATGTTATCCGCCTACTTAATTATTTCCCAACTTGATATTTTCTTCAGATTTTAAATCGAACAAACAACATATTCGAGCTGGTAACCGTTGAGCCAGTGCTGACAGAACGTCCAGGAGATCGTAAGAGAAATGAAATAATATTAAGCGATGAAATGGAAAATCCAGAGGATAAAACATTGAGATTAAAAGGTAGGTGATGATGGAATAAGTAGGAGTGAAGATTTTTTCATTGCTTTAAATAAAAGCCGCGTAGTTTTAACCCAGTTGTCGATTTACTCATTAGGTCAAATGATCTACATGGACAATTGGCGGATGATGATGTACCTCGGTACTCCTGTGATGCCGGATTTAAATGCTTTGATAACTACTGGTTTATACATAAATGATTTATCAATGCACGACTTTAGCAGGTAGATATTTTTTATAATATATCAAAAAATTTAGAACGCTCAAGAGATTTTCTTTTTCAGAGATTTAATGCTAGCTGGTACTCAGCAGTCCGTAGAATTGAAACTGGCACTCGACCAAGAACAACTTAAAAGCAAAAAGCTCGAAGAGTCGATGAGGAAGCTCGACGCTGAGATGAAACGAACTGATGAATTGCTTTACCAAATGATACCCAAACAAGTTGCTGACCGACTTAGAAACGGCGAAAGTCCTATTGAGACTTGCGAGGTAATTCATGATGCGAAATGATATATTTAATTAAAATTTAAAAAATTGTCCAAAATTTGAAAATTCAATATATATTTACAGATGTTTGATGCTGTGTCGATTCTTTTCTCCGACGTTGTTAGTTTTACCGAAATATGTAGCAGAATTACTCCCATGGAAGTTGTTTCCATGCTTAATGCCATGTATTCTATATTCGATACTCTGACCGAGAGAAATCGCGTCTATAAGGTAATTTGATTATAGTTTTTAATTTTTTTTTTAATATTAGAATAAAATTTATGAAAAAAGAGATACGAAACTATGTGCAGTCTGATATTTATCGATGTATGTACAGCGTTTTGACCTTTTCGGGATTTCTTAGTGCATTTATTAGTCTGAAATAATTTTTGAGATGAAATAAAACCGATTTTTAAGGTCGAAACCATAGGGGATGCTTACATGGTGGTTTCTGGAGCTCCAGACAAAGAGCATGATCATGCAGATCGCGTTTGTGATATGGCTTTGGATATGGTAGAGGCAATAACAGATCTGAAAGATCCATCCACAGGTTTGTTCCATAAAGTTAAGAAAATGGAAAAAAAAAGATGGGAAAAAGTAATAGATTTGCATAAATTTCAGTCTAAATCCGTTCATAATTTTTTTTTTTCACACCCTTTCAGGTGAACATTTACAAATACGTGTAGGAGTACACAGCGGTGCAGTAGTTGCTGGAATCGTTGGTTTAAAAATGCCACGATATTGTCTTTTCGGTGATTCGGTGAACACCGCGTCTCGGATGGAAGCAACGAGCGAAGCAATGCAGATCCACATCTCACAGCCAACAAAAGAGTTGCTTTCTTCCTCATACAAGGTCACAGAGCGTGGTGAAATCCAGGTGAAAGGTAAAGGTGGGTTTTTCCTGATTGTTGTTCAGCCCGTTATCAAAAATCCGTCATTTTATTTCTAAAAGTACCATTTTTCTCATATTTTCTTTACCCGCGGTAATTCAGGATCGATGAAAACCTACTGGCTTGAAAAACGGGAAGAACGTTCCCAGATGACGAAGGGAATAACGATCCACGAGCCTCCCCAATGGATTAATAACCGAGCTGTAGATAAGCGAATGTCTATAAGTGTCGTGGGTTCAGCAAGCCGAAACGAACGTAAGATTGAAAATTCTTCAGCGTCTGCAAGGACTTCGAGAGTTTCTTCACCCGCTCCTCCGAGCTCAGCATCCGGTATTGTCTCTGAAGATAGACGAATTTATTCACCGATTACTTTTCAGGATGTTGCACGTCGGTCTGTTGCTAATTCGCCGATAAAAAGTCTCGACATAAAAGGTGACGTATAATTATAATATTTATGGTTTTGTTTTTTTCTAAGGGAATGGAAATGGCATTTTGAAAATGTACATAGAAGTATTGAGTAGGTACATGTAGAACAGTGATTTGAATATTATTATTTCCAAGGTACTATACCCCATTAATGGGTCAGTTTTTTTTTTTGAATAATTATCTTTGGTGTATAGCAGGTAAAAATTTTCAGTTTTAAAAATTAATTTACACGCCACTTAAAACAGTAAAAAATGAAAAAGAAAAAACACAACATGAGGGAAATAAAATGAGAAGCTTTTGTAATATTAACAACCTTCGCTTTCCTTGGACCGTTAAAAAGCCGTGCGCAATTTTAATCATCCTTTCTAATTAAATATTAACCCGTGCCTTTTATTAAGAGTTTTTCAAAAACCGAATTATTCTCTTTGGCGAATTGATATAAAAAAATAGGAAAAATAGAAATAAAAAACTGACATGATTTTTCTCCTTCAAGGATCTCGTTCGAATTCAGTTGGCGCAGTGTCTGCGATTGTTCGTAATCCAGCGGACGTTTTTGGCTCACTTTTAAGCGACACTGAGGCCCACTTCCGGTTGCATAGAGACAGTGTGACTTCACCACAGTTCAAAAATTCCGAAGCCAGATCTTTGGCATCGCGTAAAAATAGCAGCAAGAGTGATCGTAAGGGTACATCAACCCCGGACGAAGAGGATAACGATCGACATTACATCGATCAAGTGCCAAATTTTGATCTTCACAACGCTGAAGGAGTCTCGGGAATTCCTAGTTGTGAATTTTCTCTCATTACTGATCCTCACACTAGTGACAAACGGCATTTACCCATTAATCAAGATCAATGCTGCCCTGGTTTTGCACTTACAAAAAGTGGTAAACCTCGTCACCAAAGTAATGCCTGCAATATTCTTTAGTTTGACAATTATTTATATGTATATTTATATTTAATTGTCGTTATATACTCACGCGGACTTTTAAGGATCAGGTTCGTAAATATGTATTTCGTTTTTTTGTTTATTATCGTTTTATTATATTTTATCTACATTTGACGATTATTTGTGTTGATTGAAATTCCTTCTTTTTCTTCTTCTTTCTTTATGATTTAGGAATCGAATCATATATATATATCGACGATTTTTCAAAACTGTTCAATTCAGTTTAGGAAATATTTATATTCATCGAAATTTCATATTATTTAAGAATATTAGCCCTTGAATCGTGTGTTTGTATAATTGTATCGATATGATCATTTGTATATGTATTATTCGTGTGTGACGATCGCGTAATGTGTTTTATAATATAGAGAAAAAAACATTTTTGAACATTTAATGTTAGCCACAATTATGTTCAAGCTTTGTCTAATTCGGTTATACCTATACTATATATTATAGATGTATAAATCTTGTACACGATATAAGTATTGAAACAAAAATCAGTTTAGTCTGAAAAAGAAAAAGGAAAAGAACAAAAAAACTAAAAAATTAAAAAAAAAAAACAACTTACAAATATGATAATATATTTTATATTCGTAATATACATCGACGTATTAGCGCAGAATATAACGTCTAAAACATTGCATATTTCCTATACTATATACCTATATTATTCTCCGAGTTCCGATATATATAATATATTATGTATATGTAATATTCATATCATAAATCATGAGAAGTACAATATATTATACCATTTTTATGGAAGAGATATGAAATGTATGGGGCTGTCCACCAGAGCTCGAACCAGCTTCGGACCTTATAATCTCTGATTAGATTTTTAATTTTATACGTTATCATTCGATCTTCGCAAATCTTTAATTTTTTTTTTGATTTTTCAAATCAACACTTGATGGGATGATAAGATTTTGAGGTAAGAGTCAAATCGTAGAGGTCTGGATTTGTGTCGAGTTTGACGTTGACAGCCCCATATATATTATAAAAATTGTATTTTAAGAATCTAATTATTTTTTTATATATATTATATCATAAATTTTAGTGATTTTAAAAATTTCAGGTAATTATATACATACTATATCGTATGTATATATATATTACCGCTATAATTATAACACTCACATATCTACAAAAATATGTTTAATATGATATATTATATTGTAGTCTCCGATTTACCTTATATAGATTCGAAATAATTATAGAGGAAAAAAAAACATAATTCGAAGAAAACTGTATAATTCATTGATATCATTATCATTGTACTATATATATAAGGGAAGAGGGTGAAAAAACGGACGCCATAAATCTGAAAATAATTATTGCATCTTAATTGTTTTTTTGTTTTTTTTTATGACATGACGACGGATTTTGGATACCAAAAATAACACAAGAAAGCAAAAAAAAATGATGAAATTGCGATTCTATAGTTCAAGGATATGTTTACTTTATTTTTATAATTGAGCCCCCGGATCATAAAAGGGATCGCGCGGACGAAATCACATAGAAGTATTGTCACTTTTGAACATATGCCGATCGGGAAAAAAGAAAAAAAAAAAGTCAATTAAAAAGTAGTGACTATTTTTTAATTCATGAACTTTTTTTTTTTTTTTTTTTCCGATCGGCATATGTTCAGAAGTGACAATACTTCTATGTGTTTTCGGCCGCGCGATCCCTTTTATGATCCGGGGGCTCAATTTGTATAATTAACGTAAGAAAACTGAAACAAGTCGTTTTTTTAGAAAATTAAGACGGTGCCCGTTTTTTGACTTCCTCTCTTTTATATATTGATTATATATCGTGACAATAATTCTGCGATATGTTTGATATAATTCATCGTATTGTATACCTATATATATATATATATTTATATATATACTAATTGACCAAAGACATTCATTCATCCTTAATCGTTACATAATCGGTAAATCTAAATTCGGGATTAATGACACATTAAACGATTGTACTACTTGTATTTAATATTCATCGCATTAAGTCTGGGCTTAAGTTATCCTGATTGAAGAAGAATGAAAAGAAACCCTAAATGTTTAAATACGTACTTATTTATCCAGTATACGAGTTTTATAATACTCGATTTTATCTGTCTATGACATTTTGTTTGAATTAAAAAAAAAAATTGCATAATCTAATACGAATACGTATAACTATAATAATTATATATACATATTAATTGATATCTCAACGTATAAATGCATCAGCTTTAATCGTATTACAAATTTGTACAATAATATAAATAATATCTCATACGAATCAGTGGATTGTTGTTTATTGTTATAGAAATATTTATCATCCGGCTTAAAATTTTATTCTCATCGTTATAATTATACCGATTATTATTAATATTATAAAATACATACCTTATATCATTTTATCGTGACTATATACACATATGTTACATATCTAAATAAATAAATGAATAAATAAATAAACAAATAAATTATTGTATCATCACTCGTTATAATTATTTCATTATACCTAATGAACAGTAATATACAAATAAAAATCATCAAACGTTTACAACAATTTACTCAAAATTCCCCTTTGCACGTCTCCAAATTTTTATATTTTTTCTGATTGTTATAATCTTAACAAATAAAGAAAATCCTACAACTTTATTTTATTGAAAATTTAAATGAAGAAAAAACGAACGGGAATTCACTGCTGCAGTCTCTAAATACAAGCTTCGCCGTGTCTGACCAACGCTAGGTTTTTCTACTTGCTGATGTGTCTTTTCTCTTTTCCGTTTATTCTACATCATATAGAACGTAATAAAATATTGTATTTAATTTGAAATAAATAATATTATTCCTCATCTGATATTACGCTAATTATTTGAGCTTTTGTATATTTTATTTAATAACAATCTTCGGATAGATTAATTATTATACACAATGGTGTTACGATCTACACGTGTTTACTTTAATTATAACTTTAATAGAGAATTTTGTACGTACCTGTTAGTTATTTCAACGAAGTTATACATCCATATCTGATCCTAGACCCAGGATATTAAGGATATATCATATAGTATATATATTATATTTATTGACAACAATTAATATTATCGGTATAGCTGATATCGTTGCGTAAGTACAGGTCTGTGAAACTATTATGAAAAGGAAATATAAAATTTTTTTTTTTTACGAAACTCGTCTCCTATATTCACTTTTGTGATAATTAATAATTTCGAAAATTATGATAGGTATATGTTTTAAAATAAAATAAAAATGAATATAAGGGAAAAAATAATAAGAAAAAGAGAGATATACAGTCAGCAAGTGCAGAGAAAAGTAAAGAAGATTTCGCGAAAGTTTCGCCCTACGATTTAACAGCGGATTATACTCGCATCCCTTGTACAATGGCCGTGGGCAGTCAAGGACGATAATATTTCAAGATAAGTGTCTGTGTCTGCATTGTTCGCAACAGATATCTGCACACACCAATATATATGGTATGGGAAATGGCGTAGGAAGGAAATACAAATAATATAATTTATTATTGTGAAAAACTATATCGGGTTGCTGCAAAACGTAAGGAAAAATCGTAAACCCCTGAAGCCTCCGAGGTTTTATACGCGTTTATAAAATTTTTGAAAACAATTTTAATCGCTTATCTGTTTGTATCTGTATAAGCTTGACATTTGAGACGGAAACGAGCGAATTTGAGAACCTCATCCCTTCGTGTAATGGTTTACACCCGCTTCTACACCCAGTCCCAACCCTCACCCTACTATTTCTTCGACCTGATACTACGAGGCAGCAACAGGCGTGAAATTAACTGTGTAGCCAATAGCTAAAGCATTGCTTCGTCCACGTGGGATTTGATCCTGTATTTTTTCCTTTCTTTCTTCATTTTAGGGAAAAATAGAAAGAAGGATAATTTCTTTCGAATTGATTTCTGGGTTTTTTTTCCCCCCCATGCCTTCATTATCGTTTCTTCGTAAAATATATTACGATGAATAAAGAGGGCAGGATTTTATATATTCAGTAAAAAGTAGGTACCTATATATCAAAATTTTCATTCACCCAATTATTTATAGACTTAGAAAAATTGGACCACAGTTTATCTCTCAGCTATTCAAAGATAATTTCAATGCGAGTAAAGTAAGTTCTTCGATTTGATTAAAAATACTTTTTCACTGTACTTTCTAATCGCTGTTCTAATCGGGTGCAGTTTAATCATCCCTTAAGACTCTGCATTGCGTAGGATGTGGGAAAGGTCATTTTCGTTCTAGGATATCAAGTTTTGGTAATCATTAACCTGGAAGATGAGAATTTCAGAATTTTAGGAAAACTATAAGAAGAGAGTAAAAATAATTTGAAAAGGTTTATCGACTTTTATCAGTTGATTATCGTATTTCTGGGAGACTTGAACAGGTGAGAAGATGGTTTAAGATCTTGTTGCGGGTAAGGGAGTGATAGCTAGGGCATAAAGGGGTATAAAATTCATATGTAGATTCTTCAATTATTATTATTTGCCAAGAGTCATAAATAATAAAGGAGATTACGTAGGTTGGTAGCTAAGGTATAATTGAATCAAAATAATGTAGAGGTATCATGTTATACGCTTGGCCAATCATAACTCAGGTGAAGCTATCCCAGTCCCGCGCGGTGGCTGTGCGGCGGTGTATATAAGGGTGTCATCCCTAACCGAGGAACTCATTGTACCCCAAGCCACATACTCCATACCCCACATCTGCTAGCAACCTGATAACAACCGTCCAACCCTCGCAACGTCATGGTAAGCTATTGCATTTGCTTCTTAACTTGATCCTTGCTGCACAATGTGAAAAAAGAAATTCGGTACTTTCAGTGTCATTCAAATCACTACAGTCTCCTAGTTTCCGGTCCCCTTCTTCAGCAGCTTTTTATCGCATCTATCCATCCATAGAAAAATAATTTACAATTTTTGTGTTTAAATCTGCATTTCAATTGAAATAATCATTTGAAAAGGTGTGTTATGATTTTTTTTTTACTAATCTTTCCAGGCCTGAGAGTGAATTTTTGATTTTTGATTTTTTTGCAATCATTTTTCAAGGTGTTGAGGGATTAATAGTTATTTATGTCTATTTTACTTCATTGTGATGTGTCGTGTAGATTTTGTGAATATATAATAAAACTGATCATGCCGGATTTTCAAAATAGTATCATTAATTTATTGAAATTATTTATTATTTCGTTATTGATCGTTGCTCATACACAATTTTTATCCAGTATTTTCTTTCGCTCTTTTCTTTTTTCTTTTTTTCAGTCATTTCAATCTTCATTTCATCAGGAGCGGTTACGCATCCCCCATGAAAACAATGTCATCTCATGAATCTTTTATTCCCCGTAACGTAAGGGACAAACCAGAAAGTTTGCTTAACTTTAGATTGCAGTTTCTATATTCAGATACCAATTTGTGACCGGTTCAAATTATAACATATCAATATGGAATTAAACTTCGTGATTTAATATACGGATAGTCCTTGTCATAATTGCATTTAAAATTTAGTGATTGCAGGTAGTGAATCCCTGCAGATTAAGGACTTTCGATTTTTGATTTTTTGATTCTGATAATTACCATGCATCATGTCCTTTCACGAATAAATCCATTAATATTTTAATTTAAAAATTCTAAGGCTTATTCAATCAAATTTCAATTTAATTCCCTGAGAGAGAAAGAAAGAAAGAAAGAGACGGAGAGGGAGGAAAAAACAAGAGGAGATAGAAAAATTCTTTCATTCGGACGAAATTGAATTGAAATAATTTGGATGAGCTTACGACAAATTTTGAGTGTGCATTATTTTGAAAGTATTCTTCGCTTGTGATTATAACGTGAAAGTGAATGATGTTTATGGTTTATATATTTCGTATATAATATAAATTATCGTCAATTTTGAATATACTCATCTCTTTATTATCACAAGCTGCGTTGTGTACTGGGAGTGCAATAAAAAATATTTTCCCACTTGTCTTAGTTTCTTTGTATAAAATCTACATCCCAGAAAGTGATACCTCTTCGATTTTCGCATTGCTGCAGTATTTATTGGATATACGATAAAGGATGCATAAATAATCCTCGAGTGTTAAAAAAAAAAAAGCAGCAGCTTATTTCTTTGATATGCGATATCTTATAGGAAACGATTATTGGAAAAGCGTGATATTATCACTTAGCTAAATTCAATGTGAGAAAATTCACTCACATCCTCCACCACCATCCCTTAATACCTCGAATAACAAGAACAAAAATCGCAGTAGATTAAAACTCTGATAAAAATATACCGTTTACATAAAATCCTGAATTTTTCTCGATGTCCTTTCTGCACGGAGCAAAGGATTAAGGGGCTAATAGATATCCCAAGGGTTATTAAAAAGAGCTACTTATTCTACACGATCAATTTCTCAATCGATCAATCACTTCTTCTGTTCTTTTATACGAACCGTCAAAAGTTCCTCATATTCGCCCACGTCGCGTCTGTATACCGAGATGTCTTACTAATACTCGATTCCTTTTGATAATTACACGCTTTCATATAGCTGTAGTAATAATTCAAAGCTTTCTGACAGAGATTCATGTGACGAATAAGCTTCAATTTTGCTTTATATGAAATTCCGTAAAATCTATAAAATGAATAGATGAAATATATATGAATTCAAGTTTATGAGCTTTTAGTTATGAATTTTCTTCATCGACACCCACCTGTATCTTTTTGTAAAGTGTATCAACTCATTTGTAAGATGAATTGTACATTTTTATCCTATTTATTATATGAGAATGTAGTATGCGAAGTACTTGTATATCAACGTCGTAATTGGGCGTTTCAGAAGATCACAAAGTAAATTCGACGTTAACGAGAGAAGGTGTTAGTTATACCAAAAACCTACCCTTTATCCTAACTTCTCCACAGTCTTAACTCTTGAAGGGTTTAAGGAGGGTTAAGGAATTTTTTCTCGTTACCTTTTGATTCACTTTACGCCTGTCTAGTTAGCCGCAGTGACCCGTTAAATTATTACTAAACCTTATTACAAGTTTAAGGATGCTTAAGGTTCCAAAATTATTTACAAAATTCAATTTTGCTTATAGTACACCGATATATTTTATACCTAATAATTTTTCTAATTTTTTAAAAATTTACAGAGCATCAACACGCTGCTTTATGGGTTCATCTTCTTCACCTGTGACCAGGTCCTTGTAAAAGGATCGGCAATGTCTTCTCCGATACGTGATGACGCGGCTTCTCTTCTTCTCTACAATCCATCATCAGTTCGCGATATCGAGCCATTCGAATACGCTGTAAAACGTGATAGCGATAGACCGCGAGAATCTGTAGATACCGCAGAGCGTGGCCGCAGGAAGGAGCATCCAGGATCATCTTATATTCGTATAGGACGAAGCCAGGAGCAAATTAATGGATACAATAACGAAGCTGGTGATAGAACGGTCCGAGGAAGACCAGGTGATATAATAAGATTTGGAAGATCAAGCCTGAAGGTTCCACACCATAAAATCGACCAATTAGGATCCGGCTTCGTAAGGCTTGGCAAAAGTGGAAGTTCCGTATGGACTCGTTTAGGTCGTAGCGTGGTTTCCGCCGTACCTTCAGAAGCGGAAATGGCAATTTTATGCCCGAATATATTGGTAGATGAAGACGCACGCGGTAGTGAAGACCTGCAACTTTATCTCGCTAAATTAATGTACATTTGCAACAATAATAACGGAATTAACGGCGACAGAAATGAGGATAATTTGCATCGGAACAATCTTGAATTTGTCGAAGTAAACGGAGATACGGTTTAGGATATCGATACACAAGCTTTTTCATAAATTAACGGAACTAACGCACGGAGGAAATTATCTCACGGATTTCAACAAATAAAATTTTTTTTTTTACCTCTCATTTTCTATCTAATTTTTGGCTGGACTTAAATACTATTATATATATTAATGCGAATTCAAAAATCCGTGTATTTTTTCCTCTCTGCATATTAAATAACTGTAAATGGTATTATTATTATTATCGGTATGGATTTTATCCTGAAATTATAAATTATTCATTCTTTTTTATTTTATTGTATTATTTTTATTTCATTTTATGAATTTATAACAACGGCGGTACTAACTTTTACCATTTTATAATTTCAATCTAGAGTTCAGATCTCCGTCATCTGTGATGTTTTTCTTTTTTTCAATTTTATTTTTAACACGTTCGCTAATTTCCCTAAAGAGATGATTTAGGGTGAAATACAGGCGCGGTACATCCGCGAATTAATTAACAATCATACTATAGTATCAAATGTTATTATTAATGAATTTTAACATAATTAACCGAACATCTTTATTAGATTCTTACGATTATTATGTACTTAGATCTGATTTCTGGGATTATAACATCGTCTTTCGCTTATAGTGATTCTGTAATCATATTTAAATATATGAGTATATTACAACTAGGTAAGGGAAATAAGGGAAATGATCCTGGATAATATCCTCTGTAAATATTAACCATCTTCAAGAAAAGAAAAAATTGTTTCTTGCCTTTAACCGAGATTTTGTCGATTTTTTTTTGTTTTTATTTTTTCAATTAGATCCCGCCTTGATTTAGTCTTAAGATTTTAATTGTTTATTTATTTTGTCGTGATTTACGATAGATATGGCACTAATTGATATTATATTCCTTAAATTAGATCGATTCTGGAAATTATTGACTTTAATGATAAATATTCAAAAAACAAAAAAAACCAATGAGTATTAGTATAAGATATTGTACATTATACACTTAGATACAATTCGTAAAAAGGAAAAAAAAAAAATATGTAAATTTACTAAGTATATATATATATACACCATTAAAAGAAAAAAGAAAAAAAGCAAAAAAAAAAAAACAAAACGTGGCTGAAACTTTTGGAGTTTCAATAATTTCATCCCCCTACACTTTCAACCCTATTAATTTTTTATTTTCAAGATCAAACCCTGAAGCTGTAGATATACAATATGGAATTTTTTTAAATACTTTAAAACTCTCACATCTACGATACGTATACATACATATATATATAAATATATAGATATATATATGTACGCCTGTGGACATATATAGGGTGAAAGCTCATAAGGTATCGATTCAAAATGGATCGTCCCAAATAGCTAATCAAATTTGAGCGCACTTGCAAGAGGTCAGGCAATGTATTTCGGTCGTTCAACTAGCCGCAGAGAATAAATTTTTTTTAATTTTATAAATTTTTTCAAATTATTACAAGACCGTTTAAAGTTGATTAAATCGTATATGGAATTCGTCCAGTTTCGTTTTTTTCATTGATTGATATGAAAGTAAAATAGAAATTCGCGTCTTTATCAGATTTAATATAAACCAAATTGGATTTTAACGTAAACAAATACTCGCATAGTGCGAATAGGTTTATCCTTATCGGTCATGTGGGAGCATCATTCTTAATCTCGTATAAATATATATCCTGTCTAGATCCATTGGTATACTTTATACCTCTGGTAATCCAATGTTATATTCTACTGACTAGAGAGTTCTTTTTAACAAACCCTATATATTTGTACCTAATCCACTGGCAAGCTCTCCCACTCGGAAAATGTCGTAGGGATTCAGCAAAGTACGTGTGGCGGTCAGTCTCATTCTACACTTCACTGTGACAGCTGTTAAACATTAGTTAAAAAATTTTTTTTTTAGCTATACTTCAAATGCAGGTAAGTCACTTCAAGATATCAAAATATTTAATTTTTTTTATTCCCTATCGTGATTATGCATAAGGTTTTATTCCGTTTTTTTAAATACCTTATTTTATATCTATCCTATTTGTTTCATCCCTTAAGGATGACCTTGACTTTCTTCGATAAGTAGACAGCAATCGATGTCAAATTTAATTGACTGTATTTAATATTTGTTCAAAATTTTATTAGTATAATAAATTCAGAAAAAATATTATTGGAATAAATTCGAATTATTGATTTTTGAAGAAATTTATGAGGCGATGTTTCGATGTCTTAAAAAACTTGGCGCGTTACTTTATAGTTTTACGATTTTGGCTATTTCTATAAAATTATAATTCCTCATTTCTTTTTTTTACAATGTGCGTATTGTGATTATTTTTGTGTTAATACAGCGTAACTTGTTATAATAAATTATAGGACCGGATTAGAATTTTGAATCTCAAAAATTCGGGAAATGATATTTTCCGGAAATTCTATATTGCTGATTGAGAAAAATTTTCAGCTAAAGATACGATAGGAATTCTAATGTTCGAAACTTGAACGTTTTTCAAAATTCGAAATCGTCTTAAATGAATGTAAAATTTATACAGTTTGGAAATTTTTCAATTCGGAACTAATGATTATTATCTTTCGAGGGCGGGAAATAAATTCCTTCAGAATGTTTAGAATTTTTTTCTTTTATTTTTTTTTTCTAGGTCATAGTAATTCGGATTAGTATATAATATAGAGTAGGTATATAGGTATGTGTATATTTGCCATAGGTAAACTTACACGTGTGTATAGTATATATATATATATATATATAAAATTACTTTTCTGCGTGCAATATATTATATATATATATGTAAGACTAATCTAATTAACCCACGCGTGACATTCAGATTACGAGAAACATTGACAATATTCATCGAGACATCAACGAGCTTATACCTTATATATAATTTGATGGAATATCCATCATGAATCCGTCGGAATCACAGCAAAATTTACTCGGTACTGAGGCCAGTGCCAGAGCTCAATCTGTAGCTTCTCTTCAACCCCCGGCCGAATACACCCTTGGTGCTATAGAAAAACACTTTCTTTTAAGTGCCGAAAGAGGTGATTGTGCTACGGTAAAAAGGTATAAAATAAAATCCTTTGGATCCTGAAATAATTTATTAATTCATTAATATCCATCAATCTATTCCTCATAATGTTTTACCTAATCGCAGACTCCTTGAGGAGCACAAAGATCATCCGGAACAACTTAACATAGACTGTGTCGATCCGTTAAATCGATCTGCACTTATTGCCGCTATTGAAAATGAGAACATTGAATTAATCAGACTGCTTTTAGAGCTGGGAATTCAAGTCAAGGTATGCAAAAAAAATAAAAAAAATAGGAAATAATTTGGCGGAGAATGAAAAACGTTTTTCTAATTTAATGTTTTTTTCTTTTCTTAATTATCCTCCTGTTTACTTAGGACGCGCTTTTACACGCCATCAAAGAAGAATACGTTGAAGCTGTTGAAATATTATTAGAATTTGAAGAAAGATCACACGTACCGGGACAGCCTTACGTAAGTTATTATGAGGTTTATAAATTATTATTCAATAAGTATTGTTCTATGAATAGATATGTTATTATATGACGCGTGAGAACGTGACGATATATATATATATATATTTTTTTTTTTTTTTTTTTCACATCTAATGCCCAATCTAATTCAACACAGATTTGATTATCTATTTTCAGAGTTGGGAAGCGGTCGATAGATCCTCGTCAAACTTTACCCCAGATATAACGCCGCTGATATTAGCAGCGCACAAAAATAATTATGAAATATTAAAAATCTTATTAGATCGAGGGGCCACTTTACCAACTCCGCACGATGCTAGGTAGGCATATAGAACACGAGTTAAAGTTCTGAATTTTAAATCGACTATGTGAAAATTTTTTGGGGAAATATCATTACAAAATGTAAGTCGGGAATAATTAAAATTCGAATTTTTTTATCGCTCGGGGGAAATCCTAAAATTCGAAACTCCAACTCGGCTTCGGAGACTAAATTCTCAAAATTAAAGTTTTATCTATAATTCTGATATTTGTCTATTATTACCTATTTGTTAATAAGCGATTGAATTTCAGGTGCGGATGCGACGAATGCGTTGTTTCGAGTGAGCAAGACTCCTTGAGGCATTCTCAGTCTCGGATAAACGCTTATCGTGCATTAACATCATCTTCATTGATAGCGCTATCATCCAGAGATCCTTTATTAACAGCATTTGAATTATCATGGGAATTGCGACGTCTGAGTCGTATGGAACAGGAATTTCGTGCTGAATACAACGTAGGCAGTTGTAGTACCTGCATTAAACGAAAAACCGGCTTGTACCATTCATAAATAAAGCTAATTTTATCCCGTTGGACGAAAAAAAAAAAAAAAAACCCTGTTCCAAAAAGACAAAAGACAAAAACAAAAAAAAAAAACGACAAATTTCTCTTTAAAATCCGACAGGAAATGAGAGAGCTGTGCCAAAATTTTGCCACTTCACTCCTAGACCATGCCAGGACATCCCATGAACTCGAAGTTATGCTCAACTATAATCCAACTGGAGAAAATTGGGAACCAGGAGAAAGACAGACGCTGGATCGTCTCAAACTTGCGATAAAATATAAACAGAAACAGGTAATTAGTCTTTTTTATTTCTGGTTTTATATTTTTCAAATATTTCATACCTACATATTTAATGATCATTTTTTATTTCATGATTATACAGTTCGTTGCTCATCCAAATGTACAACAATTATTGGCGGCTATTTGGTACGATGGATTGCCTGGTTTTAGAAGGAAAAGTATGGTCGGACAGTTGATTGACGTGGGAAAACTAGGGGCTATGTTTCCGGTTTATAGTTCGATTTACATGTTAGCTCCTACTTCCAAGATGGGACTATTCATGAAAAAACCATTCGTGAAGTTCATCTGCCACTCATCCTCCTACGCTTTTTTTCTCAGTAAGTTTTTTTTCTTTTTTTTCTTCTTTCGCGTAAACTTTCTGCCGAGGTTGGATATTAAACACCATAAAAGTGAAAAGTTTTTTAAAGTTTATATGCCCCCCCTAACGCGCGTGCATATACAACTTACAATGAGGTTTTTCACCCCAGACACACAATCTTCCAACAAATTTACATGCGATTCATTTATTCATTCACTACGTCTGCATTATATATCATATCAAATTCTATTATACAAAAGTTAAACCAGTGGAAGGAAAGAAAAAAAAAAATTACATTTTTCTACTTAGCAAATGGTCTTGGTATTCTAAGATCCGAAGAAAAAAAAGAAAAAAAAACTCCTAAGGGTTGATTGCGAGTTAAACGAAACGTGACTAATTAGTTATATCCGTTAAAATTTGTTGAAAATTTTTACTTCCTTTTATTGTAATTACAGTGCTTCTTGGTATGGCTTCTCAGAGGGTTGAATATCTGGCTATTGAATTATTCGGAAACGCTTGGATGCGGGAAATTTTAGCGGGATGGAAGCGGAGAGAACGTGGTTGTATACCAGGATTTGTTGAATCAGGAGTCATAATGTATATAATAAGTAAGTTCGTCGCAATTCATTGATGATAAAATATATCACATATTGATTTCCAGATTTCTTAAATATTTCTTATTTTCCTAAGGTTTACTTTTTGGCGAAATGAAATCGTTGTGGTCCGCTGGTATACTTGAATACGTATCCGATCTCTGGAACATCGTCGACTTTGTGCAAAACATATTTTACGTATTGTGGATAAGTCTTAGATTCACAGCTTGGTTCGTTGTTCAGGTAAACCAAAAATGGTTTTGTTTCTTTTATTTTATTTTTTTTCAATTATTAATCAACTTATTTTATTGAATTCGTTTTCTTATAGAGAGAATATTGGAACGGAAGTGATCCTTGGTACCCTCGTGATCAGTGGGACGCTTTCGATCCGATGCTTCTTTCGGAGGGAGCTTTTGCCGCAGGGATGATTTTCAGGTAAACTTTATGATCATCATTATAGATTATTGCTAACAATGATTAATATTTTTTCTTTTTTCTCTCTAGTTTCTTGAAGCTCGTTCATATATTCAGTGTAAATCCACATCTCGGACCTCTTCAAATATCTTTGGGCAGAATGATTATCGACATCATTAAATTCTTCTTCATTTACACCCTCGTATTGTTCGCCTTTGGGTGTGGTAACTAAACTTTTTTTCTAACGTTTAAATAAAAATTAATAAATTTCGTTAGCTGATCTATGAGTCCGATTTTCTCTGTACTAGGCATGAATCAACTAATGTGGTATTACGCCGATCTTGAGAAAATGAAGTGCTATCATCTACCCAGCGGATTACCAGATTTCGATAATCAAGAAAAGGCTTGTTCCATATGGCGACGATTTGCAAAGTAAGAATGTTGCCAATATTTCGTTTATAAAACTAAAAATTGAAATCAAAACGCTTTCATATCACCTAATTAAATTCTGATCACTTTTTCAGCCTCTTCGAAACGTCTCAGTCTCTATTCTGGGCCAGTTTTGGCATGGTCGATTTAATGTCCTTCGATCTTACTGGAATTAAAAGTTTCACTCGTTTCTGGGCTCTGCTTATGTTCGGTTCATATTCCGTGATAAACATTATCGTATTACTGAACATGCTTATTGCCATGATGTCAAATTCTTATCAAATAATATCTGTGAGTGTTTATTTAGACACAATATAAATTGTAAATCGTTAATTTTTTATCCATTCATTTATCCGTTTGTTAAATTGTTTTTTCTGTTTATTTTAGGAAAGAGCCGACACCGAATGGAAGTTTGCTCGAAGTCACTTGTGGATGAGTTACTTCGACGATGGTGACACTGTGCCACCACCTTTCAACATGATCCCGACCAGCAAATCCTTCAACAAACTCTTGGCTTGCGGAAAGGGAGGCCGTCCAACAAGATCGATTATAGTAAGTATCACGTTTCAGAGTTTCACACGATGCTAAAGGCAAGCCAACACCAACGAAGGAACACTTCTGACCCGGTATAGCGATAAGAAACTAGAAATTATTACCTCTCTCTCGTAAATGCGAATATGCGGTTACCAAACGCCCCCACGTCATTAAATTGCTAAATTTGTTTTTTTATATAAATTAATTATTATAATTTGGGACTAAGAATCTGCTTCTAAATATTTCAACAGAAAAAATCTCGAGAGAAGGCATTAGCCAGACATGATACCGTCATGCGTCTTTTAATTCGCCGTTACGTTACTGCCGAGCAAAGAAAACGCGATGATTTTGGTATAACCGAAGATGATGTGATGGAAATTCGCCAGGATATATCCACCCTGCGATATGAATTAATCGACATCCTTAGACAGAATGGAATGAGAACTCCGAATGTTGACAAACAGGATGCTGCACGTGAGGAAAAAAATTGGATAAAATTAACTGCAGATATTATATAACAATGAATTCTCTGATCCTGATAGATCATATTTCTTTGTTTTTTAGTTTCCGGTAAAAAAGGTAGAGTGATGGAACGCCGTCTGCAAAAGGACTTCCAGATTGGAATCGTCGAGGGTATAGTTAACTCTGTTATAACTAGCGAAAAGGAACCGAAGGATGTATTTAGCCAGATTGCTAGAGCGATTGGTAAACGAAGTAGCGGAACAAGTAAAAAGGATTGGAACGCAGTGGTCAGACAAAATACTGTGGCTCGTGATCCGATTGGGAGTACAAACGAGGCTTACATACGACAATCTAGAAGAAGTTTACGCAGACATCTTTCGAACTATCCAGACTCAGATCTTGCATCTATGGACCCGGAACGTCTGTTAGAATATAATCCAAATTTAAGCGTAGTTTCTCCAACGACTAGAATTGCCTATGCAAAGTTCATAATGAGCCGAATAAAAAATGACGAAATACCTGCCGAAGGTGCGGAAGGTTTGTAGAATATTATGACCAGCATTTGTGCTTTTCACGATTCGTATAAACATTGTTATAATTTTTTTTTTTTTATTACACAGGAGCTGCAGCTACGAATAGTGCCAATGCATCTCAGAGATCAAGTGTAAGAGTAAGAGGACATGATCAGCTACAACGACAACCAACTGGAACTGCTTCCTTAGCTGGGTCTATATCGGAGTCGATCAGAAAGGGGTTGATAAAAAGCATAAGTATGGAAAAAGCTGGAGATGCGGGACCAACTCTTGAGCCAAAAGCACCGGAGCATAGGGCACCGACTCCTATACCAGAAGATCCTGAAGAAGATGCTACAAGAAATAAGACCAGTGCATCACCTCCGAAGCCAAAACCTACCCCTACAGTTTCTAACAACAAGCCGGATAAGGACGAAGAAAAATCGAAGCAAGAGGATGAGGATAAGGATAAGGAAAAAGAAAAGGAAAAGGAGAAGAAGGATACCGAAGAGAAGAATTCACCCCCTAAGGACGCGAAATCACCGCGCCCTAAGGAGCCTGCACCTCCGTCTAAGGAAACTGGTACGAATCAGGAATCAGAAGCTGGACCAATTGCCACGACAAAACTTCGAGGAAAATCGAAAGCTACTGGACAGATGATGGGCGGATGGATATAATTGTATTTATTAATTTGAACCAATATCATTTTTATAGCGTATATACTACGTATGGGTAAATTAAATATGGTTCAAAATATTGTCATAGACAATAATATTTATCGCTATTTAAAATGATTTATTTTAGAATTTGAAGAATTATAATATCGTGAGTTATTATAGATTTGAAAATAAGATCGGAGATTAATTCTAAACGTATTTTCACAGTTTTTCCTTTTTTTTTTTTTTTTTTGTTTTTCAGATTTAGCCTTAAGCATATATACATATAGGTACACACATTGGTATATATAGGTATATATTTATATACATATATATATATATATATTATATACTATGATCTAAGAAATAATTTAATTATACACGTGCCTATTATATTACATACATATAGTTTATATCATATACTTTAATGATGTATACGTATAAACCGGAAATAGCTCAGCAGCAACCAGCATCTGCCTTATATTATCTGCAGCTTTCATAATTACGCGCATATTCCGCAAGAGATTATTGACAAAAAGCTCCTGTAAAAAACACAATATATTATAAAGAAAAGTATATTATACGATAATTATTTCCTCATTAATTTATCATATTATTTATTGTAAATTATATATTTTGAAAAAATTTTATTAGATCTATTAATCCAAAGTTTTTATTCGATCAGAGTTATGTTTACTTGCAAAAGCTTTTATAATGATTAAATATAATCATTCAATAATTGAGAAAAAACTTTTCTGACAAAATATGGGATAAAAGTTGAAAAATATGAAATATAAAAGAAACTGTTAAAATTTATCATAAAAGTTGGGGGAAGCCGGCTTTAGTCTAGGCTTGAGGCTTTAGCCTAGGCTTTCTACAAGCTTTACAAGTCAGATATATCTAATCGAATTATCACTTAGAAATTTGATATTAAAATTATCACGTTTGATCTCAAGACGTAATGTATGTACATACGTGTAAGCGATTCAGCGGGGTGTAAGAATATATTGAAGATATTGTGTCCCCATTGATAAGTTTTCAATAAAATTGATTAGATGATAAACTTTTGCAATACTATTAGAGACTATAAATTGAAATTGTAACATTTTTTTAAATTTGATCTAATGCCCTATTGAGCTATTTACCCAAAAGTATATAATGTATTAGTAAATTTCGCATTTTACACTATTTTTCACATTTTCTAACAATCTTATTACCTACTTATATCATATGTTACAATGAGATCTATAACTTACCTATGAATAGGAGCCTTTTCTTTGATTTCAACTACAGGTTTGTTCTTCTTTCCTCTGTTAGCCTTTTTGTCTTCCTATAATAAAGAAGGATTCAAAATGTAGTAAGTGTTAATAAACTAAAACGATATTTGTCGTGCAAAAAAAAAATAATAATGTAACTATGGCATAATCAATCCACCAATATTTGATAGACGTCTAAATCACCTCAATCAATTCTCCAACCAGTAATTTTTTTAGATCACTCATCGCTTCCGAAGAATGACCAAAATCGTTGAAGGCTCTAGTGGCATCCTTGCCTGCGTATTCTGTTATTAATTCACCACCTCCAGGATGCTATAATAAATAAATTTAGTACATAAGGTAAAGCACATATAATAATCACGTGTCAATGCTACCTATATAGGTATACACAATCGTATGGATACTATATAATTAAATTAAGTTGCCTATAGTGTTAGGCGTGACGTGGCTGACCCTTACGACTCTTACTACTGGGAATATATTTTTCTTTTTCCTTCTTTCTTTTTCCAGTTTGAGAAAAGAAAAAAAGGTTAACGTGCTTTTGTACACACAATTTTGCACGTAGACACTTCTATTTATTGTTATCAGTCTTTGTACTATTGTAACTTATCGTAGTGTACGTCATAATTGATGAGTCGATAGTAACAGATAAATAGTAATGGGTATAGTATTGTGTCTTACGTCCGTTATATCTGATGTCAAATTCTTTGAGATTATATGGCGAGTCTAAGATACATGCTTGAAATAATTTATAGGTGATCACATAAAACCAAGGATTTAAGAAATATCGATAAATTTATTGAGCGGAGTAGGTATACGTGCAAAGAGAAATTAAAAATTCTACAAAATCTAGTATATTGTCTCATTTACGATCAATGGAATGATCGTAATTTTAATTTTAACATATTGATGAAAAGCACTTTTATGTATATTTTAATCCGAATAGAAATCTGGTTAGAAAATAAACATAATAAAATTTACGTATATACCTTTTCTATTTCGTCTGTAACATCGTAGACCTTGTCATTGACGATTATCCATACTCTAGATCCATTACTTCCATCATATTTTGAGACATCTTCAAGGGAGTACTTTGTCACTGTTTCTGTCATTGTGAAGACTATTATTGATTCTACGAAAATCGGAGTACTGCTTCGATCGTTTAATTCACCTGTATTTATAGATGATTTTTGCAAATGTGGGGTGAGGAGCTAGAATCAATTAGCAAAAGATAATTCTGATAAAATAATATCAATCTTTGCAATCTATTTCCCAGTGGACACATGTTCTGCTGCCATATTACTACATGAATAGATTATATATACTATATAATAGAATATAATATGTGTGTAATCATTTTTTCTTTGCATTTGACGTTGGTGTTATTTATTATTTCTCACAAAAAGAAAAAAAAAAAAAAAAGAGATCTAGCTGCATTAGATTAGAATAATTATCGCTAGTTATTGATTGTTTCGTGTAGGTACTTATGTTATGTTGATTATTTTACACACGTAAAATTAGGGTCGTGTATATCGATGATTAATTGATGAAATATCGAGCCTTAGAGTGACGTAGACTTGCGATAAAAAAACATCTATAGCGGAAATTATGCAATATCCATGCTATTAGATCATATGATAGTCAATTCACGTGTCGGATTAAAAAAATGATACGCAAACGAATATCTTGATAATTAATATTCTGTACTATAAGTATATACTGCGTATATAGTTCATCCTGTATAGACGATTTATAAGAATCACAGTAATCTGCTAGTTTCAAGAGCAGACTGAGGTTTTTTTTTTTTGAAAAATGAATTTATAAATCGGTGTCAATTATTTTTCCCCGGTTATTCCTAAACGAATAATTACTGAATATATCAGATGTGAAAATAAAATTATGATAAACACATTGTGTATGTATTTTAAAAATAAAATATTTTCGGTGTATGTATCTTATTAACTTTTATTATTTACACAATTCACATTGTATGGGTCGAAAAATATTATAAAAAAGATGCCCATGAAGGGGTTAAAATATACAATTTGTTATAGAAATTTAATTAAAAGATACCTGCAGATAATAGTGAGTGTATTATACTAGAGAAATAATTTAATTATACATATACAGGGTGAGTTTTCTCCGGGGTCGGGAGAAGGTGTGGCTTAAATCGACTGAGACTCTGCCACCTCTCATTCACACTTGTTATAACCGTGGAAATGATTGTCTTCAGATAATAAACAATCCATTCAGAAATTACTCTCAGAATTCTAATTCTTTTGACAAGGCTGCATAAATTTAAGCCACACCTTCTCCGGACCTCGTAATAAAACTCATCCTGTATACTAATTACATAGTTTAAATTTATCATTTAAACAGTACGCAGCAGCAACCACAGCATCCGTTTTCATTCCCGCAGCTTTTCTGCGTTACGTGCACATCCCGCAGGAAATTTTTGACAAAAAGCTCCTGTAAAACACGAAGTATAATATAAAATACGATAATTCTTTGTTCATTTATTCGTCAAATTTACGGAAAATATTCGCATTTGCATTATTCATTTATTAAATAAAATTCCGTTTCGATTGTTCATTCATCAATCAGTGATTAGCAAAAGTTTGTAATTTGTACATTGATTATAGATTTCGGTCAAGATTAAAAACAATTTTTTCTACCAAACTGGGGTCAACATGGGATTAAGTTATATACTAATAGGCGAAATAATGTTCATAACAGAACTGAGAGAAAATCTGCTTTCATTTGGTGGTTTTGACACACTTCTGATAGGCTTTGAAGACATATACCATGTAATCCTAATCAGATCATGACGCGAAAACTGTATACTGTTGGATTATCACGTTTCGATTTTGAGACATAATACGTATAGATCGGTATTACGTGCGAATTTATTCGAGATAATGTCGTCGCATTCGTTATGTTCTCTGTATAAAATAGATTAGATAAATATCTGCCACACTATAACAACGATAATTGCGGTAACCCACTATTTGCTCGTATTTTTTTAATTAAGTATATTTCGTGATTCCTTTCCGAAAGTCTGAAACGTATTTTGGTATTCTACACTGTCATATTGTACTTTCAATAATCGTTGGTACCTTTTTTTTTTTGTAATGCTAACAGGCAATATTTTATTCCGAGATCGATTTATCCTGTAATTTATTTTTATTTTGTAAAACAGCAACAGCCACGAGATCGACAACTTACCTTTCAGAAGAAGGTACTTCTGAAATTTGAGCTGGTTTAGTCTTCTTCGTTTTATTAGCCGCTTTGTCTTCCTAAAAATAATTACATTCAAATGTGTATACAAACTGGCGAAGAACGATGGTAATTATTATATAGGGAAGAAAAAAAAATTGTAATTCATAATTTATTAATTACAGGCAATAGTCAATTCCTGAATTTACCTCAATCAACTCTCCGATCGTTGCACCTTTCATATAGCTTTGTGCATCTGAGGAATGACCTACGTTATTGAAGGCTTTGGTAGCATCTTTACCTGCATATTCCATTATCGCATCACGACCACCTGGATGCTAGAATCAATAAATATATACGATATTGACTCAACCATTGATCACGTTTTGAAGCTATCTACAATCTACACGATTACAGGGATATAGAATTATATACGAGACAGACAAATTTTATATTTTAATCCAGATATTGATTAGGAGATTAAATAAAGCATGTATGATGTCGAGAGATAATAACTATGTTTATGTATATAAAATAAAATAATATAGAAATATGAAAGCAATATTCAAATCATCGTAAATTGAGTTACGTATGACTTTACGTCTGTATATTTTTTATTTCTTATCTTTGAAGTTAAAAATTAAAAAAAAAAAAAAGTCTGATTTGATTATAAAATCTTTCCACCATCATAATTGATTGTATAATTTTTAGATAACTTATCGAAGTATAGGTACACGAGTATGTATGTACCCAAGACTCCGATATCGAAAAAAAATATGGCGACTAAAATATGTTTGTATAATTGAGTCATTACTCAAAGACTCATGAACGTGATACAAGTTAAAAAAAAAAATTTGGGCGTTAACATATGATGACTAATAATCTCGTGACTAATGGTATGAATACTATTAATTGTACAGACTGCAAAATTATGTAGTAATTTTGTAACACTGTCATTTTATTACAGTTTTAAAGAAATGTGATACATATTTCCGCGCTACGGACGTATCGCGGATTATATACTTCCATCCGGTTAATCATTAGTCAATTAGTCATCGACTTTGTGAGGAAATAATGAGAATTTATTCATGATAATTGAACTTTATTTAAAGCTTTTAACGTATATTTATATTATGTTACCTGGTCCAGTTGATCTGTTACATCGATCACTTTATCCTTAATTATTATCCATACTCTAGATCCACTACTTCCGTCACGTTTTGAAACTTCCTCAAGGGAGTACTTCGTAATCGTTCCCGTAGACATTGTAGACAATTTTCGATCCGACAAGTACAACAGAATGACGGTTTTATCATATAATTCACGTGTATTTATAGATATACCTACCTTTTCGCGAGTGTTTCTCATATCTCTTACCAATTTGTAAAAGATAATCTTGATAATAATGGGTTAAGCTATGTGTCATATAAATTAGAAAATTTGCGATTCTGCTTTTTGTATTCTAATACGTATGTAATACAATCTTTGTAAAATTTGTTATATACCTATGACATATTATTATTCTATCGTAATATTAGAAGGCGATTTATAATAATAGGATAATTAAGGATAAGTAGGAATATATATATAGGGCATATAATTATATTTTATGTCAATTACATACTCCATTTATCATTTATACTAAACTAATCGACTTTGCAGTTTATTTTGTTGCGATAATAGAACTCAACGTTATAAAGACTTTAACAAGACTAGTTCGAATATCTCTTTGTTATAATTTGATTAGAAAAATTTTCACTACATCTCACAGAATACTATAGATGACTAATGTCAGATATTTGATATATATCAAGTCAGCCGAGATGTGTTATCTCGGTAGTTTCACCATATCTCTATCAAGATACGTGCGGTGTAGATTATAAATAAGTTGATTTGATTATAAGGAATGGACTTTCCTTTTAGAATTCTAAGAATTCGTTATTTGCGTATAGACACGTATATATATTTATATATTACTAAGAATTTTAGGACAGTATTACACATTTTTAGTATCTCAGTTATTTTTATTTCATCTCATACTCGAATCTCAATACATACTTATATCTATTTTAACATTTATGCATATGGTATGAATAATCATTTTTTTTTTCGGTAGAATATAGCCCAGTGAAACAGAATAAATTGATTGATTCAATTCATTCCGTAATTAAAACACTCTTCATTCTTCTCGATCTATTTTGCTATGCTTATACTATATTCGCATTACATCGTAATACAAATTCTTAGAAAACGATTGATTCCTTTCAATTTAATGATTGAAAGACGATGTTTAGCTGTACTATAAATCCTTTGTTCTATATCTAATCAATTTTTCATCAAACTAGAATTCGAACAATCTAAGTTCGATGTTATAGCATGTCGTTCTTATTCTCATGTTTGAAATTTGAATCAACACATGGCACTCTAGCGTATGCGCGCTGCAACTCTAAACATAACCTATCATAAATTTTGACGTTTATTAACAGTTCAAAAAAGTGAACGTATATCAATTATCTCCGTAATATATTGTATAAAACCAATATGATAATGTGTAATAAAAATGTTTGAAAATCGTTTATAATTTAAATAAAATCTACGAATATATATCTTCGTTTTATAAAAATATTCACTAATCATTGTTATTCCAAACAAATCTAAAGCTCTGCTCGTTTTTATCATAAATATTAAACATTAATCGAACAATCTGAGTATAATTATTCCGTCAGCGATATGTGAACTTCGAAAAGATTGTCTTACATACGTTATTTATTTATTTATTTAACTATTTATTCATTCATTTATTTATTCATTCTTTTCCCATTAAATTGACAAAGAGAATTCTCTTCGTAATCATGTGAGTAGTAGATGCATGTGCATAGAAATTTCAGAAATAGCCTTTATTATCAACCCTCTGTTATTAATAGAATTATATTTTAACGTTTTTTTGGGAAATTTATCAGGGACGTAGATCAAGTTCAAGAAATGTTGAGTAAGAACGAAGATTTAGCTGACCAGGCCGATAATCAATCTTCAAAAAAGCACCCCGCCCCATCATCACCTATTCAAATAGCTTCTACTTCAGAAATAAAAGCTTCGACGATAACAACAGACCCGAAAAACACTCAGATCCGAATAGTAAAAGGGACTAAAAAAATGAGGATTGATTCAGGGGATTCTAGTCACACGAGCGACAAAAAAGGTCCCATAAATGATCAGACTTCTTAAAATTTAACTCCGTTCATAACATTTTTTTCGTAGAATTAGTTTGGAATAAAACTAATATTATTGCAGATTTAAAGGACGACGAAAGCATCGAAGCCAAGGTCGTAAGGTCTTTCAAAAGATCTTGCGAGTTGTGGTCGATGGAAGACAAGAATACTTTTTTTAAAGCTGTAAACGAATATGGAAAAGACTTTGACGCTCTTCAAAGCTTCTTTTTGAGTCAAGGAAAGAAAAAGGGCGTAGCGGATAATACGATTAAAAATAAGGAACAGATACGACATTTTTATTACAGGACTTGGCACAAGATTTCTAAACATCTTAAATTCTCTGAGGGTAGATTTCTCGCAGCTTGTTGGTTTACAATTTTTCAAGGAAATGCGTTTACCCTATAATTTTCACTGCTGTCTATTTCAGATGTTAAAAAAGCCTCCCAGGAATTATATGGGCTTATAAACTACGGGGAATTAAGACGAAAATTGCCTAGAATACACGAAAAAGTTCATCTGAAATTAAACGAACTGGTTTATTGGGGTTCAACGCAAGTTAGACTCAGGGGAAAAACTATGAGAATTAAAACACCAATTTGTAGAACTTTGAGGAAATTGAATCAGCTGGAAGGTATAATGCTCCTTTTTTCTACCAGAAAGCGTTCTACTAATATTAAACCATTTTTTATTCACCCAGAAAAGCCACATTTTTCTTTTGAGAAGGGAATTCCGATGCAGAAATAATTTCGTTTAATTCCTATAGAATTTAAGAGCTTTCTCTTCTTGTAACGAAACAATTCTTCCTTCAGAAGCTGGAAAATAACACAGTTTTCCAAAAAATAACTTTAAAGTTTTGAAATAATATAAAACTGAACGTAATACTCTTCAAATTATTAATTCAAGAGTTTGAATCGATGTTTAACTCATTCTGTCCTTCTATCTACTCAAATCTGTTCATTTTTCTTCTCTTTGACTAAAACTAACTACCATCACCTCAGATTGGCAGGAAGAGATAAAGCTTCCATCAAGAGTGAGCATAGAATTACGTCCAGGGAATAATTTGGCTTGGTGGCAAGTCCAGGCTGCAGCAATGAACCCGAGAGTGCGTGCTCTGGTTCCAATACAGCGTCGTTTATCAACGTTATTAACATTTTTGCAGCAGCGGTGGCGTCCTGCAAAGTACAAAAGCGTATCCTTGCGATCAGCACGATGTATAGTTGAGAATCTAGCTTGGTATTATTAGTTTACGAGCGAATAAATGCCCTTAAATTATAGCTAGTGTTCGATAATCGATAGCCAACCAGGCGGAGATGTTAAGGATTCAAGACTGCTGCGTGTTGCTCCTTCGGAAGGATGTAAGATCTCTTTACCCACCGTCAACCTTGGCGAATATCTGACCAGCGATAGCGTCAGCTTAAATAGTTACGAAAAACGACTCGGGCTGAAGGGATCTAAACTTGAACTTCTCGGATCTGTACAATATCTCAAAGGCGTTGGAAGGAAAGGAATCAAGAGAAATAGAACTGACAAAAGATCGTCCACTAGGACAGAAGACCAGGCACCTCAGCCCACAGATAATAACAGCGATGTCGACCTAACAGATTCAACTTTACTGGATAAAACTTTGTTCGGAAGTGATCGAACCGTTCCAGAGCACCCTAATGAACCAAACAGATTCCCAGGCAGGGAAAATGTGCCCAGAATACGACTAGGGTGGAATAATGAAGAGGCAAACACCATCACAGTTGGAGATCTCTATCTCATGGTATAAAATAAATTCTATAAATTTTTCACTCTGAATAGATAGAAGAAAATGATTTTTTTTCATTCTTTCACAGTTCGGACGGGACTCTAAAATAGTCTTAGAGTATTGGTGGGACCCACCTAATCGTGAGTCTCAAATGATGGGTACAGAGAAACCCAAATCGATCAGCACCTCATACGACGATACGCTTTCTTTAGCGTTACAGAAATTATTATCAATAGCAAAACATAGCTATGGAACGAGTAAAGTAAGTTCTATAAAAGTTAGTGGTAATTAAAATGTACAATAACATACTATATAAGATTCTTTGAACTCTGACTTCTGGTTTATGTAAATTTTTTTTTTTCTAGGGATACGAAAACAATTCGGGGAGCAATGAAACTGTTGTTTCTTCTCGCATTCTATCCACCAAGGATTCGACCTTCAGACAGCCCCTGATTCCCCAACCTTTCCACAAGATTGGTCCCACGGATTCTTTCAAATCTCAATTGGATGTGAGCTGGATATTTATATTTGGTCATCAAATTTTGAACTGATTGCAAATTTCATCAAAATTTATCGCTATATGATTGAAATGATTTATCAGGGAGTCGGTGATGGATTTAAGCCGAAAAATTTCGCAACATAAAAAAATGCGAAACTTTCCTGAAATCCACATTTGGTTTTAGAATCATATGGCGAGAAGCTTCCGTTCGGGAATTGATAAAACCGCTCTGTAGTTCTCGTAAAACCGCGTAACTTCCTGCAAAGTTATTTTTCCGTATCTCATTACCGACTTCCTTGACGATTATCAGCAGCATTGAAAAGGAATGAGGAAAAAGTGGAAATAATTCGTTGCACAATTATAATAACGATTGAAAATTAATCGAGATCGAGATCGAGAAAATCAGATGAATAACCCGTTTTTTGTTCTGAATTTCAGAAATTCAAATACCGGTATGGGAAAAGAGCGAGAACAGTCAGACAGAAGAATCTAGTTCAACGGGTTCTACCCATGCAAATATCCAAGCAAACTGCTAATGACGTAACGGGAAATTTCCCTCAAGAAGAATCTACAGGACATCAGATTCTAGAGACAATCAACAACGATCAACAGAAAAATCCAGACGATCAAGAAACTGCAGAAGCTACTGATACCAAGAGGAAACATTTCCTGGGTGTTTTGTCCGATGATGTTCAAGCAAAACCCTGTAATTCTATCATCACCAGCGCTACACAGATTCTCAAAGAAGGAGAACAACAGTGGCTTAATAGCGAGGTGCCTAATTCAATTGATACAATCATTATCATTATGAATCTTTCTCATCTCTCTTCCTTCTCTTTTCAGGTCGCTGATTTTTCGCTCAGCAGTTTTTTGGGCCAGCTTGATTCACCTGTTAAGATATCTCAGCAAAGTCAGGCTGGAGGTCAAATCGTTGAAGATAGTCGACCCGCGTCTGACGTAAATGAATTTTACGTTTTACATTTCATTAGGATTATCGATATGCATTTCACAATGATCATAAAATCCACAACTCTATAAAACAGTGTCAAAATATTTTGAAATTTTATTTCTGGCTTGGTTGAAGCCAATTTCAAATTTTGGAAATACAGCGTGTTCGTATTCAATGAATCTTATTCTCTGTTCTTTTATTTGTGAGCAGAGATATTCGGTATAAAAGTGTTGTATGAAAAGAAAAGGGTAAAAGAAAAAAAACGATCATTTTGAGAAAATACCTAATAAGACAAAACATACGTTATATCACAGTTGAGGCGAGTCTAATTTACAATTCAAATATTATATATATTCATGCAAACTCTAGTCAGGTAGAGTTGAACGGGAATACCGTGATTCCCTGAGATTTCTAGTGATTCATGACCTGATTGCTAATGTCAAGAGGTTCGTGAACTGTTTTGCAAATAAGTATATCGAAGCGATATCAGACGTTAGGATATTAATTGAATAAATAAATGATAAATGATAAATAATATACGATAAAAACTGTAGAATCGTGTAGCGAGTTGAGTTGAAAAATTCTTTACATGAATCATTGCACATCATGATGTAGTGTTACATTTGTGTTTATATTTTACAGGTGGTTTCACAGATGCAGGGACTTATGGGAGAGAACAGCGTTGATTATCTCGCTAAGTTCGCCAATCTTGCATCGCAAATAGCTTACGATGAGCATAAGAATAAATAAATAAGTTTTTTCTCATTTCTTTTTTTTCTTTCTAAATAGAATAAACGTGACTCATATGTGTGAATAAAGCCTTTTTTTACCATTAAACTCGGGTTTTCTTATTTAAAAATATCTTATAAAGTCAGGATTTCTGGTATATACCAGTTCTAAAATAGAACATACATATATATATGAGGAAAAAAAATTCTGCTTAAGGAAAATAAATTTAAGCCACACACTGGATTCTTGGAAATTACGTTATGTATATCATTTCAAAAGAACGATACGAGATAAACTATGTATGAATACGTACGTGTATTTGTTAAATTCGGTTTCTCAAACCGGTTCTACGATAAATTTACACTGTGACAAAACAATCGCTTTTATCTTCGAAAATACTATATCGAATTAAAAATCTCTGCTATTCCTTTTTTGGCGTAAAAATTCATGAAAAAGGAAAGAGAAAGGGAAGAGAGGATGGGGAAATTGGAATATGAAAAGAAATGCAACGTCGATTCTTTCCTTTTTTTTTATAAATAATATTGAACTAGAAGTGAAATACAGGGAAGTTGAAATATATTTTTTCAGTTTCAATTTCGTTTTCATTTTTTTTTTTTTTTAGACAAAATCCTCGTCTTAGAACAATGAAAAATGATCGAGATTGAAGAATGTGGCCCAGTGACCGTAAATTATGAGAATAAAAAGGAAACTAGTTTCATTGACGTCATTTGGGTCCATAATACGTGGGAGCAAGATAGCGTGACGTCTTAGGCATTGAATTCAAGACGTAGAATTCAAACGGCTATTTTTAAATAAAATTTATTCGATGATCAGGGCCTGACGATTGAAATGCGATTGATTGATTTATTTTTATTTTTTATCGATGTTATTATTTACGCAGAATTTTACCAAAACAGATCAGATCTTTGAAAATAATTAAACAAATTTCTGTATACTATATGTAGTATATTGTTATTGAGTTCGTATATGAATTGTAAACCGGATCTTCAAGCATTGTAAATAATATATTTTTAAATTTATTCAACCTTTCCCATCCCCCCTTTATGTAACAAGATCTAGGTATCCTGTTCTTTGGTGTTGAACACGTTGCATTATGACCCTGGCTGAAAATCATAAGTATTTCGGAATTCACAAGAGGAAACTGCAGTCCGAGTTCAAGTTCATTAGTCAGTACACGGTAATTTTTTTTTATTTAGTTATTAAATACATTTATATTTATACTTATAGTATGTAGTATTTACTCTACGATACCTGACCAGACTTCTAAAAATTAAACAAGGATTCGGAGTCATTCATTCATTTCTCATCGATTTGATATTACGTACAATACAGAATGAAGTACAACGTTTTCGATTTATATTTTTTACGATTTTTTCTTCTACTGCTTTCAGATTTTCAAAAAAATGACTAGACAAATTTCGGGAACAGAATATTAGAGCGAAAAGAATGAGCTTCGAACTCCTCTTTTTGATATTATTCTCCAATCTTTTTTCACAAAGTTGGGGGTTGTAGAAGAGCGATGCAATATGCCCGGGTCTTAAACCCCTCGATGGAGGGAATCGCTGCATCGTCTGTTTCTACAGCCGATAACTTAGCGTAAAAAAATGATAAAATAATTTTGAAAACCCCAATTTGAAGCTTGTTTTTTTTGCTTTGAATCGCTTTTTTATAACTCTTTCTACGATTTTTAGTCGCCGAAATATCGTGGTATTTTTATACCTACTATAAAAAGTAAATTCGAGAAAATTGTGATGATGATGAATTTTTGAAATTATTATACATAATATATATAAGTCATTCATAAAATATATACGAATAAAAATAGTTCAGATTTCTGATAGTTAATGAGCTCTATACGCAGAATTACGATACGATAGTGGAGGGGAGCTGGAGAATCGCGTATTGCGAATTAATTTAGATTTTTCCTCCTTGACGCTATACGTGCAAATAGCGACCATGGGTCTGCGGTTTCAAGAATATGTCTGACTGATTCATACGTGATAAAAACCACGCTATCCCACAACTCTGACCAATCAGAATTTAACAAATATGATGTCGGTATATACATGCATATATATATATATATATACATAATATTAATTTCCATATCATTTCTTGTATTTCGATTGAAAAAAAAAAAATATATGTATATAGATATATATTATTCAAAATAATGAAACCAATAATCGCAATGATTTATTGAAGGAATCAAGACTATCGGAACTACACATCATGTTTTTTTCCTTATTTATGTATTGAAACTAATTAATTTCTATAATGTGATAAAAACTGTTTTTTTTTACCGTCACAGCTATGATGTTCAAACTATTTCGATACAATGGAACGTTGAAAAATTATGATAGTATAATTACCCAGGTTTATCCTCGTCTTATTGTTGACTGTGGGGAACAATAATAATAGATGATAAACGGTTTATTATATACGTTTCATTTTTATCTACAAAAATACAGTATATTCAAGATGTTCAATTAGGCTGAAGAGTGGGTACGGCGGAAGTTCACAAATTAAATTTTGATAAAAATTATGATTCAGATAAACGTATATATTTATTCGAATATTTTTCCTTGTTTCAATTTAAAACGAATTAGATAAGAATGCAAATTTATACGAAAAATATATATTGTAAGTAATAGCTTGAAATTTATTTTCCAAATAATAATATTATTGCATTTTCCTGTAGTTTTCCCTTCAGGTATTAAAAAAAAAGAGAAAACCCAAATCGAAATGGAGACCGCTTTTTTAATCGACAGTTCTTTAGGGAAATAAATGAAAACATAATATAATTTGCATACATAAATCGATATAATGACTCGAATATTTCGCTAAACGTGTTTGCAAACAGAAAAATACTTCGCCTGTGAAGTGAAAGTTCGACGATTCCTACATCAAGACATATTCGATCTGTTTTTTCGCGCTGCAGATATATGCTTTTAAAAAAACTGTTTGTACAAATCCTAATTCGTTTTTTCTTTTTCGTTTTATTCTAGTTAATCGTTTAGAAGTATTGAAAAATGAACCCATGCAATAATATAAAACGTACATTTATCTCCAATATCTTGAATTTCAGGATACAGCTAGCGGATGGTCGAATAAAAAAAAAAAAAAAACCGCACCATGCACCATTTCCCCGTTTCTTAAATCATTCAAATATATTCTACGGTTTATATTCTGCCATATTCGCAGCTGATATTATGTACTTATTATTTTCCTATGTGTTATAAGACCCTAATTTGCGTAAAAAAAATGTAAAATCTGTAAATTTTCAGATAAAAATTTTAATTAATACAATTATATTATACACATATATATATATAAATGCATAGGTAAATAAACTGCAATGACCTTCGAAAAAACCACGGTGCAAAAATATGCGCAGCAAGAAAACCGCGCATCAGTTTAGTTCGTCCTTTGATTGTAAGGTCAAAAAAAAGGAGTGATAAAATGCTAAAGGAGTCATCGTGCTCGTTGAATATATACAATATAGGTAATAACATCCATATATGATTGATGTATATATGTATACTTAAGTGTATATAAGTATATAGCTATATAAAATCATGAAACAAGTCATGTTATATATATTATTTTCGTTTTGGCCCAATGTATGTATGCATGTGTGTATGTACAAGCCTATAAGTGTCTTCGTTGAATTCGACAAACTACATTAGCGTCATGATTCATGAGCAGGTATCCATCCCCCACCTGTAAGAATAGAATACACACACATCAGGTAGTTTAAATTATGAACCTTGCGCAGGCCTATTGGACTACAAAGGTTTTTTTCCCAATCCTTAAATCGTATGATTCTCATTCCCCGTTGCACGTTGCATATGCAATCACCATAAGGTATAGACACACGTATATATATATGTATTTATGTATATACACATACATATATAACACGTTCAACCTGTTTAAGATCTGTGACGTCAATGCCTCGCGGTTATACAGCAGAACATGGTCGAGAAACTGCGTCACTGATTCCGCATTTTAACCATAAGCTGTGGTTACATTTATAACCGATATTTTCCCGTATATATATTAGAAAATGCAGTATGACATATCTGCCATATGAAAATTTCAACTCATACGTAATTTCGTATATTTTTCTATAACTATATAATTATATTAACTATATTAATATATTATATGGGGGTCTATTTACTATCTATGACATTTATTTCTAAAATAGTATACCTATTCCTAGGTAGTGAAACATTCATACGCATTATTCTATGTCTGTTATGACATATGCGAGCTATATCTCTGTACAACAATTACACGTAGGATTCATTATAGCAATAATTATCGATAGCTTGGTGTATATATAATTGTTGGACGGTGGGAAAACGGGGTGGGTATAATAAATATTGAATAAATCGGCTAGAATCTAGTAATCCAATAAAATTGATAGAAATATGTGTATAATTGTATGCTCGAACAAGTTGCGTGTTTTTGTATAAAAAAAAGTTCAATTTATTGAAAAAAAGAGGAACTATATTTAACTAACTGCGCGGTATAGGCGTTCAAATAAATTGTTATATCGATACAATTATATACGTAACAGTATTAAAAATCGTTTACCGTTTATATAGATATATATTTATGAATAGCATAACATATAACGATAATTATTACGGTGAAATACAAATTTATCAATTGGTTATTCCCAACTAGAGCTATACGTCTGGTTTTAAATATGAATGGCGTTATAATTATTTATAATTAATTAAATTGTATTTCTAAGTGATAAAAAATTACAAGAATGTATTATATTTCACATTCATTAAAGTATGTGGTAATTAACAGCTTGTGCGCTCGGTACCGAAAAGTATATAAGTCGAGATGCGATCCACCCACCTAAAAATTTCTCTAATATCGTATACTATAAATCTATGATTAAATTGGAATATACTCAAGCTATCAATATGCAATTTGATAAGTGAAGACGTTTAACTGTACCTATGGTAATAAAATGTACGAATTATAATAATGAAAATGAATATATTTTATTGATAATAAAACTGCATTACTATACAATAAAGAAAATTTTCGTCATTTCCTTGCAGCCTGCAGCGATGTTATAGTCAAGTGTGCGATATAGTATATAGATATACTATTTATAAGTGGGTTTTAGTTGCGTCATTCGTGCCTGATGCAGTTAAGTCCTGAACGTTTTGATTGGACGGATAGAGGAGCGGGAATTCCCGGAGCGGTTAGGTGTACTAAAAACCTGTCAACTTTCCTCAATCCGGAGTAGTGCTCGCCAGCTCTTAAGTGCGTGAGGTTCTCTTATAGCTATAAAAGTATACACGGATTCGTATGAAAAAGTTTAGTCAATAAACGCGAGTTGATAAATATTTTTACAACCTATAGAAATCTGATATACAAACAGAGAAAATATTATTAAAAAGTAAAGGAGAGAAGAAGAATAAAAACGATTTTAAATATGAAGCTCGAAATGGAAGATGATGACAAGTATTCGGGTAAAATAAACGGGACTATGCCACATCGTATATTGAATTATATGAACACACCGAACATCAACGACGATAGCATTGATTTTTGTGTTAATAATACCATCTCTCGCGTAAGTATTTTTTAAATATTATATATTTCTATGTTTTAAGTGTTCATTTAGGATTTAGAGTACTCATATAAATTATGAACAAGTATTTATTACTTCAAATCTTATTATACATCACGGAGTTAAGCGCGCGGGCTTTTTATTTTTTAAATTCAAAAACTCTAAGCGCGCGCCTAAGCGCGTAGAGTTATGGAGCAAGTAGAGTCGGGCGTACCTACACGGCCACGGCGGCCACGGTAGCTAGTAGTAACGTCCCTCGTGGTCAGACGAAGCGTAAGAAATTCTTCAACGTAATGCATTTAGATATAGCGTCGGCTGGCGATTTCGTCTGTGTTTCGTTTTCTTTTAATTGTCTATATTACGAAAAATTGAAGCTTATCGAACCATTTAGCTAAAATGTTGTCAGATATTGAAAATACATGGTTCTGCTGATACTAGATATGTAATAGCGCTTTTCCTTGTTAAAAACACAATACCTTAAATTTATATTCCTTTGAAAGTAAATATATGTATATATATATATTTTTTTTTTTTTCAACTTTCCAACAATACGAATCTCGCATTTTATTTACAATTACTACTGTTTCACGCAGGTCGATTCTCATTGTGAATTCTACGAGGAAGATGCGAGACTGTTGAATCTTGATAGTCATAATAAAAGAGAATCCTCGATTTTCAGCTTTAATTGTGACTACGAACCACCGTACAAAAGATCACTTTTCCGTAAGCATCTTTATTGTTGATTAATCGATATTTTCATTCTTGTTATAGATGAAATATATAATTTTATATAACATTGATATTTATCTATTTACAGGTAGCGACGAAGAAGAAGAAACAGATCTCCAAGCGTGGAAAACGAAACCAACAATAGAATGGGAAAGATCAGATACGAAAAATTGGCTCCTTTGTACTGGTGTTCAATTAGGCCATTCCTACGGCAATATGTCACCTGCTCTAGCCATGCCAGGGAAAGACCTTCTCAATTTAACGAGACTCGAATTCGCCAGTTACGATCGACTTTTTGGAGAAACGCTGTTTGATTTGTTACACGTTAGACGCGACACGCAAAATTTTCGTAAGTTTTATAATCATTCTTATCGCAACGTTCGCGGAATAGCAATGTTACGAAGAAGATACAACAGCTATTCCTTAATTCGAAGTTTAAATAAAAATATTAATTTTATTTATCACAAAGACTAACTAGTTTTGTAATCATTATTTTGCAGTGCCTTCGTTCGATTCTTTCAAAACGTTTTCTGATGATGAAACGTCGGTCGGAAGCGGAAACAATTACTCTGGTAATTATTACACAAATTATTACAAATTTATAGGAATAACGATGAAAAGCGACGTAATTTCATTCTTATAATTACTCAAGGATTTGTTTTTTCTCAAAACTATATTTGTTTTATTTGCGGGAATTGTAAAATTACGAAGAATATGAACCAACATTTGGGATGATATTATAATTTGAAGGGATTTTTTTATTGGAAAATAAGTGAAAAAAATGGTGAAAATCGAGACATTTTTTTTCAAACACTTGTCAACACTTCAATTTTTACAATTTTGACCCGCACTGAGGTTCATATTCTTAGGAAACATGTTGATGATTTAAAAAAAAAAAAAAAACCATTTCGCATTCGGATAAAAATTGCGACCTCCACATTTCCAGAAAACAAAGAACTCTGACGACGATCTTCAGTGGACAACAGCCAATAAATTTGACATTTTTGACCGAAATGACTTGAAAAAATTTGTATACGTAATTCGAAATATCAATAAAATAATGTCAAAGTTAGATCAAATTCCAATTAATTCTTCACACTTAAAAAAATTCATAAAAAACCCCTGAAAATCAGCCTCCCAATGTGGTTTCACCCCTTAAACTGATCGTGTGTTTTTAAATTTTTAGATGGCGATTCTGGGCACAGTGGAGATCTGATAAAAAAACGACTGCCTGGAAGGCCTCGGATCCTAGATCCAAAGAAAAAAGTTGGTGAGTGTAAATCTGCTTGTCTTAGGAGGTTTTCCTTCAAATTACGACCCTGGCGGTCTCTTATGTCTCTGATTCATTATTTTTATATCTATTTTTTTTTTTCTTCTGTTACAGTCAAAGTAAAGCTTTGGGAATTCGTAAGAAACTTATTACTAAACCCTAAGTATTGCCCGCTATGGATATGCTGGGAAGATTACGACAAGAGAAGATTTCGTTTCGTCCAAAGTAACAACGTGGCCAAATTATGGGGAGATCGTAAAAACAACAAGCAGATGACATACGAAAAGTTCAGTCGTGCAATGAGGTAAATTTTTAGTTGAATATTCTCCAAATTTTTCAAATGAATGTGTATATTTAAATAATAGGTAATATATTATATAAGAAATATGAAATTTGATGATTCTAATCTCATTGTTATCATTATGTTCAGATACTACTATCCGAAACATATATTCGAGGCTGTTCCCGGTCGTCGATTGGTTTATGACTTCGGTGTGAAGGCTACTGGACTAGAAACTGATAATCCAAATTTTGACCCCAACTACTACCAGAGCAAAATGCGAACGAGATCATAATATTGAAAGTTTCATCTGGCTGAGGCAATCATCTGCGAATTTGATTGATTCTATACCATTATTCACTTCAATTGGTATGTGGAAATCTCTCCATCATGTAAATAGCATCTTTTTTCGTTCCATTTATCACAAACACATGACATATTATATATTATATTATTCAGCACATCTATTTTTTATTCTATAATTTAAATATAGTTTATATTTATGATAAACGTACGATAGGTTGACGAACATCAACACAGTCATGAATCTCGGTATTATGTATGCATGATATAATATACCATAAGCATAGCCAAAAAATAGAATATATATATATTATATATAAATATATACGTTATCTCACAGGTGTGCTATGTAACCGTGTGCGTGTTAGTAGCTGGAAAATGAGCTCATATTATATATAATTGTTATGCATATTACCATATGTATTAACAATAATCACTCTTAGGCTACCAAATACCAGATGTACTCATCTGTGTGAAAAATTAAGGTCCTCAATCTACAATTTATGATATTATAAGAATAATTATAATATAGATAATAAGAGAAATATCAATGAATTCTTACATCGGCCATGACATTAGAAATTAAATTAGAACGTAAAATATTTTTGATTTATAATTGCACCCGAAAGTGCATTTAAGTATTTATTGCTTTTTTGTTTTCTTGTCTTTTCTTTTTATGATACTATACTATACCTATAATGGCATTAATTATTCCTGATCTTTAGAAAAATGAATAACGCTGAATTTCTTTGAAAAACTACTTTTAACAATTCCACTTTATTAGGATTTAGGATAAACTGATTTTTTGTCATTTATTGACTTGAGTGATGATCATACATTGATTTCTACTTGAAAATATACACTGTATGTTATTATATAGGTATACAAAAAAGTACTCAAGATCTCTCACGATCCGATCGAATTATAAGTATTACTATTAGAAATTCTATAACAATTAGTGCTTTATATTAACGTAAGAAAAACCTAACTCTAATGTGTTACTTAGTAATTTATAATTGTTTCTAGAATGTATAAGATAATCGTTATTTATACGATATAGTATATTATAATATTAGGTAAAACTTTTATAATTTTAAAAAGATTATATAAATTTACTGTATTTTGGAGTATGGAGCCAAATATGAGGTTCAACTCCAACAGATGAGGATGTAATAGTTTTTATACATTGTTACATTTGTCGTTATTAAAATATTAATAAACAAATCATATTTCAGGAAAAAGCTGTTCGATTTGCCACATTACCAAAAAAATTAAAATTAGACAATGATAAACGTTTCCCAATGCAGCCCTTGAGATGTTGAAATTATGAGAAATCTCTTCATAATGAAGATGAAGTTTCATGAGTTTTAACTCATATTATTGACAGGCTTTATTCCTTGAATACAGGATTGACGTAGAGCATGTTCCTCGGCTCTGATTGATTTTTCCATTCTTCAAAATGTCTTGTAAGTATACTCAATTCATACGGAATAATGTTGCGTGTATGCTTCCATTACTCGCACCTCATTCTAAATTGACAACACATTTCCTGTGAAATTAATTTACAAATATAGTTCAAATTTACTAACAATTTAGTTAATTCAAATACAATTTTGTATTTTTCCTATAAAGGTTTAGTGAAAATCGAGAATTTATTTCGAAATTCATTGAAAAAGCTTAGCAATTCACTTTTAACAATTGAATCGAGTTCATAATTACACATTACCAAAGTATTGGGTAATTGAATAAGTAATTTCATTAAAAATGTAATCAGTGTGTTGGACCGTCAACGCCGGGCCAATTATGTTGCACCTTATTATCATTATTAGCTTGGTTTTGAGTTTATATTATTGTTGTTATTAAGGCCCTTATCTAAAATAAAGTTTTTTTTGTTTTGACACGTTCACCCCGAAAGACCGTTGTTGAATCGCGCCGATCGGCCGCTCGGGGACAGGGCTTTAAATACCTCAACGAAGAAGAAAATCCACCAGTCCACAGAAAATCTTTGAAAGTAGAAGATCGATTTCGGGAAAATATTAACATAAAATAAAACCTCACGTGTCCAACTATCCGCCATTTGTTTGTTTTCTCTTTTCTCATCTGCCCGCCGCGCCTATATCTGTCGTGAACATAGTGACTCGCAACACTGCAAATATCCATGTAATAATAAGATCGTTTATGCAATAAACATGTATTATTATAGTAAATTGGCGCATTCTTGAATAAATATCTCTTGAAATTGTAAATCATCGATCGTTGAATCATTTTCCCCTGTCCTTTCCTTGCCTATAAGTCGAAAATCACGAAAATCGCATGATTTCATAAAGCCTCGAACTACTGTTGAAATAAATATTAATGCGCCTTGCCTTATGCAACCCGCATGCCATTCGTGTAAACGACAGGGCCCATGTTAATTTTTGTTGCCTATTTGGTGTTTTCCGATTGCCGATATTCAGGCGTATTGTAGTAATTCAGAAAAAAGGTCGAAAAAAAGGTTCTGGCAGTTGATACCTCGATTTTAGTCGCTTTAAGGTGAGGTATCAACTACCAGAAAATCGACCAATCAGGAGGCTGCTTGAGCCAATTTAGGCTCAATTTCTCGAAAAGGAGCCTCCTGATTGGTCGATTTTGAAATTAAATCAAGTTACGGCGCTACAGAGGCTAGCCATCAGCAAAATTCTGGATTTCTGGCAGTGGCTGGATTTTCACGGCAGCAATTTACTGCGGCAGCAACACGTGATTAACAACGAATAGCGTAGGTCAACCACGTGGTTAACAACGAATAGCGCCGCGGCAGTAAATTGCTGCCGTGAAAATCCACCCACTGCCAGAAATCCAGAATTTTGCTGATGGCTAGCCTCTGTAGCGCCGTAACTTGATTTAATTTCAAAATCGACCAATCAGGAGGCTCCTTTTCGAGAAATTGAGCCTAAATTGGCTCAAGCAGCCTCCTGATTGGTCGATTTTCTGGCAGTAGATATTTCATCGTAAAGCGACTAGAATCGAGGTATCAACTGCCGGAACCTTTTTTTCGACGTTTTTTCTAAGCTACTACAATACGCCTGAATATAGGCATTCGGAAAACACCAAATAGGCAACAAAAATTAACATGGGCCCTTCCGTTTACACGAATGGCATGCGGGTTGCATATGGTAAGGCGGACTAATATTTATAATATAAATAAATAGTACTAATAGTAGTAAATAAAATTTATAAATATTTCGGGGCTTTATGAAATCATGCGATTTTCATGATTTTCGACTTATAGGCAAGGAAAGGACAGGGGAAAATGATTCAACGATCGATTATTTACAATTTCAAGAGATATTTATTCAAGAATTCGTTAATTTACTATAATAATACATGTTTATTGCATGAACGATCTTATTATTACATGGATATTTGCAGTGTTACGAGTCACTGATTACATTTTTAATGAAATTACTTATTCAATTACCCAATAGTTTGGTAATGTGTGATTGAACTCGATTTAATTAGTAAAAGTAATTATAAAGTAAAGTAATTTAAAATAATTATAGACCAGACCAGATGCGAGATTTTATCAAAACTGATTCAAAAGGAACTGTAATTACGAACCATTCGCTGATGCTACTTTATTGATACTCCGCGGTGCAGAGTTGTCTTGCGGTCATTCCCCCGGTGCTTGGACTGCTTCACTCCCTGGTGTGAATCCCCTGTCCTGATGAATATTGAAGAGGTTTTGTTGAGGATAGGCAGGAGCTAGTTTCCCTCGGTGAACAACGCCTGTGAAGATAAAAACTAGATAAGCATAGGGTACATTGGATAGATTAAGTTTATGTGTTTTTCAAGCAAACATTCTCAACTAAGTACCAAAGAATTTCTAATTGTGATTATACATCTGTATAAAATTTATTATAATATATTTCTTATGATTGATTTTGTAAGCCTGCCTGAACCATTTTTAAATTTGATATAAACTTTTAACTATTTTCAACAGAATCAAGAATGTCAATAAGCTAGTATTACTATTGCATGCATGAATAGATTTTTCAATATTTAAATCGTTATGACTGGTACTTGAGACTCTGGAGTAATTTATCACCAATATTGAATTATGTTCCATGTTTAAAAAATAAATGCGATGCCTAATTAGGCCTACAGCTATCTACCCTTCTATTTATTTTCAAACCTTGAAACTTTGATCCTGGTTATTCAAATATTTCTCTACTACGAGGTGATTCTACTATATTTCAATAAGGTAAAGATATTCTCTCGAGATCTATCAATCATATTCCAGGTTTGTCATTAAGAAGAGAGAATTTATTGCTATTTCCAAGAATTGAGTGTGCTTTCTCTCCCAGGCTTACCCTATAACGAGACGGACAATATCTTACCTCTAGGTATATTATTTCGTATCGTATCCTTTGCAGCTGAGTGAAACCGAGTTGTCGTCAAAGTTTCTGGCGTATACGGGGAGACAGAAGCAAGCCGGAGGCCCCAGTATCGAGTCAAAGATACAGGGTGATGAGTGTTGTGGTATACATAGACTTGGAAAAGTAATCTGTCCGAGATCTGTATCGGATCGCGAAGTATGTTTCAGTAATGATTGTTTTGCGGACATACATTTATAGTTAAATTGGGTCTTTGGCTAATATAATACAAAGCTCACCATTATCTTGGTCGACCGTCAATCCAGGACTAGCCGGGCAGTGTTGGTTGGCGTCCATCTCCGACCAAGTGGCACGCAGGGTCTATGCAGTTCAAGTATCAGCGATGTTCATTCTCATCTCCGTCGACCGATAATGCTGTCAAAGAATCGAATATAAGAATAAATCGGGGAACGAGTATTATCCCGAAAAATACTTGTCAACTCGAAATAACACGACAAATTAGTTACCCCTTCGGAGTCGCGAAGTATGCCTGTCAAACAAACGACGCTACGCAGGGCGAGAGACTCGGAATTATATGCCAATAATATAATGGGATGATGGGATAATTATCGCGAAGTTATCAAACGAAACTCTCTCGCCCACTATATTTGTATTAAAAACAGGTCCGAGAAGTTATGTTCGTAAGAAATCTCGATTTTCGCACATTTATTCGCTGGTATGAATAGAATGTACTTGAAAATGAACAATATCTGCAATTATAATCAAAGTTTGCTGGTAGCAATTCAACGGTTACTTACTTCGACGATTAAAATACGAGACGCGTGAAATTTGTCGAAAAAGTATTGAATACAATTTAACTTGTTTTCAACTCACTCATGTCTAATGTGCCTCCGTTGATGTCAGCCTTCCCGAGCCGCAAATCTCCTCGACTTGTGTCACCCATGTTCACTCGATGAGGCCGCGCAAGTAACTGAACATTTCCGCATTGCGCACGGCCTATTTATCTTACCTACGAATGGCGAGGGGTGGGGGACGCCATTGTCGTAGGTCAGTTTAGGCCGGTTAGGCAAGTATAGAACTAAAAATGCACAAAAGATTTGCGGGTACCGTATAATAAGACGTGTGCCTTCTTCCTGCATCTGGTAAAAGATGCAAGATTAGCCCACAACATAATTTCTTTTTGCAATGATTTATAATAAATTTTTCACTTCAACTTCTTCGCATTATTTCCACGCGCCACTATCTTTCAATGTATCAATGAATCTAATAAAGAGTTAGTAGTTTTTCTACTGCTATTCAGAATTTTATCAATGAGCTATTTGCCACGCCTCCAAGAATATAAAGAAAGGGTCGTAGTATTTTTTTGTCCGCATATTTGTGCAGCACCACTATCTTTTCATTCATGAACGAGCGCTTCTCAGAAAACGTAGTAAATTTTTTTATCCGCATATTTGTGCAGCACCACTATCATACGCCACCAGCGCTCTCTATGAATCAATGGAGTAGTTGCTGCGAGAGGGGGTATCAAAACTAGCGATGTGTACAACCGAACGAACAATTAAATGAACAATTTTTCAAATTTGTTACCAATATTCTTCAATATTTGGAAATTCACAATAAAAATTCATTCATATAAGATTCTTATAATAATTCTTCAAAATGATACGTGTTTCAATAAAAAGGAAGCTTCCTCTTCTCTCCTGCTTATAACGAAACCAACGATTGTGGCCTTGATTATTACGCACACAAGCCTATAGGACGTATATAACATTATCCCGCGCCTGAAATACTCTTTCTACTACATAAAGACACGTATTACTACACGCTGCGTAAGTCTCAGCATAAACGACGAACGTTGAAGATAAGTGAAAAAAAATTCTATCTTAAATTCTCATACGTATAATTTCTAAGAAATTATATCATGAAGAAGTTTTTAGTTATACACGTGACAAATTTTTTTTTTTTCTTCATAACTAATAATCGTCGTACGTCTTATAGTTATGTCTAAGTAATAAATCGTCTGCACTAACGCAACACTATAATAGCTATTATAATTATGCGTGTGATAACTATCAGTTCGACTAGATAAATATAACCATAGCTCTACGTCGAGTCTATAATTGATACAAAACTATGAACTTAAAATTCATCAAAAATTAATAATTACTATATTCGCGTTTAATTTGATACGAAACTGTTGAGGAAAAATTTCGAAAATACATTTTGTATCACGTCTTGCTACTCATCGGCGTTATTATTTATAAATTTGGCTTGCGATTCGAGACTGGTTACGCCACTTGCATGTTGACAACTCTGAACGTTCTGATAAGTTTAAAACGGCAGTGGAATTCCCGGAACTGACGAATAAAATTATCTTATTGTAACCGAAACACGCTATATCTATCAGCGTGTTTGAAAGCAAAGTACATACTGCCAGTTCAGCTATTAGTCGTTGAACGTGTAGACGCGTGGACGAGATGGGATTTACCACATTCAAAACAATTCAAAAACTTTGATTTCCCTCTGTCATTCGTTTAAATAAGTATTAAAAATATGGATATGGATATGGATATGGATCTGGACATGGAAAACTTCGCGGATCTTGGCTCCCTGAATCATTTATCCAATAATGGATTAAGCGTGACGAATATTGTGGATGAACTTGATTATTTCGATGATCTAATGCCAGCTGGTTGTCTTTCCGTGAGTTTCACAGATATTTTTACAGTTAATAACATAACACGTTTATACGCCTTACGGAAATATTTGATAACGTGATTTGTACAATACCGCGGTTTTATTCCGTTCGAATTTCGAACATAGATATATTTAAATCCACGCGAGTAAGCGCGCAGATACTATTTGCGTCCTCGACTTTAAATTCAACTCGAGAAGCGAAATTTATACTCCACGCTTATCGAATTATCAATTATTCTCACTACTATATGCCTTGAATATTATATATCCTATCGCCAAAACTAGCGCTCCAATATTGAAGTAGAAATGGCAAAACAAAAAGCAAGGAGTAGTAATCCTCGTCAATGGTCAGACGATGAAACAGAATTCATATGGATTGATGATGCACCATCGTTATACTTTTAGTATAAATAATTAATAATTAATTATTAATAAATAAATGGTGTTCATTTCCTTATTATGACTAAAAACATTGCGGTGACTACAACGTCATGATAATAATGAAACAAACACGTAAACATGGATATGTTTTGTTAGTTTTGATTACGATTGTATTCACAGGATAACGTATTCGGTAGTTTATTTGATGAAATTGAATCACAGCCTACGATATGTAACGTGGATACTGTCGAGATTCCAAGCGGTAAACGATCGACGAATAAATCACTTTTTGGTAAGCGCATATTAGTTCACGGTTCGGCAAATATTATAGCTGATACGTCATGTCTGGATATCAATTTCATATTACATTTTATTCACGTACAGATTTAGACAGTGATGTTGTCGATGAAATCGACCTAGTCGGTTGGATAGACAAGGAAAAAGAAGAATGGAATAGATTTGATACGATAAATTGGATTATTTCGACTGGTATAAAATTTGGACGTTCTTTCGCTAGCATGTCACCTGGCCTTGCTTTACCAGGAAAAGAGCTTCTCAATTTATCTAAACGAGAATTCATCATGTATGATAGAGTTTTTGGGAAAAAACTGTTTAAGTTGTTACACAAGGGACGAAAGTCTGAAAAACATCGTAAGTCTTATAATTATTCGTATTATACTGTTAACGAAATATTTCTTTTCATTAGGATCGATTTCAAAGATAACTGGTTTAATAATCACCATTTCAGAAAATCCGTGGGACGATTTCGAATCAACTGACTCTGAAGATGAAGTATTGCCGGGTAATTATTACACGTACTAATATCATTAGTTCAGCTCGTGATATATAAATTTTGAATGAAAAATTATTTCGAAAGATATTTCTTTCTATCTCTGCACTGACTGTTTTCATCATGTCTTTTTATTCTTATAATTATTGGTTTGAATAATTGTATATAGACGATAAACCTGCGCCTGATCTGAATATAAAACGACTTCCCGGAAGGCCTCGAATTATTGATAAAAAAACGAAACAACGTAAGTGTGTGTTTTATTTTTTTTCGAAACCTTTTTCAAATACGTATAAACGAATGACAAACTTGTAATTAAACAACTCTGATAATTTATTTTTCTTTTTACAGCGCGGAAAAAACTCCCGGAATTTATAACGGATTCATTACTAAACCCGGAATTATGCCCGCAAGTAATATGCTGGGATAATTACGAAGAGAAAACATTTCGCATAGTTGATCCTGCGAAGATGTCGGAAATTTGGGGAGAACATAATAACAAGGAAAATTCTAGTATGAATTACGAGAAATTTAGTCGCGCAATGAGGTAAATCATTTTCTTCTAAAGTATTTGGAGGAAGAAAAAATAATCGATTTTTTTTAATCACTCTAATGATGAATATGGAAACTAACACTATTTTACCTTATTATATATGTGTGCAGATACTATTACAAGAAAGATGTACTCCAGAGTGTTCCCTCCAAACTTGTTTATAAATTTGGAGAAAACGCAACGGGATGGCAAACTGACTGTCCGAATTTTGATCCAAATTATTTCAGTAACAAAGTTAAATCGGAACCCTAATTACACTTAATAAATGGAGGAGTAAACATTTTTTTTCACCTTCTTCTTCGGTGACTAATGTGATATCGAATCTCTCGTAAATTGCATTATATTATTTGTATATAAAATATGTATACAATAAGTTGAAAAATATTAACACATTAATAATAAATCTCGATATTAAGCATACGTAGAACAAAAAATGCAATAAAAAAAAAACATTGTATGGACAGCTAAGAAATAAGTTTATAAATAATTATCTTCCAATAACGAACACCACGATTTAATAAGCAAATTTTTTATTCGGGCACATTGATCCTTATATGATACTATTTGACAAGTTTATTATTTTGGCGATTAGAAGAGTATTTTTTTTCTCTCCTAATTTTCGCCTGTTAATTAGTTTCATATATGGCAAAATTTGTAGCTCGTATTTTGATTAAAACTGATCGATCACGCCTCAGTGAGTAAAGATAGTGATTGAAATTAAGATAATCGTAATAATAAATGTTTTTTTTTATTTGTTTTATAATTCATTGGCTTTGAAGTTATTGGAGGTATTTTATTATATGTAGAGTTGCAGTAATGATTTTATCATCAATTATGAGTATACCAAAAAAAAAAAAAACTACATTATATACGTAAGCCTTCTAAAATATTGTATACATAGAATCTGAAAAACTATTTTATAAGTATCCTATAGTATATATATATTTTGATCAAAATTTGTAACAAGTGACTTGTGTAGTTTTATATTGTGATTTTATTTACCTAATAAATTCTATTTAGTTATTTGATGAATATATAAGATGTGTCCGTTTCATTTTTTTTCTCCTTTGATATATTATAACTATTGGATGAAAATTCTCGACGTAATAAGTTTGATAATCAAAATTTGAACTTACAATACCTATTTGGATAGTTTTTGAGCAGAATATATATTCTTTCAGCTCGTCAGAACGCGAGAAATCTAATATATTTTTTTTATACTATATACATAGTTAGATATCTGATTATTAAAATACACGAAACTCTATTATATTAGGTATATGTATATATTGTATATGCGTAAAAATGGATTGGCTCGTAAATAGGAAATACTATTTCGTTGCTGCGCTAAGTCTCAATGTACAATAATTATTGTAAATTGATATCACAGAAGGGCATACTTAAACGGGGCCTAATGAATTGGAAGCTACCCTTTCATTAGAGAGTTTAAAGCCTATGAAATTCAAGTTACTATGTATACTTAGCGGTAATATTATTACTATCATTATCATTATCATTATTAAGAAGAAAAAGAATAATAATTTGCAAACAGCAAAATAAAATATAAAATTCAACTAAATATCTATTTTGATGTATAAATCATAGTAGGTAATATATTGTATTGTAATAGTAAACGCAATATCAGCAGAGATATTGTTCAAAAACGACATTCTGCCTAGTAAATAGAAAAAAAAAGGAAATTATACAAACAGACAAACTTGACTAAAGTTCTTTTAGCATAATTAACACTTTCGTAAGTAATGAGAAATTGAGGGTAAAAGAAAGATACCCTATCAGGAAGTACATACATCTTATATGAAATATTCTAAATCATATAATTAGTCCAAGTAATACACTTGGCTAAAATTCTTTATCTGTATTGTCACAGCTAGACCTCTAACGTCTTTAACGTGCCTTTGGCATATCAATTTCCCAGTTACAATCTCTCCTGTAACAAAGAAGGAACATTAGAGCTGAATTATTCGATTACAACGATTATTATAGTGTTTAACATAAGTAAGCCACGATATTCACCTTCCGTAATGCTCACAGGCTCGCTTAAAGAGAATACAGTCTGTTTCCAATGCGTAGGAGCAGCGTGAGGACCGGTACTGAAATGAATTGGATTATCTAAGTCGAAAAATACGTCAAAGTATCCAACAATAGCAGTCAGGGATCCGGTTTTCTTCGCTTTAAGACTGAACGGTGATGTAAAATTCACACATTCAGTTGTTACTTTGTAAAGGTCGAAGGATTGCAGTTCGCAAACGTTTGTTATCAGGTCATGTACGTGGCTCATTTCTATGCTGGGTTCTCTCACCACTTCTGGCTTCATGCAACTCATTTTAAATCCATAAACGTTAGACCAGTAGTCTACCAGGTCAATGTAACGATCTGTGAAATAAAATGAACGGAATAATTATTGGGAGGTCAAAATTCGTAGAGAAATAGAAGTTTGAATATTTATTAGGATGATTATCCTCACTGGTATCTCCGCTACCAACGATACTGATGTTGCATCTATTTGGAAGAAGTTTACCACCCGGTACAAGATAATTATCTCTAGCGAATATAACTGTATCCAACATTCCTTCGAATAACAGAAAATATCCCATCCATTCGGATACAATAGCATCGACCTTTTCAACGGGGAGATCGATATCTTCTAGTCGACCCTTTTTCAACGTTATCACATTGGCGAGATTATTCTCTCTGAAATGGGTATTGAAAGGAAGATTTCATTACTTTTTCAATGAAATATGATTCCGGTTCTTTTGTAATCGTCAAACTCCTTAGACCGGATAAAGTTTACCTCACGATGTCCATCGCATGATAAATGATGTCTGATTGATCGACGCTGACAACTTGCCGGCAACCAGATTTCGCAGCGAACATAGACAGAATGCCAGTCCCACAGCCAACATCCAACATGATACAATTATTAAACATGTTAGAATTGGTCAACAACGCATCACGGTAGCTCTCTGTTCGAACTTTGTCCTGATGGAAAGAATTTTAATCAATAGTTAAAATCCTAATTTGAATAAGTAATATGCTTACTACTATATAAGCTCTCGATTAGCGGCGTCTTAGTAAACAGTTTATCATAGAACTGCACATTCTTACTCCAGTTTGATAGAAAATAAACAAACAAGCCAACAGACCGCCTAAGCCTGAAGAATTACCGTCAGCATTTCATGATGAATAGCGAAATGGCTATAAGTGTTGAAATACCCTTCGTCACAGTCCAGACTTTTGTTTTTAACGCAACGTTCGCTAGATATTTTAATCGGTTCATCATCGAGCACAAGTCTCTGAGCTTTTTTTTTCATTTCATCAATTTGCTAGAAATATAGAATTCTCATTAGCCCATGAGGAGCGACACACACTTCATTAATCTCATACTTCTTTAGCCAGTTGACAAACAATGTCTCGCTGTTCCAGTTGAGCTCTAAGAGATTGTATAGTTCTCTGAAGTTCTACAAAATGTGTTTCGGATAAAGTTACACATCCGTTTTCAGAATTCACCGGATAAGCTGTAGGCCTCTTGCTGTCTTCTTCGTTAAAATCTTCGATATCTTGATTAAACAAATAGCAAAATAAATAAAATAGGACATATAAATTTTTGTTTTTTTCTTTTTTCTCACCTAACATCAGCCAGCTATCGTCTTGCAGTATTGGAGTTAAGTATTTATCACTTTCCCAAGCTTTTGAACCAAGCGAATCAAGCTCTTCGGGTTTTGTCTTATTTAGTCTAATAAAATTGACTAACTTAATGTAAGAGTATATGTCGAGTGAATACTTTCTCTTGAAGGCAGTGAGGCTAAACTTATGAATAACTTCTAGGTGTTTTAAAGCCTTGTTAAAATTCTCGTTATTTTCATCGCAGAAAAGACACAATATATTTTGACCTGCGTCGTTTACTTCGTCCCAATCATCTCCGCTTGAGTTATCGCTTATTCTGTCTGATTCAAAATCACAATTGTCAGACAGGGGGGGAGGAGCTAGATGAACAAAACGTTTTAAAAATCATGAAAATTTTTTCATCGAGGTGATTGATTCAGGAAATTAACGTATTTTTAATTTTACGATAATTACGATTTTTATAAATTGAGATATAATAAGGTATAACGATAACTAAATATTCTATTATCGACCTTACCTTCGTCCGTCATTGTCACTGAGTGTTGTTTTTCAATTCCACACACTTCAAACTATCACATAGATTATTTCTACAATTTTAGGTTAACTCAGGTTAACTTGATTAAACACAAAACGCGTGTCGACTTCTGTGAATATAAACCTTCGATTGTATGGACTACAGACCTCTTAACCACCTGACACAAATGATCAGACGATAAGAAGAAGAAGTTGAGATGTGCTACCACAGCATACATCTGTCTATGGTATTGATTTATAAAAACATGTATATATATATATATGTGTATACGTATACCTTACTCTTAATTTTAGATATTGAATAGAGGCAGTAAACTAGGGCGTAAGGTGTTAAAAAAGAATCAAAGAGGTATGAGTTTAGATAAAAAAAATATCCTCCAATATTGATTCAAATATTTTTCTACCCCAAGAGCATATTGGTTAGTATAGTTAGACGGTAGATGGCGGGCGAAATAATAATCTCTCGAACGAGTACGAGAGCCTCCTTTGTTTATGATTATTGAAGTTATCGTAGGATAAACACGTGCTTTTTAAATACAAAAAAATATCATTCGAAACTTCGAAACGAGTTCATTTTAAACAAAATAACTAAGAAGAAAAATTCGGCCCCAATGTTTCCAGTAGAAATAGTAGAAATTCTTTTCAAATACTCTACAGGTAGTGACATTATTAATTTCCGTCTAGTTTGCAAGACGTGGAATAGCATTGTTAGCAGACTGTCAACGGTAACGTAATACTATTGTTTAATTAAATGTAGACAGTTATCAGATTCACCTCATACACACAGACCTCTCAATACTCAATACCTACTTACCGTTTTATACATCACAGGATACAAACTTATGGAAATTGAGATGCGAGAATGAAATACCAACCGACATTTATCGATCTATTATAAATAAACTATATCCAAAAATCAGCTGGTCTGATTTCATACAATCAGAATATTACTCAAAATGCTTTCGGATATATCGATTTTGGGTAACATGGCAGAGAATAAAAGATACCGAAATATGTATACAAAAATTTGAACCGTTTTTTATTCGTTTACCAATGGTCAAAGTTACTTGCGTCACTGTATCAGGTATGTAATTTTTGGTAAAACTTAATAACTTAAAAACTCAAAAACTGATATTTTTAAACAAAATTTTGATTTTCATAGAGAATTTATTAGCCGTCGGTAGTTCGGAAGGATTCATCACCTTCTACGATCTCGACACATCTACCAAAGAGCCAATTTTCACTGCCGATCAAATGGCGTACGTATCAGACGTACAATTTTTGATATATGGTAAGGAATTTGATTTCTGCGATTATTATTTGAAATTTGATTGTACTTTAATTCAAATTTTACTTCTATGTCCTTTTATTTTCTAACAGATAAACTAATTACGGCGCTTTCCATATCGGATATGAATCATATAGCGGTTTGGAACATTCAGTCTAAAACAGCAATCGGAGAGAAGCAATATGGTAGATTAATAAGGTATAATGTAAAAGAAATAACGAAATGATACAAAAATTCATATTATACTAGTATAAAGTGTTTTATACAGTCTTGTCACTTTTCAGCACAACTCATGGATGTCTTTGTGTAGCTAAAAAACATCAGCTCAAAGTTATGACGAAAAATAACAAAAATGATTACCTATTTCCTGAACTTTATGGCACTATTGCTGCTCTAGTAACTGATGGAGAACAGGTGCAGCTCTTACATAGATTAAAAATAGAATGATCTATTTATCTTTTTAAAAAACGTATGAAATATGAAAAAGCAAGGGTTTTGGATAAATATCTGTATTATGAAATCGTTTCTTCCTGCAGAATTTATCAAAAACTCTTATTTTTATTCTCATCTTATGTTGAAAGATTACTCAGAATTGTATTATACCATTTCTTTTCATCTAAGGCATCTATATTGACGGATCAAGGTCATAACATAAAAGTAAACTTGGATGATCCGAGTGCAAAGTGTATTGAAGAGTACATAGAACCACCCGAAGAAAAAGTATGCAAATACTATTTATTTGGGCCTTGGATTGCAGTTTGTATAACAAGTATTTACTTGATTTTTTATTCCATTTTATATGAAATTTAACTCTTCAAGACAGAATATATATAATTATCCAGTAATGCTTGTGTTTTTCAGAAGATGGTTTTCTGGGAATATCTCTAAACACTGGGGACTGGGTGATGTACGAAATCCTTTCAAAACTGCACGGAGTACCGACCTGCGTTCTGTTTTATGCTAACGTACTTATCCTGGGATTAGATTCTGGTATGTATAAGGAAATATTGAAAGGAAACTGAAATGATTTCAAGCGGGAGAATTTCTGAGTCAGTTTTTTTTTTCATCTAATATCGATTTCATTGTTCCAGGATCTGTGCACATGTATCAAGTGGATAGCATCCAGTCCTTAACTGCCTTTGACTTTGAGTCTGAAAATTCTAAAGCTATCGTCGTTGATAATCAAGCCATTGTTGCATTAGACGTAATGATTCGGCCCAGTAAACAATACCTGATTGCTGCTACTTCTGAGAAAGTGAACATTGTAGAGATACAACATTTCGATTGAGAAAATTTTATAAGTTATTAATATCATTTAACACATTTTTTATTAAGCATATCATTGTAAAAAAAAAACGGAATGATGATTATAATTTTCAACAAGTGTATAAATTTAGTGTATAAAGAAACATTTAAATAATATATAACCATCTTACTTATCTAATATAATAATATATAATATTTACCAGTGATTTATATAGATTGGCACCAAGTATAAGCATTTTCGAAGATTCTTTGCCACGGTGATCGATTCTCAACCCAAGACATAGGGGCCCAAGGCCACTGCCACATTTCAGTGCATCTTTCCGGATGCGGCATCATGGCTAAATGCCTCCCGTCCAGTGAACAAACTCCAGCTATTCCCTCTGTTAAAACAATCGATAGAATTAGCCACCGTCAATATTTCCAGATCCTCTCTGATCAGATTTGCATGAAGTGAAAAAAAGCTTACCAACGCTTCCATTAGGATTTTGCGGATACTGTTCAGTAGCAACACCTCGATCATCCGTGTACTTTATAGCCAGACAATTTCGCTCCTTTAACTTACTTAGGACTTTATCACTTCGGAAAGTGAACTTTCCTTCTCCATGCGCTACCCAAACTCCAAATACGCTGCCTTCCATTCCTCTTAACATTATAGAAGGCGAATTTTCAATCCTCACTGTACTCCACCGGCACTCGAATCTCTCAGACTTGTTATGGTCTAGTACAATGTCTGGGACTCCATCATCTGCAGTAAAATACAAAATCCGTTAATTGAATGATAAAGGCATGCAGCATAAAGTTAGAAACACATGTACTCGTGTACCGTTCGCTTCGCTTCCTATCCATCCTAGCAAACTCATTAGCTGACACCCGTTGCATACCCCAAGACTGAATGTATCTTCTCGTTCAACGAATTTCTGCAATTGTGTCTTCAGAGATGGATGGAACAAGAGACTTGCTGCCCAGCCTTTGGCCGACCCAAGCACGTCTGTAAAAATTATAATATTGAGTCATTGAACAAGTCACAGTTTTGTTTCCTTCCTAGTCTCAACTCACCAGCGTAACTGAATCCTCCAGGGAATATTACGCCCTTAAAATCGTCCAAAGTTATCTGATTATTCAAAAGATCTTGCATTACTACATCCCAAACTTGGAAACCGGCTTTGATAAGAGATGCAGACATTTCACGGTCACCGTTGGAGCCTTCCTCTCGTACTACAGCCACTCTGATCAGAGCTGTGGAAGATCAGAGAAAATCGTGTTCAGGATTCATTATACGAGTGAGAATTTCGACGGGATAATATACTCACAGGATATATGCTTTTGGGTAATAATTGGACTGACTGAAGGATCAAACGTGAGTTTGTAAGCGGGAGAACTCCGTTCTGAAAGACCAAGGAATTCTTCCTCAGCACAGGCTACATTGGTCTGACGACGTTCCAGCTGATAACTTGTCTCTTCCCAAATTTTCATAAGAGGAAACACAGCTGAGCTCAACACAACGGTATCGTTGACTGATACAGACACCTGAAATACATTACAGAAGGGATTCATAGCTCTGAGATTAAGAAGAAAGAATCCTTTATGCAATTTTCGAATCAAATTTAACTCTTCTTGCCTTCGATTGCAGGCCAAAGCCTTTCGACTTTCCAATTCTATGAGCTGGAACTTGATCTCGTTCAAAGACTCTCATCACATAGTCAATATCTGCGGGATCCACCTCCAAGACCCAGCCTAGCTCTTCGGAAAACAGAGTATCTACCGGAGATCCAGATCTGTGGCTTATATTTATATCTATACCAGATATTCCAGCAAAACTCATCTCCAATAAGCACGTTATTAAGCCACCGTCGCTTACGTCATGACCAGCCAATAGTTTTCCATCTGAAAACGGTTGCGAGTTGAATTAGAGAGTTTCGTATGCTTAGTCTGAATTTTTTATAATACTTTGCATACGTTTGAGAGAATAGAAGGACTCTTTCGCTTTGCTATCCCGTTAATCCTACCTTTTATCAAACTTTGTGTGGCGTTAAATGCGTTCTTGAAAGTTGTCGCGTCCTCAAGATCTGCGCAACTGTTTCCAATTTGCTTATAAACTTGAGCTAAAGCTGTGCCTCCTATGCGATTCTTACCAGCTGATAAATCTACGAAGACTAAAACTCCTGCTGATCCTATAGATGGAGCTTTTAAGTCCGGTGTGATGACCTGGAGAAGGGGGACGAGTACTTTAGACAAATATTCTGGCAAACAACAACAGTCAATTGAATTGTAGAATGAAAAGTGAATAAAAACCTGTCTTATATCTGGGCAGGGAGCGTAGGACGAAACAACCAGCGTTCCTGGTGCCTTGACTACATCTTTACCAATTCTCGCAGCCATACTGAGAGAATCTTTACCTCCATCAATAGCTATCCCCAATTGTTTCATGACAGAGCACATAGCGACACAGGCATCATACAGTGCTGCTCCTTCGCCTGGCAGTTTAGCAGCCCACATCCAGTTTCCGCTGCATTTAACATCCTAGAAAGATAGTTTTGTTAGACATTACAGTCTCCCTGAAAGTAAAGCTCTAGAAAATTCACCTTGAGTTCTGATATGCGAGCAAATACAAGATTAGTTAGAGATTCTGCAACGGTCATCCTTGCACCAGCGGCTGCATCGACTAGGCCTTTTATCGGCTGTTCTCCTATGGCTGTGGCAGAGCCGACCTAAAGGGGGTACATTGATATTCGTGAAATTGCGTGAGTCTTAGCCAACTCAAAGTGTTATTAAGTCTGTAAGTCATTATTACTGTGGAGAAATGCGATAGAGCTGTAACGGCGACGTCAGCTAGAGCTGTGTGAAGAGGGCCGACGCATTGCTGCTGGGCAATTAAACCCGTAACGCAACGATCCACTTTGTTGGTAAGGTAACGTTTGCTTGCTACAGAAGGCAGTCTCAGGACTCTGTCTAGCGCAGCTTCAATGGTCAAACCAACCGGTAAAGTGATCGGCATTGACTTTACCGCATGCTTTTCGAGTTTGAATGTCTGCAAATTGAATTATTCAGTGTTTAGTACATCGAAGGTGAAATTCAACTGCCTGAAAGGGAAGTATAAGCTTATTTATGGGTTTATACCTTCCTGGGCATTTTTCCTAATACAAGTTCCAGTTCTAGGTCAACAGGATGCCTAATGTTGTCTATTTCATCGCCGGTCAGGTACTTCGAAGCATCGCAATCATCTTCCTCAGAGAGAACTATTCTTCCCGTTCCAGTGACTGTTCCCACAAAATTAATTGGGCATCGTTCACGGGCAGCTATTCTTTTCAGCAAGCTAACGTCTTCTGGTTTGCATAGTATAGCATCGTTTTCTTGGTACTCGGCACCCCATAGTTCAAGAGTACTCAGACTCGGGTCTCCCAGATCAAATTTCTTCGTGAATATCACCGCGCCAGCTGGTTCTACTAATTCCTTCAGCACATTCCCTGTAAAGTTGAATGCACATGGCTTGTTATAATCAGAATCTGGATTTAATCGATTTGGATAATTGATATATCGTAGCGAAGTTAATGCCAACCATTTCCGCCAGCTCCTTGGTCATGTATACTCAATATTGGATTATCATTTCCCATTTCCATGCAAGCACGTACAAGACGGTTCAATTTCTGCTCCATTTCCGCGTCGCCACGTTGTACTGCGCCAAAGTCTAATTCAGACTTATTGTCCCCTTGGACTTCAACGGAGCTGGCCGAACCACCCCCGACCCCAATTCTGTAGACCGGTCCTCCGATCTTGATGACTTCCATTCCTGAAACAAAATTCATGATAGCTTTAAGTTGTCTAGAGGTGATTCCAAGATTTCGGTAAGCACCTTTTTCGGCAGGTAATTTTTCTGTCATATTAGCTTCCATGGAGCCTATACCGGCGCTGAACATGATAGGCTTTATCCATTCACGACGTCCACCGCTAGGCTCTAGTAGTCCGAAAGAACGAGCGAACCCAGATATTACTGGCTCTCCAAATTTATTGCCGTAATCAGAGGCGCCGTTACTAGCTTCTATTATGATCTCTAATGGGTGGGCGAAATTACCGGGATATGAAACACCCTTTTCTTCCCAAGGCAAGTCATAGCCTGTGGAAAAATGATCGGGAATTTAGAACGAGTCTAGTTTTGAGTCTAGTAATTCAGTTAGTATGATGCTACAGCATTTACCAGGAATGTAAAGATTCCCTACGCAGTATCCAGCAGTACCAGCAATGTAATAACCGCCTCTACCAACGCCTTGAACATCTCTCAGCCGTCCCCCGGTCCCTGTTGTAGCCCCGCTAAAATTTTTCAATGGATTAACTCGCCGGTTTATCAACTCTAATTGTGTTTAGAACAAGTTGTTACCTAAACGGAGCAACGCCAGTGGGAAAGTTGTGTGTTTCGGCAGTAAATATGATATGCTGATCGACATTATCGACTCTAAAAGGGCTGGCCTGGTGGGTTTTATCTGGTCGAAGCGTACGAACATTGAAACCCTTGATAGCGCTGCTATTGTCGCTGAATTTGATCACGTTATTTGGGTTTGAATGATTCTGGGTATCGATGATCATGTCTATGAGAGACTCTTCCTTAGTTTCACCATCCACAATCATCTCTCCTTTGAAAAACCAGTGCCTACTATGCTCGCTGTTCGATTGCGCTAAGTCAAAACACTCCACGCTAGTAGGATTGCGTTTTAACTTGGTACCAAACAGCTCGGTGTAAAAGTCCAAGTCCCAGTCGTCGAAAGCCAGACCTGATATCAAGAAATTAATTAAATGTGGTATAATTAAGTGACCAATACAGCGTTGTTTCATATTCGCAACGACTCTAATTCACCTAGTTCCGAGTTCACATCTTCCAGAGCCTTCCTTCCCTGTTTAACAACGTCGACCTCGAACCACCCTTTCGGCTTGATACCATGATCGAATGTTTCTATTGGTTTCAGGTATCTACACTGGGTCATTTTGTCGTGTATCGCATCCACCATCTGATTAAAAAGGGATAAATTTCATTAGTTTTATTAAAGACGGATTATTTCTCGACGAGGATCATGAGTTAGTTCGCTACTAACTCGATCATCTTGTTCATACGTACTGAAGATACCGTTTCATTATTTAGTACTGATTTAAGCCTGACAAGGTATCTAGTCGATACTTCTAATCTCTTAACTTTCTCCAGCTGAACAGACTTGCAAATTGATACAGCGTTGCTTGAGAATGCTGTAGAGAAGTTTAATCTGAAATTTAGTAAGATAGTTAATATTCGACGTTTCTTAAACAGATTGGATTTTTATTCTGCAGAGTCTCACCTTGGTCCAATTTCTATCAGTAAGGTATTCGGCTCTTCGACCAAGCTTGAAGAGTGCCTTAATTTGTTTGGTTCGAATGGAGAACCAAGAATCCATTTCAATCTTTGTAATTCTTCTTGATTAAAGTCTTGAGTAATCTCAATGTTGTAACAAATTTCAGTCTCTAAGTCAGTAACTGAATTTGTAATTTCTCTCAGAGTGTTTAGCTTGTTGTTTCTCTGGCCTGACTGGAGTCCAGGAGTATTATAAAACCGTAATATCGGCATGATTCAAATTACGTTAGCTGTTAAAAAATGCGATAATTTTATAAATCCACAAGTCTACAAAGGAAATATTTGGATTCTATGTATTCTAATAACTCTCTAGAACTCTCGGCGATGGTAAAGCTATTACTGACGTTATTAAACTTGAATAATAATCTCAGCCCCCCCGGGGTGAATTATGCGATAGTGTAGGGGTCATTGTGTTATCGTTTAACAACGTTATCAATTTACGTTCGTTAAATATGTATCCAAGTCATGTAGTATGTAGAATGAATAACAGTGTAATGACGTAATATATTGATGTCAGAGCGAAATTTTATTATAATATTGTATAAATAAGTGAACAAATAAAAATAAAAATAATTAAGATACGTATTATGTGTAATATGTTTCATCATAGATAATATTATAATTTTAATTAGTTTCGCTTTCGATAATTATAATATATTGAATTCGTTTTGAGGCAGAAGATATACATATAATTTATATTAGTTATCGGCAATACCGAAGTAGAGAAAATTAAAAGGCATATCAGTTATTATTTGAGGCTTCTATATATCGTAAATCATATATTATTATCTTCGAGCGCAACAGGTGTTTGCTAGACGCACGTGGGTCGATCCACGTGTACTCAGCGAGTTTCGATTGATACATCTGATGATAATAATTACGGAGTAATTAAACGTACAGACTATTTATATGAATAAATTTTTGTAATACGTACGAAATACTATTTACTTTGGATTTAACAGATTTATGCATGCAGCGTTTCTGGATGTTATAGCATTACGTATCGTCAGAATTCCGACCTTAATTTGCGCCGGGTCGTTGAAAACAATAAAGTAAAAACGCGAGAGCTGAGGCCATCTTTTAGACAAGATAAGGACTATAAAACAACATGCAGGTAGTGTATAATAAGGCGCTGAGATTTCGCAAGATGACTTTATTTCAGACGTGGCGGTACCAATATCTTGATGTCGAATGACTTTTACCGCAAAAATTACGCGGAAATTAATTTGAATTTTCCGTACAGCCAAAGTTATTACAATTATCGTAGAATAAGTGATTGAGATACCACTGGCGTCGATCAGCGATGTTGGAGTGAGTCAGAGTCCATTTCTGTATCATCTAAAAGTCACGCAGAGTTGCTCTCGGAAATTTCAGTATTCTTGGAACAAAAGATTGGGCAAGAATTGACACGAAATTCTCAGTATAATGATGAGTAGGAATATTGGTTTCGATGTTGAACAATATGATATTTATAAATATATTATTTATTAACAGTGGCATCATATGTAAAAAATAAAATATCTACGCAGATCGTATGTATACATAAGTGTCTATGTACTGGAGGACAAATAAAATGTCTTATACATGGTATTTGAAATTCTCCGACAAACTGACCGTACATAATCTGTACAATATTGAAACTTTTCATACGATACGCCAACACAGTATAATACTGGTACATAAATCTTTTCCACATCACATACTTCACTTGTTAACTTAGCGTAAAGAATGAAAAATCTATTTCTGGTCTATTTAGCCGAGAAAATCATAATTCGCTACATCTTCGAATTGCTGTGGCTGCGGATTACCAGGTGCCATAGGTCTGCTTGGCATTTGGCCTCTCGGACCCACCATTTGCTGCTGCATTCCAAGTACTTGTTGTCTATATTGTGGCTGCTGCTGTAACATGATAAACAGATGTAAAATACCATTCCTGCACTGGTCGTCTCTCATATTTGATAAGAGTTAATGGTTCAACGAGGAATCAGGAATAAGGTATACTCATAGCTAAACACAAAGCCAAATATTTTCACCTGCTGTAATAAATGTCGTAGCCCAGGATTATTCGACATCACAGGACGCATCATTCTTTGCGCGTTAGGCTGCTGACCGGCCATATTACCTCCGGGATTAAGAGCTCTTTGTGCTTGTTGTGCCTGAACGAAACATTATGTAATCAATTTCAGAGTTTGATGATTTCACATTGAATATCTTTATCAATTATTGTGTATATCTCACCTCAAGCTGCTGCTTGTATTGCATTTCTTGCTGTTGAGCTACTTCAAGGTTTTGCTGTATCTGTTGCAACAAAAATTACAGGTGAAAGTTACCAAACACACTTTTCAAGGAACAATGATTATTTCATTTGATATATTTAAGTCAACTGATTCTAACGCTCGGAGCGATAGCTAGTATGCTATTTCTTATCGCCAAGCTGGTATCCGAAATGGAAGTAGGATACTGATACTTGCATTAACTTCGAGTTGGGATTTGTATTGAGCTTCTTGTTGTTGAGCTGCTTCTAGATTCTGTCGTAACTGTTGTATTTTCAAAAGGTTTTGTTGTCTCGCCATTTCCATTTGATCGTATTGAGGCCGTTGTTGCCCCATCATGCTACCTCCGCCAACTTGTTGTGGTCCAGATAATCCAGCACCCTATGGATAAATGCATGTAATAAGTTTTAAGGATAGTATAGGATTAGCCGTACAATCATAGAATATAATTGATAATGATGAAATTGTAATTGTTACGCTAGCCAGTATATTGGGAATTGAGCAAAAAATGAAAAGTATACTCTATTGTTCTAGTTGGATTTACCGGCATATTCATTTGTCCCTGTGGACCAGCGGGATTAGCTAATGGTTGCTGTGGTCCGGTGGTGGAAACGACATTTTGTGTAATCTGACCACCACCCATAGTCATAGGATTTGTTTGAGACATGAGAATGCCACCCGGCGATATGCCTGCAGGTGGCATAGCGCCTGGTATTGGATTAGTAGGTACAGTTCCTGCCTGAAATTAATTTTCAATTACAGTACAGACGCTGTACACATTCTGAATAAGTTTACTTTAAAATAGCTGATAGCAGTGTGATATGGTTTCGGAATTGTTGGACGATATTAAATGACGTCAACTCACCTGTCCTTGGCGCATTATTGCTTGTGAAGTTTTCTGATGTTGGATTACTTTACGGAGTCGATCTACAAACGCGGCTTGATCGTTGGGAATGAATCCAAGGTATGCTCTTTTTTCTGCTGTATACAGTAGAATCAATACTTTTATATCACAAGCTGCCGGAGAAGGTACAGATGTAAAATGCACGCAACCAGCCTGGAATGAAAGTGTGTGTGTATGAAGAAAACAGTTTAATAAATTTTTAAAGCTAAATTCAAGGAAAGGATTCTCTTCAAATTGGTGTCCACATATTTTCAAATAGAATTCAATTGTGATAGTATAACGTTAGGTATATACTCACAAATCCAGTACTCATAACTTTTGTCAAGCCTTCGAGAGCCTCGCAAGCTGTTGGGTGAAAAAGAACAGACTTTGAATTTTTCAAATAGGCTCCTCCGATGTTTCCTATCAGTTGTTTAGGCATCAACTGCATAATCAGCTTTTGCGGCCAAGAATCTGCCTTTCTGTGAGCATAGATAACAATTTTAAATATTTCGCAGTTCTAATATCAATTAAATTTCATTATAGTTTGATCTAAGCTTTATAAAGAATTCCGATTCGATTCTGGTCAAACTTACAGCTCTGGTTCACCGTCCTTAGAGTTAGCTGAAACCTGGCACGGAACGTGCCTAGTGAGTTTTTGCGTATCCGTAGGATTTTTCGCTTTCTCAAGCCATTCTAAAACGCCCTGCCAAATCGTATGCCTTTCCCTTCCAGGTGCCATTTGCTGGCCCGACACAGGTCCTCCAGCAACATTTCCCTTAAATCATTGAACCATAACATAAGACTTGATGATCAATGACAAAAATAAACAACATATTGCATCAAATATTCTCGCCACATTGAATACGTACAAACATATTTCCATTTGACAAACAAAATTCGTAAAATAAATAACAAATTCCATCTTTCTGATAACATAAACACAAAAAAACGATACGATTTTAACAAAAGCATACATATTTTCGTCAACAAACTGACTTGTGGTTGGCTGTGCGTCACTTGCGAAGGTACAGAGGACACTGAGACAGAAGCTTGAGAAGCTGTAACAGTTTGTTGGACTTGCGTAGGTACAGACTGGCTTGCGCCAGATACCGTTAACTGTTGTCCTGCTTGACTCTGCGCTGGTTGTCCCGGCATACCCATTGCAGTTTGCTGTTGAGGACTTTGTTGTTGATTTTGTTGGTGCTGCATCAGAGTATAACGTAACTGTTGCTGCTGCTGCTGCTGGTGCTGTTGCTGTTGCTGCTGCTGTTGTTGTTGTGCCTGCTGCTGCTGCTGTTGCTGCTGTTGTGCCTGCTGCTGCTGCTGTTGTTGTTGTTGTGCCTGCTGCTGTTGTTGTTGCTGCTGTGCCTGCTGTTGCTGCTGCTGCTGCTGTTGTTGTTGTTGTTGTTGTTGTGCCTGCTGTTGCGGAGCATTCGCCATGACATTGGTATTAGCTACGAAAAAAAAAAATTATAAGAGCAAATTGAACCGAAACTCTGGAAGCCAAAGACAGTTTGAGCATCATAAAATTTGTAAATGGTAAAAACTGTTTCAGAAAGTTTTTCAAATTAACAAAAACCGTTATGAAATAGTCAATTGATGATTTTTCATCTCACCATCCATACGTTGTCCAAATTGATTAACGTTTGGTCCCAAGACTGAGGGTGGCTGAGTTAGTTGAGCGATGAGTGCACTGCCTTGAGTATTTGATTGCGCTGTGGTTCCTGGGACTATGAATGGAGGTCTTTGCTGTGGGGGCATCATCCATCGATGGGAAGGCCGTGGCCCCATTCCTGTAGGATGATAGTTTGGCGGAGCGGCAATTTGCGGATTAAAATTACCACGTCCAGCGATTGGCGCGGGCATTGGCGGAACCGGCTGCTGATTAACAGAGGCGATATTTTGAGGAGCTTGATTTCTAAAGGTAACTGTTTGCTGTTGAGTCGGTTGAACGTTGTTCTGCTGTGTTTGATTCGTGTTAGGACTGTCGTTACTCTGAAGAGGACTTAGAGGTATTTGGACAGCGCTTACAGGAGTCGCATGACCAGTTGCTCCCATTGGACTAACGGGACGTTCTTTCAGATTATAATTCCGGAGTAAAACTAAGTGGCGAGGATCCTTGGCGTAATTTTTAGTTTGAGAAGACTGTAAGTCTCCTCCAGCTTTTTCAAACAGTTTAAATAAGGCGGGTATCTTTCTTGGTGATAGTATGGAGAGGTTGATATTTCTCTGGAAAGAAAAAAAATAAAACGAGTATAATTTACGAGTAATTATAAAGCCAGATAAAATTAGATCAGACCCATTTCGCTCGGCTATTTTTAGCGAATGGAATGATATTACCTCTTGAAAAACAGCCGCTAACTGTTCAACTGTGTGACCAGAAAATTTGTATGACTCTTGTACGACGGTTTGATATGGAGGAGAGTTGCAAACCAATATACAATGTTTTTGAGATGCTGAATTAGGCTCTCTTCGTGATTGTAAATCTTCGAAACATTGTAAAGCTGTCGCCAGTCCCTCACCAATATTTGCATTCGATTCACCCTTCCCACCTACCATGCTGCTCATGGGAACAAAAAACACAATATTTATTTGAATGGCAAAGAATCACATAGAATAATCTTCTTATAGGGTTATCTTCTTAGGATAAAAAGTAGATCACTAAAATTTGCTGAAATCATTATATCATGAAATTCACTTACTCAAGCTTGTCTAAAGTAAGCAAAAGCTTGTGAGGACTTGAGTAGGGACCAAATGTCCCTGTGCAGGGTGCGGGAAGACAGTCAGCTGCGTGGTATACCACGACGCCATAGAGCGTTGTGCTATTCTGTGGAGAAAGAAAAGGTAAAAATGTGATTGAGAGGATTATTTCGTCGTTAATATTCCCTATGATATTACATATTGACTCATTTACTTATTTGGTGTTATTATTGAATCTTCAAGTCCGAAAATTATATCAGAGAGAATTACTTGTTACGTTCTTACCTCTGAGACATATTCTCGGTCTTCGATACCGCCTTGACTAAAGTACCTATAATAAATTGAAATCAAATTGTTTTATGAATCATTATGATATAAAATGCAGGGAATTGATCTAGCGTTTCAAGTTTTCAACAAAATCAGAATGATTTTGAATATACTGAGGAATTCCGGGGTTCAATTTTAAGATTATCTTCAACATTTTGAATGACTATTTTGATTTTTGATGATACTGACTATAGTATGAAATAAATTAATTTATAATACAATAAAAATGAAATATTTATTTATATTTATCTGTATCAATGTATACTTACTCTAAAGTTGGTATAAGGAAGTTTGTTTTAAGATCGTGAAGGTAAGCTCCATTGACAGCTGTACCTTCGATGACGAATATCACGTCAGCTTGCATCCCATGCTCAGAAGGACCAGCCACCATGTTATATTAGTCCATATATTGCACTGATTACCCTAAATATGTATATTAAATTATGTGAAAGCTAACTAAAACAAGTATCACCTATTCGTGTACTTTACGTATTATTTTACAAACGTAAATGCTGCCGAAAAATACATAACCATAAAAATAAAAAAAGGAGACACCGAAAGAAATTCACAATCTATACTAGAAATTAATTAAATATTCGTATTAAACTATAAGTGTTCGATTTTTAATTAATTTTAAACAAATAATGAACGTGCGGTTAGACGCCGGACACGTAATGCGTTTGATGTCTTAATAACACGATACTATAGTCTCGTTCGACTATTTCGTCCCAAGATTTAACCGTAATTTTAAATAATAGTTATAACTGTAAAACTACTACTTACGTATGTTGGTTTAACCTTTCACACGTTTAATTCGGTCTATAATATATTTCACACTGATTTCTTGGCTTGACAAAGACAATGCGTAATGACAAATGACAATTAAGTAACGTTTGCGAAGTTAAGAGGCTAAGCAAAGCTAAGGACCATTCGACAAGTAGCTAAATTCACGGTATGCGAGTGAATTTAAAGCCACGAAAATCTACCAACTAGCGCCCCGATACGATAATATAACAAACTAATCCCAAAATTCGACTTGGGGTGCTGCGCTTTTCCCCCAGAATGCGTCAATGGTTTAGCATCAGCTGACGGTGTTATTGTTGTGCGTTTTAAAGGGACGAATAGAGTCACACACATACATGACGACATGAGGACGTCGTGCCACAAAGAAAATTGAAGTATACATTATAAATCAGAAAACCGTTAATACCGAGTGAACGATAATTGAATATAAACCGAAGAAACCATGGCTGCAAGTCGTGGTGTGGTTAACCTGAGATTTAACCAAGACCAAGGTACGTTTTATCGTAAATTAAAATATTACCCTTTCTAATTCTATATCTAAAAATGCTATAAAATAACTAAACAGAATTAAATCAAATTTTATTTTACCTCTTTATTCACCCTAAAAATAATCCAGGATGTTTTACCTGCTGTATGGAAACCGGGATGAGAGTATACAACGTAGAACCTCTGGTCGAAAAAGCCCATTTCGATAACGATCTAATGGGTAGTATAGGGATCGGTGAAATGCTTTGGAGAACCAATATAGTCGCTGTTGTTGGCGGTGGAACGAGACCAAAATTTGCAGACAATACAGTTTTGATATACGATGATTTAGCAAAGAAATTTGTCCTCGAAATCACATTTACTAGTACAGTAAAAGCGGTCAGATTAAGGAGAGACAAGTATACAAAGCACTTTTAATTTTATTGTATGATATTCTTGGGACAAATTTATGCCTCTTTTCTATCATGGTTTTGTACAATTCTCTTCTCTTAGGTTGATAGTCGCTCTACAAAGAGAAATTCACGTCTTTTCATTCCCCGCACCAACCAGAAGACTCCTGACTTTGGAAACCAGAGAAAACCCTAAGGGATTAGTTGAGGTGGCAACTCTTGCCACAGCGCAAAAACAATTGCTTGTTTTTCCTGGCCATAAACTGGGCAGCGTTCATTTAGTTGATTTGGCTGCTACTGATGCCGGAAGTTCTAGTACTCCTGCAACTCTAGTTGCTCATCAGGTTGAAATATACAAAGAAATCGTAATTTGGGCCAAAATTTTAATCTCAATGCATTTTATTTGATAAAAGAATTGTCTAAGACACTAACAAGCCATTCTGATTGATTCGTATCTCCCAAATAACGTCAGATTCTCATTAATCCTGCTCTTTCACCTCTTCAAATTATTAATCCAGAATTTTCACGCAGGGTGCCTTGGCCTGCCTTGCGGTAAACGCTAGTGGAACAATGATAGCAACGGCATCGGCGCAAGGTACACTAGTCAGAGTTTGGGACAGCGTTCGCAGGCATCTATTAGTAGCTTTGAGGAGAGGTGCGGACCCTGCTACTCTTTATTGGTAAAGAGCTTGATAGAAACTTTGATACGCTTTACGAAATTAATTTCTATTCAAAGACCTCGTCCTTAAAACTCTGTTCGCCCTTTTGCAGCATCAACTTCAGCAGGGATTCAGAATTCTTGTGTGTATCAAGCGACAAAGGAACTGTGCACATATTTGCGCTTAAAGACACACATCTAAACCGCAGATCTACGTACGTGACTATCAGCTGAAATTAAGAGAACGAATGCTAAGCTTGAATACTTGTGACTAAACAGTGTAAATTTTTGGTATTCCAACAGCTTTTCTAGCATCGGTTTCCTCGGAAATTACGTTGAAAGTCAATGGGCACTAGCAACGTTTACAGTACCACCTGAATGCGCATGTGTTTGTGCTTTTGGATCCCGAAGTTCTGTGATTGGTAATTATATTTGATGAAATGAAACGGTCTTCTTAATTTCTGATAATACTCTTCCGTGTGTTTCTAGCTGTTTGCTTGGACGGGACATTTCATAAGTACGTTTTTACCGCCGATGGGAATTGCAATAGAGAAGCTTTCGACGTTTTCCTCGACGTCTGTGATGACGATTTTTAATTAAAACCACCTATATACATATATGTACATATTAACTACCTAAATATAAGAATCATTTTTACGCTTTGATCTCTGGGTTTTAATTCATTAGATACATCCAATCCATAAAACGCTTAGATCCTCTTCAAGTAAGCGCGGAATAGCTGAGCTTCCATTGCAATAAATTCATTCGTCTCCATGGCCTCAGTTCCTCTGTTATATATTTCTAGCTGTTCGCTGGCTTGGAGAATATTCGTTCTCTGTTCTTTTCTGTAAAAGTAAGCATTTTAATAATTAATACGAATCAGGTTCTATTTTTTTGTTGTTTATTCTTGTCAAATTTTAATACACGTAGGTGTAATACAGATACATACTGTACGGCTCTGGGTTTATCATGGGTTGTATCATCGTTGGGTAAACAGCGAGTCCTAATAGCCCGAAAAAACCACCAAGAAAAGCTGCGTACGTTCTGCCAGTTAATCTAGCCATTTCGGGTGTCGATATGCTTGTTTTAAAGGTTGTGTTAGGTTAAGTTTTCTCTGGAATAAAAAACAAGGATGTTATGTCATGTTTCGTTAAAGCAGAGTATAGGAAACATGAAGAGAAAAGGAATTTTTCTCTAATTGTGACTTTAATTAACCTAATCATGCATTCATACTCGTATCGACATAACCTCTCAACGCATTTGGATAAAATATCGCGTACCTGGGCGAACAGCTGCGAATAAAAGTTGTTAATAATCCGATTTGTGATATTTTCAATTCTGAAGATTTATTGAGACATATTTATAGCAATAAATAAATAAATACGCATCGCGGTGACACAATAGTAGCAGAATATAAATTTTATCGGTTCAAAATAGGATTTGCTTTACGCCTTATTTTATGCAACTCATAAAGCATGTAATCATACACTTTAGCACTTAACCAGGGGCTCTAATTTAATGGTCGATAGATTTGAGAGTAAGTAGCGACACTTCTAGGAACTATATTTGCCGCAAATAGAAAGGCGGCAATCGGTATGAACACCGATAATATGAATCATCGCGTTAACAATCTTCTAATATCATATTATTACTCAAAAATACGTATACCTATAGGCACGTATTTCTTGATACATAAGTTCAAAAATACTGCATTCCCCACTAATTATCAGAACTGCTTATCTCGACTTCTGGTTTTCGGGGTATTTAACATTATTGTAATAAACGGACAAAGGCGTATAATATGATTCAATAGAAAAACTGATTCAACGTGTTTTAATATTTATAATATCGTCGTGATCCGAAACTATTTCCCTCGAGTAAATTGTTGAACAATACTAAAAACTATTGAACAATGATATTTCATACGAAATAATAAAATATTTCGATTTTCCATCTCGAACTCTGAAATTTTATTATACAATATTTCTGTAAAAAATAAAAATTCCGTGGTAATTTTTATTCCCGAATTTATCTGAAAAATTCTGAATTGCTACAGTATAAGAATTTTTCAGACGAGTTTTCATAGAAATATTCAAAACTATATTCTCGATTTATCAGTAAAGGTACCGCGTGCTCCGCTAACTTCCTGCATACCTAGTATAATAATCATATTAAATCTTCACGTAACGATTGATGCAAAAATAGCTTGCAGGTTTAAACATAATCGATGAACTATGAGGCCAATAATCTCCGATGCGGTGAAGCTTAGGACAAGACTAGGTAGTAAATTAAGGGCCAAGACACGCCAGGCACTCGGTGGTTCCTGGTACCGTGCTTGGATCATCCTGTGACTTCTCCAGAAAATAAATCTCTTCTATAATATTACTTATAAGAATATCTGAAAATCATAAATATCCTATTTCTACTATTGGAATTAGCGTAGAATAATCTAAAAAATATCGACGATACAAATGTTCATTAACTTAAACCGGAATTCCCTCATTGTTATACATTTTTATTTAACGATGTTTATTTTACATTTAAAATATTGCAGATTCAGTTATGCATGTAATTATTATTATGAGGATTACTATTTAGATTTGCGATATACCTATACCTACGTCTACATGTAATATACATTCGGCCTCGATTACAATATTACGTAAATTAAGAACAGAAAACTATTACACATGTGCAAACGCTGCACTATTTACCATATAATGAAATTAACAAACAAAGAATATATCATCAGCTATTTCATTCCCTTGCTGCAGCTTGCGACAGTTCATATTTTTTTTTTCCTGATAGATAGGTATATCTTTTATGATGAGAAAACAAATACTCTTACTATTTCTCATACACATGATGCAAAGATCTTACAATCTTCTTAACTGATGAACGCTTTAGTGTTTTCTTACGTGATTTTCCTGTATACGTGTAAGATGAAAGATAAATAGAAATTGTTGCGTATTATTATGACTATTTTTAGCCTCTGTTTTAAATTATTCATATTTCTGCAAATGCAAATGCAAAAAAAAAAAATGAACAATTGAAGTATTGCAATGATTTGTTCATCCGCACAGCTCTTCAGAGACGTTACAGCTTTTCACTAAATAATATAACGTGTCTTTAAGAAGAAGGTTACCGTGTTCACAGAACTATTATAATATACTCACCTCAATAACTGTATAGAACATATGATAATGTTAATTTTTTTGATTTCTTTTTTTTTTTTTCTCAACAAGAAGAAATTTCGTTCTATACTTAACTACATACTGACAACAGATCTTAAACCATCATTCTAACCGTATCGACGAAATCTCGGCACAGATCAGGTGAGTATTCTTACTAGAATGTAGATCCGCGACTAGTTTATGGATGGTTACATCATAAAACGTCGCAATTCTGGGCTATAGCTTCAGATATAATGATGTCAAAGACAAGTTTTTTTTTTTCCTTTTCCTTTTTTTCTTTGAGACCAAACAACTCTGTAACTAAACGTAATACATGCAGACCTGGGGTACAAGTACGTACGACCATGTTCTCGATCTTTTCTAAGTATCGTAAATACTTAATGAATGCAGTTTTTAATCCGCAAAAAAAAAGAAATAAAAAAAAAATAAAAATTCATTAACGCTTATCAATCAGATCAGAATCTTTAATCGTATCTGATTGCAACCTGTTGATAAAGACAATAAGCATAATATGATTTTGTTTTTGTTATTCAAACACGAATAAATCTACTAATATATCGTGTTATTTTAATTGCCGATTACTTAGCTAAAGACTGTCTAGTATACTAATGATATTTTAAATGAAATTTTTAGAAACAGCGTGAACTTTAGGTAACGGATTTAGCCACAATATTTGATTCTAAGAAGATAATGACTGGTCGTTGTGCGGTCATTTGAAAAAATAAAACGCCTATATATATATTTAACGCGTATTCTTCGAAACAGTAGAATCATTCGAAGATCTGCGAACTTTCTCCAACGAAACATTATTCCTCGTTAATTAAATCGCTAAAGCTATTAATCGAGTTATCAAATCGTCAATAATTCGTATAAACAATATAAATTGTGTGTAAAATGATAAAAGGCAGTAATAAATATGTTCGTAATTAGTATAATATATGCGTGAACGTTATTTTTTTTTTCTTTTACCCCACATTATAAGAATAATCAGTAAAACAGACAAAACAATGATCTCATATTCGAAAAGAAAGAAGTTAATTATAGAAAAGAGTAAAGCTATTACAGATAATTAATTCGATTAGCGAATTGAACGCGATGATTGAAAGTATTAAACAACAACAACAACAACAAAAAAATGGCAAAATAGAATTAATTTTCTAACTTTATAATTTTTTGTTGTTAAAATTTGATGATTATTAGTTTACATGCGCAGCTTTAAGAATAAGCAGCGAATGGTCCACGGAGTTATACGAGTCTGGGGATGGTTTTCGTAGCAAAATTATGGGGGTGGGTTCTGCCGCGAAGTATTGATCAGGGGTACGTGCGGACGGGGACATTGCCTCCCATGCTGTTGCGGGCTTGGGGCGCGTATACGAATAAGGGCGATAAACGAACGCGATGTGAAGGGAGACGCCGTAGAGAGAGAGAGAGAGAGAGAGAGAGAGAGAGAGAGAGAGAGAGAGAAGAGAGAGAGAGAGGAATGATATAAAAAGAGAAAGAAACGGTAAAACAAAAAGAAAAAAAAATAAAGAGAAAGAGAAAGAAAAAGGGACGAAGAGGAACAAGGGGAATCATGGGACTAAAGCGGGGATGGGTATAGCGCAGCAAAGACCGCGTGCACGTGGTGTCTGCCGACTAAGTACCCGAGCCAGAGACCGGCTCACGAGATCCGTGGAGGCGCAGTGTCCCTCAGTCTTAACGCGGTCGCCCTCCGGCTCTGGCTCACCTCCTGGAGTTCTGGCCTCTCTGTTTCTTCTCGATTTTGTTGTTGTTTTTGTTATTGTTGTTTGTTTAAGAGAGAAAAAAAAAAAATAAGGAGGAAAAGAAACCTTCTTCTTTCTCCTTTTCTCTCTCTCTATCTCTCTCTCTCTCTCTCTCTCTCTCTTTTTTTCCACTCTTTTTTTTGAATCCGGGTGTCGCGGTGCTGCGGGTGTAATTAAAACTCATCTTTTATTACTTACCCTGGGAAAACCACCTTGGAAAACTGACAACGAAGGAGGAAAATTCCCATAGCACAGGGTCAAGAAAATTCGTCAAGATAAAAAGTCGATTTTATTACACTTTGATGATCGGTAAGGTGATCAATAATCACATCTATACTTTAGGTTTTATTAAGAAATTTCAATTACGCGAAAAGTTCTCACTATTTTTTTTTTCTTCAATTATTTATCTATTTTATTAAAAATCGTTCGTCTAGATGATCTCGCGATTTTTTTCATCCTGAGTGTAAATTGGTTGTGCGGTTTGGATTTGATTTCACTTTGCACATCGATAAGTATTTAGATCTCTAAAATGAAGAAATATTTCATTCAGATACACTTTTTGAATTGAATATTAAAAACGTTGAAATTTTCGGATTTTAAACACACATATTTTTATGTCTAATACGTGGGTGTGTAAAAATTAACTGTCAAGGTATGCAAAAGCCACGTGTACCTCTCTTAAAATAAATAAATTATAAACGTATCAATTATTTTATTGGTTTAAAACGATTCAGCTATATGACTTCGAGAATATTTTGTATAATCCCTTAAATAATAATTGAACATTTAAGCTTTGAAAATCTCTCGCGAATGTTTAATATATGATATAATTTATTGTAGATGAAATATTCACATAGTTAACAAAGTTAAATCTTTCAATAATTAAAATTATGATTAAGATTCACGGACCCAATAATTACCTGATGTATATACCATTTCAAAAAATCGTTTATCGTTCTACTAGCGTATCCGCGAGACAAGATCAAGGACCAGTTTTTTCATTTTTTTATTTTTTTTTATATTTTATTATTATTTTACATCGTCATTCATCATCGTGTAATAAATTTAATCGATTAAATTATATTTTGAAACTGAGGGTGGAGACCCTACTGACAGATGTTTCGCACCCCCCTTTTGCCTTGGTATAACTATACTTGGATAAACTTTGTTTCGGTAACCATCTGTCTTTGAATTTCAAATTACAGGTTTTTTGCGCAGGTTTAAATCCAGGTGTAAAATAATTTGTTATATTTTTTTTATGAAAATTACGATACCGAATCATTAAATAACTCAAAAGTCACGTATGTAGGTATAATATCCAGTATGTAACCGCTTGTTCGTATACTTAAACGGACTTATTGCTTTTTCAAGCCATGGCATAAAGTCATTAAAGAATTTCTAAGGCGTCGGACGACGGCCTCATCTTTTATTTCACTCTTTCTCTCTGGGATTCATATAGCGTGCTTATAGGTATGCGAATACAGCTACACCTAGCTACATAGGTATATCATGTGTGCGTATATCATGACCACACGTCGTATAGGTAAAGAATAGGTATAAGCTCCGTATTAGCTTGTAGATTTCCGTGTAAAGGATTCATTTAATTGTTTCTGTACAATTTTTTTTTTTTTTTTATTTCTCTCGCAAAACTATGATGCTGACTTTTTAAAAATCCTATGAATTAACTGACCCTAATGATTCGCTGATATAATGCAGAGACGAAATATCATTATCAAACCATCGAAGGCATTTGCTGATATAATTATCGGGCAGGGTATTTAGCGCGAAACATATATCACGTGGACGATTCAATTCAATTTTCATTTCATGATTGAATGACTCAATCGCATGATTTTATACGCGATTTATATATCAAATTGACAAGATAATTCCGATGCTGTATTAACGAGAATAAAAATCGAGGTAATGTATCTTATATAGCATTTTCAATATTCATATGCGCTTATAGGTATATGAAGAGTCGGACAATAGTTTGCATTTGTAAAGATGAGATAACATATGCATTGCGAAAATCTGCATATATATCTGTATACGTATGTATATCGATCCTGAATTGTCTACAAAGTCATTATCATCGGCATTGTCATCATTTCTTTAAAAAAAATTCGTCTTTCAAATCGGAGTATCTCACGACACTGATAATAATAGATAAGACTTTAACATCGAGCGTAAGATATTAGTAATATTGTGTATCACATATGTGGACACCCACTTACACTATTCAATATCTATTTTTCAATAAAAACCGTCGTCTCTCCTCCAAAGTACATTTTTTTTTCAACTAGTGTGTGAAGAGCTTTAGAACGTTTAACGGTTCAAATCAATTTAAAACTTTCTTCAAGTATATACTCGTACGAAGTTAATCGAGCACTCGTCTAAGTACCTCGTTAGTTTTCCTTAAAGATGTGGAAAAGTAGTTAAAATTAGAAAACTTACGTTTTGAGTATCATTTAGGAATTCAAACCTTATCTGAAGTGTTCCAATATGAAACACTCTTCGATTCAAAAAGAAAAAAAAATAAAAAAAAAAGACTTTGAATAGCAAAAAGCTTAGAGTTTTGCACACATACGTATGTATGCAACTGCATATATAAGTTAATTATTTTTGAAATGATGCCAGAATTATTTCTCTCTTCGTTGTTTTTTTCCTCTTTCTGTTTTTCCTCCTAATATATATATAGATATGTAATGTAATGTGTACACATATATACTTATACATATTAGTATAGCTTGTGATGGCTTCGTTGACTGTTACCCGTGTCTTGCTATGCACCTCCTGCGAGGTAAAACCCTGCAGACCTGAGATTTGCACAGTTTGTTAAGCGCTTACCTTACGTTAGTTCTAAAGCCGTCTCAGTCAGTCACGCTCCAAAAAGGTCTTATTAATAGTTTACAATTATTATATGAAGCTAACGGTGCTGTAGTAGTCTTTACTCTGTAGAATGTATAGTTCCACGCGTCGTTCAACTCTAATTTCTTTACATATTATTGCATTTCTTAGTAACATGGGCTGCTGATCCTTGATGCAGTTTCGCATTTTCTTCACATACCTATATATTATAATCGTAACAGTACAGTTCAAGATATTAAACAATGATTGATTATGCATTAATATGAAGGAGTAAGAAGATATTGAAAAATTTACGTTATAATCCGTTACGTTATAAAATTAAATAAAAAAAATGTTAATTCACAATCAGTATATAGCAGCATATAACACTATGTGTTACTGTATTACGCTCTGTTTCTGCAACTTAATTGGTTCACTCACTATAGTATCATGTTAGTTCGAAGACCTAGATTTTTTCTGTATTTCGGTCATTTCTCATTTTCATTTCACAGCTATATGATATGCGTGTGTGTGTATCTATAAACTTGATTCATAGTCAGATATTAGAAGAATACATATATATATATACGAAATTATGATAATACGCCGTAGATCGTATGAACTATAAACTTTACGTGTAAATATTTTGCTCTTGATGATTGGTAATGCGTCTTATAAAATCTTAAGTCTAAAATATGGCTCATCTTATTTTTTTCTCTCTCTATGCTGCACAATGTACTGAAATTACCACGTGGCCTTTAGGGATGTGCATTGGTTTCCTCAAGCTTCCTTTCTGGCGTATGTATACGACGTATGCATGGTTCTTGAAGGGATCTGGTTTCATTTTCCTGTCCTAGACCATGCACCAGCCGTTTACATGTGGAGTTATCCTCGAGTTACTCCTTGTGTAGGGAAAAAGGCTGTGTATGCATGGTACCTATATCTGCAACTAGTATACGAGGCTATAAAATAAAAATGAACCTATGGGGGGTACCACCTGACTAAATAGCTGCATCAGTAGCTTTAAAGCTTACTAGTACTATACTATACTATAGAGAAAATTAGAAACTTAAAAGCGTTGTAGTTCTTATTTATAAACTTGAAGGGGTATTAGGGAGTCTTCTGCAGGTCTACTGCACATTGTCAAATTTTACGTTTTTTAAAATTCCTAATTTTAGGTCACTCGACTAACTGTCAGAAGACAGAGAATTGACAAATTACTATTTTTTTTCCCATATACTTAAATACATATATACAAGATACAAATGTTTTCGAATGGATTAATTCTATCATTAGCATCAACTAAACAAATGGATCAGTGACACTAATTAATCTCAATACTCTTTTCCTATGGAGTTAAATACTTGCAGCTGTAGCACACACACACGTGTTCGCAAAAAACCTGTTTCAAATTCAATCGGTTTTCCAACAATTTGTTTGATAAACAAATGGATAAGTTGCCCATGATGCAGTTTGTTCGTAATTGATATTGCAGAACTTAGATCTCGAATGCATCATTTTCATTACTTATATAATTTAGTATACGAACAGGTCAGTTACTGGATCAATGTGTGAGATGGAGTACAGTATATATATATGCATTATTTTATTAGAATAAATTTACTTTAGAAAAAAAAATATAGACAAATAGAAATAAATGTGATGAAAATAAATGATAGGGAGTGTAAAGCAAACTGACCACTTGTTCGACATAACTCGAGTCTTTCGTTCTTTTGCTCTGAGACTCATTGTTCTTAATTGGATAAACTAGCCATATCACTGTCTCGTAAAGGTTAACGAACAGCTTATTTTCACTCGCGAACAAGACAGCGAATATTATTATATACTATATAAATGATTTTCTTTTTTTTTTTTTATTATAGGGATGAAGAAAAAGAAGAAAAAAAGAAAAAAACTGATTTGTCATACTAGGTGTTACGCGTTACTTCCTGTCAAATGATTATTCATTTCTATTTCTATGTAAATATATAAAGGGAAATAGTATCTGTTACAATAACGCCTACTATATTAACAAGTACGTTGCGTAATTTGATGAAATTTAACGAACGAAATTTTTCGAAGGTGCTACCTGAAGCGTAGTTCATTTTGCGAAAAGTGTTACTAATCTATACGTATCTCCCCTTTTCACACTTTCGGCCAGGTTTAATCATCCGTGACGATAATAAAAGGAAACCAATTAACGTAAAACGGATCTTGTCATAGAGATTAATTTCATTTCGTCTTAGTTTAATCCATCGCACGATTATCGCGTTTTATTTTAATATTCTAACGCATTAGACGTGATTATGAACGCCAATGTTTTTAATTTTGTGTGAAAAAAAAGTTTGATAATCAAATATTTCTAATACCAGAATCATTTTGAATAGGTACTATAGATTTCATTGAGATTTTATACCACCACCGATATACTAAACGGCGTTTATTTACTATTGCGTCAACGCGACGACGCTAGGCGTCGATGCAATAGTACACAACACCCACGATCTGATCTGAAATTACGCTAGTATAAAATCGTATAGAATCTAGTTGTATACAATTATTATACTATAGGACTTCGGTCATCCTGCATTTAAATAGACGGCGAAAAATCTACGTAATCTTGACATTATTTCGCCAACGCAATTTGCAGAGGCAGATCGATCACGCAATTAATTACCTCCGTGACATAAAACCATCATCGTATATATTTCCCATCAACATATCGATGTTTAATATTCGCTGATCGACCCCATTCGTATGAATTTTTTTTTTCTTTTTTTTTCTCTACTAGCTCTTTTCATTTCTCTTTACCTTTTTTTTTAATTATAGCTTTGCACCGTTTATCAACGTATAGTTGACAGAATTGGCACGCGTTATCGAATCACCGTTTTCTTTACTTATTTTTAAGTAAATTTACTTGTAATACTATATTCTGTACAAGTATTATATAGCAATTACCATTCCAACAGCGCAGACACAAATATACCGTATTTTATTGCGTTATACAGCTAGACGTTCATCGCCAATTTCCATACAACATCATACACTTCTCTCTATTTAAAAATCTTCTCACTAACAATCAGCAATTAGTATGTGCATTTATTTCTCTGTTTGTTTAATCATTACCAATTCAATTCACGGTATAATAAAAATTCGGAATTTCATATCAAGCTGATAGGAATATTCGATCTGGAATTTTTATACATTTTTATACATTTTTAATGACTTCGAGGCATTTATGTATCTGTATGAAATTAATTGTAACATGTTTTGTCTTTTTTCTTTTTTCCTCTATTTTATTTTTCGAGTAACGTCAAGTACATATGCGTAAGTCAGTAACTACCGCCAACGTGTAAATTATTATACGCATGATTCCGTCTTCCTTTACTTAGGTATAGCAGATTGCGAATTGCGTTTTATTGTTATTCAATCCGTACATCCCGTATTTCCAAAGGGGATTTTGCGTGCTCATTTATCTATACCTGATTTTATGGTAATTTAGATTCGTAGGTACGATTATAGGTGGGCGAATTGACGGCGAAATATTCCGTATATCTTGTAATCGAAGTAACGTTATATCTATATATATATGTTTTAATAGAAATGACATAACACCAATATTTCCATACTACCTTATCGCAAAGAATTCACATAATATATCGAATAAACTTGAAGGTGAAAAAGTCATAGCGTAGGCGATTTCCTCGTCGCGATATATTCGCGTATGCCTAAATTATTATATAATTAATATATGAAATAAACATAAGTAGAATTAGAAAGAGAAAAATGAATAAATATCCGATTTAGTCGTATATATTTAATAATCGTTAAATTATCTATCTATTAGATTAAATAATATTTAATTATATACTACAGCTGTTCATTGATAAATAAAATATTTAAACATTTGTAATTCACTCTCAACGATTCGCGTTACGCTCCGATTGTTTCGATTCTTTTATTACCTGCAATTCAATCACCGTGAAAATTGGAATCGCAGGTGTCTTTATACTCGAATCGATCTCATCGGTCAGAATATGATTTGTCGAATTTCATTCTTTTGTGTTCCTAATTTTTTTTTCTCTTTTTTAATTTTTTTATTCAATTTTAGAGACGATTTATACAGAGATATAATATTTAATCGTACATCGAAAAATTATTCTTCTAATAATTGTAATGGGTCGTTTGCTATGAACTCTTTGGACGATGATCAACTCTCTCATAGTCAGTTAGTAGATATATATAGGTGGGTAGGTAGGTATAGAACCAAACCAACTAGAAAAGAAACCGTAAGACCCGATTTGGAAGTAACTTTACAGTCCAGATATGGCTCTCCAAATCTTGCCCTCAAGGAGAACCGCAGATACTTCGTAACATACTGCAGTAACGTTTCCTGAACAGACAAACGCCACGATTGTAAACACAGTTATCCCATATGTGGGATTATTATACTGACCATAATTCTATACGCAGGGATGATTATCAATGATAACGATCATACAATATACTCTTCCGGGTACTCATCGCTCGTCATCGTCATTGTAATACAATCATCATCTTCTATATACCGATCTTTTCAAAAGGAGGAAGAAGATCTTCAAAAATCGTCAATCGTAAGAGATCTGATTTTTTTTTTTTTTTTGTTCTTTTTTCTTCAAAAAATCTTGAGATTATTTCCTGTCTTAAAATCGCCTATGCAAACAGTCGTTCTATAATAATTCTAAAGTTCACTAGCTGTCAAGTGTCGCGACGTCTAGCTAGTATATAGTTGCACATGTTTTTTTTTTCCCTCGTTTACGCGTGGGATATTGCGTTACTTATGTACATCTATAGGAGTTTATGCGTGCGTGTTACGTATACACGCGGTCAGTATACAGTTTTACAATAACATGAGGATCGGTGTCGAAGGTCAAGCGTGGGATTCATCGGCTTTGTTTCATCGATTTTAATTCCGATCAGCATCCGTAACACCAAACACCTTTTTTTTTTCTTTCTTTTCTATTCTTTTTCAACATAGGTACGCATGTAGGTTTCGATCCATCAATCGAAATACGAAGAGATTGATTTACACCCAGTATGTTAAATAATTTATTTATTTATCTATATGCAACGTACATTTGCATCCTGCATGACCGCAATTCTACACTCAGTTTAACACAAATCTAGATTAATGCATGTCTCTTTCTGATAATGTCACACGCGAGGCATCGTACCCCAACGACTTACATCCGATTTCAACTTATCATATATTTTTTTATTTTATTATTTATTAAACCTACACACGAACCTATATATACAATACACTATATCTTACACCATACATAATATACACCCATCGTTCAATCCCCGCTCTACAGATCAGAATTCATAAGTGTTAACCGCCTTTTTAACATCGATGGTATATTTACTCTCCTCAGTAATCGATCGGTTGAGCTCGCGATCATTTCTTTCTACTGATTGATAATATACCTTAAAGGTACCAAATTTGATTGCAAAATTTTACTACATCGACTGCTACCGGACGCAATAACATCAATTACTTCGATCTTTTGAATCTAGGTACACATAATGCAGTTTCTGTATGATTGGAAAGATGGAATTATCCCTATCCGATTTTTTTCTACGATTTTTAATAGTCGAATTGATTCCTTGTTTCGTTTATTTTATTTTCAGATTATAAACCAAAGTCGCCCCTCTTGGAGCAAAGCGACTTACAATCATCAACCACGAACGTCCTTTCGTCGTTTAACGACGCTTGACGTATCGACGGTTTAAAATTGATCAATAATGTCTTGTGCCAATCGATTTCCATCATCTCAGCATACTCGATATCGTAGTAGCTGGGGACCAACTTCAACACCACTTTTTAACCGAGCTGATGTCCCAAGACCATCCGCTGAAGAGGAAGAATTTGCTGATATTTATCACGAAAGACTCCACTATGTACAAAGCAGACAGCTTATTCCACTTCAGGAGGATCTTGCAGACTGGATCAACAAGACGATCAGTAAGTCGATATTCTGATACTTCTTATTTTTATTTTTATTTTTATTTTTTCCTCATGCTTTTAGAAATCGAAATCGTTCGATACTTTACTTTAGTATGTAACAGAATCATAAGATCCATATCGTCCTGATCATCAATCATAACTTCTGGCTTGTAAAGTTTCACGATATTGTATGACGAGTCAATTTATGACAGTTACTAGTCAATTCTAGGTATGAAATAGACGTAAGAAGTAAACGAGACATTCTGGTCTGTTTATATTTAATATTTGTTCATTGACTGGTCGAGATAGTCTCATTCATACTTCCAGTATAAGAAAAGGATCTACGATATTGTCGATTTCCTTCTGTACATCGTGTTTGCAAATTTGACCATACGTACGTGTGATCTTAGTGTCTTAATGTACGTTCTAAAATTATATACAGGGTCTTATTATCACTGCCTATGTATTATGAACATCATTTATATAGGGACTGATTCGTCGTTATTTATATGACATGACTTTGCCATTCAACGTTAATCGCGTGAGCTCACTGCACTGTAATTAGAGTTTAGAGCAATGAGGCCCTTGGGCTGGTTTCATATAAAACCTTTTGGTAACCAGTGCAGGTTTTATATCCTTGAAGATAAACCGCTTTTTCTTTCAATACCAGACTGAAGATATATATAAGTATATAAGTATCAAATTCCAAGGTACTTATAATATATATACATATATACGTACAATATAATTGAAATTGATTTCATTTTTTATATCTGCATATACTATAAAGTAATTATCACCTAACAATTAGCAAAGCTTATATTGATACATAAAATTCGTAATGTGCGAATTGTTTAGCCAAATCTGCAGTCGTTTATAATTATATCGTGTAAATATGTTACGTGGGTGTGTTTTAGCCAAATGTATAGTATAGCTGCTTGTTTAGCCTCCCATTGAAGACAGTATATACATAAATGCTTATTGTGATGATAGATAAATGTACACAGTAGACAGATGTGTGTTAAGAGTCTCGAATACGGTTTAAAACCGACGAATTTTTGGATTTAGATTTTACTACAAGCTTAGTTATAAATGGTATTAATTAACACACGAGTTCTATCTTATTTCTAACGAGAAAAGAAATAATCATAAATTATAGGGAAAATGTAAAAACGACCATTTTGCACCTCGTTAACTCCGATTTTTAAATGAAATTCTGCAACTAAATATAATTGTAAAACGTGATGCAGACGGATATTATTATTATTAACAAAACGACGATTGTCATTAATGAAACTAAGCATGTAGTATATATGTACACGTAATTCGTGTATGTATATGAATATCGTATGGGTATTTACCTACATATGTGTATAAAAGAAGACGAGGCTTTTATATCGTTCGATAGAACCCTCGGCTATATGAAAGGACAAAAGGAGTTTGCTGGGCTTTGTAAAGTGACGAGACTAAGAGGAAAAGGAGTATGAGGATGAGGAGGATCAGCAGCTTTCATATTATCAAACTATAAAGCAGTATGGAGAAGTTTTATCCACGTTTTACCATACATATGTATAGTTTATAAATGTATGTATGTGTATATGAAGAGAGATAGAGAGAAAGGGAGATATAAAGCCCCGCGGCGTTGACGAGGTCAGCGTCTATAAGTTCCGGAGGGTAAAACGCGTCGTTCATCAAATTATAGGATTTGTAACTAGACACGCGCTCGACCCCTGACCGATTTTCCCTGAGTTCCATAGGATATACCCATATAACATGACACGAGTATTTTACTCCATAGTTCGTATAGAGTTTGTACTATAACATAGCTGAGTTGAAGGAAAAAACGAAAAAAAATCGTTCATCAGTTTCCTGGTGACCTGATTTCAACTTCTAGTCTATAGGTTGAAACTTTACCACGATCAAAAACCTTAAGGCCGATTTTAAATCTTATATACATAACTTCTACGTTCATTCATATATGTACAATGTACATATACATGTAGTATATAAATATCACGTTTTATACATACATTATTATGTCACAAGTATTTTACGCAACGAAGTTAAGACTCAACGTTGAAATATGCACGCGTGATCATAGACAATGGTAAGGGGTGACTACGATTCGATTATAATATGCATGTATCGTTGCATGGTTTAATCCTATATTCCTAAAGCGATGAGCTTTTGGACATACGAAAGAATATAATATAATAATTAATGGTTTTGTTCGAAAATTACAAATAGGGGTAAAAGCTTTGTCTAATTGGCACTGAATGCCTCGTATACACAACGATGCTATAATTATCGAAAATGAAAAATTTTGCACTAGATTTCTTTTTATCTAACAAATATACGAAGAACTGTATCATATATGGTACATCTTTTAACAATACGCGAGTTATCTGAAATTGGAATTTTCAATGACGATCGCGGTGTCTTCTTTTAGAATATAAGACACGACCTTGCGTGAAAGAATCTTGTAAGAATTCCGCTTGTAGGGAAAATCGGTTTATAAGACAGAAAAAAAAAAAAATCAATTTTGTGTATAATGCACTCGTTTCGGATTTGAAATGAAATATCGATCACGTTATAAATATATGTGGTGCTTTAAATAAAATATTTATCGTATCGAGGCCGTCTGCGTATATATACAGACGTTTGGACCCGTGAAAAGGTACGTTGTGGATAGTTATATATGTGATATAGGTATATATATGTATCTGTTCTGGTTTTCTCGGGGTCAGAAAGCTGCGAGTACGCGTATGACCGCCTTTCGTCCTCACGCCAGTTTCCAAATATGGCTAGAATACGTACTGAGATACTGCATAAATATAAATATCGGTTTATATATGTACATATATATATATGTGTATACCTATATACTACGTAGTACATACATATACATATATATATATATATATGCAAATGTATTAATCTGTATGCATATAGTAACTAAAAGTTTTCGTGTATGATGATCAAAGGCTCGAAATAGTCGGGGGTAGTTATTTCGCGATTGTCCCTATCGAGCCAAGGACCCTGTTATATGCTTCAGGATCTCCCTACGTGTTATAACGATGCCAATATCGTTCTATATCCACATATGTTTTTTACGGTATTCTGAAGGGTGCAGCCGGGATAATTGGAACCGCGAATAACGTCACGCAATATTGACTTTATACCCTCGAATAAGAAAGAGGATGAAAAAGAAGGGGAAAGAAGAAGATGAATAGAAAAAAATACGAAGAAAGGTTGTATGCGAGTTGGATGAAAATAAGTAAAATAAAATAAAATAAAATAAAATGAACCAATGATCAATTTGTATATTAATTAATCTTGACCATCATATTAATAAATGGTATTGCTTATTCTTCCACACGGGATACGTTTTAAAGCCCGGATGCTAACCGGGCGAGGACGAATTATGTAATTATTGAATTATGTACCAACTGACATGAGTGATATCCGGTCACCAAGGTTCGCTCTGGCTATACGCATGTATATATGTATACGTCGCGACGGAAGCAAGAATTATTACCTAATTTTTTTTTTTTTTTTTCTGTGCTAAAGAAATTGTTAAGAATTAAAATATAGTATCTAAATCTGACGATTATACATGTCTGATAGGTACATCCTTTCTTCTTTTTCTATTTTTCTATTTTTTTGTTATTCAATTTTCACATATAGAATAGAAAAGTGAAGGAATGAAATGCAATGATATAAAATATAATGTAAATAGAATTAAGAGCGTGTATATATCGATCGATGGACTTCTGTGGCTGCAGACGGGTGCAACAACGTTGCTGGTTGACTCACCGGAAGTGTATAGCTGTTCTCCCCTAAGAATTGTAGAAGTCCTGAACCGGCCTACTGCGTCATGTCACGCACCATCGTAGTTTATAAACTGTATTAGCTTTTTAGATTATTTACGATACGTATATTATATATCTAGGATATCATATTGTTTGTTCATATCTAATCCTGTGACTGAGATGTAAAACGATTCTTGAAACTTTTTGATCTATACCGTTTGACACGTATCTTACAAACACGTAGAATTCGAGAAATTGGGTTTATTGAATAATAGACCGTGGCGATCGGCCGTCCGTGAACATGATCATAATATTCTAAGTTCAATATAGTCTTACTATCATTTTTACATCACGAATCAGACTAGATATATATATACAATTTTTTGCTTTACAATTTATTCCTTAATTTATTTTAAGGGAGAATTTTTCTCAAAATAGTTAACGGTGTCAATTTTTATTCAGGATCAGACCACGATCATCAAATTTGATTCAGGATTTTAAACAAACCATCGATCTCTATGGAGTTTGTAAAACTTAATTACTTATTTATGACCCGATCGGTGATAATCGATTAGAATGAATTATTTTTTTGTCTTCAAATCCTGTGAAATGGATCAAAATTTCGAAGTATTCAAAATTCTCACAAAAATTCTTAGGAGTAGAAACATAACAACGTATAATATATGATATGATTGTCTACATGGGTTGAAAATTATATAAATATTGTTACATCACTATGTACATTTATCTAGGTACTACATAGATGAATAATATATCTAAACGTGATTTTTATAGAGGCGTTTGTTCCGGGTGACCGAGATCCTAAACCCGTCACCCCGTTGTTCCGAAGCTCCTGATCACAAGCCGGAGGCATAGATCTCTCGTAAAACTGTATCATGCCTTTACGTATATGTATATGTATATATGTATATACCTATGAAATCATGGTTTTACATTTAACGTATATTATACTTGTATATGTGCATCTCTCTCTCTATGTATTTCTCTCTTTATGTATTTATATAGATTACACATACAGTGAATGTGCATGATACTACATGTGTGCATAAGATTGGGCGGGGTCGGGGGTTTCCCTTTGTTGAAATATCAAGTCACGACTCATATGCACGACTTGCTGCTTGCTGCACTCACTCGCTGCACCACTGCACCGTGTCCTAAGAGACCTAGACTCTTGACTTTAGACTCAAGCCTGTAGACTCTAGACTTTAAAGCTCTTAGACTAGTCCTAGTGTATTATCATTTAGGTAAAAGTCTTGCTTGCATAAATATATATGCAATTCTTATTCGTCACGTACGATGCGATATAGATATGATTACCTCCCTATACCTTCCAGAAATAATTCTTTACTTATATTATGAAAAGTAATTTCAAAAAAACAAAAAAAGCTACGTAAATCTCTTCAAATTATATCCTAGTAAAAGTTTAAACTAAGGAACCTGGAATTTATAACATGAGAAGCTTTTCAAAATCATAATATGTAAAAATCCTCCTCATGCATCACAGATATCTAGAGCTTTTATATTCAAACTTTTTTTTTTTTTGCCCATTTGTAAATCTAATTTAAACAGATTTTTCGTAGCTTTTTTAAATTCAAAAGCTTCATTTCCATAGTATGAATTATTTGACGTTTTTGTTCGAGTCAGCTGCATGCGTAGAACCCCGTTCAATACTGCACCAAGGATCAGGACGAATGAGTACATTATCGCTATACGAAATGATATTATAACATGATGTATGAAATCAGAGTGTGAAATCCTTGAGTTTAAGTTTCGTAATGTCTTTATTCCAGTCAATGGTCACCCATAATTACGTCCGGGTATAACATGCACGCGTATATGTTCAATCGCGCGTGACTTTGGATAAAAAAAAAAATGAAAAAAAATTATGTAACCAGGTATATCATACCCTAGGCTCGTTATACGATTCCTGTATGTAACATACTTGCCTCAGAGAATCCTGCGTCTTCCTTAAGTTGAAAATACCAATATAAATGCATATGTGCGTCTCTCATATTCCTAAGACGTTTAAAAAAAAAATTAAAAAAATAAACGAAGAATCGCAAATCCTACGCAGTGAATTAATTCAACTGGGGAAAAAAATCGATTAAAAAATTTTCCACCTTAAAGCTACTGAATCACGTATTATACGCATCAGAAAACACCTCGACACCCTCCGTTCGTCTCCTTCACATTTGCGTTTGTTTTACCATTAATTATAATCTAACTAATTATAATACTATTCATTTATAATTATTATACCGCCTTCTACCAGCTTCCTTTGGTCGCGTCATCTTCGTTAATTAATAGCTGCAGCATAACTCACACCCACGTCTGCACTGTTGCGATGATGATAAAAAAACATAAAATCTTAACAAACAGACCGATTTTAGATCATCTCGTTACTTGCATAAGTATAATTGTTTTTCATTTTTCTATATAGTATATAAAAAAATTATCATTGATTTATTCAGGTGCGAATCTACGAATCGGATTTCAACACATTTTTAATACTGAAATTAATTTTTGCATTTTTGCATTTTTCAGACGTCGACCATGTCACAGGGGAAAACTTTTTTGATGCATTAGACAACGGTGTGGTAGTGTGCCGTCTGGCTAGAGTTATTCAGGAAAAAGCGAGGTCTGCCATCGATTCCGGTAGAGTTAAAGGGGTGCGTTTTTAAATTATACGTTATTTAAAATATACTTGATAACTTATGTATGAAAAACCGCAGCATGCAGACCAATTATGAGGTAAAATCCCAGTAGTTTGAAAAAGTGAAAAAGTGGGATACTGCAGAATTTATCCATCTCATTTTCAATTTCAATTACACATTTACCTTTTTAACGATCACTTTCCGACCCTTCAATATTCATCATTATTTTATTTTCTTTTTTTCTTTCAACAGCCTTTACCATTGATAAGGGGACGTTGCTGGGACAATGCAGCAAGACGTAGTTTCTTTTCACGTGACAATATGGAAAATTTTATACAATTTTGTCGTCGTCTTGGAGTACACGAAAATTTACTTTTCGAAAGCGACGATCTTGGTACGGAATTCAGTATAACATTTTTATCTCATGAAGTTTAGTTTTATTTTTCTTTCTTTCTTTCTCATTCTGTTCATCTATATAATACATATAAATCTCGTATATACGTATATATATATATATCTATGTAACAGTTCTTCATGGACAACCGCGGAACGTAGTTCTTTGCCTACTCGAAGTCGCAAGACTGGCTTCTCGTTATTCCCTCGAACCACCCGGGCTTGTTCAACTAGAACGAGAAATTGCAGCTGAACAAGAACGCGACCTCCACTGTCTATCAGACAGTGGTATATCTCACAGTAGTCTCGTCTCTTGGCAATTCCAGTCACCATCACCAGCCACATCACCAAGACCACCGGTTGAAATCATCAAACACAGCAGGTAAATATCAGACAAAAAAAAAAAAAAATGATAAAAATGTCAAAGAACGTTCAAAAATTGTTTTATTTCATGTACTTTTTTTTTTTTTTATATATATATTCTCTGACCAACAGAATCCCGTTTCTTTACCCTCCTGATTTATGCGTTAGGGATGTAAAGAAAGGATCAAAGGGGCGAAATAGGTGGGCGCGTTGCTATGGCGGTTGCCAAGGGTTGGTCGTTACACCCATAGCGTGTACAAATATATAATAAATCATCAGTTTAGTAGTTTACATACGTAAGTATAGAAAACCTGTGACTGATGTATAGCGGAAATAAAACTGTATTTTAGGGGTGGTTTTCAACGCCCAGGATTCATAACTCCGTTCATAATGAAATAAAAGCGCATTTGAGTACAGGAAAAATTCGGAACCCTCAAAAATTTCGAACTCCAATCGGTGTAGAAACATGCGAACTGTAGTTTATCTAATTCACAGATTTTTGTCAAATAACGCTATTTACTCACCACAGGGAAATACACGCGAGTATTTATACCCCCACAAACCCTCTGCAGGCAATAGTTAAAAGATTACTAGCCACTATACTCTTTTTTTCTTTCTATTCGTTTTTTACTTTTTTTTTTTTATTTTGTGTTCATCCATCCGCTCTGATCATCCAGAGGTTGCGGGAGGGTTGCACGTTTCATTAACGATATTAAAGGGGCTTTCGATCCCCATGTATATATCTATCAGGGTGCTGCACAGGGCGCCGGTTCTCATTACAATAAGGGTTGTATGAATTATGGTACTAAAAAGCGAGTTAATAAATAATCAATAATTAACAACCATATCTTTTCCCCTTTCTTAATTAATTAGCTCGACTTCTGAGGTCGCCACGAAAGCAGCTAGATGGCTAGATCCTACCTCAGGACCACCCGCGTCTGATATGAGAAGATCCGTCAGTGATAATGGACCTACAGGAAGCGATGGGGTACCTAGTGATACTACAGAAGATGACTGGTCCAGAGGAAGTGCTGAGGATCCTGACGACGTTCCTTCACCTTCGATTTCACCTTCACCAACCCCTGCTGAACCACCTGAACATTCTGGTCCTATTACAGAACTCGATCGAAAGGTTTGTACGATATGCATGATTTTTTTACTTTTTCGCAGGAATCAAGCTAAATATTTTTATCGTAGGATAACAAAAGTTTTACAAATCTTTCGGGGGATGAAAGAAAGAAAAAAAAGAGTAGATTTTCAGTTTTATAAGATCAGAAATAGACCTGGAGGAATTTTTTTTTTTTTTTTCATATATTCAAGTAAAAGTTTCGCAAATATGAATCCTTTGTTTAATTAAAATGCATGATCTTGTGTATTCGACGCTATTTAATGCGAAAATAATTATCCTGCAGGTGCGACGAGCAGCTGAAGCCGTCCAAAGACTGTGTCAATGTCCGTCCAGTAAGTGTTCTAAGTTAAAAGTTCGAAAAGTAGGTGAAGGACGATACCACATCGCAGGACGTAACGTTTTCATAAGGGTATGTGATAATCGTTTAATTTAAATGATTTGAAAAAAAAAAAAAAATGCTCAATATAAATAGAACAGAAATTTGTTAATAATAATAATAATAATTTTTCGTTATTATATTATTAATCGCCGCAGCTTCTAAAAGGAAGACACATGATGGTCCGAGTAGGCGGCGGTTGGGATACATTGGAACATTTCTTGACGAGGCACGATCCTTGCCAGGTGAGGGTACTTAGTCGCGAAAGCACACCGCCGCCGCACAGCAACGGTATCACATCTGCTCCATATCTGCACATTAGGGCAAAGTATCGCAGCCCTCCACCAGAATCACTAGCTGGTCGTTAGCCTAAAGCAAAAAGCAATAAAATAAAAAACAAAAAAAAAAAAGCAAAAGCAAAAGCAAAAGCAGTAGAAAAGAAAATGAAAAAAAAAAAAAAGAAACAGCACAGTGCCTGGAGTCTGTAGAATTACCTAATTACCTATATTATACAGCTATCTAAACATAAAAAAAAAAAAAAAACATAATATGCTATATTATATTTTAACATCTACCACATCTCTCTATTCTCGTAACACTCTCTATATACTTATAGGTATACATATTATTACATACTATATTTAATACTACTAAAGAAAAAACGGGGGGATAAAAAAAAGTAACAGGTACTATATAAATCACGAGACTTTATATATACCTGTATAACAAATATAATAAAATATTGGTATATCGCTAAAGCTTTCCTATAAGAGCTTTGATAATCACTTGAAAAATTTTAAGCTAAATTTTGATGACCAAAAATCATTAATTAATTTCGTAATATGATATAATTGTATATATAAGCGATTTTTCATATACGATTATACTATTTTCAATTTCACAAAATTTATACGAGAAACGAAATAAAATAAAATAAAGTATAGAGTATTCGGAGTAGCTGATAATACACGTGATTCGTTCGTTTTTTTTTCTTTTTCTTATATCATTTTCATTATAGAGAAAGAATAGAAAAAATAAAAAACGATACGATTCATTTTCGGAAGCTAAAATTCTATATTTGATACATAAAGGGATTGAAATTTTGAAATTTGAAAACTTTATACATACAGGGCTTGCGGTCACCACTGCTCTTCATTATCTTTCTATATTGCATACACACATTATATACTATAATCATTTGAATAATGCACTAATGATTATGATTATTATTAATATTATTATTATCATTATAAAATAATGAAATAAAATAAAACTCACTAGTATAATTCACAGGGTATTGAAATGGGCAAATTATTGCCGCACCGCACTATTACAAGCACCCTGCAATATATCACGTATTATTTCTTCTTCTACTTTTCAAATATCACGAAATTATAATGAACCAAGGTATTTATATGATATACCCTATACCTATATACATGTATGTATAAATAAGCACGAGGCAAGAAGATCTTTTTTTCACCTTAAATATATAATATCTAGTATATCACAGCATGCCAAATTATATATTTATATCTATAGCTAGGTATATATATATTCTCTATTCATCTCTCACCCCACGCTGATATAATCAAATCATTAATTTCGTTTTTTTTTTAAAGGAGAAAGAAAAAAAAGATCAAATAATAAATTAAGATTTAGCGTGGGATGAAGAAGATGACTATTTTTGTTTTATTATTTACAATGCTGGTGAAGGTCTTGTAAATATATGTTAATGTATATTTAACAGACGAAATCACAGTTGCATATTAATAGGTATATGCTGAATAAAAATGATAAGCTCATAATCACATTATTGCCTCGTTCTACCCATATATAATATACGTTTTGTATTTTTATACAGATAATGAATGAAATGAATAAGAAAAGTCGATAATTTATAATAGGACTTATTATAGTATAATGTATATTATATAAGGACGATACATCATAGCACGATATTATTAATATTATCTATATCGGTATAATACCAGATATTTGACAATGTTAAATTTGCAGAAATACAAGAGCACAGCTGCTATGTGCAGCAAAGGGATCATACCAAAGCAAAGAAATTCGAGACAAGTTATGTCGGCACGTTGATTATGCGAGGGGAAAAAACACGTCGTTATATATACGTGTCGTTATATCGTCAATAAGATAATTAATTAATAAACTACTGACGTATATCGATTATAGTTATACACTATACGCATATTATATAATATAACTTATTACTTTACGCAGTTACGTAATTATTAATTATATTGATTATATTAATTATCAATAATATAATATATCAATTAATCCAACAGATCTTTACATATATACTCATACATATGCATTATTAATTATTAATAAATTCATACATCACGCGAGCCTATTATTATAACAATATAATATCAGCTAAATGAAGCAAGGAAGTATAAGTATAAGTATATTAACTTTTCCTCCAATTTTTCATTGATAGTTTATTATTTTTTATTATTAGATAATTCCTATATCCTAGTTTCACGAATTATATGATATATAACGTTATTATTATTATTAATTATAATATATATTTGCCATAATATGATCTGTAAGATTATAATGATTATAATTATAACAGATACACATATTTGTATGTGTATGTAAATTGTAAGACACCCGCTTACTCAAATCCGGACGCCAATTCGTACAATTTAATCGTTCCTTCATTCGTAGTTTTATAGATTCTTTAGTTAATGTAATCGCTATAATGGTTTTGAAAACTATTTATTTATTCATAATATATTTCGTTGAATGAATATCATTATATTAATTAATAGACGTAACAGGCGAGTTTAAAATTTGAATAGAAAAAAACTGTAGCTATACTGAATTATAAAATAGATAATGCTAGTGTTTAGTCGATATTTGAATGAATATAATAGTAAATGAATGAAAAATAAAAAGATATGAAAAATTGTCGGAAATTAATGCTTGAAATTTAGTAATTTGTATAGATTATAAACTTATGATTGTTGTACCTTTTTTATTTATGTTGTATAATAATTGTTTATATTAATTAATTAATTAATTAATTATTTCTCGTAGGTAAAGAAAAAAAAGACAGAAAAAAGAAAAAAAAAATGCTACGTTTATATTGTTAATTTTGTTTGTTAAGCAATAAAATACTATATTTAATTGAAAATAAAATTCATCAATGATTTACATACGAAATTTTGAAACTTTTATTAGTCATACCCTTCTATTTACAATTATTATAATATTCGTCGAGGTAAAAAAATGGAATTATTGAATGTATGTAATGGGAAATGAAATTCAGGGAATAAAAAGTTTAGAGACGTTTTTTTTTTTTTATCTAAATATCTAATATATTTCGATTATCATAATATAATATAATGTATATAAAGAGAGCATTTTAAGTAGATCATTCGAGTTGATCCTTATGCAAAAAAAAAAAAAACTATTTGGCTTTAAAACGAATACGTCCCTCCGTTTACTGAAATAAAATTATAATTAATTTTAAGCCCACTTGTTCATTTGCAAAGTACTAATAAGTTATTTATAATCATTTTTTTCAATAAGGAAGAAAATAGAGATTTAAAAACAGATTGATATTTTTTTTTTCATTTTCTTTTTAAGTAAACGGAAGCCCTACATCGCGGGAATATAATAAACTAATACGTATGTATAATTATATATAATAATACGATAAAATAAGTTTCGTCATATAAAACTGAATTGTAATGTGGTTTGATTTGATTAGATTAGATTAAATTAGATTCGATTCAATTCAATTCAATTCAATTCAATTTAATTTCACTTCTTCTTGCTCTTTCCAAGCGTTAAAGTATGGTGTTGAGCCTGCTGCGCAATCTGTGACTTTCTTCTATTAAATTCCAATATATCATCTTCAAGTTTCTTACGACTTTCTTCAAGCTTCTTTTTCTCCTCTGTGTGGTCCTTTTTCAGCTTGTCAAACTTCACGTGCAGCTGAAGCAAAAACAGTTATTCAATTATTAATAAAGAACAAAGATATATGAAAAATTAGGTAAATCCTAAATAAGAAATACCAAAACGATAATAAAATCTAGTAAATAAAATATAGTAATACTTCTTTCTCAGCATCCTTCAACTCTGCTTCTTTCTCCTTAACTCTAACGACGAACATCTGCCTCATTTCGTCTTCTTTCTGTTGAAGTTCTTGGAGATGAGTCGATCTCTTTGCTTCAAAAGTCTGCTGGAAACTTACAGGCTTATTTTCGCTGTCTACGTCGCTGAATCCCATCTGTAAAAGAAATTAAATTAATTCAAGCCCAAATTCTAGCTTCTCTAAGAAAGTTGAAGGCCAATAAGTCACCTGTTCGAGTCTCTTTTTGCGATACAGTTCATAATGTCGGCAGTGAGTCTTCTCCCTCATGTCTTCCATGTTTGTTCTAATCAGCATTTCACGAAGTTTAACAAAATCGCAGTGAGACTCGTTCTCGACTGTAAAAATAACACTTTTCTTAAACAAAAATCGATTAAAGACTGGGTTCTCCTATTCTAAACTAAGATCCAGGAAGGTAAGATCACCTTGCACAGTTCCCCATGGATACTGGCGAGACCTCATCATCTTGTTTCCGACTCTAACAAAATCTGTGCTTCCCACAACAGCGAAAGGAACGTGGGCATTCATTGAGGTGTTTACATCTGTTACACTTTCGTCATCAGTCGGAAATTGGTAGATATGAACTCCGTTGTTTTGTAATTCGGATATTATTTTACTCTGAAAAAATAAACGAGATAAAATTAATGATTGGACTTTATTTCCAGGACAGATTTCAAAGCCCCCCTTATGACAACGAACCTTAAATTTCTGTAATTCAGTCTTCGAAATTGTATCAGCCTTTGCAATTATTGGAATGATGTTGACCTTGGTATCAAGTTTCTTCATGCAGACCAGATCGATGGATTTCAGCCTGTGAAAATTCATTATTTGATGAATAAAGAAGAAAATGGAACATCTTTCTGTGATAATGAATAGATAAGATCATAACTGACCCATGCCCAGTGGGGCAAATGAAGTATAGACAAACGTGAGTGCGACTATCATGATAAGTGGATAGTGAGCGTTTGATTTTGAGTTCCTCCTGAAGATAAGCCTCGAATTGAGCATCGATGTAATCAACAACAGCTTTGAAGCTGTCTTCCTTGTTGATTTGATCCCCATATCCAACGGTATCGACGATTGTCAATTTCAAACGAACGTTGCTTTCCTGCAGCTCGTATGTATGAGCTTTTAGCTTGACCGAAGGCAAGCTGTGAGGACTTGGCGTAGACTCGAAACTCGTGTTAAAAAGTGAATCCATTAGGGTGGATTTTCCGAGCCCAGTTTCCCCTGGAATAAAGACAAGAAATTGAAAATAGAACGGAATACATATATCAATTTTATCACATAAAATATTTTGTTTCTTCAAATTTTCAAATTCATTTGAACGCTACTCACCGATGCATAGAATGTTGAATACGAATCCATTTTGCACTGATTTGTTGACCAGCTGATCAGGGAGACTGTCGAAACCGACGTGACCGGATAGTTTGAGGTTACGAAGCGAAGATTCGAGCTGAAAGAACGAATTTATCATCTTAAAAAATTATTCTTTCAAACAGAATAGCGGGTTTTGATAATATTCTACGTAAGGTAGAGGGATTATTGTGACAGGAAGCCCTGCTGTGTCAAATCTTCGCGCTAGGAACCAACGCCCTTTATATATACCGTTAGATATCTGTACGTATAGTTGACATTCACGATATTTTATGCGCGCATTATCGAGCCGCGAGATTGAATCAACCTTTAAACGAGGATATATAACATCCTACACACACTATGCGATATAATAAAGTGAAGTTTAGCTTACCTTAGAACGCTCTACTTCTACAGCAGCCATTTTTAATGACAGTAGGGAGATTCGGAATTAGTTTGTAAAGCATGCGCTGTCCCGGGTCGGGATTGGCTAAGAGAATACGAGACACACGTGTGCATAGACTTGTCGATGTGTTGGTAATACTAAAGAATGGAACAATGTCCAAATATTGTTGTCGACTGTTAGTATTCGTATAGGGTAATAAAAAAGTTGATAAATATGACGTAATTAAAGACCCTGTATAAACGAACAAGTGTTATTTTATTAAAATTCTAAATAAATAGGGATTGGTATTATTTTTATTCTCAACCTCTCACAGGGCGGGGAATAAAGTTTTTGCTATAATATCGTGCGCGAGGCGGTAGGTAAAGGTCTGGTGATTTTTTGGTCTGTTCGGTTGGTAGGCTGCTCATAACAGTATCCACTTTCCAACATGGCAGATCAATTTGTGTTGTATTATCATGTGACGGTGAAAAACTCTCACTAACGAGCTTGATTGTGCTTCGATATTTGTATATTCTGGTTTAAAAGTTAATTTATTAACTGTGTACCGCGATGGCGGACGTTAAAAATCCACCATTCAGTGACATAAAAAGACCCGAGGAGGTAGTCGCGATGGCGATGAACGATAGCCTGAAATTCGCCGTGTTGATCGGGCTGATTGAGGTGGGACAGGTGTCTAATCGCGAGGTGGTCAACACCGTACTTCATTTGGTAAGTTATCGGATTAAAACCGGCATATTTTTATCATTTAATATCCTGTAGGTAAGTTAGGTAATTCATTTATGCATCTCGACGTGTTTAGCGGTGACGTTTATCGCTCCGTTTCTTACTCTCAAAATTACTCGCAACTGTCAAAACCCGTTTTAATCATATAAAATACTAATGAAATTTTGACAGATGGAACAAGAACGATGAATTGTAGGTGTTTCTTATCTCTCAATATCCGAGAGTATATATGAGAGGATTATTCCTCACGGTTACACCCCCTTTCTCATTTCTTCGTAACAGTTTAAAGCCGATTAGATCCTCGACTTTGTGAATCGCAATTTGCACCCGGCGATACGTAATTTTCGACATAACGTTAAGTTTAAGTTTCTTCTATGCGTCTTTTTATTATTTCAGGGTTATTTAATGATCCAATAAATTTATCATTTCCCATTTACGGAAATATTTCATATCTTTAATCGTCGTTATTTGATTGGTAATTTTTCTTATGAATTATAAATTTTTAAATCGTTCCAGTTTATACCGTACTCGCCTCGATATAAAAATTATGAATTTATTTAATAAGACGAGAAGGCGCAAAGAGAAAAAGAAAATAATCTCAACAATGATAACGTCATCATTTAAATCTATTCCGAAACACTGCGTCGCAGTAATATCGTATATAAAATATAAAACGGATTGTAGAGAATAATAATATCCATACTATAGATATGACTTATTGTCAAACGTAATTATATAGTTATAATCATTTCGTAACTACGGTTTAACACCAGTTCGAAATACGGTTACGTGTTATAATTATTACGTAGTTAATCGATTGTTAAGAGAATGAGTGGCCACGACACAACTACGACCGTATTTTACCGTATTGCACGCGTCTAATACGTTCTTTAAAACGCACCTAACATAGACATGTGCATAAATGCTTAGTAATATTAAAAATAAGATATCAGATATTATTCTGCGGTTTATCATCGTCGTTTTTCTTATCCTTATGGCTCATCATCTTATTTATTATTATTATTTTTAGAATCTTTAGAATTTTTTTTTGCATCATTATAAGTATACGAGAGTTATTATAATATATATATACGTATCACGTATGTATGTATGGATAAAGCTGATCAAACACTACAGTTTCGAAGTGAGTTGATCTACAATCGAATTACTATTATATTACTGTGTCAAAAAATGATTAAAATTGTACCATGTGATATCAAAGAAACGCGGTTTTTGTGGACGACAAAAGTTATACGTTTTAACAAGAATGAGAGAAGAAGTGGTGGAAAGGGAGGCGTTCATATCTTGGGGTGCTTATTATATGGTCTCGTTGTCGTCCCTTATTCCTCTCTCTCGTTCTCTCTCTCTCTCAGGTATATACGTACAGAAGTAAAGTAAGGTGAGGTAAAGTGAAGTGAAATGATGACACAGATATCTTCACTTCTTTTTTTTTGTTTTTATACTTTTTTAATAAAGCGTTCTTTGATTAACCGACGAGTATTACGTGAGCGAGGAGGATCAGTACATAGAGTTAACTGATTTGCGCGACTCTTGCCTCAACGAGTATTTATACCCGTGTCAAACCTTCGGAAATATATTTTATGTTTATAACTATTTTCTTTTTTTTTTTTTTACATTTTTTTTTAACGCTTTTATTTCAAATAGGTTTATAATAGGTCAGCCAGGAATATAATCAAGATCAAGGGGTTCCTTTGTTTATAATGTATCGGTAACGTTTCTTCAACGTCAACGTTCGATCGTTGCTCAGGGTAGTTCATACCTATACATAATATACATATATCTATACTCCTGTTTGTTTTCTCGCTTCTTTCGCTTTGTTCATACAATCGCTTTTACCCTTATCCGTCAAGGGCCAACCTTCAATCTCATCACACATTCACGATATTTTATATCAAATATTATTATGCTTATTTTTTTCAGCTTTTTTTATTTTCTTTTCAGGGTGGTTCTTGGTTTGATCATTTTTGAATTTCTATGCTCTCATGAGCCAGGATGTTTCTATATATGTACATAGAAATTTAGCCAAAATCCCAGGTTCTTATATTAATTTTAATTGCTGCCCCAAAGCTTTCGAATTTTCATATTCGATTAAAACACGATTTGTGAAATTTCGCGGTTAATTTTTTTTCTCCCTATTAAAGTATAGCTACGAAAAATCTGAAACTTCGTACACTCATTACCTGTGGTAGTTGATATCCCATGAAAATTCGACAAATTTTCAATGATATAATTTTCGGAGCAAAAAAAAAAAAATCCATATCTGTTAATTACTAAAAAATGTTTTGTATATATTTTGAAACGATCTGGCCTAGGGGAGTATTGAAAATCGAATATGACTGAATTAGGTACCGCGATCTAATGCATATGTAGAGAATATACGAAAAGCTATACTGTTTCGAGAATATTAGATGATCTCTATAACCACTGGGAGTCTTATACACTCCTAACAAAAATTAGCGGGCCACCCAATTTTTGTTTCGAAAAATGTTCGATTTCAAAGGCTCGTAATTCGGCGAAAAATTGACTTAGCGAGTCGTTTGTAAAAGCATTTCAAAGCTTGAAGCTTCATCTTTCAGATGCTCACTTTCGATTGCGTTTATGTTCTTTCTGTCTTGAGTTATGGTCCCTTGAACCATCTCGTGCCAAATTTGTGTATTGATGTTCCAACTTCAAAACAACGCACGGGGTCGGTCAGTATCGGAATTTTGATTTCAAGACGGTCATTTTGAAGCTTCGAATGTCCTCTACAAAACTTTTTTTTTAAAATTGCTCTACGATTTTTTTTCGTAAAGTTATGCGTTGCTGAAGCAAAAATGGTCTTTCAGTTTTGGATCGCATGCCCTGGGCGAAGGAGTCCTCGTATCGAGGTTCCCAAATATGGCTTTTGAAGCTAAAATCTTCATCTTTCTGAAATTTCATTGCAAATTTTATTCGGTGACGTTTCCAAGCCATGATCACCATCCAAACCAGACCCTCCGAACCGCGAAATGGAAATTCGAACTTTGACCTCAGGTAGCACGCGCAAAAATAGCGACACAGCTGGCCCAAGGTTGGAACTTCAACTTTGAAGTCTTTCCTTGGAAACCATATCTTGGAATTCGCTCTACGATTTTTGTTCGTAAAGTTATTCGATTTTTAGAATATACGGACGACTTAAACCGTACCTTCGGCATTAGCATCACTTGAAGTGGTGGAATATTCACGAGATCGGTACGACCATGCATAGAAATTGCACCACAGATCATTCGGAGCCACCCCCGTATTCGTGAATTTCAGTACAATACAATTTTAAGAGCTGTATTTGACAATAAGTAGTGAAGTCCGCGTCAAAACCAATAGACAATATGGTCAAGGGCAACAAAGGTCGCGGACTAAAACAATTTAGCGTACAAGCACTGAAGACTAAGGTTGTTCACATTATTTTACAATGGATTCACCAGATCGTCTCCATTTGTTTTGATGCCAACTTCACTACTTATTGTGAAATATTGCGAACCACCTCAGTTGGTCTGTAGACAACACGGAGAATTGATGCCTATGACACTCCAGAATAAATATTGCAGCAGGCAGTAGGAAAAAATTTTACAAATTTTGAAAGTCTCAAATGCCAAAATGCCCATACGCCACTTGACCGAAATCGAGGTGGTTCGTCTCGTTACTCTTCTCCAGGAAGGGTACTCTCAACGCGCTGTGGCTCGGCGAATCGGAGTCAGTCACTCCGTTGTTTAGAGGGCTTTGGCTCGTTATAATGCAACTGGCGAATTTGGTAGACAATCAGGTCAAGGGCGACCAAGAATAACAACTCCGCGAGAGGATAGGCGTATCGTCAGAAACGCCGTTACTAATCGTACCGTTACGACTAGAGAAATCCAACATGAATTTGACCTTCATCACCACCGCCGCCTCTCTTACAGTACGATACAAGGCAGATTGAGGAATGCTGGATTGAACGCGCAAAGACCGGCCAGAGGTCCTTCTTTACTTCCTCGTCATCGCCAAGCTTGTTTACAATACGCACGACGATACGTGAGATGGTGTCAAAGACAGTGGAATCGCGTTTGGTTCAGTGACGAATCGCGGTTTACTCGATATGGTAATGACGGACGTGTACGTGTTTGGCGTCGCAGAGGACAACGGTATCAGCAAAACTGTTTCGTACCAGTCCACGCATACGGGGGTGGCTCAGTAATGATCTGGAGGGCAATTTCCATGCATGGTCGTACCGATCTTGTAATTATTCCACCACCCGGACTGACAGCTCAACGATATATCGCCGAGATTTTGAGACCCCATGTTCTCCCAATGCGGTTGCAGTATGGACAAAATTTCGTCTTTATGCAAGATAATGCGCGATCTCATACGGCAAGAGTCACACAACAATTTTTTCTAGAGAATGACATTACCCTTCTTGACCACCCGGCTGTGAGTCCCGATTTAAATCCAATTGAACACGTGTGGGATATGGTTGGACGAAGGTTGAGACAACGCCGCATACAACCGGCAAATTTGGCTGAGCTGGGCCAAGCTTTGCGCGAAATTTGGCATGGGATGCCGCAGTATCTTATTCGGAACTGCATCAATATGACGGAAAGATGCCGTGAAGTGATTCGGCAAAGGGGTGGAAACACGCGTTATTAATTGTGATCTGCATCAAATTTCATCTTTAGATCCCCCACAGGTCGGTTCACATACGCACACACACACAAATACACTCACACTCAAACACGTACCAGAGAGGGTTTGGAGTCACAAAATATCGTGGTAGTGACGAACCATGGGATACTGATCTCTGGTACGCACACAAACTCACACACGTTTACACACGAGGTGTAAATCCTACCAGGCAACCTCCACGCGGTACACTTTAAGTAATGCTAATGCCGGAAGTACTGTTTAAATCGTCCGAATGTGTTAAAAATCGAATAACTTCACGAAAAAAAATCGTAGAGCAAATTCCAAGATATGGTTTCGAAGGAAAGACTTCACAGTTGAAGTTCTAACCTTGGGCCACCTGTATCGCTATTTTTGCGCGTGCTACCTGAGGTCAAAGTTCGAATTTCCATTTGGCAGTTCGGAGGGTCTCGTTTGGATGGTGATCATGGCTTGGGAACGTCACCGAATAAAATTTGCAATGAAATTTCAGAAAGATGAAGATTTTAGCTTCAAAAGCCATATTTGGGAACCTCGATACGAGGACTCCTTCGCCCAGGGCATGCGATCCAAAACTGAAAGACCATTTTTGCTTCAGCAACGCATCACTTCATGAAAAAAAATCGTAGAGCAATTTTAAAAAAAGAGTTTTGTAGAGGACATTCGAAGCTTCAAAATGACTGTCTTGAAATCAAAATTCCGATACTGACCGACCCCGTGCGTTGTTTTGAAGTTGGAACATCAATACACAAATTTGGCACGAGATGGTTCAAGGGACCATAACTCAAGACAGAAAGAACATAAACGCAATCGAAAGTGAGCATCTGAAAGATGAAGCTTCAAGCTTTGAAATGCTTTTACAAACGACTCGCTAAGTCAATTTTTCGCCGAATTACGAGCCTTTGAAATCGAACATTTTTCGAAACAAAAATTGGGTGGCCCGCTAATTTTTGTTAGGAGTGTAGTACAGGTATATGAATTTCTATCGAAAATTGATAAATTGAATAAAACACTGCACCCTCATTGTTGTTCAGCTAGTAGTAGGAGGCGCGGCTGTTTACGGAGGACAATATTTCCAATATTCTTACGCGATCGCGAAAGTGACTTACTTATAGGTATACAATATATGTATATGTATATATCTGGATATACACGTGGGTATATTTTCCCCAGAAAATTCTTACATGTTAAGGTATATGTATATAGGAAATATACCTACACATATTTATACGGTATTTTTGGTTCTTCTTCTTTTTCTTCTTCTTCTTCTTCTTTCGCTTTCATTTTATTTGACCAATATTATAGAATATATGTATAGTAAGTATATAAGGAAAAGCTAAGAAAAATATCCTCTTACTATACGCACGCGTTGACCTGTATGTATTAGATTACGTTACGTGACGATAGATTAAGTTGTGTAACGGGTGTTATAACATTAGAGTAAAACCAAAAAGAACAAAAAGCAAAAAAAACAATGGAAAAACAGGATAATTAACTATGAAAATTGTACAGGATTTTTGTTTATATATATATATACACATATTGCGTACATACATGTATATGTAATAAAAAAAAACAAATATATATTTATGTTTAAAAACGAATTTTGATTTTTTATTTCATATTTTGTAATCGGTATAATTTCGTTTTTATTATTAGGTTTTCGCACAAGTTTTGCGTTTCTAAGGAACAAAAACAAAATAAATAAAAAAACAGGAATCGAATGCTTTGGGCACTGCGCTTTTTCTTTTTTTCTACGAGGTATATACAAAAATAAGAAAAATAGAGAAGGTTAACGAACGTTTTGTATTTTTTTTGTTGAAACTTTTACGTATAGCTGTACATGTGAAGGTATATAAGGAAAGCGCAGAGAACTGGAATTTATAATGATAATAATAATGATGATGATAATGATAAAGTGAATAAAATTTTTTTAGAAGTAAAATGAAATTTTGTGTGGATGTAGAGTTGGATTATATACTTTACCTACTTATACAACAAAAGTTCTAAATATTCTATTAAAGTTGAAAATTTAAACCAACCGCAATTAATTGCTGTTGTTCTTGGTCTTGTTCTTCTTGTTTTTCTTCTTCTACTTCTTCTTCTTCTTCTTCTTCCTCTTGTTCTTCTTCATCTTGTTGACATTTATGTACCCAAAATAATAATGTTAATAATTAATAAGGTTTTAATTAACCCAAATTTATCGTGTTCACTGGGTGTGATATTTCAACACAAATATTAGTCTAGTGAATGAGGGAAATTAGTTACTCTAAAATTCTCGGTTTGTTATTCATTTATTATTCAGAAAATCGAAACTACTTATATATTATTTGTACATACCTTATATAATATACCACATATATATATATATATTTCAATGGTAACATATATCAAAGAATAAATATATTTTATTTATTTCGTTGTACCTATATTATTATTTTAATTCTGTATACAAAAAAACAAAAAAAGAAAAAAAAGAAAAGTAAAAATTTATTCAAACGATGTATGTATGTACTTACGAATAATACCTGATTTCAAATAGAAAGAAAATAAAGAAAAATTAAAATCAACGTTTTATTTTTTTCTTCTTTCTTTGTATGATGCAATGACGTTCGATATTTTACCATTTTTTATTATCGTCATCTCAGTTGAAAAATCCGCTAGTATACATATAAGATAAGCGTTGTTACGTTATCGGAGTCTCCTGCTTAATCATCGTAATCTTATCTGGGTAACATCGTGCGACATGAACTATAGGTATGTATTCGGGTACTCGTATTATATTATAGTACTTAGGCGGCTCAGAAATATCTCGTTTGGAGTAATAATGCTATGCTTACCATAGAAAGGGGACATGGGTTAAATGAATATGTGTATAAAACGAGAAAAAAACAAAAAAATCAGAAATCAAAAATACCATGTCCCATCACGAATCAGGGAAATATCATACGGGAAGGGTTGATATTAAAAACCGATTACCAGGGTCAGATTTACGGTGAAGTAATCACAAAAAAGGAAGAAAAAATTAAATTTTTATGTTTCAAACACGTGCGTTGTTATACTAGATAGCTACAATTATTTATCTATTGTGATTCTAATATTGATCTTAATTATATAAATTTTTATAGTCAATCATTTCGACCTTGTAATAATTTCAACCCTAAGCGGAAATTATTACTTTAAAATCTTAATTATTATTCACGTTATTATTACGCGGTAATCATATACGTACACCTACTACATACGTGCGATATTATATGAATAATATTGATAAAATAATAAAATTTTCAAACTGATTATACAGTGTTGATTATGTATATGCATAAGGTGTGGGGGCTTTTTTTTTTTTTTCATTTGAAATAAAAAGAAGGTGGTGAATGCTGATAGAATAAATTAATGAAATAAATTTTTTTATTATATTTACCGAGTAATAAATTTTCCTGTTATTTTTTTTTCTAATGTTTTCCTATCGGTGTAAGGTTTTGCTTTGCTGCCTTTGCTATTATTATTATTATTATTATTTGTTTTATTATTATTGCTTTATGTAGGAAAGGTATAGTCTTATCGTTAGCTTAAGCTCAAGAATATCCTAAATCGAAGAACCCTTAAGCCTTTGCTCTCTCTCACTCTCACTCTCATACCTATTTCTCTACTTCTCTTTCTCTTACGCGTATCTCCCCCCCCTACTTTAAGGCAAACCCTTATTCTCAAGGGATGTCGGGTTGCCTGCTGCCTGGCTACCGCCTAGTATACTCCTGGCTGGCTGCAGCCAGGAGGGCTTAATAAAGTTCGCGCGTAGATGTTTGACGGGCTGCGGATTCAACATCTCCACCCTTGAGAATCGTTGTTTTATCATTTTATATCCATTACAAGAAGACAATAATAATAATAATGATAAGAATAATAATAATATTAATGATAAGAATAAGTAGAAGAAGAATCGAAAACAGAAGAATATTTTATACTTAAAAAATGGCAAAAACTTCGTCTAGTTTTTAAGTTAATTATTTTTTTTTCATACTTAATGATTATAATTAACCATCGTCTTATCCTTTTCTTTAAATATATATAATTTTGCGTGACAATATAAGAAACCTTAATACTCTCTTAGTGCTACTACTGTTCTATACAGCTTCTGTTTCCAATACTATGCCCCTTTAACTAGGGGTTGAAATCTTTTTAATAAAAATTATAACCGTAATTACTGTAATTAAATTTCGGAACTTTGCTCGCCGCATATTGCTGTTCCGAGTAAGGGCGACCGTTTATGTTGGTATATAGGTATACGTCTTTATAATACCTATAGGTATACCTGTATGCACGATCTTTATAGGTGTATATATATATAACTACTTTCTGCTATTAAGTTTTCCCTGGCCACCGCAAAATCGATAAGGTGCTGATATTGCGTTGGGATTTTTTATCGTCTATTTTCTGCTTTTTTCTTTATTTTTTTTCATCTATTTATTTATTTTTCTTAACTAATTTACCAATTTCATAATATTACACAAGTCTTCGTGTTTATTTATGTAATTTATTTTAGTACATTATAGGAAGAGAGAACGGGGAAAAGTGGGCATCTCCGCTGAAAATTGATAAAAAAACAAGAAAATCGATTTTTTTTTTCCAGGAGATTCTTTTTTCTTTCTATTTCTATATCAATTTTCAGCTGAGGTTTCTACTCCGTCCTGAATTTCCCCGTATTTTCATATATCCACATGCTGTGAAAGAGAAATCAAATATGAGATTTTCAATATTCTGAACAATTTTGAAAAATAGTAAATAAAAATGAAAAAATAAAAAATATATCAATGAAATCACGAAGAAAATCGATCCTGTATAGTATGTGCAGTAAAATGTTCGCTGTCTATATTTCGGTCTGTCAATTGAAAAGGAAAAAAAAAAAAAAAATGAAAAATCAAAAGGCCAATCACTCCGTGCACGCGGGTGATTTGATCAAAGCAAATGCACATATATATCTACTGGTTCTGGTACTGTTCCAGTAAAATATACATACATCTCGTATAATAATGCCGCAGTGGCACAAAGGTTTACGCTACAAATACAAGTACAATTCTCCAAACGCTATATAGGTATTGATCCTAGGCTATTATTACAGTTTTATCTACCAACATATGTATATATATATATAAGGTATATAGAGGTATGGGATAGAATCGTCTAATACAGATACACGCACACGTGTGTATGAAATTGTTATGGGATTATCATTACGAACTAAAAAAATAAAAAAAAAGGAAATTGCAAAAAATTAAATTAAATGCAGTGTAATATTTTGTCATTACTTTCGAAAATCTCGAGCCTCTCGTTGGGTCGAATTATTATGTAATAAATAATAATTTTAGTTTATACTGACTGCGGTGAGATGAATACTTTTTTTTTCAAAGTATAGAGAAATTTGAGGGTGTATAGCACAACGCGATATATATTTTCATATAATAGGATATATATTATCACGATTCGCAATCATTTCGGATAAAGTATATCTTGTAATAAATTGAAGGATGCATCCCGCTGTGATCTCTGCGGGATTTTGAATATATATCTATATATGGTATAGGACTAGGTACTACATACACTATATCTAGTTATGTATACGTATTATATATTATCCGATCGTACCCTGCGGTTCTTTTATTTCTTTCTTCGACCTTTTCGATCCTTTGGGGATCCTATTCAAAACCCCTTTTATGCTAAAGAAACGCCGTCTGTCTAACCCTAAGTTCTCGAAATGGAAAATCGCATTTTTTTCTCTCTCTCTCTCTCTCTCTCTCTCCATACATCTGTATAAGTATATTATATAGAATCGCGATTACAAATGTCGATAGAAAAAAAAAAAAGAAAAAAAAAAAATTCTCACATTTTTTTAATAGATAATTTTCTTTTTTTTTCCGGATTTTCTCCGCATTTTTTTCCCCCTACTACCTACATACGAATCCTTTTCACACTTGTCACTTTTTTTTTTTTTCTCTCCCTCTCTCTCTCTTGAGATCGTGAAGCCGCATGAGAAAATAGGCGAAGGGTGTATAGTAGTAGCTTGCGAAAGATGGAAGGCTGGATCGAGGGCGAAAAAGCATTGATGCAAGAAAGGTTACGCCCTTACGACTATACATACATACATATATACATATAGTATATTTATACTGATACCAGAGTCGAAAATCAAGATCCTAGAACACGCTAAGCGAGTTGAATTTATCCTTTATCATGCAAACGCGGTTTATATATCGATTCTTTAAAGCGAATAGGTATAGAAGTCATTGCTAAAAGGTAGAATTTAGAATTAAGGATCAAGGACGAGGCCGCGCGAACCCTTCATAGAGAAAGAGTAATCGATGAGACCTGCGTATTGAAAATATTACAATAACTTAATGCAAAAATTTATTTGATCAATTATCAAAATCTTCAATGAAGTCGATTCATTCGTTGAATTTCATTTGATTCTCAAAAGAAAGAAGCAAAAAAAATAAAAAAAATACATTCAGAGTCATTTGGAACATTCAAAAAAAACAAAAATATGGTTTTTTTTTATCAATATTTTCCCTCGATTGTTCCACTTTATTCTGGTCTCCCCTACATGTTATTCGAGCATGTGATCGTTTTACTACGATAACGGATAACTCGACGATTCACCCCAGTCTGTAAGTACATATATATATATATATTTTGGTAATTAATCCCGTAGCATTAGCAGCGAATTTCTATAATTAAATCAGTCGTCGGTGTACAGGCGATTACGAAATGATAAGTGAGGTATAGGTCGATAACCACGTGGGTTTACTCGTTACATCACATACTATACCTATATTAGTTATATATATATATATACATACACATGTGCGTATAGATCGAGGGTACATTATATAGGTATGTGTTTCGTCGTCCTGTGTACAATATTATGATATCCATATATGAGGGAAGGAAGAAGACGAATTTCCGGTGTTGGAAAAAAAAAAGGGAAATATGAAATGTGAAATGGGAAATGGGAAATGGGAAATGGAAAGAATGGTTGTAACATGAGTTGTAGTAATAATGTTCGCAGGATATAAGTTTGTGTGTCACTGGACCCTGACGCACCGTTATTTCTTTCAATTTTTTTTTTTTTTTCCTATATATTTCGTTTCAAATGTACGTGAATTCCGTCTTCATCCCTCAGGGTATACATGAACAGTATTTTCATTCTCCCAAAAGCAACGTGTAGCGTTTTTGTGCGATAAGAAAATTGATTTTTTTTTTTTTTTACTTTCTCTTAAATCAATGAACGAATATAAATGACAATTAAATGAATAAATGACGAGAATTCAAAATTCACTTATCTAAGAAAATTAGTCGAGAATAAAATCCGTATAATACACAGTGTGTTAGTTCATACAGGAAATAAAAGGACAATGTGTAAAACAGGAAGAAAAAAAAACGACAATATAATATCCCATTCGTGATATATTCTCATACTAAAACCAGGCAAAAGTGTAATAATAATAGTAATAATAATAATAATAATAATAATGATAATAATAAACTTCTGGGTTAGTCAGTGGCACGGGGTGGATGTAAAGTCTAACTCTAAACGGGTGTGTAAAAAGTAATCAAGTCTAATTAACTCAGGGGGGTGAATTTGATGCAAGTTATTTTTTTCTCTTTTCATTCTTTCTTTTTTATATCACAGTGTCTCTCATATCTTTACATCTGCTAATAATAATAATAATAATAATGAATGAATGAATGAATGAATAAATAAATAAATAATATACACGTGTTGTATAAGTAAACACACACCCACACACCTATATGAATAATATTCGTACAGGTATATATACGTATGTACATACGTGATAATTAATAAAAATAAAGGAAAAATTCTTCTCATTACGAGTAATTAACGGGAGGTGCAGCTTTTATTTTATTTTTTTCTTTTTCACACACGAGACGGTTTCCGCACCTGTTCAGGTGATCTCTCTTACACTACCGTACAATATAAGGGTTGCTCGACTATAACTGGGTCGCACGTGAGGGTCGCGTGGTTCGTTGGCCAACCACCCACCTACCTACCTACTCACAGCCTCCACAACTCGATGTTTCCAACCGCTATACCACTAGCTTGCCGTTCATACTGTAGCCAGTAGTAGTAGTAGGTGCTTAGTCAGACGCCTGCCGACCTAATGCTGGTCATTACTGTTAGTCGCGAACGCCTAGGGTCAGGGTACTAGAAGGAAATGGACATCCTCGTGGTTCCCGACCCTCGATGCGTTGCTTTATGTCTTATAATTAGCCATTGTTTCAAAATTCTCTTTATTTTTTGTTCTTTTATTTGTATTTTTTTTGAGTTTATTCATTTCTTTTTCTTATTGGCACGTACATAGTATACATCACAAGTGTATAAAAGGTGTATAAAATTCTATGAGAAATCGATGTTCTCCTCTTCTTTCCTTTCCTTTCTTTTATTTATTTATTTCTTTTTATTATTCCCTCACGTTTCGTTTCGTTTCGATTCGTTTCGTTTCTTTTCTTTTCTGTTCCTTCCAATCTTCGGGTATGAATAGAAGCGTGGAATACTCGTGTCCATATACGATAGGAAATATTGCTTCTCCTGTATGAATAGAAGTGGATTCAGGGTGGGTGATAGACCGTTAATTCATATCTCTGTAGGTATATAGATATAGGATTAATATATCATATATGCAGATAGGTAATATAACCTATGTATACCCCATTCTCCACACTCAACATTACACACTTTACAGTACTATATGATATGCATATTAGAGTCGTATGAGAGATCGTCTATAGGTATAAGGTACCACCGTCGATTCGATTTCAATAAATCATCAAGCCACGCTTATACCTATACATATACGGCTATATAATATGCTCTATGCAATACCTCTTGGTTTAGTTAAATTTGATTACATTTCAACCCGACTATATATATACACTCATAGACGACTTATCAATATATTAGGTTCATTGGAAAATACGAATTTTCCTTCGTGATAAAGTTTTGATCATTTTGATTTGGATGAACGAAAAACGGATGAAGAATAACTAAAATTGGAAGAAATAAAAAGAAAATAAGAAAATAAAAAAGGGGGAGAGAAAGTCTGAACTTTTTGTTCTTGTATTAGTATTATAAATCTTGTCTCTATCCGAGGTAAACCCTTCCTTTATTTTTCTTCTTCTACATGTCTGCTTTTATGTCTGGATTTTGTCAACCATTTCAAAAAGCCCAGTTGTTCTGAGTTAAGAGAAAGAAGAAGAAAAAGGAGAAATGCTTTTCGGAGACTACCACTTGCCCTTTGATATAAAAAAGCACGATATTTAATGTCCTAGTTATTTTGATAGGACTTATAGCGATTATATCTACAAGGGATTTTGTTTTATCGTAAATAATGAGCTTATGGGGGTTGGTGAAGTAAATTTTACCTGATATAAGAGGCTCTTAGCTTCGGAGGCATATCATCTATACTGCTGGATCTATACACCGATTTATATCGACGTGGTAGAAATACTTGTGATTATTTTTTATCCATAAGAAATATATATAAAAAATTAAAAAAAATAGAAAAAAAAAGGAGAGAAGAGAGAAGAGAAAAGAACGCGTTTTTTTATGTTTTACTCTGCACTTCGAACCAATGACCAAGAAAAACCCTTTCTGATCCGGTGTCCAGAAAAAGATGAAATCCTTACTCACTAAACTTTCTCGATTCCTTGCTCTCTCCACTCTTGGGACTCTAACCAGCTTTTTATATATCTCCAGCTTTCTCGTGGAAAAACATTTTTCTATTTATAGACGAAAAGCCTCCGGCTCTTATATACTCGGCTGACTTGTATATATATATACGTATACGTATATACGTATGGGGGATTTGCAATCGGTTTTAGGCGCCACGTCGCCGTGTTGGCGCCGTAACAAAATTGCTCGTAAAAGGTACGATCAAAACTGGCGGAACCTGCAACGGATGTTTCGACTCCGTTGAGACTACGTGTGTGTTTGTTAGGTATTTTTATTTTTTATTTTTTTCTGTCACAAATTCTCTCTCTATTTCACTCTGTATAGCTCTTTTCTCCCCCAATATATGGATTACAATGTTCTCTTTGTTTTTTTTTTGTTACATCTGGTATCAGTTTCCGCCTCCAATTAGACCAAAAAAAAAGGGGGAAATACTAAATTATCTGGATGTAAAACCCTGTTAATTTCAGTTCATTTGATTCGTTTTTAGGATACGGTATATATACCCGAATACATTGATGTTCATTAAAATGATGAAAAGTCATTTTTTCGACTATTGAATTCCGGTTCCAATTAATATCTCCGATACATATTTACCATCGATCTACTGTTTATTGGTGTAACTTTAACCCCCTAGTCGATAGGGTAAATGTCAGCGATGCTATATTTGCCCAGAAACTGAGACCAGACACCTGAGCGCCAAGGGTTGAAGAAGAAATTACGAGATAGAAAATATAACGGTATGAGGGAAAATTCGTAGCAAGGTCTGAGTGTCGTCATAGTATATAGTAAAATAGGTACGTATGTATGTACGTATGCTTTTTAAGGGTACGTGTTTTTATTCACAGCCGCTATATATGGTACGTATAACATTCTATTTCTCTCGCATCCAGTTCGCGGGGGCGTTCATATACATCAAGGAAATGCCAGAAGCCAAGAGCTGTGAACTTTTGTTAACGAACTTTAAGGTTTGGCTCACCACGAGCCTAATTTATCATTCTCCCTCCGCATATTGGAGGAACCCACCCTCCACTCCACTCGAATCTAGTATATAGGTATATATACACCTTCACTCTCAGCTTTTGGCTTCCAAGTCGCGATCCTTTTTCCGGGTACGAATAAAAAACAAAGAAACGAAAAAAATACAAAAAAAAAAAGTACAGGGCTTCTGGAAATTCTGCAGGTGTAAGTAATCGAGAATATCGCTAATACAAGGGTGTAAAATTTTCGCCAAATTTATCATGAAATTTGCTATCAAAATCGTCTTAAAAAAACTGGAACTAAAAAACCGTTCAAGTGCAAATAGACAGAAATATTAAAGTCTAAGCGCCGGGATCTAATTCGTTGTCGGAACTTTTCAACTGTAAACTTGGCCAGGTGGTACTTAGCTGAAGCGTGTTGGGGGGGTGTAAAGGTATAAGTGTACATTCTATGTATATCTATTTCATTCCACGGTTTCTGAGCTCGTGCAACACGGTACGTACCTACAGCACAGTATGTTGAACTTTAGAAGCGAGAGGTTGGGCTTCGGAGGCAGCCGAGTCTGTATGTATAGGGTAGTTGTTTCTCTTACCCTTATAGCTATACATATACATATACGTACACGTACACACATCTACCCAACCTAGGTGTAACCATCTTTGTCTAATTTTCCCCCTAAGAAATTCTCAAGTCTGACGAAGACACCTGCTGCTGGTTTTCCTGTAGCAGTATATACGAGGTAGGATAAAGTTAAACGTTGAACATCTGTACACCTCCTCAAGAGAAGAGTATAGAATAAGCAGAGTTGAGCTCAGCTGAGCTGAGCCGAGTTTAGCTGTGCTGAGTTTACCCCCTGAGGCAGTTATGTATAACATATAACATACGGTGAACAATATTGAAATAAGAAAATATTCATCGCACCGTGAGACAGAGAGAGAGAGAAGAAAATTTTTTTATAACTAAGAAAAAACGGAAAGAAATAATATAATATATATAAAAAAAATAAAATGAAAAAATCTTTGCTATCACAAAAGGCTGTAGAATAGAATTGCTGGTGCGGATCAAATTCGATCCCATTTTTTAATAATTGATCTCTTCTCTGAGGCTTGAGTCAGTTTCATTTCGTACTCTGGGGTTGCTACGTAGTCGTGCAGTATTATGAATATTGGATGCGAAGAGAGAGAGAGAGAGAAATAAAGGAGTAGAATTCTTTCAGCCTTTTGCCAAACGGGTAGATCCTACTATATCGTGAAAGGCAAGGTAAAAAAAAAAAAAAATAAGAAAAAAGAAAAAATAAGTTTCAGTTCAATCGCGAAAACTGAACTGACAAGCTACGCTAGGATATATGATGTTGTGTGGGTGTCAAGATCGTCGTTGTCACGTTTCTTCCCTTCTCTTACATTAGTAAATCTACGTATATGTACACATAGAGTGAAATATGAAATCTCTGTAACGACAATATAGAGCCAAGCTAGTGGGGCGCGTCAAGGCATTGTGTCCTCGAGTGCGCGGGAGTCGCTTTCTCGGCACGAGCGAAGCGGAGTCAAACCCCCCGCCATCCCTTAGTTTAGAAATCTTTATTCAAAGGGTAAGAATCGATGCTCAGACTTATAAAAAAAAAATTAACCAATTGTAATACATAATACGAATAACAACGTAAATAAAAATCTGCGAATCGCAAAACATTTTTTTGCAAAAAATTTCTTTCCCTCTTATTTATATTTCTTTATATCTTTATAGCGATTTCTGATCGATTTATCAACCGGCTAGTACATAAAATTGAAATTTCACACTCCCTGCTTTAACCCCCTGATTATGTTTATACGCATTTTCACTTATTTATCGAAAACGTTACAGCTGTGATGTAATTTTGTTCGTCCGAGGTCAGTGGACCGTTAAGAGAAAGATCAATACTTGAAATTTTCGTTAGTCCGTTGTCGCCGGTCTTCTTCTCGCTTCTGCACCACCAGAACCAGAACCAGCATCAGCACCAGGAGCAACCCTGAACGACCGCGACCGTGCGGGAGAAAAGTTTCATCTGGGTCGGGGGAGAGTCGGTCGCTGATATACTATGGCATGGTGTGTTACATCGCTGTTGCAAGGGGCTGCCTAGAATCGCTCGAGCGCGATTATGCCCAAGAGCTTTTTTTCGCTCCTTTTTTTCTTTAGGTTTTTTGATCGATCGATAACTTCTTTACATTACGACGTTCGCTCTCTGTCTCCTCAAACTGAATGAAAAACCGAAAAACAAAAAAATGAGTATTTTTTTTAGCTGGTCTGATTTTTTAAATTTAGATAACGAATCGCCGCAACACAGTGTATAGTTATAAGATGACCACTTCAAAGGTAGCTTGATGCTGCGGTTTGTACAGACAAGAAGTTTGCGACGCGAAAGCGACCACCACAATGTTCCGAATTCGTTTGAGACGATTTCTAATTTTTGGAAACGTTGAAGTTTAGACATATCAAATGCAGACAGCTTAAATGAATGAATATACACGTTGATTCCAAGTTTCGGAAATTTGGCTTTCGCAATTTTTACTTCGTTTTTTAAATCGGCTATGTAGACTTTTGGGAAAATGTTCTTCCCCCCGCAAAAAACTGTGAATCGTTTGTTTTAAAATTCTGAATTCTTAGCGATCGGAACTTTCAACTTCGCCCTGTCCCGTCCTGATCTCTTGCCTCTGGCCCCTGGCCCCTGCATACCCTGGAGATGAGGTATATAGGATGAGAGAACGACGACGGGGGAGCAGCACAGACTACTTTCGTATATATATATACGAACGTGGGTCGATACGGAACGTTCCGCTCCCTTCTGCACCCTGCGCCAGTGTGCCTAACGCTGCTGTCCCTAACCCCGTTTTCCCCTTTCATAACCCACCATCATCCCCTACCTGGCTATATACGACATACCGTGAAGCTCTTCGTCAACACTAATAATTGAGGAGAGACACGCTGGACGCTACTACTATGATATGCAGTAGCTGCAGGGTAGTTTTTATTTTGATTAATATTTTGGTTTTTTTCTTTCTTTCTTTCTTTTTACCAACAAAATACAAAAATTGTGAATAATTATATCATTTACCAAAATTTCTAATTGATTACAATTCAATTTTCAATAATATGATATCAGCATTCGAACATATCGTTTACTAAACAACTTTTTTTTTTTTAGATTTAGACAAGGACTGGAAAAAATAAATTTCAGGTATTTTCCATTTTCCAATTATTTGATGCTTGAATTCTTCCTCTTTTCTTTAGTATTGGTAGGAAAACTCGGTATTATATGTAATACCGTAAAAAACGAAAGGAAAAGAAAATAAATGAGCAAAGAAACGTTCGAAACTTTCGACAATCCTAATCGCTGTAAATCAACGCGTGTTCTAAAAACCGCGAGAAATCTATATACGAGCGATGTTACAAAAAATACCATGAATATATTATATATATTCAAACCTCGTCCCCAAAAAAAAAAAAAAAGTCAGAGAAAGAAAAATAGGGAACAAAACGTAAAACGAATGATAAAAACAGTAACAAAAAAAAAAAAAAAAAAAAAATAGAAATACACCGGTAAAAGAAGAAAAGTTTCATTTTCAACTGAAAAGCCTCTTCGTTCTTTTTCGTCCCTTTTCTTTTCGTGTATAGTCTCTTTGTTCTGCTTTTTTGCTTCGGAACTTGAACCCCGACCGAAAAATATTCGGTCATTCTTTTGCAGGGTCGAAGGTCGTTCCTTCAAGTGTCACTCTCATACGCATCACGTGTGTGTATTAGTTCTACTTTTTTTTTGGTCCTTTTCCTTTCTTTTTTCGGATTTCTTTTCTACCCTTTTTTCAGTCATTTGCAACACTGTTTGTTCACCAACCGCGTGTACAGTTTGAGGGTGAGAGAGAGATTGGACTGTTCCTTCCCTACTTTCTCTCCAGTATCTTTCTCTCTCTCTCTCTCCTTCTCACCCAGGAAATTCTTGGAACGGGGTAAAGTGGGCTTCCGGTTTGTTTATTCACAGGCACCTTCCGCTCTTTGCTTTCCATAAAACCCATCCGCGGACCCACACGACGGCACGCGGATTACCAAAGAGGCTCTATAGATAGGAAAGACCATATCTATATAGATTATATATACAATAGGGTGGTCCTTATTTGGGGTGTTGACGAATTTCGACAAGTGCGCCCCCTAGACACGTTCGAAATAAATAAAATAAAATGTGTGCGAAAACGGAGCGCTGTAGTCCAATTAGAAAACGTGCCTCTAAGCTCGTTTTGTTTTTCATTCGAATAACATGGGATTTTCAGACTACTTTAGTCATTATGTTTTTGAGTTGTCCCCGAGCACGCAAAAAATTCTTTTTTCACATAAATCTGTTGTTCATGGGTACAACTACGCGTACATTTTGTTACAAAACTTCACCAGGCCCGTGGACAAAAGCAAAAGATCATAAGCAGTATATTCTTCAGATAGTCTCGGAATATCGTAAAAGCTTTCCCGATCCAAAAAAACAGACGGTGATCAAAACATTTTAATTTTAATTATTATTTTTTAAAAAAGCATAAAGTGTAAACGATGTGTTTTGAAATATACTAATTGAAATAGATATTTTTTCCCACATGTACAATTACTTTTTTTTACAAACTTATGACGTAAATAAGACTGCCTTTTAATTGGTGAAATACTGTCAAACACCAAGCGACTAAAAACAGGTATTCACGTTGATCAATTTGCCGTTGTGCCCCGATATCAGGGGGATGGGGGGCGTAAAGGTTGTGATAACGACTTGTGGAAAAATATACGCGTAGTTGTACCCATGAACAACAGATTTATGTGAAAAAAGAATTTTTTGCGTGCTCGGGGACAACTCAAAAACATAATGACTGAAGTAGTCTGAAAATCCCATGTTATTCGAATGAGAAACAAAACGAGCTTAGAGGCACGTCTTCTAATTGGACTACAGCGCTCCGTTTTTGCACACATTTTATTTTATTTATTTCGAACGTGTCTAGGGGGCGCACTTGTCGAAATTCGTCAACACCCCAAATAAGGACCACCCTAATATACAAACTTTTCAAACTTCGCGAAGTAATATCCAAACCCACCCCCCGTCTTTGACCCACTGCTATACCCCCCGTTTACCCTACACTGAAGAATTATTATACTGCTACGGCAAGCAAATTTTGCGACCAAAAGTTTTATTACGAGGACTGGCTATACGTTCCCTTCTTCGGGGGCGAAGTACCCACTTCTCAAATCACTGCAACCCCTTCACTAGGCTATACCTTCGCACGTAATATTCATACATATGTACAAATTCTATGTGTTTTTCTTTTTTTTTCTTTTTTTATTATTCATTTATTTATTTATTTATGAAGGTGAGGATTTCTCTCCTTTTTTGATTCCTTAGGGACAGATTGCACAGGCATAGATATAATATATATTCATGTATATATGGGTGAAATCCAGAAAATATAAAGGATCAGGAATATAATGATTTGATTTAGTTTCATAGCTCGTAGCAGAGGGCAAGAAATTTGGCAAACAGGTAATTCCCAATCTTTGCTCGTTCTCGTTCTCGGGGGTGGGAGAGAGGGGGGCGACGATATCCTCTTTTTCTCCTAGTACATACACTATGTCGTAGGTTCTAGTTTTATATTGGATAGCCATATATCTGCAGGAGAACTGGTAACTGCTTCATAAATTTTCCATTTTTTGAGAGGTAGAGAATTTCTACTAGGTATACCGAAGATATCGAAACGAACACGTTGAAATTCAACTTCGATTATATAATATCGAGGCCAAGTGGATTTTCCACTAGCTTTATATATACATATATATATTTCTCTCTCTTTCTTTCTTTCTTTCTTTCTATATACTCGTACTGTAAATATATATATATTATCATCTACCATGTGATAGAAACTTTTTATTTTACAATCTTTTATTTCTTCTCAATTCCACTGCACTCAGCAGTATGAGATCAAAAGTATAATAAATTAAGAGATTTCGACGTATATGTATCAGATCGAATTTACAAATTACCTGAGGTTAACCTCGGGCTTACCATTTCCGTGAAATACGATTTTTTTCATATGCTTCTCCCTAGTAAGAGTCACGCGATGGTATTTATACACTCATATATGTCCTATGTGCTCGTGAAATCGATGGGATCAATTCAATCCGATAATTAATCGTTTTTTACTGGGTGATAGAAACGGAGTTACATTTTCTGTCCCATTTAGAAATTCGATTCAACTATTTTATCCTTTTCATTAAATTGATTTTTACACTCGAAATTCAAGAATGATAGAGAGTGTATAGGTACTTGATTCTATTCAATGTGAAATTCATTTAGTTTTCAATAGGTATAACGATATTCGTCTGGATGTAATTAACATATCTTCAATGGGTGTATGAAAATTTTATTTCCAACTAGTTCTTTTATAATAATTGGGAAACCTGTACCAAGAAATTGGATGGGAGTTAAAATTTTCGTATCAAATATATCGATGAAACATAATTCCGTAATGAATTTTGCTGAAATAGGTCCAACAGAATAAAATTTCGAACTGCTACCCCAGCTCTTTCGTACTTGATTTCAAAATAGTGTTAAATTTTGTGAAAAAGTTCGTCTCTTCGAGAAATACGAAACAAAACAACAACAAAATGTCGTCCAAATCTTACGAATGACATTTTTTCATCCCCTTTTCCCAAACCCCTGCACGATTTATATTGATACCAAATCTGAAAATGACTCGAAGTTATTTCCAAATCGTTAGAAAGTTTTACTTTTATTTGATGAAAAACTAAAATGAAACAATTAGGAAGAATAAAACGCCTTTTTGTGTTTTTTTTTTTTTTATCAAAATGTGTAATTAAATTTCACTCAACACAAGATCAAAGACGTTTATAACAGAGAGACATTGCAGTAACATATATCCATGCAACGCGAGACAACCTTTGACTTATACCCTCAAACGGAGGTATGAAGGTAGTTGCATAGAGTTTGTCGCTGAATTTCGAGGTCTCGACAACTCATAGCGAAATTAATTACAGTTGATGATGGTTCGGAGAAGACGGAAAGCTAATTCCATTGCATTGTACTGAAATTTAGATCTAGTTACATGCCGACTCATATTGCGCGTTTAGTTCTATACGTATTGCGATAGGATTATCACCAAAATTGTAATATAGCTTTTGAAATCAATATACATTCATATAATATGGGCCGGAGAAGTTTGAATCAAAAAAAAAAAAAAAAAAAATGGAATGCTCCTCGCATTTTGATCACGTTTCAAATATCTCTTTGCGTCAGAAATTTTAACTTCATTAGTACAAACTTCTTCAACTTATTTGCGACTATAATCCGAATGGATTTATCATAGTAAAAATGATTTTTACGTAACTGAGTTTAGTTTTGATATATTTAAGTTATGAATATTTTCGTTTAAATGAGAAGTTTTGAAAATTGTATATAGAACAGAGGCAGGATTACATCATGGTAGTCATCATCAGCAGTAATAAAGTTTAAGGAAATAAAACATCAAGTTCTTTGTCACAGGTTACGTATAAATGATATCATTATCGTAATTCACTCTTATCAAAGTACTCTTCAAGATTTCAAGTACCCTGTCCTTCTTGCATCTGTGTCTGTAATCTTAGATCTCGTTATCCACGACGAGTGAACCTACCTACCAAAGGGAATAAATTAAGGGAAGAGAGAAGAAGTTCCTTTCCGACAAGAGCTTTACCCGCGTGCTTACAGCTACAAGCTTTCTTGCCAAGGGTTGGAGAGTATGAGTCAGTTCGTTGCAGACAGGAGCTAAAGAACAGAGAATATAAAATGAAAGAAGAATAAAGGAAACGTTGGGAAATATAGAGAAAAATATAAAAGTATAATATGAATAAAGAAACAAGGGAGAAAGGAACAAGAAAAAAAAAAAAAAAAAAATTGAGGGGTAGAACATCACTTTTTATCAATACGTACGATTGATCTTTGAGCTTATCTATTGTACAGATACGTGGGTATAAAAGAAGAGGCAATTTTTACGCAGATAAAAAAAGGAAACAAAAAATAAGGGAGGAGGCAAAAATTTAAAGTTCGTGTATTATTGTGAATGTAATATCTATGCGTGCGGTGAATTGCCTGAGGAATATTTGCTTCTAAATCGTGACAATTTATTCTTTCACTTCCGCGAGACTTTAACAGGCTCAACGCGTCACCTATATGTGAACCTGGCACCCGACATTCGAAAAAAAAAAATTCTGAACTGATATCAATTGTACTTCGTTTGTACTCGTTTGTACCACTTTTTTTTTCGTTTTTACCTCGAAGGGAAAAAAGATATGGCGTTTCCGAAAAATGACCCCCACCCCACTTTTGAAATTTCAGTTTTTTTTCTACGGAAGCTGCTTCAGAATCGTTTGTACCCGTTTGTACCTCCTTTTTTTTCGTTTGTACCCCGACCTAAAGAAAGTTGGAGTCGTTTTTTGATTTTTCGAAAACCTAACTCTTTTGTTTTGAGAGATAATCGAATTCTGCCAACGGGGATCGCCTCAGAATCGTTTGTACCCGTTTGTACCTCCTTTTTTTTCGTTTGTACCCCGACCTAAAAAAAGTTGGAGTCGTTTTTTGATTTTTCGAAAACGGGGAAACGCCATATCTTTTTTCCCTTCGAGGTACAAACGAAAAAAAAAGTGGTACAAACGAGTACAAACGAAGTACAATCGATATCAGTTCAGAAATTTTTTTTTTCGAATGTCGGGTGCCAGGTTCACATAGGTCAACGCGTCCAATTTGGAGTTACATAGTAGAAAGAAGAAGAAGAAGAAGAGGATGAGGGAAAAGCGGTACGCAAAGTTGAGGAAACAGGCTTAGAGAATATAAATACAAATTTTGTCAAAGCCTACGTCTCCTCTTTTTCTTTTTTTCTCTCTTTTACTTTTCTTTTCTCTTTTTCTCTTTTGGCTCGTTTATAGTCATAGAACGGAAAAGTTAACCTAATTGAAAGCTGTTTTCTCTCGGGACTTACAAAACCTCCGTTAAATTTACCATCCGCTTAGCTTTCTTACGGATTTAAAAATGCAAGAATAACGAAATATATGAAGACAGCGTTTTCACTCATTTTTCTTAATTTTATAAACCGTGAAGAACGACGCTAAATAAATAAATAAATGAATAAATAAATAAATAAACTAATTTCCATTACTGCATTTCATATAATAAGGAAATGTTATACTTGTATACTTTATTTCGTGAAAAATAGATGTTTCTTTGGTAAGACGATGGAAAAGAAGAAGAAATTTGTCCGTGTAAAAGCCATACTTTTTCTTCGTGTATAGCGTAGTAAATCGTAAATTATACCTGTATCCATACATAGGTATGTGTGTAGAAACATGGGCCAGCGAAGGAAACTTTGTAGAAACGGTAAAGTTCGATTTACCTTCGGAAAAAAGAATAAAAAAAATAAAGAAAAAAAAAAAAAGGAAAGTAAAAGTTGTTCAGAAAACTTTTTCTCGAACCGTTTCCAATACTTTCTAAAGGGATAAATAGTTGCGTGTGTGTGTGTGTGTGTGTGTGTGTGTATGAGAGAGAGAGAGAGAGAGAGATAGGAGAGAACCAATACTTATGACTGTGTGAAATTGGTACACAAATTTTTCTTCCCCTAATTTTGAAATGGGGGATAAAAATCTCTGCTTTAAATTCTACCATTGCTAATGGTACTCCAATTTTGCGGCTCGGATGAAGCTTTTTTCTTTTCTCTTCCTAGTTTTTTTTCTTTTTACTTTCATTTATATATTCATTCATTTTTCTTTTTTCATTTTCTTCTTCGAAATACCAATATCTCTCTTTTTCTCTCTCTCTTTCTTTCATATTAGGTCTATATAGATGTAATATACATTATACATACATAGAAAGACAGACTATCGTATACCTACCCCATTCAACACGGGTGACAATTACAAACTGAGAAGTACTCACGCCAACTTTTGATTACTTTATAAAAAGTAAGAAAAGTGAAGAAGAAGAAGTAGAAGAAGAAAAAGAAGACGAAGAATGAGAAGAAAAAAACTCAGTCACTCACTTCACCGATGCGGAAAATCTTCAGTATATAAACGTGATCTACATAGATATATATGCGCTTATATTAAGGATATTTTTATTCCTAACCATGGTTGAGATTTTTAGAATTTTATTTACTCTTCGAAGAGAGATTCCTGGTTTTTTTTTTTTGAATGAGCAAAGTCTGATTATCTTTTGCTGAAATAAAGTTCGAAAGAAATTTGAAAAACTGTTTTTTTTTTTTTTTTCTATCGTTCTATTATATCAGTATTCTCTTAGAATCTCGCGTTTTTCTCTCTCTCTCAATTGGATGAAACTCCGCGCATTTTCATTTAATTGCGTCAATCTCTTCTGTCCGGGTTGATATAAAGCTTTAGAAAAATCTTATTCATCCTTATTATCCTTCAAAAATGTTATTAGCTTTTTTTTTTTTTATTTTCTTCTAATTTTAGACGCGAGAGAAAAAGGGCTTACCTTTTTCTCCTTCTCCTTATCCTTCTGCTTCTGCTTCTGCTTCTTATGCCCAGCAAATTCGAGATAAACCTAAAACAGGAAACTTGGGTCCCGGAAATGAGTTTTCACGTAATAAGGATCCAGTGTATAAACCCCGCAAAAGTTGGGGAAGCCAACTACACACTCCTACGGGAACTCTCCCGAAGTGGTTAATTTCGCAAACTCATTGTCAGACCGTACCGATTCTAAGATCAGATAGTCTGACGACTGTCGAGGGGTTTTCATACCGTTAAAACCACCGAAACGGAACATCTCTATTACCTATAATACCTATACACACACACACACACACAACACAACACATTCACTTTTATTTATTACCCTAATAATGGTATATCCATCGATTCCACCAGCTGCAGTATCAAATATAAAATACGAAGATATAAGAAATATCGAAATATATAGGTACATCGAATATTATTACTTTATACGATCACTTTCCGTTCCGAATGAGAAACGGAGTAAACTTCATAAAGTGGAAATTGCATCGTACGTGAAAAATCGGGGTTCAACATCCGCTAATAAAAATTTGATTTATCGGCTCTCTCTCTGGAAATATATTTTTTTTTATTCTTCTTCTTTTTCTTTTTCTTTTTACTTATTTCCGCTGAAATTATCGAAGATTTTTTTTTACTCAGGTTTATTATTCTTCATAATTGATCTAAGAATTTAATATAAATTAATTTCTAACGTTATAAGTGCGATCAGCTACAGATTCATTAAATCTTCTTCTTCTCTTCTCTTTCGTATAGTATTTTCTTGTAATTATGAATTTTGCCTCGTTTTATAAAGCGCTTTGAATTTGAAACGAAGGCGTGATATATTTCGTTACCTTTGTAGACCTTTGAACGTTCCAATTTCGCCTTTTACATTTCAACTTCCATCTATTTCATATTTTACCCTTCATACTCGGCTTTTCTCTTTTCTTTCTCCTACAGGCAGCTACAGAGCTACGGGTTACACTGTTTTCTGATTTCTGCGAAATTAATTAGCCGAATTCCAGGGACGAATAACGGGCGCGAAATAACTCGATATTACATAATACAACCACCTATTTCGGGGTAGGTACGCAATAAACATTAAACATTCCTGAAATCGGTCGAGCGCTTTCTATATTTCATCATTGGAATACAGAAAAAAAAAAAAAGAAAAAAATTAGTAAACGATGAAAACGTAATTGAAATTTCTTCAGGTATTATCATTTTATAGGCATTCTTTGAGTAGAAAAATTCTTTTCATCTTCTCCTCAACGCGTACAGTCTTCATGTCGTTAATGAAATCGTATTAAATTACTCGAGTATATATATTAGGATAAGGGAAAGTAAAAATGAACTCATCGCGGATTGATGAACCGTCGAGTCTTTTGCAAAATACGTTTTTAGAAAAATTGAGGACAGAAAAAAAATCGAGGAAATTTCGAAAGAAGGAAATCTTGGTGGTCTATATTCACTCGGTGAAACCCTTAACAAGAAATTCTAAGATTTAAATACACGCGAGTTTATTTTGTAAAGAAAAAAGCATAAGATAAATAAAATGAAAAAATTAGATCGTGAATATTTAAGATTCTTTTTCCCAACTTTGAAGCTACACTGTTTTTCACTTTATAAGTTTTGTTCTTGTTTTATTAGAGAGTTGGAAAATATATGAAATGATCATATCGTTGAGGTTGAATTTTAAGGATCAAGGCCATGAAAACGGTTTTCTATATACCTAGTTTTCTCTCTAAACCCTCGCCTAAACCTAATAGCTGAGTTCGCCCAACCTTACTGACTTAAGCCCAACCCCTAACCAAGTCTTGATCGAAGAGCATGCTTTCGTCTTTCCATCCGGCAGTAAATCTTGTTTCACTATTTCCATCCCCGTTTCTGATCCGGGTATAAGGTTCCATCAGCTTTCGAGTACGTGGTGGATATGTATGTATGTATGTATGTATGAAGGCTAGGTGGTTAGATAGGTGTACCAGTAAAGCTTCGGAATTTAAATTTCCCAATTTTAAGGGTGCCTCGTCATTTCGTTACCTTGATGCACGAAATGTAGAGAAAATTCTCATCGAAAAGTTGGGAAAAAAAATCGTCGCAATTTAGAAATTCGATATTCCCAACAGGCTAAATCACTTTATTATATAATCTTAGCGATTGACGATATTGACGAAAATTTAGAGAGAAAGAGAGAGAGATAAAGAGAGAGAGGGTTGATCAAATCGGTCAATTTCATTTTAGAGACCATGATGCCTTAGCTAAGTCTCATAATGTCTAAATCTGGAAATCCCTTATTGGCTGACAAGTACGAAATAATTAAAGTGCTAATTTAATCAACGTAGACTAACCCCGTCTCGTTTGACAAGTTTATTACTAAAAGGGATCTGAATTACTTGATGCTAATTTCAACCCTATCTATTTCACTATCATACATTTCTAGAATTCGCATCGTTTTAACAAAACTACGTTCGTTTTCTTGCGGATTATTAATATCTAATTGTGATAATTTTAATTATTCGTTCGATTCAATCAACGATGAAATTACTTTTGCCAATTCTGAATGTCATTCTTTCGATTTTCATCAATTAATTAACAATCTGCGTAATCATCGGACAATTAATCGAATTGAAAAAAATTAAAATCACGCCCGAGTAATTACAGGATACGAAAGATAAGTCTGTAGTGACAGTTTCTGTTATATCTAGGATAAGACGAAACTTGTGGGCGTCTGATTTGTCAATAAAACGCGATTATTATCGTCCTTATTTCAGGTCTGAACAAATTTTTTATTTCACCATATCATCATCTCAGCAAATCAGTTTTTTATTAATTTATTGTGGGATGCAACTTCGTTTTTGGTTGATCGGTTTTTTATCAGTGTAAGTGACGAACTGTTGCTGATATTTATTAATCACTTTATGCGATCTCTTCATCTCTCGATATTTCGTTCACATCTTATTTCTCTCTTCCCTAGCTTCGTCGTTATTTCTTATCGTATAATACCTTTATACCAAAGCGTAACATCTGTCTCGTTCATATTGCCTCTTTTTCACCCTATATACGTCTGTAGTGCCGAAGTTACAGATTAACAATAAAACTATAACGTCTGGTGTTCGAGAGATGCCGGATGGATAATTTCACATCCTGATAAGGGGAGAAAAAAAAAAAAAAAACAATAAAAAATGAAAAAAATTTCGATTTAGAAAAACTAAAAACTCATTTAATGATCGTGGATAGTTTTTGACGGTAGGTTTTACATGCTGGGAACTTTCTAGACGTAATTATAAAGTTTAGTTCAAAGTTCAAGCACGCATATAGTAGGCAGGGGGTGGTACAGGTATAGGTGTTCCGGAAACTGGGAAAAAAACTCTTGCAGCATATCAGTTTAATCGTACCAAAAAACCCAGTCTGTGAAATGTAGCTTTTTGCTTTCATTCAATAGCCAGACGAATCACTAAACTTTCAACGTATTTTTGCATCTCTGATAGCGGACGAAACCGCACACGGAATTTCCTCCCTCGAGGTATTCATTCTATGCGTATCTATGCATTTTGTTCAAATAGCCAGCTAGCTGCCTATTTTTATTTTTTTCATTTTTTTCATTTTTTTTTTCCTCCCTCCCTCTCTGCAGTTCTCATGCGATGCAATTTCATCCCTTTTTTTCTCTCTCTTTCTTTTTTATTTACTTTTTTTTATCTCTGTCGATTTCCGATTATATACTTTTTCTATTTATTTTTTTCTTCTTCTTTTTTCACTCTCTTTGTTTCATTTCCTCTTCTTTTCCATCGTGCCGCGGTGTACAGTAGATATACTCGTGGGGGCATAGCAGTGATTCAACCTGGGATAAGTAAAAAGTAAAAAAAGAAAAAGAAGAAAGGAAAAAGTACAGTCGTGATTTAGATGCCCACGAAATTCGGAAAAAAAAAGAACAATATATATAAAAAAAAAAAAAAAACGATTAGGCCTTTTAGGTTCAAGATGTAATTGGCTACCTTTTCGAGGGGCAGATTTATCTCGCCGTGGAGGGCTTATAAAGGAAACACGTAAGAATTCACTAACGTGATTGGTGTTCGTTCCCGAGCACCATGCCGATGTTCCTCAAGATTGATGACCACCGAATTTGTAAGAGAGGATTAACTAACGATAAGAGAAAAGCTTTTCGGAATCACCTTACGAACCGTTAGAATTTGAAAAGGTGTTTTTTTTTTCTTCACCTTATCGTTACGAATTATTTTCAAATTTTAAAACTGGGTTGAAGTTCCGAATTTTTAAATTCCCGAACAGTCGGAAATCCGAATTCGTTTAACTAAGACGATTTCGAATTTTCAGAAATGTATTTAAACTTCAATCAATTCAACTGGTTGAAGAAAAATGAAAAAAAGTGTTTCTTTTTGTTGTCTAATAAATTTTAATCTACCCCAAAGGGATTTTGTATTTTGGAAAATTCTGTAATATTCACAGAAAAAACTCTGATGAAATTTTATTGACGAAAGTTTTGGGAAAGACAAGGCAAGCAGACGGAAGAAAAACAGAAGTTTTTTGATTTTGTTTAATCACAAATTGTGAAAACAATTAATAATTACTGAAAACGAAAAAGCTTGCCTCGTTCCATTTCATTCCGTTTCATTTTATTTCGAGCTTTACATCGCGTTTCGAAAAAAAGAATGAAACAAAAAGATTCAACGAATGAAAAGAAGAAAAAAGAAAAAAAAAAAATACAGTTTCTCCCTTAATTTTACCTCCCAACCCTCCATAATTAGTTCTCTCTGCGTGAGTTTTAATATTCCAAGAATGAAAAATGAAAATCTTTTTCCCTTTAAATTCATGAAACGATTGCCATTTAAATTCAACAAACGTCATACAATAATAAAATCGAATGAATTTTCTCCGGGCGTTTTTTTTTTTAAGCTATTATAAATAAATTTCATAACCGTATTTATTTATACCAAAATTGTTATTTGGTTATTAATCAACTCATCATTCGTAAAAAAAATTCTCCATATACGAAAACGTGTTCTATTTATAAATTTTACAACGTTCATGAAAATTGGGAAATAATTATACGGGTGATGAGGAAAACAATTCATCTGTACAAAGTAATTTCAATCGTAATAACTCTTTCCTTAATTTTACTTTAATAAGTTTTCTACAGATATGAGAGTGCGAAATGATATTATCATTATTTATGTACTATTGCACGTACATACCTACGCGTATTTATATAGTTACTTGATAATTTCAATTGCTTATGTTTGTGTTTGTTAATTAAAGCGCAATAGCTACGTAGGTAATAGGTGTAATAGCATAAGTATTTAGATAGGTAGTATATACAACATACATAGAATTTTGTTATCTAATTTTCTACACTAGGTATATTCGGGGCATGTTTTGCCACTTAATTAACCGTATAAGGGAACTTGGGAAATCGGTATAAGTGCCTAAAAGCAGAAAGCAAATAAAGGGAAGAATCGAGCTGAATGGAAATGGGGGAATAAAAGCCTGTGTGTACCACTGTTCAACGATCAATGGAATGGAAAAATGATAAAACAATAGCGTTAAATGATCGAAGACGTTATGCACAGGCATATAAACAAAATACATACACATTAGGCACGGTGTATATTTGGATAATATCCTAAAATATCCTCGAAAAGGACTACATAAAAAATCTAAAATTCCAAAGATTTGATATCCAAATGATAGGGCAAAGAAAAAAAAAAAAAAAATGGTCATACTTCGATGGATTAATTACATAGATGAGAAAAATGACCTATTTTGTTTTCTACTTTGAAATAAACTACCCCGTATATAGAAAGGAGATATTTGCGTGTATAACACCCATGATGCACCTCCATTACGCGTGGAGTACTCTAACCGAGGAGGAAAGTCCGATCATGCAGTAGTGCCATAAATTCCGAACCCGAATCCAGTGGCATTACATGTAACACGAGCCCTGGCGTTGGATAATTTGCTTTCTTGCTACATAGACGTTGCATGGTTTGGGGGAGGGGGGGTCAGAGAAAGGGTTGCGGAATTACTCCTGCTCTGCAAAATTCGGGTGGTTAAAGGGGGATGCCCCATCTAGGGAAGGGGGCAATTGATAGTCGAGTGAGCCAGGTCCGAACCCCAGCTTTCGAATACGAGTTCTATATAGTCGGGGACGGGGACGGGGTTGAAATATGCCCGTAGAATTAACCCGGTAATTCAATGAAGGTAGGTAGGTAGGTAGGTAGGTGGGTATATAAATGCCAAATAATACTATTATTAGACTTATACTTATACGCTTTATGTGATACTAGGTATAGATATAGCTGCATCTTGTCGTTAGGTTCGTGTTAATTACTGGCTTACACGTGATACTCCATTCTCCATTCTCTATTCTCATATATACCTATAGGTATATATAACGCAGTATACGTGGCTGGTATAACTCTATGTGAAAAGCTTTTAGTCGAGCTGCTTTAAACTAGGACAGATAAATGTAAAGAGACTCAGAGGTTTAAAATTAACGAGTAAGTAAAGTAAAATAATTATTTTCTTGCTTATAATCGAGATTGAAATTTTTAGTCGACAAAATTTTCATACCTGTGAAATAAATCGATCGATAGAAAAGAAAGGAAAAAAAAGAAAGAAAGAAAAAAAAAAAATTCTAAAACGAAGGGATAATTTCGGGTGGATTTCAGCCAGGTAGGTGCGTTTGACAGATCCGAGGATCGGCTTAACTTCTACCTAAATGAATTAATCATCGCCCTGTTAAACCCATGTTTTACTAATACCCTTGTTACCATCACCGTCTTGCCTTGTCTCTGTTTATAATTATTATGGTAGAGGTGTTAATTCGCGGCTTGAAACTTTTACGAAAGGTTCACTAATTCTCTTATCGTTTCTTACTTTGGTTATTACTTACTGGCTAAATGATTATATCTACGTATCTAATACTAAAATAATGTCACTTCGGGATAAACTAATAATATATAGAGATGAGATCAGTATTCTATCGTTGTGAACACGTGACACACTTTTATTCTTCTCAACGTTTACAAAAAAAAAAAAAAAAATGACTTAAAATCAAAAAAATTTCGTATCTAAAAATGAAATTCATCCAATATCATTGGTTTACTCCTAAATAACATCATTGTAGAATATTCCCTGCGAATTTGGCGAAGTTTCGATGAACGATGCGACCTGCACCCTACGACGATCATTTTTTCATATATGGAATTAATCTGGGTAACACGAAGTCTGAAAAAATGTTGAATAATTCTGAATGATTATTTAAAAATTCACGTAATCAGGTGATAAAATGCTGAGTCAATTTGAGTATTTCTTTACAGCGTAGCAGTGATTTGAAGAAAGTTATTTCCACGGTGTTTATATACCCCCCATGACTCTAAAACGATAAAATTCGATTTTCTCAAATTCCGATAATGTTAGAAAGTGAATACCAGAAAGATCCCCCGAAAAAAAGGTAAAATATATATTCTTCTTCTTCTTCTTCTTCTTCGTTTCACTTCGCCCTTTATTTTTTTTCTTTATCGTCTTTCTTATACCGTTGGACAAGACCGGGACATTGGGTGATGGCTGAGGGCCAAATAACTCGACGTTAAAGTCAACGTCGTCCATTTCTCCTTTTGTAATCGTACGAGGGTGAAATTTTCGGTGGGTAAAAATCCCGTAGCTTGATATTTCCGTTGATTTATATCTGAAGAGAGGCTGTTTTCCTCTCTCCTCTCCTCGTTATATGTCTATATAACTCTCGACGAAATCTCAAGAAGATATCGTACATTCGGATCGCTTTTTTTCTTTTTTTTTTTTCAAATCTTCAACTTAAACTGGATTTTATTCATTCCATAACCGTTCCCACTTTCAGGGGGCAAACTTTTTCGACAATAAACGTACTTTAATCTGAGCTTTTCGTCAGAAGAGAAGAAAAATAGATTTACTCCTTATTCTAGTTTCGTACCTATTTTTTTTATCTAAAAAAAAAAAATATTAAACGAACGAATAAGTTTATTCTTGACTAAGATTCTCGAATTTTATCAAATATCTTCACTTATCGGATTTATCGGACGTTTTGTCAGGATCAAAGACCTCAATTTCTGTGTCTAGTGTAAAACCTGACGCTATAGTACGATATACCGAGTTATACACCGTCTACAAGTACTCGGCCAAAGTTTGAGCAGCACTTAGGATAAGGAGGCGAATTTCGTCGCTAGCTAATGGCAAGAGGGTGACGTTGTGGGATTCCCTCATACCCCTGTTGCCAATTCGCCATCCCCCATCCCCCCCAATCCCCGATTTCCCGTCACGTTTCACTATAACATTCATCCAAAGCGACGTCCTCACTCACCATATACCAATGCATCCTGGAGGCTGACGAATCTTTGGATTAGTACAAATTACGAGCATTTGTTATACTCAGCTAAGATTAAGGGCCAGCATCCTCCTCCTACACCGTCTACGTATCTCCGCACGCTCTCCTGCGCAACTTTTACTCCGACCATTGTGCGGGTGGCTTAATTAATTACCACGAAAAAGTAGCAAGAAAAAAAAAAAAATAACAAGGAAAAGAATTCATTTAAAAAGGGTTGACATAGGTAGAGAAGAGAAAGAGATATTCGTTTCTGCTTCTTTATTTTTTCCTTTAATTAGCTAATTATTTTATCCAAAATTAATTACAAACCGTAAGTAGAAAATTGATAAAGTTTATCAAAAAATGTTTCATTTCTGATGCATGACTGTCAGGTTTTTGAGGTACACAGATTTGCATCGTGGTCACATAGTGGTCACTGGTCAGCAAAATATCCTATATATTATATCCTGCAGTATTATCGTTGTTATTGCTATCAGATATCGTCACTCGGTTCAGTCCAAGCTCATATCGGTTTATATATATATATATCTATCGAAAATCTATGCTATCATACCTACCTGCGCCGTGTAAGCTCCAATTAACTCTGCTAATGGACCCGCCGTCAATATATCGAATTAGTGATCATTATTCCCATGTACACTCTGCCGCCAACGGTGCTAGAGCGAGAAATTATATTCCACGATTCTATATTATATAATATCGATCGAATAGATAAATAGAGAAAATTGTGTGTTTTTTACCTCATTTTTCATTTTATATCATGCGATGGTGATTATGCGATGCTGTATCGTACTTCCATTCGCTAATTGCCATTGTGGTTTTTTTCATTCCATTTTTTACCCATTTTTTATTTTTTTTTCGTCACGAATTGCTTTTTGCGATTTTTTTTTCTTCACAATTTTGACAAAGTAACGGAACATACGTCTTTAACAACAATTTTTCATATCGTACAAATATTTCAGCGAATAAAATAAACGAAGAATAGAAATACAGGAAAATTAATGAAAGATAAAGAAAAAAGCAGCTTGACACACAGCTAGCTGGAAAAATAAAAATTAAACGACCCGGGAATACGACAGATTTTTTTTATTTATTTTTTTATGATTTCGCATACATACATTCGTATATAATACCACGTCTAAAAAAATTTCGCGAGCTTTTATTCTTCTCATTAATTATATATGGGGATCATTGGTTTTAATAGATTAGTCAGATTTTGATTAATCTTAATAAATCTGATTTCATTTCATTAATTTTGTCGTATGAAAATTGATTTTCGAAATTTCAAATTTGTCAAGTGAATTTCTCGTCTTGTTATATTACCTGCTTTCTCAACGAGTCTATTGGTTCTAAGTGAAGTTAATTAGTTAATGGATACGAACCTCACAATTGGATGGCTTCCATACAAATTACTAACCCGTTTCACTGGTTTCGTTGGTTGGTTGGTTGGTTGGCTGATTACGTGTGGGGACTACTCCGCATTATATATCGCTTCAAGCTTGCACGCGGTAAAACTCTGATATATGTTCTACCTGTGCTTATATACCAATGTGAAATCTCCTAATTGCTGCAGTATTTTATTCCATTAAGTACCAATTCCCTACAATCATTAGTTTTTTTTTTTCTTCGATAATTACGAACACCGATCTGATCGGTTTAGCTCGAAACAAAAATTACTTTTCATCATTTCATACAAAGATTTTCACGATCTCGATCTTCGAAATTGAGATGAAAATCTGACCGAAAAACTCACCGAATTAAATTTCAAAATTTTCCATTCAAATGATGGAAAGATAAAATTTCTATCGATTCGAACATTTTCATAGATTTTTTTCTTTTTCTTTCCCTTTAATTTTTCCCATCTACGTTATTTATTTATTTTTATTTCTTTCCTTAATCTAGTCACGTTTCGTCATTATGCTCTGTTGATTTCTTCTGATAAGGTTGTCTGACAAGGCTGAACTATTTTTATAGTTTTATTTACTAGTATATAACGTACTACATATATTCTTTTTTTTACAATTTTCCCTCTTTTCGTTGACGAGCTTATCTGCGAGATAGATATACATACAAAGTTTGCACGAGAATTGGAGATGTACAGTCGTTTGAATAATCCTTTTTTTTTTTTTTAAATATTCATAAAAAACGATTTTTTTTTTTTTTGGTCTCCAATTATTCATATTAAAAAATACGATTTCATATACAGCTCTTCATCTCTTGATTGCTGTGCTGATTTTTTCAAGTGAAAAGTATTTTTCGGTATTTTATATCAACGATCAATTTAAACATTAAACAAGTCGCAATATCATATACGAATTCAATTCAAAACCGTGTATTATAGATATTCAAAAACGATATTCACCCATATATATATATCAGAATTTACAGTACTTCGAAACTTTTGTTTAAAGTGAATGTATAACAGGATATAAAATTTCGTACAGGTAGTATTTACCGTATGTAATATACGTATATACCTGTTTACCTATACCTATAATAAAGCTGTTTCTGTCAAACCAAATCGCGATACATATTTACCCTGGTTATATTGATTTACGTACCTATACGATACACGATACACGACGTACTAGTCACTGTGCACAGATAAACTGACTAACGTAAAATGCGGTTCCATATATGCACTAGTTTGATTTGCAGTTCTATATAGCTCCGCGCGGATTCACATTGCGAATGTATTAAGGGAATCCTTAATTTTGTCATATTCGAATTTCGATGATCCCAAGGGTGTGCAAAATTTCTCCAAATATATCCGCGTGTGTAATCTTCTCATTTCTATAAAAATGATGAAAACGTATCAATGATTCGTGAATAAGAATCTTAAAACCTGCGAAAGCGAAAGTTCGTATATGTGGGCGGATGAAAGCTTCCGCTTACAGGTTCTTAAAAAAATAAAATCGTATAATTTTAAGAAAGGTCGTATGAATTTTCGCTATAAAAAAAAAAAACGTTCTGTTCAATTCTCAATTCCGACGTTTTTATTTCAACATATTTAGAAGTTTTTTTTTTGTTTTTTTTTGGTTAAATATATAGACAAGAACTCTTTACGACTTTATACGACAAAAATCTGCTTTTATCTTTTATCTTTTATCTTTTTTTTTTTAAAAACCTATTTTCAAAGTCTTTGAGGAAACTGAAATCATGGTAGAATCGTATCTCTTTGGTAGCGTTTGTTGAAAGATCTTTGCGGTTTGAGTTAACGTGGAAAAAGTCATGAATAAAAAAAAAAAAAGAAAAGAAAGAAAAAAAATTGCAAAAAAAAAAAAAGAAAAGTACGCTTCGTGTACACCGAACCAGCATGGGGTGTATGAAAGGCTTTTGATTTCTTTCTACTGAAAGGCGTCCGCTTAATTGCGCTCTTGACATTTATAATTCATCTCAGCTATATATACACACCTGTATAAAGTTCAGTGTTCAGTTCTTAATACTTTTGCGGTACTATCGTGTCGTCTAGTGCGCGAATCTCGTTCTTTACGAGTTTCATATACAGACGACCGTACTTATATAGTATATAGTTTTGCGAAAATAATGGAGCGTAAAACCACGGAGGATTTAATTGGCCCTTAAAAAAGAAAAAAAAGAAAAAAACAAACAAAAAGAATAGTTTAAAGAAATGAAAAATAATAGAAAGAATAAAACTAGAGAGAGAGAGAAAAATCAGTCTGAAAAATAGTGAAAATTTTTTGCAAATGCAAATTTGATCTATAATTACACGACTCGTCGATTCTATTGTACCATATAGACCTTAGGTATATTTTATTCATTATATTCCAAGTTCAAGCGATATTATCTATATTGTATAATAATCGACCCGTTTCTTATCGACTACCTCTCTGCTCTGGATATACTCTACACGCTTTAACATAAGGAAAAGTAAAATTAGACAAGTCAATTATCATTATTCGTATTTTCCCTCCCACTACGAAACAAGTACACGTTGCTTTATGGCCCTAGGCTGCGTGATTCACGTTTTATTTCTATCTCGCTCTGTCAGAATGTATAGGGAATTTTATTCACCCGTTTATGGTATTACTGGTATTTTCTCCGTGGCGGGAATTTCAAATTTTTCTCTCTTATCTAGTCTGGAACGATTCTGTATCGTGAGATTGATACTCGTGTGTTTAAATTTGGCTAAAAGTGTCCAAATACGAAATATATTGGAGTCAAAATGATTTCGCGGTTTATATACGAGATCTTATAACTCGGGGATTCCCAGAGATAAGTTTCTTCATTGAAGCTCCCTCTGTTCGAAAAATACAGGCTTTATAATTATCGGTCAGGCGGGTAACTTCGAATCGCTGAATGGTACAGTAGCTTCCTTTGTACCACAACGTAGCGTCGGTTAGGGATGCTGGATTTCGTTCCTGGAAATTTTCTTCTCTTACGGAAGAACGATACAGATTCACTGAAATTCCGCTAGGTGGCAGGAAGTAGAGAACACGAATTCCTGTTCTTGAATCGATACAGTGGGAATCCCCGAACGAACCGACCGCCAATCGATTCAGGGTCCAGAATTAGACCGTAAGAGATGCTGCGACTATTATCAGAGCACGAGTATTTCGGCCGAAGATAAAAATCAAATTTAGAATTAAAAATTCTTTTTTTGCCCAGAAAAAGAAAGAACTGCATCATTTTTTTTTTCCTTTATTTTGTAATTTATGCTTCGGACGTGAGCAGGATTTATAATTCGTTATTATATGATTCTCCTTCGAAATCCTGCGGCAGTTTCTGATTAATGAGAAAAGGAAAATTTTGCTCTTATAATTAGATAATTGGAAAGTGAAAATTAAAAATTGTTTTAAACATTTTTTATTTTCCCCCCGTAAGTTTAGGTATTCAAGAACGATTGTACATCTTATCGAGCTAAAAATCTCGTCTCTTTTTCTCTTCTTAATATTATAACGTTAGATATAGGTAGGTATGGGTGAGGGTTTTCATTATATAAGCTTGTTGAAAATTCTGATGCGGTAGCCCTCGGCACAGACCCGGGACCTTATTAGTATTAGACTTTGCCCTAAATACCTGGCATTAATTTTATGGAAATATAAACAATTACTTGTCCGATAAGTCGGGTAGACCTAATTCAATTACTTCGAGTAGCGAAGCGCAACTTCTACCGCGTCCGCTTTTCGTTACCTACGTTTTAGGATTAGATTTCTCGTTTGGTATAGATAATGAAATTCATTTTAGTATAATATACAGGCTTTTACTTTCCCCTAATATTTTTTTTCTTTCTTTCTTTCATTTTCTAACTCATCATATAACTAAGGGAATAATTCTCCCCTTTGTTACATATGAAACCACGAATTTTCATTTTTTTTTCTGACAGAAGAGAGCACAGGTACTTATACAGATTATCAAAAATGGGGAAGATGGAAAACGAGAAAATTTTCGTTTTCTCTACATAGCTATATTTTATTTTATTCCCCCTTTTTTTTCCTTTTTTCTCCTCATTTAAATACGGCCTCTGACAATATACATGTTTTTACACACATTCGCATGGCTCTTTGTGCGAAAGACCCCCAGAACTCGTAGAACTGAAAATTAGATCATTGCTTTGTAGTACGTCATACACACACACACACACACACATACACATATATATACCCATCCCTCTCGCATTATTATATACTAATTTACCGTACTCTCTGTTCTGTTCCGCGTTTTAGATTAATTTCAATATAATCAGAAACAATGTTAAATCCTATAGGTATACTGAAACGAGAACAAAACGGCTATGTCTGTACTACAATAAAACTTTCAACACACTTTTTTACATTTCTCATTTTACGTTCTTTAATTTCCAGTATAAATATAGCCAGAAGATTTTTCGCACGTATTATTTATAGATTGTGACAAATATTTGTATAAAATAGGGAAATATATGAGTAGTACACATCGTGTGTATTCATCATTTAATTATTTATTCAAATTCAAAAACAGGATAATTAATTTCTAACTTATCCTGATTATAGGTACATGTAATCTACACTTTTGTCATTTTATTCTTCTTCTCGATATCGTCGATCATTTTTCCAATTTAATAATGATTCAAATTTATTAATTTATTAATACCTCTTCTCTTTTTAGTTTCCATTAGTTTTTCACATTTTTCCGTACAGCTCAACGTCAGATCGATAATTTCTCTCGAAAATATTTATCCATTTATTTAGTAGTTATATCTCTGCACGTTGGTATAGGATAGCATGGGGTTGTGAAACATTGAACTTGTTGCAAGTAACACTCCTGGTTTACAGGACACGTATCTGAACGACAAGACGGTATTCTAGCCCTACTTGAAACGAGGGCTACCAAGCCGATGAAAAGTACCAAAAATGCAAGAAAACGCATATTGAAATAATCGAATGAAGAACAGATTGAACGACGTTGAACAGATTTCAGACTCTTCTGATGATCCCCATAGCGTTTACCTCAGTTTATATATATAAACCTGAAGGTGAACACGTTTATTTATATATACAGAAATAGATTAGAAAGGAGGAAGAATAACCGATAAATTTCTGGCGTTGATTAGTTAAGTACGTGATGTTTATTAATTTTTAATTAGTTAACTCGTTTCTGGCTGTTGATAATACGAATATAGGTATCATTCGAAGTTAATCCACCCAAATGTTTTTTTGTTGTAAAAACTTATAATTTAACGACGTCGAGGACGTGATAATATTCACGAAGAAGTAAAGAAGTAAAAACAGTACCAAGTGGTTATCAGCTAAGTTATAGAAATAATATCACGTAGCAAGTACGAGATGTAATTAATTATCGGCAAACTCGTGTGCGGTAAAGGCTTTTTTCTTTTTTTTCTTCCACTCCTTTTATTCGTATTCACTAGACGGTAAAAAGCAGTCAAGGTTTTTTTTTTTTTAGTGCAAATAACGTGAGAATACAAGATTTGCGATCCTTTTTGATTCAATGGATTTCAATTAACTGCACTAATTACCATTAATGAGGTGTGCAAGTTTTACGAAAAAGAGTTATTTCAGCGAGTCTGACTTTGTTATAGTATATTGCATCCATGTAGTAGGGGAATCGTGCATTAATTCACATATACTATGTATATATATTTTATACATATGGTATGTGGTTCCCCCGGTAATCAGGAGCAAACGTTTGGGTATAATAATTCTCACCAGCCTCTGAATTATTGCGCTTTATGTTTGGTGGATATTATAAGCCAAGAGCTAAAAGAGAATGAGAAAAATAAAGAAAAATAAAAAGAAGAATAGAAATAGAGATACAGAAAAGTATAATAAGCGACGACAATACGTATTTGCCAAACGAAGCAGAATTTGTTTGCTGAATCTATAACTGTACCACCGACATAAAGAAAGTAATAAAAACCAACAATGAGATGAAGGATGGGTGAAAAATGAGAAAGATCATCATTTTCTTCATAAATTCGACATGACTTTCATTAGTTTATCCAACTATTGTGAATCTTGTGTATTAAACAAATAAAATAATCCCTATTTGTACTCATGAAACAAATAGCACAATCGAATATCATAGTTTTAGAGTGATGGGGGTGTATAAACACCGTGGAAATAACTTTCTTCAAATCACTGCTACGCTGTAAAGAAATACTCAAATTGACTCAACATTTTTCCATCTGAATACGCGAATTTTTAAATAATCATTCAGAATTATTCAACATTTTTTTAGACTTCGTGTTACCCAGATTAATTCCACATATGAAAAAGTAGTCGTTGTAGGGTGCAGGTCGCATCGTTCATCAAAACTTCGCCAAATTCGCAGGGAATATTCTACACTGATGTAATTTCGGAGTAAACCAATGATATTGGATGAATTTCATTTTTAGATACGAAATTTTTTTTGATTTTAAGTCATTTTTTTTTTTTCTGTAAACGTTGAGAAGAAGAGAAGTGTGTTATGTGTTCACAACGATAGAATACTGATCTCATCTCTATATATTATTAGTTTACCCCGTTGTAAAATTATTTAACAATATTCCCTCCAAATTTCAAAAAGTTTCGATCACACTCAATCTATATGATGCGATTTCGATGAAATCTAAAATGATTTCAAATTGTGTATCAGGTGTGAAAAAAAAATAAACCGAGTGAATATAATACTTCTTCAAATCGTATCATCGATTTGAAGAACTACAAATCGCACCTACTGTAACATGGAATTGTGCACCATCAGTCAGAGTAAACTTTGGTAAAAAGAAAAAAAAAAAAAAAAAAGAAACACGTCATTCGAAGGGTAAAAAAATTTGTCCCCTACGTATACGATAGGTATATCAATCGATGTCGAAGTACCGTTCACTCGTGCAATGTTTGATATGTGTAACAAGGGAGTTTCGTCAATTGACGGCAATCGAGGGTGGGACGGTACCAGATTTTCCCTACAGAGAGTGCATTGTTCTCCGTTTATTGTATAATGTACGTCAAATTCTGGGTTATCTATGTACAGTCCAGTTCCACTATAACACACACATATATATATATATATATATATATCAACATTATATAATTGTCGTTCTAGTATATCCTCTGCCGTAACACCTAGGACCCACTCATACTCATGCATACATAAATATATATAGATATAGAATCTGTCAGTGGTTTTAGGTCGGTCTAGATTGGATTGAGTTTAGTTTAGCTTAGTTTGGTTTGGTCTGGTTTGGTTTGGTTTGGTTTGAGAATATCATGTCGTATGGAATAGACATGTTAATATATTGTGCAAATCTGACGGTAACACGGCATGAACAACGCACCATTCGCAATCTCTTCTCTCATCTGACACGTTGCAATTTTCATTCTCTTTTTTTTTTTTCTGCTCCTCGTTTCAATCTCTGAGCCCTAGATAACCATTTCTGCATGTTGTTGAAATGCAACATTTTTCTGATAAAGTGGGTCTGCGTTTCGCTATAGAACTCGAGTGTCCTTCTCAATTTTCACCCTTCGTATTATTATATGTGTATGTATGTATGTATGTATGTATGTATATGTGGATGTAATCATCGCTGGATGAACATCGTGCAAAATTAACCGTTGCTTTGTGATAACAGGATATGTTAGTAACGGCGACGAGGAGTTTTTAAAGTTAATTTGAAACCGGGTACATCGGGGATGAGGGTAATTAGGTATAGTAAACCTGCTCGTATTTTATCGTCTCCGTTACGAGGTTAATTACCAAATAGAAACAATCAAGCCCTCTCTGTATACTCTCTATATATACTCTCTAAATAATTTATTATCCCAGCGATGTAACGCGATTCAATGTTCAAGAATATAGAGGGAAGAAAATTGATACTTTTTCGGTGGAAAAGGTTTTCACCGAATTGCAACTAGACCCAATTATCACTAATTACTGAATTCAACCAATGATTAGTTAACTAGGTATTCATCGGTTATTCTCATAGTGTAATTTTCGTATTTGCGGCATCTGGGTAATCTGGTATATTCAATAATTAATACAGTTTTACTCGAACACATACGATCTATAAATATATATATATACTATTATGAATGTTGAATTTATATAGATGGTTATACGCTACGTGATATGTATGGATATGGGAAGAATATAAAAATAAGTTGCGTAGTAGAAGGCGTGTTCTTATCGGAGAAAAGAAAAGGTAAAGTATATTAGGTATATCTTTATGGGTAGAAAAAGAAAAGCGTGAAAAGAACCAAAGAAAGAAAGAAAGAAGAAACGGAAAAAAAAAAAAAAATTTGTCGTCGTCGTCGTCGTCATGGATGAAACTCTACACCGGGTGACTGTCGTCGAATCGTTTCACCCTGCAGTGATGAGAAAGATTTCGACGTTTTTCTTTTTTTTTTTTTTTTTTCCAATATCTTTATTTCCCAGTATCCATCCGCCCCCGTATTGCCAAACAGGAATGATTCGATTCAACGATAAATTTAATATACACACAGCAAACCCAAGACGCTTTTATAAAATCCAAACGAGATTTCTACACACATAGGTAGAAGTAAGTATATACACCCTCGATGAAAATGAATTTATCTATTCATTCACGAGTCAATTTACAAAGCATTAGTTTCAACGATGAGAACTCATAGTGTATTATCTACATTCTACAACATGTGAAAGAAGGGGAATGAAAAATTGAATTCCTTCGTTTTTATACGTTCAATAATATTCGAAAAGAATCAGTCTTCTTGTATCATAGAAACAATAACGAGACATGATAACGGATCATTACACTGTGCGAAGGATTTTTGAACCAGCACGATATACAACCATTATCGTATTGCAGCACGTTTAACCCCATATATAATGTTTTAGAAAAATATTTCGCCCTCTGATTAATAGAAAAGTAAGAAATGTCACACAAAAATTGATCATTCGTATTTCAAATCCAGACGTCGAGTTGATTATCTTTCGAAATAGTTCTGATAGAGCTGTGAATTATTGATAAAATCATTTCGATACACAGCGTGCAGAGAGGATTCCTTCAGAAACACCCCTTTTCAGGATGAATTTGTCCATCAATCCTGCAGTTGCACCTTTTTCCAACCAAGTTCACACTCGTTTCTTGTCACGTGTGTCGATACCAGATGCAAGCAGTTCGTTCAAATGGGGATGAGAATTGGAATGGGGATGGGGATGGGGGGATGGAGGTGGTCGATTCATTCGTTCCTCTACCTCGACTGATTAAATTACCCGTATCCGCCCCGTCGATTAGTCAGTTAGATGGTTAGATTTGTCCTTTGGAGTATCGAGACACACGCGAGGCGTCATCCTTCTTGTTCTCAATTGAATACGATTGTCATTCATTAGTTTACGGGTATCTGAATGTTTAACGTCGAATTAAGGAAATGACCAAGAATTGCATAAGTCACGAAATAATAGATTCTTACTTTTCTAATCCCGTGTTGTAAAATGGGAATCAGGGAATGAGAAACGAGAGACAAGAATAAGAAGGGGTGGTGGTATGAGGGAGAGACAATACGGCATGCTCTTTTGTCTTTTATCACTTTTATTGGGGATTCCAAGAGCGGGTCCCAGTGGAAATCAAGTTCGAAACGTCGATGATTAGGATAAATTGAACCTGATACAAAACGAAGTGAAGAGTCGGTCGAGTAGATCGTACCAGCCTAGGACTTTTATGCCCGCTCAATTTCACGTTTCCAATATTGTCCTCGTCGAGAGCTCTTTCCACTTTTCTCTCTCTCTCTCTCTCTTTTACAATACTATGGTTTTTTCGTCGAACCAGATACGAATATCCGCGTTTCTATTTTCAACCCTGTATTTCAGCTCTTCTCTCTGCACTCTCTCTCTCTCTCGTACTTGAACAGAACAGTTTCCCCACGCTACCGGATGCTGAACGTATATATTACCCAGAAATTATCCTACGTGTGAGGCATGGCTTCTCTCCACGACCATTCTGCATTGTTTCATAATCTCACTAACGATTGGTCAGAGCTGGAATTCGCGCTACGCCATTTCCCTCACACCTATGTATATTTCCCTTGTCTCTCTTTCCTACATTCCGCGAAACCTCCCCATCCCCCCAATTTGCACAAGTATACAGAGTGGCCAGGCAAAAAGTATCCTGATGACAAGGAAAATTGCCAAACCGTTGAAGAGTCTTTCGTCAATCAAATTATAGTTTCGTATTTTTATTGCTGAACTAAAATCAAAAGTCTTCTCAACATTTGGGGATGATCAAATTCCTGTACTGGGAATGACTGATCGTTGAACGGATATTGAGCAGAGAGAAATTGAAGTGCAACCCTTTACGTAGATTTTGTTGATGAAAATATATTTCGTCGAGGGTGTGAGTAGGAGGAGGAGGAAAACCGCAGAACCGAGTGCATTCGTGGATTCATTGTAATTTATTTAATTTGTATAACTTTTTTGTTTTTTTTTTTTCAGTAAATGTGGAGAGAAAGAAAAGTGAAAATTGTATACTGTGTTGTATTTTTTTTTTTGTTCGTACGGCCCTATTACGTCGGGTGTGTATTCATATTTACCCTATTTCTTAGACGGGAGGCGCGTGTTAGGCTAGAATTATTTACGACCCTTGGAACGCGGCGCGGGGGCGTATGAAAACTCTGCAGGGTCAGAATTTATGGCGATTCCCTGTTCCGCTAGAACTTCAAAAAGAGTCCTGTGTGTATCCAGACGCTGCAGTAAGGAACGAGAAATCTTTCGATCTGCAAAGAAGAAGAAGAAAAAGAAGAAGAAGAAGAAGAAGAAGTAGTAGTAGTAGTCTGTGATCGGAAACGTCTCCGCCCTCGGTCCCACTGTCCTGAATCTGGGATACAAATCAGGTTCCTGAATCGCGAGAAAATAAAAAAACTAAAAAAAGGAAAAAGGAAAGGAAAGAAAAAAAAAAAACAGGAGAGAAATCTCAAAGACGAAATGACTGACGGCCATTTTACGTCTTCGAAATCTTCGCAGAAAGGTTTGCACTCAGAAAGCCGCACAGACAGACAGGCTTTTGCTTTGGGATGACGAACGGACGGCCTTTGAAGACGCGCCAATTGGATTTTGGATTGATTTTATACTGGAACATCTGCAGCCTTGAAAAAAGGGCGAAAACTCGTCTGCAAGGACGAGTCAAGAAAATGTTATTGCAGATAAAAGCAGAATTCTATTTGCAAATTTTTTGTTTTTTTGAAAAAACCGTACAGTATAATAATACAGTATGCTGCAATCTCTCCCAGATCCTTTCTCTCCTATGGTCTGAAAATATAGGAAAAAGTTTTTACCCGAATTATTCAAAACACCCGTCAACCACACACTCGCCCTTTTTGCTGTTTTCGCATTTTTTTTTTCCTTTCTTTTCTTTCCACTTTCCACTTTCCACTTTCCACTTTCTTCCTTTTTTTTTTCTCTTCTTTTTCCCCCATTTTTATAGATCGAAAGTCTCAGCGGGTCGTGCGAAGTTTCACGGTGACGATAACCGCTTCAACTTTTTTTTTTTGTCTGAAGAAATAATTTACAATATCTTCTTCGTTTTTTTTGCTTTTTTTTTTGCTTTTCTCTCCTCAACCAAGTTTAGAATAATCTCAATAAAACGACAATATATGTATTTTTTTTTTTTTTTTCTCTCTATCTTTCTCTATGTCAACGTACAGTGAATTGTTTCATAAAGTTTGAAGAGTATCCTCGCTGGCTGAACTGCTGCTGCTGTTACTACTGGTACTAGAGTTTAATCAGTGAGAAACTCAGCTGGCTCGCGAAACTGCGAATTAGTTCATGCTGTAGGGACGAAGCTACTCATTCCGAAACTTTAAAACAGACTGCCTGCATTTATTGAGTGAGTTGATTTTTATCAGACTCGCTATTCCGAGTTGAAGAAAGTCAAAAAAGAGAGAAAATCAAATAAAGAACTATTCACAATCTTCCAGCCAAAGTCCTCCTCGTCGTCGTATCTGGAAACTTTTCTTCTCCAGACAATTATTGCTCGTTACTCTGAGTCGGTTGCGGTTGGAATCTGAATGCTACCACGATTAAATGTCAAATTGCGATAATGAGCCGCGTTTATCTCCGCTGGAATACTTTGAAGATAATTTTTTTCATCCGTCGTTGGCATATTCTGAAACGTTGTACGTTGGAACGTTTGAAGAAAATGAACGAACGATGAACAGCCGAAAATGAGAAAAACAACAAATTTTCGAGCCCTTAAAAAAAGGGATCATTTTATCTATCTCTGGGATACGGCTTCAACGTTACATGCAACTAGCAGTCCGGTCGTCTGCGTATCTCTCCCTGCATCTAGAGTCGGTTAGGGATTGAGACTATGGGATGTATGAAAGGCGAGAGGATCATAGATAGGATTATATGCACTGAACGGATGCACAGAGGCCACTGCTTTCGAGATAACTCTATCCTATATATTCTTGCACCACCATAGAATTGCACAATCGAAGTGTGCTATAGAATTCCTATATCCGATAGCTCGGTGTTAGTAATTCAAAGCTCTACCTTATAGATAATAAACAATACCTACCCGATAAATATTACCACCATTACCCATATAAAAGCTAACATCAAGTTCATGTGAAAAGGCTATAAGTGTGCATGACGAGATCGAAATACGTATCTGGAACGCGTCCCCATGGATTACGATTAATTATCGTTATTGCCTGGCAAATATTCGTCGAACACTGTACCGCGTCGTCAGGCAAATAGCCACACCTTTTCGCAAGGGGGTATATGTCAACGGAATTAAGTATATTGTACATGTGTGTGTGTAATGATACGCACCTATTTCTACCTTCGTGTATTAGCGGAAGGAGTTAAAGAGCTTTTTGTAATTGCTGGTATAATTTAACGATATTAGTGAAGTAAAGAAGACTTATTCACCCCCGCAATGCAGATCGAGATATTTTGATTAAAGGTCTTTTTTTTTTATTATCGAGCTGCAGGGTAGTGATGAGCTTTTTATTATGTCTGGGCTACTGTTTCTTTCTACTTTTTCTTCCCTTTTCTTTCGGTCAGGTATGGGCTGGTCTACTACCTTGTGAACGTCAGAGAAGAATAAGATGAAGGAGGAGGAACGGTGCCCATTAAAGTTGGATTACGGTGGTGCTGACAGCGTCCGGATGCTGTCATCGAATAAGACGTATTTTTCTTCAGACAGGTTCAAGACCCCCAGCTTCACTTCACCTCGCTTCGTTGTTATGTACTAAAGGCGGATTTAAAAAAAAAGAAAAAAAAAAGGAAAATTTCAATTTCCAAAGGCCTTCCCGCACCGCTTCGGTTTGAATTAATATCAGCCGTAATCCCAACCGATAAATTTAATTAATGCTTCCTTATAATTATGATTAATGCGCAAATTCTGGTCGGGTTAACAATTTTTTTTTTTTTTTTTTCTTCTAAAAGAAGTAAAATTTTAGGCTGGATAAAACAATTTTGTACGAAAAAACCAGATGAAATTTATAAGACAATAATTCCAAATATTTCTCGTTGACGATCAACTATATTCTCAAACCTGAGAGCATTTCATCGCAAGAGATGTAGAATCTAAAATTTTTCAACCAAATTCCCCAAGTCTCTCTGCGTATACTGGATCAGATTAAGATTCCAGTTGGGTTGATGAATCGGCTGGAATGTCCGAGAAATTTCATGCTATAATACGCCAGCTTTGTCTCACGCGATTTTCAGATTGATCAAATCCCTGCAGTTTCGGTTTTAATGTAGATAATTCCAATAATTGTATGAAAATTCCCTGCATATATACGATCCGTTAAACTCTAGAGGCTAATATTTCTCTTCACTTTTACATTTTATCGCCCACACCAATTTCGTGTTACTGTATTTCCGAGCCCCTGCTCTGCTCTGTTCCACACCCGGTTGGAATTGTTGGATTAGGTTGGCTCAGGGCGGGAATGAAGCTCTGAAAATATACGATCTGTGGTACAGAACCATGTTCCAGTATCTGGCTTGGTCGAGAAGGCAAGTAGGTAGGGCAGCAATGAGATTAGGTGAAAAAATAAGTTAGTTCATTCCCGCAGGAAGAAATAAAATAAAATAGTCGAAAACTACGGGATCTACTTTAGATTTGGTCGGTTTATACTACCCCGGGCTTAGCTAGGATTCAAAAAAAAAATCCTTTTAGCGGGTTAAGCGCTACTAATTGCGCACCAGGTCTGAAAACAATACCCCCAGACCATTTTCAGGAATAGGTGAAACTCGAGAACATATACGAGACCATTGATAATTTTCGGCATACAATACAATGATCGGTACACCACCTAGGTGTACCAAGGACTAAAATGAAGATTTGTGACGGCCAATTGGTTCCATTGTTTTGAAGGATTATCTCAACCCATACTATTCTGTATAGGAGGACCGAGGCAATGCGAGGGTTTGAAATGCCCAATGGATTTAGTACTGTTCAGGAATATTATTCACCCTATCCCCCTGGATACACATACATATATATATATACGCGTATATTTTAATCCAAAAATCAATGTAAACCGTAATGGGTGTAGGTGGGTCTGCTTGCCTATACGAACGCTCGTGATTACGCTGTTAAATTCAAAGATATTTTACCCGGCGACGTTCGTCCAGTTTAAACAATATCTCGTTCAGTTTAGTAATTATAAATTAATCAATTGTTCAAATGAGACGAACTTTTCTTTTTCTACTGTTACAATAGGACAGAGAAATCATCCGATTAGATACCTATTTCGTGGATATTGGATTATTTTCTGCCTTGAAGTTAAATAAGTTCCTAGATCTTTGCTACATAATATTTTCTTGAAATAAAGTTAAACTTGACTGGTATATAATTACGATCATTGACTTGGTGGTATTGTTTGATCTCCCAGATCCCTTTGCAGGTGGTACATCAAGTGATGGAGATGCGTGTAGTGTGCAGTGAGTCGTGTTATAGCAACCTGGTTCAGTACTGTGTACATATCAGTGGTCAGAGTTAGGTTTGGGATCAAGTTAGGAGAATTGCTAACTGATTGTGAGATTGTAGCCTAGGATAATTGCCACGGTAGATGGTCTCTACACTCGAACTACTATACACGACTGCAGATACTGTAACGATCAGATGCGCGATCCTGGACATCCCTGAATGATCAACAATATGGCTATATACATATATATAGGTATGTGAACGTATGCATGCAAGAGCAAGCAGTGGCCCTTGACGATACGCTATCCAATTACCTGCATCATGAACCAATGTTTAATTATCTGACAATGATGATAGGTGTCCGTGTAAATGACAGGTCAAATATATATATATTCGAATATATAGAACGAAAATCCTGAAGGATCAAATGTCATGCGAATTGTTTAAATGGGTATATTCGTGCAAGCTCTTGAGAATTGGACAGGCGAAGGACTAAGACTGGACTTTGATTGCGACCATGAGGCACTCTACCGTGTTCAGGACTAATTGAGTATAACGACATGAGCTCCAGGGATTCCAGAATCTCAGATCTCGGGTTACCAGGAGCCGTATCGAAGCCAAGTCGTTCGATCCGATAAATTCTCTGAAATCTTATTCCAGGAAAGAATAAGTCTTTGTGCTGAATACCCTGCTAGGGGAGAAAGGACGGCACATGCCTATCTATCGTTTGTGGAAATATCGTCTGATCCTTAGCGGCGCCCCGGCGTCCAGCCAACAACCCGGGACGGCCGATCGGACTGATCGCAAGATCCGCTTAACTGGAAAACCTCAGAGTTACCCAGATCGTGATCAAAGTGAGAGAAACTAATCAGTGATGCCGTAGTTCTAAGACCTTTTGTAATTCCTCAATCAAACCGCAGTTAATCTCTTAGGTCGTCGGCTTAATTTCAACAAGTTATGTACACGGGTGAAATAATGCCACAGCTGTCTTTCACCGACAAACAACTAGACTATTAAAGTATTAATTGAGAAATCTCTGTTTAAAATTGTTCTTTCGGTAAATCAACTCGGTACTCGAAACTTAACTCACATGTTCAATCCAATTTCAAACTTTTTTATACAAACGGTATAGTAACTTGGTAGTTGTATGTGTGAAAGGTCATCGTTGCAGGAAGTTAATTACTCTTGTAGAAGCGAGGATATCGATAGGGTTTTTCCAATTTTCATTTAATGGGGATAAGGGGTATTTGAGATTTTATGGACTTTGTGGAAAGCTGAGAAAAAAAGTGGTTGTCGTAAAGTAGGTACAGGTTGCATCGTTCGTCGAAACTTTACCAAACTTCAAGGAAATATTCTACATTTATGTCATTTTTGGATACGAAATTTTTTGATTTTAGGCCATTTTCTTTTTTAATTTTTCTCTATGTCAACGTTGAGAAGAAAATTATGCGACGTGCTCGTAACTACATAAGACTGAACTTATCTTTATATATTATTGGCTTACCCTGAAAGAACATCATTTTACCATATTCTCTTTACCGAGTTTCAAAAAGTTTCGATCAACTACGCGATGCAGTCTGCTATTCTGGCTACGACCAATTTTTTTTCGCCAGACTCAATCCACGTAAGACAAAGTCTATAAAAATTCTAATAATTTATATTCATGTTTAAAAAAATCGTTTAATCAGCTATGAAAAAAAAATTGAATCAGTAGAATATTTCTATGGAGCAGAAAAAAAAGGGGAAAAAATGAATGGAAAATAAATTAAGCCGTTGATGGATTAGCTTAGTAAAATTATTGTTTAAGAAGTGAGAAAATTCTTCTTTACATATCCTAGTGTACAATAATTTATCGAGATTCTCTGCCCTACAGAGAATTTCTTATTACTATAATATACAAGGGTTTAATATTATTGAAATATTAAAAAATAACTCAAACATTTTATAAATTCCTTTAAAAAAACATTTTTTATCGGATAAAATACCAGCCTGATATTTTTCCAGCTTTCGATAAACATTTACCTATACGCAGACTAACGGAATCTCGGAATTCATTCTTCCTACTGTGGGGTGAAATTCCATCCTAAAGATACCGAGAATTCATTAGATAATTAATTGATCAATTAATTCATTAATTCGTTCATCCTTCATCAAAGGACTGATACTCGATGTCCTTTTATTAAAAAAAAAAAAAAAAGTCAAACCCTTTTCATTACGCGCATTGGTCTTATCGTTGAATTTAAGTGCCACGTAACATCCTTAATTGTTAATTATTCGCAGGACTCGAATTCCTTCCGCCAAGTTTATATTACAAACGTAGGTGTATCTGTAATGATATATTTTGCCGATAAGAAGCTGTAGCAATTGTTTAATAGGTTCAAAACGACGCCGAAGTGCTCATCGTCGAAGAAGTACTTCGCTCTCTGTGTTACTCCCTGTTAGCTATTCAACTAATTTCGCATAGCTACTAGGTATGTACTGTACCAGTAGGCAATGAGTCGGTCGACTCTAGTCTCTATAGGGTTGTTGGGTAGTGTGGCGTTCAGTATATTAACAATTAATGTAATGAGGTAGAAATAGTTGCGAGCCACTCGACTGCTGCCAGTAACCTAGAGCAATTATTAAATTCCACCCAGTAGCCTGTAAACTTTGACATTAGGTACCTAATACCATCGTACATTCCTACTCCCTTAACCACCAAGAAAATTACCCTTATATCCGATGCTTGATACCTGAAAGGATTTCTACAATATCGAAAAGTGCTTCTCTTAATATTTCCTCGAATCTCTTATAGTGACTTTCATTCGGCATTTTAGTAAATTCAATTTAAGGGGTTGATTGGTTCGGACTTAAGAAGTAAAGCTCGAATTTTACCTTTTTTCTATTACCGCAGGATTAAAATTTCGTTGAAGGTGTCTTTCCGGTTTCATTCCCTACCAGGAAAATGCAAATTTTGCTCAAAAAAAAAAAACAATAATCGTCTGAACGTAGAGCGATTATACTTTTTACTTCGTCTGGTTCTGTCCGTTCAACCCCTAAAACTCGCTTTTAAGTTTTTGCCCAATAAATTCTGTCTGTACTATTATAACTCGATCTCTCAAGTGGAAACTGATTATTTCCGCCCTAACGCTATTCGGATATTAATACATCCTTGTTAGATATATACATATATATATATATAATGGGATATTATACCGAAAACTAATTACCGAAATCGATATATTATTATATAGGTATATACCTAACTCGACTATTTTATTTATTAAACTTACGAACGTGATGTAAGATACGGATCCTATTCACTCGGGATAAGATCAAGAATCTTATATCAGCTCGTGCGAATTTTTATGTATAACAAGTTGGATGAACGTATATATAGATGTGCGATCTAAACCCCGTGCAATTTACCTGCTGAGATATAGAAGCGTTTCGATCTGAGTTTATCGCTGCTTTCTCCCTGCACTAAGGAAGAAGTACCAACGGGGTACTTGACTCTGCACGAACCCTAATTGAAAGACAAAAGTGAATTTCCCCACTCTCTCTCTCTCTTTATTTCCTCTCCGCAGATTAAACGTCCTGTAAATTTCTGCCAGAGTTGTTTTACCCTTTTTGTTCATTTGCTTATTAATTTTTCCTCTTATTTTTTTTTCTTATTTTTTGTTTTTTTGGGAAAACATGCGATAATGCGCGCTGAGAAATACTTTTTTACAATGAAATTGTACTGGAAATTGAATAATAAAAAGCAAATAAGACAGAGAACGAGGAATAGAAAAAAATGAAAAAAAAAATTTCTTCAATCTGAAGACAAAAGCTTCGCTTTATATACCGTCTAACCTTTTTATTTTATATACCTAGTTCGTAATATTTCATTCAATAATTTTAATACGAAATGACTTTTTGCCAACAGTTAATAAGCGATTTTCATTCATACGATTATTGTTCACACCGGTTGTATAATTCTGCATAGATTATAGCATGGAAATGCGTCATAGAGAAATATATTTGCACGTACATAGGTGGGTGGTATGTATACATATTTGTTTCTCGTTCAAATTCGGAAGTGAAACGTAGTGATTTAATGTGTGGCGTGTTTGACGCGACATTTAACAAGTGTATTGTCATATCCAGAAGCCGAGTTCTCAATAATTTCCCAGCAGCATACTGGTATTCAAATGGCTGGATATTAATTTTCATTTATAAATATATATACATATATATATGTAGTAGATAGGGATGTTTTCAGCCAACAACTTTTTAAAATTAGTGATCGAACGCTGTCGAAGTTCTCGGCGTTTGTCAGGCATTTCCGTTATCGCAATCATTAAACGCGGACCGAGGTGGTAAGGGAGGCTGGGAAAGCTCTCATTGAAATCGTTCCGAACGCTAATGAAGCTTATTGTTCCTTCAGGAACTGGGAGAGCGATGTCGAAAGTGTAGGTAAATCTTGAGGGTGATTTTTTTCCTTTTTTACTTAATTCCTTTTTTTTTCTTCACTTTTCCGATTTAGAAATCACTGGGTATTGGTACGGGAAGTAAACAAATTTTCATTTCAAATTCTTGTACCTACAGGACTAACAATTCTATGAACTCTAGCTCGATTCTACTTCAGTTAAAAATGATATTAGATTTCGAATAAAAATTAATAAGTCACCTAAACGTCCTGCCAAGCTCTTGCCATTTTCTTTTAATTTTTAATTTTTCATATTACATTTTCTTTTTATTTCAACTCTAATTCTCGTTACTTTCTTCATTCAAATCCTTCCCCGTCGTCGTTGGTATACAAAGGGGTGAAAAACTCAAGTATACCGAGTAGATTAACAACAATAATGATAATTGAAATAATAATAATAATAATAATAACAATATTATAACAGTAAGGACGAAGTATACGGAGATAAATTGTGAAGGAAAAAAGAAAAAACCAAATTGAAGTTAATAATAATTAATAAAATCAAGTTAATTTATTAGTTCGGATAGCGCGATGTAGAATAAAAATTGTCTTTTTTTTTATCCTCGAAATACTATACAGGGGGTATAATTTGTTGAAACGAAGTAGGTAATACTTTAAATTAAATCGTTGGTTATATAGGCGGACAGATTGTGGGTTTAGAGAATTTACGGTATATCAACTGGATCACTTGTACTTGAAACAAACCGTCGGGTATTTTCGTGCTCGGTAAAATTCCACCTTTTCCTACTAGTACGAGAATAAGGAATAAAGGAAGTAGATTGCTACCCATCTCGTCGGTTAATCAAACTTCCAATTAATGAAATAAACCCAGAATGAAATTTTCGCCGAATATACCTTCCCGGTTCTCTTGGTATGTCTGTCTGTCTATATCTACTGACAACAATTATCCCCTAGGGACTTACGTCGTCGAAATCAAATCAATACTCAAGCTTATCACGAGAGATTTATTGTTATAACGAAGTTTTTCTACCTTTTCCAAATTACAAGATATTATTTTTCAAATTCAAACAGATCCGGGTTAAGATAATCTGCGATTAGAGACTCACGACGATAAATCTTTAGTCGTCATATAAGATAGAATTGAGTATAATTCAACAATACATTTACTCTACCTCTTCATTCGCATATTCTATGAGGTCAAAGACCTACCAACCTTCCTTTGAACTGACCACTTTCCAGAAAACTCTTTGACAACTTCTTTATACGATGATGGAAGCGTCAGGGTGTGTGATTGCGACAGTGTGTCCACTCTGGGTTCCATATCCTCGTATAAAGGAGGATAAAACCATGTCCTCTTGCCTGCAGGACCGATAACGTTCTTTCGTTCTAGTTCTTTCCCTTTCCCTTTTTTTTTTTTCTTTTTTTCTTTCTTTCTTTTTTATCCACCTGGGAAAAGTTTAGTTTTCCCAGTTTAGGAAAAGGACTTGAAACGAAGAACGGTGGTATACTTATATACCTATATATATATATGTGTGTCGGGGTTTGGTTGGTATAGGGATAGGGAGCTTTTGGCTCGTTCTTCACCATTCGTTTGTTCTTTCTCTTATCCTTTTCCGCCTTATCTCATCAGTGGTATTTGTTTTCTCACTCCGATAAATTCCTCATCTTTGTTTTATCCCTTTTTGTTTTTCGTTTTGTTTTTTATTTTTTTTTTCTTCTACTTATTTTTTCACCGTTCGTGTATATCACGCAAAAGCGCGGTGGCACAAGACGACTCGCTCGCTCACCCCTAGCTATTCGCGTATCTTTCGCCGCCTCTCGTCGATCCTTAAGACTGTAATTTATCCTCATCTCTATATCTGTTACTGACGGATCGGGTGTCGGAAAGGTGCTTCATTCGATTCTCATCTCGATACGCTTCACCGACTACTGTCTACCCTCAGATATTGGCCTCCGAGAGCTTTTACAAAAATAAATGCTATCAAACCATCTACTCGTTTATTTGAATTTTCTATTCTCTTCTACCATATAACGATACAAAACCTGGAACCTGATTTTCTTTCTCTTTTTTTTCTTTGCCTTTGTACATAGAAATTCATTTGCATTTATGGGAAACGTGAGGAAGAGGAAGAACAAGCTTCTCGCTAAAGAAGACAGGACGCTTTTTTTTCAGTATTTCTTTCCTTTCTCCTCGTGTGAACGGTGGTGCAGGATAGAAAACAAAAAAACAAAAAAAAAGGAGAAGGAGGGTTCGAATGGAAATTTGTTGAATCGAGTAAAGCTCGGGTTAAATTGAAGTTGAGACTAAATGAATAACGAGTTTAGGTTGGGCTAGGTTGAGGTATAAGGGTGTTAACAAAACTGTGAAAAATGCATTACGGATAGCGTGAACGTAGCCAGTTAGCTCCTTAATAGGCTAACGTTAAGTTGATCCTTAGGGCGTGCCCGTTTTCCTTCAGGGAATTCCTGCTACTGCACATTCCTTACCTCACGTACTACGACCCCCTAACCCTGTTATACTACCCTCTTTCTTGGTCACGCGCCACGCGACTCTTTTCCCCAACTCTCCGCGTCTCGTCCTCGTCCTCGTCCTTGTAACCTAATATGGAAGCTTCGGCAAGATATCTTTGTTGCCGGTTGTCCAACGGCGCAAAGTCCTCAAGGGTTTAGATCCTCAAATGTCGGAACACCCTTCTGTATGTCTCACAGGCCAATAGAAATTGTCTCGCGAACCACTTTATCTCGCAAACTAACTCCGTTCGTGACTTCTGGTTCAAGAAGCACGCGCGAACAGATGCCTAGGAATTCGTCTCCTACCCTACCCCACTTTTACTGCTTCGAAGCAATTTTTCATGTTCTTAAATTGAATGGTATACTCTTTTTTTTTTTTTCTTCTTCCTTTCATTTTTATCTTCGGAATGAAGATTTCCAGAATACAGGGAACGAATGGATTGAATCCTATATCTATCCTTTTCAGTTCGAGTCTCAAAGACGCGACGCAAGGTCAAATTTGCATTCGACGACCAGTCTGTCGCGTAATTTTCAATTAGAAACTAACGCCGACGGGGAGCCAATAAAAGGCGTAAACTTTTTCAATTAAAGGCACGTCCCCTGAGTTTTAAATGAGTTGGTGTCACTGACGGGTGAACGAGAGTGGCTTGAAAAAGCTTCCGGCTAAAGGACGCCCCTGCTACACAAGGGGAATGAGTAGGGACCAAGCCAGACCAGACCAGACCAGACCATACCATACCATGACAGACCATACCATACCATACCATACCATACCAGACCAGAACAGGATAGCCGTTACGGTCAGAGGACCGGGCAACGTTCAAACTTCGAACCCAACTATGAGCAGGACTTTATGTTGTCCGACCCAAAGTCCTCTTTCCTCTTTCCTCTTTCCGGTAGAAACGTCCCATAAAATTGTTCAATTGGCTATTCAACTTCAACTTTTCTTTACGTACTTCGAGGGTGATGTGGAGAACTCGGGAACTACGGAGGGGGTAGGTATTTGTGTAAGAGAGCTTTTTCACTTTTGAGTACTTGGAAAAAAAAAAAAAAAATGAAGTAGTGGATTACTGGTTTTTATATTAAACTTATTTCTCTCTCTCTCTCTTTATTCTTATATATTTCATCAACGTTTTATTTATGCAATATATTATATATGTACAGAATTTATAATTTCGAATAAATATCGTGGCAGAATCTTTGAGGAAATTATTTATTTTCTTCCCCTTTTCATCTTATTTTTTTTTTCTTCATCCAAACCTGAATGCATGGATTATAATTTAGGAAAATACTATAGTTGAAGTACGCGATTAACTTACTACAACCAGCCGGGTTTGGATGATTGTAATTAACATAGTACCGTGCAGCATTACTTTGTGACGTTATTTTAGAGTCCTTTAGATCTCGGCTTTGAGACGAGTAACAACGTTAAGAAAGTAGGTACCTACCTACTTCGTTCCGGGTATAAAATTGGAGTAACATCCACCGCTCTACCTACTTCCTACACATTCAAGACTTTACGCGTAAATATAGGGGTAGATGTACGTGGGATGGATAAATCTCATGTCACTTTATAACCAGCACTCCTTCCTTCCTTCCTTCCTTTACTTTCCTTTCCTTTCCTCATTCCTTACGGCTAACAAAATTTTCTTTTTACAATATGCATATGTTACTCTATATTTAGGGATCACGTTGAAGTTTCAAAATTTCAAATTTCTCAGTCTTTGAGACGATTTAGAATTTCGGAATTTTCTCTGAGACTTTTCAAATTCAGAAATTTTAATCCGGCTTTTATATTTATTAAAAGTTTTCCTATTCTCTAACGAAATACTATAATAATCGTGATGATAAAAGGTGAGAGAAAGAGAGCCAGAGAAAGAAAGAAAGAGAGAGAAAGACTATTTCTCCTCGTTATGCAAATCGTTCGACTTACACAACAACGAGACGTATAATTTCATGAACCGTGATTTAAATATCCATTCAATAAACATCCTGCGGGATTATTCTGTAGAAAAATTTTCTGAATTCAATTTCCGAATAAAGCAATTCTATTTACAGGCAATGTTATGCATCTTGACTGTCGAATGCAATTCTCTATATCTTCTCTCGCAATTTTCCACTTCAGTTTTTACTCCTGTTTTAACTCTAATGAGCGATCGGACTCTGAAGAATAGTTAGGTACATAAGGGGATGATAATTCAACTTGAAAAATTATAGAAACGATGAGGAAAAGCGGAATGAAAATGGGGTGGGATTTAAAGTTGGAACTCGCTGTTGGAGAGATGAATGTCGTTAACCGTGCAAATAGACTTGCTGATTTTAAAACCCGATTTAACGACCGGCCATTACGCTCGCGTAACGCGTATACCAACCAACCAACCAACCAACCTGCGATTTCCAATGATTCTCTCACTTTTACCAAAAGGGTTTAACGATTAAAGTTAACATCCCCTTCTCTCCGCGGTGCGAACGACCAATTAGAACAATTCTACCTTATTTTATACCCTCTACCCTCTACCCTCTACAAGCTACCCTTAATCTATTCGCTTTCGTTTATACCACCGGCGTTATTGCATCCTCATAAAAGTACATCTCTACTTATATACTTGTATTATTTTTTCTATAGTCTGGATAGGCGAAGAAAATTCATAGTAAAATTTAGCTTAGCTTAGTATTACTACTACTTCTATCAACCCCTAGCTCTCTTACCATTCTCTATAACACATAGGTGTATACATATGCAAACCCTCAGGCTCGGTTGCTTAAATAGCGGTCTTATTATGACGACCAAACCCTGCGGGCTCTGTGGCCTTTCTAGAATAAATATTGTGCACAGCTTGCAGGGTAGGTACGCGGTGATCTCGGTAATACTAATATCGCGAAAGCTAGAGCTTTCAGAGCTTCAGATAGAGAGAGGGCGAGAGAGGGATGGGTATTTATACGTAAATGTGGGTGAACACGGTGGAAATTAAAGTTTTTCATACAAGGTAGAAAACATCCGAAACTTTCTAGTGCTTGAAGACGAATTTTCTTAACTAGAAATTTACCGTTCTTTATATACATGGAACAAAAAAAAACAACAAAATTTCAACAATTTGGAAATGAATTAGATTCTTATATATAGTATTACGGAATTAAATGGTTAGCGTGGTCCAGGCGTAAATGAGGTTGAAATGCGCGGGAAAAGCCACCCTTGTATGTCGACTGGGGCGCGAGCAACATCTGGAAAGCATTCGGTATTCGGAACAATCCAAGACAGTTCCATTCCGCAAAATTTATGCACCAGTGCTCCTCCTACCATTCTACGGTTCCTCTCTTCTCTTCTCTTCTCGTCTCTTCTCTTACTTCCCTATTTATACTTTGTCAGGGGGTAGATACCGGCGTAGGTAGTCATTCCGCATATTCATATGCATGGGATATTTCAAAGTTTCTATGTATTGTATACCTGTACCATATATACCTACCTATCTACCTATCTACGTACATACCTTACCAAGCGACAGAAAAATTATAGTTCGCAAATCCCCGAGACGTGCTTTATACCAAACTGTAATCTCAAATCTCATCTTGAATACGGAGGATTTTATTTTTACATACAAAAATACCACAAAATTATACACGTATTTGTTTTTTGATTTTTTTTGTTTTTTTTTGTTCAGTTTTATTTTACATCAAAATCAGAAACCGAATGATAGTATAGGTAATTAAGAACAAACCCCCTAGAATCACACCTCGATTGATCCAGAATTCTCTTTATTTTTTTTCTTCCAGTATTATTTCTCAGAGGAAAATATATTTTATGGATTTTTGCCTAACTCGATTATCGAATTCTGTAGGAAATCACGAAGGTATTGTTGTCTAACTTTTGATTGTAAAAAAAACCAACAAGCTATTTCATTTGATTATCGATTATTATTTCTGTTTTTTTTTTTTAGTGAGCAATACGTATTTTACGTGCAAGTATAAAAAGAGAATTAAAAAAGGACGAAGAACAAAAATAAAAAAAAATGATTATCAAATAAAAAGTGAACAAACAGCTGCATTTACATTGCCGCAAACGATATATACGGGGGATGCACACGATTTCACGTGAACAATCACACACAAATTTATGGAAGTTTGTTCACTGGTGAATATTCATCTCGCTTTGACGAATCGGATTTTAATTGATCCGTCTCGATAGTGGATACGGTTGCGCAAATTTATTTATTTATTTATTTATTTATTTATCTCCTTCGTTTTCGTTTTCGTTATCGTTATCGTTGTTTTTGTTTCGATTTTTTATTCTACTTCACATAGAATAATTTACATTCCGCAATTGCAGTTCTTCTGCATATATCCCGCAATATATAGCCTAGGTATAATATATTTATATACGGTTGTGACATTATTGATAATAAATCGATCTACAAAATTTACATAGTAGAATAATTGATCCGTATAATATATTTCATTTGATTAGAATGAAAAAAAAAATATATAAATAAATAAAACAAAAAGGGTAAATAGAAAGGTGGACAAAATACATAAATGAATAAAATAAATTTTCCCCACTTTTCGGTTAGGAATGGTAGAGAGAAAAAAATATTAAAAAATGAAAAAGTCAAAAATAAAACATAAAAAACACAAAAAAAACGAAGTGAAAGCACTCCGTCGAGTCGTCGCATGACGAACAGGATATTTCAATTTAACTTTTCTTTTGTGATGCTTTTCGCGAGCTCGAGCAGCAGTAATTTTATTCTTTTTCTTTTTTTTTCTATACTTTCTACTTTTTTTTTTCTTCTGTCTTACCTTCTTGTTACTTCCGGATGTCTCGTGTTAACCTTCATCTTATGAAAAGTTTTCCATTCGCCAAAGACTAAGAGAAGAATGAATACCTGATAAGACAAAGAAGAAGAAGAAGAAGAAGAAGTAGAAGTAGAATAAGTAGAAGAAGAAGAAGAAGTTGCTGTTGGAACAACGTGATTACTTATTTAACAACATCTCGTTGTACCCTCTTCATGAACAACAATTTTCCTAAGGGTTGGATAACACTTTTCAGTCTTTAGCACTTTCTTAATCGTTTATTTTATCGGATTTACACAATCTAGTAGAACCAACTGTACACACACGCACGCACACACCTATATTTATATATAATATACAACTAGCAGTATAAAAGTAGCCATTTAATATTTTCCATCTCCATTTTTAATCTATAACTGAAAATAATATAAAATTCTATATAGATCATCTTCTATCTTTAGAATTTTTGTATTATATTTATATATTAATGTATGGGTAGCTCGAATGATCATGTGTACCCCTTGCACCGTTATAAATAAAAATTTGCATTTCAATTTAACGATAAAAAAAAAAAGAAAAAAAAAAAAAAAATGAAACGAAAGTTCATTTATTTTATCCACGCGCAAGTTATATGGGATAAAAATTTTGAATCTCGAATACTACCAGCTACTGTACCCTTTATTACATACCAGTACCAGTACGCCGAGTACTTTAGGCTCTACTTCACTCAACACCAATTTCATCAGGGTGTTACAAAGTCTGGGCTTACGAAAGTGGGTATGATTTTTTTTTTTCTTTCTTTTTTCCTTTTTTCGCACGAGACTCAGCCGCAAAAATAATAATAAAAACAAGCAAAGAGAGGGAGACAAAGAGAGAGAAAAAAAAAAAAAAACGCGTTAATTCACGTGCGACCGTAAATCTTGTTTCCTACGTCACATGGATGCTGGGGTCACGTACCATGGCCGAACGACCCACCGAACGCGCGAAAGCAGATAAACCGAAAAACGACCGTTTACCGCTTATACCGTTTTACAGCGGTAGGTAGTAGCGGGTAGGTAAACCGCGGTAAATGTACTGTTTGAAATTTGAAAAAAGTATCGGTTAGATTATTTTTCCTTTTTCCATTTTTTTTTTATTTTACCTAAGCGGAAGATTATTTTCCTAAATATATATATAACTAATTAATTGACTAATTGAAATTTATCACACAACACTATAGGGGAAGACAATTATTATCCTTAATTATATACGTAGTATATATACGTAGTATGTAGAGAGAGAAATATAATATAGGTAAAGGATTTTCGAATCCTCGTCAAATTTAAAGCCGACACATTGTGTCCCTAATTTTGAAATTTGACTCGATTCTACAGTGTTGAACAAAAGGGGTTGAAAAATTTTTCGTCACCTTAGTCAAGCTGTTGGATGAAATTCTATCACATAGAAAACTATATCTATATTAGGTATATAGGTATGTACAGAATTCAGTCTGTTCGATATAAACGCGCATGGATTTCAGTCTACCCCAACGAAATATGCGGCAAAAATTTTCATTTTTTTTATTTTTAGGCGATACGATTTTTTGAAAATAATTCAACAGAAATAGACTTTCGAGTATTCTTCTGATTGTGAAGTAAAGTTTATTTCTTTAAACTCGAATTTTGGAGTATCGACGACCCGGAAATAGTGTTTGCCGTAGGTGAAACGAGGCGACGTGTCCTAAGGAGTGAAATAAATGGCGAAATAATGCGAGGAAAGATTAAAGTTTTGGGAAAACAAACGTGAAACGGGAAAAGTTGTACCTTTACCGCTGGCTCGGCTATCAAAGAGGATTAAAAGATTCACCCTTTTGTTTAGTGCTTTATGAGTTTCTCGGCATTAACTTTTACTCAACTTCACGAAGGCCGAGTCGAGGTCCAGCACTCGACACCCAACGTCATTTTTCTTGATATTACGTTTCTCTTTTACCTCTTCAATACCCAACCCAATATCCCATACTTAGTTTTTTTGCTTCATATTGAACCGACGTTATTTCAATACTTTATTTCGTTCTTGTTTCAGGTACGTATTATCAGACTTCATAATTCTTGACGCATTAGCGATCATAGCTAATACGAAACTGTGAGTATTTTTTATACTTTTTAAAACTACAATGATTTTTATACATATTTCAGGTACTCGTGTGACTCAAATACATATACAGGATGAATATTCACCGGGGAGTTTGATCTGGGAGGAGATTCGACGTGCCGAAAAAGCTCTGCTCTCTTCTTCTATTCGTGTGGATGCAAACAAATTTGGAAATTAGGGAATCTGCTTGATAATCACACATTATTATTATCAAGCGAACGAGTATGAATAAAAAAAACGTTAAAGCTCCTCCCAGATGGGACCCTGGAGAATATTCACCCTGTATAATATCCACCTACATTGGTTTTGTGTCTCTCCTTCGTCTTCTTATTCTTCTTTTTCTGACATATCGATTAACCATTCGTTATACTTGAAAAGTCTATAGTAGAAAACCGCGAACACGATCTAAAAATCTTTTCTATATAGTAATAGCATAATATTCCTTTGTCGTTGGGACTATCGAAGAAAGATATGACTTTGACTCTTTACTCCAATTTTTATCGAATGTATTCCATTATTCGAACTATTTCCTCCACCACGTCCGCTATTTCTTATCCCTCCGGTCTTCATCCACCGATTATTTCTTTCCTCTATATCTTTATCTCGATAGTTCAATATCTATTATTCGAATCTATTCAACCGCGAGGATGAAAATATCTAATCTATATTTTTTATCGTTTTGTTTTCGAACTTAAGATCTTTTTGTTACAGACGATTAATCGTTCGTCAATATTATCAGAGATTTCTAATCATTTTCTAACACTTAAATCAAGCTTTTAAACCAAAGTTTGAACAATGTTAAAGCGGTGATTTATCAGAGAAGTAAAAGAAAGACGCAAACATACGACATGACAAAGTTAATTAGGGCAAACTAGTTATATACTGCAGTTAGAGCACACGGTCATAGCATGCGACCTAACGATCTCTTACTTCGCTTTTGGTAATTGGAACAAGACCATGCGATGCCAATTTTACCCTGTCTACAAATATCTGGAAATTTGTGTGACAATTTTATTCACAATTTCTTAATAATCGATTTAAATAATACGGAGAAAGAGAGAGAATAAATTATCGGTTAAATAATTGATTGGAGAAAGAAAATTCGTTTTCTTATCTTCGTTATTAAAGGTTGAAGGAATCACCATATTCATATATTCGGTGTAAATAATCTGTCGATTATATACAAGGAAATAATCTAGACTTGGTTTGACCTAGTTGCAAAATAATTATCTAACAAAAAAAAAAGTTAGCAGATAGTTGTATAGTTTCATATAGTAGTATGGGGTGGATGATAGCCGGAAACTAAAGTATACAGCTTACACGTACCTAGATAAAACCTCATTACACCTACACAGATATCAGTGCAATGCTCCCAATTCCATTTCTTAAACGTTCAAACGACCAGCTATTTCCGAAGTTGGAAAATTTCGCGTACAATTTGCGGTAATCTCTTTCTCGTTTTGAAAACGGTTTCAGTTTCGAGACTCCAGAGCAGAAAGCTGACTTATATACAAATTAATGATAAATCATTGAATGTGTTTATTTTTTTATCCTTTCTTTTTGTTTTTTTCTTACTAACGAAAAAGGGAATGAAAAATCCCTTTTATACCCCATTTAGTATAACCTACTACATTGACATTTTCCGAGCCATTTTGGTATATATCTTCTATGTCGCAGATTATATATAAACTTGACACATCTGTAGCTTACTGGTACGTCGACGTTGGACGGAAGTGAAACTTTGGTCATCCTGCAGCAGCGTGGACCGCAAACCACGGTAGCTGACGTGGTATATCCGAAACAGTTTCGAACTATAAACGACCGCGACTCCCGTCTATTGACCGGTCAAAAGCTGGACAGTGCCTCAGGGTTACTAGAATTCTAAATTACGGGTTTAAAAAGTTAATCAAGTCCGGATTTTGCAGTGCTCCTGTATTTGCGATGTTTCGTTTCGTTTCGCTCTTTGATGTAGAAAAAAATAGGAATCGATGAAACTTTCAAAGAGAAAATGATTTCTCGTTTTTGAGTCGAGTTCTTTCTATACTTGTTGTGTCTAATTGATATTATTACAGAATCTTAATTCAATTCAATCACAAGATCGTCCTCTCAATAAAATATACATGAACTTGACGGAAAGTATCCCGCTTTATCGGATAGGCATTCCCTTAAGTTCCACAATTTCTACACGATATCCGATAGGATAAGATTGAACTAATGAAATCCCATTTGCTATGCAATTCACGGCGTTAACCAAATGCACGGATCTATCAGATGATCAGGATTCCAGTCGGGACTTTGGTTCCCCTCGACGGACGTTTAATCTGATTCACGGGGAAAAAGAAGAGGAAGAGGAAAGAAAGAGGGAGAAAGAGAAGAAAAAAAAAAAGACAGGAAATAGAAAAGAAAAAGGAGAAAAAATTAGCCTTAGATATATTTGGCAAAAAAAAAAAAGGAGATAAACTAAACGTGCCGTTTTCTGTTCGATCGAAGTTCGATCTGTTGATCAAAACGTCGAAGTCAGACTTTAGAATGAATTCGCGTTTTTTTTTTTTTTAAAGAACGACGTAAGAATTTGAGGGATTCCCATTTTTATGTGTGTGTGTGTGGGTGTTTGTGTTTTTTATTGAAAAATTCAGACAGCTATAGTGTTTCTTGGTTGATAATAAATATAGGCGAGATTTTGCGGTATCGGACAATGAGACGGGCGCGGATTTAGTGACGGTAGAGAATTTACAATCTAAGTATGCCAATAGATTACGCGAAGTTGCGGGAAAGTCGTAAACGTCAGAATATATCAATAGTTAGAAGGAGCTATAGTACTGAATATTCGAACCTGCGGTCGCCCTTGGTGAACGTTCCCGTTCCCGTTCTCATTCCCGTTCCTGTTCCCGTTCTCGTACTCGTACTCGTTCCCGTTCCCATTCCCGTTACCATATACCCACCCCGACAACCCTACTAGCCTACAGCCCACAGGATCTTCGTGCAAAACTGATTGGTCAGAGACTCCCTGACCTCGTTTTATGAATTAGTTTCGCGGTATGGTCCGGTCTGGTCCGCACCCCTACCGCGTACTGTGGTCCAAAATTAATTGATGAATTATTCAAATAACTGTACAGGGATTTCCGGTTATAGCTTCAAAAGCCAAAAAGTCAAAAACCAAAAATCAACAAGCCTTTCATCTATCTTTTTTTCCTTTATTTTTTATTTTTTTTCGCGATCAAACGTGGCTTCATTTTCGATGTTTTGAATTTTTATTACCGTCAATTATTACGATTTCCAGAAATATTTGGTTGATTATAAAAAATCAAATTTCCCGATTATAATACCCCTGAAATATATATTTGTGAATTCTATCGGGGGCTCCTCCTCTAGTATATATCGAATGCGAAATATATTCAAGCAATTCTTTTCTCTCTCGCTTATATCAAACAGAGTGGAACTTTCTTTTAACTTATGATCCAATTAAATTTACTATAGATAGTTATATCTATAGGTTTAACAATTATCAATGAATGCATGATTAAATAATAGTGCAATACAGCGAGTAGAAATAATTAATTAAATCTGTAACGTAGTTTAGCCGGTGTGAAAATTATGCTTATACTAATTGATAGTAATGGTTTAATCCCGCGATGTAGAAAAATCTGTTTGAGTTCATAATATCATTTTTCCTATTTTGAAAAAATCGCGAATTATATAATACACGTAGGTATATCAATCTGTCGATCATTGCGCTGTACCACTTCTTCTCTCCTATTTTATTTTCTCATTTATTTTAAATCGCGGCTTATACTCGCGTTCATTAGTCGATGTTACAAACGTGGTGCCTCCGGGAATCACCCAGATCCTTTTCCAAATAATAACCCCTCGCAGAAACGATTCAACGTCAAATTATCGGGAATTATGGGACCTTTAGTGTCTATGCTATGCGTGAGAATGATAATACGATTTTGCAACACAAGTTTCTTGTCAATTTCGCGCCGTCACGTCACTAGAGAGGAAATTACTGCACCCTAGTTTCACCCCATCTTAAAAGAAAAAGTTTTTCCCGATTGTGACTAGAATATTATATAAAATCCTTTAATATTTTAATCAATTTACATGCTAGAGTCAATTTTTAATTTGCCCCTTTTTTTTTTGTTATGCCACAAAATAACGGTCCTCACAGCATCCGTGTTTTTTCTTTTTTGTTTTTGTTTTTTCATCCCTGAGTACACAGTTTTCAATCAGAGTAAAAGTTCTGAATTTTAAATTAAGACGGAGAGATGTTTATTTTTTTTTTCTTTTATTTCTTGTTTCGTTTCTTTTTTTTTTCATCCCCTTTTTAGAAAACCTCCTTGGCAAGCGAACGAATTGCAAATTCACGGAAACCACACCACCACTAGCACCCCTTGTGCCCGGGTGTTAAAAATTTCGAAAAAAAAAATCACTAGCTGTTATCAAATCCGCTAGAAATTTTGGGGTCTGAGTCGCCCGCTGCTACTTTCAACCGCGAAACGTCGTCAATTTAATAAGCGAATGATTTTTTGGTCCCTTTTTTTTTCGTTTTTTCTTCTCCTTCTTCGTTTTGAGAGTGGGAAAACGCGAAAATGGTAAACCTCTTTGCGGTACATCGTACCACTCTACTGTACCGTCGAAAACCAGAAAGACGAGGGTTGAGGAGGAGACAGGGGCGACTTTGGTGGGTTGCGGGTCGAGGGAGATATAGGGGTGGCGGCGCCGCGGGCCGCGCCGTCGCCCAGCTTGCCTGAATCCTCCCGCCCCAAATCGCGCACCCTGCAGCCGTCGAGCGTCCATGGTGTAGTCATACGCTGAGCGTCGTGGTGAGCTAGGGACGACAGTTTAGCACATTTCAAAAGATATCGCATCTGTTACAAGGATTTCTTCCTGACATAGCTGAATATATATATATAAAAAAAAAAAAAAAAAAAAACTACCAAGTTGATAAATCGCCGAGCTTATTAAACCGCAAGCGAATTTATACAGAGCGAAAATCGACGCCAACCCCAGTGCTCAAAATAAATAAAGAAAAGTAGAAAAAAAAAAGAAGGATCCCCCTACCACAGGACCTTTTTCCCTACGTTATAATCACTCGACGAATAGAAGAGGACGTGCGATTATTCACCAGTGGTTCATATTTTGTTATTGTTATTTTATTTTCCCTTTTTTTTTTTTCTCTTCGTTTCATCCCTCGTCACGTGGGAGGTATCGGGCACTATGTGACCCGTTGTGTTATTCAATGATTATATTTTCAGTGATTTTTCAACACCGAGCATAATAGTGAGAAGTGAGAACCGTACCTATACCAACCCTTAACCGTGATATAATATTATCCGGTGGTGAATTTCGTTTCATTTTTAATAACGTCGCTTTCTTATATATATCTGTAAAGTTCTGAGATATCAGACACCTTGTTCATTTCGCAAAAAAAAAAAAGAAAAAAAAACAAAACAGCTCAACCCTACAGTGGCAAAAGTCTTTTTTTTTTTCACGTATAAAAGTGTGCTTTACCAGTTTATACTATGACTCCGTGCAGTGACACTTTTTGGTGACAGCTGGGTGGGATACCTAGGTTTATCTAACTTTGGGACGAAGGATATATCCCATCGCCGCGAGGGCGAAGGATTTCAAGAAGAGGGTGGCTATATCTACGTTCTTCATCTTCCCCTTTCTTTCTCTCTCTCTCTCGCTCTCTTTCTCTGTCCATCGTACCTCGAATCCCTGTCGAATCTAAGTCCTATAGGACATAAATAAGCACATTCCATTACTATTTCATCTTCATCTTTCTACCCCTATTCTCCTTCCTCTTTCTCTCCTACTTCCACTTCCTCTCGTTTCCTCGAGACATGGATACGCTCATGATTTTGGGTATCTGTTTCTTCTGTTACGGAATGTGCGATTTGATCATACGATACGCTACACCACCAGTGCCGGAGCCCCAGAGCACAACATCTTCATCGTCCACATCTTCATCATTGGCATTAGAATCAACGCCTCCATCTCCAAAAGTCTACACGATATCTCATCAGAAGTTACAAATCGCTCCGACATTCTGTTACGAATAAATTACCGACATCCAGGGGGTTAGCTGGCATTTATTTTACAAAATAAAAAGAGGGAGGTATATTACCCCATTGGCTTCGATTCAAGTGAACACCTTATCCGTGGGTCTACTATGCCGCGATTTCTAGCCCCAGACTGGACGGCACGTAAACCGCGTGCAGAAGTCTCTCTAAGAGTGGAAAAATAGGATAATCATACGACCATGATGATCATCGTTATCGATGAAATAGATTATCGTTGAAATCCACCTAGTCCATCATTATATTTATATTTAATAATAATAATAATTGTGAATGGTGTCGATTTGCCAGTGATTAGATCCTACAGATAATAGATATCTGAGGATAAACTGTATAATATTTGTAAAAATTTATGACGGGGTACGTGGCTGCACGTGGGACTCGGACTCGGGTTCGAGGCGCAGGTGGAGCTACCTCGTCATTTCTATCGTCGTCGTGACCCGGGTCGTGAACTCGGTTCATATCATCCTCATTCCTGGTCATAGTCAAGACCCAAAATCCTAAGGCTAAGGTGTGCGGTGGCCAGAATTCGTCGTGGTTATCCAGTGAAGCGAAGCAATGGACTCCCTTGAACGGTTGATGAGTGCCGGTCCACTGCCCTCTGCTCTGGCAGCAGCATCAAGATCTCAGAACGCGTTTGTTCAGGCTAGCTTGTGCTCAGCCTTTGGGCGAAAAGGACGTCATCTAACTGGGACTTTCTGCCTAACTGGCGATACCATGGAAGGCATTATACAGTGTCTCGTCTTTCTCAAAGCTTTCTCGGTAAGCTTAGGCAGTAGATGAAACACAGGTGTTATTTTAAGCTTGGTACTTTGGTATATATATATATACATATGTATATGTATATTTATATGTATATATATTTATGTATCTATCTATGTATTGCGAGTAGCTATAGTACCTGGCTACTTTAGCCGAGGCTAAAGCTCGCCGTAATATATACCTAAGTCAAAATATCAGAGGGATATTACGGAAGGGGTTGCGAGCTGCTATTTCGGGGAAAGTATATTGTATAGAATATATAATATACGTATATTCATCCGCGTAGTATACGTAGCTACCTTTACCCAACCTCGGCTTCTTCCTTGGTTCAATCAAATGAATTTTTCACCCTGCTAAAGGAGAAATTGAGGTAAAGGTGGAGGTGGTTTTAAAGTACGTCTCCATGAATGAATATTGATGCTGTTATTTGGAGATTTATTCGCTTCTTCGAACTTTTGTGTGTGTGTTTTTTTTTTTTTTTCTGTTCCTTCTGTTCTCTTTTTTTTTTCTCCTTTTTTTCGTTTTTTTTTCTTTTTTATTTCACGCCCAAATTTAGACCCATTAAAATTAATGACTCAACGGTTTCAAGCCAATTACTCTGGAATAATATAACTCAGGGATAAAATTTACGTCCCTGGATTGAAACGTCCCCCCCCGGAATCCTCGTCGAAACGTCCTTCAATAATTTTTATTTTTTTATTTTTTACCTCCTTTCGTTTGTTCTTCTCTACTTACTAAGTCATTATATTCTGTTTTTCCATTCTATAGGAGATTATTATTATTAACTGATATATTCACTGATCCGTCACTGATTAAGGAGTCGATCCAATAACGAGCCCCCGAATTTCGCGGTAGGTGTCGAACTCTTAATAATATATATATATATATATATATAAGTACACAGCCGAGCTATTCACGCAGGTCGAAGGCACACCTGTTGTAATCTTGGCTTTGTAAAGCTCAATTCTGTACGCTGGCTTAGAACACCTCAGTGCCTCAGTTTGGGGAAAACACGTGTAGATTACAGGGGTGATTTCGAGCCTTCCATAAAAGACGTTCTTTGATTTTTAACTTACCTTCATTATTTTCACTTTCCACTTTCAACTTTTCGCTTCTACTCTTCTTATTTTTCTTTTTTTCGTTTCTTGGAAATAAAAAATTCCACAGACGTCTCACAAGGACGTGCTTCTGTCTGTCAAACGTCTTTTTGCGTGAACCTCGCGAGAACCTTTTTTTTTTTCCTTCTGTCTCTTATTTTTTTGCACCAATTTTCATTTTTTTTATTTTTTTATTCCCTTGAATATAATATGACCTGTTTCCCCATTTCTCGATCCCCAGATCATCGACTGATTCGTATTTCTGATTCCTCGTAGTTTCTTGCTTCGTATACTTTTCACCCTCTCTCCAAGCTCTCCACTTACTCATTCCATATCTACTAGATACGTATTTATATACCTGTACCTAGATATCTACCTATATATATCCCCTTCTTCAGCTTGACTTATTTATTCGACGCCGTTGAAACTTTTCTCCGGAAGCTTCTCTCCTACGAGGAAATGCATCGTTCGACCTCCGGCTTTTCCTGAACCTTACTACTACTTGCTGTTACTGTGATGCTACTGCAGCCCATGAGTTGCTCTTGGAATACGAAGAGTGAACCTGAATTGGTTGACCCAGCTATTTATCCCTCGTTCTCGGTCTAACAGCTTATACACACGTACACTTAGCATGAGAAAACGGAAAAAGGAGAGAGAGAGGGAGAGAGATAGAGGCAGGAGAGACTCAACTTCCGGTAAACTTGCGCTAGAGTTGAAACGACGCAAGCATATACACGATTTACAGATGCAAGGGAGCTTTTATTTAATTTTATTATACGCATTTCGTTCGTAGAAAATAAGGAGTGTGGGATTTGCTTCGGTGGACAGAGACCGGAATCGTCGAGGTTCCTTTGTTGGTTCTCCGAGTCTTCCAATTTAGGACTCTGCTGCTCTGCGGTAACCGGAAGTTCAATGTTCCACTTTTTTTTTTTTGTTTTTTTTGTTTTTCTTATCCCCCTCTGAGTATTTTTTTGTTTTTCTTTCTTTTGCAGGATGTCCCGGACTGAACGTTATATAAAATATTTCGTATTTCTACAAACACGTATACAGGATACATATGAAGTTGCGAATCGATAGACAGATATTTCATAGACAGGAATTCACTAAACTTTGACAATCAAATGATCCAACCTCGCTATATCGTTGCTGCTAATATTGCAGAGACCGAATAATCAACTATGTATTTCCCTATCTATTTACCTCTAGTACATATGCATCTATGTGTATACCGAATAGCTACGCATTTTCATTATTGGTACTGAACAACAAACGGTATTGGAAATTCTACAAACTAGGAATGTTTGTTGAAACAAGAGTTTAATTTTACAAATTTGCTTGCTATCGACATTATTCTAGTTTTTTTTTTTTTTATTTCCTTCTTCTATCAAAACCGCAAAATATATACGAATATATACAATACTGAATATGTCGGGCAATATAGCGGTGATATCCTGTATCCTAGCAACTACATCGACTCCTCTATTCTATTCTCTTTACATCACACGTAGAATCGAAACGGGGTATGTATGTGTTATTCCGTACACATGAAGCCTTTATTTGTAATTCGTAATGTTATATGAATCAAGAACATTCTCACTATTAACATGATATTCAGTATCACAAGGATCGTTTGTTCTCAGTGTCTACCTAATGTCCATCACTCATTTTCGCCTAGATATGATATAGAAGCGGGTGAGGATCCCACCGCAGGGTGATATCACATAGGGTTTGAATCGGTTTCGGTCGAAAGAGCAAAGGGTTAGTTTAGGTTGTATTATAACGGGTCCATTATCCTTATGGAAATTGAAAGGCAATGATAAAGTCCTTGGTATATACATACATAAACAGCGATACCGAAATACTGATAACATAAAATTATCTCTTGTCTCTTCTGCTATGGATGGGCTTTGTGTGTGTCCGGGTTAATATAGCTTTTGAATTAGTTTGTTATATATATACATACATACATATATCTATGTAGTACGTCTACGTATACACACGTATACAACTTTATCGTTAATTAGTGGCTAAGTAACCGTTTGTACCCAGACTGATAACACCGTGGGAGGAAATGGGGGATGGGGATGGATAGACGGGGGTTAAGAGAGTACCGCGAATTAATATCTCTTTATTATATTACTTGGATCTTAATTAATGCGGTTTAGACCACGTTGCAGTTTAGAATTTGGCTAATTTTAATTAATCAATGATCTGCGACTGAGAGACCAAGCGATGTATACACTATCCCTTATGTGTATAGGTGTGTAAATTAAGGTTGTATAATAAAGTTGAAATTCAAATGGATTATTACATTGTGATATTTTCTTCAAGACCCATTCCCTTAGCATTCAACAAAGACGTATTTATTCCAGGTATAAGACAAACGGGTTAAGCTTCAGCTCACGTAATTAAACTTTGCGATATCCGATTAAACTTACTTGAGACTGTAAACCGAAAATCCTCACCCTGACTTACCCACTCGCTTCTTCTTCTTCTTCGCCACTCTATTGCTGGAATCGGTGAAATTTAGAGAAATACAAACTAAATGAACACTTCAAACATTTCGAGTATTTTATATAAGATTTTCGATGAAATCATCGTCTACAGTCATTATATACGAAAATCAGTTTTCACTGTCTTTGTACAGAATACCAAGGCGTCAGTAATAATTATCGCAACACGAGACCAATCTAATTGAAACTGTCGGCAACATCACTATCCAAGTATAATATAGGTATACGATGTATGTATCTGCTATCCATAGAACACCGATGGGATTGACGGATATCCACGAGAATATACAAGGTTACTGGTCGGCCTTCCAGTTTCTCCCGTTAATCTCAGCCCCCAGCTAAGCTGAGCTTTCTGGTCTAGTCGCTTAACTAATCACTTCCTTAGGCTGGCTAGCCAGAGGCTACGAAGGAAGTTTCATCTCATCCTGAACTAATAAACAGACGAAGTTTGAGCGGAGATTAGTAAATGAATAAAAATTGTAAAAAAATAAAATAAAATTGTACCCAGTTGTTGGAAATGTCGATTTTGAATATTGAATAATGGAAACATGGTCTGCACGATATTAAAATCTATTTTTTACTCTTCAATACTTGCGAAGATCGTGACAGGGTGGTTTTCTTGTAACTCGATAAAGGTGGAGCAGAGTGAGCTGTAAAGTGATATAAACGGCGACCAATGCAATCTATGGCTGACGACGGATGCTGACATTGAATTGAAAGGCGACCGGGCGACTGCACTCTCGGTTAAATCCTCTCAAACCCCTCTCGAGTGAAATTTAATCGATGGGATAGCCTGGAACCTCGAGAACGAATTTCTAGCTGATATTTTGTCGCAAAGATAGTAAGGTAGAAAAATTTTCCCCCATATTCAATGGCTAGGGGTAAACTGAGACCAAACTCTGAATAGGACGAAGAAATAGAGAGAATGAAGAATTTAATTACTCGGAAGAAACGGGGTCTTGACCCTTTTTGGGTACGGGTTCAATGGCGCGATAAATAACTATGGGTTTTTGGGTAGGTACGAAATTAGTAGATTGTCACCTCACCTCAGACCTGCAGGCAGGCAGGGCAGGCAGGAGAATAGCTCCGCAGATGAGAGGGTTCGCGTGTTCGTTCTGGGAGTGATCTATCGAGGTTCGAAGGTAAATTAGAGACGGGAGATGGATGGTAGCCCCCCTTGCATATACACCCCCATTTTCTCATGGGAATCAATTGAACTTTGGGGGTATATATGCCGAAGGTGGGTGATTCGTTGCGGTGAGCCTACACTGAGTGCACTCCTGTGACACTGCGCGACCGTCTCGACCCTCTCACGACCCTCTCATGACCCTCTCTTATTTTCTATCCCTCTTCTCTCGTCAGCTACGGACCCTCTCTAGGCTCTTGAGTCTCCCCACAGGCTACGAAGCAATATCCACGTGTTATCCGAAACCATATTCTAAACCACTCTGGACCATCATGGAGCACTCCTCTATAGACCAGTCCTTCGTTCGTTCGTTCGTTCAATTTATATATACCTATATATCCTATAGCGAAGGATCGTTGCGAACATCATGATCACCATCATACCTACACCACATTTGCTTTGATCCTGACCCCGGGGTATTTAGTTCAAGTGTAATCGAATATGCTCTGACAGACCCCATGCCTAAACCCAAGTGACCCCAGGATTTGAGTCTTATTATCGACCTCTTTACTCAGATTTTTTACTTACTTTCAATTTTCTGTCTCTTGGATTACGAGTCAGCGTTAAGCTTCCACAATTTACGATCAAGATTTTGCATTTCTCTCTTCACTTTCCCAGATATTCTTCAGACGAAGTAATTTCCTATTCAGAGGATTTCTCTATAGAGGGTTGGAAAAAGTGAAATGGAATCGATATCCCATGAGGAATAGTCAGGTAACTAAAAGGGGTCTTTACTTCTCGGACAAATCGTGTGTCTTTGACATAAGTCTTGCACGCGTTTGTTTGACTCTAGACATTGCGGTGAACCACTGCCAGGGTGTTTACTTAGGGTGGACAGTTTCGAAAGGAGAAATCAAGGCAAGGCGAGGTATACCTCGTCAGTTGTGGTAAAGAAGGAAACGGCTATTGATCAGAGACTTATTTCTTCAATGCTTCGCTTTCGTTATGATATTATGTACATTCACCGCTTATTTATATATAGCTATATATCATAAAGAAGATGAAGAAGAAGAAAAAGAAGAATAAGAAGAAAGAGCTTCAGCCCAGATTCCATAAAGACTTTCTGATGGTCGTTCCTTTCGTTGAAAAGTGGAGAAAAATAAACCTCACCGTTTCTTTATTCCTTCTTTTATCTTCTTCTTTAAACTTCCACATACTACTCTTATAGATATAGACCGCGACTAGTGTTCCATCCTAAGAGGATTGGGTCCAGGATTGGTCCGGGTTCGTTTGACTGGCGTGTTAAGATCGTGACGAGCATGGCATGATTAATGACTGTGCGATGAAGAGGAGGTTAAGAGGAGGGGTGCTGGGATTAAGGGATGGGGCTTTTAGAGAGGTCTTCGAAAGTCTCCGTCCACTTCACCCTCTTTTCGTGATACTTTCATAAATAATATTTGCCTCTGTTTTTACCGCGAACTTCGTGTTTTGCCTATGCTTTTAGCAATGGGGGGTAGAAGCAGAGGCGGGGGCGGGTTACTTGAGCAACTTCTTTCATTCTTTCCTCATTTCTCTCTCTCTTGCTCTCTCATCTTCTTCAGGTTTAGCTTATTCTTAATCCTCGTCATCTTTTTCTGCTCTTTTATTCTTACCCTGTTGTTGCTACCGCCTCCTTTTTTTTCATTCATCTCGCTCTCACCTTTTCCTTTCTTTTCTTTTTCTTCTTCTTCTTCATTCTTCATCACTGGGAAAACAACATTAGCCGCTAAATTTATTACGATTTTTCTTCTCGCCTGTAATTCACTTGCCAAAACGTTCGTCGCGTTACTTACTTATCCTTGGGGAAAAAGGGAAATAATTTTCACTTATTGTTTTCTTTTTTTTTTTCTTTCCCACTTCATTTTTATATCGTGGAATTTAATAAACTCATACAATTGATTCCAATCAACTTTCCTTGCGGAAATGAATTTGCTTCTATTTTGTTGCGATTTCACATTACGTAAGAGGATTTTCCCTCTAATTCTTCGCTCCTTCTTCGTTCTGTATGGAAGAGGATTTTGTAAGTTGAAACCCAACCTGTGTTTGAACGTTTAGCTTTACAAAAGGGGTCTGAGTTTCGGGAAAACATCTTTGAAGTCGAAAAGTTGTTTGCTCAAAGGGAAAACTGTAAATAAACTTTCAACCTTTTGTCGTATCATCGTCGTGTTCTATGCAGCAATGTGGTACCTACTAATTTTAATGCCTCATACCAAGATCTCCCTGACGCAAGATCCAATAAAGATTAACTATAATTTATCCCCAACGTATTTTTAAATTAATTTTATCTTACGGTTAACGACCTGACTGTCACGCCACGCTTTATTCCCAACTCAGAAAATAAAAAGAAGAAGAAGGAAAAAAAAAAGTAGGACAAGAAGAGGTGAAAAAAAAAAAGAATATCTCATAAACTTGTTTTTCACTAAAAACTTTTTTACACAAAACCCCTGTTCAATAAGATACTGTATATATTTCACCCACGCCGATTGTATAGTCGTGTTATTTTATTTTTATTTTTTTCAAAGCTATTTATTGACAATTCGTGTGAAAAATAGTTGAACCCCCGTGCAGGAAGTCAGACCGTTGCTATATCGACGTTATCGACAAGCTCTTTGACGTTTCGTTCTTTCTTTAGAAACTTTTGATCGATTTTTATAACTCCGATCGAAGCTAGTTTTGCAGGAGAAGTCGAAAAAAATATCATGATGTATGATGTAAAACGTCATCAATCTCATCGAAAGCTGCTCCACGTCATTTCGAACTTCTCGTTCTAGGGTCAGACTCTTTAGTGTTTCGTTATTTCACTTCTACAGTTCTATTTTATTATTCCTATTTCTCTGTTCACGTCTTTCACTTATCCTCAGGTTCAATTATCGCTTTTTCTTTACTGCTTGGTTCACCGGCGATAAATAAATACATAAATAAATAAATAAATAAATAAATAAATAAATGGATAATAAAAAAGGAATCGTGAGATTCTGTAAGTACTCGGTTTTTGTGACCTATGGAAGATTCCTCTCTAAATCTCAATTCCTCAGGACTATCGATCCTCTAGTGTCTGTCTGACAATGGGAATAAGCTACGGTTTCCATCTCCTTCTTTTATCCTCTTTTATCATGTAATTGCAAAAGGCTATACGACGTCAAGCGATGACTATTGGCGCCAAATGATCGTTCACGATCTTAGCAGTTACTCCAACATATATACAGACCAGAATGATCTTAAGATTTCGCATCGAGGTACCGCGTAGTCATTCTATTCTCCCATTTCAATCAATTCCGTTTTTTGATGCTGATTTATTACCATCATTAGTACCTTTCATCTCGCAAATAGAAATCTATATATCTTCTTCAGGGTATAATGATAGTTAAATTACTATCATCATGGTTATTAATCAATCTCTTACCTATAACTTTATTCGCTTATTATCATTTTTAGTTTTTTATTTTCGCCAAAAAAAAAAACTGTTCCGCAAATTTACTTTAATTGCGTAAACTAAGCAGCAGCTCCTTGCGTCGCGATGATAACGCGATCAGAACCAGTTAATTCGACGTTGAAGGCGCACCAGCTGCCCAACTTCGCGCCCCCCCCCCCCCCCCCCCCCCCCGTCGTCGTCTTTCGTAATTAAACCCAAAGCCCCTAATTATCGGGAATGATTCTTGCCGACTTTTCATTTCATTTCATTTCATTTCATTCCATTTCATTTAATGACTAAAAATTTACTCATATTTTATGATTCATTTGAAAATAAGGTAATCCTCCGCAACGTTTATTCCGATTACCTGATGTTTCTAATTCTCTATTTTCCTCTGTAACTACACCTCGGTGAAAATTGACACCATATTTACGTGAGCAGATGTTCAATGAGCGAGAAACATAAGGGTAAGCCAGTTGTGTATTTCCTTGATGAGTCAAACAAGCTTAATTTTCGAAACGCATTTACGTTAACGTACATACAGTAATTTGGCAAATAGTAATCCTTGTTAATCAACGAAAATGAAGGTATTGATGAAGAGAGAGAGAAAGAGATAAAAAAATAAAAATAAAAAAAATAATACAACGCGTACTGATCAATCCATGGCCATGATCGTCCTCCCCAATTCTTCTCTTCAAATTGTATTTTTCCTCCTGTCTCGTTCGAACGTTTCACGTAATTCAGTTGACTGGTTAATTGAATTTAATCATTACATTGAATTGAAGTCCCCCTTATCTTTCTCTGTCTCGTAATACTTTTCGAAAATATATACGCCGGTTTGTTTTCTACTGTGTGAAATTTATTCAGAGATAAAATATGAAATCCGCACCTCGCAATGACAAGTTTGGATAATATAATATAATGTTATAATAGAATTTGTAAAATATTTCTCATCCGTTATTATACTTAGGATAGAATCGATACCGATTCCCATTCCCAATACCATTCTCTAGTCTCGAAATCAACTCTGCAACGCGAACTTCGAAGTAAATTTCTTTGTTCGGGTATCGAGTTTCTCAATTCGCAGAACTCTGGAGCCACCGCTACTCTACTCGTAATCCATGAGCCACGGGGAGCAGCTCTTCCTCTTCCTCTTCCTTTTCCTTTTCCTCTTCCTTTTCCTTTTCCTCCTCTACCTCCTCCTTCACATCCAGTTTCAGACTTTTCAGTTTTCTCAACCGTTCGAGTGATATCTAGAATGGTCCTCGCTTAGGCTTGCGGTCTTAGGTAACCCCGAGTACCATATTACTTATTTTCAATCATCCCAGTTGGATTTTGTACGATCATGACGATCCGAGTTATACTGCAGAAATTTTAGGAATTGAATTGCGTTTTTTCTGCACAAGGGGGTAGGTATACCTTCCACCCTGATACCAAATAAAAAATAAATCGTAGTATATGTACAGACCACGACCACGCCTTAGGATCGCTGAATTTTATTTTTTTATTCACGGTAGGTAGGTTGGTGGGGTATAAAGTCTGCGACGTTTCATCCTATTTTTTCTCTTTCCTTTTTTCCTTTTTCCTTTTTTTCCTTTTTTTTTTTCATTTTATTATATAGGTATATAGACGCGTATACCCGGATTTTATGTTCGGAACTACTTTGCCTCGGGAAGGATCACCTGTTTACGTCAGCTTTATACTTTCTTTGTAATTGAAAAATTCAGGGACAAGAGATTACTTTATTTTATTCCGCTCGCCTTCCCTATACCTCCACCTCCTTCTCTCCATCATCTTCTTCTTCTTTTTTTTCTTCTTCTTTCTCTTTGCAGTAAAATCTATCTCACAGAGAGCTCATATTCTTGGTAATAAATAGAATGCAGAGAGGATATAAAGCTGCCCACGATACATTGAAATACCCGGTTATCTTGAGTCTGGTACTCAAGCGACCCTTCAACCCCGGAGAAAATAGCTTCTGGTATAATTCAGAGAGGGAGATTAAATTCTGGAATTACAAGGTTGGCTAATTTTACCTCAATTCTGATAATTATCGTGGTTTAAAATGAAAAAAAAATGTGTAAATATATCTTCAGGAGATTTCGGGGGTTCGAAAAAATCGAATTCAACAAAATTCGTAGCACTTTATTTTTTAATTATTTCAGATTCAGGGGATTTTAGTTTGACATGGGATTATACAAACAGGAACTAGGAGGAAACAAATAAATAAATAAATAAATTGATAACAAATATTAGAGGCAGTATTAGCAGAGGAAAGATTTGATCCTGCGTGCGTGGGCGTTATGTTGTCTTCGAAGAAGTACCGTTACGCGTTATATCGGCTTACTTAGGGTACTATATTCCCACGCGTATATAGAGGAACCGTGAATAAAGGAAGAGCGAGAGATAGAGAGATAGAGAGACAGAGAGTAAGGGAAGGAAACTAAGTGCGCGAGATTGGGCGAAGGGATATTTACATTTCCCGCATGGAAATCAGGAATTTCCAAGAATAGATACGAGAAAGCCTGGCTATTCTGTATCCCATTCTATCCTCTATACATCCCTCAGTTTCTGAGGGCATGCGTCAAAAATTGGGCCAACATGTATATATATATAGAGAATCGTGACGTATATGAAAATAAAATTGGCCAAAATAAAGAAAGAAAGAAAGAAAGAAGGAAAGAGAAAAAGGAAAGAGAAAACCTCCTCACGGTGACAACGTAGAAAAAGAGAATCACAAAGGGGTCTCGGGGGTTTTTTTTTTGCTTCTCTATACGACCTATATATATGCTACAAATCTCAAATCTATACACCTGTCCGATTCGCGAGAGGATCAAAGAAAATAATAAAATGACGTAACGTGAAAAAGGAAAAAAAATCGAAACATCAAACCAACTGCGATAGGCGGAATAAGAAGAAACGGTCCAGTTTCCGCCTCAATATTTATCCCTTAGATATAACATAATAAAACATCGACCTTTGATGGTTTACTTTTATACTGCATCTGCAGGATTACCTATAATCACATAAAGTTAAATCCGAAAATAAATTCTGTAATAAAATCAGTGAATTTATTTTCTGGTAAATCAAGCCGATATTTAATAAATCTTTCAACCCCATCGCAGGTCTCCGTTCATACAGGGTCCTTGGATCATGACAGGATCAAGTTACCTGATCTATCCGACCTTCAAACTCATCCCTTTGCTTCGTCGGAAAAGCTGCGTTGCAAACAAAGGTGGATGACAGGCGTCAGTCAGCCGTTTCTTTTTTTTTTTTTTTTTCTTTTCCCCCCCTGTTTGTCATTCTTTTTTCTGTTTGTTGTGGTCAAAGAACTGAGGGGTAGTATATTATCAGGTTTCCATACAACCGTATCCCCCTTCAGTTCTTTCGCGATACAGAATACGCACATTATTATGACGTCAAGATAAAAATGAGGGGAAACAAAAAAGAAAAGAAACAAAAAGAAAAGAAAAAAAAAAAACAAGAATATAGGATGACAGTAACGGTGCCAGATTTTCACAGGATTCTGTTAACTAACTACATGCATGTATGTATACCTACCTATACCCTGCAGTTTCAGAGATTATATATTACGCTGCATAGTGTAAAATTTGAATTAATTACAGCATGAGAAAAAATTACAGTCCATTGTGCTCGGGTTCACCGATCGTATGGCAAAGGCTCAACGGGTGGTAATTTTTTTAATTTTTTTTTAATTTTTTCTACCTATACGGATGTGGGTACTATATATTTCATTTTCTGTTACGTTATGTTGGGTAAGTATAGGTAGCGAGGTTGATACTAGAAATTTTATATACACCTGCGTGAAAGTAGAAGAAGAAAAAAAAAAAATAACCCGCGAATCACCGCCACTAACTCATTTTCCGACACTCTCTCTCTCTCTCTCTCTGTTTCTGTTTCTCTCACTTTACCGCGAGAAATGAAAAGGTATAACTGCAGCACGGTGTTGTGGGATATGCTATACAGATATATAGGAACAGGGCGAAACAAACGAACCAAAATTACGAGCAGCTAGTTAATGAATGCCGATGACGGCTCCGCGACAACCTGATAAGGATTTATAGAGTCAATATAACGAAATGGAAGGAAAAGAAAGAAAAAAAAAAAAATAAAAAATAAACAGAAAACAACCCTTGGAGAGATTTTCCGAACAAAATTTTCTCCCTCCGTATATGGTTTTATGGGTCGGGGTGGTTTACCCTTCGCATAACTCACTACCGCCTTTACTCCCCGAAAGTAGTTTAACTTCCAGCGTTTTTAATATCACCAGGATACAAGGTCGGAAATATGTAGGTACACGAGTATAGGGACGGAGGTATTTCATATGATCATAGCGTTTTTCTGTATAGTACCTACCTATACATTATTACATAAATAGCCGAGTATAAGGAAACGGGGGATAAAGTGATTTTACCGAAGGTTTTGCACGTAGGAAATCCTTACTTTTACAACAGGAATTCTATACGAGGCCCCAACAACGCCGTTTATTGGCCAACGATATAGCTAATTAAGAAAGGTGGATCGATAGCTCTTAATTGGACCGTCTGTATCGGGCGATAGTCGAGCCCTTAGTGAAGGAGATGGAACTATCGAAGGGTGTCAAGTGCCTCTCACCCGAGAAATTAAGTAATTATATTGAATTCTGAGACCCCTGATAAGGGATGAAAGACGGGGATTTCGTTAGGGATGAAAACGTCGAGTTTATAGATGTGTTTTTTTTTTCAGCGGGTGAAGGATTTTCGGTATTTTACCTCATCCGTTTTTTACCCGTTTATAAATTAGATTATGAAAAAGTAGGAAAGTCCATTTCCTCGAGAAGAAAAAAAAAAGGAAAAATGCCTTTTCACATCCCCGTAAGACGTTGTGTAGCCAGGGCACATAACGACTAATAGCGAACCTTGAAAATTACCCAAAATAAGCATGGCGGTTGCCGGCCCTTTTTGGGTACGTACCGTGGCAACTGGTGAAAAACGATAAAGAGAAAGAAAAGGAGAGCGGAAATATTCGGAAAGCTTTACATCTCCTCGGTACAGAAGATCCGCTTTGGCTCTCTGTGCCTCATAGCTGGCGAAATTCCCTGTGGAATAAGTGAGAGAATATTTGTAACGAAATTTTTCACCAGGAAAATTTTACTGACGCTTTTTTCTTTTTATTTTTTTTCATACTTTTTCTTTTCTGTTTTTATAAGCTTTCACCCTGCGCGTGGGAAAAAGCGTGCACAGCTCATGAGGGCTCTCGTCGAGTTACTGTGCGAATGAAAAAGAATCATAACAAATTTGAACGAAATTAAAATTCGAATAGAAAGAGAGAGAGAGAGAGAGAGTTTTCAATTTTCTCGAAAGCTCATTTTTTTTTTTTTTTTCTCTTTTCTCTTTTCTTTTTCTCTCGGGAAACTATAATAAACCGGAGATATATCGTATGGATGTCTGTATTCGATGTTGATAAGAAAACTTAAGATTGCCGATTGAACGGTATGAGATAAGTACACGGTATACATATAATGTTATACTCAAAGCCCTGCAGAGGTGATAACTGATAAGTAAAAGTAGGCCGGGTTTTATCTTCGAGTTTCAGGGTGGAACGAATTACCGTTTATTCCTATCGAGCGAGCAACGCTATAGGGATGAATGTATTTCTACCCACTTTTCGCCTCCTTTACTATTTTTTTTATTTTATTTTTTCCCTGCGGGGTAGGATATTCTCTTCTTCTCCTTCTTCTTCTTCTTCTGCGTAGATTAAAAGGAGAAAAAATAATAAGCCTTGAACCGTTAATTGCAGGACCTACCGATCGTCTTCTTCGTCATTCTGTAACGTCAGCGCAGATATCGTTCTCGATTTTTCGCCCCAATATCTCCGGAATAACCTGAACCATGAAGAGACTCTGGGGGAAACCAATAATACAACTTGACCTCCCCATACTCTGGCAACCCATACACACACGAAATGTTATTGTTAGGGATGTTTTCGGCTCGTGTCTTCCATTGAATGGTTGTCAATGGTTTCACGAGTCCGCAAAATACCGGGTTTTCATATGCCCCAACATCCGAGTGTATCTTTTGTTGGACTACCAATTCCAAAAGCTTGCAAGCGCCGAATTTGTACATATAAAAATACATACATATCTCGATTTTATCCATCGTATATACAGGGTGATTCAGAATTCGTGACGAATCTCTTGTGCGATTAATCCTTCTCAAAATTCTCAACTTTCGATTCCCCTCAAGAAATTCGTCACCAATTTCTAAACCACCCTGATTTCTTTTAAAAACTACGATTTCAGTTTTTCATTTAGACGTATAAAATTGTCTCTCACCTCACTTTTTTTTGCCTGAATATCATTCGAAGCACAGTAAAACTCTCGTATGTTGAGAGATGTCTAAAAGCACCTTGTGTGCCTTAAATAAAAATCTAGAAAGCAAGTTGAGGATGATAAAGTTGTACGTTTCGATGATGGAAGACATCTAAAAGCCTCCTTAAGAGATTCTCGGTGCTTTTTGGCTCGAAATGACTTTGTGATTTTTTTTTTTTCGTTACTTAAACTTCAATACATAATCTTCACGGATGGATTCGGAGCTGGTATTCTTTATTGTGTGTACTTGTACCTATTTCACGTATAACAAGTATACAAACTGGGTGGTTCTCCTCCTTTAACCTCTTCCCGTAAACCCTGATGCAGTATACGAAGGGCCATTCAGAGTTGGGGTTTTGATGTGACTACCTCATCGTCCGTGAGGATAAGAGGCACGTGCGTATGACATCTAGGATCCTCCACGTGTATCACGTGGGTAAAGTTTCCCTCAACGAAATTACCACCTTCGTGATATAGGGTGGACGGTGGGTGAAATCTAAGGATCGTCCAGGCTACAGAGATTCTCACATTTTCATATTTTTATATTTAGAATTCTATATGGTAGGTTTTTGTGAAAGGTGACGAATGAACTTGTGAAAAAAAAAAATTAAAAAATAAAATTGCGAGAAAAAGTTCGCAATTTTACAAATCCATATCCTCAAGGACTTTGCTCCGAGTATTCGTGTGAATATAAACACGTAGTATATGAGAAACCGGGGGAAAAGTGGACACCTCACCTCAGCTGAAAATTGATAAAATTTCTTTCAAAATTTTCTTCGCACCTTTCTCGAACATTAAAATGTATACACGCGAACGTTGGACTTCAGAGAATAAAAGCACGTAGTCTTTGTGTCGTCACGTTCCAATTGGATCCATCCCGGACACGCGTACCCAACTTTCCTCAGTTCACAAGGGAAAAAGCACCCCGCCTTCACTGGACCAAGAAAATGTGGGTAAAATAAGTTGATACAGATCGAGAGTAGGTAGAGGTAGAGGTAGAGATAGATGTACGTATACGCATGCTCAAGAATTGCTAGTCTTGCTGAACGGAAAAAGTTGGGAAACTGGATTGGATTTGGGATCAAGCGTTTACTCTGTTCTTGATAGGGACGGACGAAAAACAAACTCAGGATTTTGCTTCCCTTGAGAAAACGTCAACGTTAGTAGAACATTTTTTATTTATTTTTTTATAATATTTTTCTCTCACGTTTCTCAGATTTTTTATATTTTTATTTAGAAAAATAGAGAGAGACGCTCTCAAAAAACTACTAGTAGGTATAACAACTTACTAAACGTCGAAGGAAACAGGTGGACAAAAAAAAGAAATGAACAATGACAAATTTTTCCATCTGGTTACTCGGACTTTTCATTTCTATAAAATCGTGTCCTTTTCATTATGAAACATGGAATGACTTTTCCTCACGAGATAATCTTGAGCCACACTATTTCCTCGCATATACCCCTTAGTGTATATTACACCTCGGTTTAATGCTCGTGGTGTGAATTAAAATGAGAGAGAATAAATAGTAGATAATGAAAGGCGAGAATAGACGAGGAAAATAAGAAATGACCGTGGTCGTCTCTGCCGAGAATATGAGGCTCAAGAAATTTCCTGCTTCCTTGTAATTGGAGAAAAGAAAAAGAAGGAAAAACTAAAAACCTAGTCGCTCACCTTCTTCGTCTTTCCTTCTCGTTCTACTAGCTTTTTTTTCTTCCCTTTTACTCCCTGCTGGCCCAGGGGTTGAAGAATGGTTAGATATACTCGGTTGTTCTATACTTTAACGGAATGAAAAGATTCTCCACCATTGTTTGTCTGTCCATGTGACAACGGCGAAGACGATGGCGACTACTACGATCTTGGTTCCTTTACTCTGAACGAAATACGGAAAGAAGGAAAGAAGGGAAAAAGGAAAGGAAATAGAAACTCCGTCTTTAGATATGTTTTTTCGCGGGTTATTCGAATAACAACCACCTAGTTGATGCTGAGTCAGCGTTTTACCAACCCATTGCGATATTGCTAACGCCTATGGTATACTATACGTGATGTATACGTGTCTATGGTCTGAAAGAAACCAGAATCGAACAAGAATAAGAATAAGAATAAGAATAAGAATGAGAATAAAGAGAAAAAGAAGAAATCCTTGATTTACTCCCCGATTTTTATTGGGAAAGAAACGGCAAACAGGTTATCCAAGCCATGGGATTGCCTATAGATATAAAGCGGCGAAAGCGTGACGCGAATGCAATGCTTGCTAGAAGGGTGTCCAGCCACTATAGACTATAGAGAATACAGTATTACTCTTCTCTTATTTTCTCTTCTCTTATCCCTTGTGGACGTCGAACGCTATCCCTAACCGAACCAATCTCAATTCCGGACAATATCCAACGAGATTTTTACTTCTTTATTTTTCTTATTCCATAGCTATTCCTTCGCTGCAATTCTCACACCATTCTACTACTCGCTTCGCGTACTGCATCGAGTTAGTCTTTCCTCATCTATGATTACAGCATCCCTACGTTTCTTACTCTCTCTTTTTAGATGCGGTTTATACTTTGAGTCAGATATCTTTATGTTCTTTTTTTTTTTTTTTTTTCTTTTCTCTTATATTTTGATTTGAACTTTTCTTTATCATCATTTTTTTGTTATTATTTTTATTATCATCCGTTCGCTTGCATTATAGCACGAGAGAAAATCATCTCAAGGATATCATCTCGCTCTTTACGTGCTTCTCGGTTCGTGACCTAGTTGCGAGGAGTTACTCGAGGCGCGGATGAATCCCAGAGGAATCATAATCCTTAATAATTCGGGGACTCGTTGTCGTGGTTATATAATATGGCTGTATTCAACCCTCAGAGAAAGTTGTTACGAGTCAGTCCTCGCAGGTCTCGTTGTCCTCAATAATATAAACTCGGTGTTCACTCTGCAGCCCGAGAGGTCACACGTGTCCAGAAGACGACTTTGCGGTTTAACTCAGCTGAGAAAATAAAAAAAAATAAAAAAAAACAACCCATAGTCAGCTTTCATCAGAAAATCATTTTCAACGTTTCACGCCACCCTCTTCAAGTCATACTATCATACGCCCTTGAGTTTGCAGCGTATTTTCTATTTTCATTTTTCATTTTCCTCTCTTCCATTTTCTCTCTCTCTCTCTCTCCTTTTTTTTTTTTTTTTTTCGTTTTTTCTTGCACTTCTCCAATATTTGCTGACCTAGTTACTCGAATAACTCGAAACCCCCAGCGAAATTCTGACGAGTAGGTATAAAGTTGGTTGAAAAAAAAAACAAAAAAAAAATAATAATAATAATAATTCATATATATTCGTTCATTCATATATGCAATGCGGATCATGAAAAAATCCGTTTGAAAATAAACGCGATGAGATTTTTTTATTTCACCGTAAAGGTGCGTACATAATATTTCCTTTAAAAATCTTCTCTCTCGACTAAAGGTTCTAAAAAATTGATATACGGTTCACATGATTTTTTTCTTTCCCGGCTATAATCGCCGTACAAATTTTTTTTTTTTTTTTCTTGTTTCCCTTAAAAATTTATTTATCGATATTATTTGCTCTGTTTATTTTACCAGCTTCATTTTCCGCGGTATTTTCATCGCATATCCCCCCCATGAGAGTAGTTAAATACGATACGCGCCATCGTTGGTTATAAATTTTACATCTCAATGTGTGAAAGTATCGAAAGTAGCTATAAGCTGTAGCTGTATGTATAAGAAGGTATTATATATCCTCTCAGATTCAACTTCGATATCGGTTCCGGTTAAATTTTTCTATGACGTTGACTGAGAATTTCAATAAATATACATATTATACTACAGATATAGTATAGTATATATATATATATTTAACTGCAAGCTCAACTTATGCAGTTCTATCTGCTTGTGTCACAATTTCGCGCTGTAATATACGTCCTTTACTTATTTGCGCCAAGTTTTCTCTGCGGAATATATCTCATTTTTAAATTTAATATAAAAATTGCAGTCGAAGTTGGCGTAAAAAGAACTTCGTGAAAAAAAACCCTCTGAGACTTTGGTAGGACCTTGATGAATTAATACTTAAACTAAAATGAAATTGAATTATAATTTGAAACGAACCAGACGTAGGCATATATATATACCTACCCCGGTACGTTTAAGTATTGAACAGTTTTTAACAGACTTACCTCGGGCACAATTATTTTTATAATACTTGACAAATCTTTTTTTTTTTTTTTTTTCTTTCTCTTTATTCCCAGCCCTTTGAGCTAGTTTTTCATTAACATAAAAGTACCAGGAGTCTTTGTTGAAATTTTCTATTTTACGATTAAAAAATAATATATATAAAATAGAACGGATAGTTCTGATCAAACGTTCGATTAATTTAAACTAGTGGCGAATTATTTCGCAATGATGCGGTTTACGCTTAAACAAGTTTTGCCAGTACCTCCGCAATTGGATTATATTAAAAGCGGATAAATCCCGTAAAAAAAAAAAAGAAATAAAAAAATAAAACCGCTAGTACTTCTATTCACAGATAAAACTAATCAATTCGATACGTGAAAACTGCATGAATTTCCGGAATTATAGATTTACCTAGAATTTTTTCTCATCACTGATTGATACTGCAGACTCCGCATATATATCTTCCACATACTTCTCCCATTCAATTCTCTAATATCCTTTAAAGGATTTCAATTTCAATTTATCTTCGTTTCATGTTCGAAAGTGCTTTGCTTACTTCATATTATACTTCATCTCACTTCTGATATCCTTAATGAAAGACTTGAATAGAAATGAGACAACGACACCCGTCTCTGAAGCATAATAGAAATGATAAAAATAAAAAGGATCAGTAATCGAGGATAAAAACCACGACATCAATCTCTGTTTCGGGTTAAAACACCATGACAGCTGTCTTCATACTGAAATTATCGAATCAAGGAATAAACGTGAAATAGTTTGCGATATTTGAATTTAGTTAGCCTCCCCATCATCCCATGTATAGTTTCTCCTATGAATATAAACTTCGAACTTGTTCTGCTATGGCTATTAACATAATCGAAAAGTTAGTTTCCACCGTGAATTTACATCCTGTTGTGAATGAATACATTGGCTATGTATGGCTAGGAAATAGAACGGGAATACACCTTCGTATATAACCCGAGGACACTGTACATGCTATATATACATCGAAATTTACAGGTAGGTGGTATTCGCCGTCTCTCTTTGCCCCCTGGTTCTATAGGGATTCCGTTTCCCCGTATACCAATAGCCGATGGGGTCATTTATCCAAAGCTGCCAATACAACGCGAATAAATTCTCAGTATCTGCTAAAGTTAGATGTGTTTCAGTCTGCGTACCATATGTGGTTCAGCGTTTGGTTGCAGAGCTTGTTCGTCCGTATACACAAAGTCACAGTATATTATTTGTCTGGACGTACTCTCCAGGGCGGATAAAATACCGGGATGTCTAAACCACCCTTAAAGTACCGGCTTACATAGCTCGTGGTAGCGTTTTCTTTTTTCCCCCTTTTTTCCTCGCTTTCGTGCTTCTTTTCCCCGTGACTTTTCCTGAGACTCCTGCAGAGACTCCTGAGACCTTCAAGATACCCGGAAATTGCGCAAGAAAGCTTTACCTGTTTTCCAGATTCTTTTTTTGAATCCGTAAGCTGCACACAAGAAAATCCTTGGATTTAGAAACTTTCCACTTACGAATAATGGCGAGGGGATGATTAGGTATATCTAACGCGTAATAATATATCTGCGTAGGTTTAATCTCACGTGTTAAAGTTCGAGTAAAATTTCTTACCCGAAATGACTTTTTTTTATACCGTCTGATCCACCGGCGTTTTCTCGTCTTTTGGTATTCGTTGGGGAATCGATCCGCGTGCCAAATCCGGTAATCCTGTAATTCGGAATCCCATATCCAACTGGCAGTTATTCAGGAATTTCTAGGGCATCAGCCTTTGCGGATGGATGAATTTTTCATTGTTTTATTTTAAAGTTCGAAAAAATACATCATCGAGCGTATAATTTATTGAGATTTACAACCGTTCTGCGATTGAGAGTTGCGGTTCATTACCATTTCTCATATACTATTCCGCGGATCCTTTATTCTCCATATTTCAAAATCACCGTTCTTTACGTTTCAAGTATAAAACGTTTCTAAACAATCGTCAAACTTTCTCCCCCGCTTCATTTCACTACCAAACTCAACCGCGGTGACGATTCTATAGCATATTCAATTGTCGCGGTAAGAACTTTCATCGATACCTATGCCTATGTATACGTAGTATGTATCTACCTACCTCCCTCGCAAACCGAGTATAGTATCTCGCTGAATCTCTGAATTTACTTTAAGGGTTTCCTCGCGGCATAGGAAACGTTTTAAGCCCTACAATGGGACCAAGCGCGATGTTTCCACCCCCCGTTTCTGTTTCCGCGATCTATACCTACGTGAACCACCGCGTAGCGAATTCTCACCAAACGCGAATCCGCTGTCTCAAATACAGAAGAGATGGAAAAAAAAAAAAAAGTATATTCAGTATTTGAAAATAATTAGATTCAGCATTGGTGAAATATTGTATAGATTTTTATACGTCATGTAAAATTATTGGAGATTTTATGGACTTTGTGTTACGTAGTTAAACATTTCTTTCATAATTATTCCCACGGGTTTGTGATATCCTGAATTATCTGAACCCACGATTTTGGGTTTCTAATTCCTTCAACATTATTCAAACTATAATGAATTCCAAATCCATGCTAGAGTGTAATAACAATATTGTGATAATGATGATTAAGCGACGCTTAAGTGTTTGGCGTGGAATTTCGGGTTGTTGTTATAGTTGACCGAACTTCCTGCGGGGTGTTATCCTGAAAATTAATGACGTCGTATACCCTAGTAGAGTAGAGCACTACCGATAACCCAATCTGTTAGTAACCCAACGTCTTGTCTGGCTCGACGTATGGCTCTTCGAACCACCATCAGCACAGCATCAGTACCAGTACCAGTACCAGTACCAGTAGAACCAAAAGCTGAAGGCGAAGCAGCAGTAGCAGCTTATTGAGTTAAGCCTAGCTCCTCTAATCCACGATCCCATCTTAGCCTAGAGCAAGCCGATGGATAGGTAGGTAGTTAGATATCCGCCTTATTCAACCTCCAGGAAAGATAAGATCGTTAGCGTTAGAGACGTTAGGTATTATACGTCTAGTTATTAGTGTACAAAACGAAACATCCCCTACTGAATAAGAGGGGAGAATAAAAAATGTGAAATTTTAAAGATGGTTAAAATATCAGAGAGTAGATGGAAGAGAATAATTAATTAAAACCTTTCTGGTTGTCGTTTGGTATGTCGCGTTCTAAAAGCACCAACATGAACATGATAACCATGATAATATCCTCCCCTAACCATGTAGCTGCTTCAACCTTTACTGAATTACGCCAAAAATATTTTAAGACTGAAAGGCACTCAAACTTTTTATAACTTGTACTTACTCTCTTCCCGTTCTTACTTTTCTCGCCATTTCATTATTTCACTCTCTCTCTCTCTTTCTCTTTCTCTCTCTCATCTCGGCTTGGGTTAGGGGCAGAATTTTGAAATTACATTACAACTTCAACGCTTTCTTACCAGCTTAGAGTATATGGTTCCAGGTGTTGAGAATTAAAGACGTGATTTTAGCCTTGGAAAAGATGTGTGATTTATCTTACATACGATTATAAGTTCCACTTCCAAAGAACCTGGGGGAAACAAAATGGTGTAAATCTTTGAAGATTCTTATTGAAAATACACTAATTCTCGACTAATGGCTTATGCCAGGTTCTTAGGAGTGGGAAAATCAGATTTACGATTAGGTAATGATCGGAGATTTGGCGATCTTAATGATTACTCGCTGTGCAGGACGCTAATGACGATATAAAGGTGTATTAAGCACCCTCGCAACTCACCCGATGTCGTTTAGCCCTAATCTAACTTTCTTGCATATATATATATTAGGGTGGTCCCTGATTTGGCAATATTCGAATTTCACTGCTCCCATGGGCAGGAACGTCTCCAAAATTTTATTTATCACAATTTGGAGATAAGAAATTGTTTTTTTATTTTTTGGTGAGTTGTAGCTTCGAAAATTGGATCGTTGAAAATCTGTCAAATTTTTATGGAATATCTACTACTACAGGTAAGGAGTGTACTAAGTTTCAAATTTTTCGGAGCTATACTGCAATGGGAAGAAAAATAACTAACCGCGGAATTTCAGAAATCGTGTTTTATTAAAATGGAAAAATTCTAAGGCTTTGGGACGGCAGTTGAAATTGAGATATGAACCTGGGGTTTTGGCTACATTTTTTTTTTTGTACATATTTGAAAATCAATGGGTGAATTGAAATTCGAAAATGATTAAATTAAGGACCATCCTAATGTATATTAACCCGATTCGAGTGGTAGGTACCTACCTATCTTCTAATCTACCGTAATTTTATATCTCGACAATAATTTATAACTTATCCAATTAAACCCAGCCGATTGTTGAGATAGCCTTAAGTATATCGATTAACGCTTTAGGACGACGCGATAATCGCCTATCTACCCGCAAAAACAAACTCTCGTTCGTTCTCTCTCTCTATGCCACTGGGAAAAAGGTACGAAAAAGGGTTGCAGCACATGAACAGCAAAAAAACGAAACCCTGGCGAAAATGAACTGTGAAACCAAGTGTGCACAAACGCTTTATTCGGATGTTCAGATAATGTACGAGAATTGTGCATAAAATGTTGCGTGGGATGTGCTGGAAATGTAAATTGAAACAAGCATAGTGTGACAAAATGTGCATATTTGGCTGTGTTGGAATCGTGCGGGGAATGTTTATGAAGTGATGGATGGGCTGTGCGGGAAATGTGCACCACATGTTCATGAAGTCAGAATTTGGACGTGCAGGAACGGTACACGGCACGTTCATGGAGTCAGAGTTTGGGTGTTCAGGAACGGTACACGACATGTTTATGAAGTCAAAGTCGGGCTGTGTAGAAAGTGTGTACGGCACGCTTATGGAGTCTGGTGTCGGCTGCCCTGGCGAAATTGGAGTGTGAAACCAAATGTGAACGAACGAAGGTTAAATTAAGACGTTGGGGTAATGTGACCGAGGTGAGAATTCATTCAAAAAATACTTCGAGCATCTCAGTTACCATATTTCGGTAGACCAACGGTGGAATTTCTTAAGATAATACATACACGTTTGAGTATTTCGTACAATGCATTTTTATTCTAATGATCACGCTGATACGCAGGTCAACACGTATATATCTCCTTCTCGGCTGACTTGATGTATTTTAACTCTAAACAACCTATAACTTATGTATTTATTCGCTCCCAAGTCCGGACGCATCGCAGTTACATGTTGGTATGGTATTGCATCTTCCTTATATACAAACGTTCATCCAGTTTACTGCTAATGAGAAATATTTCTTCGTCTGTCGCCACCTACCGGAAATTGTTCGATCTGATACCCATGTTATTAGAGATCAAAGTGTGCATGAAGTGAACATGCACTGTGCGACTCATTTGGAAGCACTATAGTGTTATAGTAATGTGAACGAAATGTGTGAAAAAAGTATCAACTTATGTATTGGGGCTGTGTGCGAAAGTTCACCCTATAACATTCTAACAAATGTGCACCAGATGTGCACAAACTGGGATATAAAAGTGTCTGCTGAAATGAGTACGAATCTTGTTCGGAGGAATAAGAAACTAACGTGGACGAGGTGTATAGAATCTGAGACGCAAGAGTGTGCGTAAGGTGTGTAGGAATGTTTATCGAGGAAATCGGAAAGTAACGTGCGCGGAGTGTGCACAACCTGACATATGAAAGTGTGTGCTGAAATGTGTACCGCTGTTCATCAAAGGAACGTGAATGTAACGTGGGTGGGTTGTGGACAAGCTGAGACGTGGAAGTGTGCACAAGGTTTGTAAGAATGTTGATCGAAGAGATCGGAAGGTAACGTGCACGGAGTGTGCACAAACTGAAATATGAAAATGTGTAGTGAAATGTGTACCAATGTTCATCGAAGGAACGTGAATGTAACGTGGGTGGGTTGTGGACAAGCTGACACGCAAAAGTGTGCGCAAGGTTTGTAAGAATGTTCATCGAAGAAATCGGAAGGTGACGTGCTCAAAGTGTGCACTAACTGAAGAACGAAAGTGTGCATGAAGTGAGTACGAATGTTTTCCAAGGAAATGCGAGACTAACGTACGCAAAGTGTGCACAAGTTGGGAAATAACAGTGTGCGTGGACTGCGCTAGAAGTGTCTAGGGCTCATAATGTGCATGGAACGTGCGCAAAGGTGACAGAACATTTCACGAAGCGTGCAGACACTTCCCAAACAGATCTTGAACACTTCGTTTCACAGTTCATTTTCGCCAGGGAACGGATATACCTACCTACCAAAAGAAAAGAAAGAAAGAAAAAAATAACGTATACGTATAAAGACAGACACACATACACATACATGCATACATGAATCGAACTCACTTCGTGAAATTAGTTCGAGTATCGTGCTCTTTGACCGCATGTATTTCTTCGTCTCTTTTTCCCGCGTGGTTCTAGATGGAAAAGAGAATATCGCTTGGTTATTTGAACCGTCGATATAGAGGCATTGATCAATCCGACGATATATATATATATATATGTGATGCGTTCCTTAGGGAACGTTGAGTTTGTAGGGGATGACGATTCCCCCAAGGAGTTCCTCGATTCCCAACATCCTACCTTGAATAGCTTGACTCAGTTGTGCGATCGTGCGCGTTAGCTTTACCGTGACGACTCACACAGCGATCACATCTTACCCTAATACTACAAATTATAAGAAAAACAAAAAAAAAATACTCGACTTTTATTAAGCGAGAAGGAAAAAAAACGCGTAGCAATTTAGAGTTGGAGTGAATTTGGCGGTAAAAAGAGAAGAGAAGAAAAAAAGAAATGCCAGACAAATTAGCTGATCAATGTTATCTTTTACTTCAGGATTAGACCAAGACACAGCTGCTCTCCTTTTTTTTTTTGCTTTTTTTCTCATTAGCAAAAGTCTGGATTTAGTAGAGTATAGGAAATTGCGAGAAAAGAAAGAATCGCGAAAATACACGATCATCGTTCATAGCTGGATCTAATTTTGAACAAGTGTTCTTCTCTTGAGGGTTCTGATGAATTTTATTCGACGAACACGTAGCTATCTCTTATTTCACAGTTTTCTACTTCTTCCTCTTTATGCAAGAATTTATCACAGGGAGCCCTGCGATTGATTAGAGGCGAAATCGTCTCGTTGCGCGAATCTTCAATCAAAATCTCGCGCAAAAGGCGCCGAGTAAAACGGAGAGGATCGAAGGATAAGAGAGAACGGTTATTCAAGAGCTTCGTATAGGGTGAAAGCGAACACCTTTCATCAATACTGACGCGTATATGTAATACTTAAAGATCTAAACGTAGGTATATTTCGCCGTTGATATACCGATCCAAAGCATTTACGTTCTCGTAATCTTCCAGGTGAGGTAAAGAGCCTTTGGTATATACCAAGACGAACGGGATGATACGGATGAAGCATACCTACTCTCATCCTCTGTGGTGCGGATGGGTAGGTGGGTTAATATAAATTGGGTTGCGGTGGCTTCGTAATTGGCGCGTATTAACTAAACCACTTGCGGCAATGAAACAGCTTCAACCTTCTAGTCTCACAGTGAATTCCATGTGCTGGATAAGACAGGGTGGAAAGGATACCGCCAGAGTCAGATAGAATTGCCACATTCATCCTCCAAAATTCCAACCCCTTAATACCGCAACGTTCTTTGGCGAACCTCAATTCTCTGTATAATAATAATAGCTCAATTTTGCAATCTTCAACAAAATACTATATCAAATTAACCAATTGCTGTTAATAACCCGAAGTTCAACACTTCGATTTATAAAATTTACATCGAAATTAAATCACTCCTCGATATAATGTCGAGTAAAATTGGTCTGATCACATCTATGACGAGTATGGTTTGAGATTGAAACCATATCGATCGTCTCAAATCGAAAAAGTGAATCGTTCGTGGGCTGGGCACTCGCCTCTACAATAAAGGAAATTGGTTCGAATCCTTCGTCACCATTGTGCGAGAAACTATGGTAGAGAGTTTCTTTTTTCCTTCCTAAATTTTTTTTACCCAAGAGTAGGTCGAATTACTAAAAACGAACCTAAGAATCGATCGTTTCCCTTCTTATTTGTAAGTTTGGAATTTATTTTTAAACCATTTTTTGGTCGAAAAATTACCACTGACGTATAGTCAACTTGTACCATTTTACGTTATTCTTAATTATTGCTGACGCATAGTAATTTCAACTTTTTGTCATAATCCAAAAGCAACCAGTCTCGTTTATGAACAAAGCCGAGGTATACGAGACGAGAGCGACAAACTCCATGTCAGCATTTCTCTAAAATACGTTCTTACCGAGTTCCATATTTCTTGGACAGATTTTCGAAGAGTCAAGGATCATCAGCGACTAGTGAAATGTCGTTAGTGTGAATTCAAGCTGATCAAACGAATTGCTACAAGTTTTACACACCGTTAAATAACCGTTCGGAGAAGTTTCCGTATATTTCCTTCGACAAATCTACTCTAACGTCTTCAAATATCGATAAACTTCAACTACTGTAATTCATCCTCATTTTATACTCGGTTCATTATATCAGTGCATCATCATCATCATCAGCTAGTCGAGTGATTGCTGACGATTTAATGCCGTTGTAAAACCGTTTACACCGTTGGCTTCGGACGTTAAAGATAACGTCGAGCTTTCGCACACAGAGTTACAATGACAAAAGGAACAATTGATAACTAGTATATAAGCAGACCCATGTCCCTATGTATACGTATACATAGTTTATTGATGCATACATGTATAGGATACGTCCGTTTTGTGATCTCTTCTCTCATCTACCATAATTCCCATGAAATTCACGTACTTACGTACCTAGTATCTACCAACATACAAACCCTTCAATGTCTAGAGTTGAAACTATGTCGAACAAAGTCAATCGAATCGTATATCGTCTGCGAAACAGCTACTATTCAGTGTTGCACTCAATCCACCATCAACACCACTAACACCAATCCGCAACATCCCTCTGATAGACGTTGGTTCAATTGCTTTCGGATTAGGTTACTGGCCAACTTTTGCGGACTGGCCTCCAGCTGCCCACAGAAACTCTGATGATTACTTCCCCGTGTTTCTGTCATCGTGGGAATGGTCGCTGTGAACAATATTGCGCGATATTTCTTTCCTTCGGTTCTTCATATGGTACAAAAAAATAAATGTCAATTTTTCTTACTGAATGATCACCGAGTTGATTGTTTCGGAGGTCATATACTATACTGATTGACCATGAGGTTGTATTACAAATAACTAAATAAAGTATTGCAATATTTTTCTGACAAAAAACAAAATTCCTACAAGAATGCAGTAAAAATGAAAGGAGATTCTTCTTCGAAAGGTAGAGGAAGGAAGGAAGGAAGGAAGGAACTGCAACTTCCGGATGCTCCGAGAGTTTTATCCTTCTGTCCTTTGATCCCACAAATACTTTGGCCTCTGGTATTCGTTCGCTAGTTTCTAGCTCTCTTCTCGTAAAGCTATTCACCTTTTTTCCTCCCCATTATTCTTCTCGTCTCGTTTCATTCCTACGTTTTATTTCTTTACTACGGCGCCGTTCTTCCTGCTGCACGCAAACCCCGCTCTTCCATCTATCTCGCAACATTACATACTTCATTATTATTATCATTATTATCATCGTTATTATCACTGCCATGAAAAAGATGGGATTTTCATACCGTCGATCCTTACCCCTCTACCATTCATTAGCTAAAAAAAATATATATATATAAAGACTATAATCGAAGAAAATTCAAGTACGTCTTTAATTGGACCATAGAAATCCATATTTTTCCAATAATTGATGGAAAAATATCTGATCTGGAATTAGCAGTATTCATTTTGTTCAGCATTTCTTATTCTTATAGAATATTGTGTATTTCTGTAGATTTTCGAATCAGATATTTATACATAATCATGAATATTAGAGACAGACATATTCGTACCCTTACCACGAAACTTGAATCCGCTTATATACATATACCCTTTGACAAAGTTAATTATCTTGTTCAACTATTGTCTACAGTCTAGTGGAAACTGGAGGTGGGTTCCGCCTCTTTCCTGCTAACTCTACCTATACAATGTACCTACACTGTACATTGTACAAAATTGTTGGTCCTGGGAAACGGCCACGTCGTATACTCACGCGAAAATTAACGACACGTCTTTCTTAGCGAGTTGAGGAGAGAATCACGCGATGAAAGGATGGACTCGATTGTGTATTCGCATCTAAAGGATAATTGAAAAGTTTTCAATTATTTGATCATTTATTAAACTAAGAGCTAGACTTAGTCGCGGTTAATCCTCTTCAGGTTTTTATTTGTTCATTATCAGTGAGAACGTTCGGTGAACTGGATAAGATAGAAGCAGATAATTAAGAAGGTGTGCAGTCGTACATGAAATGGAACGGTGACCCTCGCGAGAGATACTCGATCCTCTGTGAATCCTGGTTTTACCCTCGTTATCCGAAAATAAAAGAAACTGAAAGAATGAACGAGAGAACGAACGAACGAACGAACGAACGAACGAATGAACGATTCTGAAAATAAGAAGGAGAACTTGATCTTCCCTCTTTGTACGAAATTGCAGGATAAGCAAAGCCTTGCGATTAGATTAGCACTGATCCGCTCGGGAATTTTCATCATTACTTACACTCGAGGACAAAGATTTTTTTTTCTCACTCTCGGCATGAAGAAATCTTATTAAATCAGTTCAAAGGTGAATAAAGCTAATTAAAATGATTAAGAAAGCACCAGCACCAGCAGAAATCTCGTAAGGTTCTTGAGCAATTAGGCGAGATCAGTTAAAGCCAAAAACTTTTGTTATAAAATTGTTCAAGATTTTATATCACTTGAGATAAAGGCCATAAGATTATATATCTATATTTGAGTTCTAGTCAAGAAATTATACGATGGGTATATTTTGAATAGAATCTCCTGGTCGTCGCGGACGTCATTTGTACATTTAATGAGTGAGATATATATATATATATTATATATATATATTTTTTTTTCATTTTTTCTTTTTGTCTCTTTTTAGCAGGATGGCGACAGGCCATCTGGGACCGTCTTGTCCTTTTAGCCGATGAAAGCAATTTCCTGTAATGGTATCTTCGGCTGCTGGCTCCTTTCTATATGCTATAGGTACTTCCCAATTTTTGCAAACTATCGACCATTTCAGATGGGACGCTATTCCTTGCTCTATCCTATCCATCGCTAACGTTTTATCGTTGATACGTACATATAGACGATTTACTCCGTCGCCTTTTCGTTGCGTTTACGAAAGAGGTGAAATATTGTATCTGCACCATCCGCAGTATCTGAAGGGAAAAACCAACAAAAGCTTTTCTCTTCCTATATCCACGTTGATACATAATACATAATACGTACTACACATTGCATAGATATATGTCATCACGTTTATTTTTGTTACTATATAATACTTTTCACGATATTCCATAAAGTGATGATTAATAATAAGTGGATGAACTACTCTATCTCGTGGTAGAAAATATATATATATATATATATATATATATATCCTAGGATTTTATAGCAAAGATTGCACACTGCAGTCTTGATCGAATCACGTACACTGCTAGTGAACCGTGGTTTCTACTTCATGCAAATTATTATGGCTTGTTGCACCGGATACGTAGGGATGCGGTTAATAGTATCAGGTAGAGGTATAACCTTATACCGAAGTTATGCAAGATATGCAGAGGGAATACGATGTGGTTATATAGTATTCGGAAACGCAGTGGTTGACCGGTTCCACCATCATTGGTCGCAAACCACGTATTAAGAACGTGATTCGCATCACTGAACAATCTTGGTGCAGGTATACGAGGCGAGGGCCTGTATATATATACCATGTTATACCGGCATCTGGTGAATTTTCTAAATCTTGAAAACCGCACTGTTCGCAAAAACGTTTTCCTTGACTCAATTTTCTTTTTTATTTTTTTTCGTAATTTATCAACTCAGCTTTTTACGACAAAATATTAGAACCAAAGAGCATAACCGCATTGTATTTAAATCTCGGTCAGATGCTTGAAAATATGAAGAACAAAAAACAAAACGAAAAAAAAACAGGTATAGGAATCTACGTATATGAGAGAACAACAAAATCTGTTTTCTTTCTTTCATATAAAATAGAAAATAAAAAAAAAAAAAAATCGCGAGAAGGAGATTCTTTTCAATTAATATCATCCTCTTTGTTATCTACCTATACAGATAAAGTTAGAGGCCCTGAAATTCTCGCTTCTTGGTCCTTGTTCTTTGCTCGTTGATCCTTGTTCCTCTTCTCAGCTGGATACAAATTGCTGGCGCCAAGGCAAGACGCGAGACGCGAGACGCGAAATTACAATCCTCGCAATTAAGCCCGAAGCTGGGCTCTACGGCCTCGGGAAGCTTTGCTTCTTGACCTCTCCCAGTGAGTCCTCTCTTACTCAACCACCCATCTACCCCTATACTCTCCCAGTTTCATCTGCGACCCCCACATCACGCCCTTTCACCCATGAGCACACGACCCCCGGCTTCAACTATAATAAGAATTTTCCGCAAGTGTTATACGACTACTGGTCTTAAATTAAAACGAAACTTGTTATACAGATGAGAGTCGCTATTGTTCACTACGTCTTATGCGTTTACCTCATTTTTGTTCGGTCTTTTTTTTTTATATTCTCCTATACACAGTGAAATTTCCGCAAGCTTGCGGCATAGACGACTCGTTTTCTTCGCATTGTTAACACAGTTTTCATAAAAAAAAAAAAAAAAAACAAGGTAGAATCGTTCAAATACGATTTTTAATTTTTTTTTTTTTCTTATGAAAAATCTGAAATCAAATTCTATTTGTAATGAAATTGAAAAAGTTGAGAGGAAAAATACTCTTCAGATTCAATACTCGGTCCATATTTCGACTATTGACTAACGATAGATGGAAATAGCGACGTATAGAGAGTCATATACCCCTAAACATATATATATGTATGTATGTATGTGCCTCGTTTTCTACCTTCTAGGTTTAACGAGGCAAATATACACCGTCGTTTCACTTGTATAACCGAATGCCTAGGGAATACGTAGGTAGAGAGGTACGCGTATGGGGTACTTGAAGAAATACCTACATACGGAATAGGCATATACACATAGATCCCTCATACACTATGTATATATATATGATACCATCGTATAGTGACGATTGCACCGCGATTTGTACGCGTTGCGTTCTTCACCCTTACGTAATACATACATATGTATATAGGTCCTCCCGTTATCCTGGTATCCCGGTATCCCAGTATCCCGTATCACTCCTGCCGCAATTTGCACTCCCAGGGTCGTTCAATCACGAGGAGCACTTGGCTCGATTACATCCGTGAACCGCGTCGTTATTACCTGTCATGCGCCGGGTCCGGGTGTCCGTGTCGGTGAATAACTTGAACATTTTCATGAAAAAAAAAAAAAAAAAAATACTAATAAGAGTGTCGAGGGTAGAAACCAAGGTAGAGCTGTATAGCGAAGGGTAGATGGGGGGGGGGTTGAATTTAAAGCACGTGGTTGAGCATTATAATTGAGTTTTGTTTCACCTTTGTTTTTTATCTCCGCAACTTTATGTATCTCAACCCCTCCTCCCCTATACTCTACCCTCTTCCCAAGGTATTTTTTCTTTTCCCGCGCAAAAGGTGATGCCCTTAGGGGTAGCTATAGGTATATACATATTATCTGTACATATAACGTCAGAGCTCAGTACTCGCGGATCCTATAACGGCAAGGATTTCCACCTTAATTTGAATCAACTCTCAGAGCTATGTAAGGACCTCGGAAGAGAGATGTATTTAATTAAATGAAACAAAACAAGACCTGATGATCATGGACTAAATTCCATTAAATTGCATTACCAGGGGGAAAAAGGTAGGAAAGCTACAGCAGGTAGATAGGTACTTAAACGTTCAAAATTTTATTACTTTTCTCCCTCTATACAACACACAATACTATAGGACGACTACGTTAATAATTTATTCAAAAAGAGGAAAGAAAAAAAAAAAACAGAAAAATATCATTACTATTATTATTATTATCATTATCATTATTACAGCTAAGATTCTCTTTCTTAATTTGTTACGACAGACGGCGTGAACGACAAATGAATTAGCTGAACCGTTGCCTTTGGTCTCATCTCTCTTTCATTTTCATTTTCATTACCATTTTCATTTTCATTTTCATTTTCATTTTCGTTTTCGTTTATCTCCTTTTTTTTCGGCTCAGTTGAGTCAAGTTTATGGAGAGGAAAGAGAATACAGTGAGATGAAGAGATATTTCTTGACTCATTTTTTTTTTGTCTTTTTGTTTCCACTTATTTCTCTCTCTATATATAATATATAACCATACCTCTATATCTATACAATACTTATATATATATCTATATACCGCTCTTCTCTTTTTCACGTGGCAAAGATTCGTTCATTTTTTAATTTCAAAAATAATTTTATTTCTTCGTTCTCGTTTTCTAGATCCCTTATACTTACTTCATACCCCCAAAATCGCGTGGGGCGTTTTTTTTAAGTTGTCTCAAGGTATGTGAACGAAAATATATACCTATATATCCAACTAGCCAGGACCTTGGTAGTAGACGTTCTTTAGGGCTCCTCATAAAGGACGCGCGCGAAACCCATTGAGCCTTTACGCCTTTAAGCGAATCCTACTCTTTCTCTAAAGGGTCGTCTAACCTTACCTAAGACTTGTGCTAACCCTACGTGTTACATGTACCGTATAGTATCTCTCTTTTCATGTATATGCATACGTATGTATACATACGTACATTTACATATGGTATATATATCTACGGGATATATTTAGTTTTTTATTTCATTTCATTTTTTTTTCCATTTTATTTTCAGTGCTTTTCTCAACTCTTCTTATTTTCATGTCTTAGATAAACGGTATAAAAGATCGTGGAACGGGGAAAATAGATTGTAAATAATCATTCAGATGATATCGTAAAATGTAAAATTTATTTGATCGTATAATAGCTTGAATATTTACATGTAGAGACGAATAAACCTTCCGAGTGGATTAATCATGTAATTAACCGAGTTGACTGTGACAGTCGTGTGAGGTGTATCTAATTCGTTTATACGTAGGTGTATACCTACGTGTACTGCGGGTATAGTACGAACGGATGTGTGCCGTGGTGAAGTGACGAGTTAAACCCACCCAAAGTAGTGGTCACTGCGGGGTTCCTCGGGCATGAAATTAAAACGAGTTAACCCGAGGAAAACAGTGGTGTATATGCCTGGGATCGTCCCTTCAATTCTCCTGCCTTACCCCCAGAAGAGTAATTAAAGTCATGGTAAAGTCCGAGACACGTTTCTGCATTTCATTTATTGAGTTAATTTACTTTCTAGTTTTTTTCTTTCTTTTATTTTTTTTTTTCAAGTTTTAATCTACTACGTGACAAAAATCTTTGACTAATCTTAATTTTTTATTTCTTGTGTTTGTTCGAGACGAAGAAAAAAATAAAAGGGAAAAAAAATAGAAAAATCGAAAATCGAATGAGAAATGAGAAATGAAAATAAAAATAAAAATAAAAATATAAGGCAGCCCGAATAAAGTTTGCGAAAAGTCAAAGCTTTGAAATTGCATGTACTGATTTACTTGAAACTTTTCTACTTTCAGACGGCCCAGAAAGCAATATTTTTTTCATCGAACCCGTTCGTCATATCTTTGTTCAAACTCTCTAACAAAACTCTTTTTCTTTACTTATATATATATATGTATAACTGTCCACGGTAATGTTACGTAAGAAAACCCGAGGCACACACGTTTCGTGCTTCGACAACTTTTAGGAGCGTATCTTAAAAAAAAAAAAAAAAAAAGTTTCATCGAAACTTTTCTATCTATAGCTGCTGGTTATAGTTCTCGTTTCTGTTTCATAGTATATATAGCTTTTATTCGAAACACCTTAATTCTAGATATTGACTTCGACGATATCGTTAATCTGATCGAGTGATATGCGTTATCATAGTATCAACAAGAGGGTTGAAAGAATAAAAAAAAAAACACATAACGTGTACAACTAGGTGATCAATAGCTGGAGCGCAATAACTACTTCTAAATGGAATTTGTACTCATCGGATTTTATAGACTAGAAACTTTTCAAAGTTTCATATAAAGAAAAAAAAAAATTCTGTTGGAATCCAATTCATTAAATAGAAGTGGCTGATGTTCAACTATAATCAGAGTATACGAGAAAAAGACAAATATACTTCATGAAATTAATGGTCGTACTCGTCTAAGCGAACAGTTATTTTTTTATTTTTCCATTGAAAAAAAAAAAAAAGAGGAATCGTTCGAAATGAATCGTAACAAGTACGTGATTAAAACTCGAGATCAATTCAGGATTGTAATCTTTCTTGGAATGAGGATAAAAATAATGAGAAAATAAAAAGAAAAGAATATAAATAATTAAATAAATCTGGTAGGTATAAGCGAAGCGACGAAGGGAAGCGCGCAGACGCGGATCGGGGGAAAATTTATCTAACGAAGAGGAATATATATGCATGAGAGTCACACATATGACACGTTGGTGTTTAACTTTACGAAATTTGAGTCTTGGGTTGATTGTAACCCGAACAAGCCCACATTACCTGCGGAGCTTTGTTACAAACGTGAATCGCGATTTAGACGGTTAGTGAAGTAAGGGCTGGATTACCAAAGCGACATTGACGAACGCGCGTCTATTTCCAGTGAAAAGGGTGTCGCCACAGAGAACCTTGGCCGATGCCTAACCCTCGTTAAACTTCGCGGTTCTAGCTGCGGATTCTGCACCAACTTTACTCGAGATATCCTCAAGCACCATGGCGGAATAAGGGATTGGCTCTGGTGAATCGCAAGTTTCATTAATTAACTGAAGAGAGGACAACTACGTTGTACGAAATGAAGTGTATATCTGAATGGGAGGATATTCCAGACCCATGAATTACGAGGATCGTACATCCGTCTTAATTTTCATTAGAAATGTATTAGCCTTACTAATTCATCGAATCTTCACGGTTCTGGGTATCTAGCATCAAAAAAAAAAAAAAAAAACTTCGAATATCTCATTCAATCCAGCGATCTGCTTCTTTACGCAAGAAAAATTCACCCTTAAATGAAGTATGAAAAGAAAAAGTGACAAATTTCAGGTCAATACGTTAGGCGGGATTTTTTTTCATCTTAGAATTCCACGAAATTTGATACTTACGCGAAAACTCGCGTCGCGAGAAGAGATCTAGAGAGAAAAAAAAAACTATCTCGTATTTTTAGCCTCAAGGAAGTGTAACGTTGAATGTGGTTTCATCCGTATCCTCGGACTTCGAAGAGGTTTAGATCTAGATCGAGATCGAGACGGGAAGTAAACGTCAACGAATCTAGAGGGATGCTGTATATTCCCTGAAGCATCGTGGCTTCAAACCTAAAGTAATCTAAGAATCTTTCGAAGCTTCGTTTACGAAGAGAGGTTCCCTCTTCGCACTTCTCGACTCTCAACTCTGAAGTGATATACGAAATTCAAGAAAACGTAGGGGATGAAACGAGAGGGAAAAAAAACCATCACCCATCGCCCTTTACTTTTCCTCGTTTATATATCTAGCAGAATCGTATATACGGAACAATGCAGACAGAGATCCGTAGAACGAAAGAGAAAAAATATGGCTGCCTAATTGCGAGGAACGATGGTTAAATATGAATGTCGAGAGACCAAGAGGGGGGACAAAGTTCTTCTAATAAAAACCTCCACCCAAGTAAGCATTAGTGTTCTACCACTGCAGCCTGTTCGTGCTGCCTTTGAATTCACGTTAACCAACGTCGTCCTGTGCAGAATAGAACTGCTAGTGCTGGTGCTGGTGCTGGTATACACCTGCATCTGCATTGTGCACATTACAGGACTATGGTGCTGTTGAATTGTAGCCAACAGTCGAGTGACAACCACCCGGTGCCTGGACTGCGTATATTGAACCCATAATTTATTCACCTTATTCCCACCAGCGACCACCGCTTGTTAATCCGTATCGTAAATGACTATTTGCATTCTAGGGTAGGTAAATTCGTAGCTTGTTGTATTTTTCAGACTCATGTACATATCGGATTTTCTGGTTTCATAAAATTTTTTCCTTTTTTTTCTTTCTTTTACCTTCAATTCAGTTAAAGGATAAGCTGAGGTATTGAGAACGAAGTGAAAAAACCGATCTTTATGTATGTCTGCCTATGTGATGTGACGTGATGTGATGGTGATGTGATGTGGGCGAGTTTCTCATCACATCACATCACAATACTGCTATTGCTACTGCTGCGAGCGACTGGTATTCCCTCATCTCCTGGTTTATTCCTCGCATCGTTTCGCAGTTCTGTTCATTGTAGGTACATCCTACGAAATGACATCCACTTGCCATTGAATAAATTTGAATAGGCGAGCTGTTGTTCAACGCTGGGTAACTTATTGTTTCGCGTTCTCGCTCATCGTATAAAAAACCTTTAGAGGGGGGGGGGGGGGGGGGGGGGGGTGGTGAATTATCCTTGTGCATGGGGGTGTGAAAATTACTGATTTTCATATAGCTACGAGGCACGTGTCGTCTGCTACCCTTTCGTTTCTGCTTTTTATTTTTTCCTTTCTCTTATTCCTCGGTCTTTTTTTTTTTTTTGGGGGGTTTTCGGAACTCCCTCTCTCCCTCTCTCTCTCTCTTCGTTTGTTTTCACTTATTGGTTGATTAGCTTTGAAGAGGATCCAATTAAGTCCAAGTTTGAAAAGCGTATGTTTCGATATCGCACACACACAGCTATATCGAGTTAACGTAGTTAACTTAGTTTCAAACTTTTGTCTTCGATATTTCTTTTCGTTCCTTTCTATTTAATATTTGATCCTATATCTCGGTTTTTAACAACCATATAGTATTACTATAAGCTACGAAAGGAAAAATTCAAAAAAATAAAATAAAATGCAGACATCAAACGAATATATCTTAACTTTGAAACGTCTAGCCCATACCGCGTATTGGTACCCACTATACTTATACGTCACACGCGAGTATCTTTTGACCTTTTTACAATTTTCTTTGAACTTTAGAAAATTACATGCTTCACTTCACCCACAGTCTCCGTCTCCTCTATGTATAGAAACGCGAAGGAATTTTTATTTTTTATTTTTTATTTCGATTAAAAATTTATCCACCTCCCTTATTATTATTATTATTATTATTATTATTATTGTTCTCTTTACGTTTTATTATCCAGGTGTACCAGGAGCTCAAGAAAAGATCTTTACATTCAATTTACCATCAAGCTGATCCGCTCTGTACATCGCCTAATTATTCCTAATGATAATCTCTCCTCAATCCCCTGCCTCTTCTCTCACGGCTTAGTTAGCTACGTATATTTATTCAGCCTCTGCGCAAATTCATTTCTCTCCAATTTTTTTCTTTTTTTTTTTTTCACCCCATACTTTTTTTTTTTGTTTTATCTCTCTCTCTCTCTTCTCAACTTCCATTTTTATAACCGAGCTATTGACGCAGCAGAGATGATGATTAATTATCAATCTTTCGTATTTACAATCCCTATTGAATCAATGCCTCGAAATTTTGATTTTATATTGTTTGCTTTATCAGTACCACCATCAAAATTCTCATCTACCCCGTTTTTCGCTACCCTTTTGTTCCCCCCCATCCCCATTCCCAGATTTTATAATTATTATTAATCGCCCAAAGGCAAATTCCCATTTCCATTCTTTTTTTTTTTCCCCGTCTCTTTCTCTCTCTATCTTTCTTTCTTTCTTTTTTTCTCTCATCGATCTGGCTTTACAAAATTATGCTGATTTTCCATGCCTCGTGTAAGGCCACAGCAATTCACTTAACTACCCCCAAAAGACGATTTCTAGTGGTGTTGCATTTAACCGGATATCTAGGTATATAGGTATATATATATACATCGTACCTATAGTTACAAGAGGCGAAACTAACTCTCCAGGTATTTAACACCGTGAGATAGATACTGGTGTTTGCGATGCTGAGTGAGCATCTCACTTCTAACCTTTAGCCCCTGTCTAGCTGGTTGCCTGCATCGTCGGCTTTAACTCGACTGTAGAACTTCGCGAGAAACAACGCGCGTACTGCAGGTGAGCTACAAGAGCTGCCCAATTAGCAACTGCACCACGTTGCAAGCCGCTGCTACTACTACCCCAGTTTTTTTTCAGTTTTTTTTTTCAGTTTTTTTCTCATTTTTTTCCCATTTTTTATTTTTATTCTTTGTTTATTTCAACCCTTAGTATACTGTAATGATTTCGAACCTTCGGTGAGTTGAGTATCTTCATAAGCTCAGCCTGTATCATACATGGAAATTTTTTATTTTTTTTTTTGATCTTTTAATTCATACATGGGTTGAAGTTCCGAATTTGAATATAGCCGACTCACAATTTTCAGAAAGGATATTTACCCAAAGTCTACATAACCGATTCCAAAAAAAATTGAAAAAAACTTTGAAACGAAGAACACCGGAGGTTCAAAATTCCCGAGGCTAAATATACGAAAGGCAAAAAACTCCGGAACTTGAAATTCACACATGTGTTTATTCAGTGTTTAATAATTTGGGTTGTATCGATTGTATCGAAACCAATAAGTGGTCAAATTAATCGTCTCGAAATGCACTTCTTTGGAGGAGTAAAAAAAGTTCCAAAATTCTATCAATTATTTATAACATCATCGAAGTTATAGATCTAACTAGATGAAATGGGTTTTGAGTAAAGAGGGTTTCTACTCATATTGTTGAATTTTCTGAATTTCACCCCATTTCAAAAATTCTAAATCCTCTCAAACAAATTCGAAATTCAAACCTCGCCCCATGCGAGCAAATTCTATAAAAGATTTATTCATTCAGGTATTTCAGGAATAATTGGGAACTACAGTCTGTCTATTCGGATATTTTCACTTTTGTTCATATTCTATCGTCACAAATTTGGCGAAGTATATTTCGAGATATATAAAACTGCGTGGCAAAGGTCGGTTTTAATTAAGATGAAAATAACTTTTGGAGCAATGCTCTGCGGCCGCACTATACCCACCTATACTACTTTGCCTTGCCTTGCCTTGCCTCCCCTTTCCTTTCCTTTCCTTGCTTTTCCTTATTCCTTGATTTTCCTTTCCACTCGCTCGCGGCTCACCGGCTTCTCCGCGCAATCCAGTTTTGTAGAGTTTATACGTGTAATTATGTAAGTTACCTTGCCGCGACTTCAACTTAGTCATTTTATTATACGGGCCAGTTGTTTTAATGAATAAGATAACTAACTCCTGCAGACTGCCCTGCCTTGGTGGCCCTTCTTCTTCTTCTTCCTCTTCCTCTTCCTCTTCTTATTCCCTTATACCCTTATTCTCTGCACCCCTGCGTGCCCCAGGCTTTATACAGTATACTGCTATTGTCATTTTTTTATATTCTCGTGTATAGCTATTACACTCGAATGCCAAACAACCAACGAAATTAGTTAAACTTAACCGAGTGAGTTTTTAAACAAAAAACAAAAAAAAATAATAATAATTCCTCTTTTATACGATGCTAAATTAATAATTTAACATTCGAGTACCTCAAGAAGGTATACAGGAGAATAAAATAATATCCTTCATTCAGTATATATCTTGAAATTATTATATTACAAATATATATGTATCGTGGTTCCTGTTTTCTCGTAATTGGATAAACTTGATCAAAATAATTATATCATCGATATAACCCTACGTCTTTTCCACAATTTCAACTGATTATGTACACATACATACATACATAAGTATACATACTTATATTATTTCCCACGTGCTAATTATTCGAGGGAAAAATTAATTAACTAGTCGCGAGTTAAGGAACAAGCAGTGATAATTTTAATTACCTGCTAATAACCGAGCAGTCGAGTTTGTACATATATATCTAATATACATTTCAATATCAATTGCCAATTATAATTTTCACGAGATTATTTTTAACTATCATGGATGTAATTAATATCCGTAATTATATAATGATTAAACATATCTCAGGGCGTGATTTAGACGAGAAATTCTTCTTTTTTTTTTTTCAATTTATTTTGAACTATGTAGGAATAAGTATTAGGTAGTATAACGTATATCATATACCTATACAGAGGTATATGATAATTTTTGTCATTATATAGTATATATGCATGAAGTATAAACGGGTCGCTCTTGGCGGCCATGATTCATAAGTTATCGATTTATCGTTGAAAAGTAACGACGACGACGACGTCGACGATGCGGAGGAGTATATAGGTACGGTGACGACGACGATGACGATATTATTATACACTTCGAGTTGAAAAAGTGTCGTAACTTTCACGAGCTGATTGAGGTGTCGCTTAGCAACTAAACAGGAATTTTCACACCCAAGGTGTTGAACAAGGGATGTAATACGGAATTAAGACTTCTGCGTTTTTCTTTTTTGAAATTTTCCTTAATTCGTATTCGTATTTGTTTTTTTTTTCTTCTTCGACAAATCGATAAATTGCGATCGATGAATTAAACAAAGATCAAAAAAAATCTGTTATAACTATAACACGGAAATGATCATCGACAAATATGAAATAGAAAAATAAAAAAAAAAATGAAATAAGAAAAAACCGAAATGGGACTCGGATTTTTATCTTCGGTAATACCGTGCCGGAGCGAATTCATAAGGTATATCGTCGCGGGATGTAAGACGGTCGGGAATGGGGTGTAAGCAGAGCGAGATACTTGGCCGGAAATTGCGCTCTCCGCAGAAGCAGCGTTTCCGGTCCGCTGATATAAACGGTGCCGTAAGGCCTCTCCTCTCTCTCTCTCTCTCTCTTTTCTACCTTTTTTCCTATCTTTTTCTTCCTTCTTCCTAGTTTTTTCCACCTCACCTTCACACAATCCTCTCGTTCTTGAGATGACGTTGGCGTAAACTTGCCGCAATCGCGTAACATTTCAACAGAATTTTTCTTCCTTATTTTATTTTATTTTATTTTATATTTTATATTTTATATTTATTTTTCTCTTTTCTTTTCTTTTATCTCTTTTCCTGTTTTCCCCTTTTCGTTTCTCTTTCTTCTTCTTCCTCTTCTTCTTCTTATTCGTCGTTATTTTATTTTACTTCGTTTTCATTTTCATTTTTCACTCACGCTATATGCATTTTCCTCATTCTTCGCTTTATCATTAAATCACACCTATACACATATATCTATGTACTTGAATAATTCCATGTAAAAATACATGTATACCCAAAAAGCACCCCTGGTGCAAAAACCTTTCGCCAAGTACATTAATATGGTCACTACCCCCAAAAACATCCACCAACAAAAATTCCTCCCTAACAGTACTACAAAAATGTCTACTTACAAAAGGATTGAAATCAGATACAATTGCCAAGTACATGTCTTCTGTATAAAAAAAGTTTACAACAGAAGAACAGAAAACTGAATAGTCTTGTATTGTTCACTCGCTACGCTCGCTCACTCGATCGGATCTTGATAATTACAGGGAAAAAATCAGGAAAAAAAATTTAGGAAGTGGTACTTGCGGGCCATTTATGAGTAAGTAAAAGAGTATTTACTCAGGTCTATGTATCATTTGTTCGATACATATTGCTATGAGTAAGTAAAAGAGTATTCACTTAGGTCTATGTATCATTTGTTAGATACATATTGCTATAATGGCCCGCCAAGTACCACTTCCTAAATTTTTTTTCCTGATTTTTTCCCTGTAATTATCAAGATCCGATCGAGTGAGCGAGCGTAGCGAGTGAACAATACAAGACTATTCAGTTTTCTGTTCTTCTGTTGTAAACTTTTTTTATACAGAAGACATGTACTTGGCAATTGTATCTGATTTCAATCCTTTTGTAAGTAGACATTTTTGTAGTACTGTTAGGGAGGAATTTTTGTTGGTGGATGTTTTTGGGGGTAGTGACCATATTAATGTACTTGGCGAAAGGTTTTTGCACCAGGGGTGCTTTTTGGGGTTGATATCACCACTTTTTGTACAATTTTGCTTGACTACCTAATAATTGTGCTCGCTCGCTACGCTCGCTCGATTGGGTTTTCCCATATCCTCGCTTGCGAGGCTTGCTCAGTTGTCAACGTTCTGCCAATTGTTGCTATAAACATCGCAATGCATGTACGGTGATGCATTTTGTATCATCCGAATCCCTCAAGAAGCAGCAATGTTAAATGTGGTAGTATGATTTTGAATGAATGAAAATAATGTTATAATATACACGTATGCTGATACTTTTCTGTGAGCCTTAAATTTCTGTGGACAGACGTTGCATGTGTTATTTTATTAAATTCTACGAATTGTTTTGTTAGAATCCGATATAATTCTATATGCCTGCAATGTGTAGCCCTCCTCCTGTCTCATCTGGGCTTGGAACCGGCAATAGCGGAGTTACTTGCACGCAGGGTTATAGTTGCTGCTCATGATTAAATATATATAAATATTAGATATATATGTGTTGCAATTCTTAGGTATTTTTTTTTTTTTTTAATGCAGCTAGGTCCTCTGCAAATAGAACATGTACGCGTCCCATACTCATAACGTCAACTTCAACTTCGGGTCTGAACAGAAGGTATCGAAATATATAGAATCAAGCCTATTGATGCAAGACTAGCGTAGAGCATAAAATGAAAGTTTTCGAAATCAAAAACTTGCATTCTACTCTATTCGTCTGACTCTACCCGTTTCTTGTATCAAATCACACTATCCCGATATCTTGCAACTTCAGCGTTTTCTCTCATTATCCTCTCGTCTCAAACGACGACAAACTTCAAAATTGAACAATCCATGACAAAGGTTTTTATCACATCAGACCACGCAGATCAAGTTCAGTAGCGGTGGCAAGGCGCAGTCAGTTGTGTAGGTCTGTGTCTGTGTCAAAACTTACCGCCGCTGCAGCGATTTACCGATCGGCGAGTTAGCGAGAGTCTATTTGAAATTTGACATCCAATTGTGAATATCGCTACGCACGTTCTAATATGTCGTAAACCACAAAATTTGAGAAATTGACTTTCTTTGAAAAATGGAATGTTAATAATGTTTCGCAGCTTATGTGTAAGTATCAGCGGTCAAATCGTAGATTTACTATTTTTAAATAAGTATTCCGATCCGTAAGGTCTTATCTTTTCAATGGTGATAGTGAACTGTTTTTATCGCCTACTGAACATTTTTCCAAATGTAGGATACGACATATTAGAAGGTGGGTATCGATATATAGTTTGTACTATTAATTTACATGTAATCATAGATATTTATACAGACTTTGAGATCGTTCTGAACGGAGGATCTAAGCTGTTTGTAAAACATGGATTAAAAAATTATCTCTACCGAAGGTCAAGGCACTACGTTGACTTGGAGTGTAGAATAAAGCCTATTAGAGTCCAACACATAACGTCGACAGACAGTCTCGTTTCGACTGGATGATACGGAGATAGATTATAAAACTCGTTGGAATCCTACGCCTAACGGACTCACAATTTAGATCTGAGCAGACGAGCCTTCAAAGATGAGCTTAACATAGAGCTTGAAGTGGAATTTGTTGCAATCCAACGCTTGAACTCGGCTTTATTGGTCTGGCTCCTTACCGTTCCTTATATGGAATCATGCTATCCTCAATATTTTTCAACTTCAACATGTTTTCTTGATTTTCTATCGTCAGACTTCCTCAGGCGATAACTTGCTAAATAATTGAACCCAAAAAACCGTTACCTCCGATAATTGCATTCATAAATAACCTCAAAAGCTCAAAATCGTAGGATTTAAACATTTTTGTTGGTGACTATCACATTAATGTCCTTGGCGTAAGGTTTTCGTACCTGAGGAGCTTTTGGTGGATATTCACTAGTTTTTGTACCTTCAAATTTTGTATTAATCATTGCTCGAACTTTTTTTTATTTCCTTTATTTGGATTTGAAAACATGAAATGACAACACGCGTCTGCTAGTGTTGCAGACGATTTTTGTCTGCGATGCTAGCGCCTACTACGTCGTGACTCTCGTACTTACACCAGTCTATACAACTCTTGTGTGGATTTATCCCTTCTATGCCATATTCCCAGATGCGTAAGGACGTATGTTCCGTGTATGAGCATAGGACATACGTCCTGCGTTTAGCGGCGCGATGTGATTTTATGGGAATGGTTTTAATGCGATGAATCTTGGTCTGAATTTTTGTGTGGACTTTCCTTTCTATGTCTGTTCCCAGATGCGTAAGGACGTATGTTCTGTGTATAAGCGTAGAACATACGTCCTGCGTTTAGCGACGAAATGTGATTTTATGGGAATGGTTTGAGTAGGCTGAATCTTGGTCTGAAGAACACTAAAGAGAAAACGAAACATTGTACGTGAAAACGAGGTATCAGAATCTGAAGTTAATTATATCTCAGCACTCCGGACACCGATTTGATCGATCTAGGGCTCAAATGAAAGCTTTTCATGCCCACATCCTAGATAAAATTAGTTTTAATTCGTGCATGTTGTGAGGTGAAAGAAAACGAAGATACAAATTCGCGTTATAGGTTAGGGTAGTTGCCTTTCGGGTATATAGACTCGTTGAGTCTCGCGCGTGAAATTTTTTTTCTTGATGAAATTTTTTTTTAAATGTACTTGGCGCGAGACTCTACCGAGTCTCTTGAACAGCGAAATATGTGGAAAATTCTATTCGCAAATAACGTTGCGAAAAAAAAAAAAATGATGAAAATATACAATATTTTAACTGTAAAGATAACATGGCTGTACCTACGTACGTATCTATATATATATATATATAAAGGTAGATTTATGTATATTAGGGTGGTTCAAAAAAGACCTAAGTTCTCAGATTTTGCTGCTCATCCGTGAATATGTTGCTTGTGATTTTTCAAAATTATTCCATTTTTTTGAGCTCTATAGGACAATATTTACTACTGCCTCATTAAAGTTAAAATTTCGAAATTTCGCCATTTTTGGCAATTTCAAAGTTCGCAGATCAAAGTGCTCATCCGACTACCTCTAAATTCTCATTCAATTAGCATTCTGGTTCAAGATGAGACTCGTACGATAATATTTAGTACTGCCTCAGAGCAGTTGAAGTTTTTTCACTATTTAGGGTTTTTCCTTGAGATTGGATCGTCAGGTGTTGCTCATGAGACAGTCTCTTCTTGCTATTTTATGGAAGATATACAAGAAGTTTGCGGTCTGTGGGACCATTTTTACTACTGCCTCACTGGGGGTCAACTTTCCTCCAAGTGAACTTAGCAAAATTATTGAAATTTTGGATCTATCTCGTGAAAAAAGGATTTTAGGAGAAAATGCCATTAAGCTTTTTCGTAGAGGAGAACATTTTACGCAAAAAATGTCTCTAGATATTTTTCGCTAATGTGGCTTGTTATTGAGATAATTCAATAATTTAGCGGTTAATGTTGTCATTATGGAGAAATGATGAAAATCTCCAATAATTAAGTAATTTTCTGGGAAAGTGGAGACTTTTGGAGTAAGTGACATGAGATAATTCTCTAGAAAAAGCAGTTTTATTATATGGACAATGTCTCGAGATGATTTTCTCTGCCATAGATTGTTATTGAGATAATGCAATAATCGTTCCACTCTATACAGGTTGACTCAGAATTCGTGACGATTCTCTTGAGGGGTTAATCCTCGTAAAAACTGTAAAAATTCAGCTAGTATTCACGCATACCTTTTTATTATCATCAAATATGAAAAACTTTAGCAGACAATAGAGAAAATCTGAATGATTTCCTCGTAACGACAAAATGATTCTTCGATTATTGAATTATCTCAATAACAAGCCACATTAGCGAAAAATATCTAGAGACATTTTTTGCGTAAAATGTTCTCCTCTACGAAGAAGCTTAATGGCATTTTCTCCTAAAATCCTTTTTTCACGAGATAGATCCAAAATTTCAATAATTTTGCTAAGTTCACTTGGAGGAAAGTTGACCCCCAGTGAGGCAGTAGTAAAAATGGTCCCACAGACCGCAAACTTCTTGTATATCTTCCATAAAATAGCAAGAAGAGACTGTCTCATGAGCAACACCTGACGATCCAATCTCAAGGAAAAACCCTAAATAGTGAAAAAACTTCAACTGCTCTGAGGCAGTACTAAATATTATCGTACGAGTCTCATCTTGAACCAGAATGCTAATTGAATGAGAATTTAGAGGTAGTCGGATGAGCACTTTGATCTGCGAACTTTGAAATTGCCAAAAATGGCGAAATTTCGAAATTTTAACTTTAATGAGGCAGTAGTAAATATTGTCCTATAGAGCTCAAAAAAATGGAATAATTTTGAAAAATCACAAGCAACATATTCACGGATGAGCAGCAAAATCTGAGAACTTAGGTCTTTTTTGAACCACCCTAATGTATATACATAGAAATGGTTTGTTAATTAATACCAGAACTCGCGCAATTCAGAATTTTCTCATGAATATATTATTATTCGTACTTGTGAAATATTTTCATATTTCAATGAAATTCGCAACAACATTCTGTGATGCCTTTGTGTTATCATGTTAATTAACATTTTGTTTTTTTTTTTGTTTTTTTACACTGGTTTTATATTTTCATTTTTTCTCTTTATCTGTTCAGCTTGTTGGAGGCGAGTTTGACATGGAACTGAATTTCGTTATTCAGGACGCCCAAAACATCAGACATATGTTGGAACTGCTAGATCATTGTCCACCCAATTTACAGGTAAGTTAATTGATATTATTCTTCCCTTCCCTTTTTTTTTTTTTAAATAAGTACAGGTATATTAATCATGCTCATGCATCCTGTCGTGAAAAATGTTCGATAGATTTTTAATTGTTTTTTTCTTTTTCTTACTAATTTGCGGAAATCGTTTATTTGAAAGAAAAAATAATTTTTTCTTATTCATTCGTTCGTTCGTTTTAGCGGTAATTAAATATTTTATACAAAACGAATATAAATTGGTGAATTTAATTAATTAATCAATCGAAACGCTAATTACTTCGTAACGTTCGGGTCCATATACGTCAGGTAGAAAGAAAAAAAGAAAAACCAAACAGAAAAAAAAATAAAAAAAAAAAATTAGAAATAAATAACTGAAAAGCTAAAAGGAAAACGTATATATAATAGAAACAAATTACTTTCAATATTATTATTGTTATCATTCAATAACGAATAAAATTGATTATAAATTTAACTGTCGATATAAAGGTGGAATTATATTTAATATGTATATTTTGTATATAATATATAATAACGTGGCTATAATAAAATTTGATAAATATATCGTAAAATATATATCGTAGATATCTCATTTTTCTCGCTTCGATATTAAAATATTTGAAATTTATCTTCACTGGAGGTAAAAATAAACTTTGATTATCGGTATATTCGCTGACGTTGGTTGGTTGGCCTCCAGATGCAACGACTACATCATCTAGACGGATTCTAGCTGATATAACCTGCGATCTGTATAATATATATGTATATACACATACAGTATAGGAATAAGCCGATATTAAATGAAATATGGGAAAAAAACGAATGAAGAGAGAAGACATGATTGGTTGGAAAAATGACCGTATTGGGAAATGTAGGAAAACGAGACTTTTTTTTCCCTTTTTTTTTCACCCGAATAACAAAATTTTGAACTACACTCCCTGTTTATTGAAAAAAATGAAGAATGAAGAACGAAAAATGAAAAATGAGGTATTAATAAACCCCGGGCAGTTTTTGAATTGAAAGAATTTTCTAGTTATATAGCAATTTTTCGCGATGAGACGAGAAAATGTTGAAAATAAAAAATTCCGTGCTACTATAATATGAGTTTTTACGATATCTTGTAGTATGTAGGTAGGTATGTAGGTACCTTGAGGATGAAGGAAGGATCGTAGGTATAACTTTAAAGTATATAAGGTGAAAACACGTACCTTAGAAGACTACGTATACCCAAGTCTTCCGCAGGAACGTCACGTATATATCTCGAAGTTGTTTCCCCCTTCAAGGATGTAGAATCGTTAAGTTTCCTCCAACACTACTAACTCAGGGTTTCAGGACTTGACGTGTTAATGCTGTTAAGATAGTTCACCGATCTACCAACGACGATAAAGTTTCAATACTTAACTGCAGGATCCGTCATTAAAATTTAATTAATTTTAAAAAAATGGGTAAAACATTCAGACCGGAAAATTTTTCAACTAACGTACATCGTAACGTTTCTTCTTATTCTTCTTCTTCTTCTTCGAGACAAGACGAGACGAGATGAAATGAGATATGAGATGTGATTTGAAAGTATTTTGTAGACGGTTTGCGGTTTTATAGACGACGTAAAAATCTCGACATTTCTTCGTCTCATCCTCTTATATATATCTCTCTATATGTATAATACAACACCATATATAGGTAGTACATACCTTACGCGTATACATACTTAACTCTTGGTAAATGTTAGGGGAGAATACATAAAACGATTCAACGTTCGTAAATATACGCACGAAAGAACATACCTACATGTGTGTATATATGTATGTATGTATATATGGTTATATATGTACATCACGCAGATGTATGTGTATAAATATATATATATATATATTTATATATGTATAGAATAACGTGACCCAAAGAGAGTAAAGTTTTCCTGAGCATCAGGAAGTTGTGCAAGTAGAAAAGGAGGTACCGTACAGACGTGTCCCATGCCGAAGTCCTGTTAAACTACGTAAACTTTGGTGTAATCTAAAGTCGTTTCAGTGGAAAAAGAGGTTACGAACTAAGGTAGAAATGGAATGAGGCAAACTGAGACAACTGAACGAGTCAGAGAGTTGAATGTGTATTCGGTTAAGAATATCGGGTTCAAGTAAAACCGTCAGACTGATTGTGGTTTAGAAATTGTCTTTGGTGTTGTTCAACGCCACCCTTACTTGCCTCTATCTTCAACAACGAGTTAGAATTCTCTACTTTGAAAATCGTATTTATTTATCATTTATTATTTACTAAACGAATGAAACCTAGTTTCATTATCTATTTTTATATAAATGTTTTACAATTTTTTTTAAACAGCGTTTTACTGTGACGGAAGTAAAGAAACTCGATCTGTAATGCCGGAACCTGACCTAAAGATCGTTTCTCTTATAAAATAAAATAAAAAAAAGGGGATAAAAAAGAAAAGAAAAAAAATACGTTTGATCTGTTAGCTCGCTCGGGAATATATATATACATCGAAACGTTTGAAATTCGATTTGAATTTCTTGTATAAGAAATCTCTGACGTTAGTCTTCCGTAAGAAAAGAGGGAAGAAAAATAAAAGTAATAATAATATGCCTTCGTGCATATAACACGTTTTTCCTCTCTGGTTTACTTTTTCCTTTTCCAGTTTTCTACGTCGTCAGCTATACTGTCAAATTTTCTCACAGAATTTTCTCTATAGAATCTAAGAGACGTACATCTGGCGTAAAAGTTTCTTGATTTTATGTAACGACCGTAAGTCGACGGCTGACGTTTCTGATAATTGTCATTTCAAATGATCAATCAACTTGTCAGAGTCCTATTTATACTCCTTTTTCAATGATAAACCTTCTTCAACGTTTTTAGATGGTATAAACATATTGGAAATCGTTATTCTTATTCCAAATTCAATAAAACGAGTTCATAGAATATTTTTGTGATTGAAGTAAAAACGAAAAACGGAAATGATTTTCATGGTGTATATTAATATCAATAACCAGATAAGTGTATGTACCTATGTATTATATATGGAACGTTTATTATTCCCTTAGTTTAACCTCGGTTGAAAAAAATAAAAAATGTTCGTTTTTTTTTACGATGAGTCGCGATCTCTCCCCCTATATACCTACTTTGAATGGAAAATAGAATCACCTGCTCCCCGCGCATTATATTCGGCGTGAGAGACTGAGCGCTAATTTAATTAGTATGAAATTTTACTTTTCTGAAAGCTCGAATCTAATTAGGGCTTGATTTAAATTTAATTGGTTCCTATATATATATATATATATATATATATATTATATATATATATATATAGTGTCAAATTGTCAAAAGTGGGTCTCGAAATTCTAAGAGGGGGGAAAAAATAAAGGTAAAAAAAAAAATTGAGAAAGAGAGGGAATCTTAATTCAAAACTCTGTACCCAGGGCAAAAGTTACCGCCATTCATTCCTCTCTCTCTCTTATTAATTCAAGCCGCGTAAACATCCGACAAATGCCTTTCTCATTACGCGTTTCACGGCTCTGTTTTATGCCGAGGCTAATAGTCGAGTAAATAGAAGGACGACAGACGGTGACACCGAGAGAAAACGTTACGTAGGTAGGTAGGTACGTACGTAAAGGTACGTAAAGGTACGTAAAGGTATAGGTCTACGTATTAGTCAGAGAAGAAGTTAGTTGTCGTCCTGAAGGGGGTAGGGTTTGAACGGGGTAGAATCGAGATACCTAAGCCCATCTACACCGAAAGACCAAACCTTTACGTGGTAGGTACTCCTTAATTGGCATCGCCACTGCTGGCTCAACGCCAAACTTCAACTTCTAATGGATAATTTAGCTCTGCTGTCACCTACCGCCGTCGTAATAGTCTCTTACTTTCATTAATTCCAATTATTACTATACCGCGTCGCAGTTGCTCCGCTCAATTCTTTCGCTCTCTATGAACTCGCTTCTATTCCAGGATTTATACATTTCTCAATTCCTTTTTTTTCATTTCTTTTTTTTCCTTTTTTTTCCGGAGGTATGGGTAAACGTGGATTTCACATTTTCCACCTACATACCTACGTAGATCCCTGATATTACCTTATTATTCATTTTTATTTTATTTTTTTCTATTTTCATCCTTTTTTTTTTTTTCCCCCATTAGAAACGAAAAAATCTCTGAATACGTACAAAGTATTACGCCTCACTCGATATTTCGTTAACGAAGTAGACCTTTGATGTGCGTATTTGACGATTTTTAATTCGGCGGTTTCCGCTTCGCTATTTTCATGAACAAATAGAAAAAAAAAAAAGAAAAAGGCATTTGTGAATTAACTTATACACGCGCGATATATTCTATAGGTTTTTTCTCTAAACCGGTGACCAAAATAGTCTGCTATGGTATAAAATACCGTATCTATGCACACGCATACATATATTTGATAAATTAAAAAGTGGAATTCACATCAGAATTTATTCTACTGTAAAGTTTTCGAAATTGATTATACCTATAGATACCTCGATCCGAGCCATCTGCAACGAGTAGCTGGAATCTTTCATCACGTAATTATTAGTCCCCTCGATCCATTATACCTCCTTTTAATTTTAATTAAAAAACAATTTAATTAGTTTTGACGTAATATTCCGAGGTCCCATAATCAGTTATAGTCACATTTATGACACAAAACTTATCTATATTTATATATATATTTTTTTTTCTTTTTCTTTTCTTCGTCACTCCTATACGAAGGTGTTTTCCAAGGTGGTGATATACGAAGGGGTCTTCTTTCATTATAAAAAAAAAAAAAAAAAATATCTTTACCTACTACTGTTCTCCTTTGATCCACATTTAACACTCTCGATTTACAGAGAGGCATCGTTAAGCCAGACTTGGGCAAAAAAGTGTAAAAAAAAAAACAAAAAACAAAAAGAACAACAAAAAATTTCCAGACCCCATTAGCACAGAGTACTCGCGGTTCTCTTTTCTGAAATATCGCAGAAGTAAACCAGCTGCTGACTGCTGTTATACTTAAAGCTTTATATTAGTTCGTTAAATATTTCATTCCTTATCATTTTCGATATTGAAATTGTGTGAATAAATTTTTTTTTTATTTTATTGCAAAGAATTATTAATCACAATGTGTCTGTCGACGTCATACTTTAGCTAGTATGTACGTACTGCCTATTCCGGATCCATTAGCCTCGACCAAGACGTATTTGTGCTGTCTTAAAACTTATCGCAGTGGAAACGGCGCGCGTGGGTCAGACAGATAAGGTTCCCCACACGAACCGCGAGGATAGACCCTTGGTCCTTCGCCATCCTTGGTCCTTCGTCCTTGGTTCTCGTTCCTTGTACCCGCAGCACTAGAACCGCACGAAAACCACCACCACCACCACCACCACCACCACCACCACCACCACCACTACCACCAGCACCATCACCATCGGCGGGTAACCGTCTGCAGGTTGTTCGTTCGTGCGTATTACCTCGGTTTAGTCGACAAAAGCTATTTCACGTAGGTTACGCCACTGCGTGAGTAGAATATATTGATTTATCACCGTCAGCAGCAGGAGCAGACTCGCCGCACGCGCTCTGGAACGGCTTCTCGCTTTCCTGGAGCGTCGTCGTCGCCTTGTTGTCAGAGAGTTCGACTCGAAATCGTATCTTACTACCAGCTACCGCGCCCAACCTATTTGAAACGAATTCTTGACGGGTGTCTCTCCCGTTTCCCATCTCACTATAGACATCTCTATACACACATTACCTTGCTTTACAATTCACCGATGTATGCTCAAAGTGAAATGTAATCAACGACACCTCATGCCTCTTGAAAACTCCTCGCGATTATATATAATCAGGATAAAAATCTTTACGTGTAGATTTAAACCGTACCGAAAAAATCGTCCAGTTCAAACTGTGCAATAAAATTCAATTATTCAATAAAATTTCGGCAATCTAATATCACTGGAACTCCTGCAGAGTTAGGTACCGTGGAAATAGTCCTGTTTCAGATCCTGACCGTGTAAAGGTTCGATTTTAGTCTGTCAATTTGGAAAGGACGTAGCACAGCCCCTTTGGGAAGTATCGTTTGAAATTTTAAAACATTTTATACGAAACGTCGATACTTTTAACGTCGTTGTTCGAACCACCGAAGGATGACAGGGCTATTGCTGTTTGGTGACTCGCGGACTAATTGATCGGACGTAATTTCTAAACCGATGAACACCCGAGGGTGCTATACAATGATCTTGAATTTTCTTCGTTTACTTCTTTAGCGGAATAATATTTGAGCATATAGGATTAAACAATGTCGGATTTTACCTCTCATAGCTGCAGGACTCAGGACTCTATATTTTTCATTCTCTGCAGTGGAGGACAGGCGTCGTTCTCTTACCAGTAAAGGATATTAGTATGCGGCTCGTGTTACTGACTAATGGCTTTCGTTCGATCCCCAGTTTCGTTTAAACGCCGACACACTCCGAGCTCCTGGACATATGGATGAACGAGTTGACCTGTCTTCGGAATCGACTCGACCCGCACACGAGCCGCAAATAAATTATTTTTCTTACTTTAGCGGTTCGGGTCTAGAGGCTGCGATTTTTCTCCATTAACTTTTTCATACCGTGGATATGTTTCCTCGTTGTGGCTAGCTTGGGTATAATGATTAAACCATGCAGCAAATAAGAAGGAGGAATAAATCTACCCGTGACTCTTCTGATTAATAGGTCGTTGGTGGAAGTTGCAAGTCGGCTAAGTTCCACGAGCCTGAAAATTAATGAACGACACTTTGTCCTGGTTTGCGTGGTTGCCGACGGGGAGTAGTATAAGGATTTCGTATTTGCATGCAGGGAAAGGAACTTTGCCTTTCATCTTCTTCTCTCTATCTCTCGCCTTCTACTCGAGCCCTGTTACATCTTCAAGGTATAAAATCGTAGCCTATCTACCTGCGGATATACGGAAGAAGGATTTGAGACGCGGAATCGTTTCGAAGATGACGATTCTAGTCCGTAAACAATGCGGAATGTCTTAGGAAGTAGAGGGCGGGGGTCGTTCAGCCAAGTACTATAATAATACAGTATAGTAAAATAAGGGTGTGAGAGTGAGCGCCACTTCGTTCTCAATTTTCTACAGGCCAAGGGGTTCCTTCCTAGCTGGAGGCTAAAATCGGCGGTCGATCAGCCTAGACGTCGCGCGAAACTTACGACGGTCGTAAAAAACAACGAGGCACTTCTTAAACTCTCCCACGCGGCGAGTAGGTAGGTAGAAGAACGTGCAGAAGAAAGAGTGAGAGAGAGAGAGAGAGAGATCCAAGCTCGCCTTCTTCGAGGTACCAGAGGGAATTGAGCCGTGCCACTGCGAGCCGGGACACCAACCTTGGCTGCTGCTCGCTGCCTCTCGCTTCTGCTTCATCCCATCGAGTGAACCGAAGGGGTTGAATCTGCACGGGGCACGTCCCGCAAGCATCGCACAACCGGGGGAAACTTTGTTCGTTCCAAGATTCTCTCTCTCGAGAAACTTTCAACTATGTTTAATCGTGGCTCGAAGGACCCCTATGAATACCCAATCGCGTCTTATTGTACTTCTGCATCCCGATGGTAGCCGCCGAAACTCTACAAAGTTTAACTGCTCGATCTTTGAACTAAAGGAGCAGAGACATTTCTCGCCTGACGTAACCGCGGAAATCCTTCATCCTGTAAAAACTATCAGGAATTAAAAACTAAACTTGTAGATAAGGATTCGCTCCGGCTTCTATCGATCAAATTCCAGATCTAGTACAACGATATTCATTCTGCTGAAGGGAAAAGAGGAGAGGAAGATATAGAAAAGCCGGAAACTCTCTATTGCAGCTAAATTTTGATGAGAAATAGCTATTCGTACTATCATCCATCAGGTAATTAGTGACGAACTAGACTTTCCGCTATTCCCCTAACGCTTTCAACCAACCCCTGCAGCTAATTAGGATTCCATATCTAATTAAGGCGACAACAGCATTACTTTACCCACGACTAGAGACCTTTCTCGTACCCATGTTCTCTCAAAGGTGGTCACTGAAAACACGTTTTGGGTTCAAAGAAAACAGTCCAACTTTGTGCATGCCTATATATATATATTTTGTGTGGGGATTTTACTACCCCATAACCGTGCTCAGGACACTTTTCAACATCCTGCAACGTAGATATATTCTAATAAAATACGAACTGCTTGAGATGACGTCAAACAGCGACGATATGCTGATCAGAGTTCACTTCCACGTCGTGGTCTCAACCTACGCCTCGATCTAATACCCGAAACAACAGCAACCCCATACCATTAACCCTTAACCACGATCGGGTATGCGTCTCCCTTCCTGCCACATTCCGTTCTGTCTCTCTTCTCTTCTCTTCTCTTCTCTTCTCTTCTCGTCTCTTCTCCGCTCCATGTCGTTCCGGTTTGCTTAGTTTCACCCTTGCTGCTTTGCGCCTCGCGTGCACCCGCGAACTGGAAAATTATTCCACCGCAGTCTACCACCGCATCCTTTGCGACTATGTACAGAAGACAGGAACGCACTCGGGGTCATAATCGATGAATCGATGAATAGACTTCAGAGTGATTCGAGGATGTAGATATAGCTCGTTGCTGCAGTAAGAATCGTTTACCCTGCTCGAAAATAAAGGGTTGAGAAAGTAAGAAATTGCTGAAACGCGGGGCAGGAGGTGGAAAAAAGTTTCCACGAATCATTTTTTTTTCTTTTTCCTTTTTCTTAGATACAAAAAAAAACAGACAAGAAAAAGCGATGACAAACAAGGTGAAATAAGAGGCTATAAGGCCTTGCTACCACCTGTGCAACCTGTGCCAATAGGCGTTTATTCAGGGTGAGATAAAAGCTGGGACGTGGAAAAATAACAACGAATAGGTATTGGCTTCTGTGAAGGAAAGAATTGGATTCCTGGCTCGGGCTTTAGCTACTTGTTTTATATCCTTTTATGGCCTATTTTTGAATGAAATTTTGTTGAAACGGCAGAGTCGGGTTAGCCAACGGCTGTCAATAGCAATGTAAGGATAACCGCTCAATGACACATATCTCGGGGGGTGTCTTCTTTATCGCGGAGTGAGGATAACGGGCGAATAACGTTCCTCTAAATCGCTGCAACTGTGCCGTGACACCTTCCTGTTAAGGAAGATGAAACGTCACGATCACCTGGCCGTCCTGGTCTATGCAGGACAGCGACAAATTACACCTTCCTTCCTTCCTTCCTTCTTTCCTTTCTCGTCTCGAAATACTTCCGCTGAAAGGACCTCACGTAAGAAAGTGCTCCGTCATTCTTTCATTCCAAAAGCCACGATCTCCACTTACCCTCTTCACGCCAACGCAACGTACCAGCAGACGCGACGACTCAGCTGGTTCCTATTTCTTATGATCATGCCTGGCTTTGCTAATGCTAATGCCCCACACGAGTTAACTATACCTTCTATAGAGTTTTGACACTGTTTTCAGTTGCCTATCATATTATAAGATAAGCAAACGAAACCTCAGAGATAGACACAAGTTTGCACCCCTTAACACCGTGGTACTCGCCTTGATTACAACTTTCCTCAAACTTTCGACTGATATATACATGCGGCTGATATGAGAAACCGAGAAACTCGGTTTCGAACGGAAATACTGAAATTAGGGTAACTCACGTTACATTTCACATTGTTCAACGTTACTAACTTTTGCGTTCTTCATTTGGATCTTATCGATATTATCATGGTTTGTAATTTGATGGGAAAATGATCACCAGTTGTAGCTGAATCGATAAAGTATGGGAGGTCTGTGCTTTTGAATCCTTGTCGCTGCTAACTGTCGGGCTTCTTATTCTCCTCTTTTTCGACTTCTGATTTTCGATCTTTGGTTGTCTTCCTGGAATCCGATATCCGTACTTCCCTCGTCTATCTCAGGCACCACGTTAATTAAGGTGGTTCGAAGTGGGTTCGTTTCGACGTTAGCTATGGTAGAGAAAGAGAGAGAGAGAGAAACCCGGATGGATCCAAACCTTTTAATCTTTTACTCGCAGGGATTTGTATCGATCTTTTTTCAAAGTGGCAATGCGTCAGTGTTGGACGTTCTGACGTGGGTCTACCGTCGAATTAAACTTAACCCGAACAATGAGCCACGTCAAATTTATAACTGATATAAGTAATCCGGCGATATATCAACTGAAGATGGTTTTGTGAGATCAGAGTCGATCGAAAAAAATTGCGGGGATGCGATTTCATCAAGAGAAAGAAAAAAAAAGAAAAAAACATCTCGCCCTAGGGAGTGAAATATGTATCCGGTAGATAAAGATTTTGAAATATGCTGTAACTTTGAGCTCAAATCTCGCCCCCACGTATTTCCTGTTTTCGCTACTATACCAACAAGCACTTAAATCCGGAATATGGGACATTACCGAGAAAACTGAATAAACTTGTTGCAACGTAGGCAAGATTTTCTTACCTAAAAATCAGGGAAGTAAACCGAAGCACGTCGTTCTACGTTTAACGTCATAAAGAAGCGCCTGACCATGTGGACAAAGAAATTTTTATGGAAATTTCACGCGTTAGAATATCATATGGGATGAATACACCTCATCTGTACGTAATTCAAAGAGTACTATATATACAAGGAATTACAGGATTGCGATACTGCTGAAGAAACTGAACCCCGGTGAAAACACACCTCTGCAAGGATATCGCCAATTTCCTTCAGTCTCCGGATACACAGAGACCACTACGTAGTAGACAAATAACATTTTCGGTGTCCCTGATAACATCGTTATCTCGAGAGCTTTTCCCAAACCAAGATCATCTCGTATTGGTCGAGGTCTAGATATCGCTTGAGAATTATCGAAGGGATAAAATGACGGACTCTGAGACCGGAGATGAGACAAGGGTAGGAGTAGAATCCTTTTCAATATTTGCCGAAGATTTTCTCTGCTCTAAGACGCACCGAAATTTTTTTTTTATTTTTTTTTATCAACAATCTACTTCCCATTGAACACACGGTGAAAAAAGCTTCCCACAGCACGCGTCCCCTTATCACACTTTTCGCGTTCTCAACGATGATATACGTTCTACGGCATTTGCACGCTGATATTTTTGCCTACAAATTGCTTCTTATTTGAACATAAGTTTCGCCGAAGCTATTTCGAGGATAAATTCTCACGAATCAACCGCTTTTCTTACCCCAAACTACCCCCTCTCTCTCTCTCTATCTCTCTGACAGTTATAACTTTACGGGGGTGAATTAAACGGTCCTAAATTACACGGACCTAACATAATTGCGAATGTAGTTACCCCAGGCTCACGTCTGTCCGCGTATTTTAATGATTAACAACCTGATGTGCCTAGAGGCATGAATAGATCTCTGTTTAACTACGTTTCATCGGACAGTGTGACGCAAATGATCAATTATATTCTCGTACTTGTGAAAGCCGGTGTTCCACGGAGCTGGGTGAATATGGCAGATATTTATTATAATCGAAGAAGGAATCAATCGCTCGTTATCAAACGACAATTTATATTAAAATGCTAAAATAGACGAAAGACTCTTGTCGTTTATTATATGGGGAAAAATTGACACCACCTAGATACTCGCAGACCGTTTTTGTACCGTAGACCATTTTACCTATATCGACTGGCCTCGTCATTCCACCTCTATCAATTACTGCTCGCTCCAGATACCAGCACCCAATCTCATGCCGACATTGAATTATCGAAATCCCGCTACGTCGAGTTGAGGGAAAAGAAGATATCCAAGGAAGAGAAGCCACCTACTCATTTCACTCTGAATCTTATCATCCCCGTCTTCAGTGGCGTAGAGTTTCGATCGTGGTTTATAGCTGCAGCTCCTCGCCTGGCTCTTTTCCACTTTTCTTATTTTCCTTTAACTCGTATGTTTGGGAAAAACGTGTCGGTGTGAACCACTAGGCAATCGTCCAAATTTTACCAAGAAAACCCGTGACTCGTTTGAAGCAATAATGGAAACTCGGAACGTTTCACGTTTATAAAACGAACGAGAACCGAGCAGAATACTGTCATTCAATTTATCGCCTCTGGCAGTGATCTGCCAAGCTACTGACATTTTATAAGGTAAATCGTCCCGTTTGACAGTCTGCCTTAGATCGTAAAACCGCCACTTTTCCAAATGTCCAAACCTTACGTTTCGCTGGTCATCGTTAAACCGCCTTCTCTTTTCGCTGAACCCTGATCGAAGAGGATTTTGTGAATATAGGACATAAGGATGGCCTAGGGTTTTGGGGGAGGAAAAGGAGTAGCGAAAAATCGAGACAGTATTTCGAAAGTTAACAATATTGCACCCCCTTCTGTCCGATCGAGTTACGACACTGGATATAGGCAGTCGAAGGGGACACACTGCGTAGGTTAGGCACGTAATATGGACCTCAATCATCCTGCAGCGGTGAATAGGGCTTGTTAGAGAAATTTCACAAACTACGTTGTACACTCCTGCCTACAGCTATCTACTACCACCACCCACCCACCTACCTACCTACCTACCTACCTACCTACATCGGAAATGAATATATATCCTCGTACCTATGCCTCGGCCGAAGCTATGGTTATGCGAAATTTCATTGTGAAAAAATTCAAATAAATTCAACAGTCACGTTGAGAGGATAGAATCGTGGAATCCCTCGAAGTCGCGTACCCTGCAGTGGTAAATGTATGCGAGTGAACCTTTAACGCATAAATCCTAACCAGAGCAATATTTCGAATCTCTAAAAGACGAGAGAGAGGTATCGACGCGGAAAAACTCCAACTTACTAGTTAAATTGCGGAAGAGCTTAACCCGTAACTGGGTTTTCTTTTCAATTACGTTTGAACGTACGCGTCGCAAAGACGGAGGTGTGAATACATGCATTAAGAAGTAGGTCTTTGAAAAGCTGCAGTGTATCCATTAACCGTTAACGAGGCAACTCGCGATTCGTTATTCGCATATATGAAGCTTCTCGCGAGTTTTTTTTTTTCTATTTATTCACTTTCTGAATTCATCCTCACTTGCTTTCCACTTTGCTTATCTTTGTATAGCTATATACCTCTTCTAACTCTTTTTTTCTTTTTTTTTTCTTTTATTCTTTATTACCGCAAATTTTTTTTTTTTTTTTTACGTGCTATTAATAAATCGCGGAAAATCCTTATACAGCAACCCCATGGGCACTTACCCATAAACCAGTGCAATTTTTCACCTCTTTAGATACAGAATCCTCTTCGTTATTATCAGCTTAATTAAAACGAAGATAAAATGCACAGAAGGTGGTGGTAGAGAGAAAATTGATATCTTAGACTTAAGAGGTACTGATGCATGTGCCAGAGGGGATTTCAATTTAAAAAAGAGAAAAATCTTTACCCCTTACACGTATACATCAATGAGAAAGAAGGATAGAAACATACATACATTTTTTTTTTCTGTTTTTTATTTATTTTTTTTATTTTCTCGATAGTTGTTAGGGGTACTATTTTTTATTTTTATTGCACAGTTCGGTAGCAACGGTATCGCTATAAAGCAGGAAAGTATAACCCGGTAGGGGATGGCCTGTCCATCTACGTGAGGGATTGCCGACCTCAGCCCAATGGTGTTTAATATTCCCTTTGCGCTCAGTGTTCGGTGGTCCCCATGCGGGACCTAGAGACCCTGCTGCCTCTTTCCAGCTTTCACTCTTTCTTTCTAGCTTTCTTTCATTCTTTCATTTTTTTTTTTTTTTTTTATTTCTCGTCCTCGCTTGCTCGCCTTTTCTACCAACGTCCAAATACTATTCGGCTCGATAGAATTTATCTTAACCTTTTCCTTTCCACCTAGTATATATGTATGTATATATATATATATACACACCTACCTACCGACTTTCCAACAATTCTTCACTAAGGTAACAACAAAGGGTTCTAGAGGGAAGAGAGAAGAGAGAGAAAATTCTGCAAAAGTAGGGAAGTCGAGAGATGTCAAAAAAAAAAGAAAGAAAAGAAAAAAAAATGTAAGAAAAGGAAAAAAGGAAAGAAAAACGAAACAGCGTTACGCATAGTCATCCCTTCAATCCGCTTTCTTATAACATTGTCGCGAATTTTCTTTTATGCACCGTTTTATATTCCAACGACGTATATACGTGGTGGAATATTAATTTCTTTTTCCTCGCAAATCCCGCGGTACTTCGATAAAATCAACCTTGACGGGACCCATTTCCTATCTCACACTCGCCAACCCCAGTTTTACTTTTTTTTTTTTTCTCTCTTTTTAATCTTCCCACTCTAACCTCAGCCCATTCCTCCTATAATTATACAATTCCACTTTTATCTTTCGGTGCGGTTTAGCTCGGCTTACGTAACCCTCGTAAATTCAAAATTACTAAACGGTTCAATGTATTCTATAAAATCATTGAGCGATGTTTGATATAGTATGAATTAAATTTACAATAAACGTCGCGGCTTTTGTTTCTATAAAATTATAAATGCCTCTTAGACTGAATTGCTCTTGAGAAACTGGTCCAATTATTCCTAAGGTAATATTTTCTCAGATACTAATTCACCTTGTGTCACTCAAAATTGAGTTTGTATTGCTCTACCTCTTCCTTTATTCCCTTCTTACCTTCCCTTCCCTTACTTCCTTTTCCTTTCCTTTCTTTTCACCCTCCTCCTTTATCCCTCTTTACTTCTTACTCTTTAATATTTAAACTCGCATCAGTCGTACATCAGACGTCTTGCTTGGGTACATTATTCGAAGGGTAAATCTCTCGTTAACTTAACAAAGTCGAACGAGAAGAGAGAAATTCTATGTACAAAGCGATGCTGTAACAACTGCTTCTTCTCATTCCAATAACCAGCATATATGTATAACTATATAAAACTTGCAGTCAAATATATTAATCAAAAATTGCTATACTTGATTTTTTCTTCATTTTCATAGGAGTAAATTTTCATCTCCGCTTATTTAGAGTTCACGTAAAAAAATAAGAGTTTGGTAATTAACCGGCTCTTCGCCTTACCTTACCACTTGACTCGCCGTTTATTGTTAGCTACGAAAAAAGCACAGGTAATAGTTCTTACTCGGAGCTGTGGAACTCCGGATTCGAAACGGAGTCTAAAAAGGTAAGAAAAGTGGTACAGCCGGGTTAACAGTCGGACTACTATAAGACCAAGAAGTGAACCAAGGGGCAAATCTTCCCCTCGGAAGCTCTGCTACCTTTTCCTAGAAGTTTAATGCCTTTTGACATCTCAGCGTGTCGCGGACCGAAACCCTCGGTAGCCGTTTATGGCCTTTTTTATTTCCGTGGAAGCTTTTTCTGCGAAACAACTTACCTACTCCCCGATCTCTTATATATGCGAGACTCTATAATACTTAGCGCTGCCTTACCGAGCTTTATTCCGTTTTTTTTTTTTTTTTTCTTCTTCTTCTCTCTTAGTTCCTCTTTTTATTTTTATTTTTCTTTTTTTTTTCTCTTCTTGCCGCGCTACTGCTGTTACAAAGGAGTTGTATGTATGTATGTACGTACGTACCTACCTACCTACCTACCCTATACCTTTCTTTTTAGCGAACGGCAATAGCGTTGATGGCGCCGAGTATTTCTCAACTTTTTTTTCATTCACTTAACAGAACAAAACCACCCGTAGACCATCTTTCAAGAAAAAACGAAAAATATACCGTTCGTTAATGGGATACAAGATTTTCAAATACTTTTCAATGACCCAGACGAATAATAATTAAAATATGCTTGAGAATCGAAACTCCGATATTATTTTTACTTATAGATTGTGTAAAAAATGAAGAAAAAAAATTCGGTTAAAAATTGGCAAATTTTTTCTCTTTTTCATTATTCATGAAATACCAAGAGTGGTGGAAGCTTCGTGTGCTTCGGTTAAACTTTGAGACTGTCAGTCTCGCTTGACTACCTGCTTGTATCAAAAAGTTAAGAACAAGGTCATTCAATAATAATTTCTTATCGTAAATAACGTCTTTTGTCGCGAAGGGGGAGAAACTCCATGTTGTTTGAATTTTTTTTATATTTTTTTATTTCTTCTTTTCCTTTTTTTATTTTTTTCTATACGGTCCTTTGAATTTTTACCTCAATACTCCCGAAACCAGTTGACGAAAGAGTAAAAAAAAAAAAAAAAAAAAAATGAAGACCCTCGACGGATCCTCTCTGCTGCAGATCCGTTGTCTTCTATATTCTAAAATACAAACGAAAATCAAACGATACTTTTACAACTCCGAATGTGATCCACTCGACAGAGTCGTTATTCACATTTTAACTTTCAGTCTGTCGTTCCACTTGTCGCTGGTTAACAAAGACCTCAAATAATTGGGTTATTGAAGTAGACGGGTAGGCGAAACTCAACTTAACAAAACTCAATATTTTTCATTATTTCACCGTAACAGAAAGACAGAAAATTTAAGACTCGATTCTCCGTTGTTTACTTTATTCACAAATATTCATCTCATTTCAATTAGCAACGCAAGTAATACCTACCGCAGCTTTCGAGTACAAGATGAGGAGTTATTATTCCCGAATAACAGAGCAGTGGGTATATATAGACGCTTGTTTGAACTTTATATATAACCGCGCTTTTGACTGACTTCATCAGTTTTCTTTTTTTTTTTTATTTATTTTGCTTTTTCTTTCTTTTTTTTCTTTTTTTCCCCCCATCCTCAACCAGTAGATAATAATTTGTTGAAACTGAGATTGAAGACTTCTTTATATTTCTCTTCATTCCTCGGATCGTTTTATATATATGAAGAAAGAAAAGAAAAGAAACGAAATAAAAATAAAAAAAAATAATAATAAGAAAAGTTTGTTTTTAATTATCTCTTCATCTTAGAGAAAAGTTTTCGTATAACAAAGAGACGTGACGTGGTATAGACTTATATTTAGAACAAACGCCAAATCTCGCGGTCTTGATAATGGGATTGCCCAATTTACCGAGTAACTTTCATCAAATGTAATTTCTCTTACGTGTCAAACCTCGTTTTCGAACCTACGAGGCATATTAATGTTCATCACTATTAGTATCTATACGGTAATACCTGTAGTGACGTAAATACTATTAACCGTATAAATTGATCGCTATATACTCGAATTGAAATTTTTCAACAAATTTTCAGGATTCCTAAAACCGACGAAACGGTTTTTGTGTTCTTTTTCTTTTCTGTTTCACGTTTTTTTTTTTTGTCCACGAACAGAACGTTCCAATTTTTTTTTTTCTGTAAAATCGACGTCAAAATTTGCCTTTTCCAAAGCTCGACCAAGTTTACATATAAATATATTACCACCGCGTTCAAAAGCAGTGATGGGGGCAGTTTATTTGCCCAGAGTCTCGTCCTGTAGATTTGCTTGGATAACGAAATCGTGGTTACTATACATTTGTATGTTATACGCTATAGCAGCGATCGCATTGCTGCTGTTTCATACGAAAAAAAAAAGAGGAAAAAAAAGAAGACAAAATAGAAAAAAAAAAAAAAAACCGGCAGTGCAAACAACCAGAAATTGGTACGGATTTTTGCAGAATGTATATGCATACCATACAAATATATATATACATATGTGTATACTTTTGTTGTTGTTGTTGTTATTTATTTTTCTACCCCAGATCCCAATTCGACGTTATTATTTATACAATATTTTTTCATTTAAACTGAATTTTTGTTTCAGCAGTATAAAATTCACGGTATATTTACCCGCGGCTATAGAGATACTAGGTATATTTTCATTTCGTATTTTTTTGCACAATTTTCAAACTATCGAAACCCCGGATTTTATACCAATGCAATACGCATATTCACATATCTTTCTGAATTATTGGTGCAGAAATCTGAAGAAATATTCTAATGAGTAAGCAATTCATTCGCAATTGATTACGCGGATTTTTAAGACATAATTTGGAATTATTTATGACCTGTACCTTGAGAATTCATTTTTTTTCTTTTTTTGTTAGATACAATCAATCTATAAATGAGGCGAAATTCATGAAATATGAAAAGTCGATTTCTGTATAAACCTAAAATTACGCGAATACGAGTTCGATCGATTTATTCATAACTCAAGCTATTTGATTATCGTTTTATCAAATCACTCACGTATTTCCATAATAAAGGTATTAAGTTTAATATCAGTAGTAAAAGTTTGGGTGCAGAACCGTTACGTGAAACATGCTATTGATATAGACTCGCAAATATATTGAATTTCATGATATTGTTATGCAGTCTGCAAACATGACTGAAAATCTCGTATTCCTTTAGATACGAAATAGGTATAATGGATCGGTTCTAAATTTATTCCTAAATCCTACAATACATATATACCAGTATAATGTATACATACGTATATGCACGTATATATTATGCACTCACCCCTGTGGCCGAATGCGAATGCGAATGTGAATGAGGCAAACGATGATAGAATTCTCGACAAGTTAGGTAGCCGGAAATCCTGGGAATTATCGTGGTCTTTGAGAGTCCTAGATTCGGAGTTATAATTGGTATTTCATCCCGAAGTGGCCCTAGGCTGAATTTTATCTTTCAGATATCCTTATCCTTCAGAACTGATGAATACACGTATTATAGATTCTAAGATCCTCTAAAGTCGTATTTATTTTTTTTTTAATCCTTATTAAAGGTATATGAAGAAATTTTACTTTCCACATATGCACGTAGTTTTATGAATAGATATTTGAAACGGGATACGAGAAGAGATATGGCATATAGACTTCTGAATGTTGAAAATAATTTCCTTTTGCAATATGCCCGTTGTCAGATTGAAAAGTATAAGAAATTGTATGGGAGAAGATAAGTGAAAACGTGTCGCACGCGATATCGAGTATATTTATACATATAGACACTTACACCTATACCTTTATATATATATTATATATATGTATTATGTAGATATGAACAAACTTTGTGATAAAATAATTTTTCAAACGAATCTATGCCGGAATAAGTTGTAATATTTGATGAAAAAAAAAAAGCAATATTTCCTTCAAATGAGTTTCCCACAGTTATATAAACTCTATCTACGTACCTACCTGCCTGTCTGTTTGTCTGTCTGTTTGCTCTGGTCTGATTCTTTGAAAACTGTGTCGACTATGTTTAGCTGTAAATCCTGGATTTATTCGATGGTATTCTAAGAAGAATGAGGCAACGGGTTTGTACATATGTACATAGTTATATGTATATGTGTGGGTGTTTCGTAGCAGTGTATATAGTTATATACTTTATATAGAACGTGCACTAAACACGCGGTTCTTGGTCGTCAGTAAAGAGGAGCTTCCCGGGTTGCTTTTCCCGTTTCTTCATTTCCATTCCCATTCCCATTTCCATTTGCATTTGTAGTATAATATTTTTTCGCATTCCATTTCTCTTCCCTAGCGTATACTATCCTTTGAAATATGATAATACGACATGCTCTATTTACAAGAGCATATAAACTGATAATGATGAAGATAATATTATGCTGTTTAGGTGGATGATCGCGTCGTTTCTTGTATATGTATACCATCGAATCGTATTCTCTATTTCCATTTCCATTTAGAACGATATTCGTATATATTTTTATCCGTCCTTTGATAATTAAGGCTTTTTAAATTCTAACAAGGACGCGAAAATATCCTGACACACCCTTTCGCGTATAATACGTTTCAAATATATATAAATTTTTCGAAACGAAAAAAAAACATACGAATCGTTCGAATGGTTCATCCCATCGTTTGATCCTGTTTGTATTAAAGTTTTATCGATAAACATTTCATGTCTCTCGTATACACAGCTACCCGGTTAAATTATTTCGGAAACAACAGGACAAGCCAGGTGATACCAGACAGACGGTTTTCAGGACGAAGTTTAATTGGTAATTTGCATATTTTCAAATGAAAGATAATACCAGTTAATTAATATCTACCATGCCGTAGTCCTTAACCAGGTCAAAGAAGGGCCTAAAGAGAACAAGCAAACTGTCACCAAGGACTTTAATTCCTTTCGCACGTACCCTTATCAATTTCATCTCTTTCGCTCTCGCATAAAATATACGTATATAGGTATCAATTTCTAACAACTTTGTCATCATTACGCATTTTATTACCTAACAACTGCACAAAGAAAAAGATAGAGATAGAATTCAAGTATAATATATTCCCATCACTTTAGGAATTGTTATTCCACCTTGAAAATTCACAAACGTTAGATGAGGTAGATTTCGTTCTCTGAGTTTGCGATTTAGTCGAGAACTGATTTCTGGTTGAAGCACTTAACTAAATTAAATGAAATATAATATATTACGTGTTTCACGAAGGTAGTGTATATTATATATATATATACTTACATATATAACGCACACACGTACTTTGGAATGGCAGAAATTCAAGAGAGCTTATATTCCATTGTAATATTTCTTCTCCTCTCTAGACAACTCGACTTTCCCATCATTTCTCGGTTTCTTTCAGTTGTACATTTCAATTTATATAATCGTCTTAACAGACTTTTTGTTATTTATTTTTTATACGTAATTTAGCTAACTAATTACTAGTCAGAATTCATCCCTCGAAATAACTGCTGGATTATAATACCAGGAGAAAAAAAAAATTAGTATCAAGAATTATATCTACAGCTATACCGGTAACGAAATGAAGTCGAGTTGATCCAGTGAATCACGCATCAAAAATGTTGAAAACAAAAATAAAAAAAGACAAAAAAAGTTAAATTACCCGGCTTTTTCGAGGCACGTTTCGATCATTTGAAATCTGATAAACGAGAGGACGGTATTCCAGCTTCACAGACGTTTTAATCTCTCATGGGAATATATATGGAAGCTTGGGAAGAATAACTCCGTAGTCATGGGGAAGGGTAAATTTTTTTTTATTTTTTTTTTCCTCTCTCTTTTTTGGTTCTTTTTGTCGTCCTCAAATGTACATTAGCTTATTATCGTACGTTTATTTTTTACGGAAGTATAACAACTCCGATAAATCGAAAGTGAAGAAAAAAAAAAAATAAATAAATAAAATTTTAGACAGAAATTTAAACCCCCCGCTCTTACAGCCCTTATAACAAACGGTGTAATTTATGCGAAGCAGTTTTATACCGAGTAGAATAAAACTCCTCATCCTATCTTCGTGAATCAATAAAACCAATTTTCCTGTTTTGTTTTCGAAAATAGAAAAACAATAAAAAAAATTTCTCGCTCTTTATTCGCTGAAGTCGAAGACGTAGGCACGTAATATCATCCCTACGACTTCTCGTTGCGCAACGATCAGAACTCTTCTATTCTATCTGTCGTTACGTCATCACGACGTTTCGTAAGGTCTTGAATACATAACTCATATACTATATAATTATAGTCCCGCAATTCGCAATATCGACAAATTGTCACTGTCTTCATGTAATTAACCGAAATACACCAGACTTTCTATAAATCGACAAATTTATTGAACCAACGAAATTACCAAGATTATAGATCCGCTGGGTTTGACCTGCTTTTGCCATCGGTCAGAAATGCGGATCAAATTAGAAATCAAGAAATTGCGAATGGGATGAGATTTTGCGATTTTTTTTATTCGGGCATCTTAATATTACATGTGTCCAATCATTGGTAGCTAGTATTATTCAGACAAACGATAAAATTGCAGTTTCAATAAATTCTCATTTCTTTAAAAATCATATTGGGATATTTTATTTTTACTCTTACTTTGACAGGGTAATCGTTTCTATGTTTTATATGCCGTATGCTACGAATCGCATGTACAGATTATGAGAATCGACGTTTACGTCATCGCACGTATGTATCAATGTACACTAATGCGTTTAATCTATCGGTAGGCTTATCCATAATTGAGGACTGCGTATACACCCTTGTTCAATTGATTACAACTAGGTGACGTATCTGAACTTTGAATCCATTCCGTCACACGTATATTAATATTGTCGCTTTACGCCAGTTGCCATTCGCCTATAGCATCTTTAGATGACATTTTAAAAATACGTCAATACCAAAAAGACGAATGGACCAGACTCAGGAGTCAGAACCTCTTCATATAGAGTCCAAGTCTTGAACAGAGTGACATTGATCGATCGATTTTCCCGCAAGGAGAACCCTTGCATTATTATTATTCACTTCAATCGTTATTATTCCAACTTTTTCGCGAAACAAAACTCCTCTCCGATAAATAGAACTCATCGCAGCATCCCTTGATACAAATTCCGGTATTGATTTGATAAATTATGTTCGATGCAGTGCTTTAGGGTCAAATATGGTAATCAGTTACACCGCGATGAGTGTTCGTGATTTGTTTTTCTTTTCTTCCTCTTTGCCGAATAAGGAAGAGAGATTCTCTCGCGTACATCTATTCCAAGTTGTCTCATCTCTCACGAGAAACTCGCGTCTACCTCGAAACTTTTTCCTTTTCTTTCCGTCAATTTCCCTACACTCTGGGGTAGACATGATTCCGAGCATATTGAAAACGAAATACTTTGGGAGACAGAGTCCCGGGGGTTCTTTCTCACCCTTAACTCTCTCTTGCTCTCTTTCTCTTCGCCCTACAACCACCCACGCCTTCGTCTTCGCCTTCGCCTTCGCCTTCGCCCTCACTCTTTCTCGCTTCTTTGTGTTCCCTGACGTCCTTCGGGGGTTTGCGTTGTTTTGCATCGGGTAATGTGATTTGGTTACAGAGTTTGGGGGTGGTGAGGGGGGTGGTTGGCAGAGTTGAATCGGGCATACCGTCCTCTATCGATAATATTGTTCGAGACCAAAGTTATCTTTTGAAAGAGGCGACGACGACGAAGCCCACGACCGAATCGCCGATCCTCTTTTCGATTTTTCCTATAAAAGTATATCGAAAGTTGTATCGTATTCTAAAGAAAAATACACATTACTAAAGAAACTGGTTCGTTTCTTCGGTTGTATTCTTAGTCAATACATTTATACTTTCGACTTTGGAATCATCTTTTGTCCCGTTCGCGTTACTTCGATGCTGCGAGAAATCTTGATGAGCAGAAGAATAAGAAACCCCATTGAGATAAAATGAAGATAGAAAGTGAAGGTATTCTCATTTCGAGAACTAAGAATCGGGTATATATTGAATTTCGGAAAAATAGTTTAAATAAAGAAAACAGTGAAAATACTCTCTGCAGTAAACCGGATAAGTTCTTCTTTCCACCCTTCGGAAAACGTGGACGAAAATTTTCCTGTCGAAATAGTTTTCTCCTCGATCCGTCACTCTATCAAATCGAAAATACCTATCGTGTCTTGAATTTCGCGTATTCAACATTCGCCAGTCACCTTATTCCGTAGTATACTTACCATGGGGGTAGCTGGTATGGTTATAGTAACCCTCTCTCACCCTACTTTCACATGTCGCGACACGTATACGTCAACTTGATATTCTGTTCAAGTAGTTCTAGTCTGACGTCAGGAAACAAGGCATACTCAACAACTCTCCACCCTTACACACCCAGCTATTTATATGTACCAAGATCTCTCTCACCTCGTCTAATGACGTTAACAAGAATAACTATAATCATGAGAATTTTGATGTACGGTTAAATTTCATTAATATTTTAAGTTATTACAAAAAAAATCATCATACATCCGTTTATCTTATCTTTTATACGTCAATCAAATCGGCTATCTTATGCCTAAACGTACATGTTACGATCGTATAAGGTATATATATATATAGATGTATGAGTATGTATTTTAAAATGGTAGTTAAATTAAATTTACGAGGTACCCGTAGATCCCTATCCTACACCGAGAAGGGTGCTTCGATTTACACTTTTAGTATATATAACCATGTATACAGGCTCGATAGAATCGCGTGATAAATCTCTAACGGATTAAGAAGAGTTTCATGGATCTTTGAACGTATTAATCATCGCGGTTTTACATTAACCGAGTTCGCAAATGAATTCGTTCCTGCCATAGAGGATGAGAAAAAAAAAAAAAAAATGTATAAAATACTAAATCTGTGTAGTTATTTATTTACGGCTTGTATAAGTAGTTTGTATGGTTTAATCCAGATAAATGAAATCCGACGTTATATAATATCCTCTAGTTTTTTAATTCGCGATGAAAAATTAAAGCCGAGGTGAAACAAAAAGCGGAAGTTATATTTCTGGATTTTAAAAAATTGAACAATAAGACAGCCCCTAGGTGCTGTTTCACTCAATGCTTATAACGAAGCGAGTGAAGTGGGAAGTGGGAAATGGGAAATGGGAAGAGGAGACCCAAGGGACAACTGGGAATCGTCCTCCCACGCGATGGTAGGTAAAGGGTGCGTCGTGCTCACCAAACCCTCTAACGAGTTGCTAGGCATACTGGCATACATCGTTCGTATAAATATATGCACGCTATATATATATAAGAACGTTCATTTCGTTCGTGAATATACATCCAGTAACCTTAATTTTCGTTAACGCTTTTTAGACGTAGTTACAAAACGGTACCACTGCGAGTTTCCATTCACTAGATTTCTCTTTAATTAGTAAACTGCATACTAGATGCTGAAAAATAATCCAAGTGTAATAATTGATGCGTTTGATGGTCTGGGATACGAAACGATCGTAATTTAAGATAAATTAATTATAGATGTACAAATCGGGGGCAGTAGTACGAGGGTATTTCTTTCCGCTGTTTCACCCTCGGTGAATAATTTCCGTCAGTCAGTCAGTCAGTCAGTCAGTCCGTTCTATCCTACCCGTAAAATAAATTTCGCTCTTTTGCCAAGGGTTTGAAATCATTCCTCTTTCGCTCGGTTTGGAAAAGCCTAGATTTTTTTCCCTTCCTCTCTCTCTCTCTCTCTCTCTCTCTCTTCGAAAACTCAGGAAAACGAGAAACTGCAACCAACTCCAGTAACATCGATTTCTTTTGCTTCGTTTCAATCTCGAATACACGTGCGGCTATATCCTCGATGGAAATTCATCCACACGTTACCGAAGCTACCAAACCGTAAGCGGACTCATGGTACACTAAATAACAGAGAAATCTGGTCTAATGCTAACCACTGCATGGTTTCAGCATAGTAAATAGAGCCGAGTGTATCATCTCGACAAACTCAATCATATGATCATTGATTGGATGTACAGAAGCTGGTGATCATTGCTTCAACGTATGTCATTAGCTTCGTAGATTCTGCATTGGTCGCTAAATTAGAGAGGACGATATCGATAGGTATATTCAGAACATGATTCCCAAAATCTATATATGTATGTTACATCAAACATCGGTGGTATTCAACAAACGGTCAGTCAGTATGTGCCAAATATGCGATATACTGGCTAATATCAATCAGTTATGACTTATAGCTGAAGCCAAAATTCATTTGCCTATAACATACCACGTAACCATATACTCTGCTATTCAATAAGGGAGTATATTAATTTCTATTCCAATCAGGTATCTACCGCTATGCAATTTCCATGAAAGTTCATTAGCGATTGGGTTCGCGAAAAAAATAAAACAGTTGTCAAGGTGTTTTATTTTACCGGATATTATAGGCGAACCGCAAACTCATACTCACAGGTTGATTGCTCAATTGCGTGCTGAGATTCTGAGTAGTGAATTAAAAGGATGGTTATGGGTTATGGGTTACGGGTTACGGGTTAAAGGGACCACGTGGTGATAGGAAGTAGAGTTTTGTTGGAGTGGTGAGAGAGCTGAGTGGATTATAGGAAGCACAACTGAAATGTAGACGTGTTCGCACCCTGATTGGCAGTCCAGGATCAGGAACTAAGTGCTACCATTAATCAAAAGGCACGTTCTACTGTCTACACCGCGTTTACATCTAAACCTTCCTTCTCTCATCTCCCTTGACAAATTTTCTATCACCTATCTGACGCTGATGGACATTATTTTACATAACACGGATATTGTCAGCGTTTTTTAATTCCACATAGAAATATTTGCAGCTTATGGTTTGTGTATAGATAAGCTCGTTAATCTCAGGACTAAGATCTAGCTTTCTATTGATGATTAGGGGTTTCGTATCGAGTATGTCTCTGGAGAGTGTTGTATTACGGTAGCTTGTTTCCTATGCAAATCCAGGATCTGTGGATGTATACGGTTTTCGGTAGGGCCTTTAATTAACTTAATTAAGCAACTATAGCCTTGATGAATATTTTGTGGTACCTATCAAATATTTACCTTAGGAGAATATCGTAACGAGGTGAATTCACCGGTGTGGTTGATGGGCTCCGGGCTACAAATTGGCGAGTATTGAAACGAACGAATTGATATTACCCTAACTGCATGGGGGTAGGTTAAAGGTAAAAATTTAAAGGTAGAAGATATAAGATGACAATGACTAGTACAACGTCCAATTCTAACCGCTGTTCTCTTATTTGACCAAAGAATCCCTCAAGCGTATTAGCGTCTCAAGGGATGTAATTACGGGACAATCAACAAATACCTCCTGATCTCTTTGTCAACGTCGACGTTATGTGTACCCTACCGTCTGCGAGATACGCTTAATCGAACCCATGTATCCCAGGATTTCTACGCTTCACGAAATTCCTTATAGAGATCCCATTGGTTTACGTGAAATAATTTGCGGTCTGCGATTCTACCTCTGAGTGATTAAAGCTAGACAACCAAATGGCGATTGTAGATATTGCAACAAAATTTAATCAATGCAATTCAATAAAAATAGTTTTTCATTTTCATTTTTGTTCTTTCTTTTCTCTCAATCTTTAGATTTTTCTCACGATTTCGCCTGGATAATTATTCACGCTAATTTCAACGAATCTTTGTAACTCCGACCCTCTAGTTTCCAAAAAAATCTTAAAAAATTCGATAATAATTGCGATATCTCGTTTAATTTTCACGCTCCCTACTGCAGTAGAAAAAAAAAGAAATCAATCTTTCAATTTTTTTCTACTCGATATCGTCTTCATCCTTCGTAAAATTTTATTTTTTTTATTTTTTGATTTCTATCAATCGCCATAAATATTCGTATGTACTATATACATATACGATCGAATTTACGGGTTATTGGATTCGCTCAAGCATTTCGATGAAACGATTTTTCCATTTAACGCGCATGAATCGCGATCGTTAAAATATTTCAACGAATTACACAGTAGGTAGGTACGCGCGGCACCGTGTGCGTTTAATAGTTTCAGTCATCAATTCTTTTTTTCTTTCTATTCCTTTATTTATTTTCTACTTTATTTTTCATTTTTTACCTTTACTTCACTCCCTTTTTTTTTTTTCTTTTTCTTTCATTCTCTGAATTCGGTTGGTTGAAAAATCGCAAATTGCAATAAAAAGATGAGGGTCGATATGGGCGGCGAAAATAGCTGGTGGAAAGGCGCGAAATCTGCTACCAGCTCGATGTAATAAATTCAAAATAAAATCTAAAAATATTGAAGCATTTTCCAAGCTACGGAACCTTTCCGCGCTGGTCCAACGGAGCTCGATAATAATAAATGCCAGTTTTCCTCCCGGATATCGATTATCACCGCTCGCTGCGCGCTCACAATCTGCTATGAATCTCAGTCTTTCACTACGAATCTCTGCTATACCGTATGACCGCATCTTTTTCACATTTACATCCTCTTATATATCTATATCTATATATATATATACCAGCTACATCCACAGCTGTCTCCTAAAATATGGGGGAATGAAAAAAGGAGAACTGTTCTCTTTTTTTTTCCTCCCGCACTCTTTTCTGTATTTTTATTTTATTTCTTTTTGTTGCGTTAAATGTGGTTTTCCTCATTTTGAGGGATGAAAAAAATAAATAAAAAATAAGATAAAAATCAAGGGAAAATTTGAATCGTAGAATGGCCACTTTGAAAAAGAAGCTTTCAATGTAGTCGAACCTTTTTTTTATTTATGACTTTAGCGATCATCCGTCTAAGGTCAGGGTAAGTTAGGGTTGAATATAGGGTTGAACGTTGGATGTCAAAAGTGTGAGGACCAAGTCCTAAATTCTTGAAGAGATTCGGTTCAGCGAATCCACTAGCTACCCTTGCTACTATATCTATAGTTGGTCCTTGTAACCCACGTATATACATATATATATATATATATTGCTATAGGGATGGCGATGGCGAAGTGCCCGGAAACTCAATAGCAAAGTTGTTCTTTGATTCTTCTTAGAATTGCTTCCTAGTTCTTGTCCCTCCGCTCCTTGATTGCGTAAACTATATACTTACTTACTTACTTACTTATTTACCTACTTATACCTTATCCCAGAGGCAGCTAGCTGGCTATCTGATACTTCAGATAAAGATAGAAAAAACAAAAGAAACTTGAAACTAGTTTTACCTAGCCATGTATATACTATATCTAACACATATACATATAGTACATATTATACAACAGGCGCCAATGCACTCAGAAAAATTGGACTTGGATGGATAAGTTTTTCTCGCTTAAAAAGGGGAAAAGCACAAGAGAGAGAGAGAGAGGGAGAGAGTGAAAAAATAGGGAAAATTACATTACGCTGTAAAAATTATAACACGCAATTATGTAATCGGTTAATTTTCTGCTTTTATTGCATTATACGTATATTATGTACATATACATGTATATATATAGAATTTCTGTCTCTTCACTTATGTTAGTCATCGGTATACGTAAATCTCTGTCTACATACATCTCTACAAATATACGCATCGTACCGAGGCTAAATGGTATTAGGTAATCAGTGATGATGCCTGTGTCCCTGGGAGGAACACAGAGCTTCAGTTCATTCGCAAATATACAGGGATAAACCCGGTTGAGTCGGTTGGTTGGTTGGTTGTTTGTCGAGCTATCTGTTAGAGAGAAAAGAGCGTCGACCTGGCTGCTTTTTCCCAAGTATTTTCTTTTTTCATTTTTTTTTTTTTTTTTCGCCCCCCGTTTTTTTTTTTTTTTTCTCGACATATTAATTACTCGGGACCGCTCAAAGTGTGGAGTGTTTTAATTTAAAAGTTCAACGAAGCTCTGCTGCCCAAACTCAACGGACAGCTTTTAGCCTAAAAGTTTTAGCAAATAATGTTTAATGCATCCCCAATCGACCCGTGTTTAGAGTTTCGACTTACCTATACCTATGTTTCTATACCATGGATCCAAAAATCTCGTTATAGATATACAGGGTATAATATATTGTCTGCAAAAAAGTTTCTTACTAGTTTCTTTCTATTATTATTATTATTCTTCATCTACCCTTATAATATATTTGCATAGCTAGTTTCTGGCAGCTATATAACTTTCGACGTCGTTTATGCATGTATAACTGAATAAGAAACTTTAATATACTCACTAATGTTATAAACTTGACTTCTGTTATTACGAGTTCAAAGTTGTTTTATTATTGTTAAAAACAATTCAAGGAGTTTGAGTAATGCTCGAAATTTATATACTTTGAAACGAATTATTGTAAAAAAAAAAAAAAAAAAAAAGCAATTTTGTTAATGATAAATTTATGTTTTCAATAAACTTAACGTTCTCATTTAACGCCTCGGTTACAGGTGATACTCGGACAACAATTGTATATAGGGGTGAAATATAGTAGGGGGTGAAAAGTTACGAAATTCAAAAGTCAAATATCGTTATGTATATTAGAACAGGAATCAAAAGTCGTATGAAATTTATACGTTTTTTTCGAAAAAAGAGGAAAAAAATGAATTTTCGTTCTCTCCGTGTTATACTGGCTAAATTAATAATAACCGAAGGGAAGTAATAATGAAAGAGGAAAAAGAATTTAAACAAAAAAAAAAAAAAAAAAGAAAACAAGGGAAAAGGTGAAAAAAAGAGGTGTGATGTTATTCGAGATAAATAATACACCTACCCTTGCTTTATATTCTCCCTTCGGCTACCGACACTTGATAATATTCGCGAGGGGTTAAAGAAAAATACTTTTCCGAATCGAATAGGAGACAGGAGGAGTCTGAAAGTTGATTAAACGTGGCTCGGAGAAAAGCACAGTGGTTTTGTGTATATGTATGTTCGTATATATACACCTACACCTACCTACGAATAGCTTGGTTGCGCGGCAGTGCGGGAGCTGATGCAGAACCCTACGCAGTCAGCGTTGGACCTAGAGGTGGAGACTGTTTGTTCATTTCTCTAAATGAGCTGGTTCTCTCTCCATCTCTTTATTTACCCTGGTACTTGGCACCCTCACCCTTATACTCGTACTACCCCCAGAGTCTAACCATTTCCCTCCCAATGCACCCTCTTCAAGTCACCCACTTCCACCTTCATCTCTACCTCCACCTCCACCTCCACCTCAACCCCAACCCCAAAGCCTTTATTTTCCCTTATTACTCTCGAGAAGTTTAACTCTGTATTTCCTCTCAGACATCCGGTATCCGTTTCTTTCTAAGCACTGCACGTTATTGGAAAAATAAAAAGAAAAACATTTTCAAACGCAACTTTATAATTGAGTATAACTTTTATAGTTAATCGTCTACTCTGTCACACACAGTCATCTCGAACACCTTACGTTCTTCTTTTTTAATCTATATAATTCACAGAGATTTTTCCTTGGTTATAGTCTCGACTATTCTACGTATGTAAAATTTTCCATCAAACTTAAATTATTCTAAGGAACATCGATCGACGTGTAGCAAATTGGACCTAGCTGAGGAATATAAACCCTTTCCGAATCGGAAATACAATTTTTTGTTTTTAATAACCATCCATATATATATATATGAACAATCGACTCGGTCAGCGACACCCTCTGCATCATATAATTTCGAGCAGAGGAAGGAAGGACGTCGTAAAAGGGTCATCAGTTCTCGCGTCTCGTACCGTAGAGCAGCTTTGAGCTTCAATGGTGTGGTAAGCCGTTTATCACTTGAGGTGTGAAAGACCCACTGGCTTTCTTCGCTTCAACTGGCCCAACTACACCTCAAATACCATACGTAGCTACTAGAAACTGAGCTTTTCCATTTTTCCTAAAACCTCTTCAATTCATAATCTCCGAAAGATTGATATTTCGTAAAATTAGATGACAAACTGTAACGAATTTGATTTTAATACCTGCAATACTTGATGGGGTTGACGAGTCAACATTCTGTAAATTTCTAACAAAGTTTTGACAGTGAGTTAGGACTGTCATTGTTTAGGAATAGTTTGCATAACTTTACCTATATTAGCTCTTCTATGAGTATGTGGTTTCGCGTTTATTTTTTTTCACTAGGAATGGATCGTGAAGTAATTCTGGTTAAATTGTCTTCCTGAATAAAGTTAGACGACAAAAAAAAAAAAAAAAAAATAACCCAGGTTAAAATTGTTCTTTATAAATTCTCGCTGAACTGCCTCCAGAGACTTTTTACCAAGTGTTGTTCCCGGTAGAGTTCACGGTACAAGTTAAATTGTCGAAAACAGTTGGTGTTTCTCCGCTTTTCTTATAACGTTAACGACGCTGTTTTTCACCGTTTAAACACGAATTCACACCAAGAAACTAAACTTAAACGTCTTGTAACTTTCAGTGCTAACAAGGGTTTTGGTTCTTCACTATTTAGGACAAAGGGACGAATGCAGATTTTTTTTACATTCGGATTAGGACAAGAGAATTTGATAATTTATAACGTCGACGTTCATTATTTTCCTTGAATTTTTAATCTCATACGTCATATCATTCCATGACTATGAACATATCCTTTCCCCATAATGTATTAAGCCTCGTTATTCTTATTTTTGCAAGTCTTTCCATTTTACGATCGAATAATCCTTTTTCCCCGAAACTCTATTTACAAATAGCAAATGATCTTTCAGATGGTTCTTATCCACGACCCTCGAAAGTGGTTTGTGAAAGGTGATATTGGCGAGGTACAAGCCAATCCTACGAGAGTACTTTCGAACACGATTTTAAACAAGATGGTCGAGGGTAAAGGGACATTTAAATATTAACGCTCTGGGACATTTTGGGTCCTTGAATACCAGCCATGAGAGAAAGAGAAAGAGAGAGTTTCGGTTCATCTGTAGTATTCAGATGGTTAAATTGCTAGAACGAAGTGCTGATACAGGTTCGGACCTTTTAACGGACTTAACGCTTTTAGGATACTAGAAATATCTGGAAAGCTTTTTATCTACATTTCTTTACGTATCTACCTATAGATATTCGCAATACTTACCTAGTAACTAATTTCACCCTGTCACGGTGTTAGATAAAAGTTTATATCAATTGAAAAGCAGCTGCTATTCAATATCACTTTATATAGCTTTCAGCGAAAGTTTGTTGATTGGCAAACGCGACTTGAGAGTTTAACTATACAGATAAAATATAAAGCGGAAAATTTTCAAATCAAATTATATAAAAGAATGAAATAATTACTTGGCCCCCCATTAAAGCTACTGGAAAAGTTGCATGCTGACAAGGACCTTCTAGACCGAGGTCTATCAATCACCTTGCCGTTAAAAGTTATCAACGTTCGCGTAAAAGTGCTGACTGGTACGGTAATGCCACTGTCATTAATTACAGACTTAAAATCCCGCGGGAAATATAAGTCATTACATATATAATATATAGTTATAGATATAGATATGGATATGGATATGGATATGGATATATAGATATATTCAACCCTCACCTCACCCTACTCGTGAATGATGGTGGTTTACCTTTTCAAATCAACTTTAAATTACAATTCTGTAAGCCAGATATTATCCAATCGATGTTTTATCTGACGTCGATGTCAGATTTCAAGAATTTCATATTAAATTGCGAAACGTCGTGACTTTACTTACTCCACAAATTGATTTTACAGTCGCCCACGACAGACTTACGTCACAGAAAATTTATCCAAGTCTAAAATGTAATTTGAAACAAAAATGAAGAACAATTTAAGTGATACATAAGACGATATTAATTTTCAAATATCTCATCGTTTATTTATTTTTTAATCATTTCATATATCAAATGGCATATTAAAAAATCTCGGTCAATTAGTCAACTTAAAGCGAAAAACAAAAAAAAAATCTTGTCGTTTTTCGGATTCTCTTTATCGCCGAAAAATCACTGTAGACATTACGTTTCTCTTTATATTTTTTTCTTTTCTTCTTAAATCACTTCATCTTTTCATAAAATTATTGTACCTCTTATCTCTTCGAGGAGTCAGAGCAAGAGATGAGCTAAAAGTAGAGTTTCACGCTCAAGCTGCAATACGACCAACCCTAAGAACGGACCCTTGCGCCTTTGCTGTTTGAGAAAAAAGAAAAATGAAGGAAAAAAAAGAAAAAGAAAAAAGTCCATACGATCAAAGACGGCTCAGTGGATCGTAAACGTTCGCACTGCCGGAGCAAGGACTTATCTCGAGAATCCCCCGTAAGATTATTTTTTTTTTCTTTTTACCGCCCTGGAGATCGGTTGAACGCACTCGAATCGTTGCAGAGAGCAAAAAAAAAAAAAGGGGAGGAAAACAAAAAAGAAAAGAAAAAAATCGTGATGGTGGGCACGTCTAGTCTCTGTCCGAAGAAACAGAATCCACCCATGTCACTTTTTGCCCTTACACAGGGCTCAACCCGGAGACCCACTGGCTGCAATAACCACCTACATAGTTATAATTAGTACTTCGCGAACAGCTCCTTGACCGAAAACCGAGGGTCAAAGGCGTTCGTTTGGTTGACGTGGGTCTATCGCAGGTAACACGTTTTGTAACAGGCTAAATTATACGCGAGCATTTACCATGGGATTACGTTTCTGTTTTTGGTATAGGATGTATAAAGCGTCAAGTGAAGTGAAGTAAAGTGAAGTAAAGTAAAGTAAAATAAAGTAAACTCAACTCAACTCAAGTCGAAGAATTCTTCCGGCAGTTTATTTTTTCTCTCTTCATTTTTATATATTTAATTTTTAATTTTTCAGCCTAAATCTTTCTGATCCTACATTGAGAGGATAACTTCGAAACTTTGAGGGAATCCAAAGCCCCGCAGGGGGTAACAAATTACTAATTAAGTTTCTTAATTTTCGAAATTGTTCATCAAACAATGTATAAAGTATGTGCCTATACGATGCAAGCATAATTGTAATTTAATCGAGGGTACTTGGGTGTATTTTACGTTTGTATGTACTTACATACATACATATACATATATAGTTCTATATACATATATAGAACTTAGAATATCGGGTTGTAAATTGAACAGACGCAAATTGATATTCAATTAAGTATTATTAAATTAATTAGTAAGAGTATCAGAATTATCACAACCAGAAATATATATTCTTCGTATAATCTTGCCCAGCTTCATTATCTCCTAGATGCCTGTATACCAGCTAGATGTAGGAAAAAGATCAAAGCTCTCATATTTAAACCAGGAATATATATAATGGCACACGTCGACCTGCACCCTCTTTTCATTCGCACCCTCGCCTTGCCTCGATTGTATTACGTTGTCATGTAGGTACTTAAACCTGCTGCAAGCATAATAATGTTGAACAAGCAGTAGAGAAGCGCGAGTTAAAGCGAGGTGACTCCCTTGGTGAAAATAATTCTATGAATTTTTACGAGTTATTAGGGAAATCGGAACTTCCCGTAGTTTTTTTTTTTTTCGTTTTTTTTAGTCTCTATTTAGTCTTTCGATTAGAGAAGAAAAAAAAAAGACAAATTTTTCATGACACACTAAGAGAATCTACATTCAATTTTTTATATAAAACTATGAAATATTCTGAATTCTTTGAAAATAAGTAAAAAAATCATAGGAATAAAAATTTTCACTGCAGGGTTGTCGCGAAAATTGGAAAATATTGGATAATTTCTATGAATTCTTATCTTCTGTGTCAATTCCGTCTACCTTTTCAAAAAACTTATCCCTGGTTGAACTGAGGGTCTAAATATTTGCCAGTTATCCTTTATACTGACCAACGATAAAATTGTACATCAGCTAGTAAGGATCATAAGATTTTTTTCCCGAGCTTTTTCCTCGACTTTGTCTCCTTTCAGAATGAGACTTAGAACTCTAGACAAGATTCAGACTCTAGAAGCTCAGCTTTAGTATACCGGAGGTATAAAGCACGTGTATGGTTAATAATTCTCAGTGTATTAATCAGGCCTCTGCCATGTGAGATCAGATCTTGAGGAATATGAAAGGTAGAAGATTCCGTCTTACTGCAAAATTACTTTGTTAATAATTCAGCCCTGAACAAAGGGCCTCCGTGTATGCGTATACATACATATAGGTACATGATACATCTTCATCTCTCTTTCTCATTTATTCGAGTAAATTTTCTTTCGATGGATCATTGTATTCTAAAAATGTAAAATACGATGTTCGATTCTCGGAAGAAAATTTCGTCAAATTTTTATACAATACATATGTATATATTTTATTTTCTAAATATATATATGGAATATACTCTCTGACAACTGTTTTTGGCACGGATTGGAATATATTATCGCGAATCACGTCTCGTGCAGTTGTTTATTTTATATCAAAGCTGAAAATCTGAGGGAAGGTATATGTACATTACGTACATACCCTATACGCGTATATCTACTACCCGCATTTATCGCGGTGCTTCTACCGTAAAAAAAAAAAAATGTAAAAATGTTTTAAATTATTCGAACCCCTCTTCTGCCAGACGATACGGCGACGGTGACATAAATCATTACATCCGGAATGTCCGGATGTGTCAATTTTTTGTTAGAGAATTTTTTTCTTTTCCCCTTTTTTTCATCCCACGTCTCTGAATTACTTCATTTTTTATTTATCTTTCGATTTTTTGTTTTCATTTTCTACCCACCCCTAGCTGATTCTCTCACGAAAGTAGAATTTATCAGGTTCTTTCGTCTCCGCTTATACTTCCTTCCTTCCTTCCTTCCTTCCATCTTTTCTACCTTTCTGATGGTTGATGCCTCCCTGCTTCATATTCTAACAATCTATATATCGATGGTGGTCTCAGAAAGCTCACCGACGACCGCTAGACGTCACTAAACCATAGAACCCAAGGTGCCTTTAGACGGAGTATAAAAAAAAATTGATTAATTAGGGTCACCTTGAATCTGTGTCAAGCAAGGAAAATTCATCTCGTATACAAAGGCGTCTTTCCGCGACTGCAGAAAACCCTGACGTAAAAAGAGGGTCGGCTGTCGTCAAGGGCGAGAGAAGGGGTGAGACAGGCATATCTTTAATAAAGAGGAATATAATTCATCTCACGAAGAGGAGTTGAAACTCGTCGCATGCCTTGGCACTCGACGTAACCCTTCTCTAACCAACATTCTTACAAATATTTGAACACCTTGATTAATCTCATATTTTCGCTGCAGCAGTAGTAAGAAGCAGTAGCAGCAGCATCAGCATCATCAGCAGCAATGGAACTCGTAAAGAAAACTTATTTTCCGCGATAGGAACGTAGAGCAAAAAAGAATCATTTTTCATGTAGCAATCGGAAATTAGACGATAAAAATTTGTGCCAATATTTGATTCTGAATTTCTTTTTATTACTTGTCTGAGAAACGCGTAGGTAGAGCAAACTTTTTTTTATTCTTTCTTTCTTTCTTTCTTTTCTCCTAAAATATTCACATTTCGAAGAGAAATTATTTATTCTCTCTCACAACTGTCTCTCAAATAATCTAACTGTCTTTCATACTTGTCAGAGGCATGATTTTAAATTCTATACGCAAAGAATATATTTGAGTGAAAATTCTTATATATTACTACTTTTTGCATACGAATTATAACGCCGAGAAAAATTTCTCGCAAAGATCAAAGCCTCACGCGACCATATAGGTATATATGTATATATGTATGTGTATGTTACACCTGGTAACGTATTATACATACACTCATCCACAAACCTAGAGTGAAAATAAAAACAGGGTTCAAAATCAACACTTTTATCCAGTTTTCATTTATGTATTTATTCATTCGGTCTCTGGGGCCGGGCAGTCTGTCTGGTATGATATTTTTCAGTGATTGATCAAAACCCATGTATATCTATCCTATAGGATTGAACACAGTGATCCCTAGGCTAGCTATAGTTCAGGATCAATCGTATCGACTGTTAAAACAGAATTAGGATTTTAGTAGTATAAATGACCGTTGATCAAAGGAGCTTATGTCAATTAACGCTTTCCATCTAACTCCAGAATCGACAATCTATTTTGTTACCCTATACGCTTGGTTAGGGTGAATAAAAAGAGAATATTAACTTTCTCTAACTGGATCATTCGGGCATATACATATATCCGGCTTGTAAAAAGCAACACTACTCGGAATTTTATGTGATTGCTTTTCTACTAATTTTCTAATTAACTCACAGCGTTCAACGCGAATACTATATATTGCTCTGCTTCGTTTCCCGCAAGCCATTCCGCCTATCTACACTATCATTATTGCTAATTATTCGCGAATGACCAATGCGAGTTTTTTTTTTTTTACATACCATTCGCCAAATTCTAATTTTTTTTTTTTGTTTTTACCCGTTTCCCACATTCAATAGATACGTGATTGAGGTGGAATACGAATTATCGTTCTAAATGACCACCGCTAATCAATAATAATCATCCGAATTTTCTCCGCAAATTATTTATTGGAATGAAACGTAATCCGTGGGGTTTTTCGAACGTGAATTCTACTGTAATTAATGCTAAATTTTTATATGGTATTTATGTAACGTACATGCATAGATGCACTGATCGATGGATTGTATAGAACATTGATTTAAACTCCGCACCATAACTAAATCTAATCGTAAGCTACGGCGTGAAACAGTTCATTACGCCACTAGCCAGGGATTAGGGTTGACAGTTTACAGCTTACAGTTTACACCGTAAATAAATTGCGTCAGGATCGAGGCGATTTAATGAAGAGTTGATTCGATTGTATTTTAATAATCTGTATTATACTAGGGGTGGGGACTCGTGTCCGTCTGCAATCTATAAATTAATCATCTCTGTGCGCGCGTAATTATTTTTCGGACATTTATTGCTGGTTATTAATCTCGTATTACTAGAGTATACTACGAGTTAATACATCGAGGTGTAGCCGATAGAAGTAGGGAAAAAAAAAAAATGTTCATCGTTATTCCGCCGGCTTCTCGTTCCTGTTCAATCCATGCGTTGAAAATTGATCGATGCTATGATTCAACGTTTGACACCAGATCCAACGCTCGGTTCTGCACCTCCATTATTCGATCCCATTTTTCATTCTTTCGTCCTCGTTGAATACAGTTAAATCCTTAGTCAATGGGGCCTCGACTATACACACACATACTCAACAAAGGACCTCATACACTACCAGCCAACAGTATATACCCCTTAAATTTGGATTACGTTGGTTTGCCTTACAGGGACCTTTTCAGCTTGACTACAGCTTTTCAATTTTTCTTACAGGACTTCTTTAAGGGTTTATATATGCTCAGAAAAGAGAAAGGGAAAAAAATGAAAATTTATCCCTGTTAATAACACAATACGTATCATCGTCACGGTCCAAGTATATTACCCCGTTGTGTAATAAAGTCCTAAATTTATTCCTCGACCTATTGAGGAATAAGGAATGCACTGGGGTCCTACGATCTAGGAAGAGCGTTGCATTCATATGGCAAGGGTTGTGGTATACGATTGACCCTTTTCTCTGTCTACTACTACTCATTTCCTTTGCAGAGTAGTACGTGCCTTGTAACTATCCACAAACATTTCGAACTCGTCTCTCAAACAGACCACACCAAACTCTCCATGTCTGGTCCTGGTTCTAGCGCAATACCACTCGTATACCTATCATATATGTAGGGTATGTACCGTGTGCAACCCTTCTCTCATAGCGACAATGTACCGCATACGCTGTTCAGCTGCAGATTGTAAACGTGGTTTGGGGATGACACACAGGAGGGTTGATAAAATCGAGATTAAATGAAACATAGCTTCGTGTTTAAAAATATTTGTTCCTTTTTTTCATTACGATTACAGTATAACGATGATGATTTATTTTTATTCAAAATTTATATGCAGTATATAATTTTAATTTATTGTTTATTTTTTTATATTTTTATTTACAGGCAGAAATATGGAGCGTCTTTATAGCTATACTGAGAAAAAGTGTCCGCAATCTTCAGGCTTGCACCGACGTTGGTTTGATCGAGCATGTGCTTCATCGGCTAACCCGGGCTGAAACTGTCGTCGCAGGTATTCATGAGTTCACTTATACTATTTACTCGAAATATATTCTACTCCTGTCTCAAAGTTATATCGATAAATTTACACCTATCTACACAAGCATTATAGGGGTAGAAAATTATCCTATGATATTTTTCATTCACATTTTATAATTAAATGTGTTTTAAAAAAGAAAACTTTCATCAAATTTTTCATCTCAGACTTGCTGATCGACATGCTTGGGGTGTTGGCCAGTTACAGCATCACGGTAAAAGAGTTAAAGCTCTTGTTCGGAGCGATGAAAGCAGTGAAAGGAAAATGGGTAGGTACATAAAACGTAGTTTGAATATCGTTTTATTATTCTAGTATACGTGACGTATGTATATATGTTACATCGTTGTTCGTTTTATCCGATAAGTTTTTTGTCGCCATTTCATTGATACGATATTTTCTTTTCTTATTTTCTTTTTCCTTTATTTCTTCTTTCTCGCTTTCGTCGTGTTTTTTGAAATTTTTGAATCTTGTATCTATTATTTAGCACAGCAGTAGAAGCTACACAATGAGTATACATGAATGAAAAATCACCGAGGTTTTTAGTACCTGCTATCCATTTAATGGCACTTTTCTATATGGCAAAAACCAAGCACCAATTCGCACGTGATTTATTGCAACATCTTAAGCGTGAAATTGTCTCATACGTCACGCCGATGAACCGAACCACGAAAAACGCGAACTTACTTGCTCGGATATACTCCAAAAACCAACTGATATAAAATAAAAAATAAATAATAGAAAGAAAAAAAAAAAAAACACCGGAAGACGAGTTGTTGACAATCTGATAAATTTCTATCTATTTTTTTGCTCTCAGCAGATTTTTTTTTTTGCTAGAAATATCAATAATATACACAAAAAAGGAAAAAGTCTGAATTATTCCGATATTTTATTATTTGTTGTTATCTTATGGTGAAATTTCTTCTGATTTCTTTTCGTTTAAATTGTTTTTTAAATTAGAGATGAGAAAGAAAAAAAGAAAGAAAAAAAAAAAATTGATAAGGGTCATTTTTTCAGCCAAGACATTCCGCGAAGCTGTTAAACGTTCTTCGTCAAATGCCACAAAGGAATGGACCGGACGTATTTTTCAGTTTCCCTGGAAGGAAGGGTTCGGTAAGTCAATTTCCTACCTTCTCTCACCTATGTGTGCTATATCTGTTGACTTTATTTTTTCTTTTTTTCTTCTTCTTCTTCTTCTTCTTTCTTTACCCTCCGTTTACGAAGGAACTGAACGAACGAAGCTATTCCGTATCGGATATCGTATATTTTAGATACATATGTACAAGATTACGTATATACTATACATATATATATATATCCGGTGTCGTATATGGTATCAAAACATACCTTAGCAGTATTTCGTTTTTCGTATACATATAAGGTATCTGTATCAAGATACATTTTATACAACGTACCTTATAAGCTTATCTAAAAAAAAAGAAAGAAAAAAAAAAAAAAACTGTCCTCCCTTTGTTGGAAGAAACAGAGTCATTCCAGGCATCATACCTACTGCCTACGAATTACACGAATTGTCGAATTTTCAAAACCCTCTAGTTTAGGTAAACGATTTTTACTTTTATTTCTTTATTCCTTTTTCTCAAATTTATCGTATGGATGTATTCAAAAAAATTGTCTGTTGCTCGCTTTTAAAGGTATAATTCGCGATATTGATCAATCACATATCTTAATTAAGTTTGCTAAGTTTATTGAGTCGAATATCGGTCCTCCCACACCCTCCCGATAATCCCCTGTGGGATTCTCTTCAATAAATGAGAACTGCTAGAATATACATATATATAGATCATCATCGGTGTTAATAAACTTTGAACACGCGAAATACTTCGGCCATATGATGTCGTCTCGTTGGTGACGAAGTATCTACTGTGATACAAGCTCAAAGTTTCTCGTTAAACTTGTGCAACGCGATTTATCAATTACTGTTATTACTACCTCTAACGAGTTTCTAAAGTTCGGTTTCATAAGCATATAGGTATATCACCGTTTGAAAAGTTTCTTACTCAAAGACAAGGCGACGCATGATATGAATTTTAAGAAAAATAAGAAATTTATACAAAACTTGATGATGTACGGTTCTTCGATTTTTTTTTTTTTCCTCTACTTTTTATCCATCTTCTCTCGTTATAATTATCGGACTACACCTAGTGATGTCCCTTAAAATATCTCTGATGTATTTCAGGCCGTAGTTTTACCACCACTTGCTAAATGGCCTTACGAAAATGGGTTCACATTTACCACCTGGTTCAGGCTCGACCCTATAAACTCGGTTAACATCGAGCGAGAAAAGCCTTACTTATATTGGTAAGTATAAAGCCGGATAAAAAACTTTTTCATTCATATTAGTCACTTTTAATTACAATCTTCATCGTTACTCTTTGTTCAGTTTCAAAACGAGCAAAGGCGTTGGCTACTCTGCACATTTTGTGGGCAACTGCTTGGTGCTTACTTCTATGAAGGTGAAAGGCAAGGGCTTCCAGCATTGTGTCAAATACGAATTTCAACCACGAAAGGTAGTCCTTTTTTCCTCAATTTACAATTTTCTATTATTTCTATGAAATTATTGATAAAAAAATAAATAAAAAAAATCCTTTTCATTTTCAGTGGTATATGATTGCGGTGGTGTACATTTACAATAGATGGACAAAAAGCGAGATAAAGTGTCTGGTAAACGGACAACTCGCTTCTAGCACAGAAATGGCGTGGTTTGTTTCCACCAACGACGTAAGCAGCCGTTTTTGTCAATGAAATCGATTATTATTGTTAAAAATGAATATAAATAAGTAAAAAATGAAATAAACCCTTTTGCAGCCCTTCGATAAATGTTACATCGGTGCAACCCCAGAATTGGACGAAGAGCGTGTATTCTGCGGGCAAATGAGCGCGATATACCTGTTCAGCGAAGCACTTACCACGCATCAAATATGCGCGATGCACAGGCTGGGTCCTGGATACAAGGTATATTGTAGATTTATTTTTATCGTCATTAAAACATTAAACTCCCATTTTATTAAACTGGCCAAGTTTTAAAATGTGCATAATAATAAGTTCACCGTAAATAGGAATACATAAATGGAATCAAGGAGTGAAACTAATCATCATTTAACAGGATCCTTTGTATCTAATATAATAAAAATTAGGCGATCCATAATTTCAGCGATTTATTAAACGATATCAATTTCAGAGTCAGTTCCGGTTTGATAATGAATGTTACCTCAATCTGCCTGACAATCACAAAAGGGTGAGTGACGAGCCGGAGCTCGTTAGCATGTTGGACCAAAGTATGCAGCCTGTAAGCATTTGCGTTTTGATTTATTGTTTTTTACATTAATTTACGTCACTTTTATTTTAATTACGAAAAAATAGAAAAAAAAAATAAAAAAATTCCCGAAGGTAATCATCATCCACGGATCTAATACATCACAGCTTGCCATTTTTTAAACATTGTTTTTTTCTTTTCTCTTTTTTTAACGCTATAGTAGAAAAATGTGCCTTTTTTTACTTGACCAATAATCGTTGTGGTATGAATTGCTTTACGGTAGACGTATTTTCCACAAATAATTTCATCTCTTCGTACAGCAGCAGAATTCCACCCCCTGAGTATGTGTCTTTTTTTTTATTTTGTTCTGTTTTTGTGTTCGTATATAGCAGATTTAATGCATGAGTAAATTGATACAGGTTCTAATAGCTATTTGTTTTTATCAGTAGTTTCGTGTGTTTTCAATTTGATAATTGTTACTGTATACGACTGTTAATGTCTCGCAAACTTTACGCGACCATCAGAGAAGGGAATTTCGAATATCTCGAGATCCATTGTGTCTCTCCGTTGAGCTAATGAATCTGAGGGTCGTGTAAAGTGTTAATTAAATTATTTTACCGTTACCTATGTGGATTAGAACAGAGTTTATTACTTATTACTATAACGTTGGATAAAATAATGTCAATAAATATTTAACTACAGGTTCTATACGATGGAAAATTGTCGAATGCTATAGTCTTCATGTACAATCCTGTGGCAACCGATTCACAGCTTTGTTTGCAGAGTGCTCCTAAAGGGAACATGTCTTACTTCGTGCACACTCCACATGCTCTGATGCTGCAGGTTTGAATTATATATAATAAGCTTATATAGAAGTTCAGTACGATCATAAATGACAACTTATAATTAGTTCGTACTACAGTTTGCGTTATATATCATTCCAGGAAGTCAAAGCTGTTATAACTCATTCCATACACAGTACCTTGAATTCTATCGGCGGAATACAAGTCCTGTTTCCGTTATTCTCCCAACTAGATATGTCTTACGATTGTGTAACGGCTAATGACATAAAACGAGACCCTACGTTATGGTAATTATAAAAATTCGAAATTTTGTTTTAGTCTAGACACATACTTTACAACAAACTTCTACTATTCGACTCATTTTTTTTTAGTTCAAAACTCTTGGGTTTCATTTGTGACTTGGTTGAAAGTTCGCAAACAGTACAGCAGCACATGGTACAAAATCGAGGTTTTTTGGTGATAAGTTACATGCTGCAAAGAGCGAGCAGAGACCATCTAACTACCGAAGTACTTGCTTCATTTTTGGAACTTACTAAACATCTGGTCACCTGTTTAAGCGCTAATAGCGATCTCCTGCTAAAACAGGTATAAGACACTATATAAAATATTTGTAAAAAAAATTTCAACGGTATTATTTAGATGAATACCACAATTTTATATTATTCATTGTAGAAGTAGAGGGTAATGAGGTATTTTGGATGTAAATTTGCATCGAAATCATCAATCATCATAGTTGCAATATACGTGAACGATAATATTGTTACGAATTCTAGATGACAAATTTTGACGGTATAAATTGCTCAATTTTAAATATTAACAGCTATGATATAGTGTACGTTTCATTTATATTCATTGATATATTATATATTCATATAAGTATCATCGTTTATGTATAATTCTATTTATTATCAATTTAATAGGAAATCAAAATGAAAATAGGCGTTCATACTTTTCAGGAATTGCATTTTTATGTATAGATTTATCACAGATTAGTCTATCCTACGAACTTATATATCTTTCATCGATTTATCTACGTCGTTCTTTCCTCAATATCGGTTTTATACGTTGCATGAATAGCATAATATCAGAATTTATCATTTCCTTAGAAAAGAAATGAATTTCTTTTATTTTACTAGATGCCTGCCTCTTCATGTTTCTATAATTAGCTTGCTACATCTCAAAGAAATTCCTTTTCTTAAGTTTATTGGCGTATATACTATATACCTATATATATATATATATATTTCTCTGACGATCTACAGGCATGGCTAATCATTTTTTTTTAATCAGCAAAATGCAGATCAGGTCTCTCCTCACTGTCTCAATTCTTCAAACTTTATCTACGGATATTCAAAGTAGATTATTGCTGATGGTTATACAAAGAGGAATAATTTTTTTTTTCTTTTATACAGTAAATGTGCATTGATGTAGAATCCAATATTCTCGATATAACAGATATTTAATTAACGTATTTTCAGCATGAATGAACAATTTACCAAGTTACTTTTAAGTTTCTCAATCTATGGACTATAGCATGCAATCTACCGACTTTTAAATACGTTTATTTCCTAATGCCTCTGCAATATTTCATTCTTATTCTCATAAAACGGCCTACTAATTATCTTTTTTATTCTAAATTTTGATAACATGTTTACAAGGAATTTCATTATCACATTAAGAGAGCTGTGAAAATAAAGAGAATTTAAAACCGGGCTTTTACAGTTCAGGCTTTATCCTCTTTACGAATTTTTAAGCAGATACAAATATTTGATATAAAATCCTATGGAGAGTATATTTCAAAACGTTTTTTTTTTTTTATATATTTGGGGTGTTTGCATAATTATTAAAGTACAAAAAAATAAAAAATATAAATCATTGATCATTGTATATATAAAAGGAAATACGATAAAGCTTTTCTAATTCTTCTCTAATTTATAATTTATTTAACACTCTGCAATTGCTTCTTGAATAATTTTACTTTGGAACTAAAGTCTAACATAATTTTGCTGATTTGCTAGAGTCTCTGTTATGCATCTAGATATCTTTTGCAGATAAAATTCAACTCTCAGCTTATTGTCTCATATTTTATTCCGTTTTTAACTCCGATGAAATTCCTCCAAATACCAGTAGCGATTCATGATTACAATATTAAACACGTCAATTGTTAAATGTGTAAAAATATAAATGTGTGCAGATTCTTCTACTTGTGTAATGCACTAAAATTCCACAATTCACATTGAAATGTATGTATTTTCTATCAATTTCGACCCATGTATCAAGTATCTATGTCATTGTTTTTCCAATTTAGGTATATAAATTATCTACCTATAATTTTCAATGATTATCATCCCCATATTTTTTCACAAAGGCATTAAATTACCTGAAAAATGGTTTTCTTACATAAAAGATGACCAAGAGTATTAAAATTGTTTTATAAAAAGTCGGATAGATTGGTGTGTCCTAAGGACAGGCAGATCCATGGTGATGTAGTTGTTTTACTTTTCATTCCTAACATGGCAGCTGCTGGATCATGTGCTCTTTAATCCTGCCTTATGGATTTACACACCGGCACCGGTTCAATCTCGACTCTACTCGTATCTGGCAACTGAATTTCTAAGCGATACTCAGATATATTCAAACGTCAGAAGAGTTTCTACAGTATTGCAAACCGTTCATACTCTCAAGTATTACTACTGGGTCGCTAATCCAAGAGCCAAAAGTGGCATTACACCCAAAGGACTAGGTAGGTTTCTTTAATTCTAAGGTCAACATGTTTCTAATGCAACGCATCTTGCCAGATCATGATTACTGACTTTATACTCTGTGGAACACAAGGTAATCCTAACTGTCTGATTTTTAGATGGACCTCGTCCACAACAGAAGGATATTTTGACGATACGATCATACATCTTGTTATTTTTGAAGCAATTGATAATGATTGGAAATGGCGTTAAGGATGATGAACTACAAAGCATTCTCAATTATTTGACAACAATGCACGAGGTGAGGGTTCTCTTGGACTAATGTATGCCTCTTGTATTTGTAATATGAAACGTAATTGTATTTTATTAGGACGACAACTTGCACGATGTTCTCCAAATGCTGATATCCTTGATGTCGGAGCATCCATCTTCTATGGTACCTGCGTTTGATGCTAAACAAGGTGTGAGGACTATCTTCAAGCTCCTTGCTGCTGAGAGTCAATTAATACGTCTTCAAGCACTCAAGCTTCTTGGATTCTTCTTGAGCCGCAGCACGCATAAGTAAAACTTAATATCAGATCGCACCGTAATATTTATTCACTTTGTGCCGTGTGCTAAGGATACCTTTTCTAGGAGGAAGTATGATGTTATGAGTCCACATAATCTGTATACATTATTGGCTGAGAGGCTGCTACTTAACGAAGAGACATTGTCACTGCCAACGTACAACGTTCTGTATGAGGTATGGAAAATGGAACATTTCAATTGGACATTGTTATGTGTTCCTCGTAAACCAATAAGCTGAGATTATAATCTGTTATAGATCATGACGGAACATATAAGCCAACAAATTCTGTACACAAGACATCCTGAGCCCGAATCACTTTATCGCTTGGAAAATCCGAGTAAGTAAAATATAGAGAGAAACTATCTAATGGTGAGAACGTAGCTTGATTTTGTCATTTTTCTTCCAGTGATATTGAAGGTCGTAGCAACTTTAGTGAGGCAATCGAAGCAAACAGAACAGCTGCTAGAAGTGAAGAAACTGTTTCTCTCAGACATGACTTTACTCTGTAATAATAACAGAGAAAACCGACGAACTGTTCTGCAGATGTCTGTCTGGCAGGAATGGCTCATTGCCATGGCTTACATCCATCCGAAAAACACAGAAGAGCAGAAGATTTCAGATATGGTGTACTCGCTCTTTCGTATGCTTCTTCATCACGCTATTAAGCATGAATATGGAGGATGGCGTGTGTGGGTCGATACATTGGCAATTGTACATTCCAAAGTAAGTAGAAACAGACTTTCTCACGTATTTGACCAATTTTCATAACTTCTTTATCGTTTAGGTATCTTACGAAGAGTTCAAACTGCAATTTGCACAAATGTACGAACATTACGAGCGACAGAGATCCGACAATATAACAGATCCAGAGCTAAGACAGCAGAGGCCAATCAGCACCATATCAGGATGGGATCAACAGCACTCAGGAAATAATGGCTACACTAGACCCACACCGTGGACAAATTCTCAACAAGCTGCCTTACAGCACTCAGAACAGCATTACAAGGTCAGTTCTTTTCACAATTTTGATAAAACAAACTTTCAAATAATATTATGGAAATTATTTAACGATATTCAATTGTTTTCAGGAATTTGATAATCCCGATGCCGCCGATCGTCTGGAGGAATCTTGCAGCTGCGACCTAAACTCAATAGACAATACCGAAAGCGACGGAAGCCCGGCTTTGATTAAGTCCCGCAGTGAAACTCTGGAGACATTGCAATCCAGTGAAGTGGTGTCTTTGGATTCAAGATTGAGCGATAAACCTGAAACTCCAACAACTGCTCGTGAAAATAATTCTGATACTCCGACCATTCTTGAGGAGGCGAATAGCGAGCCTATTTCTTTACCTACAACGCACGAGACGAGTGAGGTCATTTCTATCGAGAGTTCTAGCGATTTGTACAGCGATGTTCATAAAATTGAAAGCTCTAGTCCCGATTCAATGATGCAAGAAACTAGGAAAGATACTCTAACTATCGCCCCGGAAACACAAGGTGAAACTGAAGCCTTGGTGATTGAAGAACAAGTCGATGAGACTGTAACAAAAGATGCAGATACTGAAACTGTGGAAGATGTAGAGTCTAAGGATTCTATAAATGAAACAGAGGAAGATACTAAGCAGCCTGAAACTGAGCCTGATACTAAATCTGAAGAGCCAAGTGCGAAGGAAATTGAAACGACGACAGAAGTCAAAGAGAGTGTTGATGTTGTAGAAGAAAGTATCGAATCCGAAGACAATTCCCCAGCAGAAAAAACAGTTGAGGAAGTCCCGGTAGAGATTGCTGCAGTTCCTGATACAATCCAAGAACCCATCGCAACTGATGAAGATTCGTTGGCTATTTCATCGACAGAAGACACAAATACCAGTGTAGAACTGAAACCTGATTCTACTGTTGATTCTGAAGTGAAAATTGAGGATGAGAATGTGGAGAAACTCTCGAAGGAAGATCGTGAAGAAGTTTTAGAAAATGAGGATTTAAAAGTTAGCCCAAAGTCAGATGAGAATAAGGATAATTCAATCGTAACTGAAGACAATGGGATTGAAAGTAGAGAGATTGATGACGAAAATGTTGTCAAAGAAGAAACACTTGAGGATAGTAGCAGCGTTGGCGTTAAGACTGACGAAGAAGAGAAGAAAGAGAATTCTGAAAATGTAAAAAGTCTTATTTGCTCAACTAGTGTAATAGAGAAGTCCGAAGGGTGTAAAGATACAGTAGATGTAGAGGGTAACGATTTGGAATCGGTAGGGAATAGTGAGTTAAGTAACGGGGATAGCACTGTGGACTCTGTGGTAGAAGATAAAAGTGCTGTTATTAATGGTAATAATAATGGCAATGAAGAAGAAGACGAAGGAGAAGAAGAGGAAGAAGAAGAAGAAGAAGAGGAAGAAGAGGAAGAGGTAAATGATAAACATTCAGGAGAACCGTCCAATGTTTCTATTAGCATAAGTGATAATACAGACATTCCAGTGAGGACTGAAACGATAGAAATAGAAGATAGTCTTTCTAATAATAGTGATGTTCAAAGTTCTGTAGGTAATGTGACTCAAGTGCCAAATCCTAAACAGCAAATTCCAACAATATCTACGGTCTGTGATGCAACTAAAAATTTACCAAAAGGTGTGCCTCAAATTGTTAGCTCTAAAACTATCGCGACGGACGATCAGTTGTCCAATAACTTAACTTCAGATCACATAGACGCTCATCGCAGATCAAGCCTGCCAATTGTTACCTCTGAGACTATCGGGGACGGGGGTCTGGACGATGCTCCCTCGTTGCCTATTCCCTTGCGCAAGATGTCCTCACCTCAAAAGCGACCAAGGAGTGCCTCCACATCGACACAAGTTGATCCAAATCATTTTGGTGTGTAATATGAGATGAATGTAGTCTCTATAATTCGCTATCAACAAAATTCTAAACCATTATTTCATCCACAGAGTCCAAGCGAGCTAAGCAAGGAAATCCTTCAACTAGGCCGATGTTTAGTCCAGGTCCTACCCGGCCGCCATTCAGGATACCAGAGTTCAAATGGTCCTATATACACCAGAGATTGCTCTCAGACGTTCTGTTTTCTCTCGAAACTGATATCCAAGTGTGGAGGAGGTAGGTACAAGCAGAGAGAAAGCTTTTTTATCCATGAATAGCGACTAATTCTTTCCATTCTTTGACTTTCATAGCCACTCTACAAAGTCTGTGTTAGACTTCGTTAACAGCAGTGAGAATGCTATATTCGTTGTCAATACTGTACACTTAATCTCCCAACTTGCTGACAATCTTATAATAGCTTGTGGAGGTCTTCTTCCTCTATTGGCATCTGCCACTTCACCAAACGTGAGTATGAACATGTTCGTCTTTCAATACAAACATTATGAAGTCCACAATCTTTTTATGAACAATCTTTACCTCCCGTATCTTGCATTTTCTTAATACTTGAATAATATAGTAGCCGCATAGTTATTACTTATGTCTTGGATTGAAGTATGTAATATAATTTGTACAAGATATAGATATTTGAAAATAAAATTTAGAAGATATAATTTCTTTCGTTTTTAAATGATTAATAAATATGATTCTCTTAGAGCGAACTGGATGTAATAGAGCCGACTCAGGGTATGCCAATTGAGGTAGCTGTTTCCTTTCTGCAAAGACTAGTCAATATGGCCGACGTACTCATTTTCGCTAGTTCATTAAATTTTGGAGAACTAGAAGCAGAAAAAAATATGTCCAGCGGCGGAATTCTACGACAATGCTTACGATTGGTTTGTATTTATTTATTTATTTATCATTTTCAATTATCTTTTCACTTTACGAACAAAATTTCGAAAAACATATTCGCTATCTAACAATTAATATATCATGAAAAATAACACGTTGATTATCAAACACATGTAGCTCCGTTTCCAAACAGGTCCTCCGCATATACTCAGCTGAATTTTAAACGCAGCTAACTCTATGTGCAATCTTGATTGATCTGTAGCAGACAATAGTCATTTTTATATCAATATAATCATTAACAGAAGAGTATATTATTAAAAATAAAGCTAATTAGCATATTACTGTAAATTTTTAAGTATCCAAATAGCCTAGAGATGTATATTAAAAAATTGAATAAGGTAACGTAATAGATTTATAGGGCTTCAAACTCGATCAGTATCATAGAATAGTCTGATGATCACACGTCATAGTAGCTGTAAATTTTTCATTAATTTTCTATGTATAATTATCTAACATATATCGCTTGTTTAGGTCTGTACATGTGCCGTTAGAAACTGCTTAGAGTGTAAAGAACGTGGCAGACCTTACAGCATGTTAGGTCGACAGATTGGTTCTAGTAATAAATCACAGCACATACAATCTCTTATAAGAGGAGCTCAGACATCCCCCAAGGTATGTTGTGAGAATTTTAAGTACCTCATAAATTGACGTAACATTATTTGACCTCATAACGTTATACTTTTTTCAGAATATCGTTGACAATTTAGCAAGTCAGCTGAGTCCGGTCAAAGATCCTGAAAAGTTGTTGCAGGATATGGATGTGAATCGGCTGAGAGCTGTTATATACAGAGATGTTGTAAGCAAACTTTACATTAAGTATTTCAACGATGGATCATTAATGCGCCATTAATTTTAATGGATGATTATTAAACATCGTATGTCGTTTTTTTCTTATTTCAGGAAGAAACCAAGCAGGCTCAGTTTCTGTCCCTGGCTATAGTTTACTTCATCTCTGTACTAATGGTCTCTAAATATAGAGATATTTTGGAACCGCCTATCCCGCAACGACCACCAAGTCCAGTTCAAACGATTCAGACAAATGGGACGAATCTTAGGACAGGCAGTCCGTCAGGTGAGTCTCTTCCGTTAGAATTCATTAGCATTAACGGTTTGTCCCAATAATTGAAAAAAATCTAACTTAACTTTCACAAATATGTTTATAATGGATAGTTTTTAACATAATAAACTCGGGTAACTAAAACAAATAAAATTTTTAATACATATGCTAATGTCACACTGTGTCTGCAATGCGTTACATTCAAACCAGTGGCTTTTAATAATCAAATGCCACATTATTAATACATATATACATTTATCGTTTGATATAGACATACCGCATATATCCTCTCCTTGTTTTATTATTTAAAACCAATAATTTATATATTTATTTCGAAATTCATTATAATATAATAACATAATATCGATAAAAACATCGTGATGTGAATCATTTTAAGCGAGGTGAACAAGTAATACTGAATAAATATTTAGTTAATTATTTTTAATCAAAACTCTTACGTGTCAGATAAAAACCAATATCCTATTTAGATTAAATATCCTTATAAGAGAACTTGTTATAGTTATCAGGTTTGTTTACTTCTATTCCGGTCACTTTAAAAATACGGCATGATTACAATTATTGTAAACGCATGTATCATAAACTTTCCACCAATGCAAGCACAGCAGAGCAACAATCAGTAGTTCAGATATTATGATATGTGTAGACTAAATATACTTATAGTTTATTATCTTATTCATTATTCCTCGATCAGAATCGACACAAATATTGACACATAAGTCTTTTAACATTTTCTATATAATCACATTATAGCATTACACATGCCTCAACTAATACAATGCACATACCCAATTTATGTGATAAATGTTTAATATCCAACAACATCCACTAACTGAATAAATAAACAATATCTTAATGCGTTTGAAATCAATTTTCCCAAGTTGTTATAGTAGTAAAGAATTTTGTTATCTGTAAGAACAGCATGTTAGTACAGATAACAAAAATTAGAATTGGAAGCAAATTTCCTCGGTCGACTGAAGAGGAAAATATCTATTTTACCCATTAATTGGATAGAAGCATTCAATATGCTTATAGAAAGACGATAGTTCTTAGCATAAGACATTTTCACAGTCGCACTAGTGATAAATAAACATCACACATTAGCACTCTACTCCCAAACTGGTAGAAAAGCATGCGTGGTTGCACTGGTGTAGATATTATCTTCTTATCTGTATCTGACAGTGAGAGTTTTGATGTTTGTCGAATGTGTCTGCACTTATTTATATTTTAGAATCTTACTATTCATTACTTCATAACATCATCAGCTGTCATCAATTCCAGTGAAACTAATTATTTAATTTTATCATATTACAGTTGCAAATCAGTCCCAATAAAACAATATATATATCACAATCACCGAATCCTGAAGAAAGAATTATTTTTAAGAAATAAAAAGTAAAATTTTCAATTGATTTTATCATCAAGGTTTTATTTGTGCCCTTTTTTGCCTTTCATTCAACGTTAGTTTCATTTTAATTTTCATCATTCATATTTTGCAGTGTAAAATTTTCGGTAAAAAGTCCAATTTTCATTCCTATGTGAAGATATAACTGAAAAAATTGACCTCTCATTCTTCGATTTGATTTTGGAAGAAAAAATTGATTATCTGTCACGCTATCATCATGCGAAATTGAGTTGAACATGATTTAAGTGCTGTCTCTCATATGGTAGAATGAAACATTAGCATATAGCTTGAAAAGGATGAATGATTAAGTAAAGGTGGAAAATGTGGTTCCGCAGCAGATGGGAGTGGTGGTGGAGGAGGGCGACCACTGTTTCCACAGTGGTCTCACCATGTGTACCCTCAGTTCCTCCCGGGGTCTCACCCCAACGCCAATGCCAACCACCACACCAGCCAGCACCACCACCAGCACCCACTACCACCGGCTGCCAGGCACACTAGTCGCCAGCCCCCATCCAGCTATTATCTCCCAAATAATCACAACAATCATTCCAATCATCATTCGAATAACTATAACTTCCATCATCATCATCATTACCATCATCACAATAACAACAATCACCATCATACGCTTCAAAAGCATATCGATCAGCCCCGAAATCTCTATCATAGAAATTCTGGTGTCGGTCTGCAAGGTAATTGCTCGAACATATTCCTTGAACTGCTAGTTCGCTCCCTCAAAGTACGGAATGAATTTTCATTTTGTATTATTATTAATATTATTATACTTATTGTTCACGATTTTGTTGATATTGTTTTTGTATCTTCGCTTATTAAGTATACCAGCTATTGTAGTCGCGCTAATTATACCCTTTGATAGAAAACTGCAACGATATTATTACGGCTTGATGCTAATGTTGATTTTCACCAGGAACTATCCGCCATTTAGCATTTGAGAAAAAAACAAAAATTACAATAAGTTTACCAAAGTTTAAATTACAAATATGCCAATCGAGACTAATGAGCATTACGGAAATCTAGTCTCTGCCCTCTGTCAGAAATATGAAGGCTTCAAAATCTATCCAAAAATGCGTTAGAAAATTCTGAAACTGAACAATAATCCCCCCAGTTAATTAACACTTTGATTACTTTTTAATTCCTTTTCTTGATTTGTCTAAAGTTGATAATTAGAGCGATTGCCAGGATATTATTCGATTTGTACAGGATTGAATCCCGCTGAAAGTTGCACGTTTTTAATTATATCTCTGTGTTGTTAATTGTGTAGTGTAGTGAAATGTATAAAATAAATTCGTGATCGATTTCGCCGTTTCCCGTCTCTTTGAAACTATAATAATAATCGATGAAACTCTGATGAATTAGAAATACCCAACAGCAGTCTCTGAGCCAATTTTTTCGACTTAATGTAATTTATATTTATTCAAAAACAGCTTATCGTTAATCAAACGTGGTATGCTCCACCCTTATACCAAATTTTCACTTGCAATGTGAAGTACATCCGTTAAACGAGTAGTTTTAACACTTTACCATACATTCTACTGATCCCATAGAATATTTCAATTTTCTTTCAATCAATGTAAGTTAAATTTTATTCATTTATGTAACAGCATGGGCATGATTATTTTTAAATATATCCATTGTAGTTAAGCTCATCAATTATAATTGGGTGATACTCTGCATGTGATATTTCCATCCTGGACCTAGGTATGCCAGAACTATCGTATTGGTGGTGTTTCAGTCTGTTGATAAATATAACTATGTACTTTGATTGAGCTATGAAAATAAACACCAACTCATCTCGAAATAAATAAACAAATTTCAAGTACCTATTCAGACTTAGTTATCCATATTACCAAGATTCATATTGCTTTGGGGCTTTCATGCTTTGAATTTAACTAACATGATCAATATGTACGGCTTACCTTAAGCAAAGATAGGAATCTCCTTGATCTTGTATGTATTTATATTTGTTTATGTGATTGAGTGATGAACGTCAAACAGTTATAGCATGGAGAAATGATCCCCATATTATATCCTTGAGATTGATGTCAATATTCAAAGATTATATACTAGTGATCTAATTCAATAAATATATTGTAGGAAGTGGTGGTGTCATGAGCCAATCTGGTTCCCAAGATGATGGGGAATACGAAGTTATAATTGTTGGTGAAAATAATTCTTCCATATTGGCAGACCACGAAGTCTCCTCTAGTGGTCCTCCGTCTATCAAGGTAATTCCGTTTGATAAATTAACAAATACATTAACACCTGCTAACACAAGAATATTGCATTATTTGCATCAAATATGTTCTTCATTTTCTTAACTATAAAAATGTTGTTACTCACATATATTTATTCCATATATACATATATATATATAACGCACAGATTAATTTTTGCAGTTGCATGGACAATAATTTGATAGAAAACATATTTACATATCAGATTGCGCGCGATTTCTATATTAACATTCAATTTTACAATATCCTTCCCTCTTCTTAAGTTCATTCGTCACTCATTGTGATGAAGATATATTGCAAGAGGCTTCATGATCTTCTACCGTTTCATGTTATAATATGTGTTAAAATTTTGTGAAATCATGATATTTACACCAATTATACTAATATATAATTAGAAGCAGATTTGAACAAGTAATAGTAGCTGTAGAAAAATATATTCTTCTAACGTACAATTTTCCATATAATATGCCTCACATTGCCTGGTACATAATATTGATCGTTTATTGAAAGAAATAGTAAATTATTGTAGCTATGTATGTATTTAACAATAAGATTCAGAATTTCAAAGAGAGAAGTAGCCTTATAGGTAATATTCTATGATGTACAATACTTCATCGAGAATACTAGATTACAAAGTACATAATTATTATTACAATCTTTCATTAATTAGAATATACTTATTATTGTTCCGATTAATTTATACAGCATTTTATGTGTAGAATGGTATGATATGAATGTGTAATGAATTGTTAGTTACACTGGGCAGCGGGTAACAAATTCGGGCGTGAGAAAAAAATAAATAAAACAATGTATAAAGTCATTTTGGGTATTGGAGAACTGCAGTCTATCTACTAAAGCATGTACTGCAGCCTTTTTCTTTAACTTATCTGATAACTTCCTTTGCTTGCATTGCTATGCGTACTAACTACCGGTTCTGAAGGGAGGTCATAGTGGCGTACCTCGGTCACGGACTATCCTGGAGGATAATTACACCTCACCTGATTCTACGCTTGGCTATGCTCCAAGACCTGAACCAGTCCCACGAAATATGAAGGTATAAAATTTGGTTCGATTACCTATCTATGAAAGATGGACGTTTTTGATCAATCTTCATACCGCGGCGATGATATTTACATTGACCATTGAATTTGAACTGAATTCAGGTGCAATTATCAGATATTCATATTTCTTGTATTAAATAAAGAATAAATTTTGCACGGAGGTATCGTACGGAGATGAAATTGCAGCATCATATGTATTACATGATTATATTACACAAACATATACACAAATTTATGAAAAAGTAAGTTCTTCCTACTGCAGGCTTATAGTTTTGAAGTGCTTTACTCATTTTATGTTTAACTAACGATTCTGTGTGAAATGTGTATTACTAATCGCATGTTATTTGTTTATATTATACTATAGTATTTGAGTGAAATTTTCTTATTGACTATATCATAGACTTTGATAATACATAAAACAGTTCTAGCCGAATGATCGTAAGAAATAAAATTAGATTATCTACTAGCGATATAACAATATCACCATATTTATGCTTTATCTAGATTTTATAATAATTCAATATCAGCTAATTTTCACTTCTAAGATTCCGATTCCCTCCTGTGTCTTCAGTTCAGTTTCAAACGCAGTTTTCAGGCTCAATTACCGAGAAGATCGATACAGTCAAGAGATAACTCTTCTCTTTTCTACTAGCTTAAACTCAAATTATATTAAACCCTACTTATTTTTTATCAGAGCAATGACTCAAGCGAAGAAACGATACACCAAAGCAATCTCACGGCTGATCCTAGCCCGTCAGAAGCTACTACCGATAACGAAAACAAGCTTAATTCATCCGAGGATGCTTGGACAGACGTAAATCTCAATGAAGATGGGGACTCGATTTCTACTACTAATCCAAGAGAGGATCCCCGCAATATTCACAATATTGCTCACTCACGAGGTAGGTGGATTATCTCCAACAGATTTTCAAAGAATATTTTTCTTTTACTGCCTTCTAACATTCATATGCCCTTCTTTTACCCAGGAGACATTCCAGACAACGAAGGCAACGTCCTAGACCAGGAAATGCTGGCCAATACAGAACGCGGTGAAAAACCGACAGCAGAAATATCCGTAGTACGAGTACCGGACAGACTAGTAATGACGGCGACATCGGCAAGACCTGATGATCTCCCAATCAAGGGACTTGTAGATCATCTTCCAGTACCTACACCTTCACGAGAAGCATCGCTTACTCAAAAACTTGAAATGGCTTTGGGCTCGGTCTGCCCGCTCCTCAGAGAAATTATGGTCGATTTTGCCCCGTTCTTGTCTAAAACCCTCGTTGGCTCTCATGGACAAGAACTACTAATGGAAGGAAAAGGTTCGTGGGCCTTAATTACCAGTTAATTGAGCTGCTTTACCACTAGATTTTTGTCAAACTTGCATAGATTTAAATAAAACTTGGTAATTCTTATTGAGAGTAAAGAATACGCGTGTAAAATGGGTGATTTATGGCTGTAGAATCATTCCTAATTCATGTTATTCGGGTGAGAAGTTATGCTCAGTTTAATGTCACGAGGTATTCTTGTACAACGTCAGCATCTCCCATTAGTATGCAACTAATGTAAGTTGGATGTCTGGCCATAGTATATTGAGATTCAAAACATGCTACGAATGACAGTAAAAGTACATTAAGATGCACCCTTCTTCCAACACTGAACGAAGCTATAAACCAGTGTCTGTTCGACAAGTTCTATAAATTTAAATCCTCAATATAAATTTACTTCTCATTAGGATTGACAACTTTCAAGAACAGCAACTCAGTCGTTGAACTTGTCATGCTGCTGTGCTCCCAAGAGTGGCAAAATTCTTTGCAGAAACATGCTGGACTGGCATTCATCGAGCTTATCAATGAAGGACGGTGAGAAAATATTTTAATTAATGGTGAAAGATAATTTCACTGAATTTATCTGTGATACAAGAGACGCTCACCATCTCTGTTACATTCACATTTATATTTACAGATTGCTCTCCCATGCCATGAAGGATCACATAGTACGTGTTGCAAATGAGGCAGAATTCATCCTAAATAGGATGCGAGCTGATGATGTATTGAAGCATGCTGATTTTGAAGTAAGTATATTAAGTATTTTGCGTCCAGAATTACGAGAAATTTGATGTCTTTTATTTATTAGTATTTTATCACTTCCTGGAGCAATTAAAATTGTCAAATTATTAGATACGTGACTGGTTTACTTATATCAAGTAATAAAATTTTTTTGCTAAATTATCTCTTTCCCATGACATTTGTCAGGAAGTAGTTCTATTTTAATGTCTGCAATTCACCGCCTGACATGAATCCATCTAACATAAACCAACTTATGAAAAAAAACTAACAAAGTTTATTGATCTTTCAGTCACAGTGTGCTCAAACTTTGCTTGATCGTCGAGAAGAAGAACGAATGTGTGATCATCTGATCACAGCTGCAAGAAGACGAGATAATGTCATCGCCAGTCGAGTTCTTGAGAAAGTCCGTAATATACTTTCAAATAAACACGGCGCATGGGGCTACATGGATCCGATGGCAGCGAGGTTGGTGTAATAATGAATATATTGAAATCTCTTCCTCAAGTTTCTTAATATATGAGCGATTTTGTAAAAGCGAAATCAACCCCTAACTCATTTATGCATTTCTTAGAATGGCAGAATTCTGGAAACTTGATGCATGGGAGGATGATGCACGGAGGCGTAAACGCTTTGTGCATAATCCTCTGGGCTCTAGTCATCCAGAAGCAACTCTCAAGGCAGCTCTAGAGCACGGAGCACCAGAAGATGCAATTCTTCAAGCTAGAGAAGAGTTTCATGCTCATCTTGCTGCCTCTCGGGCTCATCAGCAACAAATTCCATCCGCAGATCTCATGGATGACAATGAATTACTCTCCGATGATAGAGATCTGGACAATGATCTAACTGGTGAGTTGATTCAATTCTACAAAGCAATGAATTGATATTATTGATATTAAGAGTAAAACGAATCTTCTGAATTGAAACTCCAACGAATTGGGATTAGAGTGATAATTATTTCTTGACTGTATGTAAATTAACAATTTGAACAATATTCAATGTCTCTTATTTATTCTTAGGTCCGGTGAACATCAGTACAAAAGGCAAACTGATCGCTCCAGGAATCGTCGCTCCTGGTATCATCTCTGTTACTTCTACAGAATTGTACTTCGAGGTGGACGAGGACGACGCGGAAATAAAGAAAATCGATACTGAGGTGAGTTTTTGCTGTTTATTAAATCATGTTTTTTATTTTCCGTTCTTTTATTCAAAATTCACAGTCGATACGTAATTTTTGACTTGATATAAAAAAAATTACTAATTTTCGTCAATTAGTCTCAAATTTCGAAGACATACGTTGCAAATCCAAGAATTTTGAATAATGGTTCAAAGTAAGGGACTGAACTATATTCAATCGTTTGAAATCTATATGATCTGTTAAAATACTGCGAATATAAGTTCCATAATGTAAATTGGTGGTAAAAATCATATGGTTTCAAAAAAAGAATGACAAATTATCTTTAGTTTATTTCAAATGAGAAAGACATGCGTTGCTTGCACTTATAGTGATATCATAAAAATTGTTTCCTCGTTTCGTGTTACATATTATTTGCATAACATAATCGTATACAGGTCTATTACACAGGGTGAGTGTTTCTAAAGTGTTGCAAGTGAATATCTAGAGAACGGTTTGAAGTATTGAAATCAAAAGAAATAATAATATACGCAAAATTAATGGCATAAAAGGGAGAATTGAAGTACCTCAGGGATATCAGATCATCGTAATTTTTTTTTAATAGTAATATAAATTGTTATTTGCTTGTAACACTCTAAAAAAAAAAAAAAACTCATCCCGTACGTATGTGAAATTGCGGCTTATTTCCAAAGCTGAATATATACGCTCAGTTATATCTATGTATAAGACAGCGTAGTTCTTACGACAGGTTCGATATACGTATGTATAATCTAGAAAATTAATTACTCACCTCGTTTTGAGCTCATTTAGATAATGTCTATTAGATACATTCGCAGCGACCTGTTGCCTCTAGTTAAGTTATCTAGTTGAAATACGGTCGCGGTATAATACCTATACTGATAACGCTATTTCCTCCAGGTCTGAACTAGCGACTTTATACTTAGAGCATGAATTTCTAATGTTACTTAAATAAAAAAGAAATAGATAAAATAAAATTAAAAAAATAAGCCGCCTGAATTACATCGTATCAAAAAATGAGGGAGATATTTATCTTCTGTTGAATAACGACAAGGTGGAAGAATTAAACGATCACGCATTCCATTTTTTATTTTATTTTTTTAAACTTTCTTCGATAAATTACCTAAGTTATATTCTTATAGAGTAGAATGAGGTAAAAAAAAAAAAAACTGTACGATTATTATAATGATCGTAAAAAATTGTGGTCTAATTAACTCCGAAGAAGACCGTTGACCCAGGTCAGTATTAGGTCTACAAAAAAAAAAATAAAAAAAAAAAAAAAACACATTTCTTTCAAGTTTGAGCATCGTATATTATACGTCTTCATTCAACTCTTCGTGTCTCTCCTATACCTATACCGCGCTGTAACGAACACCTCGTTAAAAGAAACGTCAAAAGTCAAGACCCGAAGAATGACTTTGCAATTGTGTTAAAACTTGACTATATCTTCCGATCTGCAGGTAGCTCGATTTCTTCATTACTCAATTCGTTCTTTTCGTATTCGTATATTCGAACCGATCAAATCCTCGATAAAAGAAAAAAAGAAAATTAAAAAAACTGTAAAATTTTGTTAAAAAAATGGAAATATTTGAACAAAGAGTAAATATACGTATAGCAATATTATTAACGGTGCATATGAGACTATACTTATATATAGGCTGCTGCCGGTCTCTGGTAGCTAAGTTCTATAACGAGGAATATTAATCACAGGACGAGAACGGAATTTGAATAAATGCGATCCATAAGTGATGAGACGTGGCAAAAGCTTCCACCGCGGTTTAACTCAGGCCCCGTGTTCTTGTCTATCAATATCTGTAATGAGAGAAGAAAGGAAATGGAACGAAAGGAAAGGAAAATAAAATAAGAGAAAAGGAAAGGAAAGGGTTTGAGGTAGATGAGATGAGTAAGGAAGCAAGGAAGGAAGTAAGGAAGAGTATAACTGGCCAAGGAGAATAGGAACTTCGTAGGATGTAACATATCGCGCAGGATACTTCTCGGGATCAAATATTATCATATATTGGCCGTAGATCTCAGGTTTGTTTAACTAGGGAATAAAACAAACAGAGGTGGGCCCCATGGGGCTGCAGCTCTTCAGGGTCAGCAATTATGAGCCCCCCGTAGGGCCCGATATCTACCTACTCGTCCTGTGCCTCTTTTTTTCCTTTTTTTCTTCGGCCTCTCTCTCTCCTTGATTCTCTGGTATATTATAATTCTTCAGATTCCTTCGAATGCGCTGATTTAGTGAATCAAAAATCGTCTAAATTCTCTACGCCGATAATTATGTTTGTTTTATCGTCAATCGCGGTCTTTGATCGAATGGACGGACATCAATTGGAATATTAATGAGTTTTGAAAAGGCGGTAAGAAGATAATAATAGAAGGGGGTATAAAATAATATATAGGCAGTACGTATTACCTACTGACGTTATGTTTAGACAGACACCGCCTGTTAAATAATTCTATCGGCATAATAATTCCTCATTAGAAATCAACCGCAATATATACAAATGATCGTGGGCTGTTTAAAACTTTCTATTAAGTATGTATGTATATATATGTTGTACTTGGAGGACTTGGAGTTTACAGGGAGGTGATCTATTGGAACCAGTATTGAAACTATATACCTATATATATATATACGAGGGAATATATCGGCGGCCAATTAATGAACGATGACGTAATGCTTGGGCTATAAACTCACAAAACAAAGAGAAAAAAATTTAATGAACAAAATTTAGTGGATATATTAAAGGCGAAAAGTAAGAAAAAGGAAGACGAAGATTTTGATTATTTTACGAGTATTTAAAGATCCGCGGATATTCTTGGATTGAAATAACGTTCAATATTTCTGTATTTAGTTATGATTTTTTTTTCGCGTTGTTAAAAATAAAATTATGGAGATAACGCGATGTATAAATCAATTTAAACAACCCGCACGAGGGCTGCGGGAAGGTAGTAGTTAAAGGTTCGCTTAAGTGATTGTAAGTCGACTAGAAGAACCGCGTCCTGTAGCATCTCGCGGTGGTCACCCCGCTGAGGTTTGACCGGTGGTTCTTGGGTCTTCCCTCTTCTCTCTACCGGCTTTTATAATGGCTTGGGTAAACGTATTTATCGTGATTTATCGTTTACACGATACTCTCCTCTTTACTCTTACGTTTCTCCTATATATACTCATATATAACTATATAGTATATATAAAACGATATATACGCGTGTGCGTACGTATTATATACTGCGTATAAACTCACCGCCAGCGGATAGACGGACGGGGCCTTACGGTACGGTCCGGGTCCGGTCCGATCCGGTACGGTTGATCGGTACCGTGCTTGAATTATTAATCGTTCTGCTATACAGTCCGAAAGATAAAGGCGGCATTCGATATGGTAAAATAAAAGTTTCACGCTCAAAGATCAAAAGATTGTTACATAGTTTCGAACTATTGTTTAGTTAGGTACTACGATCGCGTTATGAATGATTTTCATGGTTTCGAAACAGTGCCAGTGCCAGTGTTGTTGGTAACCGATTTTCCATACAAGTTAATTGAATGAATATAAATTCTGCGTGTATGCATATCGAGTTAAGAAATTTTTCTTTCATTAATTAAATACAATGACCAGGGAATTACTCAGATTCCCTGGGGATCGGGTAAGAGAGAGGCAGATCGGCATACCAGCCCACCCGCATTTACCTCTGAAACCTGTTGGCGCCCAAACCATATACCGAACAAAACCAAACCCAACTGTGCAGCGCGTATCTCTATGGACAGGCCATGAACCCCCGCTGAATATTGAAATAAACATTCTTTGATACTCGGACGGTTTTATTCGATTACAAAATTTTCGAAGTAATACAAAATCCAGACGATTTGGAAATGAATAAAAAAAAAAAAAAAATTCGCAAAATTTATCTTCTCCTCTACACAAAATCGATTTGGAATGATATAGAAAAATAAAATAACAGTATTTGAGGGACACTGTACACAGTAAATAATATAACTGACATACAAGGTACATATTCGTATAATTTAAACCGCCTTTCGCCGCTTATCACGGTCATACATATAATATATATATAGATATATACTATATGCATGTATGCATGATACCGGGGTGATGTATCGCCAGTGACGTTATAATAATGCGGCTATAATTACTCTGTCTGAAAGTCAGAGTTGGTTGGGTGTACGTAGGGTAGGTACTTATGTACTTACATCGATATAAGGTAGGAAGAGAACGGTTAAAATGCTGGTATTTTAAATGCCGTTGCACCTTGAGTAGGTATATAACAAGGTAATAGTATAATTGATGGTTTTATTGCGCCAATAAAATCAGCGAATCATAATATATTTCTAAGGACATTTCTTGGGTTGATTTATTTTCCTGATGAAATTAAGCGATGATGATTGAATATCAGATATGATCAATTATAATAACCGTAAGAGCGTGAAACCGCCTTAAACAAACCAGGGGCTAAATAATAATATGGTGTGGTTTTAACCCGAGGCAAAATATCGTCGAGCCGTGCTCAGCAAGTTGGAAGGCAACTATATGGCCAGTTAGTTTGGTAAACATCCATCAATCTATAAGCTCGAGAAAGAAAAGGAAAAAATAAAGGAACAGAAAAAGGAGAAGCAGAAGAAGAAGAAGAAGAAGAACAGAAATGGTTGGGGTAAATTCCCTGCAAGTTATAACAGGGGGCTCAAACCAGGCTCAACAACCGGGCTGGACCAGTAACGCTGATCACTGCTATTAGTTCAGGCATTGCTCCGGTGGTCTGCCAATCTTCGTGGCACTTTATCATATCGGTACCTCAACCCTCGCCCCTCAAATGCGGGGCAAAAGGTGCTACCATCGGATGGGGTTGCGATATAATTGCAAATTTTATATTCGAACTAAGTCCAGAAAAGCGCCGATTTACTTAGAGACTTTAAATCGTCGATCGGGCCCTTTAATTGTCCGTAAATAACGCGAGGAGCGTAAAAAATCGGCTGAATATTTTTTGGGCGCTTAAAAAACGATGAAAAATAAATTGACTAACGATTAACGAATCTCTCGGTTATACCGTACCGTATAATTGGTATATTTTTCCCTTTTCGCGCGAGGTGCCCGTCTCGAGTGAACCACCCATTATTAACTGTATCCAACAATTAGCCTGGTGAAAGAGGCGATGATAGATATGCTAGTAGTAGGCAACTGTCCAGCGTGGAGTCAACGCTGTCAGCAGCTGCGGCTTTGAGAGTTTGGAGTTTCTTGGGTACGTGTATATAGATTTTTTTTTCCTCCCTTTTTCTTATTCTTTTTTTTTTTTTTCTTCTTCGCTTCTCTTCGTATTTCGATCTCAGTTTCGAAGGGGCGAGTGTCGCACGGTCTTTTATGAGACACATTGGTCCTTATAGCTTTAGGAACGATCTTAAATAGCTCGTATCTATAGTTCGGGGCGCGCGCGACCAACGAATTCGTCTTTAAGTGTGGAACCACGTTAATGTTGAAGAGAACCAGCGGACCATCGAAGGCGGGGTCGACCGGTCGACCGGGCGACCGGCGAAGCAGGCGATCTACCGCGTGACGGATGGCGCCCACCTGTGGATTCATTCACTAATCTGTTCCCTAAGCAAACAACCCAAACACACCCCGTCATTACCGCTGACGGCATAAGTAGCACCCCTCCGTCTCCACCTTTACCGCATATTACTATATATTCTCGTATCTTTGCTATGGATACAATATTTATTACCGATATTCAAAAAAGAAATACAAATTTTTGCACATTTTTTATATTTCACTTTCATTCTTGACAAACTGAACGTCGAATGATATATTTAAGCCAATTATTTTAAGGGCTATAATTTTTCAATCCTAGATCATTAGACGATCTTTAATTCGAATGTTCACCAACTAAACTTCAATGAAATTTAATTTTTCGTACACCATTTTTCTTCCTTTTGAAAAAACGGAGCGAATTATATACTAGAGAGTCTTTCTATTGCTGATAGGAATGATTGTACACAATCGAGAACCGTGTGGGGTAGATATTTACCCCAGTATGGCGTTAGAGGGTTAAAAAAATCATACCCACGCTTTAGGGTTGAAAACTATCGGCTCATACCGATCCGATGTTAATGTTATGCTTTCAAACCTACTTTTATCGGGTAATGTTTATTTTGGGTAATAATTTCAATGGTGAATCGACTATCGTCATTTTTTTTTTTTGTGGTTTTGTATAATTTCTGTTCCTCATTTATCTTACGACGATCTTTATCCTATTGAACCTACGCAATCTTGATATGTTGACTATAACAATCTTTAGAGGATTTTTATACACGGTTTTAAAACCGCCTGCAGGGTAGTTCAAATACGTGTCAAAAGATCGTAAATTAAAGGTTCAGTCTCAGAATCTGAAATATATCTTGAACGATAATACACTCGCTCACGAACACGTTAAATTTCACCTACCTAAAGGTATTCAAGAGTTTGGGATCGATATAATAGGACCAAACTTTAACGCACAATATTTTGCATCGTATTATTATATATAGAAACGTGAAGATGAGAAATTAAAACTCGTTTTGAAATTAATTTTACACTCTATGCACGCGCATTTCGATGTCAGGTAGTCAAATATAAGTAGCTTCTATCCCTCTACTAGCTACAGACTGGATGAGAAACTTATACACCGACTCTTCACTCTGTAAACGCATAGCTCTAGTCTATAATTAAAGTATCCAGTCTCGGTAAGTTATTAGTCCGAAAGGCTCGCGGGCTTCGAAAGAATCAGGAGTCAAAAAGTCAGAACTTAGGACTGAGGATTGCGGCTAAGGACTAACGAAGAATCCTGTATTGCTCTGGTATCCGATGCAGTTTATGCGATTTGGTACAAAAATTAATTCTATTCTGTCTTTCTTCATCTTGAGAAAAAGAAAAAAAAAATACTGCTCCGGTAATTTATGCGATGTGTCCTTCGTGTATGTAGAAAGCAAAGGAAACAGAAAAAAAAGGAAATGTTAGGTCCTGATGCAGGGCAGTGCAGGTCGTGCGATTTCAGCAGATACCAAAACTCGAAAAACAGGTATATAGGGTACCTTACAGCTGAGAAACGAGAAAACTGCAGATCAGAGAATGAGATAGGCACTGAAAACGGGACTGACAACGACTGGACTCAAATATCCAAGCATGTTGTAGGTAGTAGGGACTGCTAGTTAAAACTATGCGCATCCCATAATTTAGCGATTATTTTGACAAGGGTATGATTTCCCGACAGGTTATTGGCCTTACGGGTTCCCCGTATAAAATATCGCTATTTAAATACCCACTTAGACCATCTATAATAAATACATACTTCAGGACTGGTCAGTTTAACGCGTGAAAAATGCTTATCCATATAGTTCTTACTCTTTTATATACATTTATACCCGTCAAAGATCTGATATATACATTACTTACCGAACCATATAGGTACTTTTCTTATCCGTTCAATTTAGCTTCTCGAAAAACCTAGTGAAAAATCGATAAAAATCGAGCCTCTTGTCTCATTCAAGAAAGTGCTGCGATAAACCGATTTAATAGATATACGTAAAGACGGATTTGGGACCATTTTTTTTTTCTCTTATTTTTTCTTTTTTTTTTTCCCCCAATTCATCGTATCGGTGGGACTAAATATAAGAGCAGTAAAGATTCTGGTCAAAGTATCTCGTGGTACAGGTTTATTTTCTGAGTGAGAGGAGCAACTGACGCACTTCTTATAGTTTGACCGAAGTCTCGTGGGAATGATTAACCGCTTGTTAAAGCCCACGAATTAGAGGGTGGACCTGGGAGGATATCCTAAGACCCATTTTTCCAAACAGCAATAAGTTTAGAGCGTCGTTTAGGGCCGAGTTTCATCTTACGCTTAACATTCCCATAGCTGATTCAGAAAGTGTCCAAATTATTTGTTTCAAATTTTCTTTAAATACTTTACGGGATTTTAATGCAACCGGAGATTTACGATTGACCAAAGCTCCATATTCCATCATTCGCGTTTTTATTATTCAACAAATTTAGTTTCGCATTCTTGATCAGAGAATTTCATCTAATTAAGATTCATTTAATCGTTTTATACCCCAGCCCCCAGCTATATCTGGTTAGTCATGATCGATGAGCATCCAGATTTATAGAAATAACTAAGTAAATTCTTTTCATTCCTATTCGTATCATCGTGAGTCGTGATATCATGCCATAAAAAAAGATATATGGGTATTTCTCAGATAACTGTGATTTTTAAAACTCAAATTTCTCTGAAATTAAAAATGTATTAAAACGCATGTTTCGGGTCTTCTTTTCCTCCACTTATACACAGAACTGAGCCTGTAATGTAGTTCTACTACAACTACAACAGAACAAAAACTATGACAATATTTGAGAATTTTAATTTATTTAAAAATTAAAAATAATAATTATCAATGAATAATGATAATAATATTAATTATAATATTAATAACATTATTAATAATAATATTGATATTAATATTATTATCAATATTTATTATTAATAATAATTAATTAATTTTGATTTTAATTTTTTTAATTTTTTTAATTTTTTTTTCAGTCTTGTCCGGCGCATTGGAGCCATTTTTAACCAAACTATAACAAATAAATATAACAATAAGTTAAAACATTGAGGAAAAAACAAATTAAAAAATTATTTTTCATTTTTGCCACGGTACTGACATCCACGGTACTGACATTTGGATTTATAATTGACCTAACTTCATAATGCGGATAGTTAAAATAATTTTCCAACATCATTTTGATGTTTCACGTGAAAGTAAATAGGAATTCAGTACAATTGATTCAAACATCATAATAATAGCCACAAATTTCAATACCATGGTACTGACATGTAATTTTATGACTTACCTTTTTGAAAACAAATCAAATTGGTTTAATCACATTTTTAAAACTCCCAAATAAACACACAGCTCCAAAGGATGCACAAATAATCCCTCTTTAGAATGCCACCAAATGGAGCCAATGAAACTAAATTAAGATAGCGATTAGGCGGCAAACATTTCAAATTTAAAAATTGAATAAAATTCCCGGACATAATTCAATGATGATTATTTTTCTTACCAATCAATATTTTTGTATAATTGTAATACAATTTGATGGAGTATACATCAGACTTAAGTTATGAGAGGTTAATTTTATATTACAAAACGAATATTGATAGAAATTTATACATTTAGTTTGAAAAATGAGAATCGGACATGCCACGGTACTGACATTTCCAGTATATTTTCGTAAGTTATAAATAATCCGAAACCACTTATGTTTCAATATATAATGTAGGTTGTAGAAAATGATCAGATTTATGATATTAATGACCACTTGATAAAAAAAAAATATGTTGGATGATACATAATATACTCGACATAAAAAATCACAGTTATCTGAGAAATACCCATATATATATCTGTCCATGTCTATTTTTGAGTTAAAATATAAACTTCCCTTCTATATTATAATCGCTCGAAGTTTCCTATTTTATTTCAAATCCCTAAGCGATTGACCCGCATTTTAGTTAATGACTTAGCTTAGGTTTCATACGTGAATATATATATATATATAAATATATACTCATAAAATAAATAAATAGGTGATACGTATGAATACATGTATACATGGATATATTTTGTTATAAAATCCACGTAAAGGTATGTGTTTATTCACGTATATATATTATGTACCTACGTGGTACGCGAGGGAGGTAAAATTAAGGAGAAGGAAAGGCTTGGCCCCCGGCTAGAGGCGCAACGGCCGTTGAGTTATGGCGCAGGTTAATTATACAAAACATTCAATTATGCCTCCCAACACACGCCACGAATACCTCAATGTGTGTGTCACGTAGAAATACGCGTTATAAACTATTGCGGTACTCGGTTAGAGAATTCAAATGAAACACGTCCTAAGAAGAGACCTCGATGGTCATTTTCCGCCAGCTAAAGGATCATTTGTAATAAAATTTGATTTCTTTTTTCATTATCTTTTTATTTTACAATTTTATGAATCTAACTAATCAAAGATAGCGTCACCAAAATTTTAACAATCGTCCTTCCGCCCCCTCCACCCCCCTGCCTTACCAATTCTCGTTTCTTTTTTTTTTTTTCTTTTTAACACGGGGGGCTCCATTTATCATTGGACAGATCCTTGGCGTGCCTAAAAGTTAAAACAAAGACCATGGGAGTTTTTGAGGAGGGTTTGTTCGATGAAGGGAGTTGCGAGTGGGGGGGCCGAAGCCCAACGGACCCAACGGACCCTGAGGAAGGCCCATAACGCAGAGATTTTACGTGGCGGCGCCGGCGCCCCCTGCGGCCTCAGACACCGGAGTCTGATGTATATATGTATATATATATATATATCTACTCCAGGCTTGGTCAAGCTATCTCTTCGGCTATCACTGGCGCCTCTAGAAGAGGTCGCGGACCAAGGACCCAGAATTCAGGATCCAGGATCAGTCGCACATTTTCGTCACGAGGTAGAGCAGCTGCGGTTTCTTTTTCTTCCTTTATTATTTTGATTACTAATTCTAGGCTCAGAGTAATTGGAGGAGATGTTTGAAAAGGGAAAGGAAGTATCACTTGGAAGTATTCAGGCGAAAAGATGTAGAGACACACTGGTGCATGAGGAGGTAGTAAACATGATATACAACCTCTGGGATCAGTTTTATCTGCGTATCTCTCCATGGCTCTAAAACCACGCGGTTATATTCATTGCTTTATAGGAGTTGTAAACGTGTCAAGTAATTAAAAAGCTTCCTTAGATCATTCGTGTACCAGAATGGGCGCGGTCGTATCATGTATTCATCATGGACACACTTACCGGCTAGTTTAACCAAAATTCTTTATAAGTAATTAACACGCGTTTACGGTTTTGGTATATATACTGCACTGATACAAATATGACCCAAAACCCATGGAAAACGCCATCTTGCTATAACACCAATCCCCTTGGATCAGGGAAGCGTGCGGTTATCGCAGCTGTTTCCCTTACACCCTTAACATTCACTTCTATACTTACACACGTATCCAAGCACCTGCGGACCAATAATGTTTCTAATTACCAATATCTTATATGTAAAATAAGAATCATGTGTGTCTATGTGTAGTTTTAGCCCGAAATATTAGTCATTTGAAAAATCGTACGAACTTTTAACTGTCATAGAATTTAATCTACCTGATTTTCTAACTGGTCGTAAAATCGGAGGCTACGGTATTATCAATTTATGTGCAGACGTGTATATATTAGAGTGGTCCTTATTTTGGTCATTTTTGAATTGAGATTTCTTCGCCCCCTAGGAGGGTTCCAAATAATTAAAAAAAAACATCCTCCAAATTTGAACTTTTTATTTCAATTTTAACACATGTCGCAAAGCTTCTGAAGTTTTACGTTTGATGAACATGGCATTTTCACTGACCTTTATTCAGAATTTTGGCGCATCGTCAATAAGTACGAAAAAAATCTAATTCCTGTAGGAATCTTTACAGAAAACCCGATATTATTTTATCAGATTTAGAGAAATTCAAAATTCAAAATGGCGGATCCAAAATAGCGGCTGTAAAACATAAAAAAAATTTAAATCCAGTCATGGGTCAACTTTGAATTTGGAATTTCTCTACATCTGATAAAATAACATCGGGTTTTTTGTAAAGATTCCTACAGGGATTAGATTTTTTTCGTACTTATTGACGGTGCGCCAAAATTCTGAATAAAGATCAGTGAAAATGCCATGTTCATCAAACGTAAAACTTCAAAGGCTTTGCGACATGTGTTAAAATTGAGATAAAAAGTTCAAATTTGGAGGATGTTTTTTTTTAATTATTTGGAACCCTCCTAGGGGGCGAAGAAATCTCAATTCAAAAATGACCAAAATAAGGACCACTCTAGTATATATATATATAGGTACCTCTCTTAATTTAATCTCTTTGATGACCCTGGAAGCTAGCCGATTTTATCTATTGCGGGAGAAAGATATACCTACCTACCTATCTACCTACCTACCTAACAGTCGTCTCAGTCTCGCGATGTCAACCGAAGAAGGGTATCGGCGTTGGTTAAGAAACAACTGGCTTGGGTAGATTAAAACAATGGTGAGAGTGAGATAACGACGGTCAGGACACGTGACAGGTCATCCCTAACCATTCCTGGCTAGCTGGCCGAACCGAACCTGACGCGATCGTAGTGAGTCCTTATGTATTGGTGGTAAGACATAGATATACAGTAAGGCATACCTAACAGGTAAAGAAAAAAAAAAATACAATACAACCGTATATGTGAACGAACCTGTGACTACTCGAAGGACTAAGGCTTAACGAAGAGTACTAATAAATAACGTAGCAACCAGTTGGGGTTTCCTTTTCCTTCGGTGGGCTGCAGCAGCACCAGCAGCAACAGCAACAGCAACAGCAACAGCAACAGCTTCGGTACCACGGAATTATATATACTTCTGTATCCAAGTTTTGAGACGCTCTACGTCCTGGGCACGAAGATGGATGTGAACCCAGGCGCCGCCGTCACCTGGCATTCTCGTCCTCGTACTCATCCTACTATCCTGCAGGTTTCCATAGTTTCTTCCTCTATTTGGATATGGCATGGACTCTCAACGTGGTATAGTAGTAACGACGATCGTACCTGGAGCTCGTCGGTATCCAAGACCATTTTATACTTATCTTCTTCCCCTATCTTTTTCACGCTTATTATACCTCGAGGAAAACAATATAGCTATACCTGACTACCTATCTTATACCTTCGGCTATGTTGGCTATGGAGGAACGGGGAAAGGCTAAGAAGTTCTGTCGCGCGAATAACGCGATCAAGTTACTCGCTCGGGAAGAGACAACTGCAGCACACTAACTCCTCAAGGAGAAAAATAAAAAAGAAAAAAAGAACTTATTTGAAGTGGGATTTTATCCGCTAGATAATACCTTTACAGCATGGTTACTTATTGTTAGGCGGTATTCTTGAAAGACCACAATAAGGTACCGCGACGCCCCCCTGATACTCTTGAGTTAGTTATTTTCCGCTGAATTTAACGGAGTTCTACTTAACCCTTGCATGACGGGTTTTTCACCGCAGAGAGTCATGTACCCAGAAATTGATTTTTTTTTTTATTTTTCTTCCTTTTTTTCTCTCTCTTCCGTTTGGGAGAATTTATGATGTGGTCTTGGAATCGAAACTGATGTGGTTTTGGAAGTGAAATTGATGTGCAGTTCAGGGCTTCTTGTCTTTTTTAGTTTAAGTCTATTGAACTTGAACCGTTTAATATAGAAACGGAAAAAGTATACTGACGAATGCCGTGAACCGATCTTCGACTCCTGCTCAGGAGTCTGGGGGCTGGGCGCCGCGACGGGCGTCCCGGCGGGTGGTCATTGTGTACCTTGGACCCCCGCGCTCTTCAGCCTTTCTTCCATTCTCCTCGATGGCAGTTCTCTCGTAACTCGTAAAGTCAAACGTTGACACTAACCGCGGGATGCCGCCTTCTTCTTCTTCTTCTTCTTCTTCTTTACCAGAAAACTTTCAAACAGCCTTTTCATCCGTTATTATGTCGTTATTATATCGTAGCCAAATACCAGTCTCTAATAAACCTACAACGACCTTCCGATACACCAGCTCATAGAAAGGATCTATACTTTTGATCATTCCTCACATATCCTGCTAATTTCAGCGACAATCTCTCTTCCGTTTTCTATTATCGCAAGAAACTGTTGCAGATCATGAAAAAAAGCTTTGTCAAATTTTATTCCGCGATCCTCAAAGCCGTAAAACGTCTGTTCATTTTACGACACTGTGTATACTTTTTCACCGTTGACATTAAGCGTTAATCATAGCTACAGTCTACCTTCTTCAACAAAAGCCAGGTGATACTTAACTCGCATAAATACCGCGAGAAGGATTCAGGCAAAAACTATTCGGCCATCGCCGAAGCCACCTTGTGATCGATGATTGTGATCAGCCTGTTTTTTTCTCATCAAACAGCGCCGGCGTTCATTCCATAAGAAGAAGAAGAAGAAGAGGAGGAAGAAGAAAAAAAAACTGCCTCACACTGGCCTCTAAATATCATCAGACGTCGATTACATCATAAATTTCACCAAAAAGGATAAAAAAAATAAATAAAAATAAAAATAAATCGGTTTGTCGTCCAGAGAAGTTGATTATCGCTTCGACATGTAGCTTCTTCACAGGTGGTAATCGAGTAATTCAATATGCAGCACGTGCCCAGAGACTTCGTGCGGTAGCCATAAGTAGAGACGACAGTTTGTGGTGGATTTTTATCCGAAAAAAAAAAAGAAAGAAAAGAATAGAAAAAAAGAAACAACAACAACAACAAAAATTGATAGGGAATAGGAAGATGTGGAATCGGATATATAAGACGAAGATTTTCGGTGGATAACCGAGCTGCAGCTTATGCTATATGTATATCGTATCCCTTCGTTAAATTAGTGGCTTTATGCGGGTACATTAGCCAATTTAACGACCTAATCAAAGAGTCTAAACTTCAGAGGAACCGCGTAGTCGACACCAACCTACTACCTACCGCCTCAGGGCGAAAATGAATTCACGGCTTAGTAAACGAGATCCCTCTTTTATCTTTACCGAATCACCCGCGGTATACTCTTCTTTCGTTGATATCATATCTGATCTTGAATAATCTTTTTTCTTCATGATCTCGGATGTAATGATCAGATCAGATCCGGGCTGATAACTGATCTATGAAAAAGATCGGGCTTCCCCTCTTCCCTTCTTCTTCTTCTTCTTCTTCTTCTTCTTCTTCTAAGACCTAGTGAATTCCAGAAGGGTGCTGAAAGCTCTTTTAACTATCGTTCTGGGTTTAGGTTCGGCGGTATGATCAAGGGTTCTACCACGCCCCGGTCCCGCCTTCTCTAATCATCGACTCATTACTCATTAGCACTAATGAGCCGCGCGCGCGCCATCCATATAGGTATAAAGTGGGATATAGCTGGGTGTAGAGATACGGTGTATTGTATACCAAAGTCGCTTACGTATACCGTGAGAATTTTGTAAGTTGATCATTTTTTATAGAAATTAGAAATCTAATGGATATATTTTGGTCAGGAATTACGATTCACTATTAAATATATGATAATCACGCGGTTGTACAGAGTTTCCTAGATAAATTTCTACTCGTTTATATAGGATCTTCCCATAAAACATGCCGTGACATTGTGCTCGTTGAAGCGATCACGTGTGACGACGAGTACTGCTGTTACTAGCGCGGAATAGTCCGTCGCGACGAACGCTAGGTCGCTACTGCATCCGTCACAGCCGTCGGTCCGTTAAATTGGCGCCACCTGCCACCCCAGTGATCCCAAAAACCCCTGACTCATCTTTTACCACCCGCACGAGAACAGAGACAGGGTATTTAATGCATTTATAATATGAATCCCAATGACCTATGACCCCCTTTCTTCTCCCTTGTTATTACAAATTGAGAGAATGGTGCTTTAGTTTTCTGTATAGTATTTGACGATCGATTTCGGTCTCGAATATGAAAATATAGTCTTGTTATCACCATAATATAATTTGGCAAAATTTACTCGATAAACTTACTTAATTACTTGATAATTGTATCCGTTAAGGCATTCATTAGAGAAACTCGCTGGTAAATAAATAAGGAATCATTACATTACATTAGTCTGGCCTTACGGTAGGGGAGAAAAGTCTGGTTTGGTTGGATGAATACAAGGACGGGGGTGGGTTGATGTACAAAATATAATGTGATTGTTTCCGAGCGAGCAGCTGGGTGGCAGGGGTTTTCCCTGGTCTTACTTTACTGGTGATGACTTCATCCCCTCAATCCAATACAGATTCAAGCTCAGTGTAGTGTGCAGATATCACCAAGCTTCTCCTCTCATGTATAAATGTATGTATACATACCCGAGGCAATGGACCACGGCGAAAAGCAAATGTGACATTTTTAGCCTTTGGATCTATAGGAAAGTAAAAGGAAAGAAAAGAGGAGGCTGCAGTGATCTCGAGAGGAAATGAGAAGTTTTCGTCTTTTCAATTTTGGTGAAAAATTCAATGACTGAATAGAAGGTTGATCAGCAAGAACAAAGCTTGCAGATAGGAACGTATAGATGTGAATATAGGTATATAATGCTTTGTCAAGAGTTGTTTGTACCCGCCGTTTTCTGCGTTATAATACCTAGGAGTTATTGTGCTACGGTATATAACCGGGGAAAGGATTACCAGAGAAATCCTTTAATGGCATTGTTGGCATTTGAATAACACGAAATATGATATGAGATCGGCTTGGAGAGACGTCGCAAGGGAGAGACGGAGACCATTCGGCTAGCTGGGGCTTCGGTTCAGGTATAGAGTTACCCTGTTCTGTTCTTTTCTGTTCTGTTCTGTTCTGTTCTGTTCCTGCGGATTAATTGTTGGCAGCTTGTTGATGCGGTGAGATATGTACAAAACCGACAATCCGTTTTTCCAGGAATACCTGATGCGCTTACATACCAACAAAAAATTAAAATAAAAAAAGACCAAAAATATCTGGCGAGTTGTAACCCAGCGGAAAATCGCGGTACATATAGAAAAAAAAATTACCCAAACTCGCATATAAAGAAATGTATTTATAAACCTAGTCTAAAATTATACGCTGTTGAAACTCGACGGTCTTTTCAGCCGATATAATAATTCTGAAATTTTTCTTTTTTCTCTGTTTCAGGTGAGTAAAATAGAACAACAACAAAAAAAAGAAAAACACAGTACTTTTTGGTTTTTTTTTTTGAGAGGAAGTATAGTGGATCGTTTGCTGAACATCACTGGTGAGTAAATAAACTATTATTATACTATAATCATGGCGAATGGTTGGAAGGCTTGGAATATTTCCTGAGTGAGTAGAGGAGGTATCATTTTTTGGATAGTGAAAAAAGAGAGAAAAAAAAAGAAAAAATAGGACGACGAAATCTTACTGCGGCTGTTGTCTTTGAAGTTACGAGTGTAAACAGCCGATATACTTAGCGGGTTTTAAAGTTAAGAGGGCGAGTGATACACTCTAGATAAAAATGGAGAAGTTTTTAGTAGCAAAAAAATAGGTAGGTAGGTACTGCACTGTGCCAGAAAGTAAAAGAAAGTAAGAAAGAAGAAAAAGGAAAAGAAAAAATGGGGAAAAATTTATACAAGTATCGCAGAGAGCTAGCTAGCTAGCTACTCGACCGAACGAGGGGTACGGAATCTCGTGTAGGATGCGGTGATAATTCAACCGAAAGGATGCATCCATCCTCTCTCCCTTCACTGTCTAACTCTCTCGCCCCTCTTCCCTCTATGTACTCTCGAATTCAAACCCAGAAATAGACCGATGTTTGGTGTGGACCGCGGCTATCCTCTCCTCTTGTGTCTCTACTTCTTCTTCTTCTTCTTCTTCTTCTTCTTCTTCTTCATCTTTATCCTCCTCCACCTAATTTTCTTCTAGTATATGTATAAGAGTTCCCACAGGCTTAGCTCAGCCCATGTCCCTCGGGAGCTGCCGTTTCCTCTCTCATTCCTGGAGCAGCTTCGTGCAGGCGAAAGACCGCACCATAAATCTCCGCGTAACGTTAGGGGTTGCTGGTGCGACGTTAGAGAGCAGAGAACCTAGGGGTAGAGTATAGAGGGTAGAGGGTTGAGGGTAGAGGGAGGAGATTACCCCGGAACTAATCAAATTTGGATTCGGATTAAAACAGAATCGCGAAGCACTCCGTGATGATCGGTGATCCACGAGTCACGCTTCCAGCTATGCAGTATCTCATGTGTGGGCGTCTGGACCCAGTACGTGTTACTATATATGGATGTTGATCAGGAGGGGGGTATCTCCGAGAAGTTCTTCGACCGAAAGTAACGCGTTGCGATGTAGGAAAAACACGCAGCTCAGAATTATTGTTCATATGATATTCTCAAATGGTTTTATAAAACCGAGAAATCTTCTCAAAAAAAAACAACAAAAAAACAAATGAAACGGATGAAGGAATATGAAACATGCGAATTTATACTCTCGCTAAAATTTGCACTCGATCTTGAAAGAGCCGGGTGGTAATACCGTTCTGTACAGGTTTTCTCCTGAATGAATCTTCCGCAGAACTTTCAGGGCATAAAGTTAGCGATGTAAATGTTTTACTCTTGGCGAAGTTATCTTTGGCAAGTAGAAATCTATCATTCAGGATCTCAGTCCCGAGTTTATACACACATTAGTCGCATATTGCTGTTACTGTACGAGTGCCAACAATCAACAAATCGTTTACCCGAAGATATAATTTCGCTTTGCAGAAACGGAAGATATATACCTACAATAATATGCCGTGATTCAAATGATCACACACGTGGCTGTATAATCTCACCTTTTTTTATTTTCAACGATAGTTAATATTACGCAAACTTGTGACCGACAACGAACAATTAATAAATTGAAGTTGACTTGAAATTTGAGACAGATATTTAACCCGTACTTTAAAACGGCGTAGTAAATCCCCCGAGGGGATGTCGCGATGCTCCCTAGTTCAATTTTCTTCTCCTCTAATATACAGGAAGGGTTGATGCTCTTCAAAAAATTTATTATTAATAACTTAATCGTCCTTTTAATTACTCCATAAATTCTAATCTCAATCCGAAGCACTTGACTGCTCGTTTCAGGTCTTGGGCGAAGTAGGTAAAGCGAGGTCATCTATTCTCTATATTTTTTTCTTTACTGCAAATTTTGAAACATCCAAGTTAGTGAGATATTCTACTCCCTTATTCAATTGAAATATTTCCTACTTCCTCTACACGCCATCCAATTTTTCTTACCAGACATTTTATCGAATAGGCTGGCAGGGTCTCCGAGGAACTTTGAACCATTTATATCAATTTCAAAGAACTTACTGCCTACGTTCCAACCCTCACGATTCCACCCTCTCTCTCTCTCTGTCTCTCTCTTTCTCTCTAAGCTCATGAAATATTTCATTTCTAAAAAAGCAACGCAATTTACGTAATTAGACATTCTTATAAAGTTTCGCAGCAGGCTATCGCATGAGACTTGTCATCGCCTATTCAGGTAAGTGCCTATCATGTACTAACTCATTAATTTCTAAATTTTCTTTCAGCTGTATAGTATTTACTTGTATAAATCACATTCCGAATAGGAAAAGAAAAGAAAAACAATTCTTGAATAATATAAGCATATATAGTTATTCCGTGGTGCATTTATGCATTGCCTTTATATCACCGCAGTAGATTTATTCATCTGTAACCACCAACCGGTAGAAACTCGATACTCAATGCGCAAGGTGCAGGTTTACAGAACCGATATTTATCGTTAAAGTTAAACCCCGTTCAAACATCATAGTGTCAGTTTTTGATCTGAAACTGATATTAGCATGAATAACTAAATTGCGATGTATACGTTGAAAGATTATAAATAAAAGTTCTGTTTATCACGTATCGATTCGTCCGATCCGAGTCTTTATTCTATGCAAAAACTAGGCAACTTTATCCGAGATTTATTATTGGCAATTTAGAAACTTGACGATTATGCGAACCATCTAATCGATCTACGCGATATTCAAATACACTTATTTTATCCCTGATAAATTTCACTATTATACTTAATGCACGGTTGTGTATAGCCAGTGATAAAAACGAGAATTGAACATGTTACGATACTGTAGTATTGATCTGACCAGAGATTTTAACCCGACTTCAAACTATTCTTGAAATAGATTGAGCGGAACCGCGAATATTATTCAGACGATTATACATATATTTGTTCTAAAATTGAATCGAGCATTCGAAAAGGCCAGGAGAATAGTTCAAAAACACCGAATGATAAAAAAAAATTGACTCTTCAAACTTCGAGACATTATTTGAGCCCAGAATATCAGTAGACGTGTGATGTTCGCAATCAGCTCGGCGGTGTTAGGGCAGAGTAGTTTTTTTTTTTTTTTTTTTTAACAGGGGTAGAAAGTGAAAGAACGTTTCTAACCGATGAGAGAAAAACCAGATCACCGGATGCCCTTCGATATATAAGCCCATATCCTGACACCCGATTCTCGGCTCGGTTCTTATTGCCGAACTATAGGGCAGCTCTGTCGTCGCCGTTCTTTATCTACTTCCCTTATCCTTAAATACTGCACTCATTTTGAATACCCGACAAACATATACCGCCGCTATTAATTGCCTTTTAAAGATAAGACGCTATCGTATCGTATCGTAGGTATAATTACTGTGGAATTAAAGACGCGATGAAATTAGGGAACCAGACATTGGAATACATGTTACCTATACGCTAGGATATAGTCTTGACGTATTTTATAAGCCTTCCAATATGCATATTAATGAACCGTACTAGTGCAATGACCTAAACATCAGTCTCATCGTGATCCTCTTAAGTGGTTTTGCTCATAAAATTTTACCTACCTAAAATGCTTGGCGATCATAGAACCCGCATACCACCCTTGACTCCAATGGTTTAAGTGGTGGTAAGTGGGGCTGGAGTACCGCTTAAAGGGAGGAAATCGCACATGGGGTTCTATGGGAGATAAATAATGAATAAAGAAGCGAATAAAAAATGGCCAAATGTCGCCTTGGAGACAAAAATTGTTGAATATATAAGGCGATTTTTTTTTTTAGTTCTTATAAAATCGTATCTTGCGTGTTAGCGAAACTCTCAATTCGAGTTATATACTGCGGGCCCTAAGACCCTCTGGCGAAGGGAGATGGACCAACTACCAATTACGCGAACCCGTTTGATCCGGGAATCTTATATGTAACCATGAAGTCCTACGGCCGTGGGCTGCTGCTGCAATCGTTGCAGGGAAGAAGACTTGATAATAAGAGCTCACCAGGTCAATTAGAATAACGACCATACCGGTCTTCGTACCTATACCTACCTTTCTACCTACTCAAGCCAAGAGATTAAAACTGCTTCATAGATTTAAAACGAAGCGTGGAATTGCGATCGCGAATTAAAATCGCACACTGCGCTTTCATACTAGGTAGATTTAAATTTATTTACATGCGTGATAATTATAATACTTCATACCAGTTTATTTAATTACCTTTATACAGTGGTGAGAAAAATGTAAATCTATATAGGTATATTATATTTCGCAGAATTGAAAATAAACGGGAAAGTGGACAAACGGCGGTGGTCGTTGTCGTTGTCGTTGCTTTGAGTCGCAGATATACCTTTGCAGACTACCTACCTACCTATCTACCTACCTACCTACCTACCTACCTTCGTTTCTACAGTGGTATATGTAAATTATGGGACCAGTTCTTTCTACGGCAATCTTATGGGCTATAAGGTTCCTTTATCCTTAGATCAGGGCGGACCATTCGGGATATCAGGGTCCTTTCCAGTTTAGCGGCGCCATAGATTATCTTGGTCACGAAACAAAGAAGGAATCCGCGAAAACAAACATTGTAATTGGTGAGTTGAATATGTGGGGGGCTTAGGGTCCTTCGGGGTCCGATTCTCGGCCTTACTTCACCACACCACACCACACCTCGTCTCACCTTAACTCACCTCATCCTGTAGCAACGGGACGCTATAAAACCGGGCAGATAAAGCCGCAAAGTTTATGCGAAGTTGGGGCCTGGTGGGCCCCGCGTGTCTACGTCGAGAACGCAATAAGACAAAAGAAAATCGCGACACGAGCCTCGGAATTTTTCGCCAACTCTTATCGCTTACCAAGGTCCTCATTAAGGACCTCCACCTATTACTAAGAAACGAGCTTCATCCCCACTACACATTTTACCTTTCTTTTGTCATCGCGATTAAAAATCGTGACTCGATTTTTTTGTTTCTATTTTATCAAAATTTCGCGTGATCTCATAGCTTCGTTCCGTCTTTTTTTTCTTCTTCTTCTTCTCATTTGAAAGAACGAAAAATCTCACTTCTGTATGAAGACGGTCATTTTTGTCCCACGCCTCGGTTTATTCAAATTTGATATTTTATTTTTTTGCTTTAGCTAACGTTAGGATATTTGAATAAGCGATACAAGTTTTGACCATTTGTTTTTTTTATTTTACGCTTCTTAATGTTTCTCGTTTTTGTGCTTTTTTTCTCTCTCTCTCTCTCTCTCTTTTTCTCTCTTCTCCCGCACTTTTTGCGATCCAGCTCGCATAAAGTCACACCATAAGACCAATTAGTATCCCGCTGCACCGACTCCGCCCTGTACTTAAAATATCCGTGGCAGTTATAGACAGCTTTTTTTTTTCTCTTGTTCCATTTTTTTTTTCTGTTTTTTTTCTTATTTATTTCTAAACAGTTTTACACGAATAGGATAAAGGCTGGCTTGTAATTCGAAATTACTGGATATCATCCTTAAACAAACACCCTTTTATTCCAGCCAATTTTCAGCCTGATTACTACCCACGTTTCCTCTTCAACTTGTCATGTCTACAATGCACTTTATATACACCTAATTTTCTCATTTACAACACGTATACTCTTAGACACGTGTTTTATTCCTACGTAATATTACTAAACAAGCCTACGTATCCTTTACCTATATATCCAAAGAAAATAAAACATTCTGTATAATACCTGTATTACCGTTTATTGCACGCAGCTGCATATATATGCATCCCGTATGTATTCGTTGAAAAATTATTATCGCAAAACAGCTTTCACCTTTTGTGATAATTTATACCATATAGAAAAAAATAAAGGGACATACTATATACATTTTGTATCGTATATATTGATGTCAGTCACGCTGCTATGCTATTTAATTTTTTTGCGTAATTTTGGAGTAATTATTTTTCAATATATGTTACATACGTTCTGGGATATTGGTATAGGTATACTAACAGAAGCTACTACTAAAGTAAAACCAATAACTACCCCTTCAGTTTGCTAACAGTTTCGTTGTAGATAGATCAATATATTGTCTCGCGTGTTTCGTAAAAGTACACAACCCCCCCATGAAAGCAAAACTTCCGTCAAGTATAATAACTTCACAGGTGAAACGGTTGTCTTTCTAATCACGGAATAAGATGGTCATTGATTTCGGGTTACCAGGTTTACTAAATGTGTTTATATAACGAGTAATTTAAGAATCACAAATAGAAAGAAAAAAAATTAAACAAAAAATGTATAAATTACGTTAAAAGCATTGCAGATAAGAGATTGATCCGTAGTTTTAAATATTGAGTAAAGTGCTATGTAATGTGACTATAAATCAGCGCGAACCTTAATTAAACATGAGCAATTATCGGCAACGGCGAATAAAGTGGACTAGAAAAAAATATATATAAAAAAAAAAAGAAACAAGGAGAAGATCTCAAACGAGTAACATCGTTTTGCACTTTACCATTCACGTATATTATTAGGTATAAAATATAAAATTTAACTCGTAAAATGAAGAGAAAATTTTGTCGATATTTAGAGAGTTGGTATTTCGCATACATAGGTACATATGAAACGAAAATTAATTTAGCGGTTCATCTATTTTAGATAACGCGAGCAATTTGAAAAAAAAAAAAAAGAATAAAATCGAGGAAGAAGAAGAGAGCAAAGAAGCAATCGGTTAAAAAATCAAAAAGAAAAAAGATATAAAAATTAAAATTGTATATGATGGTAGGTACTCTGTATACTATAAGCCTGGCGAGTAGAGTCGCCTATTGAAATCACCGACGGTAACATTTCGTAAAACGCGCCTCAGCTCACTTCCGTCCGATTTATATTACCTCCCACGTAGGTATATTATATCTAGAACCTAAGCCTACATATGCATGTAGTAATGATAAAGTAGCAATTATATCATATCATAGGACGTACACCTTTTTTCTGGTTTTTTTATTTTATTTTTTTTCCATATTATCTACTTACCTGCCTATCTAACGCACCATTGCAGTTGCGATATGTCTTTAGAGACTGCAAGAAATAAGATAGAGTTTTTGGTATACGCGATACCAGTTTTGAAATAGGAATACGACTTGAAACAATATCGTATAATAATTAGCCAATAAATTTTTGCGATTTTCGATAAACATTATATTCCGTGAAAACGTTCGGAATCTTCAAATATTTGATAGATTCGATTTCGTATGGGAATAATCTTGTATTTCAACATGTATCTAACGATTTACGCGTTATCCATGAATTTGATCAATTTGCGTCAATTCAGGTTTTAGCATATAGAAATTTGTCGTTTTGTCGTTTTTTCTTCTTCTTTTAAAATCTTTATTGCTATTTGTAGCACAAAATTTAACATAGGAGATAAAAAAATCTGGCTGATTTATAAGGATGAATTAGTTATAGGTAAATTATTATCATGTTTGGATGTATATAAGGACAATATATAATCATGAAGTATATAACGCGGTTATAATTTTCATATAAATATTACTATATATATTTTGCATATTGTTTTACAGATCAATAAATATCTTTATGTGTAATAATAATAATAATAATATATACAAAGCGATACGCGATTGCAGATTTGTTATTTCTTAGGTATATATGTATATATATATTTATTTATTTATATATACATATACATATATTGATAGGTATATGTATATAATAAATATATATAGACATTTATGTACGTATTGGTACATATAATTATAAACAGTTTCGTACGACACTCACTGGTCTAACGTTTTCGTTCACACAATTCTTCGCGGATTATATAGGAATTGGAAAAAGATGAAACCTAGAGTGCAGAAATTTATACACGACTTATTATATGGCACGAAATGTCATACACGGACACACAATAATCACATAATATCGTCGTTAACCTCCTTGGATACGAAATGACGACACTATAATATCATTAATAATTATTGATTTAATTAATTTACTACAATTTTTCGAGGGCACGGCTATTCGTTAGAAGTTCTCTCGTTAGTCTCCATACTTGTTTAGCAGCGTTTTCCAAACCGCTTGGTGATTTACCTTTGAAAAGATCCAAATTAGGTAAAAAATAGTGAGGACAACGTCGACACTGAAGACACGATATTAGCTGAAGAAATATCCCGTTTATTCTATCTCCGAGACAAGCTTCGTCCCATTCGGCCTCGTGAGGATGTTTCTCGCACTCGTAAAGTAAAAGTGTCTTCATGTGATAACTGGTCACAGGATTACCGGGAAGATCGAGATGCCGGTCACGCAAAGTCTTCAAAATGCTAAGACACCGTCTTCGGCTCGCACCCTGAAGCAGTCGATTTTCAGCATCGATGAAAGACAAAGCCCAGGCGTCTCCTTCCATTGCCGATTGTTTCCCTTGCAACCCTATGCACTCCTTAGACAACATATCGAAACCCTCGGCCTTAACTTCTGCTACGATGTTCGGATGAGGCCAAGGGATGTGAGGAATTGGCCAATGCGATGCAGATCTTGGCCAAAGACCGGCGCATTTAAATGCCGGTGTTATTTGCACCACGTATCGTTCACGTATACGAAGTTTAACTTCCGTTGTATCGGCTATCATTTTCACCGAATCTCTATAGGCGCATTTGTCGCAGGCCTGAGCAACGAGAGTTTGAAAACGGGACCGGATCTTCCTGGCCGACAGGTAGCCGGAAGCTGTGATAAATTCTACCCATAATGACATGGAACGTTTTCGACCGTCGCTTAACTTAAGGACTGCACATCCGGGCAATGTTCCATCGTCGACAAAGTTCAATACTCCCATCTGGTTTAGGTATATTACAATCTCAAATTCCGTCGGTGATATCACGTCGAGACCGTCGAAACGACCATTATAATCCGTCAGGGATGATATGAAACGCGGTTCCTGTACCTCGACTTCTTTTAAAACGTCCTGCACCACCCTACACACTTCTTGTATCGTCTTTGTCACCTGACTCTTACGCGTCATCACTCTCTCACCGAAGTACTTGTTTATTTGGTACACCATCTTCGATTGGGCCGCCAACATATCCGGCGGAACCAACATCCTCACTGTAGCTAGGGTTTGCTTTTTAGCTTTAGATTTTGAGCTTTCCTAGAATTATTAGTCCTTTTTCGATGATCAGGACTATCTGGACCGCATCCTCTTCTCCGTTTTTCTTCTGTTTCTTCGTGATTTCTTGAAATTTTCTTTATCCTCTGGTTCCTTTATACGAATATCCGGATTATATTTTTTGGAGTACGGAACTCCTCGCCGCGTCGGCTACGGCGATAGCCACGACGACGACGACGACGGACCCGCGCGGTCTTTTGGTACCGGAAAATAGACGTCTTCTACGCTGGAGCAGAATGAGGACTGCGCTGGCCACCTCTTCGTTCGTTACCTCGACCTCATCCGGAGGGACGAGAGGCAGGTGATCCAAAGAACCGGCGTCCCTACTCGACGCCAACACGCCGCCAATCCTCGACGTCGAGCTTTGCCTCGACGCCCATCGGCGACGCCTACTATAATCGATCCAAACTCCTGGATGAGTGGATAAAACTTCCGCTCCGTTCCCAGATTTTATACATTTCGAAGGATACCCGTGACACGCGTCTTGTTTTACGGGGAAAACGAGAAAAAATCAAGAATTTACTCGAATTTGTTCGATTTATACAGGGTGTACTAGAACTAAGTGCAATAAATAATAGGATTGATAGAGGGGATCGAGCTGAGTAAAATGACCTCAAGAACACCTGGTATCCGAATACGCGTTCGCGAGATACGATCGTTTAAAAAAAATCGCGTTGTACGCCGGCATGTAGGCAACCGTGGACACAGCAGACAGTTAGCAGTTTCTTTTGATAAGTGCGCTCAGCGTCTGATGCGAGTCGTAACACTTTTGAATACGAAAATTCAAACAAGAACAAAAAAAATCGAGCCCGCTTATCAAAAAACTGCTAACTGCCTGCTGTGTCCACGGTTGCCTACATGCCAACGCCCAACGCGATTTTTCTACCGGTCGTATCTCGCGAACGCGGATTCAGAGACTACATGTTCTTTAGCTCAATCTACTCAGCTTGACTCCCTCTATTACCTCTATCATTTATTGCACTTCGTTTTGGAACACCCTGTATATCGATCAGTTCGTTTATCGGAATGATAGGAAATAATGATATTCAACGTTTACCTAAATCTATTGAAGTACTATTAATTTCGGTCTGTGAAAGCATCCTTTATCGTCATGAACAGATATCTCGATGAATATCGAACTTTTTTTTGAAAAAAAACAAAAAAAAAAAAAAAACAACTTTATCAACGTCTCTTATCTACGATGTCCCTAATTTGTAAATCCCTGACTAACATATTCAGGCCCTCGTTACTGACTTTATGTTTATTATGGAGTAATAAACCTGCCCGGAGTCTGATGTACCGCAGAAGATGGGTCAGTCGATGTGTCTGTTAACGCGTCGGAGAAAAAAATAACAAAGGAATGAAAAAAAGGAAGAAACATATTGAGAAAGGGAAGAAAACTGCTCGGTACTTCTTGCAGAATTTCCAACGTTTATCAATTTTTTTCGAAACCGCAATAACCGATTTCGAAAGAAATCTGCGAGCTTGATACAAGCAGCATAAGGATAAAGATAGAAATTTTGGGAAAGGATCTATAGCTGGGATCCGCAGGATAGCTGATAAATGAGAACAAATAAATTGTTTGAGTTATGGGTTGAAATATTGAAATACGAAAGGTGGAACCTGTCCACATCTTAGAGTTAGATAACTACGTTGGATAGGAATCTTTAATTCAGATGTAACCGACACTCGGGCGGATAATTATCAGTACCAATTAAGCCTCTTTGAGACTAGGAGAAACTAGGTAATAACTAACAGCTACCGTAGTAATACAGAAGGAGACCTAGACGTGCGTCCCTGTTTACAAGAATTTTTACTACCTTTTCCGTGAAAGCTCACATTCAAACGTCACTCTTGATATTAGATTGAAATTAAATTGTGCTAAGGCAGTGAGAGAAGGGTTTAGAAAGAGAAAATTTGATTTTTTTTTTTATTCTGCTAAAGATATGAGATAAGAATAATGATATACCATTTTTGAAATTGGTATGAGAACTGGAAAGTACGTGATACGAACAAACAAGTCGTGTATAAAAATTCTTTTAAAATAGTATTAATTCACTGATGAGATATGAAAGAATTTAACATCAATCTTTGGTGAAACGTTAGTAAAAACTTTGACGTTTAGATGTCAACGTGTAAAAGCAGCTATTTTATTGGCATTATGTATCATCGTGTTATACTAATGTGTGAAAAATGTTAATTCAAAAAAATTAATTGATCGATTGAAAAACCCTAATTTCTGTATCGAATTGCGTACATGTGTACGATAAATGTATTAGTCGTGTTTATCAGCGAAATATGTTGCTCGATTTTCACATTAATATATTCATTAGTTAAATGTGAATTTTAAAAAGGTTCTTTATACAAGATTTAAACTTCGAGAGTAATTTAACGCGGCTGTAATATATAATAACGATGACCCGCTTCGGATATGTTGAAATTTTTTTGTTGTTGTTGTTTTTTTTTTTTTTTTTTTATATTTATTTTTATTATTCATAAAGCAGATGCGTCGAAAGTAGTGTTAATCTTGTTTTTTTTTTTTTTTCTTTTTCACGGTATTTTTATTTCTGATCATTTGGACGTTTTTTTTTTCTTTTTTTTTTTTTCTGTTTTCTGTTTTATTCTATCCGTTTTTTTCTTTACCTCGTACAAGGAAGTAATCACCTCCTAATTAATAGCTGAATAATATAACTCGCTTATCAGATTATATCCGCGCTTTATAGATATCTGTAAAATTCTTATCTAAAAACTATTATGTATTCAAGTTTATTTGACGGCGTTTAATTAAGCTCAATAAATTTCAACCGGATTTTTATATAAAAATTCAATATATTTTTTATCGTATATAAACCTAATACACCTGTATATTATAATAATTCGAGGGGGAACAAAATTTTATTTTAATTTTTTTTTATCAGAGAATTCAATTTTCGGGAGAATTAAAATAAAAACTGAATTTATTTATTTACAATTTTATTTATTTCCGCAATATAAATCTCTAATTAACAAATAAATATTTCTTATAAATAATACAATATTATTATACAGAGGGAAAAAAATAAAAAATAATAAAAAATCTATTTACAGTCAACAATCTACAACCGTGAATAAAAAAAAAGGATATTTAAATATTATATCTATATATTTTTATATACACGATATCATAAGGGGGTGCGGTTTTTTTCTCGATTTTCACCATCATCTCGATCTCTTATAATACCGCGTACACCCCTATATAAAATCGTGTCATCAACTATGAATAATAATAATAATAATAATTGATAAGAAATCACATTGCGCTTCATCTATATAATATACGCTGTAAAAATTGATGGAATAATTTTTTATTATATAGACATAATTGTAGTGTCTTTATATATGTATGTATGGCTATTGATATAAAATAGTAGGGTATTGGAATAAAGAATTATCGGCAGTATGGGATGGGCAAGATGTAGTACGTGTGCATGAATAAATCGAACTTTATGATCTCGACGAACTTATGCAGTTATTATTTGCAAGCAAACGCAAATACGTTTTATCATATAAGCGTTATAAGCAATATTATATATATGGTAGATATATTATGGCGATTTATGGATTTTCTCTTATCCTGTAAAATGAACTAAAGTTTTTCGAGAGCGCGACTGTTGGTCAAAAGCTCTCTTGTAAGTCTCCATACTTGTTTAGCAGCGTTTTCCAAACCGCTTGGTGATTTTCCTTTAAACAGATCAAGATTTGGAAGAAAGTAATGAGGGCATCTTCGGCATTGAAGGCATGAAATAAGCTGCAAAAATATTCCGTTTATACGATCTCCGAGACAGCTTTCGTCCCACTCGGTCTCTAGGGGATGTTTTTCACACTCGTATAGAAGAAGAGTTTTGGTGTGATAACTGGTAACAGGATTACCAGGAAGATCCAAATGACGGTCGCGAAGAGTTTTCAAAATGCTAAGACATCGCCGACGGCATCCACCCTGAAGCAGTCTGGTTTCTGCTTCGGTAAAAGACAGAACCCAGGCGTCGCCTTCCATCGCTGACTGTTTTCCCTGCATCGCTACGCTCTCCTTAGACAGAAGATCGAAACCCTCGGTCTTAACTTCTGCTACGTGGTTCGGATGAGGCCAAGGGATGTGAGGAATTGGCCAATGCGCTGCAGATCTTGGCCAAACACCGGAGCATTTAAATGCCGGTGTTATTTGCACCACGTATCGTTCACGTATACGAAGTTTAACTTCCGTTGTATCGGCTATCATTTTCACCGAATCTCTATAGGCGCATTTGTCGCAGGCCTGAGCAACGAGAGTTTGAAAACGGGACCGGATCTTCCTAGCCGACAGGTAGCCGGAAGCTGTGATAAATTCTACCCACAATGACATGGAACGTTTTCGACCGTCGCTTAACTTAAGGACTGCACATCCGGGCAGTGTTCCATCGTCGACAAAGTTGAATACTCCCATCTGGTTAAGGTATAATACAACTTCAAATTCACCCGGTGATATCACCTCGAGTCCTTCGTATCGACCGTTACATTCGGTAAGGGATGAAATGAACCGCGGCTCCTGTACCTCGACCTCTTTTAACACGTCCTGCACCACCTTGCAGACCTCGCGTATCGTCTTTTGGATCTGTCCCATTCTCGCCTGCACCCGTTCTCCGTAGTACTTGTTTATCTGATAGAGCATTTTCGATTGCGCCGCCATCATATCCTGCGGTACCAACATATCGGTTCCCCCTTCGATACTAGTTTATACCCTTGTTAATTAATTATACTCCTGATGTATTTGAGCTTATTCTCATTTTTTGTTTCATCGAAATCATCGCCAGTTAAGGTTTTCTATTCAGCCTTAAAGTCCCAGGCTGATTATATTGCAGTTATCATCAGTTTATCAGGATTTTTAAGATACGTCATATACATGTCACCGCGAGGAGGGTTAATATCTCAACAATTAGTATATCAAACTCGCGTTTACGACCTGGATACCGATACCCGCGAACGGACGATCACTGAGTCAGTCTGGCAGGTGCGCTGTCGCGAGATACTTCGCTGGTTAGCTGTATGGGGGAGAGGATTCAAGTCCACCGCGCCGACGTGGGGAGGAAAAACTTATACCGCGACGGAAACGCCTCTCGACGCTTTAGCGTCGCGAGTATGCGCGGAACTTTGCCACGCCCACGGACGCTTATATTTTTTTTTTTTTTTTTTTTTTACGATATTATACTACAGCTATTAAGTTAGGGTACTGCATCTGTCAACCTAAGATACAAAAACAACTCTCAACCTGTACCGAAACTCGTTCGAAACGTTATCTCCAACGGTTTTCAAAATCTCATTTTTTTCGATCATATTCCGCGTTTGGCACTTCGCAGGACTTCGCATTTCCCAATAATTCAATCTCCACGATCAGTTTACCCCCGTTTTTCTTATTTTTCGTCGATTTCAACCGATCGCTAAGATAGTATCGGTCTTCGCGGTAATACTACCCCCCTAAATGATCCCGGACCAACAGAAATCGAACAAATAACATTTACGAAACTGATTTCAAAGGCTCCGCTCTGTGAAGCGAACCGTGAAATTATCCTTTGAAATTTTTCTACACGGTACAGTTTGGTACATTAGAGATTTAGTGCGCACGAAGGTATATCAGCATCATGGTAATAGTCGCTTGGATCTTTTTTATTTTTTTTTATTTCTATATAATAAATTAGAACGCGAAGCTTCTCAGATTTCATTCCGAATATTACCTCACCTTAATATATATATATATATATATATATATAAAAGTACGTTGACGATTATATCTTTTGGAATGCAGTATATGTACGAGGCGGTTGTTACATTCTCAGAAACTTAGCTGGCCCTAGCTGCCCTCTTGGTATTAGAAGAATTTCTATTCACGTTTTTTCTTTTTTTCTTCCACATTCAACGAATAATTTCAAAGTTTTTATAATATTATACCAGGAAATATTTTCGTGCATCTATACAATTCCTATATCATCATTAATTAAAGTTATATTTAACGACGATTAGATTTATTAGATTTTTTGGAAAAAATTTTACACCCGTAATACGCTAATAGTTGACATAAATTTTTTAAACTCTCATTATATTATTATCGTATAATAATTGTATATGAATATATTTAGGTATAATATATAATCGTATATATAATTTGTGTGGATATCGTAAACCCCGTGAAACATGTCGATTATTTGATCACGCAAGATTAGGAAGCCGCGTATCCGCATAAATAAATTAACAACTCGTAGTTATTCGGTACATGTGACGCGATCACTATTTAAAGATATGCAGATTAAGGCGTCGTCATAATATGCGAATCGCTTTATACACCTACGCATTTTATCGGAGTTGTGTTGCGCGCTGATCCACGCAAAATGCCATGATCGCGTATGCGGTGCACGAAAAATGTCCGATAACTCTGCGCTGAAAGGGTCATTTGAATATTCGACATCGGCATGAAAAGCAGAATACAATTTGCACCGACGAGTTGATAGCTTCGGTACGTATGAAGCATCAAAATTTTACTACTTTATGCAAGTTTTTAATTATATACTAATTGACGATATTTTTTAACTTGATTCTGCAGGTAAGATTTGCGAAATAAATCGCGAAGATCGGCACGCGGTCAATAACTTGTAGATAATTATTTCACACGATTTTGTGTCCAACTAGACGGCGGCGCCTCTTAATTGAGTTCAGATTTTCGTCACGATTTTTTTTTTTGAGGCGAGGTATTTTACGAGCGATACAAAATTAAAATTGTTATTCATTAAGAGACACACTCGTCGCGACTGATGCAGTGGTCACAGCTCTTCCCTTGGCCAAATTCGTCGAGTACCTGCTTGGTATATATTTGAATATCTTATGAACGTCGATGAACGTTCTGCAAATAAAAACCCGTTCTTTGACGTCAGTAATATAAAGAGAAGAGGAACAAACAAGAAAAAGAAAGAATTAGAGGCACTCTAGAATCTGTAGTATTAAGGGTGAGCTCCACTGCATCCTGGGTAATCGAATTTTCGCACCGAAATCCAATCCACTATCAACCAGAGGGTGTACAGCCGTTCCAACGAACCCCCAGGTTCACTAATGTGACTTGATTCACGAGCCAGGCACACTCCACCATGGTACATGGGGGTCAAATGCTCTGTGCTGCTCCGAGCTGCTCCAAGCACCATCACCAGTCTACCAGTATGCTACCGAATTGCTCCTGTCTTCCTAAATGTGCCTTTCATCATCTCATCTAGACGCGTAATTCGTTTATCCTTTGAATTATTTATACACCATGCTTTAAAGCAGGCTCGGCTTTCTATATCGGGTTGAGTTTAAGACAATGGGGTTAATCCTTCAAAACGTATCCATGGACCGTGAATAAAATTCTTCACATCAAAATTTGCCGTTATTTTATCACGTTCTTTCAATATGGACCAAGTCCATCCGATTGAAATTCTTTTTTTTTGTTTTTTCCTTCAGACAAATTTTGGAGTTTCGAAAGACAAGAAAGAAATTTTTGAAACTTGGTGCCTCGCGTCTCAGCATCTTTGAATCTTTATATTTTAACATTGATCGTAGATTTAGTCGTCACGGTTCTAAACGAGTCCGAAGAATGAAATCTGGTTGGTAATTTGACGCGTAGAATTCTAGGCACAACTGTCGAAATTGATATCTATGTATACCTTGTTTCTTTTGTACTTCTTGAGTATAAAGAATCTCTCTTTGGGCTAAACGATCCTGCCTATACTTTGCGAAATAAAAGCTTCGGCTAGGTTGCACAACTCCTCTTCTTGACTGAAAAAGAGCATATTCCGATGTTTCGCAAACACGTCCTTTGTCGTTGTGAGAGTACCCGTATACCCACTCCAGAATCTTGGCTTTTTTTCCGCATTTTTATTCTTCTTCTTCTTATTCTCTCATTTTTATTCTCCTCGTGGCGAAGAGCACGCGCATTGTACCCCCGTCTGTAACATTGCGCAGTTGCAGACTCCTGCAGCAAAGATGCAGAGCCGGCCTTGTAAATCACCTCGACCTACCGTCGTCGTTTGGATAATCCCAAGTAATCCAGGGATCAAAGATTGAGCTTTACCACCCGGCGGTTTTTGGAGACTGCGCTTCTAAACCGTGATATATATATATATATATAAAATATATATATATACACGCAACGTCTATTTCACCACGTGCTGTACAGGGAAGAGTTGTCACACGTCCTTGTAGAAGTGACTGCATATCGCATACGAATTGACTAAAAATAAAACTGCAACTTCTTTGGCTTTGAAATAAATTCGGAATCGTTTTATTATTATTATTATTTCTTTTTTTCTCTCTTTCAACAGGTAATTGTTATCGAGAAAGAACTTTGCATAACGTTCATGACGTGATGCGAATCTCAATATTAAATCTACCGCAACAACTTGTGCATTTTTATCCTGCAGTTCAAATCTTCGAGATTATTTCGTCAAACTGAGATCTCTGACTGTATATACCGACTCCTAATCAAATCTGCTAACTGTGAATGCAAACGATGTTCAGAGATTTATCGTTACGATTGATAGAAATGATTATAATACTAGAGATCGGTAGAGAGATTTCATTGAATCGTCAGAATTATATTCTAAGACGATAAAATCGTGTGATATATTGATGCTTCCGGAAAAAGTAAGGAAAGAACATGTCCAATCGTCGAGTTTGTACGACTGTCTTCCCCCATAGTCAAATTCTATATGTATGATAGTTAACGTCGCAGTGACACCCGGCCGCAGTAGCATCTGGTACCGGAAGCTACTACTGCCTTATTTTATGTTTTATGGTAAATTGGAAACAGTAGGTAGTTAGGTACGGGTTAATTAAACGGCGGGAGTTATTCCCGTCAATATTTACGGCGCGATTATTATACCCGAACACCTTTGCAGATGGCGACGTTTACACGATTCCTAAAAAAAAAAAAAAAAAAACACACTGCACGTGGATATGGATTTTCGAAAAGACGTGCTCCGAAGAACCTATACCTACATCAACCACCAACTCACCTTTACATCCGCGGCAGCGGTGGTCCCTTTGTCAGTCGTTCATACACCGCAGTGCGTTATCTCGTGTGAGATGCGGCAATAAAGGTATGAGAACACGCACGTGGCGTACATAACTCATTGCCGAGGTCTTCAGAGCAGGGAATAAGGAACGGGAAGTAAAAATCGTGCCGGTGGAGGGTACGTAATGGCATATAGTACAGAAAATTCATATCCGTTATTTCGTATCGATTAACTATTTCCGCTATTCTCAACAATCCATTTCATAATTTACAATCAAATCAAAAGAAAAAGACAAAAAATTTGCGAAATTTCTTCAACGTAGACAAGGAATACCTACAGCAGGAATGAGGGATGTTATGTCAAAGGTGTCGAATAAGTGCATCGCATTCACTCACACAGTAGAAAATTTGGTGTCGTCCTTTGGCGGACCTAATGCGAGTTTTGGAATGGGGTTTGGGAGGCGTGGGGTGGTATTGTGGGGCACTTAATCTGTTTGTTGTACACAATTCAACGGGACCTCTTCAGGCTGCTAAGTGGTTCTCCGCACCATTCTGTCGAGAGTGTCGGCTAGAGCAGCGGGACGCTGTTCATACCGAGTTGTACCCCTAGTAGTACACTATTAGGGCGCTGTGAACGAGACACGTGTTTGTTACATCACCAGCCAGCTCGTTGTTGTTCTCTTCCCTTCCCTTCCCTTCTTTTCCCTTCTTTTCCTGGGCCATATAGTACCAACGCAGTGCTATATGTTGGGTGCACTAATCATCTGCCACTTGACACTTTGTGACAAGGATGTGTGTCCTGGACTCCGTGCTGGTTGACTAGATGCGCTTTTATCGTGTTCATTTCATGTTACCACTGATAGTTCCTTAGCTTTCATCAATCCTGTTTAGATTTTTATAACGATCCGATCTTTCTCACGCTTCTACCATTTAGGTATAATTTAAACGTTATGTTCGTTATTTTTTTTTTTTTTTGGCTTTTTTTCTTTTACGATGGTAAGTGAAGATTAAGATCTACAACCAGCCACGCGAGAAGAAGCCAATCTTAGATGCGAAACTTTCACAAATCCAATGAATTATTTAGCAAGGCAAAGCTCAGACGAGGTGTGAGTCGTATATTTTCATCCTATTCCTATTTGTCATTGATCGAGAAGGACGTTTCGAATACTTAATAAGAAACGATGAAATTAGACAGCACATTGGATCGTTTTACATCACGAGACTTTGAGGACTAAACTAATTCACTCGTTAATTTTTTTTTCTATATATATGCATGATAACTCGTTCTGCTTACCTATTTGCACGGAAAATACACAATATCCATTCTCACCCTCTTAATATGTACAGTACAGATTAATTTAAACAGCTAATGTATCAAGAATTACGTGACCTATCTACGACCAGGTTACAGTGAATCAAATAATAGATTCTGCGGCATGATTCTAAGGGTCTTATCAAACCGCTGCAGTATTTGTAAAGGAGAAAGGGAGATGAGAGAATAGAGAACAGAGGGTTGGTGCTGGTACTCCCTTAGTACATTATATCCTTTGTTTTTCAATCTCATTTTTCCCAGGATCTACTATATATACAACAGCTGCATCTGGTATTAATCTTCTTTTGTTTCCTTGTTCATGTGTATAGAAACCTTCTGCAAGGTAATAGATTCACAATTTTGTCATGGTTTTTGGATAATCATCATTCGTCTATATAAAAAATAATTAAAAAATAAAATAAAGAAACAAGAACGATAGGAAAATAAAATCTGTTCTTCAAAGTACTAAATTATCCATCGATCTTATCCGTTTAATACATCAAATTTACAAACTAGGATCGTGTTTACGGTTTATTGTATTGTTCATTCTAGTGTTTTCTCTTCGGGGAATAACTCTGACGTTTTATCGCAGAGGGCTTTGTCCCATGGAATCGAAAGTCTGCATATACATTTATATATGTATGTACGTACAGACTACATCACGTTTCGAAACCCCCATGAGATTCAAAGCAGCTTATACAGGGCTAATTGGGTTTCTGCACGTGTCTGTCGACGGATTACCTTATGCCTTCTATATATAGCTAATAGCGGGAAATAAAACATCATCGACGTTTTATATATATATTTTTTTTGTGCCTCCCTTTTTTTTTTTTTTTTTCATATCATTCAACTCATCGATTTTTCATCAACTCGTCGATTATCCTCGACTCGATCCTATAACAAGATTCTGTCACTGATCGAGTGATCGCGGTGGCTGTCAATCGTAAAACGCGGTATCCTGATAAGGCAAAGTTTGTCTTTTTGTTGCAAGGTACGATCAAGCCTGGTGCTATAGCTGCAGATCCCTTAAAAAGGATCGAGGAATGTATTCATTCCGTAAGAGAAGAAGTTGATCGTATAGGACTGGAACGGAATCGTATCATATATCGTGTATTAAAAAGACAACGAGCTTTTTATCTTAGAGGGACAATAAAGGGTGGAAAGCTATTGAACTGACTATTCCTGTATCAGATTTTCTTCGATTTCTTACTTTTGAACCGTTTTTAAAAATCTTATGATTTCATTATTTAAAAATAATTAAATCCCTTTTTATAAAAACCCTTCAATTCTATACTCTCATTATATACTACGAAATTGAAAGCCTCAGCTTTCCCTACGGGTATTTACGACCTCGAGGGCGACGGAGGGTCGCGGTGGATTTCCCCCTGATCGAGGAAGACGGCGACGTCGCGAGGCGCAGGTCCAGGGTCCCGAGTCCTGGGATCGATTCCTGTGACTCGGCAGGGAAGCTCCTCCCACTGAGCGGCCATCTTTAAATTTCAGAGGGAACACTATATCACATCACACCTCGCTGCATCCTCCGCTTTTACCTCTGAACGTGTATATATACGTGTACGACCCTTACGTGTGCCCTCCATCAAACTCGATTTAAACAACCTATATAATATGCCTACCTATAGTCAAGGGGAACAAAATTTCATCCCCTTTTCATTTTTGATTTCAGGTTCTAAAGTACTGCGATCATCTTCACGGAAAATGGTACTTTTCCGAAGTACGTGCGATATTTTCACGACGTTATCTCCTACAGAATGTTGCGATAGAGATTTTCCTGGCTAGCAGAAGTGAGTATTTATATAATCATGGTATGATATTTGAGATGGGGATTTTAAAAAGATTCCCCCTTTAAATTAAGCTTCCAACATTCTGAGACCGATTTCTTATATCCTTTCGCGTCTCATCTCAACGGCTACTCGCGAGTCGACCGAGATCAGATCTGCCCGTTTGGAATGTAGAGATCGCTGAGAGGTGTGCCATTGCAGACGATGTTTTTACCTAATAAATATCAGCCACGGATTACGGAGTTTCTTTCTATACCCTCAATTCATTATTTCATCTCATAGCCAAACACCTGTTAAACGGTCGAGCTTTTTGCATTTAGGTATCTCTAAGACAATCTGATGAACGTATAATCTCCTAATTTTACAACCCTTAACGGATATTAGAATTCGAAAGTGATGAGAGTTTCCTTTCCTTATTTTTTTCTTCATTCGGGGTAAAAGTTTTAACATATTTTTGTAAATGTATGCGAAGCTGACACCCTTTTTATGTTTTTCATGTTTTTTTTTCTTCTCTTCAACAGCTTCGATCCTTTTCGCATTCCCGGATCAAGCAACAGTGAAAAAGGTGATCAAGGCGCTACCGCGGGTCGGCGTTGGAATCAAATACGGGATTCCGCAGACTAGGTAAGTCTTTTGACGTCCTGTAATTTAAGACCAAAAGTACGCGGTGTGGGCCTTACGAGTTGACCATGGACCCGCGGTTCCATGGTCCACTTAGTCTTCACCGTTCGTTGAAGCGAAACACGGGCGATGCATTCTTGCGTCTCTTTGTCCTTTCGGCCACCCCTCCACACCTCCCACACCCTTGGTCGTATCACCGAGCCAGGCAACGAGGTATACCTCAGTTGTATCCCCTCGTCTTTTATTTTTTTTTCTTAGTTTTCTTTATTTTTTATTTTTATTTTTGTTCATTTTTATTTTATTTTTTCTGTTCCTTCTTATTTTTCTTTTTTCCTTTTATTTCCCTTTCCCTCCCCCCTTTACCTTTCCCTTCGTCTCCAACTCCTCTATATAACAGCGGCGAAGAACACAGGTCCGCGTCGAGACCGCCGAGCCGGTCATCCATTAAATGTTCCAGCTCCGAGGCCGTGGAAGATACGACGTCCATAAATAAACCAACTTGGTGGACCCGATCTAAGAAAGATTCGAGAATGAAAATTATTTTCAGCACAAACTTTAATGGTATAATATAAATATCATTCCTTCGTACCGATTCCGTACTAAGCGTGTGGGTAATACTCTCAACCCTGATCCACGCAATACTATATATTGCAATTTGAAATCTATGACCAATATGAGTCATCAAATTTAAAATTCAAACATTTACTTTATTATCAAAAAAAGATGTAGAAAAAAAAATGTCAGGATTGGAATTTAATTAGACAATTTATAGAAAACTATCATCTGCACGTGTTATTTTTTATGATTTTTTAATTAGAGATTAAAATCAGCGTTTCGTAGAGTAATTGGAAACGATTTGCAAAAAAATTTATAGTCCTATTAGGTTGATTTTTTTTATTTTGAATTCCCACACTATTATTGACATTTTTTTAATTAGAGATTAAAATCAGCGTTTCGTAAATTAATTCGAAACGATTTACGAAAAAAATTATGATGCTATTTGGTGGATTTTTTTGATTTTGAATTCCCACGCCATATTGACATTCTCTCTCTTTCAAATTCCTTTTTATTTTATTTTCATTTTATTTTTTTTTTTACATCTTTTATCTCCGCTTTAATGCAGCAGTGATCTCGTTGGGTTCTCAGCTTCCGCGATCTGCTGCCTTCATACGCTCGTTAAACCTCATATTCTGTTATATATAATACCTATACTTGAATCAAAGATTTTAAAGTCAGAGTATAATAATTTACGATGTTTCATACGCCAAGCACCCCATGCATCTTAATATAATAGAATTTTATAAACCGAGAACAAGTGCGAACGTAATTACGCGCGTATATAATATTCACCAAAGTACCCGCTACGATGCTGATGCTGATGCTGATGCTGATGCACTCGCGGATATATATCAACTCATTTAGAATCTAAATAATAAATTCTCACAGCATGTTCTAACATTCAAGACTATACTCACATCACACTGTCTGATCTCTAATAGGTCCGGCTGTTACCTCATTAACATTTTTTTATTTTTTTGTACAGGAGGGCCTCGATGATGTCGCCTCGTCAGCTAATGAGGAGTTCAAACATGACCCAGAAATGGCAGCGTAGAGAGATCTCAAATTTTGAATATCTCATGTTCCTGAACACGATTGCTGGTAAGTAAAGCCTGTTTTTCTATTGTATTGAAAAAAACGCTACATTTCCAAAATTAATAATTACAATGGTTCTTTTTCAATTCTATTCGCATCCGGTAATTTGCGAATAGCAAAACATACCCTATTATTCATATAAATACGTCAAGGTGTTTCCGCACGCTGATCATCTACTTCAGAGCTAAGAGCAACCGCGACGTACTGTAAACTAGACAGGGCAAGCCGGTCTTTTTAGGGCTGCACGGGCGGATGGAGTCTGTCGTTCCAAGTTAGGGGTGTTCTCAATCAGTCTCTTGTTCCGCACTCACCCCATCCTGGTGTAATCCCCGTACCATCACTGCACCGCCAGTAATCCTCTCCCCCAGTAACCCGCGGGGCCGATGTGTATACCCTGAGGGAATTTCGCCGCTGTCTTTCTAGTTTCCACGTGGTTTGATACGAATTTAGATTTTTTATTTTCCATCATCCCCCTTTCATCTCCCCACAATTTCTGTCTTTGAAAAAACGGTGAAAATTATACTTTCGGATATAACCAAACCGCTTCGAGGACCTCAAATATCAAGTTACCATTGAAGGACTGTCCAATTGAGCTAAGCAGACGCGATCTTTTCTTTATTTGAAGAATTTTTTTGGCCGGTAACTGACTCGCGCTCGAGTCCGATATTCGAGGTACAAAATAAGCTGTAACTATTTGATCCCGTCGCTTAGAAGGGGGGAGCCCGGGATATAGGGCAAGAAATTTTACGGCAAAAATATCCCGTCGCCTTTGTCTTGCGAGAAGGACGTGTCTTGCCTTAAATTTAACACTTTTATCAAAGGTGTATGTGTGGGGGGTTCGTTCTACGAAATGGAATTCTACGATCAGAGAAATATACAGAATATATCTACTCAGTTCGTAAATAATTTCAACCCTTATTTACGCGGCTGAAAATCTGCAAGCGTGTAATTAGCGTCATTTTGGCTATTTATGAGGCTGATATATTAATTGTAAAAATAAATAAATACCCCTGGGGCTAAAAACCGCGTATGCGGTTAAGCCGCGCGTGCACACGCGAACTCTATGGAACCGGTCCTCGGGATATGAAAACTGCTTTAAGCACAAGCTACGGACGCTTATGGACTCTCAGACGCCGCGCCTGCTGAGCCAGCTCGTGCATCTTTCAAGGCTTTTATTTTGACCCTATTGGTTTATTAAAAATTAATGATAGTAAATCCGATGTAAATATGATAGCCTCCATGTCGGCTCCGGCTCGCTTTTGCTCCTCGGAGGTATGGGGCTGTAACATGTAAGACGCTTTTGCCTCTTGCATCTTGCATCTTGCCTTTTGTCTTTTGCTTTTGCCGCAGATCTTTCCTGTTTCTTTTCTTTTCTTTTCTTTTCTTTTCTTTTTTTTCCCTCATTTTTCTTATTCCGTTTATCTTTCTCTTTCCCATCACTCCGAAGGTACCCATCCCTCACGGCACTGTCTGACACCAAACTATACCAAAGCAGCTGCCAACAGGTCTTTGCGTTCTCTTCTCTGATTGTATCTCCGTCTCTACACAGCATACGCGCGAGGGCAGGAGTGAATTATTGTTCAGACCTGAATGATTTATCGGTAAACTATCTGCCGGCAAACTATACGTACAACATAAGTATATACGTATGTATATCGTGGATACGATTGCGAACGGATTTCTGCATCTGTAATACACGTATCCGTATTATCGGGGTACTTCAGAGGTTTAACATTATAAACTGCGGCTAAAGCAGTTCTGTAATAGTCAGTTATATCTATATTCTGATAAAGTTTATACACCGATATGGTGACGAAAGGATTATTTTTATTCTTTCTCTAAACATTCTCATTAGAATTTCTTTAAAAGATTTATCCCCGTTTTGGGAATTTGACAAATGAATTCTGAAATTCGGAAGATTTTTCTGTCAAACTTTCGCCAGGTTCTAATTAGAATTTGGAAATTTATTATTACGTTGACATACGCTAATCAGAATTACAAGTATACCGACGCTGCATATGATTTACATTATTAAATCCCCGCCTAGAATATTTCTGTAATTAAAATTGAATAGCAAAGGAATCGAGAGCTCATAGAATTGAACTAGAATTTTTATCCCGGTTTCGGGTAACGATACAAAAATCTTAAATTAGTCGTAATGTACAAATTAAGATTCTACTTTCTCGTAGCTTTGAGTCGTCCAAAAAAGACAAAAAAAAATCTTCTTGATGATAGTTCAGATCTGAATGTGATCAGTATAAAAATACTTCTGTCAAGATTTCAAGTAGTCAATTCATCCCTATTGCCTATCTCAATGGTTATCGGAATTATCGCTGATTCAGTGGCTGCAACAGCGTCGGCATCGGTTTACCCGCTGCACCGTAGTGATTAAAAACGGATTCCATCTGTCTGGCTTTTCAGTGGTCGTTTTCCTAGTCGTTGTCGTTGTCGTTGTCGTTGTCGCGTTTGTTTGTGGTTATGATTATAAGGTTGGACGTAGTCGTTCCAGCCTCGGGGAGGTAGGTGGCTTATGAGCCAAGAACAAGGATGAATGATAAGGAGTAAGGGTCCGACGAGTAGAACGAGGATCAGTTTTAGTCTTCGTATACATACGCGGCGAGAATTCCGCTGTCTCTCCGAAGTCCCCAGCCTCTCACTCACGTGGACGCCCTCATTTATAATCACTTTGATGCAGAGCCGTTCTTCGCGACATTATTTACCATTATATACGAATATCCTCACCAACGCCGTTTGTTCTTATAGATTTATTTTTCTTTATCATAAAACGAAAGCGTAGAAATTCATACAGGGACGTTATAATAAAGAAAAATTTCGTTAGAAATACTATAGATAGACGAGTTTTACACCCTAGTTTATAATTCTGATGACAAGTTTTAATTAGCGGACTTCAGGGATGAACTGCAGCGAGACTCTTACCGTTACTAATGTTTTTCTTAACTCGAGGACGGTATGGAAAATAAGAAATATATTAAACTAGAGGAAGTTGGGAACTCTGAGTGACAATTTCAGAAGCGATTAGGCGAGAAGAAGAAGAAGAAGAAGAAGCTCTGAGTTATGCTCGTCCTAAACGGGCTACCGCGCCTCATTGAACTTCACTTCAACTCTAGACTTTTGCTTGGAAATAGAACTTCGCCCTCTAAGTCATGGTTACGATTTGTGCATGTGTGGGTATGGGAAAGTGAAGAAATTTAAGATTCCGGGAAGTGAAGGAAAAAGAAAAAGAAAAAAAACAAAATTGAATAGTCAAATTTCGTTGATTCAATTTTCTACTCATCTTAAATTTCAAACAAGGAATTTCACACCTGATATCCGTTATGCAGCCTATAATCGGGTTTACAACTTTTTTTTTTTTATTTTCCATAATTTAAGAAAAATGATAAACACTCGGTTTCATGTAAGGCTAAAAGGATCGGCTTTCATTCGCATCAATCACTTAGTTATTTTTTTTTTTTTTTTTTCTTCAACAGGGGAAAAATCCCGCGTGTGATGATGTGTGCACTAACTTATACGTACATGTGTATATATATAGAATGGGTTAAAACAGTCGGAATGAATAGCCTTAGACATGGCTAGATGACAAGTAGGTATAAAACGGATTACTAATTGTTATATACAGCCGCGATTTGGGGTCCAGAAAGAATTCACTCGCTTCATTCCTTGACGAAAAATAAAAACTCTAATGTCCAGGGTGGTCCTCGGATAGGTGTCTATGACATTAAACAAAAAAAACCCTCGGGCAATCGTCGTCGGTCGTCGTATTTCGACGCATATACGAAATCAACGCGAGAAATTAAATTAATTGACGTTCCATAATTTTTTATATATTTTTTTAATCTCTTCTCATTTCATAGAAATTAGACACGAGTTTCGATTACCTTATAGCTGATTCAAACTCTGATAGAAAGAAAAAAAGAAAGAAAGAAAGAAAGGATCGTCTAGTTTTACAAATTTTGTATGAAACAGAAAAAAAAAGAAAAAACAATTATAATAATCGCGTGATGATTACGATAATGAAAAAATACTCCTCGTTCGTCACGTGACCAAAACGTGATGGATTACAAACTCGTATTTTAAATTTTCTTAATTGAAAACCATCCCTGGTTAGTTTTATTAACGAGCTCTAACCAACGTCGTCTTCTATACGGTATAGGAAATTGCGGTATACGATTCGAACCGCTGCAGCAGGTTATTCTTCGTATACCTTAGTCGTAAGGACTTCCACACTTCCGGTACACGTGCGGTGTGTATAATTACTTCACCACGCTTCGTATGTTAATATTAATAAGTATATATGTATATGTATATATATAGTGGTGTATGTGGCACAGTTTATATATGTACACACTCGGAAATATTTACCACCCTACAGAATTCGTACACCCATCAAATTTAAAACGTATGAAGTATATGCTTACCAGCTACCTGTAAGTCTTGCGCGACTTCCGCGACTATACGTTAGATATATATATAAGGCATTTAAAACAGCCTCGAACCAGATAAGCAACGAGCTCTTGACCAACGTCCAAGAAATTTGACGGATTGTTCGATCTTATCTATTCTTAGTACCGATACAGCGAAACTAAGACGTAAGTGAAAGAAAAAATAAAGTGAGAGAATTCAACGATTCGTTAAAATGGAGAAAGTAATAATTTTCTGAAATAATTAGGGTATTGCTATTCCTTTGTCTCGGTTTTTCTGTTTTACTGTTTTTTTTCTTTTTTCAGGACTCATTATTTATTAAGTCTTTTACATTTCCGCTTTCAGGGCGTACCTACAACGACCTTAATCAGTATCCGGTCTTTCCATGGGTTTTGACTAATTACGAAACTAAGGATCTGGACCTTAGTCTACCGAGCAATTACCGTGATCTTTCCAAGGTACGTATCTACCCCGACTTATCTTCGTAAATAACATTTTTTTTCTCATCATTTTTACATTTTCCTGATTATTTTTATATTAACATTATCACAGCCCATCGGCGCCCTGAACCCAAGTCGTCGAGCTTATTTCGAAGAACGATACCAGAGCTGGGAACATGATAGTATTCCACCGTTTCACTACGGAACTCACTATTCGACGGCTGCTTTCGTCCTGAATTGGCTAATCCGTGTGGTTCGTAAATGCATATATATAATTATTATCATGAAATTTTTTCATCTTCTCTCACGCCTTGATGAAATGTTGGTAATAAAAAAAAGAAGAAAAATTTATCAATGAATAAGATAAACGAGTTTTTGAAAAACTTAAACAACTTAACACTTCTCTGGTTAAGTAGCTTCTATCTAAAAGCTGTTTTATCTCGTTCTGTTTGAGGCATGGATAAAGGACGGCATCGGAGCTTTACACTCTTTTGTTAAGTAGTCGACTAATTTACAGCTCGTAAATTAGAACCTATGGGGGTTTAGTGTCGAGTTTACAGAAAGCTGTGATTTGAAGAGTCTTATATGTATAGGTATAAGAACACAGACAGTGATTTTCGGCAAGGCTACTTTCGACCCGGTTGTTCCTAGCTATACTATACTACTACTACTACTTACTACCACCTACACGTGTTAATTATAGCTTCCACAAAACATCATGTGGCTTCGTTCTTTCTCTCCCGTGCTTTCCCAGAATCAAAAAATGAGTAAAAAACGCAAGAAAAAAAAAACCGAAGCTTACGAAAATGATTGTTTTATCGTTATTATTAACGGCATAAACGAGTGTCGCGAGAATTGCGAACGTGTAATCTATTCTCTCATATTTTACTTGCATTTTTATTTTTATTTTTTATTTTTTCCTTTTTCTCCAAATACGAGAAGAAGGACGGATATAAGTCTAGTCCCGGGTTCGCACTTGGTTAACATTTGTCAACTCCGGTAGATACGGGGCTGAAATTTAGGAGGAAAAAAGAGGTTTGAGGACCCCGTTGAGAATTGAGTGTCGCTAAGTGGCGGCTTTTAGGTTTTAATATACATACCACGCTCGTCTAGCCATGCTATTCTAACTTCTTCTTCTTCTTTTTTTTTTTTGATTTTTCTTTTTACTATTTTATAAATAATTTTCATAGGTTTTTTTTCTTCTTATTTTTCCTAAAATTCGACTCACACGATTTTCGGAAGCTAATTTATTCAGCCACTTTATTATATACGATAAATAAAAATTCGATCCCTATTGTTATGGTGAAATTAATTGAGTTGTCCCACGGTTTAAAACCGTCTATTATACACCCTGGCCTGGCCCCTCTCGTGACTTTAGGCTTTCTAAGTAATCACTTAGAAAACGTTCTCTCGGCTCTAAATGATACCACTTTTTATCGACGTCGTCATCGCGACGTTTGCCCAGCTACACACAGCGCGTGCCCCCGATTTAACCAGATTTCAAACCACCGCAGGATCTTAAAGCTTCGATGCCTTAATCCGAGAATTTATAAATTGTAGAAAATTAAGAGAATGAAAGAAAATCGCGTGGGTTGATATCAAATTTTATAGCTGAGAAATATTTCTTCACTAAAAAACTCGAAATTAATGAAGAAAAATGATAAACTTGAAAAAAACTTGAATATACTATTAGGAACCGATGACAACGATGTTCCTCGCGCTCCAGGGCGGCAAGTTTGATCATCCAAACAGGTTATTCTCATCGATAGCACTTTCCTGGAAGAATTGCCAGCGTGATACTTCAGACGTTAAGGTTCGTCGATTATTACTGTATCTACATGTATAATTTTTTTTATTTTATTTTTATTTTTTATAATATCGTATACGTGGTTTAAATATTGAATGATATTTATTTCACTATCCCATCCGTGGTACAGGAATTAATTCCGGAATTCTTCTTCCTCCCTGAGATGTTGGTTAACAGTAATCGCTACCGATTGGGAAGACAAGAAGACGGCAGCGCTGTTGGTGACGTGGATTTACCACCGTGGGCGTCTTCTCCTGAAGAATTTATACGCATTAATCGTATGGTAGGTTGATTAACAGCTAAATCTATGTATTAGCTGTCGAACTCTTGTCTCACAACTTAACTAACTTCATTTTATTTTTACCTTCAGGCGTTAGAGTCAGAATTTGTGTCTTGCCAGCTACACCAGTGGATTGATTTGATATTTGGCTACAAACAAAAAGGTAAGAATATTAATGGATAAAAATTGAACCGTTATTCGCAGCTTAAATTAGGGTTTTGACATTGGGATGAAAGTTGGTACAACCAGATCGGTTCTAATTTAAATCTTAGGTGACGGTAATTGTCTGAGGCGCCTCTATATCCGGCGCTTCCTCGAATATCCTATATCCCACTCTGCTCTTCTCCCTTTTCTTTACTACCACTAGCCAAGTACCAGCCGGTATAAAACCGGTGGCTAACGTATGGAAGGAATTAGTTTTTCGTTCCTCGACTTTTACTCTAACTTCTCGTCGTCCCTTTAGTTTTAGTTCGTCTCCTTCTCTCCCTTATTCTACCTCCTATCTTCCCTATTTTCTTATGCTACAACTAACTGACTGACTGACTGACTGACTGACTGAATGACTGACTGACTCTTCACCAATTAGGCACGTGTTTCAGTCTCACCCTCTAATATGCAACACGTTTCCTATCCTCATCCGGAGGGATTGCGTGCCTTGAACAAACTCCCAACTCCCAACTCCCAACGGGGAAAACAAAAGGAACAACCCTCCCAGTCTCAAGTTCGTTATTTAAAACGAGATTAATGCAATTCCCGATACTTTTCTACGGATAATTCGTTACGTTATACGTACAGATCGGTTTGGCAGGTATAACGAGCTCTAGACATTCGTTTTTTGATTATTTTAAAAATATGTTATCTAGAACTTGAACGTTTTTTTTTAATCAGGTCCCGAAGCTGTCAGAGCTACAAATGTATTCTACTACTTGACCTACGAAGGCAGTGTAGAATTAGACTCGATCGGTGATCCGGTAATGAAAGAAGCGATAGAAAATCAGATTCGTAATTTTGGACAGACACCTTCGCAGCTTTTGATGGAACCTCACCCTCCTCGAAGCTCAGCCATGCATTTGGTGAGACAATCATATTCCAATTACTAATAAAAGGGATGATTTTGATCCGAATATCAAGGGATTATTTCATAACGATTTTTTTACCGATTTTTTTTTTATTAGTCTCCAATGATGTTCTCGAGCATACCGGACGACGTATGCATGACGATGAAGTTCCCATCGAATTCTCCGATATGCCACATATCTGCAAACACTTATCCTCAGCTTCCGCTACCTTCGGTAGTTACTGTCACAACAGGACAACAATTTGCTGTTAATAGATGGAACAGCACTTATGCAGGTATAAATAAGTCGAAGTTATATATATATTTTTTTTTCTCCATCGTTTTCTACATACTTGTAAATTTCATTATCATGTTTACATTACAGCGTCTGTCCAATCACCAAGTTACGCAGACACACCGCAAACCCAGGCAGTTAATCAGCCTTTGTCCATGGATCCGGTTCTATGTGAGTATATTTGGAGCAGTTTTTACATGTTCAGAAAAAATTCGTTGTTTCATTGTTTTCTTAAAAAATGATTTTGAAAAAAACATTAAAAATCACTTTTCTCTCCTTCACCCCGTAGCCCAAACTTCGAATAGTTCGAATCCAGCTCTACGTCGACATTTGGGTGATAATTTTAGTCAGAAGTTGAAAATTCGGAGCAACTGTTTCGTCACGACTGTTGATAGCCGATTTCTTGTTGCTTGTGGATTTTGGGATAACAGTTTCCGTGTCTTTTCTACTGAGACAGGTAAAAATAATTTCTTTTATATTTAAAAATTTGATAATAGGGTGTGAAGAGTTCCAAATAATTATGACAAACAATAAATCGTTTTTTCTTCTCCCTTTTCGTTTTATAGCTAAAATTGTTCAGATTGTATTCGGCCACTACGGTGTTGTTACGTGTCTATCTCGTAGCGAATGTAACATTACATCTGACTGCTATATCGCGTCAGGTAGCGCCGATTGTACTGTTCTTTTATGGCACTGGAACGCTCGTACACAAACTATCGTTGGAGAAGGTGAAGCTCCTGCACCTAGGGCCACGCTTACTGGACATGAACAGCCCGTTACGGCTGTGGTTATATCCGCGGAACTCGGCTTGGTCGTTTCTGGATCTCATTGTAAGTGGAAAAAAAAAAAAAACTAGATTGTTAGTCGGTTTTAGAAAATTTACATTAATTTTTTTATCATTTTTTTTAAATTAATTTACGTTTTTGCGAAGCTACGATCGCTTTCATTCAATTAGCGATCATTATCGTTATGCTAGAATTTTTTTCCTTGAATCAATTATCATTTTCACAATCCTATGAGTCGATTTTTCTCACTTGACAATAATTCTTGCAATTTTAGAATCAATTTTCTTGACTTAACGATCATTCCTCCGAAGCTAGAATTAATTTTCTTTAATTAACGATCAGTTTTGCGATACTAGGATTAATTTGCTCTACTCTACGATCATTTTTGCGCTTCTAGTAACAATTTTATTGACTTGACGATCATTTCTACGCTGCTAGGATCGATTTCCTCTGCTTTAAGATCATTTTTGCGCTCCTAGAAACAATTTTCTCGACTTGACGATCATTTCGCGATACTAGGATAGATTTTCTCTACTGCTAATTTAATTTTTTCGATTCTATGCTAGATTCTCTTGCCTCAACAATATCTCTCTACCATATAAATTGTCTTTTATAGATGGTCCAGTTCTCGTTCACACAACATTCGGCGATCTATTACGATCTTTAGACGCCCCATCGGGCTATTCCTCACCTGAGAATATCGCGATGTCTCGGGAGGGTGTGATCGTGGTTAATTACGAACGAGGACACGTAGCTGCGTTTACAATAAATGGAAAACGACTTCGTCACGAGTCTCACAATGATAATCTTCAGGTAAATAAATAAATAAATAAATAAATAAATGAATAAATGAATTTGAAAAATAGTCAATCTATAAATTTCTGAATAAATATCCAATTTTCGAACCAATGATTCGAAAAAAACACGAAAAAGTTGGAAACTAACGATTCTTGGAGCCGTAGCTCTTCTCCTATCTAATTGAACGTCTGACTGTATAAAGTGACATGTTGATTTTTCGATTTTAAATCGTACATAGAGGTGAAGGAACGGCTTCATTCCATACTACAAAAACTTTCTCTCTAAATGACCAAACTACTAATAATTCCTGAATATAAGTGACGTTATTTAACTCTAAACATGATCCCTTGCTAAGTGCTTGCTGTTGAGTCGCGACGGGGAGTACCTGATGACCGGTGGAGACAAGGGAATCGTTGAAGTATGGAGGACCTTTAATCTGGCCTTACTTTACGCGTTTCCAGCATGCGAGAGCAGTGTTAGATCCTTGGCGCTCTCTCACGATCAAAAGTAAGTCCTTATAATTTAAAAAAAAAAATAAAAAAAAATGAAATGTAAAGCCGATAATTTTCCCGATTTTAACCGGTAATTCAAAAATCTTTTAAACGATTTTTTTTTCTATTTTACAGGTTTCTTCTCGCTGGTTTGGCAAACGGTTCGATGGTCATCTTCCATATCGACTTTAACAGATGGCATCATGAGTTCCAGCAACGTTACTAAACGGTAAATCACCGATAATTCATCTTACGATCGGTATAAATATAATACGTGATTTGTTTTATTCCATTCCACTATCACTGTGATCAAAGGCATTTTCTAATCACCTAATTAGTCAAGAATCGGGACTTTCGACTTCTGGTTTTTTCGATTTTCTATTTTCTTTTTCTTTTTTCACAAAAAAAAAAAAAAAAACCGAAGAGCAATCGTAAACAAAAATAAAAGTCTATAGGTGTGTCTCTCATGTTATAAATAATAATTATTAGAAACAATGACATTTTCATTGTTCACCGATCGATGTTACCTTAATTGGCGAACAAAAAAATTACAGTAGATTTAATAATCAAGTGGATTATCAACGATCGATTAATATTTGGATCGAAAAACACAAAAAACTGAATTCATTTTCGAAACAGATGTTTCGAAATTGAGTTTCCTTTTTATTATAGTTCTTAGAATCTGCAATTTAAATATACCTATATTAATTTCAACGGTTGTTATTATATATATTATTAATTAATAATAATTTTATATAACAAAGATATTTTTTCTAAGTTTACTTTTCTTTAACTTGATTTTCCTTTTTTTTTCCCTTCTTATTTTCTTTTTTAACAAAAAAAAAAAAAACTCTCTATTATCGATGTGTTACATACAATCAGTGGTTATTTATTTATAACGGATCAATAATTGACGCGCGTAGTTTTGCAGCAGCAGCAGTTACTTACTTATTTACTTAATTAATTACTTACATATTTATTTACCTACTTAATTAATTGATTAATTAATTAATTAATTAATTAAAATTAAGGTGTTAGGCGGTGTTAAGAAAGTAATTCTGAATGTGTGTTAAAATTATAGTAATAATATCCTTGGTATTGATATTAGTATTGGTATATATTACAACTGGGAGTGAAAATTATTATTATCCGAAATGTGGGTCATAGATGAAAGAAAAAAATAAAATAAACAGAAAAAAAAAAAAATGAATAATACGAAGTTATATATATATAAAGTATAAATTTAATACATAATACTGTAAGATTATTCGCGCAGCTGTGTGTTAATGATTCCGCTAATAATCAGACGATGTTTAATTGATAACGTATCTACGACGAAAAAGAAAAAGTAAAAGAGAAAGAAGAAGGAGACAAAAATGAAAAAGAAGCAAATAAATAAATAAATAAGTAAATAAAACCTCAAGACTTTTTGAAAACATGATGATCGAGTATCAAAATCATTTTGCAAATAATAATTGCATTGAAAACTGCACGTTACATACAGCGAAATATAAATATTATACTATCATATATATTGGGGTGGTCCTCGATTTCATCATTTTCGAATTCTAATGCTCCCATAGTTTCCGAATTTAAACGAATTCTCTCGGAACTGAGAATATCCCACCATGAATTATGATGTTATTTCAAATTTGTAGAAGATTACGGACGATTCCTTGGTAAAAAAATACCGAATTTTAATTTGCTATAGAAATTCTTAACAAAACAGGAAACCATATTATCCGAGTTGGCTTTTGGTGTGACAAAATAATCCCTCTGTTACATAAATCGAAGTTTTATTTCATATTAGATTACCTGAATATAGTCGACAAATAGGTATTAACAATAATTTGAACAATAAAAAATATCGAAGAGGCCCAGAAAAATCCGTTATGGTTCGATGAACCCTCGTCAGCACAACGCTTTCAGATATTTCAGTTTTCTCTGTGAATTATGCCGATTTCAAATAATAAGGATTCGTGTCATGATGCAATTATTTTAAGACCTATGTGCGAAATAATTTTGAAGTACCTATCAATCGTTTATTTCGATAAACATAGTAAACTTTTGATTACGTTTTTTTTTTGTTCATATTTGAAGACGTTTTGGCCCATGGGGGCATTGCAATTCGAACATGACAGTATTAAAGACCACCCCATATATTATATATATATACTCGTATCTGTATATGAAAGCTTAGGCAATTTATAATAAAACTTGAAAGACAGAAAGTAAAAAAACGTAAAAAAAAAAATCTATAATAAATCATAACGCCTAGTCAATTACAAAGATTTGGATCTATCTTTACGTGTTGCAATCTTACGACAAAATGCTTATACTTGCTTACTTACTTACTTACTACCAAAAGATTGAAAGAAGAGAGAGAGCGGAAAAAAGAAGAATTTCCAAGAGATGCCAAACTATGCGTAAATTATTTTTATGCATCTTATTAACGTTAGTTTGGCTAATATTTCTGTTAGTGCGTATACCGTGTACATGTACATACATACATACATACATACATATTATATTCTATATTAATTACATTGAATAATTACATTATCGAATCACTATGTCCCTATTATAAAAAAATAAAAATAACACAGAAATTAAGAGAAGAACGTAAATTGGAGAAAATGTTGTATAGGTGTCATTATACGCTCGTGGAAAAGGAAAAAAAGTAAAAAAAAAAAACGATTTGATGTCGAAGATTAAAACGGTCTTACTAAGTATGTAGTTGAACCCAACAGCCAAAAGTAATTCGTGTGCTTTAATTAAAATATCCTAATTTCGTATATAATATAACAGCCGTCCAGCTTAACTTTGTGAATTATGGGGGATGTTTATTATTCTACATATTTTAGCGCGTGAAGAACGATCTAGGATAATCGGATTTTACCGAATATTTTATTATTATCATTTCGTGTATTCCCGACTTGACTTGCGGATATAATACCTCAATTATTTATACTATAGTATATAATAAAGAAAATCAAAGAAAGCGAGCTTGATCGCAGGTGCCATTTCTTCACACAGCTAAGATGGATATAATAAAACATAAAGAAAATTCTATATTATACCTACCTATACCTAACTATGATAATATATCACGACTACGACGACGAATGATCAATTTTTTTTTTTTTTTTTAAATTCTTTGAAAAAACTTCAATTTTCTTATATACTAGATGATACAAAAATTACTGTAACTCTAAAAAGAAGGAAACAGGGAGAGAGAGGGAAAGGGAAGAAACAAAAAGTTATATTGTTGTCTTAAAGAAAGTTTTTCATCACCATTATAATCGTATTTGCACTAATGAATTATTATAATAAATTTTCGCAAATTAATGTAGATTGTAAATTTTTGTTTTCTTCTTCTTAATTTAAACAATAATATATTCGACAAACGCGACATGACACGTCAAATTATATATAATATTAAATATAGCTAATATAAATAAACGAAAAAGTGTAATTTCATGAATCAAAATTATCGTGCTCCTACGTATTTTGTAATTATACCTTAAATCTACGCACTGCTAATATATATATATATATGTAGGGTTACGTATAATTGATTTATGGAAGTATCTATACTCTATGCACACAAGATAAATTAATTATATATCATATATATATATATTAATATTAAGAAATGCTTTTAAACCAACGTAACGGGTTTTGCTCACACACGATACGATGCATGATCAGCCGTTTTACTGCAAGTAACGGCAGGTGCTTTTGGCACATTTTTATCTCGTAATAAAGAAATGAGAAAACAAAATAGAAAAAGAAAAAAGAAAAAAAACGAAAAGACAAAAATATAAATAAATATAAATATAAATAAATCTCCTATCTATCACTTGTAGTAAAATTCTTATAATTAACAAAGATTCAATAATTAAATATAGCGTCTATAATCTATATATTATATGCATATTTGTATTACATAATTCGTTATCGCAAATTGTAGAGAAGAAAAAAAAAAAATACAATTAAAATTCAAAAATAGGTTTGTAATTTTATTCGTTTATAAAGTCACGTCTTTTCTTGCTCTTGTTATCTCATCTAGGTATATATAAATATATATATATGTATATATATATACACACACACACACATATTAGTATATAATATAATTAATATCAATTGATTATTAATGAAAAATTGCTAACGAATGAATAAATAATTTTTTTTTTTTTTCTATTCCGTCACATCTTACTAGCAGCTAATAACGAATAAACATGCATCTTATCGAACAGAATAAAAAATGAAATAAAATAAAATAAAAAAGAATAACATAAATTAATAATTAAAATGAATAAAAATATAAAAATACAAAAAAAAAAAAAATCAACAGATTAGAAAACCGTGCAGGAGGGCAGCGAATTTGAGATGAATGTGTCGCAGAGTTTTTATATTTGTTTATAGGTGTGAATGCAGCATTTTTCAAGCAAAGTTGTTAGTGAATTCCCTCCATTTTTGCTAAAAAAATAAAGAAAAAAAAAAAAAAATGTAAAAAAAAGAAAAAAAAAAGAAATGAAAAGTTAACTCAAATCAACTTCTGTCCGAAACTGAGAGAAAAAGAAGAAGAAAAATAAAAGGAAAGAAAAAAAAAAAATACTTCAGTATATGAGTAACATACATAATGCTATTATACATATATTAATTGATTAATTAATTGATTAATTAATTAATAACGCTAAGTACAATGCTACGAGAGTTTGCCTATATTATTATTATTAATTATTAATATAAAATGAATAAAGCATAGATTTGTATATTCTATAAGTATAAGCACACATTAATGTTTTACGTGTGGAGTATAAATATATAGATTAATATCTATTATGTTATACTCGCCCAAATTATTATACAATAACTTAATAACTAAACTAAACTAAACTAAACTAAACTAAACTGAACTAATCTAAACTAAATTAAATTAAAGTCAAATGAAGTAAAGTAAATCGTGTAAAGTTTTATCCGGTCTGTTATAATTAAATAAGCCTGCCGTTAAAAATAAAATAATGAAAACAAAAAAGAAGAAAAAAATTAAAAAAAAAAAAATGGAATAATGAATAAATAATTAAATAAAAAAATAAATAAATAAATAGATCGTATAATGAATAGGTTATTATAATACTGTTCATAAACCTGAATGTGAAAAGCTGATAAGTGCTGAAGAAAATAAATATGTAATGTATACTTAATAAGCGCTTAATTGTTAGACGGTCTTTTATAGATTATATTACATTATATTATATTATATTATTATATGATATTTTATTCAATTTCATTTCATTTAATTTTGGTAAATTTGAAATACGGTAAAAAGCTCGAATCATTATCCATTATAATCGTGATAATAATCCATGTAATTATTATCATATAAAACTTAAATGTACAGTTCATTTTATTAAAACATTTTAGATTGGAATAGCAAGAATATAACTAACTGCAGAATATATCTTGATGATAAATAAACCCGTTTATTTAATAGAATCGAATTTTTCGAAAAATTAGAAGCATCATTTTGGTATTGAGAAAAGAATTATGTATTCTATCTATGATATTGTCTAGCATGTTTGAAATTTCAGTTTTTTTCGAATACCCAATAACCAATGGGACGAAACCTGTTTGCAAATATCGTAATCAGCCGTAAATTTCACCCTGCTACTTTCACCAGGCACTAGTATAATTAAATAAACAAAAGGAAAAAACAAAAGAAAAAAAAAAATCTTGTAATGTAGAAATAATCGAATCGTTGCTACTTACTTAATTAATTAATTATCATAAGCTTTCCGGCTTATTTTATACTTAGGATTATATTATTATGTAACAAATAGAAATAACATAATGGGAAAGTTGTATTCTAGATTAAGGTAGATTAAAATGTATAAATAAGTAGTGAAATAAATTAATGGTACATTTAATATGTATTTGCTGAATTGATTATCATGTTTGATTTACCTCATTCTAACACTGCGGCTATAAGATCAGATCGTCATCTGTTTGTTATGCTTTGCGTTAAAATTTTCTTATCCATCATATTTTTTTATTTCATTTAATTGAATTTGATTTCTTTTCGTTTTTTCTTATTTTATAATTTTTTTCTACCAATTTTCACTCCCACAATACGTGAGCTTTTTTATCAATCGCCACTTAGCCCACTCAATTTTCTGCACCCGTTTTCACCTAATTATAGGATCGGGTCCAAATCGAATCGGATTTATTAACCCTGTTACCGTGATTCGGAAAACCGAGGCTTAGGCGATTCCTTTAGCTACCCGATTTGATAAATTGAAAAATAAACACTCCGCAAAAGGATTTTTGAAAATTTTCACCAGATGCAGGAAAAAGGCACACGCCTTATTATACGAAACCCGCGGATCTTTCGTGTATTTTTATTCCTATAGTTGCCTAACCGACAGCGCCACCGGCGTAAACTGAAAACCTACGACAATGGCGTCCCCCACCCCGCGTCTCGCGAATATAACCCGCGGACGCCGCGCGCAGAGCTCAGTCAGTAGCGCGGCATCCTCGAGTGAACATGGGTGACAGGTGTCGAGGAGATTTGCGGCTCGGAAAGGCTGACATCAACGAAGGAACGTTAGGCACGAGTGAGTTTGAAATATTTCGATCAATATTTTACGACGGCAATAAATAATCGACAATTTTCAAAGATTGTTGAAAACAAGTGAAATTGTATTCAATACTTTTCCGACAGATTTCACGCGTCTCTTATTATAATCGTCGAAGTAAGTAACCGTGGAATTGCTACCGGCAGACTTTGATTATAATTGCAGATATTGGTCATTTTTCATCTACATTCTATTCATACCAGCGAATAAATGTGCGGAAATGTATATTTATTACGAACATTACCTCTCGGACCTGTATTGGATACAAATATAATGGGCGGGAGAGTTTCGTTTGATAACTTGGCGATAATTATCATCCCATTATATTATTGGCATATAATTCCGAGTCCCTCGCCCTGTAGCGTCGTTCGTTCTACAGGCATATTTCGCGACTCCGAAGGGGAAACTAATTTGTCGTGTTATTTCGAGTTGACAAGTATTTTTCGGGAGAATACTCGTTCCCCGATTTATTCTTTTATTCGATTCTTTGACAGCCTTATCGGTCGGCGGAGATGAGAATGAACATCGCTGATACTTGAACTCCATAGATCCTGCGTGCCACTTAGTCGGAGATGGACGCCAACCAACACTGCCCGGCTAGTCCTGGATTAACGGTCGACCAAGATAATGGTGAGCTTTGTATTATATTAGCCAAAGACCCAATTTAACTACAAATTTATGTCCGCAAAACAATCATTACTGAAACATACTTCGCGATCCGATACAGATCGCGAATATGTTTACCTCGGTTGAATATAGTAGACTCACCTCGTAGTAGAGAAATATTTGAATAACGAGGATCAAAATTTAAAGGTTTACAAATAAATACAAGGGTAGATTGCTGTAGGCCTAATTAGGCATCACATTTATTTTCTAAACATGGAACATAATTCAATATTGGTGCTAAATTACACCAGAGTCTCAAGTATTAGTCATAACAATTCAAAGATTGAAAAATCTATTCATGCATGCACTAGTAATACTAGCTTATCGACATTCTTGATTCTGTTGAAAATAGTTAAAAGTTTATATCACATTTGATAATGGTTCGGGCAGGCTTACAAAATCAATCATAAGAAATATATTATAATAGATTTCATACAGATGTATAATCACAATTAGAAATTCTTTGGTACTTAGTTGAGAATGTTTGCTTGAAAAACACATAAACTTAATCTATCCAATGTACCCCATGCTTATCTAGTTTTTATCTTCACAGGCGTTGTTCACCGAGGGAAACTAGCTCCTGCCTATCCTCAACAAAACCTCTTCAATATTGATCAGGACAGGGGATTCACACCAGGGAGTGAAGCAGTCCAAGCAACGGGGGAATGACCGCAAGACAACTCTGCACCGCGGAGTATCAATAAAGTAGCATCAGCGAATGGTTCGTAATTACAGTTCCTTTTGAATCAGTTTTGATAAAATCTCGCATCTGGTCTGGTCTATAATTATTTTAAATTACTTTACTTTATAATTACTTTTACTAATTAAATCGAGTTCAATTACACATTACCAAACTATTGGGTAATTGAATAAGTAATTTCATTAAAAATGTAACCAGTGACTCGTAACACTGCAAATATCCATGTAATAATAAGATCGTTTATGCAATAAACATGTATTATTATAGTAAATTGGCGCATTCTTGAATAAATATCTCTTGAAATTGTAAATCATCTATCGTTGAATCATTTTCCTATGTCCTTTCCTTGCCTATAAGTCGAAAATCATGAAAATCGCATGATTTCATAAAGCCCCGAAATATTTATAAATTTTATTTACTACTATTAGTACTATTTATTTATATTATAAATATTAGTCCGCCTTACCATATGCAACCCGCATGCCATTCGTGTAAACGGAAGGGCCCATGTTAATTTTTGTTGCCTATTTGGTGTTTTCCGAATGCCTATATTCAGGCGTATTGTAGTAATTCAGAAAAAAGGTCGAAAAAAAGGTTCCGGCAGTTGATACCTTATTTAAGGAGTCGGATTTCTGGCAGTTGATACCTCGATTCTAGTCGCTTTACGATGAAATATCTACTACCAGAAAATCGACCAATCAGGAGGCTGCTTGAGCCAATTTAGGCTCAATTTCTCGAAAAGGAGCCTCCTGATTGGTCGATTTTGAAATTAAATCAAGTTACGGCGCTACAGAGGCTAGCCATCAGCAAAATTCTGGATTTCTGGCAGTGGCTGGATTTTCACGGCAGCAATTTACTGCCGCGGCGCTATTCGTTGTTAACCACGTGATTGACCTACGCTATTCGTTGTTAATCACGTGTTGCTGCCGCAGTAAATTGCTGCCGTGAAAATCCAGCCACTGCCAGAAATCCAGAATTTTGCTGATGGCTAGCCTCTGTAGCGCCGTAACTTGATTTAATTTCAAAATCGACCAATCAGGAGGCTCCTTTTCGAGAAATTGAGCCTAAATTGGCTCAAGCAGCCTCCTGATTGGTCGATTTTCTGGTAGTAGATATTTCATCGTAAAGCGACTAGAATCGAGGTATCAACTGCCAGAAATCCGACTCCTTAAATAAGGTATCAACTGCCGGAACCTTTTTTTCGACCTTTTTTCTGAATTACTACAATACGCCTGAATATAGGCATTCGGAAAACACCAAATAGGCAACAAAAATTAACATGGGCCCTTCCGTTTACACGAATGGCATGCGGGTTGCATATGGTAAGGCGGACTAATATTTATAATATAAATAAATAGTACTAATAGTAGTAAATAAAATTTATAAATATTTCGGGGCTTTATGAAATCATGCGATTTTCATGATTTTCGACTTATAGGCAAGGAAAGGACATAGGAAAATGATTCAACGATAGATGATTTACAATTTCAAGAGATATTTATTCAAGAATGCGCCAATTTACTATAATAATACATGTTTATTGCATAAACGATCTTATTATTACATGGATATTTGCAGTGTTACGAGTCACTGGTTACATTTTTAATGAAATTACTTATTCAATTACCCAATAGTTTGGTAATGTGTAATTGAACTCGATTTAATTAGTAAAAGTAATTATAAAGTAAAGTAATTTAAAATAATTATAGACCAGACCAGATGCGAGATTTTATCAAAACTGATTCAAAAGGAACTGTAATTACGAACCATTCGCTGATGCTACTTTATTGATACTCCGCGGTGCAGAGTTGGCTTGCGGTCATTCCCCCGGTGCTTGGACTGCTTCACTCCCTGGTGTGAATCCCCTGTCCTGATGAATATTGGAGAGGTTTTGTTGAGGATAGGCAGGAGCTAGTTTCCCTCGGTGAACAACGCCTGTGAAGATAAAAACTAGATAAGCATAGGGTACATTGGATAGATTAAGTTTATGCGTTTTTCAAGCAAACATTCTCAACTAAGTACCAAAGAATTTCTAATTGTGATTATACATCTGTATGAAATTTATTATAATATATTTCTTATGATTGATTTTGTAAGCCTGCCTGAACCATTTTTAAATTTGATATAAACTTTTAACTATTTTCAACAGAATCAAGAATGTCAATAAGCTAGTATTACTATTGCATGCATGAATAGATTTTTCAATATTTAAATCGTTATGACTGGTACTTGAGACTCTGGAGTAATTTATCACCAATATTGAATTATGTTCCATGTTTAAAAAATAAATGCGATGCCTAATTAGGCCTACAGCTATCTACCCTTCTATTTATTTTCAAACCTTGAAACTTTGATCCTGGTAATTCAAATATTTCTCTACTACGAGGTGATTCTACTATATTTCAATAAGGTAAACATATTGTAACTTCCTGTATATGTTTCACCAGCTGAAGGCTGGTGAAATTATACTAGTTCGCGTGTTTTCTTTGTCACGGGTTATTCTGTGAATTATTTGGAGCTCCTCTGGGAAAAGTTGAAAAAACCCTTAATTTACCCTGATACAGACTCGGATAGATTTTGCACTACCAGAGCTGCCTCCCTACAGACTTGGGATATGCTAGATTCACCAGACTAGGATAGCAATTATAGCTCTACCGTAGCTGTCCAGAATCTAGCTCACCGAAGCTGCCTTTTTACAGACTTGGGATATGTGTGTTCTCAGACTAGGGTACCAATTATAGCTATACCGTAGCTGTCCAACACACTCACCGAAGCTGCCTTTTAGCTAAGAATGATTTTAAGTTTGATCTGAAAGAATTGAAATTTGTTAAGATGGAAAATGAAAGAGAAAGATCAGATTCATGATTAATTATATGATCACTCGATCATTTTCGGTTTATTTCTTTGGGTTGTGTTTGTCTCTGTTCTATTTACAAAATTATAGGAAAAATGGTTTGAACAAAAAATATAATCGTGAGTGTTTTTATGAATGCTATGAATGATGTGAATGATGTGAGAATGATTTCCTTAATTTTAACTTAATTCTATTTTCGAGTTTTGGCTCAATGGCCGGACTTTTGGTTTTCTGTTTGATTTTTATCTAAGTTTGTCTAGATTTTATTTGTTCTTTTGTTTTAAATTGAATTTGTTTTAAATACAATTTTTGTTTTTGAGTTTAAATTGACTGCGATTTTAGCAAGCTACAATTTTGATTCTATTTTGCGGTATAATTGCCGCTTTGGCTAATTATCCTAATTTAGTGAGTGAATTTGTGAATTTTAAATAGAAATTTTGTACGAGTCGGTCGGCCGCTTTGGCTCGAGTCCGCTCTAATTTTGAATAGTTTTGAGTCGCACGGCCGCTTTGGCTCGAATACGCTCTAATTTTGAATAGTTTTGAGTCGCACGGCCGCTTTGGCTCGAATACGCTCTAATTTTGAATAGTTTTGAGTCGCACGGCCGCTTTGGCTCGAATACGCTGATCATGCTTGACCAGCTCGCCTTTTATACTTTTCTTGACCACACACAGACGTGTGCCTGCCTTGGTATTGTACCACGTGGTACAATACCAGCGCGTTCATCCATGTTTGGTGTCGACTATAGCTAATTCGTTTGGCTATAGGCCGCACACGTTACATTGCCCCCTTTTCATCAGCTGATCTTCGGTGATGGAGTGGCTTCATGGAATCGCTGCAAGGTAAGTAGATGAAAATCTTCCTTTTCCTTTTGAGTTTTTAATGTCATATCTGGTATCTTGTATTTGTTAAGTCCGAGTTTCTTTGTCATATCCGTGTTATTTCGTCAAGTCCAAGTTTCTTCTTTTTGATATTTCCAATTGTTTGTTAAATCCGTGTGTTTTATTCATTGATATTTCTTCTGTTTCAGTTCAAGTGGGTCGGAAAACGTCAAACTTTTTGATGTGTTCTGGTTTTTCCGATCCATCTATCACAGGTTTGTCGTCGTAATATCACGTAGCCAGTTGATTTTCGTACGGCATATCATCGTTAAGGTTGCGTGAATCAAACAGCATCGGTTACTTGAAGTCGTCGACTTACTTCTATTCCCCTTCAGCCGTTGTCTTCGGTAAGATGATTTCTACGAAGTATTCTTGATTGACTTGATTTTATGTTGTGTTTTTGTATGTGATTTTGCAAAATATTCTAGTCAAGAGAAAAGAAATTAAATTTTCTATAGAGTGTGTCCGACACATTGAGCATTTTTAAAACTAACTTAATTCTAACTTAAATCTAGAAGACTTGCTCGTCGCGTTGGACCTGTCACGTCTTTTCTTTTTTCTGTTTGTGATTTTATTTATCAAATAAAGTTTCCGATTCTGAGAATTGTGTTTCATATTAATTAAACCATTTTGGAACTGAAATTTCTTAAGTTTTGTTTGAATTTTATTTAAATTTAAATCTTTGGTTGGCATTAACTTGGTATAATTTGAATTTTCTTGCTTAATTCTTGGATTTATTTTAGATTCTTCAGCTAACTCTTTAATTTTTTCTGTTTTAGGTGTAACGCTAATCGTCAACACGAGGCTTGTGACGAGGTTGCCTTTCATGAGACCTCTGATGCCAGGATCGTAATATTTGTCATCGGTACCCGGGATGATTTTATTATTTTCAAATAATTCAATAAAATTTATTGCCCCCTTGCCGTTGATAATTGTTAATATTTCCCCGAAACTATAAGAATTTAATAATCGACCTACTGGACTTATTTCAATTTTCAGTACAAGATGGTTTGACTTAATTTTTGAAATGTTAAGGTAGTTGCCAGCTGTTTGGATTAAACTAATCTTATTTGTTTCGAGTGCATCGGTAGCGTTATTTTTGGGAGGATCAAAGTCTCGGATAATTTCTTTTGTTGCCTGTTGATTTTGAATTTCTGAATTTTCTTGCTCGATTTGATTTTGAAGTAAACTCTGTTCGAATCTTTTTTTAACTTCGCGAGCTATTGCGCTATCTTCGTCTGAAACTTTATTTTCGAAATAGTCTTCTTTGTTTATTTTGTTTTCAAAAGGATCTATCCGATCTTCGATCCTTTTTTCTATTTGGTCGTATTGACCTGCTAAATCTGTTAATAATGCGGCTAATTCCGCGAATGGATCTTTATGGTCCATTTTCTGTTTTGTTTTTGATTAATTATCAGGAATCTGATCTTTGTCTGTCATTTTCCTGCTTTTTGTTTTTCCATTTGTAAATGAATCTAATAAACGATTTTACTTGACTATGACTTTGAAGTCTTTAAATTGCCCCTAAAAAAAATGATTTTAAGTTAAACAATGAATTTAATGTGAATTTATTTTTTTTTAAGTGATTTTAATTTTATTTGAGGAGCCCCACGTTGGGCGCCAAATGTAACTTCCTGTATATGTTTCACCAGCTGAAGGCTGGTGAAATTATACTAGTTCGCGTGTTTTCTTTGTCACGGGTTATTCTGTGAATTATTTGGAGCTCCTCTGGGAAAAGTTGAAAAAACCCTTAATTTACCCTGATACAGACTCGGATAGATTTTGCACTACCAGAGCTGCCTCCCTACAGACTTGGGATATGCTAGATTCACCAGACTAGGATAGCAATTATAGCTCTACCGTAGCTGTCCAGAATCTAGCTCACCGAAGCTGCCTTTTTACAGACTTGGGATATGTGTGTTCTCAGACTAGGGTACCAATTATAGCTATACCGTAGCTGTCCAACACACTCACCGAAGCTGCCTTTTAGCTAAGAATGATTTTAAGTTTGATCTGAAAGAATTGAAATTTGTTAAGATGGAAAATGAAAGAGAAAGATCAGATTCATGATTAATTATATGATCACTCGATCATTTTCGGTTTATTTCTTTGGGTTGTGTTTGTCTCTGTTCTATTTACAAAATTATAGGAAAAATGGTTTGAACAAAAAATATAATCGTGAGTGTTTTTATGAATGCTATGAATGATGTGAATGATGTGAGAATGATTTCCTTAATTTTAACTTAATTCTATTTTCGAGTTTTGGCTCAATGGCCGGACTTTTGGTTTTCTGTTTGATTTTTATCTAAGTTTGTCTAGATTTTATTTGTTCTTTTGTTTTAAATTGAATTTGTTTTAAATACAATTTTTGTTTTTGAGTTTAAATTGACTGCGATTTTAGCAAGCTACAATTTTGATTCTATTTTGCGGTATAATTGCCGCTTTGGCTAATTATCCTAATTTAGTGAGTGAATTTGTGAATTTTAAATAGAAATTTTGTACGAGTCGGTCGGCCGCTTTGGCTCGAGTCCGCTCTAATTTTGAATAGTTTTGAGTCGCACGGCCGCTTTGGCTCGAATACGCTCTAATTTTGAATAGTTTTGAGTCGCACGGCCGCTTTGGCTCGAATACGCTCTAATTTTGAATAGTTTTGAGTCGCACGGCCGCTTTGGCTCGAATACGCTGATCATGCTTGACCAGCTCGCCTTTTATACTTTTCTTGACCACACACAGACGTGTGCCTGCCTTGGTATTGTACCACGTGGTACAATACCAGCGCGTTCATCCATGTTTGGTGTCGACTATAGCTAATTCGTTTGGCTATAGGCCGCACACGTTACAATATTCTCTCGAGATCTATCAATCATATTTCAGGTTTGTCATTAAAAAGAGAGAATTTATTGCTATTCCCAAGAATTGAGTGTGTTTTCTCTCCTAGGCTTACCCTATAACGAGACGGACAATATCTTACCTCTAGGTATATTATTTCGTATCGTATCCTTTGCAGCTGAGTGAAACCGAGTTGTCGTCAAAGTTTCTGGCGTATACGGGGAGACAGAAGCAAGCCGGAGGCCCCAGTGTCGAGTCAAAGATACAGGGTGATGAGTGTTGTGGTACATAGACTTGGAAAAGTAATCTGTCCGAGATCTGTATCGGATCGCGAAGTATGTTTCAGTAATGATTGTTTTGCGGACATACATTTATAGTTAAATTGGGTCTTTGGCTAATATAATACAAAGCTCACCATTATCTTGGTCGACCGTTAATCCAGGACTAGCCGGGCAGTGTTGGTTGGCGTCCATCTCCGACCAAGTGGCACGCAGGGTCTATGCAGTTCAAGTATCAGCGATGTTCATTCTCATCTCCGTCGACCGATAATGCTGTCAAATAATCGAATAAAAGAATAAATCGGGGACCGAGTATTCTCCCGAAAAATACTTGTCAACTCGAAATAACACGACAAGGTAGTTTCCCCTTCGGAAACTAGAATGTACTTAAAAATGAACAATATCTGCAATTATAATCGAAGTCTACCGGTAGCAATTCAACGGTTACTTACTTCGACGATTAAAATACGAGACGCGTGAAATTTGTCGGAAAAGTATTGAATACAATCTTACTTGTTTTCCACAAGCTTTGAAAATTGTCGATTATTTATTGCCGTCGTAAAATATTGATCGAAATATTTCAAACTCACTTATATCCAACGTTCCTCCGTTGATGCAGCCTTCCCGAGCCGCAAATCTCCTCGACACGTGTCACCGATGTTCACTCGAGGAAGCCGCGCACGTAACTGAACTTTGCAAGTCCTTGGCCTACCTTATAAAGGCGCGGGGAGCGGGAGGCCATTGTCGTAGGTCAGTTTAGCCGGTCGCGCCTCGGTTAGGCAACTATAGAACTAAGTATGCACGAAAGATCCACGGGTTGCGTATAATAAGGCATGTGCCTTGTTCCTGCACCTGGTGAAAGATGCGAGATTAGCCCACAACTTCATTCCCTTTTGCAATGATTTATAATAAATCTTTTTCTTCGTTTCAATAATAATTGCCTTACTAATTAAATTAATCGCTTGAATCTACTTTCTAGGATAAATAAAATAAGAATTTTACCTGTCAGTTGTAGCCCCATAATTTCAACTCTGTGTATATTGACTAAATGTATTGACTAAATGTATGGGGATTTATATTACATCAAATTATCGCTCAGCTATTCTAAAATCAAATTATTTCATCATAGTTTTGTTGTTATCAGAAACGCTGTCACTGATGCTGGTTGATTTTCGCGATAGTTTTTATTTTTTAAATTTAAACTTGTTCGATTGTAAAGTCTTCTAAATATTAGATTTTTTTTACTAAAAAGGAATAAAAAAAAATGACAAATGTCATGAGAAATATGCAGCAAACAGACATTCATTCTGCTCAGTTTCTGAATAGTGAAAAATTGTATTGCAATTAAAAAAAAAAAAATGAATATTAAAAACGTTTATACCGGATACACTCCTCGCTTACGTCTCAGTGATTGGGTGGTTGTAAATTTATTTTAACTGCTTTATTTCTATTCGTTCAGATATACCTATTATGCAAACATAAATGCAATAAAATATCAGTAATTCTTTTCAACTTCTTTGCATCATTTACACGCGCCACCATCAATGAATCCAATAAAGAGTTAGTAGCTTTTTCTGCTGCTATTCAGAATTTTTACAATGAGCTACTTGCGACGCCTCCAAGAATATAAAGAAGGGGTCGTAGTTTTTTTTTTACACTGGGCGAATGAAATATTTGTATAGAAGGGAAATTTGATTTAGAAAAAGGCTAGCAAAAATAGTGAGCCATGGGAACACCATCGATGAACATTACTGTACATTTATTTATTCTTCGTTTTTATACGACTTCAATAATTTATTGATATTAATTTTGAAGTTTTTCATTGTTTTTTATACAAGTTTCAATTCTGCTTCAGGTATAATAATAAGGTATACGAAGCAGTAACAGATACGCATTGCCCGGGTTATACTGAATACAGAATCCGTGAGCTCACATTATTATTACAAAAAGAGCTGTTATACAGATTTATTACACATAGTTCTCTTTTTTTTTTTTATATATATTCTCCTGGATACATAATATTTTCATAGAAATTTATCATAGCAGCCAACGATCAATATGTATATACGACAACAACCCTGAAATGGACTTCCGCGCGAATAATTAGTTATACGCTTTTTTTTTTCTCAAATAGTACAACTGCAATTTATAGACACAACGGTATATACTTAGCCAAAGTAATTATACTCAAGCTTGATAATCGCATGCGAGATAAATGGCAGAGCCTTATATTAGGGTGGTTCCTAATTCAGTCATAATAGAATCTCAATTCTCCCTAGGGGCCAGAACGTCTCCAAATATGAACGAAAAAATGTAGTTAGAATCCCAAGTTCCCATCTTAATTCTAAGTACTGATCCAAAGTTCTTGAACTTTCACATTTCAATAAGACACGATTTTCAGTCATTTGAAATTATTTTTTACTTTCTATTGCATTATCGCTACTATCAATCTGCAACTCCTTTTTTTTTAGAGCTTTAGCTTCGAAGATTATATCATTGAAGCTCTCTTCATTTTTCATGATATATCCACTACTTCAGGTAAGGAGTGTACCAAGTTTGAGATTTTTCGGAGCTATACTGCAATAGGAAGAAAAAATAAAAATAAAAAATTAATCGCGAAATGTCAGAAATCGGTGTTTTATTCAAATGGACAAATTCAAAGGCTTTGTCGCGGTATTTAGAATTGAGATAGGAACCCGAGGTTTTGATTACATTTTTTTTTTTTTCTTTTATATATTTGGAGACCTCCTGACCCATGGTAGCATTGCAATTTTAAAAATGTTTAAATCAAGGACCACCCTAATATATATTATACATAAATATATATATATATATCAGAATATATAAATTTATACGAAGCTTTTATTAAAGTTAATAGTATACTTTAACAGGAAATCAAAGATATCGAACTTTTCCTTAATTCTCAATAAATGTATAATTATTTTACTCAAATATTATATATAACTTCCACTCATCAGCAGCTTAAAATTTTTTTTTTTTCAACAATGCAACATTATTTATCAACAATATACATGTAATCGTAAAATATGGCATAATAAGCACATCTCATAAAATTTTCTCCTTGCCTTAATTAATACAACCCTTTCGCTAAACCCCTCAATTTATTTTCATCGAATCGCACCAAATATACATGCATAATTTAAAACCCTCAACAAAATCATCAGATTATTTTACCTACCAATTATTATGATATGCATTCGTCGTAGTTAAACAGCATCGAATAATAGTAGATTACGATACGAGTGCGCGAAGTACGTGATTCTCACACGAGTGTAGCTTGTCGCCCGAGCGAAGCGAGGGTGACAAAAACACGAGTGTGAGGATCACGTACGCGCACGTGTGTCGTATACTATTTTTTGTAACACTGCATGGAAGTTCGCACTTCGTGTACACAACACGCGGTGACGAACAGTGACGATGCCCCAACCTGAATGTTGCAGACAGTGATTGTAGCCACCACTTGTTTCGTTCAATGGCGTTAGTTACGCTCGTTTTGCTCGGATTAGCGTTTGGTAATAAATATTACCTAACAGTTTTACGACATTACCTAACAGTTTTGGATTTGTTGGCGAATCGGCCGCTTCGCGCACTTTTTACGGGGCGCGAAGTCGAACTTCCCATGCAGGTGTTACAAAAAAATCTTTTCATCCCTCAATCATAGCGTGAAATAACTCGCAAAGTTTTGGCTATCGGTTGATATTCATCCCTCCAGTATTAACTAGCAACTAATTTCTCAGTCCACCAACACGTTATTACATACTTTCCAGGGAATTCGATTACAAAAATCATCCAGCTTTTAAATTTCATTAATCATTCGAGCCACAAAAATTATGCATTAACAATGCAATGCTGACAGACAGACAGACAGACAGATTCGACTTATCAATCCACTCAGTACACGATCTATGATATTCTGCTTCATCGAACATTACACTGACGATATAGGATTTTTTTTTTTTTTTAATTTTTCTTTCTGGTTTTCTCATCATTTTTAACTTATCGTTAGTGTTTGTATAGGTGCATATATGTATTGCCAGATCGACGTTTACCCACTTATATACTGCACTCAAAGATGATATATTTCAACTAGAAGATGGATATGACTATAAATGTGCAGATATAAGTATTTATCACTTTTTTCAGGGCATTTTTATTCTCATTTATGTATATATGTATGTATGTATGTATATATATATATATGTATATTTATATATCAGTATATCACATTGACAGATTTTCAGGAAGTATTGAGACTATCCTAGCCAGCTATCTTCAATAACCGGATGAAAAATATCCGATATAATTTATAACCGGAATCAGCCGAAGAGGTCTTAATGTAACATTTACATAGTTATTATTATTCCATAGGGTTTTTTTTCTTTTCTTTTTTTTTTCTCTCATTTTCTCTCATTTTTACTTTCGATAGAACGAAACATTTTTTATTTTTTTTTTCTATTTTTTTGGTTTTTATCGCTTATCGCTTCTTGATTTCAAATATACGGAGCAAGGGAAATTCTTCATACAATACAATACGTTTACAATCTTATTACTTCAATCAGCAATCTTCAATTTATTACTGGTTCATCCTTCCAGACATTCGAAATGTCGCTCACGTCCAAGATAGTACTTGTACAGTTTTCATAAGCCAATCAAGCGACGTGCATAAAGTGACAGAAAGGGACGATCTCAAACCAGTCGACACCCCAGTAGAATTCAATTGCCACGCAACGGCTCCATTAGACGTTTTTTCTTCATCTGAAATAGATAAAAAAAAATTAAAAAAATAGAAATGATTGCATTTGCTGTTTCCTCATTTGTATGAAAAATAAATAATTACAAAAAAAAATAAGATCTATTTTCATTACCTGCTATTTAAGCAACTCAGACTGACAGGAAGTGGCTCTGATGTTACGGCTGGAATATGTCCAGCCACTGTCTCATGAAGTGGATACCATTGAGCCACAGGTTTCCTAGGATTATCCAACATCTCAAGCCAGTGATCACGACCAATTCCGATAAAGCTAGCGCCTATTGCTGTACAACCCATTAGCTCATTCGGTCCAATTCTGCAACGATAAAAGTGATAAAGACAAGCATCAGTAATTGTAATGTCTTCTTTTATATCCACCTAGTCCTTTGACTCGCAACATATTCAACCGGCAATTAAGATGTAGAAAATTTCCAGCGCAATAATCTTTGCCAATTTGTATTATTACACTCTGACGATCAATTAAATAGATAATGGTCTAATCAATATTTGAATTACGATCTACGATAGCATATCACTATCACATCGCTCGATATTCTGGAGGAGTAAAGTCATTAAGTACGTTATTCATGTACCAAATAGATTTTCCAAACTACTGCTTCTAATGTCTTTGAGCCCTGCAGATAGCCGGGTGTGTCAATTTGATTGATATATTGAATCGTACCTGTCGTAATCAAGAACTTTCACTACGAGGCTGACCTCCTCAACGTTGTCTGCCGGTACATCGAATACAAGGGCCTCATTGTATACTGGACACAGAGTCTTTTTCTTGACCGTTGTTTTCTTTTTTTTGATCCTTTTACCTTGGCACAATAGGTATACCTTTACGTACGGATCTGTAGTAACATCGTTAGAGTTAATCGACCGAATAATGTGAAATAATAAAACGCAAGGATGTAAAAGGTAGTCCGTTCGGTAAATTAAGTCGTATAGCATACCAGATGAACCCGTGATGTCCATAGCCTTAAGATTACGGCCTTTTATTATTGTCAGGGTCAGTCGTCCTGCAGTTGGAAGGTAGCACAACGATAGCATAAGTTCACCACGGTCGACCTTTTCCTATTAACATATGATTTCTTTTATTCATATTTTCACCGATACACTAATGATTTATAGAAAGTTTGTATAAAATTGCGATTCGTCTTAAATACTTAGATCTATGATATTTATACAGTTTAGAAAAAAAAAATGAATAAAAACATCGCGATATTATGTTCATATACAAAAATGCAATTAGGCGTACATATGATGTATGAATAGACATTAGAAAGTACAGAAGAAGTAAGGCGAGAGGAAAGAACTTTTGAGAAAGTAATTGTAACCGATTTCGGATAATTGAGTGTAAAAAACAAGAAATAAAAAGCAATTTCGAAAATTTTTACCAATTTTTAGTATTATTGAGGATCGTACGAACCTGAAGAGCGCAAAGAATGTCCATCGTGTACTCGATTTCTTGTTCAAGATCCGTGCAGTCGAGAAGTTCCCGCAGTACTACTTGGCCGATTAAATCGTGTTTTGAAAATCTGTCAAAATCGTAGACCGAGAATTGGAGGTAACGTTCTCGGAGATCGTCGTAAGGTACGCTGAAACAAAAAAAAAAAAGGGAAACAAGGAAAAAAAAAAGGGTAATACGTGAAAGTGCAGAGTTCAAGTTAAACCGTCTTCGTGCATTGAGAGATCGGTAATAAGCGGCTTGATATAAGCGACTACTTGACCAACCTGAAAATAAAGGTTTCATTGAAGATGGGATTTAAATTTTTCCGATGCACCTTTGTCTGGAATTTTTTCTTCCTGTCTGGTAAGAGATAGACTTTTACGTATGGATCGCTACTACCGGTGACATCTTTTATCGGTAATTCCCTCGCCTCTAAAACCTGGAAAGTATGACAATTAATGTAATTGCCGATACAATTTTTACGATTAGAAATAAGGCGTATTAATTATCCGGTAAATTTTGACTACCGATGTATACAAGACGATTTCGGTTATTGGAATAGCTTATGGACCAGAGAATGACGCATTCTATTGGAATCTTACAGGATGAAGAACTCCGGTCTCATCTCAACTTATCGAAACAAGTTTCTTTCTTTATTTTTTATTTTATTTTTTTTCATTTTTCTCCTAAAAATAACTGCGTATAAATTGGTGGTTAATGATATCGGAGGTTTGACCTGCGATCGAACAAATATATACATATGTGTTGTACATTCATAAGGCGTTAAAGTGACGTAATAAATCTCAAGGTTCTGAAACTGGGACAGGAATGTCATACGCCGTTCTGGACTGTCCTCAGTTATCTCCGTACTCGAATGTCGACCTTAATATGCGATTGTTGAATTATTAAAAATAGAGAAGATATCTGCCTACGTACGTGTTCCTACTTAATTAAATTCCATGAATACTGGGAAAGTGGTAAATGACGTGCGTGCGTGACTCGAACGAATCTCTCCATATTACACGCGGCTAATATCTATTCGCAATTGTAATTCCTATCATCGATATGCTAAACAGCTATATAGACAGTACAAACCGAGGTACTAAGAGATCCGATATCTGGACCGTGCTAGGCCTTAAGCCTAGCGGATTTGGCCGCGAGCTTTGTTTGAACTTACCTTAACAACAAGGCCTTCGAACTCCTTGTCGTATCGTAAAGCAAAGTGGAGTTTTCCAGAATATTCCATTTCTACGGTACTCGAACTTTCCGTGCTAGCCTGCCGTGTAAGATCTTTCTTGTATAGCTCAGGCTAAAAAATAAATTTTTTATTTTTCTCTTTTCTTTATCAGTGTTAGATAATAGACGGTAAATTTCCTTCATCAGACTGAAGAAATTCTAAAAGGCTCACGTCAGCTGAACCCATCTAATTTTCTGACAAAGCAAACGCCCCAATGAGCTTATATTCCGTGCAGAATATCTTCGAAGCACAAATATATGGTATAAATAATTTATGTAGGTACAATAGAATTAAACTCGCCTTTAGCAGTCCAAGACTAGAATCGTTGCGGTTCTCTAGACTACAGATGCTGAATTTGATGTTAGGCAAATCTAGACGATGAGATAGCTGACGTTGAAAGGTTTGATGTCGCATTGGGACAATCGGAAGAGTAGTTTGCCGCAGGACCTGCTATTGCACACAAAATTCCCAATGATTATCAATGGGGGAAAAAAATAAAAAAATTGGGGTGAATTGCAGTGCATAAAACCTATAATTACTCGAAACATCTGTAATATGGAATTTAAATAACCTTTTTAGTCTCTTTCTGCTCCTGAACGTATTCGTGAGTGATTGGTTCGGATTGAAGATCCGGTAGAGAATGACTGATGCGGATGGCATTCTGATGCCCGATATCTCCGTCGGCATCTTCGTCGTTGTTCTGTCTCGAGACACCCATCAGCCAACGCCAGGTTGCTGAACATTGGAAACTTGCTGCTGCTAGGAGGACCAGTGCCATCAGTCCAACCCCAACTCCTATCAATAACTGGTAAGGGAAGCTGCCAGTCCACTCCTCTGTAACATCAAAGTTTGGCGTGGCCTTCCTTAGCAAGTATGTCAGTTGAATTATTGATACCTGTCGTCCACCTCGACTCGGAAGGTATGGGGCTGTATTTCTTGCGAAATAAAAACCGCAAGGAAAAAATTGGCAGGTGAACAAGGGACGGAGTTAAAAAATCGTTCGATAGGGTTTTCGATATGCTGACATATTCCGCTGCTGCAATAGGGAAAACGAAGTGTAACTCGTTTCGAAGCTCTTGATACTAAGACGAGATTTTAAATGTTCAAAGCTCGTCGAGTATCGGCTGATAGATTTTAATTTGGAAATGAAATTTCCGGAGAAGAATATACTTCGCTCGTCTCTTCGACGAGGCCTTTAATACACGAAACCTGGGACGAGCATCGATTCTGGGAAACCTTGCGGCCTGCTTTAAAGGTGAAGGCCGAAGCTTGCTTTGATGATCGCAAATTGCTATCCGTTACGAAAGTTTTCTGTAATTTATATCGCAAATTTTTTTACTTGAGTAAACTCAGACTCTGAATTATTTCGGCCTTACGATGATTACGAGCTGTGATATAGGTAGATGCATTGAAATTTGCATCGTCTTATACACAGAGGCCGTGGAAACCGAGGATATGGATCCGGGTATGAGATTAAGTTGGTAATCGAGAAATTCTGCCAGCCCTTATCGACTATGGCATCGCACGAGACGGCAATCTTAATCCAAAACAGATATCAACTTGAAATGCCTGCAGCGTCTCGGGCTCCACCAACCCTCGATATAGATATATCGAAGACTTACTTGTGGGAACCAGAGCCGAAGCCGGAGCCAGAGCCAGAACCAGAACCAGAACACTGCGTTCAATCTGGAGTTTTACCTCGTACGTATAAGAGGGAAATGTCTATATTTACAATCCGATGTATAACACGATCGCGAACAATCTGTAGAGAATCCTTGCCGAATCATAGTCACCCGAATAGTTTGAAGTGCATAAAGAAACGGTAAAACGAATTCTACAATCGTACAAAGAGATGTAGGTCGATATCGTCGTCCATAAGAGGTTTTATAGTTCAGATGATAAGAAATCGGATCTATTTTCTCATGAAAAGCTACTCTGCGGTTATCCGATTAAATAATTGAAGCAGCATTAAGTTCTGCAGATTTTCTGATGGAGGAGAAAAATTGTAGAAGATTTCTACAACGTATAAAAAATCCGAATCATTCTTACGTTACGATTCGAGGTCAATTAAAATTCTCACTGTGCCTCGATCCACGAGTACGAGGGAGTAATTTGCATTCACGGTACCTAAAGGTTATCCCCCGCATTTTTTTTTTATTTCATTATTATTTTCTTTTATTATGGAAATTCAAAGAGAAAAAAAAAGTTCAATTGGCTTCAAGGAGTTCTCAGAATTCGACGCGTTTCGCATCGTCGAGTTAACGCCCGTTTTATTTCTTTCAAACTCTAAGTTACTACTTTATTTCAAATACCATAAAGATCGTTAAACTCTTTTTGCAATATAAACTTCTTCTTAAAGCAATACGAAAAATTGTAATACCAGAGTCGTTCGATTCTACTAAAAGTATTTTCTATTGAAAGGACAGACACAAGATAATCATCAACCCAACACCCTTATTTCAAAAAAATAAAAATCTTGAATGTCAGCAAGCACATCGCTTTTCTGAGACGCCTGATGCGTCCTTTCGTCTTCTAATACCGACATAACCGATAACTTCGATGATCGTATCACCAGGAATTTCTTCTTGGATTACGGTCAGGTTCTGAGTTTGATATTCGTGGGCCACTGCTAGAGCAGCCTCTTCAGCAAGTTCTGGTGGAGCAGCAGCAACGGCTGCTTCAGCGGCTACAACCAGCTCGGTAAATCTAGTCGTCTCTTCAGCTTTGATGAGCTTTTCTACAGCCTCTGCTAAATCGTTGTCATGCTGAACGCCGATGCTCTCCGCAATATCAAAAGCTGTCATACTGCCCGCGAGATTTCTAGAGACGCTGTTACTAGGTCTGAGATTGACCATCTGAGTGGGAGAAACCACCCTGTTATCTTCATCAGTCGAAGAAGAACCGGGATCACGTTCGTCGAGGTGAGCTCTTGCCATTATGTCAAAACGCTCCACAATTGATTGAGGTTTTCTGGTATATCGCTTTTTTGGTTTTCGTAAGGAACCGGGTACATCATCTTCTTTCTTAGAAGGAAAAAGCACCATCGAGGGTGGTTTGTACGACATCTTGTCAAGAGTACTTCGGTAAATTAACGGAAATAAATTTAGCAATCGTGATTTAAAATTTTCAGCATAACTGACAGGAGTTTGGAGGGTTACTGATGTGCGACGTCCAGTTTTCTTCTTTCTTTTGTCTTCTTCTAATAAAAAACTGCATATTTCGTGGCTAAACAGCAGTCAATAGAAAATGTCAAAAGCTCAGAAATCGGTTTCGGAAATCGTGAGTCCCCTAGTCAGAGATGATCTCGATCAGCAGGTCTTCGAAAAGTCTGACGATGTTTATCCATCCTTCAAGCCATGGCGAGTCTTCGTAAATCAGATAGACAGTTACCATGGTAAAAAATTGGCTGAAGTAAGTAGGAGGACATAGCGTAGGTATACATCATGTAATTATGGAGATAAAGTAAATCTAGTAAAGCCTGGCTCGCGTTACGTGGGGCAAAACATAATTCAGGGATGAAAGGTTCACCAAATTGTTTTCTTCATGATACCAAAGTTCCACGGTTCATTGTTCATGCGTTAATGCAAGTGGGTATAGAAGCTCATCAGTGCTACTTCTCCTCATATTACAAGGTTGATCTTGACCCTCAAAACGGTGCGAATCTCTGGCTTCAAAGCGGTTTTGAAATCAATTTAATTATGCATGATATCAACCTGCGCAGGTGCTATTCTGGTACAGATTAAATATTCCATAAATGATCTTCACTCCTCATAGAAATACTATACGGTAGAGACTCTGTCCCGTTAACGCATACCATAACGCTGCTTTGTATAATAGGTATATATATATAGTTGAATTATATAATCCAGCAGCTCGTGACGTTAATAATGGAAGCTGAGTGACGCAAAGGGTGGCATTGAGATTGGCCTTGAAAGCTTTGACCGGAATATGTTACGGAACGTTTATCCATGTTGCATGTTGTATACTCATTAATTTCGTCTTTAGTTTATTCCAGAGCAATTTTACAACTCAAGTAAATTTGACGAGACTGCAGAAGCAGATGAAGAAGAAGAAGACGAAGAAGAGGAAGAAGGTGCTGAGACAGATCCGGATTTCTCAGCGGACCAGGAAGTATACAGTAAAAATAAAAGAACTAAGGAAATGGTCCGAAAGTACGAAGTGGTTGGCACCGTGATGGACAATCAGGTTGAGTCGGCATTAAGTTCTCCTTTATACATTTCCGCTTCCTTTATTCTCCTGTCTTCTGTCCTTTGGTCACGCAACAGTGGAGCGAGATTGATGAAGGGGATTCGGAATCTCAGGGAGGTTTCCCGAGGGTTAGGGGTGTATAAACCACTACATCTTAATTTATCGTCTAACGTTCGTAGTACCCTCTCCCGGAAGATGTGTCGATGATAATAGAGCCCCGGAGTGGGAGAGATTTGTTCTTAACGGAGTTGATGAAGTGTGGCGTCATAGTCTACGACATTACTCAAGATTTTTCTCAAATATCAGAAGCCCAGTGGGCTTTGGAAGGTAAAAATGACCTCCGTTGTCAGACCTGATCAATAAATATATAAAATTCGTCGTGTTTTTATACAGCGATAGCTGAAGAGCTCAGAAAAATTGCTTCGGAAAAGCCCAAAGCTTTTAAACGGAGCGAAGAAGTTCGACATTTCATTTTAATTTCCACTGTGATGACATGGGCGCTATCGAAACCCATTTACGCCGAAGATCCTGAGCTAGCATTCACCGAGATAGATTACAGGAAACGAAGACCACACGCGAATTTCAAGGAGCACATCCAATGCGAAAAAGACGTTGTTATTATGAAGAAATTTCCTGAGCTAAGGGACAAGTTAAAAACGATCGTTTTGTGCTGTGGCATAACTTACGGCGACGAAGAAGGCCCCTTTCATCATCTTTTCAAAATGGCATGGCTCAATGCACCGGAGCTACCGATTCTTGGGAAGGGAAATAACAAGATTCCTCTATTACATGTTCGCAATATTCCCTCGTGAGTTTATAACATGATTACATAAACACAACGGGTCGACTACACGTGATTATCTCTGGCACAGGATCATCATGATGTTTCTACGAGATTGGCCAAAGCTGAGGTACATCGTGGCCGTTGAACAAGGGCGCATGTCACAAAAGAGAATCGTTAAGGTGGATATGATATGATATGATTGATTCGCGGTAAATAATGTTGAAATAAAAATTTTGCAATATCTATAAAACGGAACGAAGTAAATTTAGGGGATGATGATGTTGGACGAGGATTATTCAGGGCGAAAAGCGAGTTGGATAGACTTTTTTCACTATGAGTTTGATGATTATTGAAAGATTAGCGCTATTTCAATCAACAAATGGTCCGAGATTCAATAATAGCCGTTGTGTATAGAATGAATGGAAACTCCTGATTCGAGATAACAGAAAGCTTTCCATTGTTTCATCCGAATAACAGAATTATTGTTGTATACGAATAGCGCACGTATAGTACTATAAAATTAAGTGTTATCTTTGACTGGAATGTATTATACTTCATAAAACCTAAAAGAAGAAAAATTTCGGAAACGAAACTACATGGGGTGTAGGCAGAATGAGATCAAAAAACTTTTCCGATCCCTTTACGGTTTTTTTTTTTCACAAATATTTCCTTAGCGCAAGAATTTTTCTCTGCTTTATATAAACCGGTGATCAAATTAAACCTTGAATATTTTACCCCCTGGTATTGTAGCTCTGATCTAAATGAATCAAACGAATGTTAATTGAACTTGATTACGATGAAGTGATTAGCGAACAACACGAAACTCACGCTAGTAGGTGAGAGCGGACGTTTTAAAAACGGAAATACATCCACGTGAAATAATAATAATAATAATAAAAAATGAAAAAAAAATCCGCCGTTTCGGCCAGCTAAAAGCTGTTAACTTTTGACCTCGAGAGTTTTTCCAATAAGCCTAAAAACCGCGGAGATATTCGGGGTGTTAATTCACCCTTCGACTTTCTGTATACACTAAAATCCATTATTAGGATTAGACGATACCCTCGAAGTCTTCCGACACCTTGCTCCAACACGTGGTCACCAGAACTTTGTCTTCTCAAATTACGATAATCTATATGGAAGGTGAAAACCTAAATTCGCGTGTAACATTACTCGGCTATTGTAAGTCGATCCCAAGAGTGATTAAACTTATTTTTGTTCCTTTTTATTCACGTAGAAAATTAGCGAAACTCTGACCACTGGAAAGGTAAAGAATATTCCAACAGCGGAAGCATTTCTGCTGAATGGTATCACCCAAAACTGTTACGACATGATGACTCTGAACCTGAACATCGAACCTGCCTATCTTGTTGATAAAAATATGAATTGGTATTCCGATTTGCCGTTCAGTGATAAGATCGTGGATATTGTTAAGGAGTACAAGTCAGCTAGGAATCTGCACCCTGTGAAAATCGTCGTCCTGGGACCTCCAGCCTCGGGAAAGTCTCGTTTAGCTAAAATACTCGCTGAACATTACAGAGTCCATTATATTCACGTGGAGTCGTTGATCACCGAGACTGTCAAGAAGCTTGTGAGCAGAAAATACGATCTGGTTATTATCATTTTCATCATTATTGTTTTCTATTGTAGACTAACGACATCGAAGTTGCAAAAAATGCCGAAAATATTGCAGATCGAAGTGTAACTATCGACGACGATGACGAGGACATTGACGTAAACGAAGAGGAAGAAACTGCAGACGGTATTGAAACCTGGCAAGAAGAGTTGGAAGAAATAAAAAAAAATTTGTTAGAGAATAAAAACCGACTGGACGATACAATTTTGAATAAGTTAGTGCTGCTTACTGAGTGACAGATATTTAACTCGTTTTATCACATGTTGACTTGCGTTATGATATAAAGCTGACAAATTTTTGGCAAACAAATTTATCCGTGTAAAAAGAGACACGCCTTTTATTTGTCGTATCAAATTGCCCCGTCATTAGGCAATGCTTTTATCGTATTTAGAATGAACACGACCCTTTGTACGATAATTACGGAAGATACAGAAAGAGAGAGAGAGAGAGAGGAAGGGAAGGGAAAGGGAAAGGGAAAGGGAAAATAGAAAGGTTGTCGCTCCTGATAAATGAGCTAATTATTTTGATCGATTGTATATATTCAGCAAAGAATTTTCTTAGGGTGAACACATTATGGTGTCATAAACATGGGTAGTAGGTATACCCGCGATCGTTGTAGTTCAGGTTGACTTGGAAAATCGTTATTTTTATAACACCTATTTAGAGTTTTTTTTTTTTTTATTGAATCAATTTACATCGTTGAGTATCCTCGTAAAAAAGACAAACCAGAAAGGTAAAGATTCATGGGTGAGGGTATTACCAGCTTGATAAAACCTCGTTAAATCCGTTTAAACGGTACTTTCGACTTCCTAACTAAAACAGGATAAATTTAAATACCCGATCATCTAACTGTTGAATGCCATTTACAGGATATTATCGAAGAAACTAATGTCGAAAGAGTGTCAAAACCAGGGCTACGTACTGGATGGATTTCCGAAAACGCTTAACCAGGCGAAGGAAATTTTTGGTAATTATGAGAACGAGGACGAAGTTGACCCTGATGAAGAGGAAGAAGACGAAGAAGGTGATGGTATGGCAAGTCGATTCAAAGCCAAGATCATCCCGGAACTCGTAGCTGTTCTAGTTGCAACTGATGATTTTTTAACTGAAAGATTGCTGAATCTTTCCGAGGCAGAAATACAAGGGACTCATTACACGGAGGAGCATATTATCCGACGTTTTCGTGAATATAGGTTTAATTTTGAGACGGGTATAAATTAATATCGAAAAATCTCAGCTTATGGATTATTATAGGCGAATAATTCTTTCTATTTATAACAGGGAAAGAAATAGCGATGAAAATACACCGTTGCAATTTTTTGACGAACTCGAAGTACATCCGGTTTTTATTAACGTTGACGATGATCCATGTCCGGATATGTTTTCCAGCTTTAATATTTGCCTTAAGAAAATCGGAACCCCAAGGAATTACGGTAACGAAATTATTCTCGGTTCTTTATCACTTGGAATTTTCGCACTTGTTGATTCTTTATTTAATCGCAATTTACGGATATATATATGTATATACATAGATATATAGATATATATCAGTAGATATTTCTTTGGGTGATCAGGACTCACAGCCGAGGAACTGGCCGATATTCAGAGACAAACAGAGGCTGAATCAAAGGCCGCGGAAGTTGCCGAAAAGGAAAAAAAGGTAGTCGAAGAATTGAACCGAAAGACCCATCGAGAACAGAAGATGATGGAATGGGTAAGCGAATTGAAGTGAAATTAAATGAGCTAAGAATACGATTCTATATACTTTATTCGATCTATACTTCCTCGACGGATGTTGTCCAAGTATTTTATATTTTCGGAAATTTTTTATTCCTCTCGCTTCTAGAGAAGAGTAAAAGTTTTGGTAAATTCTAACGCTAAGATATCGGACTGAAGAATAAAATGAAATTATCGTATCTTGTTCGAGTTGTTCAAGAACTGCTACTTCCATGGGGTTATTTAATCACATGAAATTAACAAACTCCCGACTACCTTGGTTTCTTGGTGTCGCTGTAACTCCGAAGAGCTGGTTATATCACAGCCACCAAGAAACCCGCGTCAGCCGATGAACTTTCAGTTTAATTACATTTCCCGGTATAATGGTATGGGTGTAGTACCTTTACCTATTCCTATAGGTATGTACGTACGTACATACACACCTACTACATACACGCACCGCAACAGAACCACGATTACACGACATAGCCGCACGTTTACACATATGAGTATATATTTACCCATGTGGGTAGGTATGTGCATGTCTGTACAATACCGCACGATATCTCTATGCATAATGTTATGTACGCTATGGCTTTATAAACAATATCAAATTTCTCTCACAGTATAGAAATACCTTGATGCATGCATGCATATAGGTAGGTATATGTATAATAATTATCGCTAAAATGTGAAACGTTGAACATTTTTTTTTTTTTTTGTTTTTTGTTTTCGCTTCTTGAATATTCATTACTCTTTTGAACAGGAAATTAATTGCTGATATTGACTAACGATCGATTTTATAATAGTTAAGGAACAAACAGTCTTGAGCTTTTAATTATACTCTTGAATAAATTTTAAGTAGATGAAATTAATTTTGCAAAGTCAAATTCCACGTGATCAGGGGCTTATTGAGTACGATAACTTTGAGCCTGTTCAAAGATATTGAAATTTCACTCGTTTCAGAAGATATACCAGATAGGTATACGTCGTAGTCACGTCGTATTACCGTGTTACGAATACGTTTCATAGAGTGATATGAATTTTGAATTTGTGTCAAATTTCTAAACACCTTGAAACTATCGGTCCTGAAAATTTATCTCGTGTACATAAGTGAGTCTGTATATATATATGTACGATCTTTCGAAGTGAGTAGAATAATAGTTTAAGGTCATATACAGAGTTGACCGAGGGTCGCGAACCCTACCGAAATCGGGGGTGCCAAACTCACAAACCCTTAGACATCGCGGACGTGCGTTTCATACCGTGACCTTTTGGGATGTAAGGCGTCTGGATGACCAGGGAATAAAAATCTGCTCGAAAGCTTTTACTAGCGTCTCGGACTCGTATCAAGCACTTTTTCTGCAGAGATTGATAAAAATTTGTTGGCAAATTCCGAAAGACCTTTTTTTTTTTTCTCCTTATCGAGAATCCGATACTATTCTTGTAGATATAAATGCAAAGCCAAGGCCGAAAAGACTCTTTTTTTCCCCCTCTCTCTCTCTCTCTCTCTCTCTTTATTTCTACGCGTTACTTTTTTTTCGGCGTTGAAAATAAAAAAAAAAAAGGAAAACAGGGAAAAAAGAAGGGTAAATATTTTCTCTTTGAAGTATAAATTCAGTACAGTGTATCCAGGTACTCGTTTTGTATGAGCGAAGTGTTTCGAGTGTCCAGAGAAACGGTCTGTTAATAAGCAGAAAAGATTGAGGGTTGTTCTCTATTTTTCTTTTATTTTCCGGCATCTAGATATTTTTCGGAAAAACAATCGACCGGTTAAATTGATTTTTATTTGAACTTTAAGAACAAAGTTCTCTCTGAATATTGTAGGGAAAAAAAAAAAGATAAGGGAAGAAAAAATTCTACCTAAATTTACCTCTTTGTCAGTAAATTCTGATTCGAAATAAAACACGCTTGAAATCATCTCGATGAAAGAAATTATTAGCGAACAGAAACGGAAAGAGATGAAACGCGTCATATGCGACAACCAAGATTTGAGAAGAACGATATTCACCCTACGAAAAGATGACTGGGGTAATAAATTTTGTACGAAGAAGAAAGAAAGGAAAAAAAAACAATTCAACAAGTCAAAAATTAAAAAGCAATAAAACATAACTTTCGAGGTAGTTATTACTTGAAATATTTTTTTCCTGCAACGATCGTGGTAGGTATACTATATAGGTATACAATGAAAAGTTTTGTACTTCTTACAAGACGGGTATTGCTATTAGACTGAAGTTTTGACGAAAATTTTCTCTTGTAAATTACTTTTTTTTTTTTTTTTCTTCCTTCCCCCGATCTATTTTATATTTTCAACGGTGAACTTGGCTCTATTTGTCTGTCAGAAGAAATACCCTATTTTAGTTAACGTAATTTTTCACTCTCTAGAAATGATCGCTAACCCACGCATAGCGAATTCTGCCACCTTCCACATTATTAATATTCCATTTTTAACAACGAAGATAAAAAGCTTGTGGCTAAGGCATCATCATCACTCCTCATTAGAATATCAAAATACTGTCTCATTATACTGACGGTCTTTCTTCAATTTGCAATTAGCGTAAATCACAATCGGTGTATTATTAAGCAGATTTAACCGAGCGTTAAAATTATATATGTCATTCAACCCTGCCGTCTTTCTGTCTGTTTTTCATTTCTCATTTTTTATTCAAACTTTGATTATTCTAATGTACCTATAAATAGCACTGATGTATTAGTCGAGTTATACAGTATACCATAATGTACCAGACAATTTTCGGTCTTGAATAGAAGCGACGCAATATTCTGATCAACGTATGCATGATAAAAAAAAAAAAAAAAGATCTTTCAGGTATTACGTAAGAAAGTTGAAGAAATATACCTATTATTATTATTTTTTTCTTTTATTTTTCTTTGTCATTTCGTTATTACTTTGACGAAAGTATATAACAATTTCCTGGGTCAAACTTAGGTCTGAATTCGAGTTATGAAACGGGGTTAAAATTTCTAGATTCCTTCCGGCATTTTACAGTAAATTTTTAAATTACCGTCGAACGTACAAACAGTCCCGGAAAATTATGGGGTAGTGAAAATAACGACAATTATACTGATTCGAGAGAACCACGTGAAAATAGGCTCTTCTTATAAGGAAAACCGATCCCACGAATTCCAATAACGAATTTCATCCTCGTCTAATCTTACCACCCCTTTACTCGTCTTCTCTAATCTAACCCTAGCCTGTCTACGGTAATCTGACTTCCATCTTTTACCCAATCTCAGACTAATCTCCTTGAGAAGTTGAAAGAGGAAGAGGAAAATCAATTGTGCATCGCGGGTGAACCCTTAAGGCACTATCTGGTTAAGTACGTATTTCCAACGCTGACTCAGGGCCTCGTCAATGTTGCCGAATTACGCCCTGAAGATCCTGTCGACTACTTGGTGAGCCTATTAGAAATCTCTAATCCAATGCACGGGGTAGATAGATAAGCCAACTGCGATAATTCACGATAATCTTTGGCCATTATTCAGAAAGGAAGTCGTGTGAATTTTTAGTGACATTTTTTTCAATGGATTTGTAAAAGCTTGAATTATATCGTCGATTAACGTAGCTGTGCAGGTAAAAGCTCTTCGTCACGACCGCGAATGGCGTTTATATTTATGTGCAACTTTCGATGGGGTTGCGTTTACCCTGTTGATATTTTTTTTTTTTTTTTTGAGGGAATTCTGTCTCTCGCGCCCTACACATCCCTGACTAATATTCTGATTCTCCTACCCCAGGCTGAATATCTGTTCAGGGAAAATCCCGAGGGAAAAATGTTCGAGCCGGATTACACAGAGACAATGAGTATGCTGTTGGCAGCTATAGAAGAATTGCAGAAGGATATTTTACCGATTCAGGATCTGGAGAAGGGAGAAGAAAAGTATCTTAAGTTAGAGGAGAGAAAAGCTTCGGTTAAGAGGGAAGAAAGCGAAGAACTTTCAGTAGATTGTCCTTATTATTATAAAGAGACCGGAACGAAATCTGAAAGTACCAAGGTCTTTGGTATGGAGAGCTTCGAGGATGAATTGCGATATGAGTAAACAACTGCAATCCCATGTGGGCTGAATATATTTTCAACTTTGTAAAGTTTTCGCTATTCCCACGGTAGTTCTTCTCTTAAGACTGTGCAGAAGAGGGAAGAAAAAAAAATCGATGTTTCAAAAATAAGTTCTTCGAAACCGAACCGTATGAAGTTAGGTTTACCATTTTTTATTTATTATTTTTTTCTTCTTCTTATTCTTATTCTTATTTTCACTCACTCTCTCATTCCTTGCTTCTATTGGATAAAGAAACTGTTAAAAAAAAGAACTTATCCCTGCAGGAAATGAAAGTTGAGGAAAAAATATTAATGATTTTCGAATTATTTTATCTAACGATGAATAAATTGTGATAATTAAATGATTACAGATGTTTTTTTCTTACTCGAGATAATTAAAAGTGATTTTATTTTTTAATTACAAAATAGATGTCGTCAGGTAACGCAAATGAATAAATAAATGTAGCTAATAAATGTCGTAAAGCCTGAAGGATCAACGTTAGCTTTTAAGATTGACTGTTTAGCAGGGAAAATGCTTATTAAATGAGAACTTTGGTGGATACCTAACTGCTTCCAGTAAAGCAGAGTTTAGTATTACTTAAAGATTATTTAATTAAAGCCGATGATACTTTTCCAAGACGAATTACTCCGCTTTTCGAATACGCTTAGATGTCAAAAGGTTGAATAAAAATTTGACTTCGTATAACCGGAGGATATTTATACCCAGATGTTAAATAAATGTAAAAAACTAAATCTTCACCAGGTTTAAAAACATCATTCGTACTCCTAAGTCATGGTTTAGCATATCCACCACGAAACCGAACCATGTTGATGTTTCATTCGGTCATTAATCATTAATAATAAAAGATTATCGAATATCGATTCGGTAATTAAAATAATCGAATCCTCATCATTATTTTTCTACGATCAGTACCGTATCGCTATACAGTTTCCGGAATAAAATTTCATCTATAATGACGATGATCGATGCCATTGCAGAAAGTAGACTGTGATAAAAAGCAGTAAAGAAATGACCGGAATTCTGTTTGATCCATAACAGAAATTTCACCCATACAATGCATGTACTAGTCCAGATATGGCTGATAGTCGACAGGAATTTAATATCTGCGTATATACATACGTCTAGTCCATTTGCTCAGCAAAACTAGCGTTCAGAGTATTCAGTATGAATATGGGAGATTCTAATCACGGTTGATTAATTTGCAATTCAGCGATGTATATTTTTTTTTTTTATCACAAATTATTTATCGCAACTAATTTATCAACAGATTTAGCAAAATGGCGAATGATAGGCAGATGTTAAACACAACTGTATATAGGAAGTGAAATTTTTCAACTGCAGAATGACGAAAGACTGGCATATCCTTTGAAGTAGGTACAGATCTCTGAAGAGAGCAGGTCGACCGTTCTGAAGTTCAATAGCAAACTCCGTATGTATACCGTTAAGGTAGTATATACCTTATTCCTCGCTTGAGAAACATCCTATGTAATTGAAAACCGCTACGATTTCCCCTTTACGAGAACTGCTCAGTCCATTTCCTGGCTGTGGGGGTCTTACGTGTAATATACAAGATGTACAAGCATATATACATATACATATACAGATATATACTATATACTATATACATACATATATATGCGTATATCGTAAGCAGAGAGATTGTGTCTGAGTATATAGGTACGAGAACAGCACAGTACGGAAGGTCTATATCTGTATCTCCAAACACCTGTTAGTCGCTCTGAAGGTCGACCGTGTTGCATCCCCTCCGCGTGAACGGGGGGATCTTTGGCAATCAATCGGTTAAATTTTGCAAATTAATCGAAAGGTTGTGAACAGGGAGAGAAAATCGTCGATATATCGTTTGGGAATGAAATTTGCAAAATGTTTTGTGGAAAGAAACAGATCGCAAAACTGCATCAGGAAAAAAATATAACGAAAATACGAATAGGGGTTGAAATTTTAAAGCTAGACAAAGTTCTATGGAAACACTGTCGATTGCAATTACTCACCGGCATGCCCTTGCAGAGAATGATTAGCCTCTTCACTTGGTATCACGGTTTCCTCGAGGATACTCTCGGACGCCGTCTTCACCACTCCCATGACGAGAACTCAGTGAGTAGAGCCAGGTTGGCGAGCGAGGGTCGCCTACCTGTCGTTTCGAGGCGTCCCGACGCGCCTCGGATGCGTGTCGGTGTGAGCCGGCTCATTCGGCGCCGGCGCCGTTCGCTGACGTCACAGAAAACCTCCCTAGGCCATGTATGAGCTAGGGCAACCAAGCAAGCAAGCAAGCAAAGCGATGGGGGTTGATGGTGGTGGTTTTTATACGATGTTGGATATTATTCCCCATTTTCCTCCCCCATCCGCCTTAACCCCCATGGAACATTTCCACAGGATTGCCTACGCCCAGGTGTCCGACTGACGGCTAACTCTAAGCTAGTATCAGGTTGCGTTAAAGTTGGAGTTCGGATTGGTATTGGGCTGGGTTATCCTCAATGATGGGGATGGGGATGGGTCAGCTGGAGCCAGGGCGCAGCCCGGTATCACGGCACTGGGAACGGCACCAGGGCCAATGTCGAGGCGGGCAACTAGGTCTCGGTGAAGGTCCCGCGAGCTGGTGATGGCGCGTGTCCCTGTACCACCGTCCCACCATACCAGCTACTAGGTATCGGAAAACCTAGCCGTGGGCTAGGCTATGAAGGGGGATGAGGGTTGCCACGCGCGCGAACTCTTGCAGACCCTGATGCAGACCGAGCTGTTCTTGTTTCCATTTTTCTCTCTTTAATTTCGTCTATTTTTCCGCTTCCGCAACCTGGCAGCGTCTTATTTTAAGATCAAGGGTAGAAATACTTGGAGATACTTGTTGCTTTACGCCCCCGCAATAATCTTCGCCGTTTTATACCGTGCCTATAATATCTTGTAACATTGACAACGTTTGGTATTCGTTCACTTTAATTTTTTTTTTTTCTTTTTTGGTTTTTTTCACCACCGTAGAGAATATCTTTTGGATTTATCCACTCCTTATTTTTCTTTTTTTTTCTTGTATTTGTTTTTCCAAAACTTTTAGGCTTCAAATAATTATTTTTATCTCAACAATGCCTTGAAAATTCTTACAGAAAATGATGAAAAAACGAATAAACACAACGGGCATGGTTATTAATTGCCTACCCTGGTAGCTGTATCATTATCAAACCACGAGCCCCTACTGTATACTTATAACTACCTCGTTCGAGTTTGAGAAACGGTGAACAACGGGTCAATCATTACTCGCGGTAGCTCCTCTTTATTTTATTTTCGTGAAAATAAGGTAGGCTCTTAATTATCTATACTGTCATGTTTCTACCCTAAGTCTATTGATGATCTGTCATGATGATTGACCATCATTTCCCCATCGTGTAACAAATTACTTTTTAAAAATGATACATACGTCTATTATAGGGGTAGGTAAGCTTGAAAGTGGGCATGGGGTTGATATCGCACCCCATTCCACTATTGATACTCTCTGTTTCCCCCAACCTTACCCCCCCTTTTTTTTTCCCTACTTTCTTTTTTTAACAATTACTGGCATAGTCGTAAAAGTAAAAACTAAATCCCTTGGGGGTGCAGGTACATTTGCAGACGGTCGAATGGCGGCCTGCACCGAATATCTCTATCTCTCTCATTTCAACCCTCTCATACTATCATTTCTGCGCCGTCAAGGTTGCCAAGGGGAGAATATCGATTCAACTTGTTGCATACGTAAACAAAGCTAGGCAGCCGAGTAACGTAATACTAGCGGCTTTTACCTGTAGACTGAACTTGCACTAGGTACCCATATGATCGCTCCTGATTAGAATCTCGTTTATCTCACGTCATTATTAAATGCATAATTAATAAAGCACTCCGAGAGTCTCTTCTTTGAATCGTCGAATATGGAAGAGAATTGATCTTCTGAGAATTGTGAGGAATCAGACGTTGCCGAAGAGGAATGAGACTGTACATATAGATCATGTTTGTCTAACAATAAGTTTCTCTAAGTACAGAAGTAGTACGTATTTCGATTACATATTATTTAATGAACTTTGGGAATATCATTCCACGATCTTATATGACGTTCCACGAGTTTGAACCCGAGTTCATTCGAAGTTAAATGACGCTTTAGAACAGCAGTAGCAAAGTATTAAATGCTTGGGGTTGAAAGCACCCTCTTATCATATCGCAATGGGTTTTAGAGAAATATTATATCCTTCGTGCGGTTATAAAGAGAAATTTAATGCACCTATTCCATAGTTGAAATTCGATAAAAATTTCATAGACTTACTTGAGGGTTTGAGAGACGGCGAAATACATCAATCACACGTCTGTCTTTTCCTGCGTATACCATACGATATATACTACACCTTCGTAGGAAGAACAAGAATCAAACTTATTCAAATATCATTCGAAATAGGCGTATGTATGTATAGGTATGACGAAAAAGTTTCTTTTTGTTTCTCTCTTTCTACTTCTACTTGTATGCAAAAATGGTGAATATCGCAGGAATAAATCAACATGTTTGTCCCATTTTTGATGCCTGTAACTATGTCTCAGAGGTACCTCTACCCAGTACACTTATATAGACGTCAGAAACTCAAAAAAAAAAAAAAAAAAAATATATACACTACTGCGTTAATGAAAAAAAAATTCTTCAAACTACGTATAGATATCAACATTGATTTCGTTGACAGACAGTGACGGATTATAGGGCAAATAAAAACGTTACGATCTATAATGGCCTGTATACGTCTGATGTGTATTATCACGTCTGATAAATGTTATTCAATGACATTGGACGGTGTCACCGATCGTCTGCGGTAAAAATACACCTGACGAAAACCGTTTCATTTTTTTCCTCTGTTTTTTTGTTCATTTTTAAAAAAATTTTTTGTATAATAAAAGTCGATACACGTTGCTAAAACATTCTATCCATAAATTCTGCTTTTTCTGTTTTTTTTTTTCTTCTTTCATCACATAATTGTGTTTAGAATATTTTGTAATGAAAGAAGGAACCAATTGGTTCTCTTATTTTATCGCGAAATCTACTTCTCCTCGCGTTTTACCGTTATGCAAATATTCAAAATTTGCTTCATCGATTTTCGACGTATGTACGCTAATAGCATACGGATCATTGGATGTATACAGTAAATCGAACGATACTCATTATATCAACTAAATAATTTGCTAACGGAGTATCTTTTGTTGACCATTATCAGACTCGTTTTACAGTATAAAAGTTAACGGTGATATTTCCTGCTCGGGTACCTACAGGTACCTAATTCTGCAACGTCAAAGCGAGAGGAATACCTACACATATTTCAAACTCTACCTTTATGCATGCTTTGCAATTTGCAGTTATATTACTGCGGTCAAACTTTACTAACGTCACATATGCAGTCTGAAAGATGAACTGATTTAGCGAAATTCTGAAACGATATAGAAATCAAAAGACCCTATGCATGATTACATATGCCAATAATATGTAATTCTGTTACTCTAACTCACTCGATGAAATTTACGAGCTTTTATAGTCCTCGATGCTACCTAGTCCTCCCACACAGAAATATTTCCAGATTTCAAAAGGCAGCCTCTTCATACAGATATAAATATGTATATATATATATAAATCGATTGTAACATCGTAATCGATCATTCGAAGAATCATTTCTAAGGTCCACGGAGGCAGAGGAAAAAATAAATAAAAATCTTCTGAATAAAGGAATAAAGATTTATACGGAAGAAGAAAACATCTGGTCAATTCAGCTGATGGTATTAATAATTAATCGTATGAAATTGAAAAAGACGAATATTTGAAAAATGTGTTTAAGAATTGTCGAAATAAATTTTCTGCTTAATTTTAATTCGCTATCTAAATATAGGCGATAACTTACGAGTGACATGCAGGTATGATACTTTATCATAGATATAAACATTTGGATTTCAGCCTACCCTTAAGTGGCTTGAGTTACAAAAATAAATTCAATTCCTTGCTGGTTCGAATGATTGGTCAAAAATTATGAAAAAGTTTCATTTATCAATAGTATAACGGTATTTGAAAGCTCGCAAAACTTTAGCTGTGTATAGGTATCTTTTCTCCGTTGACTGACACATCGCGAACCTTAAAGAAAGACACCATACCAATTTCCAGGTGATCGATCATGATATAAGAACATGATGGATATCTAGATGCGGTATATCTATATAGTATTATACACGCGGAAGCTTTTGAAATAGAACTTTCAATGATTTGTGAAAATTGTTAGAAATAGAGAAAATATCATTTCCTTAGAGGGTTGATGCAGTAAACCGCAATGTGGTGGAAACCGTCTAGACGCATAGAAGTTAGATTTATTCGATTTATTGTAATTTATTTCAAATTTTCTAGTCTTATATCGGGACCAGTTTAAATCCTTAGGGATTTCATAGAAGGTGGATTATCGTCCTCGAAAAACCAGTCGGTCTTCAATTAGTTTCGAATTATTAACTTCACAGCTTTACAGCTCAGCAGCTGTTAACATATCGTGTATATTTTTTACTATCCAACTATAAAAAAAAAAAGAAAAAAAGATATAAAAAAAAGATATAAAAAAAACAAGTAACCAGATAGGTACATAATATACTCATGTATGTTACGCTACATGACCATATGGCACGTGGTACCATAAAGTACTTTACAACTGGACTTTGCAACTTAAACTTTGTTTACGACTTTTAAGCCCATGTGTGTGGTATACATACGTCTACGTATAGTATATCCTATACCATATACGATACGTAGTAGCTTTTCAAGCTCGTTTTAGTCTGGCGAAACTATACCACGTCGCTTCTTCGATCCACATCTCGCGCATCTTTTCAATTGCGCGCCCTATACCCACGTTCGCTATTTTCAGGATTCGAAAAACAGAGAGAGGAAAAAAATAAACAGTCTTATGGGCAGGTATATAAATTTTCGTTAATTAATTATAAAAAATGTTTTAATTATTTTATTAATCAATATTTTACAGTGTAATTTGAAAAAACAAAAACAAAAACAAATTTACTATTTCGCATACATATATATATATATATATAGTTATAACAGTTTATCTTTACATATATTATAGTATATATATATGTATCTAATTAACGACTGGCGCGGACCTTATCCCGTCAATTATTTACTTCCCGAGTGATGATCATATGTATATATGCGTTAGTTAATGTTTTCATGTTTTTATATATCATATTTATATTCATATATATATATATACCTATATAATCTTAATACGTATAGCACTCTTTACCTTAAATAATAATTATGTTATATAAATATATAATACACACACATACGTGGATACGTGCATCTACTACATATATACCTACATAGTATACGTATATATACGTATCCTAATAATCTATACATGTATATAATAATAATAATATATATAAATATATATATATAGATTAGTATTATAACATCGTAAGTTCAGATGTAGGGTTCATTCGCATCGAATTGAGCATATATGTATGTATATTTTATAGTCAGCAATGTGGGCAACGTACGAGTCCAACTTCGTCGCAGTTCATGCACTTTAGAGCTACAAATTCCGTGGTAAAATCGTTGCGGTGTACTGACTTTTTGCTACCATTGCAGACTGAGCATGGCAAGAGACGGTAACCGCCACAAATCTGGCAAGTTGTACATGCATCTGGGCTCTGAAATAATTAAATTCATATTAATCATTTTATACAACAAGATTAATAAGCATACGATGAAATTATACGTCATGTAAGAAACTCGACATTTAAACTTGACAAATCGCTTTTAAACGTCGCAGGTGACAAAAAGCTTAATTACATTAACTCGTTGTACCCAAAACGGCTCGACAGATAAATATACTGAACGTATATAGGTATAAGGATGCTTTCGAAGGACCAACGTCGTCTTATTTTATTTTTTTTTGTTTTCTTCGTAGAAATTCTATCCCAATATTTGGATTTATTTTTGCCACAAAAATTCGATATACCAAAAAAAAAACGGTATGATAATATCTCGGCAATTATTCCATTCGCGATATCGCGGTTCTCAGATTTAAGCCTAGCGATTAAATAGAAACTGTAAACTCTATAATCGTCTAACGGTCTACAATATATGGGACTCTAATATCTGGTCTAACGAATGTGTGACCGAAAAAAATGTTGTTTTTTTCTTTTTCTTTCTTTATTTCTTTCTTTCAATTTAACGCAAAGTACAAATTTAAAATGATCAAAATTAAAGCAACGCGATACCCGACAATCGTAGAAAAAAAAAAAAAAAAAAAACGTTATTAGAGCGTTAACGCACAATGAAACTAGACCAACTATATATTTGAATTTTGAGGAAGGCCTGTGGTCCCAGTGTAACGACCTTTTGTTACAACTAAGTGGGTATACGTGTATCTAAGGTAACTATATATATTTATTATATATATTGCCAAGATATTCAGATCGTAGTAGTAGCTTGACACGGAAAAATTTTTTGAACAGTGTAAGTAAAGAGCCTGATCAATGAGAAGGGGTAAGTAAGATAGCGGCAGATAAAAGTGAAAGGATTGTACAACCTTGTGTTTGCCACAACCTAGCCTAACCCAAGTTATAGGTATAAAGCTAAGCTAAGCTGATTATTGTGAGAGAAGTAAAGTTCTCTTTTAACGCGAATAGCATTCCAACCGCGAGATCCGCGTATCGCATTCCTAAAATTGGCAAAAATATTTTAGTATATAATATAATCGAAAACCTGTTTGCTGTTTAGTTAGTTCGTATCGTATATTTTTCTCATACTTAAATAATTACGTAACTAACGAATGATTATTAGACGCAATTGAATCTCGTTTTAGTCTAAGAAGTAACGTGATTGATGGACCTAGTCGAGGTGTGAGAATGTCTGTTATATTGTTTGTCATTTTTTATAACCGTAAATGCAGATTATTTATTTATTTATTTATTAGCCAAAGTTTATCACCAGGTATAACTTTCGTATTATTATTTAGCTGTCTTAGTGCACTGGGACAGTCGGAGGCTGTTACTTTAGCTTCGGGCGAAAATAATGGCCTCTCTTAAAAGATTGAGTAGTGATTTATTGCGTAAGGCCCCGTGCGGCCGTGCCTGACTACAAAAGCGTGACGTAAATTTTCTATGTAAATTGAAATAACAACAGGGAACAAAAATCTATTTTTTAAATATTTCTCCTTAGCAAAGATCGCTAATTCAAACGATGTTAAGCTCGAACGATTCATATCTTGATTAAAATTTTATCGTTTCATATTAGTATACTAGACATATCATATTTTTTGTAATATTCAAACTGTTAATAGACTCGCGTGTAACAGACGGACGAAGAACGATTCGTAATCGGGTTTTGTAAGCTATCAGTCAAAAGAAAATCCGATTTTTCACATCAGACTAAAACTAATGATTCGTAAAGCTTTTTTTGCCGCGAAAACAAGAAAAAAGAAACGTCTAGTTTCTTACGCTCCCTTAACGGCTCTCTCTCTCTCTCTCTCTATTTTACTATTATTTCTCTATATCTCGAGGTGGTGAGAGCCTAACGATACTAAATTTTAGGTAATTAATTTATTCGATATTGAATAAAAAAATTATAAAAAAAAGCTTGATTGGTTTGGTTGTAAAAATAATTAGATTAGAAAGTTGAATTAATAGTTTAATGTGAGATTTCAAATTTTATGTATACGATAGCTGATAATTGGCTAGTTAAAAATTTGTCAATTTCTCCAAAGTCACATCACGCGAGAAATTATTTGTCTGTTTTATACGCCTTGTGAATATATGTATAAAACGTTATGGAGAAAAGTGAAGAAGAGAAAATAAAAATAGAAAAAAGTGTAAAGAAGATAAAAATTTAACGACTAAAAAATCTGATTAGTTTTTCACACGAACTCGACTATCTCTATTATTCACAATTAGCCTGGTGTTAAAAGACTCACCTTGTAAGGCTTGAGCATGCGTCTTAATTCTCCGGACTCGTTCAGCCTTTCCACAACTTCAGCATCCTGAAAAATGAGAGGAAAAAATGAAAAGATTTGCTTAGGACTCGTTAACAAAATACAATGAAATAACATTATCTTGACAGCGATTGTAACTGATTAGAAAAAAAATTAAAAAATCAGTAAAACGAGATAAAAATTTGATAAAGCTTTCATTGCCTATCAAGTGCCACTCTAATCGGTCGGGCATAATCGAGATTTTAGATAAGAACTTGAAATTTCTAACGGAAATTGCGTAATTACAACGGTAATGGCTCGGTTCCCAAGTCTCGAATTCGATAAGTTTGAATAATCAATTTTTTGGTTCGACGAACTTTACCATCTCTAAAACTTTTCGTCTCAAGATACATATGTATATATATTTTCCATTCGAGAAAGCGACTCTTTACCCATCATCCTAGCCGGAATGTGTTTTGTTGGAAATAAAATGAAAAAGTAAAAAAAATATTCAAAATTAAAAAAAAACCTCGTACCTGTGCCGAATGTTTATTAAGCGAGTTGTTATAGCTATATTTACGTTATACTGATGCTTTGGGATGATCTAATCAGTTTGCGGTGTCGATTATACGAAAGGCTCTTCAACGTTTTTATTTTATTCCGTCTTGTTTGTACGATTTTTATTTTTATTTCTTATTTTTTATTCCTCATCTTCTTACAGCGTATACAAGTACATAGAGAGTCATATTCGGAGGAAAATATAAACCCGGTAATACAAATCAGCACGATTACCGGTATAAAAACTACTAATACCCTAATGCTTTAAAGGGGATGAAATTCGAAACGGTGGTTTACAGAATTTGACAAAAAATTTAATATCACATTTTCATGATGAAAATTAAGATCCGGTCTTTTCGAGCTGACGTACGGGTACCTTGAAGTTATAATATATGCACACAGCGACACGATAATAGAGCCGCTAACCGCGTCCTTGATAAAAATTTATTATGAAAAAAACGGAATAACCTTTCGCACCTCGTGTTGTTAAATCGTAAAATTTAAATACCGATATAATCTTGCTAAATGAGACTAAAAAAAAAATCGCCTCTTTAAATCCGTATTCGATTTTTTTTTTTTTTGCATCTTGTTGAAAATACAACAATACCGAGTCGAAACGAAGCCACTCTTCTCTCATTTTTCTCTCGGTATGTACATCGGTTTTCAAATTCGCTGAGTGATGTAAAATAATTATAATCTGACGCAGTAGAATTGGAATGCAGCCTTTTATAGGTGCGTTTATACGTGTTAGTTACATACAGTATATAGTATATAACCGCTTTCATATGTCTCTCTATACATCTGTGAGACATATTTGTATACGTAGGTAGATATAAACGAAGAAGTGGTTCTAGGTGGCAGGCTCGGCCTCACCTCTCGCAAACGGCCTTGGATCAAATGGCTTGACATTTCACTTATATATATATATATATATATCTATATATATTTATTCGAATATTTATCTGTCTATATACTCAACTTGCAGACTCGGTACATATACTTTTGAAAATTATTCTGTCTGACTAAGAACGTGTCTTACATTTCGAATATCGAACAATGAAATCGGATTTTTTTCGGATACTCGATAAAATTCTAATGAAACTTTCGTCTATTTTTTTTCATCCCCTCATTATATAGTTTCTACCCCTAAAAACGACACCTATATATTTATAATCAGTCTGATAGGTTGAGTATAAATGCTAATTAAATTCAGTTAAAATTCAACCAATTCGGGATCAGCGGTTTAACCGATGGGAAAGACAGGGTGATAAATCAATCGAGATTATCACACAGACGTTTCGGGGAGACGTTAAGAATTGAACAATCTTTTCTTACGGAGTGAAAGACGAAAAAAAAATAATTGATAAGACGTAGAATATTAGAGAATGAAAATGCGAGGAATATTTTATTCGCAAACAAAATTTCGTATCAAATTTTAACACCGGTTTTTCTTTTTTTTTTTTCCCCCCCCATGTTATATTATATTATATTATATTATATTATATTATAATACCTGTCTCTGTGTTACGCAACGGCTGATTTGCAAGACACACATAACTCGTTTACGCGATATATCAATATACGTTAAGTATACATACACGCATATTGTATAGACGAATGCTTATATACATGTGTAAAATGTATCTGGAGGTAAAGCTACGTCATGTGGAAGTTTTAACCGCCTGAAGAAGTTCTATACTTAAATATGAACGATCAGACGAGATGAGATGAGACGAGACGAGACGAGACATAAGAGATGGATTTTCAACGTGACAACATTCCAGAAGTTTGTCCAGACTGAAATTTGTTGCAGCTCGATACGTTCTTTGATTACTAATAATTCAATCATCCCTCTATACACGAACTTACACACACACACACGTATATGATGTCACGGTACTCAGTCTCACATATCCATCACACGTCCCTAGTTCTCACGATCCTTCTATGAGAAAATAACGCAATCGTGTGACCGTGCTGTTTCATTTTAGTTTTATTTTTTTACGTTTTTTTAAGTTTTTTTTTTTTCATTTATTTGTTCTGTAATCAACAATTAATAAACACTTTTTATCGGGTCATTATTGAATCATTAATATCAGCTTCACTATTATACAATAATCAATAGTCATACCCGTAATACATACGCGTATAAATACATCGGTGTAGACATAGGGCCGTGACAATGAGCCATGTTCCATAGAGTTCCTATATACCTAGATACGTATATAGATATATGGTCATAAATTCCCACAGTTTGATTTTGACCAGTCATCAAAATCTAGTTTGACATTTCATTATAACTGGTAACTTTCTCTACGCTGATCTGACGCGTGTTGGCTAATCTTAAATCGGTTACTACATAAGTGGGATAAAATGATCTAAAAAGTAATTTCTGGTTTGGGTCTCTAATGCAAGTATATAGGCAAAAATGCGAGGATTAAACCTTCGTAGATATTACGAAGTTCGAGTTTGGTTATCCTTATTTTTTCTTTTTTTTTACTTAATATTCTTTTACTTATTTTCAACAATAGTAGAGAAGGATACTGCCATCAGGTACACCTGGTCACGTGATAAAACGAGGAAGGTGCCACGTGAGGATTGACTATATATTTTTCCACCCACGCAAAAGGTTACATACTTACTCATTTTGATAGAGTTAAATAAATGAATAAAAAATATTTCTCTCTTTACCAGGTTAAAATTTTTTGGTAAAAAATTCGATCGAGATAATCACGTATTCGATATCGATATATGAATAATTTTTCAAATTTTCTGTTACAATAATAGAGCTATTGTAACGAGCGTTATAAATAAACCAGTGCCGAAGAGGTGAAAAAATAATTGAAATAGATTTTTTTTTCTTTTATTTTTTCTCATCACCCACGCAGTGACATTGATCGTATACCGGGATCGCGTAGGTGTGCGATAATTGAGTTTGGCAAATCGAGGATTGTCGAGTGGCACTTTTTTTTTCACATAAGACATCCAGCCTCCGAGGCTTGATTCAGGAAGCTGAAACCTATCTTCGCGACAAAAAAAATAAAAATAAAAATAAAAAAAAGAGGAAAAAAATCCATTAGGTATTCAGTTCCGTCTGTACCTACCCCGATGTATTGGCCATCGATAAATAGCTGGGGAACCTGAATGGTCGTGGTCTGAATACGGTCCCGAAGTTCTTTCTGATATTCTGTGCTCATGAACATGTCGCGATCTTCGTACTTCACCATATGTGTTCTAAGTATTTGTTTCACTTTTGTACAGGCGTAGTAAGTCTCGCGTACAATTCCCATAGTCGTTGTATAGATGACCACCTTTCCAGCGTCCTTCAGTTTATAATTCTGTAATAAAAATAAAATAAAATATCATATTAAAATATGTTATACCGAGGTCAGTCGTAGATTGAGGACAACAAATTTCATCTTCGATTTATTTCGGAAATTATGTGCCAATAAGTTTATAATACATAAATCTATTCAAGATTTTTTTCGTATAATTATATAATTTTAACAGATTTTTGATGATATTTTATCTAAATTAGTTGGGGGTCTGATATGGTCATGATTATCACTCAAGACCGGACAGCTATTGTTATCAAAAATGAGCGATTAGTGGTGAAACGTGAAGCAGCACTGATGGGCTAAAAACCTTTTCTACGGATGGCCAGTTTTGTGTTGTTCTTATAGATTATGCGATAACGGTTATTCTCGAGTGGCAAATTAATTACTGGGATATGGCATACTGCACTTGTTCTAATCGAAACTTTTGCCACAATGTTACGTCAAAGGGATAGAAAGAGAAGTCAAACGGTTCATTTTTTCGACTCTTTTAATTAAACCAAATAATCTTGACGACCTTGAGCTTTTCGAAAGGATTACGACGACAGAAGAGTGAAATATGATCGTCTAGATTCTGCAGGGTTCTCGGGTTCGTACCAACCCAATGGACATTGCAGCTTGGCCTGGTACAGGATTAGCAAGTTTTGTTTACGTATAAGGGGGAAATTATACGTTTGCGAAATGGAAAGCTCTTGTTTCGCAAAAAAAAAGGTAAATTCACGCTTACAGCAGTGTGTCTGTGCCGTACAAATACCCAATGGATATTAGCCTAGCCTGGTAAATATTATAATACATAATAATGGATGGTTAAATATTTTTTTTCGAAAATCGTTAAACTCTTACTATTTGACATCACCTAACTTCTACGTTCGCCAAATGGATAGTCAAACTTTAGTCAAAATACTGCACTACCTATCTAAAGTTTAAATGATAATCTCCTGTACACGTAGGTATATAACAAATGTTAAACCCCCTTCAAACTTCACTTCAGGGCTCATTTACTCCATGTACATCAACTCCTTGCTGTTACATGTATTCATACAAGTATATATGTACACTGTCACGTCAGCGTCCTCGACCCGAACCTAAACCCAGCGAATGGGTTTCATATGGCTAGTAATCATTGAACAATATGTTTGTAGCAAAAATGTTGTTTTTTTTTTCTTTTTTTTTTAGTCCCCCTCTTCATATCATGACTATAAAAATTTATCATACTCACTGAAGGCTGAAATTTTAATAGGATAAGATATCTTCTCACAGATATATATATATGTATATGTGTATATAAAATGTATAGAGACGTTGTTAACGCAGCGTTACATAAACGAATTTTTAGCTACGGTCATGATATAAAAGCTCGAATATTTTCTTGTCGTTTTACGTAACTTGGTACCACAAAGAGATCATGAGTTTTGTTAAATTAACTTTCACTGAGTTAGTATATACAAGAGCGTTAACCATATTGCAAATGTAAGATAGGGTACAGCTATGGATCATGAATTAAATTATTTTTACCTGTGTTATACGTAAAGATATACTATATTATTCACCTGCTGCAGGCAGGTAGGCAGGTAAGACTTAACTTACCGCAAACCGATTTTCATAACTGTCTTTCGCTGAACGCTAAGCGATCGTTGGATACAGAAGTAAATGGCTATGTATATTACACACACATATATATGTACGAATTTTTTTTTCTTCTATTTTACTCCGTTTTCTTTATGTACACGATATATAACGGTTCTCAAGAACGCGATCGATATACACCGCAAGACAATTGTCAGTCGCGTGGCGAGCTGTTTCTCTTGTCCTAGGCTTTGCGGTCTAATTCCAATGTGTAAAAAACAATTTATGTACATGTGTATTGGAACGTAGTCAAGTTGCGAATCGTTCTCTTATATTGTAGGTGCGGCATGGATATAGTGGAAAATCTAATGAAAACTAATGTTATTTTAATTACATATATCAGAAGCGGTAATTAAATCGCTTGCCAAACCCACATAGTCCATTTTTGCATCTCTGCAAGGATTTGCACTGTATCATAGTAAAAATGAAAACGAAGAAATGAACTCGCGAATTATATACTTTCGGTAATATAATCTAAACGACTCTAATTAATCTTGACCACCTACTGCCGCGGTTTCTCCATTATCAAAAACTATTAGGAACTGTTTTGTTATTTTGTTTATAAAATGGAAATACGAAACAATAATTTGGGAATTGTGTATATCCAGAACCCATGGAGTTTGGGGCTTATAAATAATGGTTCGTCATCTGCAGGGAAGAACCTTTGATGGTTTTGGATTACTTTAGATTCGTGTCCTTTACTTTAACGAGATGAAATATAGTCGAGGAGGAAAAGCTCGACGGGAGTATAAATCGTCTGGCATTTGTACAGCTGGTGATAATTTGATAAGACTTCTTGAATTACTTTCGATATAATGTCGAAGCGGTATAATGGTGATGCTAATGGTAATGGTAAAGGTAAAGGTAAAGGTAAAAATTTTCAAGCTGCAGACTGTAACTGGCGGAAAACTTGAAGAGCCATTGATTCACTCGAGCGTCTAACTCCTGCACTTATAAATCGTTGGCTCGTTGAGTTAACGGCGTTCCATTTTAGTTCAAGATTTAAATTGGGCTGAAACAAACTCTTCGCCACGTTCTGAGATGAGAAAAGCGAGAAATAAAAGGAAAAGAAGAGAGAAAAAAAAAAAAAAATCCTCCGAAATTGATCCGCAGCATTTTGGCTAATCGCCGGAAGTACTTGACTTCGTTCAGATGAAAGTGACGCAAATCATGCTTTTGATATGCAACGGGCGTATCTTAGTCTAGAAAGGTATTCTGGTATTAACAAATCTTTTCATCAATCCCTGGCAAAAATTTTCGTCTTTAAGTTTTGCCAAAAAAATACAAAAAAAGATAAATCTCGTAAATTTAGACAGGGATTTCAGATTTCCAACTACGTTGTACTCATCGTTGTATACTGTTCCGTTTATGGTCCTTACGGAGATACGACTATATGCCGGTTTAGGGTACTGAGAAAGGCAGTTCCTCTAAATAGTTTAACAGCTCTAGAATCGTCGCGAAACTTTCTACACTACAACTTTGAACTGAATCAATCGTTCGAGAAAAACTTTTACACAAGATTGCCACTTGAAGCCTAACATCGTTCAAGATATTTAACTGAAAGAAAAAAAGAGGAAGAGCTATGATTCCTATCATTTCAAAAAAGAAAAAAAAACCACTTGTCTCATAGACTTCAAGGTGTTACTATCTGTGGAACACATCCGTTTCTTTCATACCATTGATCTAAGATCTATACATAAGATCCAAATGTATGTAGAACATTATTAAACGATGATAAAAACCTGGTGTACAATTGAGATATGACTGAATAGTAAGCTTAGTTCATGTTGTTTCTGACTCATAGCGATGTGACAAGAATTTATCAGAAATGGTTTTATCGCTTATCGTATAAGTATGACTGTTGTATTTTAACAAATAAGCCCAGGTAAGTTCGTAAAGTCGATTTCTCCACAACTGGGGTAACGCTACGGCAGATCAGGTTGCCCACTGACCGGAATTTACCGCTACTACTCAAGGCTGTGCACTGTGCAATGTTAGCTACGTGCCATTAGCACTTCTCGACGCGTTTAATCTAACGCCATAAAATATATATATATATATATATATAATTCCATGAATAAACCTCTCGCTATTGTTTTATCTTAATCGTATATAGGTATCTACTTGCATTGTGTTTTAAATGGAATAGAAAAAAAAAAAAATACGCCAACTATCCCGCGGCCTAATGATCTTCAAAGTTTCTCACTGCTTTTGACTACAGAGACTTAGACGCCATACGAAACATATAGGTATATCTTTTGTGTTTCGAAGGTTATATTTCATGATATAAAACCGAGTTTGAAATAACGATTTGATTCTGATAGGAAAATAACTGGTTATTGATGACTTGTCGTTAAGAATCTGAAAAATCTTATAACTCTATGACCCATATTTTTATATGTTTGGCAACGAAAACGAGGTTACAGTTCTAACGACTGTATGTACGCAATCTGAATTGTCTTTGTCATATTATAATTGTAGGTAAAAGTATAATTAAGTAAAAGGGGTATGGTAACCACGTGATGTAATCCTATCTACTAATTATAAGCCCGGTTATACAGCCATCATCCTCTTCTCGAAAGTTGCCTAAATTTTTTGACGATTTTTCTTCAACACCATAAACCGTGGCATTTACTCTCATAAATTTCTGTAAATTACTCCAAAAGCTATTATATATAGGTAAGGGGGTTGCAGCCGCCATTTATCAACGTGTTTTTCCTCTAAACGTGATGTAATTTCGTTCGTTTTCGTTTTTCGTTTTTCCCTTTTTTCCTTTTTTCTTTTCTTTCTTTCTAGTGGATTAATCAATTCGTCGAGACGCTTGAACATAACTTTTGACCTACGATGTTATAGCCTATGAGCTTTGATTCCAAATCTTTTTTTAGACTATAGCTTGAAATGAAAATAAGGGATGAAACAAATCGCCTTCAAATTATTAACGTTACATAAATTATTTCTGCTTTCCACGCCCGGTTCGTTTGACTATCATTTACTTGACAACTTGTAATGAAAATTTCTACGATTAATTACAGGTATATAAAAAGCAGGTGTAATTAAGTTACAGTTAAGAATTATATGCAGTCATAAATGAAGACTGAACAGTTTCTTTAATCAAACAAACGTGTATCGATTAGGAGCTTAACTCGTAATCAAGTAGATAGCTATCGAGTCATTTCACGCATCATATCATTTTCCTTTATGGGGATTCCTAGACCGTCTAACTATAGTAGAATAAGTCTAATATACTCAGAGTTGAGCAATGCAATTTGCAGAATTGCATCGGACCTCATATGCGAGCTTGGTATACGAAGAGATCATTACCTCGGGATTTCGTAACGAGAATAATCAGCCAATAATCTGTTTTCTCAATTCGACAAATACTATTTTACTCGACTGACTTTACGGAAGTAGAAACCGTAACCGTAATTGTAATCGCAATTATTCGAACTATCAGAAACATGAATTAACCAAATTTTACAATCAGCTTTAAAAAAAAAAAGTAAGTAAGTAGATTTGTGAGAAAAATTCTACGGAATTATTACAACCCGTAGATATATGCTCATTTTAAAAATATTTATTATTACCCAAGGAAATAAATTTTCAACCCTTTTTAGTAGAAAAAAAAAAACTTATTATTTTTATTTTTTATTTTACAACACCTCAACTATATTCTATGCGAGAGAAACTAACGACGTGATCAAATATCTACCAATTAGACTCAATTTCGTTGTGAGCCAGAAACTCTGTCAAAATTGGAGAGGGGCTGAAATAAGGCCTGCTCTCACCTGTGGATATTTTTGTATATGTATGTATGTATGTATGTGTGTGTGTGTGTATGTGCAGATTACTAAGTTAGAACTAACTGTTAGCCCGAGGGTTTTTGTGTTAAGAAAACTATTGAAATAAAATGGAACAAGAACTGTTAGCCGATAATATATATTCTAGTCAGGTTTATGAGAGGTTGAAAAACTTCGAGATTGAATTTTTCGCGAAACTAATAAACTCTCGAAGTTTTCGTTTGGGGATTTTAGTTTCTAGTTGCCATTGTTTATATATTTCCACTGTTAAGAATCACGTGGAATTAGTTACATATATCGTTAAAGAAAAAAGAAAAAAAACGGAAAAAAAAAAATTCGTAATACCTATAATTTTTATTTTCAATCGTATATAAATCCACCCTTGAAAATTTTAACTCACGAATGAATGAATGAATGAATGAATAAATTATTGAACGAATAAATGAATAAATAAATAATTATTTTAAACGAAATTTCAACTTGATCTCTGCTGCCCGTTGTACGACCTACTTGGCCTGACGCAATCAAAAATTAAGCAACGTTTTTATAATTATAAACTACATATATATATACTATATAGTGTATATTCATATACCTGTAAGAGGTAAGGCACGAGCCAGACTCTTTCATTAAAATACATGCAAAAAAAAAATAAAAATTATTGTAAAAATATATCGTGCGTAGTCGTTAAAATATAACCGCGAGGTCTTGTTCTTCTCATGGTACAGATGTAGGCAAGTGTATTTCGTAGATGATGGTATAATACGTACTATACGTATATGTAACGTAAGATTTCATCGCCATTACTAAATCCACGTGAATTGCTACAACATATTATCTAGTTCGATACAGCTGTTGTAACAAGTATAGAGATATCATTGTCTTCTTTTTTTCTTTTTTTTTTTTCAAAGTTATTGTTATTTAGGTCCAGTGAGCGAATCTCAACGGAGCTTTACAACGGCCCTCTCAATCTTGATGAGCCTCAAGTGTTTTTGTAATTTTTGTAATTTTTTTTTTTTTTTGTTTTTTACGGCTAATCAAGAAAGAGATAATTTTTTTTTTACCCTATCGTGCCACGTGTTGCGTACAGATTCGTCTAGACGATATCAACGATAATCTATGGCTAGTAAGAATAACGTTTATAAATGAAAGAAGAGAAAAAAATAAATTGATACGAACGATACATAAGATGTGTGTTTCTATTTTAATTAATTAATTAATTAATTGATTTATTTATTGATTGAATGTAATGTAAGGAATCTAATCCGTATTTTATGAGTAAATGAAAAAAAATTATAAACGCTAAAAACCGGTAGGTGAGAAACAGAGAGAGGAGCAAACTGAATCTGCTGTCGCCGCGTCGGCTCTTTGACCTGCTTTCTCTTTCCCCCTCGATCTGTCCTGTGCAAGCTGGATTCGGACATTCATTCTGGCTAAGTTTTCTTAGAATTATAGAAGAAGGAAAAAAATAATCCCATTGTACAGAATGTTCTGATTGTAATTATAACAATTTCATAATCGGATGATAGCGTTTGGTAATATCAGACAATAAAAGTCCGAGGGGTATAGAGCCAGCGAGAAAAAATACGATACATCTCTACTCTTCGGGGTCAAGGAACTTTAATATCAAACGAACTTGTTAAACTGTAGAAAGTTGCGCTACGGGTGGTTTCCGTTTTCAGAACAAGTGTCAAGGTTCTTTTCTCGCTGCACTACGTTTTTATATAGAAAGAACCCATTCATTTTTCATTATTCATCACTCCTTCTTCTTCCATAGTATAATCTTGGATAGGCTGTGAAAAATCTTCACGCAAATATCGCGACAATGATTACGTAATTATTGCCAATCGTCGATTATCTCATAACGACGACGATTTTAAAATTTCATAATATTTCCTGCGAGTAGGAGCGGCCGATGTTTGACTTATGAATTATTATTCAAATATTACGTTGCTTCGCGGATATCAAACATCGTGCAAAGATTTACGATGATTTAGTGAAACTTTTCTCAGTCAAATAACCGCGTCCTGGACGTTACGCCCCAACTTTCTTTCCATCTTTATCGAAACTCAACCTGATCAAGACGAGAAGACGCGGTCTAAGAACTTTGCGTTGCAACCGACATTGCAACGATTTTATAAATAAATGACTAAACAAACAATCAATTTTTTTTTTGTCAACTTTATTCTGGTTCTTAATTTGTCTGACTAATAAACACCCGGATAAAAATGATATGATTAAAAAAATTAGAAAAAATAAAATAAAAATGAAATATTGGTAGCGCTATTATTACTCGTTGTTTGTCAAAGAGAATGAAATATATCTGGTAGTACTTTGAAGTGAAATTTATTCGACAAGTAACACGACATATGGTATCTGCAGCGGTACAAAAAGCCATGAAAGACAACCTTCAACTTATAATTTCTATTCATTATTATTATTTTTTTATTTTATTTTTTTACAGACATTACCCTTGCAGGTTTTAGGCTGAATTTTAATTGTTAGGACACATTTTATTCTTTTGGGACCAGAAGAAAAAATGATCGACAAGAGTTAAAACGATTCGAAACACGTATGATAGGTAGGTAGGTACGTTAACGATTAATCAAAATATATTATATTATGAGAGCGTTGTAGATAGTTTGTACATGAATAAATAAATAGATTTTTCATCCTGTTCTCTAGGCTAATATGATTCCTTATTAAGAAATGTCAAACGCGAGATTGTTCATTGAGATTAAACGTACCGTATAGGCAACCTTGCAGAGCATGATATACAGAGAACCCGGAAGACGCACATTCGCTACCTGTTTTCTTACGTTCAGTACAGACTCTTTGAATTGTGATCGGAATAGGATTGACTTAATTTGAATAAGTTACGCAATAGCTGAGGTCTTAAGAAAAAATAAAAAAAAATAAAAATAAATAAAAATTTCAACCATAGGTGTACATGGACTGGGTCTGAATCTGTACATATGAATTTAGGAACCACTAATCTAGCTGGTAAAATTAAATAATTCAAAAATAATGACAGAAGAGGCCTTGCCAGTCGTTACGTTACGTTATATTCGCTTGGATAATCATTTTCAATGATAAAATACTCCGAAAATGTTATAGAGGTGACTATAATTTGATGATTTAAATTCGACGATATGAATAATTAAAAGTTTTCTATATAACGGTGTATAGGTATTGAAATACATTATAAAATGAATATTATAGCGTTACATCAGACGTGAAATTTGAACGGAAATTATTATTAGAAACTAATATTAAGCGAGAGCCAATAAACTCGCTATTATTATCGATTACAACTACAATAAGAGGAAAAGTTACGAGACTAATCAGGCGAATTTTGGTAACGCGATATTTGGCTCGAGGCCGCAGCACGGGGTCCATAGAAAAAATATCGCATCCTTAGAGCAAACCGAATTATTATTTTTTCCAAATTAACGATAATTAGGATTCGCGTGAAACAGCTGCAGCAATGAGAGAAAAAAATAACAAAAATTCACAGTGTGTATACGAAATCGGATATTATTATTTTTTTTTTTTTACGAGAGTTCGGTTGAATTCCCACGGGAATTAACCACTCAATATACATACCTTTCTTTATTATGAAGATTTATTGTGTAGGTATATACCCATAGGCGTCTGAAAAGACTTTTACCAAGAAACATAGCCGTCATATTCTTTAAATAAAAAGTTTTATGCGTAACTCGGGCGAAAGTTTCTCCCAACCAAAGTATACTTGAATATAACAGCAAATGTCGTATACTTTTAATACAGACTTTCGGAACTTAAATCTCCTCAAGAGTCTAGACTAATGACTAGTATAGGTAGATACTTAAATCACAATCTATGGAATTTAGGTCCTATAACTGTCGTCAGTTCAATCGTGTCAAAGGAAAGTCACATTAGCCCTAAATCAAGCTGTACTAAACGGGATTGCTGGAAATGTTTGATATCAAGCCAGAGCTAGGTGAGGCGAGGCTTTGCGATAGAAAAAAAGAAAAAAAGAAAAAAAAAAACAGCAAACTGCGAATAGCAGGTGAACGTGTCGCACTTACTAAACGATTTCTCTATACATTAGCTGTTATACTAATGGAAGCATTTCTTTTCTGCTTTTACACACAAAGAATCATATAGTACCGTACATATACAATCAATTTATCGTTACGTTACAGTTTGTTCGATTAAAATCTCTATACGTTATATACATATATTATAAATATATAAATATATATATATTGGTAGATAGCTATCTTATCGTTATTGCAACGTTATAAGGCTAACGATAAGCACACCTTGTTGTGCGTTAGTATACGTATTATACCATCCACTTTCTATCAATTAATTACCGTTATGACTACTATATACTTTGACAAGTTACGTGTCTAATTTTTACCATGAAATTCTTTGACTCACGTTCAGTGACCCAGGCCACGAAGGAAATCATCATCCCCATTTGATTATTTATGAAATTCGGTTATTTTATTCCACTTTTTCCTCTCTTTTCTATTCTTATATCTTTCATCTTCAGAACCGAAAGACTGCCAAGAAAGTATATTATAACGTAAGCATATGGGAGGTATTTAGTAAAGAGAAAGAAGATTTCTGCGCATCGCCCAAAGGCCATGCAAACTTTTTTAAAAGCCAGTGAATTGTGCTGCAATAATCCATGGATGGTTATGAAAAATAAGTTTTCAAATAAATTTAACTAACTAACGAGATAGATGTCTAATTTGCCGGGGGATGATGAAAATTGTAAGTATATACGGTCTATCTATAGATATTGTAGTTACTCCGAAAAAACACAGACATACAAGAGTCTGGTGAAGAGCACAAGGCCTTTGAAATTGAAATAAAAAAAAAACGAAAAAAAGTTAAAAACCAGATCCGAAACAGGACTTTCAGAGTGGCTCTCAACCGTCTATAAAGAAAGACTCGGATATTATTCTGATATAGAATCGCGCAATGACCTTTACAGCCCGAGGCATTTGTGTCAGGATTTTTGCGACAAGGAGATTCTCCTCTTAGTCGCAGGACCATCGTTGCCACAGGACAAAGATACTTGGAACGGAATATTCGATTACCGTTATCCACCTTGCTCGGTACACTGGCACGTACACATACGTGTTCAACCAGAACGTGGTACATAGAATGATGATACACACCTTGGTAGCCGGTTGCTGAAGGAAGGTCGCGATGCCGGCACGAACTCTGTTCTTTACACCGCGTACAGTGCCACGAGCGCTTCGGATCGCTTCACGGTCCAGCATCTTATAACCAGCGAAAAACTCGTCACCCTCAGCTTCAGCGCGTGCTGCAGCAGCATTAGCAGCGTCCCTAGCCGCTTCGTCGACTATATTTTCGTTAAGGTGAAACTTGTAGAACCTGTCGTCGTCGTAGAGATACTTGTTCCCATTACTGCGGTTGAAATTCGCGTAGAATTCAGCCGCAGCCTCCTCATCCTGCAGCCTCATTCTTTCCATCTTCTTATCCTCGTATGCGCACTCCTTGACCATTGGCGGCGATCTTCTACCTTCGATATTATTATCAGGACTTTGAACACGCGGAGTGCTCGATGTCTTTGATGAAATAGAACTTGTGCCTACAGACGAAGAGGTAGGCGACGTCGCCCTATCGATGTTTGAATTCAAACTGATACTAAACCCGTACTCACTATCATTATCCGTGCGGTTATCAGTACCTACAACATCGTCAGCAATTTTAACCGATATCTCACCAAGATTATCTCCAAGGTTTACCCGTTCTGTTTCTGTCTTGACAATATTTTTCGAATTTGACTTAGTTTTCGACAACTCATCGGCACGTTGAAGATTTTCATTCGCTGCGTTGAGCTCGCTACTATTAAGTGAGTCACAACTAACGTTGCTCTCGTTATCATCGCTATCAATTTCTGCACCACTGCTCGTAAGACTACCGGTACGATTGTGCTGTACAGTTCCTAATATTACGGTACTAGCGTTCTTTTTCTTAGGCAAAGGTGGTGGCGTACCATCAAGATCGCTACACGTACCACTGTCGAGAGTATCGCTAGGTGAACACTGTCCACTCGACATAACCATCGTGCCAATTGAGTTCTGAAATGTACTGTAATAAAAACAGGAACTTGATCTGTTCCCTGACGATGTAAGTGAGCTAGGTACAACCTCGCGCTGTACTATCATCTCCTCGGGTTGAATATCAGCCTCGTTACTGCCGACACTTATTCGGACACAACCGTCACTCCCGATACCGTTCACCAGGTTTCCCGCACTGATCTGTACACCGTTTGTCGGATTTTCTGATCCACCGAGTTTGTTTATTGTATTATTGTTGTTTTTATGACTATTGTTGTTGTTGTTGTTGTTGTTGTGGTGATTTTTAATGTTTATGTTATTACCGATACTTGTAACGTTCTCGTCTAGAGTCAAACGCACAGTTGATACAACCTTCCCTGCTGAATCGTCAGGATTTATACGGATCTTAACGACATGGGCTGCCTGGGGCTGCTGTTGATTTTCTTGATGCTTATGTTGCAGGTGCTCTTGCGACTGATAACCGTTCGTCTTCTGGACTACCGGAACTCGCCAAGCTGATGATGAGGTTGGTGGCACTGTCCCACCAACAAATACCGTTGCTCCGGCCTCTGAGATAGCCGGACCACCAACTGGTACCACTGGAAGGGAGAGACTCTGGATCGTCTGGATCGAGATTGTCGTCTGGCGCGCATCTTGACCGGTTACCATACAGGTCTGTGCCTTTGGTGGCAGTGGCGGAGAGACGGTCATTCCGTTCACCTCGTCCATTTAATCGCCGATCGGCGAATCGCTCCACGTTGCACAAGACACCGACGCAAGATTTCTATCGCACAATTAGCTACTCGGGAAAAAAGGATCTTTGTTTTAGATAAAAACGAAACAGAGAACTCTTCACATTGTTAATCCCTCGTAAACGACGCGTTACAAATAACCAGATCCATAAAACGGTTTCGCACTATGATCGGTACGTTTCAAAAGGAATAGAAAACCGGAACACTTTGATGAGAAATGGAAACCGATCTAACCGATTTTTCGCATTAACACTTATCTTAGTTTATGGTAAACGGTTACTTTCAAATAAAATACGATTCTGTATCGTTAAACACGGGCTTAACGTTACACAGAGAGAACGATCGGCTCTAGCGGTTGTCGGTAAACTGTTACTGGGAGAGTGCCGCGGATCGGTCCGCGATTCACTCCTTCCAAACGAAATTCTTAGGTGGGGAACTTGACGTGAGTTGGTTCTCGTGACTGGGACCGTGGTGGTTCTCTTGCACCTTTCCCCTGAGTTCCAATCTCCGTCCTTATAAGAAGGCCGTGGCGTCCTCTATCGACAACCATACTACCAGCTATCCGGTTTCTCATGTAAATACCATCAGGTTACCCGGTATCGAGACACACACACACACATACATAGAATAAATTCGTTTACGTATACACCTGCCAAATATAATATACATAACGCAATCGAGTAAATACCTAACCGATCACGAATCATTATTACGGCACATAGATACTTTACTAACGTAAGTTATAAAATCCAAAGTGATGATTACCGATCTGAATATACAATACCACGTTCTTATATCAATCATTTTATTTGAACACGTACATGTATAGGCATATCCATATCCATACCATAATATGGAATCGAACACGTTTCAAACGCACAGAAAATTGTTCCGCAGGTAGGTAATTCTTTCATTTGACCTTGCCCACGGACAGAGACACGGAAGAAGAACGAACGATACGACTAGAACAGGTTCCGTTACACTCCCCCGGCACGTCGCATTCCAACGTATATACACCTCAGTTTTTTTCTTTTTTTTTTCTACTTTTTTTCTCTCATTTTTTTATCCTTTCTTTTTTTATCCTTTCTTATTTACCTCATTTTTACATATCATTCTTGTTATTTTTCTCACAGGTAGAACTAGCGAGTTCGTTTCTTCTCATTTAACATTGCTTTTCATTAAATTATGTATACCTACCTGTTTCCTTTCTGTACCTTTCATCTTTTCTCTATACGCTATATATATATATATTATATATTTAACGTACGGAGACACCACTCTATTTTTTTTTTCTTATTTTCTTTTTTTTTTCTCTCATTTTCCCGAACAGAAGGGACTAATTGTATCTTGGCTAACAAACCTATATACTTACTCTTATACTTCTCGTTTTTTTTTTTATTTTATAACTATGTGTGTGTACGTGTATGCGTGTGCAAGAGACTTTCCTAATGAGGTAACAAGACTTCCCTCGTAGTAATAAGTATAAGGCCTCGAGATTCGAGATTCGAGCGGAAATTATTTTTGCAATTCGTATGATAAGTATACCCTGCACTTTCGGGGCGAGTAATACAGAGAAATAAACCTACGTGGTATATATACTTTGATATAAAAGGTATAAGGTTTTTTTTTTTCCGTTGAAAAATATTTCATTAAAATATGATCAAAGGTTTGAAGAGGTAAATCGCGTTTCTCTTAGACTCATCTCTACTACAGGTATATACATTCGCGGAAAGAAAGCTGCGTGTTTCTGTCATCATCGTTTTCCCCTGCACTTCTTTGTTCTCAACGTTCTTATAACTTTTGCCAAGTTGTTAAAGAGGACACCGTATATCAGGCTGTTGAGATACTCGTATAGTTTAAAGATAACTTATATTAGAAAAGACTCGTTCTAATTTTTTTGTTTTTTTTTTCTCATTAAAAATACCAAAATTTAGATAAATCGATCTTTGTTCAATAATTAACCGATTAATTAGAAAAGGAAGTAAAAAAAAAAACTCCGATTCCTGTATGTTCGAAAGTTCATTTCTAACGTATATATATATATATATATAATATACTATATATTCACTCGGCATATAGTGATATTTATTATTACTGTTATTATTATTGTACTTATTATTATTACAGTGTGCTATCATAGGCCTACGTAGATCATCATTATTATTATTTGTATCTCAATAATTTATAATATTAAATATTAATAATATATCTATAGGTCGTTAATACTTGTGTTATTGCTATTGTGAAAATTTTGTGGACACATGAGTGAGTAATGAGTGAATGGTTCTTTCTTTTTTCTTATTCTTCGAAGGTTGAGTTACGAGGTGAGCTCCCTTTCTCTGGACAGGAACCATACGTTCATTGGCTCCGACTTCCCCTTCATTGTAACTGGTCCACGGTATTCCAAAAGAAATTGTGGGTCCTGGTTCTCAGGTAGACAGAGATATCTGAAACGACGATTTACGTATCAGGAAATAGCCGAATGTATCGATTATTTGCAAAACAAAAAAAAAACAAAAAAAAATGGAATTTCTAGCGATTTTTTAAAACTTTTGACTATCAAAATCGCGTACAAGTTTCTTTATATAACTTATGGGAAAAAGAAACGTAGCAGCATAACCAGGAATTTCAAAGTCTCCGGCTTTAGTTTCCGGTACGTTCCGTTTTCTTAAACTTAACGAACCATATTCATCAAATCTCTCATGATTCATTCTCAGGTAATAATTATAGTCACTAAAAACGTGCTATTCTTTACCAAGTCCGCGAAATCTGAAGTATATACTAATTTTCATCGATCAATATAAACGGATCAGTCAATAATCAATTCATCCGTAGCTTATTCACTGTTCATTAATATTTAGGTACAGAGTAATTGTATTTTTTCACGCTCGAATAATTCACCGGTAATAAAATTCACGATGAATTATCACTCTGCAATTAATAATTATAGCCGTTCTTAAAAATAATAAATTCTATACATTTTCATTTCGAATGATCGGATAGTACGGAAATTTATCGCAGATACGAGGGCGCGAATTAATTCTTGCGAAACTGTATCATACTTAAAAAAAATAAAATAAAAAAAAAACGTGGTGATTCTATGAAATGAATAAATTCTGTTGTTATCTATCAAACGACGCTAATGAATCGTCTCGATTACGTATCTTAAAACATAGGTACACACAAAATTCGACCTGCGTAATTTGTTATTCATTCTTACGTCAACTGTACCTAGGTACTTTTATTTGTTCTATCTCAAAGACAAGACAAACATCTCGTATTTAATTAACACACAGTTTCTGAGCTAGCCAATTATCATAATATAAAGTCCCAGTCGTTATTATTATTATTATTATTATTATTATTATTATTATTCTTTTTTCTTCCAACTGTTTTTCACCTTAGTACCAACGTTATTAATAAAACATTTTAGCAGCCTTTTTGACGAGCGAATTGTATTCCTTTGGTAAGTATAAACGTTCTTTTCACTTTGGACGAAATTTATTCCTCAGTTAAATCTGTTCTGCAATTCTTTAGGCATAATTTTCGCATAATTTCATTTTCTCTTACCCCCCATAGTATACGTCCATGTATTAGACCGAATGTTGAATATGAAACCGGAGCCTAGGAATTGGATAGTTGTGAAAAAGGAATAAACAACTCGAACCATGTATTTTTCATCTAAGAAATGAATACGAGATATTTTTCTCACCCTCTTAGAAAAAAATAGTCACGTGATATATCGCGTAATACGATGAGCGGGAATTGCAAGCCTGTAGAAGCCTTCGAAATTCATTGTTAAGCCCTAATTGAATTTACGTCGCTTTGCCTCTTCCGTCAACTTACCTCTGTACGTTCACGCGCTTGTCCGAGGTGACAACCGTATCGTATCTAGTCTATTCCACACGAGTTTATGAGTACATTGAAATTACCGAGGCTTGAAGTACCTGAATTATTATTTACCGCTCCTAATTACCGCGTTTAATTACCGTCTGAAAATCATGGAAGTGATGATTGACTGTTACTTTGATCAAATTTTCGCAGAAATGGAACGTAGCAGTTTATTGTCACGTTACAAACGACGAGCTCTAGTCGATTATATCACCGCAATTATACAAGGGTGTGCGAAAGGTAAGGAACTATTATAAAGGAAAAAATAAAACTTAATATATTCCTCAGAGGAAACCATAAATCAATCATTAAACCCATAAAACTGCCAAGTACCTATTCGTTCAGCTATACGCTCCTGGCTACATCCGGTGTCCTTACCTTCGTCCCCCCCTTGAGTTGAAAATTGACATTATTTAAAAAAGAAATATAAACAGTTCCGAAAAGTATCGAACTTTTATTTCAGGAGAAGAATTAGCGAATACCGAAATTTGCGAAAAGGCAGTACTAGCAGCATTGCGATATCACAATATAACGTTAATGGAAAACGGGTCGATTTGTCTGCTGGGTAAGTTTCACAACGTGCTGTACATCGCGATGAAGTTATGCTTCGATTGGAAATTGAAGAACAACGATGTGGTATCCCGTATTTTGAACGATATATATTACTGCGAAAAAACATTCGAAAGAATATTTGTCGGTGCGATATTTGGGACGAGAGTTACACACTTTTTATCAGGTTGGAAAAGCGACTTTGAAGATCGTGAAGAGAACATCAGAGCTTTGATATACTTCATGGATCATGCTAATGCTGGACATCTTCAATACTCTACAACCACCTCGAATGAAAAATGCAGATTTTTTGACGTACCCATGGAGTCATATGGACACGCTTTACCAATACGAGTAGTCATTCAATTAGGAAGTCCAGATATCTTACTTCTCCTTTTGAGATACGGAGCTTCAACTATATCCGATAATCTATCCCCATCACCGATTGAAATGGTGCTGAACAAATTCGCGGACTTTGATGGTGGAAATGTGAATGAATCCGGTCAATACCCACCCCAACTGTTAACCTGCCTAAAAGTAATTCTCCGTACTGTTCCCCTGGTGACAGTAAATACTCCAGGTCATATTGCCGATCAAAGTGGAGTCCTGACCGTACCTCTTTACGATCAATACCCCCAATTGGTCGAGAACAATTTAGTGCCTCCTGAACGTAGTGGTATTTCTCCACCGGAGCTCAAACATCTTTGTCGATGTCAGATACGAGAGTCTTTGTTCAGAAACTGGGCATTACCTCATGGGATAAAGGAGCTGAGAATACCAGAGTCTCTGAGGGACTACCTTGACTTGTTGAGTGACTGAAAATGGCTGTTTGATTTTCCCAAATATTTAACAGGAATAATAAAATACTCGAGTTTTGTACAATAATTGTATTGAACCAAAGTTTCGACTCAATAAACCATCATTCATTCTTTCGTATTCATCATAATTAATGATTAATTTACCTGTATGCATCCTCCGATACGTTGATCTTTCCAGGTTCACCTGTAGTCTCAGTACGACTAGTGAGATTTACGGTGTTTCCGAATAGACAGTACCTTGGCATACGATGCCCAATTACACCGGTGACAACTTCCCCGCTGTGAATACCGATAGTAATTTTCTGCAAATTGAACAATCGTTTTTTTTTTTTTTTTTATTCGGGTATCCTGATTTGTATTTAGCCGATAACTATAAGGGATGTTAAAGCTGGCTTGGATGGTTGCCTTATCGAGCGTTATGTATCCGGAATTTTCATTTTAATTGCATGATCAAAGCAGCGTGCCCGTGACAAGAGTAGAGAAAGAGAGACAGAGAGAAAAGGTTGAAAATAAAAACAAGAAAATAATTACCGCAAAACGTCATTTGCAAGATTTTCGCTTGAGTGAATCGCCTCGAGTCTCGAGCCCCCCAGCTGCGCGGACCTTTCCGGTTAATTATTTACCTCTCGCTTTTTCACGTTGTGATAATTTTATTAGCGTGCCAAATTTCCCGCTTCTACGTCACGCTCTGGGATTAAATTCACAACCGTTATTTAGGCCGCGACCTTAACGAATAACATCATGCAATATATAGAACACACGCTTCTGACCTTTTAGAAACACTTGGCAAGGCCTTTATTATGCAAATATATCGTTTTCAAATCACGCGATCCCGAGGTGTTAGCTAGCCAAACCATAAAAAAAAAAAAAATAAACATAAAAGATAGAAAAAAAAAGTAAAAGGAAAGAACAGTGTCACACATAGCAATGAAATTCTTTCCTCGAAGTTAAACTTACCACTGGTTCACCGTCAATCTGAACTTCATCCGCGGCCAAATCCATCATGTCCAATGCTAACCTGGCGATACAACGTGCATGTGATCTACATGGTTCAGGTAATCCACTGACTGCCATGTACTTGTCACCGACAGTTTCTACCTAAGCGTGTAAAATACAAAAGGTATAATACGATAATGGAGCTTTCACTGAAATTACAATTTAACTGTAAAAAGTTCAGGGGGGGAGGGGGGTTTGTAAAATAAAATTTCAACCTAGCCAGGATGGGAATATGAATTAGGTACCAAAAGCCTGGGGGCAATGGATCATAAAAGTTTCAACTGTTCAAGTGTCAAGGATCATTTAAACGAGTTGAAATTTACTTGAATTAGAAAGGGGTGATGAAAAATTATTACCATGTTAATATTACATACTGCAAGGTAGTAAAATTCAATCATTAAATGCAGATGAAATTTACTGAATTACCTCCTCTAGTCAAATATACGTGTATGTATTGAAAATTGATCGTTCCCACGAGCCGCGTAAATATGTAACAAGCAATTATCGATACGGTTAGTTCAATACCGTACGTACTTGAACCGTTGTATGACTAGCAGTATGTAAGTGGATCATTTATCGCAGTTATACATCCATGGGTATACGAATGGTTGGTATAATTCAGTATAAACACGTTTTAATAGATAATTAGTAGCCTTATACCAAGGTATGGATTCAACGGCACGAAGTTTACTTTCTAGCTTGAAATATGACCGATAATTCTACGCGTTACATTCACCGGTATTATTAAATAAACTAATGGAAATGAAACGAATGAACGAAGTAGGTTTTTGCTAAGGTGATAATTACCTTGTAGACGTTAGGATTTTTCTTTGGGTCAGTGAGCACGTCAAAAGCTATGTACAGTTGATTGAGCATATTTACTATCTTCATTGCTCCACTCGAATCTGTATGCGCTGCACAATAGGCACCGAAGCCAACTATCCCGGAGAAGAGCAGGGTCACACAATCGTATTTCTTTGCAGGTACTGGTCTCGAGTGTCTCAATTCACTGGCCACAGATATTGGCAGGACAGAATAGAGGAGTCTGTGTCATGAGAAGATGATAAGCATTATAAAAAGTAAAAAGAAATAGAAATCTAGAAGGGATTATTATCGTCGATTCTCACCTATCAGTTTTCTGCTTTTCGCCATCCAATTCTCTGTAAGTTTGCTGCAACTTGTCAGTAAGCAATTCAAGATTTCTTGTGAGCTTGTAGTCGGCTTCAAACTGTTCGGACATCAGTACCAGATCGCGAGTCGCGTCATGAAGGGGTATGTCGCTTAAGTACAACCCCCGTCTGAAGTTATAAGCTTTTTTTAAAAAGGAACTTTACTACGAGACGGTGAATAAGATATAAATAACCGTATCAAATAAGTGGGTAACGGTATATGGGAAATTGGGATTTCCTTAGTCCAATAAAACCGACTATTCGATATCGAGATGAGCTGGGAAAAGTTTGAACGGTATTGTTTTTGGCTCCTCAACTTGTTTCCCACAAATTCTATCATAACTCGGGAAAATTAGGTCTATGTCTATCCGACGTATCCAAGACTGGTAAACAAACTAAGAAATAGAGTTATAGCTTTATGGGAAAGAGAGAAGTGGTTACGAAGTTTGGGGTATATTGAATAAAAAAATAAAATAAAATCTAAATCAAATTTTACTGTATATTCAAATCGCGAGGTGCTAAAATATCGAGAGACAGAAGCAGCGAATTTCTCGCTCTTCATAAGTACAATTGATCATTATATACCGAATCCCCCATGATAACGTACAGCGATTTTTGAGTAGTTGAATGAGGTAAACTCGCGGTGACTAGAGAACAATCGTGTCTGTTTGAGAAGGCTTTAGATCTAATATCATATTAATTACGTACCGAGTCTTCACTAATTAGAATCCCTCGAGGGGAAAGCTGTGCTCTAGGGGAAATTACTTGGTATAAGGACAAAGGCCGAGGTACTCTATACATTGGAAGATGTTATATCTATGGGATAGTCATTCTCTCTTCATCATATATACACGGTATAGATATATGTAAGTATACCTAGGATACGAGACAGACTTGTCAGCCCCGTTGATATTTAGATAAAGAGAATATATATACGTATAGGTATATATTTAGATAATAATATAGAAGTTGGAAAGTTGAGAGGCGTAGAGAAAACAATCGTACAAAGAGAAAAGCTACAGGAGTTTAGGAACGTAAGAAAAAAAAAAAAAAGGGAAAGAAGAAAAAGAAAAAGAAGAAGAAAAATAAATAAATAAATAAATACAAGGATGAAATGAAGAATAGAAAACAGGGAAAACACGCGGATTTAGAGTAAGTATTCCACTTATCGTCGACAAATCCGAGCTCTGCCAAAAGCTGAAGGTGCTTTGGGTTATCCTTGCGAGAAACCCGAGTATATAGGTAACCTACCCTAGGTTCTATGACGGTTTTTTTTTTCTTTTTGTTTTTTTTTCAGCTCGGGATTATAGGGATCGTAATTCTGAAGATGTGCAATTTATCCCAAAAGTTCGATAAAAGTATAAGACTACTAAAAATTCGTTGCCTCATTCCTTCCCTCCCTCCCTCCCTGCTTTACTTACTTACTTACTTACTTACTCAATATCGTTCTTGAAGGAACGGAATGAAACAATGGAGTTTCTTAGATCGGTGAGGAAAATCAAGAGTGAAAAGAAAGACTGTGAGAAAAAAGAAAAAAAAAAAAGAAAATGAAGAAAGAGATGGAAAGAGTGGCAAAAGCTCGAGTGGCTAGAGAGGGTACTTCTGCTGGTGGAAACAAAGGAATTAAATGACATATCTCAGGGTGAGTTACGTTACTTTACGTTTGTAGAATTCAGGGTAAATATCACTTTACGTTTTTTGACTATATTTAAGCCAGTGTGCTACCGTATTTTTCACCCTTTATACGCTTTTTACATATACCTACCTAAAAACGTTTTACGTAATACCTATACGTGGGGTAAGGGATGAGAAAATTGTTAGACAGGTTCAAAGAAGTGAGGATTTGGCAAAGTCGGAAGTAGGAAAAGACCCTCGAAAATACCTCTCAGACGTGCTCGTTGGTCACAAAGCGTACGCAGGGGAGATCCGTGAATGGAAAATTGAATAAACGTAAATTTCTGGTCTAGGGTTCTGACGGTTTCAGTTTCAGACAAATTTTTTGATAAATTTTCGACTCAGTTACGTACGGTATATCGCGAACAAAGGATGTCGTACATCTCAGGCATGAGGATTTAATTCCTTTCTAATGAGGAAATTTGATAATTTAACAAAATTTAGTCTTTCAGTTCGGGGATATCTTACCCTCGCTTTCTACGCACACCGATTTTATAGCTATTTCAAAACTGCGAACACCGGGCGAAGTGGATACCAGAAAATTGTCGAGTCAAGCGTGAAAGAAAAGGAAAGAGAGAAGAAGAAAAAAAAAAACCCAGAAAACAGAAAACAGAAAACACGAAGAAAAACGACAGCTTTTATCGTCGAGATAAATCATAGTGACGTAATTCTATCCATATATTCATGACACGTCGAATGGCGATGAAACATAAATAAATATTACCTGGTCAAATCGTCGAGATTCATCACGCTCGGATAGCACAAGAAAGTAACCAAGTCTGCTTCCGGGATGTAAAGCATCTGGCCCTGCGGGCGCAAACGAGATCACGATGTAATTATATGACGATGGTTAACGAACTTATTGTTAATTCTGTATATTTATAATCTCACTTTAAGACGCATGTTTGAGAATTCTTCGGTTGCCTCGACCTTCATGACCCCGGATTTTGTTCTTAAAACATACACCGTGTTGATGTGGGATAGAATATTTTCAAAAGTTAACTCCAGGTGGGGTCTGACCTAAAAAATTGAATTAAAAAACAAGACAAGAGTGTCTTACGGGGCAACAAATTTTAAAGTTTCATTTTTCTGGGTTAAGGGATGAACGAGCTTTCAGCCAGAATGAAAAGAAAAAAGAAAAAAAAAATGTATATATATATTTCAAATTGGATCTAATCTTCTAAAATTATCTTCCGATTTCAGTTTATCCATCAACGTCGAACCCCCTTGAGTAAATAAACGCTCAAAATAGGTCGGATATCAACTCCACCCTTATTTAACTAATTTTCTACTGATTTCTGGCTACCCATATTATCGAACAATATCAACCTGACGAAATGTCAGTCTTATTAACGAGGTTTATCCAATCTAAGGAAACTTGAAGCAGTAAGTAATTGAGTGTCGAGTAACTTAATAGCTATCGAATATACAGCTATACTATTACTTAGAGAATCTGTGGAATATGGTGTGAATTTAATATGTTGATATAAAAACAAATTGTAATGAAGTTAATAAAAAAGGGATATCAATTTTTTTTTCTGTTTTCTTTTCTTTTCTTTTTTTCTTCCTTACGAAATGATTCGAGGTTTGGTAAACTTACGGTCAGCAGAATGTCGTTCAATTTGCAATTACCACTGCAGACCTGTGGTATTACCCGGGTAATGGTGCTCCCAGTCTGCACGATCGTCAGCTGCCTATTGAACATTAGATGGAACGGAAATACCCGGCAGAACGTAGCAGGACTAACCCTTGGCTCTGTAACATTTAACGCACATCAACGGTCGATGAAACAGACCTGCCTCTTCGATCCAGGTTCGACTATATGCACCTTCCCCTGGCAGGAAGGCAGGAACAAAAGGAATCTTTATGTGCATGATATAAAAAATTTTTTACAACCTAATACAATCTGACCTCCTATCAATATTTCAATGAAGAAAATTTGCCGTGTATCATAAAAAAAAAAAAAATAAGAAAGAAAGAAAAAAAAAAAAAGAACGGAAATGCTATATTAATATAGTGGGAAAAAAATAATGTCAATGATAAACTGGGGAAAGAAAAGCGTACCTACCCTATATTTAAGCTCAAGAGAGAAACGCCAGCGCAGCGGATTGTTAATATTATCTTACCCAATTTGGTGGCTAAGGGTAGGTAAAGCTTGGAAATATTATTTCCTCTTTATTTTTTTTTTTTTTTGGCTTTTGGCAAATGGCACGGTACCGCCGGGAGCATGAAGAGCCTGTAGGTATTATTATAATTCTGACGATTGACCTGGGTACGTTTTTTCTTCTTTTTTATTTTTCTTTTTTTTTTTTCCCCCAAGTTACGGGGATGTTCAATAATTCAAAGAATACACGAAAGATTACTAGGGGTGAGATTGAGGGAGTGATGTTTCGTGGTAAATAGAATAAAATTTCATGAAACTAAATCGTTGAGATATTATCGCCGAGGTGTAGAACCTTAGGTAATTACGTAGACATAGTTGAACGTTGTTAATCATTGCCCTGCACGAAAGCGTCGCCTCGGTTGCTTATCTTGGCTTATCATACCTTTCTCTCCCTTTTCTCTCTTGCGAAAAGCAAACAGGAACAAAAGGTGGTTGCTCCTCGTTTATAATAGAGATGTGAAAACCGGGGTGTGAAAATAGTTCGAATTTTTCTAAATACTTCAGAGTTACGAAACTTTGAACAAAAGTCGGCCTTATCAAAAACTTTCTTCGAAACAACCCTTCACATAAACGTTTTGAACAACCGAGAGACGGGCTAGAGACAATAAGACATTTTTTTTTTTTTTTTTTTCTTTTTTCTTAAACTGGGGATAAAAGTTTTGCGGAAATAAGAGATGAAAAATAAAAAATAAATTCTTCGATAAAAGTTTGCAGTTATCACTGGGTTACTCGTAATACGAAATAGAATATAAATCCCCACACTTACCAAGAGACAAAGTTTGGAACTCCGCAATCATCGGCTTTGAGACAACCCCTGGCGCCGATGAATCGGTGATGAGAAACTGAACGTGATCGCACTCATTTTTCGTCTTCAATATCTGCATATCCACGTCTGTTCCGTGCAATTTCTTCGCTACAGTCTGATCAACGTTTCCATTATTAGCACAATTTACTATTCTCAACCCCTCGTGCGAGAACACACGCGTTGTATGTAAATTCGATCGCGGGTTGGTATTATACGATTTATAAAGAGACTTCTTTTCCCCCTTTTATAGCAGTCAGGAAATAAAATAAGGGGGTGATTTTTCTCGTCGAAAAATAAGTTGGAAATGAAAAAAAAAACGAATTTTCTTTTAGTTTTCAAAGAAACGTGAAGGAAGAAGAATAAGAAGAAGAAGAAGAAAAAGAAACATGGACAAAACATGAACTTTATACATCAGTTTTTATACTCCGTACGTAGGTATATAGGTGATAAGAATTTATAGCTGGAGAAAATCTCGGGAAAAATTGTCGACAGGATTTAACCGAAAACAACATTACTCGTACCGTCTCCTCTCGTTTCATCTTTTATCCCATTTTTTTTTTTTTTTTTTATCGTAGAATCGAAGTTAGAGTGGCCACTTAAACCGAGCTGTGAGTTTTCATGACATGAGGTATGAATCCTGAAAAGAAGACCTGGAATTTTCTCCCGCACAAATTGCACTTCGAGAATCGCAATGTTACTTTGGCTCTTCAGTCATCATTCGTATCATTCAAAAGTTAAATCGCTCCTTGCTGCGGGGTGCGAATTTCTAACAAACAGTCCCTCAAATTTTTATTCCCCATTATTTAAAACGATTTAAAATAACGAATTCTAATTATTTAAACTCACCTTTACTATACCGATGACAATGTGCTCGAGACCTGGCCTGTCCGAGTAGTAGTGCAAGATGAGAGCTCCGTCCTCTGGTCTTTCCGTGCAGCGAAAGGAAGGCGCCCTCATTCCCGGGTACAACGTGCCCAAGTGGTCGTGGAGGGCGTCCAAATTCTTGGATTGTATTTTTCGTCTTATTAATGAACCAATTTTTGTCCTTTTTTTTTTTTCCTTTTTTTTTTCTTCACTCAAAAGGCACGCCTCGCTCTTTTATATATACGAAGTTTACTATAAAGCAGCGAAGACGTGCCCAGCCCTTTGTGAGTGAAATTCTCGACCCGGTTATACACCGAGGGTATCATTGATCAATGCGTAACTGACCTCGAGTCTATTGGTTGAATTTCCTCCTAATCGTTATACACGATAATTGAATTTTCTAGTTTTGTCAAAATCTAACGGTAAAAAATTTTAATAACTGCAATAGACTGGCAGTCGGTTTAAGAAAATGAAAAAACTAATAGAAAGAGGTGAAAGAAAGGAAGAAGAAAAAAAAAAAAAAATTGGAATATTTTAGAAGAACCCCGGGGCGTAGGTGGCAAAACTCGCCCTCGCAATCCGTCGACGGTAATGGCGGACCTCCTATATGAGAAGGGCGTTCTGTATGGAAATTGGATTAAAAACGTATTTCCATTATAGATTTATAGGGACGTAGGGTATTCGATTCCCATGAAACGTGGATCAAAAACAAAGTATTTAAATAACTTTGAGGATATACGATCAGTGGTCGATCGCCCTGGTCCGGGTCGAGAAATTTCTAACGATGTTAATATCGTATAGTTTTATTTTTCTTTAAAGTATATAAATATATACGAAGGTGTATAATATATTTCCATGCGTGATAATATTACCTGAAGAAAATCTCTAGGTGTAGCGCCTAGTACTTGAAGAATTTTGTCATATCCAGAATCTTGGCAAAATTCAAAGAACGTTTTTCCAAAAAGTTCGAGTATTTTGTTAGCCGGGATGTCTAGAATAATTCATTGTGTTAATTAAGTTAACCATCCACTATCTATATATATTTAGTTATTCGGAGTTCAAGAAGAGGGATTACCTCTTGATTTATCGTACCAAAAAAAAGCGAAAAAAAAAATATAGAGAAGGAGGTAAAATGAATAAATGGAAACGTCAGAATAAATTCCAGCAAAAACCCTTTCGCCTCGCTCCCTCTCCTAGCGTTTTACCTATATTCATATAAAACTCTACAACTCTTTTCATCTTTATACGAGAACAAGAAAAGAATGAAAAAATAAAAATAATCTGGGAATTTATAACACCGGAATTATATTTGTTCGCGTGATGTTAAAACGTTATATCGACTAACAACTCGCGTTTAAGTATGTCTTAATTAATTCGTTATAACCTTGTAAAAGGTCTTTTCATTGGCTATCAAATAAAACGACTAAATTAAGGGTGTATATTACCCCTAGGAAAATCAAGCCGCTATAAATCTCTGGATATTATAACGTGAAAGCGATGGTTTTAGTGCATATATGTGCAGTACTTCACTCGCTTCGCTAAATTATATGTATCAAGCTCTCGAGAGACACTATACTATTGCACACTACAAATTATCCATCAATGATACCTACTCAGGCGGTTTACTGCAGCCGATATCAGATTGTAGGTAATCTCGTCGTCGTAAATTTGTCGAACCAAAAATTGCCCCTCCATATTGACAGCCGCATCTTTCCTAAAAGGAAGAAGGAAAAAAAAAACAAAAAAAAAAAAAAAGGAAATATAATTTTGATCAAATTTGTCTCTTAGTATAGGTAGAAACTCGCGTGATTATGGCACAAAATTGATAAAAAAATCTTCAAGACTTATAAAGTTGCAAAAATTATATGACAGATTAACGCGAAAACAATCGAGCTCACGTTCTAATGCGATATTATTATTCAGATTTGTATTTAGCGTTTAATTTTATGCAAGGGTGGTTTATACAACATCCCTAAATCTCCTCAAACCAACAAATGCAGATATGAATGTACAGCCCGACTAACTTTTTAGCACGAATAATATTAAACAGTTTGAATATGATTTTACCGTATACTATACTTGTAATTATTGAGCTGAAATTCGTCTATCAAGTAGATTGACATTTGGTAGAAACTTACGGTCGAATAACTAGACGATATTTAGGGTAATATTTGCTACCAATTGGCCTGCAATACTTGAGTATTAGTTAATTTGACATGGATCAGGTTTGTATAAATTTATATACAGTTAGGTAGATGTATAATATGTGTTATAAATTAGGGTTGATATAGTTACTACAGGCTGGTTAATATATAATGTATAGGGGATGAAAGTGAGGAAGAGGGCACCGAACTTCATGCGTGTTGGTATCAAGGAATAAAAATAAAAAAACGTCAGGTGAAAATCGATTATTTTTTTATATTTTCCTCTTATTTTCTTTTATCCATCAATCGGACGGAACTACCCCCAATACGTTTGCCTTTTAATTGACACTAATCCGGCTCCGACTGTTCGGGGAATTTCAATTAAAAAATGACATGTAGATCTTCCCTTTTTTTTTTTTTTTTTGTTGTTGTTGTTCTTTTTCTCTTTTTTTACGCGATACGAAACATTCAATTTCGGATATTCATCATTCGTGACAGTGCCAATCGACGGCAGTCACGAACGTCGTTTGACTTTTTAACTCCTATTAATCGGCGTTCGCGTAACGTGAAAATCCCAATGTTGTAATGAATTGCACCCCCAGTTTTTCTTTTTCTTTTTACTTTTTTACTTTTCAAATAATTATCTATTGAAAATGAATAAAACTGAAAATTCAGGATTCAAAACGACATTATTAATTATTATTATCCAAAATTGACATATGTGCAGAGGAATGACACTCGGTTGACAATTACGTACTTTATAATCTCCCATGTTTCGGTGTCGAATGTCTTCACTACCAGCAATTCCAGGGCGTAGTTCACAAAACCATACTGCACAAAGGAGATATCGAAAAAATTTGATGAGTGTATAGTTTGCTTTTTGCTTTTTTTTAATATTTTTAGATCATTTTTTCTGTTTTTTTCTTTTTTCTTTCTATTGCACCTGATATTCCCGAATCGAATTCAAAGAATCTAAGGGATGTTTGCAACCCCCTTCATGAAGAAGCGATTATATTTTTTGGTCGAATTTTTTTAATTTTTTAATTTGAATTCCTTTCGATAATTTTACAATTTTTTTTCCGATTTTGATTTTTTTTTTTTCTTTCATCCCTCTTTCTTTCTATTTCAGTTACTTCCGGACGTACCATATTGTTTATTTATAAAAGATGAATTTTGGCGCCCTGGTTTCCCGCTGTCAATATCATTCCATTTCGCGTCTACAGCCAACCATGGAATGGTGCTTGCCTCGTGCACACGAGGCAGTGACTGCAAACCAGCCGCCGGAGAAGATAGGTATCGATTTTCGACTCCAGCTGCGCCACCTAGATAGTCGGTCGACTCTCCCAGCACGAAAACTTCAATCCGCTTAACTTACTCAACTGAGAAGCTACGGGGTATACGGGGATGTGACAATATGGAAAAGATATACGAGTAGAGTAGACCAGAGCAAGTATATGCTCGAGTAGATGTAGGGTTTAAACCACTACCTTCCTCCCTTAGTTCCTTCCTTCGCGGCTTTTCGTCTATTATAAATACCCAGATATTACCTACCTCCAAAGATCAGAGCATAAACATCCCCTAGTTAATTATACTCATATGAATCCATTCGGCTGTTAAATTAAATAATTAGATAATCGGAAAAAAAAAAAAAAAATTTCATCCCCCATGAAGCAAAAGAATATTTCCACCGTAAAATAGTATATATATATGTATAATATGAACCGTTTGGTTGGTAGGTGCGGTGGTATTCTTCGGTGGTAAATAATCGATCGATGGACTTGTTTCGAGTAATTGGATTAAACGCGTTAAAGAGAAATAGCATCAGGGGATGGCGGGTAAATTATTTAAGGATTTGTCATTTGTTTGTTATTAGATCGCGCAGGGTGACGACTCTGAATTCCCCTCGTTGAATTTACACTCGGTATTCGACCAGGTTTCAAATACTCTGGTTAATGATTAGATCGGATTTTTATCGGAATTACTTACCGCCTGTTAAAGTTATACCTATTACCAGTCCTTACGCGTTTGCTGGTTTGCCAGGAAAATTAGAATACGGTTCAGACGAGACTCGGAAAACGATCGGAGAAATACGAGACGGAAATATATATATAAGAGTGCCACGAATTGTTGTATATACATATATATAAACGATTTCATCTGATACAGGAATTAGGCTATACAATATCCACACAACGATGATCGAAAAGATTATCTCCACGCGTCGTTCAATCCAGACCACCAATCTACACACTCTTATGTAATTCAAGCTCTCAGCTCCTTATTGAAGCCATTCAAACGACATACAAACACCAAGCCAGAGTATATTACAGACGTGTATTTTACTCTACCGTGTATTGAGACGTTGTATAAAAAGCTTTTAACAAAAAAAAAAAGAAAAAGAAAAGGAAAAAAAAAAAAAAAATTCAGAAGAAGAAGAAGAAGAAAAAAGAAAAGCTTTTCCCTTACAGGGGAGGTTGAATTCTATCTATTTGCTGCTGGCGAAACCTGACAGTCTTTTGTAAAGACAAATATATATATATATATACATAGAATCTAGGGGATGAGCTTAATGTAGCTTGGAGCAATGCATAAAGATTAATTAATGCATAAGGTTTGGAAGATTCCAGGGTGAAAAACGGGTGGCATTTTGTTGAGTGGCCAAAGTTTGTTCCTTATAAGGCAAGAAGTTTCACGTTTGGTATAGCAGGGTGAAAAAAAAAAGCTTTAACTAGTACGAATTTGTCCGACTTCGGGGGTTTTGATATACTTACTCTTAGAGAGGAGAGATTTACGCGGAGAATCCAACGGCAGTATACTTTGTTGAATTTCAGATCGAAGTCTCGTTTATTGTTTTACGACTCACGGGGAGTGTCACGTCGCATCCGCTTTTCTCTGAGCACAGTTTGAATTATTAAACTAGCTTCATCCCCGCGAGAAATGAAATTGTAGCTATAGAATCATGGGGCGACCATCGGCCACCTTAAGTCGTCTATCGATTTCCAATCACCGGCTTTGGACTCTGGATGATCGTAAAAATAATAAGATCTCTCTTTTTTTTTTTTTTTTTAACGATTCAGACGAAAACTATAATAACGAAAACGAAACGAACGACACGTTACAATCATAGCTTCATATTGCCCAGGAGTTATACCATAAAACAATTTATCTATTTCTTTATTTAGTAGAAAAAATCAACCGGAAACGTTCCTGTTATAAATTATTTAGTTTTATTAACAATTTATTTGGTTTAAATTTCATCTCGTTTATAATTCAAGCCTTTTTCTTTTCTTTTTCTTTTTTTACCCTTTCCATTTTCTTCTTCGTAGCGTTTCATTCAATCATTCATTCATTTATGCATTCATTCATTCATTCATTCATTTATTCAGTCATTCGTTCGTTCTTCCGTTCTAAAAAATATGAATAAACGGTTTTTGAATGAATTGAAACGGTTTTTATTCGGAAAAATTAGTGTGTATAATGCTTGGAAACGAACTGAAAATGATTCAGTATACGCTCACAGCGTAAATATAAGTCTATAGTATATATGCGAGTTCTGAACCCCGAGGGATGTTTGTTTAACGATAAATGTTGCCCAGTGTAAATTTAAGGGATCGAATTTCAGAAGGGAAAGTGAATTTGATGGCGACGATTTTCGGACGTTTGTGTTCATTCATTCGTCGGTGAAAATGATTGGATGAAAAAATTCCTGCAACCCTCGTAAATAAGAAAAAAAGAAAAAAGGAAAAATATTTGAATATAGTGGAAAAAAAATAAAAAATGTCCTACCTAAGAGCTTCTGGTTCTATACTATACCTACTGCTGCTCTTATTATTGATTTTGATTCAATCCACCGTATGGAATGGATTTTCGGAGGGTGGTTAGCCCCCGAGTGCGTTCCGCGTTGAATTAAGATACGGATAATATCTGCAATGAAATTCTAAGCTTTTCGCATCCAGAAATTGCAATTATTGGATAAAGGTAATAATAAAATTCTGAGTTTCAATCCGCCCTGATTCCAATCCGCGACCTTCACGTTTTTCCAATTTCAATATCCTATTTATTTACGGTATGCAGATTCGAGAAATTCGCTCAGGAAGGACCGCCGCCTGTTGTCGGAGGACCGAGGGGCTGGTTTCATGTCACACGTGGGATTAACCCAGGTTCAATTTAGCTACAACGAGAACTAGAATCCGAGAATAATAAGCTCATTTCTATTCCCACCCTTAATATTTTACGTATCATATTACAAGATGCATTAGAATTGAGCCTAAAAATATTGAAACATACAAGTTAAGGACATTTCCAGGATCATTTTTCTCCACAATATCGACAGCCTGCCAAACCTGATTAGTCTATTAGTCACCCTGCCGAGTTAGACGATCGCTTATACTCCCTCTCGCAGGGGGTCGAGAAATTAATCGTCAATGTATGAAATGACTTTCGCTAGTTAATTAGGGGCCTAGTTTCGGCTTTCCAAAACCCGTAGGGTGTGGAGGAGAGGTTGGGGTGGGGTAGGAGTAGGAGTAGGAGGGAAAGCTGAGAGCTATCGCCTTTCTGGTAAAATTGAAGCCGACAATAATTTTGGTGGAAAATTTTGGGGCCAAACGACGCGTCGGTAGAGAAGTGGCGAGCGCTAAGTGCTTCTAAATGTGGGTAACAACATCGGTAACACGAGAGTAACGCGGGTGGAAATTGGGACAGATGAAGATCAAGGCACGTCGCGGGCAGGGCGTGTTACGCACGCGCACCCCTCTTCTTAGGGGTTGTTCGCGCAGCGCTACTGCTGAACCCGTGGTGGTGGCCGCGGAGCTGGCAGAACCTACCTCGGTCAATTTTCATCCAGTATGGCGCGTAGCGCCCAGTCACTACCGGCGTTGCGGTATGTTTATCAATTTTATCACGGTTTCGATAGCTACAGATCGCGATATTTCCGTCATCGATACGATATGAAAAATCGGGATTTAGGAAAAATCTAATCGTTAACATTTTTTTTTTTTTTCTACCATAGAGGCATTTTTCTCCCTTTGATAAAAGAAATAATTTATCCGCGTCCGTCGGTATTGAATACAATCGAATTTCAGTGCACATCAAAGCACTGTATAACTATAACGTTTGTTACAATCTACCCTCTGCACACATCGAATGCAATCGAATGAATTCTCCACGTCTGGAGTCATGCGCGTATTGCACGTCAGTTTATACACCGAATATTTGTTTCGATAAAAACGAAATTTTGAAACCTTATATTGTTTAACCGAATTATAATTAATAATTAACTAACCAAATTGGCAGCTTGTTAACGGTGAGCAATTAGTATCGTCACCCATCGACTACAGTACCTAATTTTAAAGGGTGGCCAACCCCACTGAACGACCCTGCGACACTCGCAGGTGATTATATTTGATAAACATGATCCCTGCTCCTTGTCGACACAGCTGATGACGGTATAAACAAACCCCTTTGCCGACTCGGTACCGGATATATATATACACCCACACACGCATATAAACTGCTACGCGAGGTGACAGAGTCACGCGTGCATAAGATTTTCCCGAAGGGGTAAATACTTCGCGTTTTACTTTCGTTTTTTTTTCTTTTTTTTCGTTTTTTTTTCTCGTTGTAGGAAAACAAAATTTGATTAATCATCGATACATCATCATAAGCGATATTTTAGTTAGTGGAAGATAGACAAAATGGCATGTCCATTTTCGCGACGATACGTGCCAGTGACCTGTGATCAGGATGACATTCGTCAGACTGGCGAATCCCCGCGGGATCATCATCATCATAGAACAAAACCACTGAGACAATCATCTGTACAAATCACATCATTCCTTGGGGACGATGTCGAGGATCAAGAAAATACCCAAACTTTGAACCTGAAACATCTGAGGGCTGCCGTTCTCGTACTTACAAATCCATCGGTAGTATGCTTGTTGTTTTTATACCTAGAATGCATAATTTCAATCATTATACGAGTAGGTATTTATTTTATGCCAAAAATCAACGTTTAAAAATTTTATTTTTGAATGACTATCCTTATACTTGGAGATGACCTAACAGTTTGTTAAATTATAATCGCGACTTTGACGGTCAACTTGATCCTTTGACCGGTCTTAACAGGACCCTCTCTCACATAACAGGGAAGGACACAACGGCCCGTTATCCTTTCTTCATCCTCCTTAATAGCAGTATCTAACTGACCCCTATACTGACAAAAGAACAGCACGCTGATGTAGCATTTTGTTTTATTCGCAGGTTATTCGTTTGATAAAATCGATTCGGTATTAGGTTCGATCGGTTATGGATGCTGTTATCAATATAATTGCTTTTTTTATTTTTTTCATTAGACATTTTATCATTGTGATAATTAAATGTCCTTATTTCTATGTATGTATATATTGTACGTTAAACCGCATGCCAATCACGTTAGCAATATTCCATGAAGATTTGTGGTGGATACGATGCCATTCGTAGTGCAGTCACGACCCAATAACGGTCCGTTATCCGTTCGGGTGAAATCACCTCCCACGCGTAATGAGCAGCGTCAAATAAAGCGGACGCCTAGGGCGGCATTTCGTACACCTATATATATAACATATACATATATGCACGAATGTAAATACATTTCAATATCAGCTATATCATTTCGCGTGTATGTATGTATAGCATACGAGGATAGAAGCACATAGAAAGAGAGAGAGAGAAGAGCGATAGGGAGAAAATGGATCAGTAAACAGACCCCTAAACAACTTCTCAGCAAAGTAACAAAATTTGTCAACTAAGTATAAATCGAAAAGCATTTTTGAAACGAAAACACCTATGTATGCAACTAAAGTAAAATATCAGTGTAAAAATAGTTGCATACAGATAGGAGTTTGGATAAATCGTATGAAAAAAATTTCAATCGATCATTAATTTATTTGCCCATATAGGGGGGGTTTATAGAAATTCCTGAAATTTGAACCGATCTTTTTATTTTTATTATTATTGGTGTTATTACTATGATTATTATTATTATTATTTTCTAAGGGAGGAGATAAAAATGCGAAAACGCTGAACGGAGGTAAAAACTTTACTCGTCGTGGTTATAAAAGTTTAATTTATCCAGATATGATATAGTTTTTTTTTTTTTTTTGTAAAAAGGTAAAAAAAAAATGACGAGAAAAGAAAAAGATTTCTTGCCCTAACGGCAATATTTCATACGTTAGTTTTTTTTTCTTCTCTTAACTCGCGGTTATAAACTATGTCTACAGATCGGCTTAGATCGGCGATTGGTTGCAAAGTTTTATAGAGATTTTTCTTCTTCCCATTTCTTCTCTTCTCTTCTATTTTTTTATATTTCTGTCTCTTTCCTTTCCTTTTCTTTTATATTCGAAACGTAATCAATGGGGTTTAGACGTGACGTGATTTCTCTCTTACTGTTCCTTCCAATTTTTTTTTTTTTTTTTTTGTTTTTTTCTTCTCTTCCTTTTCATTGTTTCTTCTTTTTCTTACTGTTTTAGAACGAAGCTATTGCGACAGCCCTTGGCGCAGTTATAAGCAAAGACAAGTTGCCACTGTCGACGGCAGCCGCTTTGTAAGTATCATCAGAATGAAAAGATTTTCTAACAGGAAATGTCAAACGAGGAATGAGGAACGATTCATTTAACTAGATGAAATATCTTACTCTATATATTTGTAAAACCAGTTTTTCTTATAAATCACCCTATTAAGTCCTGCCTTGTCTGCCGTATTACGGCGCAATGACTTAATAAAACTCTTTCGGTGTCCTGCGCCTCGTTTCATATAACAGAGGGCAAGTCCTTTCAATTCGCGAATAAGTTTCCGGGCAATAAATTTTCAGGGAATATTGTATTATCGTATTTTCGTTTAACGGAAATAAAAATTGTCACAAGAATAAACGTGACGGTCTCACAGAACTCGTACCTTTACCGCGCGCCATATTTCGCGGATATCGTAGCGGAAATGATATTTCAAAGATTCCAAGTATTGCGGGACGCGTCTTTTTCTCACCCTAAATACGACGACGACGACGACGACGACGACGACGACGCTACCACCGCGTTTTTCTTCATCCCCATCTTATATAGGGAGAGAAAAGAAAAGAAAAAGGAACAAGGGAGAGGGATGACGTCTCGCGAACGCGGGTCGCGAAAACGTGATACTAATAGACGATAAGCCGTAAGTTCTCTCTTCATGGCGCCTGGCAGGAGGAGCTGGCTCACTTTATAAACGAATTAGCAGAACTCTCTGTAACGGTATATATATATATATACTTTGAAAAACTTTTTCCAGGAACAAGTTGCTGGACAATCCAGATACTGACGTTAACTACAACCTTCTCGAAGACATTTACGAGACACTAAATTCCAGTTGTGGTAAGAGAATCTTTTATTTTTAATAACTTCTAACTATCATATCAATTTCACCGTCAATCGGGTTATAGGTACCCATACAATATAACTACTGGACCTTAACTTCGAACTACATGTATACCCAATCGAACATTACCATCTAAATTTATTTTACTCTTCTCCCCATTAAACCGACCCGCAATTAAAGGCAGAAAAAGGCGCCGAGGTTGAGGGTAGAAAACAAAAAGAGAAAAGAGAGAAAAAAAAAGAAACGAAAAACGAAAAGGAAGGAAAGAAAATGAGCCACTCTTAAATTTCAACCGTTTTAAATAGTCCGATTCCTATCCATTTACCAGAGAGCAATTTGGCAGCTCTACCGCACTTGATCTCGTTGAATTATTTCCGTCACTCCGTTGATGATTCGATTATGCAAAATTTGTGTGGTCGGTTGTGTGTAGGTATAGGCATTTTATATAGGCATATGCATGCATTTCATGGATCATTTTATATGCATTTTCTTCGTTAACGTCAAATCGAATCGAATCTAAAAAGAAATTTCTTTATCAATCTTTGGCGATAATTAAATATGACAAACCACCCCTGACGAGAAACCAAATTATCGTTTAGGGTGAGCAAACAATAACGTTTACTGCGTTTACTGCGCTTACTGCGTTTACTACCAGGCCTAAAGCAAATATTAATGATCTTGACGAGTGACTATCAAAGGGTAACGCAATATGTAACGAATTTAGTGTTATATCAATAATGTAATTATACCGTACGTTGGATGACACAACGTGTACCAGGCAGCTTGTCCCGTTCTATATAATCTGATAATTTTCGTTGTTAACCGACAGTGAAATTTAGTGATAAACTAACATCGCCGGTACCTATTTTCCACCTTTTTCAACCGGAAGATTACAGGCCGTTGTAGCAAGACGGCGAGAGTTCCACTTTCAGTGGTTTAACTCTACAATGAGCGTGCTTCAATCCGATTTAGCTCAGAGCAGTGAGTAACTTTTTACCGAGGATAGTTGGATTATATAATATTCAGAAAGTTAATAATTCCATTGCTACAGTTATAGCGAACTATGAGTAAATTTCGGAGTAAATTTCAGCCCTTTTTTATTTATATTAATTTAATACGAACCGCAAACCTCGGCTGAAACTTTTTTTTCACCCATATTGTAAATTTAATGTCGGATCAAAAGAGCTTTTATATATACGACAGTCGGTCGCTCTATCGTCTTTTTGTTTAAATCTATGAAAGGGATGATACAAACTTCGGCTATAGTTCATACCGACGATATGCCGGGAGCTAAATCCAAAGATGAAAGAGGGTGGTTATAGCCAGGCGTATGTTGCCTCGAGTGGTGTAGAGATTTGTTAGCCAGTTAGTTAGCGGTCGAAAATTTACCCATTAGTAACCTAATTTGTAATTTATTCAGGATTCGGTATAACTCGAAGTGGTCAAAATAAGGTTCAAAGTTCAGTATTTAGGGTAAGCCTGCGATAATAATTGGACTAATTCGTTACGTATATGAATTTCTAATAACGTTTCAACAATTTCTAAGGTGGTAAATTTACCGTAATAAGAAGAAGAGGAAGAAGAAGAAGAAGAAGAAGAAGAAGACTACAATCTTCTTCGGCAAAATACTTTAAAGTGTTGAATAAATGGGGAAACGGTTTCGGTTGATGGTTCGGGAAAACGAGCCCAAGTATCTTAAGGTTGTAGGGAGAAATGCAACGTTTGAAGAAAGTTAGATTGTAAAAGTTAAATCGTCAGGTTAGAAACGACAGGGTGATATGAATTCGAGTCTTGAAGCATAAGAGTAATTTGTGTAACGTCGAACTTTACCTTAACTTTGTTATATCCAGGAAGAAGACGTATTATTATCGTTTATATTACTGATACTTCAACCCCCAACCCCCTAAGTCATAAAATATATCATTAATTGGAATAATACATCTGCGGCTTACGTCCCATATATAAAAAAAAAAATATATATATATAGGTATATACCCTAAAATCTAAACGATAAATATTTAACGTACCAATTCCCAATTTATTTACGCCTATTTTACCACCGGTAGTTACACAGGCTTTTAATCTGCCCCATGGTTTCTCTCTGCCACATATTATTCGCTCTTCACACTTTTACCAATCGTGTGAAATAACCCTTCGGTTAATCGTTAATCACTATCATTACACCCCCTACGACCCCACCGTTGAACGTTTGCATAGGTTACGTATAGATATAGGTGGTAAGCAAACGAATATAAAGTATAGTGGAATGTAAATTAATCTTGACTCCTCTTTGCCTGCAGTATACGAGACTACAGGTTCTCTGGTAAATCGGCTCCACGTTCTCGTCAATAAAATGATTATCGAATATATTATTTACGCTGGTAAAAAAATCTCACCTATTTTTTTTTAATTTTTTTTTCACGATCTAAACTACCCGCGATCGTTCGACGGATCCTTTTATCTACAGGAATACGTGCAGTTTTGACAGATAGTAGAAAATACGAGGATAGAAAAGCCCACCTTTCGGTCCTATAAGCTTTTCGCATCCGATACAAATCGCAATTAGTAATCGTTTGATCTCATATTCGCTGATTTATTACTTTCATATTAGGTATCTATGTGCGTGTACTATATTTCGCGTAGTTATATTGTTACAAAAAGCAATTTCATTCTCATTTCAACGTACATATATCAATCAACACGTGTGTATGTTACATACATATATACTTACTGATTTACGACTCACCCATCGCATGGCTCATATTTCATATGTTACATATGGTATATACCTGTACCTATATATATATTCAAAACTAAAACCCCCAAGTACCAAATCGCTTCTAGTTTAGTACCCTGAAACGAGACGAACGTTTAGGGTGAAACTGTCAGTGATATCAGACAGTGTGGGTCAGGCAAACACGAACGTTAGTCACACTTTATACGGAGTAGATATTGTGCGGTAACTTGAGTAGGTAGATATATTATATACATATATATATGTTGTAGGATAGGTATACGTTAAGTGTCGAATTCAGGATGAATACGGTATACCTACCTTCAGTTTTTCCGTTCTACGAACTTAAAGAAGAGTAAAAATTTGAAAGAAATTTAATCCCGCATCTTTCTCATTTCTTTTACTTTGTGAAAAAGTAAAGTAAAGTAAAGAAAAGAAAAGAAAGAAAGGAAATAATTTCTTTTACTTTATTATGGGAAACGGCGCGAGAAATGGGAATGGGCAAATTGGGTCTGCATGCACTTTTGATGGAGCTGCCTTTTGATGAAAATGAATATAAATGAGGGACGTTTTACAGAGAAACGTTTTGAGCTTATATCTTCAAAAGGAGTTCTCGTACGTACCAACTTAGATACAATATTCACATCGTCGTCTTGACTTTCGCACGAAGGATTCTTGAACAAAGGCAAGGTGGATAAGTCCTTCTCGAAAAGATGAGGCTCCAAGCTCGAAGGAAAGTGGTTTCTCCTCGTGCGGACGCAATATTAAACCACGAAACGCGGGTCGGTGGAGCTATCCAGTAATTTCATTAGCGAAGCAAAGAGAAATCAGACTTGTACATCGACGAAGGGGGAGGTGGGGGGATGAAAAAAAAAAAGGAAAAGATTAAATCACTATTGCCCTTTAGGCACAGACCTCACCTCTTCGGCAATGTTAGACTAACGTAGTTATTCTTACAAGACGTGAAAAAAAAGAAAAAAAAAAAAAAACACCATAAATAAAAATAGAATAACTTAAATATCTTGCCTTTGTATAAAATTGTGAAAAATTTTACATAATCATTCTTGCAATTTTTTGTCTGGATTTTCTTTTTTATTCCTTCCTTCCTTCCTTCCTTCCTTTCTTCCTTCCTTCCTTCGTACCTTACCTAGAAATTATAATATTATACCCATATTGCATATTGCTTTACTAAAGTGGCTGACAGCAGTTGGCGGAAACTATACCTAAACCGTTCCTTCGAAATACTGAAATTCCAAACTTCCGAGGGGCATAAACTTTAGGAGATTTAAAATACGAGCTCTTGTCAAATTTTTAAGCTGCAACCTCCTACCTCTACTTTTCGACCATCCCTTCAGCCATGCAAGAATATAGCTGAAGCTGGGTATAATAATATATTATCTTCATCATCGCGGCTCTACCTTCAAGGCGAGGTTCAACTCGAGCTATTTTGTATATTCTAAATGTAAATGATATTTTTTTTCAGAGCTTTGTTTCGGATAAAATATACTCGTTTCACTTCTATATCTCAGTGTTGGTGCTTTTTCTGTATTTCGCAAATCACCGATAAGCACATACACCTATAGAACCCCCGTTTTTTTTCCCCCTAGTCGAACAGAATCAAACAGTTCTCAAATATTTTCTTTAAATTATCATTTACTATGAAAAAGGAATTTTTCTGCCCACGAAATTTAGACTGTAAAATTTTGCCGAACGATTTGCCCGACAAAAATTCGACTATTCGAAGACTATACATACATACCTATATATACAGAGATGTAAATTTGAAATAAAAAAAAAAATATATATATACATATATCCTAAGGCTGACTGATTCTTTTCACGTATGGTACCCCGTTCACACACACATGTGAACAGGAATACGTGTACACGCAAGCGAGGCGAGGAAAGAATTTGGAGCAACGGAAGTGACATGAAAGGTTGATCGAGGGAAACAGTATAGAGATATAGAGATCTACTATATATATGTATTATATAGTATATAAATACATATATATAAATAAAGGCACATGGACGAAAGTCGGTATAGGAAGGGTGAAAAGGACTTTTCGTCCTTGCTTGAGGGTATAACGGAAAAGCGGTAAAGTAGGAAAATAAAAGACAGGTGGATCGGACTTTTATACGAACAAACAACAGCTCGATCCCAGAGTAGTAGTAGTAGTAGTAGTAGCTTCGTACCTACGTCGCTTTGTTTGGCTATAGTTTATAGCACGTCATTGCCAAAAGTAAATGTCTAAGGATTGGCTATATATACGTTCTTACTTTTTTACAACATCTCTTTCAATGCTTACAGTAAACTCACCTTTGATTTACTATCTACACAGAGTATTTCATACCTAAATTAAAGCAAGGAAAAAGGAAAAAGCGACGGTGTGAAATTCGCGAAAAATAAAAAAAAAAGAAAAAGGGGAAGAAGGAGCAGAAAGAAAATAAAATAAAAAAAAAAAAAAATAGAAAAAAATAAAAACAGAAATAAAAGGGAAGGAGATGAAACCTTTTTCAGGGAGCATTTCTCCTGATGAGAACTGAACCCACCGGGACAAAAGTATGTTTTTGCTTGGTACGCCTCGGCGACCACGTGCTATCGAATTTCATCAATCTTACCGCCCAAGAAAGGAGGAAAGAAGGAACAGTCCTATTTCAAGATTTATCTGTACACATATACGCGTAATTCGACAGCCTAATTTACCATTCTACTTTATATATCATACTCAACTCGCTCTGGGTTTCTAAGATATAACAAACGCGTGGAATCACTTGATAGAAACTTGGACCTAATATAGCAGCTGTCACTCCCTTGAATAACACATTTCACTCGCATCTGGGGCAAGGTAATGGCATTAGATATAAATCAATCTGAGGAAATTCGCTTCGAAGATATTCTGAGTCTGACCCGTCTCCAAATTGTGTAACTTGACTATTTGGCAATCGCATACTATTTTCAACGTATCGTTAGATATAAGAATTTTCGTCAATAATCCAAGGGGATGATTTTCAAAAGTCTCGTAGAAAATTTCAAACGAATTTCTTGTCAGCTTTTAATCGTTTACCTGGCTGGTTAGAAATCGTCGAGGATTAAACCGAGCGTAAATTAATTGCAGAGCAGACGTTAGCGGTTGTTCGCGTGTCGAATGATTAATGGAGGTTGTAGAGGTGGAAGTATCTATATAGCTTCAGGTATATGGATGGGTATAGGCAAGGGTTTTATTTTCTATTTATTTTGTAAAAAAACTTCTTCAGATGCACTCAATTTACTAAAGAATTAAATTTTCCACCAGACTTAATCCCCGCGCCATAAGCTATGAGATGAAACTTTAGCCTTTCCACAGCTTCCTCGACCTCTAGGCACCTAAGGGTCTCTGCCTTTTAACATCTCACCCCAACTTTAAGAGGTGTGTGTAAACTTAGGCTCGGATTCTCTTCACCTATGTCGACCACGTGTATACCTTAGAACACTCTTTACCTATCTGTTTTTAGCCAAGAGAACACGTATCTAGAACTAGCTACTAAGACATCCTAAGACGCCTCATAGCTGGTTCTTCTCTCCTACAATTCACTTTCGAGCAAACACTTTACTACAAATTGCATTGTACCAGATTCCCAAGTTTTTACCCTCTTCATACTGGTCTGCCTATATATATAGATATATATATGTATATAGAGGTTCGTACACAGAAGGGGAGCAGAGTTTGAGCTCTATGGATCGTTTAGTTCGTTCACGTGTAGCCGTTTAATCTTTGTGTACACATCCTCGAGTTCGGAGGACTATGATGGGAGGATCATAGCCATAGGAATTAACGTACGCGTTAGATATTCAGAAAAAAATCATTATTAGATATATAAAATTAAAACGTTTTTAGAAATTTTCTTTTTTTTCTTATGAATATTACAGACGCCGATGTCAATAGTTTCATGGACGAACTTGGCCAGGAATTAATAGCTACTGCCTGTGTCGGGCTACTTGAAAGAGCTTTTCGATGCCTGGGAGACGATCTTTCAGCATTTTTGACGACCCTTGACGGGGTAAATGACGTAGTTCAACATCAGTCCGGTTCTGAAAATGAGGCCGAATTTGTCTGCACCGCTAACCAGGAAGCTCTCGAGTTGCACTTCACTACTGAACACCCGTCCGTAGCTTACCTTTTGGTTGGTAGTTTGAAGGGTATAGCGAGGCAGTTTTATAACGACAAAGCCGACGTCTACGTGCTTCCAGATGCCTACAATTCGAAATTTTTCAGGTAATATAATACAGAAAATTTTCCTCTTATATTAAACATTCGTGAAATCTTTTGTGTTTTATCAAAATATATATACCATAGAACGAGGTCGATTTGTGAATAATTCAATTTTGGAAAGAAAAAAAAGTAAATAAGCCCCCCCCCCCCGCAATAATCCGGAAAGGGTTCTGTTTTTGAATAGTAGGTATATAATAAAGAACGAAGAGTTTAATGAGCCATATATCTGAAATTCGAGAGAGCTTTTTCTCCCTTCTCTCTTCATCCCTATCTCGTTCTCTTCGTTTGCTATTGACAAACGATAAGAAGAGCCCGTTGATCGGGGGTGCCTGCCTACAGATATCGAATAACACCGGAAAGATACGAGAAAATGGACGAAAACGAGGACGAGGACGAGGAGGACCAAGACGATTGTGACGTCATTGCTGGTGCCTTCCACCCTTTGTCCAAGTCCGCATTCGATCTACGGGTAGGGGTTGCGAGCTTTTGCAAAGCTTTTCCCTGGCATTTCGTCGTCGACCGACGTCTTGAGCTTGTACAGCTGGGTGCTGGGTTTATGCGAATATTCGGTCACCTTTTCAACAGGCTAGGAATGGACATATCGACGTATTTTATATTCAGTCGACCCAGAGGTGTGACAATCAGTTTTCACGAGATCCTGAAACGCGCCAATACGCCGTTCGTCCTAACGTTACGGAAACCGCCTGGGGTTGAAAAATTTTCAGCAGAGGTTTGAAATTTTAATTAGCTGGACACCGAAGAGATGAAGAAGCCAGGAGACGTGGGAGGCGAGCTTTTAGATGTATTTAATTCCCGGGAGGATATAGAACAGTAAATGGTCTCTTTAGCCGTGGTTGGATCGCTAAACTTTTAGCTTTACAGTTAGGAGAGGAGCAGCGAGGAGCTTCCCGCTTTCGGCGAAACCTTCGCTTTAAACATTACAAACTTTTGTTGCTTTTGACGGATAAAATTGTTTTCATACAATAATTGCGAGGTAATTAATGACCGACTACACGGGGCTTAATTATCAGGTTAAAACCGTCTCCCAAGTCTCCTACGGGAAATATACTAACCTTCGATGAAACATCTAGAATCATAAGACCTGTATACAACACTTTGGCAACTTATATATACGAACAATTTATCTTTCAGTGAGCATAAGTAGCTTTCCTTTACTTCCTGAATAAGGAAGTATAATTTTTCTTCTTGTATTTTTCAACAAAATTCGAAGAGATTCAAGGGATGAAAAATAACATCACGAATGTATTTTTCTTTTTTTTTTTCTTTTATGGAAAAAGGAAAATACTCTATCGCATACATGGGTATATACATATACGTATGAAGAAAATGTTTCTGTTTCATATACAAGGAATGAAAGTGGTTTTATATTACGAAAGAATATCATCCCTTAATACATCCACGTAGAATATCACAATATATCAAGATTAGGACCAGGTTCGATGCTCAGACGAATCTCTTTGGCCATCAATGCCTTTGTACTATAAAGGTATACATATATACTTGGATTATAGGTACATAGATACATACATCGATAGATAGGTAGCTACGTAGGTGGCTATAACCACTTTACTTAGGTTTCGTCGAAGGTTGGCTGGGTTTTCCCCCCGGGTTTCTCGGTCTGTTTTGGTTTCCATAGGGGTAATATCCCTCTCGTACATAAGGGTCGCCGGGCACGAAACTAATCGGCTGTTTTCTCAGGGACTAGAGTTGAAAGGTCAAATGGTGCATTGCCCGGAATCAGATTCTATCCTATTCGTCAGTTCACCCTTCCTTAACGGCCTGGAGGGCCTAACCGGACGTGGTCTCTTCATCTCGGATATACCACTCCACGATGCTACAAGAGACGTAATATTGGTTGGTGAGCAGGCCAGAGCCCAGGTGAGAAACAACACGAAAGCCCCAAAAAGTCAATACTTTTCATTAATTTTCTTTTGTTTTCGTTTTTACTTTTGAAGAATCGGAAGAGAGAGGAAAAAAAAACTGTGAAAAACGAGAAAATGAGTGAAAAAATCATCTCATCGTGATTTTCTCTACTCTTTTTTTTTTTATTATTTTCTTCTTATTCTTCTTGCGTATTCTGTGTGTGTATGTAAAAAAAAAGAAAAAAAGAAAAATATGCGTCAACGGTTCAAAGGCCTTTACAGAACAAAGGCTTGTAAGAGGACCTCGCTTTCTACTTTATAGCAGGACATTAATTCACCTAAAACTGGACACGTACGTTTTGTGTTAAAAATCCTCATTCAAAATCAAGATACTTTTGACCCGTAAACTCCTGCAGACAATCGAGCTAATAGCTCTACCTCTACCCCTCTATAACCACCTCTTTCAGAATCTGCACCACTGTACTCTCGAGAGCCTTTGGCATAGTACAAAGCTTGATGGATATAGGAGTGCAAACAACGGGCCTACCTTCGACATTCAATTTGCCAGTCTTTTGTCGCGTATATACCTTTATAACATACACTACCATATATATACCTATACCTATACCTTATACCTGCACGACTGAAAAGGGATGATAAAGATAATACGATAAGCACGTTTTCTACCAAGCTTTTGTTCTCTTTGATAATCATGTCAAAATTCGTTTCATATTTTCTGCATATAATACGTAGTACACGTTTATACATATATATATTTATATCTAGATATATTCAGTCAGGATTGTTTTTTTAAAGAAAAAAAGAAAAATTTCAACCATATATTATACACACATACACATACATATACACACCCTTGTAATGTTATGCAATCTACTTGACGCCAGGCGACGCGACAGGGTTGTCAGAGTAGAACAAGTGGTAGTTGCTCCATTTTTAGCTGACTCTACTATTATTACCTCGTTTACTTTTCCTATATATGTAAATGAATATGAGAGGTTTTTTTGATGAAAAATTAAAACAGAATTAGAGATATAGATGAGGATATAAAGTTTAAAGCAGCAGAAGATTCTCTTTAACGAAAACTTTATTTTACGAAGTCAATTTTCTTTAGATTTCTTTTCTTTATCTATTTATTTATTTATTTATTTATTTATTTCTCACGTGTATACAGGACGGACTAAGACGACGCATGGATAAATTGAAAAGTTCCATCGAGGAAGCGAACCGTGCAGTTGACGCGGAGAGAGAAAAAAATGTCAGTCTTCTTCATCTTATCTTCCCACCAGACATAGCCAAACGTCTTTGGCTGGGTAAGTTTCCCCGCAATCTTTATGGGGGTGGAGGGTTGGCTTATTGACCGAGAAGGCGAGAAATCATACATACCCATTTATCTAACGTCTCATATTTTTTTTTTCGTTTTTTTCACTATTCTTTCCTCGCGAAAAGAAACTAGAACCAAAAGCTCAGAGCTTTAGTTCCGGGTTGAGTTAGGGATGGACGTTATAGGGCTACACCCTAATATATCTGCACGCAATGTTATATTAATCAAAAAAAAAACAAAACAAAAAAACAGAAGAAAACCCACCCTTATTAATTTTTCTCCAGGAGAAACGATCGAAGCTAAAACCTACGCGGACGTCACGATGCTATTTAGCGACATTGTTGGATTCACTGCGATTTGTTCAACTGCCACACCGATGATGGTCATCAACATGCTTCAGAATATATACGAAAAGTTTGATCTATACTGTGGGCAGCTTGACGTATACAAGGTACATGATTATTCTCTTTTTCATATAAATCAAACAAGTATGAATTTGTGCGAAATTTTTTTTTTTTTTTTGTTCAACGGGTTGAATAATGTAAAGTTTCGTCAGGTGAGAGCAATTGAAAAATCCATTATCTTTATTAGCTGTTTGGCGACAAATGAGAATTAGGGTATCATCCCGCTAGGGATGAATATATGCGAGAGTGAGATACGACGAAGGCACGTTATTCTTTCTCGTTACCCAGAGGAAATGGAATTTTTTAATTAATAAGCTCGCTGATGCGAAAGCTGGGCATATATACATATACATATACATATACATATACATATATACGTATAAGTATATTATATCTGTGCACATGGTGTGAAGATTCGTAAATATACGTGATACGTGTAAATTCATACACCTATATACGTATGTAGTACATACATAGATATGTACAGGGGGGATAAAGCACTGTGGACCCTGGATAGGTAGGTATGTTAAAATTAGTATTCCTAGCACCTGCGTTTCACCGGGTAAATCCCACCCTAGGTTGTATTTCGCAGAATACTAGGAAATATACGACGGGATTTTCGCGATTTGCTGCGTCAAAAAGGGGCAGATAGGTACCTTCCTACCTTTCTACCTTCCTTATAACAGAGGATGAATGTCGAGAGGTTATTTCGAGGACTGACATAATAATGAACGGGTACCGTACCTACGACGCGTTTAAGGGAGGGTTTAAAGCCTAATAACTTAAAGGATGAGTGCATTTTTTTGCTTCCCTGGGCGAAATTCCTAAAGGCAAAATATCGCGTGTCCAACAAAAGAAGAAAAAAATTGAAAAAATAAAAAGAATAATAAGAAAAATAAGAGAGATACGCTCCTCGGAAGTTGACAAAGTGGAAAAATATTTCTGTACTAACAGGGAACAGATTATTTAACGCTTTATCGCTACCCCCCCCCCGAACGTTCGTTCTTTCTTTACTCTATCTCGAAGCCTCTGTTTTTTCTCATAATACGAATAGCTTTTTGCCGTCTGAAAATTTAGAGTGGCTGCATATAAAGGGTAGCGAAAGAAAAGGAAAAAGAAGAAAAAGAAAAAAATTGCAGACGTGTTTATTAAATAAGGGATGAAATTTTTTTTTTGGTTTTTATAGAATTTCAAACTCTACGTATATAAATAGGTATACATATATAAAAATGAAAAACTTTGTAAAATCAACAAGAAATAAACTGAAATTGAAATATTTATTCGAAAAATTATACCCTTCGGGTCTTTAAACCCTCCGTTATGATTCATTTCACGGGTTGGCTCCGTCATTCTATACAGAAATCAATAATTGGCACGTCTTCTCTCTGTCGTTATACTATAGGCGATCGATCGCCGTTGAAAAGCAACTTTTCCAACCCGCTCCCCTTGCGTTAGTTAGATAATACAACGAGAATATATATTTTTTATTTTTTTTTGGAAGAACCAACCCCATATTGTAACAATGTTTTGTTCGGATCAGGTCGAGACTATCGGTGACGCCTACTGCGTAGCCTGCGGACTTCACAAGAACACGAAAACGCACGCTCAGCAAATCGCTTGGATGGCATTAAAGATGATCGAGACGTGCTCCCGACACCTGACACACGACGGTAGACCGATAAAGGTGAGAGGTCACGGACTAATTACTGTCGTCCATTGATCGTCGCTTCTCTGTATAACCGGCGATGCTATGCTATGCTTATGGCCCGTTAGAACTGGGGCGGTAATAAATATCATGGAAAGAAATTTACGAGCTCATATATAGTCAAACCGACGGTGAAATTTATAAAAAAAAGAAAAAAAGAAAAAACCATTTTCATTTTCTAATTTTATTTTCAATCAACGAATTAGACAATGGTTTTATAAAATTTATTCTCCGATATGGGGAAATCAATTCTCCACCCCCGCAACCCTTTCAAACATCGCAATAGTTACGAGTGCATAGTATACGCTAGGCTCGTACAATTCCAGTACGCTACTAGTGTGTGTAGAATTTGTGCATGTATACGACCGCCAGCGCCGCCTAACTTGTGTGCCAGGCAACTCTGGGGTGACAATCGCATGCATGTATACGAAAACACAAGCTTGTTTATACGAGTGTAGTAGTACGAGCCTAGCGTATAATGATTCTTAAGAGCATGTAGGTCATTTCGCTAAATTCGACGAGTCAATTTCCCCAGTGAATTTTCATCTAACTTATTCCGGAAATACAATAACGCATCATGTTCATTAGAGAATTGCGGTCTAATAGAGGACGATTCTATTTCCGGAATTAGGAAAACTATATGCCCTACGAAGTCGAGGTCACTGGCTTTAATGGTCAGTTGTAAAACGGGGTATATCAAGTTTTATAGGTTTTTTTTTTATTTATTTCTTACCATTTTATCGATTCGCACCTACTTGGGTCAAATATCGATTTAGAGAACGATTTATTTATCCGGGAAAATATTTCCTACCTAGTAAAATGATAATCGTAAAGACTACGTGAGGGACGAAGAGTATCCATTCCTCTTGATTATAATCGAATATTCACTGTGTTTCGGACATTGGAGAGCTATTTTTTGCAAACTAATTTAATCTTATCTCTATACCTCTCTCGTTTTCTCCTTTTTTCTTCCACTGTCTATTTTATAGGTAATATATTGTGTAGATGTAGAGATTACCGAGATATCGCGTGTATATTATGTATCCATGTTCCGTTCTTTGCACCCTTAGATAATTTAACCGGGTGTTTTCCCTTGAATAAATTCCTATAGTAAATCGATTTCTATAATCGTATTTCCTCTAAATTGATATTGATATTGTTATCATTATTACAGATGCGAATTGGTATTCACACTGGTACAGTTTTGGCCGGTGTTGTTGGTAAAAAAATGCCAAGATATTGTCTATTCGGACACAACGTTACTCTGGCTAATAAATTTGAATCGACTAGCGAACCTCTTAGAATCAACATTAGTCCAACGACATATTCGTGAGTATAGGATAAAATAAAGAAAATGAAATGTATGTGTGTATGCGTGTGTATGTGAAAAAATCAACCCACCCCCTTATTAATTATTATTTTCTTCTTTCTTCATATTTATAGAAGTCTTACCGAGAGACCTGGATTCATATTGGAACCGCGGACCAAAGACAATCTACCTAAAGAAATGCCGGTCAGTACACCGGGAACTTGTCATTTTTTAAACGGTTATAAACATTCGGAAGTTGACGAAGAGGCACCCTTAGACACTCACGTATTTGCAGCCCTTGACGAGTTGGGTATATGCAACAGCACGTAGAAATAATGAAAAATAATAATAAATATAAATATATATATATATATATAAATAAATAAATATTATGTATGTTTGTATAGATATATATATATAATAATTAATATATACCGAGTGGTTTTATAAATGTATAAATTATTATGTTCAACCAAATCACCGCACGGTGTATTGTTATAATTATAATGATATTACAACTAATGGTAATAATAATAATAATAATAATGAATAATGATTAATGAATAATAACACTACCAATAATGTAAACGATTAAGAAAAATTAATAATGATAATGATAATGAAAGAAAGAAAAATGAAAATAAAAATGAAAAAAAAATTATATTCAAGTATAGAGAGTAATCGTATATGTATGTACGTATATGTATATTCCCCCCCTTAAGGGTGTAAAGGCGCTAATCGAGAAAATATTATATACGCTGATACTATTTATACGCAGAGGTTTTAGGTGAATATAAATAATAAACGCGAAACACACATAAGGCTAATAAAATAATATAATAATAAATAAATATACGCAAACACTGCATCATATATTGTAGTTATGTATGTATTCGTTACCTCTGACCCTTATATACCACGATGTATCAATAGATCTAATGGTATTTAATATCTTGTACGTTTTCATTTAATCGGATATCAGCTCGAACTCGAATGCGATGTATAAGGGATGGGCAAAATCTGTTTTTAAAGAATCATTTTTCTTTTCGCTTCAATTTTTTTATTAGTTCAATTATTTAGTTTACAAAACTGAGCAAATTTGCACCAGACTAAACACGTTGCTGAAACTTCGAATTTTTAATCTCTCCACCAAAAAATAAAACCCTTATCATAAATTTTGATGAGATGAAATTAGAAATATATAATACAATTTTTGGAAATTAAAATTTTCTATGATTACACAAATCTTCGCACATTTTTAAAAATGTTTAAATTTAATTTTTTTCTAATCATATTTTCGATAATAGTTGAACCTTATATTTATCGATTAATAATATAAAAACAAGCGTATCTTTAGTATCAACGTTCGATAAATCTACCTTTCCGTCATCCGGTCATCGGTTATACGTGTACACCCGCTATACCATCTACGGGTTAAATCTAGTGTTAACCATGGCTGGTAAGTTGCGATTTAATCACAGACGGTATCAACTCTCTCTTTTTGAAATTTATTTTTTAGGTCTATAGTATATACTTGTGTTAATTTTATCGCATAATTTTTGAAAAAAAAAACCGTCAATCTACCCAAAATCGATAATTACAGCGAGCATATATCGATACTAGGCGGGTAGATAACGATCCTATATATATATATATAAATTGCCAATTCATATTCGACGTAGGTATATGACACACATATATATATATATATATATATATATACACATATGTCGATATGTGCCAAAGCTATTTCGCAAGCGTCTCTATCTCGTTGAACCAGATATGCAAGCAATATAAAATATTACTTGCATAGATACATCCATGTACATACCTATATTACGTTTGTATATATTCCTATATGACGCGATGACATCAATTTTTCGTGATGCTGTAGCAGGTACCGCGGTCCTGGTCCTGTTGCAACAGTGACGGTAGAGTATGAATGAATTTTATTATATTTATACTAGCTAGATTCCTATATAATATATGTATACATGTATATATATATACATCTATGCATTTATATATATATGATGTGTGCGTGCCATGTGAGCTTTGTTGTTTATAGTTGCATATGAATTACTTATATGCAGTTTGCTACAGAAATTGCGTATATTATACGTCCTACGCTCTCCTAAAACCAACATACACGATTCTGCACCCATTCGTTTCATACAATTCGCGTATTCCCACTCTCTAAAAAATAATAATTTACGTGAATGATAAAAAACGCTGAAAATCTATCTTTCTCTCTCTCTCTCTTTCTCTTTCTCTCACTGCATTTCTATCCATATGGCTATAAAAACGTTCCACAGAATTCCCTGCGGTATAAATAATTTTTAATTCATTCGAAGTTTCACATTCCCTATTGTAGCCAGGCACCAACCTAGATATGGTTTATCTTCATCTCTTCAAGCGGTTTCCTATCAGAAGGTTTAAAGAGCCTTTCTATATGTCCGAATCCCTAGCTGCTTTTAATACGATATGGTCTATTTTAAGCATCGATTTTTTTTTATTTCATTTTTTTTATTTAAAGAACTGCTGATGCTGCTGCTGTCATTACCGCCTAATGATATGATTAATAAGCTAAGATTTTCATCAACATTTTATACAATTACACAATCATGGCATTTATTTTCTTCTTCTTCTTATTATTATTATGAAGGATTTATAGAAATCTCGTTATTCAAGTGTCGAAATATTGTGTTATAATTATTAGCACTCGACCGTTCGTATTATGAATACCTACCGATTTTTGACGTATGGATTTTTACTCTTGTTTGTTATAAATAATGAGAATTCCACGGATCGTTTTCACAAAGGTTTTCTTTCGGGTAATGAACCGCTTTTATGTTTACAAAATCATCGCATAGCATAGCATCGCATCGCATTTCCTTTTCTTTTCTTTACTTTTCTTTACATTATATTACTTTATACTCTTTACTTTTATTCTCTTTTCTCCTTAACTACGGCATGATATTACTCTGCAGAACTGTATAATATCATTCTATAAATAAAATATAGTTTAATGATGCGAAATATATATTATAACACTTTTGTCACGTAGAATATTACATGTCGAGTTATTTCATCCCTCTAAAGAATATTCAATTCAAACTTTCAACACCCTATATTCAAACTACCTTTTTAACGAATAATAAAAATTGACTTTTCGAACACACAGTGCAACGTTCAAATAATTCATACTTAGAAAAACAGTTTCATTCTCTCTCTCTCAAACATCAAATTCACCATGTGTATGTATATTTATTTGTCTTTTATGGGGAATCTTGGAATAAAAATGTAGGTTCGCGATTAACCAGATTAGCGATTTTTTTATTCTCTTTTTACCGTGTCCATAAGTAATATATATATATTCCCGGGGTGAACGAAGTCACCTGTGAATGTTTTATTATAGCTTTACTACGATCGACTTGGTTGAGTCTATTGAACCGCTTCTTACTTCTTGCTTCATCCTTCGTATACATTTACGATTAAGGTAGGTATGTACTTTATAGGTATATATACTTATACTATGATGGAGTGATTCTGCAATGAAAAACGAAGCATTTTACATCGCTAGAAGGTATATAGTATATATAATTACGTTATAATACATATATGTATGTATAGAGGAGCTAGATGATGTCTAGACTGTCCTAAAAAGACGTAAACGATATTTCTAGTCAATTTCTTTCGGCTTATTTGTCTTCTAATTTCTCTGTTCATTTCATTTCATTTTTTTTTCTTTTTTTTTTGATAGTAATAGCTGTGTACCTCATCATACAGCTAATATACCTATTAAACGACAGAATTGAATCGCTACCAATATACTATAGTTAATGAATCAAATAAACTATGATAAGACAATCGAATCTGCGACAAGAATAATTACAAAGAGAGAAAATAGATTTATAATCTAATATAATATAGCAAAGATTTAATAAGTAATGAAGTAAACCGATAAGTAAAATTGAAATTAAGTCTCAATGTCAGTGATTACGTTGATAATGATGTAGGTAAAATTTGTAGTGAAAATGATGATATTACCTATCATATTTATAGCGATTAATTTTCATTAAATAATTTTCAAGCATAAGTTCAATTCTCAAGGGTGTTAATATATCAGAGTTCTCTGATCTTCGACTAGGTGTGGGCCATGTACCGAATAACTTTGCATCTTAAGTACCTTGATAAATGTACAGTCTACCTACTCCAACACCTAAGGAGTAAATTGACACTATCTCGAATTGTGTCTATTCACATCTATGTATACGTATGTATATATATGCCTGTAGGTATAGTTGGAGTATAAACTATGTGAATATGTTGAAACTGTACTGTTCCCAGAGCATGGCGCGGGTGGTTCAATTGTGGTCAGCAATATTCTAGCTCACAACTGCAACCATATACCATGAAATTACTCGGCGTGCTAGCCATGCTCCACTTGTAGATTGTACGCGTCCTGAACGCACTTAAGAGTGCACTAAACTCTCACTATGTGTATATAAATGTATGTATACTACACATTTGTATGAATTTACGTATATACTCGGTATTCTTGGACCTGCACCATAAGACATAGTATATACGTATGCATATAAACGTACACGTACATATCTATGTATATATATGTATATAGAAACCAGATGTAAGGCAGATAGACATATACATATATATATATCTAGTTGTAGGATTTATTTGGGTCGTAATTCCCCGATATCTATATACATATATACTATATATACATTTAGTGCAATGCCTTATAGAGTAGTTTTCTTGATACGTAGGTATATATTACATAGATATATGCACACATATCAGTTTTATTTTTAGCGATGTTACGTAGTATGTATTACGTACTATAGGTATGAATATACATAGGTAAATTTTTAAGCATAAAAACGTGAATCCACTCTCATTGTCCATATAAAAGAAAAAAAAAAAACAGGAAAACGAAATTATTGCAGAGAGTGCGAACGAATCTCCATTTAGCATCCTAGAGTCGTATAAATATATATATATATGCATATATTCTAGGCGTGTATGTGTATGGTATGTATAAAAGTGTAAATAATGTATGCACATATATACTGATCTATGTATTTGACTCTCTCTCCATATGTATATATATAGCATATATTCTACCGGGCAAACATAGACCGCAGTCAACATTTTTTACGCTCGAATTGCTTGAATATCTAAACTGCAGTTGGTTCAGATCTGTATATATATATACTATATACTTATACAATATACATATACATTCATAATGTATAAATTCACATAAACTGCACAAATATAAAAGAATAACATTTTTTTGTTGTTTTTGGTAAAATCGTATATTTTAAACGCTTTTCGCACGTTTTTTGCAAAGAGGGGGGCCGAGAAAGGGGGTGGGGGTGGGAGACTAAAAGTGGCTACAATTTTGAGACGATTTTTCACGCCTCGAAGAGCTTTCACGTCTTTACTCTAAGTTTACGGAAATTATTCAAAGTACGTGTGCGACCGAGTCCAAAATCTGAAAAATACATAAATCTTTTCGGTATACCATATAAGTAGAAAAGGCAAAACAAGTCGCGTTTGTTTTCTCTTCTTTTCAGTTTTTCTGTTTTCTGTTTTTTTTTTATTATTTTTTCTTTCACTTCTAACTCTTTTTTTTTTTCTTTTTTATCATCTTTTTACTTTTTTCTTCTTCTTCTTCTTCTTCTTCGTTTTTTGGGAGCCACCCTGTCGGATATGTTCATATGTATATAGGTATATACATGTACCGTGGATATTTCCTGGATGAAATATCTAGAAACTAACAAACTAGTAGCTTTGGCTGTGCGGAGCCTTGACAAAGAGAAACAACTCAGGCGTGTGCAAGTATACATATATACATATATATATATATACAACGCATATCCTATGCAGTATAAGTACATACCTACATATATACATATTCAGACATGAACAAGTTCCGGTGTCTCAGGGTGGCTCCGATGTGGCTATATACAACAAACCACCCACCTATATCATATATATATCTCTCTCTATATATACATATATACATATATATAACTACTCTTCGCTGAGCAGGAGGACAAAGAAATTAAACATCGAGCCCGAGGGATATACGCCGTAATCAAACGACTCGACGTATACCGCGTGTATGTGTACATATTCTACGTACTATAATGTATGTATGTATATGTATAATCTATATACCTGGTATACTGAGATATATATATATATGAAGAAATACGAAAAAGAAACAACGTTATATTACAGAAACTGGAAGTTTTATACATTGATTTTTACATGATATAGCTGTATTTTAAGGTACTTGTGTAACGACCGGTAATAAAAATCGAACCCTTCAATCGATACTGTGAATTGTGAAAAGAAAGTATATACCTGTATAACTGTACGCCAAGGAAAGGGCGAAATGTACAAATCTAAAATAATTTCGTACTTTTTGAAAATTCAAAGAAACTTTTTAAATTTTCATAACTCACTTTTCTATTGCAGTGTTCTATTTAAAAAAAAAAACAATTATTTAACGCGGAAGCTACGCGACCCCTATGTGGGCTTGCCATGTAGAATGCTAACCAGGATATGGATAGGGAAGTTATAGTTATCTGAAAATCGTGTTTTTCTTCTTAACCACCCCAATCTATACACATATAGTATATATAGACGTTTCGATACGTAGGTATAGGTATAGTCGAATAAAATTGTTCTAAGTTTTTCCCTTTATTTAATTTTATTTTCTTCGTTTTCTTTCACTTTCATTTTATCCCCATGCTAAGTCATTGGCAAAAGTTAGGGGTGGCCTCAAGGCGTTCGTTTCGGCTTTCGCAGTCGACGCCCCTAATACAGTTGAGAAAAGAGGCAATTGTGTAAGTATAGATGAAGGAGAGAAGGCGAAATTCCTGAGTCTAGGGGTCGTCGAATTGCGAGAGAAGCTTAAAAGAATTTCAGTTTGAAGTGTCAGGCTCTCGTCTCCTAAGTACAAAACAAAAAGAAGAAAAAACAGAAAAAAGAAAAGGAAATGGTATAATATAGATCACTTTTCGCATTCTCATTGTACAAATGTACTCCCAGCCATTTCCCTCTCTCTCTCTCTTTCTCTTTTCCACTCTTTTGGATCTCAAAAAGAAGAAAAATCTGAAAAACAAAAAAGAGAAAAAAAAAAAAACAATCACGATAAGGTCAAAGGGAGCTGCGTGAGTATAGAGTGAAACCAAAAAGAGAAAAAAAAAGGAAACGAAAAAACGAAAATCAAAAAAGCCTCGTGAATGAAAAGACAATACAATGTGGAAACTGGCTGATCGTCACGGGATATTCCGCAAACATCAGACGTATCATTAACAGATTAAAAGCTACGTTACTTTAAAAATTGTCATAAATTCAAGCTATATATATGCTAAAATATGTGTATAGCTTACAGTACAATAATTGTTAGCTTGAATAAAAAATTCAAAATATATATCATCAAAGCGAGGTGAAAAAATATTTTTCTATCGTCAAGCTGAAAATGAAATCAAACCGTATTACTCAACTTGTGTTAAGGGTAAAAAGAAAAAAAAAAGATAGAAGATAAAAAGAGAAAAAGATCGCAAAAAATAATCAGGCTAGGTAGTTCAAAATTTAATTAGATCCATTGTGATGATATTCGTATACAATTCTATACAGCCAACGAACCATATAGTATATACGTAATATAGACACGATGAGATAAAAATTCGAGTAACTATATTATATAAAATATATGTAAAGGCAACACGCGTATGTACAGCTTCGAGTCGCACGGTTGAACTGTTGAGGATATTTTTTTAAAATTTTTTTTAATTTATTTTTTTTTTCACCAGGTTTCAGGGTGATACGTTAAAGTTTACAATAGGTCTATAAAATGCGGGGACTCCCTCTTCGTGTAACCTGCAAGGGTTTTTTTCTTTCCAATTTCTTTCTGTTTTTTTTTTTTCATTCTCTGTTTTTTTTTGCCATTTTTTTGGACGCAGGCTGAGTTCAACAATGCCCCATACAATGGCTGAGAAATAGAATCGCAGGTCGATCGTCTCCGAGTGCCATGCCATGCCGTAAAGGAAGAACACCATGCGAAACTGAGATCGCGCGCATTTGAACGCATTTCAAATGTGCGAATGTGTGTGTGTGTGCGTGTGTGTATATATGTATGGATTGTATATGTGAATACAATATATATATGTATACATATATATATATGGGTATATGTTGTTTAGCTGACGCAACGTTTTCGTAACCACTTCGGAGGAAACTGTTTCCTTCAAGTTTGCTTCGGTCCGGTGAATCGAGGAGAAGGTTCGAGGGTTCAAAGGATATTATACCTACGTCGGAGATCATTTGCCGTTTATTATCCCCTCTCTCTGCATCACCTTCTCTAGTTAATAACGAACGAGCCCTTCAAATTAGAATTCTAACGTCAAAAGCTCCGTTATACGTTATACATACAATCTATAGACGCCGTCTTTCAAAGCATATAAATATAGAAGATATCCATAGGAAATCTGAACAGTCGAGATATTGGAAGATTAATAATTCACTTACTTTACGACAGAGAATAGTTAATTTTTCAAAATAATTAACACTCGAAAAGAATCAGAGAAAAAAATAAGAAATATTAATGCAAAAGAATGGAAAATTCGTTTTCCTGCATACTCCCGATCCCATATTATTCGCATATTAGTTACTGTATTGGTAATATACAGCGAAATATGACTTCGACGAATACAATTTTCGATTAAATTGGAGTGGGTGCAGAGTAGCGCTCCGCGGGGACGAGTAATTAAAAATAGTAGTTCGAACTGGTAATATGAATTATCATTCGCTCTCGTTGATTTGATTTTCGAAATAACGTGCTAACATATAACGTACGGTAACTATGCATCCTGTTACATTTCAAAAGCAAAATTTTTAACGTAACGTAACGTACCTATATACCTATATATAGGTGTTAGATTTTCCAAACGCTGAAACGAAACAACAACATATATATCTTCCCGGTTGTATAGTATAACTTACGGTTGAATTTTCTTTAATTACAAAAACGTCGGCCCGCAAATCCGTACTTTACGAGGTAAATGATACGGCTAATAATTTACGCTAAATTCCCGTGATATAAGAGCTAGGTTCCTCGAGCTTGTACTTTCGTGTAATTAAAAATCCTTTAGAAATTACAAGAGCCTAATTGGACTTCGACTCAGGTATTCATTTTCACAACAACAACAAAAAATGTAGACCTAATCGTGTCCGTAACTAGAAAACGAAAATATAACATTAGGGTGGTTCAAAGCCTTTCAAATTTTCCATTTGGATAAAACACGACTCCTGATATTTCGCGGTTAATTTTTTTTTCATTCCACTGCAGTATAGCTCCAAAAAATCTAAAAAGTTTAAAGGCTTAGGGGTAGGTAGTACTTAGAATTGAGATTGGACCCTGGGGTTTTAGATACATTTTTTTTTATTTTTTGTATATATTTGGAGACGTTCTGGTCCATGGAGCATTGAAAATTTAAATAATATGGTTGAATTAATATGTAAACGAATGACGCAAGCTCGTATGTACGCATATTATTACATGCATTTCATTTACGTATCAAATCTATAACGCCTACGACAAAGTCCGAGCATCAAATTACCACGGGACCAATGTCACACGCGTGTAGTTTACTAGACACGTGTCACCTATTCTTCGGACTAATAGAAGGTGGAAATAATCAATGGAGAAATTATTTCCGCGAAATTTGATATCTACGTGTACATTAAACCGCAGATTAGAAAAAAACGAATCTCATTGCACACAAAAGTGTATGAAACATGAAAATGGGACGAAAATTATTTTCTTAGAAAGAGAAAATGAGGTATTCTTAAAATTCCAAAATTTCATTATTAGTTAAAGTATGAAACAGAACCGACGTATTTTGAGCCCTTATTCTTTTGTACTTTATTTTATCATGACACGTACGTGGTGGCGACTTTTACCACATCTTATATATACTAAAAATTATACAAGTAGTTATACATAACTTCAAGTAGGTATATAAAATCCTCAAACAAATATAATTTTCCTTAAAGGTTGACCGCGCTTAACTCCCGGCAAGTTTTACCCCTCGAATCTTTTCATCCCCATGTTTTCTTGCCCCAAGGCCAATCGGCGATATGATTAATCTCTAGGTGAAATCCTCCCTTCGCTCGATCCTCATCTCTTGATAATTATTTAACGAAATATTTTAATTAGTTACGGATGTCTGTTCTACTTATATTATTCCATTCTATTATCAAATTAATTATTAGACATCCTCGTTACGATTTGACCGACAAAAACTAAGTGATAAACTAATAATCGGTTGGATTCTAGGGGTGCAAATACCACTTTATATATATACGTATATATGTATATATCTATATAGGTGAGATACAAATCGCGAGCAAATATATTTGACTCGGGGTCAGGATTTCGAGAGGAATTCACATTCCGGATATACACGGACCCTAATTGAAGGGTTAGATGCCACTGACCGACGAACTGTGCTAAATGAGTTAAGTGGCGATTCCATTCGATTTCTGGGGACAAAACCACAGGGAAATACCTAGCAAGGACCAGAGTTCGGACTACGACGAACTACTGACTGATTTATTCCACTCCTACACCAGCCGGTGGTTGATGGGAGGTATAAGGGTGGCTATAGCTGATATAGGGAAGGTAAGGTATATAATATATATCTCTATATATATATATATAGATATACATGTATAACGTAAACCTCTCTAGAGACCCTGGAGGTTTCTCTCTTGAGAAAGGCGTTGCCTTTCTATCGCTTTGTTTTGACGTCAAGAACAGTCGAGTGGCGAACTCCCCCGCGTATAAACTACAAGATGAAAAACACTGATCGATCACTGATTGCAAACTTTTGCCACGTATAACTCTTAAAAAAAAAAAAAAAAAAAATTTGAAAAAAAAAGTTTTTACTTTTTCCGGATTCTTGTAAACCGGACATATTTTAACCGACGTAAATAATAGTAGAATTACGTAAAGGAAAAATTCAGCACAGTTTTCTTCTTTCTCGTCTTATTTAAATAATAATTCTTTTTTTTTTTTTCTTCACCCTTTACCTATCACCAATCACAAAGGGTGATTCAGGAAGGGGTAGACGCTACCCTTGGAGAATTCTTAAACCGCAATATCAATGTCTCAACGACATTGCACAAGAGGGTATTTTACAACGAACGACGAGACGTGCGGCTTTAGATATAGGTATATACGATTGAAAAATAGCCCCCTCGTTCCGAAGGGTTTCATTAAGAAACTGTTCGCAATTTATTTATCTGACGTGTCGGACACACTTTATCGAGACCGGTAACACTGGGTCGCGAAGGATACTTCCTCAAGTGGTATTTTCCTCTTACATCAAGCCACGTAGTGGCTATTATAACATACTATACGAAGTAAAATTATCTAATCGAAAGGAAAAAGAAAAAGCGGGTGGGAAATAAAAAGCATAAATATTTTCTCATAATAAATTAATGCTTATCGGATAATATATGTAATGTACCACAAGCAGGGAATAACAAACCGATATCGTAATTCAATTCTCATTAATTAATCTAAGTAATTAATTATAAATTCTTGACTGAGGCAATAGTCGCGATAACTTACTCGTTATTATATATACATACTGAACTTTATAAACTTTAGATATATGATTATATTGAGGGTATAATATAAATAATTATAAGGTTTGATCGGTGGGATATAAAAGCTCGATGAAAAGTATCAACGCGATGTCGCGATCAGTGGCAGTGTCCGACAACCGAGAGTGATAAAAGATTGGTTAATGGAACGGTGACTATACAGGTATATATGGGAAACTCATTGTGGTATCCAATTGGTAAAGAAATCGATAAACGTTTATGAAAAGGTCTCGTCAATTAACGGGGGAAATGTTCGTTGAATTAATGAACAGGAAAGAAGATTCGAAGTTTGAAAGACCTTTTGTCTTTATTGTTGGGAAAGGATATAGTCGTTGAAAGATTATGGGGTCAGGTCATTAACAAAGATATTAATGGTTCTATTTCCGAATTCTGAGATCGAGGGAATTATAGTGAAAGAACGAGAGTGAACGAAAATGAATTATCCAAAAATTGGAATGGTATTTAATTTTTTTTTCATTTTTATATCTTATTTTTTATTTTTTTTTTCACCCTCATTCCGCGAGATATTCGCGTATGCATATATCTTACTCCTTATTCACTCGAGTATATGGGCTTCGAAAATTGGGTATTGAATATTCAACGATACTTCGAAGCCGCTGAACCCATTGAGCAAAGATATTTCGTCAGTTTCCGTTGCCCTTTATATTACTTGAGAGTTTAGAATTCGGGTTGTAGAAATATCGCCACATTTTAGGCAATAGATAATCAGTATGAGAAAACCTGGATTCGGATTTTCCGACGGATTTGTCGTTTTTCGTAGGTTTTTTTTTCGTTTTCTTAACGCTGCTCGGAGGGGGGATTTGAATACAGGAATTAATTACCATGGGAAAGAATTCGTATAAAAGCGCAGCTACGTTAATTAGCGATCACTGCATCGCGACTGAACCTTCATTAAGAGATAATGATATCAGACCGGACGTAGAGTTGACTTGTAATCACAGAATTCACATTTCATCCTGGCGATACGATGAGTGCGGAAATAGTTCATAATAATTGACCGTAAATTGTTATATACTCGGTATGTTGGGTTGGCTTGAAATATTTCCATCTTTCATTAATAATTTTTTTTCTTTCTTTCTTTCTTTCTTTTTTTTTTCTTCTCAACCCCGAATGTATATATAGGTATGAGATTTGGAATTTTCAAACAGTCAGCTAGCTACGAGAAACGCTCGTCTGCACTCGACCCTTGTGGGATATCCGGCGTAAAGCATAAAGTGAACGTTTTACGAGGAACGCCTGGGAAGCTTTTATACGCGACAGTTTATTGTCCTTGTAATATTGCTTTAGCTATACCTATTCTATACATATATACGTATATGTAAGACAGAAATGCGGGAAAAACGTGCAGAAATTGAAGTAAAAGAAGGGGGGGCGGGAGGGGGGAAGGGAAGGAACGAAAAAATAGGAAAAAAAAAAAATTAAGATAGATCAGAAAGAGTGAAAAATAAAAATGACCCAATTATTTTGTTAATTTCCATCAAATTTATCAAAGAATCTATAATTTAGTCGTATTTTCATTAATTTTTTTTTTCATTCCCTTCTATCCAAATGAACGAACATTATTAAAATTGTTTGGTTAGTTAATTAATCTGGCAAATTAAAAATTTGAATTCTTTTCTAACCGTGATTTTCTATTATTATTAATTTTTTCAAATTGAAATATTTTTTATTTTTTTTGTCTCCTTCTTCATTCGGCTGTATCCAACAGAGGTCGACCTCTCTGCAGGACCAGACCCACGTATTTCTATTGTACGATGTCACAATACGAATATACGATATCACAGTGAAATAATTCAGTTTGTTGAAAAACGGGACAAAACGAAAAACGAAAAGAAAGAAAGATGAAGAAATAATAAAAAGAAAAAAAAAAAAAGACAAAGAACTTTGAACTTTTTGAAAAGGTATATATGGCACTTAAAATTTATTATCCGTCAAATAAAAGTATAATATGATAAAACTGAAAACGGAATAAAAATTGAAAGCACTGACCCACTATATATATATATATATATATATATATATATGTATACCTATCGTGTAGAGATAGAGAAGAGGAAGAAAAAAAATGATAAAAAAAAGGAAAAATGAAACAGCTTGCTGCTCTGTATGGTGGAGAAAAGAAAAAAAATTCAACCGTTCGTTCTTCGCATTCTTTCTATAGTATATAGTATATATACTTAATTCTGCAACCTTTTAAGGGTGAAGTTTTGTTTCTTTGTTTTTGTATTTTATTTTATTTTATTTTATTCAACAACCGCGGTAACAGTGCAGGAAAAGAGTTTCTGCACGATTCGCCGAATGGCTGTAGAAAAGGAAGAAGTGAAAAAATAAGAAAAGAAAGAGAAGCCAAAAAAAAAAAATAGGATACATGTTGAAAACAAGAAAAAATAAAATAAAAAAAAATCGCAAAACACGTCGCGTAAATAAACGTACGCATACGTGGGATTTTGTACCTATCTGGTTTGATTCGTTATTCACAAATGGAATAGGTAGTACCTAGGGCTACGTCTACTAGTCGTTGGGGCTTCTCGTATATACTACTACATACAATACGGTGCACAATGCACTGGGGCGGAATGAATAAAACGTAATTTAACTCAATTGACGTTAATAAATACTATTTATTGGTACCTACTAGTTAGGTCAAATAAAAGGGAACATGATTGGATCAACCGAGTTCCCAGGCAACACATTATTATTAATACATACACATGCGTATATAGAGCGAGTTTTCAATTCAGAGCAGCACTCTGCAGATGAGAAAAAATTATCACTGCGGTTGCATAGTTTAATAAAAAATCAGGAATCAAATGAACCCAAAAGTTTTTATATATACGCAATGTGAAACAAGAGAAAAATTAATAAATGAAAAAAAAATAAAAATTTAAGCCAAGCATTTCGTTATCTTCTTTCTTTTTCTCTTTTTCTCTTTTTCTTTTCATTCGATACGAGAAATTTGATGAAGTTAATACAAAATTTGGTTGACCAGATGTGCTTGTAATTAATTATCTAATTCGTTTTGTTTGATTGAAAAAAAGAAAGAAGAATTTTGCTTTTTTCTCTTTTTTCGAATCGAAGAAACTTTTCTTTGAGTGAGTACTAAAAGTATCCGTATATGATGAACCGTAAAGTGACACGAGTTTAGAGTTGGAAAAACGAAAAGTAAAAAAAACAGAAATGAAAAATGGAAAAAGAACAAAAAGAACAGAAAAAAAAGAGGCAAATAGAAGAGGGATAGATATAAAATGAAAGAAGAGGGAAACCGAGTCGGAGGCAGTTATATGTATGTATATAGGTATATAGAGATCTCGATACGCTGAGATACGACCTTGCCGTAAAGTCTGGTATAAAAAATTTCCTGTGCAATCACGTGCCAACTTCTTTTCCCAGTTTTTTACGCTCTCTACCCCCGTACCCCTCCGTCTTGGTACATAAATACCTACATACATTCATACTCTGACGTTGAAGTACGTCTGCAACACGTTTTTACACGTTTAGAGCTTTTCTCACACGCAATCTTTTCATACCTAAGTATATAGATGTATATATATATATATTACACAAATTTTTTTCAATTAAAAAAATTAAAAAACTAAAGTAATTATTCATTACTTATATAAATCAGATCTTAATTCTTTGAAAAATGAATTAAATAACGACAGAATTTTTACGTATGTATAAAATTGTGTGTCCAATGCATATTATAAGGTACCACAACTTTTTTTTTACATTTTCAAAATGCTATAGACGGGCGAATAATTACGATCAAAATTTTGTACCATTAGATACACGAAATGTATTATAAGCGTATGTATACCTATAGAGAAGTGATACCGAATTTCCCAGCCAAGTTGAGTAATTGCTCGAGAGTCCAATTTCTATAGGTATGTATAGTACCTACGTACACCTACCTATACTACTAACTACATGGTACTTCGATCTCATTCCTACAGAAGTCGAAGCCCGAAGGGTCGCGAGGTTCGAAGCGCGTGGATCAAGTGGTTTGGAAAATCTAGCTGACGACATACTTTTGTGTCTAATGGACGTCGAGTCGTTGACGAGCCGGCGAGGACGAAGACGAGGATGAGGACGAGGACGAGGACGACGAGGGGCAGTAAAGTACCTACTGTGATAAAAAGTTACGAGTCCTTACGCCCCGCGGTAAAGGAAACATGGAAGGAAAGAAGGAAGGAAGGAAGGAAGGAAGAAAATGAGAAAAAAAGGAAAGGACGATTCTTCCGATCTGTTCAAACGGTAGAAACATCGACGAAGAAGTAGAAGAAAAAAAATGAAATAAAATAAATAAAATAAAATAAGATAGAAAGAAAAGAGAAATGAAAAAAAAAGTACAAGTGGTACTTTTTTGTCGTCGTTTTCTATGACGATCTTAAATAGTGAACTAAATATATAACGACAGAAGTTATGTTTTATCGTATTATATTATATCGTTAAGCGTAAACGTAATACACTTATATTCTCCCCCATTTCTGTGTAATAAAATTTCTACCTTTGTCACGGAGTAGGTATTAGCTGTATAAAGTCTTGAAGCTCGAGTTCCGGAAATTCCATAGTATATTTCTTGTGCTTTGGGACCTAGGGGATTTCCGACTTTTCATCACATTTGGAATTTGAAGAAAAAAAATAATTTACAATTATATCTCTCTACCTGACGCCTAATATACCTACCTTTTTTTTTTTTTTTTTTTTTTCCATCCCCTAATCGAAATCTCAAGGCGAATATTTCAGATTAATTATCATTATCATCCCTTAATTATATGGTGACGTATAAATAAGTAAATTCTCATTAAATTGGACTGAAGAATCGAGTTTTGAAGGGATGAAGTGGTGTTTTTATAAAAAAAAAAAACTTTTTTGCTTCATATTTTTGCTTTTCTTTTTCTCTCTTTTCTGTAGACGAAAAAAAATGTTCATCCCATTTTCAATATTAACGTAAGTAGAAGCGATCTACCTACCTTATACCCGTTACCAAAGTTCGCGGGGGTTGTTGTAATGTAAGGCTTCGCGCAGTGAGCTGAAAGGAAACCCTTGCCTTCATACATACATAACAATGCGGTAGGTAAGTATTTAAATAATTTCCAGAGTACAATTGCCTCGGGCGTGTATAACGCGGCTTTATATATATATATATATATATATTATCACGTATACCTTCTACCTGTACTATATATATATATTATACATATATACCTACCTATAACCCGACTTGAGATTACCATTTTAATTGGTGGCTCGTCGAGTGGTTCTAAAATATTTCTATCTGATGTAACTAATGTAAAACTAAACTGTCTAAAGGTATGAGATTATGATTATAATATACAACAGGAATCTCTAAACTTTTAGTTTTGTTTTTGATTTTTTAAATTTTGAACAAGACTAAGATATTCGATGATATAATATATACTATAGAGCTACGCTGGTCACCGCGTATAACATATATTATTATACCCTTATATACCCTAAAAGGTATTCAAACTATGTCGCTAAGACTACTATAGTAGTTCGATAGCCAACATACCCTGAAGCTAAAGTCGTCGATCTTGCGCTGCATCGCATGCATTCAATATCTATAAGCGAACTATATTAAATACCCTTGCCTAGCGCTTCGCGAAAGTATCGAGTTAGATATAATAACTCGTTTCTATAGAGTCGATAAAATGTTAGAAAAAATCTAATACGTTATAAATGATCAAGTTTATTTTTTTATTAAAATAAGATAAAATATAATAAATTTTCTTAAATAATTCGGCACTTGATCGACGGTCATATAGTATAAGTTCGAACGATGTTCGTAGCGGTAGGTAAGCGCAGCTGGCAGCACTATCGACGACGCTTGGTTGATTCTTGTTCATCGTTTCAGTCTGCCGGAGTCTGCGCTACGTGCGAGAGCGGATAGTGTGTGTATAAGCTCCGCGTTATAACCGCGTGTTACGACAAAAGGTTGTTTAATAGATATGTGAGTCATGTGACAGCGCATTCGATTATTGAATAATTAGTAATAAATGTTAATGGAGTATAAGTAGAATAATAAAAAAAAAAGGTGGAGTTTTACCGGATGGTGACGTTATCGTTCGTTAAATAGTGGTGATAAATAATTGGCTTTTGGTTTTTTTTTTGTTTAGTGATTATTATTTGGATAAACGTGTTTCCATTGTTTCAGTTTTTATTAATAAGTGATCTATATCTATCTAACATCGTATAAATAATAATCGAGTTGTTCAAACAATGATTAAATCATCATGATTGTGTTAAGTTTGTTATATATATGTGAAAAGTTATTAAAACAACTAAATAAGGGTAATAAATAATATTAATATAATATAATAAAGAGAATTATAACCTCGTTATTATTATTATTATTATTTTTATTATTTTTATAGTAATAGTTTTCTGTGATTGATTAAACTCAATATAGTTGTTCGATATAGTGAAGTTTTATAACACGCAAGAATCATCGTCAGAGTATCGTGTACCTACTTCTTCTCATTCTTCTCCTTCTTGTTCTTCTTCTACTTCTGATTCTTCTGCTGCTGCTGCTACTTCGAGTCGTGATCGACAAGTACGGAGAAACGGGCCACCTTATATGGCAGTAAGTTCTTGATCCTGTTTTCATTTTTTTTATCAACTCTTTATCTGTGTGTTCGTGTGTTTATATATATATATGTATATGTAAGTATTTATACAGGTAGAAATACGAATTTCTTTTCTTTTCTTATCCTTTTATCCTTTTCTCTCAGTTTCTTCTTATTCTTAACGTCTAAAAGGCAACGCTACGCAACGTAGAGACCAGTCTTCTCCTCTCTTAATACTCTTCATACCTAGTACCGTGTAGCATGGAACTGACTGGAATCTCACTCACTGCTCCAGAGAGCACAGATCAGCTAGACTAGCTAGCAAACGAACGAACGAACGAACGAACGAATGGAATGAAATGGATGGATGGATAGACGAATGGGACGAAATAGTCGGTCTGTTATTATTTTCAAATACTGAATAACCGTACTCTCTCCTATAGTCACCTGTCTTCGTGATTTATGATCATAACTTTGGGAATTTACCTTACCTTTCGTTTTCGAACTTAATTTCGTTCTCGTTTTTCCCCTTAGTTTATATACGTACGTATATACCTAATATTTCGGAGTCTGATTGAAAAAATGGTGAATCGTTAGAACCGATAAACAGAAACGATGATTAATGAAAAATGTTATCTACGATAAAAAAAAATAAAATAAAAAAGCCGTATCTTTATATCGAAGAATTAATAACGGAATTATTATTATCTGCAGTTATAGAAAGATAAGATAATACAGGGGAGATTTTTATTATTATTATTATTAAAGTCATCTGACTCTACATAACGTTCGTAGATAATAACTAATGTAACGTAAGTGTATATAGACGGCGAGCTTGTATAAGGTATAATATGTTATTGAATTATTAGTCACACCTGCAGGAATATTGAGTCGTATTTGTGCGTGTGATGAAAATAAAAAACTTTTTTCTTTTTTTTTAGTTAGATACAGATATAGATACAGATACAGATACAGATACAGGTACACGTATGGTTATAGGTATGTGTATCTCGGATAACTCAGCGGGATTAAGAGTCATGCTTATGCAGTGTGCCAGGTATGCGTCATGGATTGTGAGGAGTCAGCCTCTATGGAGTTACGGGGAAGGATAAGGATGGGCAAGAAAGGCGATTGCTAGATTGTGCAATTGTTCGTTATAACACGTATATATGTGTTATGAATTGTTAGAAATCGCGATGTCTTGTAATATTTCCGGTTAGCTGTGATATGCTATTAATATTTCGATATGAACTTCGTTATTGCGTTTATTCTAAGTATAAAATGTATGTCGTATTGTTTGGCTAGAATATGAAATAATAATAATAATAATAATAATAAAAGAAATAAAAAACCAGTTAGAAACTGAAAACCTTTACGTTCAATTATTTATTTATTCCTTTGCTGTATTTTGGTTTTCTTCTTTCTTCTTTCTTGCCTTTTTTACTATACACCCCCATGTCGTACGGATATCTTGTAACGTTTTATATTATACAAGCAAAACGTTCTTATATTTGAAAGAAAATTAAATATAAATATTTTGCCGGAAGGTACAAGTAAGTAAGAGAGAGAAAGAGAGAGATATGATGAAAGGAAGCAAGCAAGCAAGCAAGAAGAAAAAATAATAAATAAAACAGGAATGTCTTTGCTTGATATTATTACATAAGTGGGTACATCATCATCATTTTTTTTTTTTTTTTTGTTCTTATATATTTATTTTTCGTTCTTCTTATCCACAAATTCCAGGTTCCATTTTCGTCCATTGTTATTCATTCTTTCTCGTCAATCTTTTCACATCCATTAACTTTTATATAAAACAAGATATGATTCTAAAAAAAATTATTCAACACAGTCGAGAATAAAGTATTTTTCATTTTTTTATTTATGCAGTAAATAAGTAAATATATACATATATATATATAATATACTTTGTGAGGGAAGGTATGAGATTATAGGTAAGTACATATATAAATGTACATATAGGTATATAGTATAGAATTGTTGCGCAAGGTTGACCTCGAAGCTCTTCTGGTGGTTCTCGTCAGAAAAGAGATGGTATATATATATATGTATATATGCTTGCGATCGTTCGTTTCGTTCCCATATATTGACTCTTCATCTCAAATATATAGGAAGGTATAAAAGGTAGACAGAGATAATACACCTTAGCAATCTGCTTCGTTTCGCAAGTTGTTTATTCAAGGGAAGTTCGAAAGAATCACTTCTATTTCATTTTTTTTTCTTTCTTTCTTTCTTTTTTTCTTCCAACTCTTCAAACTTATCGTCGTCTTATCTTACCTGACTTATTGATACCATTCGTCTTTGTCGTATATATAGAAGAACTCAAAAATCCAAATAAAAAATAAGCTAACAAATCTTTCGTAAATATATATATAGATTTGACGTAATGCATATAGGTATTACGTTCGCGTTGTCATATTTCAATTTATTCCATACATATACATATACAATTTTATATATATACATTTAATTTCAACTCGGCAAACCAACAAATCGTATAAAATTCGAAACTGCTGCACTCTCGGATCGGGAGGCTGCGCTGCTGCTGCTGCTGCTGCTGCTGCAGCAGTATAGTTGCAGGTCACAAATAGCAGCCCTGCGTCCTCTCTTAGGGTCCCCTTGAAACAGGGGAACTCAACTTATTAATATATTGGAAATCATCGATACATGATATATCAAAAAAAAAAAAAACGAAATAAATGAAGAAAAAAACGAAAAATTTGATAGAAAGTAGATTGATTTTATTATTTGATGAACTTTTACTGATCATACGATCACAAATTTGATACTTTGCTGCTTATACCAATCCACTAATATACCCATGCACTTGTATATCTTATCACAAGGAAAATTATTAGTCAAATATATTATTTATCGATATCGTTATTTCAGTATTGAAAAGAAGTGCATATATGTGTATGTGAGTCTGTGTTTTACTAATGATAATATCAATAATAATAATAATAATGATCATGATTGAAGAATGATATCTTGTCTATATGTTCAAAGTACTAAAATCGTATTAGCGAGTTTATATATCATCGTATACACTTATGGTGTTTTATAACTCTAATTTTATATATAATATATATGAATAGATTTTGGATATAAGAGAAGATGATGTGGGATGAAAATTGCATTTAGGAATCTAGGTCGTAGGTAGTACCTTGTCGTTGCTACTGCACATTTGTATACTACTACTAGTATTGCACTACTACACCTCGTATAAGTATGGTACTATATTATGTACTTTATGCACGTTACGCTATAGTGTGCTGTTGTGCAGTGTATTATTACATCTGTGTCAATTGAATTGAGACGAATTCATCTCTAGCCTCGCGCTTTACTGTACTGTAACTGTACCGGAAATGCGCGCAAACGCAATCCAGAGAGTTTCGCAACTCGGGGAGAACCGTACCTCTCTACGTACGTCTTTATATATATATAAGTTTCATTATTTCCACTTCATATTTAAAACCCCCATGACATATACTTACAAAGCTATATATAGAATTTATTTTTAACGAGTTTACTCCGAAAAGTTAAAGATAAAGAAAAGAAAAGAGAAGGAAAACATATTTCATAATTCATTACATAATTAAGTGACATAAATTTTTTCGATAAATTTTTCATCAATCATTTTTTCATAATCTATATATCTATGAAATCGAAAAGTTTGAGTATCACTGCTTTGGGTCACGTTATTCTCTGTCCGTCTGCCTTTGCCTTTGCTTTTGCCTGCTGGTCTGTCGGTTGGTCGAGTTGGTTGGTTGGATGGTTGGTTGGTTGGTTGGTTGGTTGGTTGGTTGGTTAGCCTGCTGGTTGCCCTTTTCCTCACCTTTCCTCCTTTCCCCTCATCCGAAAATCCCGGTGCTACGTTGTGCGCGCACTATAGCTACTACACCTTCCTTTCTACTTGCCTGGAATTAACAAAAGCAAAACTACGTTAGTAAGGAAAAAAAAAAAAAAAAAGACAGAAAGAAAGAAAGAAGAAGAGGAAAAAAAAATAAAAAAAACGAAATACGAGGTCGGTCGGTCGGGTGGTCGGTATGCGAGGCATCCTGCGTGTGAATAACATGTGTGTATATGTAGGTATACAATACCTATATAGATACACTTATACATATACGCGTAGAGATTGCAAACGCAGCTTTTTTTTAATATCGTCATTGCATTCAATTTAATTTTCTTTTAATTTTTCTTTTTTTTTATATATTTATCCATTCATTTATTTCTTACTATTATAATAATTATTGTTCAATTTTATTTGCGTAATTTCTAATGAAAATGTCCTTTTTAAAAGCGATAATTTCTATTTGTTTTATCAAATGCTATACATATAATATAATATATGAACCATATGTATTGCAATAATAAACGCGAATCTTAGTAATACGACGTGCGGTTGGACTCGACAAGATTCCGCGGTCGGTTTAGTAATCTGTTACCCCTTCCGGTCTTGCCTTCTATTCTCTCAGAAACCCCAAAGGCTATAATATCTCGAGACTCCTTAATACGCGAGAGAGTATCTCTGATTGCGGTTGCAGAACTTTGTTCATGTATTCTATTATATAAATTCAACGAAATATATATATAACATGTATAATTTCACAAAATGAATTGCATTTAAATTGAAATTCTTATCAAAGAAAACCAGATCATTCATTCCCCTGTATAAAAGCAAAATTGAGTCCAAATTGTGAAAACGAAATAAAAAGAGTGAAATTTTTGTTTCTAATATGGCAAAATCGGTCGATGTATATGTTCGTAACTGTATATGTTCGTTTTTGTCCTTTTTTTTTCATTCTCAAAATGTTTAACTCCCCTTTCTTGATTCAAAGTTAAAATCAAAGTTGAAATCAAAGTTTTCACCACCGTCTTCGATGCTGGGTGAAAATACTTTGTCTGTAGGACCATTGAACATCAAAGATTCACCGCAACCGAATCCGGGATTGTGGGCTTCGAATGGGATCTTAAAATGTTACGTGGTTCTCTGTGGCCAGCGAACTGTTTAATCCAGAGTCTCTGCTGTATATATATATATATATATATATAAAATATATATATAGTATATATAGAGAACGAAGTTTGCCCCGTGCTTTAATGTAATCAAAAATTAAAAAAAAGTGTACCTACACACTTCCTGCTTTTTTTTTTTTTCTTTTTCTTCAATCTTACACGTGGTGAAAAAAAGAAGAAAGAATAAAGACGAAAGTAAAGGAAGAAGAAGGGACTAGGTCGCGTGGCGTACCTAGTTTACCTATATTCACCGTATAAAAGGGGAAGAGATTTACCGTATACATACCTAAATGTACACAAATGTGTGTAAAGTAAAAAAACGCGGTAATATATCGTTCAAAAATAGAGTTGGTAACCATAAAAGCCGTCTACGACTCAGAAAGGAGCAGATGTGGTGCAGGTTGCGTTCAGGGTTTATACGGATGCTGTAAGGTTGAATATTCATTTCTAATAAGTGGTTAAAAGTCCGATGTATAAGAATATAGTGATAATTATGACGTTCTGGATCTCGAAAAAAATTCTAAAATACATCAGCCCAAAGCCAGACACCCAAAGTATATTTCTTCTTCTTTATTTAAGGTGATGCCATGCACTGGTGATTTTTCTCCAGGGAATCGTTTTTATTTATCGAAACGAAGAGCTGACGATGAAAAGAATTGAAGAAAAACCTAAAATCGGTAGAAAAAAAAATTCCGCTTTTTTTTCTGGCTTACCAATTCGATCCCAAAGCAACCGAGTCTTGATACACAATGCGTATGCATGGTGATGATGACTGAGCGGAATATATTTGGAGGATAGATTCCCCGCGCGAAATTCTAAGACTAAATTTCCTTTATCTAAAATCCGAAGGACGAATGGTTTCTGAGCTACTGAAGATCTTAGTTGCACAATCGCAGAGCGTATAATAGATCGCATAGACTAGGCACCACTCAACTTCCACTCATGAGCAGCCCAGTCTGAGTCACATATAAGTTCTGTGATCGGTCAACCAAGATCTTCTGTAACTCGGAAACTATTGGTTCCTCGAATTTTTGGTAAAGGAAATTTAGTCTTAGATTACCGCGAGGAATCTATACTCTTAATATATGACTCGCCCAACCTGAATTGCCCTGTATATACAAGTTAAAATGTACCTGAGAAGAAGAAGAAAATTCTCTTCTGCACACGCACGCACAGTTTATATGTATGTATGTATGTTTATGTATGTATATGGTGGTCGTAACAGCGTTATCGTCTCGCCAAATAACCGCTTAAAGAGGCCAACAACCGAGGTACCTATACTCTACGTACGTAGGTATTCCGAGCGAGCGGACGTCAGTCGAATGGAGATAACGAAAACGATCCTCGTTGCACTTAGCCACACATATGTTTTTCTCAGTTTGTATGTGTACTACGTAAGTCTGTGTGAATATATCCGTTGAAAATCTCGTTTTTACCACGAGAATACCCATTCTATGCGAATGAAAAAACGTAGAGTTAACGTTTTAGGGTTCTGGGGTAAAAAACATTTCCTTGAATCATACCTACTTACGGCTTATTATTCACATTTCTAGAATATGTACATGTATCTATGTACGTATGTATACTCATTATATACCTACCTCGCTTGTTGTTCTCCTTGCTGTAGGTTATAATTACATAATTATCAAGTTAAGTATATTGTTTCATGTTCACCTATACAGTATATACTTACACCGAAAGTGTTTTATATTATGACTTTATATAGGGTATAAAGTGAGCGAATATGAACCGGCGCCGATTGATGAACGACAGAGTCTCTTCTATCGTAGTTCGATAAAAAGAAAATCTTAAACTTCGTGAGTGATTAGTATATACAGGGTGATTCAGGCTGAGTGGGTCACACATCGAGGGTCATATTCCGCGAGACATTCTAAGACTAAATTTTCTTTACCAAAAATTCCAGGGACCAATAGTTTCCGAGCTATGGAAGATCTTGGTTGACCGATCACAGAACTTATAGGTAACTCAGACTGGGCTGCCGATGGGTGGAGGTTGAGCGGTGCCCAGTCTGTGCGATCTATACGCTCTGCGATTGGTAAACTAAGATCTTTCGTAGCTCGTAAACTGTTGGTACCTTAAATTTTTGGAAAAGGAAATTTAGTCTTAGATTTTAGCTGGGAATCTATATACCCTCAAAATATTGTTATCTGAATCTGAATCACCCTGCATATCACAACGTACTAGAGACTAAAAGTTTTTTTTTTTTTTTTATTCATTTTGAAGCAGCAAAATGTTGGAAACTTTGTGGTCCATATTCACTTTAGTTTCACTCACTTTGCTCTACATGACTGACTAATTTTTTCATTCGTTTAACAGAAATTCAAATTTTAAATACTTCCGTTTACGTATTCCTCTTCGGTTCTTTTTTCTTCTTATTTCTCTTTCTCGATACTTACCCTGAATTTTGAACATCCGTACCAATTATTAAGCTGAGTTTAGCAGCGAGTTTCTACCGTTTCCGATTAACTATTTACCTTTTGAAGGCTGCATTGGGTCGGGCAGGTTGTACTACCTACGTACGTGGGTGTAGGTCGGACGGTTGGTCGTGTCGCTCCAGGGTCTACTTGGCATGGTTGGTCGGTATAATTTCCAAAACCTTTTGGTCGGGTGAACGGGCGCCGCGACGCGTTTGATTAAGTTTCCCAACTCCCAACTCCCAACTCCCAACTCCCAACTCCCGACTCCTCCTGCTCTCGTACACCAGACCAAGAAGGATTAATGTACCGTTTTGCAAAGGGATAATGCGATGCGGGAATTTAATAATCTACCTCTGTAGAAATTATTTCACAACGAATGGATATACCTATGCGATAATCATCGTCAAACTATAATTATATAATATATTTTACAAAATCCTCACCACGAAGTAGAGAATTCTTACCTTTGATACCAAAACTCTGTCTAGCTTTAGTTCATATGAACGCGAAATAAGAAACAGAGCAAAAAAACATCATAGAAATAAGAATTTTTAATAAAAGAAATTTGCCAGATTTTTTTTTTCACTCGAATCTCAATGATTAAATGAGTGCCGGTGGCCTGGCGAGATTATATTGGGTATTAGCAATTCTCTTAGATAATTGGAAGAGAAACCATCTTCTTTGGAGTTCGCACATCCGTAGTATATCGAAGAGTTTTAAGAAGTGAAACGAGAGTTGTAAGCGAGCGTCGGATTACTCTTAAAACTTCTAATTTCTTACCAGCTTTTATACTGAATCGAAAATCCATGTCGTGATGCAAAAAGAGAAAATCGGTTGATATGTAGTTGAAATTTGAAAAATGCATTTCCCTTCAGATTCTAAAGTTTCGATTTTGATGAACGAAGAATCTAAAAAATTGATAAAAGAAAGAAAAAAATGCGCTTTTCGTTCATCAAAATCCAAACGATTTACACATTTTTTTCTCATATGATAAAGTGCATTGAACTTTCACGGACTCAACTTTTTGTACCAAAAGTCGAAATTGAGGAAAAAATAGAAGAAGAAAAAAGAAAAACAAGAACGAAGTCTTCGGGGTAGTTAGCGCCCCTGATGTGTGTCTGTATATAGGTATACATATATAGGTACATACATACCACTGATAATTCTTACTGCGTATCTTCCGAACGGGCAGAAGCCATTAAGCTTTGGCATTAGTTTGTCGTATCTGAGGGTCGCTGCTTTATAGAATACCAATCTGAAGAATTTCCCCAGAGGGTGGCAGACATTGGCTCGTGATCGGGTCCGCGGCATCGGACGCGAGACGAAATCTTAAGGCAACGTGCACACCGCTGTGGTAGGTACCGATTTCCTTCTTCTTTATTTTTTTCTCCCCCTCGATCGTTTGATCTTTTCGTCTTTTTTTTGTTCCCCCCATGTGACGTTCTTCTTCTTCTTCTTCTTCTTGTTCATCTTATCTTTTCTTATTGTATTATTCTTTGATACACGCAAGTTTGCGTGATAAAGGTGTCTTAATTTTCCGTATATACTACCCTTATCAACCTTATGGGGGTATAGGCCAAGCAATAGAGCAGAAAATGAGTGATTCTGTGACAAAAATAGTAACAGGATGCCGATGGTGCCATCACACAGAGGACAGTCCGTGGTTGTATTTTGACATAAATTCCACTCGCAAAAACCATTGCAAACTTTTTTATAAACATTTAAAATCAAAAAATCGTTTTTTTTTTAGTTTTTTGCCTATAAAATCCAAACTATTGAAGTAATCTTGATGCTCCCACGAGATAAATTGTAGAGAATCAGAATGCAAAGAAAATGAGCTATGGAACGACCGGATCGGGTTATTAGTAACGGAGAAAAATCGGAAAAACCCGGAAAAATCAGTCTTTTTTCGAAAATTCATAACTCCGCCATTTTTTGAGTCGTGGCACAGATCTTTTGCAACATAATAGCGATTGATATGTACTTTATGCGTGCAAAAAACAGACGCTGTAGGTTCATTAGTTTTTGCACAATTGCAATTTGAATTTTTTTTTGCACTATCTTGCAGCGAGCCTGGATGCTCTGGAGATCGTCCGATCTCAATTTTCAAAAAAGATTTCGGAAGTAGAAGTATAGTACTACAACACGTCTATCCTGATTTTTCGATAAAATGCTGCTAAATAGGTGAGAAATACGTGCAAACATGACCGAAAACGGCAGAGCGCGTGAAAGCGGTCGAGTGGTGGGGGTAGAACGCCAGACGAGGAGAAGCGTATATATAGTAATAGAAGCGCGCTGCGCGCGAGTCATGAATCTTCAAATTTGATTATCTCAGCAACTACTGAAGCTATTAGACATTTTTTTTTTTTGATTCTGGGGTACCTGAACCCGCGAAATCTGATTCTTTACCCGGATTTCAGTTATCATCAACGGAAAAGCTGCTATCGGATTTTTCTTGCTACATATCCTTATAGTATAATCGGATATTGATAAAATGCTGTGAAATTGGTGAAAAATAAACAACCAGGAAGCTTATTTATTGAAGTACATAGTAATTATTTATATTGGACATTTTTCAGCATTTTTCACATTTCACAGCATTTTATCAATATCCGATTATACTATAAGGATATGTAGCAAGAAAAATCCGATAGCAGCTTTTCCGTTGATGATAACTGAAATCCGGGTAAAGAATCAGATTTCGCGGGTTCAGGTACCCCAGAATCAAAAAAAAAAATGTCTAATAGCTTCAGTAGTTGCTGAGATAATCAAATTTGAAGATTCATGACTCGCGCGCAGCGCGCTTCTATTACTATATATACGCTTCTCCTCGTCTGGCGTTCTACCCCCACCACTCGACCGCTTTCACGCGCTCTGCCGTTTTCGGTCATGTTTGCACGTATTTCTCACCTATTTAGCAGCATTTTATCGAAAAATCAGGATAGACGTGTTGTAGTACTATACTTCTACTTCCGAAATCTTTTTTGAAAATTGAGATCGGACGATCTCCAGAGCATCCAGGCTCGCTGCAAGATAGTGCAAAAAAAAATTCAAATTGCAATTGTGCAAAAACTAATGAACCTACAGCGTCTGTTTTTTGCACGCATAAAGTACATATCAATCGCTATTATGTTGCAAAAGATCTGTGCCACGACTCAAAAAATGGCGGAGTTATGAATTTTCGAAAAAAGACTGATTTTTCCGGGTTTTTCCGATTTTTCTCCGTTACTAATAACCCGATCCGGTCGTTCCATAGCTCATTTTCTTTGCATTCTGATTCTCTACAATTTATCTCGTGGGAGCATCAAGATTACTTCAATAGTTTGGATTTTATAGGCAAAAAACTAAAAAAAAAACGATTTTTTGATTTTAAATGTTTATAAAAAAGTTTGCAATGGTTTTTGCGAGTGGAATTTATGTCAAAATACAACCACGGACTGTCCTCTGTGTGATGGCACCATCGGCATCCTGTTACTATTTTTGTCACGAAAAATTCTCTATTGCTTGGCCTAGTACCCCAGTGTCCGGTACAACGTGTATTATACCATCCTTTCAACTGTCTCCATTCACGGGACACAGCTGACTCGGAATCAGTGTAAATGCGACCTAAACCCATTGTAGTATTACGCGATAGTAGTAGTACTAATAATAATAGTATCTAGTGGTAGTAAACCGTTGAGCAAGAGAACGAACGAGCTAAAAGTGCTTGTCTAGGGGAAACCCGTAAGTGTCTACTATATACCGCCTTTACAAGATCACTTTCTTCCATCTTACATAAGTAAAGCAACTCGCATCTTTTTCACATCAAATCTCATTTTTATCAATGAAAAATTTATCAATCAAAAATTAAATCGATTTTGATATTATTTGAAACTTTTTTCTTATATATTCTTATAATGTTAATGAAATATTTATTTTTTTGATACCGAATGTTCATACTTCTTAATTAATTTTCGTACTAATATTTGATGATACTGCTCATAGTGCAGCACTTATAATATACCTACTATCACACTCGTTGTTTACGATATTCCACATGCTTTAATTGCACGTTCTAGTCTGATTACCGTAATAAACGTTAATCGACTAAATTAGTGCTGGAAGCTTGGACCATTAATACCGTACGCCACCGACTCACTACTCCTCTTCTCCCTCTATTAGGCATATACATATATGTATAGTGCATGCATGTTTAAGTCAGAATTTCATAAAGGGAAATCTAACGGGTAGACGTACAATGTTATATTAATTTATGCCTGATGCTGACGCATGTAGCTTAAATATGAGGCATGCTTGTGTCACTAATTTTAAAAATCCCCTAAGAAAAATTCGAATGCCTCGTTTTCTGGATTACTTAGTTGAATCTGAATAAATTTTATCCTTGTAAGGCTGGAAATTTTGTGAAATTTTCCTATAAATAAATATAAATTCTATATAATTTTATTTGATTGGAGAGGATTTTCGTCTTTTCTTTCGATTTTTATTAATTCATTGATTGATCGTTTGATTAATTAATTAATTGATTAATTGATTGATTGATTGATACTTAGCTAAAGCGAGCTACTGTGAAACCTGGGTGTAGTGAAAATCTAGGTCAATTATAATATTTGCGAGAAGTGTTACGGATTACTTCACCTCAAAACCGCTGTTCCAGAACTTCTATATTTCACCTATAACGTATACCGTATTATACATTTATATATCAGAGGGATAAATTGCGGTTTTGCTATGCAATCGTTGCAAAATATGATTTTATATACACATATATGTAATGAAGTATTGCAAACTTACTTCTCGTTATTATACACGATTTTCTATACTATAGGTACCTATATACCTACTTACATAAAACCAGATAGGTAGTACATAGATTATGGTCGACTTATATTAATGCAATTTTCAAGATCCTCGTTTTAATATAGAAATAATAAAATTCGATAGAAAACCTGACGACCATTTCAGTAATTAGGAAAATTTGAAAAAAACTATTTCCTTCCACATTTCACTATAATGTTACTTCTCATTATTATTATTATTTTTTAAATTTTTTATTCTTTCACTTGTAGAGAATTGAAAAGAGCATTTCGTTGCTGCTTCATACGATTTCTCTTATACTATTCCTTTTTCACTTCCTTCTCATTCTCATCCTATTCCCCATGAACCTAAGTTACGCGGACACAAGGACAATGGGCCGTTAATAACCACTACGGTAGATAAGCACAGAAGTCCTGTTTCCCTGCTGGTCCTGATGCTCGGAAGTTGGGCAAAGTAGTAATTCGCGTAGTTAGATATCAGCTGGCCTCTTCTCTTCTATTCTATTCTATTTTATTCTATTTTCTTCTCTCATCTTCTCTTCAGTTCTCTTCATTTCTCATAGGATACGTGGCAAAGGAGTAATTTAATATTTCTTCTTTCCTTCTCTTCTGTAGTCTTCAGTTTAGAGAAGCTTATAGTCATTAATTATTTAAATTATTATTAAAACTGTAGCACAGACGATTTATACCGGTATACGCGTACGCGATACATTTTAGACGGGTTTTTATGTACGTGCGAAAGAGTTGAGTAAGTATTGCCGTGATGGTTGACAGAGTGTCTACATTACCTGGGAAAAAAGAAAAAGAAAAACAAAAAACTTTGAAAACCTGGAAATCGTCAGGAAATTTTCTATATTCTTCGTGCAAAAAAGAAAAAAAATGAAAAACCTGGACATTTTAGTAAACAAATTTACGACAGACGTCGGGATGAAATAATTTCCGTAATTATGTCCTCGATTTACTTTGCTTCACTTTACTTTATTTTATTTTACTTTACTTTACTTTGATTTAGTTTGCTTTAATTAGCGGGCAATTTTCCTTTGTAGATATATACCCTCGGCTTTATTTGATACGTATTTAGTCTGAAATCAACCTGTAGCGGTTGATCAATCCATCTATACCAATTTTCATGTAAGTATATAGATACGTGGTACATATACTTTTTCAATCGAATACAGAGTAAATATTATTCTGAAGTAAATTTGCGCTTTGAACGGCCTTGAAATTTTTTTTTTTTTTCACCCGACATTGATTGATACATTGAAATATATTCAGAGGTAGAAAAATCTGGCAAAATGAGGAAAAGCGAAAAAAACCTGTAAAAAGAAAAGAAAAAAAAATAGAAAAAAGAAAAAACACAGAGTTCATACAGGTATAGATTTCGGCAGTCTCTGCTAAATATTATACTCAACTGCAAATTTTTTGTACCGCGGTGAACATTTTGACGGATGCTATTGTATATATTTTTCATTTTTTCTTCTTCACTTTTTATCGGATTATTCGAATGTAATTTTGATATTTTATTTACTCAATTATTTATATTTATTTATTTATTTATTTATTTTTCCATACCACATAACGAACTTTCCAAGCTGGAAAATCACCTTCATCAATCACGATATCCTTTGAAATGCCGTAAAAACTCGGCTAGAGCGCCAAAGTCATAATCGTAAAAAATATATACCAAGTATATGTATATATAGACCACGTGTTTCAGATGGTGAAAATATATACACCAGCCTGGTCTATCAGAAAGACATTCTTATTTTTCGATACCGAATATGATGTAGTAAAAGCCTACAAAATACCCTCACCTGCGCAAGGATTTTTTTTTTATATTTTTTGTTTTATTTTTTTTTTACGGAAATATTTTTTATGGTAGAACCAAAGCCTGAAATTTCATAAAAAATATTCATATTTATTTATCAAAGGAGTTGTCATTTAATTTTACTGTCTGTTTTTTTGTTTTTTTCTTCTTCTTCTTCAAAACCGATATTAAAAATTCCATCTCTTTTTCAGTATTTCGAGTTTAATTTTTCGTTACGAAAAAAAGAAAAAAGTAATATAATCAAGGATGAAACTTTTCGAAAGCCATCAAGACGTGTCATTTTCAATGTAAAAAGTGATTTTTCAAAGGTTCAACAAACGTGATGTATATTTATGTATATAATAAAGATGAAAATATTTCAGTTGAAAAGAACTGGGGGGAAGACAGAAGAAATTTTTTTCACATAGCTTTGAAATCTGCGGTATTAATGAACTTTAATTTTCCCTGCAGAACGTAATGTAGATCATACCTACCTATATATATATATATATCAGATATGGTACCAATACTATATTTATTCCCAATCAACTATTAACGCGCGAATTTTCCGCACATTTCGTTTGCCTACACAGCGAAAGGTGAAAGAGAAATAAAATGAGAAAAAAAAAATTTCACCTTACTCATGGTAGTATTAGAAGTAGTTGTCGTGTACTTTTTCGATATATATAGATATAAGGTTAAACCTGGTGCCTAGGTTTACCTGATTGTAAGAAAAAAAAAAAAACAGGTCGTTCGACACTCGGCTAAAATAAGAGTCAAGTGTTCGTTGAGCCGTATTAAAAATTATCGGGCTTCGTTTGTTGGTATTTGGAGCAAAAAATTCTTTCGACGTACTCACATGTTATATATGTCGTATTCGTATTCGTCTGCATCGTCGTCGTCGTTGTCATATATACTCGTATGTTTCGTGTAACTATAATACCTATATACTAGCATGACCGAAACCGTACTTGATGTTGGTAGGATATCATCATAATGACATTTGATACGATTGTGGGGTTTATCGGTGGGAATTCAATCGATAGGATTAGCTGCCCAATAGCCCAAAACCGGACGAAATCCAACGCACGCGTCAATTTCGCTTTATCTCTGTGCCGTTGTTTTCCTATACAAATATACCCACACACACACACCTACTATACCTTCATATGTATCTACATCTATATTACAAAAGCCCAAGCTTTTACCTATAATACACATAAAATTTGCGCGCTTATGTGATCCGCGTACCCATTTCGTCTCCAAACCGCGGATCTATATATCGTGCGATGATTTGCATTATAAGGTGTATATATCTGTATCTGTATTCACTAATGTGTGTATACATTTATATATATATTGTGTCCCTATATATCTATACGTGGACACATAGTGTGTCCGAATTTCCATACCATGCAGCGTTAAGTAAATACAATTCGATTTGTAAATTAGCTGTTTCGAAATGTGATTTAGGATTTATATAGAAACATCGGGTATCCGTAATACCCGCTCGTCATTATGGTGGATTATTAAAATGGAACAGATATTTTCATCAGGTTTTGAGTATTGGTAATTATCAACTGAATTTTAGAGAAAAAGGAACGAAAATGGGTACAGTAATGGTTTTTTTTTTTTCTAGTGTTACAACATTTTTGAACCTCTGAATGATTAGAATTACGAATTCCCATTGAGCAGATTTCGAATTTTTTAGAAACATCGAAGTATAGAAAAACGAAACTCCGAAAATTTTGGTACATTTCTGAGGATATGTGAAGACAAACATACATGGTTTATTATAATCGTGAATAGCTTTACGGAAATCCATTTTATTTAGTTCAATCGATAATTTCGATCTCATAAATAATTGATACGTTTTTGAAACTTTTTATCCGAAAATTAAATCTTAAGATGATTAATTTAACCAATTATTGGTTTCGATACGATCAATAAAGCCCGAGTTATTATATTGTTAAATGAATACATGCGCGAATTTCAATTTTTCGGAGTTTTGGCTTTTCGGATCTTTAACTTTCGGAATTTTGATCCTCCGGTGTTATACTCTTTCAAAACTTTTTTATATCAGCTATGTAGACTTCCGGGCAAATACACTTTCTTAAAAAAACTGTAAGTCGGTTTCAGATTTTTATCTACATATCGTTATTCATTTCACAATCTTCTATACTAAAACAAAAACTCCGAATTCTTTTTTTCGAGCTTGTAAAGAAGAGAAGAAAAAGAAAAAGAAAAAAAAAAAGAAAATTGAGAAAAGCGTAGGTATATCTGTCTCTTAAAGTTTGAAGAATGATATATTATGAAACGTCATATATGGATATGGATAAAATTCGAGATGGTTTAGAGTCTGCAGACGCCAGCTGAGTTAGCGTGAAGTACCCCATATATACTTGAATTTATATTCGAATTCGGAATTATATATATATGTATATATATATTTGTTTCCCTTTGACCAATCAGACGACGAGTAGTTGACAAGTGGGTATTTTCAATCAGTGTTATCTCGTGGCCCCCTCGGTGTCTAACGGGCACTTTGAATCATTCAAGTTCCATTTTTTTATTATTATTATTATTATTATTTTTATTATTTCACGTAATTACGAACGGAAGTATTTATCGATCGGGTTTCGTAGTCGACGAAAGGGTTATACTTATGATCCTTGAATATATAAAATCTACATGAATAATTCTTCGTCTACAATATATACTTACCTAAATGAATGATCATTTCTTTTTCTTTCTTTACCAGTTATAACCGTGACACATGTTTGACTTAGACAAGGCTGAATGAATAGTTTAATACCTCGAGTCTATACAGTCCTAGAAGGATAAATGATAATTGTAGTCGTCACTTATATAAAATATCGTCTTATGATCATTGATTTTGTCGGAGTAATTAATACGTCGGAATCATTTTTAATGTAACCACAGACACAATTTAATTACGCTATTATAAACGTATCTGTTAAATTTATAGACTCACGTATGAGGTCGAGCGAGGGAGGCTGGCTACATATAGTTTAAAGGTAATTTCTACCGTGGGTAGAGAGAATGTGAGGGAGAAACCGTAAAATACGGTTCTCCATTGTTACACGAGAACGTTGATCCTTAAAAACGTCCCACAACCTGTCCGATGTTGAAAAAAAAAAATCAAAAAAAAAAATAAATAAAAAAACTTTAGAAACTAATCACCACGAATGATGAATTTCCATTTTCATACGATGTAATATATAGGGGCGTTTAGATTTGCAGTAAAATTGTGATTATTGAATTCGATTAGCATATGCTCACGTCTTGTTTTCGCGAAAATTATACTATTCAAATTACGCTATGAACTAGGTAGGTACTATATAAACGATGTAAGATCGGTTCCTTTATTTCTCTTATTCGCAAAGCGGAGTTGTTCGTGAATTAAGTTATTCAAGAGCTCCGCGCGTTAATTATTCGAAAACAGTTAAACTTCGTATAATTATTATTGTTGTACGAGGGAGTTACGCCATTGTTAACTAGACGATGTTATAACTATCGCAGTTTCTATCCACGTTACTAATACTGCTTATATATATGTGTGTATCATTGTATATATATGATCGTTTATCGTGTATTCGTTTCGCACTGATCGAGAATAAATGATGAAAGAAATTTCAGACATTTTATCGTCGATGATACGATATAAATAATTTATCAGTAGATATAGATGTGCGTCTATTCACATACGATAGAAGGTATATAACAAAAAAGAAAAAGAAAGAAAAAAAATGAAGAGAAGAGAAGAAAAAAGAATGAAGGAAAAAAAAGAAAAAAAAGTAACACAAAAAGACTGAACAATTTAACGCAAAAGAGAGAAAACAGAAAACAAAAAGAAAAAATAAAAAACACGTAACCCAGTCTACTGGCCAATTTCGGAGTAAATTAGGGGACAATTTCATTTCATTTTGGTATAAAATCGTTTTCATATACCGTGTTTACCCTTTTAACGTGTATATATGTACATATACAACCGTTGTTATCGGTTATAAATTGTTTAACGGATTGATCAATTAATCTAGCCCCCCCAATACCCCGCGCACTTTCCATACTACGAACAAATTTACACGATTGAACGCTCGTCGTCGTGTTACGAAAATTGTTTAAAAGTACATATAATATAACGAAATTGGATGTTTGATAACGTTTATTTATTATATAGAATATATATACAATATACATATACGTTATATATTAATATGAATATTAGAATTATATTATACAAGATATATGGTATATTATTTATGTTATTTCGTTGATTATTTGTACAAAGATGAGAATATTTTTCAAATTGAAAAGAACTTTTATAGAAATGAAAATCTCTTCACCTACCCCTTATACATAACAGGGAAAGGAAATACGGTGTTTTTTAATCCTCTAGATGAAAAATCGGTAAAGAACTTTCTTCGTATAGCGTTGAAGAATAAAGAAGAGTAAAATGAAGAAAAAATAAAAAATAAAGTAAAATATCTATCTATATAATTGAACATTCCCAATCCTAGAGCCAACTTTAAACTTGGTCCTTACTCGCTTGCCCTTCTTCTTCTTCTTCTTCTTCTTCTTCTCTTTCTCTTCCTCCCTCTTCTTCTTCGTCTTCTTGGCCTGCACCGTACGTCTTGTTTATTGTGAAACGTCTCACCCATTAACTTGGATTAACGCAAGCAACCAATTTGGGAAATGGCTTTGTCGACTCCGACTGCACTGAATTCTAGCTAATTTCATTCCTCCTCTTGTTTCTCTACTGGCTGTGGTAATTCCTGTCTTCTATACTAGTAACTATACACCCAATTATCACACCTTGCGGGGGTTGAAGGTTAATTATATTTTCTTTTACTATTTTTCGTTTTTCTTTTCTTGAAATATAGAAGAAAATAACAAAAATCAATCTTCGTCTTCGTCTTCGTCTTCTTAATCTTCTTCTGATTCTCTGAAATACCTTTTTCACATTTTCCTTCTACCTACTACTTGACTTTGAATTAGATAAAGGTACATATTTACCTTAGAGATTTCGAGTGCCATTTCACACTCTTGACCCTCTCGAATCAATCCATGCTGTACCTTACTTCTTATTCAAGCTTTTCAGATTTTTATTTATTCAATTATCTCTATTCTTATACTTCTTCTTCTTTAGTACAGCTTTATCGCATCTATTCTCTCATACCGCTGCTACTGTATTATATTTAACTTTTTAATCAGCAGCTGCACTGCACCAACGCTGATTGCTGCGACTATGTCAATTTTCCTTAGTCTTGAAAAGACGAGACGACTTCATCTTCATCTTCTTCTTCTTCTTCTTCTTCTTCTTCTTCTGTCTTATTCTTTGCTGTAAAACTCGAAGCACAACGACCTTTGTACGCTTACGTACGCTTACGTAATCCCGTAATCGCTTTTGGACAAGGCTGAATGAACCCTGACCTCAGAGCTCGAAGAATCAAGATGCAAGTCCATCTGCTTGTTAGCCGGAGCGATTTTCATTGCGGTAATTCTCCTCTTCTTTACCCCAGGGCTGTTTAACAACCTCTACAACATATTCTTCTTATCTTACATTTTACACGCTCGTGTAGTTCAGGGATTTAAAATGTGTGAAATTTATCTACAGGGGTAGGTCAACGTACAAAAAGTACCCCCACACACCTACTTTATTCCAAAGAAAAGATTACAAAGTTTAAACTTTTGTCATTTTTAGACAAACTTCTGACTTCATGTTTTATCCACTATCATTCTTACAGTTTCTACTTCTCGTTTCAAGATACCTTTTTTTTTTTTTTTTTTTTTTTTTTTTTGAACCACTTTTCGGTTTACTATCGATGCAACGTTTATAATAGAACCTTATACCTCCGGCTATTTTATTGGCCAACAATATATGCGCAATGTTCTATTCTGTTATTGGCATTTGCGCTATGCCATATGCCCCGTAGCTTCCAGAGGTAAATAGTGGAAAGTGCATATCTGGATGCACCGCTGGTTGGACTGGACGACCACACTACTGGAATTTTGATGTCTGATATCTGAATATTATAATACAAAAACCATATTATATAATACCAAAAACGATTTTATATTATCAAATCAATTTTATTCGATGATTTATAACGATAACATAAACATTACAAATTATCTACTTATCGTCGCAGATTTACGGAATTAGGGATAGGCGTACTAAACCACGATGAAATATCACCGACCATGGAATCATTCATTTGTGCATCAAATAAAAAAAAAAAAAAGGAAAAAAGCAAACCTTTTTATACTATCATTTTTTTATCTCGCTGTTTTCGATATGACTTATCAATCCATGAGATAAATCCATGACATGAATGAACACTGATAGTATATTCGTGTGATTAAATAGAAATATCATCATCGAGATGCGGATATATCAGTGAATATTAGGTATAACTGTTCCGGTGGTTGGCTACCATCACATCGAATACAGGAATTGAATGTGGATTTGATAATAGCTGATAGATACATATATTCCGCTTGGGTTTAGCTATTGCGGTAACAAAGCTTGTGTGGCTACTAGTACAGAGCTGTTGAACTGTGCATTGACGAATGGATTGGTGCTAATGCCTTCACAAACCACTAGGTATGTAGTTTTCAAATGATACAACTGTACCGAAAACTATTTGTATTAAATATTATATTAAAATCGAACTTATTCTTTCAAACAAAGATCGTTAATAATTGAACAGGGGTAGAATTTATATGATAAAGGTTCTTTTCTCAGATCCACACACACCTTTATCTGGTGGTTAATTTTCTTAATTTAACGGTACACACTGTGGACAACGCGATCTTGGTTACTTTATAGAAAGAATTACCTACCGCTTCTTTTTTTCTTTCTCATTCTTTACCCGTCTCAGAGTAGAGAGACTACCGACTTGACCTGGACCCCCAGTGTCCCGATACGATCCTGTACTTTACCTCTTCTTCTACTTCTTAGGCTTCGTATTCCTCTAAGGGTCCCTAAAGTTTAACCTCCTTGACGCGGTAGTGGTGACCCCGAACTCGTCGGTTGGTGAGTCAAGAGACAAAGGATAAGAGATAAAGGATGAATCTTGAACGTACTATTCAAGCTGTTATGGGCTCGTTGTCTTGGACAAAAGGCATAAAGCTACATATGTACATGCTATTGCATATACTAGTTCTTATTCTTCTCATTTTTACAGTTTTGCTACTTTGGCACAGATAAAAAAAAAAAAATAACATGACTTGAAAATTCGTATTTTGGACTCTTCTCAATTTTCTCATATTTCTCTATTTTTGCTACAGAAAATAGAAGAATAAGAATAAGAAAAAGAAGAAGAAGAAGAAGCGGGATGGATGCTACGATAAAATAATTCTCCTACAGTATTCCTGCAACGCCACTCTCACGATTTAAATCAAGAGCTCATATTTCTTACTTTACGACTTTTCTAGCCAAAACTTTTTGAATTTAAGACAGCAAATTATGGCTTTTGCTGATCCATTCCTTCTCCTATACTACTTCATACTATATATATATATATATATAGAATATAAAATTCTTATATACTTATATTTCACAGCCGACTGACGCGCTTTTTTTTTTTTTCTTTTTCTATCATCCCCCTCATCGTGTTGCTACAGTCGATAGATAGAATTTTTCAAGAAATATCATCAATTATTTTTACCTCGATTCGGTATATAAACTATATATATATAGAGAGAGAGAGAGATACATACCTATGCTTATATATAGCATACTACTTTGAAAATAAGTTTCATATATCTGCCCATAAGTTCGATGAAGAGTCTCAAGAGTTTTGCCAACCCCTCCGTGCATCAACTTTGTCCGTCTTTATACGTACTTTACTTTCCCCTGCAACATTTCACCGCTTTACGGTTAAACCCCTTCTCATACCTGTACGTTCTACATATATGTATATATACACACTCTGGGAATAACATTTGAATATCCCTCAAACGCAAGTACGCAATATATATCGAAGATGTACCGAGGATACGAGCAACGTTATATTTACCCAGAGTCAGATCTGGAACCTCTGTCCCTGTTCCTGTCCCTGTCCCTATACCTTTGCACCACTCTGCATATTCAATGGTTATATGCACTGAATCGTCGAATCATTTTATCATATCCTATAGAAAATTGAAGTCTGTATAATGCAGCCAGGCCATACGTTCTTTGATATTAGGTACATGGAACACATTTTTACTATACATAGTTTGAATTTGAAGGTATAGAAAATTGTTACGGAAAAGTACATATGCCGAGTTTTAAGAAACTCAACACGGTTTCAGGTATAAAACGAAACTGAGAAACTAGAACAAGAACAACTGTAACGAAGTGTTGATCCTAAATTAACCAAACGACGATTACGGAGATATATTCGTTGCCCCTGAAATGAGCTCGCCGTATGTTACCCTTCTGCCGTTTCCTTTTTCTCAGCCTTTCTTTTTTTCCTTTTTTTCTTTTTCTTTTTTCTCTTATACGCCAAAATACGTAGACCGTGGGTCTGGTCTACCCCAACCATCACCGTACTTGGCATATATGACCTTACTTTTACGTCTGTAAGATCTCTGGATGTATACGAATATAGGTGTATACATAGATTGACGTTAGTTAGATATACAGGTACAATATATTTTCGAGAAGCTCGGGAGTTCGACCTCTCTGCAAGTTTATATCCTTACACGCACGAGTCGTCGACGAGAAAAAGAGTAGGGCGATGGTTATACATATCATGGACCGGTGACAACGAATCCGGAAACTTAGTCTTAGGGTGAGAAATCCTGGCTCTAAAGGATTTCAAGCTTCTCTTGTTCTGCACAGGGCAGAAAAGCTAAAGTCTAAGAAAGGGAAAATTTGTAAAGTTGTTCGAGAATCGTTACCGTAAATATATATATATGGTAGGTAGATGTCGTCGGCTACGAAGACGACGACATACGTGAAATTGTACAACTTTTCTCACTGCAGACTTCGCTGCGCGGATATACTGTATATACCTTCATCTTCTTCTTCTTCTTTTTGATATCTAAGGATTTCGCTAGTCGAATAAGACGCTCATCTCATCTCATCTCATCTCATTTCATTTCATTTCATTTCATCTACAGGCTGCAGGCTTTGTTCGGTACGACGATCTGAGATAACCAATCGTTGGTATAAAAAAAAGAAAAAAAAAGTAGATATCTTAACCCCATATAGGTATATATACAAACTTATACCTATACGCATATATACGTAGATATACGCAGGTAGGTATAATAAAGTTTGTCGTACTTTCAAGCTCGAGATCGAAAGTTGATCACCGTCAATTCCTGAAAGAGAAGAAAAGAAAAAGAAGAAAAAGTAGAAGAAGAAGAAGAAGAAGAAGAAGACTCCCAAGTTTCAGTTTATAACTTTCCCAGAAGTAACCCCGGCTTAAGTCATGATTTAATCATGGTTTAAATCGAGTGATTTCTCATCCAACGATATTGGCTCTTCAAAAATCACAGGGATAAAAGTCAAATGAAAATTTCATCGGAAGTTGGTAGGGGTTGGCCATGGTGAGAAATAAGGGATGGGAGAATTGTAGGAAAGAGTAGAAGCTCATTATCGCATTGTGCATTTGCGGTGGATGTTTATTAAATTTAACAACGGATAATCAATCATCATTTTTGTTTACTTCTTTTGACGTCTACTCCCAAATTCATTCATTCATTCATTTATCCATTTATCCATCCATCCCACCGATTCTCGGTTAACCATCGTGTGATAAATTGACCAAAATTGTATTCGCTAATAGCGGATGTTAGAAATGATCCAAATATCTCCTAATATACCAAGAGAGAAAGAGAGAAAGACAGAGACAGGTAGATAAATGGATAGATAGATAGAAATGGTTTCTGGGTCAAGACTATATTCATTACCTCGCGGTTAATATGACTCGCCCGGGTTTCGACGAGCAATTTACCCAAGTTTCAAGTACGAGGTAATTTTCCATCTCGATCGAATTTCACCGAGGAATAGTTATTGCTCATTACAGACACGGTTTAAACGCTAAAACCTATATACCATGTATAGGTATCTAATATCTATATATATATTATATATATATACCGCTTACTGTTATAAAAATACTTCATTCACCTCTTCAATCAACCTCTTTATCTCTTTTACTGCGCCATGATATTGCCACGTAATTATTATTCTTAAATACACTTTTCTCTCTCTTAAACTTATGATAAAAATGGTTTAAGATAGCAAAAAAAAAAAAAAAGAAACCAAGTGATAAGATGATATAATAAAAATTGCTTATTGATTGATAACGGATAATCTATAGAATAGATTTTCTTTTACCACTAGCGTGAAATTTTCGCTATATATATATGGAATAATTCGCGTGGTAAATCAAGGTGATTTAGTACTCTGTAACTTTGGCACGTTCATTGGGTAGGTATATATAGTAGGCCGAATGCGTGTTCAAAATCGACGAAACACCGGAAGTAGTATATAGTACCATGGTGCAGACGACGACGGACGGACGGATGGACGGATCCCAGTTCTATTCCCCATTCTATATCTTTCTCTCTCTCTCTCTCTTCCTATCTAGTTGTAATGTGGCTGTGCTTTCAATGCATGTGTGTGTATGTTATGCAGCTTACGAGTTACGATCACCGAATCCCTCCGATTGGACACTCAATATACTGCAACATTTATATTACGTGACAACCACCGCTGCAGTATCGCTGAGGGAAGTGATAACGATGATAAGAATGGTTCGAAAAAAATATCATATCTCAAAGCAAACTGCCCTTAATAAATAAATCTATATATATGCGTCTGTTGATGCAGTTAGTCATCGTATATATTGATCAGATATATACAGTGTACTTATATAACAGGATGAATTTTTGGAATTATTTTTGTTGTTGAAGTTTCGAATTTTGATGTTAACGATGTGCCACGCTTTTCAGAAATGATATTTCCCAGAAATTCTGTATAACCAATTGAAAATTGAAAAAAAAATAAAAAATTTCAATAGATATGAACGCCGGAGGCTTGAAATTTCGAAAGCTAATAGAACCAAAAGGTCGAATCATCGGAACTTGAAATTCACACATGTATTCATTCGAGGTTTAATAACTCGCGCTGTATTTATTGCATCGATACCAATAAATGGTCTAATTAATCGTATTGAGATTCAATTTTTGGAGAAAAAATAAAAAATATATAATATGTCTCAAAAACGTATCAATTATTTAACAGATCGAAGTTATCGAATGAAGTGAATAAAATGCGTTTCGGTATTCAAATTCTGAGCAAATAGTTTGGAATTTTTGGACTTTTGGACATTTAGAGATTCTTTGACCGTTCGGAACTTTCACCCGGTCCTTAAATTTTGTTAAAGAAAACAAACCAGAAGAAAAAATAAAGAACCAAATTTGATTCCCTTCTTCAATCATAGAATTTTGGAAAAAACATATTTTCTTGAAACACGTATGACGATATTAATCTGTATGATATTTGCTGGTTTCCGGTATTATATAGCGAATAAAGTCGGCGAAGGGAATGAATTGAGATAAGACGAAGGTTCGTGTCATCGTTGCGGGTGTGAGATAAGGATTGCATGTCATTTGCTGGCGTGCCAAACTCTGCTCGTTTCTCTCTCTCTGTCTCTCTCTCGTCGTGTCTTCTATTCTACGTGATCTCAACTCTGGTTTGTATGCCTACCTCTCCTCTACTGACATCCGTAGGTCTGCCGGCGGTTGGTACCCATACGTGTTATCGGTACCATTAAGATAACCGAGTTTCTGGGAAATCGATTTTTGTATTGATAACTTTTCGTTCTCAAGAACCAATATTCAAGCTGTCCTCATTTTTTATCTTTCACCTCATACTTCGCCTTCGATTTCTACTTCTACTTCTGCTTCTTCTTCTTCTTCTTCTTCTTCTTCTTCTTCGTCTTCGTTTTCCCATTTCCTCTTTAATCGATCCTCGATATACCTTCCCGTCTGACATATGTTATTTTCTTCTTTTCTTAGATTTTCTTTTCTTTCCTCTTGCTGCACACTGCAATGCACTGCACTGCACTAGCCATCGCGATAACAGAGGTTTTACCACGATTCTTTGCCGCCCGAGTGCAGTTCACTTAAATTCTAGTTGGATATATTGTATCCTTGGTATAAAAATCAAAAGAAAAAACTGAAGAAAAATGATAAAAAAAAAAAGAAAAGAAAAGAAATATAGAAGAACCAAATCGTCTTCGATTATACAGCTAGGAAGATTGATCAAACAATTAATTAACATCAAGAGGGAATGAATAAATTTATGGTGGATTTGAAAACGACACTGCTGCTGCATCAAGGGACCCAAAGCAAGATAAATCGCGAATTAATTGCTCCGAATTTAGAAATTTCAAGAGACAATTTCTTCCCCTTTGTGATTTTAAAGGCACGATTTAATGACGCAATGTGATTGATTGTAAACTTCGAAGAAAATTGACAATTTCGAAGATTGCTAGAAGATATATACGATAATTCAGGGCAAGTGGGCCGTATTTTAAGGGTAGATTTTCCTCGCGAAAATCTAAGACTAATATTCTCTTACCAAAAATTCAATGTAACAATAGTTTCTGAGCTACGAAAGATCTTAGTTTACCAATCGCAGAGCGTATTTGTCGCAAAGACTGGATACCGCTCAACTTCCATTCATGAGCAGCCTAGTCTGAGAATATAAGAAGTAGATGGTAAAAGTCTTAATAGAGAAGGAAAACTAGGGGAAAAAAATCGCAAAACTTAATACGAAGGAGTAGAGCAAAGAGGAAAAACTATGCTACGCAAGTGCCAAGAGAAATATCTTTGGCTAGTATAGTAAAAGTTTACGAAAACTTTCGTTGAATCGAATTCGAACTACTTATCGTCCATCATTTTATGTCTATCTCGTTTTAATTAAGACGTGAAATTTCTTGTACAATACAGGAAAAAAAAAAGAAAGAAACGTGTAGATATATTAGGTGTTACATTCGTTCCCTGAACTGTAACACAGACATAAAGATAGAGGGAAAATACGAAGCATGCGGGGGTGAGCCACAAGGCCAACCCTAATCCCTCGAGCCTTTCGAGTCAAATGTCAAACTGGCTTGTTGATTGCTCGTGGTCTTTGCCGGACAATGGTCAACAGGAAATCCCGCCTGAGGGGTGGAGGATGGAAAGTGAAGGGTGGAGGTTTCATCCCTCCGAAATATGGAGGCATAACCTGGCGTCGTCCAAATTGGCTTTTGGCTATTGTTGATACGCCTGAGCCAGCTGGTCACAATTTTCGCACAAATATATATATGTGCTATTCTCTATATACAATTGGGTATATAGAAGCGTAAAAGGAATAAGAAAAGAAAAATAACGAGATAGAAATAAATAAAAGAAAGATAAAGAAAGTGAGACAAATAAATAGGGCACTTGGGTGGATAAGAAGATAAACAGATAAACGGATGAACGGATAAACTGCGAAGTGTTTTCTCAGATAATCGCGTTATACCTGATACGGGTCTTCGAATCCGATTACTTATTTTCAGCACAATGTCACATATCTATCATATACATATATACATAGTCAAGTCAAGTCTTATATAGGAATAAATCTGATCTGAATACATAGAGAAATGAAAAAATGTTTAATATTTCGCGATATCGATTTTGATATCGCATATATTTATCTCATATTTCATTCATCAAGATCTAAGACGTTTCGGCGTCGTTCGTTATTGTTAGATTTTCAGCTTCATTAAATAGAACGACGTCGTTAATATCACGCGCACCTATATTCTAGTCGCAAATAGGAGGTCGGTTTATCGGATAGCTATCGATTATCAGAGTTAGGATTCGAGGCCGTTTCTTATTCGACGAGCGAAAACCGAGGATTGGAAACTATAAGATATAGATAAAAGGTAAAGAGAAGAAGATGCTGAGCTAGAAGATGGCTATGATAAGGTGAAAACCTCAGCTATTATCATCCCCACGGTTATTTAACACCAAACCAATTAACGAGAACAATTAAAATCAAAGTCATTAATAATAATTATATAACACCTATTACATGCGGTATATACATGTAGCCCAGGTGTATATGTTACACGGAGTTTATATTCGTATGTAGAAACCATAACCCAACTCTACAACCCGGGTTATCCCATACCCAGAGGAAGAGAAACTGGCGATTAAATTAACCGAAAACAATAGTTGCAAGGGGGGAATGTAAGGGGGGGAGTTGACTCGGTTTTGCATAACGCGGTCTAATTAGTATCAGCTATATAACCACGCGTATAGACACAAATGAGAGAAGAGGGGGCTAACTATTTGTCTTTTAGTTTGTATAGAGAACGTGTCTGCGTGTCTTTCCATAAACGAAACGTGATAGTAATCTTCAGTTGACGGTAAACTTTATATACACATATGAAATATCTCATCATTATTACATACGATATGGATTATCGCTGGTTGATCCCGATTAGCTCTTTTTAAGAAAGAAGCAAAGAAAGGAAAAGGAAAAGAAAAAGAGAAAAAGAGACAGAAGTCCTTGACGTGAGAAGGCACGAGATTAAAGGAAGGAAGAAAAGTAAATGAATAAAGTATATTGTAGAACAAGTTGGTGTCTTTGGGTTAGGAGGAAATTGTTCCTGAGGGAGGTTCTCCAATCGATGTCTATCGATATCATTCTAAATGTAAATCCATTTATCAAGGAGCCACTCGAAGTACCTAGTTGGACCCGCCACTCGCAAGAAGACCCGACCAAACGAACTGCGTAAGGGTGGATGAGATGAGAAGGACTAGGTTCAACTTTTCGGGTTCTTACCTACTGCCACGGTTATCTCGCACTTATACCTACTATATGGGATACAGAATGGGATCTATGTGTGCGGCGACGCTACCTTTACCTTTACCTTTACCTTTACCTTTACCTTTGCCTCTAGTCCCTTTACCTTTTTTACTCTTATTTTTCCCTTTACATGAAAATTGTGCAATCCATATACCCTCCCTTGGTATGTAAGGTCCACAACGTCATATCGAGTGTGTCTCGTCTCGTCTTGTCTCGTCTCGTCATGTCGTTGTGATATTAGAACGTCGAGAGTACCGCGTGTTCCCATTACCTTGAGCACCCTTCATCTCTCGTCTCTCTCAGATTGTAGCTTTTCGTCCCAGTACAACCCCTCTTCTCTTCTCTTCTTTTCTTTTCTCTTCTCTCTCTCGTCTATACCCCGTGCCTTGAGATACGCTGATGCGTCGTATCGTTAGGGGTTTTATATCTGCGCCACGCGGAGAGACAGAGTCACGGCGGCGTTGATGGAACGATCTCTCCGTTAAAAAACATCCCTTCTTATTTTACTCGCGTTTAAATTTCCTCTTTTGGTATTATATAGTAGGGGTAGGTTAGCGTTAAGTCAATTTGCAGACGAAAAAATTCCTTTCCTTTTTTTCTTTCTTCTTCTTCTTCTTCTTCTTCTTAAAGAGAAATTATATCATTGATTGATCGCTTTCCAGTTTAATTTAAACTCTTTCCTTTATTTTAATTTTTTTTTTTCTTCAGGGCACCAGGTATATTTATACATCTATTCTTTTCCATCTATCTATCTATAGTATATCTATCTATCTATCTATCCAGGTATCTATATGGCAAAGGGAAAGAAATAGCACGTTGAAAGAAAAAAAAAAAAAAACAAAAAAAAAAAGAAAAGCGAAGGGATTTTTCTACTCCCGATCAAATCTAGCCATCACACACCATCGAACGAATTCCTCCCTCTACCAACCGGCCCCGGCTATACAACTTCATCCCTTTGTTCGGACAAATCTTTTCTGTTCCCGCACGTCTATACCTCGTCGCATCACGATGGCCGACGTCGATGACGCGGATGGCTTTTCGAACCCCGCGACTAAACTGCCAAGTGGGACGCTAGCGAAATTTGATTTCACATATACACACACATATATGTATATATGTATGTATCGATACATGTATTGAGACTAAAATTGCACTATACCGACTTTGGGGTCCCTCGGTATCGCCGCGGGGGTCTCAAGGTCCAATACTCTAGTTTCTACCTATCCAGGTCTGAAGTCGATCGAATAATTGTGAGTTAATGAAATGAATTTGAATCGTGGAATCATACCTAGCTAGAAAAAAAAATTAAAAAAATAAATAAATGATGTAATGATGTATAATTTATTCTTCCATTTGTTGAGACAATTTCTACTTTGGCCTTAACGTTTCACTCGTTTATTTTTATATACGGGAATCTGTTTGTGACAACCGTAAATCGTACGTATTGTAATACTGTCTTGGACAGATTCAATTTTCTCGGTGGAAAAGTGGAGATATAAGTTTTTAAGAATTCAAAAGTATCGTGAAAATGGTTCTGATTTTGATCTACTATACCTGTATTTGCATACATATATACATACATAAATAAATAAATACACACATACACGTGTGTATACTCCATATAAGCCGTCAGATCGAGAGAAATGAAAATATTTTTTTGGATTTAATATTTCAAAGTATGAATTTATAAAACGTATCTACCTACCCCAGCGAGATCAGAGAAGAACGCGAGCGTTGGGATATCAGCAATTAGATTCAAGCCACTTTTACAGTTTAATATAATCAGCGATCCCGTTTCACTTTTCGGTTCCTTTTTTTCTTTTTCCTTTACTTTTTTTTTTTCTTCCTCTCTGCACGATGGTTGTCTTGATGATTTCATAGAAAGGAGAAAGAAGAAGAAGAAGAAGAAGAAGAAGAAGAAGAAGTAGAAGTTACGCCCCGACATGGACAATGCGATTTCGCAATTGACAATCCCCAGGTGAAAATTCGCCGCGACTTTCAAACGCGAAAGTTGTTCGCTTTCTTGATTTTTTTTTTCTTTCTACTTTTCGTTCATATTCTTATTCTTCTTATTTTTCATATTTTTTTCTTTTTTTTTTCTTTCTTTGCCTTTCTCTTCCTCCCTTAGCCTACGCCTTCCAGCCTCCATCTCTTTCTCTTTTTCTCTTGTTTCCTCGCCCAAGGAAAAAAGAATATTCATATTCGACGAAGAAGAAAAAAACTCGTTGCCTTTGCTCTTGGAAGTTTGTCAGGATGGAAAAAAAAAGAAAAAGAAAAAAAAAAGGAAAAATTTCAAGCTCAAAGGGACACTTTCAAAGTGTTTGATGACCGACTGAATTCGAATCAAACTGCTCTACGAGGCCCGCCCTTTGACCTTTGTACATTCGTGTTATTCCTGCTACTGCTACTGCTATTGCTATTGCTACTATATACTATCAGAATACCATTGCTATATAAAATTAAACTGACATTTTTAACAAGACTTTATTTTTCATTTCTATACGAATTGCTATACATACAATTACACCTATACGGAAAAAATACAGGTTTACATAAAATTATATAATGAAATAAATCTTTTTCTTTTATATAAGTACATATTAACTCTACTCGAGAGATATTCTGACCCCAAAGCTACTACTTCCCGGCTTATGTAACTAAAATTTTTTATTCATAATCGTAATGTAAAAAATTTCTGGAAATTATTTCCTTTTTTTTTTTCTTCTTTTTTTTCATAGCAACCGCGTTAAATTCCACGAGTGCAAAGGCAAAGGAAAACCTCGGATAAACTTGTGAAAAAAAATTCTATGTATATATGTATTATAAGCCTACATATAAAAAGCAGAAAAAAAAATAAAAAAAACGAAAAAAATCGCAAAGGGATGTTTTTTCTTTTTTCTTTCAACTCTCGGCAAGGTATATGCATCGAAGTGTACGAGAGGAGAACGTTTTAATTAACACTTATCTATACGCGAACCTTTCCCGTATTTTGAACTCGGAATTTTTGGGGTCAGGAGATCTCTGGCACCCTTTTGCCCAGCTAGTTCTGCTCATATTTTGTCGGAGCAGAACCAGATACAAGGTCGAAGGGGTGGGGCGGCTCAGAGGGTTCGGAAAAGCTTGAGAAATATTCAGGAAGAGATTCGTAGAGATGAAATTCTATTCAGATCTTCGTTGAGAGTCGTCGCTGGTGAGCCTCATCCCTTCACCTCCCACTCTCAACCCTCTTCCCTATTCGCCCTTTCCTTTTTTCTCTTTCTAGTACCGAATTCAGTACGTATACATATAAGAGTAGAGACATGGAAGTCAAGAGAGAAAAATAGAGTCAAAAACCTCCAGGTGTCCTCAGCGACTGACAAGAGTCGCAATACAGAAGAGCACCAGTGCTGGACCACCTTCTTATTCTCTCCTTATAGACCCGCAGACTGGTATAAGGACTCCTCGTAACCATCTAACTAAGTGCATGTATCAACGTATATACCCTTCCGTATATAAAAGATATTTTATTTCGCCTGTGGTCGTAGCCGAAAAAAAAATTTACAATACCATACAAAGCAGAACTTGTAAATGACTATAATCTCGTTTCCGTATCAGCATCCATGAGAATTGACGTATTTATTGGTATTTGAACTGATGGTACGCACTGCTAGTAATAAAGGCTTTGTTGAGTGAAATTTTACCGGTCATTTCCTACTAATTTTTCCAATATCACACTCGCGCGCTTCATACTAACTCCAACTGAACCCGAACCCCATACCACATTTTCTCTCTTTTTTTTTTCCCCCTATTTGCTTTGAAACGAGGTACATAGCTGCATGATCATCGAGCTGCAGTTCCACCAGCACTGGACTGCAGCAGGGTCTCGTTCGTCGAGTGACGCGCACACAATTACTACCCATCCTCGCGATGAGAGGATCTCGGAAAACTAATCACGCCAGTGGGATGAGAATACTGTCTGGTTTCAGGTCCTCGGATGCCCACCCAGGGTAATTATCGAATAGACCCGATAGTTTCTCATTCTGCTATCGCTATGGTTACTACGGATTGTACGGAGCGAAGGCCTGCAGGATAAACAAAAAAAGAAATAAAAAAAAGTTAATACAAAAAGCAACAAGAAAACAAAAAAGAATTATAGATAGCCGATAGTCTTGTCTCTCTCTCTCTCACTCTCGTTCTTGCTTTCTACTGCAGTTCATCTACAATTTTTCAATTTCCGTCTTTCAAGGCACCGCGAAGAAGAGCGGGGTGATAGTAGAGGAAAAGAAATCACCCTCTGTCACAGAACGCACACTGTCGTTTAATACTGCAATAGTCTCTATGTATTGGCTATGAAAACACACACATAATACCAAGGTCTGTGAGGTCGTTGAACGATGCTATCTTTCAGTGCTAATACAGTTCGCACGATTGCGCTAACTGTTAGGTTGTGACTTAATTATGAATTGGAATCCGTTCGAAGTTGAATAGTTTGAGGTGTTACATAGTCGCACGTATACGTTTATGAATCAGCAGAAATTTCTACGGCTGAAAATAATTTGTCATTTTGTATAATTAGGGAGATTTGAAGAATGCAGGGGTAAAAGAAACAAAAAAATTAAGTCTGGAACTAACAGGAAAGAAACAGGAGAGCAAGAACTGTGGGCGCGGTGGGAATAATATAAACAAAACAAAAAACAAAAAACAAAAAAAAAGGAGGAAGAAGTGAGTGAAATAGGAGTTTGTCTTTTTATCGTAGTGGTTTGAATGCGAGAGCAGCTGACGACACGATTTTAGACCGCAAGAGAAGAAAACTTGGACAAGAAATAACCACAAGCCGAGGGATTTCTCTCGAGGGGGTCCAAAGTTTTCACGACTAACAACTGTGAGTTCCGTTTATTCGGCCACACTTCCGGTTTCAAAATGTCAAATGTCACGTATCATGTACGTTCCAGGTTTGACCTGGTGTATCCTAGATGAACTTTTCCACACTTAGTTCTGGATCTTTTCTTTTTTTTTCTTTATCATGAAGAGGACAAGGGGGACAATATGTTTTTTTCTATCCTCTTCATGTTACGTTAGCATAATTCTGCAATGTTGAGTAATCGGATTATAGACATAATGTGAACTCTGGGAATGGTAAAGTGAGAGCGACTATTCAACCGCGGATTTACCTTAAACCATCATCAGACTAGGTTGACGTGCGTCGTGCACGGAGAACAGACCTCAACACGAGCCTTTACCAATTTACACATGTTTCGGAATGAATGGAGACATGCATACCCACGTAGTATAGTAACCACATATAATTACTCCATCGAGTTACTGCGGTTTAGGAAACAACTTGCGTCACGTCGGGTTTAACTATGGCTAAACGCGCGGTTACGTTCAAACCTAATAACAATAACGGGGTTATGCAATCATAAATTTAGCTACTAGGCACTAACGGAAGTTTCGATTTTGCGAGTATCTATACAAATCTGGAAACTCTCTCTCTTTCTCTCTGTTATTCGAATACATATTCTATAGAATGGGACTAGGGAATTATCGGGAATCGAACCCAACGATCACACGCCAAATTGCAAAATACTTATACTCGCTGACCCACACTAATGCGAAAAGTTCTAGGTCCGGTCACATATATCTATTACACGCCCGGAACCCCATAGACCTTTTGGTATACCAATTTTGGAACGTGAACGACGTCTGCACATATCTCCATTAACCAGGCAGCAGGCCTTGTAATATACGTTACAAGGATATAATGCAGATTTATGATCAAGTATCGAGTATTGTGCCAAATTTACTCGAGCCTAGTGCACAATTAGTTGGCTGTTAATTAATCCTCTTAATGTTTCATGATATTAGAATTTCGATATTTTGTCACGCTGTTCAAATTTGAAAACATTCTATGCATAACAGATTATAAAAATACTATGGAAAAATATAACCAATCAATATATAGCTAGATGAATATTTTCCTCGTTCATCATCGCAGGACTCTGGTTAAAAATTGAACTTCTTTGAACGACGTGAATATAATGTTAAACGTCTTTAACCTTTGAACCTTTCACCCCAATATAGGCATATCTTAATTTTAGCAGATATATTTTTGTCGAGCCCCTGCGATCGGAAGGGATTTTTAGGAACGTGCCGATTTCTAAGTCTAGCCTTCATGGCTCAGTGAGCGAGGTATAATACATTAGTCGAAGGTCTGTTGAAACACGTTGAAATCACGGGAGGGTGGTGTCAGTCACTAGCCTTCATCCCATACATCGTAGAGCAAAACTGTAGTAGAAGAAGAAGAAGAAGAAGAAGAAGAAGAAGAGGCGAGACAGGATCTTCGAAGATCTTTTCGTCTACCAGATGTCCCGCGTCTCTCTGCATTTTTCAACGACACCGGATGAATTTCTTTTCCAGCTTCGAAGGGTCCAGAGGTTCTGGTGCCTAGCCGGGTTTCTTTCGCCTTGGGTCCTCCTTCTTTCCTTCTTTCCTCTTTTTTTTTTTCTTTTTCTTCTGCTTTCTTTTCTTTTTTTCTCTCACGATGGAAAAAAGCAGCTTCGCTTGCTCGCGCTATTATTAGCTCGAGAGTTCGAACTCTCCTTGGGACGTTTTTTTTTTGTATCTCTCTTTTTTTTTACCCCCAGTCGCATATATTTACTTAAAGCTTGGACGACCCGTGGCGGGGCCGTTTGAATTATTCTCAAAACGATACCCAGACTGAATCTTTTTAAAGATTTACATTTTTACGAACGATTTTCGTCCCGGTTCGTATAGGCAAGGTATAGATTCAGCTCCCAGCTTTAACTTCACCTACAGCTACAAGAAAATAAATAAATAAATAAATCGTCTCCGATTTTAAACATTCAAATTCTCTTCTCGCGTGTACAAATTCTATACCTTTACCACCTATATATACTAATTCTGTTCAATTTAATATACTAGGTTTTTATTTTACAATATGATAATCTCTATTGGACATACTTTTCATTATAGTAATATAAGAATAAGAGATATTCGAATGAAATGATGAAAAAATAAAAAATAAAAAGGTAAAAAAGAAAAGAGAAAACGCGATTATAACAGGATTATCATCTTTTCGTTACTCTATTCTCACCACCAGTAGATATTTTTCGGGCTTTATGAAAGAGAGTTAAGTCGTCAAAGGTGGTTCAGATAGCGGATTTATCTCTCCGTTTACTTCGAGCTCTTAATACTGGGCGCTAAATATACGAAAAACTTGTTCTTCTTCGTATTCTGCTTTTTATTATTTTATTTTTATTCTCTCACTCGAGTGTATAAAATTCGTCTCATACCTCCACACAGATAATGGCATTAGTCGTACGAAATATCCTAATACACGGCGATAATTGTCAGGCAGAAAAAAATGAAATAAAAAAATAACAGAAGGACGAAGAAAGGGTCAGGTCGGAAAAGTTATTTTTTCTTCCTTTTATTTTATTTTTTTCAAGGATCAAACGAGCGGAAACGAGGGTCTCGTGAAAACACGTGCGTGAAAATTTCTCACCTGCAAAGCTTCACAGTCGCTGATTGTAGGGGCGTTAATAATGAATGACTAATTAGCACGTACCCAGATGTCGCGAATGTTAAACAGTCAAATTTGACTCATGCCAATGAACGAACGACGGGCTAAAACCACTTCTGTGATCAAAACACCGCAATCAACTGTGCAACCCTATACATACATATATATATTTAGACGTATGCATATATGCGAATTACTTTATGCTGTTTACTATTTGCACAACCATTACACCATCGGCTAATACTATTTTATCAAAGTGCCAATCACATGTCATCGATTGGTTTCGGTAATATGTATATAGATATAGAAATGACGTGTTATTATAATACAGAGAGAGAGAGAGATTTTGGTCAACGCCGATCACAGGACCAATAATCCAATTTTTTTTCCTATTAGTTACTTGCTATCCATATATTGATTCAATAGTCTGTAAAAAATAAAAAAGAGGGCTTCTTTTGACCATCAGCTGCAGCTGTATTATCGCAGCTTGTCATTTCCAGGGAATTAGGTTCGGCTTTGCGTTCTGCGGTGATCCGGATTATTAATATTTGAATAACGAGCTGAAGTCGATCGATCGATAGTCTGGACTTGAAATTATCGGTTAGCTAGGGTCAAACGTTACGGCACATAGCTTAGTTTCTCTCCTGGTTAAACCTGGATAATCGAACCTAATACAACATAACTTTCCTAATAAATGAATAAATGAATAAATGAATATTTGAATAATTGACAAATCGCTTTCTCTATTCTTCTCTTTAAACTTGTAAAATAAACTCTATACACTATTATTACGATCGAAAGCTTATAGAGTTCGAAATAATCGCAGCAAAAGCTACTCTGGATGTTCTTTTTTTTTTTTTGTAATTTATTTTTACATTAATTAACAACTCGCTCTTGTATATATCCTGTAAAAAAAATATACGTAATATAATTGAATTAAAAACAAGCCTTTGAAAAGCTGACGAAAGTTGTACTTGAAATATAAATATCAGTCAGAATTTAACCATGTATATATATATATTGAAATAGGAAAACCAGCGTTATTGGCTTTGATTTTCCTTTAAACAAAGCTTTCCCATTTAGGTATCTCCCTGATAACTTTGAAGTCTGATTCGGTATTATTGAGGCTGAAGGTATATTTGAACTCTGGGACTTTCAGTAATACCTGGGAATTGACTTTACACATACAACCATGGCTTTTCCTTTACGTTGTGCTTTAAATTCAGAGTAGCTACGGAGTCTTCGAGATATCTCGATAAACAAGGCACTTGATTGCACAAGCTCGCCGTTTCATCGGATCGAATTAGAGGAATACGCCTTGAAACTTTCTAAAGAACGTTAAACTCAGGGAACAACTCTCCCGAAATGCTATTCGGTTGTTACGAGAAAACTTTTCCTAACATTTACCAACCGCCGCGTCAAACACAGACCCAAATATGTTTCTCATTAATTGCGCTGTTCTAAGGTATAAGTAAATATATAGCTATACATATATATATATAACGAAAAATATTTACCCAAACAATTACACAGAATAGTAACATAAACAGTATTTAATTCAACGCCATTACTCCATAAGTATCTCATAATATAAATTCACGAATTAATATGGAACCGTTCGTTTTTTATGTCTAATCGACCGACGATTATATCGGATTTCAATGAATTTTCTACTATATTTTGTTTAATTTGTTGTGCAACACGTGTGGCTATAGAATTAAAGGATCGGTACATGATATACATATGTGCAAGGATGAGCATATGTAACATGATGTTCAGATATCCGTGCAATGTCGAACGTTGCTGGTATACAAGCACGGATAATCATGATACCGTGCGAGCTGCATAACTTCTACCTTTGTTACAAATTCTCTTCCATCAGAACACGTGTATATCATATGTATATTTATATATACCAATACACGCACAATGCCCCGTGTATAAACTTGTAGTAGAAGCAGAAGCAGTATAGGGTAGTAGTTTATAGTCTTTTACGCGCATGCCTAGACCGTAAAAATCCTAGCAAATTCTTCATGATATAAAGTGTAAGAGGTGAAGGTAAAGTACGCAGGTTGTAGTAGTAGAGGTAGGTAAGCTGAATGAATGGAGTAAACCTAGTGTGTTAAACTAGGGCAACACAACAAATCTCTTAGAATTCCATTTTCATTGTGGATTAGTAGGTTTTCATAAAATTTCGATTTTTTTTTTGTTTTTTACAATCTGGTTCACGGTCTTATAATAAATGAAGAAGAAAAAAAAAAGAGATAATGCAATTAAATTTGGCATGAAAGAAGATGAGAGATTGAAGTATTCTCGTCAACCCTTAGCCTCCTTCTCTTCCCCTTCCCCTTTATATCAGAAAAAAAAAATATATATAATAAGAATAAAATGAAAATAAAATAAAATATAGGGAATATTCTCGTAAGCACAACAATCGATTTCAATTTGCCAACTTTCCTTACCTCTAAAGGGGTTGAATTTATGCAAAGTAATTTCGTTGCCGGGGGGTCGATAAAATAAAAGCAAAGACTTGGATCCAGACCTTACCATACCTTACCTTACCTTACCTTACCTTACCTCACGATGCCTTGCTTTTTCTTTGCTTTGCCTTGCTTTGCCACTCTTGGTTCCATCGTGGAAAAAAAGTGTTGCACGATTTTTTGCACAAAGCTCACCGAAGTATTCGCTCAAATCTTGCATACATGTACCTTTACGACAGCAGATATATCTTCTCCTGTATGTTTTATTTTTTTTCTCTCGTCATATTTTCTTCGTTTTATAATAAAAATCGTTTGAATTTAGGGGAAGGTTTACCTCGTTGTGGAATTACAGTGCAAAAGGTTAAATGCATATGCCAAAAAGGGTACGTAAGGTCTGAACCTAGTAGCCCTGTTGCACTTCAGGGTCTACCTAACGCCTAGGCTCCATTTGGTGGCTGTGGAACTTGACTTAATTTATATCACAGAACGAGCTCTATTGTTGGCTAAATGCCTTTGTATCGCGACTCTCTTGGCCCGGCGACAATACGCGGTCTGGATTCTGTATGGAATAGAAGTTTGGTGCCAAGATGGCTGCCTGCCTGCCTGCCTGCCTGACTGACTGACTTTGATTTCTTTCTTGCGTTTTCTAAAACTACCAAAAAAATTGGCAACCCAATTTTTCTGCAGTGTATATTTTGCGGATATAAAACGAATGAAAATCTAAATAGAAACGAAACTTTCGCTACAGGTTCAGAAGGCAAATTTCTAACAACGCGATATTGGGACAATTAATCCACTAATGTCATCTCGTTTATTAATAACAACGTAAATTTACGGTACCACCTGTATTACGTATATAACTCATTAAAGCTCTGTTATATATCCACCCCTGTAAATATGGTTTGAATTAACTGAAGAGGAAGAAGAGGAAGAAGAAGAAGACGAAGGAGGAGGAGGAGGAGGAACAACTCTCTTATTCCTTTTATCATAACTTCGTACGTACCTACCCCTGTCTCTCAATCTCTTTCTCTCTTGCTACGAGAGTCACCCAAAGCTCTGCTTCTCCCAAGTTCGTGATAATCCTCTCGTGTAACTTTAAATTAAACAGTTTATACGAGTTTAATAAAGCTTAATGCGAAGTCCACGTTGACAGCGTCGAGTGCAAATTGCTGCACTACCCTCTCTCTCTCTTTATCTCTTATGCTTTCTCAACCCCAAGCTATTTTACCACGGGCTTGACAACCCTTTATAACTTTCCTTATGCTCTGGTATTAATATAACACTATGGGATTTTCATGTACCTACCTTAACACCATGGTTATAACGCCTTCAAGACCCCTCAAACTACGTATGTGACATATGCACACATACGTTTAGATATCGTGTTGTACAATGCTTATACCATCACTGGTTTGCGCCTCTTCATGTTAGTATTATAGCTTTATAGCTTTATAGATTTATATACGTCTCTATACTTCCGGTTATCTAGACCTGTGTGGGGGTGGTTTTCTCTATACAATATGCATCGCCATAGGGGAGGATCTCTCGCTTCTCTATATCAACCCGAATTCGGAAGTACTATAATAAATATGTAGTAGTTCTAAGCGAGGTAGACTATTACTAATTTTTATCACCGTTTTAGGTGCTCTTAAAGAAGATTAAGAAGTAGCCTAGCGTCTTTTGGATCAATAAATAAAGAGAATTAGCAGAAATAATTAATCTCTGTAAGAGGTGGTTGAAAAAAACTAACAAAAAAAAAAATAGAACTTATATAGGAGTATATAATACAAAAAGATGTTATACGAGGGAGTTAATCATGGTTAATCACCTTCCGAGTGTTTTCTACTATCAGACAGTTTTAGAAATATGAACGTTAATCGATTCCATTAAATAGACGACGGTTTGGCGGACGGGTAACGGATTTTAGTATAAGAATGATTTATTACAAAGGGTGAAAAAAGTTTGGATTATTGGAATCTCGTCAGATCTTCTTATTCTTATTCTTATTCTTATTTGCATCATCTTGAATATCTGTATGTTATAAAAAGATGTACCTATCTACCTACTCTGGTTAGTTAGTTACTTATATACTTACCTACTACGACATATACCTTCTCGCTTTTTATATTTACGCTTAATCGTAAATCTTTAATGAGTTTTCAGGATCTCGACCATACCATACCATACCATGCCATGCCATACCATGGCATACCGTACCAGACGAGACGAGACTTCTCCGTTACCATAAAAAGAAAAAAAAAAAGTAAAATTATTTTTATGAAAAATAAACTTTACTGCCCCAGACCTTAGAACGGAGACCATCTTCTTGTTTTCGGATTACCTAAAGAATTTTTATTCACACCATTTTTCTTTTTTTTTTTCTGCTGACGCTATTTATTTTACCGCCCCACTTTTCCTTAAATTAAATTTATACAAATTATTATATATTTATGTACTATACACGTATATTATAGAAATTATTCAAATAATTTGTCATTTTACTTAATTCAATGAAAGAATCACGACGTTTTTCAATTCTGTTGTACTACACCGTATTAGGGGGTGAAGAAAATTTCGTGTAATAATAAAATAGACGCCTGTGTCTGCAGGGTACAAACAAATTAGGAAAAAAGCTCACTCTGAGGGGGGTTCAAAGTTGTGGGATAAAAATCTGAGCTAAAGGTGGAACGGTTTAATCAACCACTCTTTTCCCGTTCCTGTCTAGCTACCTAACTTCCTTTCTTCCTTTCTACCTTCTACCTACTTCTGTTCTTCCTTCCTTCCTTCCTTCCTTACTTTTTTCCTTTCTTTCTTGCTTGCAACTGGGAAACAATCCAAGCAGAGTGCTATTTGTTTCTTGCATTATTTAATCCACCTGAGGGAGCTGCCTTCAACCCCCAACCCCAAACCCCCGTAACTCCCACTCTTTGGTACCAGCACCACCATAGCCGACGAATTCGTTCCCAGTACTGTATTATTTATGATATTTATATACCCATATTGCTTGCTAGGCTACACACGACGATACTCGCCTCACCTTACCTTACCTTACCTTGGCTTACCTTGCCTTGCTTTGCCTTGCTTTGCCTTTACCTTGACTGGCGCAATTCTTCGCCTCAAAAGAGAGGAAGTCGAGTAGATAGAAGAGAATTCAGGGTGTAATCATACCTTCATATACCGTATCTACAACTTGGGTATTATTTACAGAGTATGGAATCTCCTCCATGGTTGGGGTTCTGCTATTTGAGTATGAAATAATACGATGATGAAATCTTCTCATACATGTACGTATTATATACAGATACAGGTACTGACTATCTTCATACAGAGATAAGATATTAGAGTCAGATAAGTGCGGTAGTATAAGTTATAGTATCACGTTGTGCACTAAACGGAGAGTAATAAGGAGGATGAGTAATGAGGCGGCTGGAGTTGAACAATTAACGGTTATATACTTTGAAATTGTTTCGTAACTCTTCCGAGGTGGGTACATACACATAATCATCATCAACGATCAATGGTAATAGGCGTCGTTGCCGTAAAGAGATCAGATAAGGGTTTAAACCTTCCTACCTCGGCCGGGGTTCTAGAATCTAGAAAATATACTGAAACGAGGTTTGGTGCCTAGTGCCTCCTCGACGGTTCGTTCAAACTAGATAAAAGTTCGGGTTAATCGGAGACCATCCCCAAGCTATGGGGGTTGTTTTTTTTTTTGAATCGATCGATCAAACGGAATTGATTGAAACTTAAATAGCAGGAAAAATATTTTCAACTTTATATCATTTTCTTAACATTCTTACTTTTTACACACCCTTTTTTTTTTTTTTTTATTTTCGTATTATATTCTCACGAACCCTATATAAGGGAACGAAGAAACGGGGAAGAAATTTATTTCGAATTTCGTACCATTACTCATCTTCGTTCAATTAGTTCCTCGATTTTATAACGTGTGAAAAATGATAGTCGTCGTCTCGCGAAAATTTACTCGCGAATAAAGTTGATTCATGTTAAACATCATTTCAATTTTTCTTAACTCCTCATTTTCTTATCCTACTCTCGCGAGTGAAAAAGAGCGAAAGAGAGAGAGGGAGAAAAAAGAAAGAAGAAATTGTTTTAAAATTATTTCACTATCTGAGAAAATGCCTACAGTCCAACCACACAACCCTGGTAAACCACTCGTTACGACGAACCCTGCAGGACTTTGACCAAGTTCGTGTAGATCGAGATATACACATATATAAATTCAAGGGTTGCGGCTGCTTTTCCCTTAACGAATTCAACCTCTGGCTGTTTATTTCTCTGCTTGTTCTCGTATTGCCTTTTTGGGTTGAAATTATATTTTCCATAGAATTTCGAAAGAGTTTTTCCTCCTTATGTAACTATATTAATTTACTATATATAGACGTAGAGTGAGTTTGCTCAACGGATACTGATTCAACCCCTTATCCAGTTAAAAAAATCATAGCGTAATATGAAAAGAAGCAAAGTGTATATATATAAAGTTTTTTTGGCAGTGATTCGTGAGCTTCAACCCTTCGCGAATATGGAGCAAATACGTGAATATATGTACCCGTATAGGTATACCTGTATAATAAATTATGAAAACGCTTAATTTCGCGGTTACGTGGAGCGGAAGTACCTCCGAACAGATCATGTTTGATTTTGGTTGGTAAATCCAGAACTGATATAACAGCTGGACTGAGTTTTTGCGACCCCGTCGTAATATACGTAGGACCTATATACCTGCACACCATATAAAAGAAAAAAAAAAGATAATTTTTTTACTGATATTCGATTTTCAAATAATAACCCAATGTAATTACCGATCACCTTTTTTTTTTTTTCTTCCTCCCCGAACATTATTATCGTATATCCGAAACGAATCGTCTATATATAAACCCGCTGGGTTCGAACTAGAAAATAATGGATGTATAGGTAGGGGTGGGCTGTATATTTTATTAATCGCTTTGCCGTATATATACACTGCGAGTAGCTAGCTTATGTATTGGATTTTATATACAAGAAATAATTGAGAAATCTATATATATATATTGAGGAAGAAGAAAAATGACCAGAAGTTCCATATGGGCTAAAAATGGGCAGGTAGCATGTATACATTTATACGACACGTTTAATCCGCTCGTTTCTCTATAGTTGTATCGATTTTTTTAATTTTTTTATTATTGCCTTTCGTAATTTCTCCTAAATAATAAACAATAAAACCAGACACCCTAGTCCCTATTCTTTATTTCTATACTATTTCCTATATCATTCTATGAAATATTTATCAACATCACATATCAGCTGTATTAGCTCGTTATTATGCACTGCGGTAGTGGCGAGACTCGCCTAAGCTAGCTTCTAGTACCTTATACCTACCCAGCAGCCTACTGCACGCGATGTGTTTGAATATGGCAATAAATCTGTACACCGGGACTTTTTATAATACCAAGTAGTACGTAGGGTATATATTTCAACGCCTAATTTAACGCAACGAGGAGGAAAAAAAAATTAATAATGACAGAAAAAAAGAAAAGAAAAGAAAAGAAAAAATTAGAAATTATATAATCGAAGAAGAAAAAAATTGATATATAAAATTAATGAATAATTATAATAAAATGATTAATTTTTAAACGATTCTCATCTGAACATTGAGCCTCGATTGAAGTACTTTTCATGCCTACCTTTATAGGCACTAATGGTCAACGTTGTTCCTCATAGTCGGTCATCCTGGGAACTATATCACATGTTTACAAGCAAACAATGAACAATGTGAAACGTTGGACTATGGTTGTAGAAGGTATATAATTAATTAGAGTTTCTACGGTATTTGTGCGGACCGACGACCGCAATGGTCAACGCGTTTGTTTCCAGTTTGTTTAATCGCGGTTTACGTCCTCTTTGCTGATTCGCAATTCTATTTAAGATGACGGATAGTATAGAAAATCTACCGGAAGTACTTAGGAGGTACATAGTTTTTTTTTCTTCTTCTTCAAAAATTAAATGAAGGATCAAAAAATGACATGAATAAATAAATAAATGAATAAATAAATACATAAATGAATAAATAAGTAAATAAATTCGTACCTAGTCAGAGCAGATGGTGCTGACATAGTGTATGTGTGCGTGTGTGTCTAGGTATATATATAGGTATATAGTTTGAAAAAATTGTCACGTTTACTCGAATTGGTTTTATCTCGGCTAAATGTACGTGGTCGTATGTTTCGTTGGTATATAGAACGTAGCTACGTGCACCTCTTTGCCAAAAGAAGGATTCGACTATCGATTATTACCATTGGGATTGGGTTATACATGGGTATATAAAGTTATATGTATAATATAGATGGTTCTATGTATACGTGTCGAGGATTATTTGATAGAAAATTTCAAACGTTTTAGCTGATCGTTCGATTTCTTCGTATAAGTCAGCGATTTTCACCCTTAACGAGCAGTTACTTTAATTATAGTACCTGACAGCGAACGGTAATTAGTAATTAGTAATTAGTAATCGGTGATCGGGCTAAAAGCTCTGCAGTATATATATATATATACGTAATTTCAGGTATATAAGAGCTTTCTACTTACAATTAGTTTGAGTTTGAGTTTTTGCTTTATTCTTATTTCAAACTTACGTTAGGTATACTAATAGGTATATACTTAGTCAATTCTCTCTCTCTATCTCTATCTCTATCTCTCTTTTAAAGACGTATCTATATACTTATGACTATAACTACCTAACAGCACCACCCAGTATTTGCTAGGGTCTCAATGCTTCACCATTTGCATCCGTAAATGGTAGACTATTACAATGCAGACGGGTTTTAACAAAGTTTCCTCGACCCGCTTCCACCCTACATCCTTCTCTTCCTTCTCCATCCCCTAGATTCGACGCCTTTCTAGTTTCCACAGATGCCTCCAGGCTCGACATACATATATAGTATATATATATATCTATACGTACCATTCGAAGTATTTATATTGCTAATTATTTTCACCGTTTTTGTTTCAATTTTCTAGATTATATTTTTTTTCTTTCATTTTTATGCAGATTTTATTGCATTTGTCAATTTTCTAGATTCTCTTTCTTTATTACTTTTTCTTTTTCTTGTTTTTTTTTTTTTTTTGTAAATCCACTGTTTTATTAAATCTGATTCAATAAACTGTGAATTATTTTATCTACGAAATATGAAAAATAAATATTTTCCCATTTCCATTTCCATTTGCATGTATATGTATATTAGATATATATATATATATATATATATATATATATATATATATATTTATTCACGTAAATTGGTCTATAGAATGCATATGCGGGTTTTCTACACATATATGGATATACCTACTACTATTCCACATACGTTGAAAAATTTCGCGAGATAAATAAATATCTACGTCGATTTATTCATTATTATTTTTTTTTGTATTATTTTTCTTTCATTTTTTAATGCTTTTATTTATTTATTTATTTATTCATTTATTCGTTTTTCGTATGTATATTGTATATATATATTGAATATATATATGTATATATTTGCACCGTCTGTTTGCACTTTGCGTGCCAACGTTTTCATCTATAAGCTATATACAATGGGATGTAGAACGTTTTGATATTTGTCGCGAAACATCATATCGGGGGGCTATCCTATATATAACGTATATATGTATACGTATTTACACCGTATAAATATAAATATAAATATAAAGTGAATTTTCACGTGAAAGAACGTATGAACGAACGAACGAACGAACGAACAAACCTCGTTTATGTATCGTGGGAAACTGACTATTTTCCACGGCTGATCGAACTATGGTATACGATATAACACGTCGCATTCATTATTCATATATAAAAGCAAATACCCGCACGTTCATCGATCTGTTAAAAAATTACTTCTTTTTTTTCGTTTTTTTTTTAAATTTTTTCGTTTTTTTTTCTATTATTTTTTAATTCAAAATCACACTACTGTGACAATAATAACTGAAATACAAACCCAGAGCCTTATTATTATTAACACAATATCCACTCGATTTTTTATTATTCCAAAGCAAAACCAAAAGAACCAGAGAATGGAAGAACTCGTGATTTTCTATTTTTATTACTAATAACTTTATATGTTTTATTAAAATCTAATGGAGAAGATTTTTTGACACAAATTAAATTATCAACCTACCAGGTGAAATTTTCGTTAGCTTCCAGTAAAACGGATTTTTAATTAGGCATGCATTATATTACATATCTATATACTCGTGAATTTTAATAATAGAATTTGTCAAGAATTTGAAGAATGGGCAGTTCTTTTGGACTCGTAGGGGAGAAAAAAAAAAGAAATTGTTTTTTTTTTTTCTTCCCTACTCAGTCGTTTCTAGCGTAAGGCTCTTCAGTTATTTGAAAAAGTCTTTAGAAACTGAAAATATGTGTTCGTTAAAATTTTCATCTCGTTGCTCGCCGTATACATATATATATATAACATTCAAATTAACGCAACTCTTAGGAAATTGAGATATCTAGAAAAAGAAGTGGCGAAAAGAAAAAAGTAACGGCAATTTAAATCGAAGGTCGTTATAAATATATAGAGCAGAACACAATTTAGCAAAGAGCTGTTAATTATTTATCAAGATGCTCAATACCGATTTAAACAGAGCTAGAAATAAACTAGGTTGTGCTTTGCTACTGCTGCTGCTGCATATACGACAAGAGAAAGAAGAAAGGAGTTCTTCTCACATAAATGAATCCGCGAATCGCATACTAAAACCAAACGTGATTCTCAATTAGCGTTTTTTTTTTATTATCGCCTCGTTATTCTCCTCGTGTTCAGTCCTTCCTTACTTCCTTGCTTCGGTGGTTTTCCAAGGTTTTCCCATGCTTTTTCGTATCTAAGAAATAAATGGGAGTGTATTGATATTTCATGAGGTCATTTCCTCCCCTCCTAACCGGCTAAATGTACAGCATCCCCCGCGCCCTGAGATCATTGTTTCTCGTTTCTTCTTGCTTTGCAGATTTTTACTAGGTATATTAAATGTACATAGGTATAGGTACCTACCCTTCGGTGATTTTAGACTTTTTCTATTTCTCTTTCTTTTTTCACCCTCTTTATTTCGGTCCCAATGTTTCGGAGAGAAAATTTCGCAAGAGATTCTAAAATATAAACGAGGTGAAAAAATAAAAAAAACAAAAAATCCATTTTATAGGAAATCCCATGTACGGTATTCGCGGTTTTTATCTAGCTATGAAAACACCTACCATGCTATAGTCGTTTGCGTTTTAGCTGATCGACTCTATTTTTTTTTCTTCTCTTTTTGTATTTTTGTATTTTTTACTTTTTTCTTCTTATTTTTTTTTTTTATTTCAACTGTGGTGGTCACCGCTGTGCAACAGTATTCGCAAATTGTTCGATTCTACGTTCAAACACCGTTATAGCTAGCCGCCGCCACCACCAGACCGGTAACACCACCCGCGTCGCGAAAGCGGCGTGCGGAAGTTAATCCATTTGATCCTACCCGATTCAGGTGAATGGTTTTTTGCTTTACGTACCGTGTCCATTACGTGGTCGTCCGAAACTGTTGTCGCCGTTGGTTTTTCACTTCTATACATATATATATATATTATATAGGCATAGGCATACGTATACATATATACACGTTTCGATATCCGCATTGAATCGAGGTAAAGGCGCAACGCGTTTTAAAGCGAGAATTTCACCCTGTCAAAATAATTGCCAATTCTTTTTCTTTTTTTCTATTTTTATTTTTTTTCTCAACCCTATTTTACTATTTTCTTTTTTTTTCCTACTCTATTTAAAACACTTCTATATAATTGGTTATAGGTATACACCTGTATTTCCACCTATTATACGTATGTAACATACGTATATATGTGTTTATAGGTACCTACCAGCTATAACGCGCTTCTGGGTAACGATGCGGATATAAAACTCGAGTTAAAGTGGTCAAAGAGAACTGCTGGCACCGCCATAACACTTTTCTGTGTACAACGGGATTATAGGTATGATCTCGACATTTATTCGTTGAATTAATTATTTTTTTTTATGTTTTTTCTTTACCTTGTCAATATTTTTTAACATTTTTCTTTTTTTTTCTTTCTTTCTTTCTTTCTTTCTTCTGAAGATCTCTCACGAATCTACGATTAACTTTACATACATAGAGGGTGATTATGAATTTGTGACGAATCTCTTGAGGGGTTAATACTTGTCAAAATTAGGATCGAAAGTTCCTTAGCCATTTTTTTTCGAAAAATCATTTTATTCTTCTGAACCTTAACACATTTTTTTAAAACATCTTTCATTTATATGTAATATAAAAAATTAAAATACACCCATTATTTAAATAATTCTTTTTAATCCTGCAGCTGTTTGGTTCTCCGCAAGCTTAAAACTCGATTTCTTTATACCACGTTCAGTAATTTCATTTTATGTTAATGTTTCAGTATTATATATATATATATATAATATTGATATATATATATAGAGAGAGAGAGAGAAAGAGAGAGGGAAAGAGAGTACCTACCTGCACCTGTGGAGTTCTGAATTTGTTTAATGCAAATTATTATTTTGATTTACTTGTTTATTTATTCACTCGTCTGTTTTTTTTATTATTAAAACATGTTTTAATCAATTCAAATATTATGTTAATTATTATCGGGAATATTAACTAAGGAGATGCTCCGAAAATATATTTCTTTTCATTTTTACTTTTAATTAAGGCTTAAATTTTCTAAAAAGAAAAAAACGGAACGAAAAATGAAAAGAAAAATTAACAACTCAATTATTCGCAGCTGTGTAATAAGTTGGGAAAATTTTGTCTAGTTATCATATAGAATCTAGTCCTAGTCCCTAATATCAGAGTTTCAACGACCGACAGCTGCACGCATATATGAAACGAGGTGAATAGCTTGGGCGTCGCGACGCCTGGCACCATCCAAATCATATTTCTACCCCTGAATGTATATATATATATACATATATATATATATGAGGTATTCCATACCAACTCGACCAATGATTTTCCCTCACCATTTTTGATTTAGTTCATAATTTTTTCTACGGTTACTCCAACTCTAACACCCACTCATGAATTATTTCAGATTTTTTATATCAGCCGTTATTTATTCATGAATTTTCAAAAATCCAAACAGTGCGACACCTTCGATTTGTTTGAAAAAAATCTCAAAAATTCTGTTTTCGAAGACGATTATTTTGACCCCCATTCGGAAGTGGAAACTCTTTTCCTGACATTTATTTTGCTCATTTAAGAAAAAATTATTTCGTAAACGTGGTGGATAATGGCTCCCAGAATTTTCTTGAATGCAAATGAATTATATTTTCAGGAGAGGTGGTCGTAATAATCAGAAATACAATTGATTTTACTACCGAAAATTTTATTCTGTCATACAATTGTTTCGGGAAAAAATTCTGGGAGCCATTATCCACTACGTTTATGAAATAATTTTTTCTTTAATGAGCAAAATAAATGTGAGGAAAAGAGTTTCCACTTCCGAATGGGGGTCAAAAGAATCGTCTTCGAAAAACAGAATTTTTGAGTTTTTTTTCAAAAAAATCGAAGCTGTCCCACTGTTTAAATTTTCGGAAATTCATGAATAAATAACGGTTCATGAAAGAGATCTGAAAAAATTCATGAGTGGGTGTTAGAGTTGGAGGAACCGTAGAAAAAATTATGAACCAAATCAAAAATGGTGAGGGAAAATCATTGGTCGAGTTGGTATGGAATACCTCATATATAATACCTTATATTTCTGTAGTGTGTGGTTAAAGTATCCTAAAAATACAATTACCATTATTTCAACTGACCCAGAATAAGCGTCGGGCGTTGATTAAATAATTATATTATCGAAACGTTCGTGAATTAACAACCGGTAATATCTACCTGTCCATACCTTTATATATATCGTGCGTTGATATTTTCTCATAAAACTCTGATGAAGTCATTAATATACATACATACCATATACCCATACGCATTACATAAATATTTATAAATTATTGAAAACAGATGGTATGTATAGGTATATAGTATAACGTTGATAATTATTATTCATGCAGTCGACATTTCTCTTTTCTCGACAGAGTTTATGCAAATTTTATTCCACAACGCATGGTCGGAGAATATTTTTTTTTCAAAATGGGTTCAATTTTTATTTTCTTTCTCTCTTTGACATTTTTTTCCTAAAAGAAACGTTTCATCCCGAGTCTAGGGAAACGCAGTATTATATACCTCGATTAACGCGGAATTGAAAAAAAAAAAAAAAAAAACGGTATTACGGATTTTTCCGGAGTGTGAATTTCTTCGGTGAATTTTTAACTCTTTGAAGAAGTCTGGATGGGTCTTTTAGACGCTTCAAGAACCAAGGTGTCGTCTTATTAATGCTTAATCGGATATGAAACTAATTTAAGCATCAAGCAGCTTTTGTTCTTTCGAAGTTGAAGACGAACGCCAAGAGTTAAAGTCTACGGAGAATCATTTTTCTTTTTTTTTATTCTTATTTTTTTGTTTGTAAACGAGTAAAGGGATTAGGAATCTCTTTCACAGAAACGCATGAATTTCAATAAATTTCGTATGTCAGAAATGTATTCTTAACGGCTTGACTCTCTTTCATATTTTTCTTTTCTGGTTCTCGATCACTGTAACCGGATTCATCTTATCGGATTCTTACTTTTTCTTTTTTTCTTTTTACTTTAGCTTTTACCTTTTCAGAAACCCTGGGAGGAAAAATCTTTGAGCTATTCCAAAGAAACTCGGAAATCTCTGGTAGCTACAGCTTTTTCTTTCTTTCTTTTGGAAAACGAAAAGAATGAAAACAAAATAAAAAAAAAAGTGAAAGATATACGACGGTTTAATACCGAGTCCGATTTTATATCTCGAATGAAAATTCTTTATTAATTTGATTTTTTTTTTTTACGTTCGAAGTGAAATTCGTGTGCAGAGTCTATTCCACCGATTATCCGGGGGTTATTCGCATCATGAAATCCATAATCTCGACTCGAGGGGTGCCAATCCCTTGTTGCTGATTTAGCAAGAATCTAAGCTCGTCAGTATTTGGTTCTTTCCGAAACGAGGTGTTCTCAATAATGAGGAATAAAACGATGTGCGATTTTTTTTTCCCTTCGTCTTCTCTTCGCTTTTTTCTACTCGCAATTTCGAAACACGAATTAATTCATTATTCCACAATCCACCTTATTCATTTTCTTTCTCTCTTTATATAAGGTCTATTCTATTTTTTTTTTCTCTCTCTCTCTCTCTAACCCTCGCTATACCTTCTCGATTGACATTCGTAAGATTCACACGCCCACTGCCTCTAAGGCGACGAAATTCGTGGACGGAATTGGAATGGGTCAATTTCCCTGCCCTCGTTCTGTTTTTTCCGTTTTTTCTTTTCTTTTTTCTTTTTCCTTTTTTTCTCCCTCTCTCTCTTTTTTTATTCCTTTCGTATTTCGATTTTCAGAAGTGGCGGCAAAAGGGTCACCCCCTCAACATTCTATACCTTATTTTCTTCATCTTCCACAACCCTTCAACAACTGCGGTATATACCTACACTTTAACATGGATCTATACATACGTACGACGGTACCTACATATTTTCATAAATTTATCAAACACGTTTTTTTCCCTCTCGTATTTTCCTCACATCTAGCAAAAGAAGAAAAAATAAATATACACATAGCATAAAAACGTATTCGCACTTCGTTGATAAAATATGAAAAGAAATAAAAAAAAAGGGAAAATCTATATCACTGTTAAAATCACGTCTAAGTTTAAAATCCGAAAAATGAAAAAAAATGAAATTAAAAAATCATATCCGACAATTTATTGCTAAATAACCGCAATAAGATATTCAGGTAAAGTCTCACCCCTCGTTTTTTCACTCTATAAATGATGAAATGAGAGGAATTTTTTTTTTCTCGTCTTATTTCATTTCATTTCGATTTTGATTTCTTTCGTTTATATATATGTAGGTACACCCACGTTATAATTCGCGTCTCGAATTCGTTGCACGGTTTTATTTGAGTGGATTATTTCGTACGAGTTGACGCAGACCTGTTCTACTTCGTTAGTTGATTTGCAAATTTGTGTACATACGTACTGTAGTATACAGAGATCCGTAAAGTAGTCTTCACTGTATAGAGTGCGAAGACGTTACCGATTAGATCCTTTTGGAATACGGAGTGGTAGGTACCGAGTGAAGTTATACACTGTATAGTATATGCCGTATTCTGTTTATAGGTAAAAGAGGGAAAGCGGGAAAACGGGTGGTAAAATTTGATCAGCGTATTTTTGTTACCTGGCCACGAAGTAAATACGAATTTAGACGTTCTTATCCCACCCGAATCGACTAAGCCAATAACATCACCCCCAGAAAAAAAAAAAAAAAAAGGGAAAAGGAAAAACCGGAAAGGAAAGGAAAGGAAAAAAGAAGCGGAAAAAAAGACTGAGGTAGAGGAGCAAAGAGAGAGAGAGATTGGAGGGAATGGCAAAGTGAGAATAGGCAAAAAAGATGTACAGGAAAAGGAAAAAAAAAAAAACGACAGACTCGTGGAAAAAATGACTCGTTCTGCCTTCTTCATTCCCCTTCAGTCCCTCGGGAACAACCTTACACACCCTCCTCTTCGAGCATTACCCGCTTAATTTCAATACCAGACGACGATGTCAAGTCCGATTCTGACGACGGTGTCCCGTGTAAAAGTCAAGCCAACCGGTGACAGGGGATATACTTTTTAGCATATAGGTATATATGTACTTAGGAATTGAGATAGGAACTTGAGGTTTTGGTTAAATATTTGTTGTATTATTTGGAGACGATCTCAGCATTGAAAATCGAAAATGATTAAATTAAGAACCACCTTTACAGTATTGGGGTATAAGATACGCGGTGTAAAATGGGTTCAAGGAATTGTAAGGAGTGATAAGTCGATAAGTAAATTTTCCATCTATTCATACCCTACTGCGGTTAATATAATATTATAACGTTGACGAAGGAATAAAGGGAATAAAGAAAGGATCCATGGGATGGACCGGCGACCCCGTTACACTTCGCAGCTTTCGAAAACGGCTAACCGGTCGTTACGGATCCGAGGACCTGGTGCATTTCCGGTCGACGTGATCCTAACAAGACGTTGCTCGGATCGTGCGATAGCAAGAAAGTTTACGTATGCTAGAACAGCCCGACTAACAACTTCATCGGCGCTTGATAAATGAGTCCGCGAACCTCTCGCCTCTCGTCTCTCGCCCTTACGCCTCACGTTTCCTCAGGGTAACCCAACCTACTTACATCATCCCCTTGTACAACCCCACCCAACCCAACCCCCTTTTCCTTTTCCCTTTACCATTCCCTCCCTCTCTCTCTCTCTCTCTCTTCAAGAGTCGAGTTTTGCCCACGAGGAGGAAGCCTCGCGTATCACGGATGATGGATCGACCTAGCAAACCCCACGGTTACGTTACACCACGTTATCGCTATCATTTCGATGCGATGTGATGCCTATAAGGCGACCGCGGCCAGACCCTGAAGCGCGATGTTAGAAAGACGATATTGTATATTACGCGTTTTAAAAACCAAAATGTTTATTTTTTTTATTTTTTATTTATTCTTTTTTCTTACACTCCGAATCATTTATCTCGAAATGAAAAATTCAACTTGGAAATAAAATCTATTTTAAGTCTGTATATATTATTCGCTAACTTTTATGTTTGACGGAGATTTTCATAAAGCTCCTTATGCTGCCTGAAGAGTCGACAGCTCCTTAGAATGTAGATTAGTCACGTTTGTGAGAGAATCTGCAGCCTCGTAGAAATAAGATGTCTTTACCTTCACCGAACACGCTTCTTTTTTTCTTTTACTTTCTCTCTCTTCTCTTTTTCTTTTTCTTTTTCTTTTTTTCTCGGCTACTTATATATTTATCTTCATCGTTATAGAGACTACCACGCGCGTGAGGCGAAGAATAAGGCTGATATTAAGTTCGTTTTGAAAGAGTGTTGTCGTTCGAACGTAGGATTACACCTTTACCTAACCGAAGAAAGATTGTCGACGATTTTGACGCCCGTTAAGAAGAAAAAAAAGAGAAAAAAAAAGGAAAGAAAACAGAGAAAAATATATTCCCCGCTTAGGACTATCGCGGAATTTTCATTCCGTGCAAGATTTTCATAAAGTTTATCGTTTTCACAGAAATGGGTATTATCTGTCTATTCAAAAGACGCATCCTTCCACCCTTATTCTTCTACTCCACTTTCTCCCTCTTTCTATAAGATAAGCACAAGTATTAGGCGGATGATATTTCTGTCAATTCTCACAATTCTCTTGGTACATATCTACTCCTCGGAGCTTTTATATACGATTTTCAGACGGATCCATGTTTTCTAAATATTTCTCTTTAGGAGACGTCTTTGATGAGAACCTCACCCTAATACTCGGGAACTTTCTAATTTGCGTTACTCCGAAAACGCGTTAATTTCTCGCCTCTGTCTGGATTTACATATTTTGTAGTTATCTTTGTAGTCGTTAGGTTAAAGGTGGTATCAAATATGTACTTTCAGGTATTTTACTTATCCTATAATAATTCGGCTATACGAATAAAAACGTGTGGCTTATCTATGCTATACAAGTTTGAAAAAAATTAAAAAAAAAAAACTATAATAATATAACGAAATGGAAAATTAGAGGGGTTTTTGCAGCACGTGAAGAAAAATTCAGTTTCACCTAGTCTCGGTGAATAAAATGAAGTTTAAGGAGGAGGCAGGATAGGTAGTACCCAGTACTAGTACACAGTCAGGATATATGTGTGTGTGTGTGTGTGTGGTAATATCTAACGTTCACAAGGCTTAATGGAATTATTAATAACGTGTACCCCCGGCTCGAGCTTAGTCGAGCTATTTCACGCGACAAAATAGTTGAGCCAGGTGTATACCAAGGTATCTATTCCCTTGGTATACTATTACTATACGTATATCGTTTACAAACGTGTATATGTATAAGGAATATGTGTGAAAATATGCATATGTATGATATATACAGGAGCCCCTCTATGTTGGAACTTTGGATAATATCTAACTATGTACATACACTTATAAACTGAAAAGAACCTTACAGGACTTCTTGCCACATGTGTCGGGTTTCAATATTTATATACAATAATTATAAAGACAGAGAGAGAGAGAGAGAGAGTGTGAACTAAAGGTATGGTAAAATTATAATATTTTATAATTTTTATAAGAAATTTTCAACCTCTAATATCAAAGCTGTGATTAAAGCTGGTTATAAGTGTAATCGTTTAGTTAACTAAGGGGTAATATTGCTATACGTTCAGTAAGATCGCTCTATAACAATTTTTTCTATAATACATTGGTCTGAGTTTATAAAAAGCATAGAATAAGGGTAAGGTTTTCGGATAGGGGCAGAGAGGGGAAAAGAAAAAAAAAGAAAAAAAGAAAAGAAACGAAACTTTTTCGTCGATCGTCGATAAGTGGACAACTTTTTCGTTATACACCGACCACCCCTACGAAAAGACCGTTAAGTAAAAAGCCACGAACTGGGGAAAGAAATAACTTCCACAAAAAAAAAAAAAAAAAAAAAGTGGGAGGAAGATCGTGATATTTCACGCTCTTGCTGACTTTCGCACAAGTGAATTGACCATTTTTTTTTTTTCTTCTTTTCCTCTTCACTTCACTTCTCTTCTCTTCTTTTGTACATAAATATAATACATATGTATAATACAAAATAGTTGGTGAAAGGATGAGAAGCATCCAGTTCTCACCTTATAAGGATGAATCCCTGTGTTGTTTTCGGGTTAATAAATTCTTGAATAAAATATATTGACAAGAATAAGAGCGAGGGGGAGGTCCTATATACCTATATTATGAAAACCTCAAAGTCTGAAGGATCGCGTATATCTTGAGATGAAAATCGCGTACACGGTACGGGGTAACGTGCACAGGCACGGTGGTCAGGGTTTGAATTAATACTGAGAAATTGGACGAGAGGCTTCTTCCTCCGAGGCACGTCTTCCTATATTACTTCCCGTCAAGATGAAAAGGCAAACTATATATTACAGGATCTTGTTTATATCGGAAGTTGGGAAAATTGTTTTCATTCATTCAATATTCACCCTGAATTAGCCTGCAGGCAGGCGCTACTGCCCCTCTCTTTCCTCCCTGCACAACTACGTAGTAATTTCATCTACAGATTATAATCAAATTTACGTATTTCACGAAATTTTGAAATATTTTATACTTATAAATTTTTCATTTTTTTTGTTACAAAATTTCGAAAATAGAGAATTTCAAGTACGAAGTATCTTCTGGAATTTCGAGAAACAGATTTACACCTTCTTCTCGATATCTGAAAGAAAGTTCAATGAACCGATCATTTATTGGGGTCAGAAATTATATGAAAAAAAAAAGATGAAAAAAAATGATAAGAATTCTTTCGACACTACCTGGAAACATTTGGAAATCTTATCCAATATTCGAGAAAAAATTGTTCGACAAAAATTGTGTGTAAAATAAAAAAAAGATATTTGAAATTCTTGTCATGTTTTAGTAAAATAAACACTATATAGAGGTGCGTACTCGTTTTCCTTTTATCGTAGTAACATGATATATACCAATTTGTGTATAATATTATGGAACGGAAACGCGAATTGAGGCGAGAACATATGTAGCTAGATGAGAGTTTCTCTTCCCACGTTAGTGAGCTCTGCTCTGTAGTCTATATATATATATATATGTATACTAAAATTGTCGGAATAGCTGAACAAGCCACCAACGAGTTGCACGTTCTTATAATTAGACAGATAATGTGACCGAGTCCCGTATAGAAAGATATAGAACCGAATAAAGGGGATTATAAAAAGAAGAGGAAGAGATGGTAGGCAAATTCCATAGAACTAAGCGTCAGAGAATTTTGGGGATAAGGAATAATAAAACGATTAAAATACCGGCGGTCTTTAGAGGCGTAATAACGTTTTTCCTTATCTCAGATAAGGATAAGAGACGCAGCTTCCTGTAACAGAAATAGATAAAATTGTTATGTAACTAAATTCTCCGATCGTAATATAATACAGATTTCTCAACTCATCATATCTCATTATATCGTAGTAGTAGTAGTAGCGGATGCAGCGAAATATAATAAGAAGAAGAAGAGAGATTATAATGAGAAAAATGAAAATAACGAGTAAAGATAAAAAAAAAAAAACGTTCTCGATCTCATAGCTGTAATCAATCCGCGGTAAATATAAATAAATACACTATAGTACCGATTTATTTATTGATTTTTTATAGCTAAGTTTTCCGCACAGTATCCTGCAGTTTTCTTTCGATCAGTTTACGTGACCCAGAAATAATGAACACTTCGATTTCTCGAAGGGGTGAACTAAGAAACTTTTTTTCCGTCCCTTAGTTTTTGCGAATTTTGGTTCGAAAGTCTACCTTGCACTACTACATAAACGTGTATATAGTATATTCTAAGTAAGCAGGAGCAGTAAGTCGTTTGAGATCTAGTCAAACGCAGGTTTAGCTGCTTCATTTGAATCGCGATTACGGAACTCGTGTCTTTGCTACATCAAACCATCCGAACACGATCAATATAATTATCATTTACTACTAGCTAACTACGTGATTGCAAACACCTCAGTATCAAACCTCTTTGGCACTAGTTCATCTTCAGATGATCCGAAATCTCGACTTTTTTATTTTTTTCTCTCTTCTCTCATCTTCGTATACAAAATACAGCGGAAATTCACTGCATATCTGTATCGCAAACCTCTGAACGCAATCCGTGGAGCTCCTGCTGCACTTTCGAGTGAAATATATTTCAGCAAAGTTTCTTTTCGTACGTGGGGGTTCTATATTACTCTCGTCCCCTCTCCCCCTCAATCTTTCTCTCTCTTTTTCTCTCTATAATATATATATATATATATATATATATATAAATATACACCCACACGTGCTCTGGGTCCATAGAAAAGTTTTAGGTCAGGATATAGGCACACAGTGTGCAATAGAACGATAAACCAATATACTTACGAGACGAGGTTAGTTCGAGTTCGCGTTAAGATCTTGGGGTGGAAGATTTTAGTAGATTCATTCGCTATGGTATTATTATTATTATTATTATTATTATTATATTACCTATAGAGTAAAAAAGTATGTTAGGAATATTGGAATTTATATTATTATACGCTTTAAATAGAAAAATTTGTCAACTATTTTACGAGGTCTAGGCATTATTTCTTGGCAAATATTCATTTCTCCTTTACTTCCTTCTTTCTTTCCTGACTTTCCCTTTTTTTTTTCAATACGTATACATACATACCTGTTTCACAGATAAAATTGATCTCCTTGGCACGTTTTCGTACGTGAGTTTTAACCGAATCGTCGAGTCGTCGTCACGAAGGCTAGCCGAACCTCCAAAAATCCACCCTATCGAGGGAATCGAAGGAAGAGAAAAAAAAAAAAAAAAACGGAGAAGAAAAAGAAAAGAAAACACACGAAAAATAGAATAAAACTGTCTTCACTCTTTACGTAATCCCTACAAAGTGAAAAGTACCGATCGTTCAGTAGGTCACGTTATCTTTATCCATCTATCTATCTATCTATCGATATTATTTATTTATTCATAAACGCCTCCTTCTTTGGTATAATTATTATACTCAATATCTGAATTCGATTATTAACGATTATCGTCATCTGCGATTATAGAATATGCATCTATATTTGGAAATAGGTGAAAGATGTAGTTCTGTAGCTCGGTATGGATTCTGAATTAGATAAGCTGTTTTTAGATCAATACAAAACACACTGTAATCATTCACAGAATCAAGTATCGAGTTGGTTTACCATAAAACGCGCGTATAACTTGATCTCTGGCTTTTTTCTGACTTCGATTATCTGCAATATGTAGATTGAAATCAATAATATCATTGATCATTCGCATCGGTTTTTATTACGGATATTTTCAACCTAGAATAAGTTTTTTTTTTCAAATTCAGGAAATCATAATCCGCGCATTAGATCAGAACAAAATACTTGTTTAATGAATTCAATGATTATGAAGATTATTATCATCAATGTAATTTAATTTTTTGTTTTTTCAACGCCGTCAAAAATTGTCCAAGAAAATAAAATCCCTCTTCTTATTCTTTTTTTTTACTCTCTGATCTCAATTTTTTATTCATCTGAATCACGGGGCTGAATGGGGCAAGAAGTAATCAATTTAAAACGTAAAATATTTCTTTGGTAATTAAATTTGTTTCCCTCTTTTTCACTAACAAGTAACAAGCAAGGTGGCTGCAGCGAAATAAGTAAGAAATGTTTTTTCTTTTTCTCTTTCTCTTTCTCTTTCTATCAAAAAAGAAACAACAAAAAAATTCAAAACTAAAAGCCAAATTAAACCTACCTTTAATCATTTCTACAACCAATAAAACGGTCTGCAATTTCCTTCATTCATTTTTCGTCATTTATTCGAGCGAGAATTAAATTGCTAATGTATTCCCTCGCTCTCATATCCGGCGGGCATAATTATTTCGGAATAATTGCTGGTTGAAATACGTTTTAATTAACGTTTCTTGCGCTATTGACCAACCGCAATGATATACGTACGTGTCATTTGATACTGAAATTTATCCACGATCGACAAATTGATTTCAATATATGCTGTCAACGTGATTATTTGAAATTCTACCGATTAAATAAGAATTGTTTTCCCAACTAGGTTTAAAATCATTTAATTTCGATTCTTGGCCAGCTTTCAAGGGTCAAACTGGACAAAACAAATGTGGTAATCAACTGCGCTAAGTAAACTGATGGATTTATTGACGCGGATAGTGGCTCGCATCGTAATCAATAGATTTTTGTATCGAGCGAAGGAAGATGTAAATTATATATATATATATATTTTTTTTTAAGGGAAAACTGCCGAAATAAAATGAAACGGGTGAAATTATATCCTCATAATTTTCTGCTATACCTAATAAGGACTCAAATTGGCGCGCTAAAAGGCGAGAACAAACAATATCCCCAGTTTTTTGTAAAGACGTGTAACCACCGAGGCAGTAAAGTAGATCTTCGAGAAGCGCAGCTTATCGAGAGGAAAAATAGACTCTTGCAACATAGATACCGTCGTCATCCCCTGTCGACCCGTCAATCTGTCTATACTGGCTACGACCAAGAGCCAACTGAGGATCTTGTAAATCCTTAAACGAAGAGTAACCCTCGAAGGTGTCGGAACTCGGATCGTCCAATTCGCGATTTTCGTATAATTTATTAGCGATGTATTCGGGTTGATTATATCCACCTGCGGGAGATGTTGGAGTTTTATTTAAGTGACCCTATACCAAGGGATTGATTTATCGTAAAGTGAGAAGAGAACAACAAGGTATTTTTATTTTTAGAAAATTGTAAATTGCCGGAAAACGTGGGGATTATTGATTGTCGATTTGCCCGTAGAATCGGTTTTAGCTTATACTCCTCGGCTTCTATAAATGGGGAAATTATAACCCATTTAACTAGATTCCGTTTTGACTCACTTATAGGTATCCGGCATCCCTCACATTTTTTTTTTTCTTTTTCTTCTTCTTCTCTTCATTTTTTCTTTCCTTCAGCCACGCACACCTTTATTTGTACTTATTTTTCCTCTTACTCGACGGAATTACACTTCTATAAGTACACAATTTATTTTATCCTATCGTACCCACGCCTCCCCCCTCCCCCTACCATTAATCATTCTTGTTGTTTGCTTTGATAATTCGCAGCAGTTTAACCCCCTAGCATTATATACGTAAGTGTAATTTAATGTATGGATACTGACACACCGCGATCAACAACAACGAAATAACAGTTTTTATAATAATCAAGACCCGTAATATACTGTTTTTGATAAATTTTACATAAATCGATCGGGGATTGTAGTATAGAGTTATAATATAACTAGACCTTAATTAGAGATTGGATGTAAATGAAGAATTAGCATCGTAGAGCTATAACAGTATCCGAGAGATAAAACCGTATTCGTTACAGGAAACTGTCACTCATGTCATGACCGAACCCAATTTCAGTTTGGTGAAAATTTAACAACTTTATGATGGACGAAATTAACCGCTATCCAAGTTTCAAATTAAACGTCACTAATTACTTGCCGAATAAAAATTCTACAATTTGTTATTCATGGATTACCGATATTTAAAATTGCTATTCTCACACGCAGGGTGCTCAACGAGAGGGTAAACCTGGAAAATCTGAAATTCTGAAATTCTCAGAGAATTTGCAAACGCCTTGTTACAGTGCGCTTGTCCGATGGGGTTGATCGCGTCTCTCTTCCTCCCTCTCTCTCGTTTTCTCGAGAAAAAAGAAAGTCTAACTGTATGTAAATTCGCGAAAAGATTTTGTTAACCGAAAATATGACTTCCCTTATAAATTCATAAATTTCAAACTTTCTCCTACCCTTTATACATATATAATATATATATATATATACGTACAGTATACCGTTGATCTTGACTTTAGATTGAAAATACACGATCGACGATGCCTCTTGTCGAAGGGTTAGTTTAAGCCTTGGATTTTGCGGGGGTCAACATTTGCCCCAGATCCTTTAGGCGTTGCGTGTATCTCGCGGACGGGTAGGTGGCATTTACTGTACGCAACTTTAGGGGTGGGTGGCTAGCGCTAGGCTTGTGTGAGTAAGTAGAAAAATCAAGCACAGGGAGGAAGTGACGAGCCTCTTCTCTTCTCTTCTCGGGTCTAGAGCTTTTCAAGAACCGCTTATCTCCCTGACCGGTAAACAGGTGAAACAAGCGTGTCTCGTTTTCTCTCTTTCTCTGTCTATATGCTATGTCTCCTTCCGCACACACACACACACACACACTCCTTTTTTTTTTTATCATTCCTTTTCCTTTTTTTTTTAACTTTAGATAGCCATTGATTTTTACAAACCCCACGCCCTCCGCCACCTTTAGCTTCGCGTATACCAAGCCTCTTGAATCGCGAGCGTGTTCACTCGCTCGTATAATACGACCCCTGCTTAATCCCGTGCACAAAGAAGCCTATTTCAGCCTACGACAACCCATGTTATGAGTACATACGTATACGGTGCCGTTCTAGACCGTAAGAAAAATATACCTATACACATGTATACATATACCCGTTCAGAAAAATCGTTAAAAAAACTCTTTTTCCCTAGACGCATACCTGGACGAATGGATGCAGCTCTTAGTATCTGCATCAAACGAGAAGAGGAATCATTTTTACGATTTTTCTTTTATACTCTTTTTCTTCAGTCTATATGCTCGAAATGTTCGCTTCAAAGTTAAGAATCCATACACGTATATCTATGTGGACAAATTCATTTTTCCAATTCTCTCTGTTGTGACGTATTATCGATATCGATAAACTTACTTTTTGTTTTCTCTATTCAATCGATGTCAAATTTCAAAGATTATTATATATTTCACATATAGGTATATGCTTTGTTAGAATATGCGTTCTAAATATTTATAGAGAATTTGTAGACAGATTTTCTTTATGGTTGTTTAATTATATGCCATACAACGAACCGTGTATATCAAGGCAGAGAGCAATTAATGGATCATTAACGCACAGGGCACGAATGCACCAGTTTCAGTCATGCGATCTGCCATGTAGCCAATGGATATTAGTTTGAACTGGAGTTCGAAAAGGTTTGAATATTATCGACATCTGAGTTATAGATTGGGCGATTTATCAAAGCGTGGTCAAATATTGTCGAATGAATCGAGGTGAAATTATGTTTTCATCCCTTTGACGAATAATAAATGAAATGGCATATAAAGGGGAATAGATTAACAAGAGTTTAACGAAGTAATTGCGATTCTGAAGGATTAACGCAGTAATTACTAATGAATTATGCAACGGATCAACATTTTAAAGAGACATGAAAATAATTGATAATAAAAGAGGGAAATACGAAGTTCCAAACTGTGAAGATTCCAAATTGGAATATTACCGAATCATCGTTTTTAGAAAAGAGTATTTTACCGAAGGTCTACATAGGCGATTTAAAAAACTTTGAAACAGAGAAAACCGGAGGTTCAAAATTCCGGAAGCTAAAAATCCGAAGATCCAAACCTCCGGAACTTGAAATTCACGCATGTATTCATACAGCGTTTAATAATTCGGGATGTATTGATCGTATCGAAACCGATAAGTGGTCAAATTAATTATCTTGAGATGTATTTTTCGGAAAAAAAAGAAAAAAATCTTCCACAGTCCAATTATTTACGATATCAGAGTTATCGATTGAATTAAATAAAATGGGTTTTCGTAAAGAGGCTCTCGATCATTATGGACTATCTTCTGTCTTCACATTCTGAGAAGAGTACCGAAATTTTTGGATTATTGTGCTGGATTTTCGGAGCTTTAATATCCTGAACTTCAAGGTTTCCGACATATTTGCGATTTTTTCTCATTGGATTTACCTATTGAATGATGATATTTGTACCTGATTTTGTTTCAACGAATTTTAATTTCTAATTTTTTTCTGTTTTTTATTTTTCCAGGTGATACACCATTGTCTCGCTCTGCACGCAGGTACGTAACTACCTACCTGGCTACCTACCTACCTACCTACCTACTGGAATTATTTATTGTTAGTCAACTCTACTACACTACTGCTGTATTATTCGTTTAGGTAACTTTTTGCTGTTAATGCCATGCACCTATACCTACCTACCACTACTCTGCCCTGGCACTATAACTTTTCACGTAACTTAACCTGAATGTTTTGTTCGTAAAAGTTGACTACCGCAAAATATAGAGCTTCACGTTTCTACCCGAAACGTACTAATTATAAACGCGGTTTCTACCTGCGTACAACCTACACCCACCCACCTACCTACCCACCTACCTACCTACCTAACTAAAAGTCTAGACTCCGAATCCGATTCTACCTTTGCGTGTGTCATTATTTTATACCAACCTTGTCACGAAGACCTAACTAGAAAATTTTAGGGGGTTCATAACCGCATGATAAGAAACGAGGAAGAAAATTAGGAGAATATATCTTTAGCTGCACCCATTCGATTGTAGAAATCAACTTCAATGATACTCACCGTTTTTTTTCTCGATCTTCATCGGCTCCCAAAATCGCGGAACTCTTCACAAAAGCAAAAAGAAAGACAGAAATCTAATCCTCGAACTTTTGTCAGTGGAATGAAAAGCGCCAAGATGTTTGCTGTTCAAGAATTTTCACTCCTTTCCATAAATTTCGAGAAAAGACAGCTTCCTAGTCCGAAATTTCCCTTTCCTATTTTACCCTACCTGACTTACCACATAGCATAGCTAAAAGCTAATCGCACAGGCGATGACTCGGCTTTGATTCGAGCCTCTTGATCAGCCTTGATGATATCTGTAGAACGTACGTTTTAGTTAATTTGCGAATGATCTTTAACAGGCGTTATCATCAATGCGAAGGCTGAATCCATTCTAACTATATTTGATATTCAATAATAGTGCATAGTAGTTGCGATATGAATTTGTGGAAATAATGTTATCAAGGAAATTATCAAGCATATGATACCTATCGTTTCATTCTCATTTCGATATTACTGTGTAATATATTATGGGGAAAAAAGATTTGATTAAATAATTTATTTTAACGCGCCTAAAATGCTTTGAGATTAATTAATTGGTGGTAGAATATATAACAAGTGTAATTAATTTCGGTATGCGAGTATAACGTTATTACACAAATTTTACCGTAATTTCATATTCTGGGTGTCGGCTTTAAACATCTTGAGGTCAATCTCTGGGTGGTGGTCGCTAAGGAGAATAAGAAGAAGAAAAAGAAGAGAAAGAATAAGAAAAAGCTCCTTCGAGAAAGTTAATTAACATTTGATTGGACATCGGATGATTATTAACTACTGAAGCGAATTTTATTAACAAGTAGATCTTAAATGTAACTGTATTCACCAACCCCCTGTGGGTTTTAACGATGTGATAATAAACCCTAGGGGTGGTGGGTATACGAGGTTTGTCACGGGGTGTATGTATGTACGAGAATTCGTCATCGACAATAATTGTTACATCAATTATCCTAATGGTCTAATAATTATCAAGTCTCTTGTTTCACATGTGAATATTAATGTTTAAAGTATGAAAGAATTATAACTTAATTACAACATCACGCGTTATTTAATTCATACAATTTAACGAGTATCATATTTTCCCTTACACATATATGTATTATATAATACCTCGAGAAGTGGAATTGAAGTTGAACAGTTTAACATTTTTCTCTCTCTTATTCTCGACACGGTTATCCGTCCTCTAATGGGATACGAGGATAATTAAGGGGGTAAAAAAATGTTAATAATAATACGAAACTACAAATATACACGAAACATCCCTTCCTCGTTCGTTTATAAAGAATATAACAACACCCCATGTCACAATTCACGCGCTTAGCCGGTGTTTATGTGTGTATACCTCGGCTGAGAAATCACAGGACGTAGTCGCGCCCAAACTTCACCCCAATATACATAAATAAATTCTCTTTGTATATACGTATATAGATATATATATACATAAATATATGTACAACGAGATATTTACGTGTAGTAGCTTTTCCAAGATGGCTTCGTCATTTTGTCAGCCGAAGGGTGTAAGGCGAGGACAAGAAAATGGGGTTGGGGTTGGGGTTTGGACGACGGGGGCGATTCGATGACAAGGGTGAATCCGTTGGCGAAGAAACCGTCTACGTCGTCATAGCCTACCTTAGCGTAGCTACGGCTATAGTAAACCGTAATAGGAATGCCAAGCGAGTATAAGATATAACGTTGGAACATTTCAAGAAATAATTAAAGTCACGTAGATCTTAGCTTTGTGCTATAACAGCCCCAAGAATTAATACCTACCCCATTCTTCGAATTAGTCTCTTCTAAAGTCGGGAACGGTACTGAAACTTAAAAGTCGTCGAATACTTGGAGCCGCTTTTCGACGCTGGGAAATACCCTTTACTTTATTTTTTTTTCTATCTTTCTTTCTTTTTTTATTCAGGGTACTTTTGTGCAATTTATTCATTTCATAATCGATATATTAACTTGATAGATAATATTATTAATTTCCGGTTACGTGATCAACGAATAATCATCCTTTTCTTTTTCTCTATATTAAAAGTACTACTCCTCGATTTATGACGAACAAGAATTACAATTTATTTCCCTCGTCATAATCCTCCCTTGAAAATAAAAGGGCGATGCGATGCGATGCGAAGTTAAAACTCGTCTCGCAACTCTCGAATTATAACAAAAAGTTTTCCTTTTCATTTTATTCTCCTTTATTTTTTTTTATTTTTTCTTTCGAGTCGTTTCTTCTCTACTTTAAACATATTATACCCTTGTCTGGGAAAGCTTTAACCGCTTATTACCCTTCGCTAAAAGTATTTTTAATTATTCCCATACATGTTGCTGTAATTAGATATTATAGCCTTACCATATCCTCTAGAATCCTTCGAATATCATACTACGATAAATTCTAAGAAGATCAGTTTAATCTCGAACGACTCGGACTCAGGAGGCCATCATCCATATAATAGAAAACGATTTCGGATGAAAATAGAAAACATAGATGCCAATCGGCGCTAAGCTCTGCAAGCAATCAACCGCGGTTCATGCTGGGTAAACGTACCGCGAATTGCATCACGATGAAATGGTTTCGTTCGAAACTGCAGTAGACTTTCGCACCCCTATTCCTATGGATTTATTCAATTTTTGTTTTTTTGTTTTTTTAATATTTATTAATTAGTACAGCTACCTATACCTATCTTTTCATCTCATCGTGTATTTGATGTATATACCGTTGCGAGAGAGAAGCGGTGTAATCGAGCGGAAATCCCCATGTTTATTCTGGTCATTTTAGATTTTTTTTTTTATTTGTATTTTTTTCTATCGTATATGTAACGTTGATTCAAAGACCGTGTTAATTGGAGCTAATTGTCAAGCTTTTACTGATTTTGAAATCCCTCGGTGTATGGAATCAGGGAGGAAGAAATAATCAAACGACCAACCAAGCGAGTAGATGAAATCTACTGTCTCAAGTTCTGTCTCAACCCTTTCGCGGATTTATATGCGAATCAAAAAAATAGAAATTAAAGTAAAATGGGACTGCAATTTCACGATGATGTCAATTAGGGGTTCATTAATATTCAAATATTAACGGATCGACTGATTTAGGAGGCGTTCAAAAATTGACATCATCAAGGAAAAGGGTTGTTCGCAGATCTGTGCCCTACGGTGGTGATAGTCGATGATGTATTTCCACGTGTTTTTTTTAAATCGTTTGGATTTCTGGGATGTCTCGGATCTTCAGGATCGCATTTTCCATGTAGATATCGGTGTTTGCGATACCGTCAAACATTGATCCTTGCCTTATTTGTCAACATCGAGTTTATACAATACCTATAACGTATATACCAATAACAACCCCAACGATGGGGGATGGCAATGTAAGGCTTTAGAATGGCCGGCGGGGTATCAGTGGTAAATATATTTCTAAACTTGGTGAATATCCTGCTCGCAGGATTCTCGTCGATGGTAAATATTGACGCCTGACAGCTTCCGCGAAGTTTGCAGACTGCTGCTTCTGCTTCTGCTTCTGCTCATGCTTATGCTTATTCCTTACTCCTTGTACTTCTCCCTTCGCTTCTGATTTTGGTTTTGGTTTTGGTTCTGATTTTTCTTCACTCATCGCTCGCTTCTAAAAATTCTGGTATTTTTTTTTTTTTTTTCTACTACGGACGGATAATCCGTAAACGGGTAAAAATCTCTCAAGTTCTTCTTCAGTAGAGATTTCTTTAAGAAACGAGTATTTTTCATGAAAAGATCTCTACTGCTTACCTACCAGCTTACTAATACCAACATCGACTACGAATCGCAGTTTTACCAGGGACTTACGAGTTTGAAATTAAAACGGTCGAGAAAACTCGTTAGCTACGAAGCGGCGCGGCGCGGTGGCCGTCCTGTTTCCAATTGACTATGGAAATTATTCTACTATTATATTAGATTACCTACCCAGTAAAAGTGAAGAAAATAAGAAAACAGCGAAAAAATAAACACAGAATATACAAGATTAAGGGAATAAACTGGGGTGGGTAAATTAAAACCCGGAAAACGGTATACAACCGAGGAGTAGAAGAAAAAAGAAAAAAAGAAAAGAAAAAAAAAACAGAAGAAAATGTATAGCGTGCCAAGCTGACGATTGAATTTATTTATACACCTCGAAAATCAGTTTTTCTCTTAGGTATTTCCTTTTTTTTTCTTCTTTCTCAAATCAGTAAAGAAATATTCTAATAATTCAGTTATTTTATAGCTAATTGCGATAGTATTTTCCAAATTAGTATCAGAAGTATTTCAGATGGATTGATTCCCTCGATAAAAAACCGAGTCTTAAAATCCTGGAAATTATTGATTTGGAAAAAATAATTTCCAATATTTACCCCCTGAGGCCACTTGTCGATTAATATTTTGTTTTAGTTCTGGTAGGAATACAATTTCAAATATTATAATAGCAGAAAAATATTTATTTTATATTATATTCTAATACCGATAAGAAACTGTCAATATTACATGGTAATCACTTGTCTCGTATTTGTTCAGAACTAACGAGATTTTGACGACCTAATCGGCTTATCCAGTCGATATTATACAAGAGTAAGAAGTATATGTACTACGCCACGTTAGAAAAATAAATCGAACATATATACAGAGATTTGAGGATACTTACTTTCAGGCACTTGAACAAATTGGTTTTCCCTCGAGAGTTTAACAGTATGGAAAATTCCTAATTTTTATCGCGCTCATGGTAGATATGGGTACTTAATTCTATTAAAGAATTCACATCGTCTGTCTTTTTATAACAAAAAAAAAACAATTAAGAGACGTGAAATTACAATTTGAACATCGGAATTTTCCGACGGTAATACCCTCTTTGAATTGCAAATAATAAGAAGAACAAAACGTGGGTTACATGCATTATTACTAATTTGTTTAGCTCCTACGTCTCATTTTACTCACCAATTATATTTGTACAAAGTTCTCCGGGTCCGAGTCTCTCTTCTTCGTTTGCTTTCCTTTACGAGATGATTTATTAATCAACAGTAGCAAAAGCAGCCCTTTCGTATAGCTAGATTATATTAATGTCATAAATTTTCATCATATTTAGAAGAAAATAAGAAAAATTTCACGGTGTTATTATAATTAAGGTTTTTCACTATTACGAGTTTTCTCGTTATTTGAATTATCGTTTATATCTTTGATTCCATCTACAAATTAGATATTAGCTTCTCAAAATATTTGACTGTTATCGTAATTTTCTTCCATCGATATTTAGGGTCTTGATTGTTTTCCGCGTATAGATAAACGTACCACAGACCTGGCGTAATATTTGAGAATTCTAGTCAGACATGATAGTGGGAATTTCGTTGAATTTTGGTTAGAGAGGTCGGAAATCAACTCGAAATTGATTTTAGCGGACACCTTCGGCGACAGTTTGGTATGTGCTTAATTAACTCGGTATTTCGACCTAGTGGAATGAAGTCTGACGTTGATTTGGGGGATTAATAAACTACCACGTCGACGTAACTCGCGACGTACTCGACTTTGAGTGACTATAATTATTATGAGGGGACTTTCTCCGTTTCCCCATTTTCCCATTTCTCCATTTCTCCATTTGATTTATCAGTTTCTATATTTCTCTTTATTTTCCTTAAGAGCGAAAAAAAAAAAAAAAAAAACGCGGAGCCCGTAAGGCATAACATAAAACCGCAGTAAGGAAACTGCGGAGGTTTCTGAAAGGCACATTATACGCTGCAGGATAGGTGTGTGTATATATATATATATATATAAATATAGGGTACATATATACCAGAGTGCGCAACCATCGTTAATAATCCATCCATCGAAGATCACGATGCGAACATATTTCACGTTGTGCAATACGCCGCGGGATGGAAGAAAATACGACGTAATAAAAATCGATGAAAATGTATATAGATACAGTAGTCCGTACGGTTATGTACTCTTCGGTTATATATATATATATATACCAACGAAGAACAGGAAATTGAAATACAGAAGTTTATATTTGTTCTGAAAAGCGCACATATTCCATGAAGATAAAATAATAATAAATACACGAAGTGCTGGTTTATAATTTTTAATTTTTTTAATTTTATTTTTATTTTTCGTATTATTTATCGTATAGCTTTTTCGACGAATGAAATAAAATAACGAACCTTTTATTTTTTACCTCTTTGCGGTTTTAGCACGGGGTTGGTTAAAACAGTAAACCTTTTGCCCCGCGATTCTTTCCGCCGCGAGAAAAATAACTTTTGACATTTTTCGGAAAACAATTTTAGCAGCGTCACAGAGAACGACTCGTAACGCGAGACAAAATTTTTATCAAACCCACGGGAAAAGTGGCGAGAGGTAGTTTACCACCAAATTCAATGTGTATATCCTACACGAAGGATGTATTCAATTGGTTGTCGGACATTTCAGCTGGACAACCCCCGAACCCCTAGACCGAAGGATTTCTTTAGGTACATCGTCATTTATAAGAGTTCCTGCTCCATGGTCAAGGGGCATAAATAAAGTAGAAACAACAACCCCTCGGTTTTGATCATATTCCATTTCTACTATACAACGCGAGCTTTCACGACATTCATTTGTCCGACTTTACGAAGACGTATGTATTTGTTGTCGCATAAGGGTTGGGGCTAGCCATATAGACCTTCCGGAGTGGACTCGACGAAGGAAGAATTCTCGAACGTAAAAGTCCCGCGGTTCTGATAAAAGCGAGTTGAACAAACAGCCTGGATAAAAGAAAATTAGGAAAAGTACTTGTTGTATAATTTTCCATAATTTTAATAAATTCGGTATGATTTTTCCTAGGATATTTTCTTTTTGACTCGATAGTCTATATCTTGCTTATATAATAACAGAATTTCGTTTAACCATAAACCCCGTAAAGCGAATAGTTGCCTCAAAGTCACGTAGCAATTCGAAGAAAATAAGAAAAAAGAAAGTAAAAAGAAAATAAAAAAGGGAAGAATTGCTACAAATAAGCGGCGATTTTCTCTTACTACCTGGACAGAAATCAATCGTTCAGAATATATCGTTTTAGTCCATTTTTCGGGCTACTTTATCATCAATCAGGATAAAACCTTCTCATACAGTAGAGAAGCCCGTTTCATTGATAATAAGGAGAACTAAGTAGGTGTTTCATTATGTAAATTGTACCGAAAAATACGAAACGTTTATTTCTACTTCCGGCTACTCTTCATTTTTTTATATTTTCTCTTCTTTCCCTTTTTTTTCTTTTTTTTTATTCTTGAGGGTGAACCTTGGTTTAAAGTTCGGGACGTAATGGGTAGGACCCGACCTGTATAAGGGTAGTAGTGAAACCGCGAGTACTTTGACCGTAAAAACAAAATAAAATTTAAAGTTAGGAAGGCCCTCGAGGAGTAAGTAAGTAGGCAAGTTAGGTATATGTATCTAGACTCTGAACTGTAGGTATACTTGATGGTAAGTTCGATAAAACACGCGAGGTTAATAATAAATAAATAAAATATATGTATATATATATATATATATATTTAGCGAAATGAAAACGGAGGTTCTACCGCAAACTGATACCGCCACGGTATAATAACGTGCAGAATTTAAAATGAAATTATTCAATACTTTGGCCTTTCGCCAAATGAGGAGGACATACGTCTACCCTGAACCCCTGAACCCCCGAACCCTCGAACCCCCAAACCTTCCACCCTCGTGTCGCGTCGTTCAGCTTCACGGATAAAAGATAAATATATATATATAGAAAGCAGGCATAAGGTATATAGCGTAACAAATTTCATGCACAACATTTTCCGCCTCACAGAACCCACTGCAAACCACTAGGTGCAAAACAACAACTCTCTTTATTTACTGCAAATTAAGTTTCGAGTCAAGCTGGATTTTGCGATACTAGCTGATTTTATACCAGCTTATCTAATTCCAAAACTCTCATTGTCAATTTTTGATTTTCATTTTTCTTTCAAATTTTTGTTCAATTTCATTCATACGCGACTTCGCATAATTCGAGATTAAAAAACCGTGCGGGTTTATAAATAGATTTGAAAAAAGCTGGATTTTATTCTCTTCAATGTATTTTTTTTTTCTTTTTTTTTTCTATTCTCGAACGGTTTTTGTCTCCCTTTTTATTCCCACTTCAATTTTCTTTTTTTCCACTTTTTTCTTTCGCCCGAGTTATTAATTTCGTTGGCGTGATGACCGAGGCTGAAATCTCTCTTCCAGCCGGTTTATCATAAATTGCTTAATGTAAACCCTCGAGAGCTTTATCCTAGACGTTTATATCTCGCAGGCGTTACTCTCGCGAGCTGTTGTTATTCAAACGAACGTCTAATAATCGTGAGGTAAAATCACAGTTAATTCTGAAAATAAAAATCTTTTACAAAAAAAAAAAAAACGGGACAATACGAGAAAAGAAAAAAAGTTAAAAAAAGAATAAAATTTCGTTATTGTTCGTAATAAAAAAAGAAAAAAAATGATAAAAAAAAATTGGCTTAAACTACCTTTGCTAAAGCTATAATTTATTCCATCGCTTGAATGTAGGAAGTACCGTAGTTACATATTATATAACGCATCGTACGCAAATTAATTTCGCACTTTGATACTGAGCGAAAATAATTTAATAGCTACGTGCTATAGCCGGATGGTATAACATCCTCCAGCTTGGTTAGTTTCGTTCGAAAACAGAGCCGATTGGTTTCTCAGGGCTTTCGCGGCTGGTGCATCTTCGCGGATATGCGGTTTTCACCGAGCTCATCGACCTCGTTGAATTCTTGGCTCGCATTACTCTTACTCGAGTTTTGGCTTGAGCCAAAGTTCTCCACGGTTTACTTAGCCGGTTGAATATCCGATTCATATCTCATATAACGGCATTACTTCAGACGAGGAATAACTCAGATATTAAGGGGTTGAATTTCCGTACCTAAATAATGTCAGAGAGAGAAGATAATTCGAGCCGAATGTTTAACTGGACAATAAATTCGCATAAACACTTCGAAAACTCGTGGCTTTATATTTTTATTTTTCATTTTTGTTGACTAACTCGTTCGTTTCAACTCCAGAAATATTTCTGTAAATTTTTTCCTCTCTTTTCTTTTTTTCGTTTTTCTTTTTCATATTCTTCTTTTGCACGTGTTTAATTCTATGAAAAAAAAAAAGTTGCTGTGTGCCTCGGTACGTTAATAACATAATACAACGTACACACAAATTTTTTCTTTTTTCCCAGAGTATACCGCAAAAAAAAAAAAACAAAAAAAAAAAAGGAAGAAAAAGGGAACCGCTAACCCCCGAAGCGTTGTTCACGAAAAACTTTTCACCTGAGAGAATTTGCGGTTCTTCTTCATCTCTAGCTCTATATATCTATCTAATGGTGTACCCGAATATATGTATGTAGAAAACTGAACTATGCCATATGCCTTCCAGCCTTTGGTACTGCGGATAAATCCCGTCCATTGCAACCACGACTTGTGCAACCCTTGGCATCCGCTTTATTCGCTTTTTTTCGGTAAGGGGAGATAAATCTTTATTGCTACCTGAGCCATTCTTATTCTCGTCACCCTTATATGTTATACCTATATATCTATGTACGCGTCTATAACTCGCCCCGTTTTCCTCTGGGAAAGAAGAATTTGATCGAGACAAGCCACGCTTTGCTCTTCAAACTTTCTTTAGCCAGTTTGACACCGATGAGTCAGCTTTTTTTCTTTCAGTCTATATATGTATACGGAATCACATACACCTCGTTGATGTAATAGAATTTTCTGAAATGAAATTGAAAATTACACCCTTGGCAGGGTGAAATTTCAGATAATAAGAAAAAAAAAAAACAAGATCCGGTAACGCGTGTATGAAATTATTATTAGACGCTTTAACTGGCATATATGGGGTGAAGAGGGTGAGTTAAATTACACACACAGAGTGTAAACATGGGTTTAATTTATATACTCAATTTTCATAAAAACCCTGTCTATATATATATATATATGGTTGCGATAATATAACGCGGTAATTTTTCTCGGTCTAAGAATTGTGGCAGCGAAATTCAGAAATTTTCTTTTCTTTTTTTTTTTTCAATATCACCACCGACCGCTACCACTTCGACCCTTCAGGTCTTTGTGGATTATACACTCTCGACAGTACTTGGCTAAAAGGTTTAAACTATTCATAAGGAAATCCTTTTAATCAGACACGAGCCAGGTGCCAGAGGCGTCGTTCTGTCGTCATAGCTTTGAAACCCACCCCTAGCATACAACCACAAAGGTATAATCGTTATATAATCTCTCTGGCACGTGTTAATAATTATTTTAATCTCGCACCACTGCGGGACTTGATGAAGCAGATTTACCATTCATTCAAGACGGACGTGTCACGCATTTAATATATCGAACATGAATCGATCAACTCGCACGATCCAGTCATTACGATCAAGTCACGTACCCACAATGATATAAAACCTATACCTATAATAAAAATATCGTCATAGGCAGAGATTTTTCCTTAAATATCATCCCTTATTTCCAAACAGGGTATATGGGTGGAAGAAAAGGAGAAAATTTATGAAATTGCTTAGGAATAAATATATAGGTGAACATTTTTTGATCCCCTTAGGCGTTGCGTTTCGTTTCGTTTTGGATTCCCTGAACTCGTTTTATTTCGAATTTCATTAGGTCAGGGCGGTTTGGAATTGAGAAAAGTTTGACCGTAGTCAAACCTCTGATCCTCAAATATTGGAAAATCAGTTGCGGTGTGAGTTGGTTAGAAATTTTCAATTGACCGATCTTTCTAATGTAAAACTTTCCTTTTACTCTTTTCCTCGATATTTTTTTTATCGGTTTGCTGTTTTTTTTTTTTTTCGTTTTTTTTTTATTTCCTTGAGAGGTGAAAAACTTCCGATATAGGGGTGACGGATAAAGACAGACTAATATAAGACGGATAGAAATGCTGGATGAATACGTCGTCGTCTTTTTACGTTAGTCTAGAATCTGGAACCTTTCATACTTTACGAAACTCAGAAGTTTCCTTAACGAGCCCTATATTCACGCACATGTCGGATTATTGACTGACTCAATCGACTTTGGAAGAAAGTTTTTTTTTTCAAGGGTTTGGCCTCTGGCAAACCAAGCAAACAGACTCTCAACCAGCCTAACTTTGTCCTCGGGCAACAGATGGGAGGATGTGACCAGCCAAATGGATAACCCTGTTGACTCAAAAACTCAAATTGCCCAACCACGGTGGCTCCTTCGAACTTTCAAAGAAAACAACACCTCCGATCAGCTGCTGTCACGCTCAGCCACTTTCCACCCGACGACATAATCCGCCCAAATTCAATTCCCTACTTATCCTTTCTTTTTTATTCCCTTTACCCTGACGCATAGGGTATATCGCAGCTGCTTGTTTCTCGAAACCAATCTTATCTTATTTTGTGAAAAAAATAATCATTTCAACCACGCAGCAAAGCACATAGCTTCGTTAATTTATTAAAACGAAAAACAAAAAAAAAAAAAACTGAAACGGAAACGACATTTGAGGTTTTCTTATCAGTCTAGTCGCAAGATGTATAGATAATGGAGTGTTTCACGATAACTGTCGGGATTAATTATCACGCACATGAATCCGAGATATAAACTAAAAATTCTCTGTTCCGGTAATGAAATTAGATCGTAAGGCTGATCAAACTTTGTCAAACTAATATACAAAAGTGACACTGGTTTCGATGCCAGATTAAAATCCTTTTGCCATTTGCGTTCTTTCTTCCTTTATTTATTCTCATTTTTTTTCTTCTTCATGTACAATACCTCTAATCGATACCTTCGATACATTTTTTAGGGGATGGTAGACAGAATTTCTAGACAAGGTGACAATTTTATAATAATTTATTTATCGAAATTAATCAAAAAATGAAATGAAAATAATAGTGGAAAAAGTTGTATCACAAGTATATAGATTTTCTTTCTTTGTGGGATTTTGGAAACGACCCTCGGTATAATTGACCGGTTCGCAAGTATTGATTGTTCGGGTCAGACCATTCGGTACAATATACAATAGCGGATATTGAAAACGACCCAGGTGCGTATTGGAATTTGTTCGAGAGTGAGGGAATTCGTCTTGGTTCGAGAAATTCGAAAAGGTCTCTGAACGACCTCGTCCGTTTCGCTCCTTGTTTCTTGTTTCTAATTTCTAGTTTCTTCTTTCGCTTCTCTCGTTTCTCGTTTTTCGTTTCTCGTTTCTCGGTTCTCGTTTCCTGTTCTTCGGCAGACAGGCGGATCGACAAAGAGCGTTTAGCACGCAACCGCGTGACGTAGCTTGGCGTCAGCAGGGTGGAAACGATGCGTGTTCTTCGTCGTCGTCGTCGTCGTAGTTTCGTTTCGTTTCGTTTCGTTTCATTTTAGTCAACTGAGTCGATGCGACCTTGACTTTTCATCCCTTACGTAATTTTCACATTTTTTCTTTTCTTTTCTTTTACTTCGACGTTTTTCATCCCTTTATATTGTCTTTCGGCACCCCTTTTAATAATCGTCATTATATACCTGCATCCAAAAGAAAGAAAGACAAAAAGGAAAGAAAGAATGAAAGAAAGAAAGAAGGAAGGAAGTAAGGAAAGAAATATCGAGAATGAAAATTTAATTGTAGTGAAATTTCAATAATTTAATGACATCCTCTTTATTCCAAGTTATTTTAACGCCACTTTTGAATGTATAATGGAATACTCTCAGGCTTGGTAAGTCTTGGCAAACCAAGCCAAGCCAAGCCAAGCCAAGTCGAGTCAAACCAAACGATATCTTAGGAACTACACGAAGCAACAGCTTCCTTCCCTTCCCCAAAGCATCGTGGTCGTTCTGGAATTAATAAAAACCTCCCCGCTACTCGACCGCGCAAGGAAAACCACGAGAGGCAAGGACTTTGGTCGGCAAAGGGCGCACTCTCTTCAGTCCTCTCACCTTAGCCTCCGGCATCGCCGCCCACCCTTACTGTTACACTCTAGAACTGGAATTGCAAATAAACCGCGTACGCCGTAAATTCTTTTACGAACGCCCTTACCGCCCGCACAAACCGCCCAGGAAGTTAACGACTAAAGAGTAGAACTTTTTCGAAACGAATGAAGAAAGAGGAGAGACGAGGAGTGAACGAAAGAGAGATAAATCGAAGTTGAAAAAGAAGAAGAAAATTAAAGATTCGATTTTCTCAACGCGTATGTAGGCATAGTAAAGTCATTTTTCGTAGGGAAAATTAGAGTGACCTCAGCGCCTTGAGGAATTTGAAATTTTCTTTTTACCCCGTGCTTAGGAACTCGGTCAGAACGTTGTCGCCGAGGAATGCATGCTACTCTACTCTTAGGGCGAGGGAATTCCAGAACGTTGTGAAAACAAGAGAAGATTGAACAATTCTGATCACGAGGTCAATTTTAACCAAGAGAACGACGACATTACTCTAGTCTTTCATTACATATATTAGTCCTTGGAATTTCTCTGAGATTTATTATCACTATTTAACATCATTTTCCTTTTTTTTCTAATTATATAAATCACGTCGATAGTTTCCTCAAATCATGAGTAATTCATGAATCGATCATGCCGTGAAATTTATTTATTTATTTATTTATGAATAGGGTTTAGCGGGGTAGATTTTTTCGCATAATTATTCTATGGGGTATATATATATTAAATATATATATATATATATATATGTATATACATAGATCTACGTATATATTTATACCAAGTAAACCTACGCTCAACGTTCTGCTCCTATTCGGTTCTATCAATTTGAATAAATAACTGCTTCACGAAAAGCCCCTTGGGAGAGTGAAATGGCAAAGAGAAAAAGCACGAGGTAGAGAAAGAGATAAAGATAGAGGAATATAGGTTGTAGGAGAATAAAATAATGGCGAGCGATCTACGTTCTACCCCCAGCGAAATAAACGTCGTCTATATTTTTCAATATTCAAATATATACCATAGTTTCATCCCTTACACTTGTTACAGGGTCGAGTAGAACTTATTGCTATGGAATTTTCGATGTATACGGAAAAACATTTTTAGAAACTTAACTTATTACATTTATTTGCCAAAATCTGTTGTTTTTTTTTACTTGATCGACAACTCCAAAGCTTCTAATTTAAATTTGAAAAACAACTCTACCTATTTTTGCGTTTTAACAAAACTCAGATTATTTTATTTTAAAATCTACTATACTGAACACAGAGCCAAGGGCACTTATCTTAAATCGCAACACCGCACGCGCGGGGGCCAAGCAAATCGAAACTTTTAAGTAGACAACTTTTAATTCGGGTCGAGAGAGAAAGAGAAGCTACTTGACCTATTCACGTTGCAGCCTTATCAGGGAATAAATAGCTACTCGGTTGAAAATTCCCTTGTGTATGTAAAATAAAACTCGGTGTAGTAAGTAACGAATTGAGTTTATGAATTTTCATTATTTAATATACTAGAATATCAGCGCGCTTCGCGCGCTCTTTGAATTACTTATTATAATGATGGCTATAGCAAATATATATGGAATATAGTGTCTTTCTTTATTTCCAGAGCTATAGTAAACTTGCTTGACACTTGTAGCTCTTGTTATTTTTCAATCTGCCAAGTGTAAGAAATCTTTATTCGTTACTTTTATTTCAAGGCTTCATCTGCATTTGTAATAATTTCAGGTATTTTTATTTTCAATAATTTTCAGTACTATCTGTACTTGTATACACTTTCTCATCTAAAGTGTTGTTTAAATTATTAAAATTATTTTAATCGCCGTGTCGAAACTCGGAAAACCGCGCGAGACAAACGAAACGGATGTCGCCTGCGGACTGCTTCAAGTCGCGCGACAGGATAAAATCTTACGAACAAAAGTCTTACGCACGAAATCAGCAAAAGCAATCGAAAAACTCGAAAAGTATCGAAAAACGATATTTTTACATCTCTTTTTTATTATAGGAAATGCGAAATTACTTCATTTCAATCCTCTCCTCCTTTAACTCCTACGCTTTCGTTTATTCATACTATTCTTATCGCTAAAAGCAATAACGATTTTAAGCTTTAGCGGATCTAGACTATCGGTGACATATAATTGTTCCGAGTAAAACGTGCCTTGAGTTTGTCACTAAAGGCCTCTGAAATTAAGACAAAGATGAATAGAGACAGAAAGGAGAAAAGACAAGGAAGACAAGCCGAAGAGGCGCCTCTAAGATGAGATATTAGCATCTCACGTTTATGCCGTCTTAAGGAACGGACGCGCTTCACGCCATCTCTAATAGATTCAAATAAAATTATCCTTCTAGAATACCAAATGAGTACTAGGTACTACCTAGCTCTTCCACCTACACATATACACATCCATACTCTCCGATCCTCGCGATACTCACGGCTACATAAATACTACATCATTTTTACTCATTTTTCTTTTTTACCCATTTTTCTTTTTTACTCATTATATTACGCGACAATGGTGATATTATCTAATCGTATTAGTGGGATGAAAATTTTCCTGGCAAACGTTATTACAGAAGAGGCATTGAATATTCGATGGCGAATTAGAAAATGTTCAAAATTGCAGTTGAACCAGTGCAAATTTCAACGTGGTAATATCGGGCGTTTTAGTTATCGCGGTTTACCCCAAGTAACATTAAGTTTTCTTTAGTTTGGGCTAGTTTTGGTCGGAGTTAAATTTCCTACCTAGGTGGTATACCTAGTATACTATAGGTAGTAGGAGAAATTCTAAAGACCATAAGGTTGGTTTGGTCCGGCTGCTGCTTGGTGACAATGAAACACTGCAGTGCTGCACTAGCGTGTATTATATTATGAAACCGAACGTAACTATTACCTGCTAGGTGTAAATTCGACTAGGTAATAATTTCTGTAAGGAAAAATTGTACAATTTTTTGATTTTTACTATACTAAAAGTTTTACGGGAAATAAACCGATGGAATCATAACTGGTGAGTGAAAATGTAAATGAAAAAGTTTGTAGAACTTTAAGTTTGAAAAAAAAAAACAAAAAAAGGGAATGAACTAGTAGAGAAACTAGGGTGATTTTTGTTCTAAAATTATGAAAGAATGAAAGAGAAGAATTTGATCAACCCTCTGTAAGCGCATTTGCGTCGTGCAGATTGTTGGAACGTTTTATTAAACGGAAACCGCGGTTTTTATACCCCTGATAAAAACACTTATTCAAATTTTTAGGACCCGTTTCGAAGCAGTTTAAACTTGTAAAAAGGCAACTGAGAGGAGACTATTGCGACGGCGAAGGCGACGGCGACGGCGACGGCGACGTGACCGAGTGTGAAACACGTGTGTGTAGTATATGTACATAGTAACGGATAGATGGTTGAACCAACACGGGGAATACCCCCGGGGAAAACCAAACGAGTGATATACAGCCCTGCACGTTGTGTTATATGTACCTTTGTGCGTATAAACCAACGAACGAACGAACTAACTAACCAACCAACCAACCAACCAACCAACCGACCTGCAGCAGGCAGGGTGGTCGTCGTACTGTTTCCACATTTTATTTATTTATTTTATTTTATTTTTTTCAAAATCGTGAGAAAGTGGCCACTGCCAGTTTTTGCCAAGGCGGTAATGCGGATACTAGTTTTATCATGATAACTTTCATATATATAAATATATATATATTTATATGGATGAACGTATCTAGGTACGTCATGTAACGTCCCGCACACGATCCCCTGCAGGCTACCAGTTATTCGATATTCTAATTCCTGCCGCTCTATTTCATTTCCCTTGAGGGGTAAACCGTGTGACGTTTCTGCGTAGCTACTCCTCGCGTGCCGTAACAGATTACGTATACCTACCTACGGATAGTTTTTACCATTTTTTTGTTTTTTTTTTCATGACAACCGACCGACCCTTAGAAGGTATATTTTCTTTTTATAACTGAAATAAAATCGGGGATAGCTCATGTTACTAGAAAAAAAAATAATTATTGAATAATTCAGCGGAGAGATGATCTTCAGAGTTGTAAATCCTTAAGAGGCGAAAAATAAGCGTTGAAAGGAAATCGAGACATGGAAAATTTTCGGGCAGATAATTTAAACGAAAAATATTTTTTAAATCGTTTAAATCAAAGATGCGAAATCAGGGGTGGGTGAATATGAAATAAGTTAACACGTATGCGTGTGTAAAAGACTCATATCGTGACTAGGGGTGAAAATTCCTAAGGTTCAGTCAGGGATTCACCGTTGCATAACTTGGTTGTTCATTTTGAAGCTAGAGTGACGGTGGCAATTAACCAAGAAGGCTTTACAGGGCAGACGAACTGCCTACTAGTGGAATTGGAGAAGTGGGAAACGCCAGGAGCTCTACTAGCTAGGAAGACAGGCAAGCAAGCAGACAGTCTGCAGGGAGGCAGGGAGGCAGGCAGAGTCCAGCAGTCTGATGATTCTGTTATTGCGCCTGACGTAGACCCATTAATTTAACCCATTCTACATCAACATTCCTGCCTCCTTATGAGCACCAATATCATCTCTGTAACCTGCACCCAGTACCCAGCATCAGGATACCAGACCAGAGTGTATAGGATGAGTTTTAGTTGCATATTTTAGGGGAGAACTTCTAATGGGGAACTTCATCGACAAACGAGTATATAATCTATATAGGGGAGGTTTTAAAGTAGCGATACCTCCCTTATATCGCTACCTTCAAGCTATTGTTTTTCCTTCCTAACGAAAAGGCCCTCATTTCCAACCCCTTGGTTATCAAGATTCTCGAAATTATCAAGGTAAACGATGATATCCTAGGATAGGATTTTTCGTACGATTCTAACAAATCGAAGAATTTTTTTTTACAGTTTTGGATATTGGGATTGGGAGTTTGGATAAAAGAACACCTTTAAATCTGTAAGATATGGTTATTTCGGTAGAGATTCACTAAGTACAAAGTAAAACTTTGATTTTCTTTTTTCTTTTCTTTTTTTTTTTCAACCCTGACCGCGACACTGATTGTTATGGACCACCGGGATGGGAATTAAGGTCGAAAAGGTGAAACCCATTAAGAAGCGAAGAACCCCACCACGTGGCCTCGGTACGTTTACGCTTAGTAGTTACGTATATAACCACCCCTCGTCGTGGACAGGGCTGCTAAAAGCATCCGGGAAAAAAAAAATAAAAATAAAAAAAAAAAAATAATAATAATACGTGATTTATGTTTACATAGGCATATCCTATCCCATGGTTCCATACGTGTCAAAAAGGCGGCTGCTGCTGCTGCTCAAAAAAAAAAAAATTCCTTTCAATTATTAATTCTTATAGTAGTTCGCAAAAAATGAAACAAAAAATCTCAAAAATTTCAACCCTTTGATGAAATACGAATCCCTCTTTTTTTTTTTTATGTTTTTCAATTTCAAGTGTCTATCGTCTCCCCTTTTTACACCCTTCCCACATCATTTGACCTGCCGGACTGGGTCAAGCACAAATTTGTCTGGGTCGACGTTTGTCCCGTTACATTTTGGTATACCTACCTACCTACCTATCTAGCTACACCTATCTACCACCTACGTGACAATTGAAACGTGCGTGAATGTCGAGTCATCTATCTTGCAGACTGGAATACTCGACCATCCAAAACTAGGGGCTCGTTGTCCTGGAGTGTGGCTCGGTTTAAATAATTAATTGGTCGACAAATGTGGCGGGATATAAATTTTAGGTCGTTCATTAATTTTACGGTTTGTTTCGGATTTAGGTGTTTTTTTTTTCTCTCTCTCTCTATCTCTGTTCTTTTTCTATTCCTGTTTCATTTCATTTCTTCTTTTTTGTTTTTTTTTTTTTGTTTTTTCGACTTTTTCATTTGCCTTTTATTGCACTGAACCGTGTCAACCAACGGGTCGTACGTATACCTATATATATATATCTACGTGTGAAATGAATTCAATTAAAATAGAAATTCGGAGTCGAACCTTGTGTCAATCTCGATACCCGTTTAATTAAAGTCTTTCACGCGCAGTATATCTCCGCACCGTTTTATTACTTATTATTATTTTTTTATATTTCATCCTCTTTTTTTCCCCTCTCATCAATCCGCGTATATGATTCGATTTGGATTTTTTTCTCGCCAATAAAAATATTTCAGACTCTTGAAATTTAGCGGGGTGACTTTCGAACGCAGATATTGAAATACGTAATTAAGTTGATTTTGATTTTCTAAAGTTTAGAGAAAATATTTGTTGCCTCCTCAGTGAGAAACACTGAGGAGCTGATGTAATTCAAGAAATATCGAAATATTGAGTTTACTTTTGCCTTACTCACTCGCTCTCTCTTTCTTTCTCTTTCTATCTCGCCTTTTCCTGTTACCTAAATAAGTATACACTTATACCCGCCCTCTCATCGTTTCATCTTTTAGTATACCAAGTTTCTTATTATGACACCGTTGGATATTCGATGCGGATCAAAGATAGTCTCTTTAAAATTTGTTTTTTTTTCTTTTTCCTTTTTTGTGTCATTTTTTTTTTTTCTTTCTTTCTTCTTGTTTTTCTTCTCCTCGTCTTCTTCCCTTCTTTAATACATAAAATAAACCGATATTGAAGTCCCGTGTCACGTGTCTAACATGTCAAAGAACCCCAACGGTATAACAAATCGAATGAGAATTGAAATTAGAATATTAAAAACAGGAAATCAAAAATCAAAAATTAAAAATCAAAATATATATGAAGGAGAGAAATTAATTGGAATATAAACAGATATTTGAAAATTATATAGTTCCATCGATTAAAACGTTTATGGTGGCTTGATTAATCATGTGTTACATAAATTTCTTTTTTTTCTTTCTTTCTTTCTTTCGTTTTAATAATAATTTATTTTATGTACGTTGAACAAAAAAATTCTGATAATTTATAATGAAAATATATATATATATATATGAAGAATGAGAACATAAATAAAATAATGGAGCAAACGCCTGCAGCAACCGTACCCACCCTTCGTGTAGGTATAATAATTTACATTAGCTTGATATTATTGTATATATACCTATGTATGTATCTTTTGCCCTAGAATTTGCCTCTCAAATCATTATTCTAATAGCGCGGTATGATTATTAGCATACGGTAGGTATAAGCGTGATATACAAAATTCTCGCGTGATATCGTGGAGCAGTAGCAGCAGCAGCAGCAGTAGCAGCACCCAAGCGGAAACGCGAGGTCACGGCGAATCGATATTCTAATTAATTATACTATACCGAATTATAGTATTTTCTATTTACTAATAATTATTACACATATACATGTAATAATATATGTATAATACACGTGTCATAATTTACCAAATCAATTAACAAATCAATTTATTTCTTTTTTCTTCTCATTGCCCTAGGGGTTGTTTTTTTTTGTTTTTTTTTTTTTTCTCCTCTTCTCTCGTCTTGATTTCGATGCCGTTATTTCACTGATACAGGGTATGCATAAACAAAGTCTCATTGAATGTCAAGGGATCGGAAATCTCAGATGAAAGAGAGAAAGAAAATAGACAAAGAATAGTGGAGCCCGCGAAATCTGATAAAACGTGGCGCGCTGGATCTACGAGCGAGTTTAGTCTGCACAGAGGAGAAGAGATAAAAACAGTAAAGAAAAAGAAATCTTATTCTCTCTGTTGGCTGCTGCTGCTGCTGCTGCTACTACTACCACTACTACTACTACTACTATACAGTGACGAATGTATACCTATTCGTGAAAATCTACGGGAAAACTCCCAATACAACGCTATTCCTCAGTTTGACTTTTCCCTTTTGTTAAGCTATATACACCTTCCAATACACCGTGTCAGATTTTTTTTCTTTACTTTCAACTATTTCATTTTATTCATTTAATCGTTAAAATTTTTACTGAATTAAATTTCCGGAACGACTATATATTAGTAGGTGCATAATTCGCATTCTCTTTTCCTTGCTATTAATTTGTGAATTTAATTCTCACAGCAGTTATTCTGAACTGTAAAATCCAAAGTTCATTTGAATTAGTGTGAAAAAAGGCGAAAAGGTGAGAAAAAAAAAAAACAGTTCGCAGAGTCGAAATCGTGAAAAAATATACGTAAATTAAATTTTTCTATTATTTTTTTTTTCTATTTTTTCGTTTTATTTTTCGTCTCTATTCGGATTTGAGGTAATCCAATTTTCTCATTACAATGGGGTACACCTTGTATGCGGTCGTGCCTGATACTATAGCGAAACCCTCTTGCTCAGTTTCCACCGGCAGCTTCTCGTGATTTAGTCTCTCTAGTGAACGGGACCCCCCGACCCTGAGGTCCACGAGGACCCGTTACCGTCCTCCTATATTAGCCACACGTATGTGCAGTAGGTTACATACGTGTCTTATACACGGATTTTCGAACGGGAACGTACAGCTGTCTAATTTTATCTGTACCGAAACATGTCCCGAATTTTTCGTTCCGTTTCTCAAATTTTTGAAAGAAAAATAAAAAAATAGAAAACTATTGGGAAAATAGGAAAATGTGCAAATTTCCCTCAATCGATTCGAAAACAATTTTTTTTTTTTTTTTTCTATCGGCAAAATCAATCCTAGCTGTTATACGGACTACTAATAGTGTGAAACTACCAGATCGGTCCGTGCGATCACGATCCCGCGACTCTCGCGTACTCTCGTTCACGGAATAGCGTGCGCTATGAAACGTGGCCAAAAGGCAACCTGCAAATTGCAAAGCGAATACCTGCTCGTGGTAATAACGGAGTGAAGGATTTATGCAGTTTTATATTACAAACGACGGTGGTAGTAGGTGGTTGGTAGGATACGAGGGATATACATCTATATATGTATATGGTTGTCAACCGTATGTGGATTTATTTGTTCGAAACGTAGGGGGCGATAAATTGTTTCATTTTTATTTATTTTTTTCAACGTTAACAATTATTAATTATGAATTTCTTGTCGATTGATAAAACTATACCAAATTATTAAAACCCCCCCGATATTTATTTTTTGCAATTCATTTTCTTCTTCATCTATACCTATTTGTTTTTTCTTTATTTTTCTTGTATAAAAATGAAAAAAGAATAGACGAGTTCTTTCGATAAATTTCACCGTGCAGATACGCTCAAATTTCTCGTTACATTATGAAGCTTTTTGGCAATTATCGAGAGGACAGATTCGAAATTATTGGGGATAAAATTCTGATGACATTTGACCGCGTGTATGGGTAAAATAGTTTGTTCAATTTGTTCAAGGGGTATTATAGAGTACGTGATGGAATTTATTGGCCTGGTAGGTATAAACAGAATATTTGAATCGGTGAATTTCAGAGCGTGAAATTCAAAGGTAGCAATTATCCCCGTGGAAAATTGAACGTTTTTAGTTTTCTTTTATTGCATATTCGGGATATTTCTATGGGATATTTTTTGGATATCTGTATGATGATTTAACTTTGAAATATACAATTGTGACGATCAGTAGAGCCGGAAGTGAATTGCAAATATTTTCAAATATTTTCAAATCGCTAATGAATCGTGATTCGAAAATATTTTTAATAACAAAAGTTCACATATTTTGATTTTTTATTTTATTTATTTTTTCTCCTTTATCATCAAATTAACCCTGTGACAGTATATACTGCCGACGCATCAAGAGTCAAGACTGTTCAGGAATTTATCGGTGACAATTAATTGACAAAATCCCAACGGCGAAGGACGGTTCGCTAATTTTCAATTTAGCGCGCGACCACCGTAAAATTGGCAAATTCTCCATCTCCAACGTACGTATATATATATAGGTATATACATATATAGCATGTGTATATGCGGATGTACTCCAGGACATGGTCTAGCATCAAATTCGCGAACATATTGTTACCCGGCAATATAATACAGTGTAAAAAAAAAAAAAATAATATCCTTTTGAAAGAAATCTCTGAAAGAATTTCGAATAGCGCGAATCGTTTGTAATTTTATCGTGACAAAGCTGTAGCTAATTTTTAATATTTTAACAAAATTTTTCAACGAAATCTATCGCTAAATCGGATTCGTTGCACATACGTAGAGTGCCTACAACCGTCACTGATCTAACTTGATTGATTTAGGAAATAGAATTCGGCTAGTTTCCGCCTTGCTGAAATTCGCGAGAAATCCCATATCCGCTATCCAAATTTTTTGATTTTACTTGGTAAAAGTTTGAGCTGATCAATGCAGTTTTTTCGTATTTTTACTGCCATCGTTAGTCATATTAGATCCTATTTGAATTCGCTGATAAAATGACGAAGATGATTTTTCCTAATTGAAAGATCACAGCAAATCTTTTTCAAAGGTATATAAAACGAACGACGAATTGTTGAAGCTCGAGGCATTATTCCTTATTTTCGTTATTGAATTATGTGATTAAAGGTGCGTCGCGACGCCGCGTGAAACGGGGAGATGGGGGGGAATCTATCGTGTGCCTGTTGTAATATAATCGACGTTGGTGACGGTGAAATCAAATTACTTTCGCACGGTCGACTAAATTGCGTTTGTGATAATCATTTGAAGTAGCTATTTTTTTCCTTTATTCTTTTTTTCCCTCTCTCTCTCTCTTTCTTTCTCTCTCTATTTCCTCTCTTTTTTTCTCACTCGTAATCGGCGGCTGGGTGCCAATCCGGCATAAAATATGGGAAACGTGACATGAATAATTCCGAACTTGAAAATGCGATGTGGCATAGCCAAGTAGCTGAATATACATATATACATACATACATTCATTCATTCATTCACCCCACCCTTATCTTATATCCAAGCTAATCAATTTCATTTATAAAAGAGTCCAGGTCCCAGGATATTAAAAAAAGATTATTTCCGTTTTATCGTATCACTGCTTAGTAGCCACCTATTATCTCACTCTCAGTATTTACGTAAGTGGATATCTGATCTTTGATATATATTTTTTTTTATGTAAAAACGTGCACGGTTACATTAAATCGCAATTAAACACTGTCCGGAATTAATCAACGGGGTTTTATTGACACGTCGCGACGCCGAATACATAATCATTAAAAATTGACAGCCATTAACCGAGTTTGCGGTTTCACCCACTAACGATTAGCTAATATTGATCAGAACCAGGTATATACATGTGACTTGAGTGAATAGAAAAAGGTCTGCTTATTCAATGCACCTACCGAAGTGGATAGTAGCATATAAAGCTACTTTCGTGAAAAATGGTAAAGTGCTTTATCGATATCTGGATTAGTGGACTAAAACTATAAATATTCTCTTATCGTAAACATCCGGTTAAATTTAAATCGCAATATTTTCCGACACCTTTTCATCCGTAAAATTGATAGTTCAAAGCGGTGGAAAATCTGCGAAGCTTTTCATACCTCATATATTCGCGTCTATAATAGTATATAGTTTGACGGATTTTTTTACTATTCCTCAATATTTTCTTATCGATTTTGAAATTGGGCAATTTCTTTTTTTTTTTCTCTACGACGTTTTATAACGTATGATCAGCCTGCGTGAAACCCACCCTTGAATCATTACAATAATTGGAAATCGCTTTTCCGAATTTAACAGGCGAATTTTTCCATATTATGTTCAATACCAGGTGTGACGCGAACCGAAAATCGTCCGATGTCTCAATTTTCTCGCGATTTATTTCACGAGAAAAGAACCTTTCAGGGTAAGATATTCCTCGCGAATATGTTCCAACGGATTGTCACGATCTGTGGTATAATATGAAGTTATAGAGCTCCCTGTGAGGATCGCCCTAGGGCGTGGATCGTATTCCCAGATGTTAGAACCGCTTGCGGTTTGACTAAAGAAAAATCTTTTACAAAAAAATGAAAAAAAAAGAATTTTTCATCTCCTGTACGACGAAAACACTTTACCTACTCGCCACCGAGTGGTGGTTGGTAGCTGGTACTATACAGTAAAGGCTTAAGGGCTGCTTAGCAGGCGTTGGTCCTTAACAAGCGGCTCTCCCACCCTCAGTTCTGCCATTCCTCTTTCACGAGAGGACAAGGGGAATTTTGATCCTCAACCCCTCGGATTTTCCCCCTTGCCCCTTGCCCGTTCGCCCTCGCCCCTTACTCTTCCTCTTCCCCTTTCATCCTCTCTATAACCCATACTGAAACATGGAACAGTGAAAACGGAGAGGGAAAATCACCCCTCCAGATCCTGCAGGACAATCTCACTCCCCTTGTTGACAGCGACAACTGCTGCTGCTGTTGCTGCTGCTGTTGCTACTGCGACGCTCGCGTTTTCGCTGTGATTTACCTGCTGATAATTCGCGGACTGTATAATACACCGTATAATGCATATAGTGTGTATGTAATAAACTTGAGAGTTTCAATTTCGGATAGCTACATAACTAACTAGTCGCTCTAACGTGGGTGAATATTTTACAGTAAATCGACAGGGCATCAGTTATTCATCATCATCAAATATTATCTAAAAATCAACGACTATGCATGTATATAAAAATGTACAGAGAAATTTTCTTGAATTAGGTGAAAAATTCATTAATCTTGTAACGATTTTTTATTTCATTTTTTTTATTTTAGTTTATTTTTTATACCGAATATATACGATATGTTTACTGTGGATTCAATTAATTACGATTTTTCTAAAGCCCGTCTCTGCAATTGACGTTTGATTCGACGTTTCTTTTTTTCCTCTCTCTCTCTCTCTCTGCGTTTAGGTATTTTTACCTTGTTTTTTTCTTTTTTTTTTTCTTCTTTTTTTCTACCCCTGGTAACGTCGAGGTTCAGAACTCACCGTCAATCAACAGCTTCATGAAATCGATCGAAGCCGAAACGACTATAGTCGATAAATTTTTCCCCCATATTTTCGAAGCCTTATCATACCCGCGGATCCAGGTTGTAGGTAAAAAACTCTTTAGTAAGAAACGGGTGCGAAGAGTCTGTCAGAAATTGTGACAAGAGCGGAAATATTTCCGCGAGGTGAATCCGATTCCGTTCGTTTCCTCATTCCATATTCTCAATTCGTCATCTTTCTCTATTTTTTTTTTTTTCCTTTTTTTCTTTTTCTTCTTTTTTTCCACCGATCCAAGTTTCTTTACTTCGATTCTTACCAGGATATATCTTCAGACGAAGGTGGTGTCAAGTCTGCTGGAACGATTCTCTGCAACCTACGAGGCGTTGAAATGAATTTGAAAACGTCTCTTTTCCTAGTCCGCCACTTTCTTTTACAAACGAAAATAAAAAGCCTTTTCACGTATCAACGTACATCTATGTTACATCGATATATATCTCCACGATTTTACGCTTGATTTAAGACCAAGTGATGGATATTAGAGAATTTCGCATTCAAATATATAATATATATATATATATATATATATATATATATATATATATATATATATCTATATAATATATCCATGTGCTTTACTTTCTTGCCTATAAACTAACCAGTCAGCCATTCAGGGAGACGGTGAAATATTGCCATCTGTGAAACTGGCACGCGTGAGAATTAGTCCTTTAGTCACTTAGGCAACTGAGACTTGGCGCCTCTCTACTTCACTTCCCTCAGTCCCCAGCTTCTAGGACTTTAATCTATGCGGCAGCCACTGGGAGCACAACGGTTAACAAATCGGTTGGTGCTTTGCGAAATTAACAGCTTTAAGAGAGACAGACTTTGCTTCGATTCACGTCTCTCTCTCTCTCTCTCTTTCTATTTCCCTCATACCACCCCCGAGTTTTCCCTATCGTGACGAACGTGACCTGTACGCATGATTTTCTACTCAACCCGATAAAATTCTATAGAGATTCGCGGGAACGAGCTCGAAAAGGTACGAAAGCTCGTGGGAAAATCCCGTAAAATTAACAACTCTTTAAACTCAAATCGTAGCGTGACGAATAATGGGAAAAGTCGAGAGAATAATGCGATCCTTATTACCCAGATTCTACAATCTGCATATTATTTCACTAGCGGAAAGATGGTTTTTTTTTTCTTTTTTTTTTCTCATAACGGAAGCTTTGTCTTTATTTTTTTGTAACAGATCCTCGTGCAGTTGCATCTATCTTATAATTAAACCCGTCAAATAAAAAATAAAAAGCACAAGAAAATTATGACGAGTAAACGTGCCGTTGTCAAGGATAAAAAAACTAACATCTTCTTATTCTTCGTCTCAATACGGTCTTGAATTTAAATAATAGAGACATTTAGTAGAAACGTCTTTGTTCGACGGTTATCGTCAACGAGCTTTTGTCTTCTGCTATCGTACTATTATAGTATAATCTAGGGATAGGTTTATACCTAGCTACGTAAAATCCTCATTATTACAGCTAACCAAAATCAGGGATTATATAAAATTGACTTAATTCTTCATGGGAGTAAAACTCCCAAGCCATAGCTTTCCTCAAGACATGTAAATTTACATGCATATTACCTGTATTTCGGAATTTTGTCATCCCCTTGCGGATTATTTTTTATTTTTTTTTATTACGTATCAAAGGAACCGCGAAAGGGGAACCAGAACCATCTATAAGCAACCTCGGAAACATCTACAGCCATAACGTGACCGCACCACTTGCCCATAATTTATTCTGGTTACAGCCTTCCTTGAACCACAAATTGCCCAGCTATTCGGCCGATACGAGGTGGTCCAGACTGGTTCTGAGCCGAGGAATTGGAGGCTGCCTTGAGAGATTTGCGCAGGGCATTCAAGATATACGAATAACTTGAGGGAGATAAGCTCCTCGTTTTCGCTTTTGTAAAACATATAGAATTGGAAAATTATGATAAAATATTAAATTGGTATACCTACTCCGGTTCTATCGCTGTCGAAAAAAAAATATATACATACAAAGAGATTTATGCCAGTTCGGGATAAAAGCTCTCACTTGTAATTAGCGAACGTATTTCATTAACGATATATGCGAGCGATATGATCAAGAGGCGAGTTTAATAATAATAATAATAATAATCAATAAAATAGAGTATCCAGCTTTCTTTTTTCATACATATATACGGAAATATCTACCCTCGTCCACTTACGTGATCGTGAATATATTTTATTTCCAGAGAAGGAGGAGAACTGCACATCTACTACGAAGGGAGAGTTGTTTTTTACGTTGGAGATAGAATTTCCTATTTTTTGGTAAGTTTGATAAAAAAAGAAAATAAATTAAGCTTTTAATTTTTAGTGAAATTTTCCAAAATCTCATAGATTTTGTTATCAAATAAAGGGATTTGGTTTATTTTTAATAGAGAAATTGAAAATTAGTTAACGATATTTTGTGTACCTATAAGTCAACGAGTACTTCTACCCCCCACATATATATATATATATATATATATATATATATATATTATACATATATATATATATATATTTTCGCATGATGAATTTTGACTATAAAAACTGATAAAGTTAGGGTAGAAAAAAAAATTCATTTTTCCAGCTTATGTCGTTCCTCCGCAAGGTAAAAATGATCAATCTTCGTAACAAGGGGATTATGCACCCCGATCTCTTCCTCCTCGTTTATCCACTGTACCCACTACTCCCGGAGACCCGTCTTTTCTTCTTATTATTATTTTTCTTTTTTCTTCTTACAGAGATTTTTCTTTGAATAAAAATTATAATAAATAAATTATAACTCACATTATTATTCAGTATTACGTAATATACTATACATATATATATATACATATACATGTTTATGTATGTCAACTAACTCCGATGAGGAGAAAAATCTCATCCTATCTCTCTCGGTGACGAGGTAAAAGGATCGGTTTTTCAACTTCGTTTCTTCGCTCCTTTTTTTCTCCATCTCTTTTCCTTTCTCTCTCTCTTTCTCTCTTAGCGATATATCTATGTAGAAAACTTGGTATAAATCAATAAAGACAACGCTAGCGGCTTGGTAACGGGTATAACCGCGTGAATACTGGAGATTTTGTATTTTTCGTTTTTTATTTTTTAAACATTATTTTTTTTATCCGTACAGGTTGGTTATTTCTCGGTTCATCAAGCCATTAGTCCGAAGAGCATTAACCCACGCAGGGGAGGAGAAAAAAAATAAAAATTCTTTAATTACATAGTGACAATATTGTTTTTCTGAAAATTTTACCTTATTAACTGTATTATTTGCCTTTTAGCGCGTAGTGGAGTAACGTTGACGTTTTAAAAGCTACGGAGAAAAACGTGCGTCTTCTCTTTTTACCTAATTTTTTTTTCTTCTCTTTTTCCTTCTCTCTACTAATTATGCATATTTATTATCACTTGTAAAGTAGAAGCCGGCTCAGGCATCTAGGTACTACCAGACGACGAAAACGACCACGAAAAGCCCACAAATCGCCTACCACAGACGAGTCACTCTCTCTTAATGATAAGGCCTTATTCTCTCCCTCAAGTTTCACACTTATTTTATACTCTACAAGATTTTTTTATTTTTTTTTTGTTTCATTATTTCTTTCTCTCCCTTTTTTATTTTTATCCAGTAATTATGACCTCCTCACTCCTTTATCTCGTCCTTTTATTATTTATATTTAACTGAACGAAGAAACAGGAATGATGAATCTTCATCATCGATTCAACCATATCTTCTTACATTCAATATATACGATTTTATTTATTTTTCTTCTTTTCTACATCTCTTTCTGAAAAAATAATTAATAATAATAATAATAATAATAATAATAATAATAGTATAAGAATTACAACATTAGTAATGGCAATAATTTACAACGTAAATAACAAAGGAGGTGCTTTTTGCACAAGATGACATTTTTCCATTCCACGTCCTTCCTTCTTTCATGCTGCAACATCGTCGGATGATTAATCTTCTTATTTGATCTTCTTACTGTTATTGTTATTATTATTATGATTATTTATGGTTTTTATTATTTCTGTCTTTTTTATTTTTTTTATTTTTTTCTTGCGAATAATGCGAAGATCGATTAGATGTCGTATTAAATTTAACGAGGGTGACGACAGCCCTCGCGATAAGCTGCTGTCAGAGAGCGTATAGTGAACCTCGTCGAAGACGTTGTTGAAAACGACAACGACGACGACAACGACAACGACGACGACGTTGGTTGAAGACACCAAGGCAAGGCAAGACAAGACGACATGACGGCCACTCGTAAACTAGGGCTTCCAAAGTCTCGAGACAGATGATATGGACGAAGCCAGACAACCTTTCAACGTTTATTCAGTCTAATTGCCTCTGTGTTTAATTACACCAGACAAATGTCTCGCTCATACTTTTGGTAGAATTGAATAGTAATACCGGATCTGTAATTTGCAATATTTTTTTTTCAACTTATATCAAAGGCCTATTTCAATTTTGATACCTAAGTATCGTATCGTATCGTGAATGAAATAACGAGTGAAGAAATTTTTAATCCTTTCACTCTGCAGCGATATTAATTCATCGATTTTAATTGCGAGTATATATGATGATGATAGGCGTCTGCAATTTAATCAATTAGAAATCCATCAGCCATTTCGATAAACCGCCCCCTATATAGTGACGTTCAGTCATAAATTGAAGAGCACTTATCCCAGACTATATGGCACAGAAGCGTGTGGCTCGCGTAGATCCTTGACGAACCGAAGTGGTAAAGGGAGATCCACTTCAAGTTCTGTGTTCTCTAGAGCAATCTATACTTCTACTTCTACTTCTACTTCTACTTCTACTTCTACTTCTACTTCTACTTCTACTTCTACTTTTGTACTCTGTATACCTCGACGTTGTGGAAAATCTAATGGCATTGACGTTGCCAATGGTGTTGGCTAGGAGTGACGTCAAGAGTACCACAGCCTTCTTCCGTATTTTTCGATTGTCCTTTCCGCAAGCCCAGAAATGAATGTTGCGAGTTTTACGAGGTGATGGATGAAGATGACTATATGTACTCCAGTCCCATCTCCACGTGTCAGAAGATGAATAAAATAAACGGAAACAAAAAAGAATAAAATAAAAAAATTTATATACCTTCGCCTTCGCCTTCGCCTTTAGCGTATTATTTCACCTAGTTCAGGGATTTCACGGATTCATACCTTACCTTAAAGAGAGAGAGAGAAAAGAACAACGAAAAAAATAAAACTGATTCAATGGGGGTTCCCCTTCAATATGAATTTCTTTTCCTCGGCACTCATATACATCCTTTCAAATAGAGAAAGGTAAAAAGGAGATCCCGAATTTCCATTGAAAGAATTTTTTTTTCTTTTTCTTTTTTCTATCTACATTAATTAATCCCGCACAAACTCAAAAGAGACAATTCAACCCATTAGGTACGGGCCTCTTTTCTGACCCGTAAAATTTTTTCTGACAATAAACGCGCGGACATATACTATAACCACTTAAACCTTTCATTACTTGTGAAAATTTGAGCTTCTTTTCTTGAGCTAGGATCGTAATTAAACTTCGTATTATCTACACGTATCTAGAAACGTAGGCGAGTTGTTCTATCGGCGGGATAATATCTAATTGGTAAAGTTACTCAGCATCCTCGATGATTATATTGCAGTTATAGTTATACCCTACATATACAGTTATTGCGTCAGAAATTGGTTATTATATTCTGAAATGAGTTCAGTGAAATGAATTTTCGATTCATTTTTATTCATTTATAATTATATTCTAAGACAAAATACGATCAAAAATTAGATCAGAGATCTAATGGACGAATAAAATATCTGTATGCTTAGAAAAGAATTATTTCCGCAGTGTATATGTATATATATAAATCCGCTCAAGTTAACTGGCCGACGATATATATATGCATAGTTACTCCCGTTTGCTCTACTTCAATCCTCGAAAACAATTGGACAAGGAATAGTCACGTAACACGCACCGCTGCAGTACATTTCACGGATTACCGTACGTGTACCTTGTAAATGCATATAAGTATACATATATACCAATACAAATGCAAGTATATGTACTATACGACTAAGGGACTGGCCATTGTCACTGGAATAGCTGCTAGAGTACAACGCTGCAGCTCTACCGGATCTACGATTGCACCCCTACCGCACACCTCGGTGAACCAAATGGCCTATGAACGTGACTTTATTAGGGAATAGAATCTCGCTTGTTACACTATCGAATAGATCGGTAATCCGTTTCCGAAAATCCTACAAAATGATGATAATAATAGAAATAATAATAATAATAATAATCAGTAACAACGGTAATCACGATGATTGGGTATAATTAGCTTTGTGACGATCATAGAATAGCAATATTGCGTATTTTCTATTCGTTTGTTCAATCGTCGAATGTATATTTTATCGCTATAATAATTGTTATTTCAACATTTGTTTATAGAGAAAACAAAATTTCATTCCTCGCGTTCTATTCATATTCCCCATATAACAAGTACGAAAACAGGATACAGTAGATGTAACGGGTACTTTGTAGAAGGCAGCTCGGGTATAGTTTATCTTTATTTTGTTTCGGTTCCGTGCAGGTGTTTTTTTTTTTCCGCACTGTGTTCACCACGTCAAATGCCAGACTATTTCAGCTTTATGAATTGCGATTTTAATGTGTGCTGAGAATGAAAAAGTGTGCTTTGCGGAAAGCATTATAAACGATGGTAGCCTGCGGTAGGTGGTAGGTGGTAGATGTACAGTTACTACACAGGGTGCCATAACGGTACCCAGTTACATGTAAACATGACGTTGTCAGGGAATAAATGATCGCTTTTTCATAAACGCTCGACTGCCCTATACACCTACGTATACGTATATATGTGTACATAATAAAACCGGATGCAGGCGTAAACCCAACATCTGTCCCGTTCCTCTAACACCGAGAACCGCACCTTTACATTTCACCGCTTTTGGGGGTAGCCCGATGATTCTTCCTTTACCTCTACTCATCGGGGGACCCGAATTCAATCCCTCATCCATTGTACCCAACTACTATGGGTACATATGTCGGTCTCGAACGTAGCTGTGTAGAAATAAAACTGAAAACTTTATAATATATATAATCAAGAATTGAATAATTATTAATCAACCCCTTTGAGTACAGATGGGGTAATTTTTACTTTGAACACGTTTTACGATAGCACAAACCTTTTTTTTTCTCTCTCGAATATATAAACGTGCTTTATCAAAGTTCGATTAACTTGTTACAGAAAAACGTATTCACGTTTATTTAAAAGAAAAAAAATTGTATACTTTTCACGATATTTCAAGTAGAATATAGATTCGCGTTAATTTCATTTCATGTGGATTTTAGGGTTCGAGAAGGGTTAATGAAAATAATGTGTTTTTTTTTTTTTTTTTTTTCATTGAACTTATCGCTGTTTCGATCAAAGAGCTTCGTGGTTTTTTTTTCTTTATTTTTTTTTTTCACTTCAATCGGATCGGAGAAAAGGAAAAGAATAAAAAATAGGAAACAGTACAAAAGGCATGGTTTTCTTGGACAGGGGGTCAGCCTTTCTTCTTGTGTGCCAGAAATTCGAGTTCGCCTCAGATGTCTTGTATACAGAAAGTCATATCAACCGTTCGAATTGCTATGATACTTTTTTTTATTATTTCTGTTTTTTTTTTTTTTTTTACCCATCTTGTAATAAATAAGGGTGATAAATCAAGTCGAAGATAAACCTAGAGTCAGAATTCGACAAAGTTCGAGAACAGGGGTAGCCCTAAAGCAGCTTGTAGGTATATGTGAATTTTTTCTTCTACTTGTTTTTTCCTTCTTTATTTTTATTTTTTATTTTTTTTACCTTTTTGGCAAAAATATTTTTTCGATCGCTCAGAGGCAACCCCTATTACACTTTTCAAAGGGATCTTTGTACGCCTTGGTATAAAAATACCATCGAAACGCCCCGTCCGCAACCTAAACCATAGAACCACGAAAACACCCTAGGAAGACAGCTTCGATATATACTACATGTAGATGTATGTATGTAGATATATATATTATGTTACGTAACATCTATCTACATACATAGATATGTATGAAATTTTTAAAACATGGAAAACTCAGGGTCCGTAAATTCGAATACATACTGTAACATACATACCCCGTTTCTAAGGGAGGTTTGCCAACCACCATACCATACATTTATACTCTCCTAGAGTAGATTCTATCTTTCCATAAATACTGGACGAGACTTTTTGAAATATATACTTCGTTTTGTGTGAATCATATGTTATATATTTAACGATGTTATACTATATACCTTATATATACCCGTGTTACAGAAATGAGTAAGAGAAAAAAAATTTCTGTTTTTTTTTCAATGCTTTGAAAAAGGATTATTTGATGAGGGTGTTGAATACATCAGTACTTTTATAAATCGAAAATTCTACTTCAAGCATATAATATACTATATTTCAACTGACTTTTATTTTCAACAGCACCGTATTTCTATATTAAATATTCTTCACTTTGAAATGTACAAAAAAAGAAAAGAAAAGAAAAAAAAAACAACAAGTGAATAGTAAAAAAGTTAAAGAGATCGTGCCGATTTGATTGGTGCTTCAAGAAGCAAGCAATTTCAATAATGCGATCGTGACTTATCGCGAAATAACTCTTGACGATAGAATTTTATATTAGTCTATGAAAAAGAATGAAGAAAACTTACTACTACGCCGAGTGCTCGTAGAATAATTGAGCCACGTACCATGTAATATGCATTAAATCAGAAGCGCCCCTTTTTCTAATATAAAAAATAAAACTAAAAAACCTACAACGTTGGTGCGCATTGATTTCTCGGACGAAAGTAATAATCTGAAATCTGAAGATGGAAAAGATGGTTGTGGGCGTGATGTGATGGGAAAAGGTGAAAGAATCAGGAAAATGTAGAAAGAAAAAAAAAAATGAAAAGAAAAATGAAAAGAAAAGAAGCAACAAAATGATTAAAAAAAAAAAAAAGTTAATTTAGAAGAAACAGGAGATAAAGTTGCCCAGGGAGTTTTAAATTAGGAAATTGAGTAGATAGAAGCCAAGATATCTTTTTGCTTCCATGCCTTTTCTTTTTATTTATTTTTTTTGTCTTTTTTGTCTTTTTTTTTTTTTACCCTTTTTCGACTACTATACCGAGGGTTAATAATTGCCAAGCGTTCCTCGTGCCTCACGGCGTTCCAAACACCCCTCTCCCCCCCAGTTTCCTAATTAAATTACAAGAACAAACTACCCTGTAAGAACGAAAAACGAAATATTATTCAGTTAGGTATAGGTACTTTACACTTGATATCCATACCCCCTGCACCAACAGCAGCAAATTGTCTTTAAGGATTAATGTATTCGTTAAAGAATTCTAACTGTTTTTTTTTTTGTTTTCCTTTCTTTTTTTTTGTTCTTCTTCTCTTCTTCTGGTTATATCGTCAAAGAAGCGACTGCGCTTCTAGTTAATATAAAACAAAACCAAAAAAATAAGAAAACATGTCCGTTTTCTTTTCTTTCCTTTTTTTTTGAACGCGTATTTACCCTCGAAAATCAAATACCTTTTTGAAAAATCAGCTGGCAAAGAACCAGAAACCACCACCATTATCATTTTCCGAATTTTATTCAACCCAAACTATAGGCACGTGCGCGTATTAATATATGCTGCAGTGAATTTGAGTTGCAGTGGCGAATCCTAGGGAGCGATTGAGGAGAGTAAGGCCTATTGTGTTCCTTCCAGCCTCATTGTCGTCCTGACGGAAGCACACGTATATACCTATGTGTATATATATAGGTATATACCTATGTATACGTTAAGGGTGGTTTTACGGTAGAGGAGATGAAGCGAAGGGAATCCTATGAATACTTGGTTGAGTGCAGTATAATACTAGACATGATGATGGCCGCTAACAATATATGCAGTTACTGCCCATCTGCATCCTCCTGGACTCCTAAACAAGAACAAGAACAAGAACAAGAACAAGAACGGGAAGAGGACTTTTGCTACTATCTATGAACCGAGCAGAGAATGTTATTAGTGAATATATAGAGTATAGAGTATAGAGTATGGTACACGGTACACCTAGGATTTACCTAGATACTAGTATAGAGCTGTATACAAGAAAGGTAGCAGCCCCATGTATCTACAGGAAACAGACAATACCTGATGATGAATAGAAGCTTCAGAGTTATAGAAGTGCATGGGGTATGGCTTGCTGTATTTTGGGAAGCATTGAAAATTTGCGAGACATTATGAAGGGTGGGTAAAAAAAAAAAAAAAACATTTTGAACCTTGACTCGAGACTTGAGACGAACGAAACCACTGGTGTGGCCACTGTGATTCGATACTGACATAACTCGAAACTTCAGTCACCCCCTCTGGCATTATACGGGTTCTTAATTAGGATTTTAATTAATAGGGGATGAGGTAATGCTGGATAAAGTATACACCGACTTTCAAACGTGCGGAAATTTGTTATCGTGACGAATTGACGGCTCATTAAAGCTCTTATTTTCTTGCATTATTATATTTTAAAATAAAAGTTATTTTATTGAAAATTAAGTTGGCGTGTTGCGTTTCTTCCTTATCTCGTTTATTAAATTCAGCTGTTACAGGAATTTTTTTGTAAATAATATAAAAAAAATAAGAAACTTGTGCAAAATATTATTTTCAGTATACCTTTATGCTTGTAAGGCAAGAGTTTAAGTTTAAACCAAGGAAAGAGATATCTTTGAAAAAAAAAAAAAAGCAATAAAAAAGTTTCCACGAGAACTCTACAGCGCGGGATAGTAGCTACATATAAGTCGCTAATAAATTATTCTAGATTCTCAATTTCCACTCTTAAAAACTGTTTCAATCAGACCAAGTATAAGTACACAAAAGATAGTCGATATAGATAATTTTTATTACCGTTGAATATTCAAAAGATTGAATAAAACCTACCCCGATCTCTTCCCCTCCTACAGATTTCAAATAATTACTTAAGATTCCCTTTATTCCCTCATCCCTCTAACCAATTCGGCAAAATATATTAGACAGTTATCTCCCGATCTGAATATGGGCTAATTTCGAAAATCATACATGCGAATCTCCTCCCTTAATCCTGATTCATCTGCCTTTCGAATTGCTCGACAAACCCCGAGTCGTATCTCGTATAATATCCGGATAAAGAGATTAAGACGGTAGTGACAGACTCGGTTGAATATATTTAACGTCAGCGACACTGTATGTGGTTGTAAAAAAATCCCTTTACCAAGTTGACATTTTTGCGTAGGATTTGACCGCCGGATTAACGACGATATTAATCAACGTTCCACGCGGTACTAACAGGCTTAAGGAAACGAGTAGGTAGGCAGGCTGGCTGCAGAGAAGAAAACGTAGTAGATATTCTGACAGAAACGTGGTAGAGAGGAGAGGAAAACAGGCAGTTAATTATATTATTTTTACAACGTTAATCTACCGAAAGTTGCGCCCCTTGGATGTCTAATTAGAAAGGAACAGCGGGAAGCGAAGAAGTGTACAAGCGGGAGAACAAGGCTCGAATGAATCCGGGGTTCCTCTCTTAAATTTACGGAAACACATTGCAGCTAGGCCTTAATTAAAGATCAAACCTCGTTACGGTATATATATCCTATAATTTGTATATCTATACCGTTTCCGCAACGATATCCATATAGGTGAATCTAGATACTAGAATCTCGATATTATATATATATGCAGCCCTTGCTGCCCGAAGGAGATAAACCCGATGCGTAATTCAACATTGCAGCATCGTTGAATTCGCGCTATATATATCGGTATACCTGGTTAGTCTTTGGATTAATTTCATTGTCTATCCTAAGACGGAAATTGGCAATTCTTGCCAGCAAACTGATTGTGAGCTTTAAATGTCCCTATATATAGTTACAGGTTGAGAATCATCGTTAAGTAAGTCCCGTGGTTCGAGAATTAGATAAAGGGAGTGAGCGAGAGAGTGACAGTCACACTTGACTACGTTTCCTAAGTTAGTTACCTCCGGAGCTTTCAGCTTAAATAATTATAGCCAAGTCGATCCGAACGTCGACAGCTCGTGGTATTATTCAACTATAGGTACTTCCTTAAGAGAAACCTCATGGCTTCAAATGATATAGTATGGACATACACCTATACGCACAGAGAGAAAGAGAGAGAGAGAGAGAGAGAGATGATAAGGCGTTGCAGTTGTTGGTACTTCTACCTTGTAATTATTATTGATAAAAACTGTTGCTATAACTCGTAGCTGGTAACGGTACACAGTATATGAGAAGATAATATCAGGGTGGAATTAATTACGCTAGCAAAACTACGAGGCAAAACTAGCCAGAGATAATCTGTTATGTAGACGGTGCTCCTCTAACATCCTACCCACGGGACAACGAATATAGGTACGAAAAGGATGTGAAGATAGGAAAATAGAGAAGAAAATGAGAATAACTTCATTCGTATTTGTCATCCTATTGAAATTGAATTCGAAGTTAGTCGCTCTCAAAAAGCTTATTAAAAACCAACAGGATAGTTCAGTTCTTAAGAGCTCTTATCCTGTAACTGAAAAGACTGCTAACTACGTTGATGTACTTCTCGTTTACCTCATATGTATGATATTTTTCTTATTTTTTCTTATGAAAAGACTAAATTTTCGAGATTTAAATAACTCTTTTCTTACTTAATCAAACCAATGAACAAACATTTGTACACACATGTCTATGAAAGGCTGGTAATGTTGTGGTGAAATTAATCAAAAGCTCATCTGATCGTCTCATCGTAGTATGAAAAGGTCTTGCATGGTTAAGCTGAAGTATAAGCAGCCAAGTCCAATGTTAGCACGTACAAAAGTATCTCTCTCTCTCTCTTTCTCCTCATGTACCACCCTTTCAGCCCTTATTTCTTCTTCACTGGCATAGTTTTCCTTTAGCTTGCATACGGTGGTAAGGGTGGTTACAGCTCTACCTCATCACACGACCGCTTTAGCTGACAATGAGTCTTATTGTCAGTTTAACGTTTCAGAGTGCTTAGCACAGCTCCGGTGACAAACAAAGCTTCAGGTTTACGTTAATATATATCCAAAGCAAGGTGTGTGTATATATATATATATATATATGTATTTGCACCCATCAAACGCACGATGAAGAGAGAGGGAGAAAGAGAGAGAAGACAGAATATTGCGTGTGTGATTTACTTCGGATTTTACCCTCCTATTCCTCTCATCGTACTATGAAAACCAACCCTTTAGAGGTAACATGCGGTAGTGTGCGGCTATGTACCGCGTCACATATGCGCCTGGGCATAACGTATGCACGTCACATCGCGCTGCGCTAGCTGGTTTCATCCGTACACGTGTGTAACTCGCTTTGTTTTCCCATTACCCTGATTATGAGGCTTTGCTACATCGCTCCAAACCGTGGCCTACGGTCAAAACCACTCGACGTAACGTTACGTTGTGTAGCATACGTTAGCGAAAAAAAAAAAAAAATATATATCTAAAGTTATATGTATACGTATAGAACGGAGCTAATCATAGATAATCCGGACTATATCTTCAGCCAGTTTAGCTCCAACAGAAAAAAAAAAAAACCGGATCGTATCACTGTACGATAAAATTTCAACGAATGAAATTTATGATTTTTTTAACAACTCAGCGGAATAATGAATCTTCTTATCTTCTTTTTCTTCGGGCTTATCAGATTTGAAACTGAAACAAGTATATCGATTGGAAGAACGTGCGAGGCATATAATATGCTATGGGTGCAGGTTTATGTGGAAAAAAAAAGGGGGATAAAAATAACGAAAATAAACTAATTATCTACTTTGTTCAATATCTTTGCCGAGACAACATTCCCTTTCATATGTAGGAAGGTTTAACTTCCGGTTCATGTAGGTACTCCTATATTATGCCTGTATTTTTTTTTCAACCTAACTCAACCTAGAGTGAAGCAAATTCAACAGAATTTAAAGTCAGGTTGTATAGTACATAGGTGGGTATGTATTCCGGGGTACATAAGTAGGCTAGCTTTTTGCATCGCTTTATTCTTTAGCTCTGCAGAACTTGACCCGATCTGGGAAGCTAATGCAAAGAGAAGTGTGGGCGTTGGGTACATGTGTCTTACGTACTTTTTCTTATTCTTATTCTTATTCCTATTCTTCTTCGTTATTTTATGACTTGTCTTATTTCTTAAACCGCATCGTATAGCTTGGTTTCTTCTTTATTCTTTTCTTTACTTTTTATATTTTTTTGTCATATCAATTTATTACGCGACACTCCGCGCGCCTTGGGATCAGCCAATCCTTGTATGAATTTTTCAACGTGGTCTCCTTAATACTGATATCCGTTATTCTTGAAATGAGTATAAATTTAATCTGGCTTATCCTGGTAGCAGGCTTCGTCTCACTCGTACCTTATCAAGAAATAAGAAAACGAAAAATATATGTATTCGTTATTTTCTTGGAACATGAAGAGCTGCGGTTGGAGATTTTTCTTCCTCTGATATACGATATGATTTCTTTTTTCTCTCCTTGTTTTTTTATTTATTTTATTTATTTATTTTTTCTTATTTACCGACATTCGTATACCTATATATTATATTATTTATATGTACGTGTAACGTAAGCTTCTGAATAAAGGTACCTAAATCGAGATATGAAAACTGACCGTTAAACAGCGTGGTAACGGCTGTCAGAAAAGCCTTTATCACATCGGTTTGATCAGAGGTTGGTAAAAAAAAGAAGAAGAAAAAAATAAAAAATATATATTCCCCGGGTGTATCGGTCTGAAGATAAGAGTTTATCTGAAGCAAATAGCAGCAGTAGCCTTTGAAAGTAAATAATAATCCTTTACGCCTATTTGCTGAAATTCGAAAACGAAAATCGAGGTAGAAATCGCGTGTTTTATTACCCCCTTTCAAAGCTTTTCGTTTCTCCATTTATAACAGCTTATGGAAAACGGAAACCACAACCCACCGTTTAATGATCGTCAAATTTCAATTATAAATGAAATAGTCGTAGCTTCGTGTCAGTTACGACCTTATCTTGTTTTATCTGTACACCGTTATATTATTTCTCACCCTACTTTTACACCTAAAGCTAGTTTTCCTCTTTTACCCATCTTCGCGAAGCTACATTGAATTATTTTTCTTCCCTTGATCCTCTCTTCAACCCCTTTACGTTTTTACTTTTTTTCCTTTCCTCTCTCTCTCTCTCTTTATTTTCTCAAACGAATCACCTTAGCGCATTGACATTAAAATGAAACGAAAATAAGAGATAAAAGAAAGTAGAAAAAGACGAAATAAAAGGAGAAATTTCCGGCGTAGCTTTTGAGATGTACCAAGACTGGAGGAATTTCCTCATAGTCTGTAACGTCACCTTCGACTAAATTCCTTGGTGTGTTTGTGTACCAAGGTAAGAGAAGACAACTACATACAGCTTCGTTAGTAACAAGCTTGGTGTACAGCAGAGGTAGAGGTAGAGGTAGAGGTAGAGGTAGAGTTTGTTAACCGGAAATGGCCCGATTCCATCTTCAATCTAAGTTGTGTTCCGGAGGATGGAGGTGCACGGTTATCTAGTCAAATATCCAGGGATACCAAGTAAGGAGTTGTGCGATGATCATTCGGTATTACAAAATTCTTGAGTCTCTTTAACGTCAAAAATACGTTAATTAACAACGATTTATAATCGCCGATAAAAAAACGTATCTGATATACTTATACTCCGTTTTTTTTTTTTTTATACCGTACCTCGAACTATCGATCCCTAGAGCTACTATACTCTCTGAGTAACGAGGTGAACTGTTCTTCTTCACCTAAGGCAATTCATCGAATGAAATCCTCGCAAGTCTCGTATAAGTCGTATACCTAATATATTTTCGAATATCCCTTATTCTAGTTCGTATATTTTATCAGCCCTAAATTTGAGTACGTGTGAATTGGCGAGCTAACGACAGCCTGTCAAACACACGTTTTATTATGGGTTTAAATTTGGAAATTTCGTGAATTGGATTCGGAAACTCATAATCGATTTATTGAATATTTAATAATAATTATAGAAATTTATTCATTATATTTAACCAAAAATTTTCCAACTCAAATATCGTCGAGGATAAATCCTTAGCCAGGTTTATTTTCCTCGTATATATATTATATATACTAGGTACAAATCTTTGGGTCTAAAAGCTGCTATAATGGATCGTAAGATTAGGATTTTGCCTCTTACGCATTAGTAGGTCGTCGTATGATTACGCTTGGCTTTTACGTCCTACAGAACATCAGCTTAGAAACGATTAGGGTAGTTGAATGAAGGTGGGAAAATTTTTTTTTCGCACTTGTTAGAACCGATTGCGAATATAGAGATACATATAGGTAAGAGGTTTTCCCGATGGATTAATTTCGGCACCATTTTTATCCTTGGTTTTCGTATTTTCTCGCTCTCTTTATTCGCGTCTACCTGCAAATCAAGCAATACGAAGCAATTTTGATCAATTTTTTTCCTCTGGTTGGAAAAAGGAAAAAATAAACAAAAATCGCCTATTATACCTTTGGATATATATTCGAGAGGTCAATACAAAACTAGACCTATCCACGAAGGTACAGATACGAGAGGTGATAATAATCCGACTCAATGAATCACCCTGTACGTGATAGAGATAGAGATAGAGGTATAGAGAATTCCTGCTGGGATTATTTTTATTTCCCTTTCTTTTCTTTTTTCTGTTTTTTTTTTTTTTTGGTTTTTTTTTTTATACTACACATATATAATACCCACATATCCTCTAGTATTGCAAGGTTTGATGACAGGAAGTCAATAACAATGATCAACGATTGTATATAAACCACGTAGATGATTATAGCATGTACCTTGATAATTCAAGAGATCAAAGTGAGGATCAATGTTGAAGCCATTTATTAACAACTCATTGGTTTTATTTTACACCAATCAATAATTCACAATTTATTATATCGTCACGTACGGTTTTGAGCTTTTCGCATTTCACACAATTAGCGTTTTTGCTTTTGCTTTTTCTTTTTTTGTTTTTTTGAAACTGTGTGGAATGGGAGAGCAAAAAATCGAAAGAAACAAGAGATAAAAAAATGAAAAAATTAGTTGAATTGTAAAGATAATAATAACAACCCCTTCTGCGTTACCAGGAATTATTTATTTATTTTTTCTCTTATTACCGCGTCTCCAACCGGTCGGAATATATCGCGGGGATTCCATTTCATTAGATAATTACGTATAGATACGGATCATACAGAATCACTCGCCGCGGTTGGTTTTTGCTATCAGGTTACAAACCGAGCCGATGCCTCAGGCGCGATATTGACACGTTGCCAGCTAAGATCTGCGGGCACTTAACACCAGGGTCAACTAAGGCGCCAAGGCGCCTATAACTACGTATCTTAGATGCGGGCGAGTCATAATATACTTGCAATATGTTCGTTTGAAATAACTTGTGAAAAATAAGAGATACGAGAAAGAAGTACTTGACTCGTTTTCAAATCTCTGACCCGACTGACTTCTTTCGCAAAGACTCTCGTCCGCATTGGTTAAATTTAATGGCAGACGTTCGTCGCGGATGTACGAAAAATAAAAAAAAAAAATAAAAAAATATGTCTAGTTCCTTCTTTACTCTTTTTAGTTTCTGTCTTTCTTTCGTTTTTCGTTTTTCTCTTTTTTTGGTCAATTTTTTTGTTTTTTTCTTTTTCACCGAGAGTGTAAAAGAGTGAGGCGTGACCGTAATTTAAAAGCGTACGCTGGTTTTCAGAAAAGACCACCTCTACCCCCTGGAATCTCTCCTGGACTCTTTTTAGCTGCTAGCTCGACGTCAACGTCATATTAATAACCGTTAGGAATTTTTAACTCACAGACAAATAATTATCATACTCGGGTATACCTATACCGGATATGAGTTATATATTTAATTATTACTAATTTTTTGACCGCAAAATTCAATGAAATAAATACCAGATTCACGACTCTGTATGTGAATTATCGTACACAAACCTGAAATTTCGTTTTAGATCAATGCGAGAAAAAGATATAATACGAATATACACGAGAAATAATTTTTGCCTGTGAGTTGATTCGAATTTTCTGTATCTATCTGGTAATTTTCTAATTGAATAACCCAAGCAGTACCCTTTTTTACATACGATTTTTTTCCTCTACGTATACTTTTATACTCACGATGAGATTAAACGCGCTCAATTGATTTCCTATGCGCTTTTAAACTCCGATTGACCATCGAATGAGCATATGTACGCGAGTAGGTACGGGTTAATCTCAATGCTCGCAAGCACAGAATAGGGGTTGCATTTATCGATACCAGATACCGAGAACGTCGAGGAGAAGAGGTGAAAATTTCCGGTGATGGAACGGAGAGAAGACTGCGATTAAACGTCAAACCTTGCTCAGAATTTTTTTTCTGTTTTTTTTTTGTTTTTATCGACATTTACGTTCCTGTAGCTTCTGAACCCTGTATCAGAACTTTTTTTTTTTTGTTTTTTTTTTCAAGGATACATGGAAGGCTATATTTTCTTTTTTTATTATTTTTCTTTTTATTTCAAGTACATATATTATAAAAATACAATTTTTAACAAACACATATACACGAGTTTGTATAAAAGACACGTACCTCTACCCTATTAGATGTATATTGAAGTCTGCTGCACAGTACGTGAATAACAGAGCTTGAGTAGAAACTTGTGAGTAAATTGACACATATAAAAGCAACGTTGGTACATAAATTACCTTCCTTGATCTTTCCCGGGGACGTCGTTATCCGTAGGTATGTTTCACCTAGCAGAGAGTGCAGATGAAAGAGCTGCCCAACATCGTGTTGTAGTATAGAGAGTAGAGGGTAGGTAACCCACGTCGACGAATCTCATCTTCTCTCGTCATCCTTGTATAGGTATGTACGTATAGGGTAAAGTAAGGTAAGGCAAGGCAAGGCAAAGCTAGGTACATCACGTTTTACCTTATGTCAGGCATTTCTCACACCGAATAAATAATCATTATTATTATTATCGCAAAAAACCCGAACGTTATCCGTTGTTAAGTACATATACCCTATACCTATATAACAGGGCCGCAAATATATATATATATATATGCACTATGCATACATCCTGAATTATTTCAACTTTTCATACAATGAATGAATATAACATCCATCCAAGTATATATATATATATATATACGAAGCATAGGTATGTATGCGTAGTACGTATATTTGCATCCCTCGTTATGACCGAAGTACGTCCTAGTTTCACCTCAGTTCTTGGTGTGAATGAACCTTCAATACTCTGTAGTGTAGAGAAGGAGAAGACTTGGCTTAAAGTTAGGTGTACTCTTGGTGCATACCCTCCGGACATTCAGAACATCGTGTCGCGTCTGCTCGCTAGGAAATTGTTCAACATTATGTTAGGCCCACTGTACCAGCCAGTGAATACCCTGCACCTAGGAAAGTTGGATAAATTAAACAGTCCAGAACTCTGTAGTTTACAGTAGAAATCCATAGATAGATGGATGGATGGATGGATGGATGAAGGGGATGGATGGATAGGGAAATAAGAAATAAAGAAAACTCGCTGGTCTTAGAGTCTATTCAATGAATACGAATGGATGAATGGTATATATGTTATAGGAAAACTGCAGCAAAGGTTTTGAAAATTCATTTAAAGCTTTAACCTGCAGAAATGTAGGTTTCATTTAAGTAATGAGAAATACCTAAAACACGACGTTCTGTAAGGTGTTGTCAGCTTTATAGTTAACGAATGGGAATTGTTTAAAAGAATGTATGAAAGGAATAGAAGCAGCATTAAGACGAAAAATTCTGAGCAAAGTAACCATTGCGATTTTTTCTTCCAACTAAGAGTATAGGTTTTTTTTTTTTTTTATATATTATACAATTGAAATGTGAACCGTTAAATGGCGGTAGGTAACCTACTTCCATTTTTTTTTTTTCATTTTTTTTTTTCTTATACGATAATTCATAACGACATATAATTTTATAATTCTGTTGAAAAATGTTCATCTTTATAACGGAGTAATAAGATGTCGTTGCGGAAATATTGGGGTAGAATATATATTTTGTTAAAAATACGTAAAACGTGGATCGGCATTTAATAACAATTCGAATAAAAACGTGAGGCTTAATAAAGTCTTTAATATTCTCGAATATTTCCTCCGTTGTTTTGCGCTGCGGGGGGTTCGTTCGTTCGTTCGTTCGTTCGTTCGTAAAAAGAGAAAAAAAAATAAATAAATTACAATTTCTGAAACAAACTTCAAGACGGTTTACCAGATAAGCAGCACTCGAAGAATAAAGCCAAGCATCTAATAAAAATCGAGTAGGTAGGTGCCTTCGCTAAACCCCCGAAGATTACAATTCTAAAAACTCTTTTCGCAATAAAGAAAATCCAATATTAGGGTGGTCCTTAATTTGATCATTTTCTAGTTTTAATGCTCCCATGGACCAGGACGTTTCCAAAAAAATACAAAAAATATGATTTTCGAAACTTGGGGTTTTGATTAAACTTTTTTTGTATATATTTGAAGACGTTCTGGAAAATGAGAGCATTGAAATTCGAATATGACCGAATTAAGGACTACCCTAATATATATACATATGCATACATACGCACATATATATATATATATATATGCGTACACACGTCGTCACATAAATTTGACACAAGTGTCGCAAGGTAGGCCTGTTAATGAGGTGGAATCGCGTGGGATTTGTGTCATTGGGAATTGTGCCCAGCTACAAGGCTGATTGGCAGGGTCTGAAGGGGGTTCTGTGGAAACCATGTTTCGGCTAATTGCGACAATTTTCAAGCGCTCGTCGGTCGAACGTTTCTGTGCGATGATTTGATTCCAGAACGTCCTTGGCAGCTTTTACAGAACAGTATAGCTAGCCTAGCAACCCCTCCTTCGTATCTAGGGGGGTTTCGAAAATTCAACTCGTTATAAAAATATCCACTCGATAGTACGATGTGTAAAACTCGAGACTGAAACTTTCAATATTTCATAAAAAACATTCAATTCTATACATATAAAAAAAAAAGAGTAAAAGAACAATCCTGCGGATTTCGCATGCCAAAAGATCAGAAAACCTAAAGAGAGAAAAAAAAAAAAAATGATCTCATCTTCCCTTATTTTGGCATACGAAATCGCCGGGATGACTCGTTAGTTTTAATATACTCTAGATTCGGGGCAGATCCCTAAGGTTAAAGTTTAGTTTGTTATAGTTTACCCTCTCATATAACACCTGGGCAAAGCTAATTTACCTCGTTGCGTATAAAGTTAATAATTTATTAGCCAGATGTACGGACTGACCAACGAATGTAAGGAAGGACGGACGTACAGACAGATGGATGAACACATACACTCATATATATATATATATATATATATAAATACACAAAACTCGACTCTGGGGCTTCGTGGCCTAGTAAATTAAGTATCAGGTCTCTCCTTTGTTTTATGCTTAGTTTCGTGCTAGTCACGACCAACTATCTGATCGTATCTAAAACGTGAGGCTATCTTAGACACGTCACTTATTTTAGAAAGCTTTAACGACCGGTCAGCCTTTGGCGGCTAATACCGTTATACATACAATTTTGTCCCTTATGCACCTGAAACTTTGAAAATAATTATCAAGCTACATATATAGTGAAGGTTTATCAATTATCAATTATCAATCACCCTCATTATATATTATCAAATGAATTATTCGCTCTATTCTGAATACAAATTGCTGGCCATTACGTGCGATCTTACATCCATATACTAAGCATTTCTAAATGTATACCCATACGTGTGTGGAGGTTTGTTAATTATTTCGTTGGACAAATGGGAGTTTGTATTAGCCGACTAGATTGGTAGACCACCATTACGAGATTAGGTCCGAAATGTGTATGCCTAGAGAGTTATTATTATTTAACGGACTTCCGTTGAGTGTCTAATAAAAAATTCTTGCTTCAACCATTCCTTTAACTTGTTTGCTTGCTTGCCTGCTTTCCACAAACGTACCCTATAGCTACCCTGAACCTTTAATAGTAATTGTTACTGTAATTGCAATGGTAAGCGTAATCGTAATCGTTACAACGCACTTGCACTTGCACTTGTACTTGTACTTGCACTCTTCCCAGTGGATAGAAAGATGCAGTTTCAAGAAATTTATTTCGTCTTTCGTTCACCCTCAAGACTTAAAACTCTTTTCTTATTGGATATACTGCACACATGTAAGAAAAAAAAATAAAAGATAACGAATCATATAATGGATACGTTGATATGATAATTTAAATTTTAAATTATCGCATCATCGATACAGTAGAAAAAAAAGAAAATATAGAATGGAACTTGGAATGTATAATAATTCGAAATATACCTATTTCAAATAAAAAAAAACTAGTCTGGTTTGTTGCCATGTTCTGTCGTCCTGTTTAAGCGAGGTTTATTCCCTTTCTCGAGGTATAATATTCCGATTTTATTAGATAAATGAAAAACGCGATAAAATAAGGGCGGACCTTTATCGCGACGTGTCTCCCAGAGAATATAGTAACGATACTCAGACATGCGATTCAATACGTTATACGATACCCACACACAGAGGGTATAACGGAGAAAAGTGGGCACTCTCGACTAAAAATTGATAAAATATCTAAGTTTTTTTTTTTTGTGACCACAAAAATAGATATATTTTTTCGAAAAATCTATAAAAATCATCATATCACTTCATGCATAACGAAAACGAATCTAATATCTCTTTAAATAATTTTCATCCCTTAATTCACGTATAGACGTTAAGGTATTCAAAGAAGAGACTGAGGAAACAAGAGAAATAGAAAAAAAGGTAAAAGGAAAAAGGAAGAGGGAACAAAAGTATAAGTTGAACGAAGTGGGTTAAAAAATACTTGCGGTGAATTGGATTGGGCCACGTCCACGCCCCTGTAACTTTCATTCAAGTTTAGTTGGGATCCTATTTTTTTTTTTTTTTTACTTTTTTTATCACAAAGAATAAATTACGTTTTAGGTACGCTCCGTGTAAGCCACCCACCTCCGCTTCCTCCCTCTCTTTCTGTCTCTCTCTTTCTCTCTATCTCTCTGCAGTTACGCGACCGTAGACGAAAAAGCACACCGACGTTGAACAGAGGCTGAAGAGTGTTTTTTGCTGATAGGTTATCCCGTTATCCTACCAGCCTCTGGTGCTGCCTGGTACCTCTCCGCTCTGCTACGACTGCCTATCCACCGTTTGTGAGAAGCTTTTACCGAGTAAAAAAAAAAATCTGATTACACAAATAACAAGGCATTATTCTACCTCCACAGACGGTTCTGGTATACGATAAAATTTCACGCTTAACAAAATACAGTATGATTCAGGTTTAGCGGTTTACAATTTGGCAAGTAGATTCCTTGTTAAATTATAAAACTAAATTTACTTTACCAAAAATTCGACAGTCAAATAGTTTACGAGCTACGTAAGATCTTAGTTCACCGATCAGAAAACTTACAGGTGATTCAGACTGGGCTGTTCATGAGTGGAACTGCGGAGCGGTACCTAGTCTATGCGACCTATACGCTATATATGCGATTGGTGATCATCCATCCCGTAAATTGAACAGCTGAATGTAAATTATTAAACCAAAGTTGATATCCTATGGTATATATTATTAATCAAGGCAGATACTCGACGACAATAAGAATCATTAAGCGAGTAACTGGGAGTTTGTAAAAGAAAGATTAAAATTCAGCCAGAAAATCTTCTTTCTACTCGTATATACCTATATATATATATATATATATATACCTTATACGTATATCACGGTATACAACAAAGGGCTGTGAGTTGAATCAATAAAAAATTAAAAAAGTCTTCTCTTGTAGGCAGGTACGGCTTTGTAAATTCCACTAAAATACATCCTTTACTTTCCTTGCTCCATTTCTTTTCATCCCTACTCAAATATCGGGGATTCTAACAATCTATGACTATTTCATGCCTTCTTCTTCTTCTTCTTCTCTAGCACAGTATGCACGCTTTGGGTTCGTCGATCTATGCTCTGAATTCATAACCGCAATTCCTTCTGAACGCGAAACGACGCGACGCTTTGCTCCAGTGATTCTTTCTTTCTTTCTTTCTTTCTTTATTTCTTTCTTTGTTCATCAAAAAATACCAGAGCTTCTACTACTACAAGCTTTATTCTCTGTTTGTCGTAGGGTACTTGTTACCCCCCAACCAACTGAGAGTGGTGATTTCACGACAAAAGTTCAGCTATACACTCTATAGGGTGACCAAAGCTTTCAGCTTTTTAACAATAGCTATCTTCATCCACGAACGGCTTTGAGACGATACCACAACTCATATGTGAAGGGTAGTTGTATACATCTTTTTTTTATTTTTATTATTTCTGCTAATAATTTAATACTCTTTAACGAGGGTTTGTTCTTAAGATACGAACTTGATGAATCCTAATCGTCTAACAACATTTTCATATCAAATGTAACAAACGGAATAGAATTTCCCGTTCTATTTGCATTATGGTAACTTCGCTGCCGTACGTCTACAGCTACGTACGAATAAGGTGGTTCTATGGAGGAGGTGGAATATGTCATGCAGTTATAGTATTATTATGGTTTGTGCATAGAGGCGCAGATACGATGTGCCCCCTTTGTGCATTTTCATCGAAATCTGCATCGCAACTCTCTATCTCACAAAAGACTAGAAGGCGCCGCGGTTATCTCGACGTCCTTTCTATTCCACGCCATTCTCCTCTCTTCTCTTCTCTTCTCTTCTCTTCTTTTTTTTTTACACCCCACCTACGGCAGTCTGGCTAAGAAATATTATATCTTCACTTTAGCACCGAGTATATAGCTTTAACCGGAAACGCAACGAGTCGTTATTCTTCAGACGCGCCGACTAACAAGAAAATTTAAAAAGTAGATAAACACAAGGTAAGGTAAGGTGAGGTGAGGTGGTTGTATGAACAAAAAAAAAAAGAAAGGAAGATGCACTTTCTTCATACCGCCTAAAAATTCAAGACCACCCAAGGTGATGGAAATCATTGGATATAATTTCATTTCATAATTTAGGAGTTAGGAAAAGCTCTTCTCTATCAAGAAGAAAATTGACCAAGACCCGATTAATTATTAGAGGATTATTATTTGTATCTTTAAATAAAAATTACTTAACAAAGAAATAGAACTTCAAAGATAACTATCCTCCCAAAATTGAACACAACTGATTTGTTTGACTTGTGTGGTTTTGGGGGGGCCTAGTCTGCCCAAGGCTCTAATCAATTTTAGGCTCTGTTTGCGTCCGTTCAACGTTGAAGGGTCCACGCTTTGTGTTTTCAGCTTGAGGGTAGGCGCTTCACTACTTTCTAATTCATCCCAGACAACCTTTCTCCTGCACATAACAGAGCCCTGAAAGACCATAGCAAAGAGAATTCGTCCAAACTTCTAACCGCGAAGGATAGGACCCGGGGAGGAATTGTTTTACTCTTCAATAGATTCGCACGAACCCGAATAAATTTGCTAACCGTTTAATGGAAAGTTTTTTTTTTATTTCACCATTTTACCTTTCTTGTTATTTTTTTTTCACATATAGATTACATAAAATTTTCATTAAATACCGCTGCGTGATACTAGGTATGTATATAGTGTCTCGTTTCTTATCAGACTAAATTGGTCAAGATAAATGCGAACGGTGATAATGATAATAATTTGCCAATAATTATTCTACCCGTTTTCTTAGTAACACAACATAAATTTCGTAACGTTGATAGAAACTTATAGCAAAAAACGAATTTTCGACAACTGATTATCCTCAGATTGTGACCGTCTCTGAAAGCACTCAGGTTTTTGCACTGCACTATCGCAGTAGCCTCGCGATACGGTATCCCTGACGGTAAGAACAGCTAACAAGTAATTATATAACGGCTTTGTATACCGTAGGCATTAGAATTTCATTGATTATTTATTTATTCAACAAATCAACGAAATTCATCGATTTTTTTTTTTTTTTTCATATGTATATCATAAAATTCAGTTTCTGAGACACAGAATAGGTTGACTGGTCTCTAAGTGCATAAAAAAAAACAAATGAAGTAATAATCACCTGTCGGAAATATTTTAGCATTAATTAAGGAAATTTAGATCACGATCAGAAGTCGGTAATATCATAGCGGTGCCATTTGAGGATATTTGCCGTTACTATACGTGGCCGATAATACGAGCGTGCAATAGATATCTGATATCGAAGCTCGCGAACGTGTATGCCGTACGAAGCACACGTGTTTCTTCGAGTTCTCAATTCAACTGGATTTTGCGGATTTAGTTAAAAGCCAGAGTAAAATATCATGAGCATTATGGGTCAGTTCGAGTATCTACCTACCTACCTCACTTGGGATTTTAAAATACCTAAATTCGAAAAAGGAATTTCTCTGTGATTTATATCTGGGCGTATATATGGTCTATATCCACCCTGCAGCTGTATAATAACGATCGAAAATTTTCAAATACGTGCCAACTAGGAAATTATCTATAGATATATAGGGTTTTAGTTAGCGAAGAATAACGAGCCATCGCATCGCATCGGATCGGATCAGTGGTGAAAATCAAGCGATTTTTGGTTGAAAAAAAAATAACACTTATACACCACACGTTCGTGACTATAACATCGAGAGGTAACCGAGTCCTCGTGAAATTTGGTTGAATTATAATAATCAAATATATCGAAATGATGTCAATCAACGATATTTGTTAACCCTGTAATATGCAAATCATTAATGATCTGCGTAAGCAGAGCGTATATGATATACATATATAATATATATGCATATATTCGTCAAGGGAATAACGCAGCATTAACACTGTCTATGATTCACGTCAATGTGCAATGTGCAATGCGTTCTGTAGAGAAATTGCAACTAGCATTATATGCTCAGTGGTGCACTGCACTAGGGGTATCTCTCTGTACCTACTCTGGTGCAGCCCTAGAGTAGAGGGTGGAATACCAATATATATATATGGGAATATCGTTGGTGTAGGGTTAATGCCACAGGAGGTGTTTCAGGCTGCAGTTATTGGGGGGGGAAAACCCCGATATGATTAATGCCTCGTGTTCGTTCTCGTACATATGCAGGACAGCTGTGAGTGACCTACGCTTCTCCTCCCACGTCCAATATACTAATATGTACGTGACAGATGTCCGCTTGCAGCCGTCCTCTAACCACAACCCAGGTCATATCTTAATCTCCTATGCATTGGCCCAGGTCAGGATCCTTCGATTCTCTAATCTCGTCGCAAAGGCGATATGCAATAGCTGTCGACAAAGAAAAAAAAAAAAATGAATGGGTGAGTCTTTAGCGATCCTCCGTATTTTCCGATAGCTCAGCTTTCCTGAAATCGGATTTCTTCTCCGTTGCTGCATTCGTCTTTTCTTTTTTTTTTTTTTAACTTTTTTTTTTTTAACTTTTTTCTATCTCAGGTGTGCGATAGATCAGGATTTCAGCAACCTCTTTGCTAGGATTAAGTGGACTTTGCGCGAAAGCATCTTACGCTCTTTTGTCTCGACTTTCCGACAGCCTTTACGATTTTTTTTTTCTTCTTCTTCTTCTTCTTCTTTTATTTTTTTTTTCTCTCTTTATTTAGGTCGTTCTGTTCACGCCGCGGTTTTATATCACGGCTTAACAACACGACTTTATACGTTATATTAAGATTGAATTCCGGTCGAAGGTTTTGGCCACCTTCTCTTCACCTTAGGATTACCTCATCCTACCTAGACTGGGACTCGAACCCGTCGAAGTAAGGTCCCTGGTCCAATTACACTTAAATTTATTTACGACTACTCATTTCCGCCTATAGGCGGATAATTCCTTCCCCTCATTGGCCAACTTGGTATCAAAGAATTCAAGCTTTTTAACCTTTTCTTATTAGGTACTTAACTTCGATGTTGTATTCCCGACGATCAATACAAGCCCAATTTATTCCCATATCAGATCAAAGAGATATTTAAGATTATCGAACTTTTAAGCTCCAAGACTCGATATTCCCATGTCTTATTCTTATTCTCATTCTTATTCTCATTCTTATTCTTATATCTCGCATATTTCCGAGAGATACTCTAGCTAAGAAAGTTTGAAGTGTAAAATTGTTCTCTCGATAGGCAGCTGGTCAATTTTACGGGCTACGTCGTCGCCTGGGACAAAAGTATAAAGAAGAAAAGGAGAAAGGGGGAGCCAAGCTGTTACAAGCTCTGTATTTTTGCCTTCCAATTTCTATTCTAGAACTTTTGCGTTATTATAACTTCAAGAATTTCTAGACTTTGGCCCCGTTGCATTGATTAGGACTTTTGTTACGGTCTGTTTTGAGACTGTTATATACAGAAGAGACGAGAGAAACTCGAGTAAATTTTTTCCGATCCTTAACGTATATGTAACCATATATACTCTGTATAATACATATTTACCGTCTGTTTTCTTCACTATTTTTCCGTTCTTGGTACTTTTATTTATACGTCGTTCGTTTCCTGCGTATATTTCTTCACTAGCTTATAGCCCCTTGACCAATACGGTAATAAATTTATAGTTCGAACAGAATTGCTTTTCCTTGCATCCCTTTCGCATGAATAAATCTAACGCATTAGAATTTTGGGGGTAAAAATAACGCAGCGAATTTATCCCCCGCAGCATTTCTTTCCATCCTCATCTGTGTCATTTTTAATAACAAATTCTCAATATATCCGGCATTTTTCTCTCTCTTTATTTTTCTCATTCTGGATTTTACTCACGGCTAGTCGTAAATCCCTGGAAATCTAGATAATTTCGGTAAATGTATTCGAAAGTTGCAGAGGAAGAAATTCAAGTTTGTTAACCTCGCGCCTGCACCCTGCTGACAAGGAGACTACTTTAAAACTTTTATCATTCGACGGATTTCACCTACTACTACTACTACTTTTCTCATGAATTTTTTATCCTGGAAAATTTACCCCGCTTTGTTTCAACCTGACGAACTGTTCCGTTTCGACTATCTTCGTCTCGAAACACCCCCGCAACGTCGCCATTCCCCATCCATGGATCGATCGTGAAAATCAATACACCTGAGTAGGTACCTTCCATATATAGATGGCAGAGAAACATATGTATGTATACATATGAACAGGTATATACTTTTCTCTTGCTCTATATCTCTCATTTCGACAATGCTTAGCGCGCATTTTCGCAATTCAAACTCGTCTAGATATATATGAAAGGATTGAAAAGCGAACCCCATGTAGAATGGAACCTAGACGTTGAAGAAAAGTCGATTGTTTATTGTAGTACCGATACATCGATATTCCTCTATCATATGACATGGCATTTATATATAGATCGAACATACTATTCAGTCGTTTAGTATACCTACTACGAGATTAAAATTGACTCGAAAATGTATCAAGGTTTCTCGTCATCTATTCTTTTGAATTTCATGATGGGAATAACCCTTGAGACATGAACTTTACCCGAAATATTTGATTATTATTTTTTTCTTCTATTTTTTTTCAACCCCTTTTTCATTAGTTTTACTTTTTCTTCATTTTATGATAAAGTTTGGTAACTCAATAGTGGGTGTAAGAATTTGGTGAAATTCTTGCCCCTCGGGATAAGTTATACGTTACGTAACGGTTTGGTGAAACGCTGGTACTATATAGAAAATACCTTCCGAAGCTTGAGAGCGAGGGTTGGGTGTATTTTCGTCACGCGTCTGGCAACACTTTGTCTCTTCGTCGGCAATTAACTTCCCCTTGTTTGTCTAATTTGTCCTCCTCCAAGACTCCTGGGCGACAATGGACATCGGGAAGTTCGTGACTAGACGACGACGACGACGACGACAACGACAACGACGACCGCCGTTCCTTACTTCTTGTTGTACACTGAATATCTCCGTAACTTTTCAACACAGTTTCTTTTTATTCTTATTCTTATTTTTATTCTTATTTTTCTACCATTCGAAAGTTTATTCGAGGATAAGGTAAAATCCCCGCGATGTTTCAAGTGCAGATTTCATTTGTCTAGAAACGAAGCAATTCATATTGCCACAAGTGAAAATTAACGCATTTGTTAAACCATAAATTGGCTCGTACCACCATACCCGGGACAAGATGGTATGGGGAAATGCTTGCAGAGGAACGAAACCCCTCCCTACCCTCTTTGCTAGCAATTTACCCCAGGGGCTTACGCTAAGCCCTCGCTAGCTCCGAAAATCCTGGAAAGCACGTCCCAAAAGCCGAATCGAAGGCGATGAAAATGTTTATTTGCTTTTCGCTTTTACCTCGCTTGATTAGTCCCTCTATTATTTTTCATTCCAATCTATTAGACGTTTAAGATTTATCTTTGAAAAATAAGACGTCGTTATAAAAGATATATATTTTTTTTTTCTTCTTCTTCTTCTTCTGATACAAAAATGATGTAATTTACGAGTTTCGAATAATGGGTAGCAATATGTAAGTTATCTATACTTATATGAATGATTAAATCTAACATCGTCATATCTCACCTGGGGTTACAGGTGAATAAAAATCGTTTCACGCCTCGGGTGAGACACGTGCTTCGCTATTTCCATTATGGCGTCTTGTTAAGGGGTCCCGAAATTGATCGCCTCGCTTTTATTGAGATACGGGAATCTAATAAACTCAAATCGCCTGACATTTCTCACTCGGAAACATGGTATACGTTTTAGTTAGAACCGCACTACCTTTTACACAATGCACCTCTTAAATCTGACCTATATAATTTACGCCCCTGTCGTTCAACGACGATACATTCACATGTGAAGAAAGAAATCGCCACGACATATATATTCGGCTCAAATATTTATATAAATAAATTAATTATTTTTCTTCTACTTCTTCTCATTAATAAATTATACGTGATGTAAAATTGAATCCAGTTCAATACACCTGCAGCATCATCAGCAGCAGCAGCAGCAAAGGAAAAGCTTTTGACTTTTTAAAAGTAAGTTACGTCAAAGAAAGGAATAAGAGGCGATGATAGCTGGGTCTATCGAGAAAATAAGTAGAAGAAGAAGAAGAAGAAGAATGATAATAAGAAGAAGAAGAAAAAGTAAAAGTAAAAGTAGAAGAAGAAGAGTCTCGATGGCAAGGCAAATGCAATTTTGCAGCGCGTTCGAAAGTTAAGTGGGTATGTATATATAAGGGCTTCGTTGGATGGGTGAATCTTCAATATCGAGTATCTTAGCTGAGACTGATAATGGAAAAAGTACCTGCGGTAAGCTAGAACTCTGAAGTAAATAGATCGGTATGAATCTATATATATATATACCTACCTTTACCTTATATCTACGTAGGTGGTGGTAGGTTATACTTCGAATCAAAGCCAGGTCCTCAAAGAGAGGCTACGAAAGTAGGTACGTACTTTGATTGAAAACAGTTCAGTTTCAATCTGAACCACCATCTCAAGACCGTCGGTTTCCTGAATAAACACCCATCCAGCTGTTTCCCTTCTCTCTGAATGGAATCGATTCTACGGTGTTAACCAAGCCCGAGGCTTGGGCTGCTTTAGCCAAAATCGAGGCTAACTCGAAGCAGGGTCGAGCGCGTTTAAGCAAAGTAGAATTTCATCCTAATTTCAATCCGAACGTTACTGGATGTTAACAAGTCGATGGTTTCCTATTTCCGATTGCCCGTATAACGCCTTCCACCTTATCCCTTATCCCTTATCCCTTATCCCTTATCTATTATCACTTATCGATTCCTGCTATACAAAGATTTTCAATTTTTATCAACGCCTCTTTTTTTCTGTTATATAAGAAATTCTGTATTTTACTGCGGGCTGCGGGTCTGATTATTACGAAACGAAAAAGAAAATAAGAAAATAGAAAAGAGAAGAATTTTATTCGCTCATAATAACGCGGTGCGCGAAGCTAGTTTCGCAAACCGATGAATAAAATTTATCTATAATCTTTATTATACACCTTTAAAGGTACATAGGTACCAAAAAATCTCTTGACACTTGCGGAATGGGTCACATACTAGACTCACGATTAAATCGCGCAAAAAGAGTTCAGTGCTTTTCAGGATACGACCGTAAAGAGAGGAAAGAAAAACTAACTCTAGAATATTGCACGTTATATGGGGGGTTGGCTCGTTTCTCTATGTTTTCCACGTACATATAAGTATAGATATAGATATACTAGCCGTTAAATTCTGTCGTGTAGGAAAATTAACGCCGCTTTGACAACCCACTGTTTATTCACACAGACGCAAACCCATTTGCTGCCATTTGGTGCTGCGCTTAAGGGTTAGAATCCCGTCGCTCTAACGGGTAATATAATTTCTCATGGTAAGATCAGTGCTTAAACCCTTCCGTTAACTATAATAGACATTGTCGCAAGACAAAGCAGGGGAGAATCCGTTGAGATTTTATGAAATATGAAGCTTTGTGTTATACGTAAGTACGGGAGGCTGTACTACTACCGCAAAGTAGTTATTCGTGTCTCGAAATCCCATCGGTATAAGATATGGAAATAATAGCTTTACGAACTGCTCTCCACCCACATAAGATTTTCTATTTCGTTTAATAAAATCGCGACCTTATTCAAATATAATTTTACATCTTATATACCTTTTCATTCTACAATGATAAATTCGTATGACTATACTAGCTAGGTATACCGAACCACCTAAATTCAAGGATTTACCAAAGTTATAACGTCGCCAGAGTGGTGACGACACGTGGGAGATGGAGAAGAACGCGAACCGTCCTAGAGTTGCAATTAAATATACCTCATAGCCACCATAATCAGATAACTTATGGAGAATGCCAGTCAGCAGCTTAATTAATTATTCAGGTAGATATTAATTTTCGGTCCTTACCGGAGTTATTCTCGTTCCATAGGTATGTCTATACGTATAAGTGTGGCCGTACTATGGGTATGATTTTTTTTTCGTTTTTTTGAATTCATCGATTCCCTTTTTTCGTTCTAGTCTTTTTATATACTTGTTTTAAAGCTCATTGCCCCCGCCCCGTTGGTGAGAAAATATTAATGGGTTTTAGGAACGGGCGCAATTAGCTGGCTCTTCGTCTCTCGTTCCATACGAAGTTCGCTTCGAACCGACGACAAGGGGTGGTCGGAATAACGACTTGTTATAAATATTACTAATAGTAAAAAGCGAAAAAAAAATATAATCATCCTGCATTTTACACCGGACCCCTTATCGGGCCCGTCACATTAGCGAGTGCAACTTGAATATATCGCCATTTTAATGGGGCTTTCAGTCTGGCGATTTCACTACCAACGTGAATTCGTACACCTTAAAATATTCGCAAACTTACAAAATAATGCGTTAAACCTTATATTCAGAAATTCAACTTTCATTAAATCCTGTGATGAATATATTTCTAAAAATTGTAAACTCTTGGTTGATACTTACACCATTTTTATATACTGTGAAAATAATTTATGGGTTATAGACTATATATTGTAGAGAGTATAAAACCGAGTCAAACTCACGGTGGTGAAGACGTGTATTTATATATTTATTTTATGCTAGAGAGAAGTTGTGGATATTTCCGTAAAGTAAGAAGGGTTTATGATCTCATATGTTATTATAACGTATGGGTTGGCGAGCGTTTAGCACGCGCGGCGGTTTTCCCCAGTTTCTACAGGAAAACGGCTTTCAAGAAGGATTCCTCTCGAAGTTATGTATACGTTGGTACATACCTACATATAGATATTTATATATATATATATATATAAAGGGGTTGAGAGGCTGCGGCGCCACCACCACCACCACCTAACGTAATCCTCAGTTTCGAGTGAAAAAAAAAAAAAAAAAATAGCCTCCAATATACAGAGCTTAGACGTATATACCGTGAAGTTATGGGGAAGCCGAACGATAGCCGCACTATAGTTCGACCAACACACGCTCACGTTGCGTACCTGAGCTTTTACTAGCTGACAGTGACTGCCAACTCGATTCGTCCGGCGCCTGTCACCGAGGCTCAAGGATATCTCACTATAGTTTAGTATCCTTGAGGCGCCGGGCGCATCGAGTTGGCAGTCACTAGCAGTAAGCAGAAGCTCACGTACGCAACGCGAGCTTGTGTTGGTCGAACTATAGTGCGGCCATCGTTCGGCTTCCCCATAACTTCACGGTATACCTATATATAGCGAAATAAAGTTGCAGTATACATCATGAAGGCGAAATCGAGGCAGACTAACCCTCGCGATTTTTATTTTCATTAATTTTAGTGCAGCTATTTGGGAAATGAAAAGGCAATAAATAGCGATAGAAAAAAATAATTCAAACTTCTGTCATGTGGAAAGGAAAGAAAAAATTTCATCCCAAAGTGGTTTCGTCTTCTAACTTTTATCTTTTTCTTTGTCATCCTACACGCAGTATCAATCTAATCAATGCCATTGACATAAGAACCCAAGTCCAATCTGAAGGCTGGACAAAAAAAAAAAAAAATTCAGACTTTTCTTTCTAGTTTTTTATTTTTTTATATTTTTTTTGTTGTTAAAAATGAAAATTACCAAAATACACCCGTAGGTAGACCACTTGCGCTTCACACCGTCTTACTTCGCGCCCATACCTCAGGTTTTATGTACGCCTTTGATAGCCCTAATTATGCAAATTCATACTGGGTTATAGCCTGTGGCCGTGTATCTACGAGTAGATTCTACTCTCTTGGCTCACTCGAGGGCTCTATGAGCTCGGTGAACGTGACCGCGAGTTACACGCTTATGAACGACCCCTCAGCACCTATATACAACATCTAGGTATATATACATGGATAAGGTATATATGTATGTATGTATGTATGTATGTATTGTATATCAAGGGATATAGAAGTTCTGGTACAGCACTAGGTGCACCTCCCACAGGCTGTAAAGAACTTCTATATAGATCTACGTGTGTGGGAATACACACAGAGATTTGAAACATATTAACTATATATATATATAGAGGTATGCATATAGTATGTTGGTATTTACGGCACCACTACGATGTACAATTGCTTCATCGATGATATAGACAGAAAATTATACCTAGACTATATATGTATATATATACCCGCGTGGATCCAAGGTGTGCAATTTTCGTTATAACTAGATATAATTTACTCGGGACTGTCCAGGGTACAAGGGTTGGCCTTCCGGCTCGAATTAGCGCTCTGAATCCCACGAGGAAAGGAAGGCATGGTCACTTACACGGTATATAAACCTTACGTTATACTAGTATATAGACCTACCCTTACGACCAAGAGATACTATGGTCTGTATGCCGAGCACGAATGCACCGTTTTCAAAATGTGATTCAATCACGACAGATTTATTCATGTCACTCGGCGACGCGTGCCCACAAGGGAGTTGAGACTCTGGTCATCCTCTATAACAGATACCTATAGGTATATATATATTTACACACTGGAATTGTAGAATATGCTGACCCTCTAGACCATCGCGGTCCTCTATACACGTCTTTATTCATTTCTGTGATATCGTACCATCTTCGAATTTGAAATTATTTTCACATTTTAGCGAATTCGTCTCACATATAATCGAAGAAAAATAAATAAATAGAAAATTGGGTTAAAAATCGAAAAAGAATATTTTCTACAAGTTTCAAGGAGTTCCACAATCAATCAATCAATATGAGATAATTCTAAATCATGTCCCAAATTTCTTTGAAGCTGTATTTCATGATATATCGAATTCTTCTTTGGCCGATGATGCTGAGGGTATAAGATGAGCACGAGGAGTTTCTGACCATCGTATCTTCGTCGTAGGGTATATATATAGGCTAACCATATACCCTCGAACTTTGTTTAATTAATTAAAGATTGTAACATCTACCGTATCCCGAGAGTTTGACTAGATTGGATCCTGCCAGAGAGAGTTTTAAAAGGAATCACACTACGACTTGGCGTTGTGTAGGTATATATAAGTGTGTATATACGAAAGCTTCAAGCTCAGAGTTCGAAGTTTAAATACCGTGACTAGAGATCTAAATCTGCTTTGTTGGTTGTGTTAAAGCAGGGTGTTTCAGGGTGAGTACATAGATATATTTTATCCGCACACGTACGAATTTATACGTATATAAGTATACTGTGCTTAAATCAGTCCAGTAAGCGTTTCGTACCTACAGAGAGAAAATTCTCTGTTAGAAGTTTTAACTTAAAATCCATGAATTTCGGATAAATCAGAGGTAAGCTGCTCTCAGTTGGCTTACCACAGATCCCTTACCCTTACTCGTCTCCTTGAATGGGACAGAAAAAAAGCCTACATCTAAATAAATTTTCAGCTCAGAACGTGCATTATAAATGTTCACTTGTCTACTTCCTATCTGTCTTCTCCTTAGGGCGGATCAAGTGGCTCTAAACAGTCACCATCCGCTTGAAAACTCAATTTTATTCACGGATGAACTCTCAGCCTTATCGAGGGTGAAAGGTATAAAGACTTTGCTGACACGACGTTGCGAGATAATTTTTTACACTACCTAATTACCCCTCCATACATTTAAGAACTTTCAATTTATGGATAAATAATTATAAATTTGAGGAAATGTAGGCGTATGCTAATTTTCCCTTAGAAATACTCAACATCGTTATACTTTATGCGATCCCTTTGACCTGACTAATTGACAAATAAGACTTTGATAACTCAACGCTCGCCATACTCTGTCATTAATCTATTAATTAGCATACTCGTTTATCCTGATCAACGTCTTCATGCACCTCATGCCCCTTTGTATTAATTTATTTATGTATAATGTAGCTATACGGTATATATGTATTAGTGTATACTGTATACTGTGTATGGGGAAGTCAAGGCGAGAACAGCCGCAAGCTTCGAGGCGTCAAAGAAGAAACATTAAGGGGTTCGCTGAAAGCGTGTTGTAAGCCGTCGCCACCATTTTCTCAGCCTCCGAACATCTCGTGTCGTCTCTCCCTTACCTGGGACTATAATCCGAAAACCCCAACCCTTTTTAGTCCACAAACCGAGACCCAGGAAAGTCAAACTGCGCGACTCGGCTTTAACCCTCGTCGTTTCTATTCCGGGCATTTAATTTGTCTTATGCTTGGCTAGATGGATTCTAGACAGCGTGGGTGGTAGATCCAGGGTGTTGCTGTATTGTTTAGTACAAGATAGCCGGATTTTTTTTTTATCACAAAAAGCTTATAGCTAAAAAGGAAAAAAAAAATCATACCGAGTTGCTGGTACGAAATTATGAAAAAAATTTGTAAAATAAATTGTTTCGTGACCGTCGAAGACCCTTCTCTCATTTCTTATGGGAATTTATTTAATACGGGTCTGTCTTTACCAAGGTCTACGACTTTGATCACAAACTCTTTGTCAAATGGACGACCATCGTTTACTTTTGGACAAATTAAGGGCGGTAAGCCCTTTAAATGTGAACCCTTGGGGCATGTTACCAGGTTTTATCAAATCGCCTACCAGTTTCAGTTAGGTGTCGTGATTACGTCGTTCAAACAATCCGATATCCAACGAACCCAAACGCTGATGGCAACCCCCGCTTCAATTCTCGGACACTAGAAATGAACCTTCTAATCAAATGAGTACGATTTACTTTACCTCGAAGCCAGTTGTTGTTCACCTTATACAGGTTCAACCAATTTTCTACAATTCGAAATTTAATGCGCTTTTACTTTTATTGTTAATTAGGAAAAGGTGATTTAATATCATTTAAATATATTTAAAACTATTATACTATATAATATATGCACAAACATCCCTAATATCACCATACTACATCCGAAACTCTACTTTACACGCTGCACCTACATCTACCCAGAATTATTTATGTTTCTACTAGGTACCTGCTGCCACCGGCTAACTCTGCTCTAATTAACGCCTCTTTATTAATTAACAATTCTCTAATTAATTATCGACATCGTATATCATGCACGGTCTGTTGGACAGAGGACTTTGGTTCACGCGTCAGTTCTTCATTATGCGAATAGTTCAACGGTGTTACCAAAAACTTTATTATTACAGTATATTACACAAATTTTTATCTTTTCTTTTTCTTTTCTTTTCTTTCTTTCTTTTTATTTGCCAACGAAAATACCTACCCGTTATTATATTTCTCTCTTTATGCCTGTACTGATGTAGGGATTTATTGTTACAGGATAAACGACGTCAGAGCAGACCTGAGTTAGCAAGGTTGCTGTGTCAGGAAAAGGTGAGTGAAAACCACGGTCTTCAAAGTTTGTCTTTTATTATCGGGAGTGTTTACAGTGGGCATTTACTTTCCTGCCCAAGAATCAGGAATAACTGTTACTTCGTGATTCTTTGTTCATTGTTCATTTATTTATTCGTACTTGGGAGTTTACTCGGTTTCGTTAACTTTCGACTTTGAATTAGTTTGAATTAATCAAACTCGGTTTAATTTAAGGATTCTTGGTCCTCTTCATTCATTTTAAAAAAAAAGTTTACCAATCGCCAATCGTCAATGATATTAGGCAGTTCATTTTCGAGACTTATATCCCAAGGGAAATGGTGAAATTGCTACGTCTACGTGAACGTCACCGTGAACTTGTGTAATTCCTTGAGGCATTTATACGTGTTAGTTTGAAAAAATGTGTAGAATTTACCCGTGGCTTGACACCGTTCGAATGGCTGTTCGAAGCTATTGAGAGCCTGTCGTAAATCTCACGGGGTTTTCCAGGGCACAAGATGGAAGTAAGGCGTCAGAGGTGTGGGGGTTGTGGATGGGAATAGCAGAGCTAGAAAATGCCTGACTGTAACCGAGCGTAACCATTTCAGAGAAAGAGGAAAACGGAAGGGGTAGAGAATGAGTAGAGAGTAGAGAGAAAAGAGTAGAAGAGTTCGTGAAGAATACAGCGAAAAATAAAAGGGAGGTTTTAGTTTCGAATGTGGTTTTCGGTCTCAAAAGTGGAATAGACGTTTTAAAAACAGCCTTTAGGGGGTGAGCTTCTTGCAATATGACAAAGACAGGGTTTACACCACTTCTTCTTTTATCTCATGTCAGTAGGGGCGAGTCGTCCGACATTCGGCTAACTTCAGGTCGTTTCGAAGACATATGATCCGTCTCAAGGTTCGACCTCCACCGATCTTGGTCCAGCGATCTTTGCGGCGAAATTCTCGCGCTGGGGGACCCCGTGACAAAGTACTTTCATACCGGTGATCCATCGCTCGGTTTCCCAACGAAATGAGAATATAACGTGCCCCCTTTGTCTATGATCATTCGACCCCCGAAATACTCGACCTCACATAAAAATTTCTCTATTTTAGAAAAAATATACTCATATGACATTCCCATATAATCTCTCAATCCATTTCATCATATTTTTCTACTCTTATTGCACAGTTGACTTGAACAAAGGAAAAAATTGAAGAAAAAAGGACTTTTATTCGTTTCACGTGAAAAATCACGAGGAATTTGAAAAACAACGCGAAAGAGAGAGAGAGAGAGAGAGAGAAATATATGTGATAATAATAAATGGGGCATATGTGCGACATTGAAATTTTCAGGTTGACACGTTTATGTATGTATATAACAGAGGTAGAATTTAGTTCCTACTTTAACATGGGTATACCGGCTAGCGGTGAAATGTTGCGTTGCGTTTTACTTTTATTTTTATTTTTATTTTTATTTTTATTTTTATTTCCCCCTCACTTATTGTCGGTTAGAAAATAGCAGGAATGGGGTAAACGACCAAGGAGACGGGACTGAATTGTGGTTGAACTGCTCGAGGCAATGGGCAGATTTAGAAGTCATTATACGTATTACGTTTAAACTCGGGGTACTGATTCATTTTAAATAGTTTTTTTCACTCATATTCTTAATCCACGATTATACATATTTCATTAAGGTCGCTGTATGATGTGGTCATCACGTCTCAGGAATAAAAATTCTAAAGATCGTTCATAGAATGTAAAAATTTCCCAGGTCAATCGTTGACTCAATAAATAACTATATCGTGTTTACAAATCTCAATTCAATCCAGGCTGATGACCACAATCACATAAGATGAGAGAATTTGTGGTTGAGAATGGGCAAAATAAAATCCTAAAATATGATTTTGGAGTATTATCGACTACTAGGTACTTCAGTTACTTGAGATTTTCGAAAATTTCTGATTTAGGTGTGTGTATCTGTGCTTTGTCTATCGAAAAATCATAATATCTGTGCAATTTTTTGCACATGATACTAAGGGTTCCGTATTTATTATATACGCGTATTTGGTAGTTTTGAAAAGTTGTGTATATATATATGTACGGTATATTAGAGGAGCAGCTCTCGCGTGTAATATACTCTTCACAATATCAGATATGGCGAAAAGAACTGGCGGGGTTTTTCCAGTCTGATTTATAGGAGGCGGTCTTATTTGGAAAGTTTATGCAATCCTTTCAACGTGGCACACGTATAACGAATACTCAACCGTATGAAGAATTCTTTCGGTAAAGTTGAAAGCTCCGAAACAGTGCGGGTTTTTATTGAACCGAATCCTCGTCTAGCATTAGATGCATTTCGATATTGAAATGGCATAAACCCCACGTGTTTTGTACTTACCTGTTTTTTTTTTTTTTTTTTTCTACTGTGTTTCGAAAAGATATATACATTCCCTTGAGTATATTGATCACACCCGCGTATATTTATCTTCGTATTTCTACTTACTTTAAAAAAATTTCATGTCAATCTATTTTAACCCAAATATAAAAAAAAAGTTTCTTATTTTTAGTATAACAACCCGAAGTGATATCCTTGAATATTAGAACTTGGTCTTTGTTCCTCTTGGTCGTTTTCTCCCCAAACTGTGACGTTTACAATTTTCGGACGTTTTCCCTAACCTGACGTTGCCCCAAGGATCAAAATATATACATGCCTATCTACACAAGGCAGGGGTTGGTACCCTGGTATCCCGAGGGACAGCCACCAGGTGTGTATCGACATGTTATCCATATTAATAACCAAACGTGAGCCCTCCTGAGGCACCTGTGTGGTAGGCAGAAGCTATTGCATCCTTCTCATTCTCATTCTCTTTCTCTTTCTCTCTGAATATATTCGGATTTAGAACAGAGCTGATATTGTTATCGTCGGAATTGTTGGTATCCAGTAATTTATACCCTTAAGCTTTCCATTCCCCTTATATTTAGGTGACGAGTAAATTACAGAGTAGAATAATTGTTACGTATATCAAGGAAGTGATTCGCACTTTAATAAACCCGGAAATATACACGTTATGTATACATATGTACATATGTATTTTTTTTTTTTGTTTTTTGTTTCTACCCCCAAACACTTCAATAATTATTCGAAAATCTGTACATATTTTATATCTTCTATTAAAACTGAAGTAAGATCGTCAATCTCGTGAATGCTATAAAAAATAATTGAATTGGTCGTTGATAAAGTATTGGGGGTAACTTATTCCGGGACTGGCATTAGTCTGACGTATTATTGGCATATGAAAATCCGCGATTTAACAATATGGACGAATGAAAATCTTTGCGAAATCTTCGGTATATTATAAAAATTCAGTAGCTTAGAAATCTGGGTTACGTACTGTTCGTGTAGATAGGTATATATATCTCTTGTACGCATATGGCAACTTATCAAGTTGAGCAATTTGCGAAGAGGAGCAATCTCGTTAGTGGCGAGTAAACTGTATAATTTGTTTGCACTCCGAGTCAACCCCAGATTCCTCGTATACCCTCCCATCTTTATTTATGACGGAAGTTATCGCGAATAAGAAAACTTACTACGTCGTTTGAATAGAGTTTCTCGATTGGAAAGGCGAAGGGTTCTTAGGGGTTGCGATATTCAATTATTTCCTTGTAGAATTTCCTCCTAATAATCCGAGACGACTCGACGTTGCTTTAAATTATTCCACGTATATACCTATATATTCGTATATTTATTTGACACATGTGTGTATACTCGCTCGATGTGGTATATGGGAATTTCGGTCACGCAAATCAGGTAACGTGCACAATTATTATGAAATTATCTCTTTCTCTCTCCCTTTCTCGATTTCTCCCTCATTCGTATTATATAGATTTATACTTGATACATAATTCGTATATATATATATACATATATATTTATTTATATAGAAAATGAAGGCATAGAGAAGAAGGCCGCGAGTCACGTCGCGTCGCCTTTTAGCCCCATAGTCCCCGTCGACGATTGCTCACCTGTCCAAATCGTTCTGACGAGCTAACGACGCGTGACACGAACAGACGTCCAAGTATTACACCCGCGCTCGATTGTAAACTCTATGATTGATGAGCTTTACGCCTATTCGGAGGAAACTGAACGTGCAATCGAGCGCTCATGCGTTTAATTCTTAAACGCGAAACTGGAATTGGTAAATGCGAGAGAAGATAGTATAACAGGAAATAGCCGAACAATGGAAAAAATAAAAAAGAAAAATAGAAATTCAAGAGAAAGGAGGAAAAATAAATTTCAGTTCCTCTAGTCAGAGGTGAGAAAACCAAAGATAGATTGCGGGAAATGGCAAGAGAAAGCACACAGCAGCCCCTCTGTCTGGTTATAAGAACGCCAATAATGATGATGAATTATAAGAATTAACTGGTGAAGGTAGTCGGGCAACCCTAATGGGTGGACTAGGGATACATAAGCTCTAATCCTTTCTATATACAGTTCGGTGTACATAGGCCAAAAATCCAATACCAATCTTCATCGTCCGCTTAGCCCTTCCAATGTGCCCGCAGAGTTTACCTTGATGTGTCTTTGTACGTGCTGTCTGGTTCAACGTCCAGTAGCTGGACTCTGATTGATCTGAAAAGTCGTTTGGAAGAGAAAAACCAAAAAAAAGAAGAAAAAAAACACGACCCTTATAAATTTGTAGATGCGATAAGAAAGGATTTTGATATTTATATACACATATATATATGTATATACTATATACATACTTTTACCCCAAACGGCGAGGTAGACATGAATTTCTTTACCGTTGAGGTATAAATTCAGATTTGTTTTTTTTTTTAGTTTTTATTTCTTCCTTTCTTTATTTCTTTCATTTCGCGAAAGCCTTTGTTAGCAATTGCAATTCCCTCGGGGTAAATAACGTTGCTAAGAGAAAAAATGCAAAGATTATACTCTATATAGCTGTCCTTTGTGGTATATGTATTACAGTGCGGTTGCTTTTTGAATCCTTAATCGAGAAATAGTTGTTTTTGAAATCTTTACAATCTTGACTATTTCTTATAGGTTTTCTTACCTTCGAACTATATACGTATATATATACGTCGTCTATTACTAGGAAATTTCTTATTATCGTTACGATATGATAATGGAAAAGTTCCCTAAGTGGTGGCGCGTAACGTTTATAAATATAATTATCGGACGTAGGGGTAGCAGCATGTCCATCGACCGATCCTTGCCTCAACAACACGACGGTGTACTTAAAATGGTAATTTCCCGTGGGTAAATAAAAGTTCGAAACGACGAGTCTATATGTATATGTAAAGGCATATATGAATGTAGCCACGTGGGTGGGTGGATGGATGGGTGGGTGGGTGGATGGATGGGTGGATGGGTGGCAGAGGTACGTATACACAAATGGATATGCATAACCATTTACCTACATAAATACTTTACATAAACTATAGACGTTAGTATACGATATATATAAAATATAAACGATCATACTAGAGTGAAGAGAGGAGAAACCACTTTCGATAAGTAGATACGTACACAGCTTTCGTACATAAGACACTCTCGAGTGGCTTACAAGTTCCGGAGATGACATTTTAGGTAAGAGATGTGGATATGTGGATGTGGGAAGTGGGAAGTAGCTAGTTCCGCCGTTATATGATTTATATGAATGACTTTTTGACGCGATATTTAAACCTTTATCAATTTTCTCGTTAATGCCTTATACATATACCCTACGTTTACCCCAACCCACGTTAGCCGGGTATAACATTAAAAATTTTCAATTCCAATATCCCCAGAGTTACCCATTGTATACTCGCCCCCATTATCATATTTAACCATTCATATAACTTCGCTACTAACTTCCCTTTAACTTTTCCAATAATTTCTGTATTATATCTAGGCTGGCCGGCCGCCTTCTTTAGTATCAATTAAAGCAAAAGTTTGCGGAAAATATTCACCGTTTTTATGCTGCAACAGATAAATTTAAAACGCACCAGCCTACCCCCATACCCCTTACTTAATATGCAGCATAGTTCATTAATAAACTGGACTAATCTTTATTATTCTTATTACCTTTTTCACCCATGGGACATTGGGAAGAACCTATAATTAGCTTGGGACTACAGATAGAGAAGGGAGACCTGGGGTTTGTAACAACGCAAACCCTCGTCATCGTCCAAGGGTCTTGCAAAACCACAAGCAGGGCAAATCTCGAAACACGAATTTCGCGGTGGGTGGATGCCGAGGAAAGAGGACTGCCTTCCGTTTTCCCTAGTACTAATATTTATATTCCCAGGCGTAGAATTCATTAGGTCGGTGGGGGGTAATCAACTCGGTAAATGCCCCGTGCGTGAAACATTAACGGAGTGTGCTTAGGCTCAGTCTACACACGTCCTGTAAAGGGGGAGAGGAGTAGAATGAGCAGAGAGCAAACTCAGCATCAATGGTTAGCCAATGAGAAACTATAAAACTCATATTCGAGGATATGGAAACTCTGCAAACCCTCGCCGCTAACAAAACCTCATATTTTATCAATCCAGTGCCAAAATATACCCCCATGAATATTCCATGTGTGCAATTCCCAGGTCTTTCAATCCGATTCTAATTACCTTAAAATATACAACGGTGATAAATCGAAAGCAAATATATCTATCTCTCTTTTCGTCAAGTGGGTTTTGATGACGAGGAAAAGCAAACAGCTGTATAAGCTGTCCTGACCTCTCTTCTATCTATCTCACTGACCGGAACTTTGATCGTATTTCTCACCAGTTGACTACCAGATAGAAAACAGCTGTTCCATTTTCCCAACCTCGTAGAGTATTTTGCTGAAATAACTATATGCATCACCGTATACTCGTTCACCAAGGAAAAGTAGAGCTACTTCTCCCTCCGGGGATGATGACGTCGTCTGTCTTACAGCCTGTCTTTCCCACAGGAAGAGATCCTCCAGACTTTTCACTGAGGTGCAAATAAGTGGATATTCTCTCTTTCGGCTGTATCGTTCACATGTCAGAGTGTGTAGAAAATAAGAAATCCTTTTTTTTTTTTTCCTTCACTACTGATACTACGAATAATAGATCCCGATTTGAAGTAGCTTCTTCAAAAAGGATAAACGTGTATCTCAAATTCAACAACTCACTCAAACCTGATCCCTTTCTCCCATACATAATTAACGCAGGAAAATATAAAGAAAAACATTTTTATTAGCAAAAAAAATTAAAACTAGGTTGAAAATGAAGATATTAAATTCGTTTTCAGAAACTATGGAATTAAATTTCGAGATTCTACAACGTGAGGTCAAGATATATCTAATCGAAGTAAAGCTTTTCATTGATAGACTGAATCAGTGGTCCATTTAAATTGAAGAATCAAAAAAAAACCTCCAAGGAACTTCCTGACGTTTTTTTCTTCCTTGATGGGGTATATATTGTTAGATATACCTTTATACATGCATATATATATATATATATATATACGTTCCTTTCGCCAAGGAGTTGGCACCATTAACCTTTTTGTCGTGCCACCTCGTCTCGTCGCGATCGAACTGATATTATTGGCCTTGTGGCCCTACCTTAGGAGTAGTAGTCGCGGTAGGTCCTTCCTTCGCTAGTATAAGGGTCTTTTGAGTAAACGAATCAATACGACGATCGGACTTGCCAAATAAGTTTCGACTCGTTTCGTAAAAGTCAGTAAGTCGGTAGCTGTGTGGTGGGTTTACTCGAAAGTTATAAAAAGATATAAATCACATTACCCGAAGGAATTACGACTCTGATCACATGATCGAGATACCACATAGCCTTTCGATTAATATATATATATGTACCTGTATACCTATATACCATACTATACGTATGGAAATTTGAATTTCAACTTTTAGCCGCGTGACTTGACATTTTTTTCTTCTTTTCTTTTCGGTTTTTTCTTTTTTTTTTTTTCCTCTTTTTTTTCTTTCTCTTCACCGTCATCAACGTCGCGCTCTAACGACTCGTCGGGTCGTTCGCTAGATACTTTGCAATATTCGTGGGTACGTACCGTCTAACGTTCTTTGCGGAAACTTAAACATTTCTTTAACGACCAGAAAAACCTGCTGCCCTCGTTTCATGCATATATATATACATATTTGTGTAATATACATATACATATACATAAAGACATTTCGCGTGTAGATCTGGTAACGTTATTGTGCCATAGCCACTGCATTATAATATACAATGCCGTGTACTACATCGTGGTAAGATAAATATCGTAATTATAAAGTATAAACTCGACTCATTGTCAGTGACTAAATTTTGATGAAAGAAAACCATAGGTACAAACGTTTCGCACATTAAGTACTGCGGGCTGTTACATCGCTAACTTTAGCTTCATGGAATGACCTCCTCAAGAATAGTGGACTTGGAAACTAGAGTAAAACTGAGATTCAACGGGGCGCCCTGCAGTGTAGACCTCAACCACCAATTTCCCTTGCCTTGTTTTGCAACGTATTTGCAAACCCCCCTGTACGAGATTCGCTATTGCCTTTAATCGCGCCCCGTGCACAAACTCAACGAAAACTAGGACCAGGCTAATATCCTTTGAATCCCTTATACTGATTCGTCGATTTCTGAACGCTTTGGATAATCAGACCTAAGGGTAAACAGCACAAAGGATATACGGCCGAGCCTAGATTTCCCAAATTTCAAATGACACGATAATTCTTATCTACTTGATACATTTGTCATCTTCTACCATGGGCTGGTCATTTCTGACTTTTGACATAGTATATGGTCCGTCGAGGAGAGATGGATGACTTTATTTTATTTTTTTCTTCTTCTTCTTCTTCTTCTTCATAGTCGATAAGTTTGTTTCTTTTATTGATCGATAACGTCACATTTATTGACGGGCCATCAATTCGAAACTCATTCTTTTCATGGTGTGTCGTATAAAGCGAAGCGAATAAGTATATCATAAAATTTGCACAGAAAGTTTATGCAGCTTTATTGTTATGGAAAAAAATATATTGTGTTTAGAAATCGGTGAATAAATATCACGAGACGAGACTTTCATAGCTAAGAGGTAGTAAGTCTCTTCTAGTGGTCCATATCTCTTGGACCTTTACCCCAAGCTCATCTCCACCCTTAGTTAGTAATACTCAAAGTCACGGTGCAATCCTTTCTCAACCCTTACACCGCACTAAGGTTTCCTCTAGCCTTGACGTCGGTACATCACTACGCCAGTAGAATCTTCGGTGATAAACGAAGTCGAGGCTCTAAGGTTAAGCCAGTGGTTTGAAGTTACGTAGTATAGGACCAGCAGCACGCGTGTACATTAAGTTTACAGCTGTGTATATCTGCACCAGGTATAAGGCGCGGATGGGTGTTTACCAACGAAGAGATAAAGCAAGGCCCTTGGTTTTGGGTTTGGTTCTGGGTTTGGTTTGGTTCGGTTTGGTTGAGTTTGTCAAGGTTCTAGTTTCGCTCAGTTTTAGTTGAGTTCAGTTCGGTTGGGTTCTGGGTTTGGGTTGAGGCTTCTCTTACTTGATGCGGCAAGGCGGCATTGTCGAGTTCCTGCGGTCGATGCGACCAGTTTGTAGGCAGCAGGTAGGTAGGTAGGTAGGTCGACCACCCTGCACCTGGAGAACGGAAGGTAGAGCCGCTCCCTCCTTCAGTCACGACAGCCAGGTTAACCCACCACCCACCACCCACCACCCACCACCCACCACCCACCACCCACCACCCACCACCCACCACCCATCTCCCACCTCCCACAGGAGTCGTACTCGTAGTTAAAGTCGCGACCCTTATATTCAGCCCCTCTTTATTCATTCCGTATAATATATTCCTCGGTAATTAGCATACGGCGTGATTATTTCCACAAGGATATTGTTTTAATTCTTGTATCGATCAGAAAGGAAATTAAAACACAAGTAAAAGAAAAAAGAAAAAAAACAACTAAAGGTGGAAACATCAAAATTCTCCTCCTCGAGTTGACTTCTACTATTTTGATTATCAGACGGATTGAATTTGACGTTTTTGGGATCAGTAGGGATTCGACGAACCCGAGTAGTCAGGTGGGACAAAATCTGTCTAAACTTTAAGGGCCGTGATCGTGTCCTGGATTTTTAACCTGGGGTCACACATCAAGTTGGTCTTGGGTTAAGCGTCTTTTAGAAACTTATGCAGAAGGGTTGACAGTAGCGCGTAGGAAGGTGAAGTGGCGAGGTAGCGATAAGCGACACGCGACATAAATCTTTTTTTTTTTTTCTTTCTCTTTCATATATTTTTTTTTCTTTTTTTCTCAGTACGAAGCTCCGTTATGGAACGCGAAGAACAGCAAATGGGGGGGAGGGTTGACGATTATTCGTTTGCTTAGGTGAAAATTTCGACAGTAATTTTTTTTTTTGTCTTAAATCTCAGGGGTTCGAGCGAGCGAGGGAGGCTATGGTGTAAATTCATACCTGAATAATGGATAGATCTAAAATTAGGCAGGAATTTTTTTTTTTTTTCTATATATACTTACTTTTATTTCCTTATTTTTTTATACATACATAGCTGGGTACATGTAATACACGTATATACATGTACTATTTTTCATTAATAGTCAATGAAGTGTTCATAAATATTAATCCTCGGATAAAAAAAAACCTTTTGTTGACTTGACGTGCCAGACGTGTACCGATCCTTTTTATCTTAGATGATTTTCACCGCTTTTCTTCCTACTTTTAGAGATAAGACTCGGAAATTCTGTTACGCTGAACCTGAACCCTCTATCTTATCGTTTCTTCTTCTCATACTTTCCTAATTTGCATTCCATGCGGCTTTTTCCATCACCGAAAAACTTGTTTCGTAGGTACCCATACATTTACTTCTATCTATGTATTAGAATACATACCTGCGTACATCCACCCAACCCATCTTGGCTGGGTTTTAATCTTTCGAAAATTTAATCGTATTCCATGAACAAAGTTATAATAAACCACAAGCAAACGTACAAGACGTATAACTCCATCATTCTTTGGTTATTGTTACTCAACCATAATCTCGTTTTCTTCATTCCCTCATCTGTACTAAAATTACCGATATTTTCAATCCGTTAAAGTTTTTAGCTACGAAAGGACTTTCTTGGTTTGTTACCTAATTAGCTAGTTAGTTAGTTATTATTTCACCGGGACACGTTTGATGTTGCGAAATTTGTTCGATGAAGATCCAACGTTTTATCCTATTACTATACATATCCTACCTACCCTTTCCTATTCTCACCCTCGCTGACGCTTTGCCATTTTATCATACGAAGCGGACAAGAGAGCTAAGTGCTCGTGTAAATACCGATTAAAATTAGTACTCTCCCCATAACATAGCCGTAGTAATTAATAAAACGCAATCTACCTCGTCTGCTTTGATACCTGGCTTGAGTCAACAAACCGGCGTGGTGACAAAGGTCACGCACCCTCGAGGATATTCGCACTTCCATAAGCGATATACGTATCACATTCGTACACATTATACATACCTATATGCTATCTGGGTTACCTACCTACCTACCTACCTACCTACGTAAAGGGTGAAATATATTTCGCGATAAGTCGATGAATGAAATATGATATGAATCGTGATGGAGATAGGTTGAAAAAGGCAGGACGTTTTTCTCATTTTTTCTTCTTCTTTTTTTCCTTTACTTTTTTTTTTCTCTTTTGCAAGACATAAAACTAAATTGACTGTTTAGATATAAATATGCGAAACGGACGTGAATTTGAAACATTCATCTAGCTCTTCGGATTGATTGTATACCTTGGACTATTCGCTAGTGACACACAGACCGTGACACACATGTAGTATAATACATATCGATGCGAATTTATCTAAAGACTGATGAATCACCCTGCAACTTGTTCACGGCCCGTGTACAGGGTGTAACCGTACGAATCTAGGCCTCTAGCTCGTTTGACATGGGCTTTTATAACAACAAACATCGCGTGTTAAAAGTCCGTTCACATTCGTCGTTGATATAACTCCGACATTCTCGCGTATACCTACTTCGGAGTATTTCATATCTCAAATTCGCCCCTGAAATACGTACGTGTAACGCGATTCCTTCGGTCTCATCCTCAACCCTCGAGAAAAGGTAAAAGGCTAAATTTTTTTTTATCCTCCTCATTTTATTTTATTTCATTTTATTTTCATTTTTTCTTTTTTTTTTGAAATAGAATATATGAAGAAAAATGGCGCAGGATCATTCCTAAAAATTTATATCCTTCGACCGTGTTCTGTATACGGAGTCCCTTTTCGCCTTCGTATATACGAAATGCTGTTTACTCAAGCCCTCGATAAGCTCGGATGTCACTCACCCTTCGAACTTCCGGTTATCCAGGACCTCCCGCGTCGTATTCTAGCCAACAACTACGTTTACTTATCGAAACTTATACAGCTGTCAGTAAGAAACGCTACTGTTACTTTCTTCTATATTATACGATTATAAAATAAGCCTTAGAAAAATTAATCGGGACTATGGTGTTAACCATAACTCTGTAACTCGTATACACAGCTGTGCATGCGAAGAGATACCTTGATGCTTCCGCAGAAGATGAAAAAAATAAAAATAAAAAAATGTGTATATCATATCTACGATAATAATTTCACGGCTTATTAAAATCGGATAATTGATCACGTAATTTAGAAAAAAAAATGAAAAAAAAAATTGGTGTCAAATGAACGGAAGATTTTTCTTCGGTCCCGTTTCCTGCCAGGAATATATTCATTAATTTCATCAGAGAAGAGGCAAGAGCGTGGCTTGGAGTATTTCATACGATGCTGCAGCAATCTCGTGACGAGAGTGAGGGGCTCCTTTCTGTTATAGCGAGCTACCGGTGCTACTGCACCGTCAATTATTAATTTATTCGCTTGGTATAGAGAGAAAGAGAATGAGAGAGGAGAAATATAGAGCGGGGAAAACCGCAGACTTTAATGCAATAATAAAAGGAGAAGGCGAGCCGTAGATACGAGCTGGTATTAATTTAACTTTAGCGACACGTTGGGTCAAACTCCCAGGAGTAGGTGTACTCTATCCACCCCTCCACCCTCATTCTATGCTGAAATTATACGAACCTAAATTGCCAATGTCGCTTGCCATATTTTGAGATTACCTAACGGAAAGGAGCGGAGCGCCGCGCCTGCACCACGCCGCGACTAGGCGTGCTCCAGAGTTTCGTGCTACCAGTATTTCCGAGCAAGTACTTGGAATTTAATGTCATCGTTACACTCGCCGTAGTATAGACCGACCCGGAAAGATGTGACCGGGAAATGGGGATCTCGTTCTCTTCCTATTCTACATTTTGAGCTACCCTAACGATATTGTATTTGCTTTGAAATTACGTCCATTCATGTTTTTCGTTTTCATTTATTCATGGGTAAAAAAAATGTTCGTTCGGTATATATTTTTCCCGAATATTTGATTTTTCGTTTTTTTTCACCCCAAATTAAAATTTTTTTTATTATATTTTTATTTTCTTTTTTTATTCTCTGTTATCGAATTGTGATGGGTGCTTCTTTTGGACAAACGTTCATCACCTTTGACACGGAACTCGAGTGAATTTTTTTCCATTAAACCACGTTGATTGACCTGGATCCACCCCACCGTACCCTTAATCATTTTTATCGTCGAGTGTTAATGCTCTTTCCTGTTGAAGCGTCAAATTTTTGTCTGCCCATACGGTAGCGACATCCCCTATGCTATATGCCACGTTTGTTTCCATTGCTTGAACGAATACACGACAATTTTAAATATCTACGTATATACATACATACATACATACATACATATATACATACATACATACATGTACAATGTACATGCATATACATAAATGTAGAATATACCTATGTGTAGGAATGTTTTAATTTACATATTGAATTTTTACTGCTCACGTGTAATTAGTTTCGCTTTACCTACTATATACCTAACATTAATTACATGTTAGGTCATTTCACGCGCTACATATACCATAAATGAAAATTATACTACCTCCGTACGAAATCTCTTCACTATATAATATTATACCATATAGATATTATAAAAACTTCACAAATTTCATACTTATTTTATCATTCATTAATTTTCTGTATAATAATAATAATGATAATATAGGTATATTGTAACGTACATACCTATATATCGAATATAGGTATATATGGTATATACCGAACGGAAGCTAAGGGTATACCGATTATATCCTTCGTTTATTATTAACTTGACTAATTACAAATTAACAACTAATCTCTTTTTTTTCCATGTATACATATAATATGATCACAGAGGGTATAACATTTAATACTTATCGTTAAGATACAGTTATAGTATACCCTGCAGTTACTTATTATTACTATTTATTACTCTGTACTTAGCGACACGCCAAATTAACTATCAAAGTCGTATCATTACCTGACCAATAATTAACAAGGGTGTAATTGATATATTTCCCTTTTCTTTTCTTTTCATTTTTTTTATTTTTTTTATAGTCGTTTTAACCTACCCTGTTAAAACAACTACGTTTCTTTGTACTCTTTTGTATTCCACGAAATGTTTAAGCCCTCGTTTCGTCGGTCAACTTTAATTAAAACGTTATCGCGTGCGTTTGGGTCATTGGCTTAGGGATCTTGTCTCAACCTTAGTCTAACAGGTACGAGAAACGCTCGGTCACCTGTCAGCCAAGAAACATGGAATAATCAGCCATAAAAGCACGACGGACTACTACCCGCACCCTTCTCTCCAAGCTAGCTTTTCGGCTTTTCTTTCTTATACTTACCTTATACGATCGTCTCGTGACAACATCCAGCCCCTGATTCGGTGAACAAATCGAGCTGATGGGTTTCTGCAAATTTTACGACACCCCGCGCTAGTCACAAGAGAATTTGGGGTTCGCCAAGCTATCAAGTTCGCCCCTCGAACCCCCGAGTTTTATTCCTTATTCAAAATCTCTCTCTCTCTAGCTCTCTTTAACTCTACTTCCCTTTTTATCTCCATCTCTTGGGGATTAATTAGTAATCTGATGAGCACACGTACTATAATACGGTGTAAAGTACGCCGTCCACTGATGTCTGCATGTAATTAACCTGAGGGATGTATGCGAATAGACTAGCTTCATATTTCATGCTGAAGAATCTCGTCGCTATACAAGACTCTATGAATGTAACATATTGTAAATAACTTCAATATCACGATAACTATGACAGACATTCACAATACTAGATGTGAATCGTAATGAAATGCACTAATCGCATTGTTCATACCTTTTCAAGCCATAGAATTCTGGCACAAAGTATAGTTATGAAAGCTGTTATCCTGAAGATATTACGTAACTGTGTATAACAGGGGAAGAAGAGGAGCACGTTTGACGTAATTGGATAATATCTAGGTATCTCCGAAGGGATGAAGGAAAAGGGGAAAAGGCTTTGTGACAGTTTTTTTCCCCCCGTTGTTTCTTTATATTTTTCTTTTTACTTTTTTTTTTTCGTATATTTTATTTTTCAGAGAAGTATCGTTGTTTTTTTTTTTTCTTTTATTTATTTATTCTTCGAGCGCACGAGTTTGCCCTACCCTTGTACACAAGTCCTGGAGAAATGCCATCTCTTTTTCGAGGCCATCTAAACTAATCTCCGTAGCTTAAGCCTGAGCTTGAGAAAATTTTCTGAAGCTTCTCTCGCTGCAGGGAGTCGGCAATAGAAAGCTCGGAATTTCCGTCTCGCTCAGTTTGCCTCTTTGTAGTTACGTCAACGACAGGAATTCGTGGCGTTTATATCATAGCTATAAGAGATATAGATATTAAATTATATACCTATAGTTGAAAGGTACATTACTGTATTTGATAACCCGATCCACCCCTTTTTGTTTTTCTGATTTCAGTTAAGAGGAAACTATGGATTCTACGCTCCTCAAACTCATCTTCTTACTCCTAGCTGCGGCTTTATGCGGTGGTCAGGAAAACTGGGAGTGCGATTTACCCTGTAAATGCAAATGGGTATCCGGGAAGAAGACTGCCGAATGTTCCAAACTAAATTTCACACAGATCCCTAACTATTTATCAGACCAAATACAAAACCTCGAACTCACCGGCAACAGACTTAGGGACATACCAGAGGACGCATTTCATGATGTGAGATTAAACAACCTGCATAAATTGGTGCTACGAGAGTGTGGCATAGAGACTGTGCATCCTGGGGCATTCAACGGTCTAAGAATAGTGATAGAAATTGATCTTTCGGTTAATAAAATAAAGACCCTGCACCCAGGCACGTTTCACGAAACTCTAAGGTTGAGGGTTCTGCTTTTGAACGAGAATCGAATCGAAAGATTGGAGGATGGCCTATTCCACAATCTCACCTTTTTACAGAAGGTCGAGATATCGGATAACAGACTTGACCATATCGGTCAACGAACATTTCTCAACCTACCGGGTCTTCAGTCTCTCGCATTAGGAGGTAACAGGTTGACCAATTTGAAACGGGAGACCTTTGACGATCTGCCAAAACTCGGGAGTATAGCACTTCGCGATAACCCATGGAACTGCGACTGTCATCTAAAGGATTTTCGCGATTGGTCAATACAAAAGAATATATATACGAAACCCACGGCTTGCGATCAACCCGCTAATCTAACCAGGAAAATGTGGGACGACGTAAAAAGCGACCATTTCGCATGCCGTCCCGAGATACTTTTCACAGGACCAGCGTCAAGGATCGAAGTTGGTCCCGGCGATGTCACTCTTTCATGCAACGTCTCGGGTAATCCACTTCCCCAAGTTACATGGATCTACCGAACCAGGATACTGAACAATGGCACCAGACGATACAACGGTGATTCCAGAGGCTACATACTCTTGAATGGTGGTAACTGGGTGAATCTAACAATTCCAAACGCGACTCCTGCTGATAAGGGAGATTACATTTGTCAGGCTATGAATCCTGGCGGTTTGGAGGAAAGGAACGTGTCGTTAAACGTGATCGGAGATGTGGTTGGAAATAACGATTCTGCAATAAGTCTACCATTGGCACTTGGCCTAGGACTGACTGCACTTTTGCTGTTAATATTGCTAACTCTAGTACTTTGCGCGTGCTATTGTCGTCGTCGTCGTTCACGTCGTGACGAAAAAACCGCGGAGGTGAACGCCCTGGAACATCACGGTCTAGGGGAACAGGAAAAGTCGCTGATCACCGCTATTAACCCGGTGGTAAAACCGCCCAGACGTTACGAGGCCGCACCCTCGGTGACCTCGCATGGGACCGAGACGACTGAACTAAACCGAACCCTCCTAGACAACGATTCAGTATTTGGTCAGTACGCATCTTTTATTACGCGACAATCCGTTATCGACTGAAATCTCGAAGAGACGCGTTTCATCATCATCATTGTCAAAAATTGAAAATTGAAAATTGAAAATTGAAAAAAAAAAAAAGAAAACATCTCATTCTCCATCATCCCCTTGAATTAACATCATATGAACACGTATCGTTATACTATATCAACGAAATTAGCCCTGATCTTATTTACGTTATTTAAGTTATTTATTTATTTATTTTTCTTGATTTTTACGCAGCTGGTGGTGTCGGGGATGACGACAGGGAGAGATCCACCCCTGAACTAGACGGTGGTACACTACCCCGCGGTACAACCTACCGACCATACCCTCCAGATCTTTTAGCATTCTCTGGTGGTCGTGGAGCTTCTCCTACAAGTCAGGCTTCAACGGCACCGGACAGTTCTCGACTTCCATCACAACCGGCTAACTTTAGTCCGACTAATAATTCGGCGACACCTTATCCAACGAACTTTAAAACTTTACCTCATAATCGTAGCGCCGCACCCTACAGCGCAGGACCTCCAGTAATGCCGCGACATGGTTACGTGACTATTCCCAGGAGGCCACGAGCTCCTAGCTGGAGCAGCGCGCCTCCCGCATCTCCTGACGGACTTGAACCTGTCTACGATAATTTGGGACTTAGAACCACAGCCGATGGTAGTTCAGTATTGTCCCTTAATAAGAGTCCCGAGCCTTCGGGGATGAGGGGTCGACCCCTACCGGGTACACCCACGTCTCACTACCATCCTTCCATACAACGTAGTACGCCAAATATCCTGACGACTAGCCCAACGGACAGAGCAGCTCCCGAGGGAGCGCCAGAGTGGCCATCGAAGCTATCTGACGAGATGGACGTTCCCTTTCTTGGTGGTACATTGGGAAGGAAGGTACCACCACGACCTCCCCCAAAACCAAGGAAGAAATCAGCGAATGGACCATTATACGAAGACGAGGGTGAGGACGGTACGGAAGTTTGAACAGTCGATGGGGGTCGAATATATGGTGCAGATATTGAGGATAGGAATTAAAGTCGCCAATCTTAATGACCGGTAGTGCCTTTTACCCTAACCGTATAACTATTTATGAATATCAATATGAATATATATATATAAAGGTATATACCAATATGTATATATAGTATATTCATTCGAGAAACAAAAAAAAAACAAAAAATAAATAAATAATAATAATGAAACTTCAAAGAAAGACAGACAAAAAAAACAAAAAAAAAAAAAACGAGGGCTTCCGCACACCCCTAGGAAAAAAAGGAAAAAAAAAGAAAAAAAAAATTATCTTTTCAAAGTTAAATTTGCGGAAAGTTTTTACGAGTGAATAATAATAATTAACGGGTACCAGTGTCACGTGAGAGAATTGAACGGTCTATTTTTTATTAATTTACTCATTTCTATTATTATTATTATTAATTATTATTATTATTATTATTAATTATTATTATTATTATTATTATTATTATTACTATTATCATAATCATTATTTTCTTTCTTTACCAATCAACGAGTATATTTATTTTGCTGTTCTTTTTCTTTATCGTATTTCTTTGTATTATGACTATTTGTCAAGTGTATCAGTTAAGTCGTATATATATAGGGTATACGGAGTATATATAGTTATAGGAGTTTTGGCGAGAACAATGGACCTGAGATCTCTATTCTTGGTGAATATTGAGATACAGCTGTCGTAACGTGCCCTTGGGCACAAGACAGCACACACCCAACTACTATACCACCATCATCTATAATACGGTGGAGGATACCTATCCCACCACCACCCCCGCCCCGTTGCTATACGTATGCGAGACGCGTAACTTTGAGATTTCTCTAGTTAACGAGATTTACCCGAGTTTGTAAGGGTCAGAAACGCGGGTGTTATAGCAGATATACGGTTCTATCGAGGAGAGACAGGGCATGGTTATTAATCTTGGGTTTATACTAAAACATGTGACGTGCGAAATTTCAAAGTTTCCGCTACTCAAAAGTTCCAAATATGAAAAAAAGAAAAGAAAAAAAAATAAATAAATCCGCGAGGATCATGAATTTTGCAATTTTTGTCTATTTATGTTAATATCACAGTAATTATCTATGAAAAAAAAAAAAACCCGACTCTGCATCACTTATTTATCAAATTATCACCTTTGTCTCCCATAAAATGGGTGGAAATCTTCACAGAAATAAGGGAAAGATAGTTACGGGGGATGATTTCCGCTCGCGACGGTACTAACCACGCCTTTTCCTCCTTGGTGCCGGTGTAACTACTTTCGAAATACCTTTTTTTCTTTTCTTTTTTTTTTCTTTATATCCTTCTAACCGAATGGTCTCCAGGCCCCTTAGTCTGCAGCTCGACTAGACACGGGTATGGGTAAGGGTAGGAAAAAAAAAAAGAAAAAGAAAAAAGTAAAAAGAAAAGAAAAAAACTGTCACTCTTCAATTGGCAGAAAATCCAACCGCCACGCACCGAAGAGAAAAAGTACTTTAACACCCAGACGTTCGCCTCATAGCAGAGCCAAAAAATGTCCCGCCGTAACGTCGAGACGCGAATTCTTCTGACAAAAGCTCCGGGATATTTTGGCTCGGCTAAAAGGTGGGAGATTCGGAGATTGGGAGATTTTCGGATTGGGAAATGGGGAACGATGACGTAGACTCCATAGATCATGCGGATACGTTATTCTCCTTTTGTGTGGTGCACGCCGGAATTTATCTCGAGTAAGTTAAACCACATCTATATATAGGGTGAATACTGCAAGGAAGAAATTCGTCGACAACTATATATATGTGTATATCAGAGTGATCCTTAATTTGATCATTTGCGTATTTCAATCTTTCCATGAGTCAGGACGTTTCCAAATATATGGAAAAAAAATTATCCAAAACCCCAGCTTCCTATCTCAATTCTAAGTACCACCCCAAAGCTTTTGAATTTTTCCATTTGAATAAAACCCGATTTCTGACATTTCGCGATTAATTTTTTTTTTCTTCCTATCGCAGTATAGCTCAGAAAAATCTCAAACTAGGTACACTCCATATTTGTAGTAGTAGGTATTTCATGAAAATTCGATAGACTTTTAACGATATAATTTTCGGAGCTACAGCACACCGAAAAAAATTTCTTCTAATTTCCAAATTACGTGATGAATAAAATTTTTTCATCAAAAATCTGTAAATTTTTCACGCATACCTAACTACTATAGGCAGGAAATGTGCGGGGTTTCAGATTCAGAGAAGCAATGATGCGATTGGGAGTAAAAAATAATCCCGAAGTACCAAAAATCGTGTCTCATTCAAATGAGAAAGTTCAAAGGCTTTAGGGCAGTATTTAGAATTTAGATAGGAACCTGGGGTTTTGACTATATTTTATTTTTTGTATATATTTGGAGACGTTCTGGCCCATGGGAGCATCGAAATTCGAATATGATCGAATTAGGGACCACCTTAGTGTGTATATACAATATAGGTATCATAATGTGTGTGTGTGTGTGTGTGTGTGTGTGAATGCGAAAGGATAGCCTCTGTAAGAGACTACTTTAGGTTCATTGTCCAATGTCCACTCTCTAGACATCTCTTTCTCTGTATATGCGGCTGAGTGTAGTTATTGTCTAACACTAATCGACGTCGTCCTGGAGGCCTAGTGCGGTGATAATGCCGATAATAAAGATTGACAATTGACAATTGACAAATGACAATTGATTCAATCAACCGATGTTTTGTCCACTGATTATCCTGCTGCAGCAACGGCGGTGTGATGATGCCTGATTCAGAGACGAGGGGCTCTCGTTCTGATGCTAAATGTACATTTAACTGTCTATTATATACTAGGAAGTAATTGTAATTAAACACTTAAAATTACGATAGTAGATTATGTAATTAGGATTAATTAAATAGATTATCGATTAATAGGTAAATAATTCATTCATTAATTCATTAATTCATTTATTAAACGATGAAAATATTAATCGTATAAGGGTTGTAATATATTAATTAGGAATTCATTATGAGAATAATAAATAATTATTATCTTCCTGATTTTTATTAAACAAAATGTTATTGTCAAAGTTATATGGTTCGATGTACGGGCGTTTAACTAAATATTTCATTAATATTATTATACTTACGTCTACTATAACCCTTAATAATTAATAAATTGCAAGATTGTCTGATCTTCGGGGGATCATTTATACGAATAAAATTCAAGTAATAATAAAGAGAAAGAAATAAAATAATAAAATTAAAAAAAAGGTACTAACACTAATGAGAAATTTTTTATACATCAAAGTCTTGTCAACAGTTAGAAAGCAAGACTTCTTTCGTTAAGTTAAACTCCAGTTTTTTAAAGCTCATTATTATATCCTTTTTTTTTCTTTTTTTCGTTTTTTTTCTCCATCATTTCTTGTTGAAATGAATAAATGTCTAGATAAACAGAGATTGGGAAAAAGTTAATGCTCGGAATTATTCTTAAAGAACCATCGAGCTTTTACGACGAATTCAAAAGGTGAAAAAGATGGAAGAGACAGTCTTTTCATAGGTACACAATTTTTTTTTTTTTTTTTGTTCACCGTCACAATTCATAACTTATCATTATTATAAATTATATTCAAGATTCATCGGTTCAGAAATGATAAATCGTGATATCGAATAGTATTTTTTTTTTTTTTCTTCCTTATTATTAATCCTAAAATCGTTAAGTGACGAAAGATTGAAAATATTATTTAGCGAATGTTTTTCATTCATTTTTCCAAACCTCGGACGTGTTATTCTATCAGCTCTTTTACCGATTCATCATTTTTCATTTGGTTTACACCTTCCTGTATATTCGTTCTTTCGTGAAAATACGATTTATTATCTTTTTCTTCTTCCTTTTTAACCGCTGAAGAACGGAGGAATACACAAATTGATGGATTACTTATTATTAATTATGCTCTGACATGTACGAGGCGGTTGTGAAGGAAACCAATTACCGCTAATCAGTTTTCAACATCATCACTCTTTAAACATTATTTATTTTTATTTTTTCTCAATCCATCGATTTTCGGTAATTTTTTTTTTTTTTACTATTATTTATTCATTTTCTTTTGATTCATTCATTTTCCAACAGCCCTGACCTGTAACACTTATAATAATCCACTTGTATACAACCTTAAGCATTTTCGCGCGACTAGCAAAGGATATAAAAAAAATAAAAATAAACACCAACAACCCAGCAAAAGACAAATGGAGTTAAAGAAAGAAATATAAAGTTTTTTTTTTTTTCACGTTGCTGTATAAACACGAGGGAAACTCTTGCAAGGGAGGAAAACCACACGTATAATCATGATCGCGGTGGTGGAGAAGATATAAAATAAATAATAAATTGGCAGTCTTTCATTTTTTGCTTTGATTTCTGTCTTTTATTGTTTGTTCTTTCGTTATTTTTTTTTTTGTTTTTCTACTAGACACTTCTTCAGGTTCGAGAAATTTAATCATTTTTATCACCTTTACCTATACCAGCTGTTTATCTGGCTACTTGAATCTTATAATTCAACCCCTAAATTTTTTTATCATAATAATAAGAAAAAAAGAAAAGGGAGTAAGTGACCGTCGTTACGCACTTGTGAAAAATAAATAAATAAATAAATTTAAAAATTTAAAAAAAAATAGTATTTAATACCGCAGCTGTGTGAACCCCAAAATTCAGATCGTCTGCAGTATATCGAGTTATAAACTGTTCAGTATTACGCATAATGTATGACAGTACGGGCGTGGGGAGGACAGCGAAGAAGGTATAATAACGACAAACGTCGTATGTGTGTCGGCGTACGCCTTGGTATCGTGCAATTTGTGGGCTTTGCATATTCTTCCGAGGTGGTCTCTTTCCTTCAGGGATGAACAAAAAACAAATGAAAAAAAAAAAAAAAAATACAATTTTCAACCAAGGTTTTTTTTTTCTTCTTTCTTTCCTTCTTTCTTTCCCCCAGCCCCCTGTTCTCTTATGAAGAAAAGAAGAGAAGAAAAAAAAAAAGAACAAAAAAACTAAAACTAAAAGGACGAAAAATTAAATGTCTAGCGCACAATCTTGGCGTACTATTTGTACAGTAGACAGTTTTATACGTATACGGTGCTGATGAAGTTATTAGAAGAATGAAAAATTTCTGTACACATATACTTATATACCTATATGACCTGTATGCTTGATCGGTGTCGTGAATATTTTAAGCGGCCTATAAGAGTCGCGGTTTGACCATCCCAACTGCGGGTTGCTTAATGTAAATACACTAATTTATGCATACATATATATATATGTGTATATATATATATACACATACATATATACATATATATATATATAAATTTGTTCAAATTGAACAAAATATGCGACACAATAAATGGCGCAACTTTTGTGGCTGGGATGGCACCACGAATATATTTTTGTAATTTTGTATTTTGAAGATCGCCATTGTCCACCCCACGGCCTACCGTATAGTAGCGAGCCGATATATTCCTTATAGGATATTACATATATTATACATATATTTTTTAAATTTAGAATTATAATTAAAAAAAAGAAAAGAAAAAAAATTATAGGAATGAAAAACGAAATAATTTAATCGAACGTTATATGCTTAAATCTTGATTTTATTTTCTCAAATTTTGCTAATCAACGTATATATATATATATACACATATATATATACGTTTCCTACGCAAATTTTCGACTGACTCAATAACTATTCACGAGAGTACTACATAATGCAGTTATTGTTCCAGTTAATTCAAATTATAGAATTATAAATAATGATAAAATAAATGACTTCTAATATATTAATATACATATACATACCTATATATAGATGTATAATTATTAATATTCACGTATGAATAATATGTGCATTTTAACTAATTAAGTTACACAGGGAGGCTCAGCACAGTTATAATATATTACCTAACTTTTTACAGAGCTGTCGTTATATCGCATATAGATATTTAACTATATAATAGCAATCATGATTCGTCCAGAGAATTGGTAAACAAATTTATTATACATTATATTATAAATCACACTGTACTACGACAGAACTTTGATTTCCGATTCATCTCATCAAACGATTAAATGTGTTTTTAGTGATTTTTTCTTTTTTTTTTTTCTAGTCTACAATACGAAGAGCTTGAAAACAATTTTGGCATGAAACGGTTTCAATTTAAAACGATAATTATACAACAATTTTATTCTCGTTTTCTCTCTCTCTCTCTCTTGCGCTCTCTCTTTCTCTTTTAATTTAAATGAATTCAGTGTCGCATTTCGTTCAATTTTTAATTGACAATAAGTAATTAACCCGCCATATTACGGAAACTAAAGGTCTGTTAGTAATTGTATAACGATATCGCATACTATATATATTTTAACAGATGCTTAAATCGCGCACAATGCGAACACCATTAATTAATATGTATTCTCATTCATTACGTGTGTCAGTCACTTCGTAATTAATTCGCCTACTACTACTACTATTACATTTCGTTATTTATAATATATTATATGTATTAAAATTATATATGGGACCCATAATAAATTATAAGTTTCATTAAACACATTTAAATTATAGAGAATTGTAACAAGACACTTTATGTTGAAAAACTTTTACCTTAAACATTATTTTTTTTTTTCTTTTTTCATTATTGATATTTTATTAAACAGGAATGGAGAGGGGGATGCACCTTACGAATTTTATTTCGATAGTAATGTCAATACGATATCTTCCAATTTGAAAAAGTATGAATCTAATGATGTTTTTCCTATAAATATCTCCTTTTTTTTTTTCCTTAAGAAATAAAATAAAAATAAAAAAACTGAACCTCTAATGACCAGGCGTCAAATTTTTATCAAATAGTTAAAGGTATTATCTTAAGTGTAGATTCTACGTTTAATAAAAGTTGAAACATACATGATTATATTGTTTTACCCTTTTCTTTTCTTTTCTTTTTTTTTTATATAATTTATTCATTTTCTTAATCAAACTATGACTGTGATTCAATCACAGAATTTCATATATTTGTATCGTAAAGTCAACGCCATTGAATCTCAGGAGGAATAAAAAGGTAGGTTTTATTTTGAAAATTGAAGAAAATGAAATGGAACAAATGAAATGAAATGAAACAAATGAATGAAAAATCAGTCCTTGGTTTGAATAAAATAATGAAATTTTTTGCTTCGTATAATATATAATTTCATCTGACTGAAAAATCTCCCCGTTTCATTTGATACAGAGAACAATATTTAATGCAAGCGATTCTCTCCAAAGCAACGCGCCTAAAAAAATAGGCAAGCGTGGAAAACGCCTACATTGAACAGTTAAAATATCAACGATTGGTTTTTATTTTCCACGTTGTAAATAAAACCCAATCGTCGATATCCGAGCTAATCAATGCAGGCGTCTCGCGTTTGCCTACCTTTTAGGCACGTTACTTTTGCAGAGAATCGCTCTGTATATATACACGGTCACGTATCGATTGCTGATTGTTACAAATTCATTACTATACCCTCGTTTATACATGCATATGATATTATACATATGAATTGAAAAATTGAAAAATAAAAAGAAAAAAATAATACAAATATAAGAAGAGGATAAAAAAGGTACAGGATTCACAATTGCGGGAGTAGAACAATGCGAAACCTGAGTGTTGCCTCGAGATACGCGGAGCATTTCTTAATCGGAATTCCGCTCACGTACCCGTTCACAGTTTCATACGTATACGACTTGAAACTTTGTTATTTAGTACAGTATACCTAGTAGGTATATAACCCCCTGCAGTACTAAACCGTTGCAATAAAAACTTTTCCCCGTCCATATGACCGTCTGAATAACGAGCAATGTGGCAAAATTATAGTTCAATTTCACGTCACAATTTACAAGAAATCTTTCACCTTTCCCAAAACCGAAGGTAAAAAATTTTCATTATCGGTATTCGAAACAACACAAATAAGTTCATTCGTACTTTGCCTATACGTGCACGTATATAGATGTATATATACTGCAAATATATAATACGCACATTATACCTATATATTATATCTATCTATGCGAGCTAGAGAAAAGTGAAGTACCATATATACTTTTTACGCTGAATGTGAAGGACTTTATTTGTCTGATAGCGTGTTTTACCGAACCCCTCACCTTTATAGTGAGCAACGCTCGTTAAAGTCCATTAGCATTTCAGATAAGCACTTTTTGAATGCGTAGTCCGCGATAATTACGCAGGGAGGTATTTTTTTTTTTTTCCTTTTCTTTTTTTTTTTTTCCGCGAAAAAGTGAACGACTAAACGTTATCTTCAACATTCCTTGCAGAGAGAGAGAATTAAATAGAGAGAGATAAAGGAGAGAGAGAGAGAGAGAGAGGAAAATGTTTTTGTTACATTAAAAATTTTCAGTTAAATAAATAACTATGAAAAATCTGTTGAAACTAAACAACCTTGTGCCCAGTTTATCACCCAACACAATGGCGTATTATCAACGCTAGTACTATTACGGCATACGAGAGGTATAGCGGTATGTTTGTGTAGAAACAAGCTGACCATCGTGTACACTGCAGTATACAGAAAAACGAAATATGCTAAAATTTCAAAATTCTATCGTAGGTTGATATTAGTCAACCGCGAGATATTAGGCTGGTCTTTTAATATAAACTCCCCTTGTTTTTCGTAGTCGGAACCTTATCTAAATCGGGCTTCCAACGAGCAGTAATTTGGCCAAGTAACAAAGGCAAGTTAATAATTAATTCAAGAGACTCGCTACTGGTGATGGTGCGCTTGGAGCTCTTTATACGAGTGGGGAAAGTAGACTACCTACTTTAGTAGTCAGATTTTCAGCCCATTGTGATAGGTATTCCTAAATAATTCTAATAGCGTTTCGAGGTAAAATAAAGAAAAAAATAATACAAAAAAAAACAACGACTATTTAATTATTTACCAAGACGGCCTGACGTTATTCAGTACCATCCCTCGTTTATTGGACGCAACCTTTTCGAAATTCAGAGGTCTAACGGCCCGGAAACTAAATAACCTGATTAGATGAGAAAAGCGCTAGTCGTAAGCCTTCCGTTGACTGTTTCGAGGAGATAGAATAAGAGGGAAAATTTTCAGAAGGTATATAACTCTGGAGCTATTCTAGGGTCTCACCGTGTTTCTCTGTTTCTTGAGAAATTCAAATTACTCGGAAACTGAAGAATGTTGAGAGAGAAAAAAAAAAAACGAAACAAAATAAAAAAAAAATTACCTTTCAACTTTATAAACTAATTTGCGGGCAAGTTTAAGGCACGACAAGACCAAAGGCCCAGGTACATCTCACTTTCTTGCGATCTTTCCTCCGGAGCGGAAGACCGGCTGGCTCGGACGAAACTCGATTAATGCTTCAAACGTACTTTCGAGGCAACTTAGACGCGATACTTTTTACCTTAGTATTATAATCCTGTACAATTTTATATAATAAATAAATTTGTTGACTACCCAAAATGCCGCGTAATACTTGAAATCTAATTTTCTCAATAATTCAAAGATCGAGGGTTTTAACTTTTCATCATTTATCATTATTAACGTTCGTATATAGAAATTTTTTACAATTAAAACTGCACGGAATCACGTAATCGGAGTAAATTAAAGTTTCAATTTAACAGATCAATCTTGAGATACTTGATTTCCAGTCATCGACTTACGTCATGGTTAATTAAACTCTTTGTACTTTCAACGCAAGAGTTCTTACGTTATAGAAATAGATTTCAAAGGCCAAACGCGATACAGCGAATTCAATCATTTCCGATTACTACTTACTCTCGCAATCAGTCGTGTTACGTTTTCATTAGAGTCGCTTGAATAGGTCAAATTAAGCTTCTAGGTATCGGAAGAGTCACGTATAGTATACAAGTCGTATACGATGAGTATCGTCAAAACGACATAGGTCCTCAATTTTTATTTTATTTTTTTCTTATTATTTTCTTATTTTCTTATTATTTAAAAAAAAAAAAACTCTGGACGCCTGAAGATTATTGATTTATTTATATAATTATATAAGAAATACGTATAACGGTATAATGAGCCCCTGCGAAATCGAAGTCAATCATACGCAATTTTGTTTTATGAAAAACCTCATGAAATAATGTCATTGTTTAAGAATCGCTATATTTAAGTATATATATGTATGTATATATATATCTAAAAATCGCCGATCATGTATAAATGATATATAAAAAACGACGTAAAAAATAAAACGAGTCAATTGATCTCCACAGTCCTATACATATATATGCTTAATGAATAAAAATAATTGATGCTGGATTTGTTAAAATTTGTGAGCGAGCGATTTATTGTAAATACTTAATAATATAAAATAATAATAATAATTATAAATGATAATTATACTCGTAGGGCACAAGATCTTTGTGAGATGATGGAGTTATACGAGAGTCTCGATGAGATACAATCCCGTGTTTCCGAGTAGTATATAATGTAAAAGAACAAAATTGGTATAAATCTTTTTTTACATTAGTTATGGGATTATAAAAATGGATAAGGATGTTAAAATAAATAAAAGATTGTTTAATATATGCCTCATTATTAATATTATTATCGTTATCATCATAATAATACATGCATATAGGAGAATTTACAATATACACTTGTACTTGTACATGTATGTAGGGTGTCGAAGCTTGCCTCAAAAAAATAAAAAAAAATAAAAAAATGTTTTTATTGAGTGCTTCGTTACAATAATATTAAAATATGATTATAACAAATTTGTATAGAAAATAAATTTCTCGCATATATACATAAGTATATATATTATATATATATAATATAAAAATAATATATTATGTCTAAATGTATATGCTGCGGGGCTAATGTAAATATTATAAATATTTTATAAAAGAATAATATTAGTGTGAATTGTATAATATTAAAAAACAACATGAGAAGAAGAAAAAGGAAAAAAAAAAAAAACAATTTATCTAATTAAATAATCGCTCTGTACACTCCAAAGTGGTTTCAATTTTAATAAATAATCCCAACAATCCTATATTTTCAAGTATATATACTATGCCTGTTCATTACTTTTTTTTTCGTTCTTATTTTCTCATAACATATTGATCCTTAAATTTTGATTCACGAGCAACTGATAAACGAAGAAGGAAATAACGTTTCATCTCATCAATATCAATCCTCGTCTTGACGGGTACGTATATATATTTTCATTTATATAAGAATTTGCGAAAAATAAGAAAAGGCTTGTTCGTTATTTTCATTTCTCAATATTCTGTGTTATTACTCTATTATTGTTTTTTCTTTCTTAATTAATACGACGGTGATGAATCCCACATGTCCTCATGGCACAGAAACCGGATACATGATCAATGTCACGTAGAATTATACATTAACTTGGCTAATTTATTAATTGAATACCTTCCGGTATAACTCGACGAAATTATAGTAGACGAGGATGCAAAATTCGGTGCAGATTTATTGGGATTTAATAAACCCACCGAAGTGACTATAATTAGTGCTAAAACGTGGATGAATTCATCGAGCATCTGCCCTATCAGCTATCAACGTAACCATTATTAATTTAATTGTTTAACTTTGAAGTATCTAATCGATCTCGTATACCCAAACCCCCTCCCCCTTCACCCAACCCGTTACCCTTGCACCGTTAATTCATGGATGATTCAAGATCAGGATTATTCTGGCTAATCAGCCTGAAACCATATGCTTTAGAGTAATTACATTCTGGTATAGACATATAAACGAACCTCGTACAAATTCACCATATATAAATATCTTTATATAAATCTCGTTTATAATACAAATTTCAATTACCTTTTACAATCATGCTCAAATAACAATCATTTATTAATATATCATAATCAGCTTCATAGGCACCTGCGGCTTTAATCTATACAAACCACTGTACAGTGATTATATGATATAAATATCAGTCTCTATAGTTTTTTGGTTCAGTTAATAAATTGTTTTGTAACAATTATTGTCACTGTTTCAATGCTTCTCTCATATCTATACTCCTAATACTATTATCGTTATTATTATCATTATTATTATTACATAGGTACGTGTATAATATGTATACATTATTATTGTATATACCAATACGATCTGGGCCTGATCCTCGACCTCTTAGATCTGGTCTGTGATTTTTTGTATCATTTTTCTCACTCTAAATAGCAATTAGAATTTTTTTTTTCCAGATTTTTCGGTCACGGCCATCGAGATTTTAAGAAGAAAAATAACTTGGAAAATTCATGACGAGTTCAAATTTGTTAAAAAAAAAAATCTGAAAAAAATTCTAATTGCTATTCAGAGTCAGAATAATGATACAAAAAATCGCGGACCAGATTTGAGCAGTCGAGGGTCAGTCCCAGGTTGAATTTATATATGGAATGCACCATATATATAATATATACGTATGGCATCACGCAAAGGTATAATATTCCGGAAACAGGTACACAAGGGAATCAATCTCACGCATGATGTTTCGTGTTTTCGTGTTACAGATGGATATTCAATAGTATATATCTATAAACAGCAAATCTACGATCCGTTCATGTTTCACGATTTAGGGTGTGGGTCTATTTATCATTTCTATTTTCATTTTATCACTTCCACCAAGCAGTTACTTCTCTCTATTGTGAGTTACGCCGTTGACTCCGGTTATCCTGTCTTCGAAACCTCGGAGTAATATTTTATCTACATTTTGAATGAGACGAACCTACCTTGTGTTCATTGTTTCACCGTTTCTCGAAACTGCGCTAAATTAAAATACTATACTTCGCGAATTTACACGGCTTTGTTATAACCGCGAGTTTCACCCTTTAATGGATACAATATATAGGGAGAGATTCCGTTCATTTATCAATCGGTCGATCCTCCAGTCTTGCTGTTTGATCAAGCTCGCGAATTTTTTTTTTTTTCTTTTTCTGTTTATTTCATCAAATATTTTCAATGGTAAACCTTATTTTGAAAACAAACGGAGTTAGAGAGGAGAGTATTAACGAATGTGGGAGGTAGTAACGGGCAAACCCTGTGAAGTATAAAGGTTTGGAATTCTTTATGCAAGCGTTTAATCAATAGCAATCCGAATAGGGGTACCGAGGAGCCCGCTCCTCTCTTTCTCTCTCTTTCTCGATCAATGCCAGCGGTACGAAAAATGTTTATTTCACAGTTTACCGGATTTACATGGGATTCCCTTGATATTAAAAAACCTTTGAACTTTTGCCAAAAGTACGCGTCGCGATACGTGGATAAATTTTCGATATATTATTGATCGTAGAGTTTGTCTTTGCAGCAACGCGACAAGAATTAAGAAGAGTCATTAATACGTGAATTTTCAGCCTCCAAATTCCCATATCAATTATAGTTTGGATCGTGAAAGAGGAGAACGGTGAAAATGAAAGGGTAAAACAGCCGGGATATACGGTGCTAGAGATAAGTAATTAATCGGCTTATGCTTTGGGAGAGACTGGTACTCGCTAACGTAGTATAGGGAGTGAAACGAATGGCTTAAAATTTTCCAGAAGCACGCGACAATACGAGGTAGAGAGATCTACGCCGATTGTGCTACTGATTATTTTGAATAAAAGTCTCGCCCTTTGTTTAAAACGGCGACAAAGCAATTCTATATAATGAATGTCCACCATTAATTCAATTTTGAATTCTCTATTTAGTCCCTTCGGATTCCCTTTGACTAAATTCTCGACTGAAACTAACTCGCTGAATTTAACATGCAATTTCGGCGCGTGATACCTACGAGATATAAAACTGGGGTGGCTAGATACTAATTGTCTCGTAATATTTAGTCACCCTCAATTTATCATCGTCCTCATAATCAAGGATAAATCTATGACAGCGAAACAATGTTAATGATTTACTCATAACTGTAAGAAAAATGAATACCTAGATAGTGCGGAATGATTAATGTCCTGAAATAATTGTTTTATAGCTAATGATATATTCATATTTATGATTTAAGTTACTTGAAATTTATTTCGTTGATCATTTTTTTCCATCAAGTTTTTAAATTCCCTTGATCGTGTAGTTTTGCGATCGACGATTGAGAGTATTTTTTTAAATTATAAACAGCACTATCTTCGTACCGCGTTAATAACTCATCGACAAATGTGTCTTTCAATATTTTTAAACATCTGAAAGAATAATTTAATGTTAATTTAAAAAAGAGTACCTACATTAAATTTATCATCCTAACAACACTCGAGTTTTATACACAAAATTACCTTCTGTATAATGAGTCCTGGCGAAATTTTATAATATCTAGACTCGGCGCGTGAGGACGGTGAATAACGAAACCATCAGGCAACACGACGTACCTGTAAAGTTTTTACAACTATATATCGAAGCTTTTTAATTTTTTTTTTTTTTTTGTTTTTTTTTCTATTGATTAAAGCTTTCCAATCAGTAAAAAAAAAACTTTATTCCTACCTGTAACCCATAGCTGCCAAATGAGCAATGTGCGAAACCTTGTTCCACCCAAAACCAACGAATCTTGTATCGTAGCTTGGTGCAGAACTTGGAACTACAACGTAAGGCTCAAAATCTGGTTCCCACGAAACCTACGAACGATATTATCGTTCAAAAAACAATTATTCCAAGAATACAAAATCACGTTAGATTATTTTCTCCCTAATTTCTTACCTCGTATGGCTCGTTAGCTTTGCACCAATATGTGTAATTAGTAGCGGCATGTCCTTGCGACCAAATGTGATATCGAAATGTGTAAAATACACCACGATTTAACGATTTAACGAGAGCCTCTTTACTCGTAGGAAAATTGAACCTATTGCAAAATTTCTTTTAGTTTTTCACCGTATTATTTTTATGGGGTATTTGAAAATTATATGTGGGGTATTATTACCTATATCTTTCGGTTTCAAATGCTGGAACGATCAGAGCTACTTTACTATTCTCATTTAATTCTAGTTTCATAATGTTGCTCATCAGAGTATCGTACAAGCCATTAGACGGAATAAAATCTACGTCCAATTGAAAGATGTAGGGTGTCGTTACGTGCGTATTTCCTACGTTGCGTAAATAATTTACAGGATAAAATTCCTATAATGATAATAAGAGAATTTTTTTTTTGTCAACGTCGGTATAACGTCTTGCGTTAATTCTATAAACTATTTACGTTTAGGGAAATGGGTTTCACAGAAAATACGATATAGGTAGGGGTAGGTGTATTTGAATTTTGCTAGAATGACGCACCCCTTCTTTATAGACAATGTGATAAGCGATGTTACGCCTTGTTTTCAGCTCTCTTGATCCACGTACAAAATTAATAAAATTATTTGTATCAGCGTCAGTGAAGTAAAGAGCGACAGATATAGCGCCAGACCATCGTTTGCAGAGATCTTCCAAAAGCGTAAGTCTGTCAGCACTGCATTGAGTTATCAAAGTTACGTCGGGATAAGATATAAAGTTATTTTCATATTCTAGGAGGAAATAATGCGTCCGATACTTTAGTCCCGCACTTTTATCAAATCTTTGACATGGGCTACGCTTAGATTCCTAAAAGAAGTGCGATTTAATTATGCAATTAAATATATCAACACAAAATTCTATATAATATCCCCCTATTTAATCAGACTTACAATTTGCGATTTAACTTTTCGCTCGTTACACACGAAGAGTTGTTTTCTTAACAAATTTCCATCAAGTTCTAAAAAAATTTGATAAGCCTTTCGGAAATCGTCTATATGCTTGTTACTCACGTCTTGTTTCCTTGGTGAATTCCAGTGAATAATCTAACAACGAATTATTCAAATATAGTTACTTTCGAAGAGTAACCGAAGGTTCAAAAAATAATATCGATAGTTAGAAGAGAAGAAAAGATAAAATAAATAAATAAATAAAATAAAATAAAATAAATAAGATACGAAAAATTATTGCCTACATTTATTTGGTTTGTATTCGTATAACAATTTTCGCTCAAAGTGTTTACACTCAGCTGAACGTTCCAGGTACATTCAAGCCTGTATACAATACGAGGATATTCCTTGATTACAGCGTTTATTATGTCTTGATCAGCGAGGCGTGTTTCATGAATTATTTTTAAAGTATCACGCGATATATCGCGCCATTTATCAAGGAATTTCATACTCCTAAGGCGTTTCAAATTCATTAGCATAACCCCGGTGTTAAATCCCCGGCCTAAAGCGGGCCAAGGGAACGGGTTGATTGCTGGTGGTTTTAAATACCAGTCGCTTTGGTTTTCTACTAATCCTATTACTTGTTCGGCTCTAAACTTCTCGAACAATTTCCATAATCTTAGAATATCAGTTAATACCGTAACGTCAGTGTCAAGTACTATGACTTTATCTTCGCTCAGTATTTCGGGAAGAATTAATTTCAATAAACCGTAAACACCAGAATAATGTTTATTCGGAATCCAGGCCACTTGTGGCACCAATTCTACAGACTTGTAATAAGTCAGTTGGACTGAAATAAACGATTAAAATTCATCATCACGTTATTCATAATTTACGTATATATCAGGGTGCTTCGTTTTGGACGAACATTGTCTTTTTCTTTTCACTCCATCAACGAAATATTGTTGTATATACACGAAAAGAAATTCCCTCAAAGTTTGAGCCCTTAATTACAATTCTAACACCGATCTAAACCGTTTTTTGAATTTTCCCATCTAAAGAACATCTAAATCTAACGATTTTTTTTTCAATCATCTAAAGCTCAGCTGCATTTCATGATATCGTCTTATAATGAAGATCAACATGCAGGGAATTGATTAAAGACGATATCATAAGATGCAGCTGAGCATTAGATAATTTAAAAAAAAAAAAATCGGTAGATTTAGATGCTTGTTAAATGGGAGAATTAAAAAACTGTTTAGATTGGTGTTAGGATTTTAATTAAGGGATCAAACTTTGAGAGAATTTCTGTTTGAGAACATACAACAATATTTCGTCAATGGATCGAAAAGAAAAAAACGATGTTCGTCAAAAACGAAGCACTCTAATATATGTAACTGTATAATATAATAAAACTGACTGAATATCATTTTACAAACCATTTGGCAAGTCCCATGATTTGAATAACGCGAAAAGCGTCCTATTAGCGACTTCGTCTACCAAAAAATGAAAATGCAATGGATTTATTCTGTAAAATACAATAGATTTGACCACAGTTACAGTGGCAAAAGTCGAATTATATCCTGCGCAAACCATAGCGATATGAACGACGTTGCACTCGACCTTAAAATTAATGAAGTATATTATTCATGGGTTTCTGTCTTTCTCTTTCTCTTTCTCTGCTGTATTTAAATTGGATCAATTATTACCTCCGCATTGTTTTCAAGTGCATATTGATTGTTGAGGATTGAATACCCGGTTGGATTATCAACATTTTTATTACTCGAGTGAGTTTTTCTTGATCCAACGTCAGTCTGTATGACCTTTTTCCAATTTCTCCTCTCCCCAACTGTAAATATACCAAAATATGATCAAAACTGATTGTTGACATCGGTAACAGACTCATGCTTACCATTTGAAAACAGGTAAAAGTAGAACATTGTTGATGTGATTACTGCGACGATCAAACATCTTATCCATGGTCGAGCCATTCCAATATAATTGGCATACTTCGTTGTTTCTGAAATGATTATAATTTCAATGGTAGCTAGTCGACGTGGAATATAACAGCCTAACTAAATATAGAACTTTTTAACTTTTAGCTTAAAGATTGAGCATCTTCAAACCAATATCAATTCTATTATAATAAAAGAGGTTAGGTCTGTCTGCCTGAATATAAAACCATGATATTCTTACCTCAGGATTTATCCTCTTTGTTAACGTTTCTCAATTTTTGAACACATTTTTCGTTCGTATCTTTAATGATGTGCATATTTTGTGAACAAAGGTTATACAATATGATATAACAGACGATCATGACTAATATTATTGTTGTAATGAATAAATATTGTTAATTTTTTACACTATATCACATAAATTTTGAATATCGTATTTGTATTGTGTTTATTGTTTCAATTGTTGTTAGTCTATTAGTAGACTGTTTCATTATTAAACTATGATAACATTACGATGATTAATATCATTGTATAGAAAAATATTTGACGCTTCTGATAGGCACGAATTTAAACTACTAACAATATGAATTTTTCAAGTGAAGGTGGCCGTGAAACAATATAATTTTTAAGACGTCTGTCAATTAGAGTAATTTAAAAAAATTATCTCCACGAATCAGAGCCGTAAATTCACCCGCTTGTTCCATTATTGATATCATACACACAAATTGACGTAACAGTAATCTGCGAATTTGGTACGTTGTGTTTGAAACCGATGGAGCTACTAGTATGCCCGTATGCTTGGGGCAAGCAGCTACTCCATTGATGTATAGATAGCGCTGCTCGCGTATGAATGAACGAGTAGTAAGATAGTAGTGTTGCACAAATATGTGGATAAAAAATTTACTACGTTTTCTGAGAAGCGCTTGTTTATGAATGAAAAGATAGTGGTGCTGCACAAATATGCGGACAAAAAATACTACGACTCTTTCTTTATATCATCGGAGGCGTGGCAAATAGCTCATTGATAAAATTCTGAATAGCAGTAGAAAGAACTACGAACTCTTTATATTGGATTCATTGATACAATGAAAGATATAAGTGGCGCGTGGAAATAATGCGAAGAACTTGAAAAGAATTACTGATATTTTATTTCTTTTATGTTTGCATTATAGGTATATCTGAGGGAATAGAAATGAAGCAGTTGAAATAAATTTACAACTACCCAAATCACTGAGATGTCGAGCTGAAAGAATATATATTCTGCTCAAAAACTATCCAAATATAGGTATTGTAAGTTCAAATTTTGATTATCAAACTTATTACGTCGAGAATTTTCATCCAATAGTTATAATATATCAAAGGAGAAAAAAAATGAAACGGACACATCTTATATATTCATCAAATAACTAAATAGAATTTATTAGGTAAATAAAATCACAATATAAAACTACACAAGTCACTTGTTACAAATTTTGATCAAAATATATATATACTATAGGATACTTATAAAATAGTTTTTCAGATTCTATGCATACTCATAATTGATGATAAAATCATTACTGCAACTCTACATATAATAAAATACCTCCAATAACTTCAAAGCCAATGAATTATAAAACAAATAAAAAAAACATTTATTATTACGATTATCTTAATTTCAATCACTATCTTTACTCACTGAGGCCTGATCGATCAGTTTTAATCAAAATACGAGCCACAAATTTTGCCATATATGAAACTAATTAACAGGCGAAAATTAGGAGAGAAAAAAAATACTCTTCTAATCGCCAAAATAATAAACTTGTCAAATAGTATCATATAAGGATCAATGTGCCCGAATAAAAAATTTGCTAATTAAATCGTGGTGTTCGTTATTGGAAGATAATTATTTATAAACTTATTTCTTAGCTGTCTATACAATGTTTTTTTTTTTATTGCATTTTTTGTTCTACGTATGTTTAATATCGAGATTTATTATTAATGTGTTAATATTTTTCAACTTATTGTATACATATTTTATATACAAATAATATAATGCAATTTACGAGAGATTCGATATCACATTAGTCACCGAAGAAGAAGTTGAAAAAAAAAATGTTTACTCCTCCATTTATTAAGTGTAATTAAGGTTCCGATTTAACTTTGTTACTGAAATAATTTGGATCAAAATTCGGACAGTCAGTTTGCCATCCCGTTGCGTTTTCTCCAAATTTATAAACAAGTTTGGAGGGAACACTCTGGAGTACATCTTTCTTGTAATAGTATCTGCACACATATATAATAAGGTAAAATAGTGTTAGTTTCCATATTCATCATTAGAGTGATTATAAAAAATCGATTATTTTTTCTTCCTCCAAATACTTTAGAAGAAAATAATTTACCTCATTGCGCGACTAAATTTCTCGTAATTCATACTAGAATTTTCCTTGTTATTATGGTCTCCCCAAATTTCCGACATCTTCGCAGGATCAACTATGCGAAATGTTTTCTCTTCGTAATTATTCCAGCATATTACTTGCCGGCATAATTCCGGGAATGAATCCGTTATAAATTCCAGGAGTCTTTTCCGCGCTATAAAAAGACAAATAAATTATCAGAGATGTTTAATTGCAAGTTTGTCATTCGTTTATACGTATTTGAAAAAGGTTTCGAAAAAAAAAAAAACACACTTACGTTGTTTCGTTTTTTTATCAATAATTATAATTATATATAAAATATATTATATTATATATTATATTATTATTATATTTTTTTATTATAATTATCGAGATTTATTATTAATGTGTTAATATTTTTCAACTTATTGTATACATATTTTATATACAAATAATATAATGCAATTTACGAGAGATTCGATATCACATTAGTCACCGAAGAAGTTGAAAAAAAAAAATGCTTACTCTTCCATTTATTGAGTGTAATTAAGGTTCCGATTTTGTTACCGAAATAATTTGGATCAAAATTCGGACAGTCAGTTTGCCATCCCGTTGCGTTTTCTCCAAATTTATAAACGTCTTTGGTGGGATGTCTCTGGAATACATCTTTCTTGTAATAGTATCTGCACACATATATAATAAGGTGAAATAGTGTTAGTTTCCATATTCATCATTAGAGTGATAAAAAAAAATCTATTATTTTTTCTTCCTCCAAATACTTTGGAAGAAAATAATTTACCTCATTGCGTGTCTAAATTTGTCGGGATTCATACTAGAATTTTCCTTGTTATTACATTTACCCCAAAGTTCCGACATCTTCACAGGATCAACTATGTGAAATGTTTTCTCTTCGTAATTAACCCAGCGTATTACTGGCGGGCATAATTCCGGGTTATGTAATGCGTCCGTTATAAATTCCGAAAGTTTTTTCCGTGCTATAAAAAGACAAATAAATTATCAGAGATGTTTAATTGCAAGTTTGTCATTCGTTTATACGTATTTGAAAAAGGTTTCGAAAAAAAAAATCACACTTACGTTGTTTCGTTTTTTTATCAATATTTGGAGGCCTTCCGGGAAGTCGTTTTATATTCAGATCAGGCGCAGGTTTATCGTCTATATACAATTATTCAAACCAATAATTATGAGAATAAAAAGACATGATGCAAACAGTCAGTGCAGAGATAGAAGGAAATATCTTTCGAAATAATTTTTCATTCAAAATTTATATATCACGAGCTGAATTAATTATATTATAGTACGTGTAATAATTACCCGGCAATACTTCATCTTCAGAGTCAGTTGATTCGAAATCGTCCAACGGATTTTCTGAAATGATGATTATTAAACCAGTTATCTTTGAAATCGATCCTAATGAAAAGAAATATTTCGTTAACAGTATAATACGAATAATTATAAGACTTACGATGTTTTTCAGACTTTCGTCCCTTGTGTAACAACTTAAACAGTTTTTTCCCAAAAACTCTATCATACATGATGAATTCTCGTTTAGATAAATTGAGAAGCTCTTTTCCTGGTAAAGCAAGGCCAGGTGACATGCTAGCAAAAGAATGTCCAAATTTTACACCAGTCGAAATAAGCCAATTTACCGTATCAAATCTATTCCATTCTTCTTTTTCCTTGTCTTTCCAAGCGACTAGGTCGACTTCATCAACTACATCACTGTCTAAATCTGTACGTGAATAAAATTTAATATGAAATTGATATCCAGACATGACGTATCAGCTATAATATTTGCCGAACCGTGAACTAATATGCGCTTACCAAAAAGTGATTTTTTCGTCGATCGTTGACCGCTCGGAATCTCGACAGTATCCGCGTGCCATATCATAGCGTCTAATTTATTTTCATCAAATAAACTGCCGAATACGTTATCCTGGGAATACAATCGCAATCAAAACTAACAAAACATATCCATGTTTACGTGTTTGTTTCATTATTATCATGACGTTGTAGTCACCGCAATGTTTTTAGTCATAATAAGGAAATAAACACCATTTATTTATTAATAATTGATTATTATTTATTTATACTAGAAGTATAACGATGGTGCATCAACAATCCATATGAATTCTGTTTCATCGTCTGACCATTGACGAGGATTACTATTCCTTGCTTTTTGTTTTGCCATTTCTACTTCAATATTTGAGCGCTAGTTTTGGCGATAGGATATATAATATTCAAGGCATATAGTAGTGAGACTAATTAATAATTCGATAAGCGTGGGGTATAAATTTTGCTTCTCGAGTCGAATTTAAAGTCGAGGACGCAAATATTTGCGCACTTACTCGTGAGGATTCAAATATCTATGTTCGAAATTCGAACGGAATAAAACCGCGGTACTGGACAAATCACGTTATTGAATATTTCCGTAAGGCGTATAAACGTGTTACGTTATTAACTGTAAAAATATCTATGAAACTTACGGAATGACAACCAGCTGGCATTAGAACATCGAAATAATCAAGTTCATCCACAATATTCGTCACACTTAATCCATTATTGGATAAATGATTCAGGGAGCCATAATCCGCGAAGTTTCCCATGTCCAGATCCATATCCATATCCATATCCATATTTTCAATACTTATTTAAACGAATGACAGACGGAAATCAAAGTTTTTGAATTGTTTTGAATGTGGTAAATCCTATCTCGTCCACGCGTCTACACGTTCAACGACTGATAGCTGAACTGGCAGTATGTATTTTGCTTTCAAACGCGCTGATAGATGTAGCGTGTTTCGGTTACGATGAAATAATTTTATTCGATAGTTCGGAACGTTCACAGTTGTCAAGGTGCGAGTGGCGTAACCAGTCTGTTGTATTGATTGGGTTCAATAATTATTACACAAGTCCCGTTAGGGTTAATTACTGGTTTATTAAATGATAAGAGTATAGAGATTACAAACGTACGACGCAACGTATCCGCACAGACTGGCTTGCTTAGCTCAGCTCCGTATACACCTGGCTATATAATATATTACTAATCCCGTAGTTCGGTGTTCCCGCGCCTATTTGAACGTGCGTATATATAACACAGTCTCGAATCGCAAGCCAAACTTATAAATAATAACGCCGATGAGTAACAAGACGTGATACAAAATGTATTTTCGAAATTTTTCCTCAACAGTTCCGTATAAAATTAAACGCGACTATAGTAATTATTAATTTTTGATGTATTTTAAGATCATAGTTTTGTATCAATTATAGACTCGACGTAGAGCTGGTTATATTTATCTAGTCGAACTGCTACTTATCACACGCATAATTATAATAGCTATAATAATTATTATAATAATTATTATAATTATAATAGTAGAAAAAACTACTAACTCTTCATTAGATTCATTGATACTATGAAAAATGGTGGCGCGTGGAAATAATGCGAAGAAGTTGAAAAGAATTAGTGATATTTTATTTCATTTATGTTTGCATTATAGGTATATCTGAACGAATAGAAATGAAGCAGTTGAAATAAATTTACAACCACCCAAATCACTGAGATGTAAGCGAAGAATCATCCAGTATAAACATTTTTAATATTCATTTTTTATTTCTTTTTAATTGCAATACGATTTTTCACTATTCAGAAACTGAGCAGAATAAATGTCTATTTGCTGTATATTTGTCATGGCATTTGGCATTTTTTTATTGATTCTTTTATTCTTTTTTATTAAAAAAATCTAAAATTCAGGAGACTTCACAATTGAACATGTTTAAATTTTGAAAATAAAAACTATCGCGGAAATCAACCAGCATTAGTCACGGCGTTTCTGATAGAAAAAAACTGTGATAAAATAATTTTAGTCAAGAATAGCTGAGCGATTATTCGATGTAATGTAAATCGTCGAATACCCATACATTTAGTCAATACACAGAGTTGAAGTTATGGGGATACAACTGACATGTAAAATTCTTATTTTATTTATCCTAGCAAGTAGATTGAAGCGATGATTAAATTAGTCGGGCAATTATTATTGAAACGAAGAAAAAGATTCATTATAAATCATTGCAAAAGGGAATGAAGTTGTGGGCTAATCTCGCATCTTTCACCAGGTGCGGGAACAAGGCACATGCCTTATTATACGCAACCCGTGGATCTTTTGTGCATACTTAGTTCTATAGTTGCCTAACCGAGGCGCGACCGGCTAAACTGACCTACGACAATGGCCTCCCGCTCCCCGCGCCTTTATAAGGTAGGCCAAGGACTTGCAAAGTTCAGTTACGTGCGCGGCTTCCTCGAGTGAACATCGGTGACACGTGTCGAGGAGATTTGCGGCTCGGGAAGACTGCATCAACGGAGGAACGTTGGATATAAGTGAGTTTGAAATATTTCGATCAATATTTTACGACGGCAATAAATAATCGACAATTTTCAAAGCTTGTGGAAAACAAGTAAAATTGTATTCGATACTTTTCCGACAAATTTCACGCGTCTCGTATTTTAATCGTCGAAGTAAGTAACCGTTGAATTGCTACCGGCAGACTTCGATTATAATTGCAGATATTGTTCATTTTTAAGTACATTCTAGTTTCCGAAGGGGAAACTACCTTGTCGTGTTATTTCGAGTTGACAAGTATTTTTCGGGAGAATACTCGGTCCCCGATTTATTCTTCTATTCGATTATTTGACAGCATTATCGGTCGACGGAGATGAGAATGAACATCGCTGATACTTGAACTGCATAGACCCTGCGTGCCACTTGGTCGGAGATGGACGCCAACCAACACTGCCCGGCTAGTCCTGGATTAACGGTCGACCAAGATAATGGTGAGCTTTGTATTATATTAGCCAAAGACCCAATTTAACTATAAATGTATGTCCGCAAAACAATCATTACTGAAACATACTTCGCGATCCGATACAGATCTCGGACAGATTACTTTTCCAAGTCTATGTACCACAACACTCATCACCCTGTATCTTTGACTCGATACTGGGGCCTCCGGCTTGCTTCTGTCTCCCCGTATACGCCAGAAACTTTGACGACAACTCGGTTTCACTCAGCTGCAAAGGATACGATACGAAATAATATACCTAGAGGTAAGATATTGTCCGTCTCGTTATAGGGTAAGCCTAGGAGAGAAAGCACACTCAATTCTTGGAAATAGCAATAAATTCTCTCTTTTTAATGACAAACCTGAAATATGATTGATAGATCTCGAGAGAATATGTTTACCTTATTGAAATATAGTAGACTCACCTCGTAGTAGAGAAATATTTGAATAACGAGGATCAAAATTTGAAGGTTTACAAATAAATACAAGGGTAGATTGCTGTAGGCCTAATTAGGCATCACAGTTATTTTCTAAACATGGAATAAATTACACCAGAGTCTCAAGTATTAGTCATAACAATTCAAAGATTGAAAAATCTATTCATGCATGCACTAGTAATACTAGCTTATCGACATTCTTGATTCTGTTGAAAATAGTTAAAAGTTGATATCACATTTGAAAATGGTTCAGGCAGGCTTACAAAATCAATCATAAGAAATATATTATAATAAATTTCATACAGATGTATAATCACAATTATAAATTCTTTGGTAGGTACTTAGTTGAGAATGTTTGCTTGAAAAACACATAAACTTAATCTATCCAATGTACCCTATGCTTATCTAGTTTTTATCTTCACAGGCGTTGTTCACCGAGGGAAACTAGTTCATGCCTATCCTCCACAAAACCTCTTCAATATCAGGACAGGGGATTCACACCAGGGAGTAAAGCAATCCAAGCACCGGGGGAATGACCGCAAGACAATTCTGCACCACGGAGTATTAATAAAGTAGCATCAGCGAATGGTTCGTAATTACAGTTCCTTTTGAATCAGTTTTGATAAAATCTCGCATCTGGTCTGGTCTATAATTATTTCAAATTACTTTACTTTATAATTACTTTTACTAATTAAATCGAGTTCAATTACACATTACCCAACTATTGGGTAATTGAATAAGTAATTTCATTAAAAATGTAACCAGTGACTCGTAACACTGCAAATATCCATGTAATAATAAGATCGTTTATGCAATCAACATGTATTATTATAGTAAATTGGCGCATTCTTGAATAAATATCTCTTGAAATTGTAAATCATCTATCGTTGAATCATTTTCCCATGTCCTTTCTTTGCCTATAAGTCGACAATCATGAAAATCGCATGATTTCATAAAGCCCCGAAATATTTATAAATTTTATTTACTACTATTAGTACTATTTATTTATATTATAAATATTAGTCCGCCTTACCATATGCAACCCGCATGCCATTCGTGTAAACGGAAGGGCCCATGTTAATTTTTGTTGCCTATTTGGTGTTTTCCGAATGCCTATATTCAGGCGTATTGTAGTAGCTTAGAAAAAACGTCGAAAAAAAGGTTCCGGCAGTTGATACCTCGATTCTAGTCGCTTTACGATGAAATATCTACTGCCAGAAAATCGACCAATCAGGAGGCTGCTTGAGCCAATTTAGGCTCAATTTCTCGAAAAGGAGCCTCCTGATTGGTCGATTTTGAAATTAAATCAAGTTACGGCGCTACAGAGGCTAGCCATCAGCAAAATTCTGGATTTCTGGCAGTGGCTGGATTTTCACGGCAGCAATTTACTGCCGCGGCGCTATTCGTTGTTAACCACGTAGTTTACCTACGCTATTCGTTGTTAATCACGTGTTGCTGCCGCAGTAAATTGCTGCCGTGAAAATCCAGCCACTGCCAGAAATCCAGAATTTTGCTGATGGCTAGCCTCTGTAGCGCCGTAACTTGATTTAATTTCAAAATCGACCAATCAGGAGGCTCCTTTTCGAGAAATTGAGCCTAAATTGGCTCAAGCAGCCTCCTGATTGGTCGATTTTCTGGCAGTAGATATTTCATCGTAAAGCGACTAGAATCGAGGTATCAACTGCCGGAACCTTTTTTTCGACGTTTTTTCTAAGCTACTACAATACGCCTGAATATAGGCATTCGGAAAACACCAAATAGGCAACAAAAATTAACATGGGCCCTTCCGTTTACACGAATGGCATGCGGGTTGCATATGGTAAGGCGGACTAATATTTATAATATAAATAAATAGTACTAATAGTAGTAAATAAAATTTATAAATATTTCGGGGCTTTATGAAATCATGCGATTTTCATGATTGTCGACTTATAGGCAAAGAAAGGACATGGGAAAATGATTCAACGATAGATGATTTACAATTTCAAGAGATATTTATTCAAGAATGCGCCAATTTACTATAATAATACATGTTGATTGCATAAACGATCTTATTATTACATGGATATTTGCAGTGTTACGAGTCACTGGTTACATTTTTAATGAAATTACTTATTCAATTACCCAATAGTTGGGTAATGTGTAATTGAACTCGATTTAATTAGTAAAAGTAATTATAAAGTAAAGTAATTTGAAATAATTATAGACCAGACCAGATGCGAGATTTTATCAAAACTGATTCAAAAGGAACTGTAATTACGAACCATTCGCTGATGCTACTTTATTAATACTCCGTGGTGCAGAATTGTCTTGCGGTCATTCCCCCGGTGCTTGGATTGCTTTACTCCCTGGTGTGAATCCCCTGTCCTGATATTGAAGAGGTTTTGTGGAGGATAGGCATGAACTAGTTTCCCTCGGTGAACAACGCCTGTGAAGATAAAAACTAGATAAGCATAGGGTACATTGGATAGATTAAGTTTATGTGTTTTTCAAGCAAACATTCTCAACTAAGTACCTACCAAAGAATTTATAATTGTGATTATACATCTGTATGAAATTTATTATAATATATTTCTTATGATTGATTTTGTAAGCCTGCCTGAACCATTTTCAAATGTGATATCAACTTTTAACTATTTTCAACAGAATCAAGAATGTCGATAAGCTAGTATTACTAGTGCATGCATGAATAGATTTTTCAATCTTTGAATTGTTATGACTAATACTTGAGACTCTGGTGTAATTTATTCCATGTTTAGAAAATAACTGTGATGCCTAATTAGGCCTACAGCAATCTACCCTTGTATTTATTTGTAAACCTTCAAATTTTGATCCTCGTTATTCAAATATTTCTCTACTACGAGGTGAGTCTACTATATTTCAATAAGGTAAACATATTCTCTCGAGATCTATCAATCATATTTCAGGTTTGTCATTAAAAAGAGAGAATTTATTGCTATTTCCAAGAATTGAGTGTGCTTTCTCTCCTAGGCTTACCCTATAACGAGACGGACAATATCTTACCTCTAGGTATATTATTTCGTATCGTATCCTTTGCAGCTGAGTGAAACCGAGTTGTCGTCAAAGTTTCTGGCGTATACGGGGAGACAGAAGCAAGCCGGAGGCCCCAGTATCGAGTCAAAGATACAGGGTGATGAGTGTTGTGGTACATAGACTTGGAAAAGTAATCTGTCCGAGATCTGTATCGGATCGCGAAGTATGTTTCAGTAATGATTGTTTTGCGGACATACATTTATAGTTAAATTGGGTCTTTGGCTAATATAATACAAAGCTCACCATTATCTTGGTCGACCGTTAATCCAGGACTAGCCGGGCAGTGTTGGTTGGCGTCCATCTCCGACCAAGTGGCACGCAGGGTCTATGCAGTTCAAGTATCAGCGATGTTCATTCTCATCTCCGTCGACCGATAATGCTGTCAAATAATCGAATAGAAGAATAAATCGGGGACCGAGTATTCTCCCGAAAAATACTTGTCAACTCGAAATAACACGACAAGGTAGTTTCCCCTTCGGAAACTAGAATGTACTTAAAAATGAACAATATCTGCAATTATAATCGAAGTCTGCCGGTAGCAATTCAACGGTTACTTACTTCGACGATTAAAATACGAGACGCGTGAAATTTGTCGGAAAAGTATCGAATACAATTTTACTTGTTTTCCACAAGCTTTGAAAATTGTCGATTATTTATTGCCGTCGTAAAATATTGATCGAAATATTTCAAACTCACTTATATCCAACGTTCCTCCGTTGATGCAGTCTTCCCGAGCCGCAAATCTCCTCGACACGTGTCACCGATGTTCACTCGAGGAAGCCGCGCACGTAACTGAACTTTGCAAGTCCTTGGCCTACCTTATAAAGGCGCGGGGAGCGGGAGGCCATTGTCGTAGGTCAGTTTAGCCGGTCGCGCCTCGGTTAGGCAACTATAGAACTAAGTATGCACAAAAGATCCACGGGTTGCGTATAATAAGGCATGTGCCCTTGTTCCTGCACCTGGTGAAAGATGCGAGATTAGCCCACAACTTCATTCCCTTTTGCAATGATTTATAATGAATCTTTTTCTTCGTTTCAATAATAATTGCCCGACTAATTTAATTATCGCTTCAATCTACTTGCTAGGATAAATAAAATAAGATTTTTACATGTCAGTTGTATCCCGATAACTTCAACTCTGTGTATTGACTAAATGTATGGGTATTCGACGATTTACATTACATCGAATAATCGCTCAGCTATTCTAGAATAACATTATTCCATCACAGTTTTTTTTTCATCAGAAAAGCTGCCCAGATAACCAGATCAGATCGAGCACAAGTTGCAATCCTTGTTGTCTTCTGATGCTGTTTAAATGCTGCTGCTATGCCCAGCATCAATGTGAAAGCATGGTTTGCTGGCATTTATCGTACAAAGTAGAAACTCGCGCCCTGTGGATGCTTGCTCAATGCCGTAATTTTGTCTTTAAACGAGCTCACGCATCCAATGCTTGCATACTGTTCCGATATTGAGGTTACACCTTGGCGGTTAATTGCTACGTTCAAATGTTGGAAAATGCTGGCACAATGCCAGCAACTTGCCGTCAAATTGTTATCTGGGTGTGAATAATGCTGGTTGATTTTCGCGAGTTTTTATTTTTTAAATTCAAACATGTACATGGTGGCGAATCGACGAACCACTTTTGCCGCAAACAGTGGGCGGGAATGAGTTTGAATTATTTGAAAAATGATTAAACTGACTCATATTCTTTCTTTCCAATTGTTCCCGTTACAGATGATTTATCTATTAGTTTAAAACGAGGCGTTCACCAACGTTTGAAACTACATCATATAATCAATAAGGTTGAAATATATATGTATAGATATTATAGATTAAAATAGTATTTTCATAGGCAAGATTTATTTCTTCATTACAGTTAAAGTTGATGTTGTACAAATTATTATAGCCTTATAATTATAACAAGTCAAGTTCCTTATTCACTGAAAGAATTCATGATATCGATATGTATTCTATATCAGGGGCTAAACTCAACATCCATCATTATGGTAAAACAAAATACATTGATGCTCAGTTTGTCATTCCTTAAAGGTGTATAATAATGATATTAATAATAATAATAATAATAATAATAATAATAATAATAGTAATAATAATAATAATAATTATCATGACTGTGCATAACGTAACAATGTTGGTCGAAATGGATATTGATATTTGACAGACTATAAATTGATGAATATTCACAATATAAATAGCTTTATGGCTGACAGTAGGTTGGCGTATTTATATCAGTAGGCCTGTAATTTAGAGCTTGTTACAAATATATATATATATGTATAAATAAAGGGAAATAAAGAGGAAAAAATAAAAATAAAACACGAAGCACTTCAGTGTGTTATTTCTTTTGAATCTATTTCAGATTTTTTGCATTGCAGGATTTCTTATTTACGACAGACCGATTTTCGATTGCCTCAATTCATATGATTATAGAGCGTAAATTTGAACTGATTGTAAATCGCCTAATTTTTAAGGGTGTTAAAAAACTCGATATAAAAGTAAATCATATTCTAATATCAATTTTATACGTAGTAGGTAATAGTCAAATTTACATGTTATTTTAAATATGAGTTTTAAATAAAATTAAAAAAAATAATTAACTAACTTTTGCTACGAGTTATAAAATATATGTATATATATAAAAAAAAAAAAAAAACGAAAAAAAGTACACAGTGCTTCATATATAGCTGGGCTGATTAATTCTCCTTGCTTAAAACACACAATAGTAATTGATATTTGATACAATATTTTTAAATTAACTATACAATCTTGCTACCCTCATTCTAATATAGAATATTCCTCCACTTTCAATTGTATCTATTTATGTATAGGTATATGTATATTATATATGTATATATATTATACACGTGGGTTGCTCAGAAGTTAAAGTCAGCTGGAGCTATATAGGCAATAAAGAAACTCAAATTTCTTATAAATAAATATAATCTAGGCGATTTACTCTGTTGGCCAACTTACCAATCACCCTGTATATTAATTAATTCGTCGTTAATAATGATATAATGCAATTTACCTCTCGCGTTTTTCTTCGCGCACTAATTGCAAAGCAATAATAGCTGCTTATATGTCTATTTGTGTAGACCAGGAACATAAAACTTAATTTTTTCTTTTTGTCATCAACGAAAATCTTATATTGTACACAAATATTGGTACCTCCCATCCAACAATTCTTCCTGCTGTTACATATTCTTATGAAAAAAAAATGAAAAAAAATAAAAATATATATGTATTATATAAGTCTCTGACGGAATGAAAGTATTTGTATTTTATTTATAATATATATACGTATGTAATTGCGTACCATAGAAATTAATGCGCTCGATCCTATAAATTCCTATAATATAATAATTGGGTATTATATAATTGAAAAACACATGCATTGTTTTTAATATGGCATTCAGAGTTGGCGATTAATAAATGTGTCAAATAATAATATATAAAAGGATAAGAAATGAGAAATGATTTGAATAATGATAATATTATTCAATTAATTAATACAACAATGTATATGTAATGAACCCGTAATGATTTGCTAATTGCTCACATTACTGTGCAGTCTTATCAGAGCTTGGGGACATATGAGTTAAAAATTTGATGTAGGTAGCACCAAAGAGTCAATTACAAATATATCTATAAGATATCGTCCCATCTGATGATGAATGATGTTGAAGATAAATAAACTGAAAGAATAATTGCTGAATTCAATTTAAGACTTTAGTCATATAATAGGCGAGGAACATTAATTCCCTCCGTACTAGGTAGTTTTTAATTTTTTAATTTTTTTTTTTGTTCTTTCTTTTCTGTTTTTTTTTTTTTAGTTATAAAACGTTGGATTATTAACATTGCGATTATTATACAAGTCATTATTATATATAGTAGAGTGTTTTATATCATCGTACAAACATTATTATCATCACAGTAAAAATATTTTATATCTTTTTTGTATTTTTTGTATTAGTTTTTTATTTTCTCCTACTTCTTCTTATTTTTTTTTTTTATTTCTTATTCTTGTTTTATAATAACTAGAAACTTGTGCATCCAAACACAGTATATTCACGCATACACATACTGCCTGTGAAACAGCACACTTTCCACTAGCATTTTTATTTTTTATTTTTATTTTTATTTTTATTCATTTATCATTATTTTCTATACTATAATCGTATAGTATAAACAATAGTATCAAGTAGTTTATTATACAATAATTATTAAGTAGTTCATCAGTTCATTTACAATTTATCAAAATAATATTATGGATATTATATTTAGTAAAAATACGTGGATGAACGTATATTATAAATATATATATATATTTATATATTTATAGTATAGGTGTACCCCTCTTGCGTTGGAAATATATAATCGTAAATTTAAAGAACACTTAATTTTAAATAATATCTCATTAAATTATAGTCATTGGTCTATCAACGTGATCATGAATAATAATTTCATTTTCTTTTTTTATTCATTAATATTAATAGTTTATGCAGAATTCATATATGTATATATATATGGTTTTTTTTTCTACATCTGTTATGAATATGTGATTATTGAGTATGTTGTTTGAACAGCTCGGTGGTACTTAGCTGCATATTACAAATTTGAAAAATTTCCTTATAGTGTATGATAAAAAGTAACGCAGCATTTATTATTCATATAATAATTCGTAAAAATCAATTATTGAAAAGCTTCAAAGAAGTACACGCTGAGAATTACTCCTGTACCGCAGTGGGACAATTAGTTTGAATCTAAAAACGATACATTATATTACGTCGTAGATCAGGAAGCATTTAAACTTTAAGAACTTATCTTCGCTTATTAATTAATGTATAAATTAAGTTTGGTGTGCTTTACTGTTGTATCATACACCATCATTGCGTTGTTACACATTCGTAATACTATAATTATACTACCTATCGTTATTATGTTGGTATTTTAATATATAGCTGCCTGCTTAGACTGCCTACCTATCTATTATGATAATATATGTACAGAATTGTGTGTTTAAGAACAATCATTGTTTCTTTAAAGAACACAAACACGATCACGTCTAGTCCGTTAGCAGTATGAATCACTGTTTGTCACACTGAGGTTTGCGTGATGCCATTACCGGCCAACCATGCACGACTATTGTTCTTTTGGTCTGTGATCTCATACTCAGAATCGTCAATCTCGCAAAGATTGGTAGAGAGATCACTGTTGCTGGTTCCACCGCCCAACAGTGAATTTCTCTCTTCGAGAGTAGTGATCACAGATCCAATTTCGTCTACGTCGTCTCCTTTCAGGCATCGGTTGCGCCGACTACTCGGAAACCCATAAGGCACTACGTCATCTTCTTCTTCATCGGATTCCAGAGTACTAAGACGTCCATTAAGTGGATTAGTCTCATTCTCTGTATCCGTATGAATGTTATAGTGGGGTAGATATGAATTGGGATGGCGAAGGTAGCTTTCTGAATCTTTGTACTTGTATTCCCCTTCGCCACCGCTATCCAGCGGATTTAAACGCTGACTTTCTGGGCAGTAATTATGTTCGGAAAACTCTGTTCCACATTCAGAGTCTCCTACATACTCAGATTCTTGGTCCTCGTCTAGGGTCTCAATATCTCTCGTTGGATCTACTGGACCGTGCACTGTGAACAATAACATTGCGGTTACACATCTCCTCGCATAATTTAACTCACAGACAACAACAGCAACCATTATAAGACACGAAAAAGTAGTGATAATCAGGGTGTGATACCTTCAATCGAAACCGAACAATAGATCATGCACTCGTGCGGCAAAAAGATGTGTTTGTAGAAAATGTTGGTAATATGCAGAGTATATGGTACAGAACAATCTAGTTTTCAGTATCATGCCTTTCGTTATAAATCTAACTCATTGCCTAATTGCAAATAATCTGTGATCGGTCCTCACGATCATATTTCAATATACATTTCTGTGTCAATTGATCTTTACGTATTTTTCTGGTAGATTTTTCGAATAATTTATAAATGATTAAATTACGGTGCAATTTAACGGACGAAAGCTGTGAAGCGGTGTGATAACTTACTTGGTGGTAGCTGATGAGTGTTGGACTCGTTGCTCTCATTGCTGTGGAAGCTGGATGAGTCTGGAACTTCGCTGCCAGGAACCTCCGTGATGTTAGGTAAGGGGTTCTGACTTGGCCTGACCCAGTCTGAACAGTCCCAGTGATACCCTAAAAGCATTGCAGACAACAACTGTACTCTGAAAGACTACATGCGATTGCTACTGCAGTGGCGCTTTGCAGCGTGAAAGCATAGTTGAAAACGTGTAAAAGATATCAGGCAAAGCAACCCATGAATAAAATCAGGCAATCTAGTCTATCCACTTACCACCTACTATACGGGGATCGTCCTCAATCGAGGAAAGGGAAGCTATAGACGTCCCTCCTGCGTGAGGCCCCCGTCTCGTATTCAGTAGAAGTCCTCCAGCGGTCAGCTCTGGTACCACTGGGCTCGCTCGTTTCAGGTCTGTTAGTGCACACACAACAACACGCGAGTGTTAATGAGATTCTGGTTCACCATACTGCTATTCAGTTTGTCATATTGCGATAGAGAACCTCGGATGAAAGCTAGTCGGAAAACCCATCATGCACTAAGCAAATAAAAATAAAAAGCTACAACAGGGACTCACCGTTCTTGATCTTTGTCGTATCGGTGATGAAAGAGGCCAGATGCATCTGCTCCTGCCACGTAGGCTTGTGTAAACTGTCCGTGTCACTGCCTGTGGCATTTCCGCCAACGGGATTGGACAAGGACGGAGGAGGTAGTGGGGTACTTCGATTCAGGTTTCTTAGGTAATCGGGTGGGAAGTTCTCCAACTCGTCACCTGCGCTACCGTAACTTCTGAGAGTATCCAAGTTATTTAGAGCCACAGCGGCAGAGTTGCTATAAGGTGCCGGCTCGTTGTTAGAACTGGGAGTATAGGAGGCAGGGCGAGGAGGACATTGGGGAGGTTCTCTCTGAAAAAATCACACAAAAACCCTTAAACTCAAAAAACACACTTTCACTAAATAATAAAATGATAATCAGCCAATAGCAAATCAAAAAATAAACTGCACTATATGCATGGAGAGTTTTCTCAATATTTATATAATTCATGCCATATATTTACCGACAATTCTCTACAACTAGAAGCGATGGTATATTGAAATCGAATTACCTGTATGACTTCCAAGTTGCTCAGCTTTGAACTACGTTTGAATTCATGTTCGTGTGGTCTGGCTGAATTGAGGACAATTTGTTTACGAGTTTCATTGTTTATGTTGTTTGCTCGAGCTCTGGTACGCTTTATTCTTATTCTCCGGTAGGTGAAAAATACGATGATTAATAAGGACACAATTACAAGAATACCTATACTAATCCACATCAGTTGTTCCCAAGTGATATTAAAGTTACTCGATATTATTGGCGTCGAGTAAGCTGGATTTCCGCAGTTCAGACCGGTCATATTGGGAGGGCAAATGCATCTGTATGATCCTATTTCATTGATACAAGTACCTCCGTTGGTACAAGGCCTCGTATCACACTCATTGATATCACTCTCGCATTGTTCTCCCATAAACCCATGGCATTTGCATATTGGGCCGTTGTTTCCTTCCTCGCAAACACCACTGTGTTTGCATGGATTTGGATTGCAGTATCTTCCATATTCGCAACGTTTTCCGCTCAGATTTGACCCGACGCAATTGCACTTGAAATCTCCGCCTCCAGCGATGATCTTGCATCTTCCTCCATATAGACAAGGCGACGAAGCACACGGATCTGTATCTACGTCGCAAGTCAAACCTGTAAATCTTCCATGACATTGACATTCATAGTTATCACCACCTAGCTCTTTACAAGTCCCACCATTCTGGCACGGCTGTGATCCACACACTCCAGGTGGAACTAATATCGTAGCGGAATCACAGCTAAATTCAACATTGGCAAAACGTTTTAGCACCGCAACACTGCTCGCGCCACTCATGTGAAGAGGAACGGAGACTTTTGCGATTCTAACGTCGTCCATGCACCCGTGAAACCCTCTTTGTACATCCTCAAAGCCCAGTATGGATGGATGTTGTCGGACTTCTGCTCCTAAGTACAAATCGTCAGACTGAAGATTGAGTATGTCATCAATTCCTGGCGCTGCGCCATGCGCTATGTGCTTTCCATCAACAGTAACACGGGCGTCATTGTTCTCCCTCTCAAGCTGAACGTCGTGCCATTGTCCATCGCTGACATAAACACTGCTTACTCTGACCATGCCCTCTCCGCTCCCAAGATCAAACCGATACTGAACCACGCCGTTAACTACCTCCAAAATGTTGTAGTCAACTTTGCCAGCAGCATACATGAGGTTTCCGGTCGGCTGCATCGTCCTTATTCGCAATTGCAGACTCAGTTTATCTTCGATAGTCTGTTTCATAAGCCTTTTGTCTATTCTGTACCGAGCGTAGCTCTTGCCACTGAATGAAATCGGATTTCTAGGAATATAACATGACTCATCATGGCATTTTGAGATGTCAATGTCGCATGTCTGGCCCGCAAATCCTTCTGCACATTGGCACGAGTAGCCTTGAGCCGAAGAATCCGGTATGCAGACCTTGAACCCTGGACAAGGATCTCTTGCGCATTCATTTACCACAACTTCACAGTGATTCCCAGCATATCCTTCCTTGCAGCTGCATTCCATCTTGTGCTTATGCCTTGGAGATACAAAGCTTGTTACGTCTGTTGCGATTAGTGAAACTTGATTAGCGTCAAGGTTTATTCTGTCGTGGCACTCCCCGTAAACACAGTATCCCTTGTTGCATTTGAATCTCACGATTTCTTCGACGACTAACTTTGTAGATTCTTCTAATTCTTCTATGTGCTGATTGAGTGCTTCGCGGATACTTTCTGACGAATAGAAACCTGTGGCACCGAGCAGAGTCTGGGCCTTTCTAACGGCGAATAAAACGTCAAGATCGTTGTGGACGGCCTGACGAATCGCTCGGGATTTTATGACATTAACTTCGTCAGCAGATGGCTGTACGCTGATTATTATTACCTCTTTGAGTCTACAATTCATTGCGTTACGAACAGTTCTAATGAAGCCCTTGCGATGGCTGAGAATGAAATCTTCAGGGCTGACTTCTCGGAATCTAACGATTACAGAGTTCTCCAGCATTTTCTCAGCCACTAGTTCCACGTTTACCTTTACTATAGAATACGAATGAAATTTGCCGTCAGTTACACTGATATTCACTTTGTATTCCCCAACATCGAGTCTGGGAAGTGCAACCAGGGTTCCATCGACACTATCAAGTTGAAAAAGATCGGTATTCGGGCTTGGAGACGAAGGTATCAGCCTAAAGGTCAGTGTGTCATACTGATCTTGATCAGTCGCATGGATTCGACCGATAGTTCCTCCCGGATATTCGTCCAAGTAGGAATTGACTGTGACTTCTAAAGGTGTGATAACTGGCGGGTACTGAGACTCTTCGATAATTTTGATTGAGACCCAGGCATCGGAGTATAATGGAGGGCTTCCATTGTCGAATACTCTGACATGTAGAAGGTATTTATCTTTAACGCGGTTGTTGAATTTGGTAGCTGTTCTTAAGGTGCCGTCTTGCTCTAATCGAAAAGCGTCTCCTTCATTTCCGGATCTAAAGTCGAATGTGTAAGGGTCTGAGTTAGGGAATGTATCTGCGTCTGTTACAATAAACTGTAAGACAATGTGGCCGAGAGATTTGTCTTCTTGAACAACCGCAGTGTAATTTGATTGGGCGAATAACGGAGGGTTGTCATTGACGTCTGAAATCTCGATGTTTACCATCACGAAATTCATCAGCATTGGAACTCCGTTGTCTCGCGCATGGACTTCTAGTACGTAATTTGATACCTGGAAAAGATGACAACGATTGTAAAATACGTAGTGTGGAATGATTGGGATAACAGAGTACTGGGAACAAACCATCTCTCGATCTAGTGGGGCTGCAACAGATATATATCCAGATCTCTCGTCGATTGCGAACTGCTTTTGTCTATCGCCTCGTTCAATGAAGTATGATACATTCCCATTCTCACCGCTGTCCAAGTCGTTTGCAATTATCTGTAACAGAGTTTAAGAGAAGAGTCATGAATAGTTTATAATCAGCTACAGAGAATATATAGTAGCGATAAATCCTTACCTGTAATATCTTATCGCCAATCTTAGCATCCTCTCTTATCAGAGCGCTGTAAGAAACCTGACTGAAGATCGGAGCATTGTCGTTGCTATCGGTGACAGTGATATTGACAGTGGCATGATTGCTCAATGGTGGTATACCTCCGTCGATTGCTTGTATAGTCAAAAAGTAATCTTTAGCTCGTTCGTAGTCTAGTTGTTCCGCGATACTGATGACCCCAGTTTGGGTATTGATTTGGAATTTCTTGTGCTCGTTTCCACCGATTATAGAATAATAAACGTCAGCATTGACCCCTGTGTCTTTTGAAGTGGCAAGCACTCTCGCCACTTCAGTACCGACGGCATCAATCTCGGGAACTCTAGCGAAGTAGAATTTGGAAGCAAATTCCGGCGGATTGTCGTTTATGTCTTGAACATTGACAATTAATGTTGCTACACTGAAAAGTTGGGGTGTTCCTTGGTCTAGGGCTTGGATACTAACGTTATACATCGCTTTAGTTTCCCTATCCAGTGGTTTGGCTAGGGTTACGATGCCGCTGTCAGCAGCAATCAGGAAATGCCCATCAGCAGAATCGATAAACTCATATTTTACTTTCCGATTAATGCCAATGTCGCTATCAGTTGCATGTACTTTGGTCACTAAAGTGCCAACTTCCACATCTTCAGGAAGAGTCGCGCTATATAATTGCATTGTGAACTTAGGTGCGTTGTCGTTCAAATCAGATACCAAAATTTCTAGTTGCGATGAACATTCCCAACTGGGTTTATCCCTGTCCTGAACGTGAGCAGTGAGTGAATATTTCGCCTGAGTCTCTCTATCTAATTGACCGACTGTCTTGAGAACCCCGTTTTCTTTGTCCAAAGAAAACTTCTCGTTGTTTTCACCAGTTAAATAAAACCTCAGCTTTGCATTGGGCTCATCGTCGTAGTCTGTCGCTAATACTGTGAGAACGTATGTCCCAGGGTGTGAACCTTCGGATAAAATCTCTCTGTATCGATATCGCAGACAGTAAGGAGGGTTGTCATTAACGTCAAGAATTTCTACAGTCACTTTAGTTCTGCAAACATATTTGCCGTCAGTTCCAATAACGTCGAGTTCATATTGGCCGATCATTTCTCTGTCTAGACTTTTGGCAACGTAAACTTCACCAGTTGATCTGATTTGGAACTGAGATCTAGGATCTCCGGAAGTAATGTAAAATTCAACGGGTGTATTGAGGTCCGTGTCTCTATCGGTAGTGACAAGCTTAACGACGACTGTTCCAGGCAAAGCGTCTTCCTTAACAGAGGCATCATAATGATCGTCGACAAATACCGGTGGATTATCGTTGTAATCTTTAAGTTTAACGTGGACAGATGTCCTGGCAAAATGCTTTGGGTTTCCATTGTCCGTTGCGACTACCTGAAACTTGTACTCGGGCTGTTTTTCTTTATCAAGTTGAACCAAAGTCGAAATCCAGCCGGTGTATGCATCGACAGTAAAGACATTAGCAAGTTCTCCGATGTCAGAACCGAACGAGTATCTAACTTCTCCGTTACTACCGAGGTCGTTATCGTGAGCGATTACTTTCAAAATTGAAGTTCCCTCGTCAATATTTTCGGCAAGACCTATGGAGTACGGATTACTCTCAAACATTGGCGCGTGATCATTTTCGTCGAGAACTTGAAGCGATATTTCAGCCAGCGCTGTTAGAGGAGGGCTAGAATCAGTCTCAGCTAAGACTCCGATCAGATAATTGTCCTTAGTTTCTCGATCCAATGGATTGGCTAACGTTATCTGACCATTTGAGTCCACGATGAATGGAGAGACATTATCATTGCCTGATATTATCCTGTAAGTTACTGTGCTATTAGTAACGGTCTTCAACCTAGTAATCGGAGTGCCTGCTGGAGAGGCTTCAGAGATAAAGAACTTGTCTTCCTTTCTCTCAAAGAGGGGAGCTACATCTTGTGCACCCATGATGTAAATATTCAGGGGAACGTCTGCATGGTGTGAGATCACTCCCTTGTCTTCTGCTCGAATGAATAGCTGGAAGAGTTGGTTTTCTGGAAAAGAAATTTTGGGATTATTAGAACTTACAGCGATCTTGGGATCTAAAATAGACAGCGGGATTATAAGGATGTATTCTCACCCCATGGAAGTGCGCTTTTTCTCAGGAACAATGCTCCTGTTTCCGAGTTAATACCGAACAAATCCTTGGCATCAGAGTTTTGCTTTTCGTAAATGGAATACTCGATCTTAGCCGCATCGTCTTCATCAGCATCTTGAGCTTTTACTTTGAGGAAGATTGTATTCGTTGATAGATTGCTGTGTATAGTGGCTTTGTATTCCTTGAGCAAAAACACCGGAGAGTTATCGTTTTCGTCTCCAACTCTGACTCTGATCATAACGAATCCGGATTTACCACCACCGTCAGTAGCCATAACAGGAAGCTCATACAATTTTTGATTCTCTCGATCAAGTTTCTTCTTCGTAACGATTTCACCAGTTAGTTTATTTATGTCGAATGTCTCCTTCATCAGATCCGAAGGAATGGAGTAAGTCACGGTACCATAGTCCCCAAAATCTTCATCATCCGCGATTACGTTTGTAACAAGTCGTCCTGGCAGTTGATTTTCCAATACAGTAACTTCTACTTGAGGATTTGGGAACTTTGGATTGTGTCTATTAGCAGGTAGAATCTCAATTTTGACTCTAGCAAAGCTTGTGTAGACGCCATCACTCACGGAAACATTTAATAGCGTCATTTTTTGCTCTCCAAAATTTTGCATGTTTATTAAAGATATTATTCCACTGTTTGGATCAATCGTGTATGTTTGCTGTTCATTACCACCTACTATTGTGTACGTCAATCGCGACTCGTCTACGTAATCTTGATCACCTGCAGATACAACTGTAACAAATTGCCCACGTTCTGCATGTTCCGATAGGGAACATGTGTAAGATATTTGTTCAAACATTGGCGGATTGTCGTTCATGTCTACTACTGTCACCCAAACATGGGCTGTGCTCGAGAGACTTGGAACACCTCTGTCCATTGAAAGGACAGTGAAATGATGTGAGTTGTGCCTTTCGTGGTCAAGAGATCGTTTCAAATAAATAATTCCCTCCTCTGGATCCATGTGGAAAAATTCGCTGCTATTTTCTGTATCGTTTTGAATCGCGTATCTAACTTTCTGGTTTATACCTGTAAGGGAATAATGAATATGATAATTAAGAGGGTGAAGCATTGATGAACTGCTTGAAGAATATATGAGACAATGAGATGCAGTATGCATAATACCATGAGGATTCGTGGATACGGGTCACTCGTTGAATGAATCTGTGTTCAATTCATTGTCAAGCATCAACAAGTGATCAGCATCCACGAATCCTATATCTGTATATGGGAGAAGATCGTTTCTCAGAATGAAACACCGATTCTTTGACTTGCCTGTGTCGTTGTCTCTTGAATTAACTCGGAGAATTGATGTTCCAAATGGTGCTGCTTCAGAAACTGATATGTTGTAAGAGTCCTGGGTGAATTCTGGAGGGCAGTCGTTTACGTCCAGTACCAGGATGCTGACAAGAACCTCGGCGTATACTCCGGACACACTGTCTGTGGCTCGTACCGTTAACTCGTACTGTTTCTTTTGCTCGTAATCCAGTTCATCCACCACATAGATTACACCTAATTTATTGAATAAAGGTTGTAGACCCAAAGCGCGATCTAGTCAGACATTAGAGAAATTGAATGCTCCTTGAAACTATGCGTGAATTTTTTTATTTTTTTATGCAGCATATTAACTGCGTGTGATGGACTTCCAATTTTCTTTCTTTCGTCAAGTAATGGATTCGTTTACACATATTTTTAAGTCGGTATTTCAATTTCTCTAACGTTTGATAACACTAATGAATGCAACCCTGTATTGTATACTATATGCATAACATCACAATGCCAATGAATTTATTGATGCCGTTGAAAATTTCATGCAACGATAAAGATAAGAGTTTTTAAACTTTAAGCAGATGGTTTCGTCGATTAACAAAATTCAAAAAAGTCTAATTGTTTGCACGAATGAGAAATGCCATGAGAATGAGAAATATCACTTCGATACAATATCTATGAGAAAATAGGAATTGTCTCGAAAATTTTTAATACCAATTATGATTTTTCATGTCTTTGACTGAATCTTCGTTCTAAATTAATATTACTAAATAGAAGAAGGGTGACAAAGTGAGTAGAATATGATTACAAGGAAATAATAAGCAAAGCATGCGATGAAAGTTTTGTTCATTGAAGAAAATAAATAAATAATAATTAAAAACAAAGATGCCCATAGAATCAGATCATCAAAACATTATAAATTGATCGAGAAACAACTGTAGAGAAAATTAATTTCGTTATGCCATATTTTGTCTCGTTCAAACGTTTCGCCTCAGAAGATCATGAATGTCGAGCGATACTAATCAATTAATTTTTACAATGATTTTCAAAGTCGAAATATCGAAATAAAACTGTGCTGCAGTGCGTAGCGAAAAGTTTCATGCAACAAGAAGAAGAAGAAGAAGAGAAAAAATAATAATAAATAAACGACGATATGTGCTTGTTGAATAAAAGATTAGAGAAAAAGTGAAAACCAACATAATATTGCGAACACGAAGCCTATGTACATATTTATTCGCGTTACATTGCTATATTGTACGAAATTTTTTTTAATTCAAACGTATATTTGCAAAAGAGATCTAATTTCGATGGAATATTAATTGCGTTTGAATTTTATCCTAGATTTCATTGCCAATTTATTGTTTTTTTGTACAAATAGCGATGTAACAGCGAAAAATAATAGCAACACAGCAGGCTGGTAGAACTGGTTTGTTTTATACTCACAAGGGCCATTGTTACTGTCGGGGGCTGCGAAACAGGGAGATACAACAAAACTTTAATTTCCAAATCGAATCAAGCACTTCAAAGGGTAAAATCGGGTCAAATAGGTAGTATAAAATTTTAGCATGGTTTTAAATTTTCAACTTTTTTACCTATATACGTATGTAATTTATAAGCACTCGACGAAAGTTTAATCAATTCAGAGTTTCGCAATTTACTTGGGTCTATTAAAACCGATATTAACATATTATATATATAAAGTCACCCATTAAATTATTTTCAATACATTTCTATAGGTATATATATACACATATATACACTATATATACCTCTATACATGATATACAAATTCAATTTCCAACTTTTATGGCTTGTGAAAAAAAAAAAAACACAATATTATATACATGTACGGATGAATTCGTACGAAATTCGCATTAATGCGAAGCAAAGAGAGAATAGTACGTTTTTTTTTTATTAAATTGAAGCCTACAAGTACCACTACTGCCTTTTCAGATTCTGCTAATTTCTTTTGAATTTCTCATTCTACGAGTTAATTGATATTAATATTAGACTGAATAGAAAGAGAGAGGAAAAAAATATATATATATATGTATATATACGTGTATTTATAGGGAAATCGCAATTTTCGTTGGAGAAATTGGTATAGCGCAGGTGGTTGAGTCTATCACCAAAACTACTTGTCCCATAGCCAGCAAGTTGCAATGCAAAATAGGGTTTCAAACGATCCGGGACTCAACGATACATTCGTGTTAAATTGTATTCTACTAATAAAATAGATTTAGAATGCATAAGTAGCGTATATTCTCACCACCATAACACTAACGAACCGAGAATAACACATTATGACAAAGCTGGGCAAAAAAATATATACATTTTTTCAAAGGGATGAATATTCTGGATAGAATTCTTAATAAATAAATGAGTGAAAATAATTTTGAAAACTTTGGCTAAATTTTTAATTAAAGGAGTTACGAATTCAGCTACTCCGTATATAATAAATTTGAATCACGGTTACATTATTGTCCAGAATAGTCCCTCGGGATTGGAATTTTGCCACAATGTTAAACGATACATGCTAAGAATTGTGTGAACGGTTGAAACTCACCAGTGTTGAAATCCAAGGCAAATTCTTCGAAGTCATTGCCTTTGACGATGCTGTATATAAGCTTCCTACTAAGGGGAGATTCTGCTTGGATCGAAAGAGCCAACGGCGAGTGAACTTCTATACTTTCAAGCACGCTATCCGTGTAAAATTGTTTATCAAATACTGGCATTGATCGATCGATCACTTTCACATTTACCGGGACTTCGATCGAGCAAGGTGTGATACCTGAAAAAATATGAAACAAAATAATCAAATATCATTCATCAAGTTTGAAATTTTCATCAACTTACCACCGTCGTATGCAGCGATCATCAACTGATATTCTCGGTTGTGTCCTTCGAGATTTTGCTTCAACGAAATTTCTCCAGTTTTTCTACAAACTTTGAACAACTCTCCGTGGCCTTTTTTCAACTCGTAACGGACTTCGCCGTTATCACCGCTGTCCATATCGATCGCGTGTACCTGATGAATTCAAGGAAACGATTCTTATGCAATTAACATACCTTCAATCAGAATGATAATCAAAGAAACCAAAAAACAGGACTCAGCGTTCTTACCTTTGTGATTACATCGCCCTTTTGCGCATCCACTGATACGACGGCGTAATATGGAAGATTAACAAACATCGGGCAATTATCATTCTTGTCCAAAATCGTTACGTTCACAATCACGTGAGCTACTCTCGGCTTTTCTCTGTCGGGCATTTGGCTCATTGCTTCAATTATCAGCTCGTAATTGTCGCATACTTCTCTGTCGAATCTTACGCCAGTTGTTCTAATGGCACCGGAAGTGCTACCGATCTCGAACATGTCCGTAGGATTTAGTATCGTAAATACGACATGTTCGTTGAGCGCACTTCCCAATACATTAACGACAGCTACTGTCATTACTTTGGTAGAATTCTCCATGATTCTTCCTTCGTATATATTTTTCTGAAAGACTAGACCAGAGTTTGCGGATTTTTCTACGATGACATTGACCTGCGTAACGCTTGAGTATTTCCCGTCAGAAACTCTGATATGTAGAAGATAGCCGGATTTCAGCTGGTCGGGATCATCAACGGTGATTATTCCGGCCGCAGAATCAATTGCGAAAACGTGACCAGTGTTACCGTCGATGATATCGTATCTAAGACTAGCGCTTTCCGAAGTGTCTGGATCAGTCGCGTTCACTCTTAAAACCGCTACGTTTTTATACGTTGGAAGAAGCAGCGTAACGTTGTATTCATTCCTGGTGAATTTTGGGGGTGAGTCGTTAACGTCTGTAACGGAAATCTTGACAGTTGCAATGGTCTCAGAAGACAGCCTTGGCTTTCCAAGATCTGATACTTTCACGTGAAAGACAAACTCCGGTATAGTTTCATGATCCAGGACCATTATAGTACGAATAGCGCCAGTGCTTGAGTCAATGTGAAAATATTTCCTGGGTAAATCCTCTACGATATCGTAGTTTAGTAAAGCGTTAAGCTCGGAATCAGCGTCCTTAGCTTTAATTACCAGAGGTGAACTTCCGTTTGTTAATACCAGAGAGCCGATGGAAGCTCCTTCGCTAACTTCCCCGCTGTAAACGGCCTGCAAAAATCTAGGAGCGTTATCATTTTTGTCAAGAACGTGGACTATCACATTACAGAACGCGGTTGCTGCGGCCATGTTCGTTGCCGCAATGGTGAGATTATAGAATTTTGTCTTTTCATAGTCTAATTGATTTTTAGTCGTAATGACACCGGTGCTTGGATTCACGAAGAAAGTGTCATCCTCATTTCCTCTACGGATTTCAAACTGCAAGGACGAAGTACTTCGAGCTTCAACATGCTTAACGTAAGTACCAGTCTGTTGGTTCTCATATATTTCAGCTGCTAATTCACGTTGTATAAATCTTGGCGGTGCATTGTCTGCCATTGTGACCATAACGTGTACTGGAACGGTGTTCATAAGGGCTGGAGATCCGTGATCAGTTGCTTTGACGAGTAATATGTACTCTGAGGTAACGCTTAGGTCTAATTCACGAGCTACTGTGACAAGACCCAGGCTTGGATTTATGCTGAAAACGTTTCCAACGTTCCCTGAAGTTATCGAGTAAGTTATCTTAGCGTTTTCCCCGCGATCCTGGTCGATGGCAAATACTTGAACAACCGCTGACCCTATGGGTGAAGTCTCGTATACCTTTCCCTGTATTATTTCACTGGTAAATTCAGGCGCGTGATCATTGTGATCGTGAACAGTGACTATGACTCTTGCGTAGTTCCGTTTTGCCGGAGTTCCCTGATCCTTGACCATTACCGTTAGTACGTGTTCCTCGGTTGTTTCACGATCCAGAGCCTCATTTAGGGTCATAATTCCGGACACAGAATCGACGTGGAATATCTCAAGGGAATCTTGATTTTGGGCAGCATGAAGACTGTAGAATACCTTCTTGTCCTCATCCTCGTCTGTGGCATGTAACTGGAGTATTTTTTCGCCTTTAGCAACGTTCTCCGATATATCAATACGGTAAGTACTTTCAGTAAATATTGGTCTGTGGTCGTTGATGTCGATTACAGTGACAAAGAGCTGGGTGTAAACCGTATTGACCCCGTCACTGACGCTAACGGTTAAATTGTAAAAGTTCTGGGTCTCCCAGTCGAGTTTTTTTGCCAGTAAAACATTCCCGTTGTCTCTACCGATGAAAAACTCGTCCCGTTTATCTCCGTCTGATTGATATGGACAAGTAACAAGATCAGTAATCGGTTATTTCATAAGTTATTATACGTTCCTTCGACTTTCTACCTACCTACTATGTCGTACCACAGTGCATCTCCGTCCTTATCATGAGCTTGAACAAGAGCAACGAGAAATCCTACCTCATCACTCTCTGTGACTTCGGCGCTTTGATTAGCGGTTTTAAAAACCGGTGGTTCTACGGAATCTTTCGGTGCTTCAATCACCTGGACCGAAACCCTTGTCTGATGACTTTTTTGAGGCTCTCCTCCGTCAACGGCTCGTATCTAAACGACGACAAATTTCAATTAGCACGCGGTCGTTAGACGGGGATTAGAAATTCTGTAGACGATATACGCCTAAGCTTTCAAATGCGTCAACGAGAAGTTCGAAACTTAATTACTTGCTAGTTGATTAGCCCAATGTTCCTAGCTGAGAAGGTTTAGTAACTATTTCAAGGCATACCATAAGCTCGTATTCCTGGCCAGCCTCGAAACCGCGCTGAGAGTAGACCATTCCAGTGGTAGGATGGATCTTGAACTTCCCTTTTCCCCGTCCACCTTTGATGCTATATTGGATCTCACCGTTGACCCCGATGTCTTTGTCGTTTGCCAGCACCTGGTAGCACGTGTTCGATTTTTTACTCGTTTGTAACAACAGACGATTTGAAATAGCGAGAAAATGCGAATAGCTAGTTAATTCGCAGCTTCTATGAGTTACGTAACTCTTAATAAAACACTGGCAAATTTATAATTGAACATTAAGTTATGATATTATAATAAATGAATGAATGAAAGACTAGGAAAGACGACAAGTCATTGTAACAAGTAGAACTCCTTGATTGCCATAAAAGAAAAAAAGCTCGAACACTCTCTAGTTATTATCAATAATTTAATTCCGACTCGTTGTCGATGATATGAAAATAATTGTCTTTCAGTTATTTCCTGGATAAACATTATTAATGAATTGGCAATTAATAGATCAATAAATTTTCGATCTCTAGTATATTTGATATGTATACAGCGGCAATATACGAGGCACGTTTAATTTCGATTTAATCTATACAATATATATGCATTAACATTCCCAACTGACATGCGATGATGCGACACGTGTACAAATCGAGGAATAGTAAAGTGCAGTGTCAGTGTCTAGTGCAGTATCATGGAGTTCGAGGTTTTAAGTGAGTGTAGTAAAACGTGGGATACATTTTGTTTTAACGATGCAACATGAAAACTAGCACCGAGCACTTCGGTTGCAATAAATTGTGAGTAGATGCTCAGCTAAGCTACTACCAGTAGAATTCCTCTTGTTTTACTATTTTGCAACTTCTATAAGATGTGCGAGTCGTGCCAATTCCGTGATTTCCGTCAATTGGCTCGACATATGCTCGATGCATTTACCCTCACGTGTATTTCAATTATCGGAGTAAAAGTCATTTTTTTATTCATCTTTCGAAAGGTATATCTATATATTGAGATCAATTTTGCGCAGTTTTATGATTGTGTGCAGTAAATTTAAGTCAGTGTTTATTATATTATAGTCGAGACTATAATTTAGTATCGGTATGTGATGCTGTGATAATATATGATTTTCTAATTGCGAACATTCAACATTCCCAGGCGACAGCCCCGTTTTCATATGACAAGGCAGCATTCCCATACATTTATTAAAATTCATAAAATATATGATATGATAATAATAATAATTATTATTTAAGTGATGGTATAACCAGGAGGAAATGAAAAGTGAGAAGCGAGAAGTGAGAATAGACGGAGGATAAATAGGGGCTAAAAATACAGTCAGACGAACGAATATATATATTTTTTTTATGCTTATAGGGTAATATCGATCGCGGTAATATAAGTAACATATGAATATATGCACCTATAGGTATTTTTCGTTGGCATTTCGTGATAAGAATTATTTTTAAGGAAGATTTTAGCGTACAGAAGAGATATACAGCAGGAGGATGCGTATACGAAGGACGAACAGATATAAGCGGATATTTAGCGTCGATAATAATTGAATAAATAACCGAGATAATAGTTTCGTTTGAAATTTTTCAGAATTAAAGTATAGCTTCTTTTTTAGTTTTTCCATTTTTTTTTTTTTTTTTTTTTTGATGCGTATAACATAGCGATATAGAGATACAGCCATCATCTCACATCTCTTCATTAAGTTACGTTATGTTAGGTACGTGCCAAGCTTCCTTACCCTCAAGAAATGATCTCCTGACAAGCTGTCTGGGCTAAAAGTCTCCCAAGTTCCATTCTCAGGGAACGCATCGACCGTGAGCTCAAGATCCCGCGTTCGATTCCTCGATTTCTGTCGGGAATAACGAGATAATAACTTTAACTACTATTTCGATGACCAACTGGCCAGTAATTATGAAGAAAAAGAAATAAACGAAAAACTTTTCGTTTCGTTACGTTACGATACGTTACGTTTCGTTACGAATTTTGATAATTTCTTTTAGTCTGTAGCTACGAATCGTGTATAGCGATTTTTAGACGATCGACTATCCAAGAAAATACTGATAATACAAAGAAATTTGTTTTCGAGACTAACGAGGAGCGAACGATTCTGTGTTTATTGAAAATCTGAAATTCGAGCTGAACGATACGCGGAGGTAGGATATACACTTCAGATTTATTAAACGCGAAATGGTGTTGAAATGATAGAAATCAGTACACCTTACAAAAATGAATAATTTAATAAAGGAACAGCATAAGAATGCGGGTGAAAGACAACGGGGGGGTTGCGTGTAATCGTGTCTATAGGTCAAAGGTAAATTTTTGTGATTTACTGGTTGGTGAGGTTCAGGGTTTGCAAAAGTGCAAGGTATATATGTACGTGCGCGGACTTTGGTGCTGTATCTAATTATATACTAAATTTTTACACTGCGACCTAATCATATAGGTATATAATATCGCAATAATAAAATGTCGGAGATTATAGATACGTGTCATCGTTTATCGGTTAATTAATTAATTAATTAATTAATTACATCTAAAGAATTGGTCAGGGTTTAGCTGGGACTGTCGACGATCGAGATATTAGGATATATGCCTAAATTGCCGCAAGATAACAATAATAATACACAAAATTGATCTACACACAGAAAGAAAATAAGCAATTATTCAGCTGGAATTATAATCGAGATTTTTCCTCAATTTTAAGATACCCCAAGAGTGAGAAATTTCTCACAGTCCCTCGGTGCCTGAGTGGAGTAATGTACAGAAAAGGAGAAAATTAATTATACAAAAGTAGAATGAGATCAAAGCCAACCTGAAACAATGCCTTTTCGGCTTTTGGAGATCCGGGTATTTGGACGGTGTAAAATTTTTGCTCAAATTCTGGCCCATGGTCGTTGACATCCTCCACTTCGACTACGACACGAGTCGTTGAAGCCAAAGGCGGTTTAGCATTATCTCTAACGGTCACCTGAAACAGAAAATAAAAATATATGATAATTACAGCGTGAAAATTTTAATGAATTTTAAATAGAGTTCAAGCTGAGCTTTTTAGCTCCGAAAAAAACGAATCTGCAGAGGCTTCTCTGTTACTTCTCTAAGCAATTTCCTCTGAATTTAGTCTGAGACTATAAGCGACAAGGGGCATAAATCGTCAGTCTCTTGGGAACGGCAGGTTTCACCTGTCCCTGTGACATCCTGACGGTAACACATGCACTAAATTAAGGTACTAGTATGCGGTATTCACGTATGTGATACATACAAGTTATGTGTATATGTGCACGTACGTAGAGAACAAGTCAGAGTTCTTCCTCATTCCCTATCTCATTCTCGTATTCGCATCCATCTATCTAACCGAAACGCGTATAGGTTTCCCTTCCGCAAATTGCACCAGGGTTTAATTACCTTAGGTGATTCTCCCTAGTTCTAATTGTTTTCAACGACTATTAAAGCTAATATTAACGAGACACATGATTAACGTAGTAAGGTAGGAATACCTATACCCCATTTGTTAAAAAAAAAAAATGTGAATAAAAATTCAAAAATCAATCATAAATTATCACCACCCTTATTTTCTTTCACCTGTATATATCGGTCCCTGAGATAAAGGTAACGAGTATTAAAGTGGCAGCTTTACCAAATAGGTTTGCACCCTCTCGAGGCGAGTATAGGGCGTTTGGGTACATTAAGGTCTTCCCCCTCACCTCATGAAGGCATTCTCAGCTGTACCCACACTACACCTTTCTAGGTGAGTTCGTAGAGCGGTTGGGTTGGCTTGGCTTGGTCTCGCGCCTTGTTCGTTTAGGGTGGGTTCTGGTTAGGCCATGCTACCTTTCTACCGTGATTAAGGGTAATGGGCATGTTTCGCTCGCGCGATTCTTTAGCCCGAGACCCCAATAATTTCGGTGGTCTTTCGACGTTCTTGCGCGGTATAAACTTCTCGGATAGGTATATACGATATATACGATGATGTGGCTGCTCTTGGATAAGTTCTTGGCATTATAGGCAGCAGTATGAGCAGTAGCTCGGTAGCTGGATTTGCTCTTTGGCTCTTGTTAAAAAAAAAAGAGGACGAAATTGCTGCAGGGTTAAAAATGTAAGGGCCTTTGCCTCGGGGGCCGGTTTTCTTTTGCGGTTGAAAACGTTTTAAAAGAGAAAACGAAGTTCGCTGTATAAGAGAGTCTAGCAGCGCAAAGGCCGGGTCGACGAGGAGATTGTAATTAAAAAAAAGATGTAATTACGATAAGGTAAAATCAACCAGCCGAGTTTTTATTCGTTAAACAAAAAAAAAAAAAATTTCTTTTTTTCTTCATTTTCGACGTTACCTACGTCACTTACGATATACCTAAGGATATTTTGAACGAAAAATATATAATGGGTAAGAAAATGTTGAATAAAGTATATGAATATCCTTAATTATCAACGAAAAATTCCTCATCTCCCCCCCTAAGGGATGAATTCTTCTTCCTTATGTCATCCGCGCTTGTATCGCGGTACGAAATTTAAGGATTCTTTTAGCTAGATTAACTGCCGGATAACTCGCAGTGAAATTGAAACGAAAATACTGTAAATTTTCCTCTTCTTCTTCTTCTTCTTCTTCTTCTTCTTCGTCTTCTTCCTCTTATTCGTCTTCGTGTAAAAATAAGACCATCTACTTAATTCTCCTTCACGTCTATCCCCTCGTTGTTACCGAACCGTACCGGGAATTAATCTTCCTTGGCATTATCGAGAATTACGTACCATAAATTTCTTGAGGATCAGAAATAGCCAAGAGTGAACAAAGCCAGTTATAGTATAGATAGAATGGATCGTATTTAATTTCAACCGACTATTCTAAGGCTACCTGCCTAGCCTTTATACGATCCTGTAGTAGCACTTACCTATAACATTTCTCTAATAATGGTCATTGCCATTACATCATGTCTACCTGCGCTTTTAATAAGAAATATACTTTTCCCATAGAGCATCTGGTTCGTTTGTCACTTTAAAGAATAAAGTTTATCTAAGATTGTACCACTGTGTCAAGCACAGGACGTTACATAAGCGTTTTCCGATTTTCAGCTTCAGGCTAAATAGGACATCCATCTTCTTACTGGTTTTATCTATCAGTCGCCATATTGTAAAGCTGAAGCTGTTGCAACGCGAAGCGTTTGTTTCCTATCGCTTCGAAATATCGAACAAATAGAAAAGCAATAATGATTAAAGTGAAAAATTTCTACCATTTGAAACTGCAGGGTATCACGTTCTATACCTAGAGGTAAGAAGAAATATTGAGTTTAAAGAGATAAAATGAACTTAAATACATAAACAGTATAATACCGAAACGGATAGCTGCACTAAAGAACCCTCTGTCGCATGAAAAATAAAATAATCAAATGTTTAGTTTCAGTTCTAAAGCCTTATATATACCTACCTTGTACTTTAGCTTAACCCTATACAATTTCCCTCCTGCAAACTGCAACACGACATATAATATTTCAGTTCAAGTTTAAGCTCCACCTGAGCCAAATTGCATCATACAAGAGGAGGAGATCACCAAGGATAGTTTAGCTCGTGTCAGTAAGTATAATCTTCCTCGAAGAAGAGGAGAGAAGAGAAGATGAGATGAGATGAGATGAGAAGAGAAGAGGAGATAGATGTGCACTTATATGTAAATACAATGATTTCTTACATATGCATTGCATTCTCAGAACGATTTCCTCCTTCATTTCAGAGAATATGAAAGCTAATATTGAAGATGAAAGTACGTGATGGTATTAAAGTGAATTAGGAATAGTTGCAATTAAGAGAGTGAGGTAAGATTAGGAGATTTTTCGATTTGTTACAACCGTATAAGTGAGTTTCCGGGATGTATTATAATATAATATCAAACCTACTTCAAATATATGTGATTTGTTTTAAACTATCAATTTTCGATTATTACCACACTTTTCCCTTCTCCTTGTTTTCCTTGGAAAAAATTTTACGACTTTATTTGCTTTCCATTTGATTTATTCCTATCATTTGTTTAACCTTTATAAGGCGCTATTTCAAGCTCCTAGGGGTTCAGGCAATCTCAAAAAAAGCTCGTTTAAGTTTTACGAGATATGACAAGAATGTGAGAAGAATTTCATGCCTATGAGAAAAAGAGAAAAAAAATTATTGACACTTCTATTTCACAGCCTTTTATATGTATTCACAAAAACGTTAGAGTCTTGAAACTGATGTACGTCCCAGACTCGATTATTATTCAAAGACAAAAACGACGGAAAGAAAGCTTCGCAGAATTGTCACGTGCTTCATACCTCGGCTATAATTTACTTCCGTTTTTATACTTCTTGAAACAAAACAAAACAACAAAAAGCAAATAGTTTTCTACGACGACGATCCGTTAAGCCGAACCATTAACTGACCTATAGAATAATTTTCGCCAGCGAATCACGATTTCTGCAAGTCAGCAAAAATCGGTACGATAAATGGTGAACAGAACCGGAAAAGGTGAAAAGCACAACATGCAAGAGGCATGTAAGGTATACCTATGTACGTGAAATGGATGGTAAAGAATCGCGGAATAAGACTCCATTAATTCGTTTCGAGAAAGGCTGAGATCCTGAAATCCTTTAACCGTAGAATAGTGAAATATGCACGTAGAGAAAAATGTGAAAAATATCCTCGGTTAGCATGGCTGTAAAGGTAAAGCCTGCAGTTAGTCGGCATCGGTATATAAGCCTACGTCGATATACCTATGTATATTTTATTTCAAACCGCAAGACCGAAGCTTTTCGCTATTACTTTTACTTTTTACTCTTTCTTTCGCATAATCGATTTATGAAAATTATCGTCATTACTGTTACGAACAGTCTCGCTTTCCACTCTCATAGTTATACCATGGGAAACAAGCCATTCTTTTACCAGAAACAAATTTCCGGTCAACAAATTCGCAAATTATTTTACCCTAGGGCAAACGAATACTCGTATAGATACAATCAAATCCAATTATACATCGTTCCATATCTGCAATAGATACTTCGCGTTATTTGTTATTTAATAAAAAATAAAAATAAAAAAAAATCAGCTGCGATTCATTCGTATCAGGTTTAGCGATTTTCGAGGGTTTGATATAATTTCAAGGACCTTTATAGAGGCCTGTACAGATAATTTGATTTGGTATCCACTCCGGATATGAAGTTTCGTGAATCTATTCAAAGTACATCTTCAGATGCACCAACAAAAATTAGAATTAGAAAAACCAAGGAGCATCTTGATTACATTGAAAATATTGATTTTTCATAAAGCTTTTTGCATAAAAAATTATGAGTTCTTCGGTTTGAACTTTTCCAGATAATTTTTGAATAAAATTTGAAGAAATTTGATGTAGTTTTATTGAAATTATTTTAATGCTTTCTCTCGTATTACAGATTTTTTACTGTATGGTTGAAGTCATTTCTACAGGACCTCCTTTAAATCGCAAAACTTATGGAATATCTGTGCATTCGAGTCGTTATTCAGATCTGTTGTAGCTAATTTTCGAGTTTGCCAATAAAAGATAAAATAAAATGAAACAAAATGAAAAAAAAAAAAAGAAAAGAAAAGGGAGTATGAGGTTTTTCAAATTTATGATCGCAATTTGAGAGGGGTTCGCCCCGTTTTTCTTCGGACTTCTTTTCTCCCCTCTAAATTCAAGGCACTCAAGCGGTTTTTCAGTTATTTTCTCGAGGTCATAGCCAATGATATTTATCAAACAATCCGTAATACCGCACGTATAGGTATATTGTATATATGGCATATTATACGTAGGACTCAGCATCCGGGGAATATAAATAATTTGTTCTGCGGATACCCCCATGAATATTTCAAATCCAACAGAATATATTAAGCTGCGGGAGAGAACATTGATTTTGTGGAGCCGTCGTATGTAAAAATCCTTTTCTTGGATCACCGCGATAACATCAGCCTAACGGCCCATAGCCCAGAGCTAAGGTAGGTATACCTTATGTGATAACCGGTCAGGACTTCGGTCAGCCTTGCCATTTATATTATCGGGAATAAAAATGGCGAGAAAATTTTTATCCCCATAAAAATTTGATACAAATAAATATAACACAAAAAAAAAAATATTTATTATTTCGATGCCAGAATTCCCCTCAGAGTTCCTTTCCTTTCCTTTCCTTTCCTTTCCTTTCCTTTCCTTTCCTTTTCCTTTACTTTCGGAGTCACGTACAAAAACTATCTTGCAGCATTCGCTCGTTCAATTCGAGAAGAGAGGGTATCGAAGACTAGCAGGTGCCTTTTTACGTCCCATAAATTACACCTGATCACGTACTATAGTCTGTTGGAATTTCAATCTAGTGGGCGAAATATGTTTTGCAAAAATAAATAAATGAATAAATGAGTGAACAACTTGAGGATTACGAAGCGTCTTGTTGATCGCGAGATTAAGACTAACACGAGAATTTACATCGTTTGTATAATGAGATTGAATTTTTTTTTTTTTTTTTCAAATTAGATTACCGAATAGACTTTTTTATTTCATTGATATTCAAACGAATTGATTATTAACGGTCGGAGATTTTTCATCTCTGATGTACAGAATTTACGTATATATGTTTGGTTTTGAGATAACTGCATATGAATATGGGCTTTATGAGTTACATACTGTGTAATATTTGAACAGTTTATAATCCCCGTAGGCAGTAGCAGCTCGAGTATTATAATATCGAGGTATGAATTTACACTGGTAAATAGAAATTATGGAATCTAGAGACTAGCGTAACACGGATATTATAATGTATATATGTACAGGATATAGGATATAGGGATATGAATTTTCTGGCTTCTTGCATCTTGAAACGTTGCACAAACACAGGGATGGTAATCAGACTCTTGGAGTTTAAACCGGATGATAGAACGCCGAGATAAGCTGGTAATAAATATCATACCATCGCGTGTCTTGCCTTGTTAGTTTAAAAACTGAACGAAATAAAGAAATAAAAAACATAAAAAAAAAAACGAAGAAGAAGAAGAAGATTAAAAGTAAAAAGAAAGTAGCACTACTGATTATTGAAACGTTGACATCGTTGAAGGTGAATAAAACCTGATTGCAATGAGCGTTAAAGATTATTTGCTAAAAGTTATAAGCTGTAAGCTCTTAAAAGTTATTCGATCGTTACACGAGAGGAGCGAGAAGCTCGATTTTCTTCTTGGCTCGTATAACCGAACGATGTAATCGCCGTGATCGGTGTGCTCGTGTATATTATAATCAGCAATCACGAGCTCTAGTCGTTATACAGTATAGAATGGCAGTAGTATATTAACATGTGAATCTGCGCAATCAATGCAAAGGAATTTCGGTAACAAACTGGATCGAAGACTGTACTCACACTGTAATCTATATCTGGGCGAGAGAGGCTCAAGAAAGTTTTAGGTAAAGGTGTGTGCGGGTATATAGGTCCAAGGTTGAGACTTGTTACCCTTAACTTAGTTAGAAACACAAACAACTAGCCTAACAACCCCCATTGACAGCTCGCAGCCCGGAGCTCGAAGCGGGGTTCCCGAGGTTCAATAAACCAGAACCCCCCCCAGAACCCGACCGTCGATTTAATTAAATTTATCTTGCTTTTGAGTTCTCCAATTATTACAAACTCTATTATCAGTATAGGACGCTGCCAGATAGCACCTCTAACAAAACCAAAAAAAGATGGGTGAATTGTATGGAATTTTTTTTTTTCTTTTTTTTAATAAAAAATAGGGAATATCGAATATTCGTACGGATATTCGGAATTGGAAACTCGGAACATGATTTAGCGAATGAATTTACCGTGTGTTTTCCTTCTTTTACGAAATAAAATGAAACTGAGCTGCCAATGAGAAATAGGAAAGCGAAGAAAATAGAAAGAGAGAAAAAGTAATCAATCGAAAGTTTGTTAGAAAACTCTCGCCACGGGACAACGCGGAGAAGAGAGTATCGCAACTTTTGTTATCAGGAAAGAAACGTATCGAACTCGTAAGTACAATTCGAAACTTACATCGGTATGATACATTGCTTCGAAACGTGGCTGCTATCCTACCTACCCCTTGGTACTTTACTACGAATCTTCATCTAGGATCTAGATCACGACCCTCGTTGCGTTTGAACCAGAGTTTGGGGATAACTAATGAATAAAACCTGAAAATTGGTGGGTCGAGAGACGGAAAACTTAGGGATGAAAATCCGCAATTTTCTTTCATACAAGTAAAATTGATGAATACTGACCAGGTAATCAGAAGTTGATGACTAATGCGTGTCACGATAATTGAATTCAAAAGCATTGAAATCTAATCACTCTGCTATTTCATACAACGGGGGGTGGATGGCGTTAGGGGGCGATTTACCGTCTCTATATTACCAGGCTGGAAATGAAGAGTAAAATCGTATCCTACGGGAGATTGAAAAGTAAAACGTGATTCTCCTCTCTTGCGTTACGCTATTGCAGAGAAGAGATGTGCATTTCCCTAGAGAATCCTGTTCCCCGAGTACTCCTGGAACTGCACTGCGACGAAACTGACAAGAGACACCATCTCCGTTGTTAGAAAGACGTAGGAGATGGAAAGAGCAGAGAACGAACGAACGAACGAACGAACGAACGAACGAACGTAGGTTACATACAAACCAATTTTACGAAAAGCTCCTGCAGAGCGAAAACGTATTTCAAGCATAACGGTGGACGATAGTACGAAAATCTGTTTGATAGTGAAAAAAAAAAATATCTAATAGGTAATAGGATGTTTTTTTTTTTTTCTTTCTGTTCCATTTAATGTTTCGATTCGAAGGTAAAAACAGAAATTGAGTAAATATCGTACGAAGTGAGTTACTGGAGCTTGTAATTCGCTGCATTCTCTCGATCCATATGACATTATACCTCCAGATAGGCAATCCCATGTTTATTGGCAAAAGCGGTAGGTAGGTAGTACTGAACGTTTTATTTCTTTTCATTTTACACAGACCGGTGCTGTGGATATCGGATATATATATATATTGTATCTACCTATGTATGTACAACGACATATTGCGCGTAAAAGTCGATCTTCATGGATACGAGGACTGCCCCTCCGAAGCCGAGAAGTATAGAGAAGAAGTAAAACTGGAAGTAAAGTACCAGGAAGGAAATAGACGCGAGATACGAGCTTCGCAATAAAACAAACCTTGAGCACACAAAGTGCCTAGCTAGGTTTCAGCTAGGATATACATATATAGATATATGTGGACCCGATATGTGGACCCGATAGGGGACCGCATATACCATATACCCGATACCACCATGCATGAAGCAACGTATCAAACGTAACGTTTTCATCTCTCATGTATAAAACGACAAATAAGATGAGAAAAAGAGAGGAGAGAGAGAAAAAAAAAAGGAAAAAAATTAAATATGACAATCCCAAAACTTCGAAGTGAAAAATGTTTTTGTAAATAATTTTTTCTAGACGACGAGAAAACCGACTGAGATGCTAACAAACTTCTACCGTCGTCACTTCATCCGTGGGCCACTTTAACGTCTGTCTAAACTCTAACCCGTCTGTTTACTCGGCAAGGGTGGGTACGAAGGACAAGGGTGTCGAGAGCGATGCGACAAAGAGTTATACTAACTCTGCAGGGGTGAGTTTTACCCTGCACAATGCGACAGACTGAAGAAGGCATTCGTGACTCGAGACTTTTCTCAAGTACTATAGTATAGAGAAGCTCTGAAAGGTCCGAATCAGAATTTATAGAGAGATAAAAGACCCTTGATCCTTATTAAAGGATTAATAATTATACACAAAACTCTATGAGATAATTAATCGACGATATGAGATTTTTTTTTTTTTCTATCATCAGTTTTATGCCATACATAGATGAACAAGTAATCCAAGTGACTTTAAACTGACTGTTTCATAGACAATATGTATGCGAGTATATATGCTTTATGGTATTGGTAAAACCCTTTTCGCTAATGACGAACGGTTATGGAAGACGCGGGTTGATTATCGCAAGAGAGTTCGTGTACCTCGGATACTTTATGGTAATTGAGTACAAAGATAATTATTCGAAGCTTATAGATATAAATATTTTGAAAATTATATAAACATTATCGTATATTTTCATCCCTAGCACAACGATATTTGGTATCAATAAATTCCGTCTTAAAAATCGATCGATCTTTTATACATGAAGAAGTTAATTCGCGAAAAATGAATGTATGTATGTACCTGGGTACCTTAGATCAGAATAAATCCCAGGATATGATAAAGGCAGCGCCGACTTGCCGACTTGCATTCAGTCAACGAGAAATATATATAATTAGCAAATTAGTAACCAAACAAGAGAGCCATGACTCAAAGAGGAAATAACGTTCTGGATGTAGGAAGAGGCAGTCTTCGTTGATGCAATTAACGGGTGTTACCTAAGCCCCTCGTCATGTACCTACATTTTGCCAGAATATTCCGATGCACTTCTCTTCGGTCGTGGTCTAGCATGGCATAGCTTACCTTCTAGCATCGAAGTATACATGTATATAATACGCAGATGGGTATATCAGGTATACACATATAATAATATCTCGCGACTAGAGGCGTGAATTTGAAGGTAGAGGTAGTGAAACGATCCTGATGTCGAAACACCTACCGCTAACAACGTGTGTATTAGAGAGTCCCCCATACGTAGTTATACACATATGGATATTTACGGGATATATGCATATATAGAGTTCCTTCTACGGCTGCAAACGTATATATATATATGGGGCATTCCACGCCAACTCGACCTGAGTCTGACCCTCGACCCCTTGGATTTCGTTCTTAATTTTTCATATGGTTGTTCCATCTTTCGAAAGCACACTGAATTTTTTTTAGATTTTTTCTATCAAATTTGTTCAAATAGAAAATCAATTACTTAAGGAAAAAATCACATCGAAGGACATTTTTGAAAAATCTGAAAAAATTCTCAAAAATCCTGAACTCGATTTCAAAAATTTCGGTCCGTGGATCAGAATGGGCCGGCGCTCGGTTCTACCGTCCGTTGCGATTTCCTGGAGAAAAACCAAATCAAAAAATAAACGCAAAAGTCAGTGCACTGTGAGCAGTTGCTTGAACGTTCTGATACGTAACTCCGAATTTTTCAGAATTTTCTGAGATTATTTTAACTGCCCACAGTGAACTGACTTTTGCGTCTATTTTTTTTTTTCAGAAAATCGCAAATGACAGATGGAAGCAAGCGCCGCCCCACTCTGATCCACACACCGAAATTTTTGGAATCGAGTACAGGATTTTTGAGAATTTTTTCAGATTTTTCAAAAATGTCCTTCGATGTGATTTTTTCCTTAAGTAATTGATTTTCTATTTGAACAAATTTGATAGAAAAAATCTAAAAAAAATTCAGTGTGCTTTCGAAAGATGGAACAACCATATGAAAAATTAAGGGGGGATTTGCTTTTTTTTTCGCCAAAATTTACCGCATTTTTTCAAATTTTCTAGTGAAGAAATTATGCAATGAATCAATTTAAAATTTGGCATGTAGTTTTATTGTTATTTCATGTATGCATAAAAAAATGTTCAATTGTATCCTCTCGAGAATGCGCCTCCTGCCCCTCCCTTCGTTCACGACGCCGCGCGAAACGCCGCAGTCACTGGTGTGCATGATTACTCTCTTCTCAATAACTTGAAACAAAAAAGTCAAATACCATTTTACTCCATACACATGTAGCTATCGTTTGATGAACCGAAAAAGCAATAAGTTGAGAAGTTTTTTTTTTATAGCAAAAAATCGGTCATTTTTTTTTAAGCGAAATCGATATTTGAGTTCAAAATATCGCCGTATCCTCAATTTTTTTTTTTTTTTTTTTTCGATTCATCAAATGATAGCTACATGTGTATGGAGTAGAATGGTATTTGATTCTTTTGTTTTAGATCATTGGGAAGAGAGTAATCATGCACACCAGTGACGGCGGCGTTTCGCGCGGCGTCGTGAACGAGGGGGGGCAGAAGGCGCATTATCGAGAAGATACAATTGAAAATTTTTTTGTGCATACATGAAATAACAATACAACTACATGCCAAATTTTAAATTGATTCATTGCATAGTTTCTTCACTAGAAAATTCGAAAAAAGCGGTAAATTTTGCGAAAAAAAAAGCAAATCCCCCCTTAAGAACCAAATCCAAGGGGTCGAGGGTCAGACTCAGGTCGAGTTGGCGTGGAATGCCCCATATACATATCTGCCTAGTTGTACTATACGAGTTGAACTAGGCACGATAGTACGCCGTATAAGCAGATTATTCTCTAGGTGGTATATCTTGTAAACGTCAGTTCGTAGGATTCTTCTTATTATTATGAGAGATGTGTGTTATTATAATCCCTCTTAGCACTTAGGTAGATATACAGTAATATGAACTATCGCATCGTATAGGGTTGGCTTGAAAAGTTGGATAATATTTTTGCAACCTTAATTGAAATTATCTATAATTATTACTTTGACGTAATTACTAAGATTTCATTTCTCCCGCTTCTTCTTCTTCTTCTTCTTCTTCTCAGGATATTAATATTTCGCCTGAAATTATGAGACAAACAACTTTGTTCATCTTGGCGAATATTTTCTCAACCAGTAAACTTTACTCCCTGGAGAACGATCGTTTTAATTTGTTGTTTTACTTTTTGTTTCCTTCGTTTTGGTTTTTTTTTTCTTTCTTTCTTTCTTTCATTTTTTTTTTTGACCAAAGTCGAGAATCGTGAAATATCAATATTTCAATTATATGCATAAATCTGGTATATAATATAAAAATTCAAACTCACCTCGAGAATATGCTCGGCCTGATTCTCACGATCAAGTTTTCTACCGCTCGTTGTGATGAGGCCTGTAACAAAATTAATTAAAAGAGACTTGATTAATGAATATTTCTTTCCGCACGTCTACTAGCTACTGTTGATATTACAACCCATTCGAAAGTTACGATGCTGTTTTTACCCCTTGGAATTAAGTCGGGACGTTCAGAGAAGTTTTCATTAGAGAATTTTCCCGGTTGTAATTTGCGAATCTCTTTTTTTTATTTTTGTTTTTTTCTTCTTCTTTTCACGCGAATCCTGCTGCACCAATTGACACGCGAATTGATGTCAACAGTTCGAACAGCTTCCTCGTGATGAAAGGAGAATTTTTTTATTTCTAATTTTTTTTTTTTTTTCTCTTTCTGTTTTGTAAGTGAAATTTTTTTTGCGATCTAGTTATTCGGCTTCGATTCGAATCAAATATATGTACACCTCCGATTTGCAAGTATACGAGAAACTGAGAGGTAAACGGAAACGCAAAGGGGTCCCATATTGCCACCTGCATCAGCACAAAATTGTAGCCTGGTGCTGGGAGATCGAGCTCTTTGAGAAAAAGTGCAAAGTGCACGGCTGTTACGATGGGGAGAAGGAAAGTGTCGTGGTAGTACGCACTAGAGACACGTAAAAAAAAAAAAAAAAATACAAAAATTACAAAAAATGAAAAAGAAAAAGAGAAAAAATAAAATAAAATAAGAAACTACTTTCTACTCTGTCACCCGAGGGTGTAACTCTATTCGTTGAGCTCTCGGTCACGCCCCGGTATTCTTTGCCACGTTTGAACCTCTTCTCAACTCGTTGCAAGAAAAAGAAAAGGAAAATGTAAAGGAAAATGAAAATGAAAACGAAAAAGAAAAAGAAAAAAAAGTAAATGAAAAAGACAAAGAGGAAAGAGTCTCGCAGTATGAACTGAATGGCTTTTTCAACGACTGAGATTCGGCCTTTTATAGACTCTTTTTTTCTTTTCCAAATCTTATTTTCCCTTAACTTCCCTTCCCTCTTCTTCCCTTCCCGTTTCCATATTGTATGCAACGATATACCTCGCCGTAAACTTTGAGCCCTAAATTCCATTCCTGCTAACAAAATGCAGTTTACCATGTAGTCGAATTCCTGAATAACCTGCGGTCATAAAACCGACCCCCTTTACGAATTCCTGAACCCTACCGAACCCTGACTATACATATATTCTATATTCCAGTCCATTTGAAAATCTTAATACAATATAAGGGCTCGCGAATACCCATAGCAATGGAAAATGAAAATGATAATACTTGAAGATATTTTTGCCGAAACCCCCCAGTCGACGTATAAACTTTATTTATTGATATCGTTTGCTGTTTTCTTAACAGTGCGATAAGTTTTCACCCCCCAAAAACGTAAGTCCTGGTGAACCGGAGCGATCCGCGATCCCAAGCGTAACACTTCCTGCTATAACGCACTATGCGTGTGTCGGTCCCTTCAATTTTCAAAATACCTTTCCAGGTAGTAAAACAATGTTGAAAATTTTCCTCAAATTGTTAACAACAGCTGGTTCTACTTAACGTTTCTACTGCAGTCTTATAGTATGTATAGAGTTTCATACTAGATGCTATATAGGTACGGGGGTGAAGCCATGAGATTTATCATAGCTATACCATAACGATATAGACGGCAACAAACTTTATTAACAGCAAGGCTTCGCCGTGCTAAACTGATTAGTTTGTTGGTTATTGAATATGAAATAGGCTTTCGGTTTTCGCTCAGTCTAGGAAACCATTTAAATGCAGTAAATAAGGGTTCTTGATATAATGCACCAAGTAAGATATGCGGAAATTTGTATAATGGGTAAATCGTCTGATCAATGAGTGTTAAAAATTTATTGGCGCGGACCATTTGAGACCAATATCATTATTTATATTCAAACTTTAACCCCCCCTCCTCCCCCCCTCCCCCTCCCCCCACCCTTAGATGTTAGAGAAAATTTTATTTCAAACTTTTTCATCGCGTCCTTCAACTCGCGGACGTAAGATAAGGTCGAAGCTACAGCTGGTGAACCGTGAACCGTGAACCATCCGATAAATCGCCTATACGCCGATAAAGGTTATTTATGAATCCCGGGCCTGCAGGATCCGAATTCAAACTCTGTGTGTGTATGTGTGTGTGTATGTTTTTTTTTTTCCATTATTTTTCCACCCCGGAAACTATTCTATTAAAAATCTATTGTGAGCTTGGTACAAATTATTATATCGAATGGCTAGGTACTGCAAAAACGATATTATAGTTCAATGATAGGAAAAAAAATGTTCACAACGATGAAAATTTTCTAAGGGATAAAATAATTGTTTACGGTTAAATTGAGCGAAATTTTAATAAGCTCTAAATCATCCCTTCGAACTTAGCTTTCAGATGAATATCTCGACGCGTATTTTCCTCTGATCTTAAATAATGAGATTTAAGTTAACTTTGCTCAGTTAACCAAAAGCCAAGCCACAGTTACCGCCTACGAACAATAATTAAAGCCTTAAACTTTTGGATAAGTTTTGATTATTGCAAATTTTCTATAACTATAAGACTTTCAAAGATTCGAGGAAAGTTTTAAGTCCCACGGATTACCAAGGATATAATGATAGAGTATTGCTTCATTCTGCGGGTTTCATTAATCATTTATTTCACACGGTCTTCTTTCGACCAGGTAATATTTTCGGTATTGAAAAAAAAAAAAAAAAAAATAAAATAAAATAAAACATGTCAAACCAGTGGGGTAAAGGCTGAAATTGAATCCCTGTTTTTGACTGCAGTTCTGCTTTGAGCGGAAAAAAGAGAAAAAAAATAAAATGAAAAATAAAAAAAAAAAAAAACAACCCGTTATTGGAAATCAAAGCGAATTTGACGAAAAGTGATTACGATATTGTGCAATAGTCATAATAATCGCTACATGGAATGACTGGTTGGAAACTGATCCGTATCATATGGACTAAATACTAAATTGTACAATGAAAGTCAGCCAATTTTGTTTTTGCATTCTTTTTTTGTTCGCGAAAAATATAAAAGCTTGAAGATAATAAAAAAAAAAAAGAAAGAAAATTGAAAATTAAAGCTATTGAGCGATCCAATTTAACGGATTAATTGAGTCGTTGAGTATCTATACTCAACGGATACCTCAATATCGGTGTGGAAGCCAATGAACGAGATCCTTACGATTTTATGCGCGTCTTATTTAACGGCGAATAACGTGCGGCCGATAAAACGTAATAAAACGGGGATGATCAAGCTGTAATAACGGAGAATTCATTGCCATGGAGTCGTAATTACGAAGAATGGGCCATGGCGACCGCCGCTAATCCTGTGAAAGAGTAGGTAGGTATATATATATATTTATATCCTTGAGTGATCGAAATAAAGTATAACAGTAAATATCTTATAGGTAAACGGGGACGGGTTGAAATTTCAAATTTCAATATTTTCAACTCACAGATTTGAGAAATGGTATTCTCCCGAAAGTTTGCATAGCTGATTTCAAAAACTTTAAAACTAACAATACCGAAGGTTCAAAATTTCGAAAGCTAAAAATCCGCAAAGCCATAAATTCGAGACTTGAAATTCACGCATATGAATTCATTCAGTGTCTAATAACTTGGGCTCTATCGATCGTATCGGAACCAATAAGTGGTCAAATTAATCGTCTTGAGATTTACGTTTTGGAAAAAAAAAAAAAAAAGTTTCAAACTCTTACCAATTATTTATGACATCGGAGTTATCGATTGAAGTAAAGAATATGGGTTTCCGTAAATAGGATCTCTACTATTTTTTGTCTTTACACCGTGAGAAATGAACCGAAATTTTCGAATTTTTGAGCATTCAGCTGCATTCCAACCCTTCGGAATTCTAATGTTTTAAACTTCAACCTTTTTGAAGATTTGAAATCGTCTCAAGCGAATTAAGAATTGGAAAAAATTCGGAACTTTAATCCAGCCCGTGTAATAGTTACATTATACTATTAAATGAAGACTGATAAAATAGAGATAGTGGTATGTACCTATGTATATATTTTTTTTTTCTTCTTCTCACCAAGAGATCGGGGACACGAAATCGAGGAATAAATTCTGGCTGACAGAAAAGTGTTTATCCCTAACGCGGTAGTAAATAAGGGATCGTCCTGGGATGGCATAGCGAATACGGGCTACGATGTAGGGAAATACGGAGGCTGGATCCTGCGGCAAAATTCTCCAGGGATATGCCGATTCGATCATTCTCGTCCTCTCGGACTACGCGTAACCTGAACGCAAACGAATCTTGCTACCTATACCATTTTACAGTCGAAATCTCGATCTCGGTATTCTACTGATTTTCTGCTACCTCAATGTTCAAGAGACAAGGTACCTATTACATATATATATCTAACTTACGATATTGGTTCACGTTTATATCTATATGATTCTGAAATCTGCTGATAAACATATACCCCCTTCTTCTAATGCATATATTCCCACGTTTTACTAGCCTGTATGTAATATATCTCTAAGTTTTCATCATTCATATACAATGATGATCCATCACTTGCACCGGTCACTTTGCGGCGAGGAAATATCCTCCTCCCAAGCTTTCGATCAAGAATTTTTTTTTACCTTCTCTTTATCTATAGAATTAATTTTATCAATTCTTTGCACATGCGAAATTCGAACTGCAAATTGCGATTCCATTACTCCGATCGATTTATGAGAATTATTTATTTTCACGTTTCAATGTTTCGTCAGAAATGTCAAACAGTAATCATTTCATTTGCGGTTTTTCCCATTTATGATACGAAAAAATCTCGATATCGCGAATTTATTACGCACACAAGAACTTTGACTAATAATATTTTGGCTAAAGGTCTTCAGTAACGCGTGGGGGTAAATTTTACACATACTAAATTTACCTTCGAAATAGTAAAATCTAACGTATGTATAACTTGTGAATATAGATTCGACGTGTGATGACGTATACCTAAATTCTTACACACATGTGCCTAGGGTATATAGTAGATATATACATATCTAGGCATACGTATAACCCTGGCGAAACGACGTACTTTGCAATATGCGCCATAAAGGGACGGCAGACGGGGTCTTATATATTATCTCCGGTATACCCCCTTCTGCGCATATACTTATACAGGTATGTATATTATGTACATAAACGCCCATGTGGATATATATACCCATATATTTACTCGTAGTACGGGGTGATCCGTTAATATACATACTAGAATTCTATAAAACTGAAGAATATGTACATTTTTAATCTATATAATAAAATTTTTTATCTTACATCTATGTAATACATGTCCGTTTATACGAGTGAAGAAGACACATATGGAATATGAATGATAGCTGAATATCATCTTTTGGCTTCTTACAGTTTTATTTTTTCCTCTATTCTTTCGTCGACAATCTATCAGTGATATAATCCTCCTATTTGTTACCGAGTTTCATGGGGAAAAACTTGTCTTTATGTGAAAACTAGTCTTTCCCACTTTGAAACTACTGCATAACGTTCAGTCGGGTTATAATAAAGATGAATAATCGTGAAAGGTTGCATTCGGCCGATTTCTTCTTTCACTCATAAAGCGTAAAATTTTCTATAGCCTTGATTAAACCCGATAGAATTATTTCTCTGCGAATAATTTAACCCCTGTATTTAAAATCAGAAATTTTATCTCTCATATTTCTAAAGAAACACCCTGTGTGTATATATATATATGTAACCATGACAGCTATAACTTCGATCGCGCATGTCTGTACTGGAAATATGTGCATATTTAAGAAGCGTGCAAAGCTTGGGGGGGTTTCTGACGCTCACGCCATAGCAATAAGGGACTTAATGATTGGAAATTTCGGTAAATTACGAGCCAGATCTCGTTCTAGTATAATATTTACGACGGGGGTTGGAAGACGGTAAAATACTGAAATTTAACTACCACTCGATACATCGATATTTCGCGAATATTTATCGCTCTGTAAGGGAGAGACGAACGTGTCTTTAAAGTTTAAAAGACGGAGAGCTTCGGTCAATTAGTCGAGATTGTGGTATTTTTACCGAATACATATATTATTATCTATAGATATGTACAATAGTTTCATTTACGTATCAGCCGATAACCCGTGATGTCATTTATTACTGATACAATTCATTCGTTATTGGAACTATTTCCGTTGATTCCGTTGACCGTCGGTCCCACGTTTAACTTCGCAGACTGTGTCACGTCGTCGTTATATTGTTATCGTCGGTTATTACCACGATTGAAACGTTATAATATTATATGTATATATGTGATGATGCAGCAGAGTTGTTTACATGTACATAGATATCGATATAAATTTCATTATTCTTTTTAATAATAAATAAATGAAAAAAAAAAAAATACCATGATAAACGATTTAATTTATATTTCAAACCTCTTCATCTTTCGAGATGATTATTATTGCTTTTCGATTTTTATATGTCAACTTTATGTTATTATCTTCATTTTCATTTTCATTTTTTCTCCCATCCCTTTTTCCTGTCTCCTATTTCCCTTTGTCGTGAGCTTTATCTTTCAGTATATGGATCCAGAGAAAACAGTTCACAACTTGACTGGAAACTTGGATGACGGATGTGCGACTGAATTCTAATTTAAACTTGAGAATTTCTGGACCAAGAACTACGGGGTTATTAACGAACGAACGAAGAAAATGACAAAAGTTTAGCCGTAATAAAAAAAGAAAAGGAAAAAAAAAAAACACTTGTACATAATATTGGGAATTTTTAATTTTGCACAGACCTGGCTCGTTCGGGAATAAATTTTTGGGGATGAAGAATTTCAAAAAAAAAAAAAAAAAATTCGCATGTACTGGATATTCGCGGTATGGGGGGGGTGAGATCCCATCGAATTATTATTCGGTAGAGAAAATAAGAGTGAAATAATATATCTGAAGAGGGTAAACAACGATAAAAATCCTAAAACAACGGAAAGAGAATATTACATGAAAATATACAGAATGTAAAATGAGATGAGATGAGAGTAAAAATAAAACCGAGATTTGTACATTGAAGAAAAATATTGTTTCCTCTCATTTAATTATCATCCATAAAATTTTCATTAATTCTAATTCTCACGTTTAAAGCTTTTACAAATATGAAAATGAAAATATTTGACCAATTATTTTTATCGAAATATATGTTAAAAATCGACAAACTATATATAGTTTGAATTTTTATTTATTCATTTAAAAAAGAGATTTACTACTTAAAATTCAATTTCAACGTTCATGGATATAACACAGGAGCATGATTACCTGTCGATATTATATTCTCATATATCAATAGCTATTCCTGTCGAAACAGTTTCCAATATTTTAAATAATCGTCTATGCTAAAGCTCGCGAATAAATTTTGTCTAAATTTGAAAATTTTTCTTCTTAATTTAAAGCCCAATTTCGGTGAGGTAGACGTTAATTAACACTCGTGATTTTGATTTGTAGACTTACCCGTTGTAGAATTGATGAGAAAATAACCCTCAGGGTTACCGCTGGTAATAGCGAAGGTGAGCTTTTGGGGTGAGACGTCACGATCGAAAGCCCGGACCTGGACCACGCTCACTCCAGCGGGAGAATTCTCAGGGACAGATGGATAATAGACCGGTAGTTCCGTCAACGGTGTGTTGTCGTTCTCGTCTAGAACCGCTATGTAAACCTGCGCGAACATCGGCTCGATAAGTTCCTTGAATAAAATCAAGACGTGTCTATTTTATCCCCTGAACAATTTCTTTTATTCTTTTTTTTTTTTTTCGGGGAGAACAGTTATTTGGGAATAATAATTATTGAAGGAAACGGTTTTTACCTCAGCGAGCGGAAAAAAAAATCAATTCCAATAATTCAAGGTTTGAAAAATTATTGATAAAAATATTTTATCGACAACAAGTCTTTTCGCTTTTATACTGCGATACCTAATCAAGAATTATTTGAGATTTTATGGAATTCGTCTGAAATAGATTGACTCTACAAAGATATATATATATTTTTTTCTCAAATTTTGAGTAAATATTGGTTTGCTCCGAAACTACATCGATGTAAAATATTTCCCCAAAATTTGGCTAAAAGATCAGATGGTCGATTTTTCTTCGAAGTAATAGGTATCAATCGGTTTAATTCGAAGTCAATAAAATCTAAATGAATTTTTAATTACGTCTTAAGATCCTGGCAATTAGCTGTGTATAGAATGACTCGGTAGAATAACTCTTCATAATTGATCAGTGATTTGAAAAGCATTATATCCGAAGTGTATATATACGTTTTTTATCCCTGCAGATTTTTCAAAGTCTAATATTTAAAAGTATGATAATATATCGTAGATGATGAATCTGACGTTGATAAATAAAACTGTCACACCTATCTTTCCCATAGATTTAGTCGATAAACTTTTAAGGTATGTATATTAATTTACTGCGTTGTAGATAATTGGGGGATAGGTACAAGATGAAATAGCGTAGGTATAAGGTGGGTAGGTAGGTAGATATAGCTACGTAATAATGTGATCTTGTAGCCATAGGTATAACGAGCGATATATACGATTACGATGAGATAAAACAACTCGGTGTTTGATAAATTTGATTAGAGATTTTTTTTTTTTTTTTTACAACTGGTTATAAATCAGTGAGTTCAATATCCTCGATAGTTGAATTGAAAGAATCTCAGAAGAACCTTAGCTATCTAGCATTACACATACGTTTACATATCATATTAAATAATAATATAACTTTGATAAGAAAAGAAAAAATAACTAAGTTAGTTTAATAAAATATTTTGATATATTTCTTACCTCCACCTTAGAACTGAGAGGTACAACTCCGTGATCCTGAGCATAAACGGTCAACCAATATCCAGTTTTAGTTTCAACGTCCAGAATCGCCTTGGTCTTAATGTTTCCTGAAAGATAAATAATATTAATTAATAAATTGATAAATTAACGTTATCTTAAATTTAACGATCTAGATTTACCCCAGTTGTAACGTTTGTCTAACTATAATATAGATTCACAGAGTTGAATACTGAGCGATTCCGTTTAGCGTATGAATATTGAATCTTGGTTAAATTACCATATCCTTAATATGCCCAGTAAGACCGAGTTACGCCTCGTTTAAGATAATATATGTATATCAATTATACAAATGCAGGGTTGGTTTGACTCGGTGAAAATTTTCACCTCAGTTAATATGCACATACATACATATATCCCTACTTTGAATTATAATAATTTCTTATTTTAAGACGGGTATAGCATAATTTGAATTTTTAATAGACATTATTAGTATATTTTTTATTTTTTATTCTAGAATGAGTTAAAATAATAATTTCTAAAATTTAATCAACGTAACGAGGGCTCTGGATTTTAATATCAGAGTATGAATGTATATATGTATATTATATATACGGGGTAGGATGAGCGACGTGAATTTTCATTTAACAATTTGGACGAAGCTATATAGGGTCAAAGCTTAACTATGTCATTATATAAATCTGTCGTATTAAATATCAAATGAACTTCGCTTCGCTGACAATGGAGACGACTTTTGCTAACAAAGGAAAAAGGCGTTTCCACTTAGAATTACAATCACCGATTAAATTTTAACGCCAAGTCCTCGCGCTAAATGCTGCGATGGAAATATACGGGAAATAAAAATCTCTTTAAACTACGACAAAAGCGGCAGCACCACCACCAGCTACAACAGGGCTTAAATCTGCTGCTGGTTTATCGCGATTAAACAAATTAACAAGTTGTACCAAAGCAGGTGAGAAATTTAAGCTTAACAATTCGCTTGATCAACGATAAAGCTTGGTCACGATTTTCTAAAAGCTTTAAATCGACCATTTTTCTATAACGAATAAATGAATCTTAAGTAATCCGATTACTATACACTGTTTAAAATTTTTGCTAATACCTTTTTTTCGTTTTTATCATTTTTATATAAAACACGATAAAGTACCATCTGGAATCTTTATCGGTTAAGCATATTCCAGTTTTAACTTAACGTGTTATAGACCAATGTCTATGTCGTGAGAAAAGCTGCCTTACACAGAGTGCCGTAGTTAAGTTATATGATTCGAATTTATAGTGATTTGTTCGGTAGTTTACGAGGCTGACAATATCCTGTTACTCATAAACCGCGGAAAAAGAGCAGACCTGCTGACGGGGATATGTTTTAAGTGTTAAGATCTATTACATCAGTATAACACCCTTGTGCAACGTTGCAGCTGCATCTAACAGCTATGTGTATACATGATCGTATAAGTTTTCAGATTAAAACCACCACCGAAAATTGAATGAAAATAGAAAAAAATAAAATAAAACGGACCTTCTCGTTGTATCAGAAATTTTCAGCCTCTACTTCTCAACTTGCAATCATAGATGGATATAATATTTCGCAAAGATTTTATAAGCTTAGATCCATAGGAGAAAATATTTGAGATGAAAACTCGTACTGGATCTCACAATATCCAATAAAATATCATCCAGATATCTCAATTACGATTTATCGCTCGTTTTCTGGCGGCAAGGCACGCTGTGGCACTTCGAAAAGCAGTAACTCGTAATTGGGTCGTTAGAATAACACATTGATGGAATCATCGAACTGGGTTCGATTTCTTCCGCAACTTTTGTCGCGAAATAAGTCAAACACCACAGCTTGGATATAAGGAAGAGGTAGAAAAATTTTTATACGATTTCAGAAAGTCCTATCCTCTTCTATTTTGGTTTTTTTTTTTCTTTATCTCCTACTCCGCGACTCCCAATTCGTAATTACTAAATTTGTATACGAAATTACGGACGCTATGTTCGTAAACGCAATAAAAAAGAGAAAAAAAAAAAAAAAAAGGGTGAAAAACGAAGTCACGAAAGTATCCAGCTCACGTTGACAACCGTCCGAGTCCCTCGGGTGCTTGTAGAGCAGATTTTGTAGCACAGAATTTGTCAGGGTCGTTTGAGATAAAGTACTGCTGCGTTGATTTTTTGTTAAATTGGTTAACCCTGGAGATCAACTCCACTTAGGTACAGAAATTGGTAAATTTTCAGAAAATTCATTCGAAACGTTCACTAGCCAAAAAAACAAAAAAAAAAAAGGTTCTGATTGTTATGAAACGATTTTTCGACCAATAGATTTCACTCGAATAGAGAATCCCTTTTCCTTTTCCTCAAATCATCATCATCATCATCATCATTATCATAAAAAAATACGTCACGGTACATAAATCATCTCTAACTTTTTGCATTCACCTGAAGTAGACACGGCAGAAAAGTTTTCGCCAAGTTTTAAAACCCTTGGAATATAATAGGAACGATAAAGTGCTGGTGAAATTTCGTATTTTTTTATTTTTCATTTTTTCTTATTTCTCGCTTACTTTCTGGGGTAGATTTACTGGATTTGAATTTATAGAGCAGGTCTGCTGACGAGCAGAAGATAGCAACGGATATTTTGCGACGGTAGATTCCATCGCAAAAAAAAAAAAAATATATATATACTATATATATGATTGGAGACGCGGAGGTGTTGGTTTTCGACTTAAATCTGACAGTTTTTTTTTCAGTCATTTAGACCATTTTTAATATTAAACATTTTTTGCTTCAAATGGGGGGGTGAAGTTCTCTCTTTTGTATTGACAAAGCCATCAAGAACGTATTACAGGTCGGGTCGGATGGATGGATGTATGCCATGCAGGCAGCCACTCGGGACTCGCCAAATAACGTTTCAGCAAAATATCCTGGCTCCAGAGATTTTCGATTAATCGCAAATCCGCAAACGCGATAAAAAAGAAAAAGAAAATGAAAAAACAATAATTTTTCACTTTATCTCTACATACAGTAAATTTTCTTCTAATCAAATCAATCTACTTTTTGGTGATTTTTCACTGAAAAATTGAATGCAGGCCCTCACGGAAAAAAACCCTCAAATTCAAGGGGGGTAAATTCGTACCCCTTAAGTTTTGGGGGTTTACTATGAAAACTCAGATTTCACCCTCAAATTTCACCCCCAAATAAAGGGTAAACCCTGAATTTTCATGGTAAATCCCCGAACTTAAGGGGTACGAATTTACTCTCTTAAATTTGAGGTTTTTTTTCTGTAAGGGGGGGTAGCTGATCACTTATATTATTCGCAATACAGGATATCGAAGGAGTTTTTTTTTTTTCTCTCTCTCTGGAAATGACTGACGAGAGTTTTGCATCGTCTCTGCAGTTTAATGTACCGGATATCGTGGAATAGAATGGTGTCGGTAAGAGGTAAGATCTGCGGATACGTATAGGAAAACTAAAATAAAACAAATATATACTTAAGAAGAAGGAAAAAAGAAAAAAAGAGAAAAAAAAAAAAAATGAAGTTGGAGAATAGATCTTGGGCGCACATGGAAATCTTCATCCCCCCGTATTTCAGAGAATGAGATGTAAATTGCCTTCCAAATTACCACATTGAATAAACTTCCCCTCGTCATCCACCCACGTATACCCCTCCGCAAATTCCCTGCTCCATTCCACCCTGACGTGTATTGCGCCCCGTAGCGCCTATATATCTTTTATGGTAGACCCGGTAGTTGCTATGTGCATACATATACCTGCAGGCTATCTACTTGATGCGTTAAGCTTGTAGAAATGGGTACAAATTTCATTTTAATGATCATTTCCTGACGTTCGGTTTAAACACCTAACATCAAAGGTACAATTTGTCGCGGTTAGATTATTGTTTAGCATTATAACAGACTTGTGCAAAATACGAAAATATAGTATATGTAGGTATATATGCGTGACTGCGAAAGGTTGCCGATTTTTGCAAGAGGCGAGCTGGTAACTTCAACTCAGCGAAAATTTCTATAGGGCAATTCGAATAGCGTGCGTAACTGTGATGAAGAGAGAAGAGAGAAGAGAGATACGAGATTTGAGAAGGGTAGGTATTTACTCGGTTGCATTTCGAACTGATTGACAAGTGACAGGCTAGACGTCTGACGATTCTCAATTACTAAATCCTTTTAAAGTGAAAAGGGTACGTCGATCGATGTATCGTTCTGTTCCCTGTCCGCGAGTGTTCTTCCTTGCGAGGCGTAACGGTATAAACATGATTATAAATTGACAGAAGGGTGCCGAAGGGACGAAATTGCCTCCCGCAGTTTTCAATTTTCGTTTTCAAATAATTCTTACCGCAGTTTCGCCGGCCCGTGGTTTTTCTACAGATCACCATTATGAGAATTGGATATCTGCAGCATCCTGAATTTTAACTTGATAAAATCGTACCGGAAATAACGATTCGAAATGCGCTCTCTTCTCATAAAATTGTTACAATCAGTTTCTTTTTTCATTTTTTTTTTTTCTCTTTGTACTTTCTACTATACACTTTACACTTTCCACTTTACACCCCAAGTACAACCGAGTCGTTGAGCGCATTGACAAACTGGAGGTTCCAAGTACCCCTGGTACAATAGTTGAATATTTCACGACTCGTTGAGCCACGCGATGCTAACGTCCACTAAATATTTCAAGACCCACGGGGGGCGGAGGGGGGAGGAGGGCACGTCGCGGTCGTTTTAACGTTTCAACGTTTTAATTAAAACGTGAACAAATTTCTTAAAGAATTATCGAAAAACCCCTGCATACTGATTCACTCGTTGACTCCGTTATTTTGAAAAAAAAAAAAACATGGTCAGGGCTACCTGTTTTAGGTCGATGAAGAGCTTACACATTGCTCGACGGTGTTCCTATTTCTTTTCTTCTTTATTTATGGGAATATGTGTGCTGGAAAGTTTTTTTATAGTTTTTTTTTATTTTTTTTATCTTGAACTCGCGTTTACCTTTACCAACGAATTCAAATATAAGATAGCCGTTCTAGCAAGTGGGAACTAGAGTCTACGGTCGAACGGAGAATGGCTACCCATCAAACTCACGACCCGTGAAACTAACAACCAACAAAAGGTTGGCGCTTCGCTGGTTTTCTCCAAGGGTAAGCCGGCTCTGGTTCCATGTATACATGGACCCATATGTGCCGATATCCACATAGAATAGAAGAAGGAAGAAAAAAAGGAAGATAAGATCGAATCAAAATGTGCCTGAAGAGAAAATATTTTCGACTTTTTATACCTAGAAAAAGAGAAAAACCGTAGTGAAAAATTTACTAGATAATCTCCATGCGATGATCTCTGGTAATAAAATGATAAAAAGAGAAAAAAAAAAAACAAATTGGATGAAAACCGAGAAGGGATAATCCATATGGAAGTGAAATTTAATGCCTCGTTTACGGTGAAAATATGTTTGGATAAGAGCTGCACCGAGCTTTTATATTACATGTCATATGGCATAAAAGTTTGCGGATATTTGAAAGAGGCAAAGACGAAATATGGTCCAGTCAAAGAAACCCGGAACAAGATGTGGACCAGAGAGTAGAAGGCTGAAACATGAAGGAACACGGACGAACATAGTCCGGACAAACTCTCTAGCGAAAGGATGAGGAAGAAGAAGGTGGGGATTCCGGAAGGTAGAGACCGCAAGGAGTTATGTCGGCAGTAAGGGCTCCAGATCCGCCTTGGTCGTGTACCTTCATCTTTCTCCTCATTCTTCGCCGATCCTTACTGGGTCCTTGCCATTCCCGTCGCCTTTTACTCTACCCCAACCTCCACCTTCACATCCACATCTACCATCCGCGTCCTTTACCGCATGAGCTTTACTAACACCACTACGCTATCATACCAGCATCCATTTACACCAAGGGAGAAAATGTCGTCGGTGAAAGCTCCGAAATCGGGTTCAGAATACCGCATCTTCTTCTTCTTCGCTTGCTTTTTCTTTTTCTTTTTCTTCTTCTTCTTCTTCTTCTTCATCTTCGTCGTAAATCAATTTTTGGGATACTAGTCGATGGGACATTTACACCGTAATCAATTCACACGTTTAGTATAACCGAGTCACATCTTACCCTAACTCCGACTAGATGGTGACTCGCGGAAGGCTGTATTTATTATGTAGTAGGGTGAGAATACCCGATTTCGCATGGTCCTCTCACGTCGCAATCTTTACCTTCACATATTCGCCGAATATTCTATATGTACATATACCTATGTAAGTTTTTATTCTAGGTGTGCAGATATACCTACTCCTGATTTTTTCTTTCCTTTTTCTATTCAGAAACTACTTTTTCCCCATCATTTCATTTTTCCGCATCCTACCGGGACCGAAGCTTCATATTTATATGTATGCACATCGCATACATATTTTATTATACCCACATTGTACATCATTCTATGAACGTTCTCAAGATGGCGAACCACCCCCTAAGAGATACACTCAGCGTGTGGTCCCAGCTCACTCTTGCCTCTCTGCCTGCACTACGTTCTTACAAAACAAACGTTTGTCCAGGTGGATCCCTCTGCCCGTGACGGTCTCTTCGCCTTATGGTACCACAACGTTTGATTAATAGCCTCGTCTAACGTGACACGTTCAGTTCCTCCATGTCTCGACAAAAGAGAAGACTTGGGCTTGCTCATCCAAATTGGACGCTAGCGTGGGCGGCAAAAAAAAAAAAAATGCGCAAAACGTATGACGTGTATACGTAGGTAAAGGTATATGCATAAGATTGGCAAAGGTACGTCAAAGTAATGAGGAGAACTCGGCTCGTCCAAAACTTCTTTACGTTTCAATGACTGGAGTAGGAAGTAGCGTTATTTTTTTTTTCTTCTCTTCCTTATACTTTTCAGGGGGGTGGGGAGGGGGGATTAATTTCCGAGATTAACTGATCATTACAGAAGCTATAGCGCGTGGAAATACGCCAATTAGATGTGCCTTGTTAAGATTTTTAATTAGAATTTTAACTAGAATTATTGTTATAAGTTAATACTTGGGATTCAAGAAGGGAAGAAACTTGCCTATACTTATACATTTATGAAACTGCGAAAGAGAAGTTTAAACTAACGACATTACGTAACGGAGCAATTAAATATATACCCAGATTATTTTTCAGGTTTCGCGATATCGCGCCTGCAGTTGGTTTACTAATTAAGAGGAGGGGGGGGGGGAGGGGAACTGTTGCTGCTGCTACTGCCCAGTGTTGACTTGCTCGAAGAGAAGGAAGAAAAAAAAAAAAAATAAGGACGAAAAATGAAAAGAAAAGAAAAGAAAATTCGAGCAGTAACACGTTTGTCGGTTTCGGATTCGATGTGACGTGTCTCGAAGCTGGCTTTTCCGAAGTCTTGTCACCCCGGAACCCCCGGATATAGGGTCGATGTGAATTCAGAAGGTGAAACGCGTGAGGTATAAGGAAATAAAAAATGAAACACGAATTTAGGCGATCTTTGAATTCTCACAGCATCGGAAGCAACGGCAAGCGGTCCGAAGAGCCGTCGACGACGAGGAAGAAGCTAGAGGCTTTTGAATAAAACCCCGATTCCTTCCTTCGGCAGTTCCTTATTTTCTCCTCAAGCGTGGAAACAGATAACAATATCTTCGACTGAATTGTCCTGCTCCAGAGAGGCAAGAAAAAGTCGGGACTTCTTCTTCTTCTTTTTCTTTCTATTTTTTTTTTTGTTATTTTTTTTTTTCTCTTCTTTCTCACGATACAGAAGTAGTCGTACGTGGTTTGCTTTTAGTTGCTCGATCGAACGTGCCGAAATTATAAGGGGCTAGGGGACCAGAGAAAGAGAGGAAGCGGGAGTCACCAAGCACCGATTTTATCGCCTTTTATAGTATCGCGAAACCTCCCAAGGAAAGAATTACACCGACGTCCAACGTCATCCTATCTGTCATCAAGGATTTATGGTTTGAAGATTGAAAATGAAAGTGGTGCCAGAAATTGTACAACTATTAATTGGTTTTTTGGTGAAACGAAGGATATCGATGATGCGCACTCAACTTATCCAGGAAAATTCAAGCTCTTTCTATTCCTGACTCAGCCTCGACAACGAAATTGATTTCGATATTTAATGGAGAAGCCTGAGAGTGAAATGAAACGATCGATTTTAAATAATTGATTGAAAACAAGAAAAAAAAAAGAAAAAGAAAAAGAAAAAAGGAAGAAAAATTGTAGAATTTCGTTTACTGCTTAAGAATTCAATTGCAAGGAACATTCGAGATCGGTATTTACCTCGTCACGTGAAATATTAAGGGCCAGAGATGCGAGGGACGAAACAAAAGGACTATACGGAACGCTTACAAGGATCACCCGTATCGTTCATCCACTCGGAGCATTCCTATCTCCGAGATATCTGACTCCATTTGTCTACGAGATATTTTCTCATCTCCATGCGGGTCGCATACCGCGAGATAACGTCTCAAAATTCTCTTCCGGTACTTCGCAATAATTTAGTCGTATTTTTCATCGGTCTTTGCGCTGACGAAAAAAAATTACCAAATTTTCGTTACCAAAAATTAGAAAGAGAGAGAGAGAGGGAAAAGAAAAAAGACAATTTTTCCCAAATCCTTCCTTGATCCGTTAAACCAGGAAATAACATCGTTACCCCAGGGTAAAAAAACCGAAAAAAAAAAAAAAGGAATCTTAAGTCTCCACTAGGTATATTTGAAAAGAAAATTATCCTGACAGGCAATAAAGAATGAGAAAAATATAGTAAAATTCAGTAATCCTTTGAAAAATAAAAGAACATTTCTTTCTTAGTTTATCCTTTATCCCGGATCAGAGGACTAGGACTTAGCGTTGATCAAACTTCGCAATAATTTTACCCTTGTCAACTGAATTAACCTGTTAGACGTACGGGAGGGTTCACGTCAATAGGTATTTATCGTTACTCCATGCGTCGTCTACCCTAAACCAACACGTTACTACCCTAATTGTAACGGTACGCAACCGACGACAACGTCGAAAGCTTCGCTTGTCAGACGTTGCGGAACCCCCCCCCGTAGTGACGTCTTCGTTTTCGTCTTCGTCTTCGTCTTCGTCTTAGTTATAACCACATTGATAACAGCATCAGAACCAACCGACCAACTCTGAGCGTATACAACTAGGGTTGATGTTGCAGGGTGAGTTTGTTCGAGACCAACGCTAAGTAAGATAAAATAATTATCGTCAACGGATAGCGGAAGAGGATGAGGGATGAGATGGAGAAAAGCGAGTCTGGTTTTGAGGTGATGCTGTTCCACCCGCGGCATGGCGCAGGACCATAACATTTGCATGTAAAACGGCGTAATTTTAGCCGGCTTTCAACTCGTCGCAAACGCGATATCCCGCCGCGCGTCGTTGCTCACTGCGGCCTCAAGTCTAGTACCAATCGTGTTAACGACAAGCTAACCCAACTCTGTTCTATCCCTTACTTACCCTTTATACAAGTATTATACGCCGCCTACTCCAACTAAATACAGTTAAAGTCTTATGAAGTGTGTTCTCGTCACACCTTGCGATTACAGAGATGAACACGAGACTTTGCCATCGGGGATTAATGCTAATTCAAATTCGGCATAACATTTCAGAAAATTTTCATCTCGGGACTCGCAAGCATAAGGGATCGTCGTCGTCGTCGTCGTCTCTTCGTCTTTTCCATATATTAGATTCCCACGGTGATTCAGAGATCCTAATAAAATGATCTCCGGATTTCTTACCGTCAAAATGTGTTTTCCTTAACGTTATTTCTTAGTCGAAAAGTGAGAGAGAGCTGAAACGGACTCACGATGGACTTTGGGACAGCTGACTTTACGCGTTCCATCTTATTCCGGACTAGTAAAGTGCTCGATAAATATACGAGGGTGAAGGTAAAGTGAGAAAACAATTGCTACTACGTAGGGGGTGAGTGCAAAAGTCTCGAAAGTTTCTCTCCTCGATTCGCAAGTTCTTTGAATATATATATATATATATATATATATAGGTACTGTTGACGCCCACACTTTTCTATTTAATTGACTAGAACTAGAGAGCTTTTTCCCTCGTAAGACGACGCAGAGTATTGATGATCAAAACGTGTCGTTGTCTTTAGTATCTCCTAGCACGTCCATCGACATACCCACACCGTTTCATTTATCTTGGATTATTTTCTCAATTCCAGGAGTAAGCACTGCGGTCCTTTACCCAAGCGATCCTGATCGTGAGAAGACACTCCAACATCCAAGAGTAGTGAGCTGAAGACCAAATACTTATATTCTTTTCTTTTTCTTTGTCTTTTTTTTCTTTTCTTCTTCTAGTGACAAGAAAAACTGGGTATGGATAAATTCTTCTCTTATCTCCTATTGCTCTTTCGAACATATTCAAATCATCATTTTTTTTTACCCATTTCTCGAATGTCTAGAATCTCGCAAATGATGGTAAAACTTTTGCTCTGTGACAGTCGACGAAGAATTAAAGCCGGAGGAATTGTTTGATGAATTTTCAAACGAGATATTCATAATAAAAAGACCCGCAGGGTCTTAATCACTACTAGGTAGGACTGATAACCTTCAAGGGAACGAAGAGACGAAAATGGGAAACGAAAGTAGAGATAGATCAGTAAAGAGGAGGAATAAAGACTGAGATGGTAGCGAAGGGGACAGCAGCCTGATACTTTATCCTGGGTCTAAATTAAAGGCCTCTTCGTGCACAGACGGCTTACGAGACTTGGGAAAACAGAGTGAAAGTGGAGTCCGCTCTCACAGATTAGGATATTCCAAAGTACCTAACAATTGCGAAACAAATGGGATTAGAAATTGGCTAAGTGATTGATCGTTGATTCAAGATTGCGAATTAGAGGGTAACTCTTGATCGAGAGGTTCGCGAAAAAAAAAACCACGTAAGTACCAACAAGCACTTTTTTTTTTTTTCAATAGAGCGTCATTTAGTGCTGAATCATACTGTTAGTTATTCGCACGTTTGCGAGCTAACAAGCAAACGTGAAACTGGCCACCAAATAGCCTTTTCTCATTTCATGAGGACCATTGACGTCTGCCTTGCTGAACGGTCAAGGAATACCATGAACAGTTTGACCCTGGCTTCCTTTCCTCTTCATTTTACTTAGGTATAACCAATTTTAGTACAAATCACTTTCGCGGACGGAATAGTCGATTCTAATTTATCACTAGTGAATTCTATAGGCGTTGAATCCAGACGTATTTCACTCAACATTGAGGGAAAACTAGGTGTAAACCTCAGAGCAGCTACTTCCACACCATAGCTATTTATAAATTTATCAAGCCTAAAGAACAGTCGTTAAAGTCTTGTTTATGTTTAATTGATTGATGGCAGCTCTTTCCCTGATTCTAATTTTATTTAGAAATAAAAGAATGAAAAAAAAAAAATTAGGAATTTTTATCACTAATGAGGAACAGCTGGAAATACCGCGGTTTTAACTTGCTCTGGATTCTTGTAGTGCGTAACTATTTTCGACTTCGATATTTCGTTCGAACTAAACTGAAAAGCTGCAGGCATTATACTGGCTCTATTCTCTATTTTCCAGGCAAAAGTTCTTCTTGCTGATGAATCGACGACGTTTTATATTGTGAATTCTACTCTTTGAAGAGTTATACTCATCGTTAATACACCTACCACTAGCATAAGGAATTCAAATTACCTTCATGATTATTGGTCATTTTTTTCAATTCAATCAACCGTCGAAAAAAAAAAAATTATGAATTTTTATCATCAATGAGGAACAGCTGGAAATACCGCGGTTTTAACTTGCTCTGGATTCTTGTAGTGCGTAACTATTTTCGACTTCGATATTTCGTTCGAACTAAACTGAAAAGCTGCAGGCATTATACTGGTTCTATTCTCTATTTTCCAGGCAAAAGTTCTTCTTGCTGATGAATCGATGAATTTTTATTGTAAATTCTACTCTTTGAAGAGTTATACTAGTCGTTAATACACCTACCACTAGCATAAGGAATTCAAATTACCTTTATGATTATTGGTCATTTTTTTCAATTCAATCAACCGTCGATATAACGACACGGGGCAAGTTCTCGTATACATCAAACTCCCTGGTACTTATGACTAGTACATAACTAGCCAGTCATGGAGTTACACTAATTTTTACACCGCTACACGTATCATTACATCATTGGCCTTAGCAACTCGAGTTACACACTCGGTGCAATTAGGCCTGGGAAAGTGTGGTCGGCGGTAGCGGCTTCCTTCAACTCTGCTATTATATATATATATCTATTACACCGGCTTCTTCTTCACTTCACTTCATTTTGCTTCGCTTCACTTCGCTTCGCTTCACTTCACTTGGCTTCAACTCTTATCCCGAGAGGTCTGACTTAGGTACGTTATACGGTACCGATAAGGAAAGGACTATATATATACCGCAATATTCGCATCGCGTGTACAGCACTTGAACCGATGGGATGCCGCAAGATTTGCTTCCGTGTCGAGGCCAGCCTAGGCTAAGCTAGTTCCTATTTTCCTATTCCCTACGTCCGTTCATTACCTTTGAGTAATGACCCAAGGCTCGTTAATTTCATGTGATTATACGATAATTAATAATTATTTATTCCACGTGATTATCAAGGCGTTATACTTCAGAAGAATGATGAGCCTTATATGTGTCGTGTTTAATATGTATTGAATTTTCATCTATTTAGAATGAAGTTTGATGTTAATAAAGCCGCGGTACTACCCCCCTAGCCACATGAATATTGTATCTGGTATATAAAATGAAATTATAATAATTAGGATAGTAACAAGCCACAGCGAAAGACCATCGTGTCTCGAAGGGTATGCAAATTGGTTCTTATATCTCCCCCTCGGACAATTTCACAGCTCAGTTTCATTCACCGCTATGTAATACGTGGAAAGAAGTTGCTACGTATAAGAAATAAAGGGAAGGTATATTTCCGAGCTAGTCAACACCGAAACCTGGAATGAAATTTCAACCTGGTTGTTTCAGCGCGATTTTTACAATTCTGTGGGGAAAGACGTATACATATTATTTTTTTTTCTCATTTAATAATCAAGCTTGAGGGTTGAGAAAAAATTGAATGGGATCAATAAATCGTCGGGTAATATTGACGGTCCTAATTTGCTGTTTGAGAAAGAGAGAAAAAAAAAAAAAAATGCCACTCTATTCACGGCAAGTTTTTTTTTTTTTTTAAGCAGATTTCGCTACCCCTAATGACCTAAGCTGGCTAATGCCAACATCAGCCGACTAAACACGAAGATTTTGATCTTTAGCACTTGATAGACTTCCGCTGATCGTGAATGTCAGTAGATTAGCCAGCTAATGTCGACGTCAACAATATTTTATACTGTTTTAAAAAAGGATGAGGTAAGGGAGAATTTTAAAATGTCAAATTGCATGGGCTAGGCGTTAGAAAAGGTTTACGATGATATCGTTCGTTTAATAATTGAGCACCTTTGTTCAAGACGTGATATATATTTTTTTCTCTATACCTACCCTTACGCAGACACGCGAAATAGGTATAAAGTAAACAGTAACCCTAATTCACGTAATCTAAACCCGGTTAGCGATCAACGAATGAAAATCAGCTCTGACTATTCGCTCGCATATCCGAAGCAAATAAATTCGTTCTTTCGTAGAGAAAACTGGCACGCGGCCATCACGTTGTTTCCCTACCCTAGCTGTCGGTTATTATTTACATGCTTCCAATAACTTCGATTTTCACCTATACCACAACTACAGATTCGCTGCGGTCCCACGTTATTTCAAATCCGGGAAAAAAATATTGGAAAACACACCTCGATTCTTTATCCTATATTTAATATTTCGCTGTTATGTCTCTCACTCGACTCTATCGTCTGTCTATCTGTCTGTTCGTCTGTCTGCTATCCATATTTACATTTACATCCTTCGTGGTTTATCCGGGGATGGATCTGCTGTATTGGAAACATATTTTTTCGCCGCTATTCTCTCGCTTTCTCTCTCTCTCTTTCTCTTTCTGTATGATCAGCGTAAACAGAATTGTTATTCGTTTTTTACCAACGATTTTTAATCAACTTCGAAAAAGCCGAATTATTTTGTACGTCAAATATTTTTCTGTACTTCTGTTTTCTATATATCATTGATGGAAATATAAAAAGAAATAGAATTCGTAATGGAAAATCGCCTCGGAAACAACGCGTGGTTTTCCTAAGCCCGTGGACCAGGGATGTGGCCATTGTTCTCCGGACGACCTACGAGGACACAGTAAATCCTCTAAGGATCAATAAGCCAGACGTCTGCGGCTACCAATAAATATCACCCAATCCATGGGATCAGTTATAAATCAATGGAGAGCAAGAGGAGAAATCGAGGACAGATTACTTATGTCTATTGTCGCTTCGGTAGTCCCTGCAGTCCCCCTATGTCCTTAATTTTATCTTTTTTTTTACCCTTAGTTTACTGCGATGACAGGATAATTTATAAACTTAAGAAAGTCTATTCCTTACGGTTGAATAGTAATAATTTTTCGCAACCAGATTTACTTTCCACAAATGTGTGCAAAACGCGTCAGTAGTGATATTTTTCTTTTATTAACAATTCGTTAAGTGTTAATAAATATATATATATTTCACCTTATTCTTTAATCTACATAACGTTTTATCATCCCTTATATATATATATTTTATAATGAAATCCTAAGGCAGAATGGGTATACTTGATTTTAATTGCAGTTAATAAAAGCTAATCTCAGAGAAGGTAGGCATTTACCTTATTGCTAAAATCTGTATTACCGCGCCTTACGTACCGTTATTGTTACTTTTATTTTCATTATCTATCTATCTCTCTCTTTTTCTCGATTTAATTATCAACGGGGACGATAATTTCGTACAAATTTGAAGATCCTTTTTCTAGCTGAGTCGAAGAAAGGTGATTGGTAAAATTTCGTCTTATTTTGAATTCCTGAAGCTTGTTATTTTCTGACCTATATACTAGACTAGCGTGAAACTAACCAAGTACATAAATCACCCCTACGTTGATTTACTAATCCCTGGACGGTTTCAATCTCGGATAAAGAACGCAAACAGGAATGGGGGGGGGGGGGGGGGGGGGGGGGGGGCTGCTGATCTTTACCCCGAAGAGGAAACAACGCTCATCTCTTTCAGCGAGAATAGGAAAAAGTTAGTTTCATCGTTACCTATCCTCGTTAAGAGTTCAACTCTTCTCGAATCACGATTTTCGCCCTGGTTCAGTGAACAGAAAATGTTTTGAAAATTCGAACGAGAATCGTGAAGATCCCACGTATAGAAGAGTATAAATACTACATATCCATCTAACAGTATCAAACTATAACGAGAACTTTTCTCGTTGCATTTTTATACTGCATTATAGTGTATATATAAGAATTATTATTGCATTCTTTACATTTTTCCATTTATTCATATATTTAGTTGAAGTCTCAAGTGGGATTTCAAAGCTCTTGCATATGCTGCTGTTAGCGGTACAGAATATTATTTACACAAACCGTTTCCCTCTGTAAAAATCGTAAAATCTACCTACCTACCTACCTACCCCTCGGGTTGAAGTTAATAAACTGAAATTGTACTTTATCAACGGAAGTATACACGTGGACGTTTGTTTAATTCATTTAATTCATTTTTAAAGTTATTTTCCCTCCTCTTCTGAAACTCATCGTGTATATACTCCAACTCTGTACGCATACAGATAGAGAGGCACAGTGTCTTTACCACATTGAAAGGATAAAAATAAAAAATAAAATAAAAAATAAAAAAAAAGGAAAAAACATTCGAATCTCAAATCCTCGCCGTTCCAGAACTCCGGTAGTTTGACTGAATTATCCATTCCGTTTAATTAGTCGCACTAATTACGCGTTATCTCGGTCGGTATGGGGGTAGGAAAAGACCTGAGTTCTATATACATTGCTAAAACTTAGTTTCTCTCTCCTTCTTCATCCTCAATTTCTCTACCTCTCTATTCGGCTTCGTAGAGTGCAATTTTAATGCATGGAATATATCCGCGGAATAATATATATATATGTACGGGGCGGGGGTAAGAGGCACGGTCGAGCGAAACTGGAAAGCGTAAACTTATATATACCTATTTTCCACATTTATAGCTTCCGTTGCGTAAAAAGTTCCTCATTCCATTTTCAGAGCTTTGCTCACAGTTCAGACAAGGAGAAAGATAGAAATTCCATCTGTAAGGGCGAAGGTGATGGCCATCGACGCCCACCGGAGTCTTCCAGGAGTTTTGTTCCGCGGTTCTCCTCTTCTTCTTCTTCTTCTTCTATTTCCTCTTATTCTCTCGGTTATTGCATACGTCCATTACCCAAGGCTCACACCTTAACCGGTACGTGAGTTGCATACATTAAACATCCTTCTTCCAGCATCTTACCGCGCATCCCAAAGGGCGGACAGTTGTATTAAAAGAATGGTAAAGTTTGAACGCGGATGTGCATTTCGATCGAAAAATTGATATCCAAGATATCTGACTTAACCGTAATCAAGAATTATCAGACAGCTACGGAAGCTGCGGGTCTACTATGGATAGCTATTCTTCGCCAACCACTTCCACGATTGTTTGCTGTCAATATCTGACGTTAGATCGTTCTGTTTGTTTGGTTGAACGGGTTACGTCAATGGGACAAAACGACGTTGTTTGGGTTTAAGACGGTACATCAAAAGGCCATTAGTTGTATCCCCCTAAAGTCGATGCTTTGGCCAAGTCGAATGTTTGTTGATTGATATTGGCAGGGTAGATAGAGATAGGGAAGGTACTAGTAGCAGCTGTCTCTATACGTTCAATACGAAAACAGTAAGTTGTACTTGAGGAAGACCATCTTCAGAGGACTTTCTGAAGGATGGGGTTGTGATATCAAGAAGCTTTCGACTCCTCTTCCTGTGAAGACTAAGCGGTAAGAGACATCAGTACCTACCTATATCCTTGCTCGATGAATTTGCGATTCGGTTCAAATCTTGATTGAAATTCTACCTCTACCTATACGGTTCTTGTACGCAATGGGAGGCCTTGCACAGTTGATGGTATTGAGGTGATAAGACGAGCTCGAGGTATTTTTATCAACTCTTTTTATACCTATTAGAAACGAACGAAGACGATGCTCTGGGAACTACTTGGTAGAATGAAAAATAAGAAGAAATAAAGAGGAAGCGGAGGTTGTAGAATGGAAATGGCATCAGAGTTTGCCGTAGAAAAGTATAAATTTATTCATATATATATATATAAGATACGTTGCATAAAATGGTAATAAAAAAAATGTAATCAAGAGGATTAATTTTCTTACCTTGTAAAACTGAGGAGACAATTGTCTCTCTAACTTTATCGTATCAATCGAAAATACTATTTTTTTAATTATTTTCTTCTTAGCTGTCAGCCACTTGTTGTTGAGAAAATAAATAAACGATGATAAGTATTTTGTTTGTTTCGTTAATTGGGGTAGAATAAATTTTTTTTGAGAAACAAAAAAGATTTTCGTTGGCGAATAATAATTTAAGTAGGGTAAAGGTAAGGGATGAAAAAAGTGAGACGGTTGAAATGTTAATCGTGAAACTTATTACCGCTTGAGTTAGCGGGTATTTCATTAAACTAATGAAACTCAGTCGTAGCAAATTAGCAGGTACGCTTGTCATTAGAAATTCGTCTTTAATCAAAGCCTCTCACAGCTACTGGTTTCACAATTTAAACGCAATTTCGTTGGTGCTTTTAAGCTATGTACATCAATTTCTCAACCATAAACGAAGAGCAAGGAAGTTCGAGACCGTTAACCACCTTTAAACTAACCATAAACCTTCTTATCCTTTTCAACTCCGTGTCTAAATTGGGTACAAATACTAGTTGGCATCAAAGATCAACGAAATAGATTGATCGATCGATTGATCGATGGCGTCACGTACGCAATACATATATCCTTATATTTCCTATACTTATTTCTATATCGCTTTCCAATACCTCGAATATGATAAGCCATTTAAACAAATAGTCTCCCATATGAGTTACACACGGCTGTCATTACTTCTTCAACCCATAATAATTCTTCGCCCCGTTTGTTTCCTACTCTTATATTTCGTTTTTTTTCTATTATTCTATATGTTCTAGTTCAGTGGCTGTCTAATTCGTGGTACTATAAAAAGTGCCCCTCAAGTGTTGAATCTCTAAATCTGAATAGAAAGAGAGAAGAGAGAGAAAAAGAAAAAAATAGGAATGAAGGAAATAAAGTTCACACTGTTGATTGTTGTACCGATCTACCGGAACATATTCGTTTGCTTCACGCTCTACTTTTTTCTTTTTAACTTTTTTTTTCTTTCAGTCAAAGAAGGCGCGGCTTTGAGGCCAGGCGCGACTTTATGGAGAGAGAGAGAGAGAGAGAGATTAAAAGGATCGGAGATATATCAGAGCGCGGATGGTCCATTGTCAGTATCGCACATTGCGCAGGGCGTCCCTGTGCATCATGAACACCGACTCCTTTCATTCCGTGACAATAATTATTATCTTTACTCTTCTTTCTGAAGTCACTTCAGGCTGATTGACGTACCGGAACGAACTGGCGTTAATCGTTCGAAAGATTTTTATCTCTTAGCTTGTTCCCTCTCGCTTTGCGTTCATACTATAAGAGAGCGAAGCGACGACGAGCGACAAGAGTTCGTACAATCGTACTCTCAGACCTTTACGTCTCACTTCTACTCTACATCGGCAAAGAAGTGAAACGATGAGATAGGAGTACAACAACAAAAAGAAAGAAAAAAAAAGAAAAAGAAAAAGAAGAAAAAAAATCATTAAAAATTTAAACAAGGAGAGTTTATATAGACTGGCAATAAGTAAGATGAAGAAGAAAATTAAAGAGCCTCTCAAGAGTGAAAAGGTAGATGGAAAAGACGCCGAAAAAAAGATGAGAAGAAAAAGAAAAAATAAAACGAGATAGAAAGGAATAAAATGTCGAAAACGAGGATTAATACACAAGATCGAAATATCATTCGGAATATCAAGCGCCTTAATTCGACGGCCACGTTGGGAGTTTGCGTCTTTGAATTTATTTGATAGCTCTCAGGTTTTAATTACCACTTGCAAATTAATTCTCGTTTCCCCGAGGCGGTGGAGAGGGATGAAAGAGGGTCATACATATACGTGTGTATGTATATATATATATATATATTTTTTCTTTCGTCTCTACCTTAGCCTGGCAGATTCATGAAATTTTTGCTTACGGAAGTTGATTTTTGTCTTTTTTTTCATCTACTTAACAGTGCTTTTAGCCATTACCAGTCCCAAAAGCCTAAACTTGGTCCGGGACAAATTAGGGACATCTTTCCAAGTTACGGTTGATTACTCTCCTCGTAACGCGGCGCGTTGCTTGAATGGAAAAAGACACGGGGCGTCGTTTTCATTAACGGTGGTGAACGTCCACGTATTCGTAGGTGGTCTCTCTCGCTCTTCACTTACTGCATAGTACACACACACATATATATATATATATATATCCTTATAAATCTTTCTCGCTTGGTGCTTTGGTCACAGCCTATGCTCCCCTGCTAACGAGACATGCCAAACATTTCGCGTTCAACAAGAAATACGTGAGCGTGTAATTAGTACCCGAGATAACTTGACGTTAATAAGAATCATCAACAAATCATTACATCCTATGTACAGTTAGTTATAATCACAATAGAATTCCTCCACCCCTTATTACAAAAAAAACAAAATTCGTGATAAAAACTAGACGTTGTATATCTACTTCACATCAGAATCTCGTTCAGCTATAGTAAAGCAATTAGCATATGAATTGGGGTGTTAATTAAAAAATTTAATTGCCATGTGAGAATTGCGGGGTTTGTTATTTGAGTATTATCGATTTCGGTGTGGTGTCTCCTCCTTAATTATCATCGTCATCATTGATTATTGATCATTATTATTATTATTATTATTGAGCCAATCAGTCTATAAGAAGCATAAGATTGTTGAGAGTAAGATATACTTCGTAGTATGTGGTACGTGATGCTGTATCGAATCAACTCCGTCGAATTTAAACAGCCGATTAAACCTAAGCAAATGTTATATCGGTATGGCACCAGCTGGTTATGTTACGATATTCACGGTGATGATCTATTCGGCAAACTTTACCTAGTCCGATAACAGATTTACTAAACCTATATATAAAGTCTATTGACGAATCTTCTGAGCATTTCCATATATAGTATATCCAATACATATATATATATATATATACCAGCTAAGAACTGAACCGAAAATTAACTGAAGTCTTTTGAAAGCTTTATATAGAAGCATCAGTTTTCAATTTTATATAACTTTCCTTCGAATTTCAAGATCCTTATAACTTTTCTCGGATTGAATTTCCGATAATTCGAAATATTTATACAACACTGTGTATACGATGGGTTTCGTCGATGGGTGAGAATAAGAAATTGTTATCTTCTTTCTGAAAGTCAGGTACTCATTTCGTAAGATTGGTTCTTCGTTAATTTTTACCTGTTTTTTTCTTTTTCTTTTTTCTTCTTCTCTCTATTTTTTGTTCTTATTTTCAAACTGTGTCAAGAAAACTCATATAAGTAAATGTGTAAGTGATGCGACGTGACGTCTGTCTGTCACATCGGTGTCAGTGCACAATCGTTTCACACCGTTAGTAGGATCAACAACCTGTTGGATATTCAAACGATACTCTTCTACCGCGTAAAGTTGCATTCAGTGAATTCCGTGCATAAATTTGTCTACCCGTGTACGTATGTCTGTCCATAAGTTCGTCTGTCTGAATGTCTGTCGCTCTGTCTATCTGTCTGTACGTATGTCTGTCTCGAACAACTCATTCGGCTCACGTATCTGGACAAAAAAAAGTTCCATGATTGAATGATATATAGGTATATAGAATATATATATATATATAATGCCAGTGTCAAACCGACCCTCTCAACGATCGGTGGGTCGTTCGTAATTCGATGTGCCTTTCAGACTGCGTTGGTAATTTACGATCGAAGTGTTTTGCGAGGTACCAGATCCGTTATGTATCTATATAGTATCTCTTCCATTGAAATCAAGGGGATTGAATAACTTTTTGCCGCTGAAAATGTCTTTTAAAAAAATATATATACATATACATACATACATATATCCCATTCGAGTTTTACGCTTCAGCGAAAGACGTGTGACGGTTTAATTGGATTTTGCTGATTACTCTATTTCCCTCGACTATGAGGGGTTCGCATCTGTGTGCTGTTTTTTTTTTTCTTCTCATTATTATTCTTCTTCCTCTTCTTCTTCTTCTTCTTCTTCTTCTCCTTTTTTTCTTTCTTCTCTATTGCCAATTATTATCGAAAGTTTGACTCTGTATTAAAAATTGTATGAAAAAGAAAATTCAGATTCAAATCGAAACATGATAACTCGTCGAGTTTTCTATACCGTTTGAAGTGCACTATATTTCATTAAAATATATTATATCAGAATATACTTGTGACATTTAAACAGAGTCAAGAGCACAAAGTATATATAAATACGTATAAAATTAAAAAATAATAATAAAAAGAAAAAAAAAAATCATCAAGAGTTTTAATTGCTTGAAAAAGGAAGGTAATTAATAAAACTCAATTGAATCGTTGGTTCCGTCTACGAGCTTCTGAAGTTGCATGAAAAACTTTTGTACAAAAGATTCTACGATATTTTATTTATAAGAAAAGAATACGGTAAGAAGGTTTCGATCAATAATTTCGAAGAGCTATTAAACGAGTAAGATTTTCTGACGTTTAAAATGAAATCGGGGAAAAACAAAAAATAAAAAATATATATACCTATATATATATGTTTGATAATTCTGTAAACGTACTACCTAGCTACATGTAATTATACGTGTAAAAGTTTGTTACGTTAATTTAACGTAATTGAAGAGCTGTTTCTTGGTAAATACTTCCGCTTGCAGGCCACACCGTGGCTATTAAAACTTTTTATTAAATGACCTGGAGTCGTCGTAGACGTCGGGATGATGGCCTCCTGGGTATTACCGGAACACCGGGGGATGGTAAAAACGTGGAAACGTGGAAAAGTGGAAAAGTGTCGCTAATCTCTTCGGTACTAGACCGTGTTGCGGTAACACCCTTCTACTTAGGCATTATACACATAGATAAATGGGCACATCAACTTTTCCCGTTGCGTAATAATGATAAATACATAAAACTACGAGAGAACCTGTGCCAAGGGTGTGGTCGAATAATCGCAATTTATGGTAACTATATTCGCCTGTATTCGCACACCGCCTCTTCCTTCTACGCTTTTCCTAGCCTGGCAAGAAACTCGACGATTTGTGAATACGAATACATTGCATGCTGTTTGCCAGCCCAAAAAACCACCACTGGCACATCTACTAACATCGCTTTGACACAACCAAGCGAACAATTTTCGAATCAAAGTGAAAATCTCACAGTACAGAAACTAAACTTTGCGAAAACGTTCGTCGTACTTCGTAGTAGATTCCTAGTCGTCACCTTGTCGACGACAAGACGACGAGACGCTCTTTGAAAATTTTCAATAACGTATAGGTTTGAAAATGAAATTTTCTTCCATGTTTGTGGGAATTCAGAAACCGATTATTAACACCCGTTTACCTCCTTTTCAAATTCAATCACCTATTCAACCCCTAAAATCAGCTGATGAATTACACAGTAGAAACGAGGCGACTAAATTCTTCGAAAATTTGATAGTCCTTGATAGAATTCAAGCTATCGACGTTTCAGATAAAGGAGTCTGCTGTATAGTCGAGCACTACACAACAGTCTCATAGCTTATTTAGTTATAAGTCCTGGAGGGAATCCAAAACAGTTGGTATTTCTTTCCAAATATGAGATGAACGAATTCTTATGCGAATTAAACCAGGGATGAAAATTCCCTTCCGGTCATCGTCCCGTGCAGAATAGAACATGACGATGAGGTCGTATATTGTATTCCAGAAATCTACATACTCCTGTATACCTACCCTACTTCTCTAGGGATATAGTCATGCATGTGTTTCCCTTGCATCCCCCACCTAACTTGACCGTAACAAATTACGTTAGTTCCTTTGACGGTGTAATTGGACAAAGTGAGCCGAGGGTGAAGGGTGGGTGAGGAATCAACGGTATAAATTACCGTCTAGTTTCTCTATATGTACCTAGTATGTTATATTTTGTCTAACAATTGACAGATCTGACAGTAGAGCTAAGGGAGACTAGGGGTGCGGTAAGAGGCTTAGATTGGCAACCCTCGTAGGCTGCAATAATCGTATATATATCGTATATCCAGATAACGTGTACTGCACTGTACTGCAGCAGCCATGACCTTTGTATCAGAAATTCAAGCGCGTTCCAACTCATAAATTTTTCGGGATTGTCGATGACTCAGAAACGCAATCAGCGATCGCGTTTATCCCATGGTTCGCAAACTGCAGGAGGCTGATCCCCTCTTCGTACAACCCTCTAGGATCTTTAATTCCCTTACCCGTACGTAGAAGTCATAAACCTCTACATGGCATGGAATTAGATTGCATATAAAGCCGAGCTTGGAGAGGCATGGCGTTGATTTTTATTAGCAAACCAACCACGACCCGGTATCCTCGAGGGCGCTGACTCATGCTATGAACCGCAAGCCTTTAACGAATTCGAACTATGTAGGTATAAGATTATTGTAGAAACATTTTTGAACCTCGTATAGGAAATAAAACAAACAAAAAATAAAATAAAACTTGTATCCTCGGTTGGGAAAAGGAAGAACAACTTTTTAATCAAGAATTACATACTCACAATCAGTGGTAGTTGTTATATTGTGCTGCCCATGTACCCATGTTATCAGTTTTGCACATCTTGATTAAATTAGCGGAATAATTGCACCGTTATTACGGGAGATGAATAGCTATAGGCGATTCGCTATTACTGTGATGCCATTTTGAACAAATTGAATAGTTTCTCCATATAGTATTGTAATAGGACAAACTGAGTCGCGTTAGTTCTACAGGCAAACTAAATTGTGTTCGAATCTGTAAATGCAGTTTGTAACTCACCGTATAGAGACTAGCTTGAATCTGGAGTGATCTAGAGTTCCTCTACAATAATTGTATAGAGATTTGCAAATAGGAGGTTCCACCTGTCTCTATGATATTACCTCATACCTACGTCCCACATACGTCTGTACTTTCGCGACAATTCAACACTACAACGAATCGAATGCTATATGAACTTCACTTGATTATAGTGAGCAGCAAATTTCTCTGATGAGGCAATAGTCTGTCTCTTAATTTGCGAATTAATTGATAATCACTTTAATGAATAACAAGACTGAAATAAAATCCTATTAGAATCAGTCTCTTGAGCTACTGTCTCGGTGGCATTCTCTCAGCGTTCATACAGCCTAAAAATTGTCAACTAATTATATAACACAACTGTATCCAATTTCGAAGACATAGTTCCAATATCATCCTGTGGTTGAGTTAATTGAACTTAATAAGCTCAGACTACGTAGGATAGAAGATGAATTACGTTCCCATCAAAGCTAATACACTTGGCATGTGTGGCTTTGTGTAGAACGAGACGATTCTGCAGTAAGAATGATCGCTGGAGGTTTGTGTGCATGTGTGTGCGTGTGTCTATGTGTAATATTTGCACACTGTGAGCTACTCTCTGCGTAATATATAGATTTACGGTATAACTCAGTCCAGTCGCACTTCATAACAGGTGATTAATGCTGACGATACCAATCGGTAATCCAATAACGCGATGGTTTTATACGCCCTACGATTTACGTTCATGGTTTGGTATTCTGACTGCATATCTACTAGTAAAATTAATCTGCAGTGCAGTTGCAGAGAGGTAGAGGCGGAGTAACCGGGTGGTGGAAAACACACGGTCTTCGTCGTCGTCGGTGAGATCGTTCTAGTATAGTTATGTTAATGAGGATACGGGGCGCGATAACGGCTGCACCACTGAAAATCTAAGCTTGAATAATACATCGGATAAGAGGGAAGGTAATTAAGCCAGGGATTCCGTGGCCTTTGAAAATTCACTACGACTGACGATGGTAGTCTTCGAGAAACAGCTAACGTAGGTATAAGGTAGTAGTATAAGGGTTGGTATACGCGATGCTGTGGTAAAGTAAGGAATGGGTGCATATACGAGAGCTGAGCGAAAGAGAGTGGAGGAGTTTTGGTAAGACAGGCAATTCGAGTTTCTAAACTTATAGAAACCCGCACAAAGTACGGAAACTCAGTTATTCCTTATAATAGTAGCCACTCATTCTCCGTCTATTCGCGATCTCGAAATTCATCTATCCTTTAGTTTAATTCGAGTAATTTGTATACTTTGAGCGAGCTTAAGACAAAAGGGGCAAACCACAACTAGTTTTTTGATATGCAAACCTCCCTTTTCTTTTTTTCACCTTTAAATGAAATAAAGAAAAAATCTCTACTAACTTTCTGGCTTGAAATTCTGCGGAACTTTATTCTCCGGGCCATTAGGCTTCCCCATTAAATTTCAGACGTGCTGCAGTGGCATGTGATGTGCGGATTATTCGTTAAGGCAAAGGAGGTAAGCAGGAGTACAGGTAATCCGGATGTAAATGGTCGTAACTATTCTGGGAAATGTCAGTTACTACAAATATATCAGTGGAAAGGGCTCGTGTGGGTACAGACTTGAAACGCCCTTGCTATAACCATTGAAACAAACGGTAAACCAGGTCATGGAAAGGAAGTTTCGGAGTTTCTGCAGCGGTTTCATTAATCCGATGAATTACGAGTTATAAATCGCGATTTCCATGGACTAAACGTGATGGATGGATGGATGGATGGATGGATGGATGGACCGGGGGTAAAGGGCGAGAACGTGCATCAGGCAGCAGGATGGGTAGAAGGCTTGATGGAAATCACTGGTAGTACCTAAAATTCGCTTCTGAAAGCCTTCATTGTTGTTAACTCGCTCGTCACGCGAGCTCACAATGCGTTTTCCATTCGCGACAATTTCTTCATCACTCTGTAGCTCCCAAATCGACTTTCCATATCAACGCGTCTTTATGCATCAAAAAAAAAAAATAAAGCTCGAAAAATGGTGAAAAAAAATAAAAAAAAAAAAAAAACGAAATCACCGCTTCTCTCACTTAAAAATACACGTATGGGTAATCGCGTATCAGTAGACTTCTGTGCTAGGCGAGTAAACTATCGCGTAAAGTTCTTAGTTATCTTATCGTTTGGAAATATCTAGACAAAGTCTTTGCTCGGGCTACAAAATGCCAACTCGTGTGGACCTCTTATCGCCCCCCCCCCCCCCCTCCCCCCTTCGGCAACGGTCTTTTCTATACCCTTATTCTAAAGGCAGCTGGCTCGAGTTGCACGCACACAAGCCTTTTGTCTTCTTATCTCATGACTTCGGCACAACACGCTCTCGCGTTTATTGTAAACGGACTATTTTTCACTCTTCGTTGGATAATAGCTAACATCGTGGATTGCCATTTGAATTGGTGCGGAACACGTGACAAACTAAATGCTTTTATCGTTTTTCCACATTTTTTTTCTCTTCTTCTTGCTTTAGATTCTGATCTCATCATTTAATCCACCATTTATACATATCCAAACGTTCAACCCTTCAATTTAGAGTAAATTTAAACTAATTAGATTAGATTAGATTATTCCAAATTCCTATACGATTTACTATTTCAAATTATCATCTCATATCTCTGACCCTTATCTACGTCAGCCTTTTCTGTCACATAGTAGGTGCTACAATGTTAATAAGATCGCTAATTAGCCGTGCATCGAAACGATCTCTAACTAGGCTAATCACGTCACATTAAAAGGACGTTTAGACGGCAAAAATAGGGTTCGTTAGAAGAGTCTATCCATGAATTGACTTGAATTAAATTAACGTCGAATTTCTGAACTCTAAATTACCAATAGGACCACGAAAGGGTGCAAACGATTAACACTTTGGTCCAACCCTCAGTCGGTTTTCCATCTGTCAGAAAAGGACGAGCATAGTTACCCATATATATATATATATGAAAAGAGGCTGAGAATAGAGGCTTCTGTTTCAATGCGGTTAAATTCTAAATACATTCGTGTGGTGTATACTCTATGTCTGAAGCTAACTCCGTTAGAAGTTTCTTTGTTTTCCTTCACACAATGGCCAATTCCTCAATGGAGTTTCAGCCTACTTCCCATTGTGTTTAAATCTCATGTATTTATTTTCCAACAGGTGGGATTGACACTTCACCCTCTCCTTAATCTCTGCTCCCTCTTAGACTTGATATCAAATAAAATTATCTACCCTTCTTCTCCATATGATTATTAATCACATAGAAATCACATATAGAAATAAGAGAAGAATGAAAATCGTTCATCATCTTAGCTGCAGTCTGAATTTTTTTTTTTTCTCTCTCGTTTTTCCTTGTTCTATTGTTTTTAAGATTATTTTTTTTTCTTTTTGCTTTTTTTTTTTCTCCCCTCTGCCCTTTCTTTCTACTATTTATTTTTTATCCTCGTCCCCTTCGGAGGCTTCACTCGCATCGTTGCCCTCGTCGTCTGCTCGGTGTAAAGTTTCGTGGTTAGCAAGGCTTGCGGCTTTGTTTGGACTAGCTTCCCGAGACGTTCCCACGGGACCTCCCTGCGCGGAATCCATCAACTAGATTCCTTATACCGGATGAAAAATCATTTTCAACTAATCATAAGAAAAATAGATTATACCTACTTTGGAGATAGTTTGCCGAAAAATTGATTCGAAAAATTTTACACTGATGGAAAAATATCGAGGTTTTTGTATAAACCTCGATGTCTTAGTGTAATGGAGTTCCAGTAAACAAGAAATTCATTTAGAATTTTATTTCGTTTCTACCGGAGAGCCAGGAGTATGTACAGAGAAATCGTATATACAATGAATCTTCCGAACTGTCCCTTCAGTTATAGGTATATAACTATATATACGTATATACACCAATGCTCTAGTACATTGGTTATCGTACATAGTACATATACATACACCCAGATCGAGTCATAGTATAGAACCATTGCAATAAACCATTGGGAAAAATCGAAGAGCATCTAGAAAGGAAATCTACGAGCAAGTAAGAAGTCGTACTCTCAATTTGAAAATCGTAAGTAAAATGAAATACGATATATATTATTTCTCTGACCACACATTTGTCCAGCTTCTTATTATATAAATTATATATCCATAATACCTGATCCTTGAAAATAATAAGGTTTGCGATATTAAGTACTCTTAGGCAGACCTATTTACCCATTCATATATAATTTCTCATCATTCACCTATAGGTGAGCTTCGAAATATGAAATATATTCCCAAGTGAGCAATTATTAGCTGTATATACCTAACGTGTATATATGCACTTATGTATAACGTGGTATATGATATTATGCCAGGAAAGCTGAATAGACGTGTATGTATATCTGATGGAAGCTCATGGTTGCCAGAGAAACAGAGCCAAGAGCTAAATTACTGCGAATTTAGTGACGGCCACGCCTAAAGCGAGCTTTTCGGTATGAAGAGGGCACGAGATGAGGAGAGAGAAAGAGAGAGAGAGAGAGAGAAAGTAGAGATATATTAATACGAATAATATACGCCGAAGTGTGAAAACCGTGGTATAAAGATGAAAAGCAGAGACGAGAAGGGAAAAGAGAGTGAAAGAGAGAGAGAGAGGAAGAGAGGAAGAGAGAAATAGGGGAATATCTAAGACGAGAACGGTTATGTTAAACTGTAATTTAAATAACCGCAAAATGTCCCCAAGGTAACAGCCTACTCAAAATAACGAAGGTATCGAATTAATTGGCTTGAAGTCTTTACAATTTACAAAGCAATTAGGACGAATTGCATTTTATGGCAGGTTGGTAGGTAGGTGAAAAAACGAGGTGGTCGCCTATACACGATCGAGGATAAGGGAAAGAATTATTAAATAAAAAATGAGGATAATAATTAACGAGTAAATTTGTTAACGAGCCATATATTATGTCGAATGAATAATTACACCTATATGTACTACATGTATATGTAAACTCGAATAAATAATTTATTCAAGTCAAATTTACAACCCATTTATTTATTTTTATTTTTTTTTCCACATCCCGCAGCGTTCCGTAAAAAACATTTTCTACATTTTTTATTTGCGATGAAATTCTGTTTATTTTATTTATTTTTATTTATTTTTCAACCTCTTTCATCCAGAATTTTTGGGACGATAGGGGATAACGGGTCATTCGATTAGCGTATTGTTATTTAGGAATTAAGATAATTTAGTTTTGTCGCATCAATCAACGCGAAAAACATAAAATAAAAATAAAAAAAATAAAAATGAAATGAAATGAAATGAAACTTTGAGGTGAAATAGACGAAAATTGAATGTAACCAAGCCGAGAATAGTGCAGTAACCACGTTCGTTCAACTCCTGTGGTTCGTATCTACCAAGGAAAGAACTATTACATGGATGGGGTGAATCCCCTGCCCGGAACGATAAAGGTAACTAGATTTTTATTTCGAGTAGAACGTTAGCCGCGCGTAGGTTCGGAAGGGAAAAGCAGTGAAAAAAAAAATAGGAATGAGGAAAATTTCACCCGATCAGATATAGTCGAAGCTACGTTCTCCTAATTTCGTTTCAGAGCAAATGGCTGAAGGGGGAAAAGTAAAGAGAAAAGGAATGAGAGAAGAGGGGAGAGGTAGAACTGGACCAAAGAATCACGTTTAATTGTATCAGTCGAAGTGGTGTTGGTAGCGGTTTGGCTCTATTGTTACCGGGAATCGAAACTCAGTTTTCTCCACCCTCGAATTGACTCGTATGGGTTAGAGAAGAGGGTACCGAAGCTCATGGACAGAACCACAGGAGGTAAAGGCAAAGGGTCGATCTAAACTTTGCTTAAATCCGGTCGGAAAATTATCGCTAACACTTTCGTTTGACAATTGAATAATCGAGATCCCTTTATCAAGTCGATTCGGTACTGAGACTTTCGGAATATACGTAGAATTTATTACCGTTTATTAAGGTCCTATACATACGCTGTAACCCCGTTTAAACTTTGAGCCACGCCAATTACCGTGAACCGAATTCAAGCGAGAATAAATAAATAAATTAAAAAAAAAAAAAAAAAATTATTCTCCGGACTTTATACAATTTTTTTTATTTTTTCAATTTTTTCCTACTTTTATTTATTCATCATTTTATTCGATCACGGAAATGGTTGTAGGTATACGTGAGGCTTGTTTTTCTTTTTACTTGTATTGCAAGAATTAATTTTACCGTGAAAAGATGAGAGAGGAAGAGAAAATAAAAAATAAAAATAAAAATGTCAAACGAACGCCTAGTTTATAACGTTCAGATAAATCACGATTACAAACTCCGCAGAAATATATACAGCGAGCTAGTGGTAAACGCGGCTTAGTTAAATCGGATGGTGAATACGTAAAAAGGCTCGCCTAAATCCTTCAGGTGCATCTCATTCGAATTCAACGAGAGAAGAGCCATCCCCTAACGCTCGTCAATTTTCGATATGTTGTTTTATAGCCTGGTAAATCCGCGATCTCTATATCGCGAATTGGCAATGTAGAAGTTGGATGCAGCAGCTGGTGTGCATCAATCTTAGAATCAGTATATTTTCGATATAAAGACTTAGATTTATCGTGGAATTTATATTAAAGAAAAATAGCTGATATTCTCGTGATAATATCCGGAAAATTTTACTACTAATCTATAAAAGTAACGATTTTTAAAATCCGGGTAAATTTTGGTCAAATTTTTGTCGAACTAAAGAAACGTGGACGTAAAGTTTACGGAAAATGAAAACGCGAGTATAAGAGGCGACGTCCCGCGGTCAGGAAATTACGGGCAATTTGAAAAAGTAATTGCTCGGCAATTAGTGACGGCAGCAGCATCATTTTTCTCACCGTAACTATAACACAAAGAATTTCGCGTTTCAGGTATTAAAGCAAAAATATAATAAAAGAAAAAAAACGTAGAAGATGAAGAAGAAGAAGAAGAAGAAGAAGAAGAAGTGGATGGAAGGAAGAAAATACGAAAAAATAAGAAGCAGGGACGGCATAATTTATGCTCAAGTTTTATGGGGGGGGCTTATCTTGAATGGGGGCACTTCGAGGTAATGCCAGAGATATAGCTGCGGTTATTTTTTCACCAGTGACCGAGCACATGATAATTACCTGTCGAGGAGGTACGACGACGATCTACCTACCTACTTACGTATTACCTGACTTTCCCTATCCCTCCTACGTTGTATAAAATATATTTTTATTACCAGCCTTTTCGTTTTTTTATTTTTTTTATTTTTTTGTTTTTCATTTCTTCCGGTACTGATGATTAAAGTACCAGACCATCTGTGTAATGGACAGACAAAATATGAAGCAGCTGGTGCGCAAGAGATTCAAAAGAAATGAATAAAGATCTTTTTCATTATATACACTCTTTTGCGGACAAGCTATACATCGAGCATTTCTTTCTTTTTTTCTCCCTTTTCTCTCTTTTTCTCTCTCTGTCCCAGTTAAACAAGATTTTCGATAAATTTAAATAATTGTTACCTGATTGTTGTCATCCGGATGAAATTAAAGACTTCGTTTTTACCTTTGTCAAATACTGCTGCAGATACGGGGAGTTGGGTGAAAAACAGCAAGGAACAATGAAGATCACTTTCCGATTTCTATTGTTCCGTTGCCCGCCTTTTCTCTTTCACACAATTCTCTTATTTTCTTCTCTTCCACTCGATATAATACAGCGAAATCAGGGAAACTTGGATGAAAGAGGAAAGAAGCTTGAAAAGAATTTCAATTCGATGCTTTAAGTGCAATTATCTAAAGTAAAAAAAAAAAACTTGAAATCTTTTTTTCATTGATTTTAAAGAAATAATTTCAGCAATTCATATATATCCATCAAATTTCAGAAATTCTTGTTAAACAGTTTCCTACCAGTTTCGTCACCCTCAATGACTGACCATACACCCCCTGCAGACCTCATATATATCCCGGGTCAGTGAGTGCAATTACCGGTGGAATAAAGAAAAAAAGAAAAATAAACGTTTGGAATTAGTAAATTTTCGTTCGCGGCTTTCGTCTTTGAGTTACGGTGACGGTGTCCCTGGCTTTCCAGGGTAAAGCCTGCAGGGATTTCGCGAGTAGAATATAGAATTTTTCCTAACAATCCCCATCTCCGACTAGTTTCAGACTGAAGTAAAGTTGGTTTCGGTCTGTCAGTTTCGAACTGAAAGATTGCCTCAGCTTTTTCACCATGAATATATGCACAGGGAGGGGGTTGACGTGAGGTAAGGTAAGGTAAGGTGAGGTAAGGTAAGGTAAGATAAGGTAAAGTAAAGCTCCAACAGAGTTCGACTGCTCAAGAAGAATTCGCCAAAGTCTCCAAGGAGTTGGCAGTTTTACAGCCACTCTAAAACTACTAAAGTGAAATCGAGGGAAATTAAACGATTCGCAATACCAATTCGCGCACATATAGACAGCTATAGATTATTTCATCCCTTAATTTATTCGTATAATCAGATAAAAATCGAAGATCTAATATAGAAGATCAAAGATATTTGTATGGTTTATATATACGAATAAATTTCCCATGTATAAAAATAAGGTATTAAGTATTTTGCACAAGAAAATATCTCGCTACTAAGCTTGTGCCGTGATGTTTAACGATTAATAAGATGCAAGCTAGCTCGACGTGCGGTCTGAGGGGTTTCTGTATTCAGGAGGCGAACTAGTGAAGTTTTCCTAAGGTTTCATCGTCAGTGGTTTTATTAAATCTGCTGGCTTGGCGGAAATGGCAAAAGTTCGTTGTGGCCGGGCGCGTCGTCGCGTCAGTTTTGTAGTTAGCTTATGGCAGAGGCAGAAGCAGAGGTAGAGGCAGAGGTAGAGGTAAAGGCAGAGCAAAAGCAGGCTGCTAAGAACCCGTCCAGATTTTCTAGCTGAGCTTAAACGTTCTTGGCCACCCGGTACCCCAGATGGTGTAACATAAGCAGCTTTCCTATATATACACCTACATCAACCCAATATTGGTCCTAAGGGTGCCACCGACTTTCCAACCCTATACCACCCTTCGTAATTTCCTTCGACAACTTTTCCCGACTTACTTTACTCTCTCCTTTATTATACGGCCAATATTATCTACGTAGGTATATATTTACCTGTTTTTTAAAGTTTCTATTCGATTATCTAGGAGATTTTTCTTTTTTTTTGCTCGTTCCATTTTTTTTTTTTTTTGCACAAATTTACCATGACTATTATTCTTCTCTCTTTCGCTCTCTCTCTCTCTATCTTTGTGTCACAGTACCCCTGACGCGTCGCGACGCTTCTATTTAGTCGAACAATACAGACCCGATCCACGCATCAATTTGTCCGCACAGTTGCTCCAGGCGACACTGTACCTATTCCCTATACCATGGTGTGGCTAATCCAGCATTGTGCTGGGTCCGGGTGAAACGATCATTCGTAGCGATTCCCGAACGCGACTACAGGGACCGTACGTCCTTCCTAAACCTCGATTTTGTCCCCTGTTGCAGCCGATTGTATATATATGAGTCATTTCTCCCTAGCTACTCGTTAACGTGATATATTGTGATTGCAAAGTGTCCTACGAAACTCGGAATCTCCCAGTTGATAAATTCGCGAAATATTCATCGAAGAAATCGATTCAGTTTTTCATATCGTTTCATCAAATTACTAATCCTAGGCTGCAGTATGAAGACTAGAAGGGTGGGTGCAGTTCGTGCGATATCCCGAGGGCATGTGTCTGAACTGAGTTCTGAATCCCTTAGGAACTTGACGAATCCCATATACACTCATCCCATTTCGCACGCTCATCGTCAGTCCTGAACCCGACTCCTTTACAACTGCTTTAATCATACCTTAACGTCAGGACTGAGGCAGCTCTCGCTGGCAGCTAGGATGTGTATTATATTACGAGGCGTAAGTCGGGGTGGTTACATCTGTGAGACATACCCGTAGATGTACATTACACATACATACATACATAGATAAATAGATATTATGTGCCTAAATTTATGTGGAATTTCTTGGTAATTTTGAGAACTTGATGCGTCAGGTTTTCCCTGGCGGACGTATACCTACCTAATTGCTGAATATTTAGGAAACTTCACCATAAGATTTTCGGAGTTAAGGATTCTAGCATCCTGAAGCGTGAATATTTTCGATGGATTTTATCGCGGTGCAGAAAACTGGAAATTACGTATCCTGTGAGCGGAGATTGAAGAGTAAATATAATTAGACGATTATTAGTAAATTAAAGCAATTTTTTTTTGTCGTCTACGTAAAAATTACTCGACAAACACGGATCTGCAGCTTCCTCCTTACTCGTGTCTGAGAGAACGCGATGATCGCGGAATGACGCTGACGTTTGTTTGCACGACGATAGTTTCTACTCTTGCAAAGTTTATCCTCGGGAAAACTCTGATCGTGTCGAGTTAGCATTTCTCTCATTCTATTTCCACAACCTAGTCTTTCATCCCCTATAATGCAATCCGGCTACTACACCGGCTACAGGGTAGTCTTCAATAATCCGAATCATTGAAACGCTGATTTTTACTTATCGGAAATAAATTTGAAAAAAAAGAAATAAAGGAAAATCGATTAGTTTTTAAATTATGATATCGATATGTAAGTTGTTAAAAAATAACGGTTCAAAAACCCGACAATTCTGGAGTTAAAAAAATTCTGTCTTTATTTTATCTATTGATTAATTTTCCGAATCGATTTTCTAATCAAATTAGAGAAAATTCGGAATTAGAATTTGATTTTAATTATTGAATTTCTTTGACACCCGGTAGGGTATCAGGTTGAAGTCCTTTATATACAATCTGCGAGGATATTCGGACGCGTTGCGTTGAAAACTGCGTCGTTTTAGGTGGCTCAGTTTCCTTAAAGAGCGAGAAAATTTTCGCTGAGCTTACCCACATTTCCACCCTTCGTTTTGCGGGGTTGGTGGTTGTCCCCGGTTTTTCCCCTTTCCACAGTTTACCTATACACCCGGTGTTCCTGTCCCCCAGGAAATGGCGAACTTGCTTCTTATATAGTTCGTTGGAAATTTATTTTTTCCCCTTTCGATTTCACTCGCTGGGATAAGACGTCTTATAAATTCAAGTTGTACAACCTACAGGGATGAAAACTCTCTTCGATTCGAAACGAAATTCACAATATTTTCAAAAAAGGGTTCCTTCGGAAAAAAAAAAAAAATTATATATGTATATAGAAGCAAATTATTTCACACCTCGAGCTATTCAAAGCTGAAATAGATTCAAGGATACTTTGAACCTGCCCGGCTATCAAAGTGAAATTTCCATAATCTGAATAATAATTATCGCAAAAGTTCTATGTCGAGGTTTGATTTTTTTGATTTTTTTTTCTTCAGAAACAGTTATATGCATAATCCTAGCTACCATATGATATGGTATCTCGTTTTACTGGGGGAAAGAAAGCCTTCAGGTATATCAGGTGCCTATACCAGGTTGGTAGTAAAGTGGGGTGAACGAAGGGTACATCCTCCTCCCTTTGAATATTGAAATAAATGAGAAATCCGGGTTATATTACTAAAATTTCACTGACCCGTATTAAAACAGCTTTATTATTCGACATGCATGAACAAAGCAACAGCCGGAGCCTGATTAAGGCTGGAAGGTAAATTAAGGGTTTTTGTAAAATATAAAGACGATTAATAAATAAACGAGCTGCTACAAGTAATTATACATTCGCTACGATGCAGTAATAAATTTTTTATAAACCCAGATATACAAGAATAAAATCTAAAGGCTATATGATATTAACTCGAGAGGAAAAGGTGTACTGATTGCTTTCCAAATGCTAAATAACTCTTGACCTCATTGCCACATTGGTAAAACGAATATTGAAGAGCTTTTAAACTTCACAATATTTCAGCTGATATTTGATACCCTAAGGTCACTGAGCCCGATAGCCTGAGGCCCTTTTTTTTTTTCAAAGACAAATATTGAGCCCATCCCGTTTATCGCAAACTACATAAATCTCAAGTCAGCAGCAGGAAAAAGAAAATTCTTGATAGGCAAGATTAGGGGTGTTTTTACTTTGCACGTAGTTATTTATTTATTTTTTTTTCGTATCGTCGATTAGCGTATTATAATAATATATATTTAATGATATTTAGCGAAGTTTCTGTAAGACAATTAGTAGAAATTTATCAGGAAACTGTTTGTATATTTACACGTATACATAAAGCCCAACAAGTCGTAGATAAGTTATATTCATGTACGAAATTGCAGACCGTGCTAGAAGCAGATGCTGGGGGGTAGGTACATAATATAGCTAGACTCGGCAAAGGTGTTAGACTTCGGGAAATTAGTTATTGCATGTTCTTTGGGGAATTCGCGACGACGTTTCCTCTACTTATGCGAACTCAATCGCAAAGCTGGTATTATCTTTATCCCAGACAGTAAAGGAGACGGAAATAACTTAATCTCGTTTCCAATATTGAACGAACGTTTCTCAAATGCACTTTGTCACGGTATTTCACTCATTTTCACGGTATTATACTCATAGCTTAACTCGTATCAATCAATATACGAGATACTCGTGCCAAAAAAAATACAAATTCTGTATAAAATGTATAAAACCTTATAAATAATGAACGCAGGTTTACTCACGTGATCGGTGTTAATCAAGTATTCAATGCTTACCTGTAACAAAGAGAAGAAACAGGAAAAAAATTAGATCATCCATTTTTATTGCGAATTAATAATAATATTTTTCATAAAAAAATGGGAGGAAAATTTGATAGGGTTTTCAATAAATCTTTTCAATCTGTATAATTTTTTTTTTGTCGCAAAAATCTTTATACCACGGGAATATATATAGGTACAAATATACGATCCGTAGCAACTTGTAAAATTAGGGCATACAATAAAATATATGTACTTACAGAAGAAAAAAAAAAATGAAGACAAAATAACAATAATGAATATAATAAAAAAATTGCGGATTTGGTTTATGTCACTGGGGTGCAGAATTGGGGGAGAAATACTGTAAATCACAAACTCTACTTGAACATTCTGCTCCGATATATAACGACAAACTCTCTAACTAGCCTGTTCTCTGTCAGATTGTACGGTTGTGATAATTAACGATTTCTACGCGAATGTCGTTAACAAGTTTTGTCGAGAAATTATTGTGAAATGGACGACAAATATTTTTTTTTCAAATATATAAATAATTCGGATATAAATGTGAAGAATCATTTTCAAGTGAATAATTGAACGTTACTATGTCGTTTATTTGTTACTGAAAGAAATTTTTTTTAAGATTAATTAAGAAGCTTGGAGGTTTTATTTTTCTCTCGGATCTGGTGTTTTTCAATTTTTCTACACACCATCCGAACCAAACGACCTCGAGCGAGGATGGGGTGCGTCTTACTTACCCTCTGCTCGCTTGTACGCACCTCTGCTCTGCGGGAGGTTTCTTTATGACAGGATGCCCGAGGCAAGAAAAGGAAGAGACGAGAGAGAGGATGATGGGAGTAAGGCAAGGCAAGGCAAGGGCTGTGCAATTTTGTGAAGATAATGCGAACGATCAAGCCCAGCCTTTTCTTTCTTGAAAGCAAGCCGCCTCTTCCTCCTTTCTCCTCCTCACCACAGCCGTGAGAATAGTGAGGCTGTTATTGATGGCCTGCCGCAAGCTACGATGAGGTATGTACAAGCCAAGGAAGAAGGAAGAAGGAAGAAGAAAACCACCATGAAAAGGAAAAGAAAAAAAAGGAAATTTCGGACAGAACTACCCTCCGCAGTAAAGGAAATTGGATAACGCGAATCTAAGCCTAAGTTTAACTTGCGCATGGGAAATGAACGACATGAAGTAAATATAAGCAGATAACAAACAGATTCAGCACTCAACTTAAAGCTTTTCTATTTGTTTGTCTAGGTCAAAGAAGTGGGCAAATAGTACCGTTCCGTGATTGATCACGTTCGGTAGACTGCTACTCCGACGTTGGACGTCTATCTTTATTCTATTCTATAGAGGCGTCGAGACGCTGAATGAGCGAGACACTATCAGCCTTGAGAATACGGCCGCTAAAGGGTCTCAGCTTCTCGCGTAGTCAAGTTGATTTTCAATCAGCATCCTGGAAACGGATATACCTACCTAGCTACCTTTCCTCAGGTCCACGATCTGTTCCTGGGATAGGTAACGAGGGTTGTGTCTCTCGCTCGATCACGTTATGATGCGAATTATACGGAAGGTCCTCGCGTAGGTCGCGATCAGCACAAGGACCAGATCAGAGCAGAACGGGATCTTAGGGGTTTCACTGAGTTCGACTCAGGTCTCCGAAGGGTGGAGGTAGAGGTAGAGGTGAAGGTGAAGTTGGAGTTTGAGGTGTGGGTGAGAAGCGCGTGCAGACACCAACGAATGATTGGTAGCCAGGCGTGAATCGGTCTCTGAATGCTAAGAAGGTTAAAGGACCGTAAGGCAGGAGGATCACTTGGCGGTGAGAGTAGTAGGTAGTCGATGAAGGATATCGACGGGCGTAAAGCGAGGGAGGATAGAAATATGTCACTGAGTCTATGAATTATGATTGATCGTCGAATTTCTTGGTCCTTTTCTCCTCAAAAAAGAAAAAAAAAACGAAGAGTAAAATTTATTCTCACGAAACTAATGTCTCGTCTAATCAAACCACATTCTAAGAGATAAGAAAAAGAGGATAATCAGAAATCTAAACATCGAAGATCCCTATAATTTCCCATCAGCATTCTGCAGCGTGAACATTTTCATCAAATACCATGAAAGACTATTTTTCACATTCTTGTCCCTAAGGCACTCCCAGAATTGAAACAGCCACGGCTTTTCTTATCGGCCTAAAGAAGAAAGAAGATGGAATTTTCTCTGCTAGGTTGAAAAGATTTAGGAAATTGAACACGGGATGCGACTCAGGAAGGTCCGCTCGCCCTTCTGTTTGGTTATTCGCTTTTCTTTACGTAGTCTTTTTTTCCTTCACTGATGCTAATTTCGGATCATGACTATCGGTTCGATATACAAACTAAGGATAGTAAAACCGCCAAGTTAATCTTATGCTCCCTTTATCAATGGCTAAGAATTGATCGAATGTTACCAAAATCTAATCTCCCTGTTTACAAGAAACTAAAGTGAATCACTGATTTCCTTTTAACAATAAAACCAATCAACCTTATTTTCGTACACATATATTTACGATCCTATACGAAAACACAGACCTCTTCGAACCATCACAATAAATCGACGCCTCATTTATTATCTTCCTCCTTTATTCTTCCATTAATTTTTTCTTTTTTTTTTTTTTCTTTGTCGAATATTAACAAGGAGCGAAAGAAAAAGCGGTAATAAACTCAAGCTTTTCTTTCTTTTTTACAGACATAGGCTAGTCTGGCTATAAACCAAGTCTTGGACAGGTTGATATTTGCCTTTTTCATCCTATCTACCTATATATATACGCTATGCATAACTTCCGGTTAAAATAAGGTCTAGAACCCCTGCCGTCTAGGGTTGAGAGAGTGTAATCTAGGCATTTCACGCAGCCTTAGGATGACTACGGGTCAAAGCTACGGCTAGGCTTGGCGAACACAATTGCCCTTTGTCTAAGCGAGACATCTCTCGAGATTCCGCGGGCTACGTTTTTTGCGAAACGCGACCTCGATTCAAAGCGTTCTGATGCCGATCAGATTCCATCCTTAACTATACGCATCTCTCCCAATATTCAGATGTTCGGTAACTTCTATTTTTCGAGTCTTTGTTTTTATCTTTTGTAATGTATAATTTTTATTTCTTGATCAATATTTAATCCGGAAAAATTGATTCGGTCTCGGTATTCAGATGATCGAAAAAATGGTATATTGTACGACTGAACGGTAAGAAATAAAATGATTTCTCACGCAGTCGCGATCGAGCGAACATCGGGGATGCTGAGGATCAGGCAGGCAGGCAGGCGAAACCTTGTTCCAATCAATGCCGATTACTCGGTCTTCCTCGCGCCATAACATACGGACAAGCCATGACTGCTTGTTGCTCGAGGCTTGTGATAGTTGAGCGAGCTAAGACAGGCTAAAGAAAGGCGAGTATAAACGAGAGAGGATAGAATAAAAAGAGATAAAATAGAAGTGGGCGAGAGAGCAGAGACTTCGAACAGAGACATTGCAGCAAGTTTAAACGTCTGAACTTAAGAACCTTAGGGTCAAATGCCTAAATTGCCAAGTCACAACGACAAGAAGAACACTCGAGAACGACTTACACTCATATTTCGTAGTACAGATACAGAACCATGGTCTCGACTTTCGAGGAGGTACTATGAGTTCTCTTGTACCAGGTGTGGCTAGGTCGTGTTAAAACACGTCACTAAAAATTTACGAAACATTGCTTAATGGAACCGTAATCATTCTATAGAAATATCGATAGATCACCATGGTAGAACGATATAACAAATAATATGCATCTATGGTACGAATAAGGAGGATAAACGAAGAGAGAGAGAAAAAAAATAGAAAGTACTGAGAGATTTTTATGGATTTTGGAAAAAGGAAATGTAGGAAAAGGTTTTCACCATATAGAGAAATTGAGCGGAACAAGGGGAGTTACTCAACGTTGACAGAAGTTGGTTTGAGGAATCGCGTGTTAACGGCAGTTAAATGGCAAGTGGTAAATGCCGGGGCGGTTAGAGCTAGTGTACTAGCTGCTAGCACACGATATGCGATGGTCATCTCATCTATGACCTTATATAAATCGAGGCTAAGGTAAGGTAGGTAAAAGGTATAAGGTGAGAATATAATATGTATACAAGTTTCTTAGTTAGTTTCATAGCGTGCCGAAACGATCAGAAGTGAAATCCTAGGGCGCGTTGTAATGCAACGCCGCGAGCAGAGCGAATCGCTCGAACAAAGATAGTTTTGTATTATTTCCGTTTCCGCGTTCGTTGTACTCCTAGCCGCTCTCTTATTATCCTCAAGCCTTTCACCCTAGAATTTTACACGACCAGAGGATAAAAGAATCGCGAAAAAGAACGGAAAAGAATAAAAAATAAAAAAATGATGAAAAAATTGAAGAGGGTGAAATAACGGCTCATTGTATTCATTCCGTACTGCAATGACGTGCAAAACCATTAGCCCATTTTATAAAAAGGAATTTTTCTTTCATTTATATGTATATAGGTATATATTCTATAGGAAAGGTGGAAATCGTGAGAGAAATATTCGACGATCGAGCATTTGTCCCGTTTTTTACACTAATCCTAGATTCGAGCTCAATAGTTGAGTCCAGATCGTAAAAAAAAATCAAAAGATTGACTAATCCTGAAGTAGAAACCGAATAGAACCGAGTAAATATCAGACGCGAAATAATTGAGACATAGAAATTTCTGGAGGATTGATTTTCCGCAATGCCAATTTCAACGCGATCTCAAACTCGTCGGATTCAATTTCCGGCAACGATCGGACGTTAAATTGTCAAACACTTTACGGTCCACAACATCATCTTTGTGTGATAACGGACGGGCTTAGTTGGTCGGTTGGACAGGAAATCTAAGGACGTTCAGCTTACTGGTTTCTATACAATTGCCAATAGATTCTAGATTCTAGTTCACCGACTACCATCTACACACATGGGATACAGGAAGCGTAAATATCCAACCGGAAGCTGGATAACTTTTAATCAAATCACAAATTAATTTTCAACCTATACCTATCATGCCCTTTGATCGATTCTCTGAACCATTGAATATTTATATTTTATAACCGAAGCTGATACCGGACTATAATAATTCGGTTTTGATTAATTGGGAATCTGTGTATAGAGTGGAAAGAGAATTTTTATTTCCTTTTTTTTTATTCATCATTTCCATTAGAGGATCGACATCCAGCTATCGCTGTATCGGGGGGAGTAAAAAAAAAAATGTAAATAACCGAGATAAAAGAAAATGTAAAAAAAAAAAAACAGGAAAATAAAAAAGGAGAAAAATTGTGAGACAAAGGTGAATAGACGTGGAGAACAAGAGAGGGGGGAAATTGAAGTGGTTGAAAAGGTGCACTCGGACGAAAAGTTTCGTCGAGGAAAAATGATTCATAAATTGTTACGGAAACGGAAGAACGCGACATAATACCCGTCTGACTGCGGTCTGCGCTACTATATACCCAGACAGGATATTAATGACTTGGGTATTTATAAACTTTGGCTTCTCTTACTAGCGCGACGCTGTCGTCACGACGCTACTTCCGCGGGGCGAATGAGAAGAGAAGAAATAAGAAGAAGAAGAAGAAGAAGTGTAAAAGGGAAAAGAGAGAAAATGAAATAGAGGAAAAGGGCGAGATAGAGGAAGATATTATTACTGAACTCAGGCATTGCGAATCGCGTCCACGCGTCGGTGCGTACTTAATTAACCAAGAAATAGTTTAACGCTTATTGCCTATTAAGAAAGTGTTATATAGATATATATTAACCCCCTGTGAAATATTTAGCCCTGCGTTAATAAATTCATATACCAAAGAGCGTAAAGTGGAATGACATAAAAAATTTGTTTCAATCAACAATTTTTTCTCACATTTCGTTACCTACGGCATGACGGTGATTTCGCATTGGGGTACTTTTTCTTTTGTTGTCACAGCTCGACAAAGAATTCGATAAGAATAAAATTAATTATTTTTTAGCCGATTAAACAGAGATAATGGGCTTAATGGGAGTTTATAGAACTGCTGGCAGTACCCACCTACCTATCTACCTACCTATACCTTTCTTTCTTTCTTCTTTCCTCCTTTACTTCATCCTTACTTTCTCTTGATCTTGCGAAATTCAAATGCTTTTAATTTCCTTTCAAGCTTTTCGATTTCCGCGTGTCTCTCATTTTAATACAAAGAAGGGGTAAAAAATTTCTCGATCTATTGTCGAATTTGAATCTATATTACGGCTTATTTCACTACGTATAGAATCACATAATTATTGTTGATAACGTTGTGGATTTGGGAAATGTGCAAATCTGAATAAAACGTGCTTTCCGTGTGGGAAAAGAATCGCTAAATATATATAAGAGGTACGAAAAATAAACCCTCTCTTATTATCTGAAGACAGAAAGTGAAATCGTAACAAATATATAGGCAGGTAGGTATATTCAGTCGGATTTCACGCCCAAATAAATTACTGTCCGGGTTTTAAGCCTCGATGCACATTCGCGGCAGACTTATTCTTATTCTTATTCTTATTCTTATTCTGCGTCTTCTCCAGCTCTTGGGGTTTACGATAATTTAGATAATTTAAAAACAATTCCTGACCTCGCGACTCACCTCCAGCTCGTATTTCATTCCGTTACTTCCAAGCTCGTACTTGTAACTCTTTAGTGGTTTTATTCTTCGGTGTGTCGCTTTGCGAGCTAGCCATACGGTTCATTCAGGTCAAGCCTTGAGGCCGAGAAAACGTTCCGAACAAAACGTGAATTACTTTGAAATTTTTTGAAAAAAAAATATTTACATCTAGCTTAGAATTCCTTTACAAATAACGACAAGTTTATCAGAAACAATCAAATTTCATATATTATGTGTATTATGTATGTTGCAGCGTTGTGCTGACGATGGTCTATCGAAGCACAATGAATTTTTCTCAATATATTTCACTGTTCGAATTAATATCGACATTTGTCGACCACATTAGGCTAATTAAAATGGAATAAAAACTTTGATTGAGTAACAGAGACATTATTTTGTCACACCAAAACCCAAGTCGTATAATAATATGGTTTTTTTTTCACACCGTGCTGAAAGTCGTCATTTTACAGAGTGGTTTGAGGGTCGTGAATTGGTGATTTGGGGGCGATCCGTAGAATTTTTTTTTACGCACAGTATACTGAAAAGTTATTACGTAGTGTGATCTCATTGGTTAGCGAAGAAAAATTGCGATTTTCAGTACGATGTGAGAAAAACAAATTGAAAAAAAATTGTGTTCGTCACTCGACCATTATGCACGAGTCTAGCCTCGTTGAAAGTTCCACTTGGTCCTAAACTATAGTGCATTTACAGCCTTGTGACAAAAATAGAAATTGTACAAGGGCTTGCTACCCTTGAGAGTGAAATACAAGTATAAGGAATAATAAAAACATTGGTAAAACAACCACTGCAATATATTCAACGAGTTAGCGTATTCAAATTTGTATAAGGCTCGAGCGGTGTATTGGAATTTATGGAACACCGGGGTACCCGCCCTTAGGGGTTGCAGCCCAACCTTTACTGCTAAAAGTCACGTGCCAGTATACACCTTGACGCTCCTTTTGCGACCGCGTATATCTTAAAGCGTGAAGATAGAGGGTTTGGAATATGCATGAACAAAATCCCCGTTTTTTTTTTATTTTTTTTTCACCCCTTCAAGAGGGAAAAATCAACGCCAGTATTGTTACGATAAGAATATAACTTCCGAATCAAGGGGATGATTCGACTGTATCGAACATCGAAAATTGGAAACAAGAATCAAGGCGATGACAGAAATGAGGGAGTTTAAGATTAAAGAATACGAAAATCAACCCCTTCTTTGAATAATCACATTTTTTACTAAGTTAGAGTGTTGAGTGAGTATACGATGTACACAAGTTACAGTACGATTCCCTTTTTGCAAGGCCGTAGTATCAATCCTATAAATTAACCCCGTCAAGGTTACATCTATAGGTAGATTTCACCATAACTTACTAGAAGTTAGCAACAGCCCCTGAGCCCGGTAAAGTTTATTCACTAAATTACGTAGAACTTAAAAGCGTCTGGTACCTGTACCTTATACCGACCCACCGCGCGTAGTGGGAGTCTTTAAAAGTTGGAAAGGTTGGCATAATTTAAAGGTGATTAAAGCCGTTTTTTCCCTGTTTCTTTCTTTTTACTTTTTCGTATTTTTTTTTTTTTTTCTCTAAATTCCTTTACTTTTTTTTTGCACCGAACAAAAACCTCGGTACGAAATCTACGTAACGGCGTAGAACTTGACGAGAATTGGGGATGGGTTTGGGGCTGACCGCAAAGAGCGAAAAACAACCGTGCAAAAGAGGAGCAGGAGAGGGTTGAGGGTGGAAAAATCGATTCGTATACCGTTACCGCATTTGATCGTTAATTGTTCACTGATTGGTCCAATTTCCTCTCTCTCTCTCTCTCTATCTTTATCTCTCTCCACCTCTGACGGGGCACCCGAATATTTGTTTTGCAAAGTATATTCGGAACGGCACCCTTTTCACTATATGGTCGAATCCTGTACACTGACCGCTCGTTTTAGTTACCCAATATACGTTCAAAGTGTGGGAAACTTTGTGGGAATGTTTACTCCGATTTAACGCACGAAATTTTACAAAGTTGTGGCAGTGGTGGACACAGCAGAGCATATTTACCTCAGTTTTCGAGGGCCAGGGAATTACTCTCGTAATCTCTACCGTCGAGGTTTTAGTCAAACGAGAGATACGATGGTATGGGAATGAGGGGTAAGGGATATATCTACCACGGTGGTATACGTGAAAATGAAAAGGGGGGCAACGAATTAGGACGCAGTTTACGCGCGTAACAAAAGTTAATGGGGTGAAATGAGCGGTCCAAAAAAGAAAAACCTTTTTTTTCTCAAGAAAGATCAAAATTCAAATATATATAACAAGAAAAATAAGAAAAAGAAAATTATGCAAGACTATTTCAGTTTTTAGTTATAATTTCTGTAGGTTTTTATTTATTTTATAGTCCACAGAAATTTGGTTTTTCTCACGAAATTGGAAATGCTATTTCTGCAAAAATCTAAGGGTGAAAAGAAAAGTTTTAGTGTAAATATTAGAAATAAATAAAATGAACGGGTGTTCATTCGTACGATATATTATGGTGATAATTTTGCTTGGAAATATGTTATATCACCTCGACCACGCCTGCAGGAATTCTTGAACTACCGTTTCGCCGAGCACCAGCTTCGCTGCGGTTTTGTGGTCTTTTTGATTTTTTTTTTTTTTCTTTCTACTAGGTTTTTCTTTTTTATTCTAAACTCATGGCAGTTGGGGTCAACGGGTTTCTCGTGGTCACGAGCTCGGGTCATGGCGTCTCGGCTGTGCCCAGGGTAAGCAGGGCAGGCAGGTGCTGAGTTATGGGAAGCCAAGATTCGATAAGGTACGCCCTCCTGTTCTACCATCGTCTGTTAGAAAGCAGCAAGGAAGTATAGGGAAAAAGTTCGCGGGTGAGAAGGATCGCAGACTTTGCACTTTATTCAAAATATCATTTTTCACGTCACTGTGATTTTTATACTTCGAGGAAGAAAATTGGCGAGGAAGTAGTATTCGACGAAATTGAAAATGCAAATGTTCGATAAAAAAAAAGAAAATAAAAAAAAATCCGTAGGTATGTAACGACCGTAAAATACATACGGCATGAATATGGCGATGGAATAAAAAATGGAAAAAAAAAAAAACGAAAAAGGCCCGAAGAGAAAGAAATCGTAAGTTATATATATATCATTCGAGGAGTTGAAATATACGGTTAAATCAGAGAAGATATAAAATCAAAGATTTTTCAAAAATAAAATTCCAACCATCGAAGGTTACCGTCCTTCGTAATCTTCCCCTATATAACGAAGAATAAAAGTATCGCTACTTTCTAAGAAAATCTTCAATTCCCCCTACCCCATGGCTCCTTGGTACCACCTTGTTGCCTTATTTTCCGAGTCAAGACCAGCCAGAAATCCATTTCGTTCGTAACACGTCTTAAAACGATGCTGGGGGCCCCCTGTGTAGCGATCTCTAAAATCGGACAGCCTTCGAAATTCGTTTGACAGCCTTCGATGGTTTACCTTTACTATACGAGTAGGTATATATATACGATATCGCGAATCTTGTAATGTCTTAGAGGGCTGTTTTATACGAGACGCCACAGCCATACGACAAAAAAAGAATTATTTTGTAACAAGGTAGAGAGAAGAAGGCGTCTCGAAAATCCAAATACTAGATGTGGCATGAATAAAATCGATTTTCATCACTTCTTTATATTTCAGAATGAAAAGAAATAAATTGACGGTAACATTTGACCGCAGAATATCAAAAATTCAGTTTTTCGTATATCGGGGCGTCAGCGAATTATTACACATGCGAATGTCATGAGTATACGTATATCTGTACATGTGATTGAAATTCCATTTAGTTGGAGAAAAAATTTGTTCCACATGCATACCCCTCGAGCTCCTGTAGTCGTTGTCATCGTCGTTGTCGTCTATCCGCGATTTCGTTAATACCGTGAAATTCTGAGAGCACATAGTAGAGCGGCATTATTTCCAGACGAACGCCTCTACTAATTGGAGAAAATGTCAGAGGCCGAAACTCTATCTGAACTTTATACAGGCGCGAAAACGAGCCGAAAATAACCAAGAGTTCTCGAGCGTTTTAGACTCGAAATTCAGCAGAGCTCCTAGTGTGGTAAAGTGGCAGAAACGACGGTCGCTTCTTTCACAAATACTATATATATAGAGACCGTATTCGTTCGTGAGTCAAAGGTAGTACGTCTAGCTTGTTAAATTACCGTAAAGTCCCCATTTTGTCCAACGAAATTTCTCAGCCTCTCTGTACGCTTAGTACAAATTACGTCATTCAACGAAATAACGAAAATTACTGAAAGCCCACAGCGACGTTTTATTCTTTTCTTTTCTACAATTTCGAATATTATTCAACGACTGTGTGAGAGATGAATGAACCGATGATATTACGTCTCAAAATATGAGAGAGAGAGAGGTAATATTTGCATTTCGACGAGGCAATAGCTCATCGATGAATATCGCTCGGTGGTTGGACACAACGAGCTTCATTTTCACGGGATCAAAGGATAAATTTTCATTTAAAAAATACAAAATATATGAGGCGATGATTTTTCGGTATCCACGTATTTTTTATTTTCTTTTTTTCTTTAATATAAAAGAGAGAATTTTCATCCAAAAAGCTTCGAGCGAAATGAAATCTCTCGTATACGTACACTTTTCATACCAATACTTACCTAAGTACGTAAGTTTGTTCGTAGGTAATACACGCTCTTACTTCTATAAGCGTGCATTTATATTCAAGGAGAAGTTGAGGAGATTTTCAAGCTTTGTCATGGTCGGCTTAATAACCCCATTAGCTGGTACGAAGCAGTGACCTAATTTCCCTAACAAGAGATATACTACTTGATGGAACAATCAGAACAGGTACCTACGTATACAAGAAACCTAAGACGTCGTGGTTGTGCTGAGGTTTGTCCAAATCTTGACTAGACTACCTCTTTGGCTTTTGGCTTTTGGCTTTTGGCTGGTTCTTCGCTTTGGGGTCACTAATTCACTCGGATTTATCTCTGCTCCTTATTATTCGCTTATAATTGAGTTAGCACCGTTACGTATACATCCAAATATACACACACACACATATATATACATATACATTATACAAAGAAATGCACAACTATTAGAGGAGATCCTGCAGACACATGGCAAAGTAGCATTGAGTTTGCTATCTGGAATGGTGTGGCCAGTTGCCAAAAATTTTCTTGCACACTTGAAAACTTGCTTGTAGAAAATATCCTAAGAGACTGGATTAGTAAGTCTATGTGACAGCATTACGATCATCTACACGCAAAAAAATTTGCTGTTGAATTCACGTAGTATGTGAGTAGTAAGTATATGCGACAGTACTTTTTTTGCAGTAGAAATTTTGATCGATTGAACAGAGGGATTATTTTGTCACACTAAAAGCCAAGTAGTATAATATGTTTTTTGATGCAGTGGGTGTAAATTGACTATTTTATGCATCTTTTTGACAGCATTACGATCGTCCAGATGTTTTGCCGTCAGAATTGTGAATCGATAATTTTCAATATCCATTTGCTACTCAGGTTTCTCGATGATTCTTAACTTCCGAGAAAATCTTTTTCAATCTGGTTGACGTCTTTGCAACAGCATTCGCGTCGTGCTAACGTAATCAAGAGTTCTCTTTGTCGTCGTTCACCTCGTCTATTTGCATATCGCTGTCATCTTCACTGGCAGTTCAACCTCCACAGCAGACCTCTCTACCTCGTTGTCGGCGCCACAAAATTGCACATCGTCGTATACTTGTTAGTTGTGTAGTATTCATTCCTTATTTCCTCTTTAAGATTGCGTAAGTATGAATTATATTATCGTAACGAAATTTCATCGCCATAATCGGGTTACAGGTAGATATATATATAGTATGTACATAAAATTATGTATTAAGAATGACAAGAGAAAAAGAAAGTCATTCAATCGCAGAGAAATCAGTCGCTACTTCAAAGTATTCATTATTCGATTCGATTCGATGAAATCAAGTTTAATTTAACGGCATCTATTCTAGTCAATTCCACTAATTTTTATTTCCCGATTGATTAGTTGATTCGATTAGATCAATAAGAGATTCATTTAATCGGATGGTTTGATTACCGTCGCCGATTTCAGTCTGATTAAAATCAAATCAATCGATTTCTTCCGTCCCTGTTTGCATGTTATACGATATATATATATAAATTTTGTCTGTCATTCGAGACCCACATTCTAACTTTTCAATAATTCTGTATTTGGTGTTGGGATGAAGACTGGTTCTCTTGATCTCTCTGTACCTTCGATATCTTACCTGGTAACCCGAATAAAGTTTGCGAACGAAATACGTGGCCATAAGAACTAAGGAGTCAAAGTCGAGCTCACGTCTTGGTTGAAGATAAAGTGAGAAAGAGAAAAGCTTCTCTTTTTCTTCTCTTTTCTTCTCTTCTCTCCTCTACCTATATGGTCGTTCAAAGTTCAAAGTCACGCTCGAGATCCAATCGATCGTTCTTTCGTTACCTCTTCCGTTCCTCACGGAGATGAAACTTCTACCAAGAAAGCCTCATGGCTTGGATATACCTTTTGATTATAATCATCTTCCACCGGATGATGTAGGTGTATGGTTGCACCAGGCTATACCTATACTGCTATCAGAGAATGAAAATATACAACAAAAGATAGAGACGTGACGTGACGTGCGGAAGACGAGCAAATGCTATTCTACAGCTAACTAAACTGTATCCTCTCTCCTCCACTTATCTATTCTTCTCCTACTCTTTCTCATTTCCCTTCTTCTATCCATTCCGAATCGCAAAGATGAAGAATCTGCATATTATCATAAAGATTGATACATCATAGTGGTATGAACAGATCTGTAAAAAAAACGAGAATCGTTAATCGCAGGGTATTAAAACCGTCAAAATTAAACACGCCTATGGTATGGGAGCGGTGAAACCGACATGAGCTTCCGTTATCATCTGTGAAGGTTGAATTATCTCATAATAATTTAAACTCCGAACGTCTTAATGGTTTAGAACGACGAAGAGAAGGTATCGTTGCAGTAGATGTATAGGGCATCAGGGAATAAAGGCAGAAGGTAAGGTATAAGGTAAGGTGTAATGCCGAGCATGGGGCGAGCATCAGGTGATCTTTAACCGTGGTTGTAAATCTTAACAAATTTATATTTCCCAAGTTTGACTTTACGACGGAGTAATAACTGGGGACGTACCCCAGGTAGGTACCTATCCTACTACTCTATATCGATTCGGGACAGGGTCCTTTCAAAGTTCTTCACCCGGACGGAGAGTGGAGACGGAGATGAAAACGACCCTTTCTTGACACGGTTACCTTTCCTCCTCCTCCTTCTTCTTCTTCTTCTTCTTTTTCTTATCAAGAGTCATCTTAATTCTCCCTAACCAAAACCCGGTTCTATTAGCTTTCTGCGAAATATTTTAGTAGCCCAGAGTGCTGCTCTTCTTGAGGTCGCTTTTAACTCCCTAGCATCGTAGAGGCGTGCTTGCTGTGGAATACCTAACTAAACTAAACCAAACTAGACTGAACCTAACCGTGGTCGATTCGGACAAGCGACATGACACTAAATTCTCGAGGAAACTAGATTCTGTTGGCTTTTGCCTGTCGGCTCTTTACCTACTACTAGTTTCTATTGATTTACCGTTCGTTATAACGTATGTACAGATTTATTGCAATACTAACGCCAGACATTTGTACGCGCGATTCTCCTCTCCTCTCTTCTCTTCTCTTCTCTCTTCTCTTCTCTTCTATTCTATCACGACACGAGCAACGGTATCATCGTTTAAAAGAAACGAAACGAAGACTCTGCAGAATCGGTCTCGCGAGTCTCATGCAATCGAAGAGGTATAAATCAAGCGCAGAAACGCACGGTGTAGAATGCGATCTATTTCATACTGTCGTTCATACCCTTTAGCGGAATTCAGCACCACCACCGCGCAATTTTTCACATTCAAAAGTTAAGAAGATTTTATCTAATCCTTTAACTATTTCAATATAATTATTATTATATTAAAGAGTAATTTATCTTATATAATAAAAATGAAAATCTTTATACGGCACTGAGATTCTGTTCGTATAAAATGATCTCTGATCTTGCCAGCTACAGATATAAACCCGGTTACGTGTACGAGAAGGCCAACTGCCAAGGGAGAAAAAGTTACGGCTTGGAATTTTATAATTAGGGATGTTATCTCTGACTATAGCTATGGTGCGTTCAAACTAACAATAAAGTTTGTGACTCGTTTTTCTGAATTGAATTAGGGTATATGAAATATATTTCACATTTTTTTTTGTTAAAGAATATTTTCGAAGAAATTTTACGAGAAATATTTCACTCAAAGCTTGTTTTGAATTTCTTCGAAGCAACTCCTTCTCGAGGATTGAGATCAAAAGATTTTGCAGGTCCTTTAGAGTCTAGCTCCAGGGTCGTTTTTTTTTTAAAAGGATTACGCGTTGTTTTTAGTATTTAATCAAGCGAATAATATATTCACTTTGACGAAGCAACAAAATCTGTTTTTTTTTCTTCTTCTTCTTTTTTTTTCTGACTTTCGCAAGAGATGGAAATAATTTTTTTTTTCAACCAGTTCTCGCCTTCCAAAATTCTGAATGATGTGAAAAAGTAAGGGCAAAAGGATGAAAGAAAGTGAGCAGCAGGCACGTATAGATATGGGTACGAAAAGGTGATGTGGGTATATATATAGGGTATATAAACCGTAAAGCGTGCGCTTGTCGTTCCGAGGAATCTTTAAACTTTTTAACGAGCGTGAGCACCGCGTAGAAATTGATAAGCCGCGAAAAGGGAGGTGCTTTTTGTTTCTTTTTTTTTTTCATTCTTCCTTTTTTTTCTCTTCCTTTTTTTTAAACACGAAAAGAAATCCACACGAAGTATTTTGGTGTAAAACACCGAACCGTTTTAAATTTTTTTCACTGAAACATGGAATTGAACGATTTCACCAAATTCTCTATAGCCAGCTGAATTTATTAATAATTCAGTTTTGAATCTACGAAGATCTTGAACGTCCCGCTACACCAGGGCTCGACAACATCATCATCAGCTACCACGGGTCATCCAATTTAAATTTATTTTTAAACTCGAGTATCAAAGACAATGCGACATGACGTAAGCTCCTTAAAGCACTTGCCGAGTACCGAGGAGCCGCTACAACGCCCACAGCAACGATAATTCCCACTAATTGCCACTGCTATTATATGATCTTAAAGTTCAGAGCTATTTACGGACCGACTTAATTACCCTCACCAAGAAGAATCGCGATAGTAGGGTATAATTCCCGTTATTATATTCCTCGCCTTTTTCTTAATCAGGACGAAAAACAAATAAAATAAAAATACTGATTTTTGTGAAATAAATTAAAAAAAAAAACAACAGACCTAATATGATTCTCAGGCCTGAAATCACGCGAACCAGCAGCTCTTCAAGGGACATTCAATTAGTAAAAAGGACACATAATTTTCGAGCAACGAGACACGCCCGGTTTTCCACACTAGCGAAGCGTATGCACTCGACTAATGAAATTATATGGGTACCTGAAACAACGAAATTATAGTTAGCCCTTGACCAACGGCATAGGTGCTGTGATAATATACCACCTTGCTATTCCAACACAACTGAGCTTACTCGGCTCCTTCCTATCAACACTAATAATATTATTACCTGATTTCCCAAGCGCCCTTTAACGAAGTAGGGACCGAAATTAGAGAAATTGCTTTTTTCTAATAAATTATAAGTCCTGAACGCGCAATTATCAATACTTCATTCAATGGGGGAATAATATAGCTGATGTATAGTTTCACCCCCTAGGTGGATCCGCGGTATTAAAAAGATTACGCAAATGCAGTATACGGGGCATTCAGCGTCACTTCAAACACTGATAAAAAATCCTTACATAATGATAGGAAATCGGGCTATACGATACACATGTTTTTACATTTCTTTTTAGGGGATACTTGAGTTTTTCATTTTTTATATAAACAGTGATATCTCGGAAACGGTTAATCGTACGAACCGTGATTTTTTTTTTTTTTAGCTAGAATCTCGCAGGTTAATTGAAAGACACTATAATCTCTTTTCTGTTAGAACAAATAATAATAATAATAACAATAATATTGTTGATAATGAATATAATAATAATAATAATTAGAGTGCCAGAGAGTGGTAGACGTGGCCTCAACGCGTCCCATTAAAAAGCTTTACACCGCAGAACCTCGAGTCTAATTAATTTACGCTTCACTGCTAAAATTAAAAGGGATGTCAAATAAATATGAGAAAACTGGTGACCGCTATGAGCTAATCTCCAAAGCATGGAGTAAAAAGTAAACTTGGTTTTGCTATGTGGTTAAAAAGAGAGACTCAATTCTCCCTGTTTCACTTGCTTATAATATCTACGATGTTAATATTATTAAAAATATTATTACAAACGATTTATATTGCATAGTTTCAATCCAGGACTCGAAGAATGGAATTCTCTCATTTTTATTTGTGGTACTTTTCATTTATCCTCCTTTTTTTTTTTTTTTTCTTGGGGTAAGTATCGTATCGATGGTGTGGAGACTGACTGACACTGGCAGCAATCTAGTAGCTAAATCCGATATTAAATATTACCGAAGTCTCAAGGGAGAAGATGGTGATGGTGAAACTTTTATAATACCATTACACTTGTATTATATGGGAGACTTTTGTAGGAGAAAAATCCATCTCAGAGTTTTAAAAATCTTTGAAATCGCGGGTTTATATATATATATACCTACTTTGCAGACTGGCTCACACGGATTGGGTTAATTTAATAGTCGTTAAAAAACACTCTGCACTGACGATGATTTAATCTCCATTAACCATGACGTGATCAACCCTGCCGGTTTACTCGTCCATCGAAAACGAGATTTTTCCCAAATTTTAATCCGGCTTTCGCGTTGGTATATACGCGAATTCAAAGCTCGAATCAAAGAGTAAAAACACGTGGATACTGCAGACAAGCAAACCGAGTTACTTATATGGATTAACTGGTATTCATGTTGCTGAAAAATTGCCCAGAATCAAACGGATTCACCTCACTTACCTAATCCGCTATACAGGGTCGAGATAATTAAATGAAAAATTCATCGGTGAAAATCTCTCCAATCGTAAGCCAAAGGCTAGATCAAGGGTTAAAAAAAAAGAAAAAGAAAAAATCTCTAAGTAGATTCGATGGAATAAATTTCAATGAATAATTTCCAAACAAGAAATTAGGGATTCGAGGAGGAATCGAAAGTATTTTGAATTTGATAGTGAGTAACGTTTAGGTAGTCAGAGGTAAGGAATTTTCGAGTTGAACCCTCGTGCCTTGTGTATTACTGATGGCTCGCCAGTAGGCTGCTAAATACCCATTAGTTATGGGTACGTAAGTCCTGGGCTATTACGAAGGCTGGGGAATTTACTCGGGCTTAAGGTGAATTTTCTACTCTGTTCCTTCGACTATTATACGGATGGTAAGGAAATTTAATAGAGGAAAAACCATCCTGGCATTCGCCGCACATCCTTTACAGATATCAAGCCCAAGCACCACCTCGAAGACGTTCTACCTTTTTCCATATATTTTTTTTTTTTTTTCATTTCCTTCTTCGTACCTATTTCATACACCTAACCGTACGGCAGATTATTCGACTCTTTATTAAAATTACCGTTTGCAGTTCACCTCTTCTGTGTAAACTTTTTGCCCCTAACGTTCGAGGGTGGAGATAAAAAAAAATAAATAAATAAAAAATAAAAAAAGAAGGAATAAAATATGAAATATAAAAGATGAAAAATGATGAATGAAAATCGCGAAAAACAGCAAAATAAACAGAATTTATATTCCTTTGAAGTTATTCTCAAACGAGTCGAAAACGTTCGGAATTTATGCACTTTACTGAAATATAGATATTATATTATCATGTAAAAAGCTAAAATTTTGGTCAAAGTTAATTATGATACTTTTTTGTAAAAACGAGGATATCTGAATTCAGAATTGATTTATGAACGAGTCTACGCAATGTCAGCTACCCAACAATTTTACAAACTAATACCATTGCAGAAACTGATAATAAGAATAAGAAAACTTTCCGGTTAAGATCCCATAGAAAGTTTTCCACTTTTTAAACGATAAACTTTTAACCTGATACGCATAGTACTTGTTCAATTTCCAGCCTATCTAATTGCTCTTCAAATTGTATTGTGGTTACTTTAGGTAAAAGCTACTAAACTTCTTTCTTACTCTCGGGGTGAAAACTCGTATAACTTATCACCCCAATAGCAACCGATATGCTTAATTGAAATAGAGTCAAGTTTATGATTTCAAAATATCTCGATTGATTTCCCTAATTATATATTATTTCAATTATTTCTCACAAAAATCAACTTTTAATTTAATTTCTATTCCTAAGATCTACGTATTAGTAATTAGCAAAACTACTCAAGATTCCCAGACAGCTACTCGAGTCATTATAGTCGAAACCTTGCCGTTAATTTTAGGATGTAACTCACGTTATGCCTATGAGTGTAAATTAATTAAAGTTGCTAAACAAGTATCGTGATTCGATGCTTTCGATGCTTTCGTATATGCCTTGTTTAACCCATTCTCCAAACTTTATCACAGCTTTGGAAAATATCCAACGTAAAGATATATATTTAGGTATATATGTAATATATGTGAGGTAAGGATACGCTGTAAGTAGAAGCCCATAAATTCTGTCATAAAATAGTCTAGCCACGGTTAAAACGACCAACAAATAGTTTCAAGTATCGTACCTACGTAACGGTGGTATAAATGGAAATAAAGGATCTTACGCTTATACGCCTTAGATCACACGCTTCACTTCCGAGAACAAGATCCTTAAAGCAATGGTCATATCCTAGGACCTAGGCGATACTTTAAGTAGACGTATATCTGGAATATATAGGAAAGGTGGATTTTTTAACTCGAAATTTTTACCCACAAAAAATGATTTGAATTCCTGAAATTTGATTCCTAATAGTCCGAAGAGAAAATCCTTTGATTGCGATCGATTTGGACCGAAGACGTTGCAGTTGCGGAATATATGAAAAATGTGATCGTTGGGTCGTGAAATTATAGGATACAATTTAGTTGTATAAATTGTATGAATGCGGGGAGTATAAATGCTGAAAAGTTAAGTTTTTCCGAGTTTCATCGTACCGTTAGCGAGCTAGCGAGAAAGCAAGGAGTGTGGATAAGGGGTACTCGTTTGTCATGATACTTTGAGTGAAAAAGAAAAGAATATAATAGGAGGTAAAAGTTTATTTTTCACTTTTCTCGTATTCTCCCTTGGGGTAAAAACGCCCCTTTTTACAATTGTCTCAAGAATAATAAATTACCCGGCACAGTATATCAAGAGAGAGTCTTGCTCCGAGGCAGGAGACAGCAGCTCGTTCGCGTCTGGCTATTTAAATACAGATCGGCTTTTGGTATTCAACTTTTTCATATTTTCTTTCTAGTTTCTTGACTCTTGAAAAAAATAAAAATATAAAATAAAACAAGAAAACAAGAAAAATATTCGAGAAACCAAAAAATAAAGAGAAGAATAATAAAATTGAGTCGGAAAAAAAATAAAAATAAAAGTCAGACAGATATACAAACGCGTAGGGGGATCCCGTCGAGGATGCCTAAGGCTCTTTGCCGACATGTGATTGCGACCGAGCGACGCGGGTGAGGAAGCGGAGGCTAATTAATGCAAGAATTAACCTCCCGGGTTAATGATAAACGCTAACGACTAATCACCAGTCACCAGTGGCTGACCGCTTGCCCGATACTATTCTAAGAGACCCGCCATTCATTAGCTTATCCTCTGCAGTCCTTCTCGCTTTTTGGTTTTTAAACTTATGCCTTTTGTCAACTATAAAGCCGAGTAAGGCAAGGTCGGGGACTTAGCTGGGTATAAGACTTATTCGAAATTGAATGTTCGTTAATAAGTGATGGACGAATAGCCCTTCGGAGAGTGAAGATTAAATTTCTTCTTTTATATTATAGAACTTTTCTTAACTTTACTTTTGAATTAAGTTAAATCTTGGTTAAGGTTTAGATCTGATCGACGAGGCTGAACCGAAAAGTGGTTTTTAGCCGAGGGTATATTATTACTACGCTTTTTCATTGCTTTTCAAAATTTTAGAAGACATATTTTAGCGAAAAATTATTAACAGAATTCTAAATTAACGTTATTTCATACTGCGAAGACCTCAATTAACTCCTACTTGTCAAGCGAATCTACATAAGTATCTTTTAGTAATTTCAGAGAACTCAGTGCTTCCCAATTAACTCTTGTAAATTCCTTCCGACAAATTGGAAGAATTTCACCTCGATTTTACTGGCTGCTAATTTCAGTCTAAAAAAAGTGTTCCAGGTTAGCGAAAACCAATTATTTAACAGTTTTAGACTAAAAATTGTTCGGCCTATCGGTTAGTCAGTTTAGTGAATGCACTTTCTACATGCAACCACTTCGGTACTCGCTGGTGCATAACGCTTGCACTTTGGTTTTGAGATTTATGATGATTTTAAGCAAAGCACGAGCTTATGTTGTGCTGAAATTTTGACGTATAATTTAAATATCGTATAGTAACATTATCTCGTAGTGATATTTGAATATAATTTGATTAAATTGTATAAAATCGATGTATACCTGTATGTGAAATTTTTGAACGATGGTAAAGCCAACATGGACGGGTATGTAGTAGAATTAACTTGAAAATTATTTTCGGAAGACCCGGTCGAAAGCCTTTAAAGTATTTTGGCCAACGAAAGAAGGATCTATAATTCACGGGGTTGTATATGTATAATACATATGTACATACAGTTATTTAGTGAGTGAGTATAAGGTGTGGTACCTACTGGCTGAGTTCACCCAGTTCTTCAGCGATATATCTATGGGGGGAAAAAGTTTTTTTCATTTATTTTTTTTTTATCCTTAGCAAGTCGTACGTATAGCAGGTAGATCGTTAATCCATCCTTGCGAAGACGTATATAGAGTAAGACATATGTATGTATATATACATGTATGTATCCATGAAACTGACTCGAACCGTTAAAGTACCGGAAGTTTACTCGGAGGCATATGATGGTACAGCATTTCCTTGAGACGATTCACATTACATTTGCCTCCTCATCTTCACGCCCCCAACTCCATAAAACAAGAAAAAAAAAAAAAGAAAATGGGATGGCGGAAGTGAGATTGAAATAGAAAAACCGGAAAGGAATTGAAGTATTTTTATTTATTACTACTTTGAAGATATGAGATATAGCAAAGGTTCGCGAAGTTTACTTTCTTCAAAATCTCTAAAGAAATTATTATGCATTCAACGAGTGGAGGGAGAGTCTCTCTAGCAGCTCATACTGCATCCAACGGCCGAAAACATTTAGGTACCTAATTAGCGGCGTCTCTTTCACTTACGAAACTCTTCCTTTTATGCTAGACGAGAGACAGATAGATAAAAAATGAAGAACTGTTAACCGCAGTCATTGTCAGTAACGATATGAAGCTGTGAACTCAGGACTGAACTAACTATATATTTTAAAGTCGAGAGGAAGTTGTACGTTATTTGCAAGGATCAAATTTGCGGTCTTGTATAAAAAGTAAAATCACGATCCTGGAACGTGGAAAAATTCTGTTTTCCCCATAGAGTGAAAGGTTTCGCCACGTTTGCTAGCGATCCACAAGTAGCTAGCTGAGGTAATTAATTTCTTTTATGCGGGGTGGGTGCCGCACCGCGAGAGCTGAAGAATGAGCAATATTACAAACTCGTGAGGCAGACAAGCAGCCAAGGCATGGCAAGGCAGGGGTTGCGCAGCAGCGAAAGTCTTTAGAAAAGCGAGCAGGAAATCGTGGTAGTTTCGTGAAAAGGCAGCCGGTTGTAATAAAATGGGTTTCTGAGCTCGTTGCAGCAACATCCTCGGTGAAAAAGGAAACAAGTTAGAAGGAGGGTCGCGCGGATAACGCGAGGCACGCGCTTGACCCCAATTTGTTGACGTTGCTTTCACAAAATGACGACATGAGCAGACGAGGATATGTGTTCTCTGTCTGGTTTTCCCTACATTTTATTTTTTTCCCAAATTATTAGATTTTTTTTCAAATTAAAACTAAATTTCACAAATTATTAGATTTATCATTGCGGAATGAGGGGGTGAAGGACGGTTGCAACCTTTCACCATAACTATACATATCGTAGTATACCTACTTGTGAAAACGGTACGACAAGGGCGGCATAAAACACCCCAGAGTCTCCATAAAACAGACTTGGCTATTTCTCGCTGAATAAAAATTCGAACGTTCGTAAAAGTGCATATTTGCACTCGAGAATGGCGTGACTATGAGTCGCTGGTAAAATATCATAAGTGGACGTCGCGATAGAAGTGAAAAAGTGAATTAAGGCCTGCTAATATTTGATCTATGGTTTATATAATATCCGTAAAGTCCGGTGCAGCTGTTTTTCTCAACAAATAGACAAACTCATCGACTCTTTTCCCCCCAGAGAAAAATAGCATTTTGCGAATCGTCGCCTCCTACCTCCTTTGCCTAGGGTAAATCTTACGACTGCATTATGCAACGAGTTTCAAGCTGCAAACTGCAAGCACCGACTTCTTTCACCCTGCAAAATCTCAGGCCACCTGTTTCTGGTTTTTATTCCTTAAACGTTGGAACAATTTTTTTTTTTTTTACTAAAGATCAAACGAAACTTTTCTCTCCCTCATATTTCAAAAGCAAGTAATATTATGCAAGCCTATACGTTTCGAGGGAGATAAAAGCTCTTCTCTTCTCCTCTTCACCTCTTCGTATTTTTCTTCTTTTCTTTCCTTTTTGTTTAAGGGTGGAAAGAAACATCAAATTACAACTCTTTACCGCGGGGAGAAACAGCCGGAAAGGATAACGGGCCAAGTTTGTTTGGCTTTAGCCTGGACCGCGAACACGTTTCTTTGATGCTGGTTGGCCGTCGACCGTATGTCCTCATGTTCTTTGTATTCGCGCACCCTTTCCACGCCATTTTATGTTCTTTATACAGCGTTACTTGTCCACGAATATGTATGTAAAGAGTAAAGCGGAAAAGTTTGTAAGAGAAAGAGAGAAGAGACGTAGTCGTCCCTCGAGTAGCAAAATCCAATCTCTCTCACGGGACTTCGTCGTCTCCTCTGACGGTGGCTAACCATAAAACGGGAACGTTTCGCTCTTATTCAATCAGTGTGTAACGAGTAGCGAAGCTTTTAGCTCCTTGGATAAGTGTACTTTGACAACACTTCGTCTTCTATTGAAAAATCTTCTTAAATAAATTCTACCTACCCATAGTACAGCGTAAGTAATTACCCGAAGGCTAAGAGTCACGTCATTTTTACCTCGAATCTTAACAGCACGGAGGGTTCAAGATGAGGGAAAACATCCCTGAAATAGAAGAGTGAGAAAAGGCAATCTTGTACCGTCGATACATCGCGGATCCACGCACAACCACCATATTTTTTTCTTCCCTTTATCTTTACGGCCATTGTGTGTCTTGCAACATCTGCCCAAGCTGAATCTCCGGGCGTACTTTACCTCTTGTTCAGACCGTAGATCAAGGCCGTCGTACCTACTGAGACTGCGGAGCAGGTTACGAGCTTGTACGAAAAGAAGAAGATGAAGAAGAAGAAGAGGACGAGGACAAGGAAGAGGACAGGGAAGAGGAAAAGGAGGGTGAGATTGGAGGTGGCGGGTCATAGCGTAGAAATAAAATTCTATATTACGTGAACGAGGCTTGTAAAGATCGACCCCACGCGTTTCATTGTTCGGGTGTCCAACGCGTGTTTCATGCTCGTAGATGTTCTTCGATTTATTCATTGGTACGGCAAAAGACGCGTGAAATATCGCATGGCTTTGGCTTGAATGGAGACTTCCGAGAACGACGATACTTACCATAGCCGATAGGTATATAGAGTTTTACCCTCGATGCCCCTACCCGTATTTCCTTCTTCTGTGACACCGTTTCAAACTACTACTATACGCGGATATGGTGAACGGATATCTCATATACCTAGCGGCAAATCACCCACGGAAACTAGAACTGAAGAGGTAAATATTTTAGCTCTGAATCGCTTCCACTAAACTACCAGCTCTTATACGAGGAAAGAGGGGTGAAATAAAAAAAGTAGGTACAAAAAATTTGAAGAAGAAGAAGAAGACGGAGACACTCGCCGATGGACGACGGGGCAATATATTGCACAACTTTTTCGACAAACACAATACGACAAACTCAAGACACTCAAGTAGAAGAAAGATACCAACCAGGATTCAAGAAAACTTTTCAAACTTACTTCTATCCACAGATCCTATGCAGATGATATTGCACCCCGTACAAGTACGCTGCAAGTTCACTCGTCTTTCCTTTTTTGTTTGTTTCTGCGAAGTAATCATTGGCAGAAATTTTAGAGTACGAAAAAATTGGTAGCTCTTCGTATTCTCCATAATTTATAGTCATGATGGAGTTTTATGAGATTAAATGCCGATCGGAATCGAGACGTTGACTAAAAAATCTAAAGATGCGATGTTCGTTGTATAGATAGTCAGAAAAGTCGGGAAAGTTTTCTGTCCGAAGTGGTTTTTGAATGGGTAATTTAAGAAGAGAAACGTAACGATTAAACTATACTGGCTAAGCGTTACGAACGTCGTCTGTGTTTCCTGAAGCCGGATTTGCTGACATTTACTAGTGTCTCTCTACTATACGGAGCAGATAAAGAAACGGTATAGTAGTGTAAGTGAGTAAGTAGTCGGACGTTAGTATACCTATACTTATATACCCTGACTTTCGTAAGAGAGTGCAACAAAATGGATAGTGCTTTGAGATAAGCTGCTATGGCATGGCGTCTGCAGAAACATTAGCCGTTTTACTTACGACGTGTACAACGTTATCGCACGAAACGCAAACTAAAACATCCCAAGTTTACTTACCAGGCGTTGCACGGAGGCACGCGGCTCCAATTGCCTTGGTTACAAAAGACTACAACCCTTCTCGTATATATATATATATAAGACTGGAAATACTGAGATAGAGTGATGGAGCCGGATAGATACAGTTTGACACGTTCTGAGCCCGTAAAGGGAACTGAGAAAGAAATAAAAAAAGAACCGCAGCACCGCTTTTCCGCGATATTGTTCCGTGCGATAATGTTATAGCTATATAGGCTTGTGTGCTCACGCTTCCGTTAACAGCCGGAGGACAATCTCTCCTGTACAGTGTACACAATACTAAAGGAATTTGTTTCCATTAGAATGAGGATCAGGAATGAGATCAGATGTCTTAAAGATTTGAGATCTGCGATTAGTTTTTACAAGATTTTGGGTGAAAAAAAAATGTATCGATATAGGTAATTAAGCTTTTGGTAATCACAACTGTTTGAATTCAATTTTTGAATCAGTGGAGAGAAGGAATGCATCTCGAACTAGGAATATTCCCTGAGGACGATAGCCGCAATGGTACCTACGGTACGGTAAAGGAAAAGTTAATTTTCGTTTGTTAATTAGATCAGTTGAGCCCCGTAGAACGATATTTGTAGAAAGTGTATAATGTGGGTAACCACAATGTGCGAATATAGATGTATATATCTCTATCTGTGCGAGAAAATTTTCAACGTTAACTCCGGTTCCCAGTTATCGCGTTTTGTGTCTATACCTACATTTTATACGTATATGGGGGTAGGCGTATATAACTCACAACTAAGTTTACATGTATATGTATGTATATACCTACACACACACACACTTCATATACGAGGATATATGTGGCTGGTATTAAATTGGTCTAACAGAAGCGTGGAGCGAATTGAAGTTTGAGAACTTCTCTTCAATTTATAAACAGAGAGAGCAACTCGGCTGTTGGTTAGCTGCCACGAAAACCATTTATAAAATATAGAGAAGCGTGATGCAATTGTGAAACTATCGTTAATTACCCTCGCTCTACCATATTATATAGTATTATAAGTTATAACGTTCCCTAGACTATTGTCTTGTCAAAATAATTTTTCACACAATTTTTACATAGAAGTGATAATTGCCAGTTGGTATGATAGGGGAAACTATGATAAAAATACAAGTAGTAAAAATTAGTTATGTTTTGTAATTGCCATTGTATTATTCAGCAGACAACTAAGACGAGAAGTGGTAAGATAAGGAAGATATTTAATTAGATTTGAAAAGGGTACGTAGAGTGGTTGAGGGTTGTTGAGAAAAGGGGTAGGTGAAAAGTTTTGGTAAACTTGAAGCCGAATACATTTAATATTCATTTCAACGTTTGAAAGAGATTGATTCTCGCTTCATCAACATTGGATCAAGCCATTAGGGATAAAATGAATGAAGAGAAGTTCTCGAAAGTCGTGGGGGAGGTTTTTGGTATGCTTATAGATAAACCGAGGTGGCAGTATGGCATCGGTATCGTAGAAGTAGTTGTCAAAGCTGAGGATAAGAGACGTTGAAAAGAAATTGTCGAAGCTTAGGATAAGAAGGAGAAAAATAAGTGAGAGGAAACGGATGGCGAGGAAGTTATGAAAAATATTCAAAGCTAAATGTGGTGTGACAAATCGTGGACGGTGTACGCTCTTATATAAATCTTCGTAATCTTATTTTTTCTTTTTTTTTTTTTGCACCGACGATTATTCTCCCGATTTTCATTCGATATAAGACAGACGTCACTGCAACCGTCACGAATGTCTCAAAATCGAATTGAAATTTTCATAAAAAACGATGAAATAGGAAATGACTAAATTTAATTCTGTCATCCTTACCTATAATCCTCATCCCTCATACCTCGTCGCTTGAAATCCAAACGACGGAAATTACGTGGGAGTTTTACGTTTCCCTTTCCCTTTGTTTGTCGACAGTTGACCGCGTTAACAAGGTTTGGGTAATAAATATTTCAGAGCAATTTGTTTTGTGCCTATTTCGAATGAAATGAGTTTTTAATCAGATGGTATAACCGCGACAATAATCGTACCCTCGGAAAATATCTTCTTTTTTTTTTTTTTGCTTCCCGTAATTAAACGATGTGTAGAAATTTAAATGACATAACTTCAATGAGAAAATATTTCCAGTTTTATTCCATGTCGCTGATTGAAAAAATTACAAGGGAAACAAACCGCGGATATTCAAAGACCAGTAGGTATAAAGGTGGAGATAAAAGTAACGAAAATAAAATATACAAAAGTTTAAATCTCGGCTGAATTACGCAGCAGTTAAATATATCTAGAAACACGAGATCTGCATACCTCTGGGTACCGCGAGTACTGACTATAAACAGGTCTGATAGCCGTACAAGACATTTATGCTTGGCATGGTTGAGATTCCTTTTTATATAATTTCTAAATGCCACTTTGAACGGGCCCTTTGAGTCATACTTGGTACTTATTGCGTACCTTACGTACCTAGACGATGAGAAAACCGGTATTATTCTCTGCAATCGGATATAACGAAATCATCTTTCGCGTAACAGAGTAGGGTAAGCCAAGCGAGAACGAGACCCTTGTTTCCCCGTTGTTCGTGTAGAGTTGCTAATGGTTAATCCTCGTTTCAGCGTTAATCTTGCTTCCTTACTATAGTTACTGAACAACGATGTATTTTCAAACACTGATATTATCATAATCATCGCAGCACAGTGGGTTTTCAAGTTTTTGATAAAAAAAACACGAAAATCATCCCGCATGAAAATAGACCATCTTTAAAGAATCGCGATCTGGTAGATTTACTTGAAAAACTAAGTCTGGATTGTTAATCAGTGAGACACAATAAGAATTCGTAACGTTGGTATTATACCTATGTGATGAAAAAATTTGCATTAAAACGTTATTTCGCATCACAGTGTGATGTTTGAGAAGCTAATATAATCCGGTGTTCGAAGAACGACGCTAATGAATAGACGTTAGTTTTTCATTGCTTGAGAAGCTATCGAGGTAAAAAAAAAAAAGGAGGTTTTATCAAACTGCGAAGAAGTTGGGAGTTTATAAGTACGTAGGTAAATTCGATGGAGCAAAATAAAAGCCAGAAGAGAAAAGAGACTTCGCAACTCTTCGCGGTGCATGAAGCATGACGGTTATCTGGGATCGGGTTGAACTTCCGAATTTTAAAAGTCTCAAACGGTAGAAATTACGGCTTCGAATATTACCGACTACTAGACGATTTCAAAGACTTTCAAACGAATGAGATCACCGAAGGTTTAAGATTTTTTAAAACTGACTTTTTAAACTTAAACATTTTGGAAAATTCGAAATCGTCTGAAACGAATTCGGAATCTTGACCGTTCCTAAACTTGAAAAATTTGGAACTTGAACCCCAACCCTAGTGATTCGTCGAGGTTTGTGGTAAATTTATACCTACTTCGCTTGCACATGGTGCAGCTGCAAGTGTTGAACCCTGACATATGATATTCTGCCAAATTGCGATTTGGTCTTTCCAATGCAGAGACCGTAGAGAGTAATATTTTTCTAATGCAAGTCGGTGTAAAGGTGTGGTGAATGCAGAAAGGTAGTTACGTGATTCTCGTGGAACGATGCAATATTAGAACTCTATGATGCCATGAGTTCAGAACTCTAAACTCCTTTGCGGACATTGAAAGCATCGTAAATTTCACCTAGCGGAAATGTGCTTGGTGTAATAATCGTTTCGGGTCGTTCGCAGTCTTCGTATCCACGTACGAAGAACCGATATAAAATTCCTTATATATATCTATGTAGGTCCTAAAATTTTAACCGATTTAATTTGATTGTTTATTTTTTATCAATTTCATATTTATCAAAAAAATTTCAAAAAAAAAGAAAAATAAACGCCGCCGCTGCTGCTTTATGTTAGCCGATAAAAAAAAAATCCCATTTGAAATCTCCGGGGGCGTAAAAAAGGGGGAAACAAAAAAATGGTAAAAATCACAGAAGCCCTGAGATGAAAAAAAAAAAAAAATAAATAAAAAACAGGAAAAATGAAGAGAGAGGAACAGATATTTCCAATCAAATATGGGCACTGTACTATACAACCTGCAGGCATTATTTTAATCCATCATAATATTTGAGAGGTAAAATTTGGTTACAGCAACGCAGTACTTTGATATCTGTCGATATCGAACAGGGTAGAAGTTTTTGATGACGTATTGTCTGCATGCGTACAACAGTGGGCCGGAAAAATGAACAATACGGTGTTTTAGTATCGACGATAAAAGAAGGGAATTTATATTCTAACGTAAATTTGATATTGTTGTGAATATAGTGAACATACTGAATCCCAACTTTCTGCAATCGTACATATATAAATTCGCATATCTATAAGGTGCGTGGGTATTATTTACACTCGGTTTGTCGACTTTTCAAGTGTTTCCCATTGATAACAGTCGCGTACTCGGTGTACCGCGAAATGTGACTACGAGAAATAAATTCCAAGGAATATTTACTTGTATTCTATACAGTCAGCGAGTAAAGTTCAGATTTCTATACTCGCTATAGTAACATCACAATTCTGGAATAAGAATTGACATTTTTCATTTTATTATTTTTCTACCCTTATATATACCACCTAGCATTACTGTTGCTGCTGCTGTTTCTGCTACTGCTGCAACAACGTGTCTATTTTTCCAAGTGAAGCCGACCCAACGCTTCAGGACTTCTCATACCCAGGACGAGATTTTATGATATTATATATAGCTAAAAAAAAAAAAACGATTTTTGTTCCAATTATTTTTGTACAGAGGTATTATCACCGTTCAGATAAATAACAACGATACGATCCGTAACTGATTAGTAATTGGTAAATTGCAGGGTAGGTATCGGTCGATTATATTTGATCGTCAATTAGTTAAACATGATTATCTCTTCAGAAGTTTAAATCGAGTGCCCTTGCCGGAACGGGAATCGAGTACCGTGGACGTATCATGGTCTCTTCTCTTTGGAGGTGGACAGTCGTTTGGTATACACGGTGTCCCGGGAGGTTTCATTACATGGCTGGTTTCCCAGGACAAACAGGACGCGCATTACGCTTCGCCGACCTCGACCTCCTCCTCTTTGCGCATCCGTACCGTACCTACCTCTACCATTCGACCTGGGACAAAACTGGACTAACCCCAGGGAGGTAGTGAAATGACATTACAGTTCCTTGTTCAACGGGGCAAAACAGTACCAGGTTCTAAACATCGCTCATCAAGTGACAAGACAGGCGATTTTACATTTCAGCAAAAGAAGAAAGAAAGAACAAAAAAGAAAACGAAAAAAGCTCAAATAGAATAGAAATAGAGATAATTTGTTCGAGAAAGGAGATACTATACTCCTTAATTATCCATTATCGAAGAATAAATAAATTGTAAGATTTCATTGTCACGTAGAATATGGCTTGACTTTGTTCAGGATTTATTTCCGTCCAACCAGCTGCTCCTCGAGGAAGCTTATCTCGACTTTCATTACCGAAATACGGGGGTTGTTCTCTCTTTGACAAACACACGTAGGTCTTGCCTTGCCATACCATAGCATGCCATGCCATAGCCATGACGCGAAAGACACTTTGTTCGGTTGGGATAACCGTGATCACTTAAGGCGGATGGCAGTAGCACCGTCGTGTCGCGTCGCGACGGTGGGGCAATCTTTTGTCAAAATACAGTGGCAGGTTATTCGCCCACGACTTGGCTCAATTCAAGGTGGTGGTTTGGTATCCTGGTATAAGGTAGATAGCTAGGTAGGTAGCTGGTATCTACCAAGGAGGAGTTTCCTTCCTTCCTTCCTTCCTTCTTCACGTAAGAGAACAAACAAACGACCGCAGGATCGTACCGTACCAACGTATCTAAGCGAAATTCGCCGCAAATATTTCGTCAAAAGATTTTCACGTGCCAAATTTTCCTACATCTCAAAAAACCCCTCTCACACCATCCATAGCATCTCAACCTTGTTCAAGAGAGGAGCTTTAGCGATGGTTCAAAAAGCGAAGAGAATAGAAAAGAAAAGAAGAGAAAAGAAAAGAATAGAATAGAGCCACGGTTGAACAAATATTTTCACGAAGGATCATTGTTCCACGCAAAGCATCAGGTGTTACTTTCGGGTTGGGTTCGAACTTGAAGTAGATAGAACGGATTTTTAGTAAAGAGGGTCTTGATTAGAATGGACTATTTTTTTATTTGACTGAAATTTTCTGATCTTTGAACTTTCGGAGTTTTGAGTCGTCTGTATTTCGATCTTTTGGAAGTTTTTAAATTCGGGGCTTCGACCCGACTCCCGTTACTCTATAGAAGTTAGACGTTTGTGTAAAAATGTGTGAGAGAGAGAGAGACAGAGATAGAAAGAGAGAACGAGGTGAAAGAAAAGAAGTCGACAAGACAAGGATATAGTTCGGGCTACGACTCCCTTGTCAATTACCATTAATTGGACACCGAGACAACCCGGAAAGAACAAGTTCGATTCCACTTACGGTATGGAGAAGAGATAAATGTTATAACGCATGAAGAGCTATGTATAGTAAATAATAAATAATCGAATACAGAATGATATGAAATAATTATCTCTTTGCGAGGTAATAACGTGATTTATATATATATATATACCTGTATATACATTATATGTATGAATAAAGCTCTATACCGTATAAGACTTCCTTTAATACCACCCACGCTTTAATCACGAAGTCAGGAAACGAGTTCCTGTAATTCTAATCGTAAGCCGTGCCCAGGTCAGCGAGGCTGATACGATAGATAAAGAGAGTCTAACACGCGAGAAGTCTAGCGAAAATCTATATATGTATATCCTAGATGGTTTAAGTATATACCTTGGTATCGGGTGAGTGAGTAGTTTAGTAGTAGGCGTCGTCTTCGGTCCGTTAGCAAACTTATTTGTATTTCCAAGATGGTAAAGACGGCCCTGAAACACGCCCGTCTGTCTGACTTCCTAGAATGAACACGCGAAGGAACTGGTTTCCATTCAAGAGTCCGTCCTGAGACTTGAGAGAGACCGAGGGTTCGAGAGATTTGCATATCCGCTGTCAACCCGTTGGACCAGCCAATAAACTGCAAGGTTATTCGCCCCTTGAACAACCAAGGAATGAATGAAGAGATTTTTTTTTTTTTCTTTCATTTATATACCACATCTTTCTACTCTTCATATACATGTATACACGTATACGTATACGTATATCTCTTGCACGAAATATTGTGAGATGGAATTGTTTCGTAAAATAAACTTTCGTCGTACAATTTTTACCCCACTTATAGATTTTATATGACAATAAAAGTTTTTCGTATATTATTTAGCGAATTTGAAGAGAAAACAATAAGTTTGATAACATAGAAAAAAGAAAAAAAAATGAGAGAGGATTCTATTGTCGTCAGAAATCGTACAGTGCGATTTTCAACTCCGCACGATTTCCTCTTTAAAAGGATTTCGTGATTCCAAAGGACGTTCAGCTCTTCGTATCATTCGCGTATAGATTGTAGAACACCGCTTCTGGACTCACCCAGTTCCGTATTACCTTCTTATTTTATTTTATCTGATATTTTCAGGATTTCGAATCCACTGGAATAGATGGTCTCATATTTACTCTCATAGTTGCGATTCTCGGTTTTCACTGCAGCCGCGGAAATATCCCATCGAGCTCTCTTCCGAAGTTACGAGTTTCTTTGAATTTTCTCGAATTTCGTTATAGGTTCGAAGCAATAATCCAAGATTACTACTAAATCTATATATCCGTAGTAGTACTACAGAAACGTACAGTTTTGTTTCCTCAAATAATTTTCATTTTCATTGTCATTTATATTTTGTTATATTTTTTTTTTTTTTAACATATAGAAATCAAACTCCTGCACCTAACCGATACAATATCCTCGATAAGTATCGTTGAACAAAATCCCATTATTATCTGTTCGCTTTTCTCTACATGGGTTCACAATATTTCGTTTCAAATAATACTCTGATTGCTCTCCGAAACAACTTCACTATCAGTTGGACAATACAACATGTAGCTCATATTGTATAGTATTTTAGTTCGTTATCAAAGTGTATTCAACGGGTGAACGCAGAGTACCTATTACCATGTCCAGTTCACGTATACACATGGTCCGGTTACAGTAAAGCCTCGATAAAATAGCAAAAAAGAAAAAAGAAAATTGACACAGAAAGAGAATAGACGTAATTTGAACAGTTTTTTTTGTTTCCTGTTTCTTTTTTTTTACTTTACTTCTCGTTTTTTCGAGTAGATCGATTCATTCCAGCGCAACGCAACGCAATGTCCATTGTAAATCAATGACCAGAGAGGGTTTCACATGCGCTGAAAGTCGATCCCGTTGCGTTGGTTCGCGTCAGGTGCCAACAGCCATTTGCTAATTTATTACACATTGGTACAGCGATTGCTTCCTCTGTGACCTTTGTTAAATGCTCAACTTTGATTCTATCACAAACTGCACGCAGTGTTTAATTGCATTCGATCATAACTCTAGAGAATTAAACCCTAAATCGATAAGAATTCATTTTTTTTCCTTACTGATAGAAGAGAAATAGAAAGTCTATTCGTTTTTTTTTTTTCATCTAATGTGAAAGTTCTACGATAGATACAGTCCGACATTAGATTATTATTACTACTCGTGAAATATTTAACGAGATTTATATGAATTATGATTCACGAGTAGAAAGGATGATGAGTACCGGGATTATATTCCGGTTTGTGAAAATTAAATATTAACTCAATGACGTCGGGAGAGCTTTCGTCTGGAAGTAGGTGGTAATAGGAGAATCTAGTGTTTTCCGAATCTAATAATGTTTCATAAACACATACAGCCATAGAAATAAAATGAACAAAATATGATGAGATTAATTATGTATTTTATTTTCTTTGAATTTCTTTATTCCCAAACCGATTCAAGGATGAATAAAATTAATTTGGCAAACGGCGTGGCGTCCATTCGTTTACTAAATATCGTTAAAGTTAATTAAAACAAATGGATCATCCCCGTTGAATCCAAAGAGGGAGCGAAAGAACGGTATTCGCAACGCCCTTTCATCTGCGAATATATCATGATTCATGAGTTTCTAGGTAAACCTCCGTAATAATGCGTTAATACAGCTAAACAAAGCCTTGTGGCATAGGGGTGTATGTGTACACCATATAATCGAGTATAGCGTCAATGTATACCAAAGCTCCAATTGTTGGATTATAATTACTAATTACTAAGCGATTTAAGCAATTATCTATATTCATAGAAGCAAATATAACGCAGGAGTAGATCACGGGCTAGCGATATTATTTCATCGAGTAGTGAGGGTGATATTCCCTGGTTATCATATAGACCAGTGGAACGAGCCTATTCTACACCTCACTATATACATAGTATGCACCATGGATTTCGCTTGTGGTTTCCCCGCGATCTTTGCGGCGGTTTAATTGAGCCCAGTAATTACTTACCGATTCAGTGGCATTCGAGATTGCGCATGCGAACGTCTAAGGGTTAATTGGGTTAATGTGGGGTGCCGCTAATTTCAACGTATACTAATTAAATAGATTCTTGTACCGTGCGAAACGGACGAAGATTGCCCCCGTCTCGTAGTCTCGGTTGAAAGGGGTGTGAAATTTGATTGATCAACGAGAGAAAAGAATACCTCCCTTTGATAAGGGAAACAGATTTTCTATCGAACAAATATATAGAAAATTAATAATTTCGAAATTTTCTATTCTCTAGGCCCGGAGGAATATATTCGAAGATTAAAATTGGTACAATTACAGGAGGATAAAAATAAGAATAAGAATAAGAAAATGAAGTTATCTTAGCGGTACAGTTTTACGAGTGTCATTCATAGCTTCGAGTGAACCGCAACTCTCGAGATTTATATTCAACCGTAGTTTGATTTAATTAGCTTTTTAATTGAGGACCCTCCGACGAGTAATGTACCTACCTACTAGATCCTTTTAAGAAAAGGACTAGGACCCCTGAAGTTCAAGAGAGAAATGAAGTGAAAAGAACGAGTAAAAAGACTCGAAATTGGAGAGAGAATTATTGTCGATGAAAATATTCGTTTTATCTATAGAATTTTTATCGACGTATTTCAAATCGGAAAAATGTTTACGAGTCTATTGATAGTATATCTGGAAACTAGACGTCCAATAATTATTGAAACAGGAGTAAATAGAGATAATTACTTGAGAGCGAAATGTGGTTTGATTAATTAGCCAACGTGGTTTGACGAATTCCTGAGTAATTACAACTGTCTATCGGGTTAATTGGGAAAAGTTTAGATGTTTAAATTAGATTCGGTGGATTTAGTCCGAGACTAAAATAGTTTTAGTTTTAGGTAAACTGAGAAATACGTCAAACGACTGTGTCAAAATATCTATAACTATATTTATGCACCATCGAGGGTAGGACGTAACCGCGAATTATGGCGTCTAATGTTACAAACCAAGTACGAAATCGGATTGAAGAGTCTTCCTTTGGCTTACGCGAGACGGAAGTCGTCGAAAAGCAATATTATATAATACATATCTACCGGGGAAACCCTGCGGAGCGACTTTGCTGGGTTAAGCTGGTTACCCGATAAGCGGGGAACCGAGTTTTCCGGTCTATAGACGTGGGCGCCCCGTTGTCGCGACCAAAAAAAAGGAAAAAGAATCATTCTTTGATACTGCGGTATTGATATTATCATTGTTATATACCTACCCTCATAACGGAAGCAATCGACTTGAAATCGGTCGAGAGATCACAAAACAAGTTAAAAATATGTGTTAATTCAGTTTACTTTGTCAAATGAATTTCTTTTTACGACGATTTTGGATTTTTAGAAACGTTCAAGGTTGAGAAAATTCAAATTTCGAAAGTTTAGACCATCGAAAGTCCGAAAATCTGAAAATTTTGGTCTATTTCTCAGGATGTAAAGACAACAAAAATTTGATCTATTTTAATTGACAACTCAATGACGTCAGAAATAATTGATAGGATTTTGAAACTTGTTTTTATTTTTTTTTTCCAAAAAGTAAATCTCGAGACGATTAATTTGACCACTTATTGGTTTCGATATGATAAATACATCCCGAGTTATTAAACGCTGAATGAATACATGCGTGAATTTCAGGTTTCGTAATTTATCCAAATCGGGGAAATAACCGTTCTAAAAAACTGTGACTCGGTTATAATCAAATGATGAATTTCTTCCGTTCAGATTGACGTATCCATATTATATATGGACCTCATATTATACCACGGATATATATATTACCTTGTAATAATAATTCTTGAGTATGATAATCGAAAGTGCATTAAACTCGAGATATCTTTCAGAGTTTCCAATTAACACTTGACGTCGGGGGTTCATCGTACTATTAATACACCCAGATATGCGATAGTTACCAGGATATACCTATACCATGTAGCACAATACCAGGGTATATCGCGTATTCCGTAAAGCTCATCCCCTGCAACTGGGTAAGCACCGTTATATCGCGGTTCGAGGATAGGTAGCTATTATTAATAACGGAAAGATAGATTGGAATTGTAGGAAGTTCGTGGCCAATTTTGATATTTCCGAATCGATATTATAGGTATTTGCGTCTGTATATATATATATATATATATATATATATATATGGCGAGGTAATAAATGCCCGTCTGGATGGGTATACGAGCTAGTTAGAAGAAGAAGGAGAGTAAAAAAAGAATTAGAAAAAGTGGGAAATAAAAATGAAGAAAATAAAAAAAAAAGAAAAAATAGAAATAAAAACTAACAAATGGAACACAATGGGAATGGAAATGGCGACGCCTGTGCAGATTGCATGCCGCTTTATACAGGCGAGGCGGAAATTGTGGTTAAGGAAAGCGAGGCGATGAAAAAGTGGCGAACAAACTAGACTATTATTAGGATACGTTCCTATTGCGGGAGAAGAGAAGAGAAGAGAAGAAAAGAGAAGAGCGCGTAGTTTCTTTGCGTTTCCTTTTCCGTCCCTGGCAACGACCCAGATGATAATAATTGGAAGCAAAACTCGAGACAGAGAAGAAGAGAGGAGAGAAATTCACCTGGGCGTCTGGCCAAGTCAAGGTTCGTTGTTGTTTAGTTGAGTTTCAGGATATGCTGCAGGATGGTTTAAAGAAACGAGAATTAGCCTCTTTCTCCTCTACCTTTGGCACTTTTCCTTTTTCCTGTGTTTTTTTTTTTCTGTTACAGGAGAATTTAATAAAGAATTATTTCATCCGTTGTTTGTTTTAGCAACTATTCAGCAAAGTTTATATCAAAGTAAAGATAGGGGACCAAGAGATAAAGAGAGAGAGAGAAGAAAGCCTTGAGTAAAGCGCCATATCCCGTAAGACACAGAGTGGGTTATCCTACGTCGAGAAGAAGAGCGAGCTGGAGCCTTCCTTAATAATTATCAGTTTGAAACAGCGTAGTTCTCAAGTCTCTCAGAACGAACCTTGTAATTTGGAGGTAAAGGAAAAGAAAAGAAAAAAAAAATTTCCAATTGCATTCGACTAGCTCTGTGATTTACTAAATTACCGTTCTTTAACGAATACGAGTCCGGTAGGCACTAAACGCACCTGGCCAAGTGGAAGGACTTTCTTCTCCTTCTTCTTTATCTTTATCTTCATACTCTCAATATCCAGTTTATAATAAAAAAAATGTCAAATTTTGTTTTCCTCAAATTTAGTGTGAAAATTTTCACGTTTAATTATAGCATGATAAAAATCATGGTTGTCATATCATCCGCGGAAGTCGTAATTAACTTCACCTTTAATCACGTCGTTATAAATGACACACTATCGCGGCGGCATCTCGTTATCGTATATTTCACGGCGACGTACTTTGACTATATTTTCATTAACTAACGAATTTTTCGATAATGGTATATAGCATGAGGGAATGCCGCGGTAGACACCGCCCGTTGTCGCTTCGTGGACGTAGACCACTAACGAGACACTCCATTGCCCAAGAGCAATCACATTTAATTCTCTTGAGGCTGAGACTTGGGACACGCAACGAACAAAAAACGAAATAGATAAAAAAAAAAAAACAGGAAAATTATCAGACTCGAAATGAAGTTATATACATTTTTTTATTTTATTTTTTTATTTCCGTCGAGACCGGCGAACGAATAAGCCACTTTGTTTCTCAACGTATGTACATGTGGATATTACATACGACTATACCATATACTCCACGGTTTTGTATATCCAATTCCAGGCACGCCGAGGACAGAATTAAAAAACTTTTTTGAGTTAACGCCATTGAAGAGAACCGTACCTGGCCACTCTGTGCATTCATGAATTTGAATTTGCGGAAACTGAAGACTAAAATTCTAATGGTAGATGAAAACGATGTTCTGCCTTCCTCATTTTCATAGAATTTTGGGGAAATTCTAACCGAATTAAATTTTCCACCCAAAATTACACTCGTCATTGTATTGATAAACTTCGAAAGATATCGTACCGTGTCTCGATTCGCTTCTTGGTTTTTGAGAAGGTACGAGATCCTTTGAACCTGCGTACCATTGAAACAAGATACATCCTCTTTCTGACTGGTACGTGAAGCTCTTGATTTCGTTGTTCCGGAATAGAGGGCAAAAAAAAAAGTACTACAAGAAAATAGAGGAGAACGAGGAGGGCGAAACTTGACGTGTTTTCAAGTAAAATCAATGAAACCGAGATTTCACAAGAGACTCATATTCATGGCAGTTCATCCGGCCGTTTGCGCGTGTTCGCGTCATAGCAAAAACCAGGATGTGCTCGACGGTAGCAAAAACTTGGTCGAGATTAATTGCTCGCTTTTCCCGTGCTACCAGCCAGCCTCGCGTTCTATTTGCGAACGAAATAGCCACCGAGAGGTGGGCTTCTCTTCTCTTCCTGCACCCATCTACCCACCTCTCTTATATGAGATAATCCGACGTCCAATGGGACGCTGGTATACCGCGGCTGTACAGGAATTAATAGTGTTTACTTTATATCGCTTAATCATGCAGCGGTCTGCACTGTCAGGTGACAAACTCCTGGTTATATAGTCGACCTCCGCGTACTACTGTGAACGGCATAATAATACCCTCATTTTTTTACTCGTTCATTTTTTTCTACCCTTTTCACACGATTAATAAAAAATAACGATGAAGAGAAAAAAAAAAATGAGAATTCAGAATTCTTTCTTCATCCCCTCATCTCTATTCTCTCGGTTTTTCTATCGTTCGTTTGAAGAAAATTAGAATTAACGAGGGAATAATAATTCGGAATTTGATAAGAATAGGGAATAGAACTTAGAAGCTCGTTGATTAGTTCTAAGGATGTGTAAAAGCATCGAGAGAAAATATAAAGACGAATATAAGGAAGAATTGGGCTGGGAAAAAGTTTTTTCGCAAACTCTGTTGCGCAGACCACCAGGTGTTATCGTTAGCGAAATAAGTTTCTTTAGGGATAAGGAAAAAGACTGAAAGAAATGAAAAGCTAGAAGTATAAAAATCGGCCTTGGCGCCTCTCCAATTACTCAGAGGAAGAATAACGCGGCTAAGTTTGTCCAAATGAGGCGTCGCGTCGACTTTCTACCTTTTTTACCCAAATGTAGAGAAAAAAAAATAAAAAATAAGAAATATTTCACCGTCTTAACAGCGAAATCGCTTACAGTTTCAGTTTACTAAACCCTTTCATTCTTGTATTTCACAAATAAGGAAAGACCTTAGTCAAATGTTGGCAGTCAGGATTTCAGACGTCGCGGCGGCACCCGTCGTCGTCTAAGCCCTAAATTATTCTCTTTGCGATTTCCCAACCAATGCAATACCGTAGCCATTCAAATGCGATCCTTACTTCATGCAAACCCCGACCAACAGACAGCAAAGCTCTCATGTTCCATGATAGGTACTAGCAGATGTTGCCTCAGGCAGCATCTCTCAGTTCGGTGAGCTGCAGTAACTCCAGGATCTTATACACGTAACTTCGAAAGCACAGATGTTTACCCAACTGTTTACGATATGTCCTAAAATCGTACGTCCAAATCTTCTCTCATGCACTCTGCGGTGAAATTTATTAAGTAGATATACCTTATACTGTAGTGTGGCAACTGTATCTGGCGAGTATTAAAAATCACTTTTAGGTCATCAAACGGAAGCGCTTGAAGTCTTCAGACCAGAGTTAAGAGATTATGTACTACGTTATAGGTATCACCTTATCGTATGTGGAGAAATACGAAGATGAAAGTCTATTAATTCGCTTTAGTGGTGTTCTGTTATGTTTCGTTTAAATTTAACCACCTCCACTTGCGATCTATTTTTATATGACTCCCTCGTTTTGACCAATTGTCCTTTTACGTATGCGATAGAGTTTTTCGATAGTACTTCAGACTAACTATATCCGGAATATTGAGATTAAGAAATATGTATATAAGAGCTATAAGAACCGAAAGCCGAGAATTGAGAGCTGAGAGATCGCTTCAGCGCGTACGAGTAGCAAGCCAATCTTTCTAGGCCAAGGAATATTCTGATAGATATTATATGTAGCGTAAATAAACGTTTGCCGCTTAATATTTAACGTGTAGACATGATAGGTATTATTGATGATCCGAAAACATCTGTTGAAAGTAAATTACAGTATCTATATACCTAAGGCTTATACCAAACGCGTTCTCCCCTCGAGTATTCTCAGTGAATTGATGTTCCTATAATTTTCTATAACTCTAGGATAATAAATAGGTCGATGAAAGAACCGCTTGAGCGGTTCTACAGATCCGAGTATCTTTTCTATACCCTTTTACCTTTTTTTTTTTTTTTTTTTCATTTTCTATGTATAGTATAGCGCGGGTTTATGGATATGAGAATTTTGAAAGTCGAAGTTGAAATTCACGTTTACCAAGAGGGACTCTGGGACGTAGACAGCAAAAAAATCCTTTGAGTCCATGATTATGGAGTTTTACCTTGCTCGAAGGACGTCACTACAGAAGTAGTACTCTTTTACCTTATAAATATAAAATAAAAGATCAGGGCAACGAAGAACGACACGCGGGCTTGAATCATGGCGTATCTCACGGCTGAGTGACGTTTTAATTTAGCTGTTTCTTTCTGTTGGTTTATTATCTCGTCAAGGGAGGTGAATCTGGGAAGGATACGAAACTTTGTCCCTTTCTATCACGCGACGTTTGTACTCGTGTGTGAAATTTAACCTTCTTAAATTTTTTTTTTGCCTCTCAACGTTTCGTCCATTGTTCTTTCTCTTATTCGTTTCATCTGTACAGAGTTCTCGAAGTGTGTCTGCTCTCAGGATTCTCAAAAGTTTGAATTTACTAACCTGTAGGTTCACTTGATCGCAGGATATTTTTTTAACCCCTCGATCCAATTCAACGGCGGAAGTTTTGAAACTGTATTTATATTCACTTTCGTATTTACGAATATTTCACACGAGGAAAAACCACTAGTGATATACAGGGCTAAAAGCACTTTGGCACAACCCCCTCGCCTGACGACCCCTCTTCTCTTTCTATCTTTCTCTTATTTCTTACCACCAGTCTTTGGCAACCACTTTTCCGTTCACCCGGTTCACCCCTCAGTAGCGTCGCGTCGCGTCGCGTCGCGTCGAAACCACTTCGCGACGTCAACCAGTACGGCGAATAATGACGCGAATCGATTTTTTATTTACCTTTTTTACCTGGGCAAGATTCTCGCCGGACAAAATATCAATGAATAAATAGAAATCTTTTACCACTTACCATTTTCACTTTGTTCTTATCATTCATCTCTCTTGTATTCTCTTTCATATTTTGTATTCTAGAAAATCATTGGTGCGCAAGTAACGCCACTTTTGACTCTCGGCGAGAGACTCGTCGTCGCCCTCCTGTCCACAGAAAGTGAAATATTTGGAATTTCAAATCTAAAATCCATAAAAGGGTTCGTCATCCATGTCGTCGTGCGGCAGTAGCGGAACAAAATTTATACAAAGGGTGGGACAGGTAGGTTTATACGCATAGGCACCGTTACGATACACAGAAATTAGCATATAACAAATTTCAAATTCCCTCTATAGAAAATTCACCGCTTGCTTTCGCGATAAGGAAATTCAACTAGATGGTTGTCGATGGTTGTGTGCCCGGCGCCCACCCCGTGACGCGATTTCTGTATTCGCATCTTACCTTCTTCTGCTTCCTCCCTATTTCTATTTTACTAGGGTATACCGCACCCCGATGTACCGTGCATTACCGTGCTGGAAATGATAAGCGTAAAAAGTAGGAAAAGGATGAAAAATATGAGAAGAAGAAGAGGAAGAAGGTAGGGCTAGACTCAATTTCCAAAAAAATGAAGCTTCTATAACCGTTGTTGTGTGACGTCCGCCCCTTCAGATTCCACGGTTCAGGTCTTTCGTGGCTCCTAAGAGCCCCTGGCGAGTCCCTGAAGAAGGGATCATTTATCACATCACGAAAGCTTTCCTGCAGGGACTAGGTTTAATACACGAAATTTTATTCCTAGGAAATATAAAAAAAAAAAAAAAAAAACGGGGAAAGGAAGAAGGAAGAATACTTTTGTGCTACAGCTGGTTTTCCTTCTCCTTTTTCTTTTCCTTTACCTCTACTCCTTCGTTCTACGTTTTCTTTTGTAGATAATAATGGATTGTGAAACAAAATTGTTACACGAATGTCATCATATATATATATATATTTTTTTTTTTTTCCGAGTAAATGACCTGTAGCACTTTGTTCAGGATATTTTATGTTTCCTTGATCGGTGAGGTGAAGCGAAACGGAGCTTTCCTTCTTGATCCTAATAGTCGAAGTCAAGTAGCACGTCACTCGACATTTTATTATCGACTTCACCAGGTCTATACCGATCGTAATAATGATAAATGTGCTCTGTTAAGTGCTGGGCGAGTTTAGGATTTCGATGATGTTTACAAGATAAGAGGGTGGAAAGAAAAAGTTGTTTCAACGCGTTTCCAATTTACTTGTTTAATTCAACAAAGGGACTTTTACTCCTAGTTATTTACCCGGAAATACGCCCATGGGATTCTCACATTTCACTGACAATAGCTACCAAATGGCGGAAGTAGTTCGAAGACCTAGCGAAAAACATTTGGCAAATGAAACGTTCGAGCTATCGCTATCGATTCCATTTTCACTTGATGAGAGGATGCGAAACGGTAGAAAAGTTCGAAAGGGATTTTTAAACAACGGAAGACAAAGAAACAGAAAAAGAAAAAATTAGAATAACCATAATAGTGATTTTTGGTCATAACTATAAATAACGGAGTTGAAATGTTCGAAAAAAAAAGGCCGATCGTGGCTTGTCTATGTTTCGCCACAGGACGGGAGCGGGTCCCAATTAAAACGAGTACAGTAAATCATCGCTGCTAATTGCAGATTCGAAAACACGGCCAAAGCCGAGCCATAAGTCTGTCCGATCTACCTGTTCCTAGTCTATGCTGACCCAAACCGTGAGGTCATTGCCTCCAGCCATCTGCGATATTCCCGTGACCCCGGGTTCGAGTTCGAAAACGTGATTCTCGATATTTTCAAGTTTAAACAATCACAATTTGGATTAATTTGCGTGTAAATCGTTGGGTGGTTTTTCGGATTAACAATTCGGCACGAATTTGTAAAATTTTGAAAATTTCATCAAATATTTTCCTGCTTTCCATTCCGTTGATTCGAGTGAAAGATCTAACGGGGCAAAACGAAATCGTCGTTGGGGGTTGAGAAAGAGAGAGAGAAAGAGATAGAGAGAGAGAGGTTGGTTCCTGGTCGGAAAAGTTGACCTTTTTGATAAGATTGCAAAAGAAGAAATAAGGCCAGGCCATAGCAGACAGGGGGAGTATTTCAATGCAAATAAATTTGTTTGACCGTTTTTTCACTGTCCGCCCCGGTGGACCTTTGAACTGTGAAACGAGCCCCAGGACTTCCTACTAGCAGGCAAGCGAGGGAGCGAGTCGAGGGGCGGTATAACGGTGGCGGGATTTTACTACCCGACGAAAAGAAACGAGGAACATCATTTGTTAGTTCTTTCGAGGCAACCTTTCTCATCAATTTACTATATTAATCTATTTTCCACGTAAAGCTCGGAGCCCTGCTTTTCGTACTATTGGCGAAAAAGATTCAAGAGGCGAAAAAAAAAAAAAAAAGAACACGACACGAATAAAAAAGAAGGAAGTAAAAAATGGTAGAAGAAGTTTCCGTCAAACCGTAGCCGTCCCGCATATTAGTGGCCATTTCCTCTCACCTCTCTTTGTCCATTTCGTCTATCCATTTATCCATCTGTCTTCCTATACGAGTCTCTTTTCGTATCTTGGGTTTTATCTCGTTTATTGGACCAATTTCAACTTTCAGACTGGCTTTATGGTCGACAACTAAACCAGCTACCTAGGGACAGAAGTATTTCCTATGAAAGCTTTGACAGAGAAAAAGTAGGTAGGTTGGGGCTTCCTTGAGTCTTTGATATTAGGTTCTCACCTCGAACCATGAGAGTCGGTGTCAAATTGCAAGAAACTTCTCTCCCTCGCGAATGTTTACAAAGTGAAATTTGGGAAGGTTTTGGGTACGCTGGACTAACAACAGACTCCGTAAATAATGGGTAGTGAGATTTATAATAATCGCCTCTCCAGAGTCACACCCTCCTAGGGTGTTCGTCCCTAAATCTCATCAAGTTTCAAGATAATTATAAGTCCTTTACTTCGCCGAAGAAACCATCAGACACCACGGTTCAGGAACTCCTAAGGCTCTCTTGTACATATATGTCAATTAAGGACTCCCCAAATTCTCATCACCGCGCCTTACCCTTATCCTCGCGAATAGAGGAAAACTTTGATTAATTTTTTTATGCGGATAAATTATCCCTCGGGAATGCGATGGCTCGTGAAGAAGTGCGTGAAAGTAAGTTAACTCGAACTCCATCCCACTCGTGGGAAAAAATATATATGTATATATATATTCTTTATCCTTTATTTTTTATTTTTTTTTTTTTTGGGTGGGAGGATATACGTCGGTGGAGTGAGTGTGTATATCTTAGTCCCACGTGACAGGATATGCCATCGTCGTTCGCGTCTATCATGTAATCCAGTGCCTTTCAGGTGCCATGGAATTTTTGGAAGCGCGTCATTTGATCCTAACTGCATATAGGTTCTTTTCCTTTTACGTCCTTCACCCTCTTCTCCGGGAAATTGGCGCGTACCTTCGAGCCGTTCGGCGAGTCTCTTGCCATTTTATTTACCTTCTCTTCAGTTTGCGTAAACGTGACGCACTCCATAGATATTTTACCAAATTTAGTGTAGGGCCTGAGGTAGACCCAGACAAATCGTTTTCGGGTTCACTCTACTCTCGACTAAATATTTGCCAAGATGTAGGTACGAAAATAGACGAGTTTGGGGTTGGGGGATGATGGCAACAAATTTTATCTGATCGATACGATTTATACCCGAATCGAGATCGATGGGACAATAAACTTTTGACATTCGAGTTCATTTCAACCCTAAACAATAATATCGGGTCAGTTTTCCACCCTGAAATCCAACCATCATTCATTATTCTTCTCAGACACATCAGTTCGTAACGTTATCTCTATCCGTCACACAATCTCACCACCAAAACCCGAATCGTCTTTTATATAACTGGTATAGAAATTGGAAAGGAAAAAATTAGATCAATAAATTGAGGAAGACGAGTGTTGAAAGGGGTTACCTGCACTTTTGATTAAACAAAGCATATGTGACAGGGAATATGGGGTAGTGGGACCAAGGCGTGTCAGATATTTGGTTTAGGTTGAAAACGGTTAGTTTTTTATTGCGGAATTCGAAATTCGTGGATTCTCGGCAATTTTATAACTCTGAGAGTCTTCTCTCCGTGGTGGGTATAGAAAGGAGTCTCTCCCCTTCTTCAGGGGAAAGTGAGGGTAAATGGCGAAGTCCCATATCATGAATTTCCCGCGATATTGTTGGTCAGAGAGTTATCCTCCGGCAGTATTTTTGCTGTTTTTATTTTTAGCCAATTTTTCAGCTCGTAAAATGGTAGAGAGATTTCTGGAGGTTAAGCGAGCTTCTCGGGGCTGAAATTGTCTACCCCGACGCGCACCGTTACCGTATTCAAATATAACTGTGCAGAGTTTCGTAAAGGTTGAGGGAGAGGAGTAGAAGTAGAGGAGAATAATTTTTGCGGGAATAAATACAACGTCAGCGTTAAATAGCTTCTAGTTAGTTACGAAAACGTTCTACAGTTATTATTCATAGCGATGATTCCCGTACGAGCTTTATTTCAAATAAATTATTCATGTGTGCAAAAATTTTTGGAGGTGAACAAAAAAATATTCTCTCGTTTTTTTTTCTTTTTTTCTTTTTTTCTCAATAAAAGTTAGAAGAAAAAATAAAAAAAAAATTCCACCCACGCTCACCAGGGATTTCAAATCAAGTCAAGCTTTTTACGTATCTATAAAGATGTACCCACCCTTCCTCCACAAACCCTGTACCTACCCACCTAATTAGCAGCATATATATAGTCTCTGTCTGATTCTCGACAAGTTTTAGAAAAATGATCACCCGCCGTTACTCTATGTAAAAATTTTTCCACTCCATGAGTCGACGTCGAAATTTCACCAGGGATAGGAACCGGTGGTTAGACTGAAAGGTGCATACTTAACCTATTTTTATGTTTCATTTTTTACTTTTCTTTTACTATTTATCTTTTTTTTTTATATATAAATGGAATTTTTTATTTATTTTTTTGCAGTTTTTAATCCCATTTTTTAACTCGTATATTTACAAGCTACGTTTACCTTTCCAACGACTCGTATAGTAGTATATACTCGCCACTCAGTTACCTAAGTACATATCTATGTATTTATTTAGTACATACAACCGATTTGACCGTTTCGAGAAAAAGACCTTTGAAAAGCATACTTTTTCTTTCGTCCACTCGAGTCTTGACGGACTTTGATCTATAGGACAAAAACGGCTTCAGATTGGGAAGAAGAAAAAAGAAAGAAAAAAGAAAAATAAATAAATGTTTGAAGATATTAAAGAAGACATTAATATCCTTCGACGTCATTAAATCGAAATTTTTTTCTCCGATTTATTGACTTAGAAAATCAAACATATTCCTTCCTTAAACAAATAACTGCCTCATATTTTCACACACGCGGATATAATATGAACATATGAACATTCTAGGTAAAGAATAATGAATAAATAAAAATAAAAAAAAACCATGGAAGAAGAATAAAAATCGAAAATGTAGGATATAAAGGAAAAAAAAAAACCCCCAAGAACATTTTACGGATAGGTAGGCACGCGAGAGCGTATCACTTCCGGAGTAGTTCGGTGGGAAAAAGGAAGATGAAGGGGGTTGAAACGAGTGGCGAGGGGTTGGTTCTTCTGGGTCCTCGTTTCGCGGAGATCCTCACCCATGTACTTGTATAATGATGTAATTTGCGCCCAAACGAGCGCATGGATCTTGCTCCCTATTTGATACGGGGTTTTAAAGACGAGTAAGAGTAAGAGTAAGAGTAAGGCAGAGGCTCTGGCTCGCTCCCATAGTTGCAGTGTAAATCTCGTTCCTTATTTTACCGAATTTTATTTTTCCACCCAATTCGTTGATCCGTTAATAATCAAGATGCTCCTTTTGATTCCATTAGAAACTCAGTACATATACTTCCGGGTAGTTAGAGTATCAATTTCCTTCGTTCGAACCCCCAGGCAGTTTCGAAAACACGACACAGTTTATAGACCCAAGATAATCTCGGCTGGCTATATATTATTTGAATAAACTCAACACTGTCTGACGGTCCTCGATGACACGGAAGTGTCTAGCTATAGGTATAATAAATAACGACCCTAAAAAAGTTACATATATATCGTTTAATTAAATACGAGTACGTTCTGTTTACCAAAAGCTAAGAATAACTGGTTCATTAGCTCACATTGCTTAAATATTTGAAGGAAAATCCGAGGACAAAACGTGCGACGTGATGTTATACCAAAAGGAACCATCAAGGCGCCTGACAAGATATTTTAAATGTTTCAAACACTTTGAGCGTTTAGAACGCCAAGCTGACGCCGACGCCTTTAGCAAATTTTCAAATTACTTACCAAGTTTGAAAATTCTGTGTCAGATATAACGTTGTCACCAATATTTATCAAAACTTGTTTTATCCTTACCTGTAACAAGAAAAAGAAAATAATGTTAGAAAAAGAAGAAAAAGAAAAAATAAATCTATGAAGGTACGATAATAATGACTAAGGAAGGGGTCAGTTTGTAAATGGGAAAAGACCGCTCGTGTCAAGTCATTGAATCTTAAATATTCATTGGTTCGAATTTCCTGCTACCTGATACCTAAGTACACCTATACTAGGTACATCAGACTCGATACTAAGCAGCTGGTGAACGGTAGTAAGGAACATTTCACCGTGTTTACCGTCTCAGGATCACGAAGGTACGTGGCCCTACGACAGAGGCTTGCATGGGGATATGGGCGAAGAGGTGGTGGTGGTGGAACCAAAGAGCATAATATATCCTTAGACATAGCACAGTATACACCCGGGTTCAATGATCCGTTAGTATATAGTAGTTTCATGCACATTTTGTCTACTAGTAGTAAGGAATAACGTCCTCCCTCTTTCCTCTTTCTCTCTCTGGTTAGATTACTCCAAAGATTTTTCCGAGTTGAAGTAAGAAAGGGTATAATATGGTATATGGCTGCAGGTCCAAAGTAAGTATGAACGGATGGTGAACGACTGACGTCCACTGAATTTTAAACGCCGTTAGGGACACCCGGGGTTCTATTCCACATTGAAGAAATGAATACGGGTTAAATTCAAACAAGTTTTAGAATCGGGGAGTCTTCTCACCGCCGTATATAAGGGTAGGGTACATTTAGACTTTTATTTATAGCACTAGGTATAACGTCGAATCAATCGTTGTATGGTATGCTATATAGATAAGCAGTTATACCGTGTAGTAGAAGCCGTTCACCTCTACTGATGCATCGATAAGACTGAATATTTAAAAAGCATTTGCAGGAAGCACCGGGGTCTGTGAACTATCGCGTAACTAACCCTCGTGGTAGATGGTCAAAACAAGCCCTACTCCACATCGTTTCTTATTCTTATTTTTCTTCTTCTTCGTGGTATATTCATCATTCAATTCCCTGATCCGTGACAATCGACGAAACGATGTCTGCAATTATTTATTAAAGAACGTACGGTCGTATCGAACGTTATAATATACTTATGGGGAAAAAAGGTATATTTTATAAGCAAAGAAATAAACGAAGAGAAGGCGAAACCCTCTCTTTTTCTCATATCGTTAGACTCCTTTTTATAGCTTGTTTCCTTTATGCTATACTAAATATTTTATCGGAAATCCCCGATTAAAATCCTTTTAAAAACGGTCCAGGCTCTTCCGCTCTTCCGTCTTTTTTAGAAATACGTATTCAATCGTACAACATGCCTATATAGGTATATAAATGGATGAACGGTTATCACATTCAGGATGTTTGAATGCCCTCCTTGAACCACTGGTTTTCGATGAAACCACACAGTTGTATATGTGCATCGAGTATTGGGCTTTCGATGATTTTAGCTTAATTGAATTTCTGTTCAAGCTATACGTGTGTCCAGCCGCTCCCCGCCTATAGCTCTCCCAATTCCTATTCTCTTATCATCCTAATCAGTTCCTTGATTGTCATTAATATCCTGCTACACAGTCATCGCTGTTTTTAGCCCTGACCTTTTCACTTGGTATTCAATGACCACGATTCATCGCCCATCCATTAAATTGAGTCTAAATTCAAGGTGTAATAATTTTGAACAAGGGGAAAAGGTCGTCTAAATCAAGCACGCGAATGCACGTTATAATGCAGTCGACGATGTAGAGAGAAAGAGGATTAAAAAAAAAGGAATGAAAATGGAGAAATAAAATTCCGAGGGTGTTATTTTGTTGTTCCTGGGAAATAAACACGACGTAAAACTACAAATTGAGTTTCCTATGTACGCGTGCGGAGACGGGCTACCAGTATTTATCTCATTTACAATTTACCTACTGGACAAAATAACGGAGTCAGCAACGCTCTCATTAATTCCAAACTCTAACCACTGGCAAACCTATATACCTACTGTACCAAGCTACAGCTACCGTTATTATACATTTTGCTATTTCTTTATACAATACGAGAAACTAATGGTGAAACGACTGTTCTCGTCCCCGTTGGTGTACTTGCTGATGTTTAAAAACAATTTTTAGCGATTTTATTTAATGCATGTGGACATTTCTTGTAACAAATATACCATAGGATTTGATCTGTTTTCTATTTACAAGTATAATAATAATTGGTTAAGCTCGTCTATTCAACGGTTAATTTCACAGTCTCATTTATTGGTTTAGCTTTACTCTGATATAAACTATTTATCGATCCACGTCCCGTATTTAACACCAATAGAATTGTTAATTACCTTGGTATGCCCCTGCATGGCAAACCTACGAGTTCGATGAAACGACAATTTCATTACTAATCCACGTAGTAATTTTGCATTTAGTCATCCAACCGATACAATAGGCGTAAGTACGTGCGGTGATTACGCTATGCTGTCGATAACAGGGTAAACCCTGTCAGCATGACTATCGTTAAAACATAACACCTACGGTGTATTGTATAATCGAACTTCTATTTCCCCTGAAATCGAATGACTGAACGAAACGTTACCCGAATTTTATAGAAAAGAAATAATTTTACTTTTCCCACCTTTGCTACATAGTGATTCGTACTGCACCAACCCCAATGTCCTTAATGGATTAACTTTGCTTTGGATACAAGGTACGGAATGAGGTGAAGAGTGGTAAAGGGGTTGAAAGGAAGGGGGGCCTTGCTGTCGTTTTTGCGGGGTTTAGTTCTCGCATCAGTTAGATCAGTCTAATTAATGACCAAAGTGCTGCTTAGTTAGCGCAGAGCGTCAAGGTTCGGGTACAATCACAGTTTCTAAACTCTGAGCTAATCGCACCGCATAGTTCGAGCGCCGGTGGTATACGGGGTAGGTAGTAGATACAGGATCCATAGGAAATCTGTCTGTCTGCACCAGCAATCCAATGTACCTACCTTTCGAAGACTCGAGCAAATAGACCGCGGGTATTCCTCCGAACTGTATGCAACATAACTACGAGACTAATTCTCAGTGTCCGATGTTCGAACCGGAGGCACCCATTCAAGTCAAAGAGGCAATAATTTCACCTCTCGGAAATGTCCAACGATTCGATACGGAAAATCAAGATTCAGAGAAACCGGAGACCCTCAGGTCCTCTATTCATTCTCAATTTCGTTCAACCACGACGAGATGATATGACACTCCGATGTACGATAATATTAGCATATAGCTTATGCTCGAGGGGGTGGAATGAACGAAATAGCATAGCATACCATAGCATAGTCAGTGAAAATACTGTGATATGATTTGAGATCGATAATTTGCCGAGTGATTTAAGGGTTGTTGAAGAAAAGTAAAGATAAGAAGATGGAATATAAATGGAAGTAGAAAAATTATTTAAGTTACTCAATCTTTCCAGATGAAGAGGCGCATTCAGTGAGGTTCGAGAATTCTAAATATAGTTCCATACAAGAGTTCGCGGAAGGGTAGTAAGGCGGGGGGATAGATTTCGAGTTGAATGTAGGCATTGAAATGAATCTCTTTGAATGGAAGTCGCTATCATTTGCAGATGACGTACGATCGGGACTTTTGAACATCGGGACTTTTCGCACGCGATAACGCGGCTGAAAAAGAAGGAGAAAGAAACGAGGATGACGGGAGAGGCGGGGGTTGGGAATGGAAGATCAGGACATACTTTAATCGGTTAATCTGCCGCGACACGAGAGAAGTTGAGCCAGAAAACGGAGTGCTAGTTCCTCTTGAAATATCGAGCGAAGAACGAGAGTTGGGTGTTAGTAGTATCTGAAGCTACTGCTTCAAAGCAGCATAAAGTCAGCGCTAATGTTACAAAACATTCCCGATTCTCGATTGTCTCGTATTTCCTATCCCGAATAAAATTGCTCTTCGTACAAAAAAGACGGGAATGGATTCTCGTCGACACTCTAAAAGAACCCTAAAAAATTGAATCCATGAAATGGAAGGCTGAGGTAGATCTTTGAAGACTCGATTCTCGAAGGGGGTATACGCCGAGAAGACGATGGTCCCAGTAGATTGTAAATAATATAAAAACCATTGTCCGGGATTCCACGTTCTTCATTTGCATAAATGGATTGGAACGAAGACGCCGAATTACCCTTAGCTTAGGTTATTTTCAACCGGGTTTAACGAAGTTAGGGACAAGGGTCTCTCCTGGACCTTATCCTCTACTGTGCGTAAACGTATATCCGTTTGTGAAAGCCTGTCACGTTGACCGGCACTATTGTGCAAAAGGTATAAAATTCTAAACTATAGGTCACCCGGCTCCCATAGAAGATACAGACTACTGCTGGTTGCTTTCGTTGTTTGAACCTCCGAGCTGCATCGAATAAATAGCGAAACTTGCGAGAAAACCGAAGGGGCAAGGCAAGGCAAGGCAAGGCAAGGCGCTAAGAATGCGGCAGCTAAACATACGGATGTAAAAATGCATGATGCATACCGGCGATCAGAACGATGATGGATGGGCCACGAGGGTCCCAGCTTCTATCTATGGTGGTACCTCTTTGCGACGACTACTAGCTAGGAGAGTTTCAACATCATATTTCACGGATAGTATTATGATACATAACTCATGCATTAACGTCTCAGAGCATAACATTTACTCGACAATTTTGCGGATCTATGAACCCTATAATACCTCTATACCAGCTATTCCTGTTTCGCACTATTCGCGCGGTAGCAGAACAATCTGCGATATAAGAAATCCTAAATTGCAATGCGATTACCTTTGTTGCTGCAGCTGTGGCGTTTAGCTTCTAAAAGACTGTGCAACGCTACTAGAGTTGTTTTCATACCCATTGTTTTTTTGAAAATTAGATCCTTTTTGTAATCTCCTTGGTGTAAATTTTTCCCCTATACTTTTCTGTCTAATTTTCTCTCTAACGACACATTGCAACAGCAGGGTGTGTCTGAGTTTGGTTTAAAGAGTCTCATATGTCAATTGTGTAATCGAGTCGTTTCTTTTTTAAGAATATCGTTGATTACATATGAGAATCGTTAATTTATTGGTTCAATAATTCAAGCACAGTAAAGAATTATGATATATGTTAGCATGGAGGCAATTACAGGCTTGGTAAATCGCTGTGAAATGATTTCGGAGTAAATTTAAAAGGCGATAAGTTGTTATACGCTTCTCGTAGATGTTTAATATACGAGTTTGTTGCAACGGCACTAAGATATCCAGATTGTTGGAATACATTATGCAAAGCGTGCCTTTCTATGCAACAACATTCGTGATAAATGATCATTCAATATACAAATAAAAAAAAAATAAAAATACAAAAAAAATATATCTCTCACAAGCTACATTCCAAGGTATTTATTATCAATAGTGAATAAAGTTTTACCTACACGGTTTTAGATGTAACGGATATATATATCTAGTATACCAAGCGATCTGGTATCGTGGTAGACATGTGCTGCACCTTATATCTCGAAACATACACAAATATGTATAAATATACATACGTGTATATATTAGGATGGTCCTTAATTCGGTCATATTCGAATTTGAATGCCCTCATGGGCCAGAACATTTGGTACATATTTGGGGACGTCCTTGCCCATGGGGGCATTGAAATTAAAAAATGACCAAATTAAGGATCATCCTAATATACCAAATTAATGATTAAATAAGATCTTCCGTTTTCGCCCAATGTGTTTATACGTATCTGAAAGTTTCCTCTCGCGGTATGTTCGTACGTTAGAATTCTAACTTCCGGGGTGGGTGTTTCTCGAAGAGTAGCTAAATTGAGTGGCTAGTGTCTCCCTTTTCCTTTCTCTCTCTCTTTCTCTCTCGCTCTCTCTTTCTCTATTTCTATCTGCGGCTATCTGTTGCCCGTTCTCGGTAGGGTTCTCTCGCTTTGTTACTGGCACGTCATTCAATCTTACTTCGAACCTCTGACCCTTTCGAACTCCTGTTAGTTTCTACGAGAACTAAGGTATAAGGTTCTGAGATAGGTACATACATCAATACGTTCAAACTTTTATCGCGATGTAAGTGTAATGACTAGTCTAGCTAAAGACTCGGTTTATAAAACGTATATAGTCAGCCAGGTTCTCTCTATCGAATTATATACACATATATATATATATATATATACATATATATATATATATATAACCTATATAGGTATAGACGTACAGAAATTACTCTTCATAGATTTCTCAGGTCTTTCACCCTTCACTCTGACTCCAACATTACGCAATGGGTAAAGAACAGCTACGTAATTCTATACGATAGAAAATTTATTTATCTATCAGGTTCAAGACGAGAATAATGAGAAATTTTTAAACTTATACTATATTAGCTACTATTTTCACCAATGTTTGTAATTGAAAAAAAAACGAAAAAAAAAAACTGGTAATCAACTGTATACTTTGTCCTATTCGAACGATTTGATACCCTGTTAGAAAAATTGAATGAATTACCGGTTTCAAAGCGGGCGGAAACGAATGATAACTCTATAACGTCACCGGAAGACATTTAACTGTATGATGGTAAGGTGGAAAAAAAAAAAAAAAAAAAACCGGAAGAGTTATTACCCTGTGGATGTGCAGGGGAGAAATGCATTTAACTCTTCTTCTTATTCTTCTTCTTCTTCTTCTTATTATTATTATTATTATTATTTTTATTCTGAAGAATAAAAGGTAAAGAAAGAGGAAGATAGGTAGGATAATACATATCCGCACGTACGGAGGATTACCTGGATGTAATAAATGTACGAGAAATTGATGTGGTATGTAGAAAAAAAAATTCACTTCTGCGGTAAGCAAAGCGAAACTTGACCGCACCATCTCTATACAGATATCCACGCATATTTTTTTCACCACTAGTCTTATTCTTGCAATAGCTAGTAAAGGTTTTTTTCTTTTCGTTTTTTATACGTATACTATACATCTGTACCGTTTTTACCACCTACGCACTAAAATCACACGCGCTTCAAGTCGACACAATACTTACATGGATAAACCCATATGCGTGTACGAAGACGAGACACTATACCGCCATACGGTTCGGAGTTTACAACGCTGTATATCCTTAGGCGGTACCGGTTTTCGCAGGGCAAAGACGCGAGGGCGGCGGAAGTGACGTAGTTGTTACAGTGCAGGTATGAGGAGGGACGCAAAACCACCTATCTCTACGTACATATACATATGATCACTATTCAGTATACTCAGAGACAATGACCGCGACAAACCGGCCAGCCTTTATACTCTAATACACTTATACTTTTACTTGCTGGACCTATATCTGCTATATGATGATGTAGGTATGTAGATTATTCATAATATTCGTATGTGTGTGTCAGATGCAATCGAAACCACCGTATATACTTACCTCCATACTACATAGATACAGACCATCAAATAAAGGTAGATGATGTAACTTAAAACAGGAATTTGAACAGAGACTGGACTTAGTCGTAGCGGTTTTTTTCTTTTTTTTTCTTTCAAACAATTTTTGGCGATTTAAATAAAGATCAGAAATGAATGGGGTTGAAAAAATTGACGGAGGGATCGTTGTGAAAATAACGTGAATTTTGTTGAGTCATTAATTTGAGTTTCTTTTTAATTCAGGTTTGCTGATATTAATTTTATGTTTTCTGTTTGTCTTTTTTTTTTTTTTGAGGGGGTTTACTTTCAATTTAGATAGATGTGGAATTATTGACATTGATTAACTGAGTTTTTTTTTTCATTCCCCCCCCTTTTTTTTTTTATTGCTGGAAAATTTCATTTCATTTCATTTTTTCAAACTTTGTAACCTGCAGGTAGGGTCCAACTTTTAAATTGTTTGCGCAGTAAACAAGCAGGTAAACATTTATTACGAAACAAACTGATATTATACGACACACGGAAAAGAGAAGACAGAAAGAAAGAAGAAGAAAAGAAAGACTTTTTAACTTGATCATTTACTTCGATATAAAATCTTGACGAAGCTCGTTTTATTTTCAAGCTTTATATACTTGTCGTGCACGTATTTTTTTTTCGTCCAGGTAGTAAGGGATGGGGTGAAAAAGTGTCAAAAGTACGTAAAACTTTTTTTTCTCCTGTCCCATACGCGTAGGAAAAAAAGAAAAGAAACGAAATTTTTGTATTCGAAAAGAAAATCTTGCGGACGTGTAAAATTTATTTCTTTAAAAATATGAGAAACTAATGATATGAATATTTTTCATTGGATTTGTTTGCTTGGAATAAATCGGAAACGAACGCGATAAAATACGAAGAAGAAATAACGAAAGAATAAGAAGAAAAAAAACTGATCTAGATTCTAGAAGATGCATATAGGTATAATCTACTCTCCGTCTCATTTCGCTCACCCAGTTTGGTCGTGTAAGATTTATTAAAAAACTTGAAATCACGTATCTGCTTTATGCGGAGAAGATCGCGTCTGAGAACTAGGTAGAAAATCTATATCACGCCCTCAGTATTCTCCTTATTTCTTCTTCCGCGTATCGCGAAAAGTTTCGACATACAGAGGATAAATAAATCCAAAATTCTTTTCTGATAGTCGGGTAGTGCTTGTAATCAAAATAATTGACTTAAATTATAACGACGTAAAGACTCGATAAAAGCAGTTTCAAACTCCGGACATTCAACCATACATGTACGTAAGTATAGAGCTGTGATCGTAAAAGTCAAGTCAGCAATTCCTTTCAAATAAATTCAATAAATAATTAGTAACTGCTTGATTCGCGAGTAGCAGCAACAGCAACAGCAGCTAGATTGCCTTTTATATTATATTCCCATGTACAATTTCGAGCTATCTCTCAGCTGGACTCATTTCCTAATAATATAAAGAGACAAAGAAGGAATAGCGACTGAAAGAAACATAAGGAATTCGGGTAGATAATTTTTAACCGAATGTTAGAGTGAAAGCTCATGCCTTTCTCTTCTGATTCAATTCATCTTAATCCCATAATCTTGAACACGAGAAAAAGTCTAATTAATAAAAGAAGAAAAAAAGCCAACGTCGAGTCTCCTCTTTTTTGATTTTCAATTATAAGACGTCTAAGACTTGATTCCCGACTTATTTGTATTTGCCTTTGAGCTAGCCCAGTAGTACGTTTGTCTTTCCTAGTTGGAGAAATAATTTCTCAGCTAGGTTTACTTAGGTAGAATTGTCTAGAATTGCATTTGAGTTTAAGCCCCTTGTTCCGTCATATACACCCTTTGTCTTCAAGTTTGTTTTCTCTCGTGCGTTTGACACTGCGTTTCGTTTACGCCTCGTTGCTAAGATCTGCGAAAGAGGGTCTCTGGGTAAAGATAAACCGTGAATAATATAAGAAAAATAAGAATATAAATAAAAATAAAAAAATCCGCGTCTTCGAGCGAGAGTGAATATTTTGGAATTAATAAAGAAAACGTCCGGAGAACAAGAGAGAAAGAGAGAAAAAAAAAAAGGAAAATCTAATTTCTTTTCGGAAGTCGAGATATTAAACGAGACTGTATAAAAGTAGGTAGGTACATTCTATAGCCCGAAAGCGGAGGTCTAAATTTTTTCTAAAGGCCAAATAAAACGTTAATAATAAAAAAAATAAAATAAAATACCTACGCATAAGAATAACGAGGTACAACTTATTTTTGTTCAAATATTTTGCTAATTGGATTCAGGGGGGTGGTTTAACAGAGCGCGAAAAAGAAAGAAGGATGAGGAAAATAAAAAGAAATAAAGTCGTCACGTTATTGTTCGCAAAATTTTGTTAAAAAAAAATTTCATATTTATTGTTTACCCCTATTTTTCTTACGTTGTTTATACGCCTTGTATCCGAAGTATACATTTCGTTTAAATTAATTAGGTAACAAAACTAGTCCCAGATTGTATAAACAAACGTGTAGAAAGACAACACTAGACTTTATTGACTGGCGATCCTTTCTCTTTGGTAGAACGTTCATTATTGTACCAGAATGTGGGTATTTCTTTATTTATCCAACTTCGTTTGAGTACCCTCTAGTTAATTCCAGCAAATGTACGGTTTTGTTTTTACAATAAACATTTCGATAATCGAAATACCAACGTTGTTTGAATATCGACAAATATTTCTTTGATAATGCGTACGAAATATCAACACGCATGTTTAAACAGTGTCTATAAAAATAACAAACAATTTGAATATTTGAATTGACTATTAAAAAAAAAGGAAGAAAAGGACAAAAAAAAATAGATAAATTTCCAACATCGAATCGGTACGCAAAATCACGAGTAAGACGTCACTATATACATATAGGTACCTACGTAAAGTGTCTCGCGATCCATTACGTTGCCAGTGGCAAGTGGATGGAAGGGTCGCCCTCTTTCCTTTCCATAACCCTACGCGTTCAAGAATTTCTATTCTATCGAAGAGCCGAGGCTATTGGCTTAGGGCTAAGGGCTAAGGGTTCGACGGCGTGGGTTAGTGAAGAGAAAGAGAAAGAGAAAGAGAAAGAGAGAGAGAGAACAAAAATGAAGTAAAAAAAATTTTTAGTACGACAAAAAAAAAAAAAAGGAAAAAGGGAAATTTCCGCAGAGTAATAATTGTTCTTCGGCTTGAATATCGAACGGGGTACGAGGACGGAAGAAATAAGCGAAGCTATCGTGGGTTTAGAGTTTGGTAGGGGTTGTCGAAGGAAGTTGAGTGTCGAGCACAATAGCAACGAACGTAGGTGATCCCTAGGGATCAGACCGGAAGTCGAAAGGGTGCGTTTCTGGGAAACGTATGTGTGCAAAATCGAATTGATGCGTGGCATGGCGCGATACTCTACCATACATATGTATATAATGTATATGTATTGTACTTACTTACCTACCTACCTAGATACACATAGAAACGTGGAAAAGCAAGCATACGATGCTCTTATTGCGCAAAGCGTGAAAGACGAGATATACGAAAACGATATGTTTTCTCAACTGTCGTTTATACAAGTACAAATACAAGCCCGGTCAAATATGTACCTTTGGTTACTTGCGAGTCCTGAGAGTGGCGTCCTGGAGCGATATCGACAGTTATACAAAGAAAAACGAATTTATAGGTATATAAGAATAAGGATGATGCGATGTAAATCGCGAAATATTAACCGTCGTTTCATTGCCGCTTATCGAGGATGTACCTACTGTAACCCATTTTTACGAAACGTTAAAGTACATTATAAATTCACCACCAGGTCGGGAGCATAAGGTAGAATGTAGTGCCGGGTATGGAGTATGGAAAGTGCACTATTCGTGAAAACTTTTAGAATACAGTAGGGGTTCGTAGTAGTGGTTGTACCAGAGTAGGAAAGGTATGGTAAGCAAGGGTATGGTAGGTATAGGTAGGTATAGGTATGTAGGTAGTAGGCGTTTAAGGAAATGGGGCGCTTCAGAACCGCTCGAGACCGCTTGAAACGTGATAGAGGTAAAGCTCGAAGCTTGCTGAAAGATAATCCCCGATAAATTTCAATTTTCTGGAAAACTACGAGCGACGAGGTACATTGAAGGCGAGAGCTACCGAGGAGGTGTCGATAATTACTAACTAAATGACCGAATATATAGAGTCGATATGCCAGCATAAACGATCTACTTGAATCCTGGTGATCACATCTGAACTTATATACGCGCGCGGTTCTCTTCTCGTTTACTTGATATAATTGCGAGAGTAAAACGTGGCGCAAATTCTTGTTAAGATAAACTTCTTCCAAACGCCTGAGGCTAAGCATTATTCAATTTCTTGTTACCGTTTGTACCTGTTAGTAGTCGTCGGAAACTGGGTTTCAACGGAATCGAGATTCTCGTCTCAGGCTAATTGGTCCAGTTAACCAACGCCGTACATTAAACGATTAACCTCGACGCACTTTAGTTAGAAATAAAATTCTAAGGAATTACGAATCGTTAATCCGCTATATACACGCGCATATATAGTATAAATGAATATATATATATATATATATGTACGTAGATAAATATGGGTTTACGAGTAATTATATGTATTTGAAAATTCTTCGCATTCTTTAACTAATGGATCGCCTCGGGACGACATAAAAAAAGTTATTTCGATACTTTACCAGTGTTTCTACTCACGGTAAAGTAACGCGATTATCCGACTAACTTACCTAGCAATACGTGGGGCTTGACGCCATCTAATTGAAGGGAACGAGTCTAGTGAAGTAGCTTTCATTTTACGGGATTTAAAATCATTTATAAATGATTTTTTTCTTTCCCCCTCGATACAACGACGAGAAAGTATTCTTTAATATTTCCGAAAATATCGTGAAAAAAAATTTCTGCTCATTTTTTTCAAGTGAGAAAACTCGATGCCTTCGATATTCTATCGAATAGCTATGTTGAACTGAAAGGTGCTTTTTGAAACCGGATTACTAAGCCTTATCAAAAGTTTTGTGGAAAAAAAGAGAAGAAGAAGAAGAAAAGAAAAAAAAAACCTCCTCAAAAAACAGAAGTTAGAGTTCGTTAAATTCAGTTGAATTTTACAAAAGCTGAAAGTTTTACCCCTGAAGTCAAGATTCGAATACTCGATGATATTTTTTTGACCGTTTCAACGGATTGAAAAGAATCGTGAGAGAAGCGAATCCCTCGTTGGGGATGAGGATTCTGCTGAAATTTTTGTTTCCCGCCCGGGATTGTCGAGCTGGCAATTAGTCGGATTGGAATTTCCGCCAAGTTGCATCAGGTAACCAGAGAGAGAACCGCAGGTATTATTTGAGTTATTTGATTTTTGCCGTTTGTCGGTAGATGGTACCTATACAAATTTTTTGTGTCAATATCGTAAAAAAGAGGAGCAAGAAAAAAGCGCGAAAATGGAAAAGGAGAACTGTAGAAAAAAATAAAAATGAAATAAAGTAAAAGAAAAACTAACGGATCAAAAATACATATGAAATAAACGTAAAAACCGAAAATTTCGTATCGTTACGTTCGTGTCTCGTTAAACGTCGAGATAACTATAAATTCGTTTCCACGAAACAATACCCAACCCAGTTTATATACGTATACGAAATACGTCAAAATATATTCACCACGGTTCTATTGATAGACAAAACACAATGTCCCACGCGCGTCAGTAGTTTCAGTTTATTTTTGTATACGCGATTCGATGGAAAGAAGAAAAAAATAAATTTGTCGCTTAATTTAGGAGCGAGATTTCATTCACTGTAGAATAGAATAACTAGTATATAAAAATGGATATTCATTATTTAACAGAAAAAAAAAAAGAAAAGAAAGAAAAAAAAAAATCTATACGTTTACATAAAATAATTAGCCATAGCTATTACCGTCCGCATTTATATTTACCAATGAAATAACCAGTATGACCATACAGATTCGACGTTGACCACGTTTAGCGGCAACAACGATTGATAATTGAACAATTTCAAACAACCGGTTGATGACGATGATTATTCAACTGCAAAGTGTGCGAGGTTTAATCAATTCGGGTATAAATTAATATCCGAATTATCAATTGCATATAATATTACAGACTCGAGTAGATATAGGTATGTATGTATAATTTATTCCTAAAATATAAATATCCGGGTATATATATGGTAACATATAACAATTTCGGTATTTTCAATTTCTGCATAGAACCTAGGATAGATCTACTTACCTACGTCATAGATAGATAGATAGATAGATAATATATACAGCACTCAATCTATCCATCGTCTGAATAAACCGACGCGATGTCAGGCCTCAGGCTATACGTATATATCTCTCATTGAATAGAGAATTGAATCTCTATTAGCAGCGATATGCCTAGAACCCTAGCCGCCGTGACTAGATGTGGCTAGATACGTTTGACAGGGACAATAATGGGCAATTACACTTCCAAATGCCTCGTCGATTATTCCCTAAAGCACCGCGGTTCAAGCACGTGGATAAATTTGCTAATATACTACGATTCCATGTGTCTAATTAATTCGATTTCTTCTAAGAAGATATACATTTACCTATATCTACAGAAATATGAAAGAATCTTCACGATTTATTTATCGTCATTTATCACCTTGCGCATAATTCTCATTATATATAATCAACTTTCATAATCTACGAAGACTGGGTCTTTTATCTAGTCTTTTTCTTTTCTATTTTTTTTTTCTTTCTATTCTTCTCTCTTTTTTCTCAAAGTGAAATAAGGTGCCTCAAGGATTATACCGCGACAGTAACTTTACGGACATTCACGTCCCGGCCACATCCGCATGTCTTATGAATATTTACTCGATATTGAATATGCATATACGCTGCCAGTGGAGATATATATATATTCCTTTTGTCCGAGGTGGGTACTCGATCGATATTGCCTATAATTTGCACATTGCAATGTCCACGCTGGTTCTGACTCCGGTTTTCTTCTATCTCTTTCCATGGGATGATAAAAAGACCCTTCTCTCTCTCTATCTTTCTCTTGGTTTTGATGAAGCAACATCTGCTAGGAAGACGCGTATTACACCATCTCCTTCTCGTCCTCCTAGCTGCGGATCGTTTGTAAACTTTTTTTTTTCTTTTTTCTTTTTCCTCGCTTGAGTGAAGTAAGGCGAGAAATACGATAGGCGAAGGTATCGGATCGGAAAACATCCGTCAAACTATGAAAGGAGATCACTTTACCTTAGGTAGTTCTATGGTGTGTATTAGGTAGCATAAAGTACGTACATATAAGTATACTATATCTAGGTACTACATACATACATCCGATCAGAAAGATATCGTTGCGAACTTTTAACAATCTTTTTATACAACAGCGAGAAATCGGAAAGTTTTTTTTTTTCCAACCTGGCTTATGTCACCCCTACTTATACGTATACATATAAACGTCTAACAATAAGTAAGGGATGTTATAAGGAAGTTGTGCGGTTAAATCGATGAGAATATCACTTAAAGGTATACCAAAGATTTTTACAGGTAGGAAATTTCGCGGGTTGCGAATCAGTACGTGTTACGGGGTTGAAAAATGAGGAAAGGAATATATGTTTTCCTTGACATTTCTTTTTCACAGGGTTAATATTATCGAGTGATTCGGGTGAGTTAGTAAACGAACCGGTAATAAACGAAAGTAGAGAGTTAAAGCACGAGCCAGGTAACATGCAGCAAATAATACAGTCTAAATTGTGTTGTTCCTTTTCCTTTTTCCTTTTTCCTTTCGATTTTCTTTTTTTTTTCTTTCCTTCCAAACTGAATGTGTGCCTTTGCGATGGTTACACGCTCTGTTCTCTTTATTGTAATACTTCTATAGCATGTGTGTACGTGTGTGTTTATTGCCTACCTATCATACCTACCTGCGTTTTTATGGCATATACTATGGTTTACGTTTTTCAAGTACTTTTTTTTTTTTTTTTTTTTCTGTGGCTATAACCTTTCACTTCTAACGAAAATTTAAAACGACAATAAAGGGGGATGAGGGTAGGTAGATAGGTAACAACTCGCCAATTCATACGATAGACTGACTATCGCCAATGGCCTAAACCCCATGATATTAAACATTAAATCGAATGACGTGCAATTTTTTCGATACTCTGTGGAAGACTTGAATGATTAAACGAACTTACCTGTAAGTGAAGTTCTATCATAATTGTATGAAGCGCCTCTTCCGAAAGATCAATTGTAGTACCCCTACTTTACACCGATGTCGCCACAGTTTTAAAGCTATAGTAAAAACTTTTCCGTTGTGCATGCAACCGTCATATCCGGTAGCCATCATTTCTTTTAAAGCACTGCCGTAACTGTTCAAGGGTATCTAACTGTGTTAGATGAAAGGGAATTAATATTTTTTGGGTGGGACTGATCTTTCGGAAGAGGCGCTTCATACAATTATGATAGAACTTCACTTACAGGTAAGTTCGTTTAATCATTCAATTGTATTTCGCGCCTCTTCCTTCAAGATCAATTGTAGATGTTTAAAGCCTGTTACGGCAGAATACCTGGTATTAAGATACTGACAACTGTTTTATTTATTTTTTAGAGTCAAACTGGAGTTAGCGTATAAAAATATTATTCTCATATATATAGGTATATATTATCTATATATCTATCTTCATATATATGTTTTTTTTTTTTTTTTTTTTTTATTCCTTTAATATTGACATAGCAAACTGGTCTCTGTCGTCGGAGACTGGCCGGTTATAGAATCTTGCGAACGTCGCTGAATTCTCGGTCCAACCTGCTGTCTTACGGATTAGGTCCATATTCACACCCTTTCGTTTCGCAGCGGACGTCGAGGCATGTCGGGTGCTGTGTGCCGAGAATACGTCGGTATCTATACCGCTATTGCCTAGAACTCTCTTAACCCACCGACTTAAGGTCTGAGTGGACACTGCCCTGTGTGGTCTTTTGAAGGAGATAAATAGTGTCTCTGTGTTGTTACGTAGATCTTTCGTTCTAGAAATATATGAGTCCAATGCCGTTGCAGCACATATCGATATATCTTGACGATAATAAGGTATTGACAACCATGGTTGGTTCCTTCCTAGTGCAGACGTTTTAATTCTATCTGGGATCTTGATGGTGATAGCCGTATTAGATTTTTGCACGTTCTTAATCTTAATGAAACCTAAAGTTTGCATTCTTTGCCCCGTAACGAGGGCCAACAAGGTGATTAACTTCTGAGAAAGTTGTTCTAACGATATTTTTTCGTTGGGAAACCAGCTAGATAGAAAATTTAGAACTATCTTCGGGTCCCACGTCTCCTCGTATTTTGGTTGTGAAGGTCTTATTTTGGCAACGGCCGTGAAAAACCTCCTAACCCTATTGTCTTGTCCAACTTCGGGACCGAGCAAAAAGGCTACTGCCGATCGGAAGGTATTTAGCGACCCGTGAGACGCTCCTCGTTCAAATTCCTCGGTCAGAAACTCAATTATTGATCTGATCGATTTACAGAAAGGGTTCATAGCTCTAGTGCGGCAAAATCTCCACCATTTTTTGAATGCCCCTTCGTACTGTTTCCTTGATGAGACACTGAGGGACGCTATCATCATGTTTACCGATTTTTCCGGGATGTCTCTTAACTCGAATGCTTGCCGCATAATCTCGCGGCCACCAGGGTAGTCCTCTTCCATAACGGGTGTGGCTCCCTATTTGTAGAGCGTAACAGATTAATATCCGGTTTCAAATAGATAGGCTCAGATTCGCAGATTGACTGGAATAAGGGAAACCATGCCTGCGCGGGCCAGTATGGTACAACCAGAATTCCCCGAGAGCCTTCTGATATAATCTTTTGTAAGACGCGTAAAATGATCGCGAATGGAGGAAACGCGTAAAAAAAATAGGGCTTCCAATCTATCGTGAACGCGTCGATCGCCATCGACTCTGGGTCTCTCTGCCAAGAGACGTATCTTTCGCACTTAGCATTCTTACGCGTTGCAAAAAGATCAATGTCCGGAGTTCCCAGGGTCTTTACGATTCTTTCAAATGCCTCATCCGCTAATTCAAATTCAGTTTCTAGTTCGAGCTTACGTGACTCCGCATCCGCTTCTTTATTATCGGAAGAAGATATATAGGATGCAAAGATCCATATTCTGCGAGACTCACACCACGACCAAACAACCTTCGCTAAATGGCTTAAATTCGCGAATCGAATACCGCCCATTCGATTGATATATGATATCGCCGTCGTGTTGTCTATTCTCAACAGGATGTCGCAGTTGCGCTCTTGTTCCGCAAAACACTTTAGGCCAAGAAAAGCCGCTAACAATTCTAAATAATTAATGTGGAATTGCTGCTCTTCGATTTTCCAATGACCATTAGCTCGCTTATTTCCGCAACAGGCTCCCCAGCCTGATCGCGACGCATCTGAAGAGATAGTGAGCGTAAACCGTTTACTGCTGATAGACATATCAGTCGAGTAAATGTTGGTCGTCCACCATTCAAAATCACTTTTGAGACACATAGGAATATTCATTAAGGCGTCATAATTGTCGCCGTTGCTTGTAAGTGCCAGATATTTCTGTCTCTCGAACTCCTTCACGTAAACCCAACCGTATTTTATAGCCTGGCAACAAAACCCTAGAGTCCCGATAAAAGCCGCGAAGTCTCTTATTTTGCATCTACTGGTGTTGCGAAATTTCTCGATCTGAATTCTAGTCTTTTCCATTCTTTCTTTAGGTAATTCTATTGTCATCTTTTTGGAATCAAACATATATCCTAAAAACACACATCGCCTGGACGGAAGCATCTGGCTCTTCGCCTCGTTTACAATAAACCCTAACCGTTGTAGCAGCGTACACGTCTCGTTGACATTTTTTGAACACTGGTCATAAGATTCACCGAATAACAAAATATCGTCCAGATAAATGACGGAAAGATATCCTAAGGATCTCAAGTGTGCCATCACTGGTCGCATGAGTTTGGTGAATACATAGGGGGCGGAAGACAGGCCAAATGGTAAGCAATTAAATTCAAAGAGTTTGTCTGAAAAACTAAACCTTAAAACCTTCCTGTCTGATTCCGCTATTGAAACGATATAATAGGCGTCTTTTAGATCTATCTTTGCCATGAACCAGCCTGACCTAATTAATCTTTTCGCTGTTTTGTGATCTTCCAACTTGAAATGCTCCAGTTCGACGAACTCATTGAGTTTTTTGAGATTCAAAATTAACCTGTGGGAGCTATCCGGCTTTGCTACAAGAAATATTGACGATACGAATTGGCCCTCAACTTCCTGGCATTCCCGAATAACACCCTTTTCTAATAATTCGTTAATATTTTTCGAAATTAACCTTGTCTCGTTATCCGTCCGGCGAGGCTCTCTGGGGGGTGCTAGTTGTACCACCCTGCATATGAAGGATATTTTGTATCCCTTCACCCATCTTAAGATTACTAAATCTGAAGTTAACTCTCGCCATTGTCTCAAAAACCATCTTAGTCTTCCGGCCGACCTACTTACTGAAACTGATTCTATTTCTGTCCTTGGTTCTGGTACCCTCCTCGGTTCTGGTACCCTCCTCGGTTCTGGTATCCGCCTCGGTTCTGGCCGCGTGTCGGCTTGTGCGACTTCCAATTCCGTTGGTTGCCAGAGTACTGCTGTTGTTGTTGCTGTTTCCCGCCCAACGCCTGTAGAGTTCTCTTGTAGAACGAGCGATTGGGCGGGCCCTTGGAGTTTTTTGACGTTGAACTTTGAGCTCTGGGTTCTGATCTCAGGTCCTTGGAGGACCGCTCTAACATCTTTGCGGCCTTGAGCTGCTCTTCGAGATTGTTTCCGAACAACCATTCGTTGACAGGGCTAGAATTGAGCGTATCTCTGAGAGTTGTATTCAGATTTGATAAAATCAGACTTCTTCTGATTAAGGAGTCGTCGTGCTGTATATCTGTCAACAGTCTCGCAGCATCACTTAGCATCTCCAAGAGAGCTAGATCCTCTGGTCGATTCGCTTTCAAGATGAATGACAAGGATTTTCCAATTGACGCAAGACACGCTGCGGTTCTCTCCTGTCTAGCGATGACTCGAGCGTCTTTCTTCACGATACTCTCCTGTAGTGAAGCCTTCACCTCTACATTCAGCTTCGGAGGGTCAATCTCAGTGCAGTTTGCTGGAGGTGGATATTTCTCCAGCAATCTCTTTTTTTCGTCGACCGGGAGACCCTTTATCAATATATCTCTCCATCTGATTGCGAAATCCTTGTGAATTTCTGGTGCGAGAATTCGCTCTTGTATGAGTCGGCTACCCAGTAGTTCAAGGATTTTGCCATCCAACTCGTCGTTCTGGCTCGGCTGTTGTGAGACTGAGACTGTTGTGTCTATGGCACTCTGAGAAGCTGACAATGTGGGTGTGACCTCCTGAGAATCTATCATTATAGTGGACTGAAGTGACTGAAGTGCAGTATTTACCGATGGAGTTGACTCAGAGACAGTGACTCCCTGGCCCCCAGCTGAATCCACAATTGTTTGTGGGTTTGCTTCTGCAAAACACCCAGTCTTGGGGTCAGTACTTGCGGAGGGCCCAGCGACCGCGGTAAACTTTTTTCTTAGGTCAGTACGTGCAGCTTTGTTAGCTTCTGCGAGGGGCCCAGTCCCTGAGTTAGTAGCTGCAAGTAAGGTCGGACTCCTGTAAGCCTCTCGTTGCTGTATTATGACCGACTGTATTGTCTTCCCACTGTACCTAGACTCTGCCGAACTACTTTCTGTCTCCTCGTCCCCTATTGTCATAAACATAAGAAAAAAGGTACTCTGTAAGCCATCTGCTTATTCAAAAGTACTCATTAAGCCATCTGCTTATCTATAGTACTCAGTAAGCCATCTGCTTATCCAAGGTACTAGATTACGTTGCGTAATCCAATCACAAGATTATTTTTGCCCCTGTAAGTCTACCACTGCGGTAACAAACATTCAATATTGAATACCAAGTAATCTACTTGGGCTTTCTCTTTGTTCTCTAACCCGCATGGCGAGTTTGGTTCGTCGTTCTAACCTGCAAAATTTAATTTACTTACTGCGTCTCTGTTTTCGGTGCCAGCGCTCCTGTTGCTTCCGAAACTTTTTCTCGGCACGCTTTAGACGTTTATAGCAGTGATTTTCTTTTTCTTCCTCGGTTTGGTGGCGTCTTTTTCCCATTTTCACGGTGACGCATGTGGCTTCATCGGCACAAAATAGAAGAATGATGGCTACCGGATATGACGGTTGCATGCACAACGGAAAAGTTTTTACTATAGCTTTAAAACTGTGGCGACATCGGTGTAAAGTAGGGGTACTACAATTGATCTTGAAGGAAGAGGCGCGAAATACAATTCAAGTGGAATGATTATCACTATTATTATTATTATTATTATTATATTTACTCTGGTCTTAGGCCATTTTACAGTATAAATGTATACAGGGGATGATATTTTTTCTATGGGAGTGAAATTTTTGTTGAATTGAATTGAATTTTTCTTTTTCTTTACTTTTCTTTTTTCTCTCATCAGGTGATAAGAGAGCTTTTTCGATAGGGATAGATCTTACCTGCTTGTTAAAATTTAGTTCACAGCTCGAGAGGGTTGACAATAGATTTTCTTCTCGTTTATTTCATTTTTCTTTTGATTTTTTTTTTCTTTTTCTTTTTCTTTTTTTTTTTGTTATTTCTTTAATATCAAAAGTAAATTCCTGAGTTTCCATGGCTAAAAGGAGTCGTCGAAGCGTGTAGGCTTGAGATCCCTTTCTCGTGTAATAATACGCGAGGCGACATTATTATTCTCAGACGCCATCATCGAGCCTTATAGAATTTGAATAATACCTTCAAACGTAATTTTCAAGATAATAAAAATGGCATGTTATAACCATTGCCTACCAGTAATCTGTCGACGTTTTAGAATCTCAAAGAAAAAAATTCTATCGACGCGCATTGAGACTTTGCTGATAGAAAATCATATGCTACCTACATCTCCGGTATATATAATATACATAGAAATTTATAATAACGTTGTCTGAAAATCGACAATCTTCAACTCCCCTTCATGACTTAGAAATAAATCCTCTTTGAACACATAATATATATATATATATATATATTGTACAAACATATAATATCACACAACCTGCTGATATATCAGTTGAAATACATCGCGACGTTCAGCCTTACTACATAAATTTAATACCACCTGTTATTACGACCTTATTTCAACGCCTGTCACCGACATCCCCTCTGTATCTGCAACCCCCAGTTCCAATGATATCCCTAGTCCGATTTCCGCCTTCTACCTATATATCTTCATATATATACATATAATGCCTACCCTTTCTGACAAATAAGCTTTTATTAATACAATGATATTATTACCTACTACCTTTACCTACCCTGTTTACTCTGTCTGACAAAGAAACAACTGCGATTGTGGAAACAGGGTTTGTTCATTACCCATATTAACCATGTTTAAGTATTTCTCTACGACGTGACGTTATGCTAAAACGATTTCATATACGCGTACATGTACACGTTTATCAATTTAGTTAGCGATGTATTTAGAACATTTATATAATATGAATTTCTATACGAAACTATGAATTCACTGTTGATATTGAATTTTCTTGGTTCAACGTAGCCTAGACAGCTTATCGGTGATACGAGTTGCGCGCTTATCCGAATAGGTCTATCTTCAAACGTGTTTAGTATTCCGTTTATGGGTTTAGTATTAGGTAGTATGTGTAGTAGAAGTTGGCCTTCGATTGTAACAGAAATGTTCGTTCTTAGCTACTACCAGCTGCTTTATTCGCATCGTTTTTACCGCGGTGTAATTTTTTTTTCTTTTTTCCGGTGAATCTTGAAATAGTCGATTTCTTAAATGTGTTGGTAATAAATAACCCCGTCGATTTTAATCCGGAATATTTTATAGCTTATAATATATGCCTAATTAATAAAACCGCTACCTATATATACCAGAATGCTAATTATATTATGTCACATGAAAAACGAATTCTAAAAGCGAGATAAAAAAAAACAAAAATTCTCTCGTATAATAACTGCCTTTAAAAAAATTTCAGGAGCTCACAAAGCGTTGAGAGAAAAAAATTGCCCGGGTTAGAAGGGGACTGACCGAAGGGTCGATGGTAGAAAAGTCGTGGTTTGTTTCTAGGTTGGACAGTTTACGACCGAACTTGTAATACTCGGTCTAATTGAGCAGAAGCAATTTATTGGTTTATGCTTTTATGGATAGGAATACGAATAGAGACTTGTGAGCTAGTATTGCGAGAAAATTTCTGTCGTAGTAGGTAAGGTTTCCCGATCTAGATGAGTTCGCGAAGATAATAATGAGTTGACATTATCGGAGGCAAAAAGTCTGCATGGAGTAGCCGTTAAATGACCGATTAGGTACAGAACTGTTAGCCAACTAGCAAACTCTCCTTCTCTTTTTCTCTTTTTCTCTCTCTCTCTCTCCTTCTCGGCGAGGTATAAACACGCTCAATTATTACCGTATCTCGTTATCCTGCGGCAGGTCGTTTTATGGAATGTTGACGGACGGTCATTAATACGCTTTAGTGTCTTTTAATCCTCGCCCTAACTTAGGGTGGCTCGAAATCCCCTCATACACAAGAGTGCCTTTTCAAACAGACCGGATATACGTATCAATTTGCGTTACGAAATTCGAAGTTACAATTTTCAAAATTTAAGAAATCCAAAGTTTATTTTTTCGATAAAATTCTCGTAACTTCAAAAAATTATGCATAACAATGACTTGCAGGCCTATTCGTATCATCCCAATGAAGCATTTGGCTGATAAATGAAATAGTAAGTAAAACGGGCCACTCACCTTGTTCGTCTATTGAGAATATCCCGATCCCATCACCACCTCGAATGCTGTAACTGACCCTAGAGTCTCCGCCAACGGCGTCAGCGTCGGTGGCTTTGACTGTCGTGACTAGAGTTCCGATGGGTTGATTTTCGAAGACGCTTGCCGAAACGACAAAATCGTCAAAAATAGGTGCGTGAAGATTTTCGTTAACGTCGACTACCTCGACTATAACCGTAGTCTCAGCCGACATCGACGGCTCGCCTCGATCTTTCGCTATGATAGTAAGACTGTGAACTTGTCTTTCCTCAAAGTCTAATGGCTGGGCGGTTCTTATTGTACCAGATACTCTGTCGACTTTAAAATATCCTTCAGCGTCTAGCACCGCGTCGGATAAAAAATATTCTACGACACCACCGGGTCCGTCGTCGGGATCAGTGGCGCTAACTACGGCCACGACACTCCAGGTTGGTACATCTTCACGAATTTTTACCGTGTAACTAGGTAATGCGAATTTTGGTGGATTGTCGTTTACATCGTCAACAGTAACGCGAACCAGGGCTTCGGAATGTAGAGGAGGTTCGTCCGTGCCGATACCACCGTTGTCCGAAGCTCGTATGTACAATTCGTAAAGCTCCTGACGTTCTCGGTCAAGTTTACCATAGACGCTGAGGACCCCAGTGATAGGGTCGACCCTGAAATCCTTGGTTTCTGTAGCGAGGGAATAAGTGACACGGGCGTTCTCGCCGAGATCAGGGTCTGTCGCATTTGCTCTGAAGACGTTGGTCCCGTTCAGTGCGTTCTCGGATATCTTGAAGCTTGCTAAAGCCTTTTCGAATTTTGGAGCGTTGTCATTTACGTCGAGTACGGTTACCGGTAACATTCTTGATGCGGATTTTTGCGGTTTACCAAGATCGTACACACTGACGTTAAGAAAGTACTCGTCTTCTCGTTCTCTGTCGAGGTAGCTGATGACGTTTAGATCTCCCGAGTCCGGGTCGAGGCGGAAGACCGAGTCGCGATCACCGGCAGATATGCCAAAGATCAGCTTCCCGTTGTACCCAAGATCGCGATCCCTGGCTCTAAGTCTTACCAAAGTCGTGCCGAGCGCGACTGACTCGTTAACTTTTATTTCATTTGGAAAATCGAGAAACTCTGGAGCGTGAACGTTGTCTCCATACCGGCTCGGCATCATTGCATACTCGTCGTCCCGACTTGGCATGTTATTTCTTTCAGCCGATGCGATAGCGTCAGTAAGTCTTCGCGCAACGCCCGTATCGCGACATTCAAAGGCGCCAGTTTCGTCGGTTAAAATCCGAGCCTGAGAGCCAAGATTGCGTTTAGCGTTAACGAGATGAACGTGGACTCGCGTTACGTCTGCAAAATGGGTCCCGTCCGTTGCAGTAAGGTTCACTTCTCTATCGGCCACTTTGACGTCCATGAGATCACAAGCAACGGACAAAACTCCGCTGGTTGAATCGAGCGAAAAGCAATTGTCCTCGTTTCCGGAAACCAAACGATAGCTGATGATGTTACCAGCGTCGAAATCGATCGCTGAGACGGTGATAATTTCCGAACCGATAGGAACGTATCGCGGTACGTGACCGGTACAATCGATTTTCTCAAATTGTGGTCTGTTGTCGTTAACGTCACGGAGTTTGACGCGCAACTGCATTTCCGTCTGTCGACGATACGGAAGACCCCAGTCGCTCGCTCGAACGTGAAGAACGTAGTCCCGTTTCATGGTCTCGTAGTCCAAAAGCTGTTTGGTCTTAACGATTCCGGAAAACGGGTCAATTTCGAATGGGACTTTCTTGATGTTGTCAATACTGTAAGAAATGTAGGCATTTTCACCCGAGTCTCTGTCTTTCGCGGTTACCTTAACTACCGAAGTACCAGCGGGCTCATTTTCATCAAGCCAAACCGTCATTTCAGGATTCTCGAAGATCGGATCGTTGTCGTTCGTGTCGACAACGTTGATCTTCACTTTGGCCGAAGATTGTTTCCTGGTGCCTGCGTTTCCCTGGTCAATAGCGGAGACAGTCAGTGTATAAAAAGCTTTTTTCTCAGCGTCAAGAGGCACCGCGGTGTAGAGCATCCCCGTATCCGCGTTTATGTAAAATTCACCGCCCTCGTTTCCGCCAACGATTTCAAGAAATACCAGAGCGTTTTTTCCCTCGTCGGCGTCCGTTACCTTAAGTCTAATAACCGGCGTGTTGACTGGCGCCGTTTCCGGTACTTTAACCTCGTAAATCTCCCGGTTGAAAATCGGCGCGTTGTCGTTAAGGTCCGCCAAATGTACCGGCACCGATTTATAACTGAAACGCTGTGGTACTCCTCGGTCCACAGCACGCAGGGTCAAATTGTAGCCCTGAGGAGCAGTTTCGCGATCGAGAAGACGCAGGATCTCGACATTGTATTCACCCGATTTACCGTTACCCGATGGTTCCGCTGGCCGCACCCTGAAATGCCCGTCAGGATCACCGCCCACGATATCGAGGCTCGCGATTTCACCGTGAACGCCTTCGTCCTGGTCGACTACTCTCACTATCGCATAAATATCGGCATTTGAATGTTCCAAAATGTCAGGTAAATGATGAACGTATATCTCGGGCGCGTGGAGATTCACCTGACGCACCCTGATCGTAACTTTAGCCGTACTTGCCCTAGGCGCACCCCCGATTCTCAGAAGTGCACCCCGGTCTTCAGCCATGACAGTGAGTTCGTGAAGAGCTCTTTCCGCGTACCTTAGGGGCCTGGTGAGTGTGATAACACCACTAACAGGGTGAACAGTGAACTGTTCGTTCTCTTCGGCGAAACTGTAGTATATTTCACCATTTCTACCGAGGTCAGCGTCCTCGGCAATTACTTTGAGGATACTACGGTGAAGGGGAGTGTCCTCTGGGACTGTCACCTCGTATTCGGTAGGGTAAAACAAGGGGCTTAGATCGTTCGTGTCGAGAACTGTAACCACGACGGTTGCGTCAGCCTCGAATACTGTAGTCAGTCGATTTTTACCATCGCGTTTTGTCGACGTAGCTCTAACTTCTAATACGTAACGGTCCTTTCGTTCGCGATTTAACACGTCTACATTACCGGTTCGAGTCCTTATTAAAAGAAAACAAAAATCACCGACGATTCTCTCCTCGGCTTTGAAAAACTTGTCCCTATCGCCACCAACTATTTTAAACTTCACTTCCACATCATAGTTCGAAGACCCCAATCTTATACCCATCTTTTCGTCCGGTACCACGAACGTTTTTCCCACAGAATTTTCCGGGATTGAAACATTGTACAATGGCTGCGTGAACCGAAACTCTTGTACCGGTGATGGCAGCGGTTGACTCGTCGTCGTCGTTGTTAACGTCGGGAGTGTAGCCGGCGTTGGTACTGTGCTGGAAGCTGCCCCCGAAGACGATGCTCCCGGGGAAGCCGGGGCTGTCGCTAAGGCGATCCAAAGCCAGGCCCATGGCCAGGCTAGCAGCGAACGCTGCCACGTTCTCCTCATCGCGCTAGCTCATTATTCCAAGAATTTCTTGCTGCGATTTTTTAACACACGCTCTCTATCTTACTCCCCGTTCACGCAATTTTGGTCAGTCGTAATTCGTCGAGGCACCTGGAACAAAAATATTCGCACATTAACTTCACGCTCTCTTTTATTTCATTTTTTTTTTTTTTTTCTTTTTATGTCACGGTTTGAAATAAATTGGCGAGAAATACATGAGATTATCGATGTAGTTATAATTATCGCCGATTAGTATTCGCATAATTAATTGATAGCCAGCAGAAATTTTAATTGAACATAAAAATATCTTGTTTACAGCTGCGAGTTCGCGAGAAATAATCAAGCGATCGAATATTTAAATTCGCTTTTTAGATTTGAGTTTTTTTTTTTCTTCATTTTCGTCTCTTTTCCTTTTTCTTGCGTAAAAATTATGTTCATGAACGTGAAAAATAATCCAGCTTAAACTCCAGCAGGACGTGACGCCGGATATATTCCAGCCACTAGAGAGCTGCTGTTGTTACGGCAATCGATAAAATCACAATAAATATTGAACCGTGCCAAGGCCTTTCACAGATCTGACTTCGTTAAGCTATACCTACGAGGAAAATTCCTCGTTTAAACGTTAGCCATAATATATATATATATATTTTTTTATATTAATCCCCTTTTTATTTATGGTCAATAAACCAGTGCTTGAATCCCATAACTAACCAGCACTGGGCCAAAAGTGAAAAAAAAGGGTCATGTAAGTAAAGAAAATGGTAGAAAAAAAAAAAAGTACATTTTGCAATAAATTTCATAAGAATTGTAAAACTCCTGCAGCTAAAGAGATTTTCCATTGAATTGTTTTGACAATGTTTCAATTCCGGTCTGTAAATTCTATGAGTATCCATACGATATCCAAATTGGCAAGCTGAAAGTGGGCACTGATTTATAATTCGCATAGGGTATTCCGTTAATCAATAAATATTAAACATAGTGGAATAAATATGAAACTGTACGGGTCACCGGCCGGCCGATCGCTATCAAAGCGATAGACAAGGACTGGCCGTTTAGCTTTGTTTAATACCCAATTAGTTTATATTCCCGGTTGGTCGCGCCTCGCCACAGTCTGCAGTCTATCAGCCGCGGAAATTACGACGTGGAATTGAACGAACGAACGGTGTTTTGGCGAATGCTGTAGGTACCTAGCGGACGACGCCCTGCGTTGCTGCGTGACAGTTCGCTAGTACGATAACGGAGACGAGCGACCCGTGTGCCACGCGCGATAACGCAATTCTGCCGTTCCAGTTTCACCGAGCGCTATCTTTCCCTGGACGAAATACGTTTCGGCCCCGCTAATCTCTGGCTGTTCGGTTCAATATACGTATATATATATACATACAAACATGTATACGACTATACGACTTAGCAATTAGAGACGAAATTCATATGTAAAAGCTAGAGGGAATTTTATTATACAGTTCAAATAATTTCTACAAAGAAAGAAAGAGAGAGAGAAGAAGAAGAAAAAAGGTTGATTCAATTTTCTCAACTTATGAGAATTTTAATGAAAATCGTTTCATGGTATTGCGCGAAGAAGCCGGTCTGAAGTAACATCTGAAAAACTTTTTCGAACACCTTGGGAATTTTTATTCGTATTTTCAGGATCTCCAGGATGTCCAGATCAGCCAGTATACCTTCTACCCGTTCTGAATTACCAAGTAGAAAGTCCGGCAGAAAACTTACGACCTTTTTTTTCTACCCTCCTGCGAACCAGAGGCATAGTACGAATTTAATATCATCGAGATTAGAATGGACTCAGTTTTAGGAGAGAAAAAAAAAATAAAACGATTTTTTTTTTTATGTTCTATTTTGGACCAGGAAACCATCCGGCCTTTTTGTAGATCAAAAACTGAATGCACTTACTTCTATTTAGGATAAAGATCAGTGGAAATCGCGCATGACGAGGGATGATGAGTTCACATAAAATACGTGATGTCGATCTACCCCGTGTCACGGCTGGTGGGGTGAAATGATTATCCTGTAAGAGGTAGGGGTCTATACTACGGTCAGCGGTTCGGTCAAAGTCGTCGTTGCGTAGACGGGGGTACCTGACTATAATCACCTTCCGGTGACTCGATTGGATGGAATGAAACGGATAAACGGATAAAGGCCATATACCCACCGCTATCAGGCACTCCTTCCACCATATTCAGCTGATAACACGCGTCGTGGCTTATCCGATAAAATGGTATCTTAGGCGGTTCCTCGACCCTTACATGCCTCCTATGTCACTGCTTCGGTTTATTAACGTCGAGCTTTTTCGAGCAGCAACTGATTTCCCCCTCTTTCGGATGATAAATAGCCAAAGTTTTAATTAACCTGATTTTGCTGTTTTCTCCAAAATAACGTTTTATTTTTTATCCTCTTTACTTTCTTAGATCGAAACACGAATGTTACGGATATTCAAAACACGCAGGATATTTCAAACGGAATTTATTTTCGGGTCTGGACCAACCGCAGGATTGTCAATCCATCGCCTGGGATTATCGAATAATGCCTCGAGCGAGGATATTAGGGTCTTATAGAGAAGAGATGGGATCGATGTGAATTACCCTGCACAGAAATCTGGAGGAAAATAGAAGGACCACGGTCTTTGCGGATTTAAAATGTCTTTTTTCTTGGTTCAGAGGGTTCCTCCTCCTGTCTTCCTCCTCGTTACTGACCCTCAGGCAACAGTTTTCCGATATTTTCTTTTTTCGTCTTTTAGAGATCTGACCACCTTTTTCTTCTTCTTCTTCTCCTTGTCATCCTCCTTCTTCTCGCAGATATATCTTTATCTTTCTATCTTATTCGTTATACTCGCTCGCTCGAGAGAGATAGAAAATAAACGTAACAACGCTACCCATTGCTATAGCAGATGCATCTTTATCCCAAGGGTGCATATGTACACAATATTTATCTGAAAAAGTAAATGTGTACCGATACAGGGTAGGTATAGGTATGTGATAGTATATTTTCTCAAAGCTCGAGAGTAAAGTGTAGAGTGTTCGGTGTGGTGTGTACCGAGGCGTACCTTCCAACCAAGGTATAAAGTTTAACAATGTAAGATAGACTTCAACTGAACGAACAGAGATCGCATCTTGTTGAAATGGGATGGGCGGTGTGCGGCGCTTCTCGGAGCGCGATATCTATCATATTTCCGTATTTTCTGGAAACGAAGGCGGAGTAGGTGGCTCTTAAAAGCGTATAACACACCGTCTCTCCTTTTGCTACTATAACAAATTCTGTTGGCGTCACTTTTAAGCCTTTTCATATACATTCTTCAATTTGTTGGTTTTTTTTTTTATCAAAAATCTGCTAAAAGACACCCTGCCATAAAAATTGAACGCGTAAACCACCGTATAATCCGCTATCTCAACCTTGCCAAGAATCTGTCAAAATATTTCCACAAAATTCACCGATGAATAATAATCTGTTATGTCTCTTTTTTTTTTTACGTATGAAGTAAATAAATAAAATTCTGACAGCGAAAGTTGTAAAAAAAAAAAAGAAATGGAAAAAGCTGAATAAAAATCAACCTGCAAAATAATTTTCTTTTTGGCAAAAATAGAATATGAAACACAGTCTGACTAGACGAAGCTAGATGTAGGTAGGTAGGGTGTAGGTTGATTTAATTAAAAAAATTCAATTAAACAAAATTAAAGTTGAAATATCTAGAGGCTAATGAAATTATCTCTTTTGAGTGCCTCCTCGCTGTCTAATTGAATCATTGCGTGCTAGGCTACCCGCACCTAGGTATAGCAAATTCCCTCTGTGAAACGATTTCTTTAACTAGACAGTCTCTACAGCTGGTACATGTATCTACATAACTCATCCTGAAGGGAATGAACTCTTTCACGTTTAGGTGGAATATTAGGTACTCAGGGGAGAAACAAAAAAAATGGTAGAAAGAAAAATAAAAAAATAATAATAAATTTGTTTTCAAGTATAACGAAAGAGCGAGAAAAAGTTCTGCATTAGTGGTCCATATATAGACCATTTGAACTCAACGGCAAACAAATGTCCATCGTTCGTTCAAACGCAGAGAAAACGAATGATTAAACGTTGGCCGCTTTTTGGAGATTCATATGAGTGGACAGCCATCCATAGGGGGATACGGTTGATCGTAAATAGCGAGACACACCATCGTTCGCGCGCGCGTCACTCCGGGAGCATATCTCTTGGATTGATTTAATCAGTGGCAGCCATTTGTCACCCGGGAGGTACCGCTGGCATTCACTCGGTCAGAATCGCGCACAACCCTCGCAATGCGAGGACAACCGGGAACTCCAATGTCGACTAATGGACTCTCGATTGTCAACGTTGATTCAAAGAAAAAAAAAAGAAAAAAAAAGGAAAATAACGTCAATTACATTCACAATGAACCAAGAATGAAAAAAGGGGATGAAAAAAGAAAAAAGAAGAAAAACTAACGCTGAAATGACTAGAAATTTCTTTCCAAATTCTAAACGAGATCATGCAATTAATTGATCGAAATAATAAATTATCTAGCTTTGGGATCGCCAACTTTTATGCTAATTGCTCAAGTAAAGATAGTGTGCGAAAAAATTTACGACGTCAAATGTTATGCACGCGACAAGCTTGTAAATAGATAGAAATCGACGTGATAAAATTTGATGGGTTTGCTTTGAGGATTAGCAAAAGAGTATAGCATATGCCATATGGAGTTAGATCAGTAGCGCACAACATACCTATATGGTTGTAAATTATTGTGCCAATATCAATCTCGGAATCAGTAATCTGCAAATATAGTCCGACGTATCATCCGTCTGTTGATTTTCCGTGACGTATTATCAATGTGTCAAATACTATCTGTTTAGCTCGCGGTTTTCGGTTTAGAATTGATCAATCAATCAGAATCTCTGGCTCGAATCCTTCTTCGCAATATCCAATTTGTTGATAGAAAGACGTCCGTCGTTGCGGTTTTACTACAGGATTTCGAACTTTGATCCGACAATGATAATTGACGGACGAGATTTTAGATAGAAGAGAAGAAAAGAAAAAAAGAAGAAGAAAAAACGGTTTTATCTCAGAAAGGTACGGCCTGGTCTGACCAGCGGGAAAAGACATTGCCTCGAATCTCTCCGACCATCGTGTTAACCATTTTCTAACCACGCGATACCGAAGATATATGAGCGTTGGTCCTTTCGCTTGCGTTACTTTCGCTTCGGTGACCCCGGCCAGTTACTGGACTGTGGTAAACTAGCTATTCGCTGGATGGTGCAGGTGATTTGAAGAAAAAAAAATGAAAAAAAGGTTCAAAGAAATTCTACAACCTCGAATCGGTGAACAGGTGAAAAGTTTAACACCCACGTATTGAGATACGCAACGATTTATGGAAGAATGATTTCGGATCGGAAAAAATCGCAGTATCTTATGATAAGATTGAAAATTTGAACTATATGTATATAGCTATGAACATGTATTCTGTTTAAAAGCGATGAAAGCTGAGCTGAGGATTTTCCTGGTACTTTATACCGACCATGAGTCGTTCTTTTCGCTCGTTTTTAAACCGGCCTCAATAAGTTTCTATGAAATATCGATAATCCTAGTGCATTCAGGCACACGTGGTAGTAGAAGCCCATGATGCAGTTTGTATCGCGTCGAGTTTCACTTCCGTTTCCTGGTTCTACGGAACGATATTTTCCGCTATTTTTAGTATGAAAATTCACTGGGGGTTTTGTACGTAGACACAGGTATGGTTTTGAGTATATATATCAGGGTGTGGGGATACATAAAACCATGTAAAAGATAGGAGGGTACGAGATTCTCCAGTTTTCGTTCAATTTGCGAAGCGGTTTTCGCGCTCGTCGAGTCTCTAAATCTCGTCTTGAATATATTGAAAGAGAAATGGTGAATTTTTAGTGGTAGATGCTGCAGTTCACCGCAAGCTCAAAGCAATCTCACAAATTTTACACGAAATACAAAAAGAAAAAAAATCAAAAAAACATATTTCTTCGCTTCCCACCGCTTTTAAATTACTTACCAAACATATTTTTTTTTTCCATCCGCATATGCAATTCTCGAAAAAAAAACGACACCTACCCCAACCGACGATTCGCAACCTCACGATTGAAAGAACTCTACAACGAGTTCTCCACTCTACGTACCTAGGTACTTCAATCCACTCAGACGTGGGGAGATGCTGTGACACTCGAGACTGCGTTGTTGTTATCCTTGGACGGAAAGTACTCGTAGGTACATACATACATACATACATACATACGTACGTAGGTGGATAGGTAGCTATATAAAAGTAGAGGGGCATTAGCCATGTGGGTTTACAGGCTTTTCCAAATCGCAGAGACCAAAAAGTGACGCGATTTCTTTTTAAATTTCAAAAAATTAAAGGAAAATATGAAGAGAATTTTGTATAGGGGTGATTCGAAGGTTTTACCGAGAGGGTTAGTAAGATGAGTGTATATATATATATATATATATAGGTAAGCCACGCGAGACATGGTTGGTCGTCGATTCCCTAAACCCACGCAATCATCTTCTATGCCTACGCGAATACCCCGGGTCCGTAAAATCTTCTACGGAATCGAAAGACCTGGCAGAAAAAGAAGGCTCCGTTTCGCATAACGAGCTGGTAGAAAAGCCGCGAGGAGCCTTAAGGAACATCTACTATAAAGATTAATGACTTCCATTTAACGTACAGCCTTCTCTCTCTCTCTCTCTTTCCGCGTTACATAAGAATCCAAAGAACAAAAAAAGACCAAAAAACGGAAAATAGAGGAAGAGAAAATTTGCCGAGGCTTAAAACGATCGGTAAGACACGTTTACCACGCAGTTTTAATACCGGCGCTTTATTGTTTCGATACTATACCTCTAATTATTTTGTTTAATTATTATTAGCCATGAATTAAAAGACTTTCTTATCCGTTTAACAGATATCTATTATCTCTTTACGAGCGTAGAAATTACGGTCAGACTATTTCTCGGTAAGATTCTAATCGTTGAAGGTGCGTTTAGTTTGGTTCTTGGTTTCGGGTATATGGGAGAGGCAAAGTGTTTCTTTGTATTGGATAGGTATACTAAGGCGTTAAAGGCAAAGCCTAAAGCGTGAGAGAGAGACGATTCCCGGTCGTTTGACCCGGTTCACGATTACGGAGAACTCTAACTACCCGACACTATCCGAACAAAATGTCTTCGAATTCGTTTGACCCGCAAGTATTCGCGGCTGATGCTGTTGGCAATTACCTTTATATGCGCAATTTTACCTTATAGAGAATTGATTAGATTTACTAGCTCACTTCTCTATGCCCTGTGATCTTAGCTAGGAATCAACTTAACTGTAACCACTTGATGGAAACCAGTCCATTAAATCGTCGGTCATCTGGTATCGATAAAAACCATTGATCTCTAATGAGAATGGTAACAGAACTCTTGACTTGGGCATTGATAATGGGTGAAATCGCGATGCCCTGATCATTGATGTGAAAAAAAAAGTGTTTTTCTTGGCTTTTTGATTACCACTACGAAATCAATCTTTGGCGGTTTCACTTAGGTATATCGCAAGTTCAGCACTGCGGGAATCTTCGCGAAGTAATTAAATGTTGCCTCTTACCCCCTCACGATACGTGATCGCAAACTTTCTATAATACCCACTCGGAGATTCAGACGTCTTTAACGCGGTATAAGCAAATGTATTGAAATATCGGAATTGCATTCAGAAACTTAGCTATTCACTAAAACCTATCTAATTCTTGGGTTTCTATAACCCGCGGCAGTTCAAACTGTTAAAGAATTAATTAGCTGACTTATACCTTAAGCTCTAGGCTACAACTACGAGCAAAAAAACTTAGATATTATCGGAATTCGTGTTTTGCCATACACCTATAAAGGTGTACGGACGTAATTACGCAATTACAATTATACATCGAATCTATTCACGATTATTTACAGTAATTTTTATTTGCCTGGTGCATACATACATCCGTTAATTTATTATTATAACGAAAGTAAAAAAGACGTGAAATAAAGCAGATTTAACGATAGTTAATAAAAATCTGCTGATGATTCAAATTCTTTGCGATTATTTTCTAATTAATTATCTAATAGTTGCATGTGGGATTTATGTGAAGAGATGACTGCGATGGGACGGTGGGGCGAGTTAATGAGATATCGTGAGATCCCTGAGAAAGCAATTTTCGAATAACACCCACGGATTTTAGTCGTCGTTGGCCACGTTATAACCGTTATCCTCTTGCGAATCGGGGAAACTAATTTTATCGCCTAAATGTCGGGAGCTATAGATGCTATAATTTATTACTAGTTTCGGTTATTCAGCTCCGCGATTCTATATTATCGCGAATATCAACCTGCAACGATCCATGAAAATAGTTGCCTCTGGTTATAGAAATCGGTAAACGTTTTTACTTTTACATTATAGATACGTTTGAAAAAAAAATAATGAATCAAATATTTCGCATCGGGATTTCTTTTTTCCACATCCCTCCCAAATAAAAATTTGATTCATCTCCTTCGTATGGGTATTGAAACGACGATAGCTGCGATTGTTTCTCGATCGTGAAAGAAGAAATTATTTTTCAATCGATTGAATTTCATTTAATCTTTCCTGCTTTTTCACGTATGAGCAATATAAGGGTCGTGAAACTACGACCGCGCACGTATATCGTTCAATTTCTAGTTTGGCTACCGCCACATTGCTGATAGAAAAACAAACGCCACGGTCGCCACGTGTGCGAAATGTGCTCTTCGAGGTTTGAATCCGAGGAATTTCTCACCCGCACACACATTTCGATCCAATTCTTCTTGCGGCCGATAGCTTGGAGAAAACCCACCATGATCCTTATAACGCGTTTCCACATTCCATCGACATTCAAACCCGTAGAAAAACCGATTAAGGAAAACCTATCCCAGGTAATGTACGCCGCCTACGGACCTTAAAACTCCGTAGGTACGACTTAATTCCCTATTCCTCGAGAAAAAGAACCCGATACACGAGAGGCCAGACCCAAAACCTATTGAATTTATATCGAAGGCTGAAAGAAAAAGAAGAGAGAACTAAAAAAAAAAAAAATTGTATATGGAAAGAAGATCTCCTGTTTTTTTTTTTACCCCCTCTTCCAATGATTTCAACTTCTGTATCGATAGAATTACAAATTAATTTCGATTTGTTTGTTAAGGATAATCGATCGAGTATATATACGTGGTTTACTTTGGAACATGAAAAAAAATTCGAGACTTCTTTTAATTCTAGAAAGGTATAACGGATAGTAGCTTTACAGAACAAACACACAGTGCATCCGGTGGTAAAATAAATATATAATAGAGTAAACAACCGTTGTACCTACACTTCGTTATGTAATGTGTTTATTTGTTTGCCTCTCATCGCTTCGTTTACCGAAGACTACCTCCAGTTTAATCCGTACGTACGTTCTTGTACCAATACTGGTACTCTTCACTTTCATAAATGCTATAGAATAGCCTCTGGACATGCGGTGTCGATTATTTCTATTCTTACTTCCAGCTGGACTTTAGCTTATTGCATTAACTCGATGATGAATTATCCGGGTGGTGCGAAACGGAAAATAAATACGAAGGGAAAAAGGTACAGGAGCAGAGCATGATGAGGATGAGAATGAGGATGAAGAAGAGTAGGAAGAAGAAGATGATGTTGATGATGATGAAGAAGAAGAAGAAGACAATCAAACGGCCGGGAATCCACTCTGTCATCGCAGCCAATGACCCGAGGGCAAAGAGCTACATAGACTCGAACCGGTTAGATAACGTTGTGCTACGAGGAAAACCCTGTGGTGCCTTCTCCTCGAGGATGTACATACTCTAAGATCTCCGGAGTCTGATATTAACCGTGACCCTTTTTGTTGACTAAATCGATTTTGTGGGAAAAAAGTTCTCTTCATTTTTCCATCTTCTTATTTTTCTTCTTCTTATTCTTTTTATCTTTGAATAAGGTACATAATAGATATACATACACAGACAGACACACGCATACTGATGTTAAGTCGACAGAAAACAGACACGATTTAGAAAAGCGAAAAAAAAAACTAAAGGGCAAATCATTTCCTATCGGGTTACTTTCCACCGGAGAGAAGCTTGCAGTTCTAAATTTTGCACGTGGAAACAATACGATTCTAGAAAAAGAAAAAAAAAAAATTAAATACTTTACCAGCTAAAGGTTAAAAGAAAAAGTAAAACAAGAGGAAAGAAAAGCAGCCTTCTGCCTGTTTTCCAGTTAAAATATAATACCCGAGTTCATGCTTCGAGAAAACCTCGAGGGGTTCTTCGTCATTTCTTATTTCTCAACTCGTGTACATATACATATACATATACATATACATATACCTACATATACATGCGGGTAGTTATTTGTTAATTTTTCCATTTGTCTCCGAATTTTTTATAACCTCAGGCAGATCTCGACTCTTACTGTGCTACGGACTGGTTTTACCTATATACCTGTGTCTTTCTGGCTACATGGCTACCTACCTATTATGTAATTAACTCGAGGAAGAAATAAGACTGGAAATCTTTGGCGGCGGTTCAATTCGAATAAGAAGAAATATTTCTTTCCTGTAGTCAGTCAGCGGGTGAAGTAGATGGGTATGAGTTGAAAAGTAATTAGTTGATGAATTCTTCGAAACTTTTCACGAGTCAAGAAAATGGAGTGAGTGAGAGATTTTCTCTGGGCGTACTGGACGGCTCGAATATTTACAATTCAGAATCCTTCAGGGCTGTGTTAATCCTTCTTGTAAGCAAAAGATTAATTTCTCATGTAAATTATTTAGCCGTTACCTTTTACTTAGCGCGATTAAATATGCGTCAGAAGAAGCGAAAAGTTCTTGCTTCGCTTTGTCTCCGACTTGTATTTCCATGTTTCTTAGCTCAGTAATTATAAGCTCTAATATTTCGCCGTTTCATCTTCGATGATTACCTTTTCGAAATATTTCGTACGAATATTCAAACATGGAAATCTTTGTTCAGGGATAATGAAAGGAAGAAAAAAAAATATATAACCGGATGTAATACGTCGAAAAGTTCTTCTTATTTCTCTTCATTTCTTGAGGGACGCATTAACCCACGATCATTACATGCGGACAAAATTGGTATAATTGATATCTGTAATTACTTGAACTGACGATCAATCAATGAATCAATCCTCCACCGACCCATCCATCCATCAATCTATCAATCAATCAATCAATCAGTCGATCACAAATACAAAGGAATTTTTATACACCATTTCATGAACCTTCGTTAAAAATGAACAGAATACCATCACATCGTCATCACCGTGTTACCACTTTGATCTCGTCGCAAAAATTGACGATTAATTAAAGTCAGATTGGAATTTGCCGTTAAAATAAACCACCTATATTCATCCTTGGGGAAAATAAAAAGAGCAAAAAAACCAAGTTCTGAGTAGACATCCGGTTCTACTAGTATAACAACGTTCGAACGGATCCCTAATTTCGGATGAAATCGAAGCAAAACACTTCCTTCGAGTCTGTAGAATCGGATTTCTCATTTCCGTAGTTAAACAACCATCCTGCCTCCATCCACCCCCGGCTAATATTTCTGTTCTCCTGACTGTGCAGACGTGTGTCTCATCCCCTTTCACATAAGTAAATGATCGGTAATTAATAAGCGATATAAAAAAATTGGCATGAATTTAAATTCTGATATAGACGTTCGAGGGTGTAAAACTACTGGGAAAATGAACTCTTTAAAATTCTTTCATCATCTTCTCGAATAGGTGAGGTGAGGTCGTATAACACAAAGTGGAAATCATGTCGACACTCGGTTACTGGTGCGAAGATCTTGGTGGTGGATAAAGCGAGAACTGGGTAGAGGAATATCGCGGGCGTTGCTCACGGCAGTGAGCAGTAAGCACTAAGCACTAAGCAGGTACTTAATTAGAGGTGGTTAAGAGGTTAGACGCGATACCAGGGGCTCCACGCCAAATGAAAGCCTGCAGGAGGAGAACTTGCTGCATGAAACTGCCCCCAAAGCCGACAAAGGATTAGGCATTACGGTGACCAAGTTACCTTACAGCTACTACTGCAGTGGGTTATATAGTTTCCTAAGTATATATCCAAGTAGTTATATCCTTGTTATACGAGACCAAGATCGTTTCCTTTTCCGCGTGGAGGAAATTCGCTAGTTTTATTTCACCTATTTATTTTTCGTTAAACGTCAAGAAACACGAAAATGATAATAATGGTATTATTATTAATAATCATAATAATAATAATAATAATGTTGAAAGGAAAACTCGAGGGAAAATGTCAACCAAAAGTAAGAAGTGATGAAATTTCCTTATCGTTCTTCTCTTTCAAGTGTCTCACCGAAGTGTAAAATACGGTAGAAGAGGCATCTACCATCCTCAAAGAGACAGCGAGTGCAATTAATGATTCTCGTATATTTAATCCACCGTCATTTTATACAGGCTCGTTTTAGCAGGTGAATAAATATAGGCGTCCTGTATGAGCGCGTAGGCGTATAAGCGTAGGCGTAGATATTCAGTGGTTGAAAAAAAAAAATAAAAAAAATTCGCAAACCCACGATGCGAGATGCGCCTTTGGTATATTATTTGCAATGTATCCCATACGAGTTGTTAGATGATCTTCAGTTATTTATTTCTATTTTTTTACTCGTTTTATATAAAGGTATAATTTTTATTTTTTTAATTTTATTTTATCTTCTATTTCATGTCAATTTCGTAGCGAAAGAAATTCCGCTGGGCGATATTGGATAATAAAATCTCCTATTTCACGTCGGATTTATATCAATTTCCTCCGTACGAAGTGAAAACAATTGAAGCGTCATAAATCGAGGATCGTAAATATCATCCCCGTGCAATGGGCTCGGGCTTGGATACGCAAAGCTAGGCTAAAATCGTGAATTTTTTTCTACCAATTTATATACCGATCATCGGTATACCCTGCAACGTATAATATTTATTAATACGACTATCAAATTCCCTGTAAGTCGAACTCTAACAGAGAATATTCTCTCTCGTGTATAAATGAACAAGCGATTGATCAAAGTGAAACTATGCTGTTGCAGAATCGTTCAAAATCAACAATATCATGTGATATCAATACAATATCAACTGATTGGGAGTGAGGAAGCAATTTGATCGGAGGGACACATGCCGAATTCGCTCATCGTAGTAAAATGGAACAGAATTATATAGAGATCTCGGTGAAATTTGTATTTTGTTCCATTTTTTTATTTTTTTTTTTCTTCCAATAGATTTTTGCTGAATAAAAAATCAGATGTTACGTACAGTTGATGGATTCTAACTGATGTTTGTGATGATATATATATATATATGTAAGTTTGAAATTTTCACCGATAACGTTTTGTCCAGAAAATGTTAGCAATTTTTCTTATTCATGTTGTAACATCAACAGAAATAAGAAGTGAGAAGTAAAAAGAAGCAGCAACAGCATCGCGGCCACGTAGAAAATCCTGTTTTATCTGACGCAATCAATCTTGATTGGAACTTCAAAGTTGAGATCTGGTGGGATAAAATCCCCCGCGTTTTGCTATACCCCCTATTTTCACCCCAGCCCCCCCGCGTGTACCACGAGATCGAAAGAGAAAAAGTTCACAGTTTTTCCCCCTTTTTCTCTTACCCCGTGAGTGAGTTGACGACGACACCCACGACGACACCTCTCACCTTACGCGTTTCAAACGATCGAACCGAAAGCCTAAAGAAGAAGGAAAAGTAAAAGAAAAAGAAGGAAAGAAAGGAAAGACACAAAGAACAAGCCGCGAGCAATTGTCTTTTCCTTAGCCTCTAGGTCCCCCAAAAAACTCAAACGACAGAATTTTTCCTTTTTTTTTTTCTTTTTCTTCTTCTTTTCCTCCGCTTATACCCGCATCCTCCTCCTTCTTCTCTTTCGCCGTCGAAGATTTATCACACCAATCAGTGTACTCTTGCAAAAACTTCAAGATAACTCAATATTCACAGGAAAAATGAAAAAAAAAAGTCAGCTGTACAAAATTTTTCTTTTTTTTTTTCGGATAGCGATAAGCAGCGTCAAAATTTCATGAATTATTGACAACTACAATTATCGAAGTTTGCAAAATCTTTATGAGAAGAAAAATCATCATCTAGGTATTCGTGTTGTTGCAATATAGAACCACCGTAACTAATCCATGAAGAAGAAGCGTAAAACATACTGATATACGATCTGGTTATTTCTGACGCCCTTTGATGCCGAGCTTGAGTTAGGGTAGCTTCGGTAGTTCGTACTACGCCCTATAATACTTTAGCCACGTGTGCGACCCGAATTCAAGTATATTTATGTGACGCGTTAGACGTACTGACTGAGGTTGATAGTCGCGCACTAATATAACAGAACTCGCGGTATTATATAGTTTATTCTATCGTCTAGTAGAGTATACCAGTATAGGTATATATATATATAGAAGAAATGTTTACATCAAAGAGAAGAAAAATTACGCATTCAGCTATTCGTTTTATTGCAGAATTTTTTTTTCTTTTTTTATTTTAAATCGACGTCGTATAATCATTCGATAAATTCTTTATATCCTAACGGCAGTAATTTACTACCGTTTCACTTCTCCCTCTCTCTCTCTCTCTCTCTCATTTCTCTCGATTGATTTATCCACCACACCTACCTATAACTTACACGTATCTGTTTGGCTGGATCATAGCTCATTCAAAATGTGCAGAACGACTGGAAAATACCTTTACCTATCATTTTCTTATAATACAATCATCGTCTATGTTTTCTTTAGTTCAATTTTTAATACGATTTTAAATATAATATTTTCATTGATATTATAAATGAAAGTTCTCTTCAGAATATCTTTTCAACCCCTTTGACTGCAAACGTCATTCTGATACCACAATCATTTTATAAAACGCACAGCATTGCGATTCGCACTTTCGATAACTAAAACTTATATTTTCGAAAATCTAACAATACGGTATTGAAGTTGAATAAATTTGCAACAAAAAGAGTTTCAACATTTTTGGACAAAAGAAAAAAATTGCATAGTCACAGAGATATTCTGACTAGAATATCGCTTCGGATCAATTCGACCCAATTTGCACTTTTCTGACATCTGACATCAGTTCGGTCTCCGGCATCTACAAAAGAGAAGTAACATTTCCAAGCGATGATATTTTTTGAAGCATCGTTTATATTCCACAAGATTAATGATTCAAGGGTATTAAAATCGACGTATTTATAATTGCAAAGGATTGATCGTTAGATTCACAATTCGTGTAACTTAATACGCGTCGTTTTACCTAGCGTCTCTTTACGCCCATTAAATCAACGTTATAAGGACACCCCTGCTCGTCCTTCTCGTCACCGTCGATCAATTCATTTCTTCGTTCGTTAATTTCGCTTTTATAAATTTTGTAGCCAAACATAGAGGCGAAACAATCTAATGAACAAATGGACAAAGCATTCAGGTAATTAGCCGATCTTGATGAAGGAGCCGCCCGTACCGCCGTCGTTCTGTTCTCAGGACTCGATACGGTCGGCGGCAACATTACTTCGATATACCAGTGAGTAGTGACCGTATAGGTCGATAATAGTACCCGAGTCAAGGCGAAACGAAATTGCCAACTATCAGATTGCAGCCGACCAACGCTTATTTCGCTGCAATCGTTGAGGCCCCACCAGGTGCGCGAACCACTTAACTACTCCGCCTTGTACTCTTGCCTGGCTATACGTATTTACTTCCGTTGCTTACATACACGTATGTAACATATACCTATGTGAAAATAAAAATCGTTAATTTGTTAAAGAACAGAAATCAAAAAAAAAAAATTAAAAAACTGTGCAGTGATGAAATTCTCACCGAATCTTTGTCTTGTTTTAGTTGTGAAAGAGTTTACGCAGTTCTTAGTCTTTCATTTTTTAATATTTCTTATGGTTATGCAATATTACATAACAAACAATGAGGTATGTACGTACGCGTCCGGTATCTCTGCAGTGAATAAATTTGTGTAAGTATTTTGACGGAAGAGATAAAACGAGAATAAGTGGAATAGCATAGCTGAAGGCTTCTTGTATGTACAATGTACAATGTGCGAGTTTCAAGGATGACAAGACTTCGAGGCTGGTGCATGGGCAGAGGCTGGTCAAGAACGAAGTGGAAGACTACGCGGCGGCAACGAGACAGCACCGCGTCGTCGCGGGGTTGTTATCTGCGGAATCGCCGCCACGTTTTCGGCTTCCATAAATCTCATTATCGCGACAAGACACAGTGAGAGCGGTGCGATGTTACAGTTTTTTTTAACTGAGACATGCTGACCGCTACCTTCGGAGGGGAGAAAGAAAGAAAGAAAGAAAGAAAGGAAGAAAGAAAGAAAAAAAAAGAGAGGTGGAAGCGGTTGGTTAACTTTCTGGTTTCTGGTTTCTCGTTTCCTGGTTTTCTCGTTTTCTCAACTAAACCGGGATATTCGTCTTACGCCGCCCGTTTAACCGGCTATCGTGTTATCTACGGTTTTTTCTTTCATTTTTCATTTTCGTTTTTTTTTTTTTTGTTCCCCAAGACCCAGCGGCAAAAACAAAGACATTTTATATGTTCCATGTAGCCCCCATGTATAATTAACGACATTTCTCAGTCGGAATTCGAGCCGAATTCACGCTCGCCCGATCTTCAATATCGAAGATTTCCTCGTTTTTTTTCTTTTTTTTCTTTTTTCAATGATGAAATTATCGATTTTTTTCTTCTTCTTTTGTTCAATAATTCTCGGATGTACATTTCGTCAATGATCCTCGTTAATCCTTGGCTCAAATCTGACGCCAGCAGTAAAGCCAATGAATATCCGGCTATTATATGGCTGCGTAGGAAAAAAAGAAGAAAAAATAAATAAAATAAAAAAGAAAATAATCGATGCAGCGGACACCAGCAGTAACCAGTAGTAGTCGAGTTACGAAATGATTCAATGTAACACGGCCGCTAATCGTAGGGACACAAAGTGTACGTTACAGGAAACGTGAAATATCCGGTTCATCTTTGACGGTGAGCACAGCCGCGATTAGTTCACCGCTAAATAACAAACACGTTGTTGAATTAAAGCCAACATTATACGTAGTACATACAGTATGTACGCATTGTACTAGTACATATACCTACGTGAAAACGTGGTGATTTGTTCCGGAGCTAAAGTCACGATTATAATAATGCTTCCGCGTGTGCGGTCCCGAATCCACGAAGAATTGAGACATGAAATTAAGTTGAGAAATCAGTTTATGTGATCCGATTATCCTCGCTCTACCGCGAGAGTTACGATCGGAATATATTCCAGTCACGACATTTTTTTCTCAGTTTTTCTCTTTTCTTTTTCTCTTTTCTTTTTTTTTTTCATCTTATTACTTATTTCTTTCTTCATTCATCCTATTTACTTATTCTTATTTCACTTCAAGCGAACGCTCAGACGAGTACTGCGATCAGGTTGTGGGGCGCGTACCGAACAACTATTGAGCGTCAAACATGAAACATGGAACAGAGGATATGGGGAGGAAAAAATTTCGTCTTGTAAAGCGATAGAAATCATCAGAAGACACTCATTGAATATCGATTCGAAATCGTGGTTAGTCGAAAGGCAGGTAGGAAGGCAGGTAGATACCGAGGAGGACGAAACACGGTATGGAAATATCCGTTTATGTAAAAAAAAGCCCCGATTCCCATACGGGAATGAAATTTTTTTTCACGCATGTCTTCAAATACACAAATAGATGAAGAAAATATGTTGGAATAATAAAAATGTCAAAGAAATATTATAAACGAGCTGAAAGTCTGGAACGCAATTTGAGAAAAACTCAGTTTGTTATATTCGTGAAGAATTATTACAGCAGTTTCGTATTTTTGGAACCAAAAGAAAATTTTTCTTCTCTTCTCTTCTCTTCTCTTCTCTTTCTCTTCTCTCTCTCTCTCTCTTTTTTCTTGAAAAGTTTAGTCTATCTGGTATAAATTTCTAAAGAAAAATACACAATGGTTAACGTGAGAGTTCGTGATACCATATAGGTAACATGTGTACAAAAACTTTGATAAACAAGAGTATATACATAGGAGAGATCTCTTATATCGTTTGAATAGATTATTGTTTCAACGATCCTCAACACACGAGGGAAATCATTAAGAAATCTTGACAAGTTTGCTTGAGAAACTGTATTTAGTGTATATTTTCAAATACGTCGCTCTACATTTTTCACCAAAGAATCACAAAAGAATCTTGTTCATCTCTCTTAGACTCATCATCGTAAAAGTCTATCGGGATATACGTACATACAAAAACTAGAATAAGAAGAACAAGAAGAGGACGAGAAAAAAAATAAAATAAAATAGCTAAAAATGATCTCCGAGCATAAATGTCAATCTTTTTTAAACCAAATTCCACGGGTATCAAGTTCGATAATTGGGAAGGTGATTTTTTGATAGGAAGGGTATCAGGTCGTTTGGAATTATCGAAGGTGGGCGCGGCAGTACTAGTACTAGCACCAGCATCAGGACCACCACCAGCCGAAGCATAGAGTGGCATTGTTCTCGGGCTCGCATTAAGGCGAGAGAATAAAATTGGGTCAAGTAGCGATTAACCTCATCCGGCAACGCGCTGTAGTCGCAGAAGGACTTCTTCTCCTGACTTATACCTCGTGAATATACGTCGAGTGGAGGAATTTCGTCTACTATATTCGCGTGGGCGTAAGAATGAGACATTGAATCACAAGACTCGACGATTTTATTTTCCCACGATTTATTTCACCGGAATTAATTAACGAATCTCTGTATACAGGCTACTGAGCATAATTATAAATAGAATAATTCAAAGATATGATGACTAAATTCCGAAATTTCTCAATATACACAAAAGAGTGAAGTTTTTGACACGGTTTATCGTCTCGTCACGTAGACTTTTTTAAAACCAGGCGACTAAAAAGAAAAAAGAAAAACAAAATAAAGCCCCCTTTACCTACTCTGTATCGATGAGTCAGACAAGGGAAGAAAGACCGAGAGAAAGGAAGAAGGGAGTTCCTGCTGGGTCCGGTTTCACCTGACTAGCACGCTGCTGCACGTCTTTCGTATCTCCTGCAGCAGCAGCAGCAGCAGCAGCAGCAGTCTTCTTCGGCCCTAAGAGCTCGGCCAAAGTGTAGAGTTGGTTTATTCTTGTAGGCACGCAAGAACCGAGGAGAAAGGGCAAGGAATAAGAAGAGGAAGAATAAAAAGAAGAAGATGTAGTAGAAGAAGAAGAAGAAGAAGAAGAAGCAGAGTCAAGTCTTCTCTCTAACCGTCGAGAGTGAACCGGGAGGTCATCGTCCCCCATGGACGGTGCATTGCCTCGAGGGCATGAAACGAGAAGGAGAAAGAAGACGAAGTAAGAAGGTATAAGGCAAAAGAGTAGGGAATCGAGGACTCGGCCAACCAGCCAGTCGGCAGGTGCATTGGTCAATCGAACCTTTTCTTCCCTGCTTTGAACGTCCTGTAAAAGTGTAGAATATGAAGACGAGAATGAACGTGTGGAGTAGAATCTCATACTAGTTTCCCACCGTGGTTGGTTCTATCTCAGGCGTCACCTCCATAATTACCCCAATCATCTTGTGGCTACTAACAAAGAGCCAGACTGATTTAACGCGTGTAGTTCCACAGAGTAGAAAAAAATTTCATATAAAAAAAAAAAACAAAAAAAAAAATCTAATAACGGTATAATTAACAAAAATTTCTTCATCATTATTCACTGATTATTCAAAGGTTTATAAAAATTGTTTAATATCGTTTAGAATATTGTTTTTTTATTTTTTTTTCAATGATAAACAGGTTTTCCATCTCGTTTACTCCAGATAATAATTAGCCGAATTCAAGGCTCGGAATCTGTGTCCGTGTCAAACTCGATTCCGCGACGTTGGATAAATTGACTGAAAGTCTAGTGGCACAGTGAACGCGTTTTAAACCTTTAAAACTCGTGCAACCAGTCGGAATCGTTTCAATTCGATTACACGACCCACCGGGCGGTGTACGGTTCACCGTTATGTGTAATTATCTGTTTCGAAGTCTAGCTTTCGATTAGGATATTGGTAGCAGTTAGCTACAGCGTTAGGATCTTCTCGCTTCGATCGTAAGCCTTAATATTTTTCTATATATTCAACATGTCTTTGAATGAAAGAACAAAAACAAAAAAAGTAAAAAAGTAAGATAAAAATGATCGATGTATCTATATATGCAGTGTAGTACATGAACATTGTACATAAATCAGCATTACGCACGTACCCCGTGAGCGTGCGGTTCTCGCTCAAACGCGACATACATAACACTTTCTCTCGCATAGCCGAGAACGCCTACGTACGTTTCTTGGTTACACATATAATAGCCTTTGGAAGGCTATACGCAATGTAATATGATCAAGAAACGTATGTAGGTGTTTAAAATCTGAGGTTAATTCATGCTCGATACAAGTCGTCAGCATTTATCGCAATATGCTCCATAAATCTGTAATCCTAAACTAATGAAACTAAGTAGGTATACATAGGTTAGCAAGTTCGGTATTGCGACCTGGTTTACAATATCTAGACTAAAGTCAGCTAAATTTCTCCACCATTCACGATATTTATAAACCCGCGGAGCTTTTCCTGTTTTAAAGAAATCGCAACAGCTGTGAAAACTAGGTACTACTGGCGAACTTTAAACACGGGGAGAAAATCTCGGATAAGTAATTCGCGATATCTTATTTTCATTTTTCCTGTATAAAACAAGATCGGAAACAGTCGCCCCTATACAAATTCTAATTTGAATATGAAATTGAACGTTGTTCATGTTCACCGCGTGCGATAGGGTAGGTAGGGTAGGATCAGTTTGCAGTGAAAAAGTTTTTAACAATATTTCTACGGACCCTGGTTTTGAATTTGATATTTCCACTTACTTCCACCTTTACTTTACTCTCTTAGTAACAAATTGAATATCATTTTGTCACGACTAACTTTCGATGATAATGATAAATAATAAAATGCTAAATTTATCACTAAGGTTTTAGCGAGCGTATAGATCGAGCGCCTATATAGATGATTACATTAAACGTAAGGCGTAAGGTAATATTAATTAATAAACAAAGGAGCATCATCACGCTACACTAGCTGGATAATGGGTTCCAAGGGGTGCTAAGCACGCGTCAACATCAGTCATCGTTAATCCTTCGGAGATTTAGAGAGTGGTACAAGAGAGGATAAGAACTGATGTGAACGTTGGCAAAAAAAAAAAAAAGTCATGTGTAGTATGTGTAAGGGACAGGGAAGATCAAAAGAAAAGAAAATACGAAAAAAAGTGAAAAATAACTAAATACAGATAGACTGACAGCTGCGGTTATGTGGGCGAGTACAAGCATTCATTCTCATTCCGTGATATCAGGCTCAGCGAATAATGAAAAAAAAAAAAATCAAAAAAAAAAACGGGTCATCCTTGTATACCTTCTTCGCGTAAAATATTAGGACATTGGTACACATCGTACGTTTTGTTTTTGTTATATCTTTTTTCATTGAGACGATAGAATTCTGAGTTGGAGTTACGAAAATTCTGGGATTACTCCAAAAAGTCTTTGGATTAGGACGAATACGGGTATTAGCTTAGGTGAGCCTGTTCCCAGTCTGTATCCGCTCAACCCTTTTTACCCACCTTAGCGACTTAGAGACCGAAAAAGTGAGAAAGAGGGTTTTCTCACTCGGGACAATTTACCATTTTCGAAACGCAAAGCTAAGGTGAAAATTGGAAGGAAAGTACCTTTTCTTAGCCGAGGATCGTCGGCGATGACGATCGACAGACCTACACAAGATTCACAAGACACGTATTTCTCGATTTACATAGGCCTAGATCCAATCTTGACAAATAAAGAAGAGGTATGTGTATATTATGTAAGTTTATACTACATGGAACTGGGAGATGAAAAATAGTGCTGATCTTGCTATGGCAAATTAAGAAATTGACTGTTTGTTCAAAGATGTGAAAGAAAAGAAGAAGAAGAAGAGGATAAGTTTTACCTGAAATTTATTTTCCACTTTTTATTTCGTGTGAATAATTGAATCGCGAGAAGCCGGGCTCTTGAAGTAATCAATTCTTAGTGGTAGGGTACGTATAATAATAAGGAAAGGGTGCCGTGGCTGTAGTTGTTGAATAAAAAATAAACGGGATGTAGCTATATTCTCACTTCTCACTTCTTACTTCTTACTTAGTTAGTCAGTAATTTTCTTATATTTTTGATAAAAGAAAAAGATGAAGAAAAAAGAGAAAAGAAAGAAAAAAAAAATATATATATATATATATATATATACGAAGAAGGGGGCTATTTACCGCCGGAGAAGTTTATTTTCTGCTGGTATGATCTAACGAAGTATTAATTATAAAAGTCTTGTTTAAGCTGTAAACTTGGTGAAAATTTGAGTCAAAGTAAAGTAAAGTATAAAGTATGAAGAAGTAAGAAGTAAGAAAAATAAAAAATGAAAAATTGAAAGAGAATATTTTATCACACAGCGATACACATATATATATCTTGAGAAATTAGAGCATCGATAAAGGTGGGTTTAAATCGTTTCAAATTTGCTATTCTATTCTATTAAACAGCTAACAACGTTTAAAAAAATATGCCTAATATATTCCTCAACGGATAAATCGAATTAACAAACAAATTTGAACAAATTATGAGACGAAGAGACTGTATATGCGGTTCGACCTCGTTAAAAAAAAAAATAAAAAATATGTTAAAATATAGTTTTCTATCGCGTGATGATACCGCTAAAGGGAAAGAAAAAAATTTTTCAACTTAGCTGTCACTTGGCTGGCTGACAAATTGTATGATGAAACTTTTGACAAGTTTGTAGACAGACGGATAGACGGATTGACGAACTGACATATACAGCTAAAGGAGGATATGAATTTCTTAGGAATATACAGATGTGAGTGACAAAATCGTGATCGTTAGACGAGCGTAAGAACAGGGACAAACTAAAAAAAAGAAAAGAAGAAAAAAAGAAAAAATTGCAGATCGTATGAAGAGATGAGGAGAGAAAGAAGATGGATTAGGAAATACGTGACCTCCGACAAACCTGGGAATTATACTCCAGGTTTCGATTGCTTTATAGGGCAAAAGGAAATCGTTCGAATTGTTCACAAGCTAATAATTCAATAAGTGATGAGGCGTCGATTGTGGTGTACGTGTGTGTGTGTGTATCAAAAGTGAAAACGTCAACCAAGAATTATGGAAAGATTGAAAGATATTTGCCTCGAAGATTTATTTCCAACTTTTCAAATAATTCCTTTCCATGATTTCTCCTACTCTTTTATTCGTCTTGCTATTCCAACTCGGGGGAATAATTTGACGGCTTCTGTCGGCACCTTCTGTGATTTTTATTGTATAGATACCTGATGTGGAATAGATTTCTGACGATTCTTGACATCGAGAGATCGAACGTCCCCCCTATATATGCAGTTTTTTTTTTCAATCTTTTTTCGTAATCGAATGAAATATTGAAGTTATAAAACTTTTCGCTTTGAAATTTCGAGCAATGAATTTCAATAAGTACTACGTTTCGAGCGAGTAATAAAACGCAATCCTTCAAACTGAAAGTCAATTTTTTTCTTTTTTCTTTTTTCTTCATCTCCGAAACGTTGAGAGGTAAAAATAAGTGAAAATAAAATCGCTTAGCTCGAAATAAAACGCCGTGCAGATTTCAACTGGTCAGAGTTCAGTGCCTGTCAGGTTCGAAGATGAACGTAGAATAAAGGCCGAGAGTTTCGCTGGGTGGACGGTAGATTTTTGCATCGTCAGTAAATTTGCTGCTTTACAAAATATCCTGCAGATAATATTTCCGCGAATTTAATAATATGAATGTGGTATTTTATATTAACACCATTTTTATTATAGTTGACTGGAATAATAATGGTTTTTTAAAATTATAACGAGGTCAGTAGGCGGATTACTATCTTGAGATATTGCGGTATAATTTAAAACCAAAAAGATCAACTTCCGGTTTTTGTTACCACGTAACGGGGTGAATAATGTCGATCAATTTATCACCCGTCGAGGCTACAGCCACACATACTTACCTGGGATTTGTAGCGTATCAACTATGTAGCTAAGGAGGTCGAGGGTTCCTCACAGTCAAGTTTCTCGTCCAAATCTTCGCAGTTATATCAACCGGAAGTAGAAGATGAGGAATGCTACCAGATGGAGGAAAACCTTTGCGTGGAACATCAGACGTTCAGACTTAAACCCAACCCAAATCCTAAACGTAAACGGACCGGGTTCGAATTCCGAATTCATTTAAGACGATTCAGAATTTTCGGAAACGTTCAAATTCAGAACAACAAAATTCCAAGGGGTTGGAATGCAGAGAGCTCAAAGCTTCGAAAAACGAGACCACCGTAAGTCCAAGAATTCAAAGTTTTTTAAAATCGGCGAAATGATCTTTTCTCAAAACTGTGAGTCGGTGATATTCAAATTCTGAATTTTCACCGTTCGGAATTTTCCAAATTCGGAACTTAAACTCGACCCCATCAGCGTATTACACGTAACGGGGATACGTGATGAAAATCTTTTGATCGAACGATTTCCCTCGCCTCTTCCTTTCTTTCTTTTTTTAGCCCTAGCCATTCAGGGTACGAAATAAATAAATAACTGAATAAATGAACGGATTAAAGGAAAGAAGGGCATCTCGGGTCAATTTTAGGTTTCGGTTCGGGATCAAAGTACTCTTGAATTTATAAATTCAGGAATACGTACGTTAGAGCCAACTGAATCTTCCACTATCAGAAATCGGATACCAGTTCAGCCACAACAAAGAAGATCAAAAACGATCTTTATAAAAAAAAAGGAATATTAGCTGTTTAGAATTCGCGCGGTAGCTTCACAGGGTCAGTGGTCAAGATCAGGTTTACGGTATCATATCTATTGTCTTCTATTTTCACATACAAGTTCGAAATCCGGTCCAAATCGGTACAACCAGTACCTGAAGATGAGTCAGCGGCTTTGCTTCCTCGAACCTATCTTACCTCGAAGATCATCAATCCACTGGCCGTTCCCAATTGGCTGGATATATAACGATCGATACCCTCATCAGCGGTTTCTGGCACGTCTAAGTCGCGAAACATCGCGTACCCCATACCGGATAGATACACAGACCCTGAAGTAATTGATATTTCTCTGTCCCGTAGCCAGCTACCATGCTGGACTCTGATTGACGTCGTTTTAAAGGCCATTATAACCAGTCCTATCGTGCAACTTGATTCAGATAAGATCTCTTGATTATCAGAATCAGCGAGCGTTCAGTCTTAACTTTGTTTATATTAACAATCAGTGAGTGTGCATAATCAGATCTCCAAAAGAAAAATCGACATATCATTTCTTCACTTTCCTTATCGAAAACTGAAACTAAAATGAATAAAATGTCTATTTTTGTCAAAGACACCCCAGTGCCGATGCAAAAACTTATATCGATGTGCAGATTTCGTGTCAATACGCCGTTCCGCGTTTCGGGGAATGGCCAGTTTGAAGAAAGACTAGGTAATCATGATATGCTTGAATTTGTTCATGAAAAGCTCTTTGATCAGTGTAATTTTTCTGAAATGTAATTTTTTTTATTTTTCATACTTTTGATAAATCTTTCGTTTCCCGGTTCAGAAAAAAAAACTGGATATAATAGATCGCGCGGAGCTTTTGAGTCACCGGACGATCTATAATCAGCGTGACTCTTCTGGTCAGCCTCATCGCTTCTCAACCCTGAGGAAACAGCCGATAAACTGGTTTGACGAGTGTGAATACAACGACGTAGCCTCCGCACTCGCTCCTGCACGTTTGTTATAACGGGTGTGCATTTGAAAGTGAGAAAATTATTGGAGAAAATAATTCTCGAGTTCGTGTTAAATTTTGAAAAATAAAATCATTTCCCAATTTATTTTCAACGTTGAAAATCAAGGATCTATCTTTTAGTCTAGAATTTCTAAATTTAGGTATACATAGATTCAAAAGGGCGGTTTAAGCCCACGTAAAATTAGGTAAAACTTTTCAGGTGAGAAGTTAGAAAACGCTTACCGCATTCGCGACTTGTTTACCTGTACCAACTGCGTTTTCTACTCTCTAGTTAATTTGTCGTAAAGTTTGAACGGTTCTCGCCGCGGTTTCTCATTCCTAAAACATGGAGCATTATAGGTGTACTCGGTGATTTCACAGTCTAACTACGCAAAGTTTTAGTCCAAACTTGTGTATATATGTTACATTTGCTTACTGACTAATACGTAAATTTCTGCTTACAAAAATCGTAGCTGAATTTTTTTTTTAAATTTTTTCTTAATAAGAGGTAAATCTGATATTTCATAGTGTACACGGTTAGTTTCTATACACCAATGCCTCTCAAGAGACTGATTGTGAGTTTGCTTGCCATCCCCGATGTTTTGCTTGTCTCCCTATCGCCGCGTCTGCATCTAATCAGCGACTAAGATGCATTGTTGCGACCCAACTGACGGATTGCGACGAGCCATGACTACGACTTGTGCTAGGCTATCGCGATCTTGCGATTTACCCGATCGAAACGACTGATTGGTTAGAGAAGATCCTACCTTTCTCTCTACATAGGTATCTCGTATCTTAAAGCACGTGGCTATTTCACAATATCTTTAAATAAAATTTGACACACGCAAATAGATTTACGTCAAGATATTTACGAATGATATAAATAACCGTCAGTTATTAATATTTCATTGATTTATTAATTCCTTCTTCTTCTTCTTCTTCTTCAACGTTGTTTAGTTTTGTTTCATGAAAGGATCAACGCCGATATCTGGGCACAAGGAGTTCAGGGTATTACCAGAGATAAAACAAATTACAAGTATGAGGTTCGCGAGAGATCATACACGGAATGTCTTAAGGTCAATTACGAAATTCTCGTCACGCACTTTATACTGCACGCGTCTGTATATCACACGTATGCACGAGACGTAGAAGCAAGCAAGCGAGTAACCGTGTCAGATAATATCAAAATTTTTCCTCGGCAATCTTTGTAAATGAGCTGCGATGGTACCCACTTATCGATTCGTTACCGCCGTCATTACTAAGTTTATTTCAACGTCCAGACGTGGTCCACAGCAGACCATCTCTTACCGAACCTTTATTATCGCACGTTTCTCAAAAAATTTTTCTTCGATGCCAATTATTTGATTAAAATCAGAGGCTAAGAAATTTTTACAAAGACAAGAGAAGTAAACGACGATATAAATATACATTTTAAAGCTCGTTTATAACGAAGAGGAAACGATTAGTTTTCGAAAATCTTTCCAAATATCTTTGATACGATTCAGGGTGAGCTTTTTTTTTTTCTCTTCTTCTCTTTCTTTAAATCGTACGCCTCGAATCTTGAAAATTATTTGTCAAAGACCGAAATATATTCGTATGGTGATATTAATCGATTTAATAAATCGACTATTTTATATCATCAAATCTCTCTCGGTCTTGGACACGCGGCGTCGCGTCGTGGACCGTGACACCGGCGCCAGACGTCGCGAGTAGTAGCGGTGTCGTCATCGCCTGCCTGGTGCAGCAGGGCGTCGAGCGAATAACAAACAGACTGCAACGAAACGATGCGGTGCAATGGGCGCCTTCGTGGCTAACGCATCTGTGTCATCCGGATCATTGGTATCGTGTGTTTGAGTTTAGTTTAGTTCAGCCAAAGCGCGTGTCGACGCGATCTTGCGCAATGAAATGACCCTTATTTTCCATAAGCATACGCTAATGGTTTTCAACAACTTAACGACAATTTATGCGGTACGGTATTTTTGGTTGCACGATATATGCTTTCAAATGCCCGTGTTTAAAACTCGACTTTATTTTTTTTTCTCTTTATATCTCGACGAGTGGTAAATAAGGTTTTTAACATTCGAGAGAAAGAGAATAACCGTCGTTATTCTGGGACCAGATTAAAATTCCGAATTTCAATATAACCGATTCACAGTCAAAGTCTCCATGCGAGATTCCAAAGAAAAAAAAAAAAAATCAGATTTTCAGTCTTTCGGGAGTCCGGATTTTCGGAGTTTTAAGCTGTCTGCAGCATTCCGACCTTTCGGAACTTTAATCTTCTAATTTAAACTTGATGAACGTTTCTGAAAATTCTAAATCGTCTCAAACGAATTCCGAATTTTAACCCAGCCCGGTTATTCTCTCAACTCTTTAATTATTTTTCTTTTTTCTTAAATCTCAACGAGACAAACATTCAGAGAAAATTATCACCAAGAATTATAACAGGAAGAAGAAGAAGAAGAAGAAGAAAAAATATGACCAAAAAGTTGCGTCTGAGTTTGCATCTCTCAGTCTCTCCTACAACATTTTGCAAAAAGAAAAAAAATCGCAAATTACCGTAAAATAAGTTAAATAACTGTAGTTTTTTTTTTCATATTTTTTCATTTTCTCTAAAATAAATAGAAAAGAACTACAACAAATACGTAGGTACCTTCTGATCAGTAGACGGAACACGTATTAATGTAGAGATACGTGAGCGCGGAGCGTAACTCGGGATGTTAAGTTAACTTTTCAAAGGCGTCGATATAAGATTTGAGTACCGAGTTATACCTACGTGTAGGCGCATAGGGAATCGGGGTATAGAAATAAAAACTAAAAACTAGAAATTCGCGGCCTTTGAGATCCGCGATTTTATTTATTCGAAAATCTATGGAGAGAAGAAAATCTGAAAAAACGCATAACGTCTTTGTGAAGAATTAGATGAAGATAAGTTAGGTGGACGAGCTGATTCTATCCTCAGAGTTTCTCGACTCCTCACTCGGGTTATCTTAACGTATTTTTTTTTCTCCTCCTTTTTTTCTCTCGGCTCACCACCGCCTTATTCTCAGTCCTACTTTCAGTACGGTAAATTATTTGTTTAGTCTATCTTATCGCGGACGTAATGCTCCCCGGAATCAACTGCGAGTAAGCCTAGATGTGTCAGTCTGTATGTCCGACCCGCCTCGGGCCAGTCCCAACATACATATACGGAATGGTCAGGCAGCGGGGACAAGTTTACGTAACGTTTAAGGGACACCGAGATACAGAATGAAAATAGAAAAAAAAAAGAAAAAAAAAAAGAGGTAAACGAATAGAGCCCATATGACGGAGGGGACAGCAAACTGATTTCTTTGTAGCACAGAGGTAAGAGATTTTAAAAATCACACATTTCCTCGATCATTCATCAATGTCACATGTGGAAAAGCGATTATAGTTGGAACAGTAGGTATTAAGAAATTTTCTATTCATTTTGTCTGGAGAATGAAAATAATTTTTCCAATTTTTGACCACGTTTTATTATAGAACGCGAATGAGAAACATAAACGAAACTAAATGAAAAATGAAGAATAAAATTTTAAACGTTTCTTTCCTTACCTACTTTGGAGAGAGACTCGATCTTTTTTTTCTTTTTTCTTTTTAAAGCATTAGGTTAAAGAAAGAAGAAGAATAAAAAAAATATAAATGAGAAAAAGAGGCTAACTATAGTATGGGAATATTTCTAGTTGAAGAAAACATCGTTCTAATGGGTGCTCGGGGTGGTACTTTGTTGAAAAGATGGCTGTAAAAAAGAGCAGAAGGAGTCGTAAGGAGTGAAACAGAGGAAGCCAAGAGTCTCGGCTCGCGCCAACTTATACAATATCTTTCAAGATGCTGCAGCCTCCGGCTGGTCCAGACGTTTGGTTTTCTCCTCTTCTATCTTCTTCTCTTTACTTCTCTTTCCTCAGTCTCTGGTCTCTGGATACGAAGCTTTCTGAACTCGACGGTGCCTGTAATGTCACTCTGAGCATTCAAGAAGCATCTCTTAAGCGAAAACGAATGAAATATTCAGCTCTGGATCGAAGACAGCGATTCACTCTTCACTCTAACCCCTTTTGCCTTTGGGTAGATACCTACCTACCTACCTACCTACATCAAGTTCTACCAGATAAATCTGACGTCGTAACGTTTAGGATTGATTGCAGTACTTTAAGAAAAGCTCTGTTTTCATTGCCCCGTTGAGAACGTCTGCATTTTGTCGACGAAAAACTAAAATAAAGAAGATCTAAAACTGCTTCGCTTCTCTTAGAAGATCATTTCCCTGCTTTTTCAGACTTTAGCTAGATTATAAAACTCTATAAGTTACAGAGAATTTTCAATATTTTTTTTTTCTTCATCGCATAGATTTTTACGCTCTCAATCCTCAAATCTCGCGCTTGAATCGGATGTAACATAAGATTTGATTTCGGTGTTCACAAATAGTAGCTACCGAAGAAGAAGAAGAAGACGAAGACGAAGAAGAAGAAGAAGAAGAAGAAGTTTCTCCTTTAGGAACCGGGTATGGGTTACCTCCGGCAACTACGAAGATGAAATTTCAATAAGGGAATCAATGACGCGTCTCTCCCGCGGCTGGTTCCTTCTCTCTTCGAAAAGTTTGACCAAGTCTTTGGCTAACTTTGAGGTGCACCGTGGATGTGACCCTGGTCTTCGCTTGGTAACTACAAGTTTCCCCAGACTTTCCAGACTTCTGGGCTGTAGGTAGTAGCTACGGCTCACCGATCTTACCCAGGAAATTGACAATAATAAAGTTAGAGACGTTCCTCTCCCTACTTCACTTCAAGAACGGGACAGTCTCAAACCACTTCTACTAAAGGAGTGAGCGATTTCACTCAACAAAGAATCTATAACCCATGATACATCGCGAAAGCTACATATTTCAACATTCTACAACATCAGGAATTACCACCCTCTTAAGAATCAATTAGTCTCCTATAATATTCGATACTAATTTACAAGTTTTGCTTATGCACATATAATATCGAATTTCTCTCGTATCAGTACCTGCGAAGTTCACAGGACGATACGTGATATTCTAGCACGCGCCCTGTTATCACGTACTTACATCATGTAGGGATTACTTACTTGCTAGTGCTATGTACCTACGTTTTATATATATATATATATATATATATATATATATATATATATATATATATATAGTTACATTGATATAGTTCTAGGTTCGATGGGTTGTTTCATGAGGCGGAAATTCAGGAGGTAAACTTAAAGCTGCACATTATAAAATGAAGTCTACATTCTCGGGGAATGCTGCTGCTTTTATAACAGTGCAGAAACTGACTTTCTTAGGTTCTATCATCAAAATGCTTTGGAAATAAGAAAGAAGTTCATAAAATAATGAAGAATATCTGTATACAGCGATTTCATTTTCCGTTTCTAAACTTTCCTCCCGAGATAATTATGAAAACCATTTTCATATGCGTTTGTGTGTGTGTGTTTGTTTGTGTAGGGGTAAAATGTGTCTTCATCCACCTGCGAGAGTCTAATTCTCTGTTCTTTGTCGTTGTTGCCTTGTAAAGTGCTACTTATTCCACTTTATGCTAGAAAGTGGTACCCCCACGAAAGTACTCGTGTTTCTAGACACCGACCTTTCTCATATTTCAGATAATTATATTTAGGCTATAAGTTATTCCATATAGAAGCTACTTTGTCCAGAAAATTAGAAGAAAAATAACAAAAAAAAAAAAAAAAAAAGATAGAACGGAAGAAACGTCGGATGAGAAATTATACGTATACAACTGTTACCTAGCTATTTTTTTTTTTTTTGCTCACCTATATAAGAAGATCGTTAAGAATAAAAAAGACGAAGTAGTAACAGCAGGAGAATCAAGCCGTGGTTGGCTCTGGTCCAGAATCGATAAATACCTTTCGAGCATGAATGAATTAGCAAAAACAAGAATAGTCTACGTTGAAGTCGCGACAGACTGAAGAGATTATACGTGCATCTAATACCACTCTCGATATAAGACGAGTAGTGGGTACATTTTGCTAGCCAATTCTTTTCGCAATCGTAATTTACACACCTCTGATGGAAATAAATCTTCGTTTGATTCATTGAGATTCATTGAGGAACGTGAACAACAGTCTGAATGAAGTTGGCTACGGTTTATACTCTGTAAATACATACATATATATATATATATACAATTCTTCAAGTAAATAATGATCAAGCTACTCTTAGTGCCAACTTGTACTATATGTCCGAGAATCTTTAACGCGTTAGATATATCAATTTATCATCAAATCTGAAGGGAGGTATACAAAAGCCCTAATTAAATGGGCCTAAGCTAAATGGTTACCCTCCTATCGATCAATCGGTATCAATTTTCACTGATAATGACATTCAAGTTTAGTAAGGGGTAGCCTTTTACGTGTATACATAATAAAGTCGATTATAGATCTATAGAGAAGAGTGAAAAATTGGTGAAAGAGGGGCGAAAGCCAAAACCAAAATTTCCAATCTTTCAAGAAGGCTCTTACGAGATTTTAACCAATTATAAGGGTCGTGGTACTCCCGATTTGCGTTGGGGCAGATTGCTATCCCGCTAAATTTAAGGTACCACCACGAGGTTAATGAAACAAGACGTTCGAGTTAACGGAGAAGATGCGATGCCGAGGTAGAGAAAGGGGTGACTAAAGATAAGGGATGAAACAACGCTTGATAATAATGATAGCTGTTTTGTTTAAATAATTAGAAACAGCTGGGCGGAGAGTTTAATCGTTAAATTATATTAAGGGTAGATAAATGCAAGACGTGGATATATACCTGTAGGTATATAAATGTTATAATCTCTCTCGAAATTAGGTCCGGATATTATTATTATTTTTTATTTTTTTCGTTAGATACATTTAGCGGGAGTGTCTTAATACCGTGCTTTTAAATTTCATCATTTTTTTTTGTTTTTTTTTTTTCTTAAAACGAGCACTTTAGAGTCCCCGCAAGTGCGTAACAACAAATTGCTTCCATTAGATCCTCTAAAACGATCATAATACCGTCTCCTCGTTTCAAGAAGGTTACATCTTCAAAGAATTAAACGAGCTTGCAGTATTTCAAGCTCATTATACTTTACACCGAAGAGTAACGTGCTCGTAAGTTCTTTTCTTCACTTCCATCAAAGAAACTTAGAAAGAAAAATAAAATAAAAAAAAAATATATCCTTCACCTGAATAGAAAATGAAAAGCAAAGCTCAGAGACGAGAACGAAAGGAGAGAAGAGCTTTAGTAAGTAAAACAGTCACGCAGATAGAGCTTCAACGGTGCACAATATATACATCTGTGCAATTTCAGAGTTCGCTAAATTGACAATTTCTATCATTCGAGGAGTACACCAGATAGACAAGAAGCCTTCTTCTTCTTCTTCTTCCGAAATGGTTATATCCCCTTGTGTGCACAGCACGAGGTAAGTATACCAAACAAGAAGCCTTCATATGCATCAAATTCTGTCTAAGTCCCGAAATCGACTAACTGCGCAAACTCACACGCACGCGCATGCGTAGTCAGTCGATTTCGTTACTTTCTTAGAGAAATGTCGACGCCTTAGGATCCCCACAACCTATCTATTCACCAGAGCGAAGCAGAACGGGTCAAAGTTCAACAGTTCATAGTGTTGCATAACATTCTAGTACCATGCATGTTCTCGCGTGCAGTATAATACTGACCCTCATGATGATATTGGTGAAACGTTGAACGTGAAGAGAGAAAGAAAAAGAGAGAGAGAGATGGAGAAGCTACGTATAATGGGTACTTTCGTCGTTCATGCACATAGATGGGTGCAGTATGTACACTAAGGCATTCGTAGCAGTTGTATAATTATATTGGCAGATAAATACTCCGTGACTTGGCTTGCGAGGAGGATTGGCTTTTCGTCGGTTACATTATCGAATAGTAGTTATTCGCTCTTTATTATTTATGGATAATTTTCCTTCTGGCTTATCCATGGATTTCAAATAAATTGAACTTCAATTCGAATCTAGTACCTATCTCTACCTACCTATCTGGTATTAATATAACTAATGAAAATGCACTCGGTACAACATCCCTATACATACCTACGTAATACATATGTAGACGTGATATTACTATAGCGGTTGTTTTACCCACCAGTGTATTTGTCACTCTGCATGCACAATACTTATACCTAACTACACATGTCTAGCCAAAACCTAGGAGAGGGATATATACATAATGCGGAGGATAAACCTGCTGCACGATTACGAATCTGACTACACGATACACATTACGCACATGAAACGATTGGCAATAATTCCGCAAATAATAATATTTTTCCTTTTATTACAGTATATTTTTTTTTTCCCGATTCTCCGTCATGTACTATTCCCTAGTTCCCATATGCCGCAAAACGCACCACCTGTACCCTTCTTTTTTTTGAGATTTGAACTGCTGTATCGATATTCACAACCAGAGAATATATTTACCGATTTTTTTTTCTATTTTATTTATTTTCTTCTTCACGTTAACGCTGCGAATTTGAAAACCCCACGTTATTTTCAGGTCATGAATAGTTATATAAACTTCACGTTAACGATGTGTGGTTATTATTTACGTGGTAATGATAACTCCATAGAGTAAAAGCATATCAGATTTTCTATATACGCTGTTTCAGCTTCGAGGCATATATGTATATAATAATCACGCGGGGGTTATGGGGGTTCGGAATTCAGACCACGGAGGCTGTTTCACTAGCAGTTAGGTATGACTTATGTGACATAGTAACATGATATGACACAATGGGTTAGCCGTTAGTATGTGTATGGTTGTAAGTAGGTTTAAGCTGTGTATATATATCTACGTAAGGATTTAATCGAGCGTATACCAAATAACATATGTGAGACATCGAGGAGAAGTAGGAAGTTATGGTTTCGTAAAATAAAGATAGTCTGTTAATTAATTAGATAGAGTGATTAAATGGACTTGTGATATGAGAAGCTTTCTTTTTTTTTTTTTTTTTTCTTCTTCTTTTACACATAAGAAATATATACGATATCGTTTTATTATATGAGATATGAGTATAACTATACTGGACTACCGCGTACTGGACAATATTATAACGTATATGGTAGGTAGGTAGTATAGGTGTGTGTATGTATATATAAGAAGCAGAATAGAACTAACGATCCCGAGGTTTGAAAGTATGAAGATTAGTAGCTAAGATAAGTGCTATAAATATGGCTTCCAGGAAGGAGTCTTACGGTGTTATCGGAAAAACGGGCCATCGGATACCCCGGCGACAGCTGATACCGTAGACGTAGCAAGGGATATGGGGAATGGGAAGAGTAGGTAGGGATGTGCAGAACGGTGAACCCCGCAAGTCGTACTTATTGTCTTCTGGACGGGGAAGAAGAAAGAAGAGAGAGAGAAATGAATGAAAAAAAAAAAAAAATAAAAAAAAATAAAAAAGTAAAAGAACGGAGGTAATAAAAATAAATCACTACCAAAAGGAGGCGTGTGCAGCAGCAACTCTCATATGAAGAGGTTGAAGAAGGAGAGAAAACACAACGAGCTTTTATACAATATATATGGCGATTTGCTAAATGACAATTTTTTTCACGACTCTTTATTTTTCGCAAGATTTTTGGCAATTTTTAAATACACTGTGTGTTCGTGTTCCGATTTATATCGAATAGGTTCTTTACCAGTAAAATTTCTCGACTTTTTTTTCTTGAACTCGATTTTATATAGTAACTTGGCAATTTCCCCGACCTTTTTCCTCTACTTTGGAATTTTCTTGCCAATTTCCGGACATCGCGACTGATTAATAATTTGAAAATTTTTCCGACTCCTCTTCGACTTTTATTAAATTGAAAAATCATGTCAATTGCGGATATACTCTTCACAAAATCGTTGAGTAATTTCTAAATGATGTTAGAATAGAGAATTATTTTTCTTTTAACGCAATTGTTAGAAGTTTGTTGAAAATTTTACTACGGCAATTGACCTAGTTTTTTCTCAATTCTTATAACAATACGATAAATTATCTTATTACTTACGAGAAAAATAATTCAGTTTTATCACCTGTATATCTCTATGTACAGCTGACGTACAAGATTTAATCTTACGATCGGATTATAAGCCAGACTATATTTTTATTCGCCACGGCTATCAAAGGAATTAGAAAATTTTGATTCTTCTGATTACAGGAATTCTTATCGTTCGATAAAGAACATATGATTCATGGGTATGAAAATTCTCGAAAGCATGAATAGAGAGTTTATTTAATAAACGTCTTAATAAACTGGTCAGACTTAGACTTCGAAGAATCCAAAATAAAACGGAGTATAATCTCAGCTCGTGACTAAACGACAGGAAAAGGATCGAAATATACCTTCGCAGAAATGAAAATAAAAATGAAAAGGAAAACAAAGGAAACTGCTTATATTTCTCCGCATCCGCGATAATTTTATGCAATCTCCTAATTTTTTATTTTGCACGCGAATCGTATACACGATTTTGAATAATCCCTAGCGGGTACACGTGGTGGACGTCACATCTGGCTCATACTTACTTACGGAAGAAGCTTGATTAGTCAGGTAGGTAGGTAGGTAGGTAGGTAGGTACTCGTTGCTGCAGCTAATTGCCGGACGCGTTATCCGAAACCCTGAAGGCGTGGCTGCTGCTGGGAACGTTAGTTCCCGGTGAGATTTAGCACGCGCATAAATTTGCAATCACCCGGGAGTAGGAGATGTTATACTACGCAGATACCTGCCTACTTCGCACGCGGCAAAAGTATTATTCTACATCCAATCTACCGGCGCTACTGTTGCTGCTGCAAACTCGTATAAGCTAATCGTAAGCCTTAATGCTAATTTCATTTCAATGACATCACGCTTCTCCTTCAGTTACATATACCAGATACCTTTATGATGATCTCACTCCGAGTCATTTTTCAAAAATACGAAAGTGAAGTTGAGAAAAATCTAATGAGTTAACAAATTTGAATTGATTTTTTCCCTAGTAATTTTAATTTCTGTCTTATTATATCGTAGAGTTCGTTCGAATTTATATCATATCTTAAATTTTTATTAAAATTATTATTATGTGGGTGCGATGAAGTTGATTTAATTATTTCTACTCGTGCTATAAGAACGATAACGTGGTATTTTATTTATCGCGTATAAATTTAGAGTTTGGCAATTCGTATAAGATAAGATACTATATGTATTATATATAGAATTTTCGTGATATAGCTGAGACGGAATCTTATTTTTTCATTTAGCGGCATTTAGGGCAAAGCTGTATAAAATGTCAACTGTAACATCGGATTATGTGAATTTTGTATTTTTTACTTTTTATTACTTTCTTCTTTTTTTTCTGTATTTTTTTTTTGTTCTTCTTTTCTCTTCGTTTTCCCTTCGTTAACGACGATTTTTTTCCTCTACTTTGCATCGGGTCATAAACCAGATATCAATCAGTCAGACAGTAGCGATGGAGTCCGAATAAGAAGGAGAAGTCGAAGGAGAAGTCGAAGTCGGGGATATAAGATCCTTAAAATGAACCCAACATATATTCTCTCTCTTGGTATCTTCCGCGTTTTCTCTATATACCGCGTCGTTGATGTCTCAATAAATCGTTCACCATCTCAGATGGTCTTCGGTGCTCTGTAAGTATTTCTTTTCAAATCAATCAACGAATGCATCAAGCTAGAAACTCGCGATATATAGAATTCGTTAGCGTTTCAAATGCAAATATCAAACGAGAACTCAAAGGCACTTCAACCACCGTTCGAATAGAAGCTATATAGAAGCTGTAGACGTAGCAGCACCACCACCACCACCAGCAGCACCACCATCAGCATATAGAGGTGATAAATAAAAATGAGACAAGTTTTCACGCTGCACTCTCAGTAACTACCGTGACGAGTCACTCTTCAGGGAGTAACAAATATAGAAATAATATCGATAATGAACGGAAGTGTAACGTAACGTAATGCTATGTAATGTAATGTAATGCAATGTAAATTAGGTGATCTCAAATAATTCAAGAATAATTTCTTTCTTCTGGCAATTTGCTATCGGAATACAGAATAAGATAAAAAAATCTTCTACTCAGTTTAGCTAGATGACAAAATCTAAGAAAACTAGATAAAGATTTAGCCGAAGTCATTCGCTACTCGATTTCTCTCAGCCTCAAGCGACACTAATATTTCCGAATCGAAAAAAGAAGAGAGAAAAAAAAAGGGCAAACCCTTACGTATGCTTGAGGTTGAAGGAGGCGGAGGAAAATGAAATAGAGGAAAAGGAGGAAAGGAAAAAAAAAAAGAAATTTATCGATTCAGATGACTGCGTGAATCAGGCAGTTCAATCTATGTATTCGTTTTGAATAAAGCGACCTTTCATTCATTGGGTGAGGTTTCTTATTTTCTTCATTTTTATTTTTTTTTTTCTATTTTCTTTTCTTTTTTTTTTTCTAACGTCTATAGTCACAGGTACAACAATGATGCATTAATATTTAAATAAAGGTAATAGCGATATGAATTTCAAATAGTTTCTTGCTTAGCCTTAGTACTAGGTATATTTTCTGAATCTGATATGTATAGGTAGATGATGTACACAGGTATGTATTCTATTTAACCACTGCATTTCTAAAAATATTAAACTAAGAGATGATAATAGTTGATATTCAGTGTAGACCAACTTTCCCATAATCCTGCAGGCTAATTATGAACAATACTTAATCCCATGGGTTACTGGTGAATGGTATATAAAAATTTAATTTAATTCTAAAAGAGAGGCTATGCAGCAGTAGCAATAATGTGCACCGTATGGATACAGGGGCTAAAACAACGAGTATAATAAAACAAAGCATAAGCCATTGCATTGTTACGTATAGTGCGTTTAGAATGGCTTTGGAATATATGTGTTAATTATGATGTATATGTATGTTCTACGATGTAAGGTACGGGATCTAGAGAAAGCTCAGCTGACAGAGTTTCATAGAGTTATAACTACGTTACGGGACGCCGACGCCGACGCGAGACGATGCCTCGTAACGGTATATATGTGCGATAATTCTACCACATTATAGATCAAGATAATTGATACGTCAAGTACCGGCGCCTAAAGATAGTCCAAATTGTTTTTAATTGCTGAGCAAACGAAACGGATCGTAACGTTTTATATTTCTGTCTGTTTGCCAGTTTTTTCTTTTTTCTCCTTACGTTTCTTTGCTAATTTATAGAAAAAGAATTGACAGGTGTCAATTCTTGCAATCAATTTTTTTTTTTTTTCAGTTTATTCGAATATCTTCATCATTCCGAGATTTATAATCGTCTGTTATGAGAATCAAAGAGACTAGACTGGAAATTTGAAAATTCTGTGAAAATTCAAGGTTTTCTTTGTCGTTGAACAGCCTGCACCCTGCTAGACTAGGGTAGTTACATACATACTGAATGAAACGTAGCTATGATATATTATCTCTGGTCTAATTTCAGCCAAGGAAAACAAGAAAAATAGACAAATGTAAACGTGAATGTAAATTTCAGTTTTTAGTATACATGTATATATAACGGGAGTTAAAAAAGCAGCAAGGAAGAAGAAGAACCGGCAAAAGGTCTACTCCTCGTCGATACATTTCGTATTTCAGGAATGTATTAAATAAACATGAAAACCTCCGACGGTTTCTTTCTGCGGGGCGTTCTATATCGTTAAGGTATTTCCAGCCTAAACACAACCATACCACCATATACCTCGGGTATCGCAGTGCCTTACTACGTTACGTTACGTTCATGGGGTCGATAACCTGGGTCTAAATTTTTATTTTTTGTTTTTTTGTTTTTTTTTTTTCTTCTCATATCACAGAGCAGCTGGTTATACCGTTGCTTTCAGTATATTTCTCCAGATTGACTCAAATTCGACCAGTTTTTTTCGTCAATTTGGGAAAAAGGCGAAAAATCATCTCCGTGTGGATTCATCGGAGATAAGAGTTTGAAGTATTTCTCTCACCTGAAACAGAAAGAAAAAAAAAAAAAGATAATATAATACTTGAATCATTCATGTGATTATTAGAAGGACGTGTCGAGGAGGAGACTGAGCTTGGCTAGTGTGACGTTGGTGTTTCGGATCAGTGGAGATTCTAGAGTGCCCACGTGTTCCATTAGGTATGTCTCGGGCGAGCTGCTTCCGACAGCGTCAGTCAAAATGAAATTCAATTCTTTTCTATCTTACAAACGGCCACCGTGTGCTACGTAAAGGAGTATAATCGAACTGAGTGAGTCGAGAGACAAAAAAAAAAAAAGAAAAAAACGAAAAAGAAATAAAATCCCGTTGCTATATCACTTCGCATTAATTCGCACTTCGCCAAAGTGGACCCTGCAATATACTAGATTAATAATTAATTATCGCAAGACTTATAAGAGTACTAGTAGAAATAATTTCAAAGATCGCAAGAATAGTTTTAGTTTATTTTATTTATTTATTTATTTATTTATTTATTTTTTATCATCATCCACAATTTGCATTTTAAAATAAGAGACTTAGATGATAAGGGGAAAAAAAAAATCTTGTATACGTATAATATGAAAAAATTCAATTTCGTGAGCAAGAAAACGGAGAATCAATCGTCGACAGAGGCACGTATCCCACGCAATCTCGTCGATTTATATACAATATGTTTTTGCATTCCTTTTTTTTTTCTCTCTCTCTCTCTCTCTCGTTTATCCGACTTTTTTTTTTTTTTTTTTGTTATCTTCTAATTTATTTCCGCTCTACTTGTGGTCTCAATAGCTATATGGTGCGTGCGGGGTAGAGTAAGAAAAGTAAATTGAATCGTTCGGTTCAGTGATGAGATAAACAAATCTCTGAAATATTACGGGTTACTGGAATGCAGGGCACAAAACAGTTTGTCACAAACTGGGTATATTATTACGCAATATTGTTTATTTATTTATTTATTTATTTTCTTTCTTGAAAACGATGTACATCTTCCTCCTCTACGTCCAGGCCAGAATAGAGAGACTCGTCCTCTTCTACACAGGCTCCGGTTTCCTGCGGAGAGTTGGTCCACGCCGTCTGTAGACGACATTTTACTCTAAGCAAGTGGACTGACTGCTGCAGCTGACATTATTTTCATTTTTATATATTTATTTATTCATTTTTCTTAAAGAAACGATCGATACTTTTACCTTATAATATAGGTATATTATATATTATTATATACATATATCGAAGAGTCACGAATCGTGTTTTATTCAAATGGAAAAATTCGAAGGCTTTAGGGCCATACTTAGAATTGAGATAGAAACTTGTGGTCCTGTATATATTTGGATACATCCTGGCCGATGGGTGCATTGAAATTCAAAAATGATCAAATTGAGATCCACCCTAATAGATATCAAAAATTTAATAGATATATTTCATATCCAATAATTCTGATACGCATAATAGCTTGCGTGTTATCACATATATCCCGCAGTTGCGTGAGACCAATAAAGAAAAAAAAGAAATGAAAAAAAAAAATAAACAAATAACTGAAATGTGTGCCCCTATTTTCCTTTCTTTTCTTGTTCGTTCATTTTTCTCTTTCTTTTTTGTACACCAGAAGGAAAAAAAGAATGAAAAAAAAAATAACACATATATATATATCCGAGTATGTTAATATCGTGTAACTTATTACCGGACGTGGACTGTGCTGGCTCCTTCTTGCTTGCTGCGGGTATATGGCCCGGGTATAGGTACATTATACATACGTATACAGCGGTATTACCGTCGTCACGCAACGCGTCTCCGCGACGCCCATATATACACGTATATAAATACCTATGTACTCACCGTATATGTATAAATATATATTTACCCCAGGTGTAGATTTCGGTGTCTGTTTTTATTTTCCCTCTCTCGGTTATTTACTTTTTTTTTTTTTTTTTACAGGTAGGTATATGTATTTAGACATGAGGTAGAGATCATCAAAAAAGTTATTCTTCACTTAACAGGATATTGCCTTTTGTCTGCAGAAGCGATATAATGTCTACTAAATTTCATTTCATTTTATTAAAAAAAAACAATTCTTTTTGTTTTTTTGCATTTTTTTCTGTTTTCTGTCTCTCCGAAATACGATATACCTTCCTCGATTCATATGTTACGTCAAGTTACGTATCCACGATGTGATAATCTAGTATTATTCGCTGTCAAACTTCGACACGGCGGTTTTGATATTGAATCAATATTAATTTGACGTGAAATTACCCGCTTAAAAATTTTATTAAATAATCCTCGCCGATCTCCTCTTCACATATGCACAAAATACAGATTTTGATAATAATGACAGGAATAATTGAATAAATAGAAAAATGAAAAAAAATTATCATTTTCTAACGATTTTCAAACATCCAATTCATTTTTATAAAATTAAATAATATGAAAAAGAATTTTTTTGAAACAAAAAAATATTGAATGACACTAACGTGAGGTAAATCCTGGTGTAATGAAGCGCGAATTAGCCAGTTGCGCACGAGCCAACCCAGCCTAACATAATTATTATCAAACCCTAACCCGACCTTCTCGGGTTGGCCTGGAGTTGGACAGCGTGCATAATTAATTGCAACAATGCCCTATGACGAGAGCTCGTAAGTATTTTCTTAGGCACGCAAAACGGCTGGCTGGCTGGATTATGCAGGGAGAGTAAAAGAGAGAAGAGAGACGAGAAAAGCCTGGTGCAAGGGTGAGAGAGAACGTTTAACATCAGCTTTATCTACGTAATTAAAATTCTTGTTACAACCCCCTGCATGCAACGACCTATGCAATCCATAAATCTATCCAAACGGATTTCCCTGCTCCATATTGCTACGAGTCATTTTCATATTCAACGCAGAGGCATTGAGGCATGAGATTGAATCTGAATTCTGTTCCTGAATTCTAATTCAAGAATAAGATTTTTAGTATGTATATTATTTAAAAAAAAAAAATAAGAGTGATAATTCTTCAAAGATTTATTTGGCTTAGGGGTTATCATAGCAATTAAGGATTACCATGGTTGGAATAGAAATTCTAATTGATCCTATCCTATGGAAACCTCGATTACTCTGTTTCAGTAGAATTATGTCCTACGTGAGGATTCGTAGGTGCAGTAAATCGGAATTAGCTCCAACGTTCGAAATTCTAATCAGCGTCTATGCATCCTAATAAATTTTCAAATTTCACTCAGAACCTCGAATGTCAGCGAAAAATGATTTTTGCATTATAATTCATTCGTCAATCTGTTCGCAAAATGTTTTATTAAAACTCGAAGAGCGACAGCTTGAAGCCAGAATCACTGAGCTTTTTTGAATTTTAGGATCTAGAGGTCCGAACTAGAATTTCGCAAGTCTAGTTTGCGTCTAAATTCGCCCGAAACTGATAAAACTCTCTCGTTTAGGTGCAAATCTAGTTCGCGCTTCAAAGTGCGAAATTTTCTGAAATATAGTTGGCGAATATGAAGCTTCAAAACCGTGATGCATCGCGGTCTAGTAGTCTCTAAATGCATGTCAAACAGGAATAAGAATGATCGTGAAAGCGCATTTTTGAACTCACGTCATCTTCCATACGTGGAATTTCGTTATAGGGATGAAATTAAAGTATGCTGTATAATCGAAATTGAGAAGCTTTGAACGACGACGCCGTCTGGTTTCTGCACAGGGCATTACAGCTTTCAATATACCAGCGTAGAGAAATTGGACTGTTGGTGCAGGGATATAAGAAAATTTGAATAAAACCCACAAGCACGATCCTGATCTAACCTAAGCTTTGGCCAGGGTTAGGATTTGGCTGGGTTTGGCTGGATATTATGATGTCCGTATAGGCATAGCACTTTATTTATATATCTGCTGCTTTTCGCAAGCCGAAAGTATAATAAAAAGAAAATATATTCCCATCCATTGATGTGGATTGAAAAGATTTTTTACAAACCTCTTCTACTCCTTAATTATTATTATTATTATTATTATTGATTAGCATAAATATTCGTGTATAATTATCGGATAAAATAATAAAAATTGAAATTTGCATTAGGAATTGGGTTTTCCAGAAAAAAAATTTGTTTCACTTTTTGGGGCGCATCAAGTAGAAAATAACTCAAAATAGTGGGATCATTTTTTTTTTTTTTTTTCCGATGAAAATTGCGAATGTTATAAGCAATTGAAGTTCACTGATTTTGATATATATAGATATACCTTAACATGGGTGACGTCATATTGTTGTAGTTTTCAATCTGTTATATCAACGGCAATTTTTGTTTAAACGAAAAAAGAAAAAATACGTCCTAATCATTTTTCCCCATACTACTGGAATATGAAATAAAAAAAAATTCGTGGAAGACCCAATTGATAAAATTGAATAAACTTTGGATTTCATGAAACCGCATGACGATAATCATGAATACAAACAGCAGCAGCAGCAGCAGCATGATTATCATTGCCGTCAACCCCCCGTAGGACGAAGTTTCCCTGTATAGTGCAGTTCGCCATAAACTTGAGGATATCCACTTTGCTAGTGCTGGGCATATCCGTCCCAGGGTTTGCCACTGTGGTGAGAACATGCGGCGATATAATATATAGGGTAGATCTACACGGGATGGTAAGAGAAGAGAGGAGGAGACACTATATGAGTAACATCAATTACATAAATGTCGAGTTAACGAAGGATATGTTAAGCCACATAATTACGAAACTCTATGAACATTCGGCTCAAATGGCCAGTTGCAGATGCGAGTACGTAATGAGATATCGTCTGTATCAAAATATGATTGAATTTCGTAACGTCAACGAAACAGATTTTTTTTTTTTAAATATCCTGAGTCATCGTGGTCCATTTAATAGATCCGAAATAAGTCCTGGACTTTAATACGTAGTACGGTGACTTGGGACTCGGTTTTATTCGAAGGTAGATGTAATTTAAGACAAGCACAGAATCGCGGTAGTAAGTAGTATCGTGTACAGTAACAGGAAGAGGAAGAGGAACAGGAACAGGAATAGCAACAGCAGCAACAGCAGCAGGCAGAAAGAACAATATTTTAGAATTTATTTGGCAGGTTGTTGTAGTGGCTTCGCGTTGGCTTTGGAACCACTTGCCTTCTTTCCTTTTTCCATTTCGTTCTCCGTATTATAGATGTTTTTTCGTTTTCTTTTTTTTTTCTTTTCCTTCATCTAATTCTATGGTTTTGTGGATCTTTTCTTCCCTTTCCTTTCCTTCTTTTCTCTTCCTTCGACCCGTTCTACGATCCTTTTTTTCTTTTTCTTTTTTTTTTTCTATTCCATTAACTCTGTTCTCGATTTTTTACTCAGTTTTACTTTTCTTTTTATTCTCAAATTCCTAACCACCTTATAGAACAGTTATATCTACACCGCTACGTGTCTTCTTGCAACACCATACATATTCCTGTTACAGGTTCTACTCTTTATACATATAGGTATACCTCAGTCATCTACTACCATTGCTGCTTCTACTGTGCTGGTACTGCACCTGTAATTAGCGCTCACGATCACGCATAAATTGTGTATTTAAATGGTGCGGAATGTTAATTGGATTCTATACTGCATATTTAATATTCTATACTACTCGAAATGATATGAATAATGTTACTGCGCCAGAAGCCAAATGCGGAATCGCTGCAGTTTCGGTCTTTTATTAATTTTTTCTTTTTTTCTTTTCCACTCTTTTCTCTTTCCTTTTTTTTTTTTGTTTCTCCACCTCATTTGGCTAATTGCATAGAACTTGACGTAAAACGAACTGGAAACGCTTTGAAAAATATTTCTCCGGGTAAATATAAAGTATTTTTTTTTTTTTTTATTCATTCACCGTATAAAATTTTAACACGATTTGCGAAAGGTCGTGGCTCAATGAGCACTTCCCGTGTAGAAATTGTGCTGTGGTGCTGGCAGGGTCCTAATAAGGTGTGCTGTGGCATCCTGTTAGGGACCCCGCTGGATGTTCCCGTTTTAGATACCGCGCCAGGCCGGGGGCTAGTCAGGCTGCCAAATTCGCACCCCATTCGCGCCACGATTTAAGCTTTAGCAAACCGTAGCTCCTTCACCGTTGTCCCTAGAGTAAACTTTTACGGACGTTTTTCGTTCCTCATTCAATTATCTAGATACGGAATTTTTGCATTTTTTTTTATCGATCCATTTTTCGATTTTTTTTTCTTCGATTCTAGTTTTCGCACAATTTCAGCTTTAGCACACCGTAGCTCCTTCATCGTTGTCCTTAGAGTGAACTTTGAACGACGTTTTTTGTTCCTCATTCAATTATCTGGATACGGAATTTTCGAATTTTTTTTTATCGATCCATTTTTCGTTTTTTTTTTTTTCGATTCTAGTTTTCGCTGAATTTAAGCTTTAGCAAACCGTAGCTCCTTCACCGTTGTCAAGGATCTCAAGGATCGTATCAAAAACGAAGTAAGAAAGTAAGGAAGAAAAGTTCGCTGGTTCTGTGACCCGAGAAAGATTGCGGGCTAAGGTTATCCCAAAAATAGGTTTAATTACGAACAACATGACGCGGTTTGTGCAGGGTTTGCAAAAGGAGGAGGGAAACCAGATAGCGCTGACCACACATACGGTAACTACTACGCCACGTATCAAGGGAGGTTGCCAATATTATTTCGGAAAGCTATATTGTACACCACCGGAAAGAAATATGGGGAGAAAAAAAAAGAAGTAAAAAGCAAAAAAGTTGCAAAAAGAGCCACAGAGATGAAAGAAAAAGGAAATGAAAAAGAAAAAAGAACACCAAGACAAGATGCTCGAGTCTCGTGGAAAAGAACTTGGTGTAAAACTTGGAAGTTATGTATGTGTATATATGTATATCTACCCACCGCTATACTTTGAAGCAATTACCACCTTAAGAGAAACTGAAATTGGTATACAGGTGATTTTATTACCTTAGCCTTAGGGTCTAGAATAATAAAATTTTATCGTTTCGAATATAACGTGTTACGGGGTAAATATATATATATATATATACTATTCTTTCGGAAATTAGTTAGTTATTAAGAAAAATACGAAAAATAAAAAAATCTGCGGCTGTTGCGTTAAAATCAAGAAATTTTAGTAACAACTGTATAGTAGCAGTGGTTCGAAAAGGCGAGTACGAGTAGCGAGGAAAAAGAGAAAAAATGAAAAAATAAAAACACAAACTCTCGAAGAAAATTAATAGAGGATGGTGTTGGTAGAGCTGCGATGATTAAACAGGATTTTTATTTTTTGTCATTTTTTTTCTTCACGTATTTTGATAATTAATTAATTAATTAATTCATTAATTAATGTGAAATGAAATTAATTAATTGTATATACCCATGTATATTATATGTATATGTATTATACTATACGCGAGGTTCAAGCGACGTTTAATTACCTACGAGAGTTACGTCGTATTATAACACACATATATATAAGTATATGCATTATGCAGGTATATACCGCTATTGATGCATTTTTAATTATCCTAATCGACAGACGAGTCGCAGAGCTACGACAACGCCACGACAGCTACAGTTAGGTAATATAATTATACACAGTTTAAATTCGTACAAGTAATTTTATTGATACCTACCTATCTATCTGCAGTATATTTATTATAAAGAGAGAGAGAGAGAGAGAGAGTAAAATAAATGGTATAATTAAATTATTAAGTGTTTCGCGCGATCGTTGATATGGCTGCTTTTAATTTTTATATCACCCTCGTTCCGTAATTCTGTAATTCCGTAATTCCATATAGGTATATATGTAGATTCTTATGTCGCTACTACAGCTGCTCTAAATTGAATAATTAAATTATGTAATTAACGTTAGAACGGATAGAGAAATAAAACCCTTCAATAAAAAATATTTTTACAATATTTTTTAACATTTTCTTTTTCTTTTTTTATTTATTACAGTTTTAATTTTTTTTTCACACGAGTAGGCAGTGACGTAATTTTATCAGCTACCCCTACCCACCCTCGCATACCTACTTGATTTATATAAGGGCCAACACGTTTTTCGAACCGATATCTTTGCTCCGAACCTCAAAGTTTCAAACAGCTGGTGAAAAAAAGCGAAAGACTTGAAAGTAGAAGGGGTTAAAAATGAAAAAAAAAAACTCTCTCTTTGGGTATTCGAGAGATAATTAATTAAACGCGTCAATTACGTAAACGGGAAAGTATCGACGTCGGGGAATACATGAATGAATAAATAAATAAATAAATAAATATATAAAAAAGAAAGGATGAAAATTATAGCTGAAATAATTGACCAGATTTTTTTTATTTTTCCTCGTCTTTCAATAAATCAAAATAATTAATAAATCTAAGTAAATGATTTTTTCGGAGAAAAATTAAGACACGATTGAAATCATGTACTAACAGCCCCCCTTATTATGAGGAAAATTAAGAGATAAAAACTGAAGAAAAAAAAAATGTTGCAACCTTGATTCTAAATGTATACCGACGAACAAGGAAAAGGAAAAGTTTCCTTCGAGTATAACTAAAGCCGCGAGAAAAAGTTTGACTAAAAGAGAAAGAGAAGATGAGTTGAAGTAGGTTTAAAGGGTAGACCGAGGCAAAGTGAGTACCTCGGCTAAAAATTGATAAAATTTCAACTTTTTTTCTCAAATGAGAGAGGAGGAGGAAAAAAAAACATTTTCCGAACGAAAAAGAGATTTTTGGAGCCAAAAAAAAACGAAATCTCACTTCATCCAGGTCTCTGGATGGATAAGGTGTTGGATGAGCGTTGGTCAGACACGCAACAGTCATTCGTCGGCGGTGGCAGCGGTGGCGGGCAGCGAAGTTTATCAGGTACGTGTATCTCGGGGCGTGAAAAACGCTCCGATCAAAAAGATATAGGGTATTGTCCGGCGCCATTGTTCGCACGATGATCTCGCACCGCTGCCCATACCGCGAGCCGCAGCTTCTGAATGGATCCTCGTCAAGTTTTTCGGATCTTTATACCGAACAAATAAGCGAACTTACGTAAAAGTTATACGCGTACAAATGTATATATAACTACATCTGTAATATGTATTACATCTCGACTAGACGTCATATTCTATAGCGAGGAAAAAGAGGAAAACAAAATAAAAATTTCTTTTTTTTTTGCAGCAACGTATATTGCGAAATTCGCCGAATTTTCACAAATCATTAGGTAGCTATGAATTCGTTCTCCTTTCTTTTTTCTATCTCTTCTTCTTTATTTTATACGAGACATCAGAGGGCCTTAATTTTTCAAATATGTTTTTTTTTTCTATTTATTCATATTGGAGGTAGAGAGACGAGATCATAAAGCTCTTTTTTAGCCAAGAGAATTGAGAGCTTTGAAATTATGAGTAAAATTTTCGAAAACAACCTTATACCACAGTAATTTTTTAATCTTTTACTTTTTTAAAGCTTATTATAACTCAAACGACTTACGGTCTTATCAAAGAACTGGATATTTTAAGCACCGTCCCAAACCTCCTTATAGAAAAAGCTGAAAAAAATAAACGAACTAAAAAAAAAAAGAAAAGGGAAAAGAAGAACAAAATTACGTTTGATTTACGTAATATAAAAATGAAAATAAATTATTGGTATAGGTAACAGAATAATGAGAGAAAAAATGTAATCTCATTGGCGAATAACGATATCATAGTCCTTTTATTACTCGAAATTGGAATACGTACCGAGAAAAAGAAAGAATGGTAAAAAAAAAAAATCATTTTTCAAATTCATCGTGTATAAATTTATATATATATATATATCTAAAAGTTTATCCGATTTGGGTATACCTACGCGTGAGACGTTACTTGGGTATATAATAAGTAGTAAGATACATATACCTATATAGAGGTATGGGTGGGTAAGTCTCAGAGACCAGGTGGTGGTTCGAGTGGGTTAAGGAGGCTGAGCTTCGCCGGGATGCGGAATGAGAGCCCGCGTAATCCTGCGTTTACACGCGAGGTAGGATTAGCGAACAGAAAGGAAAGAGGGGCTGCTGCTCCTGCTGCTGATGCTGCTGCGTTAGCAGAAACCTAAATATATCGCGTCTTTAATACCAAAAAGACATAGGTTTATATAATAGATCAACCTTAAAAGCCAAAAAGGTATAAAAAAAAATAATAATAATAATAATTCTTTTCGGAAAATTGCATTAAAATAACTTGAAATTGATATTTTGATGGATGCATATGACACAACATATGTAGGTAATATTAATCTCTGCGAATCGATTTATTTTCATTTTTTTCGCCTTTTTTTTTATGCAGCGATTTCTTTGTGATATAAAAAGATCTAAAATCTATATGGTATAGGTAGGTAGTTTTCCGTTGCACTTCCGTGGCAGAAGTGCAAGTTCTAGTAGTTAGGTGTGTACGTGTTGCGCTTATTTGTCAACGAGACGAGACGATCACTGACGCGACAAACTTCGCGATTGGTTTAACGCTTAACGTTTCGTATAAGGAAAAAGGTGCGCAAGATGCACTTGGGATTTAACTTGGTGGTTGTTGAGCTTTCTGATGTGATGACTTCTACTGCAGGTGTAGAGAACCCGGACGCTCTTTAAACGACTGCAATCAATCGAGTTTGAGAAGAAGTCAGACGAGATTAAAACACTACGTCTTATCGAATAAGATACCTAGAAATAGGAAAAGGCTCTCGATAAATGTACTCAACGACGCCGACCGTATAGAAAAAGAGGAAAAAGAAAAAAAAAAAGGAAAGAAAAAGATAGCTAGAAGGAAAAAGGCGAGAGTTGGAATTTTTAAAGTCCCGAATCGTCGGAATCATTCCGGATTTGAATATTACTGACTCACAGTTTCGGGATGGACTTTTTGGAAAAAAAAAAATTTCAAAATCCTATGAATCATCTAGGAATCAAAATTATCGATTGAATTAAATAAAACGAAAATCTCGATTAAAATGAACTATTTTCTGTCTTCACATTCTGATGAATAAACCGAAATTTTTGGATCCGTTTCAAACACATTCGGAATTTTGTTAATTGGGTAAAAGAAAGAGAAAGAGAGAGAGAGAGAGAGAGAAGAAAAACCACAAGATTCTCTTCATTATTTTGAAAATCCTTTTTTTTTTTCTTGGTTAATGAATTCCATTGCCGAATGCGGTGAAGGCCAAGTTGGAGAACGCGACCTGGTCTCGTTCCTCTCAACTCGGGTTGTAGATTGAAATCAGTGCTTTCAATTCATCCACCAACCCATCAACGGCAGCGTGAGTATTCGCCGACGCGGACAAGTTCTCGATGCCATTTAAATCTCAAGATTTTGGTAAATACCCACTTTCCATTGTTTCCTTAAAATTCAGCAGTCAGCCATGTAGTACATAAGTATACATAAAGCTCTATATATTTAAAGTGAGAGAAAAGAAGCGAGAAAAAAATAAAAAAATAAAAATATTATATTATAATTTTCGCGAATTTTAGCAAATTTCAGCGAAGTCTCGTAGAGATGAGAGAAAAAAAGGAGTAGAAAATTCATTCATAGACTTTAAAAAAAAAAAAACTATGTGATATGAGTAAACTCGTGGATAAGAGGTCGTCGCTTCGTAACGAAGAGTACCTATATCGACGACGTGGATAATCTTAATTACTTACAAGCTTGTTTGCTTAACATCGACATACCTATACTGTAATGATCGATTTAAGCAATCGATTCTACGTCCAAGTCGATGTTGATGTCAGTAGATAACGACAGGATACAAGATTAAAGCGGAGAAAAATTTCCGAGTACATAATCAATTTTGCCTCATTCGCCTAACGAGCGATCCACACACATTTACTTACTCGATTAAAACTCGATGATTACAATAATCTGATCATCTACAGGCAATGGTTTGTCGAGGATTAAACAAGAGGGATTTAATAAATGTTACATTTCGGGTTGAAAGTATAAAATAAAATTCGATTGCTTTTTCTTTGAAGTTTTCATTAAATTTACAACGGAGGTAATTTCATTACAGAATTTTTTTCTTTTACTTCTTTCTTCTTATTTGTGTTATTCAAAGTTTTATTATTTAAATCTATTTTCGCGGTAATAATCGCTACTTCATTTTCTAACTAATTTTTATTATAATTATATCACATACGATTATTTACACGGATATAGTTACAACAAAGCAAATTAAACGAGGTTCAATTTATACCTGCTGATGCCAGATGTCAAACCGACAATTTAACGTTGGAAATGAATCATTAGGCATAGGAGGGTTTGCTTGGCTCCCAGTCGTTTTTGGCAATTGGAAAATAGGTAATACACATAATGGTGGTACGTACTGCTGCTGTGCGTATAATACATATATATATACCTAAACGTATTCAACAAATACACATCTGTCATTTTATCATATACCTACTATGGCCCGAAAATTTTAGTGCATTTAATATAGAGAGCAGCTACGACGACGACGACAACGACAACGACTATGATTATGACAATGACGACGAGGTAACATGAACATGAACATGAACATGAACATTGTTATTGCTCTGGTCTACTCTTCTCTCTGCTTTGCGCGTTTCAGCAGCAATGGTCTGGACCTCTATTCATTGAATAAAACTGCTTTTGTTATTGGGAATAATAAAGTACAGGACGAGAGAAGACCGCGGGTTCAAGAACAACAGCCTGAAGCTTGTATAGTATTTATAAAACAAAAAGAACGGCTGCTATATCATCCCTCATATATACCTACCCTAGGGTTCTACAGCACAACAACCCACAACCCGTAACGTATAGGATGGAGCCCGTTGAGCACGTACAGAAGACGAAGACGAAGAAGAAGAAGAAGAAGAAGAAGAAGTGCTGTGCAGAGTTGAACTGCATAGACAGTTATAATAGTAACTGCAGCAGTTTATTTGCTACAGCTATTCGCTTCTCGCACAATCCACATACAATACATCCGCACTATTACCGCATCGGTGGTTATAATATAACAATAAATTTATACCCTGTCGTATTCAAGCGATACTTTTGCTTCCTGTATTCGGTACTTTAGTTGAATGATATTGCTCTGCTCTTCTCTTCTATTCTCTTCTCTTAAACTACTAGATATTATACATCTGTCAAGTACCGATTAATTATTAGGTATAAATTAATTATGGGTTAAGGTTAATCGATTTATCGCGAGACTAGAAGCAGTTTCAGTTATCTTCAATTCCATCTATTTAATCATTGATTAAACATGCTTCACAGAAGCTATTTTATCCGAATTTCATCCGGACTTGTTAAAGCCGATTTCGAGTTATCAGAAACGTGTTTAAGTTTAGAAGAATAAAATTCCGAAAGTTTGAAATAAGTCCGAAAATTTTGATCTTTTTCCTCAGGATGTGAAGAAAAAAAATAATACATTCGGTGACATTTAAATTCGGAACTATTTTTATTCTTATATCCTCGAAAATATCACCGGAAAACCATAAGCAAGTCATTAAAGAAGCGAGACCTCGATTGCAAGCTTTTATTCGCCTAGTTTTCATTTAATTTCTTTTCCATTCTATTTTTTTATTTTCATTTTATTCTAAACACCTAATTCTTCAACTCCTTGTATATCCCGTGGCTAACGGCAATATTCCGCACTGCGTGGGGCTTTTAAATCATCTAATTAGTTTTTATTTTCTGCCATTTCTATTCATTAACATTTCGTTTTCTTTTTATTTGGTCTTTAGATTACTTCAACTTTATTTTACGTACATGAAAAGAATTGAGGAATTGATCAACAATTCAAATTTCCTTGTTTGATTTTTTCTTTTCCTAGTTTCATGATGAAAAACGTCGAAATCTTGAATCTCGCAGAAAATTTTCTAACGTTTGATTTCACGATATTTTAATAATCGTATAATAATGCTAAAATAAATTCAAAAATTGATTGAAATAAGTAATAAAACGCCTTATTCATGCGTCCTATCTGTGTATCTATATAAACGGTTAATTATTCCTAAGAGTCTACCCCTGAGCCCCTATACTTTCATCCTTATATAATCTGGCTGAGTATCTGGTTTGTAAAACGTCCCCGCGGATTTAGGTAGCTCATTTCTGTAGCTAATCTGATTTCAATTTATCCGAGATGAAAATCACTCCGCAAAAATACGAGATTAAAAAATGACTGCGTGTTGGTATCGATAGTCAAAAACGGTGAGTGAAAAAAAAATCCTTTGAGAAACAAGAATTAGATTTTTCAAAAAAATTCATAAAAATGAATGAAAAAAATACAAAACCAACCGAAAGAATTCACTTCTTTTTCTACTATTTTATTTTTTTTCAACTCCCATCATTTTCACACGGAGATACCGTAAACCTAGAATAACTCTGGAAGTTAAACGAAAGAAGTGGTACATGGGGGAGAAGAAGAGAAAGAAAGGTCATATGGGGGTCAGATGAGGGTCACGTGTTGAATATAAGTCGTAGACGAGGTCCGTGAATATAAATGAGACTAACTAGGTCCGTAATGTTGGTAATGACGGTAGATTGCCGGCAACGGTCAGACCCAGCAGATTCCACGACGGTGCTGTCACGCCACTTAAACCTCTTGCTGCAGTACGAGGATCGATATTATGATCATTTTTCTTCTGACAATTAGATTCGTATTAAAATAAGTCTATCTAAACGAGAGAGGGGATCCTCGTCGTCGTCATTATTCAACAGATATTCATCGTTAGTCTTGATTTACTCCAATTTTACATATTTGATCAATAAATATTTTATTTACTACGATATGACGAATTCTATTAAATTCTTCCCAAAATTTAACGAAAATTAAACATTTTCTTAAAATTTATACAATCTGAAAATTATCGAAGAAAATATCTCATTTTTTCTTCATGTTTTGACGGTTAAACTCCCAAAAATGGGTGACGGGTTGATTAAGGGTATTTTTCCGAAAGTCTGCATAACCGATTAGAAAAAAAGAGAACTTTTTTGTCTTCATATCCCGAAAAATAGAGCAAAATTTTCGAACTTTTGGAATTTCGAAAGTTCGGATGGTCAGAGTCTTAATATTCTAAACTTCAATGTTCCCAAAAATTCAAAACGAATTCGGAATTTTTACTGTTTGAAGTTTGGAAAATTTCGAACTTGAATAAAACGTGTGCGATATCTACAAAAAAAAACACATACCTACCTATACGTCCTACCGTTTTCCTATCAGTTACAAATCGAGTTTCCAATTCAATGTGTGTATATATATCTCTCTCTCTCTCTCTCTTTCCTCCTGCTACTCGACTGTGGTCGTCGACTATTTCCTGTACATTTCGCCAGACAAGGTTGCACCTAGCTATTTCGAATGCATCTAGACAGCAGTTTAGTAGTCCGTTTACTCAGATACGTATCGATCTATTCTATACTATTAAATATCGTTTAAATCTATATAATCTATAATATTTACGAGGTCAGATTAGTTCCTATCATTAGTTTAAATTATACTTTTAAGTACATCAGATACAGCTAGCTGAATCATCTATATATACAGCTGAAAGTATTGAAATATTAGCGAAAATTTATCTCTACCTATATACAGGGATATTCGTACATATAGAAATATATATACGAAATACAGAAAAAAGATAGACCGCGAAACCAGTTTAAGGACGAGAATTCGACTCCAGGCTATTATATAGGGTCCGAAAATGCTGGTCCTGTAGCAAATCTCGGATGTTCAAGGATGAGAATTCTCGAGTCTGTTAGGCGTAAGAGATGGACCAAAGTCAGACAGACTGACTGGTGCTGAGCTCTCGGAAAGGAAGATTTAGAAAATGAGAGACAAGGAAGGTTATTAGCAGGCAGCTGCGCGCCGTAATCTCTAGTTCCGAAGGGATCTAGCGGTGGTCGAACAACGGGGATAATTCTTGGCCTGATCGTAGTGTTAGTTCGGTATAGAGACATACATACACACATGTATTGTATAAAACGATGGTATTTGTGCGGGTGAAGATTGGGGTTGGGACGAAGAGGCTTTCGGTATTGTCTACGTTATTGTCTTCAATTTAAAATAACGATTTCCTGCCACAGCATTAGCACTTGCTGCCAGCTATTCTCTCTCTCAACACTAATTCTCATTCTCATTCTTATATCCTTAACTTATCGTCATTTTGTCTCATTTCCATATATATATATATACCTATATATATATATAGGTACGATATTAAGAAAAATCAAGTTTATACTACGATCGTTTTATAACTTTAGAATTTTATCGATAAAAAATTAGCCTTCATTTAGAACCAACGTGTACGAACGATAAGTACCACTATAATATAGGAGTTTAAAATCGTAGCTGCGTGTTTTACCTGCAGCGAATATCTCATGAAAACTAGAGAAGTCATTATTTTTATTACACGATTATAATCGTAATAAATTTCTAGATGATTGCCAACAGCCACCACGACGACCACCGTATAAAGGTAGATTCTGCATCGAGCTTCGTTAATATTTGTTTCATCAATTCATCATTAGGAAAAGAAAAAAAAAAATTGATAAACTTTCGAGACATTTTACAATATACATAAAATTACGAGAGAATTATATCTATAGACAAACTTTTGAATAACAAGTCTCGCGAGGGTTGAGATAAAATTGTAAAGGAATTGGAAAAAGATGAAAGAAGAGCTCAGCAAACCACGACGACGTCTGTCGTTTTAATTTTTTTTCTTTTTTTTTTCAATTTCTTCTTCTCTCTCTTTCCTCTTCTATTTTCTTTTTCCTTCTTTCTTTCTTTCCATATTTATTTATTTATTTATTTATATAGTTTTCTTTTTTTTTTTTTTTTCAGTTATACGTACGTAGGATGTACATACTTTCGTACGACGAAAGATGAGACGAAAAGATGAAGAAGAAAACGAAACAGTATATATTTATTTCAGTTTCTGTATCTCGATGTATGTATGCGTTAGGCTCCACGGTCTGTGCGTCTCTTCTAAAGAGCTGACGATGTGTGTGTAGTGCTGCAGCAGCAGCAGGGTTTAGTGAAGACCCTATACCGACAAGATATGACGATCTTCGTGTGTGTGTGCGTGTGTAGTACGCTGCCGATTTTAGAATAAGAAAACGCTTTCTAAATATATACCAAGAAACATATGCGAGACCAGAGAAAAAAGAATAAATCAAGGAAAACTGAAATAAACATACCCATATACGTGACGACTCCTTCTCGATTTTACTCTTCTCGAACTCGAGGCATATGAGATGGTACTCGTGCTTTCTTATAGAATTCGAAAATCGTCCTTATGCGGGGTAAAATATTTTTCAAGAACGAATTTTTTATCCAGTGAATAATTTTTTCATTTCAATGAACGCGAAGAACGAAAGGTATGAATTTTTTTTGAAAAATATTGCGAAACTTTGAATCCCTGATAATTTTCTTTTCTTTTTTTTTTTACTACCGTGAGATTTGATTTTAAAATCGAAACGTAGCAGAAATTTTCAGGGGTTTTTATATCTATGTAATTCTGTAGATATATGGATACCTATATATGTGTTTATATAAATGAAGTACCTATAGTATATAGAATTCTGAAAGTATCTCTAGCATTCGTAAGTTGGACGACTCTTGGGAAATTTTTCTCTCTGATATTGTACTACGAGTTGAAACAGCTTTGGAATATTCCTTGTCAACGTATGGTCTGTACCCGTGCAATATCATACCCGTATACCTTCTTCTGATGTAAGTTTCACAAGCCACTTTTATATCACGTTGCTAGTTTTCCTGTTGTTTCATTGTTGTTGACAAATGCGTATAACTTTACCTCCACTCTTATACATAATACTGTACATATATGTTACATATATATGTCATTTTTATTCTATCGGAAGAAGAAAAAAAAAAACGGAATTTTCTCAAGTAAAAAAAGAAAATAGTAATAGATTTATTGCAAAACTGCATGATGCGAAAAAAATGAGATGATTTGTTGCTTAGCAGAAAGGCCTGCGTCTATAGCATTAATAAATTTCTCTAATCCTGTGGGATAATGAGAAGTAAAAAAAAAAAAAAATACGTATAACAAGAATGGGAATAAAAGTAATCAAGAATCCGAAGTCTGTAAAAAAAAAAAAAGAAAAGAAAAAAGAGAGATTATTTTCACCAAACCCAACGGCGGCTGTCTGGCCTGCCTCTGCACACTTCGTCAGTCTGCGAGACCCACATGGGGCAGTGATATGAGGAGAGCGAGGTTGAAGAAAAAGAAGGAGAAAAGGACGAGAGAACTAAGCAGCAAAAACGAAAGAACGAAAAAAACGACAAAAAACTGAAAAACCGAAAAACCAAAAAGAAAAGTAAATAAAAATAAAAATTTTGGCCATGCGATGGACTACGTATCTATATTATTGGTCACGTATTTCTACGCCACATGGCTCGTTCGTTTCACGACACGCGCACGATACTCGAAGGAAATTAGCTGTCAAAACAGCGCAAGTAAACCGTTTATATTTGCGCGAGGTATGGCTATAGCAGCCCCGTACCTACTCGCCGTTAGTCGACGTCTTTCTTGTACGAGACAAGTTACATCAAAGCAGAACAGCGATAAGGGACTGGACAAAGGGACACTTCGATCCTTGTTAGAATGAATATATAAAAAAACGAAAAATGAAAAATGAATGACAGACTTTTATTTTTCAATTATCACTTGTAACAGGATGAATAATTGTATTTTTCTTTTAAATTATTTTCCTGTCTTGGTATTGTTTCCTTTATTATAAACGTATAGAAAGGTGCGAGGTAAAATATACTTGAAGTGAGACACAATTAGTAGCATTCATTGTTGTTTTCACTTTCCAAGTCCTCGAGGAGTTTCGTGGAGTGTTTGCTTTTTTGGGTGAAGAGAAGAATACCTATAGTACAGTACAGTATACAGTAGAGTAGAGTAAAGTAGAGTAGAGTAGAGCAGAGCAGAGAGTAAGTGAAGTAGGGTGGGATTTTCGTGTGTCCCGTAGTCGTCGGTGACCTTGCATAGTCAGTTGACGGGGTTTATTGTACCTATATAGAGAGGGATGAAGGGGGTTGCGGATGAAGGGTGAATTCTAAATAGGCGAGTATCAGCTGCTGCTGCTGCTACTACTGCCGCTGCTGCAAGCTGGGATGAGAATCTAATAATTCGACAATAAGAACATAATATATTCGCTTCGTGTATGTATATTAAATATATAATATATAATATATTATATATCATACAGTTATATAGGTAAAGGTATATTGAATGAATGAAATTCACGATATTATCCATCGTATACCTACTAACTCGAAGATCATTAATCGCCATCAGATACAGAAGTGCTAAACATTAATCACATGCAATATATATGAACCGGGTATGTAGCGTATAGAATGAGAAGAGAAGAGAAGAGAAGAGAAGCGAAATACGATCAGGGGTAGAAATTACTCGTCTGTAGAGATAAACCGAATGAAAAGTATAATTGTTTGTGAAATTAATCACCATATTTGAGTTAATTTTACTTATATTTTATTATTAATATGAAATTAATCATTTTTTCAGTATAATATAAATTTTGGTGCAGCATATCCAAAGAACTTGTCTTTCGGTTTTTGGTCTGTTATCGTTATAGCCACCTCCAAGAGCGTGTAACGTAAATATAACAGACTGAAGAGACGAAAGAAGAAGGATAAGGCTTGCAGGACTTGTTGGATATAGCCTATACAAGGGATTTTAATAATCTTTTTTTTATTTTTCTAATTTTTCACATTTTTCACATTCTTTATTTTACTCTTTGTCTTCAAGCAGTAAGGGTAGGCAGTCAAAGACTCTCATTCTGTCTCTTATATAGTATATAGCTCTGCGCACGTCTCGAGTCATTAAACTGGTCCTCAGGTTGAAACGCGCAAGAAAAAAGAAAGATAGAGTAAAAAACGAAAAAGAAAAAAAAAAAAAACAGGAAGGGGGGAAAAAAAATTAAGAAAAGAAAGAAAAGGGGAAGAAGCTGCCTTCCGCAGATTACGACCGGGCAATTATTAAACGCAACGAAATTGAACTCGCGGTGTGTTACGTGACCGAGTAAAAGAAAGAATGAAAAGAGCTAAGGATAATAAAGGAAAGTAAAAAGTATTTTTTTTCCTCTATCTATTCATCTCTCTCTCTTCTTTTGCACGCGAAAGTTGTTACATATATCAAGATATTTTATACTATATATATATATATCTACATATATACATTTGTTGAAAGAAAAATTTCGTGCCAAACGTTTGCCACGCCGACTGACTGTGTCTCTATCTCTCTTTTCTGTTTTTTTTTTCTCTTCTTTTTCTTTTTCTTTTTTCTTCTTTCGTACAAAAGTGCGAGAGTCGTATTTGAGGAGGGGGACGATTAGAGAGGTAACACGCTTTTTATGGACACATCAAACGCGAAGACCCTTCTCATCGTAGGTACTACGTATATATACCCAGATAGCACATGTGTCCGATGGACGTCTTCATGACGTCTTTTTCAAGACGTCTTAAGATATACCCCGCAAGACGACCTCAAGACGTCGTATTTAAGACGTCTCAATAACGATGGTCGGAAAGCCGTCTTGAATGAGATTTTTTCATCCGACGTCTTGATGTAAGCCAATATACGGGAAATCGCAGATAGCAGCACCGTCGGGCGAGGCACATATATTTTCGCGCGCATTTCCGTGTGGTCCGCGCATATTACAATCCTCTGCATAGTTTCGTGTACTGCCATACTGCCAAGTGAGACTATAATTTATTAAGGACATAGAAGAATTTGCTTTATCTAAGACTCCAATAAATAGCTGTAGTCAAACGAAAGTATAATATTTATTATTATCCGTTGAATATTTTTACTGTAACTGCATGCTGCCAGATTGAGGTTAGATTCGTCAAGCAGGCCGGCACGTGTTTACACTGTTTGATATCGATTTTCAAATAAATGGTGAATTCTGATTTTACTAAAATGGGGTCTGATTTTAATCCATAATTATGGTTGAAAATTCTCTCCGCATCCAAATTCTTCCAAACTCAATTTGAGCATGTGGAGTGCATGTAGAATTGTTGCAAGCGGTCATCATTCAGACGAAATTAAGACGCCTTTCGTGAGACGACATTGAGACGTCTAAATTCGACGCATCAGACGACTTTTAGACGTCTGAGAGACATCTGAAAGACACGTTCCTAAGATGTCTCAAAAAATGTCGAACGTCCTATGGATGTCTTTAAGACGTCTCTGTGCTATCTGGGTATATAGGTATTACATAGCTTGGAAGTAAGAAGATTTCTGTCACGTGACCTACGTCTGCATTATAGATCTCGTTTTGTCCTTCAGAAATTTTCTCGGTCCTCAAATCCCAGCCTCCGTATGTATAAGTACAATATACATTACACTTTTTCCTTTCTTCCTTGTTTCGCTGTCTCTCTCTCTCTTTCTTTCTCACTCCCACACTCACACACTCATTCACTCACTCACTCACTCCATAAATCGCATCGCTCTCTACAGTACTCGTAGGTACTCGGCGTTTCCGCTTAATTCTCGCATTGCGATCCTACCCCGGGATGTTACTAAACGTTAAAATCCTACGTGCAGTAGAGTGAGTACGTACGCGCGTATATAGACCAGATTAAAAGCTCTTTGTAGGCTAACCGTCGATCGTTCGTTCGTTCGTTCTCTCGTTCGTTCGTTCATTCATTCATCCATTTCTCGCTTTGTAAATTTCATTGAATCGCTTTTGTTCAAAAATTTAGAATAAAGAAAACAAAAAAAAAAAAATCTCTTTACGTATCTGGTAATAAAACAAACGACAAAAACTCAAAGAACAAAGTTCTCTTAACTATCTGCTGAAAAGTCGAATTGGACGGACGAGCCGCTCGCTTCGACCCAACACACACTTGTCTGTTAGCTAGGTAGGTAGATAGGTAGGTAGGTATGTAGGTAGGTAGATAGGTAGGTATAAACCGTGGGCCCAGAGAGGCAAGAAGGTCGCCAGCTGCTCTCGAGCACTAGAAAGACACAGACCCTTGCCGTAGCCGTTGCCGTTGCCTCACCTTTTATGCCTGCGTCAACCTACGTCGGTCGACAGTGTATTTACAGTCTTGCTTGCATTTACGATCACAACGCAGGCGAAACACAAAGAAAAGAACGAACGAACGAATGAACGAACGAACTCTGCAGTTCTCTATCGAAAAGCCTTAGAATGAAAAAAAAATAAATAGATATAGACTAACTCATTCATTCTCTTTCCCACAGTTAGAATTGCCGATAAAAGAAACAATAAAAAAAGGAATCAATAGCTCTTAAAAAAAAACCAAAAAAAAAAATGTTTCTCATACCTGTGATTATGAGAAGAACGATAATGAACATATATCAATAAAGATTTTAGTTTTGTAATAAAAACGAATATTTTTATTTAGACTTCTGGAGTAGGTACTTGACCTACCTTGACCTATTGTATTAGTTAAAAACAAAAAAAGAAGGTATTTCGCGTTAATATGGATTTCTGCCCTTAGTTGTTGAATTTTTGAAAATATAGTTCAGAGTTTAAAAATCTCTTGACGCTGCACCGTGAATAATCTCGGAGTATCTGACGCGACTAAGAGTTCTCGTATTATACGCGCGTGTGTATACGATGTTTATTAAACTTGCACTGGCTGTAGCCTGGCTATATTATAATATAGGTGTAGTATAGCGTATTAGTAAATTTGATTGTAATTTTGGTCGTTTAATATTATTATACCTAGGTAATCAATTAATTCTAACTAACATACATCGTATAGATACGACGAATCATGTGAAATTATATAATTATAATAGATATATAATACCTAGTCTAGTGTAACAAACTAAATCTAAACTCTAATCTTAGTTTGTGATGAAATTTCGGTATCGCGAAGCAATCACCTTATGTATAGTCAGGTATAGAGGATCATCTAGCAATCGATTTAATGACATAATGACTTAATTCGTTGAATATAATCGAATAAAAATATCAAACGTCGAGAATAAGATAAGAAGGAGGAAGAGGAAAAAGAAGAAAAAAAAAGCAGACAAGAAACTTAGAACCGCTTAATGTAGAGATAAAATTTTTTTTTCGTCGTTTTTTGTTGTTTTTAGTTTATTGTTTTCAGATATATTCAGAATAAGAATATAGTAGGTATATCGCAGAGTCTGTTTGAGACAGATATTTCAAGGGGGGTGATTTAAAATCGTTACGTGAATTGAATGGTGAAACTAAGTTAGCGATGAGATGCATAAAGTGATTTCCTAAAGGAGATAAACTCCGAATTGTATAAGTCGAATGCTATTAATCTTGGTAAAGGCGAAGTGGCTAAGAAAAGGATGAAAACAAAATAAGAATAAGATGAAGAAGAAGAAGAAGAAGAAGAAGAAGCAGCAGCAGCAGCAGCAGCACGCTCGATTTTCGATCTATAGAGAAACTCATTTGTACGTATTAAAAAAAATTTCTTTTTATTTGATTATTCAATTTTTTTTTCTTTTTTCTTTCCTGAACAGTATATCATGGATTTCGTAAACAAGAAAGGTATACCAGTAAAACTGGATTCCCGTAGTCGGTGGAACGCTCTCGCGCGTTAAACCCGCTAGCGTTTGTGATATGTGGACAGTTATAAACTGCTATAACATGACTAAATTGAACTTCCCACTGGTTAGTAACTAGGATGAAAAGTTAATATTACCTTACGAAGTTCAATCCGTGTTTAATGTCTTCAGGTAATCCAATGGGTAATGGTAATTGTAATTGTAATTGTAAACAATAATCGGTATTTACGATCCTCGTATATCTTACGAAGATTCGTTTATAACGATTTAGAAATGAAAAAAAAAAGAAACTAATAAACTTCACTTTTTCAACTAACACCGTGTATTCACATCGTTCACTTTTGTTTCTTTTTCCTTATATTATCTTATCTTATTTCCTCTTCTTATTGAACTTATATAGCTAATATTTTATAGAAACTAAAAAACCACGTGAGTTTTATATTTTTATATATATATATGTATATATATATAATACTAAAGCGTCGGTATCACTAAAACCCGAAACTCAATCCCGCGACACACAACCGCCACGAACGAGCGCCAAGGCGAGACTAGCGAGTAGCGCGCCGCGCGGCCACCGGTAGAGACGAGACTTGCTACTACGGGTTCGCTTAGTTTACCCCCACTTTTGTCTCGCCGAGGTAGGTACAACTACCCGTCGACATTCGTCTGTCTCAGACATCGCGGCCGAGGGACCGAGGAATACGATGTGTTGCGGCGCGGCCGCCGCGGCGGCACGGTGCGGGTGTTTCGCTCGCTCACTCACTCGCTCTGTGTTACAGCCCTACATATTCGCTGCACCTACAATACATATTACATTCTGAATGTAGAGAGCGTACAGCAGAACTCTAGACTGAACACGTAACACGAGGCTTGTATGAAAGAGCGACAGGGGGGAGAACAGAACAGAGTCAGCGCCAGAGCCAGAGCCAGAGCATCGCACGCGAGACTCTGTACGCGTATATGTAGACTGTAGTTATAACTTCTGATTTTCAAGGTCTGTTATGCGGAGCGAGTCAGGTGGAATAAAGCAACGCGGTAGAGAATTTATACCTGTATAAATTCGTGTAAATTTTAAGGGTTGGAAGAACCGCGATCATTTTTTTTTTCTTCTTCTTTTTTTTTTCGTTTCTTTATTCCAAACATATGCGGGGCTAAATAGCTTTCTTGTTCGTGGCTTGATACCCGTATATCTATACCAACACTAGAGTTCATTCTTACGATGCGAAAGATAAAGAGAGGAGAGTCCCAGTTTCATTCTTTGTAAATATAACAAAAGAATACAGCAAAGACCGCTTGTTGTAAACTGCATTCCTTAACACTATTCAATGGTGCAGGTCGTTACAGTAAGGATTCAAACTGCAGGAAACTACACGTTATACATACCGAGAGATACACGTCGTTTGCGATCTTATTCGAAGAGTTCTATTCGATACGAGATATTATACGCGTCTCTCTAGCAGCAGGTGGTTTGTCTTCCTTGTTTCGCTACGAAATTAAACTTACGTCTCTGTTAGATATATTATCGAATAGAACGAACAGACTGACTACCGTTCGGTCACGGTGAAGATACTAGAGATGTTTAATTGGAATTGACAATTCTCTTCTCTTTAACTGATTCCATAGAAAAATAATATCTACAGATTATTGCGTAATTCCGCGGTGAAACACCTCGCCAACGCATCTTGATTCAGTCCTTCGTTTACTAGGAACTAAAGACGAGTCATCAAACATTAGTAATAAGCTGTATCATTGTCTTTTTTTTTGCACGCGATTTTTTTCCCGAAGAAAGAATTCAAAATTTATACATAAATACTCTCTCCTATGTGATATATATATTCAAGGATCATGTATCGCGTCAAAAGTCTAAACATCGCAGGCAATCTGTCCTCGAGGCAAATACTGCTGAATAGAAGAGAACTGCTTTTTCTATTCTTGTCGTCATGCGTCATCGATACGGGGACAGCCTGCTGCCATACCACGCTTACAATTCGCTGTTCATGGAATAAATCGCTAGATATTTCTACAACCTCGTTTTACACGTTCAACTTGAGTTATCTGTAAACACCCGGGGTTTTCATTCATATCTGAAACTTTTATATTTTCGTATGAAATTCAGATTTTTAAACAGGTGAAAATAGACAAAATTATGAACAATATTAGTACAGGCATATACATATATATATCGAAGTTCATTTACGCCATTCATATAGCGGGACCAACATTTGATCTTTATGGCTCGCAGTCGTGAATAAAAATAAAGAAAATTCTGCGAAAGTCTTGCACCTTGAATCACGAGAATATATATGCCGATTTTTTTTTATCCGTCTCCACTGAGCTGTTAGTTGAGATAAGATAGGGACTTGAGTTATACTAATAAATCGATAAGGCGAAACTGCTCGTGACTATATCCACAGTCTACTGCACCTTTCTGGGATTTATACTTGCTTCATATATGTTATATTATACCCTATGTTTAATTTCACATGTGATTTTCTTGCGTAATATAAATTACAAGTATACACGCACGATGTTTATAATAGATCGCCGTATTGATTCTAAATAAAAGAAAAAAAAGATGAGAAAGAAGAAAAAGAACAGAAACCGAATAACTTAATAATTGTAAAACTCAAGAAGGACGACTTGGTTGACCTTTTCAAATTAAAGCCGTAAGTTTCACCTGTTTAAAACGTATCTCACTCGAAGTTTCGACGCCTACGCGGTATATTCATTGATGAAGACAAATTACGAAATCTTACGTATAAGTAAAGATAATTTTACGTACGTCGTTACTGTTGGTTATTTAATATAACATATATCTATGACGCCTGTATCTACGAGGGTATAGAATATACCGTGAATATTCGGTGAGACTACACGATCCCCTTCCTATGGCAAAACCAACACAAGCGCAACGCGTGCATGAGGCTAGTTTAGGACGAAATGAGGTGTCGGTAGCATTGCATCCCCTCGCGAACGAGCCTCACGCACACGGTGAGCACCTGTCTTGGTTTTGGCGTTTTGCCGTAGGAAGGGGATCGTGTAGTCTCACCGAATATTCTCGGTAGATAGGCTTACAAACGGCGGTTCATTTCATCTGATATTTCCAACTAGTTTATATAGATACGTGGGAATTAGCGCCTTATAGCTGTCGCTTATGAAGACGCGAATGATAGATGCGAAAATTATCGATCTTCGTGCTCAACTTAACAGAAGGGTAATTATTTTTCTGAATAATTGAAGAAAAATAAGAGTAAAAAATAAACGGACAAAGTTAAGATAAAATGATGAAAATAAATGTTTTATTCCTCTTTTTTTTTTTTTTTATTCTAATACTCAAATAATTACAACAACATTTAGCATTGCGGTTGGTAAAAAAGAGGATCGAGTGTGACGTCATTGCCCTTGAGAATGGCGAGTGTGGCGAGGTCAGTCGGCGATCGTTCTCCGATGTCAACTATGCGGCGAGCATGGCGCCAACGGGTCCAGAGAAGGTATATATCCCTGGTTATACCTATCCCGGTTTTAAAAGAGGCGAAGAGTGAAGAGGCGAGAAGAGAAGAGGCGAGACGAGGAGAGGAGGATACAGGCGGGGGACAATGAGCTCGGGCGAGACCAGCAAAAACTGGACGGTCGAGTGAACGGAGTCGAAGTCTGTCGTACAAAATATCGTTCGTCTAGATACTATGCCGCGTCAGAATCTGCCAGATCTTTGATGCTGTGAGTCCTATAGCTGCAGAAGCAGCAGATCCTTAGCGCTGCAGGCTTGAGATGTATCAGCTAAAATTACATCGGGTTGATTTATGGCACGCAGCATATACATGTATAATATATATATATACCTATATGGAGCTGAGATCGACGTCCTCGAGATTATACTCTATATATATATTTTTATTTCTTATTATTTTCCTAGCGACAAAAGCCGCGAGATTTTACGGCCTCTTGTTTGTCCGCGATATCAAAAGAGATATTTACCTGGCCCGCGTGTGTAAGAATAGAGATATATCCGAGAAAAGTTATAATGATACATATATCTATATACCTACCCCCGTGCCTATTTTATTTGAAGAAAAAAATATGATGCTCACCCAAAAATTTATTCAGATTATGAATATATATATACGATATGTAGTATAGGGGGATTTTGTATTTGTGAAAAATAAAATTATTCGTTACATCACAACCCGGTCCTCTACCCCCTAACCCTTACCCACTTCCCGGAAGTCGGACATTTTTAGTCCATAGAACTTTTGGGAAATGATATCTTGACGCGTGATATGTTTGATTTTATGCTACGGTCTCTGAAGGGTGACCCAGTTTTATTGAAAATCTGTATAGAATTCACGCACGAGGATCAGTCTCCTTTTTTTTTTTTTTTTGGCAATGTGTTTTTTTTTTCCTACAGAAAAATTTATCCCCGTCAAAATCGTTGCCTAATATTCTATACCTACCCCTATATCTTGTACTGTACTGTACAGTTTATTTATTTCTTTCTGTATTCTTTCACACTATATAAAGAATTTTTTTTTCCCCTTTCATTTCCACCCTTTGTTTTGAACCTGAAATTTATTCCCCGTTATACGAGGTAGCTTTGATTTATAGTGAATGAGATAACGCTTCTGAGTTCTGTTACGTCTCTTTTTCTCTCTTTCTCTCTCTCTTTCTCTGTCATCCTGCAGTTTGAAGTAAAAATGGCAATACGGTAGAAGGTACAAGAAGTCCCGGACACTCTCTTTCTCTGCCCAAGGGAATTGGCGCTGAGGGATCGAAGACGAGTAACTAAGTTCGTCATTATGTTTAAATAATTTAAGTTAGGGAAGAGTTTTTGTTTTTTCTACTTATTCCAGGATCTAAAAATATCTAACTACTATCCATTTTCATCGTTCTGCAGTTTTTATAAACCGTTATTCATTTCGATGATCAAATGTAAGAATGAAAATCGATCGAGCTCAACTAATCGCGTAAGCCAAAAAGCAGGATTCGAATCGAGGAATTAGAAAATAAAAAAAATTTGAATACAAAAAAATCAAGAATAACTGCAGCACAAGGATTAGGAAAAAGTGTGCAGTTCCTCGGGGCGTTGGATTGAAGTTAAATGCGATTACGTTTATCCAGTAACGTATGAAGCTTGTCTCGCTTGGTCCCGGGTAAATCCCTTTTTCCACCTCACAGAACGATTGTGCAGTTGCGCTAGAATTCGCTGATAGATGATCGAGTCTGACTGCCAGAGCATTGATTAAAAGTGTAATCATCGAGGCGAGACCACAAGACAGAGTTAACAAATAACTCGAAATTCTACCGACTTATCAAGGTAGAAAAAATAACTACCATTCGTTGAAGTTAAGCACCGAATCTGCAGCAGCGAAATAAACTAAGCGATGAGTTTGAAAATGATTTTATTTTCATTTTATTTTCATTTTATTTTCATTTGATTCTCGTTTTTTGCTCGTTTAATTTCAGGGTATGGTTGAAAGTTTGTAATTTTATTTAATTGATGTATAAGTTAGGCCCTTGATAAATCCGAGGGATTCAATCTCGATTAACGAGCGCATGATCGAGCAGAAACTAACTTTTGAAGGATTCAATTAACTCGAATGGATTTCATTTCTAACTCTCATCCAGAGAGCCTATAGGGGATATATACTTACTATTTGATACAAATGTGTCAAAAAGTTAATCATCCATCGTAATGTCTCTCGTTATATATCTATCTATACTCTCCCTATGCTGGTATTTAATAATACAGGAAGTTAAGATCACGTTACCATGTACTGATTTGTATCGCGTGCAACCGCACGCATAATTAACTAGCGTTCAAACCAGCTTCTCTACCTACCCAGATATAACATACTTCGTTCTTGATTGAAATTATCCTACAAACCTGGGCCATTATTCATCGAGAAATTGTCTCGCCTTTTAATCTAACGTTTTATACAATTCGCGGAATATTTTGCCGTTAATTATCACAGTTTAATAATAATAATAATAATTTAGGAAAATCGGAATTAGCTGATTAAAAATTTGAAAATTTCTCTCCCCTATCACCATTATTTTGAATAAAAGATTCACCCTTTGAGAATATATATATAAATACATACATACTATACATATAGTCCGCGTACAGGTACTTGATCGTAAAATTTTGATCAAGCTAAAGTTTTTTGTTTTTTATTTATTTTATTTTTTTCTATCTTCTGCTTATTCTCACACCCTTACGTTACGAAGCGCCACAAGCTTCCGAAGAAAAAACACTCCGCTAATAAAATACCGGATGAAGTATAAGGCTGCGCATCGAGAAATATACGCAGGCAATCAAATTCAAATGCGAAAAGTTTATATTCATGTAAGTGGTGAGGTACGTAACACGGCATATGTTTAAAGTCAGAAAAACCAAAAATAAAAAAAGGAAAGAAAGAAAATAAAAATTGCACTGGGTTGGATGAAAATTCACTCGTAAAAATCGCCACACGTATATATAATACCTATACCTGCATATAGTTAATAACCAGAAGTTTCTAAAGGCCCGGCAGGACATAATAGGATGTTTTAAAACAGGTGGACCAAAGGAAAGATTTGAACAAGCCAATCTCGAGTACACCTATATCCCATGTGTTATACACCACGATGCAGCAAGGTAGGTATACCTGTTCCGAGGGAGCGTGTTGGACAAGGGATGCCTGTAATGTGCAGTGGCGTAAGCTTCCTAAAATGGGGTCAGTATTGATCTTGACTTTTCATTAAATCCGGCTGATAAACACATTCACAGTATTTCGTCAATACTCATGTATATCGACAAAAGTCTGATGATTTTCAGCGACAAAATTGGCATAAAATAAAGTGACTAAAAATTTTATCGTATGCGAAAATTTTACTTCAAATTCACAGCTCAGTTATTATTACGAATAATTTTTACGAGGGTATAAAAAAAAATTAAAAAAAAAAACGTTTTCCGAGTGAAAATGATCGGGAATGAAATCGGAACTGAGAGCAGGACTAAGGAATAATAAAAAAAAAAAAAAATACCACCTTGACGCCTATGGGTGGTAGGAGTGGCAATCCAGAGCCTGAGAACAAGGTCTGTTTAAGGAAGGGATCGAACACCTCAAGGCTTGAAGTTATACTGGTTGTTGGAGGGTGAAGATTCAAAGAAGAACGTAAAAAAAAGAAAGAAAGAAAAAAAAAAAATGATAAGTGGGCCAGGAGAAGAAAATTGGATATCAAGCTGGGAGGTGCATAGATATATATTGGCACGAGGTAAACGCAGCTCTGCATTTCTTTAATCTTATTTTTTATTTATTTTTTTTTTCAAGTACAGATAGGGAAAAGTATAGGTAATTTTATTAGAAAATATCGTAAATATTGTTTACGAGTAAATTTTCATTCCGTGGCTGGCGGGGAAGAATCTCGTTCATCTTTTCATGCGGGGTTTAAGTATCAAGGAGAGAGTTATGGTATGTTACGATAATAACGATAACGACCACGATAAAGGTACCGGTTTATATTAATCTTGAAACTCATGGAGTCATCGTCGTTAGACTTTATTTAGCAATCTCCTGACCAAATTTCATACAAATTATCCCCGGATCTACACCAGACAATAAAGTCCTGGCGTTATACAAATTACTACCATGGAATGAGAAATTAAGGGCATTAGTGAAAGGGTTCACCGACGATTCTACACATTTATATTTCAAGTTTTTAGTCAACTGTATCTGAGAATTGGTCCAATCGCCAAAACTTCGAAAACAATATGTAAGCGAAAAGTATAATATACAGCCGTTATTTTTTGCAGGGTAAAAACCTCCCTGCCAGGTGGTGAATTCGTCTGTTATACTGGCTACTGTAATTTCTGTCAAACCTACAGATGCGATTAGGTGTTATACGTGTATAAACGTATGTATGCATGTATGCATACATGTAGGTAAGTACAAACGTAGGGAATAGTTTAGGGTAGGTAGGTAGGTAGGTACGGCGGTGTGTCTATTCAATGCGCCCATTCAATCGTGATTTGTATACAAACGAGGGCATTTGCCAAATTACGGTCAGATGCGAACGATTAGTATTAGCCTTTAGTCTATGTAACTCGTAAAACATGTTCTTATCCTATAGGGGTACGAAAATCGTTCTTTTACAACCCCAATGATGTCTGAAGTAAGAATTTTCGCGCGTTGAAAGTATCGAAGATCATTATTCCACGCGAATTATCCGAAAGAGTTTGAGCTGGGTCGAAGTTCCGAATGATTGGGATGCAGGAAGATTAAAACTCCGAAAGTTCAGACTCCCGAAAGCCTGAAACTCCGAAAATTTCGATCTATTTTTCAGGATGAGAAGACAAAAGATACTTCATTCTAATCGAGTCCCTCTTCACGGAAATTCGTTCGATGATCCGTCATTTAAATAATATGAAGCAAAATCGTCAATCTGTGTCAATGCGAGGTGCTTTTCTTGCAGATAGAAATGAATTTTCTTTTCTATTCTTCGAAAGTGGTTCTATATAACCGAATTTTGCGCAAAAGCGATAGAACTGCGTCACCGTCATTTCCCTTGGGATAAAATGAGGCTTGGAGATATAACAGATAATTAGTTATCGTCTCCGAAGATCGGTATAAAATATAAGTCTTAGCCACGCGCCGGTACCTTAGGAATGGTATATCTTAGAACTTAGAACTTCGACTTAGCGATTCTCCAACAGCTAAGAAACCATAACGGTTATTTGCGATGGTCTCGGTTCGCGTCCTACGGAAATACCGACTGCTTATCAACCTGCAAAGTCATACAGTTTATGTATCCTTCGTACTGAGATGTAACTAGCTTCGATATTCTCGCAACTCCGCCTTAAGAAAACGAACCAGCAATCATTTCCACTTATTGCAGTACTACATACATACCTACGATCGCAATACTCAATAACATTGCTAGTCTAAGTTTCGTCGAACTTTCCAACAAATATCGTTCCTTATTTTATTTCAAATGCAAAAATTCGATTCCTACGATTAGACAGAAAAAAAAAAAAAATATATCGCTCGAGTCTCCAGCTCGCGACGAATTTCCATCGTACGAAGCTATTGAACTTTGAACTCGTGTTTTAAGTTCTTTTTTTATATCGTGTCTGAGTGACTAAGAAACAACTAGTTTCCACGCGGTCTTGAATTGAATAATTTATTGTCGTCATTTGACTGCAGGCTGATTCCATGTCAAGGAAATTAAAAGAGCAGTTCCAGCATCCCACTCTCCGATCTATACGCTGTTTCTTATATCATATTATAATGCTTAGACTTTAGTGAATGTTATGATATCGCTTGTTTCTGCCCAAAGCATTAAAAATAGTCTCTGTTAGTATATTAAGAAAATTACTATCATATTTCTCGTTTATGAAATCTGTATAATATTCCAGAAAATATCTACGGGACTAAATTCGCTTCTGTCTTCCTCCGTGAATATTGATTGCCTCGGGCCAATTTCTTGTCTATTTAAAATACCGATGACGGAATAGAAATTCTAGTTTGATCCTATGGAACCTCGATCTGTTTCAATAGAATTATGTCCTACGTGAGGACTCAGAGGTGCAGTAAATCATAATTAGCTCTAGCACTCGAAATTCTGATCAGCTGAACGAATTTTTAAATTCTTCTTAGAACCTCGAAAGTCTGCGAAAAGTCAACTCAATGATCGATTTTATTTTTGACTTATAATTCATTCGTCAATCAGTTCACAAAACGGTTTAATTAAAGATCGAGGAGCTATAGATCGAAGCCAAAAGCACTAAGCTTTTCTGAATTCTAAGATCCACAGGTACGAACTAGAATTTCGAAAGTCTAGTTTAAACTCTAAACTTGCTCAAAAAACGGACATAACTCTCGCTTTTGGGTTGAAATTAGAATCCCATTACATGCCCAATCCTATCCTCAAATTCTTTCGTTTGCACCTCTAACTATTCATCGAAGATTTATATAATGAAACCAGAATTTCTATTCCAACTCGGTTTGTATACCAGATACACGTAAAACGCACACAAAACATAAAGTAAATATGTGTGTGTACCTACACATGTATATAAATATGTATAATATAACTACAGGCTTCGGGCTGCTGGCCCTATAGTCAGCGGGGTCTCCTCGATATCTTTGACTCCCGGAAACGGGGTCGCCAGTCTGACATCTGGCCGGTGCGTGAGCGTCGCGACGCCGCCGGGGTATCACCGTTTCAGTTACTATATACACATATATATATATATATAAATTTATTATACCTATGTATCTATGTATGCATTATATTATTACATCGCGCGTCGGTACGCCCCCCTAAACTATGGGTATGGGTACGCGTAGTATCGGTAAATAGTGCCTCAAGCCCAAGGCACGTATGGCATATAAGAAATAATAGAAAAGTAGGATAGGAGAAAGAAAAAAATTAGACAAATGAATAGAAATGTTGGAATTCGCGAATCACGTCATCGCGCAGTCTGGGTCAAGCATTCTTAGACTATAAGACTTTTCGGCTGGAATGGAGAACAGGTCGAAACCTGGAGTGCATGGTCTGGTTCGTCTGGTATAGAAGATGATTCATCGTGTCTGATGGGTCTCAGACACGGGCACGGGCTGGAGAGTCCCGAAAGACCTGCAAGGTTTTTACCTGTTGGAAACCTGCGACGTGCCTCTTGGGGAAGTATTTTGTTACCCCAAGGGTAAACCTGACCCGAAACTACTAGCGTTACATACCAACCACGAGTGATTCCCAGCTGTCGCGTGACATGGGATCACCAAATCCCCATTCCCATATATGTAGTTAAAAAAAAAAAAAAGAAATGAATATAAAAATTCATAGAATCCTTTGATTTTTATCACAGTAGTACGATATGTTATATCAAACATCATGCTTTTAGCGTAAAATCAATTAAAATTCACATAGTAATACGTGATATAGACGAAAATTGATTCGTACGATTGTTTATCGCTTTTATTACGATTCCCTAGTTATTATGATCAAAGCCTTTTACGCAACTCCATGAAATTGATGTTTGTATAAAACACGTTTTGATCAATAAATTTATTCGCAATTTTGATTAAACACACTAGATAACACGGTGGCATTACTTCATTAAAACTTTGTCTAACAAATCAATTTCGTCCAAAAAGCTATAAAAGGTCGATGAGCCATAAGGTGTAATATTGCACATAGTATAATAGACGTGTGTATATACATATATAGTTGAATTATTTACATCGTTTCTATATCACACACGCCATTATTCTACGTGACTAATCTAGCTGATCTTTGCACATGACTATGCAATTAGTCACTCTCCGTGTGTGTGTGTTTTTTTAAACATATCATTTACATTCAATAGACTTTCTTTTGGTTTAGTTCTTTTCTTTTTTTTTTCTTCATTTTTCTTCCTATTATCCCGTGCCTTTGTTAATTCTTATTTTATTTTATTTTTTTTCTACACCTTTTACCTTTTATTTTTATTTTTTCGGTTTAAACCATTAGCCGGAAACTTACTGCATATAGTTAAATAATTTGTACGTCATTATTTTTTCGAATGTATGTAGATATATGTACGTAGGTATAGGTATACCCAATATAATAGACACGGTGATAAAACCGAGCGAGCTCATTAAAAGTCTTCTATTCTTTATTTTTTTTTTTTTAAACTATTTTTTCCTTCTTTTGGTTCTTCTTCATATCTTTTTCTCTCTTTCTATATTTCTGTCTCTTATATAGTTTATAGCTGTAGTAATATATACCGCCTTGATTATTTAAACTAGCATTTGTCGACTGGGGGTCAATTCGTCGGTTTATGACAAATTCCATATAACGTCGCTGACGCGATAATGTCTTAGCGTTTCGTATTCCGAAACGTTGCAGTTAGAACTATTGCAATTACATCTGCGTCTCGTGTTTACTTAAGTTTCTGCATCCAAGCTGCTCCCGTTTCCATCGAGACTATGTATACATATGTACCTACTATGTATATATATACACCTATAGTCTTCAAGAACGTCACGTAATCTTACAGCTAAACTTTGAATTGAATTCCCGCTTCTTAACTGCGTATAGTGTTACGCACGACACGCTTGACTCGAAGCTTTCCGGATCGTTTCGTGAAATAGGAATAAGCCACTCGATCCCAGTGTCTTAGATTTTCAAAGCTTTACTCCTACGAACAATCTTGATCTCGGATTCGAATTTCCCAATCTATATTACCTGTATAATACGATCACACTTTCACAAACTCTAAATTAGTCAATTACATACATATCAAGCTAACTTCTATCCTTATAGACGAATATTAAAACATTTAAGAGCAGAAAATTTTCGCTTTGTTTCATCTACACTATACAAGCGATCCCGAATGTGAACAACGTTTCACGTTTAGTCAACAGGCAACAAAGGGGACGTGTGATTCGCGGTAATTGATCTACTAGGCCCCGGCACGAGCCGACTTAATCACACAAATTGGCGAGAATTGATTTGGGATTACGTTATATTAAACGTCACCGCCTATGCCAGTTCGTCTCTATTTTTGTCATCAATTATTATTGTTATTATTTTTTTAGTTAGTTTTTTTTTTTTGCACAATATATAGCAAAAGGATAGATTATAATATAATATTGTAAATTATAAAGAAAACGTCTATTTCAATCGACAGTAGAAAAAACAAAAAAAAAAAATACTTGGAAAAGTTCATCACCGAGGAAACTGCACTTTGCTTCTTTGCTCAGTTACTCGATTCGTTTACTCAACAAACTAGCTGCAAGCTTTGGGGATAAAAAAGTTTGATAGCCATATCAAAGATCGTATCACGTGTCGTGGTATCAACTAGAAAAAATTTCACAATCTTAGTTATAGTCTAACGAGCTGATCATACTTATACCAGTGTGAAATTTTCTGTAATTAGTCAAGACTAGGTAATCGCATTTGGTTTTTCGCGTGTTTCTGCTTTAAATGACACTCAACATTTTCCGATAGAAATACTCATTTGACTTTATAAATTCAGAGATCTTGTAAAACATCGATGTGGACAAGGTGAAAGACAAAGAAAACGAAGTAAACGAAATGGGTTTTTGTGGTCGGAAAATGCGAGCAGTCTAAAGTCTATAATACCTTAATCCTTGAACCAACAGTTCTTAGCACGGTGCCGTTTATAAAGACGTTATCCGTGTGAGCAGAGTCACCGTTAAGAGAAGATTGTAATCTAGGGTAGTTTTGGAATAGCTAAAATCAAGTGATCGTTATATACCTATATAGACACGCAAGACCCATGTCACAAGAGACAGGTGAACTGTTTATGTATTTAAGGGTGTACTTAGCGTTCGCAAATTAGGTCGATCTCATCTGGTCCCGGGTACTAACAGTGTGATTAATCAAATCCTTGATAGGTTGAAATAAGGTTTACCGCTTGTACCGCTAACCGTATAAGTACTTTTTATAGCATTCGTACAGGAATAAAAATTTTCCAGTTTTGACGTAGTTCGGTGGGTATGAGGGCAAAGCAGAAAGCTTCAATTGGTTCGTTAGCCTCAGCAAACCTTATACCCTTATACCCTCTTTATATATATATCGTTCTCTTTGCATATGGAGCTGTTGAATTTTCGGTAAAAACAAACGTGGCTTTTCAAAGCCAGATACTCGCTCATTCGATGAAAAATCTCAAAGGCTTAATGCGATATACTCAAAGTACTGATTACACAGTAGCTTTAGGAATGAGGTATAGTCATTTGGGTATACCGAAGAAAAAGTTTCGAAGTGTGACTCGAATGCGAAATTGAATGTTCTATAAACTCGTTTAAAAATCGCCTCAAATCTTTCCACAGGATCGATAAGTGATTCCATTCATATATGTATATAGGTATATTGCATATGTGTATAATGTGCACGTTCGAATGGTCAAGCCGGTCATATTCTTGGCTTGGTAAAATGAAATTTTACAAACTAGAACCGTATGCTGTTATTTTATTCTGCCAGTCTACGACTTTGGATAAAATATACGGTTATGAAATAGCTGAAAGAAAGAGAAAAAATAATGGAATTGAGTGAAAAGCAAAAAAGATAAAAAAACTAGCACACAAAGTCGATGGACTCGTATAATATCTATAGATAAAACTTAAAATCGGTTCCAAGTACAGCCTGTTCATCATCTCAACATGCATATGGATGCCGAGGTGAGCGTGTTGAGTTGTTTTCTGTTTCCTGAGACAAGGGCGCACTGTTTCTTGATAGAACCGAGGCTATCAAGATCTTGTAAGCTGTAATAGAGTTGATTAAATCTCGAATACCTGGTGTATACAATTAACCTATATTTGTCATCGAAGCATCGCCCTCTTCGGTTTCACCCTTGATAAAGTTTGGTCAACCACTGCACGATACTAGATGGTTCTCCGCCTTTTCCATAAGTCGAGGCGACGTAACGTCGCCTTACTACCGGATGTAATTTACATTTCAAGTTGTCCAACAACCGGAAGACATTTTTACACTTGAGTTTGGTAGAGCTTTAGCCATGCGATGGGATGTCATCTTCAATCATTCATTTCGCGAGATGAATAAACAACCTTAATATTTCAAACCTTCAAGTTGAACGATATGATCGTCCAATCTTGTCTAGTCTCGATTACGACCGATGGGTTAGAGAATGTGCTTTGCTACTTTGTGCATAAAGGGCTGTGTAGGTCATACTCCGTCAGAGACACAAAGGACCGAGTAAGGGAGAAGGAGAGAGAGAGAAAGATGCTATGGAAATGGTGACCACGTGGCCCGATGCCAGCCTCATACATCATACTGTGACATAATCATCCTATATTCCAGTCCCCCATGCCATTCCCCTTGGCATACCCGGCCCCGTTATCCTCGATGAGCCTCACCGAGGCAGAGGGCGTAGTACATATATGTATACGTGTACGTATGTATATGTACATACCTATCCACCCACGTATGCTTTGCGAATATCGGTATACATAGGTAGGTAGATAGGTAGATAGGTAGTCAGGTATATGTATAAGCGTACTTTTGGCATGATGAATTCAAGCCAAACGGTGTGTAAGCATTCAATGTTCCAGAATTATTTACCGCTCGATTACTATCCAACCATCTCATCGCGGACCAACGACCGTGCTAATTAGTGCCGGAGTAATTAATTTCATACTCACGAGCACAACGTAAGATTTTCAGAGACTAGGTACCCTATGTTAAAATTCGACTAATATATTCTTATCGTACGAGGATCAGGATCAGAATCGATAGGATCCGCATTTGGTCTCAGAGATTTGGAAATCGGTCCAAACTCAGCTTATTGATTTCTTCTATAGTTTGCCTTATCGATATTCAACTGACGGACTTGATAGAATGATGAGTGTTCATTTTTAAAATACAGGAAAATAAATAGGGCTTTTATATCCTTGCAGAGATTCAAGCCAGCTTGGTAAACATTTTTGAAACTTACTTCAACTGCTTTGAATCGTTTTTCTCTTTGGTGTTAATGTAATGAAATTCATTCGAATGGTTGAACTGTAGCCAGTGAAAGACACTTAGTTATTTCCGGTTCCATGGTGTAAATGGCTTGAAGTTTCATTTTAGTCTAGGCGTGTGACGCAACCTTTTATAAAATTTCTAAGGGATGAAAATAGGAAGTGTGATGGGCTTGAATAAGAGGATAATGAAAGAAAGCGTCGAGTATTGCTTTTGGTACGAGGAAAAGGAATCGCACAGTACAGTGGGTCCGTAAACGGGGTAAAACGGTGTTTTGTCCCGTGTTTTTTCTTCCGAATAAATAAATTCATTCGTGAGAGAAAAAAATAAAGTTCATTACATACGTTAATTGGCTGTTATAATTAAAAACGTAAAATTAGCTGGAGCTTCTATGTTTCTTTTTCTATCAATCCAGGAAAAAAGAAATCTATTTTGAAACACCCTAAAATATATAATTTATAGGATGAAGCAGGGATTTAAAATGAAAAGAAAAAAAGGTAATTTCTTGCCCGCAGAGTAGGTGTATTGAAATTTTATTCATTTGTTTGAACAAATTGTGAGTAACCCTTTTTATGCCGGGATTCATGCAGGTTGGTATAATCAAATTATCAGTAATGGAAATTGCCTACAATAGCCACAAAACCAGGATGTATATTCATTCGGAAGGTTCGCGCTCTGGTATGTTTGGTTATCAACCTCCAAGTAATTAGCAATATTGGCTAAGTACGAAACTTTGATAATAATGTATAATTCCCTCATCATGATGAGAGTTTAATTGTTAATTCTGATGAAAATCTTAGGGAATTTTAAACTTTGAGAACACTCAGTTTATCTAATATTTGATCATTCGATCGTTCAACTTTCCTTATAAAATAATAAGGATATAAACGCCATCCTACTACTCGAGTGACTGATCGTGATAAGAGCTTTACATTCGATATGTGTCAAGTGCTATATGGTATTTCCATAAAACGTGTTTTATTGAAGAGAAAATAGATATGTTTATCGGAGTTTGCGACAGCTGGTGTTAGCCAGATAAAACTATCGACAAACAGGTAATATAGTTGACTGCAAAGGCGCGTTTGATCGACTTTTGAGAAATTTTAAATACCCCGACGAGCCATTATGCGGAATATGATTAGTACGGAATGAAGAGTAGGTACTTAATTAGAAGGTAATCGTTTTTTTTTTTTGCTTTATAATATTAAGACTATATCCAAAGATTTTGTGAAACGACGCGACGCGCGGTGGTACGTGATAACAATTTAAGAACTAATTTTGCAGCCCGCTTGAAAAGCAATCTTTTTAAACTCATCAGAATTAAATTTAATATTCGACATTCCCTTTGCTCGGGTAGAGAGAGAGTCGACCAGCCGGCTACCTCTGGTGGAATATTAAAAACTCTCTTTCAATCGACAACGAACCTGGGTTATTGTATTATTCACGACTATACTTTTCAGGACGGTTAGATACGTGAAAAAATCAGAAATTCGTTCAATTTTATCCCCAGGAATTAGAAAAATTATTTAAACCACTTGCTCCTATCTCATATACTTCGTTGAAAATCCACGATGCATTCAAGCCCGCGATGTGTTGTGTCATTATGAAGCTAACATCCGTAATTCAGAGTCATTCATATTTGACAATAATTATCTAATTCACGTTACATACACCGACGATTTTATCGATTATCAATAAATTTGCGGTCACACTGCTTGCTGTTCGTTTATATTTCCATATTCAGCATATGATAGTGAAACGATAAATATTATCAATGAAATTAAGAATTGAATTGATTTATCAAATACATACTCGTTAATGATTCAAGTAGCAAAGTAAAGTTGGCATTTCACCTCGTTCTATATTTTTCGCAACTTTTTATCTGCTTGAACAGTTCACCAGTCAAGTTACGTAACGAAATCAAAACAGGTTGGATTTCTGACTTCTTGTCTACGTCGACGTAGCTGCTACACTTATTTTATCATTTTTCATTCATTCATTTTTTTTTTCTTTCTTTCTTTCCTCTCACATTGCGGTTCATTTGATCCCGTTACGTTTACGATATTACAGAAAAGTACGATGATAATAGAATAAGAATTTCGATAAACTAAGGACCGAGAAGTAGAAACTAAACTCATACTACGTCATTATTATATCTGAAACTTTCTAAAAAGGTCTAATTACCGTAAAATAAGTTCGTAGCGACAATTCACAACAATTTCAACCTAGGATACATGAAAAGAGTCACTGACAATGGCGAACTCTAAAGTTTTTTAAACTGTTTTCCTCCGTACCAAAATGCCTTGAATTTAAGGCTTTTGTCTCGGCGTACCATAACGACTTTTACCACTTCCAAAAATTTATGCGATACCACCGCGGTCGTTAATACCCGAAGCTTTATATTAGAATTCTTGAAATTGATCTATCCTGATTTTTGGATTGATTTGTTTTCGGAAAGTCAGCCTTACAAATCGGAAAACATTTCTTCGAACGATATAATCGTGAATACTGAATGAGTATTCGATAATTATACCTTGAGATCATGATAATTATTGTTATGCAGATTGATCTAGGTACCATCGAGTTTACCGTTTACCTCATTTCCGTAACATAGAACGATTTAAGCACCGTGTACCTGGTGGTATGAGGTGTAATCTATTTATAATTACTCCTAAATGCATCCCCAATTACCAGGAAATCATTTATACAGATTTCTATCTAGTGGTGAGGTAGGTGCCTGGGGTAGTTACCTATCCTACATGGTTTAACACATACCTAAATAACATATCTAATCGTCGAGCTTAGCCGGTAGATGATATATAATATATACATATGTAAATATATATGTATATATATATATTCGCGGATCCTATAATTATCGTGCTGCCATTACCACGTGGTTGAAACTACTTGTTCGGGTCGAGGGGTCGGCGGTTCTGCAAACCAATAATAGCTCTATGATCTTTGCAGGCTAGCTTTACAACGTTCTCACCGGAATCGAATCGACCTTATCCACATTATTCTGATGATAATAATTAATAATAATAATAAATTGAAGAGAAAATCTACCCAAATCTACTATTATATATATGTAAAAGTTTCTTTTTTTAAGATCCTGTTTTTTTTGTTTTTTTTTCTCTCTTTTATTTCATTTCACTTTTTTATTCTACAATTTGTTACAAATTTGACGTAGCGTTACGTCGATGAGTGTGAGAGAGGTAAAGCTCTAGGGGAAATTTTACAGTCAAATTACAGTCGAAAAGTGCTAAAAACAAAGGTCAGAGTAATACTTTTTTTTTCACCGGGTGAACTTTACGACTTATGGCTCGAACTATATACATATTTTATTTCTTTTTCACATCCGGTTTGAATACTGTTCAAAATTAAACGCAATTTATTCAATTATTCTTTCGATTATCCGATTATCGTTACGATATTGAATTTCTGCAAAGTCAGTCTGAAGTTTGATTAAAAAAACAAACAAGAAAGAAAAATAAGGTAAATCAATTTACCAATAGAACCAATTTCAAGTAAACTTATGCATATTATTAATATAGCAATTAAGTTTCTAGTTTCTATCAATCGAACGCTTTTACAGAAGCGAAACCCGAGCTTATTCCGACTCCTGATAGAAGGAGTTTCTCTTTATCTCTGAGGTGATCCTCGTAATAGAATTCTCGGCGTGCACCTGGCAGCTGGAAGCTAAACAGATAAGAAATTCCAGTAACGAGATGTTATTACTAAGAATCTAAGAATGAATGGAAAAGAACCCATCAGAAGGTTCCTATCTATGACTTAATCTAAACCGATCACTGTCAGAAAATTCAGTGAAATAATATTCAGAGCACAAGACTGAATGATGGAGTAAAGAAATTATTATGATTTTTATCTAAAGGTATTTTTTTTTTCAAAATTATTACTCCTCAAATAAAATATATACCGTGAATATAGCTGAAACACGTGTATTTTTTTTAATGAGGAAATCCACCCTCTTGGTTGTAGGGGTAACAGTTAAGATAAAAATCTGAAAATATTAGAGAATTATTTTTGAATTATTTGTAGCCGATTTTTGGGGTGCCTGATAAAAAAAAATTTGTCAGAGTCCTAAATAAGGACAACCCTAATATATAATACTTTCTGCTAGGTAGTGGGGCTTTATTTATTACGTTGAAGATTCAAAGGGTAAGAAACTTAATTTAATGGTCAAGGAATATGAAATAGGATCGTCTAAAGGCAACCTATAACAATTAAAACTTGGTGCATAACCTACCCAATGTTCTCACTGCTAAGTTAACCGAGTTACAGCTACCTACTGGTATATATACATATATATACACTATCATAGTAAAGTTTGTATTATGATCCACAGTTATGAAGCCATTTTCACGGGATTATGGGGCAATTACCAGATTTAAAAATAAAATAAAAAAAAAGGGTAAAAAACTTCACCCATAGGTCTCGACGAGGTTCAAGAACTTGAGTTATTCATACAGACATACATATATACATATACATATATACTATCTTCCGTGCAACGAAAATTTTGCACGGTTCAAAGTTCGGGATGATATCACGTAGGCATAAATTTATAGGTATGTGCATAGATGATAGTTTCAGATGGAATTAATCCAAGGATTAGGAATACGGAAGCTCTGTCTATATACCTACTAGCATAAGTGAACTGGTGTGGATGCACAAGTAAGTAGTAATGAGATACGCTACTATCCTCTTGAATTTTGAACCGTTTAAATCGCAGATAGTTTAAGGAAGGTTGAGTTTCGTCTTGGCATAAGGAGAGAAGATGGGATTCCATCTGCTATTAACCAGTGCGTACAAAACAGGTAATAATGTCGACCATTACCCAGAAAGCAATGACTCTGCAAAAAAGCTAAATACGCGGGGTACCTCGATGCACCTCTCGGCGGCAAAGTAATTGGGGGTTTTTATGGAACCGAGCTTCACAAATCTGTCAAGCCGTTAAACCGCGAGTGCTTCAGGCCTCGATGCTTTTCTACGCTGTCCATCTGCCGGTACCTATATACTTCCTAAGGAACGTCGTTACTAGCTTCTCATTTTCTTTTTTTTTTTTCATCTCGGATCGTTTTGTGAAAAAGAGAAACAAAAAAGTAAGAAAACAAAAAAAAAAGAAAAATATGTAAAATCGCTTCTATATTTTCATTTTAGTACGTCGCAGGCTTGGTTTCATCCTCGAAGGACTTCGTTGGTCGTCTGCATTTTTCGAAGCACCATAATGGGGACCAGTTTCGTCAGATTTTACAGGTCGACGGAAGCCTAGGGTGAGAGAAGGGTGAGAAAAGGATAAAAAACGGTAAAAAAGAGTTAGTATAATAATGCATCGTGGAGCGTGTGATGGGAGTGTATCCCTTATCGCTAGATACATACGGCGAAAAGGGCTTGAGGAATAAGGGATGTGGAAGGCATTAATGCAGTCCTAAACCCCGGGTCGTAAACCCTTGCGCACCGGGCCGCGGTATCGCGGACGAATGTTTTTGTTACAAAACTTCCCCCTTTTTATTACACGCGTCACTAGAAACCCCTTTCTCTCCCTTTCTCGATGTTTTAATACCAACGACTGTCTACTACCGCGAAGTGCTGTGAAATGATTCATATATGATTAAATTACACCTATATGTGTGTGTATACCTATCTATCAAATTTATAATCCTAATCCTTTATTCCTAAACAATGTATTACCTACTATGCAAGAAAACTCGATCAGCAACAATTTTATTACTTTTTTAATGCTCGGTCGCTTCATCAAATCTCTCTGATAGGCACGGAGGTTCTATTTTCTCGACTTTATTACAGCCTTTTGTCAAAAGGCTCTGGTGCAGGAGTAAAGGACGATTAAAAGCCACGGTTAAATCCTGTGATAAAAAAAAAAAAAAAACATATGCATTTAAATTTTAAGTATCAATCATTTTATGAGAGTGATGAAACTCTGTAAGATACTATAAAAGTAATAACACTATATTTGAACCGCACTTATTGACATAAAGAAGCTTTTTGATGATGAAAAATACATATTTTATTATCACATATGCTCATCAAACAGTTGAACTAACGTTTTTGAAAACATGAAATATTTATTTACATCGTTTGACTGATCTGGAAAAAATTTAAAAAAATTATTTCCAAGTATGAAATTCATTCAAAGGGAAAATATTTCAATTTTTTCCTTTAATACAATGCTATACACTATTTTCACCTAGTAGAACAGACTGCGAATTTGTATTGGGTCCAGGTTTGGTTGTAGTGCGATAAACTGTGGCGAAAAGTACAGCGAGCACAGTTGATGTTGCATTACGGGACGGTGAGCAGTTAACGGTGTGCATCGAATTTTGTGTGTCATGTGTCGCGTAGTATCGTCAAAAATGCATCGAATGGAATGGACAGACCCGTTTCAGGTGCAGGAATTTACAAGGTGAGTAAGTAATACAATACGTTACCTAACGCCACTAGCTGTATTGGTGTTAAATTAAAAAAAAAAAAAAAATTTGCCATCAGAGACGATTTAGTCATCGTAATAAATTCTATACTACAAATTTTCATCATCAACGATTGCGAAAATAATCGCTATCAGATTTTCAATCAGATTATTCACTGCACGTATTTCAATTGGAAAAAAAAACGACAATATTTCTATCGTTAATAATCATGAAGAAAAATTATAATTGTTCATTAATTAACGTAGATAGCATAGCTGATTTAAAGACATTAAGTTTACAGTTCAAAAATTTGATTTTGATACAATTTGTTTATAATTTGGACGATTTCGTACCTCCAATCGATCGTAACTGCTTTATATACACTGATTTGAATTCGAATTGAGTTACACACAGAATCAGCGGGAATGTCAACGTTTTGACGTTTTTCATATCCTGTCGAGTGTGTCGTTGGCGTCAGCCTGCGATGATGAACGTGGCGGGATCCGGTATATGTTACTTTAATATATACGTTTTCTCTTTATTTCTAACTTTATTAACGATTACATTTTTTTTTTTTTTCGTTTTTTTTTTATTTTCCACCTCAAGAAACCGCATCTACGCGATATCATCGTATTTATAGATTTTCGAAAGACTGAAAATTTTCAGTTATGCATTTTACCAGATATAAATCCGCATAAAATTTGCACACGTCTTACCGTGAATCAGCAATCGTGATCGGCTTTGACTCCTTCATATGTGAACCTCTCTAGAAAATGATCAAGACGATTAGGTACACGGCGAAGTAGATACACTTCAGAGTGACAGTATAAGCGACTCACCAAAGTGGATGTCATAATCCAGAAAGCTAAAAATTGATAGAAAAGTTGAACTTTTCTTCAAATTTTTGACAAAAAGAGGAAACTACGATTCTTCCTTCTGTTTCTATTATCACGGTTTAAATCTCTTTCCTATCGAACTATACATACGACGAAATATTTGAAATGTCAAAATGTAAGCGTGCTATACAGATCTCCGAAAATAATCTTCAGGGACTGGTAAGCCAGAAAATTAAGTCGTTGGTCGTGGTTGTGGAAGGCAAAGGCTACAGGTGACCCGAGGGCGTTTATCTTACATATATTGTATTATATGCATAGCTTCGAATCTAGTTGTTTGTATAGCACCGCGGGGTGAGAGGGTCAATATTAACGTTAGATAGTATAACAGCGAACCAGGGCTAGCCTATTCCGACCTAAACTGACCTGGACAGCCGTGAGCTTTAGCCCCGAACGTAACTACGCCAATTAGAACGTTATACGTCTAGGTTCCGTTAAATATTACTACGCGATCCTGGATGCTTTCGAGAAGCAATTATTTCGTAGTTCAAATTTTAAGCCTTATTAATGAAGCGGGGATGAAGTTCCAAATTTTAAAATATCCCAACGGTTGAGATTCCGGATTCGTTTCAGACGATTTAGAATTTTAATTAGACTATTAATTAGACCACTTATTGGTTCCGATATGATCAATACAGCCCGAGTTATTAAACACTGAATAAATATATGCAGTAATTTCAAGTTTCGGGAGTTCAGCCTTTCGGATCTTCAGCTTTTGGAATTTTGAACCTTTGGTGTTCCTCGTTGCAAAGTTTTTCAAATCGGCTATGTAGACTTCTGGGAAATACCCTTTCTAAAAAACCTGTGAGTCGGTAATATTGAATTTTAGGATTTTTAAAATTCGGACATATGGATTATAAACTTACCTATACCCAGATACAAACCCATATCCAACTTGTCTGCTGTGACAGAAATAATTAACTTTATCGTGTTTCAAATCGTGTCGGTATGTGTATAATATAAAGTTAAGATAGAGAAAGTAGTAGATACGTACGTGGGATTATATCGGGGCTGTAAAATGAGATTTTTTGGAATAGAACTAGGATACCTATTATAAGATGAAAAAAAAAACAATATATATATATACTACATATAAAAAAATGTCTCGAGGGCATGTCTCGATCTAGGATATTAAATTTATATTTAGAATGAATTTGAATAAGGTGAAACTTTTATGACTTGAAAAAATTATACCACCGCATTGCACTTAGTTGCATACTTACTCAATCCGAAAGTCACAATCTATCCAAGTGAGCTCCTATCTCGTAGCACCTATATGTACCAGAATTTAAATATATACGAGATTCAATATAAAACGTCGCATCCGAACAGGTGAAACGACGACCAATTCAAACCAGGTAATTGAATCCAACGATTTTTACTAGGCCTTTCGTCTTCCTAGCTAGTTCTCTACGTCCGGTCTTCCTATACGAAGGAGATAGCTAGTTCAGATCCAAGATAGGAGGCACCAGGTTAACCTTATCTCCCACGTTTGTGGCTTCGTAAATTCTATCTAACCGAGAACCAGGGCTTCCTATATACTTGCGGACGAAAAACCTGGCTAGGTCTGGTATCTCACTCACCGATTTACACCTGCATAGGATTCGTGTGAAAATACGATATTTATTTGTCAGCTTGCGATCGATTCCTATTTTCTACATAAATTCTGTACTTATTTTCCTTATTTTTCAAACTTTCAGATTTTTTTTTAATTTTTTTTAAATGTTTTTCTCGTTAGCGAAACTCGCTGTGGTTTAAATCGCCGCGACTCTAACTAGCTCTGAGCTAATGTGAATAAAATCGTTTCAAAGAAATGGAGTTCTGTTGGTTACAGCTAAATACGATAGTTATTATATACCTATACGGATTTTGCACTTCCACGATGATGTGCGGCATAGTTAGATCGTTTATTTGCCCTGGAATTGCATCGCGAAATAGACAAATGATCAAGTGCATTCGGATCAAGCGATAATCGGGTATGTAATTTATCGCTGCGATATGTACAGCGACATATGCTTAGGTCTTTGACTGTTCGTCTATATAAACAGATGGATAGATACGTATGTAATTTAAAATAATGGTATTACCTATATCCGGGGGATTGACACGTCGGATAAGTTTTTTTGCTTTTTCTTTTCTGCTAGTAGCAGGTGAATCTCCTCCAGATATTAGAGCGCGAAGCGTTGAATGATATTAATATAATTAGCTAGGTAAATTTAAAGAGCTTTCGTTTTAGGTATATAAAGTTATATACGAGGTAATTTATCAACGTCAAAATTCCAACCGTTTTGAAATACGCGAGATTGTGGCATATTATTATAATTGTAATTCAGTATGAAAATAGGAATTCCTCGACTTAGAAGAAGTGGCGCGTTCTAAATATTATACGGAATTTGTTGTGTGAAAATTTTATATACCTAGGTGGAAAAGTTTTCTATGTTGTGTTGAGTTGAACCGTTGAATCGGGGGCAAAGACTTTAGGATTGAATAAAACCGTAATTAATAGTATGAAAAAGAAAGGCTTCGACAATTTTCCTGAACTTATTCTATCTATTTTCACATCGGTTAATTAATCTCCGAATTTAGTTTCTTCGGAGAAATCTGAGCGATCTATAAATGGAATTCTCTTTGTTTCTTCGCGGGGTAATTAATTCCGGTAATAATTTCTCAAATTGCTATAAAACGTTGGCGGTCTCCTAACGAAGCGTGGAAAGAGAAAACGAGAAAGAGAAAGATAAAGAGAAAGAGAGAGAAAGTGTGGAAAAAAAGCAGTTTTTACGAAGCGCGTATTTCATCGTCAATTGCACGGTGAACCCGATCGCTTCGTTCCCCGTTCACCATGCCTACCTACATCGAGGTAACCGAAAGCGCGAATCCAAGGGATTAAAATATCGTAAAGAAGTTTTACGCCTTGAAGAAATTACTACATGGGTGGTAAAATATCGAATACACAAGAGGGCATGTATTATGTTAGGTCGCACAAGCCCGGAAGTAATACCTACGGTGGAGTTTTTCTATTTTTCACGCGGGGGATTCCCCTATTTTTCTTTTTTTTTTTTTCTTTTTCTTCACCATTTAACGTTGAGCGTTTAGCGTTTAGCGTTTATCAGCATAAAGAGTTGAAAGACTTTTCATCCTTATTATTCTTTTTTTTTTTCCATGGTTTATGTTTTGTGCTGTTTTTTCTTTTTCTTTTTCTAGTCGATTTCGTTTCCGCGAAACTTTCGAGGGTAAAAATCTTTTCTCTCAATTTTCTTTTTTTTTTTCTCTTTTTTTTTTTTCTTTTACTGAGAAGTTATTAAGAACTTACCTAATACAGATACCTACGTTGGTGAACTCGAGGCAAGGGCGTACAGGGCGAAAGACCCCCCATTCGTTACAAGTTTTTAAACCGTATTTTCCTCGTGCGGCTGATATCTTAGCTTAATTTATTTACCTCGTCCGGCCAACGTGCAATCTAGAGCACGCGCGCCACATCGCCCTCTCGCTATACTCACTCTCTCTTTCTCTCTTACATAAGATATTTTGCTTCGTTTAATTTATTGCTTAATATGTACCGTCATTTTTTTTCTTCTTCTCTTCCTTCTTCTCCTCCTTTTTTCTTTCCTTTCTTTCAATTTTCCTACCGTCCGAATAATCAATCTCATATAGGAACCTTACCTTACATTATACATCGCTTTACCCCATACGTATACACGCAAATACAAGCTACACACACATACATAAATAAAACTAAATAAATGAATGTGTCAATAGATAGAAATATCTGTAATCAATACACATCCATATTTATAAGTCCATGATTAGAGCTTCCGTTTCGATTATCAGAAATTAATTAAAATCACAGGTGTTCAGCTGTAATATACGATACGGGGTTTATATGTTATACAATTTTATAAACCATATAGGTACGATCGTGAAAGCCCAATTTTCTCGCTTTACCTTTAGTTTTCGAATTAATTTTCATTCTTTAAACGTGACCCACGTTGTTTCGTAACATTAACGTCCAAACTTCGTCCACGTGTTGCTCCCCATCTTTATTTCGGTACGCGGCACTCAGACAAACCTGTAATTTGGCGTCATTTAATATAATTAGATTTTTTATTTAATTTTTTATTCATTTTTTTTTTTGGCTTTCTTCTTCACTTCTGTCATGGGTTTTATTCTTTTTCTTCCTTCTTCTTCCTTCTTCTGCTTCGTTCTTTCATTTCTCTTCTTTATCCTACATACATAAACACATACATACATATATATACCCATTCTTCTCTCGTTTTTATCACTCACTGGGTTGGTGGCTCATTTTATAGCTCTCCTTTCTCTTTTGCTCAGTCTTCTCTCGATCCGCACCACCAACTATTCTATTCTCTTATTTTCTGAGCCCTAATTCTATCATGAACTGCGCCTAGGAGCATTAAAATTACGATCATTTCTCTGATTACTTACCTTACCTCTTTTCTTCTGCCCCCGTCTTTCTCGACGTATATAAGTCTCGATTATATAATTACAACAGAAATAATTCGCAATCGTATGAAATTTATTTTATTCTCAGTTCTTTTTACCGTTCTGATAAAATTCTTTCTACCACTTGGAACAGGGAGGGGGAGGCTTAACGTGTGAAGTCCGAAAGCGTGCATAAGGACCAAGTCTGACACTGGCTTACTACCTCGTCTTAAACTACTTAATTTTGTTGCCCAACGGGATCAGATAAGCCGACTGGTTGTCGTCCTGGGTCCTTATACTTTCCGTACTAACGACTACTGTATAACAAGTTACGCTGTCACTGTACTCTAACACCCTCACTCATGGGGCCTTGCTACCAGATTAATACCATTAGCTTTCTGACAACGCTATCTGTTTGTCTTTATCCACTGACCCAGTATTCCGGCTATCGAGTCTAACGATAATTAGATAGACGAAAGGAAGGTTCGAGGGTCTAAGCTAATTAAAAATTGATAATTGTGCAGGTCTGTTGGATGTTTAATTGACGAATTAACTTTGTTTTATTTGTCCTATGATCTTTTTGTCTATTTTTTTCGTTTTTTGGTTTTCTTGTTCCTCGTTTTTCTTCTTTTATTCTTATTTTCCATTACTATTGAAGTTTTGTTCGATTGCCTAGTGTACCGCATTGACGTTAGGTATAATATCTCCGGTAATATAGCAGGCGTTTCTACGTAGCTTTGAAACGTATCTACGTCCTTTAGAAATAGGAATCCCATACTCTGCAGCATTCGACTATTCGCGAGGGTGGAGTGCCTTTCGCGACGTTCTCAATGCGCATGAAGCAAATATGAATATGAATATGAATAGAACGTAGATACGTGAGATAGCTCTACCATATATATATATACATGTATATATGTATACAGACTCGTATACCTTCTAGATCTCTACATTATAATAGCGTTAAAGCGCGTTACTGCAATCGTGCTCTCGTTTCACGGCTATACAACTCTCATACCGCGTTTATCAAATGAGAGAATTCAAACTTATACTGCGACAACTTGTTGCAGGTACTCATAATGTCGTAATATGTAAAACTGACTTTTACGGATAAAGGCACTTGCCTATCATACCTACCTAGACACATTATAAAATAAATACAATCATTCACTTTATAGTGGCTCTTGATTCGGTCACATTTGACTTCCAATGCTTTCATAGGCCAGAACGTCTCCAAATATATACAAAAAAAAATTCACTCCAAATGTCACAAATCGTGTTTTGAAATTCGGAAATGATCAAATCGAAAACCACCCTAATATACATCTATTGTATAAATGATAGATAACTTTTTTCCAGTTTACCTGTTCCTAATTTATTTTTCAATCTCATCTATGTACCTACGTATATCCCTCGTTGGTCTCGTTCTCGACCACGCGGTCATTATTCGCGGGATAAAATTCGCAGAGTAGGTATATACATATATATATAAATATATATATATATATATTGTGTATGTAGTAAACCGCAGTGATGTAAAACGGCGAAATTCTATCGCCCTCTAACCGAACCGGAGCTACGTCACTCTGTCGCAAGCACGGCATTCAATTCTGCGACACCACGCGCGTAATCGCAATTCTAGCCAAACGTGCCAAAGTGATTTTCCAAACAACGAACGGTTGAGTTAACAAAGGGCTTTTACGGTTTGGGGGACAGAAAATGTTTACTCCAAATTTCCAGCTCAATTTTACTTCAATTTTAGGTATAATTTCAACGTTAAAGGACGAAACTGTTGTACTTGGGTAATCAGCACGAAAATTAACACTAGGTACAGACGTATAAAACCAGACGTGAAAATTTTATAGCAGAATTTTTTGAATTTTTTATTTTTTTTTTTGCACTAATATTTAGAAATCGTAAGGATTGTATTAAAATTGTAAAATTTAATCCGCACGGGTTATAAATATAAGCGCCGAAAAGCTTACTTTGATCCGCGAACACGCGCGAACCCCTTGCTTTAACGAACGCCAAATTTACATACGCTTATTAGTTTATCCAAGAGTCGGTTGAAGCATTTTGGGGTTGGCCAACCCTCCTGTATCTAGTTATATGTTAATCCAACTGTTAACCTTGCTTCTTATTCTATCTCACTTCCACCCACGCCTATAACACAGAACGTTTGTTATCCTGACCCTTTGAGATTTCATATCGTACATTAAGTTCCTTAGAATGTCGCGCTAAGAGACGAGAGCGAAATCCTTTAAGGGTCAAAAGTGTATTTGAACATCTTCACACCTAATACCGAAATTTTTTTATTTTATTTTTTTCATTTCTACGTTCAGGTAAATCCATTTGAATCTAATCATCATTTATAAGAAAAAATACCGATCAATTTGTTCAAATTTTTTGATAATTCTAGCGATTGATACAAGCTGATGGGATCCTCGCTATCAGATATTCTCGAAGCGTTCATGCCGCGGTATTCATATAATATAGATGGTGTGAAATTATAGACTTGGTTCAGTACGGACCGTTACTTACATTCGATATCTTCAATGCTTGATATTCATGTGTTCTGATGGAAAACTATTACCTGGACAGATCTATGCCGATATTGTAGAAAAAAATAAAAATAAAATAAACAATAATAATAATAATAATAATAAACCGTTTAGGCTTTAGGCTGGTCAGAATAAGAAGCTTGAATCTCAGAACTCAAAGCTTTGAAGCTTTTCTGGCACAATGATAAGTCTTAGTTGATTGCCAGTGACCCGGGTGACCCCGACGTAACGTAAAAGCATTAATCATGGAACCCTCTTTCCCTGCTTCTTGAGAGCTCTATGTGATTTATGATAAGAGATATCCGCGATAAATAAATAGACGCAGATTTTACTCATACCGAGGCATTTACCACCCTGGTATAACTTGGTGTAAGACGCAAAGCGGGGATCAACGACGCACGTGATGCTTAGCTACAACCATATATATATATATGTATTATATGCTAGATGGAAGGAAGCAAGGATTTAAAGAAGAAATACGGAAGCTGATTTGATTAACGGCTATAGATCCGTATCACTATTTATAGGATTATTTCCAAGCTGCTTGGTGGTGCAACTGGTTGATATAAGACGTATAGAAATTGAAACCATTCGAAACCATATGAAGAGATGATGAAGTTTTAATGAATTATTGGATCGTAGTTGATAGGTTTTTTTAATTAAGGGATGATTCTTTGCTTTTTGATGCTTTTTATCAAAAGGGAGGAAAAAAACCCAACATACATTCATTTATATTTAGCTGACCTGTAACATGAGATATTCACAGCGCAACGGGTAATCGTAGGGTCGATCGTAGAGGCAGTGGGCAGAATCGCAGCAATTATAACTGTACACGGTCCGGTATACGTACGTATATACATAAATATGTGCTCGTATATACTTAAGTACCCACGGCCCTCTCTGTTCTCTGATAGTATCGAGGAATACCCCAACATCGTGCCGCAAGGTTATGGGATTTTAGGTAGATTCTTGATTAGACTGACGTAAATCGTGAGATTTTTTTTTTATTTTCAAAAAAAGGGTTTCGCCTCTTTCTTCAATTTTCAAACAAACCATACCATATGTATATATATGATATCGAAGTTAATCGAGCGTGAAGGTCTCTCATTAAAGGCAAAAGCTTTAAAGGGTACAAAGAAGACGGGTATAGGGAAAACACGTAGGGAATCGTCGCGTTGTCAGGTTACGGGTTACGGGTCGACCCGTGACCGCTCTCTATACTCTGTACGTAATGATACAGGTCGGGTTACGTACCTATACCCGTAATATGTATACGTATTTATGTACATACGTAAACGTAGGTAAAGGTAAAGATAACTAGAGCAGGACAGGATTATACACCTTTTCATGTATTGTTGAACGCGCAAAGAGCTCGCATTATTCTTTCAGCCATATACATACATACATACATATATGTTTATGGGGTGGGTTAAACCGTTTGTCTCGTTGACACCTATACTTGACCATTGTGAAACTACAGTATCTTATTCGGTCTTATACGAAGTGAAATTTTTAAGCTAGTAAATGATTTTTTATATTTCTTTCTTTGCAAAAATTTTTGCCAAAATATTACAACCTCGTTAAAACGGTATAATTACAGAGTGAAATGATACGAATTCTCTTATTATTCGAGCAGAGAGTTCCCGTTAAATGTCCATTTCGAGTCAATTTTCTACTACCAGTCCTCGGGCTTGGAACTGAGAATTGAAACAACCTTCCTGATTGCGTTATACGAATGTAATTTGTGTTGTTTAATTTCAATTTCACCTACGCCCTGCCGAAGGGAGTGGCTCCGGAAATACCCTCGGAACTACCCTCCGAGCACTTTCCGAACACGATCGTAGCGGTAGGCAATCCAAGAGGAGGTTTTAGCACCCCGACACGTTTTAGGGGTCAACTTGACCCTACCTACCAATCGACAGGCCAAAATTGAGAGACATTCCCGTATTTTATAACAATTAATTCCTACGTCGTTTAAGTATCTTCCTTTTTTTATTATTATCATCCCATGGTACCTATAGAGAATTATTTTACTATTCACCTTTTTTTAGTTTGGATTTTAATAATTTTAGAAATATTCTTTCATTTCTGATGATTCTAATATATATTATCCATATATATGGGTGAGATAGTACGACATCGAAACGACTGATTGTTTATTTACTATTATTAACTATTATAAACCGATTATATACGATCGTAATGACGATTTATTGGTCAAAGGACGGTAATACCTAAAGCTCGAGGCAGTTCCTGCTGATAAATATAAATATTTCTGATCACTCGATCGTTTAATTGAGCGCATTAAATGTATATTAATTGTTCGAATTACGGTGGTTCTGACAACTGCATTGTGTTTAGGTATAATACGGAATGAATATCTACACGGCAATATAATATAATAAAATATAATATGATATAACCGATGAAATTAACGCAACGAGAAATTTTTCTCCTGTTTGGTCAATTCATTGTTTTCCATAAAGCTACAAGGATATTTATTCAATCGGGATTTTTCACTGATTTTTATTACCGCAGGATATAAATTTAGCATGATAAAAGAATAAACGACGTTAGGTTGTGTCTGTCGCGTAATTTTACGGAGCTTTGAATTATTGTAAGAATAAAAATACTTCAATGACTTGAGGTGGTTTTTACAGCTTCAGGCATAAGTGAGTGGGTGAGATTTTTCGGTGTTATTTTTTCACAGTTTTTTACCATCGTCTCGGTGAATTCCAAGAAAAAGATAACAAGCTTTGAGTTTCTACCCCCGATGTAAAACTCGATTTCAATTCTTCGGGTCAACGCCTTATGACCCTACGCGTATGTGAGCTAAGCGAAATCCATTGCAGGCTTTCCATACCTGTACTATAAATTTTTTTCTATTTTTTTTTTTTTGTTTATTTTAGATTTTTCTGGAGCCAAAACCTTTTAGTTATTATAAATTCGAAACACCTACATGCCAACAGCCAAGCCTATGCATTAATATAATAACATTAATAAAGCTGATTATTTCGTTTTTCGTACGTCAGTAAAGATTAATTACACTTCAGAACGAGTTTAGTTGGCTCGTCTCATCTCGGTGCATATAATATATATACATATATGTATATAGGTAAAGGTATAGTAATTTATAATTTTATAATTTTATAACCTCAGGCATAGTTCACGCCTTGCAACTATAATCTATGATATGGTAAGAAATTCACGTACATGAATTTCATATTTCAGATTCATAAATTCCATACCAGACGTAAGAGGAGGAGAGCTGTCAATATAGGAGTCAGAAAACGGGGTTGTAATATTTTTTACCCTATTTTTCACACTATGTAAAATCCTACGTAAAGTCGTCGGACGAAATCTGCGAGGCGTAATTTTTGTCGCTTGTCACTGTCCGTCACTCATCGTGTGACCCTGGCACCTAGCAAGAGAAGTATAGGTACGTTATTAAATGAACTGTACACGTTACTTGACGGAACAGATGGGTCAGGGAATGAAGGGAGTGTGTCGAGCTTTCGTCTCTGCAACCCCATGTCGTTTTTACCACACCCATGTATGTGTCTGGTTTCACCACTCACCCTTGCCATTCCGTGTTGCGTCGTACCCGCGCCTAGATTTCGTTATACTATAATATGTAGACGTATGTAGACTCGCTCGATGATGCCGAATCTGCAGTAGCAAAGGTATTTTTTTACTGGAAATGGCAATTTCAGTTTTGATTCATGTTTTATTTTCACTACCTTTCACGAAGTTGTTTCTGAAACCTTTTCGATTCTTGTATGAATTAGTTTTCATTTTTATATTTATTTTTCTTCGAAGCAACATCGAAAGTAGAGAGAGAGAGAGAGAAGTTTTCTCCAGCAAGAAGAGAACGAAGAAATACACAATTGGCGCGTGGGCCCCCTACGGTGTAATAATACAATCGGTTGTGGTTACAGGGGTAGGTAATTTTTTATTTTCTAAAGGGTATTGAACGTGCGTTGAATAAAACTTGTTTTAAACATCAGTGTTCTTTCGCGCGTGCCGTTCGACGAATTAGAGGGGAATAATTATAAGGGTGACCGCAAATCCTCCCGCGATACTCTAGACGACTACACGTTAATCCTGGACATTGATCCGTCGACGATTTGTTGCGATAATCAGAAAGATTGCGATCATCGCTCGTGCAGTATACGGTAACTCCTGGCTGTCCGAGGGATCCTTGAATCGAGGGATGATCGCGCGTCGGGAAAATGAGTAATAATGCTAGTAGTGTGTATCCAAAGCACGGAACCGTCGTAACTTTGCGAATGTGTGCTATTGTCGAGTCCGAGGGGTTGCCTGATGGCTTCCCAGTGTATACCGGGTCGGTACACCCGGGTTAACAGCTGGGTTTCGAAGCGGCTGCATGCCCGAGATCTAAGGGAGGCTGGAAAGAGAGAAAGATAAAGAGAGAAAGAGAGGAAAAGAGAGAAATATAGGAATAAGAGGGATAGAACAAGGGTGGGGTTGCAGACTTAGTTTTATTGCAATGGTAACGGCCGGCGCAACGCGCGGTAATATGCATTATCAACACGGGGCCGGTCTGGCTGTCGGCCAATTTTTGGCATAGAAAAATATTCAGGAAACATGTTCACATGCCACATGATTTCTGCAGACATTTTATGGCTAGGACTGGCATTGCTGGGACTACCGCACTGCATTGATTAATAATCACAGACTAGAACTTCTGGATTGATTCTTCAAGACCTCAATTTCTTTATTCATCGGTTTTTGCCCAAAAAATATAATTCTCTTTTAACAAAATAATGTCCTACGTGAGGATCGATGGGTGTGAATCAGAATTAGCCCTAGCACTTGAAATTTTGATTAGCAGTTCTACATCCTGAACAAAAATTTCAAATTAAACTGCATAGTTAAAATGGGTTTTCGTCGTTGAAAAAACTGTACGAATAATTTCCAACCCCCCAGCGCGTTTTCGCAAATGCAGCCGTTGAAGGGATGAAAATTGGTGAAAATGATCGTAACTATGGATATAATTGCGTATAGAATTAGGTAGAAGATTATTGGTATAAATTTAATGACTGTGAGTCCGTACATTAAATTCTATTGGCTTGATAACGAGGTTTCGAAGGTTCGATGGTCATATATCACGATTACTATTGGTACTACCTATCCATACCTATCTACCAAACGTAGGAGTCTCTATACCATGCAATGTTACCGCGTATAAATTGATCTTTCAATACGTGAACACGCATCTAGTACTACTAATTTGAATACAAACGAAGGCTAGATTAACGAGCCTGTAGCCATCTTGTGATTGATTTGATCGATACGCGACTTTCTCTTGACATGCTTGCGGAGCTATACTATATGTATTGCTATGCACCCGCCTCAAATACGCTGTTATTAATCGATCTCTGAGTCTTACGCGACGCTTATGCTCTTGGGGTGGATGGACCGGAGCCAAAGCTGCCTAGAATACCAAACAGATATTTAAATTTAAACTGTATTCAAAAACTACATTCGGTTCATCGTGAATTATCTATTTAGACATTTTATAGACGCATTTTTAATTTTCTTTGTGATTTTAATCTCTTCGTGGATTCAGAGTGAAATTTTGTGAAAAGAGAAGAAGAAAAAAAAAAAAAAAAATTGAAGTGAACTGCTTCTGAAATAATTGCTCTTCACTTTGTACGGTGTTGCGAAAAAGAGCGCTTTGTCCTACGACGTGAATGAGCGGGTGTAAGACGGGAAGATAAAGTTGGCTAAGAACCAGTGGATAACACTTTGGATAAGGTAAAATTTCTCCGAGAATAATTAAGATGCGCTTGCATTTTGTGATAATGATCTCTCGACTAGGTCTCGATGGATGGCAGCCTCACCTTACAGCCTGTCAGAAAAATTAATTTCATTAATTTATACTGCGGTGAATATCGGGGTTGTAATTATAAGACACAACCGAGTTGGTATAAAAATTTTTAGTTTTATTACAGAAAATTCTCAATCATAACTTGGGGGTGCGAAATAAAATTTCAAGGCAGGATTGTCCACGTAATGAAATTCTGATTCGCATCTAAAAGCGAGAGTTATATCCGTTTTGAACCAGTTTAGACTTTAGAAATTCTAGTTCGGTCCTCTGGATCCTACTATTCAGAGAAGCTTAGAATTTGTAAAATTTATTAGGATGTATAAACGCTGATCAGTATTTCGAGTTCCAGAGCTAATCCTGATTTACTGCACCTCTGAATCCTTACGTAGGACATAATTCTACTAAAACAGAGGAATTGAGGTTTCATAGGATCAAATCAAAACTTCTAGACTCGGGCATACTCGTAAGTTATAAAGACTCACTCGCGTATTGGCATAATGGAGCTGTTTACCACCCATAGAGTTAGGATTGAGTTGAAAAGCAGACCTACGGACGTCAAATAAGTGATTAAAAAATAAAACCTGTAAGTAGAAATTAAAGAAATGAGTGTAAGTGCAGCTGCAGCAGTATAGTAGCTACGGTGCGCGGGTGAGAAGTCGTAGACGGTGAGTTCACGCCATCAAGTTCTACACCACCATGCCATGAGAACCTTTTAGAATATTAGCTATTTTCCGCTTCGCTGGTCACAATAAAAGTACACCATTTTGTTCGTTCGTGGCTGCACAGCGTCGCTTGTTGCGCCCCGAATAGAAAGTCGAGCTGTACTGCCCGGTAGGACGACGAGTCTGAATTTCCGGGATCAAATTGACGATTACGATTCCAATTTCAATTCCGAGGCGGGAACGGGAACGGGAACGGGAACGAGTCTCTATATTCCTTTGTCCAGTGAAGTTAACCGAATCGTTATGAATACCAGATTGAAACTTCTCACTCGGAACCATACGGCTTTCTACCGACCTGTTTTTGTCCTCGAATTTCAAAGGCAAAATACAGACGGTTACTCATGTCAGTTAAATATTCCGAACCATTTTGCGAGACAAGATTTTTATTTTCCTATCTTTGAGGCGAAAATTAACTTTGGGTGATAAATTTAGCACCTCGTTAAACCCTCTTTGTGCCTGGGTCAATTTCATCGGGTCGTTAAAACGCTGTGAACGGTGAGAAAATATCTCACCTACCTATCTAATACAGCTTCTGTTTCTGATGAATCAAATAGCTCTGTTTGATGTGTGAAGAGTGTAAAGTCTATATAAAGCAATGCTTAGTATTCTCTCTTTGCTCTGTTATGAGAATTAAAAATTCACGAGATGTTCATCCGATTCACCCTTACGGTTAGATACTGAGACTAAGACTGATGATCCCGTCTTTTTTATTTAAACTAAACCTTCTTAGATTATGAATTTTAAGCTGGTTTATACTGCCGTGGCTTCTGCATCGTCTTAGCTCGAGATTTTTGATTGGAATATCTGGCTCCTGCAGAGAGAATAGAAGCAGGTTATGCAGGTAAACGAAAAGGTTCGCTTCCATTCCTCCTTTATCGCTAAACGTAATCTGATAGTTTTAGGGTAGCAATGCGAAGAAGACACTCTAAGGATTTGTCTAAGTTTAAACGAAAGACAGCTTTGCCTGCCAGATGTTCTTAAATTCATTTTATTCCTCGTGTTAGTAGCGAGAGAGATTCATTCGTCATAAGTAAAAGACTGACTTTAGGCTGTGTGTATATTTAATAAAAGACTCAGTACTCATTCCTTGGAATCTAAAACCGAGATATTCTGAACGCGAAAAGCCAAGTATTATCGGAATAAATCTGCCATTAGATACTCGATTTAATAGCAAGACTTGCGATATTTTTAATAAGAACTTTGCGAGGTCCGGTAAGGGTGGCTGGGATTTTCACAATATCAAAAAATTACGAAGTTTACTGACGTCGGTAATAAACTTGTAACATCGGCCAACGCCAATATGACAGACTTCAAATAATTTCTTTTGAAATTTGACAGTAGAACCTGCGAGATGTTTCTCGGATGATTGAGAAACGAAAAATCGATAATAGACACTCAGGTCATTCACAGTAGGCTATTTAATTCTTGAATCAATTGGCTCGTTTATTGAGCACAAAAGTCTAGGTCGCGGTTTCACTGCGATACAGAATTGATTTATGATATGTTTGTCCTTCGCCTAATGGAAACTGATGTCTATCAATATCATAAATTACCACAGAAAGAAGATTTCCGATAGATTTATTAAACTTTCATTTCCTATACGTCGGGCATACAAGCGAGATTGGGTTTTTGTCTGATTGACTGCTAAAACGCGTAACACCGGTAACACGCTGTAGAATTATTTGAAATACCTCGTAATTTCGGTAACTCTGTTTACCGCTTCAATTTCACGACTGACCATTCGCTATTCAGGGGATATAATACTCGACTAGTTCAAGTTGAACTGAGTTTTGACTTCTTCCTTCGCCGCAGGAGTACTTTGGTACTGAAATAGGTTTAAACTGAACGTATATTCTTCTCCTCAATGTCGTAAACCGCTTATATTATCTTCTCCAACTCTTTAACCTTCCCCGCTTCGGGTTAGGTAGGTACTTTGGTACCTGTAATTTAGTCAGAGATCACATAACTAATTGGTCGATTAGGGGGTCAGACGACTAGCGGTATACGTCAGAACCAGCTGTGTCGATGTAATCGTATTTTAAACGTTTTGCCTTGTCTTTGCCGAGTATGTAACATACATATGTAGGTACTGTGTCTATCCCCACATGCATCGGTTAACATATCACGTCAGATTCCTTGATTGTTTGACTTCTGTAAATTATTCAGGGTTCATTATCGAGCCGGTCTTCACGAGCGTTGAGAAAAAAAATATAAAAAATTTCTTTTGATTTACAAGTCCCAAATTTTAGCACAACATTCATGACTGTATGGGTAATATGACGAGCATGTTCTTCGAACTGTTATTTTAATGATTTTTCACAATTTACCATTATCGTTATATCGATTTATTAATTTACCTCTGATTTCTGCAAAGTATAAATAGAAGTGAAGATTTATTGTCTCGAAAATACGCGTGACTTGAGCCTGGATGTAGTTGTTCGAAGGTATGTGTACATGTATAATGTAACCAGCAAGGGTCAAACGATTCATTCGAGCGATCGAACCTGCATCGTGGTCTTGGATCGTAACTGTTCTCAGCAGGATCTCACGGTTCGCAAGTTCTTAGTTAAGATTTTATTACACCGGAACTGTTTTAACGTCTTTACGTTTACTTCGATAATTACACGCACGCGAAGACGCATTACTAGGCGCGTCGGGTTCCTGTAGTATATTACTTTCGGCTTAATATACCGAACGAGTAGAAATGTACTTAAATTTACCGGAAGGATTTACGTTCCCAAGGGCCACTGCCTTTTGTTGCCTTTCTTCCGCCTGTTTCGACTACAATTCCGTCTCTTTTGCTGTTAATTTCTTCTTCTTTTTTTCTTTTTTTTCTTTCCACCTGATTCTCGGTCGTCTCAATTGCCCCCAAAGTACTCTTCGTGAATTAGCTGTTTCGCGAAAATAGAAGGGTGATATTTTTTTTCTTTTTTATCTTTGCGTGAGTGCGATGACTACATTGAGAAAATTTACTACACATTTTCTTAAAAAAAAAAAAAACTACCTTTCTCGATATAACTTTTCCTATATACGTTTTATAATACGTATTCAAATGAAGCGATTTCCGCTCACTACTACAGTATATACGGTAGCTGGGGAAAACTATACGCAAAGTGGAGTTGGTGTACATGCAAAGTCAACTTCGAGGGTAACTGCTTCGTGGGTGCAATTAAGAGTTCGTGATCGAACTTTGAAACCAGGTTAGGGATTAAGCCGTGTTCGTATCGAAATTATTACTTCTTGCATATGAAGTGAAAAATTTTGTGTCTGCGTATGAAATGAAGAAGAAGAAAAAGAAAAAAAGTTTAACAAAGGTCACGCTTTTGATTTTTGTTTTTGTTTTCTTTGTTTTAATCTCTTTTCCAAGTGCAGCTGTAAAGAAAAATAATAAAAAAAAATAAAAAAAAACCCGTGCGATTCATAAGCTGAGATTTAACGAGTCAGAAATAACGTGAGCAAGTGTTAAAATAGTACGGCAACGTGATATTAGAGGAATTTTACTTTATGCGAAGTATTTTTCAAGCTCAACGTCCTGATATAATAAGCACGAAACCAGCCTGTCGAGCTTAGCTTTGAATAATGCGACTAATTGAGTTAATGTCGTCGTTATATTTAATTAAACCGATCATAATAATTACCTAGGAAGCAATCGGTGCTTGTCAACCAGGAGAATATTGTTTATAGAGATAATGATTGCCCGCTTGGTATAGAAATAATTGATCGTTTTGATAGGGAAAAGAAAGTGTGAAATCAAACCGTGTCATTATAATATCAAGAATGTTTGCAAGTATATACAGGGTGCCAGAAAATACTATCCTAACTGTTCGTTATAAATGACTAAAGGATCTCCACAAAGTACAGAGAGATTCTGCAGGATAGCGAATTTCTAATAAATCATCGAAAAGTTTGGGGATCGGATTTTATTTTATTTTATTTGCAGATTTCGTCAAAGAACGATTTCCAATTATTCAATAAATAGATATTGCAAAGTTCGTTTATATTCTTGTACACCCAGTACGATAGCTACTGTGGATACATACTATATTAATGTCAAGCAAGACTGCTTGGTTCATAGATATGCATATACAGTTAATTTATTATCGTTATAAACGCAGGTTCATGTGATATATCTGACTAAAGAATAAAAAAAAAATTAGAAGTCCTGCAGCGATTGCTGAAGACAAGCTGAAATAATTTGCAAAGGGTTTGTCATGGGAGTGATAAGATAAGCTTTTATTAAACGTTATCTACTAACCAAGTTACGCGAATGACACACGCCCACTTTAGTAATGGAATAACAAATGCCACTGTGTGATATTTAACCATATTACGAACGCCTCGTACGAAATCGCCGACATCAAATTGCCGAAATTAGCATGGCTATCAAGCAGGTCACATGCACGAGTTTACGTGTACGCAGAGGTACTTCCTGTTTCAATTCTTTACTTGCTATGTAGGAATGAATAAACTGAATAATATCAGTGGCACGATTCAGTTTACACCCTTAAGCGATTGTGGCGTAATTATATTTTCAAAATTAATGAGAAAAACGGTAAGTGATGGACTGAAATAAAAAAAAATAAAAAAATAAAGAAATTTTAGCAAGTTCGAAACCGGACCGAGTTGATTGTAGATTGCGTCGTAGCATTGCGATGAATATATAATACAAATTTACTTCCGGGAAATTCTTTCGGCGTTTAGATTATTCAAAAGCTTTTCGTTGTCAAGGTCCCTGCTGGTTGAGTAAAGAAACGAAATATTTAACGTGATTTTATTTCCAGGAGAAACCTACTCGACTCGCACTACTGGGCATTGCTACGTGAATTCAGGGATAAATCTCTGCGGAGGATTAATAATTCAGTTCACATAGGTACATGTGACAAAATGGGTATAGGCAATTAAGATAAAAACCGAAAAACAAATAAAAATGAAATACAGTGATCCAACCCTCATGTTTCCGATTCTAAGCATATAATACGTGCCTCGATGTACGCTTGTGCTTATTTGTTCTAAAGCGAGAGATCAATTAATCATTATTCGAAAACCTGGGATTCGACTTGGTACCATAAACGTATTGAGTAAACACTAATATAAATAAAAAAGAAATAAAAAATACGAAGCACAAAGTATAAACAAAAATAAATCAATCACTTTCCATGTGTACAGGTAGCAATCTTCTCTGGACTATCAATTATCCACGATATCCCCATACCTTTCGTCGTATGTTTTATATTATTTCTCTTTCGAAAAGAACAAGCAAACAAATTTTATGTATTGAGCATTCAGTGTTTAAACTTTTTTTTTTTATGTCAGAATTTTTGTGTTAAAGCTGAAATTGTTGTTGGTGAAATCTCTTTCAAGCATCTGACCAACCATGACCCTGGAATTTGGAATTACCTTAGAATTTATGGTTGGAAAATAAGGTTGCTCAACCTTCTGTATACATTACCGCGTGTAACGATAATCAGAGGCTGCAGAGGCGGGCGCCTATTCTTCAAAGAATGCAGAATCTCTCTTTGAACTGAGATGAACCCTGGTCGTCACACGTTGAACGGTATCAAGGATTTCTATCAGTTCCGAATGATATATCTTGAGGCAATTAAGCTACTTGTACCGACAGAAATGCTTGGAACATCTATCAAGTCATCTATACTCACTCTCAGCTACAAACCAGAATCTTCTCTCTCTCTATCTCTCTCTTTCTATCCCGTCTATCTAAGGTCGGATTCCCCTCGCCACGTCATATAACCATTCACGCTTTTATCTCATAAGAGAAACACCCCGTATCCGTAGATCAAATGTGGCTTTTCGGTGTAATTAAATTGCGCAAAATCTAATCATTCATTATCCTATCAACCCTTATTCACATGGTAGACGAAATGATATCGATTCGTTTCCTCTTTTCCACAAAGTTCAAATAACTCTTGGTCACAGCCATCACACCATGATGCTGAACTACAATGACCAACTTAATCCATTTCCGTAACACGTAACAAAGGAGGACCAGGTTACTTGCCTCAGCACGTGTGCACCCTGACGACCATGGACCTTCTGACCTGAACTCAAACGACGACAACGACGACGAGAAACTTTGAGTTTCACAAGTTGTTCCTTGTGCAACGTCATCGCTTTCGGCATCCGTTTAGATAGCTATGACGCCATATGCGGTGACATTTGGGTAACTTGTACCTACATACATACATGCATCTCTTACTAATCCTCAATAATTAGTCTGATGATAGTTTTCGAGCTTACTTAAGGAATAGAGGCTTTATTCTATCAGAAGTTACTAATTGCCAGGTCATTATTTGCCATCAAACTTCAGGCTTATGGGATTCAATGCTACAGAAAAGTAGAAGAGATGAATGATCATTACCAGTTCCTAGAAGATGAGGATTACCCCGAAAGCCTACTGAGGCTGGTCATTAATTTATTGGTCAATTTGAGCTGCTCTCGTTGTCATGCTTGTGAAAAGGGATTAAGCTTGGAAACGTTTTATTTACAGAATGATTACAGTAAGAAGAAATTCTTTCTTTTGCAAAATCCGGTGCTTTGAATACTATGAAAATGATCCTGCAGCAGGATGTGAGGATCACTTGTTGCGCGTCTCACTTTTGCGGGTAAAAATTTTGTAAACGTGCCTTCCGTACCTCAGGACAAACCCCCGAGCGACGCAGAGTTATTTCTCTAACGGTGTGGACCGAATGGCAAAGTGGCGCGTCGCTGGTGGCCTAGTAATGGTATCTAAGGTTAGACCCTCAGGGCCTAGACTTGCAAGCGACTTGAAAACTGCTAATGCTCTTTAGAAAGTTCCGTATGCTTCATGGTGCTGGTCAACTCAACGGTTGCAACGCCGTGGGGCCCTTGCGGCAAACGATACACGCTAAACTATGTGCACTAATATCTATCCACATTGCACATTGCGCATTGCACTTTGCACGTGCGTTCTCCGCATCCTGAAGTATATAGAGAAAATTATATTCATGAGTCGTACGTCAAGCCAATGCAATTAGCAGTACCGGTAATTTGTCCGGTGCTCGTGTAGTTTCGGGGCCATATTTCAGTTAGACAAAGCGAATTTAGTCGATATCAAAACTTGGCATGATCAATTTCGCGTTTGACTAACAATGCACATTGTATTTTCTGCTCATTTTCATTCAGACTTGGTGGTTTCTATTCTATTTCTCTTTCTCTTTCTCTACCTCTTCATCTTTCACTTCCTGGTACCAGCACCAGTGGGACTGTTTAGGGGTCGTTGATATCGCCGTTGTTGTTGTTCTGCACGAGTCCAATAATCTACCCTTTCCACACTAGCGAGGAAACTTGTATTGGTCCCATGACTAATTGTCGGCAATAACCTCCTGAAGTTATCGCTTCGTCGGGAATACGATGTTACAGTAGGTAGGTAGGTAGGTATACTACCACCGGTCTGGTTAGGGTGACCAAGCGCGTTCCTGGGCTGCCGTAATTTCCCGGTTACCACGACCCTGCGACCTCATGACCTCTTGATCACGTATTGGTTGTAGTATGGTGTTGGACTTTCAGGACCAAAAGTCCTTCGGCTAGTAACCCACTAGCTTAGTTTTACCCTAGTTCACGTAAAAGCCGTACTTGTTAGAGTGAGGATACATCCATTGTAAGTTTGCGGATTGGAAGACCACTCGACTGTTTGAGTTCTTCTAACTTTTAAACTCCTCAACTCTTCAACTTTGCGTATGTATCGAAGATTGGACGGGATATAACAAAATTAAAGAGATGATTCGTTGTATGCGAAAGGGTCGCATCCGTTACGAAAGATTGTCAAGGGACGGATGACGCACCTTGGGACGTTACATGAACGATATTTAAATAGGGTAAAACCATTGGAACTTTTCTACTGATGGATTTCTTTCATCCTGGAAAGAGAACTTCGACACGTTGTATAATAATAATAATAATAATAATAATTAGGACCAAATCGATCATCATTGGTTATCTACTTTACGCATGTGTAGACAGACATATGGGAGACCTGGGAATCATAAGAAGTCAAAAAATTGTACCTACGGATTAACGAGAAGAAGAAAGAACGACGAGAAAATTGCTCGGAGGTAATCAGCGATACTCTTATCCTTCGGCCTGGATCTCTTCGTATTCCTCCCTACTAACTCAGGCTTTAGTCAGGTAAGGCATCACTGTCAGGGTTATTCCAACGACTAATCTTGGATGAGCGTAATTTACGGTTGGATTAACTCCAGTTTTATCACATCAAGTTGCAATATGTCTGGCATGACGTGTGCAGCTATACCAGCAGTTGATCGATGTTGTAGAATGTTTATCTGTCAATCAGTTGCATCGTAACATCGTAACGTCTTGGAAATATTTCACTAAGTTTATACCAACAGCTTAACACATAAGAAATAAGAAAACGAAGAAGAACACTTCATGAAGAATTTAAAATAAACGAAATTCTTACGGGTATATTGTACGTGAAAAATATATATGCAAGGAACCCTTCGTTTTATCAGCTCTACTTTGCGAATGCACCATCATATAGAAGCAGCTGCGAACTGTTCGACAGTTCGGTCGTCACGTAGTTTTGCAACTGGTGTGTGTGTGTAGGCACAGTCACTCGAAATGCATGTCGAAAAGTTGAGCTGACGCTCATGGGAAGAGTTGAATTGGCAGTCTTGTTCTAGTACTGTAATTCGAGACTCGACAGCACGAGAAAACTACCCTGTTTCGTTTTAGCACGCTTTCCGTTTCCTACTTTGCAATGCAGCCAGCGACACACCCTCAAAGTTTCTTCTATCATTCGACCAACTGCGACTGGACTTCACGTTACTTTTATCACAAAAATACTTCAATTTAACGAGATCTCCTTTATCTATTTTACGGTCGAACTTCTGCTCGATGGAATATAAATAATGGCTAAAAAATTTACAACCATTTCACCATTCTCACAAAATACACCATTCGTTTATTTTACACCGAAAGAAAAATATATGAAGAAAAAAAAAAAAAAAAAAGCTGCATTATACATATTCATTAGCAAAAATTTCAGATCACGTTCATTAACACACGTAATTATAATGAGCTTAGATGATAAATCCGGGTAACAGATTTTTTAATTAACAATTAAATAAATTTCGTTACGTTTCCTCCAGATTAGTTACTCAAGTCGTTATTACCTACTTTCGTGCAGGATTTTGCGCAGTGAATTCTTGGTACAAACTAAACAGTTTCAACGGTAACAGACAACCAGGTTGTAATATTGTGCGAAACTAACCCGCGGTGGTCTCGACAACGCGTAATGAGCTTCCTGTCTGGTTTAGAATCGGATCTTAGCCAACACGAGAGCGACAAGGGAATTTAGGATAAAGTTCATTCGGACACAATTGAGTATTTTCAAAAATATGCGAATTCCATTTACATAGTAAAGCCTAATGACCTGTTAATCGAGGAGCTTTTGATTAGCTTGAAATCTTAAAATTTTAAATTTTTACCGTTAAAAGCTTGACCTAGTTTAGAATGTCCGATGCAGAAGAGCGTACCTTTTCTCAAGTTTTTTACCTTTTTTTTTTCTCAGTAAAGAATTAGACACGTTCTGAGGCGCAGTACGTCGGCTGACCTTAATGATCGTAAAGGTGCAGCAGCAGCAGCAGCAGCCGCAGCACAAGCAGCAGCAGCAGCGAAGGTTCCGTGTCTTTTCAAGTCTGCAGGCGATCAAATAAAACGTTTCCATCAGTTCTCGTGGTGGATATAATATTTATAATGGGGTAAAAAGAAGAAACAAAAAAAAAAAAAAAAACGAATAAATGAAATAATCAAAGAATTGCGACGGTAAAAAAATGTCGTGGTTTCACCCAACGACTCCGTTATACGTCGTATTTATATACGCAGTCTCATTTTCAGAGAATAAACGTATACGCGGGATGAAAAGAGATGCGTTTTGCGCTGATTGGAGTTGCGCTTCCGTGGCGAAAAGAATTATATATAGAGATAAATATGTTGTATAGAAAGAGAAATTTTATAATGGACAGTGACAAATAATTGATATATGACATCCATTAGCAAAATTGTATAACGAATCGCAGTACGTGACAAAATAATCGTTTAAATGCAATTGTGATGATGATTATTGACTAAAGCCCGATAATTTTGGAAAACCAGTTATTGTGGCCGGTGATAATCTCGTTGACGCAATTCAAAATGCCAACACGATCGTCGATTATAATTCATAATTCACATCAACTTCAACATTAAAGGAGAAAGCATGAAATAACTTATATTACATAAAGAATTGGAGCAGAATGCATCTAGTAGTTATACTTGGCAGAATAGAAGAGGTAATGTAGAATTGAAACTGAGGTATGGATTTAAATTGACCCGTTCTATATATCCCACGGCATATGTATTATGTACCTACTTATTTAGGCTGATTGGAAATAGGATAAAATTGCTGTCCGTGCAGCTCAAAGTTCTTAAGAAAACTAGTTCAACTTCGTCACGTTCTTCTACCCTCGATGTAAACTGGGTTCTATCCTTTCCTGGCTGTAATATACTAGTCTGCACGAAAGTCTAGATGGTATAACTATATATGATGACTATTGGGCTCAGTCGAGGCAGTAATCGGTTATGGCGACCGTCTTATTGCCACCAATAAACCATCAGGGTTTACAAAGTCGCGATTTTCATCGATAAGCGAGCAGAGCAAAGGCTCGAAAACTTCTATATAAATTCACCGATCTTCTCTTGACTTTTCAGACCGGCGACTTGCTGAACTTTTAATGGCCGGTTGTTAGGGCTGCAAAATTTGCGGACACGAACGCCATTATGCAGCAATACGGTGCACTGGCCACTATACAAGACCACGATGCCTTCAGGGCTCAGTTCGCGGTCTTCTGTTGCTATAGCCGAAGTTTAAACTCCAATATACTCCTAGAGGGATATTTTATTTGTGCAAAACTGAGAATGAAAAGGTCTTCGAATTTATCCCACTTCTAGTTCCATTCCACATTTTCACCCATCTAGAAATAACGTAACGAAGCCACGGAATGATTTCTCTCTCTTTCCCCATCATTTCCACCCTTTCCTTAGCGAAGAATGTTGCAACGTATCCAAGAGATAGGCAAAACTTTCGAACGTTCTTATATAAAACGTATTTTATTAGAATTTATTTAGCCCCAAGGCGAAGAGGTCGTTGATGTTGGCTATTTCGTAAGTTTTTTTTTTTATTTTATTTATTTTTTCTTCATCTGTATGGAAAAAGGCTTTAGTTACATGTATATATGGTATACGACGAAGATCCTAGTGCGTGGGAAAGGAGGCTACCTCGTTCGCAAACGTTCTTGCAAATTGGATCGAATTTTGAATTGGAAAGGGCCAATTTGCACCGCTCCATTCGGCCACGAAGTAAACCTGACGAGAGTAGAACCGGCTGCTAATAGGCTTCGACTCAATGACGTAATTCGATTTGGCTGTTGAGTGAGAAAGAGAAAAAAAAATAAAAAAAAATTCAAAATTACTTGCGTCTTCGACATCGGTTTCTTCTTTTTATTTTTTATTTTTATTATTATTGTAATTATTAATATTATTATTGGTATTATTAAAATGACTGAATATTACTGAGTTCGATATCGTTAATAAATTTTTTTCCGAGGGTCCGTCAATCAGAATTACACGCCTGTTAGACTTCTGTCGCGTGTCTAGCGAGCAGAAGAATGCAAATATTTAATGTGCGCCACATTCGCATTGTAAATGATGAAAAAATGAAGAAAAAATAAAAAAAATAGAAAAAAACAGGTACGATAGAATGAATAAGTTAGTCCGTTTTCTTAGGGGTCTAGACGACAGAGAATGAATTTATTGAAGACCATTCATTGCCGGTTATCATGGAGTATTGGGCTCTATTGGCGTAAGGTATGTAAATGAAGAAGGTTGAATTTACCAATACAAGAAAGCACGTAGCTCCTGTACACAATCATGTATAAATATATATATATAAGGAACAGGAATGTGATTTATAAATCGTTCCTAACTTTGGTATAACTTAATTAAAGATCGTACTGAGGGTGGATCAAATTATTAATAGCTTGAATTTATAATCTGACATGGAGAAGCACGGCACCACTTACGCAACTTCAGCTCATCGGGGGTAATTAATACGAGCAATTAAACGTAACCTAATAAATTGTAATCTCTACCCTGTATTATACTAGTTATAAAGCAGATGTAGTCGAAAACCCGTTATAACTTATATGCCAGAAGAAATTTCGGCCTTCTCAAACTCCTTGGTGCATAAAAATAATATTTATTCATTCCCTAGTCAATCGATGGTTTCATTTTATCGTACAGATTATTCAAAATATTTTCTAAGCAACAGATAAGCGTGACTTTAGTCCATAAATCTATATATATATATATATATTTATATGAAATGTCTTTTGATGAAACAACATGAATGAAATAGTGATCGTTGATTAGCCGATTGTAAAGGTATTAGCAATTAGTTCGAAGTGTGGTGATTTTTAATTTGATAAATTCTCCTGCTTGCAAGAGGATCTTTTTTTTTTTTTTTCTTCTTCTCTCCACTTATACAGAGATGTTCTGTGGAAAGTGGTCAGTCTAATGGCGGCACAATTATTTCTTTTCGCGAATGACAACGCTGCCGCTCGATCACAGACAATCGATCTACTGATATTTTATATGTCTGTGACTGATAATAGACGACGTAGCGGTAGCTGTCACGTCGTAGGTTAAAATGAACTGTCATATTACAATATTGTGTAATTAAATTTTAATATCGTTCATAATACGACGGTATACGATACTATTTCATAAATAAGTAGTACTGACTTGTTAAATTAATTACAGATATCAATTTCTATTTATTTATAACATTAGGTTATAAATAACTGTCTTGGTGGAATTTACGCATCTCGGAGTGACAAAGTTAATTAGGCAATAGCATACGAAATTGATTCTTTATGAATTCATTTCAGGTGTGAATTTCTGTTTATTTGCTACATTATTTACATCCGTGAATTTCTTCGATGACTGACTGACCCGTTGCATCCCTTCGACAAGTAGGGTTACGAACAAAGCGATGTGAATATCATACAACGAGCAATATTCGCCTTGATTCAGAGAAAGTGTTCCATCCTACGAGGCACCTTTGCTGAATAAAACAATACTCTACATGTCTTCTCAGCCTAATAAGTACGAAAATAGTCCTGCGTAGGTGATGTGTTAGTCCATCAATGCGTGTTCAAGTTTCATCGAGTAATAAATTAATTGAAATTATTGTTCTTATTGTAAATCTATTTAATTGTGTATTTGATTGCTGTGTAGAATAAAGCAAAAATTCATGACTACTTATTTATGAAATAGATAACTGGTGTATTAGGAACGATATCACAATTCAATTACACAATATTGTATATTATATTGCTCGATGAATGATTTTCACATCGCTATGTTCGTAACCCTCCTTGTCCAAGGGATGCAGCGAATCAGTCAGTCACCGACGAAATGCACGGTTGTAAATAATGTAGCAAATAAACAGTAATCCACACCTGCAATGAATTCATAAAGAATCAATTTCGTATGCTATTGCCTAATTAACTTTATCACTCCGAGATGCGTAAATTCCACCAAGACAGTTATTTATAACCTAATGTTATAAATAAATAGAAATTGATATCTGTAATTAATTTAACAAGTCAGTACTACTTATTTATGAAATAGTATCGTATACCGTCGTATTATGAACGATATTACAATTTAATTACACAATATTGTAATATGACAGTTCATTTTAACCTACGACGTGACAGCTACCGCTACGTCGTCTATTATCAGTCACAGACATATAAAATATCAGTAGATCGATTGTCTGTGATCGAGCGGCAGCGTTGTCATTCGCGAAAAAAAATAATTGTGCCGCCATTAGACTGACCACTTTCCACAGAACATCTCTGTATAATCAAAGCATGATAAATTTCTCTTGATTTATAATCCACGCACAGTGAGTACACCTTGAGAATTATTATTCTCATTCAAATAAAGAATTCAGAGTCTAAAAAGTATTTCAAGTCCAGTTATATATCTCTAATGTAAAATTTACCTCGATGCTGCCGAAGGGTTTCAATATAATTAGCCCAAAGATGCGTATGGAAAGATAAGTGCTGAGGGTACGAAAGAGAGAGATGAGAAAAAGTCAACTCAACTCAACGAAGATATAAGTATCTGAAAATTAAATTTTCCGATCTCAAATTATCGGAGGCTTTTCGAACTTTAATAAAGTTCTGGTGATTTCTGGCTTGAAGTGAATATCAAACATCTATACCCTCGTATTAATTGCACCCCTTCCTACTCTCAAATCTCTTTAAATAAAAGTTGAATAACTTAAGACCAGTCGGATTCAACAACGTTGATAAAACCACTTTGTACACGAGAATTCACGGTTTCAAACCCATAGTTTGGCAGTCTAGTTATCGCCCTGCATTCGTACCTGATTGAATCAATCTGTACTCGAGCGATACTCACCCATTAATCAAGCCAACTGCTATAGACCAAGATAGGGGATTCCAACTGCACCTCGAATCTCAGATTAAAGGATGGCCACCGCTGCATATTGGATAATAGATCCTGCTACTAAACTAAAGGGTTTCGTCAAAGGGTTAAAAGAGATTCGAGTGAAACAACATCGACATGCAAGAAGGATGATTCACTCATCGTTTTGTCATCGACTAAGTCCAAAATTCCGGTCCATCATTTCTCTTCCCTCCTGGAGTTGGATAATTGATCTTCTCTCATTCTCGCTCCTTCCTTTATCGAGTAGATCCCCGACATTAAGGAGAATATTTACTAACTCCAGCCTCTTTAACGTTAACGATAACTCTTCTACCTCGGATCATTTCTGTTCAAGGAGTAAAATCTCGATGCAATGATTCACTGAGTGAAAGACAGGTATACGTGCGGTCGCAAAGGTTGAAAAAAAAAAAAAAAAAATCGTGTTAAGGTGCTGTGGAGTCGGTGCAGCGAATACTGCATTGCACTGGTGCAATGTCGTCGCGTTTATATACTCGCGTGTGAGAAATTTATCCAATAGATCGGGACTGGGCTAGGCCTGGGGGTTAGGCTAGGTCAAGTAACTCGAGATACTTATGAGATACTCACATGCACATACAGTCAAACGATGTTCATTTCTACCTCATGATCTTGGTTAACGTACTAAAGTCTATAGCCGCTCTATACTTCATGCAATCACGAATGTTGGTACCATAAGAATGGGAGTGCGCACGAGTAGAGTACCAGTCCCCATGCAACCTGTACTTTCTCGATGCATGCCGACCAGACTGCACAGCTAGCTGCTGCACTTGTTACTTGGCTCGGTTAGAATCTAGGAACTTACAGGAGGCAGGTACAGATGACCAGATAGTCGCAATTGATGGCTTCTACGTGCCATGGAAAGCTCGGGAATTAATTCGTTGATAAATCCTATAAACCATACTTTGATGCTCGGTTCGCGTCCACCAGGTCACCTGCGAGAAGTGCTTTAAAAGCACGGTTTAGACTGAAATTGAACCTTGTAGCCATTAATCTGACCGTTCATTTCTTCTCTTATATATATATATTGTGGAGAAATTATGACTTCCAGTTATTCTCTATATCAGAGGGATGTTCGGAAATTCGATTATAAAATATAATATCTCTATTTAAGATGACTTTCTGCGATACGAACGTGCCTACGGTGATCATTAGCAATTATATACTCAGATATATAACTCGGTGAATAAAGATAGAGTAATTGTATATTATATCAGATATATATATAAAAGATCGGTAAAATTTTTCACCCAGTATTGAGCCCAGGGTAAAGATAGAATCTGATCGTTGGCTGCATCCAGGTATAATCAGGGTTTGATCGGTTGTAGGTATCGATAACACCATCCATGCATGCAGGTAACGATTATCCTGGGAATAATCTCTGTGAACGTATAGTACAGTGTTTATTATTACGCAGAATTTCATGCACGCGATTTAATCCATTCCAAGAAATATTTATATCGCATTAGAAATACAGATATGGGATATGAAACTCATATGAAACAAATTATCTAAGAGGTATTTATAAATCTTTTTAACTCAGATTCTTACACTAGTTAATTGCATCATTAAAACCTGCGCCCGTTTAACGACTTCGAAACTTATTCAGTAGCTTCTAATTTTCCGACCACTTTATTATTATTATTTTTGCTATAAACAGACCAGACGTAAAGAACGAGGCGAATCATGTTCGAAGGTTCATTTCGCTGGGATTAGAATGAGGTAGAATCCTACTCCTGGGTTTGCGGAAAATTTTATGCACTTTTTTAATGACACAACTGCATCGCGACCATATCTAGGAGATCTAAACTCAGGTAGTACTTCTGCGACACTGCAGTTATGCCAAAGACGGGATAGTGCATGTTATGAGCTTTCAGTTCAGAGATATTTCTGCTATAGTTAATTATATATTAATATCACGAAGAGCCATTTCATGCCGGCTAGGTTATTCCGTATAATTTCCTATCCTCTAATTGTAAGGTTCTTGCCGTGGATACGATACGTGGAATATCATTTTTTCTTAACATAGCGGTAATACAGAGTCAGTAAATCCCTTACCATAAGTTAACTTAAAATTGTTTTCACCGCTAATCCCGAAGCCAGTCGACTCACGTATTTTCCCCTTCGCACTGTTAAACCAAAGAAGGTAACACGTTTCTATAACTACACGCAGAAAACATGAATTTAATATAAGATTTGCCTCGAGCTGCAGAGAGGTTACTGCATTGCGCGATTTTCTCAAACTGCCTACATTTTATTCAATTTTTATTTTACTATTTCAACATCACGCTTTTCCGCATTTCGTATATACGGTACGTATAGCTATAGTACCTACCTCTACACGTATAACAGACACATTTTCTTACTTCACCGCAATCGTACCGGTGCAATGCATGCCCTGTAGTAAACGGGGCAAAAATATGGCGCATAGCGGATTCTGGGCTTATGACGACAGTGCAGATAGGCGAGGAATATCTATTCGACGAAAACTTAAAATAGTTTTCCTGCTGATGCAGGGATGCTGTTGGAACAGTTTTCGCACTGTACCTCTGGTATTCGCTAAAGATGGTAACAACGTTGTACACGTTTGCTGGTGGGTAAATCTGGTCCCTCGAGCCTCGGAGGCTTCTAGACCGCGCAGGGGTTTCAGTTTGGGAAAATTGTCCTCGAAACTTTTCCGTTTCACTTCGGAAAAGCATCGCCTAGCAGGTTCTTCCTGAATTCAGATTTGGGAAGAACGGGTGTGAAACAACTAAAACGCAATACCGTTAAGCTGTTAGGGGTTGTATTTTCTCATACAATTTTGGATCAAAAACTCTTACGAAATCCTTGCGATATTAAAGCAGACAAAGAAAAACTACAAAACAATCTCTGGATAGACGCACTGAATAAACAAGTCATAAACTATCTAACCACTGCAATGTGGATGCCATTCTTCAGTGCAGTTCGGTGTTTCGTCGCGTAACATACATATTACATATATACAGTGAATTTAAGAATTCCAAAATCTCTGCCATTTATCGTCCTGGCATGTCTTATTGTTGGCTTAAAATTGTCATCCTTCTTGTCCCAAGTTCTCGTATTTATCTCTGTCTTCCTTGAGTATTATGTCCTATCCTATTCAATTCCGAGGTAAAAAACACCCGTTGACAAAATTCGTGGTGTGACTTTTTTTCATTTCATTTTCTTGGTATACTTATATAGAGCTTCGAATTTATACTTTATTCTCCAGTCCGTCCTAAGTGCCCAATTATATACGTAGTAAAGTTGTGGATAAGTATCGAATGAAATTAGTTAAATGAAAAAATAAAAATTCTTGAAAATGTGACGCCATCCGCGCAATTACTGAACGACACACCCGATAGCTCTTAGGAACACGCGAGGTAAGTTCAAAATACTTGTCGATATAATTTATAGATCGTTTTTCATCGATCCTAGCTACCGGTGGTCTGGGCTGGTTCTCTACGTTAGTCCGCAAATAGCACTGGAATGTAGAACGGTACGGGATGAAATAGAAAGGGAAGAAAATGGAAAAAACAAATATGCGGCAATATCGGGTCTGGTCGTCGAAAATTCTTCATTTTTATTTACCGGTGCGTCGCCTTTTATCACTTCTTGTTAAAGTAATCGTTATTTGCCGAGACCTAAGTACGTAAGGCTCACTCGTCGAGTCACGAGTCGTTAAGCTCGAGGCTTTTACGAACGCCTACAAAGTGTATATAAGTACAGAATTCTGACTACCCATATACAGGACGTAAGACTGGTAATTTTCTCAAGAGAAAATTCGATATTTAATAAAGTACAACGTTTTAATTTCTCATCGATTTTCATACCTCAGTTAGTCTAAACTTTATCCAGAATCAATACGAAGCTTCGCGGAAAAGCTGTATGAATTTTTTTTCGCGGAGATATTCTCATCTTTTAGCTTCTCCCACTTTTCTTTTTTTTTTTTTTATATCGTCGGAATTTTATCCTTTTCGAAAGAATGACGATGTTTAGAGTCTAGCTGTGAACGGGGTGTTGGCTTCCAGCTACGAAACTTTAAAGCTGTGTGTTAGAGCCGTAGGGTATTTAAGTAGGTAGTTGATATCCCTTCTTTGCGTAGGGTGTTCACAAAGGGAACGAACAATCGTATTGCTTGAGGAAATTCAACGACGAACTTTGATGCGTTCTGGACGAGTTAAAGCGAATTTTGGGTGAAACCGCAAATCAAGGTAGGCATGTAGAATATTCCTAACAGTGATGATGGCAGTTACCCTCGTCTTACCCTATCTTGCGTTCGGAGTTACCTAGAATATACATGCCTTCGTAATCCCACGACCAAATATTTCTCTACTTCGATATTACGCGGTGGTACATATTATAGATACATATACACACATATATATATATATATCTATAATAAGTTATGGTTTTACCGCCCGGGGCTTCTGGCATACAAACGAGACGTTGAACAAGGGTATACTTACCATACGTTGACGTAATCTGCATGTACATATCTATAATGTCTCGAATTTGCAATTGAGAAATCTACGCTAGACTGTTAATGTACAACTTGATTTCATTTGAAAAATATCTTTGAGTAAATAACGTAAACATGACTGTGTATATATAATTTATGGGAAAGCTGAAACACTGCTAGCTCTATATAACTTCGATGATTACCTACGGTTATGATGATGATGATGATCGCGATATTATGGCAAAAGAAATTTTCATATGATGGAAGTGGCCAAGTACCCCTTGAGGAATACGAGCGTGAATAGTTTTTGGCCGAATCGTAAATCTCGTGGTTTTAAATTCGGGTAATTTAATATTTTACCCTGTTAATGTTAATGCTCTTTAAGACCGTAAAAATAAACTTTACTCGGCATCGTCGAGTACACTTTCTTGCTGAGGAATACCTACTACTACATTTCGTCCAACTATCGGTTTAATGCTAACGCAGGTTACGGTTTACGATCAGTAAACCGTGGTCCAAGCGCCTCTACGCTACGTTACGTTTCGTACGTGTATAAACGCATGTACCTATTGAAAAAGGTAGGTAGGTACTCAGTTTTATTTTAATTGCATCATTTCCCGTTCCTCATCATATATACCGAACATTTCTATTTAATTTTCGAACAATTTTCCTTCCACTTCCACTTCCGACCGTTTTTCCAGTACTCTTATCACCAATTTACTTCGCTAAATTTCACTCGGTTAACTCCGCACTTTGAAAATAAAGAAATTTAAACCGCGAGATACGCACGCCCGCATATCTTCAGGTTTTCAGGGGTTTGCCGTGATTTGGCTTCAAACAAATCCAGTTGCACGGACGTTCTATACAATTGAACCGATCGCGTTGAGTTTAAATGAGAGGAATAAAGGAGGACTAAGAGCCCCGGACATTGAAAAAAAATAAAAAAAATAAATAAATGTATAAGCAAAAAAATGAAAACGAAGGGAAAATCATAATAAAATAAGGAAAGAGAATTTATTACGGGTAATTGGGCACTGGCTAAGTCTCTTAAATTTCAAAGGACAAGTTTTCTTTATTTATATTTATCTCTTACATCTCTTCTTCCCTTCGTTCCTTTTTTCCGCGTCTGACGCAACTCGAGTTGCGGTCCTCGACCATTTAATTGACGAATCTAATGACGGTTGCCTGCGGTCCCCTCGTCTGGTCTTTAGAAACGTACGAAACGCTAAACTTTTGGAGAGAAATTTTATTTTTCCGGCCCCTTTAAGATTCGCCAAGAACAAACTCGAGCCGAGGTTAATAACATTCTCCAGATTGCCGGGAGCAAGAGAATAAAAAGAAAAAGAAAAAGAAAAGAAAGAATTCATTGACTAACTTAATTCTGTAATGTTCACCGAGATGACGAGACAACGACTAGAGGTGCGATTCGTGTTATTTCATCATCAAGCTGAATGAACCTTGAGGCGAAATATCGTCGATCGTTTGAATTGCTGAAATCTAACAGTGGTTTTTGATCCCCGAATAATTGAGCTTCGATCTTATCAGATTGCTTACTTACGTTTGACAGAAGTCAATTGAATTGCTAATTCTTTTAGAAACGGTAGGATCCCGTAACGATAGGTACGCGTGTTAGATTTCGACACTTTTTAATACATTCATATATTCTAACTACATTACTATTTGCTCATGTATATTAATAAAAGTGAATATCTCCGTGCATACACGCTCCGTGATGATGATACGATATTTTCCATAAAAATAAATAAAATTAAAACAAAAAGGAAAGAAAAGAAAATAAAATTACTTCAGAGGTTGATAAGAGCTCAAAGGGTTAAAAGCTAGATAAACATCAGAGCAAAGTACCCCGTAATTCGAATTACCGCATACCCTGCGCGCCGCGTAATTCCCAGAGGTAGTCTTTGAGTAATCACTAAATTTTGGATAGACAGCTTAGAAGCCGCACGCAAGCATACTTATACAGTTTAAGCTTGGCAGGAACAGAAGTCTCCAGAGGGTCCTTTTTTTTTTTCTTTTAACTTTTTCTTTTTTTTGAATATATATATATATATATATTTATACATGTATATAATAAATCTAAAAATGCGGATGTTCCTCTTAAGTTACCTCTTAAGTTAGATACGTACCTATGTGTATATATATATTCAAAGATACTTAAGGGGTGTATGTATCCTCGCGGGGAAAATACCTACTCAATTTCTCAACCCTGATTAAACTTTACTCGGCTAAGTTGGCATGAATATGTCATTAATGGTATGCAAGCCAACTTCCTGTGATACTTTCGACGTTACTTCAAATTATAACGCTTTATTATTCAAAGGTCTTAAGCCTTATACCCCTATACAGAAAGGAAGAGACGCGAAAGCATGATTATTATCCCTGTTTATTATTGCGGAGGTGTAGATTCGGGGATTTAAAACAATACTTGTTTAGAGTTTCACCGCAACTTCTCGCTGCCCTACATATTGTATATTACATACTTTACTTTCATTGTCAAAATTTCAATTATAAAACTTCTCTAACGTTATACAACTTCAGACTTGTAGAAGAAAAAAAACGTAACAAAAATTAGATAAAAAGACAAAAAAATGAAGAAAAAAAAATGATTTTTTAACCACAGCTTGGTTTACGACAATGAGGGTAAATTTCACTCGACTTTTTTTTTTCTTTTTACAATCTAATTTAAACTAAACAATTTTTCTCTTATACAATTGTTTTCAACAACGCATAACAGCTCGAAGCTTCATACAAACTTAGGACAAAACTTATCCCATACTTGTATGATAGTAACGTCCGCGTCATCGTAAACTTTCAACGCGGTGGTATACCTACTACTTCGTAAATATGTTTACGTAACAATTATTGTCTTTGCGAGTGGATTAACCCTCACAAATAAACTAGATGACAAATATTAGTAGAGTTTCTCGCCTTCCGACAAAAACCGTATTTCATTTTTCTACTTTTTTTCTCGATCTTCTGTTCTTCGTCGTATACAGGAAATGAAAATCTTCGCAGATTGTTTAGTGATAAAAATGGGAGAAACGGGAAAGGAAAAAAAAAAAAAAATATATATATACAGGGACAAAGTTTACGGCTCTTTCGAACAGTTTGTTGGACTAGACCTCTGCACTTCGTGAAAAGAACAGGTCGAGATTTAACACGAAAAGTTATCACGTACCAGCTCTGCAGGTTTCTCTCTATGTACCTATAGTCCAGTAGAACTTAGCTAAACTTACGTCAGCCTGACATTACCATGTGTTCAAAGTAGGTAAGTACGCCTGGTCGTCTTACGCTATGCCAAATCCCTCCCTTTGCATATTTCAAATAACTAAAAACTAAGGTTCATGATAAAAACCGAAAATTTTAAACATGGACCAGAGTTAGGTATAATATGTATCCTTTATTATTATCAGTGGGCGAACACTGGCTGAAAGAAAAGTAAGATACGTAATAATACTTCACGTTTTTTATTCCAGGATTTATTCAATGGAATTTTCGGAACGTAGAATTCAACATAAATTTTATCGCTGCCATAAAGGTATGATAATAAAGATAATGGGGCCTGGGCTGTTGCAGTAGCGGTAAGGAATTCCTAGTATATTTATTGGGATTCTAGAATCCGTAAGTAATAAAAATAATGAAACATAATTTTCTTAATAATTAAGAAAAAAGAAGACACTCAAATTTTCTATGCCATTTTATTTTATTCAAAATTGGCCGGATTAAAAAATCCCTGCGCCAGAGCTTGGATTAGAAGCTCATCAGCTCGGTTAGCCTGGAGTAAAGTACAGACACACTTAAACTGTGGTGGGATATAGTCGCAAATCCAGAGTACTGCAACGCAATTAAAACATTGAGGCAAACCCTGGTACTGGTGGCTAATTTGCATTAAGCTCTTGCAGGGGTCGTAATAAGAACTGCGCCTATCTCTGAATTTATTTTCTTGCTTCTCCGCAAGTTTACTTCACTTTCACACCTAAACTGCGCGTTAGCACGCTCCAAAGTACCTGCAACTTATTTCCTCGGTTATACTGTACATGAGTATGAAAAAGTCTGGTGTATAAAAATAATGATAGAACAAGTGCAGTTAAACGAGTATATAATCGCTGTACTTAGATCTACACATTACATTACATCAAGAAATACATATCATATTATAAGTTATACTCCCTTCTAGTCTGATATGTTTAATTTGTTAGCGAACGAAAGGGGCCGGCAATCCGTGTAATATGCAATGACAACAAACTTGTAATTATCATATCAACGATAGACACACAGTTCTAGGTATTAGATCTCTATCTATGAGTAGAACTGTATCTACCCCCTGGCAACTTTACATATATATAGCTACTAGCTATACGAAAGGAATTGCGGATGGGATTCCATGTGGATTTGCACGTACCCTGAACTAGGATTTAGCTTCAGGGTTGAGCAGAATGTCGTGTGCTAAGGGTGGTTATACATAATACAACGTATACCCTACGTATGTTATTTGGAATAACGAAGAAGTGAGGTTTCTGGGCAGAAAAAAAAAATCACCGCCTGTATACGTATAGTACTAAATACATATATACCGGGGGTATTCGTGGAAACGCTCCATGGGGAAGTGAAAACGCCTACATAAAGGCAACTCAAACATCAAGCGATTAGGTTCTCTTTCCCACATAGCTAATGGTTACGCGAATACTCCCGGTATATGTTTTTGAATATAATTTTGCACATGTTATATACATCATCGCGACGATCCCTTATCGGTGACTTAATGCCATCCTCGTACAAGGTGGGCACTAGCTACCTACGTATCTCGGTCAACTACCAAATGATTTAGAGCTACACGACCGACGTCGACGCCCAAGTTAAACCTGCGACGAGGACAAGGATGGACCCGGATCTCAAGGCGTGCAAGACTCGCCTTAGGGCCCTTCTGGGTACAAATATCTCGTAAATCTTGGATGAAGTTTGGGCTGGAACGCATAGCGCGAGATAATTATCCACCCTCTTCTTTTTTTTTTCGCCCCTTTTTACCTGATCCTCATCCTCATCCTCTTCTTCGTTTCTCCCCTCTTATTTCCAGCTAAGAAATATATCGCCTCAACGCCGGGGTAATCATGTTTGTTTGCATGCTCCCCCCATCCGTATTTATGGGGTATTTCGGGGCCCGTCCGCAATAAATATTTTTATTGCAACAAAATAATAAATAGCTTTACTTTTAGGAGCTGGCTACGCTCTACTCTTGAACCATCGAGTGAGACGGGGTGGAAAGAAAAGAGCGCCACTGTTTGTTCGATGAAAGTGTAGGGCACCAAAAGAAATTGAAAAAAAAATTTTATAGAGAAAGAAAAATGTTCGAAACGATGGTGAGAACTTCGAGATTACATTATAGTATAGCGTTAACAGAGATAGAGGAAAAAGAAGAAGAAGAAGTAGAAGTAGAAGAAGAAGAAGTTAAAAGTGTTTTTGCCCCAGGGCGATGTACCGGAGTGAGTCAATTTCGTATAAGACAGAACCTCAGTGCAGACTCACGACCGATGTCGTCTTTTGGACAGATCGATTCTACTTAGAAATCAGATTCAGTGGATATAATTCGCTTTGCGATGCACCGTCAAGATTTCCGCTCAACGATTAAGTCACATAAATCCCTTGCTGCCCTCTGAGACTATATCACTCAACGCTGAAATCCTAGATACAGTCTCCAAACGGATTAGAACCTTCCGGGATACCTGGTGGTACATAATGCAGTAGGCATTTTGCATTCAAACCGCCAGGCAATGTGAATTCTAAAATGGAAAATGGATCCGCTGGTGAGAGGGTCTAGTAGTGCGAATCTCACACAGATTTTTGATTCAATTTTTTGATTTTTTAATTTCTTTTTCTCGTCACAACTGGGAATCTTGATACGATCATTTATTTACGTGGATTATTCCAGTCGGCAGAAATTCGACTCATATTTAATCCACGTATTGTACGGTTTACTTAATGGTGAATAGTCGTTAATGCGATTCATTTAATAACGCTAACGGTTAATAACCGGTGGTAATGGTGGCCAGAAGAATTGCTTAATCTTCTATTAGGGTCTCGGACACGGTTCGAATATTTTAACGAACGCCATATACACACGTAGACGCACACATAGATATTCCTTAGCGATAGAAAGTGCACTTTGATTTGATTTATTCTCGACATACTCGCTTCACGGTCCGTCCGAACAATTAAGAATAGCTTGACCACGAGAAAAGAAGCTCAATTATTATTGCACAACGAGTGTTTCCACTTCCCACTTGTCACTCATCATTAACACTACTATAGCACCCGTTATAAATATCTAATAATAAAAGAAACATGAATTAACAACACCTAATCAGCGCTGTACTGAACCATACTTCAACAACTATTAGCGTGAAATATACACAGGTAAATAATTCAAATTGGCATTATCATTCGATGATTCTTCATCTGGCAAGACACTGGCATAACATATGGCGTACGAAGTCTGTCCATTACATGGTAATTAAATTGACATCAATTCGGTAGAACGGGTCATTGTAATTGATCCTAATGATTCTGCATGATAGCGTTTCTAGATGGACATCATCGTGGGAAGTTCTTGTAAAGTTTTCCTTTGACCTAAGTTAGTAGTAGCAATCGTGAGAGTTCAATAATTGAACTTGTGTATTGGAGTAGATTAAGGATTGCTAGAGGATTTACATCTTTGTAGTCAAATCATCGTTGAAGACTATGCAGCGTGCATACAAGTTACTTGGATTTGAAGATTTCATTTTAAATTTCGCTGCAGAAGAACTTTCGTTTTGAAGATAGAGCTGGATCTGAGATGGTACACCGGCGAATGGTTTATTCTCTGACTCTCTGCCCTCGGGGAGAGATGTTTTAACATTCCAGTGCACGGATACTGCAGAGTTTTGACGAGAAACTTTTAGCTCTGGAATATAAACGGGTTACGGGTTACAGTAGTCTGCACTCCTGTAGGTTCTGAGGGAAGGACGACGGTTTCTGCATAATCCATGGAGCTCGTAAAAGCAGTTTAGTACACTCTGTAAAAAGCGCTGTAATTTCTACTTGTGCAGTAGAAATCAGGATTCCTGATGAAAAGAAGTGCAACTGTGTGACACGTGCAAATAACACTATTCCTCCTGGTTCTTGGAAACCTTCACTATTGCTTTATACTCCATCCTCCTTCAAACTGATCCATTCCCAGAGGTTGTAAACCCGCAGGCTCGCTCAGGATGCTCCTCGAAGCAGAAATTACGCCGTGAAACTGAAGACTCCTTTATTATTGTTTACGCTGATGAACGTTTCTGAGTGCGGAACAAATTCCAACTCTCTATAAGGGTGTACGGGTGTAGTAAAGACTGGAGTTACAATCCAAGACGGGCTGCACAATACAGCAATAGCATACACGAAAGTGACGACAAAGAGATAGAAGCGAGGAGATACAACAAGACTGTGCTCTCGTTTATGAAGTCCTTCGTTTAGCTAGACTATGGAGCAAAGGCCAAAGCATCTAGCTGCCGCCAAGGAATCAAGGGATTTGTTCCAGTTCCTATTCCACGACGGTAAATTGAAGAGCTGTGCACAAGTTCGACGTCGAGATTGAAGGAGCAGCAGCAGCAGCACAATGACGATTCTAAATTGAATTCGATCCTCGAATATCCTGAAGATCTCAGACGTCTAATTCCCATTCCCAATTGTCCATTCATATCTCATGTGACAATTTTGATAAAAATTCATTGACGAGGTATAAAAACTAACGGAAGTTGGCCTGAGAATTTTGCTAAAATTAGTCGAAGAATCTTTCCAATCATCCTAAAATCTTGGTTCGATTTTAGACGTGAACAATCGAACGATTTTTCTCTCTTATCTAGAGCAAAGACAATGGGATTGAAGAAAAAAAAGAAAGTTTGTCCTTTGAGAATGATTCTTTTGTATTTGAACGTCGTTTGCAGGCATATCAACTGGCTCGACGTTGATTGTAAAAAATATTTTGAGTAGCATAAATCCTCTAATTGGCCCGGAAACTGTTGAACGTTTTACGTCTGACGTGTCTCAGTTGGATTTTGATGATAAATATACGAGGCGATTATATTTTCCTTTGCTTTTGTACGAATATACAATAAGAGAATGAAACGCCAGATGTCCTTAGCTGCAAAGTGAAGCCTTGCAAAAAGGGATTAAAAGAGTCCAAACAATCCATTTACGATTTGCCAGACCTCTACGTCGTCCTCAGGATCTGGTTCTTCGCGTTGACCTCTCTTTCCCTCCTTTAATATCCCTCCAATTTCTCTCCCTCTTTTCTCGTCGTCATCGAGAGTCCTCCGACCGTAGAAACTCAACAATTTCCCCCTCGACAGGCAATCCACTTACTCCTCTTATTGCAACTCCAAAGGTTTCTTCTTCGCTCAAAGCCTCTCACCTCGCATCGATTCACCCTTTTTTCTCAGAGTGGATTTAAATAAAAATTTTTTACCATCAGGAGCGATTTTCTTTTCTTCTATTTTCATCTTACCGAATGAAAATCCGCGACTTATCCTTTCGAATAGAATTTTTCACCAAACACTGTTGAAAATTCAGTAATTAAAAAAAAAAATCTTCTCATTTTCATATATATTATAACCAAATTTATACCTTCGTCATCTAAAGATTTCAACGATACCTTTCCAATCATCGATCTTATCGCGTTGGTACCTTTCGAATTCTATTCAACTTCTCGTTCTACAGAGATAATGATGGACAAGCTGTCTCGAATAATGCTCTTTACAGAAGTGTTAGAACTTTCATTCATTTCAAGTAATTCAGAATTCGCATGACTGAAACGGGAGGAAAAAAATAAAATAAAAAAGCTTTTCAGAACTAGTGAATGAAATATATTATTCGATCGAATGGGATTACTTATTCCCATTCATCTTTGCGAATGTATTTACTATGGTGTGTTCAGAGCTTGACTTTACGTATGGTAGATAAATTTTTTAATATTTTTTATAAAATAGTTGAATTGAGATGAATGATTTTAACTCGTTAGCGGGTACCGTGTGGATCTAACCTTTTCATCAGTAATTCGTAGAACATTATCACAAGCTAACTCGAACGTCCACAGTGGTGAATACCTACCTGCAGTACTAGCGTTGCAGCTAGCGAGTACAATTACGTGCACCGGCGCACTAGAAGTATTTAACCGTGCCATTGGATCGCTGGCTTGATAATTAGTAATTATAAACTAGTAGCGTAATTACAGCTGCGTGGTGGAGCGCCAGGAGGGAAACCGTGCAATTAATCGCCAATGTTTCATGGTTGTTGCCTCTACACATTCGGATAATGTATGTGTATGCAATCATACCTGTTTACATGTAACATTTGCTTTAACGTACAGGGTGATCCAAAAAACAGACTCTAAAAATGATATTTCTAAGGGGTTGAAGTGTGGATCAAAATGAATTTCAATTCTTCGTGGTTTGACATCAGCCGCACCCCTAGAACCGGGTATAATTCAATTTTGCAAACTTTTCTTTACTTCATTCATCGGTTTTTCTTTAAAACTTATTCTATGGTTAGAAAATCGCTTTAGACACCCTATAAATAATTTTACAATAGCGAAATTCAGAGTATACATATATGCGAGTTCTGAGCCCAATTTAACTTGCAACGTAAATAACACAGTGATTAGAAAATCTAGGCCGGTTTTCCAGTTGCGTGCTTTCCCGAAATCGAATCCCATGCAGATACTTGTATCAAGCCGTAAACGATGAAGAAAATCATTTCGAAAGTCAGCGACGTGTTATAGTTGCCACGTCTGATTTTAAAACGCTAAAATTTCATCGGAAATTACTAGAAAGTAAAGGAGGTAGATTACTAATATCTTTTCAATATTGGTTAAAGAGTTTCGTCTTATCTCACGTGGGAAAAAAATATTGTGAAGGTAATTGCCATCGAGTAGATGACCAAATTGCTAAATAGATTAAAAATCGTCATTAGTACAAACGGGGAAAATAAAAGGTTTCATTTTCTCAACCGAATAGTAGTAATTATTGATTACTAATTACTAATCAACTTCATCAACCTATACGTAACTAGTTTGCGGCTCATTAGTTTCTTCGATATTCCAGAGAATCGTTTATATTGACCGATGTGACTTGTGAGAAATTTTCAACCAGGAATAATAATTTACCAAATGTAATCCAAATCCGAAATGAAACATATAAGAATTTAAGTTCTGTCTCTAATTTTTTTTTCTTCTTTTTTCTCTCGACTCTTCTAATAAATTTATAGTATCTCGTATTTCTCAGCCCTTGTTTTTTTTTTTCGCCTTAGATCCTGTACGTTAATTGACCTAACAGACGGTAAGAAATCTTCAATAGAGTCCATTCTCGCTCAATTAGCCTAGGAAGGAGTTGGAACAAAGCTTCTCCGATAGGCTTCAAGGCATTATAGGTCTCGCCGAAACTCACTTAAAGCTGAACTTTAAACTACATGTTTTGACATGAGTGATGACAGTCGCTTGTAATCTACTATACCTAATGTCAAATTATCTTAGTCGGTTATTAAGACACAACCTTTTCTTTGATCTTTCAACAATTCTGCCTTTCTATCAAAGTCCTGTAGGTATTTCTCTCTGTCATTTTTAATATCCGCTGATGACTTTGCAGCATATATAGATAAAGCTATAGCTATAGATGTAGGTAGGTATATATCGAGTTTATTTGTACGAATGTGTGCGTGTTCGAGATTGTAAAGTTGAGAAATTGAAATCCTATTTCCCGGTAATAATTTCAATCGAGTTGTACCTCAGAGTTCGTTTGCCAGCGTTTAATTAAAATCACGAACTGGTTAACCGACGTAGTTATTTATTTCTCAACCTATGAAATCTTGGGGCTAAGCAAACCGTGACGGAGTTATGGAAAATTACCTTCAATCCTGTGTACTTTGTGGCTAGTTTTGAGAAAAAAAGAATAAAAAAAAAATTCACCACGACGCAGAAGACTGTAATTAATTATTTATGGAATTATTAGATAAGCATCAAGACTTTATATATTGCAAGATGCTATATGACTAGAAAAATAGAAAATATATAAACTTGCGTTATTATATTCTCAGGCATCTCTTGCTCATCTCTTATAGTACTGATATCAACAATTTTATTACAGGTCAAAGAATAAAAATTTCTCATATTATGTTGAAAATTTTATAAAACTACAGACTCGAGATCCATGCAACAATTATAAATGATCAAATAAACTGAAATTTGTGTAACAATGATAAATGGAAGAAGAAGAAGAAAAAAAAGAAATCTTTTAATTTGAGTTAAAATCGTCAGAAAATTGTCTATAGGCTCAATTAGCTTGAAGAAGGTTTTAATAGCGTCTATCACCGTGAATTTCGTTTAATATATTTTCCTGCTTGCCTAGGCGTCAAACGTCAGAATTAGACAGTGGAGGACTTTCGCTTTATAGTACAGTTCGGCAATAATTGCGCATCCCTGAAATAGCACGCGGTGAATAGAGCCTGGAGGATTCGGTCGGTTCATTACTTTGCTGTAATTGAACTTAAGTCTGTTCAAACTTTGAATCTTTACGATCCATAAGGGAGTTGAGTTATAAATTTTCCTCCGAATGCTGGGTGTGTCGTTAAGATCCTTATGCGGATGGCCAACTATCTCGGATGTGCTCGATTTTGCGGTGGTCTCTAAAACAAACCGGTAACGCCTACCGATGTCTTTTCTGATTTCAAAATTGATTAAAAAGTTTCAAAAAAGAAACGATAACAAACAAAAAAAAAAATTAAAAATTAAAAAAAACATATAAGGGAAACAGCGATTGATTGAAATTTAAAAATTCAATAAATTCTATAGTATATTTACTCAACCTGTATACATATATTTCTTAGCACTTATGAAAGGCTCATTTTTTGAACACGGCTAAAATTGAAACACACGCGACCTATCGCTCCCGGGTATTTTTATAACGGGTATCTACTATCTACGTACGTAGGTCATAAAAATTGCTATACGTAACTGACTAATTGCGTCTTAGATAATTATTATAAAAAAATATATTAATTAACGATAGGTTGCTGTCATGTATAATTATAAGAAAATTGTCTAAAATTTAACGATTAAGCCGTTATACTATAATTTTGTGTAATTTCGTTGTTGAGGTCAAAATCCACCCTCGATTTTGCATACCGTACGCCGTCTTTATCTTACGTTTAACACAGCAGCTATTATAATAGCCAAAGATACTACAACCGAGCCTAAACTGTAAACACAATAGGTCTCGAATCACGTGTCAGACTCGCCTTTGTCGTCTTTACATGTTTCGCTAAACGTGCCATTACCGGTTCGTTGTACACTTTATAAACGGCACACAAACACGCCCTGTCTAATTTTGGCGAAGATATTATTATGCTATCTTTAATCACCTGATGAAAATTGGTCAATCAAAAACTAGAAGAGAAAAAAGGAATAGCAAAAAATGTTGATAATAATTTGCCGGAAGTAGAGATGGGAAGGAAGGAAGGAAGGAAGAATTGCGGATCGCAAAATTTCCCCCTTCATTAAAATTGCGAAATGGCGAGACGCGAGACTCGGTATCGCGAGTATTATAATAGGGCTTGACGCGATACGATTTGGGAAGAGTTGAGGCGGCTATGGCTATAGATATGCGAATAAGGTAGAGATAGAGAGAGAGAGAGAGAGGGACTTAATTTATGAAGGTCATACCGGGTGGCGGTGACATCTATTAATTACATTCGGGCACAGACACGTACCTACTTACCCTGACCCCTCAGGCTTGGTTCGCGATACAGGGTCGCTTTGGCCAGCCGCGGTTGGCCCTCCAGAAATTGGCGTGGCGTTTCTCCCTTTATCTAGAACGGGGCTTTGTCTCGGATGTAGTGACGTCAACTGAAATCCATGTACATTTTGTACTATGGAAGATCTCGACGGTACCCGGGTACCAGAGTTGTAAATTTCCTCTCGCGTCAAGGGCACGCCCAAAGTACAACCGTTCCTACATCAGGGTGGTGGTGGTGCTTTTTAATTGCCGTACTTCCAATTAGACCTCCAGTACCTACCTACTACGGTTTACCCCCTTGTACCAAAAGTGTCTCGTACCTAGTTCAAGGACGGTCCCGACTTTTCAAATCTAAAGATTACGAGAGACTGCAGGCCAATTTTTTTCGTTCATTGTACAGCTAACATCATTTTTTTTCCCGCAGAATAGTAACGAGGTCAAGTATTTGCGGAGTTTCTGAGCTCATGCAATTTTTTATTCTTCATTTTTTGTTATTTTGTTATTTTCATTTTTTTTCATCGTTTCAAATTGGATACAGAACCGTAAATCTCGTCTCTTACTTGTTAATCGAAATCCTATAAAATCTGTTCTTTAAATCCGCAGATATCTGGTGCAGGGTAGGTATTGTTAAGGAGAATAAAGTGGCCGGATTTTAGGGTGAGATTTTCGAGGTAGGGGACAATGCTAATTAGCTTCTAATTCGTACCTTAATGCTGGCAAGGTTAAATAATTCCTCTCCTGAATTAATCTTTGAACGAATTGAAATAATCACCTACTTATTTTTATCGCGGAAATTAAACTGTGGAACAAACTGCAAAAGAGAGAGAGAGAGAGAGAGAGTAAAAGACACAGAGGCATAGAAAGAATAATTCAGCTCCGTGTACTACACAATGGCATTAATATAAAATAATTAACGACAGTAGGAACAACAGAAAAAAAAAACAAAAAATATGGTGGGTGGGGATACTTTTGTTCATGAATGATATATTAATGATAATATAATGTGCAACCGACATAATTGATGTCCACTTTATGATAATAATCCCTACATCTCGTTATATATTTTTTTTTCAATTTTTAATTTCTTAATTTTTCAATTATTTCAACGCTGCTGATTATAAGACTGCTGGTACCTACATTTATACCTATGTATGTGTATATATGTATGTTATGGTTGATAGCAAATCGCGATTTGGGGGAAAAGTTTTTTTTTTTATTGTATACGTATCGCAAATTAATTCGGCTATGGTTTATATCGATTTCCAATACTGATTATACAACATATATGTAGTTTTTTTTATTTTTGCTATTCCGTTTTCCTTTAACTAAAGTCTTAATTTTCAACGAACACTAAACGACGTGGTATAAATGCTGATCATAATTACTGACGTATTCATTACGCTTTCTCTCTCTCTCTCTCTCTCTCGGATCGTAATTTTGAATGAGAGAAAGATTGAGTGGATTGGACGGCTTATACCTTCTCGCGATTTACGTTTCCGTTGGTCAGTTATCCGTAGGTATTTATGGTTAATAAAACGCAAGCACATATAAGCCGCGAATCTCCTCGTTAAATCCTCTGATGCATGAAAACACGAAGTTTAATCTTTGCTAGATCCATTAGGCTAATGAACGTATTTAACTACATAATGGCGTCACGATGCCCGACTTATTACAACCTACATATATATAGGAAAGACTTTTCCGCAACGGTACTCTCCATCTGCATCAAAATATTGGTGAGAAATAATAACCAAAAATCGAATAACAATTATCTCAATATTCCGAAATGTATTATTTTTCTTATATTTTGTTCCTTTTTTTTTGTTCTCCATCTTCCTAAATCGCACAAGATTCTCGTAGTTTGCGTTAGTCACGTTTCAGCTACACTCCGAGCCCCACACTCCGAATTATAAGATTATAATCTCCGAGATGGTTATAAAAAAGATGCTTTAATCTAAAAAATTAATCATCAAGGTTTAGAGGTGATGCCCTTGTCACGGTGCGTGTCCCATTATATTTGATTAATAAAATCACGTAATTGAATCTCTTGGTTGCGCAGACTTCTGCCTATACCATGGATCCAGACAATGAGCTATAAAATTTATACATTATAATTATAAAGTAGTAAAAGTCATCCTGTACCGTCAAGACGGGCAAATTTCGTCTTAAAAGAAACAAAATAAAAAATCGTCTGCAAAGTTATCTTATCCTTTGAAATATTTTTCCCGATTTGAATTGTGCGAAAACTAGAATCGAAGAAAAAAAAATCGAAAATGGATCGATAAAAAAAAATGCGAAAATTCCGTATCTAGATAATTGAATGAGAAACAAAAAACGTCCTCAAAAGTTTACTCTAGGGACAACGGTGAAGGAGCTACGGTGTGCTAAAGCTTAAATTGTGCGAAAACTAGAATCGAAAAAAAAAAAATCGAAAAATTGATCGATAAAAAAAAATGCGAAAATTCCGTATCTAGATAATTGAATGAGGAACAAAAAACGTCGTTAAAAGTTTACTCTAAGGACAACGATGAAGGAGCTACGGTGTGCTAAAGCTTAAATTGTGCGAAAACCAGAATCGAAGAAAAAAAAATCGAAAAATGGATCGGTAAAAAAAAATGCGAAAATTCCGTATCTAGATAATTGAATAAGGAACAAAAAACGTCGTAAGAAGTTTATTCTAGGGACAACGGTGAAGGAGCTACGGTTTGCTAAAGCTTAAATCGTGGTGCGAATGGGGTGCGAATTTGGCAGCCTGACTAGCCCCCGGCCTGGCGCGGTATCTAAAACGGGAACATCCAGCGGGGTCCCTAACAGGATGCCACAGCTTAGCCTAACCTGGGCCTCATGTGCACTATGGCACACCTTATTAGGACCCTGCCAGCACCACAGCACAATTTCTACACGGTGTCTTATCTCGTTTGTATAAATTGGGATAGGAACGTGTCACTTTATACCGTTCAAGATGATAGCGCACGGTTCCTTTCACCGTTATCATGTATTATCGGTTTGGTTGGTTTTCACCTGTACCGTACGTACTTACTTTGTACAGCATAATTAAAACGATCGAGGTGAATGCACGAAGCACGTTTGTCTTCGGGGAACAATATCACCGTATCAGTTTGCCTTTCGAAACTCTATCGATGCAACATCGAAGGCGCATTGATGCTTATTCAGAAACAAAAGGATAATGGACCATTTGAATGTACATGCATCTAGACGATAGGATAGACAGGATGTACTCTCATCTCCTACCTGAAACTATATCTAGTTTAAATTAAAGCGAGGCAACAGTCTCGAGAGATAATGTTAGACGATATCAAATCTCGACGTTGTGTACCTATACCCAGACTCTATGTAATTTGATTTTCTAATAGATAAAAATGAAGTGCTTATAACCGCCTTGAACTAATCATTCGAATCTATATTACAGATATGTTGATTCGTAACGATAAAAGACGGGATTTATAAGATCGAACAGATTGAAGAGTATGGTATATGAGGACGTGAGTTCGGAATGTGATGATGAAAATTCGCACCTCTTTTATAAATATTTTAAAAGATATACGCGGAAGAAATTGCGCACTGGACCGCGGACGACTCTCTGGAGATTTCAAGACGTTTAAATGATTCAAAAGGTCCGTTCCCAGAGCTGAAAAATACATTTGGCATGGGGCTGCCCTTTGGGTTGAAATGTGGTATCCTTCCCTGAAATTCCACGGTGCTAAGATCACCGTGAGAATAACATCGGAAATCGATGTAAAAACAAGAAATATTTATACCTTAGGTACCTCCTGTCCGGTTTTTTTTATTTTTCTATTTTTTTTTTCACTACGGGTCATTCTTTTACTCTCTCAAAATCGCCGCTCGAAATTCTTCCGCTAGTAAAAAGAGCCAAAGAGATCGAGTTATGTACCTTTATCGCAGTATATAACCTTAATTAGCCAGTATAGAAAAAAAGTAAAAAATATCCTGCTAAATTCTCGCTCGTTTCTTTCAGGTTCGCTCGTTTTTCCATTATAATACAAATATATACACAAATCCAGCGTGTATCTAACGATGCTTTGCATTTACACCTGGATTATGATATGATGTACTTTTGGTATATTCCAGTTTACTTTTTGGTCCGTTCTTTCATTTTTCTGAGCTCGTATTATTCGAATGAACAAAAAAAAAAAACAATTCAACGCCTGATCATATCTATACGTTTTTCAACGATGGGGTAAATTCTTTTCAATTATTATGGAGCTTAAGCTTCTTTCGTAGGATCTAATTTCAAGCATTCACGAAGCCATGAATAATTGGTAAAAAGGTAGAAACGGGCGAGCCGGTGTGTAAGAGGCAAAAGTCAATCTCCGAAAATGACAAGCCGTCCGAAAAGAGAGGTCAAAGGTAACGCTGTTTGGAACCTATAACATGTTCGGGAACCGTGAAACTTTTGAGCAAAGCGTTCGGCGGCTGACACAACGTCCGGGGGGAGTTGAGTACCGAATTTCGAGTAGCTCAAACCACTCGGGTTTGTGGAAAGGGTGTATACGCATAAGAGTGCGTATAGTGTGTATCGTGTGTATCGTTAAGATTCTCGTTGAGTGAACCAACTTGTTTCGTTAACGACGGGGGCTTCGTTAATTACAAAAGTTATCGTCTATTGAAAATCCACGAACCTGAATGACTTTTTCAGCTTCGCTGATTTCCGGGATAACGTATCCCACCCCTAAGCCTTGTACGAAATTTTCGGAACTCAAACAGTTTGCGAAAATTGTGCGAAAGGGATGAGATATTATTTTGTAAATTTTTTTACAGTTTTTAGACTGAAATTTAGATAAACGATCTGCTATATCCCATATTCGTTTTTTACGGAAATAAATGTCCAGTCAAACGGCTAATTCTACTGATCCAAACTTGAGTATTGCGAGAATTATAAGGATAAGCTATCTTCGCACTAGGAACATCATCCTTATTTCACGTCACACCTGACGCCTACGCGACGTCGGGCACATTGCGTCGCGTCGCAAGTCGCAACGCGGCACCGTCTGTTACTAGGACTGAGTTACAGCCTCAGCTGAGTTTGCGCTTCCGTAGTCGCGTCCGAGTGATTTGCATACGAGGATTTCGTCGACGAGTCTCTACAGATTTATACGTATACTATACTCAGCGTTGGTTGTTAGGGGTGTAAATCTAGACAATTTTGATGCTTGTGCTTGTAATACCCGTACAACACGAAGAGATATTTTTCGAGTAACGATCACTTCTTCAATCCTGTTCACATGCTGCCTTAATAATACAGTATTTACCCCGTCATCATCCCTGACTTTATAAACATGCTAAATCAAAAGAACCGTCTAATTTCATCGGCAGACAAATTCTTGGTGATAAAAATGATTAAGAGAATATCATTTGATTTCTTTTTTTTTTTGAATTTCTGTGTAATCTACTGGCCCTGGTATTACTGGGCCCAGTATAAACGACGTATGTGTATGTCTACGGCAAGGCCCACCTGTGGAGTTAAACCTAAAGGCAGATCTCTGACGTGACGGAAGCTGAGCATTTGGTGCTGTGACCGTAACCAGCGATGGGAAGCTAATTAACACCGTCCGTAAACACCAGATGACCGGTTATACGTAGTACTGCGAACTCAATTTGTCGTCAGAAACCGCTTGGTACCCCCCGTAACTTCGGGGTGCTGCTGGTCTCTTGCGGTTTACCCCTGTCCACGTTCACTTCGGTGTTGAGTTCTGTCGCTTAAGTTATAACTAATTAACCTTTTCGGTAGCGTGATGAAACTGGGCGTCAGTAAAATTGAAGTTAAAATAAATAAAAAAATTAAAAAAATAAAATAACGAGACGTTGTTGGAAAGGATTACCGCAAACGATGGTTTGGTTGTGGAAATAAATCATTTCGTTTTGGTTATTCATATTCATTCATATTTTTTATTCCTTTTTTCTTTTCTCTTCTTTAATTTTTATTCAGGAAGTCATACGGCAGTGATGATACTTTTTTTTTTTTTCATTTGTAATAAAAATTGAAGAGGGACTTGGACTGGTGATAGAAATTTCGACGGTATAACAAACACGATAATTTGCACAAACAATGCGCTTCCTCTTTCAACGAAACAATATATAAATAAGTGAATAAACAATCATATTGCTGTCCGTCACAGGGTAAAGTTTTTAGGAAAATATTTTACCACATCTGTTAGCATATACATTATTTTAAATTTCATGTAAATCAGGGAGAAAGTTATTATACCTATGCTGCAGTGGTGGGATGTAATGTGAAAATTTACACCTGGATTTGACGCATTAACATCAAACAGTTTTCTCGCTAGGTAGCGGTCAATTACAAGTATCCTTTACCAGAGAAATTCGAGTAAATTCGAAATTCATATACACACACACATACACACACGCACATATAAATATATATAATATGGATGAACGTGATCCCCCAGACTCTGGTTCATGAATAGTTGGATTAATATACATTCCTTTGCACCCCGTCTGCGAAATCTTCTGTGGAAATTTTAATTAAAGGATGACTAGTTTCTAGGAACAGAGTTTATAATAGAAAATGACCAGCTGTAGGTGAATCTCGTTCGTTGAGGTCGTGTTAAATTGAAATACCTTTGTAGAGAAGAACTCCGATACTGTATAGCTGTACCTTCGGAACTGGCTGAACCAGTGTGAATAGATTCGATGATATACGGGGCAGTGACAGATCAATGGCGAAGATACCATTGTTTTAAATTTGAATCCGAAACCCCTTTCTGTACTAAACGAACAAAACAGTATTTCCCGTTTTAGTATGCTTATAATTCTCTCTCTCTCCTCTCTCTCATTCTCTATTTCTCTCTTTTACAAGGCTCAACCCTCTTCTGAGCAATATCAAACAGTTAATTAGCGATACGCTCCTGGCTGTAATATGAAATTTGACATCTAAAAACTGGGGATTACTTTCGTCATCAGCTACCTTTAGTCAAATCGCATCGTGATGATGAACAAATCCAATCGTTAGCCTCGATCTCGTGAACACCCTATCTTGATAAATTTTTTGTTCTCTTTTTTTCTGTTCGATTTTGTAACGAATCGATGATGTACACAAACTCTCTCAAAGTCTGAAAAAAACCTTTTCCAATCAACCAACCCCTCCTTATAATTCCAAAATATTGCGTTAACCCGATCTAATCGCTTTAAAATTGACTTATTAAAAGCTGCAACCGATGCTTGCAATTCTTGCTTCTACCAGAACAAAGTAATTTGTTGTCAAGGATGGCTTAATGTTATCAATCACTAAGGGTAAATTTACGATCTAATAAGGGATGGAACTGTGTTCTCCGATCTATCTTGGGCACTTCCTGTTACCTCTGTCTCTCTCTCTCTCTCTTCTGAGCTTCCTCGATTGTTCCCTAAGGACCTGATAGCTTCGAAAGTAAGCTTCCGCAAGACTGCCTACGATCCGATTAAACTGCTCCTAATCAATCAGTCAGTTCACCTAACCAATCGAACGTTTAACATTTTCAGAAGTTCTATCGACTTAAATAAGGATCATTTTTTTATTCAAATTTTAATCACTTTATCAATCGGGCTGTAACGATGACGATGACATAATTGAGGAATGATTTACACACATGGTTTGACAGAAATCGTGAAATCATTTCCAATATGAATAAATACGATTGGATTTCAACAAAAATGAATAGTGAAAATAAAAATTTCAAAAAATATCAGATTCAACATGCTTCCTGCTTTACAGATACGAAGTTTTTCAGCTCAAACTTTTCTAACTGATTTATGAATATAACTAGAAGAGATTTACGTTCGTACTTTTAAATCAGATCATTTAAAAAAAAAATTTTTGTCTCATGGTAGTACATAAATATTTAACAATTTTTGTCAAATCATTTGACATAGAGCTTCCGCTTATAATGAGCGGATAATTGTCTTATTATTTCAACTATATGACATTCTGTTTTAATTATATTTTCATTTTACCTGCCAATTTATAGGCGATAATAAATTACATTATTAATTCTAGGAGCACTTTAGTACGACCGCGATGAAACAAGAGGGAAATATTTTGTCGTATATTGGATTATTCTTTCTCATTCACTAGCATATATGGGATAAATATTGTCTCATTGAAAACAGGATATTATAGAGAAAAGTGAAATGCAATTATTATCGGTGTTGTTTTAACCACTAGATTTTCAAATTATCTACCTCGTATGCACGAGCACAGTAGTGATAATAATTTCTCTATAACCTGTCGAATAATTTCACTCGCCTGTAATTTGGAGAGCAGATATTATCGATTTTCTCTCTATATAGATTTGAATTCCTGAAATACCGTATAGGGTAAAAGAGAAAATAAAAAAAAAACAATAAAACCATAAAACCATTTGGTTAAAAAAAAAAAAAAAAAAATTATTTGCAGGCTTCGAAGCATATGATAACATAGCGAAAAATAATTCCTTTTAATCAGTTCGTCGAATTTAATTTTACAGAATATACTAATAATTATCGAAATCAAATAAACGTGAGAGGGAATTTCTGAAGGGACGTTCTCAATATTATCAAACTTTTTCAAATTACTAATCAAACTTTTACTTCCTAATTAATAATTAGCATCGAGTGACGTGTTTTTAATCTATACGCATCGCTCCTCCTTCAGTATAGAAAAAAAAATAAATCTGATCTTCAAACTCTCTAAATATAAGCTGCGTTCTCATTTTTGCTTATGATCTCAGCCAGAGGTCCGGCATGCTGTTTCATCTTTAAAGGTCAGCATGGAGTTGCTCCGTTTAATTTATTATTCCGAGTAGAGTAAAATTCGCAAAAACATAGCCAAGAAATATATGAAATAAAAATAAGTTTGTTAACAACGTACAGAACTTGTGCTCAAGCCTAAGGCTCCATTCCGAAGCAATAGATATGGTCGATTCTCAACACATTTATACTCACGCACAAGAGTGAGGGTCGCGGATCGACCAGCATCTCACTTGTTCGTCTACTTCCGCGTCATGTTTTCCTATCACGGTGAATCTAAAAGCCAGGTGGACCTTAGCCAAGCCATTCGAAGTCCAAGAACGAGCCTTGAGTCACCCAGGAAGTAACTTTTTTTTTTTTCTTTTCATTATTACCATCTCGCTGACTCTACCACTAATTGGCCATATGTGCTAGCATAATAGTCTGTCACCTACTAGGTGATATAAAAAAAAAAAGGACCAAAATGTACAGTTTTCTTGGTAATTGCAATATGCTATAATAATCACGTATAGTGATTTATTAATAATTATATTTGCTGACTAACAAGAGAGACATATAGGTATATATATATATATAACTACTACACATCAGTCCTGCTGTGCCATTTGAGTTTAATGCCTTAGAATCGATGTTCAGTTCGTTATAATTTCAGTTAGTTATTACCCGTATGTCCTGCGGTGTGGGTTGACGCTGGATAATCCAATGATGATCCATCAGCTGTATTGGTTGAGCGTTGGGACCGGTAAAGGTGAATGCTAACGATGGTTAGAGCGTTAGATCATGGATAACTGCAGCTGTATATATCTAGGTAACTGAAAGAGCTGGAGACGGCTTTCACAAAGTAATTGCATGCACTTATGCTACCAACCTGCAGGAACTTAGCTCGTGATTACTATATGGTAGGAAGTTAACTATAATAATGATTAGATGTCACACTGCTACCGCACCAGGTATAATATACGATGTACGTCAGGCGACACCAAGGTACGTCAAACTACGACATACTATAGACCGGTTACGTTTATAACTCTATTGTCGGGTGTTAGAGAACAGAATCAGCCCTCATCCTGGTTGAAAGTACCTAGCGATGATTCATGAAGATATAATAAACTATTGCCAATAATTGGCACTGCGGGTATATAATATATAGAATGTACTTACACCTGTGTCCAGATAACGCTGGAGAAATAAAAATCGTCATTCTTGTTTTCAATTTCGAGTTTATTGGAGGATGAAAAGTGAAAAATGAGAATCTTGGTTGATATCAATTTTCGATAACTGTATACTGAAGAAGATGGGGCCTTATGTACTCCTGGGGTGTATAAAATATATATATAGTATATTCTCAGAAATGTGGGTGACATCCTGACCTGCGGAAATTTAAAATCTTACGACATTGACTGTAAAGATTTCGATTCAAGATCAAAGATTGATTTCTAGTAGTGGTGGTGTATATTCTCGAGTAGGTATAAGTACCTACGTAAAATATATATTTGCACTGATATAACGCGAGAAATTTGCTACTCCAAGAAATTTGATCGAAAAATTTAGCTGGGTTGAAAAATTTCTAAAGGCTAGAATTCGACATTTACTTATCGTTATCGTCAGCCAGTTCTCTACGACAATGCGGGGGTGCAAGAATTATGCTTGTGCTACCGAGTGCGGAGACAGTTGGTTACAGTTATTATAGCAGTAAAAATATTCCTAAGCTTTTGCAAAGTCATGGAAGTACTCATTGTCATGAGAAAGCTCTGGTTTCGGACAAAGCAAACTTTTACTGGATAAAAATCCTGACTCAACAGTCAAGAGTCAAGAGTACTTCGCAAAGAAGAGAGAGAGAGAGAGAGTGAAAGAGTGAAAGAGAGAGAGAAGCGGGACCCAACACAAACGCGAGTATATAACTTGTGCCGAAACGTAGGGAGGCCCGTTAGTATCACTTGGCCAGCGCCATTTTCGGGATTTAGTCGTTTAGGAGCTCGTACATTGCTGCGTGTGTATCCCGATGATAAGGGACCCCGTTAAACTTGATTGACGTTACTAACCGCGGGGTATTTCAGATTTAAGATAAGCTACGGAGTTATCTATTGGCCAAAAGATCGTGCGGAAATATTTACCCTGCCGTAACACACTCCTCGATACTCAAACCGTCATCGAGCACCTTTTTTTTTTCATCCCCTATAAACAACGGAGGAAAACAGTCGATAAAAGACGATTTATCAAAGTCTATAAATCTAAATTTGATGTAATTAAATCTGAAAAATAAGGAAAAAGCTATGTTATAACTTATACTCTTCGAAAAGGATCGTTTCTTAAGACTTTATTGAACGATAAGTTCGTTACTCTAGGATTACCTATCGGTTTTTGCATTTAAATTACGTACTAGAATTTTTGTCAGTATTTTATCCCCAAAAACTTGAAACTTTATAAAATTCTATTTTAATTTGAATAAATTCTAATACCGAATAGAACATCTAACGAACATCTAACGAACGAACAAGATAAGTATATGTTATGCTTATGTAACTCAATAGTAAAATGATCGTGGTAGATCTAGCAGCTCGTTTAGAGGGATTTCTGGTCTCCAATTCTTGAAGCCTAAGGCAATCAGTGCTGAGAAGTGTCTTGTTTCGGGACAAAACTTAATCGCACTAAGGTAAATGTATTTAACATATAGCTATATGTAGATGTAAGTATAAATGAACATGAAACTGCTGGCATGGTTCTGCGAGGATAATTTGACAGACCATTACTAGCACTCGAACGTCTATCAATTATGGTAAACAAATGTACGAACAAGTGTTTAGTTACACGAGTTTCTGTCCACCTATACGCGCTTTTGCGTGACATGCGTGTTGGTTGGTACATATCCAATGTCGTATGATCTTTGAACCTGACCACCAGCGAGACTCGCCTTGCATGTCGCTGATTCTTCGATGACTTATCGGTGGAGGTAATCGGGTGGGCCTCGTTACTGACTTCCCGTGGCGCAATATCATATTATTAAGAAGTATATATTACGCAATAAACGTATAAGGCTTACGTACAGCTCGTTATACGCGCATATTTCGCATACGTATACCAATTTTGTTTTTTTTTTTCCAAAAGAGGTCATAGATCAAGGAAACTTCTCCAAGTCTCCAAGATGCGAACAGAATTTGACGACGAATTACTCCTCGGTCAGAAAGATCGACGACGGTTTATAAGGGGGCAAAAGAACTGGAAAAGTTCGTCGTGTATTATAGCGTGAATTCTTTTCTCATACTCTTTATTCGCGTTCGAAAGGGTGTGAGTAATTCTGACCCTCTTAAATGAGCCACTTTTCAAGAATCTTAAAGCTTAGAGGCTTGTCTCAGATCTTTACTTTCCAATTATCGCTGCTTTATTATTCAGTTAAAAATCTATACTTTGAGAAAATAAAAAAAAAACGTTCCCACGTATCGAGGAATAGATCGAAATATTCGGATTTTTTCGGCTCGCGGAGTTTTGGACTTTTGCAGCTTTAACATTTCTCAAAATTCCAGATCGTCTTAAACAAATGAGGAATTTTCACCGTTCTGAACTTTCGAAATTTGGAACTTGAACCCCCGACCCCTGATATCGCACGAACTTTAGTCAACTTCGGGGTTGTGATCATCGACGATACTCTCGTCTGCGATAAATCTTCTTTTTAAAACTCAAAAGTGGTGCGTTTTATAAAAGTGGAAGTTATATCTTATCGGAGTGGTAGAATTTTCAACTTTTCATAACAGCTGCTATAACGACGACTACCGTACATATTATAGAACGTCGCAAGTGAAGTTACGCAACTTTGCACAAAATTGATGAACGGAGCATCGTCAAGTATATACTTACGTCCGCGTCGCAGATTATCTGGGTGACTTTCCACGAGAAAATGCAGGGGGGGGGGGGGGGGGGGGGTTATAACTTTATACAATTTTTCTACAAATTATATACTTTAAATATATATATCTTCGCGTATCTGATATACGTTGAATGAAATTTCCGCATGTTATAAGAACTTTCCTCTTATCATTTCTATATTTCTATAATCTAAAGTATTGGATCTTGAACTAAATTTAACTTTTCATAATTATATTACATTCAATATAAATCAGTAAAGTATTTTCCATCTCTAATAATTCAAGGAGCCAAACCGGATCCAACTGTTTCTTGTGGAACGCGTTCTTACTCCGATGGATCAAGGAGATTGACTAGCACCTGTGAAAGGTGGTGATGTATACCATGTACAAAGAAAGTATGAATCTAACGTCGTTTGGTATGTAGTTGGTCGCTTCGTAGACTCGAGCGGATGTACGATTTCATATTTCGGTACCACCTCGTCTTCGCACTGGTTCAAAGGGTGAGACTGGAGGCAAAAGTTGAGAGGTGAGAGGTGAGAGGTGAGAAGGGAATAAGAAAACTCTGCTGGACTGAGGCTACGTGCTTGGATTTAGAATTGTAGCTTGGATTTGCGCAAATTTCGTCCACGGACAGACAGGGATGACCCTTTTTGACCTGGGTCAGAGGATCTAGCTTGCGGCAAGCTTAGTCAGAGTATTAGAAAATAATTCAGAGTAATATATCGACTGTGCCATTTGTATTTGGAACAATTTCTCGTTATACGGCTATTATACGGCGAACAGGATTTCAGATTTTTTTTTTTTTTTTTTATTAAAATTGTAAGCGGTGAGAGACAGAGAGAAAGAAAATATACGGAAAAAGAAGAAAATAAATGGAAAACTATTGGCTTCTACTCGAAGCTTTCGGTCAACGAGTTTCAAGCAAAATGAACTGAAACGATCGAAAACCGATTCCCCCTGCAGAACTTTCCCTAGTCAGATCTCATCACGACACCCCCGGGGTGGTTAACACGGTCAGTTGACCCTTGCAAGCGGATGGGACTCGGTATTTAACCAGCACCCACGATTTCGCTACAAAGTAATCAGACCTTTTTTTTCGAATGTCACAGATTCGGGCTATCAGAGATATATATATATATGTATGCATATAGAGTTTCGAGTTTGTTAACTAGCTACGATTTCAAACAAATTAGGAAACCGAATGAGCCCTGGAGCTAGTGCCAACTATATCGATGACTATTAATCTGAAACACAAACGAGTGGGGGGAATGAATAATCAACGACCAAAAATCGAATGGGAGATAAAAAGGATTTCCTATAAACGCTACAGCTGCAGGTAGAATGCGAATAAAATATCTTCTGTTCTTGTATAAAACCTAGTTTCTAATTATTAAATAATATACATATAGAAAGTGGAATCGCAACGGTAGGGAATCAATTAAGCCAAGTTCCGACCGACATTTGCGTCCATTTTGTAATTGTTATTTCAATGAGTTCATTCCAGGACCTCATATTCATCTCTTCCTAGTACCTAGTACGGGTGGAATTTCTGCAAATATCTCTACCCGCGGTTTATATACCTATGTATATATAACAACTATTCAAATTACCAGGCACATTTGAATTGCATATTTCAGACTTGGTTAAGGTAAACGAAGAAGTAATTAGGCAGACGCGTCAAGTCCCAGACCCCCACAGGGCACGACGGAAAGAGAAGAAAGGATGAAGACGGATAGATCCTGCGGGAACGATGAGAATATCAATTCAATCGAATATTAAATTCTAGCACGCGCCCTGCTACCACGCAGCTCAAGCTTCAGAATTTCTAATGCTACTACCCTCTTCACCCTCTTCGAGGTAAAAAAAAATAAAAAATTCTCTCTTCTTTGGTTGACCTCTTTCTTCGTCTTACTATACGGGAATGCATGATCGAGATTAGATCGCGATCTATACCAGCAGTAGAATTTCTAATCGATAGATAACAAGATGTGTTATTTCATCCCCTATACAAAATCGAAACTAAACGAATACCATAATTAAATGAAGAGCATAAATCATTCTTATCATTTAATTTGTTTTATTTCTTGACAGAAATTTACAGGTGCCTTGACTTTGGGATTTCTTGTAGATTGCCTGGCTAACATTTATGCACATACATAATTACTATTTCAAGAGATAAATTTTCCACCAAGTTGAATAGAATCTTCATTAATAACGATTCTAAGCACAACTGGATTCTGGTAAATTTTAATTGCTAATATCTGTTGCTAAGGGTTGTATTGCTTGTTATAGTATGGGTAGCTACTGCGGCAGTAAATGTGAATTAGCAATGCGGCCTCGAGTTGCGGATAAAAAAAGTAAGATAAAAATAAAAATAATAAATAGGGATTCTCATTCTAAAATATGGAATATAACTAGAGTAAAAAAGTGCAAGATTAACTAAGTCGGGAGAAGCTAGAGAGAGAGAGAGAGAGAAAAGTTTTCACTGCCGTAGGCTGAGGCAGAAGTTAAGGGATGATGATACCTTTTCGGAAAGTCTTATTCGTACGTTAGAGAATAAGTCGCAGCATTAGAGAATCAGTGATGCATTTAGAGGTCTATGTATAAGAAAAGCAAATCGAACTGTATTTTAATCGAAAATATTTGCACACGCGTTTTACTCGCAGATTTTTATCAGTATTATAACGCATGTACGTATAATGTGTTTGCTTTGATTAACTTCCTTTTTAGGCTAATGATATGAGGATTTCGAGAGAGTTTTCGGGGTGATTTTTGCCCCTGTTTTTTCATGTATGTATTAAAATAATAAAATCCGAATAAATAACAGAAAAAACGAAAGTAAAGGAAAAACAAAACGAAAACCTGGCTTCAGATATCAACGCGCCAAGCTCTGCGGTGTTTCGGTCAAGAGAGAAAGTGGATTACAAAAAATGTAGAGTTCATTCATTCGTTCGTTCGTTCGTTCTTGCTGATAAATACGTACTCGTATTTTCGTAACCCACGAACAGACTTTTTGAAGGAACTTATTTTTTCATAACGACAATTATCTCGGCTCCCATAAAACAGACACCCCATATTCCACCCTTCTTTTGGCTCACGTACTACATTTATATTTCACTTGCTTGAAGATTAAAATTACATATATACGTAGAGCGAGTAATTTTTTTTTCTCAGCTGTGGAACAATTCACGTTCGTATAGCTAGGTATTTAAAATTCTAACATCATTTTCCAAAATGATAGAATATTCGATTAATTAACGCGATGCAGTTTTTTTTTTTTTTATTTAATAGAAATTTTTTTACAGCTGGCATCTTCCGCAGCTTATTTCTAACGGTTTATTCTGGAGATGAGACATCCAACTCTTTCACGAGGCTACGAGATTGAACGAGAATGATTGTCTCACACTTTGCTCGAATTGACCATAATTAAAGTTAATATAAACCGAGTAGATTGTGCTATAAACTGCGATGACGCGCCTTTCAGGCACGGGAGTGATCGCGATAGAGGCCTTGATGCCTACATATACGCGGATACTGGAAAGAAAATATGATATAAAACATCTGATCCAAATATCCATAAACATTTAATATTTCTTTTGTCGTATACATCGACGATCTAAAGTTTTATTTTCATAGCTAAAGCGATATCCGTTTTTACATCAATCACCAACAACGTCCTATACTATATCTGGAGTTTGGAATATAATCCTAGCTGCATTTTCAGTAAAAAAAAAATGCGCAATCGCCTCAGTTCTTCTGCTTATATTCATCTATTCCGTATATGAATATAAATATAGTGAAAGTAATTTTTGTAGAGTAGAAAAGTAAAAAAAAAAAAAAACAGAAAAAGAAACCAAAAGAATAAAATAAAAAAGGTGAAGATATTCTGAACTAAAGGTAAAAAATAAAATAAAAATTCAAGCCTTACTCTCTGCCAATTAAATTCCCCAACGCTTTTTTATAGCTACTGTAACTGCACCATCAGCCTGCAGGCAATGGAGGTATGAGGTAGCTGCTTCCACAAGCCTGGGAACCACTTGAGCAAAACTTTCGACAATTTCCTCGAGTTTGGCAGGTTGACGAGGTTCAGAGAAAGGGAAGAGATATTTTACCGTTGGCAGGAGTAAGAGGGTGGTACACGTAATTGAGGAGTATACTGGAAAAGGGATGAGGATACAGCGTGGCTTTTGCGCTAAACTATGCATGTAATATGCAGGATCATTTTAGCAGCACCAGGTTGTTCCTCTTGTACCTTAAATCGGTGCACGCTGCTATGAGAATCTTAAGGGTTATTCAAACTAGAGCTATGTCTATACCTATACTATGCAGTGTAGAAATTGCAGAATGTCAACCTCTCGGCTGTTGACTTGTTAGAATATTTCCTTCCGGGTAAAAGAAAATTGAGAGATAGAAGAGAAAAAAATTAAAGAAGAAAAAAGAAAAGAAAAAAAGAATTCATCTGCAAGAAGAATGAATTAAATGTATTACAAGAGCTTGAAGAACATCCCTCAGACTTGGGGTAGGAAATGAAAATGTATTCGAAACTTGTAGCGCGTTGTTCAACGTGTGCATTGAATCGCAACATCGCATAGCGCGGTCCGTATTTTATGCAATATCGAAATCTGTACGTAGAATTGTAAAAGTTTTTTTTAATGCGATGGCGAAAGAGTCGGATAAAACGAGTCTACCTGGTAAAGAGAAATAAAAATAACTAAATAGAGATAGAGAGAAAGAGAGAGAGAGAGAGAGAGAAAAAAAATAGAAAATCTATATAAACGAGTTATCCTATCCACGTGGGCTCGATTTGAAAAGAGTTCAGATTTTCACGACGGTTCATTAAAATGTCGAGATTCTGAAGCGCTGTGAGTACGAAAAACTTGATAAAAGTTCAAAGCGTTTCGCGGTTGAAATATTCATTCGAATGGTGACAAACAGGAGAGAGGCTGTCAGAGGAAAGCCGTGACTTTTTATAAACAGGAAGTCAACGTCGCCACGTATTACTTTCCGATGTATACAGCCAGTGGAATTAGTAATCTGGATTCTCAGACGACCTTTTGACGTTTACACAGGTATTTCACTAGTTTACTTTAGGGAATGAAAACGGAATGATTGAAGGCTTTCAATGCACTGCATCCAGTATTACGAGGATGCCGAAGCCGTCCACAAAGCACTAGCAACTTTTAATTAAATTCAAATTATGAAATTCATTTCATATACCAGATTTAGTTTTTGCATAACAAAAGCCACGAAATTATCATTCATTGTTCTGTGTGCAGAGTTTGCGGATCATTCCACACGTGTCATTATTATGCTGTATATTTAATTGTTAATTATCCGAAAGAGGAGAATGTTGAATTTTTAAACTCGTTGCAGTTGTATTCCGAGCTGGAGGTCACACATATTCCCGAGATCCTAATTACCCGTATTTGTCTTTGTCTTCTACCTGGTTTCACACTGATTACTCTCGTCGTCGACATAAACTTGGAAACATTACGACGTCATACTCGCTCGCCGGTAATCAAAACCAAACGGCTTTGAGTCCCTCTCGCACAGAGGGAAATTTCGGATATGTAAATCTTACGAAATGTCACTTCCCGCAGCGCTGCAGAGAACACGCGCTCACACTCACCCTTTGCTTTCGGATACAGGGTAGGTATGTACCTCGTCAGCCAAGACAGAGAGAAAGGGTGGCTATGGGAATAGAAATACAAAGGGAGAGAGAGAGAGACAGAGAGTATGCGACATAAAATCAGCGTATACCTCGAGGAAATCAATCAAAGTGAAAATCGGTTGGAGACAGGCTGCTAACTCGTCTCTATATCAAATATTGTTACAAACCTATGGAAAAAAAAATTGGCAAAAACTGGTTGAATTTGTGAGAATTTTTTATTTATTTTTCTTCATCCAATGCATTATTCGATGCTGTAATTTTTTTTAAATCGAGTTTCAATTTGACGGAATGATATTTCTGAGGATAAAAAAAAACAAAAATTATTTCCAAAGATTTTTAACGACTGATAAATTTGGGGAATAAAATGCTGAGTTGGGGAAACGTCATCGTAGACTTTGAGCGACGAGATTTTTTTCACTGATTGAAGACAGGCAATGAAATATATCAGAATTGTGGAGATCCTGGTAAATAATTTTACAACTGATTAAACAATTCTCTAATCAATTCTATTCTACTAGTATTTTTATAACGAACGAATAAAGACCCCTGAATTTTGTTATCGATTATCTTACCTCGTAGCTGATGAATGCTGCACGTGGTTGGGGTAGCTATATGGAGAGAGTATAATATCTGGGGCGTATGCACAATGGGATTTCCAGATAAGGGAGAAAAAGCAATCTTGCCAATTCACGTGACGCGTTAAACGTGACTTATCGATCTATTTACCTATATTGAAATTCGTTCCAGAAAACTGGATTACGGGGGGTTACTGGACTCTAGAAAAAGACGCTAGAAAAAACGTTGAAAATAACCACGATAGGTCAGCTTATATTCTAACACGTTAAAAAAATAAGAAATAAAAAAATCAAAATAAAAAACTGCGGGGCTTAATTAAAACCATAAAGTTCGCGCGAACGAAAAGGAAAAAGAAGTTCAACCTCGACTCGCGGCTTTCACTGATTGCTATATCGCCGGTGGAAACACAATTCTAGGTATGGACTGACTCTGGGAAGTCAAGAAACGCAATAAGGACGACTGATTGAATTTTTTTTTTATTGATACTGAATTGTACGGTGTCAATAAAGAACATTACGACGTGTTTCTGTATGTACCCGATTTTGGAATTAAAATTCTGGTTTAAGGGACCTGAATCCGCGCGATATATTATTTTTTCACATATATATATTTTTCAGCCTTTTTTGTTATTTTCTTGAAATAGAAGGGTGAAAATTTGGCTCGATGCTCAACCCTCGAGCCATATCGGGAAACTATATTTAGTTACTCGAAAAACGTTAGCCAGGTATAACGGGATCCGATTTATCCGAGACCATATTTCGATATTTCAACACGCTCGAGGAGATCGTGGAATTCCCTCATCTTCTACCCTCATTTCTTCGCTTATGCCTTCATATAAAAGAGGGAGAACAGAGGACCGTATAACCGGGTATAAGTTCCTATCTTTTTGCTCTTCCAGTTCTTATCTCTTCTCTTATCACCTATCGTTTCACAGGTCAATTTTTACCCCTCTTCGTTGACACCGATATCCTGTATAGTTGGGAATGGCTAGGGGTGATTATTAACTACTAAAACTGTGGGTACAGTTAAGTTGTGGGACAAATTTAAACTCGTACAACTGTTATACTAGATATATCTATATCTTATCTATATACGTATACATACTACATGCAGATGAAGCACGTGCGATGAAAGCAAACAAGGACCAATTTCTAGACAAATGGAACAACGCACTTGCATCCACATCCATATCTCGTAGAATCTTCATACACAGCTACTTCGTATTCTACGTTATACTGTATGAATTTTTCGCAGGTAATCAGGTAATAATGAATTTTTGAAAATTTTACCAGGTTCAATTGTTCAGAAGTTGTAAATTTATTTGAAAAATTGATCGTTAGAAGTAATGAAATGGTTTTTTGTGTTTTTTTCTTTTCTTTAGATACGACTTTCTGATTATTAAAGTTGAGAACAATTTCATGACGCGAACAACGCAATTAACCACGAATATTTCATCCTTTAACTAAGGTATAGTAATTAGTTAATAAATTCAATTATTAATGTTTCTAGTAATAATATGAAATCGTTTTTCATCTCTGTGATGCGAAATTTTGGAAAATTTTCGAACGAGCTTTTAATTAGTTTAATTAACTCCGCCAATGTCGACATTTTATTACTTGTATATGTATACATATATATATATATAGCTTCATACTTTGACTATATAAAAATATTCCCCACCTCGATACACGGTTAAAAATTAATGAACACTAGAATACCGTTTCATAGTCTACGGTGGCATTTTAACCGTCGTATAATTATAAACGAACGAAGCATATTATACTACAACCTGAAATAGCGAATTGTCCAGTAGTAGTAATTGGATTATTTAGTAGAATGTTACTTTTTATGGGACAAAAAAGCATGTGCCCATGCCATGTACAGACTACAACCAGATTCTACAGTCTCGTTCGATGGAACGGGAGCGTTAAATGTACATGAATATACATATGACTAGTAGAAATTAATTGTTTAACATCCCAGCGTAGGTCATAAGGTAATTTCATAAGGGGTTAACCCGCGGGCATGCATACGTTCAATTAATAGATAAACTCTCGTAAACCGTAAAGCTCGTAGATAAAAACTTCACTGAAATAGATTATTTTATAGTAAAACCGGGGGGAAAAAGAAAAAAAAAAAAAAGAAAAGTGCCGAAAAGTAACAGAGTGAAAATTCACAGTGATTTGAACACGAAATTTTTCAGTGCTAGTCAATTCCGCGTTTTCTAGGCCCAAACCGAAACCGAGTTGAAAAATAACCGTGGAGAGGGTTGTCCCCCAATTTTTCACTGACCAATTTCCGCGACGATAAAGGATAGCTGTATACCAGGCCACGAGACAATCAACGAACCCGACACGACAGTGTGAAATTGCACTGGAAAAAGGGGGAATTTCACCGATTCTCCAATGAGACAATGAGCCAAACTGACTCGAATGAGAAAATAACAACTACTTACTTACTTACTTACTTACTTACCTACTTACTTACGCCCGAGATTTCGAAGACTACAAGTCTTTCGGTCCGTTAGATGAAAATTATTATTGGCTCGTTGCCTGCAGGAATGAGTCGATAAAGGACTTATTGAATATGAAAGAACCGAAGCTTCATGCTCGACTGAACGACTTAGGTACAAGAAAATTCTGTTAAGATACATTTAAATTCGCGAGTCACCTATTCTTCGGTATTTTTGGGAGTTTGAACTGTCTGCGACCTTTGTCTGATGCAGATATCCCAGAGTCAAGAGTCAAGGCTGGTATTTTTTTAAGGGTTGATCGCCACAAGGATTGCTTTTGTGATTCTTGCTGGGCACGGGTTGAGTATTTGTAACTAAAGTGCACATAAGTCGCGTTCTTTGCGTGAAATTGAAATTCCTTTTACAAAGGAAGGAGAAGCTACCTACCTGCTTTATCACGCACATCAACGAGGGCTGACGACCTGACATAAGATTTTCCTTTCTCTTGTAGGTATATGAAGTTTATATAGCTACATACAATTTTATATATCCTATACGTCACGGCACGGTAGTGCGTACTTTTTCTCTCTGTATCACGATACTCGTAAAGTAAAACTTTTTATTATACAATTAATAATAACTCTCTTCGATAACTTTACACGTATACAACGTTCCATAAAAAAAAATAAAAAAAAACGCGAGTTGTATACTGAGTTTAAAAATTCCTGACTTAAGGTCACCGAATCAATGCTACTCGTCTCCCTAAACAGTGAGGAAAATAAGAAATCAAAAAATAATCTGGCAGGTTGAACGAGGGCGACACATCTAGAGGGAGAATTCGTCTCGTTGAACTTATGGAAGGATTCTGTATACGTGTTACGACGAAAAGTATTTTTTCTCATTTTACTCTATCCTCTGCTAATTGGAAACTGATCAATTTCAGAATCACTCGTATGTCTACAAACTTTTCTATTCATACGAGACATGAGATATCAATTAAAAGAAAAGGGTTCAATTCGGTTAACCCCAGCAAGTATGGCAAAATTGCCATTAAAGGGTGTGGAGAGGTTGAGGTCCACTTAAAACGACCCAAGCCATACCAAGCCAGAAAATTTTCAACCAAAAAGAGGAACGAATTTGAAATTCATTGGTTCGCAGAGATTTGAGTATTCAGAACTGTTCCTTTTGTAAAAAAATATCGATCAGGTTGACAAGAAATAGTGAAATAATTATATATTTGCAAGAGTAGTTTTTCTGCTGATTGAAATACTCTTTAAAATTTGTTGAATAATAGAGGAAATTGTCGTGAACGACTCGTAGAATTTTGATTTCGTTTTGAAAACCAAATAAATGTCCGTAGCTAAACCTAGTCTATAAAAATAAAAAAGAAAAAAGAATAAAAAAACGAAAGAACGTAAAATAAAAGCTCTAAGTCAAAATCAACCAGCACGTGAACGTATATTGTGTCGTAAAATAAAAAGCAGTCAACTGACAGTATATAAGACTAACATTTGGTCAATACATTAAACTTCTCATTCGTAAAAGTAGGTAAATAAACGCCAATGAATATGAAATGAGAATACCGGCTTTTGGTTAATCTTTAATAATCAATTTTCATTTTGAGTAACTATTTTTAAAAGCCCTGCGGTATTCAGAGTGCGAGTTTGTAGGACGTAGGTATATGATAATCAGAAACTATTCCTATTAAAAGTTATTTTCTGATTATGAAAATATTACGGCATTGGGAATCACGCCCCGAGGATCGTGAAAATTTTATATTATAACTCGACCCCTATACCATTCGTATAAAAATATAAGAGCCATGGGACAGATACCCGATCCTATCACAGGAATAATATTATATAATACCTACTCTGCCTTCAGGCAACTGGACTTCGCAGTGTCCATCTTAATGTTGGATTTCGTATGGATTATATAAATGACTATAGATTTATTATTCATTTCTATACGGCGTAAGAATAAAATGGGATATGAAATTATATCGGGTAGGAAAAAAAATGAAATAAAAAAAAATAAGAACCATATATTAGAGCCAAAAATGTTCCGCCAATCGTTTGCTATTATATTATTATACGTTTAGTACAGCCGAGACCCTCGCGCTTTCCGAGTTGGTATTCTTGTACACGAATTTCTTATGCAAATTAAATACGTTATCAGTTTTTTTCTATCTCGTTATTTATGTACCTACCACCTGCGTCAATATACTCAGCATTTTACAGCTCACGCATAATAGAACCTGCGACGATCAAGATCATTCTTTCGAGTATAACATGGAATATATGTGATAAGATCTGACTTTCCAAGGGGCGACAATTCGGATTAGTTTTAATTAAATTTACTACTTCGCGTGGGCGTCTTCGAGTTAATCGTCAATGGGATTCCGTAAGGGATTATATATCCATCGAAATCAAACGTTCAATTCAATTTACCCATTAAGTTTCGACAATTAATTTTACATTTGTCGAATATGTTCAATAAATTTTCACCTAATTTCAACCAACGCGGTTGCATGTCGTTTTATAACATAATATAAGTATGCACTTCTATTTATTTTTTATGTTTTGTCTTTTTGTCATTTTTCATTCCTTTTTTTCTCACCCTCTTTTCTCGCGCGTGGCAAGTCCTTCACTTTAAACGCCTCTGCTATGTACCATGCAGGCGTTTAATATGAAAAAAAAAAGGAAAAGGAAATAAAAAAAGAGAAAAAAAGAAAATGAAAAACGAATGCTACACAACGAATGGCACTCTGGCATTTAATTACTCTTCCGAAAGGGATAGGAGTTGACAGAACCCGCCAGCCCTTTTCAGTCTTTTCTGCCCACCTTTGTATCCGTAGGTACAGCTGCCATATATACATACATACAAACATACACGCATGTACTACATGTTCAAATGTGTGCTTTCAAGACTAACACATGAAAGAAACGTGTGTGAGTGAATAAGGGAGCTACAGAGGAGAATATACACGCCTACTCGGAAGCTATTTCAGGGATGCTGAGTACGGGCGAGTATCCTGTGACGGATCCCCTCAAGATCGATTCACCACCAAAGCTTATCTTGATTCTTGGTTGGTTATCCCGCGGCGTTTGTTGCTACGAATTAGTTTTGACCCTTCCTCGTATTCTTTATTCTATTCAATTTTTTCGATTTTTTTTCTTATCATTAACCCTTGCCTAGATATACCTATATACACGCGATAGATGGATTTAATCAAAGTTGTCATTGACAATTTATTATCCCTTTCTATATGGTGCAGAATATAAATTATTACATTTCTTGCTGACGACACGATAGAGCTTTTTCTTTCCAACATAAGTTTTCCTCGGATTTCAACCCGGTATTAATAAAACATGTATACGAGTAATCTAAACTGAGATGTGTAACCGAGTCACTTGCTGGCTTTGTATATGTAAGAAAAAAAGTATTAAATTTTTCTCTGATATCCTGTCGATAGACTTCTGTGATGATCGAATACCTCCGCGGTATTTTGGTTCCAGAAAAACGACATTTTTCAGTAAAAGGATGAATTTAAGTCAAGCTGAGCTAAAAATTTCGTGTCTAAGGGTTGATTTACGGCGACAAATGATCGCGGGTTAATTTAATAGTCAGTGTATAGATTTGATTGCGGCAAAAACCGTAATTAATAGAAAAAGAAAAAAAATTCTACGTTTAAATATGGATTTCTGTTTTTATAACGACAATTCGTTACCCTTAGAGATGTTTTAATTAATGAAATTTTTCAAGCAACAAAGGACAATTAATAATGCTATTGAGAATAAGGATTAAAAGTGAAAGCGCGCGGTTGTACCTATACTGCTGCTGCTGCTGGTGCTGCTTCTGCAGGGGTTGAAAAGGGGGGAATAAAAAGAAAAATTCATAACCAAGCGCAATCAGACTCAGGAAATAATTCATTCTTTCATTTCATTTCATTTCTTTGCTCAGCAGAGTTCCCAGCCGTTTCACCATTGCGTTTAGAAGTTTCACCCACCAGAACCAGAACCACCATCACCTCGTACCGTTATACCAGCTAAGATTAAAATGGTCTAGATAATGAGAAGTTTCACTCTCCTTACACCGTATTTCAAAAGTAGGTTTTCCTTTTCGTTAATATCAAAGCATATAAGCTTATGTCCTTCGATCATAGCCCGAATCCTGCGCGTATCTTTGTTACGGTTTAGGAATAGAAAAGGTGATTTTTAAAAGTGAAACGAAAACCAGGATAATTATTGCTGGTCTATGGATAGATACCGGTTTCCTAGAAACGGAGGATAGTACCAGCTGTATACTTCTCCCTGGGGATATTGCCAACTACTATTCAGACGGTCGAGATGGCTAACGAGAGAGGCGGAATACGTTACGGCTGTAGGAACGGAGAAAAACGATCAGAGGAGTCGGCAGGGGGTTTTTGGGTTTCCAGATAACCCGGTAAGTTATTGCGATAGTAGCGTTATCGCGCCGCAGGTTGATAGGTCGTTCAATGGATTGGAGAATTTGATATGGCCAATGCGTGAAAACTGCATTCGTACTACCTTAAAGCTTCATGGGAGGTAGAATACAAATAAGATAAGAGTCACGGTGTTGTATATTTTGCGAAATGACTTCTTTTCAAGAAAATGTCATCGCGTATAAAAAAAACATTCTGTTTTCCAGTTTTTTTTTTAAATTTCATGTAAAGTATATGTGGGGAATGGAAAGAAGCTTTTCTTAGAACTCATCTCAGCGTACAGAATATGTAATATCTCGTTTCATCTCCAACTGTGTCAATTATGCCCCTGGTATACATGGGGCCACAAGAAAAAACGAAAAAAAGATGTCTTTCCAAGGATATTACCGTTGCTTGTGGTTTACACAATCGATCACTCTCCCTTATTTTCTCCCACGACCTTGACGCACTTGAACGTACAACCGCGATGTCCCGATGGACTATCTCCTTCATCTCCTGCTTCATAAATCGTGTGGGGAACGGTTGCTTGGTTAATGGTGGTCATTACCTTAACCCAACTCGTACAACGTGTGTAGGTATGGTACATATATATATATATATATATTTAATACATACATAATATTACACGTAATATACCGACGTGCTAAAATATTGCATTGTTCATTTGACAGCCAACATCTTACAACACTATTACGCTTACTAGTCATGCCTTTGTACCGGTACACGTGAATACTAGAGTGTACAAATGCAACGGACAGCATAATGTGTCGGATAATCAAGAATGGAATAATTTTTCGCGAAATTTTCACAACTTTTGAAATATCGCATGAATGATTCTGTTTTCAGAATCAGAGCTGAATAGAGAAACGATGGAGGAAATATTACCGTTGAAATATCTCCGTTTGATAGATCTTCGTCAAGTTCGAAGGCCTCGAGAGCAATCAAGGACAACAATATGTAGGTATATACTATACCTGTATATTCACGACGGTTTAATGACCGAACATGGTTATACCTATACATATATGAATATCTACGATGGGCGCAAAGTTTGCTATACTATGGAGTGTTCAAGGTACGTAGACACAATTATCGCGAATAAGAAGTGATTGTGGTGGTGTAGGAGCTCCTAGAGGCAATTTACAATTAGAACCATCTACCAATCGTGACGAATTACCGCAATAGCCGTAAAACCGAGTTTCCTAGAAGTGGTCAAGTGCGAGGTGTCGACTTCAGCGTTTAACGTTCAACCGAGTAACTCCAGGTACCCCATATATATATATACATATAAATTTACAATAGTTGTGAATGTGATAGCTGCTTCTTACTTCCGCAGCTATGTACATTCATACATTCATACACAGCACGAAGTGCCCCAGTCAACACCGACCAGTAGTGGCATTGCAAGGTTGGTTAGTCCTCAACTCCGTTGGTGCAAGAGACGGTTTGTGATTACAATTCATTGAACGAGTCGACCTAAGAGCCATAACATGCATATGCATACCTGAGTTAATTGCTGAATAAATATAGCATAGGTAGGTATATGAACCTCAAGGCAACCGCGCCTTCTGAGGTCATGAAGCTCGTTTATAACAATACTGTGCCTGGAGGTTGAGGGGGTTTGTAAGGGTTACGCTATTGGTAACAGCGGTATAACAAGGAAAATCAATTATTTTCATTATTTCATGCAATAGGTATACGGAGTACTTAGTTTTCAGAACTGTTTCCGTATAAATATAACCATTGTCAACTGTAAATTTTGGATTATACATGTAACACCCCCCCCTCCGGGGATTTAGGGTTTATATACAGGCTTCGTTCTGCTTATTCAGCCGCAACCACAAAAGTGGAAACGCAAACATACCCTGCGCTTCGAAGAGGCAACAATTTCTTGTCTAGCCGGTGTTTGTCTTAACTTTTGGCAATGTACACAACAGCCTCAAGACGTAAACGTGAAAATTGAAAAACCAAAAAAGAAAAAAAAAATCACCAGCGCGTGACGTGCCGTTCCAAGTCAGGAAGATTCTAGGACAAGAAATGTTGACTGAATTGAAATAAGTAGTAAACGTCAGTCTCTGGTCAGCCTGAATAGAAACATCTTCTATAAAGCGATGACATAGAGTATCGCGAAGAAATGTGGATATCTTGTATTGTCATTTTTATGAATATGAATTCGGCAACAGGTTTTTACAACGGAATATAGCTGTTGCCATTGTGTAGCTTAAAGAAATAAGGATATCCTCTTCCGTGACCATATTGACACCCCGTTTTGACACCGCGACAAGATCTATATTAACCATTTGTCCGTATATATGCTTGTGCGCAGTGTAAGCTAGATATACAAGTCACATGTACCTATATGTATATATATATACATATCTAAATTCTACATCTATACGGTAGAGAGAATGAGCGAGAAAGAGAGGGAGAGAGGGTAGATTGTGAACAAAAGCGAGAATATCTCACTGCTGCAGAACGCGGGTGTATCTGTATGGTACACAGTGCGAAAGCTGAGATTTGGCCATAGGCAGCCACCCCTTTATCTGGTGGTGATAAAATATACATAATAATATACACGGTGTATTCATGGTTACGGTACACCGGCAATGTCGCCGAGACCATTGGCGAAAGGATGTCTCTATTATGGGGTTAGGGAGGTACGAGCGCAAAGATATTGCCGGGTAGTATAATCTGACTACCGATACATAATTCATAATGTTACTAACAACGCGTCGTATTTCGGTCACACCGTACGTGTTACTATATTAACACTGAAATGTGTCTGGATAGGTATAACCCATACAATTGCTCCCTGCTGCCCTTGGCTGTACCATTTTATCCTTCGTTGTCCACTGGGCTGTCAATGGGATTCGCAAAGAAGTATTGAAGGCCACTCGAGATTTCTGACCGTCATATTCTTCTACCATGTCTCTTCGCTGGTCGATGTATATAAATACATACATATATATATATACGTACGTACGTACGTGACGTGGGTTAAACTGTACGACAGGTGAGAAACGCGATTCGAATTATTTATCAAAAAATCATTTTCTTTATAGTATATTGTTTTCTACGTAGGTATGTAGACTATAGAAATACATAGAGATACTTTTAGACGATTTAATATTATCACAAATAATTTCATACACATCGATTAGATTTATAATGAAAATTATTCGTACACGGTCCGTTCGTCTTTGGAGTGGGTGAATGAATGTGTTCTCTTACGACTCATTGGGGATTCATACGTCCAATCATTCATTCATTCATTCATTCATTCATTCATTTGTTCGTTCGTTCGATTTAATATGGCCAAACGCATTACTAGTCCCGTAGGAGCAATTAGCAATTTAATAATTAAACAGATCGAGAAGCCTGTAGGTACTGTGAGTACTGTTGCAGCATCCGTCCGCGCTGCAGGGTCAGCAGCTATCGAGTAAATATAACGATGGGTGAATAAAAAGAAAAAAAATTATATATAAAAAGAAAAAAGGAAAAAAAACAGCAAAAATATACCGGTACTCTCAGGAATATCTGAACCTTAGTAGAAACAGCAACCGTGAAGTGAAATCCATGCCGGAGGCAACGAGGATCCCTCTTCTCTACGTTCAAGGAGCAGAATTTGAAGAGGAAATCGGGGTAAGGGGAGAACCGGAAGGAATTCACCTCTATAGTTTATTGTGTTTCAGGTACACGTGAAGAGGTGAAAGTGAAAAGTTTGAATGACATTGATAGATCGATCGATCGGTCAAAGGTCAAATGAGAGGTCAAGGAATCAGAGAGGAATCGAGAGGGGTGAAAAAGGCAGACTTGGCAGGAAGATTTTTCAGTATAATACGAACACCTATTATGATGACAAAATTTGAAGAGAAGAAAAGTAACTGTGAGTTTAGTATAAATGAAACGGAAATATCAAAAACTGTTATCAAAATGTCACGCAGTAATCAATTATTGATATCATCCCCTTGGCTCAGAACAGTAGGCAGAACAATCTGAAGACGAGTGACTGTTGGAAATTGAATTTCCGGGGAAAAGCAGGAAGACGTCTTTGATAATTTTGAGTTGAGAAAACGGGACGAGAAGATAGGGGAAGAAGCAAAGAACCGGTCTTACTTCGTCTCGACCCAGATGCTAGCAGCTAGCTTGCCCACAAACTTTACTTACGGTTGGGTAACTATAAATCTTCATCTTTCGACAAAAGTTGAAAACTTACCAAGTTGAAAACTCATTTCATTAATGCTACCGCCTTCGTTACAAATTCAAAGTCACCCTGGTCCAGATCCACAACCGCTAATTGTAAAATACTTATACATCATCTAATACTTAATACCTAATCAGCTTTTACTCTACCGTATAATAATTTCAATTGCAGATTGAGAACCGTCGATAAATAATCCATGCTTTTTATTTTATTTTTTTTCCATTATGAGAAAAGTCCATTCTTTTAGTTATAAATTTCTCTCTACCTCCCAACGGACAATGGATACCCATCCATGTGGATATCAAAATTTAGCACTGATTGCCTCGATACATCTACACGCAGGTATTTGCGGTTTCGTTTGGATCGCGTCAAAGCCTACCGCGGCCTACAGTAAACTGGAGAGGTGATCGATATTCGTTGAATTCAACGATCTGTTGACCCAGCATCGCATGTACGATATTCTATACCTGCGGGTTGTAGAAATTAAATTTACGCGAATTTTGGACATCCTCTGTTGTCTACAATGCTGATTTTTTTTTGCCTATAGTGATTTTCTCTTTTTTTTTTCATTCTCTTTCATATTTTCTGTGTCAATTATCTACGAACATATATCGTAGTATAAGATAACTTACTCGAATTTATTTAAGCCACTATAGTAGTGGCGAGCACACGATTCTGACCCTTGAAATTCGTGTCGTTTATTTGAATCGCAAATACAGAGTAAATTGTCTGTAGGAGAGTAACTGGGAAGCAATTTCGATAGCCCTACCCTCCAGGTGTCAAGTTGCTATTTGTAATCAAAGGATTTTCGCAAAGTGGAACACGCCGTAACGAAAGCAGCGGAGCAGCAAGCGACCCGACAGGGTTGTTTGCGTCAAACGAATTCCGCTCGGTTCAGAAGATTCTTTTCTCCCGGCGTATGTGGTTGAAAAGACAAGAGGTCAAGTACTTACTTAAATATATGCTATATAAAACTAGATACGTTTCCGATATCCTTAAATTATTGATACCTAGAGATACATATATAATATATGTAAATATAAAGGATATGAAATGAAAGAAATACATATGGAAGGGAAAATAGTATCCGTATAAAAAATGAGATACTAGAAGAGCAATTATCAACTTCGTTACCACCGACATGAGGAAAATCGCTCGCAGAATCACCACGTGTGTGCAAGCAGTGCCCCGCAGGCTTTCAAACTTCAACGAATAGGGAAATCCGCGTACTGCACCGCTACCATGTAGTACAAGATAACCCGTCTCTCAACAAGTATAAAGTATATATATAAGCGTTGTGCATATACCTAGATATAGGTATAATAATAATAAGGTGTGTGAGTAGTTTTCGACCGAACATGAGGTGTGGATATTACCTATTTACTTTGTACCTTCCACGACGACCTACGTCTAGGTACGAAGAATTATTGGAAAATTAGCCTTTGATGGTATGATTAAACGAGCGGCACCTCGCGGTCTGTGGAAAATTTAATTAAAATTTTCATCCTTTTATTTGTTGTTTTTAAATTCGATAAGGTAATAGCGACCATCAGACCCGAATGCGGCTTACGCGATTTTACTTTTGCATAAAAGCGGTACGTTTTTTTTTTTTTCTTTTACTACCTCGAAACTGAAAGTGTGCGGGATTTAATTGCCTCGTTTTTTCATTTAGAACATACAATTTTGATTGCCTTGAAAATTGAGGGAATATCTGAATCCGTTGGTGGTGTGAAAATAAAATTTTTAAATGCTGCTGTTTGACTCGGAACCAAAAATTTTTTTTCTAATGTGACTTGACATTGCCTCTTGCAGACTGTGTATCTTTATAGTTTCACTTTGGGTTTACCTCGGTTGGTCGAAGCTTACGTTTAATACAAATTGATATAATGTGGCCCGTGCCTTTGCCTTCGCCTTCGCCTTCGCCTTGGAGGCTGTCTGAACCGACTTCCAGGTCCCAAGGAGACAAATAGAGGTAAAGCTACGAAAGCTTATGATCCATTTAGTTCCAATGCCCAGGAGTCAGTTTGTTACTAAGCTAGAGTATATCCAGTGGTGCTCAAGTATCGTTTTCGCATGTAATTCAAAATCGAATATATTACAAACGTTAAAAGCTCTTTGATTAATAAAATTATCATATTTCATACTCAATTCAAACAATGATAAAGAATTCTATCTTCGTATACATTTTTCATGAATTTTTAACTCTAAGCTGATTATATATTATAAAGTAGCAGAAATCTGCGATATTTAAAGACAGAAGCAGGTAAAAGCAGTATTTATGCTGATACATTTAGGGTTTCCTAATTTTCAGGAGCGAACATGATCCCGCCCTCGTTATTGTCTTGACTGATCCTTGGCGCGTTAAGCGAGTAATTATCCCTGCAAAGGTTTATATAATACCTGGTATTTGCACTAAAGCCTTGAATTTAGGGTTCACGTTGGCGACTCGGACGATGTGGAGAATTGCGCGGAAGTTTCAAAGCCGTTATACGACCGGATGGTGGGATCTAAGACCGTTCGGTCAATTCAGTATTCAGTATTGTGTTGAATATTATTGTTAGAGATAGTTTCGAATTTCGTAACGTAGTTGTTGAATATATGATATTGAATTGTATTTTTCAGATGCGAATCCGTGAATTTTGTATTTGAATTTATTTTTGTTTCTATTTCTCTCAGTTTCCACCCATATAGAGGGTTTAAACATTATTTTATATTTTCACGGTATTTTTTTGTAAAAGAAAATCTTTGAGCTAGAAGCGAAATCAAATTCACTGAAGTGAAATCAATTCCAAGGGATGACGACGCACCCGATACAAGTCCTACCGAAAGATCCATCCCTGCCCGAGGGCTACGATTTCCATACAACAAGGCACCGCAATGATTACCTACCCTGTGAATACATTAGCCTTCGTAGATTGTATACATACATATAGAATGTACATGTAGGTGTATATATAACCTTCGACTATACATCGATATTGTGTAGGTGAACTGCCCGCTCATCCTTAGGGATGAAAGTTACCCTGGTGAACTGTCCTTCTATCTCTCTGTGCGAGGAATCCTGATTTGAGCAGAAATGAAATCCCTCGATCTTCTCTTATACCAGACAACCTTGTGTTACAGGATACGTATAGTAGATGTATATAGGTATACATATATATAGTATATACAGATATAACAATTCAAAGTGTCCCTACAGCCTGAAAATTTACTTCAGTATTAGCCTAAGGAGTTATCCGTTCTATCGGAATTCCGTGAGGAACCTTCAAAGGGTCTTTCTGTCAGGAGTTTGTTGGAATTTACACGGATTTATCGGGATGGAAAAGCTGGAGGGAATCGCTCCGATGCTTTTTTCAGGCAATATCGAGAGGCACCTGATTAGCAGTTATTTGGCAGACGGTTTTCGATTAAATTCAATAAATTGAACGTATTAATTTTATCGGATAAATTCTAGCTCGACGACGAACCAGATAAACCGTGATTAATTAAATGTAAATCCACCGAGAGAATATATAAATAAGATTTCATCTGATAAGTATTCACTTATAAAAGAATAATTTATTGCCATTGTGTCATAAGCTGAATGGAAATATCGGTGAATATTTAACATATATGTTCTATTCATTCATTTTATACAATATGAAATTGTCCTGGGTAAATGTGCACGTATTGAGCTATAGCTCATACCTTTGACGTAGTGATATTTTTCATTTCAATAGATATACAGCGAGTTTCCTGCTCGTTTCATTAATTTGATTAAAAAAGTATTTCAATACTCTGTATGCTGATCCTCGTTACTTCAATGATATGCTTGATATACATATGCCTGATAACGTTTTCTGCCTAATGCCAGCCCATGGTGGTTGAAATCAGAATCTCGCATAACGGGAGAATCGTAAATCGCGAGCAATTTAATATATCCCATTGATGTAAAGTGAATGGTAAATAGATTTCGTAAGATGTTGCATGGGCTGTTTATGGTAAGTAGCCTGCGAACTCGTCTTATGGGCACAGAGAGAAATTGATAATTATTATCAGCCATAAAAAATCTGCAACTTATTTTCAGCTGAAAAGACATTATCGAAATTCATTGGAAAATATATTATTTAGGAAAAAGTCTAGAGAAATTTTCTCCAGCTGTTTCGACAGGAAGAATTTCAAAGAATATAGATTGCGGGATATGGACGAGTAGATATAATGCAAAAATGGACCCTATGGTCGTTTGGAAAGAAAGAATAATGGCCAGTGCACCGTTGTTAGGTGGCCGGGGCTGTCTTATTGCACGATAAATTCTTCGGCTTGGATTTTCTTCACGATTTTCTCAGACGAAACTTTCTCAGCTGACCAACAACCAACACTGCTATACGGAAGGAAACGGTCGTTATCTCAAAGCATGGCTGACAATAGCTTCCACATAGGATCGTGGATCCCCCTATTATACGATCTATAAAAAAGTGTAAGCTCGCCATATTTTCACAACGCGATTCAATTACATTTTATAGAATCCTCAATCCTTGACGAATTATTATTACCTTACAGTATTGGTGTATGAAATTAATGAAAAACTTAAATCATATTATAGCAGGGAATTGTTAACATTTTGCAAAATTATAGTTCCCAGGCCGTAGTATTAGATGGACTGCCATGTACTGTATGTATGTATTAATCAACCAGTTGGAATAAACGCGGTATCGATCACTTGCGGTATATTCATAGAACATTGGACCCATAGCTCGGTTTGTTAGCCCTATAATAAATCATAATCCTTAAGAAACTTCCCGAGGTCACAGGATACACGGTCGATTGTTTTCGTACGTGACGAATTACAGGGGTAAAGCAGAAATTCTACGACTAACTAATGCGACCGCAGCTCTTCTGCGGGGGCGAGGTTCCCTGTTTAACGTAAATTTCTAGGAAATAGTACATACATACACATAGGACATACATACATACATATACTATTCAAATTATTACTGTTCCAGACCATATAAGCGTCGATCGATTCCCTCCGACATAGCGTGTAGGCCAGATTCTGTACTAGAAAATGCACTCAGCTACGACATAGCCGATGGCTGTATGGAATAATTGTTTATGCGATACCAGCCGCGTACATTTAATCGACCAATCGTATACGCGGGTGAAATCGGGATCAGAAAATCTATTTATAAGGCGCTGACGCTTGGATTGGTTATTGATTTGCGGATATACCGATTTCTGTTAATTAATAAATATAAGGGTGCTCAAGGCGGGGTCGAATCGTTAAAAAAAATGCATACGTAGATACCATTAGAAGAACTAAAAATACTTTATTCAATTAAAAAAGAAATGAGAAGCTTCGTTCGAACTAAAATTGAAATAACATTAGACGCGAAAGCGAATCCTTTATTTCGTCTGATAACTTGTTTGACCGAATGCTTATTCAATAATGATTTTTGGATTTATAAATACGAAATCGATAGAGTAGAGTATGATTGAGTGAGTAGTAATTCAAATTGGCGAAAAATTTCATTACAACAATTAATAATGAAATAATTATGACGTTTATTCATTTTAAGTGAATATTTTCTTTAAAGGATAAAAGTGCGATATAACGCGGTAACATAGTTATAGGCACGGGTTTTATTTTAAAAAATTCATCCCGTAACCGAATGGAATTCAACTAAGGATAGGAAATTTTTTATTCCCATTGGGTTTGATGTCATAATTTATGTAGGTACGATCTTGTCTTAGTTTCAGAGTGTGTGCTTATAAAATAAATTCTTGAAAAGCAGCCGAATTTAGTTGCCATCAGTGACTCTTATACCCTTCTTCTGCGATTCTAAGGCTTATATCCCGAAGGAAAACAGCCCAACCATCAGTTGCTCAGTTATTCTATCGGGTATGAAAATCAACCCTTGGTAAAAATCGACAGAGTAGATATTCGAGATAGTTTTCGGTAAAGTTTCTCTTCAACCTACTCGAGGTTTTAAAAAATAATTATCTTCCCAACGTTACGCCGGAATGTAGACAACCTATCAAGCAGTTCATCCCTATTACGGTAAAACAGAAACCGCCAAACGCACTCACCGCCACTCGTAAGTCAGAGTCTGCTAGACGACGCTAGCGATTCTTTGAATACTTGAACGTTACCTATGTACAGTTAGCCGGTAACTTGATTATTTTTCAATTTCTTAAAAAACCAAACAATTGCTCCTTAATTGCTCTTCATTGCTCCGCTAATTTCGTTTATTACTGCAGTCAAGTTTTTGAGAAAAAACGAGATGCGGATCTTCTATGTTAAAATGCCGGCCAAATTCAAATGTAGATTTAGACCGAACGGATGGAGATACGAGGTTTTACATGGAACTAAAAAATTGCTCCCCTGATGCTCTTAATTGGTCCACCGTTGATTTTGATTGTACCCTCTTGGTTTTCATGAAATAAAATAATCAAAGCAACTAAGACGATGGGAATTTTCTACGGCAGAATGGCGACCAAGTTCAAATTGATATTTAAATGAAACGGATGAAGATACGACGTTCTTTAAGGGACTGGAAGATTGCTCCTCGTCTGCTCTCAATTGCTCTACCGTTTCTTATAATTGCTCTCTATTAGTTTTTGAGTGAATTGAATAATAAAGTACGAGTTCAGCCAACAAAACTTCTCTATCATAAAGTAGCTAATTTCGAATAACACTGAGACATCGATTAAGTTGAGATCAAAAAAAAAATCGATCTGCGATCACTAGCTCCTAAATCTTATTTCTGTTTTATAGATGCGAATGCACCCCCCTGGCAGTGACTCGCCTTACAACGGAACTCAATTGAATAAATTCATGGAAATTGACAAGGAGATATACCTGAAGAAAAATCAAGTATAACAAGTCTCAGATCTACTACGAGTTAAATAACTCGTCAATATTTCCTGCGACACTATACCCTGCAGTTATTGAACATATCTAAATCTCTGAACATTCTATTATTATAATTGTTGTACATTGTTTGTTATCGCAAGGGATCCTATAATATATTCGAATACTCGGGTGACCAAGTTCTGCAGGATCAATGTGAACTAAATTATTTTTTCGTATGGTAGTTTTATTTTTATTACACATTACATTTTCTTATGTATAAGACATGATATATTATTCGTGTAGGTCCTATCATTTGCGATATAGGAATTATAATGTTACATAATACGAGCAATTGTTTATTCTTCAATACACTTAATGAAATAGGTCTAAGCATGATTGTCAATGAAGAAACAAGAATATTGATTTTGAACTTATTTCAAATTGTACTTGATTGCTTTACCCTCGATTATAATTAATCGCTAACAACAGACTAGTAAGGGGTGAGCCTTATTAGACGCAACCCGCAAATCTTTTGTGCGATTTTAGTTCTATAGTTGCCTAGCACACGGCGCCTCCGGCCAAACTGACCTACGACCATGGCGTCCCCCACCCCGCGGCGCGCGTAGGTAAAAGCATAAGAGCGGCGTGCGCGTGGCGGGATAATTCAGTAATTTGCGCGGCCTCATCGAGTGAACATGTGTGACACGAGTCGAGGAGATTTGCGGCTCGGGAAGGCTGACATCAGGAGGAAAAAAAAAGGCTGACATCAACGGAGGAACGTTGGATATGAGTGAGTTTGAAATTTTTCGATCAATATTTTACGACAGCAATAAATAATCGACAATTTTCAAAGCTCGTTGAAAACAAGTGAAATCGTATTCTATACTTTTCCGACAGATTTCACGCGTCTCGTATTTTAATTGTCGAAGTAAGTAACCGTTGAATTGCTACCGGCAGAGTTTGATTATAATTGCAGATATTGTTCATTTTCAAGTACATTCTATTCATACCAGCAAATAAATGTGCGAAAGTCTAGACTTCTTACGAACACAACGTCTCGGACCCGGTTTTGAATACAAATATAATGGGCGAGAGAGTTTCGTTTGATAAGTTCGCGATAATTATCATCCCATTATATTATTGGCATATAATTCCGAGTCCCTCGCCCTGTAGCGTCGTTTGTTTTACAGGGATATTTCGCGACTCCGAAAGGGAAATTAATTTGTCGTGTTATTTCGAGTTGACAAGTATTTTTCGCGAGAATACTCGGTCCCCGATTTATTCTTTTATTCGATTATTTGACAGCATTATCGGTCGACGGAGATGGGAGGGAACATCGCTGATACTTGAACTGCATAGATCCTGCGTGCCACTTGGTCGGAGATGGACGCCAACCAACACTGCCCGGCTAGTCCTGGATTAACGGTCGACCAAGATAATGGTGAGCTTTGTATTATATTAGCCAAAGACCCAATTTAACTATAAATGTATGTCCGCAAAACAATCATTACTGAAATATACTTCGCGATCCGATACAGATCTCGGACAGATTACTTTTCCAAGTCTATGTACCACAACACTCATATGGCCAAGTAACCGTGACGCTCACCCTGTATCTTTGACTCGATACTAGGGCCTCCGGCTTGCCTCTGTCTCCCCGTATACGCCAGAAACTTTGACGACAACTCTGTTTCACTCAGCTGCAAGGGATACTATACCGACGCTTAATAATACACCCAGAGGTAAGATATTGTCCGTCTTGTTATAGGGTAGGCCTAGGAGAGAAAGCACACTTAATTCTTGGAAATAGCAATAAATTCTCTTTTTTTAATGACAAACCTGGAATATGGTTGATAGATCTCGAGCGAATATGTTTACCTCGGTTGAATATAGTAGACTCACCTCGTAGTAGAGAAATATTTGAATAACGAGGATCAAAATTTAAAGGTTTACAAATAAATACAAGGGTAGATTGCTGTAGGCCTAATTAGGCATCACATTTATTTTCTAAACATGGAACATGATTCAATATTGGTGCTAAATTACACCAGAGTCTCAAGTATTAGTCATAACAATTCAAAGATTGAAAAATCTATTCATGCATGCACTAGTAATACTAGCTTATCGACATTCTTGATTCTGTTGAAAATAGTTAAAAGTTTATATCACATTTGACAATGGTTCGGGCAGGCTTACAAAATCAATCATAAGAAATATATTATAATAAATTTCATACAGATGTATAATCACAATTAGAAATTCTTTGGTACTTAGTTGAGAATGTTTGCTTGAAAAACACATAAACTTAATCTATCCAATGTACCCTATGCTTATCTAGTTTTTATCTTCACAGGCGTTGTTCACCGAGGGAAACTAGCTCCTGCCTATCCTCAACAAAACCTCTTCAATATTCATCAGGACAGGGGATTCACACCAGGGAGTGAAGCAGTCCAAGCACCGGGGGAATGACCGCAAGACAACTCTGCACCGCGGAGTATCAATAAAGTAGCATCAGCGAATGGTTCGTGATTACAGTTCCTTTTGAATCAGTTTTGATAAAATCTCGCATCTGGTCTGGTCTATAATGATTTTAAATTACTTTACTTTATAATTACTTTTACTAATTAAATCGAGTTCAATCACACATTACCAAACTATTGGGTGATTGAATAAGTAATTTCATTAAAAATCTAATCAGTGACTCCTAACACTGCAAATATCCATGTAAAATAATAAGATCGTTTATGCAATAAACATGTATTATTATAGTAAATTGGCGCATTCTTGAATAAATATCTCTTGAAATTGTAAATCATCTATCGTTGAATCATTTTCCTATGTCCTTTCCTTGCCTATAAGTCGAAAATCATGAAAATCGCATGATTTCATAAAGCCCCGAAATATTTATAAATTTTATTTACTATACTATTAGTACTATTTATTTATATTATAAATATTAGTCCGCCTTACCATATGCAACCCGCATGCCATTCGTGTAAACGGAAGGGCCCATGTTAATTTTTGTTGCCTATTTGGTGTTTTCCGAATGCCTATATTCAGGCGTATTGTAGTAGCTTAGAAAAAACGTCGAAAAAAAGGTTCTGGCAGTTGATACCTTATTTAAGGGGTCGGATTTCTGGCAGTTGATACCTCGATTCTAGTCGCTTTACGATGAAATATCTACTGCCAGAAAATCGACCAATCAGGAGGCTGCTTGAGCCAATTTAGGCTCAATTTCTCGAAAAGGAGCCTCCTGATTGGTCGATTTTGAAATTAAATCAAGTTACGGCGCTACAGAGGCTAGCCATCAGCAAAATTCTGGATTTCTGGCAGTGGCTGGATTTTCACGGCAGCAATTTACTGCCGCGGCGCTATTCGTTGTTAACCACGTGGTTTACCTACGCTATTCGTTGTTAATCACGTGTTGCTGCCGCAGTGAATTGCTGCCGTGAAAATCCAGCCACTGCCAGAAATCCAGAATTTTGCTGATGGCTAGCCTCTGTAGCGCCGTAACTTGATTTAATTTCAAAATCGACCAATCAGGAGGCTCCTTTTCGAGAAATTGAGCCTAAATTGGCTCAAGCAGCCTCCTGATTGGTCGATTTTCTGGCAGTAGATATTTCATCGTAAAGCGACTAGAATCGAGGTATCAACTGCCAGAAATCCGACCCCTTAAATAAGGTATCAACTGCCAGAACCTTTTTTTCGACGTTTTTTCTAAGCTACTACAATACGCCTGAATATAGGCATTCGGAAAACACCAAATAGGCAACAAAAATTAACATGGGCCCTTCCGTTTACACGAATGGCATGCGGGTTGCATATGGTAAGGCGGACTAATATTTATAATATAAATAAATAGTACTAATAGTATAGTAAATAAAATTTATAAATATTTCGGGGCTTTATGAAATCATGCGATTTTCATGATTTTCGACTTATAGGCAAGGAAAGGACATAGGAAAATGATTCAACGATAGATGATTTACAATTTCAAGAGATATTTATTCAAGAATGCGCCAATTTACTATAATAATACATGTTTATTGCATAAACGATCTTATTATTTTACATGGATATTTGCAGTGTTAGGAGTCACTGATTAGATTTTTAATGAAATTACTTATTCAATCACCCAATAGTTTGGTAATGTGTGATTGAACTCGATTTAATTAGTAAAAGTAATTATAAAGTAAAGTAATTTAAAATCATTATAGACCAGACCAGATGCGAGATTTTATCAAAACTGATTCAAAAGGAACTGTAATCACGAACCATTCGCTGATGCTACTTTATTGATACTCCGCGGTGCAGAGTTGTCTTGCGGTCATTCCCCCGGTGCTTGGACTGCTTCACTCCCTGGTGTGAATCCCCTGTCCTGATGAATATTGAAGAGGTTTTGTTGAGGATAGGCAGGAGCTAGTTTCCCTCGGTGAACAACGCCTGTGAAGATAAAAACTAGATAAGCATAGGGTACATTGGATAGATTAAGTTTATGTGTTTTTCAAGCAAACATTCTCAACTAAGTACCAAAGAATTTCTAATTGTGATTATACATCTGTATGAAATTTATTATAATATATTTCTTATGATTGATTTTGTAAGCCTGCCCGAACCATTGTCAAATGTGATATAAACTTTTAACTATTTTCAACAGAATCAAGAATGTCGATAAGCTAGTATTACTAGTGCATGCATGAATAGATTTTTCAATCTTTGAATTGTTATGACTAATACTTGAGACTCTGGTGTAATTTAGCACCAATATTGAATCATGTTCCATGTTTAGAAAATAAATGTGATGCCTAATTAGGCCTACAGCAATCTACCCTTGTATTTATTTGTAAACCTTTAAATTTTGATCCTCGTTATTCAAATATTTCTCTACTACGAGGTGAGTCTACTATATTCAACCGAGGTAAACATATTCGCTCGAGATCTATCAACCATATTCCAGGTTTGTCATTAAAAAAAGAGAATTTATTGCTATTTCCAAGAATTAAGTGTGCTTTCTCTCCTAGGCCTACCCTATAACAAGACGGACAATATCTTACCTCTGGGTGTATTATTAAGCGTCGGTATAGTATCCCTTGCAGCTGAGTGAAACAGAGTTGTCGTCAAAGTTTCTGGCGTATACGGGGAGACAGAGGCAAGCCGGAGGCCCTAGTATCGAGTCAAAGATACAGGGTGAGCGTCACGGTTACTTGGCCATATGAGTGTTGTGGTACATAGACTTGGAAAAGTAATCTGTCCGAGATCTGTATCGGATCGCGAAGTATATTTCAGTAATGATTGTTTTGCGGACATACATTTATAGTTAAATTGGGTCTTTGGCTAATATAATACAAAGCTCACCATTATCTTGGTCGACCGTTAATCCAGGACTAGCCGGGCAGTGTTGGTTGGCGTCCATCTCCGACCAAGTGGCACGCAGGATCTATGCAGTTCAAGTATCAGCGATGTTCCCTCCCATCTCCGTCGACCGATAATGCTGTCAAATAATCGAATAAAAGAATAAATCGGGGACCGAGTATTCTCGCGAAAAATACTTGTCAACTCGAAATAACACGACAAATTAATTTCCCTTTCGGAGTCGCGAAATATCCCTGTAAAACAAACGACGCTACAGGGCGAGGGACTCGGAATTATATGCCAATAATATAATGGGATGATAATTATCGCGAACTTATCAAACGAAACTCTCTCGCCCATTATATTTGTATTCAAAACCGGGTCCGAGACGTTGTGTTCGTAAGAAGTCTAGACTTTCGCACATTTATTTGCTGGTATGAATAGAATGTACTTGAAAATGAACAATATCTGCAATTATAATCAAACTCTGCCGGTAGCAATTCAACGGTTACTTACTTCGACAATTAAAATACGAGACGCGTGAAATCTGTCGGAAAAGTATAGAATACGATTTCACTTGTTTTCAACGAGCTTTGAAAATTGTCGATTATTTATTGCTGTCGTAAAATATTGATCGAAAAATTTCAAACTCACTCATATCCAACGTTCCTCCGTTGATGTCAGCCTTTTTTTTTTCCTCCTGATGTCAGCCTTCCCGAGCCGCAAATCTCCTCGACTCGTGTCACACATGTTCACTCGATGAGGCCGCGCAAATTACTGAATTATCCCGCCACGCGCACGCCGCTCTTATGCTTTTACCTACGCGCGCCGCGGGGTGGGGGACGCCATGGTCGTAGGTCAGTTTGGCCGGAGGCGCCGTGTGCTAGGCAACTATAGAACTAAAATCGCACAAAAGATTTGCGGGTTGCGTCTAATAAGGCTCACCCCTTACTAGTCTGTTGTTAGCGATTAATTATAATCGAGGGTAAAGCAATCAAGTACAATTTGAAATAAGTTCAAAATCAATATTCTTGTTTCTTCATTGACAATCATGCTTAGACCTATTTCATTAAGTGTATTGAAGAATAAACAATTGCTCGTATTATGGTAACATTATAATTCCTATATCGCAAATGATAGGACCTACACGAATAATATATCATGTCTTATACATAAGAAAATGTAATGTGTAATAAAAATAAAACTACCATACGAAAAAATAATTTAGTTCACATTTATCCTGCAGAACTTGGTCACCCGAGTATTCGAATATACTCAATCTACCCCATAGAAAATAAGACAAATCAAGTCGATACGATCGTTTCGTTAACGAATGGTTACAGAATCCAGGTACAGAGGCAGTTATAGACACCTCTGTAGACAGTTTGATAATACTCAATCGTTTAATTGAAAATATAGTAGTAGTTAATTTTTTTTATAATTATTATTCATTTTATCGAAGCTTAAGATCAAATCTGAAACCGACAAATCCGTCGCATCGCTTACTTAACGAGACTGATAAGATTAGGACCCAACGTACCGTCATAACCTCTAAATAATATATTTACAATAATATTTCGTTAATAAGTGTATCTAAATAATCCTCAGGGTAATTAATAAATAAAAAATATGGCTGTGACAGAAGAAGCAGAGTTTACTTTAGCGCAAAAAATGAATTTCGTAGATAGCATTATGCTCGGTGCTGACGTTACAGTAGAAGATAAAATCTTGTTTCCCGAATCGTTGTTGTCTATAGATGACACTATATTAGAAACGCTAGATTTCGATGAAAAATTTGAATATAATAATATTGAAAATGAACGCGCTGTGATTAACGATATTAAAAATAATAATAATAAGGCAGATATTGACGCTGAACAACCCAGTGAACATAATTATAGTAAATTTGGAACTGATAATCAAAATTATCCAATAAATTATTCGTTGACAAAAGAAGCGACAGAAAATTGCAAGGAGTTAGAAGATATGTTTAATGCGACCGAGCTACCCACATGCAATAATAAACAGGCAAATTCAGGAGCTGATGAATTAGTGTGGGACGACGACAGCCTGTTAGATCAGGCCTTCAACGCAATGGATTCCTCTGATTATAAAGAGCTTGAGACAAATGAAAATGAGAAGAATAATTCTACTCCAAAAGATGGTACATCTGAGGTTCTACCAATTCCTCGAGTAGTTCAAAAACACGCGTTGTCTCCAATATTGGAAAATTTCCATGGTACCAAAAGGAGTCGTCTTACCCCCCCAGGGTCTGAAAATGACCTAAATTCAAACTCGTTTCACGGTCTTCCAAAAACGGTGAAAAACCTCATACAACGTGTGAAAGGAATCACTGAACTGTATGGTAAATCTATGCCCGTTTATTGTACCAGCAGATCTATGCTTTGGATGGTTTTAATGGATCGTTATACCGCTTTCAGAATGGCAAGAGGAATGCTTAAACCTAAAAGCTATTCATGATAGAAAGAATTTAATCTATGCTCTGCCAACTAGCGGAGGAAAAACTTTAGTCGCTGAGATATTGATGCTGAAAGAGCTGGTAGTGAACAAAAAAAACGCCATCTTTATCCTTCCCTTTGTTGCTATCGTGCAAGAAAAGGTCTAGCTTTGATTTTAGCTCAGATAATGAATGGATATTATTGGTATTTTGGTTGAATAAGAGTTGTAACTCGTTTTATTTATTCCAGGTACGTTCGTTGGCTCCTTTTGCTTTGGAGTTGGATTTTCTAGTGGAAGAATACGCAGCGGGAAATGGACAATATCCGCCACGCAGGAGGCGGAGAAAACACACTATTTATGTCTGTACGATTGAGAAGGGATTAGGGCTTGTCAATAGCTTGATAGAGACAAATCGTCTTAACGAAGTAATCCAGGAATCATATATATTCAGATTTTACTTCATTTGTTATCAGCCTCGATAATCAAAATCGGTTTTTTAGGTCGGAATGTTCGTCATCGATGAATTACATTTGTTGGGAGAAGACGGGGGCCGAGGCGCAACGCTAGAAGGCCTTTTGACGAAAGTCATGTGCTCTAAAAGTCGGTATTTGAACTATGTTCATTTTTTAGGCCATTAACTACTTCGCCAAATCGTACTCAATCATAGTTCTATTTCAGCTGATCCACAGATAATCGGGATGAGCGCAACTATTGGCAATCTGAATGATATTGCTCATTTTCTAAACGCCGAGATCTACACCAAAGATTTTAGGCCTGTTGAATTAAAAGAGTATGTTAAATGCGAGGACCATATTTGGCTGGTCGATCTTAAAGAGGAAGATATACTAACTGATTTGAAGAAAATTCATTACTCTGTAAGTTTATACCGATAATTGGTGTAACTATTTTCTATGAATTTGAACTGTACTGGATGTCTTATTTTTCACATGTTTATTGACATAGTATTCTGAAGAGGCGATAAAACTGGACCCAGACAAACTAGGGGGACTAGTTATGGACGTAGTACCGCAAGATTCGTGCCTTGTATTTTGTCCTAGTCGTAAAAACTGCGAAAACGTTGCTGTGCTGCTGACTAGAGTTTTGTTCAAGTAGATATTGCAGTAGATTGTGAAATTTTAAACATTTAATTCTATCTAGTACACCTTGAACTCAATTTACTAACTATTCTTAATGTTTTCAGAACTCTTCAAGAGCACAAAAAAAAAGAGAAAGAAATATTGATCAGAGCTTTAAAAGCTGAAGGTACTCTGTGCGAGATACTAGAAAAAACCATAACATTTGGCATAGCTTATCATCACTCAGGTTTAATGTCAGAGGAGAGAAGATTGCTCGAGGAAGCTTTCAGGTCTGGCATTCTATGCGTTATCTGTTGCACTTCGACTTTGGCTGCTGGAGTTAACTTACCAGCGAGGCGGGTGGGTATCAGTTTGATATTGACATAATGAAAACCCTTTCTCGAATTTCTCGATATATTATGTTACAGGTCATATTGAGGCATCCATACGTTGGAAATCAGTTCTTGAACTTGAGTCGGTACAAACAGATGATCGGCAGAGCTGGACGAGCCGGAATGAAGGATGTAGGAGAAAGTATACTGATCAGTAGACCGAACGAAATTCCCAAGGTGCTGTAGTATGGGTGAATTTACCACCTTGAGTAGACTGTTTGTATAAATCTAGTTATTCAAAATTATTTGTATGAATTACAGGTGAAAGAGCTGTTGACTTCAAAAATGGATGATTGCATCAGTACTATACACATCGAAGAAGATAGAGGGGTGAATAACTTAGTACTGAGTTCGATCCTGCTTAATTTAGCAACTACAAGATCTGAACTACATAAGATAATGGAAAGGACTTTGCTTGGTATGCAACAAAACAGGCTACACGTTAGCACAAATAAAATAACTGATAGAACAATCCGCACACTAATGAAAGCTGGTGCTATTAGAGTGAAACAAGTCACTAGTTACAGCGAAGTTAATCCGAATTTAACCGTCGTTATACCCTCGCAAGATAATGATACGATTAAAGCACCCGTACAGCCTCAGAATGGAAAGAAAACTGTTAAGCTTAATAATACAACAATATTGGAAGTATGTAAGCTGGGAAGAGCAGCTATGAAAGGTGCGATCACGCCTTAATTGTTCATGATTCAATTCTGGGAATTCCACGCTTTTTAGCCATTGCAATAGTAGTAATCGATTTCTTACATTTTCAGGATGCGTTGAACTAAGTCGTGCGCATCTTCTCTACAGAGATTTGAAATCGGCTCAAAGTCAGCTAGTACTTCTAGACTGTCTTCATCTTCTGTATCTTGTTACACCATACGACCTTGTAGATCAGGTGAAACCCTCAGGCAACGTCTATTGCGACGTGGTAAGTTGAAAGAGTTTGAAAAATGTTTATTCTGATCATTGCAGTTTCTCCATCATTTTTATACATCAATATATTATCTGGCTTACAGGTCTGCAACTTATCTCGAGTACAGATGGAAACTGCAAGAGTCCTAGGAATAAATGAGACCGTTGTGACTAAACTGAGATCTGGGATAATGCCAAAGGTTCAATATACCACAATAATTTAGGATCCAATCCGATTTTCACCCATCTGCAACGATTAATGATCATATCTTTTTTACTACTTCATAGAGTGTCGATCCAAGAGTCGTCAATAGGTTCTACCTAACTTTGATGTTAAATGAGTTATGGAATCAGCAAACAGTTCACGTAGTTTCGAACAAGTATCAAATAGACAGAGGCATAGTACAAAATTTAATGAATGCCTCAGCGGCGTTTGCTTCATGCGTTGAACGATTTTGCGCGGTAATTATCAAATACTTGACCAAATTTAGATTGTGATATAAAAACTATGAAGTGAATGCGGCAAAGCTACATGTTACAATTAAACATGGTCATTGTTTACAGGAACTGGATGAATTCTGGGCATTCAGAGATCTGATTCATAGCTTCTGTAAACGATTATCGCACTGTTGTGCTGCTGAACTTGAACCACTGATGGAACTTCCTGGTGTTAAAATTGTAGGTTTATTATGGATATCGAAGATATAGGATACACGTATGATTTCGTATATGCATTGATAATGAGAATTAGTAGCAAACGCGCTAACTTAGTTTTTTGTGTTTCTTTCTTTTAAGGGACGTGCAAGGCAGTTGTTCAACGCTGGATATAAAACGTTACAAACTACCGCATTGGCTGACCCGAAAGAAATGTGTGAAAAGATTGAGAATATGCACATGCGGATAGCTACTCAAATCGTCGCCGCTTCTAAGGTATATTATCTCGTTTTTCAATTCATAATATTTTCTAGAACTGAATTAGGCGTTATTATCAGCTGACTACGAAATATCTTAAACTTCGTTTTAAACTTATTCGTATTTTGCAGCTGCTGTTATTAGAGAAGGTAGAAAATCTCAGAGATGAAGCTGCGGATGTGTTAGAAGGCGTCGATTTATCGATTTTCTAATCAAACAGTCTAATCATCACAAGAATTCTAATATACTTATTACCGTACTAACTCAAAGGGTGTACGGATTTTGCGATTATTTATTTTTAATGACAAAAGAATCTTTAAAAGATTATTATTTAATTTCATGATATCAAGGTGATATAATATATTTTTGTTTTTTTGATTTATGTACAAATTGATGACATTTAAAATTTCACATCCACATATTATTGTTTCATGTAGGAAAGTAAGTGAATATATTTTGTTTTCTAAATACCCTTTGACTCATCTACGACTATTATTTCCCATTATACCATGTTATTTAATTTTAATAAGATTTACCAATATTCATCAGTCTATTTTCATGGCATATTTACATAAGAGCTCAGTATTCCGTATATAACTACGCTACGCTAAAGTGCCATACATTGAAAATCCCTCAACCAGCCAAAATGAAATAGTTAATTTTTTTGGTAACTTTTAAGGGATGATAAAGACACATTACTTTACTACAGATTGTGTTAAACAGACCAGAGTATGCGAAACTTAATACTCTGGTTAAGCTGACACATACAGTAACACTCCATGAATGGTCGGAAAACTTGTATGAAAAGAAGTGCATCCTCCATAATTTGGTACAAATAAATAATTTGCACTCAGAAAATTTGTTTATTGGAAGTAAAATTGTCTTCATTGATTCAGAGACGCGATTTATAACATGAGAACGTTAATTATGTACAAAAAGTTTTTTTTTTTTAGAAAAAAAAAAAACTAGAATACAATTATTCGAAATTATAATATTGAAGTATCAACGTCTTTTGTACAAGCACGATTTAAGCGTTAAAGGAGGAAGCTTACTCCGCTTTTTCGTGATGTCTCCATCTTTTTTGAAATCCATAAAGTAGAATAAATTATGTGACAAGTCTTTCCAGGTGTTAACAAATCCATAGCTTGCCAAAACCTTCACAAACTCATCAACGTCCTCAAACCTACTTTCAACCTCGGCTATTTTAAGAATTCCACTGAAAATACAAAAGGTGAAAGACATTGTACCTGGATATGAAATGAAAAATAAAATACAGAGTCATCAGCTAATAGATATTCATTTTCCCACTTACTCTTTCCTCAGAACTCTGTTAGCCTCGATAAGATAATCTGTTAGATTTGTGCCCATCAAAGAAAGGCAGAAAACGACCACGTCAATCCTGCCAGTTAACAAAGAGGTGTGTGCCATATCACAGGCAGTCACTGTATCATTAATGGCGACCAAATCTAAGGAGTGTACTTTCTGTGTTACACTATCGGCAAGTCTTCCTTCTCCACACCCAAAGTCTGCCACTACATAGTCCTTGGGCCTGTGAATAAGGAAAAGATTGATTAATTTCTTACAGAAAATAGCGCTTTGATATTCACGTTTCAAATTAATCAATCTTACAGTCTTTTTACTGAAGCAATTATGGTATCTAGAGGATTCAAAGGCCATTGATCTACTTGAAGTTTGTAGCCTTCGTGGTATGCTAAAAAAGCGTCAGGATCTTCTTTGAAATATTTCTTAGAAGACCAACTCTCGTTATTGTACATTTGTTCGTTCAAGTATCTAAACCTGGAGGATTTCAACCTAGACAACATTCTATCTCTGAGTGATTTTGGCTCTTTAAGATTTTTATTCATTTTAGAAGCAGAGTGCTGTTTGCTGATCAGCAATCCTTGTAGTCTATCAATTTTCAATTTAGAATTGATCATATTCTTAGACACTTTAACATCAGCTGCTGAACTATTTAAATCAAGTTCGTTTCTCTTCTCCGTCTCTTTGCTTGTTAAACTTTTTTGACTATTCAACAATTTTTCTTTATGTTTAAGTCTTCGTTTCTGTGACTTTGTCATAATCTCTGAATCACTCTGTGGATTAGTTTCTGTGGAAGTTACATTTTGGTTTTTCCTTTTATCAGGCTTATCGGAACTCTCTTCAGATCTAGAATCTCTTTTCTTCTTACTAGTTTTTTTCTCTAAATTTCCACCCGGCTGATCATCAAACTTCTTTGTTTTTTTCTTCAACTCTTTTTTCGATGATTTAGCACCCTCTTTAATTCCAGCTTGGCTCATTGACTCTGATTTCCATTTCTTAATCATAGTTTCATCGATTTCAATTGCAGAAGACTTCCGTTTTTTATTATTTGTTTTATTTCGCTGATCAGGCCCATCAGCATCCACACCATTATCTTCGGATTGTACAATTCGCGATTTCCTTTTATCATTCTTTTGCAATTTCGTGTCATTCTGTGTCTTATTAACCAACGGTTTTTTAACCTTTTGAGATTTCTTCTTCTGTTTCAAGAAACGCGTTAATGATTACTAAATTAATGAACAAGTTATCGTCTATTTAAGAAAGAAAAAAAATTAGGTTAGATTTAATCTTAACTTTTTTTTTCTACTTACACCGAGAAATAGTTCATTGGTTAACTTGTCTCCCGTATCATCAGTCTCCCATACACTTTCTTTAAATATACTCATTTTCACGAACAGATTACAGAGTTTTATTGTATTTTATAAGCTTGCCATAAATATGTATAAATACATAACCTGAAAATGCGATACACCTGTTCACGACGCACGATGCAACCTAACTTAACCCTAACCGAACTCAAGTCTGAACGATGTCAGTATGTCACCGATCAACGCTGTTAGATGGCGTCTTACCGATTGTAGGTCAATGACTCTGAGTGTAATCTGCACTTGGGATTTTACCGCATTTATTACTATTCACTCGTCACTTGTACTTAGTTGACGAGTAGAGTAATTAGCTAGAATGATAGAGTACTTGCGGAATAGCGAATACAAGATATCATGGATTTGACATATGAATCAGTAATATAGGTTTCAAACAGGATAGGTGGTGATAGAGTGCATATGAATAGCTAATATGCACTTATGTCATCATCTCGTTAAAATTTAGTAAATTGTCTACTAGTTACTAATGTCAACTGTACTTAATGAATATATTCGTTTAGTTTATAATAATTGATACTTGTTTAATAAGATCATTATGAATGTATGAAGAATAAATTACCGCGAGTATAGACAACAGCAACTATAAAACGAATGAGTCCATTAATTTTGTCAGACTTTTGATTAGAATGTAATGAAGGGAATTGTTTTTGACTCTGTTAATTAAAAGAATTGAAAAATACCGACTATAATTGACAATTTCGTTTTATAGTCGTCTACTCATTTATTAATCCAAAGTCTGCGTCTTGTTTAATTTTGATCCTCTCCCTTTCTCGCTGAACTGCTAAATATTTCAACATATTTTCTTAATTAAGTATTATAAAAAACCAATGACTAGTCATTGAGATTTTAAGTCTGTAAACGATCAGCCGTGTCGTCGAGCATATCGCGATTGACCATTCCTTATAATCGCAAAAAATTAGATTGGAAATTTTACTGCGGTAACACGGCAACAGATTTTAGCTAAAAATAATGAGTTAGTAAATTTTTATAATTCGCTACGACCGAATTAGTAGCCAGAATTGAATCGGTTGTCAACTTGCAGAATACTGCAGTTGTATATACCTAGTAGGTAGTTGTTTGCCATTATAAATGCAGACTACCGTAGAATGGTTTCCAGAAATTCATCTGCCATACCAGACTACTGGATTCACACAAACAGCCAGTAAACAATCAGATTTAAACAGCACGTCGCAGGTGTCTTATGTCTGTTACGCTCGTATGCTTTGGTGACGTTGTGGGATTAATACGAACAGATTTCTCTCCATTCTACTACTAGTGCAGTAACTGATTGTAGCTTCTCTGTACCTAACATCTACTCAACTTCCAGTTAGAGCCAGGAGACAAACCGATGCATTTCGATGAGATAGAACTTGGGAGCGTATAGAAGCGTATAGCAGCTCGTCCCTTTAATCAGGATGCTGCAACGTCTGCATCTCTCTTTGTAATAAAGACAAGACCTTGTCACAATGCAGTGTTACTTGTCTTACAATATCTCCTTGACAAGATTTCCAAGCTATCGGATTATATCGGAGTACAGATCTCGAGTGAGAGTTTCTAGAAAAATCTAGATAGAGTCTATCCATATAATGTCGAGCATGCTGAATATCCACTCCTCTAGTTTAGCTGTATATCATTTTCGCAATCAAACTCTTGGGTATCGACCTCGAACCAATTAGGATTTCGATTTCTGACACAATAAGTAAAATTTGAACTGGTCTAATTACCAAAAGCTTTTACTTGTTTCCAAATCACGTTTTGCGGTCAGAGATTATAGTCTACACGTATGAAATAGTCAGGTATAAAGTATAAACACCTCAATTTAAGCTTTGCGCCATTTGATTTCACTGCTCGTGTTTTTTTGTCCCCTTTGTTTTTTTTTTTTTTGTCACCGATTAATTCTGCTCGATATAATATAATATCAGAAAAAGTGTACAGAAAAGTATATGGAGAGAGAAAGAGAAAGAATGAGAATGAAAATCAGCGGGATCATCGGCCCATAATCCGTTACGTCAGGGATATTGTGTCAGGCGTACGTTCTTGCCGTTTTCAACGAAAGTCAAATCGCTGAACCGGTGCGCCACATAATCGATATGCCAATCCTACTGTTATTGGCGGCAAAACCGCACCGAGTTTCTGTTCAGGTCGTTGACTATAGCCCCTTGTTTCCTGGTATAGAAGTTTACGTAAATCTAGCTGTACGTGACGGTGAGATACCAGATATTGCCAAACTTGTTTGTAATGCAGGGGGCCATTATCGAACGACGTTGTATTTTATCGATTAATACGAAAGACCAAACAGACGTAAAGGCGTCGTACCTGATTGATCTGGGTATCGGGACTTGCCGAGTCAACCGACACCGTCTTATGAAACGATTGAAAATTGCGCGTGCCACCATCCGCTTGCCTCTGGAAATATTCAACGAGACTCATAAAGTGGGAGGACTTATAAAAGGCTTTATAAACCATTTGGTTCAGGCAGAAAATAGCGACCACCACGTACACGAAGAAAGAATAAACCATAAATTAAAGATCGTCGTAAGTTTTAAGTGGCAAAAACTACTGCGGAAGATCATGAATCGATTTCTTGGCTTTCTACTCATTGTCGGCTACGTCGTAGCCAGACCAGCCTCCTTCGATGAGTACCTTGCCGTCGAGGGTGACGTCGCATCCGTCGGTTCTATACGTCGTGACGTCCGAGCTCCGGTTCCGGTTGGATTTGCTACGGAAGTAGAAGACCTTCTTAGCGCTGGAACGGAAGCTAGAAAATCAAGACAGGCTAAAGGGGACAAAGAACCTAAAAAGACTACGATGAAAAATGCATCGGGTATGTGTCTGACTCTTCGAGGAAAACCATTCTATTCATTCTGAAAGCCGGATAGGAAAAAGTTTGAAAAAAAATCAACTCATAAATAAAGAATTTCACCTACTGTTTCAGGAAAGTCGAACGAGGGAGGATATTACAAAACTTATGGCAGTGATGCCGAGGGTGAAAAGGGCTACCTCAAACAGACCTACAGCAAAGGGGATAACGGTTATAAAACTTTAGACACCTTCCACAAACAAGACGGAGACAATTACGGTTTTGAGAAGCACACAGCTTTCGGAAAAGGAAAGGGTAGTGAAGAGGGTGGAAAACACGGTAAGAGTGGCTCCTACACAAGCCACGAAGCCGCTCATGGTGACGACGACCATCAGGGTGCCGGTACGTACTACCCTTAACCCACTTGAATTTTGTATTCATTCAAAAATCTAATACAAATATAAATTTTCTTAAGCTCCAAGATCTTTGAAAATATAATTAAGTACATCTTTTTCTCGACCTAACAGGAACAATCGTAGATACTCACTACGCTCCAGCTGAAAGTGACCACGCCGGTTACACCGAAGGCGAACATTACAGTGAGGGTGATACCTCCGGGGGTGATGTTGGATATTATTCCGAGGGTGGTGAGGGAGGCCATTATACCGATGGTGGTGATGGTGCCCAGTACACCTCAGGAGGTGAAGGTGGATCCGGAAGTTATTCAACCGGAGGTAGCAGCGGTGAGCACTACTCTTCAGGGAGTGGCGGTGAGGGTTCTCACGGCACTCACGGATCCTACTCGAGTGGGGATGATTCCGGTGATCACCAGGGCTACAGTGACGCCGGTTACGAGGGTGATCACTATTAACTTACGCGGTGGAATCTGACGCAGAGATAACTGTGCGGTTTCAATTTAATTATGCGAATTAGGGTTGACAATGAGTGAACTCGGATTTATAGACAGAGGTAGAGATAAACTGTCACTGTTATACATTTCTTGTACATAGAATGAGAAGAGAGAGAAAGAGAGAAAAAAAAAAAAAAAAACAGAAACACTTTCGAACTCATTAATTCACCGTTGTTATTCATAATTAAAATATCTTTAACATCAATTTTATATGAAGGGTTTTTATTCGTGTATTTCCTAAAATCCATTTGATTTATTGTGGTAAGTTCCATTTATATACGGTTTGTATTCCATATATATATATATATGTGTGTATGCGTGTGTTCTTTTTATTTTTGTGACAGTAGCTGCCGCAGGGTGGTTGCACCTGTGATTTCTCACAATGACCACCAGTCGTAGCGCGGACATTGATATCTTGAAATTTTCGATAAAATAATAAATAATATGGTAGGTAGGTATGCCATTCGTATTTCCGAGTGGTTTTTATTCGGCAATCAATTCAATGTCCGTTGGTTTCGATATTGAAAGAATAATAAATATTCTACCGATGTATAATTTTAAATAAAATTCAATCACTCGTTTAAATAAATGCCGAACCTTTTCCCATTCATCAACATATATATATACACATCGGCAGTGTTGCTTCAACTATAGACATATATATAATATTTATACCATGTGCGGTAAATAAAATCACTGAAAGAATATTCTAGTGCTTTCAAACAATTAATCCAGCTGAGCTTATATGTGTTGTTGACTCACCGAGCCAAAGCGATGTTCGTTGTTTTGTTTACTCGAAAACAACATTGCCTATAAATTATGTGATGTATGTATACCCGCGTGTTTTACAGCTCGGTAATTACAGCGGAAATCTTGCTACCTGCAGCGGATACACAAATAATGTTGAATTATTCTTTGAAAAAAAATAAAAAAAAAATAAAATAAATAATCTAATTTACCTCAAAACGACGTAAAATATTGTCTTGTATAATTTATTTGTCAGAATATATTTATCAACGGATATTATTGTCAAATTTTCAAAAATAGTTTTTGAAAAATTATGAAATATTCCAAATACTTCCAAAAAAACGGTAGAAATTTCTACCAGGGTATTAACCCTCTTGTGAGACTATAGGAACTCGTAGTTCTAACTCGGCGTTCATTCATCGTAGAATTTTGAATATTCTGTGAAATTTCACACTATCAAAGTCCTACACGTCTTTGAATTTAGCTGCAACTTAGAAACAGATCAAAGCCCACCTGTCTCATCGATCAACTAACTTGCAGCTTGCATTAGTGTAGGAAATCGGATCGATTTTTGATGTATACAGATGTTGTCCATGATATCCAAGGTAATGTCACTGGTATTATCAGACTGTGCAGTTTCCTCAGTTTGCATAGTTGCTAATTATACCAATAACCGAATTAGCAAATAAAAAAGTAATTTATTTGCGAATCACCGCTATTTAAATTGGAAAACAATTTCATTAGCCGGCAGCTTTCTATGAGGAAGCTTTGTTCCCGGGATGTCTGTTGGATTTATCCTGGAACCGTTGGCATTGGGTGAGTGAGAATGTGGCCAGAGTTTCGGGGGTGGTTTGAGTAGATCTGGGATGGGGCCCATCAACTGATTGCGGCATCCGCGTGAAGCCAGGGTTGAGACGGGTGACTGTAATTAAGCAAATCTGTAAAAGAGATATTCAGGTTTAATATAATTGCAGGGACGTTGAATTTCCGCTAAGTAAAGGGTTCGCATGGCAAATGAGAGCTTATTTTATTTCAATCCCCCAGGCCTAACTTCTCTTTTTCTTTTTTGTTAATTTTTTTTTTTTTTTTATTTCATTTACCCAACGGCGCTAATGTTCTGAGGTATAATTCAATAGCCGGTATACTCTTTTTCAGGTCCCTATGGAAAAGTGACTTTGAGCTGGCAATGCTTAATTAGATGGAGGGTGAGAAACGCACCGTAACTTCTGGCCCCAGATAGCATTGTACGCGAGTATAAAATTGGATTTGCTAGTCAAGCAGCTCGATTTGCGCGTGGTCAGGGGGCCTAGAGACTCTAAGGAAAGGAACATGAAAGATAGAGAGTAAAGAACGAAGCTTTGGCCTCGTCGTCTGCCTGCGGGCAGGTGGTGTGAGCTGAGAATAAAAATAAGAAACGATAGAGCGTCTCCTCCTCGTTAACGTGGGCAGAAGAAAAAAAAGAATCACAAAGAATCCGTAGAACCTTACTATAAAGCGAAGAATGACAACTAAGGGAATCGAAGATCTCACCCTCATGCGGATAACACGATCCCAGATCTGCTTACAAAGCAATCTCTTCATCTGTGGAAACATGCCCGTCCGAACACAGCCGCGACTGATGTAGTCCACCTAATCTTCATTTTGACACCCTTCCCCGCCTAAAGTCCAAGTCTTGGCATCCAGGGCTTAGAGCTTTCGACTCCCTGGATCACCCCCGACCAAAGAGCCAGCTGAAAACTAGGTTGCATCCAATCTTCATCTTGATTATGCAGCGCCAACACCAGCGAGCCAATCTGAAGGCGACACTGCTGCCAAATAATGCTGTAAAGACAGGAGACGTATCGTATCTTAAATTCTCCGTATTTTAGGAATGTGAATATACGGAAACTTAACAGTCCTGCTCGAAATTACGAACTCAAATCTGAAATAATTTAACCCAGCGAACCATGAACTCCACTCGTAACTGAGGGTGAGATACTAGGAGCGCTGATTTTACGTGAAATCATAGCGCCGAATCAATGAAGAGTGAGAAACAGGCAAATAACCGATATGTACATTTATATCTACTCTGTTACATTTCAAAGTACATAGATCAGATATACGTAGAAGTGAGACAGACGGATTTACGCTTGAACAATCCGCGAGGAAAATATGATCATAAACTATCCATAGATCTAATTTTCGAACTAGGTAGGTAGTAGATCTGTAAGCTCGAAAGTCATTGACTCGAAATAAAATCGAGCTATGAGATATATCTAGGTGAACATTTTTTTGTCGTTCAATCTGCGGAAACTAATTACAAAATCATAGTGTCGATTTGATAGAAGCCGTTCTATTGCTTTTGCTATGAAGAATTGATGAGTGACTCTACCGCATACAACGAACGAATGGTTTTGGCTGGATGATATTTTGAGTGTGCATCGCCGTTCATAGAGAGGAATTTATTTGACGGGTAGCACGATTAATGGCCAAATTACACAGCTTATTGGTGAACGTGTGAATTTTCCATCGATAGTAACGGGGATATCTGGAGGGTGACGATTACCCTCGTTTACACGGTTTTCTATTTGCCAAAAAATACGATTGCGTAATCAGAAGTTGGGAATTAAGCTCAGGTAGCAATTAATCGTCAATCAATCGGTTATCAATCGATTTTCTTGTGATATCTTACGGAATACATTATAGTTTACTTCCGCAGTAAGTGAATAGCCTGCCTTTCGCTTTTTTTTCCATTCTTCTTTCTACATTAAGAATTGGCGATCGTGTGTAACGGACAAGGTTGTCCTAGGTCACTTCCGCAAAATAAAAAGAGTAAAATTTTATCAATTCCTTCACCTGCAGCTATAAAAAACTTAACGCTGCTATTCATATACCTAAATTGGTATTTAGGTAGATGTCTGTCGAATTTGCATACAGGGAAATCGCTGCAGCGTTGACCGGATGTTAGCTGGTTCGCTAATGGTTGACACTTGAACTAATGGTTGGGTTGTAGGGCGCAGAGACCCAGCTACCCAAGCCGATCGCCCCGTAGTCGTGGGACGCCGCGAACTTATCGGAAGGATCAATGTGCTATAGGGGTTCTGAATGGATTGATGAGGAGGGAAGCGATTGCTTGAAAGGGCCGTTGCTGGGAATTATTGAGCATAGAATAGTGAAAGCGATAAGTGACTGGGTGATTGACGAAGCAATTAGAACTACGATCAATTGCGTTTTGTCAGAGACGATTAATAAGCGGTATATCATCAGGGCCGTTAATTGCTTCTTCGCTATTTTTAAGATGTGTACATTTCTGCCTGTTGGCTGAACGGTTTCAAACACATTTATAAGGCCAAAGCAAACGATGTTTCGGTTGAGAGCTCGTGAAAGCCAGCTACCCATGGTCCCCTCCTAGATGCAGTGTCGCGTTACTATCTATCGTTTAAGACCTCTCGAGCTGATGAAAGTGGTCAAGATGCCCGGAAGCCGGTCGCCCCCGAGAATATTTAAGTGACCATAGCTGCCGCGAAGTTAGCAGTTTAGTTTCGACTTCCGATAGATCGAGATGGTACGAAGTGTTGGGGTACGCTTGCTCCTGGCTTTAGGAATCCTCTACGTCCTGGTCGCTCTCAGTGCGGCTCGTGATGTCAGAGACCTTAAGCTGAGAGGAAAACGTGACTTGGATTTAGAAGCTGCAGCTACAGGCCACGGGAAACACTCAGAGTCTGGTGGAGGGCACAAGCATCACGCAGACCACCACGAAAGTCACGGTGAAAAAGGGGACAAAGGGTACAAAAGCGAACACCATCACAAAAAGGACGATCATGGTAAACACGGTAAAGAGCACCACGCTGGACACCATGAGGAACACGGTGGTCACAAGAAAAAGCATCACGACGAGGCAGCCAAGTACGGAGAGCACCACGAAGGTGAAAAAGGTCACAAGGGTGGAAAGTTTGGTGAGAAAAAGGGACACAAAAAAGGCCACAAGACGAAGGGTTATCACAACAAATTCCACAAGGACGAATACCACAAGGAACACAAATTCTACGACGATTATCATAAGGGTGGACATCACAGCAAGCACGGTGACTTCCATGGACATCATGAAAAGAAGGAAGGCGGACACAAAAAGGGAGGCCATCATCACTCAGGATACCACGATGATCATCACGGGAAGAAAGGACACACTGACAAGGGACATCATGATGAGGACCACAAGGGTCATCACGGGAAACACGGTCATGAATCTCACCACGCTCATCATGAGGATTACGGAAAGAAAGGTGATCACAAAGACGGGAAGAAGTGGGGATTCAGCAAGGGCCACAAGGGTTGATCACTTCCTGAATTATTACCAAAGCTTGGAGTTCTTTGGGAAAATTCGTTCTATTATTATAGCTATAATTACTGTAAATACTTTGTTAAGTCTCGCAGATAATCCGTCCTGCAGTGTACGATAATCTTTTGTATCTGTATAATGTGCAATTATTGAGTATACTTGATTGATGTATTTCGTTAAAGTTTGTTGAAGTTCACTCAGGCATAGTGTATAGCCAATTCGTTCATACCACTTTGTTTAATATAAATTCACCTTAGTGCTGAAGACCGCGGTTGGTTGCAATTTCATTTACGATTCTCTGAAAGACGTCTTTGAGGACGTAACTTCCGTAACCTGTGTGGAAATAAACAACTTTCAGTTCGAGGAACGTTTTATGGGCTTTCGTTTCACGATTGTCGCAGACGTGGGCAGTAGCTTGAATCTTGGACGAATCTCGGTTTTATTCTTATTCTACGGAATTCATTGCTTTGTATTATTTTTAAGTGTCAGTACAAGCGTGAAACTGATCTTTCATGAAATTTTCTTGAGTGATTAAACTCAAGTTTTATCTGCAATTCACTTTCCGAAATTAACGCGCGCCTCCCTCGAGCCATGTTATATACCTATTGTCCTATATCTATACATATTCGCAATTCTATTCCCTATTCGCACACCGTTTTCACTATTCTATACAACAGAGTATAACTGCGCCAGATTTACACGCAATTAATTTTTCCTGCCCATCTGCATTCAAGAAAATTTACTTTCCGTCTCTACCAGGGTTAATTGCTTCTCTAGAAACAGTAACGGCTCAACAACGTTTAACTTCTGTACTTATACACCGTGATAACGAGTACACTCTACTTAGTTATAAGTTCATAGCTTTTATGTAGTTAACAGTATTACAAATAAATGGAATTTCACATTACTTACACATTCACTATTGTCTATTAATTTTCCCCCTATAGTTTATACCAAAGTTACATTATTCACAGGACTTCAGTAATAATTATGGAAACTCATCCTGTGCTTAGAAAAGCAGTAGTGTACTAGATTCTTGATAACTTAGATTTATTTTATTACAATCGCACGTGGTACGTCACCGTTACCCATGCGATCGAAACAGTTTCCATAATTTACGTTCCACAGATGACATTGCATTCGTTAATTACGAGAATAAAGCATTTAGAGAAATCTAGTTAAATTAATTAGTGCTGTGAAAACGATAGTACGGTATGTGTGCCGTTGAACTCAAATAACTGGACACGTAACAAATTGCACAAATAAAATCCCTAGTGCAACGAAATGAGTTTTGTGTTACTCTTTATTACCTGTATATCTACTGAAATGAATTCAGTAAATTTTCGTCGAGGTACAATTTAGGTAAATTTTCCTTGACAAAATAACGAACTGAAAATTCAGCCTTGGGTGACGTCAAATTTATTTCGTTTTTTCAGCGTTAACAATGCCTAAGGAGGTGAGAATTTAAACATCGTCACATACCTATACCTGAAATTATTTATCATCGTATCGTATTTACTCTGAAACTTGAACTAGAGAATTTGAAATCAATGTGAAATACTGAAATGTCTGCGTAGAATATGAGGCGACAGAGCTTCGTATTACTTCAGTATTTTCGATTTGCCAAATCTCATCTAGAACCCGAGAAATCAGTCTCTTTGCAGCTTCAAATTAAATACGAGCTCGACTGTACGATTATTTATCCTAGTCTAGTTCAGTGATGAAAATTTGTGTGGAAAAATATCTTTGGTTACATATTGAAGAAAATTCAAAATCGTTAGTTTCATAAGTATTTAATCTATAGACGAAAACAGACGAAAACTTTTTACTAGCAGTTTGCGAAATCGCGAATCATAATAATCGCGTAATTATGATGCTGCACTGATGGAAGCGGGCTACCGTCACGAATCATATTTAATTAGGATAAATCATACTAAAAGGCTATTAAATTTTCGAAAATTCTCTATAGGCTGATAAATTACCGGTTGGTTTCATAAACTTGTACCTATACGATGTGGAACAATACGGCACTCGTGACGTTTCGTTAAAAACAGCATAAAATTGTTAATAATCAGTAATTAATCCTTGTCTGCAATGCTGACGTTGAAATTTCAAATTGCTCATTAATTTCAGTTATTGCATGTGGTTAAAGAGGTCAGCTAGTAATACAGGGATAGAAAGAGACAGTCAGTGTAGGAGAGTACTTGAAATTAATCAATTTCAGTACCACTACGTCACTCCTAGGTATTAGCAATATAATACTGTGGCGAATGACAACTCGTGCCGATCACGTTTTATTTGTAAAACAATAATAACTTTTCCATTACCACGTACACTTACACTAGAACGTTCTTAAAATATTTGCAGCCGTATATATATCTATATATATATACCTATCGATAAATTCTTCAAGAATTATGTGAGTCGATCAGCTGTGAATAAAATCTTTTAACGTATAAAAAGAGCTATGAAAAGAATCCGAGACGGTTGTCTGGATTTAGGATCAAAAGAAGTCGGTTACTGCCCGTTAGTTTCGTAATGATGAGACTCGGATAATAGTTACGGTCGTACAGGTCTACTTATTCTAAGTCTGACACGTTATCTAAGCGATGTTACGTTAGCCTGATCTGGGCTACGCTAAGCCTAATTGACCAAATCCTAACAAGCACTTTTCTACTTCCTTTTTGCTAGTTCATTCGTTTTTTCTACTTCATGGATCGTCTGTCTGTCTGCGTCTACGTTGTTTGTACGAAGTTGGTGTCTTGCCACATGACTGCGCATCGTGCAGTTCAACGACAATGAAAGCGAAACCGTACCTACTGCAAGTTAGACTTTAGTCTTTGGGTTTGGGGGAGCCTCAGAGTTGTAAAAGGAAAAAGATATAAATAGGATCTAACTCACAGAGAAGTCAGTCGTGTTTCGAACTCCGACTTTTAAACATGACTCGAGGCATGCGGCGAGTCTTTCTGGTGGCCGCAGTATTGTGCGCCATCCTGGCTCTCAGTGCGGCAAAAGAAGATCAGGAAGAAAAAGATAAGCATGCCATAGACCTCGTTGCAGCTGCCACTGGCCACGAAAAACACTCCGAGTCTGGTGGAGGGCACAAACATCACGCTGACCATCACGAAGAACACGGTGAGAAGGGTGATAAGGGTTACAAGAAACACCATCATCATGATCACGCTGACCATGGTAAACACGGTAAGGAACATCACGGTGGTCACCACGAGGAGCATGGAGGTCACAAGAAAAAGCACCATGACGAGGCTGAAAAGCATGGTGAACATCATGAGAGCGGAAAGGGTCATAAGGCCGCAAAGTTCGGTGAGAAAAAGGGTCACAAAAAGGGCCAAAAGTCCAGTGGTTACCACCACAAGGCACATAAGGATGAGTATCACAAGGAGCACAAGTTCTACGATGATTATCACAAGGGTGGCCACCACGACAAGCACGGTGACTTCCATGGACATCATGGAAAGAAAGAAGGCGGACATAAGAAGGGAGGACATCATCATTCCGGTTACCATGATGACCACCATGGAAAGAAGGGACATCACGAGAAGGGACACCATGACGAAGAGCACAAAGGACATCACGGGAAACACGGCCATGAAAGCCATCATGCCCATCACGAGGATTACGGAAAGAAGGGAGGTCATTCCGGTGGAAAGAAGCATGGCTTTTCTAGTGGCGGAGGCGGCGGTGGGGGTGGAGGTGGCGGTGGTCATCACTAAAGGAAATCATTGCGGAAGAAACGATTTTTGCTGTTATTCAAGTATTGGCAAGGATTGAGACACTACCGCGGCCAAAGATATATTGTTGACTAGTTTTTAAATACTATTGTAATCGTCGTTGCATTTGTTTATCACATTAAACAACAATTGTTAAAAAAAAATATCCATCATTAATTTGAAGAATCCTTTATTCCCATATTTCCAGCGATATCGAATGGGTGGAATTTTTTAGCTTTCCACAATTTTTTACGATATCTATCGAGTGTAGGGAAGTACCCAGCTTCGACACATGCATTAAACAGTTTTCAATTACATGGAGGAGCATGAATTGCAGATTCGGCTTCACACGATTGTTTCTATATCTGCAAAGTCTGCAGTAATTGGAATAAGCTCTACGATCGAGAATCTAGAAAATTGGATGTTACCGCTACTGTTGTAGATTTTACTGCAATAACGCTACTGGCATTCATATACTTTACTTCACTCAGTGTGTGATTTTGGACGGTTTACCCACGCTTCGCGTTGCTAAAACCCCTATTTTCACACCTCCTAAAATAAAATTTTGTACAATACTTCTCCTGATCTTGTGCGATTGCAAAACTCGCCTTCGGCTCATGCTGCAACCTCACACTCGTCAGGAAAAGTTTTACCGGACTCGTACTGTAATGTACTATTTCATGCTAGATACACTTGCACTCCTTCTTGTCCATGCAATTTCGTTTTCGTTTAAAATCAATTAAACGTTTGATGTATTGGCTTAACTGTATCAAGTACTCGGAAACTATTTCACACAAAACAATTGTCAGAGTCGATGCAGTGTAATAATTTGTCGATAATTAGGCGTGACGTGATAGCAGATCCAATATGTCATTCGCATAATTAATCTGATATTCTGACTACCAGAGAAAAGTTATGAAATAAGCTAATCTAAAACAGTGATGAGGCAAAAATTGACTATTGATTATTCAAACTGTATAATGCTTTAACTGTATAATATGATTTATTTCCATGCATATTTTTTGCCAAAATTCTTAGGCTAGTAGTAAAAGTAGCGATCATTTCACTTGAGCTAGAATTACGTGATCGTTTTTCTTAGATTGTTGGTTCAACAGAATTCCTGAAATGCTATCGATACGTAAATTTAACTGATAAAAATAATGCAAACTAAATTCCGTATAAATTTTCACATCTTTCAGTTGAATTTCTCGTTTAGATATATATGCACTACGTATATTCGTACCTATTGCGTATCATCTCTCTGTGCCTTGTGGTATAAATAGTTACGAGAATCTATGTATAACGGACTTCAATAACATTTCTGCGGCGTTGAAATTTGATATTACTTTTTCGGTAAATATTTACCCTCCTGTTGTCGTATATTCGATATTAATAAACCAGGCAATCGTGAGATAGAACCAGAATAATAATCATTCCGAATAGCTAATACAAGCGGTCCGAATTAGATGCTCATAATATTCACGGTTCTACCCATCCAGAAACAGACCAATTTCCAGGCTAATAGTAATTTAAATTTAAGGTACTCTTGGAAGAGAATTGAACGATCATTTAGGCTAAAGTAATTGTTTTATTATTTTATAAATTGGTCAACAATAACAATAAATTACAACTAACAACAACTGCTCAACAAACCACGCTCTTAGCAAGAGAGCATGGCTGACGCATCACAGCGTCATAACCAGCTGGTGGTATCTTCAAATCGTGATGATATTTCATCGTTTAATGTCCCTTCTTGAAGGCCCATTTCTTGTGATCTTCGTGATCGCCCTTCTTTCCATAACCGGAATGATGACTGTGATGTTCATCGTGACCTCCGGCTCCTTTGTGACCCTTATGATCATGGTAGTGGGATCCCTTCTCGTGATGTCCCTTCTTTCCATAGTGGTCTTCATGATGTCCGCTCTTGTGGTGACCTCCCTTGTGATGACCTCCCTTCTTGTGTCCATGTTCGTGGTGATGTCCTCCGTGTTTCTCGTGGTGACCAGCATCGTGATGTTCGTCATGGAACTCCTTGTCCTTCTTGTACTCGTCTATTTTCTTCACCTCATGATGACCCTTGGTGCTGTGTCCCTTGCCATAGCTGCCTTTTTCGCCGTATTTGTGAGCCTTCTCGCCTTTCTCGCCCTTGTGGTGTTCACCGTGGTATCCGTCGTCGTGATGATGACTTTTCTTATGACCACCATGGTCGCTGTAGTGACCGGAGTGTCCTTCCTTATCGTGATGACCCTTGGATCCTTTCTCGTGGCCATGATGTCCTTTGTAACCCTTCTCCCCTTTGTCACCATGTTTCGAAAAATGATCAGCGTGGTGTTCCTCGCCACCACCCTTCTCGAAGTGGTGCTTGGACTCAGCAGCCTCAAGGTCACGACGATCTCTGATATCCCTGCATGAAACAAAGGCCACGCAGAATAGCAGTGCCAGGCACAGCGGCAAAGTGCCGCGTAAAGAAACCATGCTGTAGCTGCAGGTTACTGTCGCTATTTATAATTTCACTGCAATTGTTAATGTTCTTTATTCACTGTCGGATGAGATGTGGCTTTTGCGGTGCTCAGCTGTATTATTTATACTATTGACTTGCTGACAGATTACAAAGATCGCAGAGGTGGTGGTAGTCATGGAGATTTGGGCGAAGAGGGCTAAACTGTATATTGTGTTGATGGGTGGGGATCGGTTTCCCCAGGTGTTGCATTAGGCGGCTAATGCTTTTTATTCCCACACATCGTACTGTCTCACTTTCCTATTATTTGCCAAGCCAAGAAACGCCACCGCAACGCGACACACCGCTCCGCTTAAACATGAGTCGCGCTCTCTGAGATAATATGCTTTCACAGTTTCCGCAGAGTTGTGGCGCAGGGTTTTTTTTTTGAGCAAAGTGTTTTGTAATCGATTATTTTTAGCTTGATAAATTATATAAATCTATTTGTGCAATTCAATTAAAAATTTGGCTAGACGTTTACGTGAAACTAATAAACTGACGTTAATAATAAAATCATCGCTAATGATACCGTGATTCTTTCATACTGCCTACTACAAAATTCACACATGTCCCTAAGCACCAGGTTACAATATTCGTATGCATTTTTTCAATTACAGTCAAAACGACGATTTCTTCAAATCGGCTAGTCGTCATCACTAGTCTTCTCTTATGTTTTTGCAAGCTTTTCTCAATAAGGTATGAATTAATGCTTGAATTTGAATTCCTGTCTTGATTCGGCTGTGTCAAATATCATCCCTATGAAATATATAGGGAACGTATATTATGTCGAATCTGAAACATCTCACTTCTCATTGTTTTCTGAAGGCATGTTCAGTTATATGCATCTCTGAGCAATTAGAACTCTTCTATCTTTTTTTTTTTTAACATGTGTTAGCAAAAGATAGAAGAGCTCCTAATGCTCGGAGATGTATATACCGAACGTAGTTTGAGTTGACGACGAGAGTTTGCGTTGAACATTGATTCAGATTGAACGATTTATCAAAGAGAAATTTCTATAAATGACACTAGATCAAAGTTATTCTCAACATCGGAGACTCTTCTGTCCTTTCATCCAGTAAATACACCTTTTTGGATTCTGTCGAGCATAAAGTTCAAAGGTAGTTCATTTGTCATAGGGAATTACCTGTTGAGTGGTAGATTAACTAGATGTGGTAAACATAGGCAGATTCAGAAATTACGGATAACTCCAAGTACAAAAGCTGCACTTAATAACAAGCTGAACCGTTTGAAACTTCTACCAGCTGTTTGATAATGTGCATAGATGAAGTTCAGCATATTGTGAACTTGCAATACAATTCATTTCTGTGAGGTATAAATGCGGTGTTAAAAGAAAGCTCATTTGCATGCTGAAATCACTCGAGATAAATTAGAGATGTGCAATTTTATTTATTTTTTTTACTATAGACTATTTGAAATAAAGATTTCATCTGCTTGTACAAAATTCGTACGTTGTTACGTTTCATTGATGTAATCGGGGTTCCAAAGATGACTTATTCTCGCCAACTAGGATTCAATAATATAAGGGTTAAGCCTCCCGCATAAATTATTAGCAAAGTAAAAAGGTTGTACGCTGGCAACTTTATGGAAAGGCTTAATAGTTATTATTACGACCGGGATAATGAATTTAACGAGAATCCTTGCGCACTGGGCGATCTAAGGAAACCGCCAGTCTCGTTAAGAACTTAAGACCGTATAGCCTGTGTTCTTAATTTGTTGAGGAGAATAGTCTCGCCTGCGTCAAAACTTAGATCTTACTTTTCAGACAACTCCAAGCTACCTCACGTACCAAAACATTTTAAGGTTTAGAGTTTTAAGCCTTGCTACATTAGGTATATGTAAGGAAACGTAGGGGCAAAACGAGCCCTAACAAAAGTTCTATAAATTTTCGAAAATTAATAAGTGAAACCATCTAGACTTCGTCTTCACTCAATGATAACTATTATTTTATTTCATATATCATTGATATTTGAAATGACATTTTTAGAAATTCATTCAAACATTGTTCCAAAAAATTTATGCATTCCCGTCGATGTGGTATTACGTAGCATGTCAAAAATGTATCTATGAAATAAATTTGTCTAAAAACGTTCGATTTTATTCAAATTCTCTTCACTTTTTATTGATATCGTGAAGTTTGCAATAAATTTATAATTATTATAATTTTTTGGGATTTCTGTGTCTCAAACTATATCGATTTTTTCTTTTTTATACAGATAATTTATTTTCACATACAAAACTTTTCAGTAAGAGATGACGATAGGGGTAGTATGAAATGTATAGATAGGATATGTTTGAATTTTTTGTAATTAATTTACGGATCTTACATAAGTAAATCAACAATAACAATTTGTTTAACAGAGTTTTGCATAGCATTAGTTAACACAATAATAAAGATCAACAAGTAATAACAATGAATATTATACTGCGGGTTAACTATAGCCTCAGTGACCGTGTCCGCTGGAGAAACCGTGTTTCTTTCCACCGGAATGGCCACCCTTCTTCGCGAAATCTTCGTAGTGCGAATGGTGCTCATCATGTCCGTGTTTACCATGATATCCCTTGTGGTCTTCATCGTAGTGTCCTTTGTCATGGTGTCCCTTCTTTCCATGATGATCATCATGGTAGCCGGAATGATGGCTGCCACCCTTCTTGTGATGACCTTCTTTGGATCCGTGATGACCGTGATGATGTCCATGTTTCTCATGGTGACCACCCTTGTGATGATCATCGTAAAATTTGTGTTCCTTATGGTACTCGTCTTTGTGAGCCTTCTTGTGATATCCATGGCTCTTTTCGCCCTTCTTGTGTCCCTTTTTCTCGCCAAATTTGGCGCCTTTGTGACCATGTCCGCTCTCGTGATGCTCTCCATATTTACCAGCCTCGTCGTGATGTCCTTTCTTGTGCCCTCCCTTCTCGGCATGGTGCCCAGCGTGATGCTCTTTGCCATGATGCCCGTGATCACCTTCATGGTGGTGATGATGGTTCTTGTATCCCTTGTCACCTTTTTCACCATGTTCGGCATGGTGGTCAGAATGATGCTTATGCCCTCCACCAGACTCGGAGTGATGTCCATGCCCGGAGGCTGCAACCTCTAAATCCACATCCCTTTTCTTTCTTACATCTCTGGCAGAGGAGGCAGCTATCACAGCACAAAGTACTGCCAGCGCCAGGCAGGACTTAATTGCAAACCCTCTGCCCATGCTGGTGCTATGAGGACTGAACATAGAAATTGACTGACACTCCATCATAGAGTCAAAGCTTATATAGTTGGAACCGGTTGCGCTTATACGTAACCGCTTTCGATCGAGTACCTAAGCGCTACTGGCTCATTCACAATCCTAGGTACATATTTCGCAAACGCATTATCGCCATCCACCTAGAAATTACTGCAGCGTTGCTAAGACTACAGCTAGAGCCACTGAAGTGTCTATCCGACCATGCTAAAACAATGTTTGTACTATAATTGCGATACAGAATACTAAAGCTCCGAAATATGACCAGCAATTTCGATTTATTCAGATTTAGGAACGAAATATTGAATTTTGTTGCAAATTATCGTACAGTATCTTCCCTCATTATTAACTTATCATTATTCGAGTTACGCAGTATGAAGACCATGAAGATGTATGTAGACTCTTAAAGTTAAGAGATAGCTGGTTACATTGCGAATACCAGGAAAATTTTCAGGAGTGGGAATAACATTTCACGTCATTTACCAAGTGAATTATTAAAGCTGTTGGAGCGGGAGGCTTTTAGGCGGTAGCATTGTTTCTCACGTTCCAAGTGCCCAGCTTTCTGTACTACCCACGCATGGAAGGAAAGCCTATTCTCACGGAATCGTCGTAGGACGTTAGTCACGGAGTCGTGTTTGAGCAAGCAGTCATGATTTCAAGGCGTTACATAACGCTTTTGGTAACCAGTCTGCTTGTTGGTTGACTGGTTGTTTGGTTCACTGTAACTTGCATTTCCATTAGTTTCAAAGAGGTGAAGGAGACACTATCTTTCGTAACATACTAACGAGCCAACTAAAGAACTACCGCTTCCCAATTATCTCCAACTATTCTCCGTTCGATATAAAATCGTGGTAAACACGACGGTTTACCATACTAGAGACAGCAGTGAAATCAACAACTTATCTCTCGCTAGGAAAAACCCAGGTAACTATGAAGTGCCTAGTGGTGGTGTGTCTGTTGGCTGTTTCTTTGGGATACAGTCTAACAAGCGCTCGTCAGATCGATCCGAGAAATCGGCGTGATCTAGAGGCAGCCGCGTCGCATCATCACTTCGAAAAAGGTGGTGGTGAGGAGCACCACGCTGATCATTACTCAAAACATGGTGAAAAAGGTGACAAGGGTTACAAAGGTCACCACGATCAGGAGAAAGGGTCAAAGGGACACCACGACAAAGCAGGGCACTCGGGTCACTACAGTGAACACGGTGGGCACAAGAAAGGTCACCATCATACGGACGGATATCATGCTGAACATCACAAAGGAGAGAAAGGCGAAAAGGGACATAAATACGGTGAAAAAGGACATTATCAAAAAGGCCACAGTACCAAGGGACATCACGAGGTTCATAAGCTTGACGAATACAAGAAGGACAAAGAATTTTATGACGAACATCACGATTCCGGTCACCACGAGAAACACGGAGGACATCACCACGAGCATGGGCACAAAAAAGGTGGTCACCACAAGGCAGGTCATCATAAAAGCGGCCACCACGAAGACCACTACGGAAAGAAGGGCTCCCACGAGAAAGGATCCCATTACAAAGATCACAAGGGACACAAGGATGCCGGAGGTCACGAAAGTCATCACAGCCACCACGCAGGATACGGGAAGAAGGATGATCACGAAGACCACAAGAAGTGGGCCTTCAAAAAAGGACACTGAATACCCTGCATTTGTCGATGAACAAAAATCCACAATTTACACGTACATCATACAGAAGCTGTTACTTGTTATGTTTGTTTACTCGAATGTTGTGTTTTCCATTGTATTTATCTACCCCCAGAAAGAAAATAAATTATTCTATACGATATCAATTTAATCGTATAAGCCATGTTGTATCTCAATTGAATCACCAGCCTTGGTCATTTATCTTTTATTTTATTTTTATTTTATTTTACCCCAGAACGATAAAAGTATATTCGTTCAACGATTTACTCGACGCTTCAGGTCAATACTACATAGATATACAGGCGAATCAAGAGCGAAATGGGGTACTTGAGGAAAAAAGAGAAAAAAAAAACGCAATCATAATAATTTCAACAACATTCTTCTCCTGTTGATTTTTACTTTTAATTAATTTTAATTCTAATAACATACATTATTTTTATAAATTGCTTCAAACCCAAGTTTAATTCAATCCATAACAGCAATTGAAACACATTTTATGAGCTTTTTACACTCAATTTTTGTATGTACCTCATATTGCCACGTTCTTCCCTTTACTTAATTAAAACCAAAAGGGATGAACTTTCAGGAAATTAAACGTATAACATCTCCTCATTTTCATACAAATATAACAACGAAGAAAAGGTAGCTAGTGATTTCTTCAATTGAAACCAAAGGCTGAATGTATTGCAGCAGATGTTGAAGCAGATTACTTTCATCCGTTCCTTTTTGGGAGCGGAGTTTGGCTCTAAGTAGTTAAACACAAGGGTTAGTTAATAAATTAATGATTCGTTATTTTATTCGCAACTAAATGAATTGTTGCATTTTTGGTTCGATTGTAACTTATAGTTTGACGAAACGTTTGTGCAGTTTGAAGCAGTATTCGGTTAGAAATCAAGGGGTTTTTTTTTTTTCATCAAAGGCGATTGGTTGATTCTGTAATTAACTGATTGCGCATAGTTTCTGTTCTACAATTTGGTCTAGTCATTCTCTAACGGTGTACTTCTATACCTGTGAAAAATAAGGTCAATTTTCGTCATACCTGTTGCTATTCAACGATATAAAAAACGCTCTCCACTCAATTGTAACTCCTACTTATGCAATTATTTATCAACAATTCGTCACAAGATTAAGTGATAGGATTCCGTAACCATAAACTTAATTAATTTATTTCTTTTAGAATTTATGAAAAACGAGAATTTAACGTATAGATTAAAGAAATGCGGAGCAAAATCTCAGTCTAACGATTTTGCTCGACATAATAGTATCGCAGCTATTGAAAAGCACCAATTATCCTAAACCGTAAAATTCTCACAGTTCTAAAAGTCAGTTGATCGATATTGATTCTTATGTGACGCGTATACATTTCCCTTAAATTACGGTATAGAATAAAAATTCCGTATCGATATGGTATATATCAGATTATTTCGTATCGCGAAAGTAGCCGCGGGTTTGTCGTTCAGTGACTGCGATGAATTGCCATTGTAATTACATCGCACCGTCTAATATTATGTAATAGGATGGTATTGCCAGTTACGTCAATAACGGTTTTACACTGTCCAATAATATGCATTTGTAAAAAGTTTTCTTGGATCGTAACTTATTCTCAGTAGGTAGTACGTGAATTGTTTTACCAGACTCAACAACCTCTCAGAATACGCCGGCATATAAAGCTCATTCACTGATCTAGTTTCTGGTTAGTTTTAGTTAGTCACTTGTTAATGACGGTAACAATTTATTGGCTATTCAAAGATGCGATTAACAAATACTTTACTAATTGTTCTGGCATTAGCTCTGCCATGCATACAAATGAACACTGTGAATATTATTGAAAAGTTTACTCAGAATCTTAAATCATCGCCATCTGGATATAGTTTTCATCATCGTAGCAACAGTGTGCATCCTGGAGGATACAATTCAGATGTTAATCACGGCGTTAAAAATATTCCCGGACAACTCGGGCTGGATAAACTTTCGGAAATTAATGAGCATGGGAAAAGTGGTACTTACAGAGTTGCTGGAGGATATGGGTTCATGATATCGCATGATTATGGGAGTCAAAGAAGTCACACTGAAGCTCCACATGACGATGCGCATTTTGGTGAGGATTATAGCTTCTTCTTATTATTATTATTATTATTATTAAACGACTCGGATTCGTCTGGTGTCCGATTTTAATTTCATAACGTATTGTCTTAGGAGCGAGTAATGCTGATCTTGCAAGTATTGCGGTGTTGCAGTTGTCCAGCAAGAATTCTGGTGATCCAAGCATAAATGTTAAGGAAAATGATGAATCCATTGGGACAGCGAAGAATGAGGGAGTTGATAGTTACATCGGGAAAGAAATATACGGATCGTACATGGAATATGACAAACTTGTCAACGATGGTAAAAAAGAACCATATATTTACCCTGGAGAATATTATGAATCCGATGTCAACGGTGGGAAAGAAAAATACGATTCGAACGATGGGAATGGTGGATCTAATAACGGCAGAGATGAGGGAAGATATATTGAATCTGAAAAATATTACGGTTCTGAGAATTATAACGGGGACAAACATTATGGTGCGCTCAAGGGATACGGTGATTATATCGATGATGGGGAAACGGGCGAATATGTTTCTTTAGGAGAATACGGTCAGCTCGAAGATCAAAATGCCGGAGAAACTGCTGGATTGTATGAAGGATACGGTAAAAGTGAAAATAATTATGAGTATGAGCCATTCAAAACGAATGATCATCTCACGAAACGATATAGTAATTACGAAGCACCGTCAGCGTACGGTGAATTCTATGATTACAATACAGATCCGAAATTTGAAGATATCAGAAGCTCGTTCCTGGATGATTTCTTCAAAGAGTATAATGAGTTTTCTAAAGGTGCCAATATCCAGGCTGGCTTTAAAAATGATTACAAATATGACGACGATTATTATGGACATCATGACATCGATAATGAACACCGTTTGTATGCCGAAGATGGTAAAAACGGAAAGAATTTCTTTGACGATGCAGATTTCAATGGGGATCATTACGAAAAGGAAGATGGTGAGAAAAATAGTAATTTCGGAGAAAAGAAGGGTCATAAAAAGGGGTCTAAGACAACAGGTTTTAGAAATGTGTTGCACAAAGATGAATATACCAAAGATCACACATTTTATGAACACGCTAAAAACAAGGGTCATTTCAACAAAGACGGTGACTATGACGAGCATGAATATCGGGATGAAGGAAGCCATGAGAAAGGACAACATCATGATTCGAGTTCAGAGGATGAACACCATGGAAAAAAAGATAGCGAAGACAAGGGATATTCGTTCCATGACGATCTATCAAACCACAACGAACATGGTTACAAAACTTACTTTGATGATAATTCTGATTATAGTGATGGAGGGCATGGCCGATATGGATCGGAATACGAGTACAGCTATGACTGACGTCCCCATTTCTTAGTCTAGTTTTTAAAAGTAGAATATAGTAGTTGAACTATCAGTGTAACCATTTGATACCTAATAAATTTAAATTTTACACCTTGAAATCACTTTTCAACCTCACTTTATAATCGAGGGTAAACAGGTAGGTATGAATACTTGATATTTGTCTTTTTTTCAGTACAGGTATATAATATTATTGTCAACTGGACGTGAAATACTTGAATATATATATATATATATATATATATAACATACGTGATTGATTAAATAACTATGTAATGTAATAACAAAATGTGTCACGATTAACAACGTCGTATCATAACTGCATAAATAACTAATAAGATAACGTTAAAGTGTTGATACAATTGCCATGAATAAAAGTACAAGTATATTTATAATCTAATAGATTTTCTTGATTACATTTTCAGCTGACTGGCCATATTCCTTTCCTCCCTTGTGACCCTCCTTCTTGGCGTATTCTATCTCGTTGTCGAAATGTTCTTTTCCTCCTTCTTCTCGGTCATGTCCTTGGACAGCACCATACTGATGTCCATTCGTGAAAGACCCTTGCTTTGCTTGGTTATCCTCGTGGTGAGCAGCATCCGACTTTTCTCCTTTCTCGTAGGCTCCTTCGGCTGCATTGTGATGCGCATCTTCGGAACCGTAAGATTCTTGATGACCACTCTTGTGGTCACTGTCGTAGAACGACGTGTCCTTTTTGAATTCATCTTTGTGATAGACGTTGTGGAACCCAGATGTCTTGTGCCCCTTTTTGTGGCCTCCACTTTTGCTAAAACTTTCTCCCTTTTCACCTTTAGCTGCAGCAGCGGATTCAGCGTATTTTGCCTCTTCTTCAGCTTGGCCCTTTTTTTCACCACCACCACTGCTGTACACGCCGGATTGCTGCTCTTCGTCTATCTTTCCCTTTTCACCTTTATCGAAACCCTCGGTGACTTTGTATCCCTTCGAACCCTTTTCACCTCCAACCGCCTCTTGGCCTGAATGAAAGTCCGCTGATCCTCCTTTTTCGAAAGATGCTTCGTTAGCGGCTCCACCAATGCTTCCGTGTCCCAGTACCCCAAGTGATCCCGTTACTGGAACGTATTGTCCATGACCTAGACCAGCCCCCCCGGTTATTCCTGCGTACCCCAGGCCACCCTGACTTCCCAGACCACCCTGAAGTCCGCCTGTTCCGATTATTCCACCTCCCAAATTGTGCAGGCTGGTTCCAGTTCCCCCCAAACCACCCCCCAGTCCAGCTAGGCCAATTCCGTTTTTTGAAATCCCATAACCAAGATTTCCTTGCGAGAAACCAACCCCTCCTAAATTTCCGGAGCCTCCGCCATAACCCAGTCCGCTAATTCCCAAACCGACGTCATCAAAGCCACCAAGGTTGTACTCACCCGATCCTATATTACCTGTATAAAGTTAAATTTACATTTTGATATGGCGTAATCTAAATATGTTATGACATAAATCGGAGTAAAAAGTTAATTCGATCGAACGCTGTGTAAAAGTCCTTGGTAAGTAGATCTAAAGTGAAATCGGCTTGAATTGAAATGATAATTATAATTGCGAGACAAATTTACAGAAGTTGATCGACCTTGCTATAAAGAAATCTATGTGAATTGACGTGACGCACCTCCACCGATGTTTCCAATACTGTATTTGGTTGGGTAATTAATTCCCGAGCCTCCTGAATATTGTCCTAGTCCCCTAGAACCACCGAATTCTCCACCTCCGAAAGATCCAATACCCTGCAAGGGTGAACCGTAGTTATAACCGCTGGAAAGTCCGGAACTAAGTCCTCCAGTGTTAAAAAGCTGTCCTTGACCGTTGCCGTTTCTCCTGAATAGGTATCCGGTCGCTGAAGTTTCCAAATCCTCAGATTCTGAGCCTGTGACGAACACCTTTCCGTCAGAGTCTGCTCCCTTTGAAACTGGGTCTTCGGCACTAACGGTAAGCCTCAAAAGGCAAACTACGGTAACACTAGTCAAAAACTTCATTTTTCCTCAGATTTGATTGACACTTTAAACGAAACCTCGTTCGTAAAACGAAGTAAGTTGATTTGATGTTAAGAATGAAGGTACAGCTCCTTTTATATGAAGAATCTTTGGCAATTTACGACTGACTATTGCTAAATTTTCAACGAAATGCGGATTACAAGCAAATTGAGAATGCCTACTTCCTTCGCAGAACACACAACGTGAAAATTAAACGTATATCCGTTCTCAATTTAATCTTGCAGATCTGTCCCACATATCGAAGTGTATAGTATGTTCGGTACGATAGTGACTAGCGCTAAGCGTTGAGCGTTTACACAGCAGATATCCGGACAATAAGCTATGATAATTAAGGTTTCAATCTGTTCTCGATTCCAGAGAATTGTTCATCTGGAAACTGCTTCAGGCTGATCAAAACTCCATTCATAAGATGATCCTTTCATTCATTATTTGGTTAAATATTCCTGACTAATATATGTGTGAGGCTTGAATAATGATATGAACTCAGGATAAACTTTCATTGATAATAATTTATTCATCCCCTATTTATACTAAACATAACTTTAAAAACAAACAAAACAGATTCAACTTGGCATTATATAAGATTACATTTTTGTCTATATGGCGGAAACGGTGGTTTATGTAGTGTATTTGCTGGGTTGATGATGTCCTTTGGTGTATCCATGTGCCTTGTCCTCACTGGTCGAACTTTTAGCCGCATAATCTGCGTAATTTTCATGATGGGTTTCCCGACCCTCAGCGCCCTGATGTCCCTTTGAGTCTTTGTAGTCGTGTCCTTTGTCGAACGCACCATCCTTACCAGCCTCATTTTTCGCATATCCTGAATCGTGGTGGCCTCCCTTCTTGTATCCACCCTCGGCAGACGCGTGATGTTCTCCGGATGCACCATGTTTTTCGAAATGACCGCTCTTGTGGGCATCGTCATAGAAGTCAGTGTCCTTTTTGTACTCGTCCTTGTGATAGACATTGTGGAAGCCAGTCGTCTTATGGCCCTTTTTGTGCGATGCAGCCACACCATACTCGGCACCACTCTCACCCTTTGATCCTTCTTCGTGCCCATCGTAGTGACCAGCAGTATCACTATGAGATTTTTTATGCCCATCATCTTCGCTGTATTGTCCTATAAGAAATGCGTTTCGAAGAATGGTTAGCAATGTAATAATAACGTTCAAGAATTTTCTCTTTATCTCTCTCGAACTTCAACTCTTACCTTTATGATTTTCGCTGTCATGTTCACCCTTCTCGCCATTATCGAAGGCATGATGATTCTTGTAGGCTTTATCTCCCTTTTCCCCATGGGCAGAGTGTTTCTCAGCATTGTGCTCTGCTCCGTTCCCTTGCTCGTGGCTTGACTCGACAAATCCAGGGCCGATTGGTTTATGTGCAAAATCAAAATCTCCATGTCCTGGTCCAACTTCATGCTCTTCATCATCGTCATCTTCGTCTTCATCATCCTGATCATGATCATCCTCCTCTTCATCGTCATCCTCTTCGTCATCGACAATTTCAACCTTTTGAGGAACCTGATCGCCCTTTATAGGCCCATTGTAGTAAGGAGCCAACGGTTCTTTGCGGTGTGGTAAAAGCGGAACGATATATCCAGCCGGTAAACTGACTTGATAATTTTCTGGTACTTGTTTAGCGTACTGAACCGGTACCGGTTCAATTTGTAACACAGTTTTTGGCTCCCCATAGGCTAGAGGAGCAGAGATGGGTTCGATTCCAGGTCCAGAAGTAATATAACGTACGGGAGTTGGCACATTGTAGTAGTGACCGCTACCCTGATCGTTGTATTGGACGTAGGAAGCTGGGGCTCCGTGTTGATGATGATAAGAGTATCCAGTAGCCGATGTTTCCAGGTCAGCCATTTCCATCCTCGAGAGAGTCATGCTTTTAACATTGGATGGGAATGCGGTGACATATACCTGGAAGGCGAACAAGCACAACATCATTCTGATCACTAAGCTTGCGTTTCCCATTGTCACAGTTATTGACAACTAAAATACACTAGTCTGTAAGGGGTGGAGTGTTCACTGTTTGACTCTGGGTGCTAGCACGAGCCTTTATATACCAGCTTTCTGAGACCGTGAATAGATTATCATTATATCACGAGCATTCCACGGCCGCTAATAATTCATGAACAACGTGTTATTGACAATATTGAATAGCCATTCTCTGTGAGCTAAAGATTTTGCGTAATTCAGCAGTACACAGAGCTTCTCAATGCCGGTTGAATATCCTTTATTGCAATAAGCTGAGGTTTAGTCACGGTCATTCAGTGGACAACGAAACCAATTAGTCCAGGGGTTCTCCTCGATGAAAGGAAACAGCAAACGAGGTATTCCATTGCTGGTTTAATCAGTCATGAGAACTTTATTCATTCGTTTTATAAAAGCCAAGGGATAGAAAAATCATTCAAGTCAAGTCTGTCAAATAAACAGAGTTCAGGTTTCTATTATTTACATTTTTATTCGCTAAGTAGGTACTATAACATTGAGAAGACGTGGTTGAGCGATTTGCGGTTTAACGTTTGCACCATCAGCTAAATCGGCGTAAATCTAGACAGCTAACCTTGAGTGCGCAATACCGTTTGGCCACGTGAAATCTGACCGCTTGTTGAAATACCTGACAAATTGTCCTTCCAAGTGCATTCTCGTTGAACACGGTAGCCAATCCGGTACGTTAGTCAGTCGATTGGCGCAAGGTATAAAAGAGACAAATCTGTATTGGGGTAACAGTTTGTATTGACAACGTTTGTCGAATAGTTTACCGATCATATTGTTTAGTAAAGTTGATTAGCTCGCCTAATCCGCGGCTAGAAAAATTTCCGAAGAAAAGTACATAGAATATAAAAAAAACGAGATGAGAGTCACGTGGGTTTTTTTTTTGGTAGCTTGTCTACTAGATATCGGCTTATCTCATCCAGCAAAAGAACAAGCCGGTCAAATGTTCGTATCTAAGACAAAAATGTCTGATCTAGAGTCTTCGGCAAGTGGATACGTTTACCAAAATCTTCCCGCTTCAAAGTACGCTGAAATTGTAAACGCGGAGATAGCGGATTTCGAAGAGGTGCCGATAGCCCATAAGAAACAACCAGCTAAAAAGGAATTCGACCTTTTGCCTCTCGCCATGGAACCAGACGCTGAAATGCTGCCGGCGCATTATACCCGCGTCGAACCACCAGGCGTTGATCATATGGAGATATCTTACCTGGAGCCAAACGCTTTGGGTTCTTACAGAAGTTCGTTGATCGAAGGTACACCGGAAGCTGACGCTGCACCAGCACGTATTGAAAAAACAAGTGAGTTCGAAGAAGGTGGTGGTAAGAAATTTGTCGCTGAGAAACACGCTGAACATGGAAAAAAAGGCGAGGAAGGTTTCAAGAAGGCAGAAGATTTCGAAGAGGCGGTCAAGGGCGAACACGACAATGAGAATCATAAGGGTAGCTACAGCGAAGCTTCTGGTAAAAAAAAGGTGCGGGGTGAAACCGAGAAACATTATGCAGGACACAAGGATTCTGCAGAAGCAGATAAGGGCGCGAGCTACGAGGTTGAAGGCAAACATGAAAAAGGACATAACAACGCAGGGTTCCACAACGTCTACCACAAGGACGAGTACAAGAAGGATTCTGATTTTTACGACAACGACCACAAGGGCGGAAAGTTTAAGAAGCACGGGCACTACGGCGAGAAACATGCCTCAGCTGAGGGTGCGTACAAGAAGGGAGGAAGCCACGATTCTGGGTATGCCGAAGCGGAGAAAGCAAAAGAAGGCGATTTTGCTAAGGGACACGAAAGCGAGGCAAAGAAAGGCCACGCTGCTAAGCAGGGATACGATGGATTCTTTGGAAACTTTGAAGAGTTTGCGAAAAAAGGTGGCGCCGCAGAAGGCAAAAAGTACGAGTTCAGGAGCGGCGACAGCGCGGAAGAGTCACGCTGAAATGAATCAGTCTAATAATTCATGTATAGTAGAATATAGTTCTAAGAATACGGTAGGATTTTCTACACGAGTGGTTGATTGTTTATATTTATTTATGTAAACCGTTCGTGTAACGAGTTATAATAAATTATATTAAGTAACGAATAATTGATACAAATAAAGAACCCCGATAGATTTTTATTTTTTTTTCCCCCCTCTGTTGTTTTTAGTCTCGCTGATCTTTATTTAAGACAATTAATTCTTTCCCCGTTATGTACAAAGAACAAATGATTTAGTTTCAAATCTACGATAATTAATGAACGTATGTATCGATATGAAATAAAAATAAAAAAAGAAGCAAAAAAAATAAAAACCAAATGTATCGTGTGGGAAAGAATAAATAATTATAGTATATACAAATATTCGACAGTTTGGAATTTGGTCGAAAACAGTTTGTACCTCTAATTCCTTTCATAATTTAAGCCATTGCTGTCATTTTGGGAAGCACCTGTTTCGGATTTGTCACAAAAGTCCGCGGCTGATTAATGGGTATTAATAGTACCCGCTTCGTAACGGCAACAAATTGCAATGAATTGTAGTCGGAACCGCTCAAATGAGAATAAAGGCATAATTGATGCAACTATATGGCCAGTGGTTGTGATATATGTTTGTTTGCATGAGCCGAACTGAATTCGTACACTACGCACATATGCAGTTTGCTGCAGAGCTACAGTTTCCGTGCATTCATCAACAATAAGCCGCAGTAGATACTGCAGGGAGACTGTTGGGGGAGGATGGAGCACCCCGAGAATGCATAAATCAGCCATTCTGCTTGCCGCCATCCATATCACGTCAGAGAATAGCAATGAACGAACAGAGTTGCTGAATAGTTATCGTCTGACCTCCTTAAAAATCAGAATCACATCAGAACGTGAGATTGTTCACGAGTCATCGACAATAATTTCCATTCAAGACAATTTTTTTTTGCGAATGAGAGTAGATCTTTCTTATATACATTTGGCTTTCGTCCCTCAACGTATCATGAAATTCTTAGCCAAATTTTTTATTTCTTTTTTTTTTTTTTCAATTTATTTTGGCAGTAAATAGAAAGCAATTGCGAAAGTTTTTTTAGTCTGGCAAGGTTCCCGACTGTGGCCAGCTGATGTTACAACGAGTTCGACAGACTTTGTAGATCTATAATTTTTTTATGATTAAAATAATCCGATTAATTGTTTTCTGTCAACGTTATAAACCTATATAACGCGGTTCACGATTAGTTCAATCAACGTGTTTCGATGAAATAAGTCAAAATTTCTTAGAAAAATGTATTCAGGTTGTATAAAGCCTAGCCGCGTAGACGAATGACTAAGAAATAAAAAAAATAAAAAAATCTCGTTCTCATAGCACATTGAATTATTTATATTTTTCCCTGGTTACATTATATTTGGCTTGCTATTTCCATCACGCACTTTATCATTCCGTATACACAGAACATTGAAAGAAGTTTTTCGTGATTCAAAGGGTTGGCTTCGACATATCTTAGCGGTCACGTGAGGTAGCTCGGTTTCTTAAATAAATTTCATGGTTCACTGGATACGTCAGTTCCACTATCTAGCTGCTTTCATGCATTTTATTTTGCAAGAACTGTTCGCTGGTTGAATACAAGTATAAGGGTTTAAAATTTTCGCATTCAATAATCTATCGGCTACAACAGTCAGGAGTCTATCATAAATTAATACGATTATCAGTATAAGGGTGGGTTATAAATTTTCAATGAATATTCTCTAGAATATAATAGTATAAAGTTTTCATTCAAACTTGCCATAGATATCTAAATGCACACTCGGTTAAAGCTAGTAACCTAATGCTCTATATTAATCGATGTGATGAGATAGCAGGGGAAATAAACAGACGAATTTTGACATTAATTTTTTGTTGACGTTTCTGAGGTAGCATATGATTATCCAGGACTCATTAACCTAAATTAATTGTCAAATATATTATCTGGCAATAAAAATAATGGCTCTGAATATGATACCGAGAATTTTTAAAGATACTTTTATCAAATTTGCGGAATCAACCCTCCGCCTAAATCAGACTTTAAAATTTCACGTTTCTACTTCAAAACTGAGAAACTACTGTCAGGTATGTCGTCGAATGAAAAATTTCATGCTTTTGTAAATTGTTACCGTGGGATCTCTCTCAGTCGAACCAATTTAGTCACAGCTGTTCACTAATCGTTGAGCGAATAATACTCTCATACAAATGATCATGACAGTTTGAAATTGCCTGGAACTGCATAGGCAAGCGTGTCGACCAAGTTTTTCATCCTCATGAGTTTGCAAAACCGGGGAAATAAGAGAGAGAGAGAGAGAGAGAGAGAGAGAGAGAGAGACAAAAATATTCAGGAATTGCATTTTGCTCACAATCACTTCTTCTCTAGTTATATCTAAACAACAACAAAAAATTAATGATTATAAGGAGAAAGAACAGTATTACACGAGACTGGCTTGCAAAAAAGATGACGAGGCCATAATGCGCGTGATGTGCGACTCTTTCTTGAAGTTTGAACCTTCCATTGTAAACCTGGGCCTTTCTGGCCGAGATATTCCTGCCGTGAACCACATAATCCGTCAAGGAATGACGCAAGGTATGACCATAGTGGCTGTTCGTCACGAAGATGACGCTGTGGTTGGTGCTGCAGTTAATACTGGTACATGTCCTTGGAATCCTGATAAACTTTTGCATTTCGCTAACTGTTGCGAATGTGGCCCCGTTCAGGATCTACTCAAGTTTCATGCTTACATTGGCATGAAGCCTCAACTTTGGCAGAAATATTGTGTCCTTAAAATTTTCGAATGCGCTTACGTTAGCGTTGCGATAGAATGCCAGGGTCAAGGATTGGCGAAACGTCTTATAAGAGACAGTTGGTATCTTGCAAGAGACTGTGGCTACAGATTATTTCGAATCGATTGCACGAGCAGGTAATAAAATAAATTATATAACTGTCGAATGAGGAAATCACGCAGTTATGGAAACTAAAAAGAGAGAATTTTCTCTGCGATTTTCGGTACCTTCAATACAAAAATATACATGTTTCAATTATTCATTTTATTCAAGGTATACCGCCAAAATATCAGAGAATTTCGGATGGGAACGTGTCTGTAGCGTTCCGTACAAAGACTACACACCCAACGGTGAGCAAATATTTAAGAATGTGCAGGATCCGCATACGACACTGAACGTTTTTGTGGACCAGGTGAGATTCTGTAAGGACTATTGCAGCCCGTACCCGGCTTGCAAAAAGCAGAAGAAAAGAGCTAAAACTCCTTGAAAGTAATCCTGTCTTAAAAATAAGTGATGATTTATATTTCTCTACAAATAAATAATCGTGTTTTGTACGATGTATGACAATTGTATACCGAGTTACAGAACATCGTTTGAGGATATAGAATATAAATTCTATGCTAGTCTTGATTAATATTCTAAATTCGTGGCAAAATATTAATTCATGCATCTTGTGCATCAGCTGCTGTGTACAGTCGCAAATTTTCGTTAATACTAAGACGTTCGCAAATGATAATTAAACTTCGCAACATCTTGGCTTACTTCAATCTCTGGTCGCAATTACACCGACCAGCTGTTGACATAACGTGAACAACCTACAACCATATGTTACTAGACAAGTAGAGATGAAGACCTTGCGAAGCAAGGAGAAAAGCGAGGCGAAATTTGGAGAGGAAAGATTGTATAAGGTGTACGAAGGTATTGGTACATAGTGTTTGTACCTACGTATGTATAGCACTTGTTATTTGTGTGTCTATAAGATGAAAAAGAATTTTCCGGAAGAAGCTTTGAGTTTGTCGTTCATTTGAACGATTGGATCGTATCAAAGCAAAGTTCTGCAAACGTAACTGTGGTACGAAAGGTTCGTAAAGATATCGTTCCAAGTTAAGAGCTTGTCGTATTTTATAGACCCGTTAAAGGTACGAACTTTGTACAACGAAAAGAGTAATTCTCGTCAAGAGCTCATGACTTTGAACGATCCTTGCCTAGTACATAGAGAAAAGCTCAGAGTTTTAGACTCGATCCTCTCTGACCGTCGTAAGGGTAGACGTTTCGCTGCTATACCAAATGAAATAATCAATGGATCAAGCCTCTGTCACATACAAACTCACCTGATACTATGGCAACTATCTTCTCGGAATTACAGTTGATAAACTTTGCAATTACTTCGGTGAACATCGAAGATGTATTTCGTAGTCTGTATCGCCGTAACTAAATCGAATCTACTACCTCATCTGGTTTTCGAAGTATGATTGGTCTTCGTCGTGACATAATATGTCCAGCGAAATTTGTATTTTTCACTAGAAAACAGCACATTTCCAATCTTACGTTACGTGTATGGAAACGAAATTCAAACATGTGTGTAAAGCAACGCTGAGTTAAACAAGATTAATTAAACACGTACTTCCGTGGTCTCATTTACAGCCTCTCCCACATGGGTTAGATGTGGTTACGAAATAGGTGGTCTAAAGTAGCACACGTTGGTCGTTAGTAGTATTCCGAAAATTTCTCTAACATCGAGGATTGTTTGCCGAATTGGAATAGTTTCAGTAGACTTCGAGTTTACGAACCGTCGTCGCGGTTTAGAACTGCGGTTCTTGGGTGAATTAAGTCCCATTGGAATCTAGAATCGAGATTTGATTATATTAATGTACATGTATTACCTGTAGTGCTTGTACCTACTCCCATGGATTACTCTTCCCATCTTATACTATAATCGTATCGGATTAGTGAATGGAGAGTTAGCTTCTATTCATAGATCATATATCGCGTACATGTTGTGTGTATCATGTTAACTAGTAATACGTATAAAGCATCGTATAGAGATGTTAGAGATCGCAGTGAAAATTCTCATTTAAAAAACTGTTCCCCAGAGCCATTCTCCCGCAAATCTCTAGAGTAAGATAAAGCGAAAGATCTTTCTATACCTAGAATACAACTAGACTTGAATGGATGGAGTACACTGTTTCACTTATTATTGTTTGCAGTATACTATATGTAACTTGAAAGATTACTTCCCCCTGAATTATTATACTTTATAACCGAGTATATCATCCGCCGGTTTAAACAGGGTCAGAAAATAATTCTTTACCCTGGTTTTGATGGAATGAGGAAAATTTTTATCTTAACAGTAGAAAATCCTGTACTATATAATTTACATCCAAGTTTCAATTATCAACTTGTACCTAGTTATAATTATCATTATTACGGTTCTTGAAGGTAAAGTGAGGGACGCCAAGGGACGTCAGTCGAGGGAAGATGGACAATGCTTGACCCTCTGGTGCGCGCAAACGTTTCTGGGTCAGTGAACATTCTCTGAACGTTGTACTCATTACCAGCTCCCTTTGGTCTGGTGCCTCCAGCAATATACGAGGCTATTGTGACACAGGTACGTGTTGTATCACCACTGTGTATATCAGTTGACTATTATTGATGATAGATACCATCATCGCTTCTGCGTCCTTCATGCCACTTGTATCGTAGTATCGACGTCGTTTCCGCTCATCAAAGGATCGCTAATGAGCGTATTGATTAGAATCACCGTAAGGAAAATCGTTCTTTATGCATATCAACGAATACCGTGTGTCTGCACACCCTCGTATGATATTTATCGGTGAATAACCGTGTAAATTATCTATAAATGAGTAAACATCAGCCTTGTTCATTTATTCATGATCGTTCTCGCAATAATTTAGATATTTCGAATAGTCTGAATGATTTGATGAAAGAATTGGGAGCGATTGAAGTCGAGTTAGATGTTTTCTCATCTGGAATAATGAAATTAACCGATTATATTCACTGTAGTTATTATTATAGTACGTATAATGGTTGAGAAGATGAAGTCTATTTAATGCTAGATAAAATGAGTTAATTAGTTTGTCGGTAAGTTGATATGTTTACCTGTGCTACCAGCAAGTCATTAGCTCAAGTCGACCCAACGAATTTTCTCGTTAGCCAAAGCTCTTCGAGCAATAACTCGATTAAAAACTATCCCCCTGGTCCACAACGACAGTTAATTAACAAAAGTGCTTTCGTAGTTTTCACGAATGCTTGGAGAATTCTGAGAGCGTAATACTAGAGTTGAATTTCCGCTCTACGAGTATCCAGAACGTATTTGTTACCGCAGAAATGAAAAATAATTCTTTTTATAAAGTCAGTAAAGTTTAGAAGAATATTATCAAACATTTTTCCACAATTACATCCGGAAATATAATATCGCTAAATATATTATCAAGAAATTTTCATACCAATTATTAAGGAAAAAGCTGAAAAATTTTGATGGATGACACAGCGGTTTGTATTTAACTTGTGGTCTAGGGGATGAAACGAAGAAATGCAGTTGCACGTCGATTTGTTTGCCAACCTCGTCGCCTCGCTCGATTCCACTGAAATCCTTCTCAATTCCTACTCTTTTATTCTTTCTGTCACTCGAAGCGTGTGAATCCACCCCATGCAGTGCAAAAATCCTGCTCGAGACTGCACGGCCTCGAGCTTTGGAATAGCGATTTTCTATACTACAGATCTGAAGATTGGAGAACTAAGAACTACACCTACCCATTCTTTTCACCATCCTGTACCTATCTCGCCTTTTGCTATTTACCTATTGGAATTTTCAGTCTCGTGGATAATGGCAATACTGGTACAGATTTCCATATCAACAATGTGGAATGCATTTTTGGGTATATGTATATTTTTGGAAAAATTTCACACTTCTCGGAGACAAAGAGGAAAAAAAAAAATATATATATATTCAGAAAATAGTTGATTGATTGTGTCTGATAGCGTTTACGTGTTAATTAAAAATTGTGTAAATTATTACCAAAATTTCTATCGGCTAACGAAGCACGTTGTACTAATTAAGATCGACATTATTGGTAGTGATATGGCTCTACTCCTGTTTCAATGAGAGTTACAATGCAGTTAACGAAAATCAGGAAATTGGACCCTCACCCTCACCGACGTGACGCATCCACCGTACTCATCCCCCAAATAGTTTGACAATCGAATAATTAACTAGGTTATAATTGCGCCAACGTACACTGGCGCAACCCGGACCTACCAATTAATTATACATTCCTGTCAGCTCAGAGTCGTCATACGCAAAAGGATCTCCTTCCATCCAGGACAGGATGGCCTGGGCTTGGCTTGGCTTGGCTTGACTGGGATGGGCTCGGCTCGGCTAGCTTCGAACGCAACTTATGGGACGTATCTAGGTCCTGTGAAATTACGAGAATCTTCACCCTGAGTTATGTCTTCTCCGTGAACTCGATCCTCCAAGGAATTTCCATTTAATTCAATCAGACTTTGCTAGCCACCTGCTAATTTGCCCTTTGCCTATACTAATGGGATTTATATTCAGGATAAAATTGGACAAAATAAAAGAAAAAGAAAAAGTTTGACTTTTTGTTTTTTGGTAAAAATGAAAAATTTAAAACTACCCTTGAATATTTTTTTTTTTTAATTGAAACATATTATGATACTGCGCGCGTATAGTTGCGAAAGACAATTAGGGGTTTGTGTGCATAAATTAAATACTGTACAAACGTTTGTCGGTTGTTTGAATAAAATTCACGTGCATTTATTCATGTCTTGATTGAAATCCTGTGGTAGTAGTTGAAAAGTAATTAACTTTTAATCGAGAAAGTTTAGTAGTTCTAGGCTATACCTTTCCTCTTTATCCAAGGTATAGCGCGCATGCCATTCAACGTTTGTAAACGCTCAGACGAAAATCCTTCCAGTTTTTCAAATATTTGCGAATTCCTCTCCACATTCGAACTGCAAAAGCTTTGATTCTGAATTGCTATGAAGAGTTTTATCGAACCACTAGAACTCACGGAAAGTCGTATGAAATGTGAAGGAAAAAAAAATAAATCCTAGTATAAACTCCTACCATTCTAAATTCACGCTAAATTAGGACAACGATAAAATGCGAATGAATAAAATCAGAATATCATCACTTTGAAGAGATTTAAATCCTAATCTTCCTGATCACACTTGCGAAGTATGCGACACTATAGTGAAATACGACGAGTATGGGTATCGAGGGAATTTCAATTATTTTCAATCCGGGCCGTCCGTGAGCTCGATTTCCCGGGTGTCGTGACGTCGATCAACATCGACCCTGCCTCCTTCTTCTTCTCTTTTTCTTTTTCGTCTTCGTCTTCGCCTTAGTAAAACGCAGAACTTGCAAAGGTCCTGATAATTGTGTACCCGATATTCTGAACGTAGAAGATTACATTTTTTTCACAATAAAAGTACGAAAACGTTCAAAGGACATGAAAAATCGGATCAAAGTGAAAGTGAATTATGATTCCTACCGATTTCTTATGGGGTGCAATTTGAATGCATAAAAATATGCTGAATTTCAATGGCTATAGCGAATCGGACTCATTACTTTGACTTTGAATTATTATTTTTATAACGAAATATATAAGGTGGCAATTTTTCATTTAAAATTACTTTCAAGTTCTCTCCCTTTAATGCTTCCCGACTGTATAAAACCCCCGCAAGCCCGACAATTTCGGCATATCGATTAACACCCCATCCATAAGTAGAACGTGACTTTCCCTTTCGTTGAAAATACAGAGAACCATCCTTCATGGTCTTGAGACTTTGTTCAGTGACTAATTTCACTTTCTTGCTGCTGTCATTCTCGGAAGACCATTAATGTCCTGAATCTTTGAAGACACTATTTTACAAGGCATTATGTTTCAGGCTATTCCTCTTCGTAATTCCAACTACAGCCAAGCAATAACGAGCTGCAAAAAAAAAAAATAGAAACAAATTAAAAAGTGGACAAAAAAATAGAAGAAAAAACACTCGGGAAAATTAACGTGCAATGGTATCGTATTCATACCTGGTAGGTATAGTACCTACTTCGTTTGAAAGGACTTTGATTGCAATCAGTATCTCGTCAATTTCAATTACTACTCGTTGCCATGAATTCTACACCTACTCCCATATATGACAATAAATCCATGCAGCAAATAAATGTATGGATATATCTATATATGCTTAGGATTTTATAAACGGGAATTGAATCGTATATAGTTAGGTTTTCCCGATGGCGAAGTAAAGATCGATTTTTTTCGACATTTTCTATAGCGAGTGCATGAAGTTGCGTGAATAAATGTGATACTGGGTAAGGTGTATACGAGAAGAAGTGCTCGGCACTAATTGAATTTCAGTTCTTCTGGTATTGTTTATATTCTGAATGAAAAAGAAAAAGAATCACCGAGTGTTAGCCTCTGCAAGGGCTGAGGGAGATGGTGCAGAGCTGAACCAAAGAGGGGTTTTAATTAAAACACTCAGACACTGAGAAAGAGTATAAATATCCTTTGACAAATATCCCTGGAGCTGCAGCTCTCTTTCCCTTTTTCCTCAACCCCTTTTTTACCCCATTCCATACCGTGCCAGAGCACGAACTACCACCGCTGTTTCCTGCTGTGCGTATACTATATCCTATTCCAGGTTGGGTAAATATTTGCCCCTACATTAGTGAGATATAAATAAATTCGCTGATTATATCCAGGAGAAAAGAATAGAAGAAAATAAAGTCAGGCTTGCAGTGGAGAACGAAAAGAGTTAAAAAATGAAAATAAAAAAGAAAGATAATAATTACAATAGTAATATAATACACAGAGCTTTTTTAATTTCTATGAAATTCTAATTGGCTTTTAATTGTCATGAATTTTAAAAATGTTCACAATTTCTTTCCTACTTATACAATACTTTAGTAAAATTGGTCTAATATCTATACAGATATATGTATATATTTATTTATTTTTTTCTTCTTTTGGGACCGAGATTTACGTGGTTCTGTGTGCCTGGCGGAATGAAACGCCAAGGAAAAAGTTAATTTTCTTTATTTGTTGCGGAGCGCGTCGGTGCCCTTATATACGACTTCGGATAGAGTAATACTCGCGTTAACAGCCGTGTGAAATATATATCCGGAGGGGTATAGTACTTTCGCGAGAGAAGGAAGAAAAATTTAGGGTCACAATTTTCTTCGTTCCAGTTGAAAAAAAAAAGAAAAGAAAAGCAAAAAAAAGTCCCGTAGTCTCCGGGAGTATAAGATCTTCGATATTGTTCTCAGTTTCGGTCGTATCAGAGTGAACTTTTCAATTGAATTTTCTCGCTCGTAACAGAAAGACGTAGTATTTATGAAACGTTTACCAAAGCTTATATAGTGTAAGTGCAGAGGAAAAAAAAAAAAAAAAATCACCATCCTCATTCGTTCCCTGAGTAACGAGAGAATGGAAGAGGACTAGACCTTCTCTTAGCCCGTTTCTGCTTTCCCCCTGCAGCCACGCAGCCAGCCTGCCAGAGAAGATATCAAAATAATTGAAAAAGTTTAAATAGACTTCAATGTTATTTATTTATTCTACGTACAGTGATCTTTTTTTTTTTTTTTTTTTTCTAACCCCGGTTGACTTCGTTGAAAGTTAAATTTTAATTTTTTTTTTTTTATTTTCAACCGCCCTTTCAGGACAATAATTATTCTTTGCAAATAATTTATGAGAATCTTTTAATTATAGTGTCAGTCAATCTACAGGAGAAGACAAGAGCCCAGATTATTTTTTTATACCTATATGATTTATATATTATATTATTTTCATAAAAATAACATCGAGGTATAGAATTTATATCTACTTTCAATTTTATGAGGATTCAATTCAGTTTACAGCTTAAGGAATCATACCTGAACACGTTAAGAAATACAGACTCTAATCGTAAGAACTAGAGGGTGAAATGGGGTGATAATAGCCCCGGTTGTAAACCTTGTTTTATTAATAATGCTCTCAGAGCTATTGTGTATTATCAAGTTACGGTTCGTAAACAGCAATTCGTAAGTTTCCACGACGCACGAAGGCGCCATTAAACAATCTTATATACCTATAGAGCTGTACAGTATTTCTTCAATAAATCACTTAAATTGAGTAACGAATGTACCTTATATTGATCCGGTTTCGATGATGTTAATCAATCGGCTTGCGTGCCCCTCTAATCAAGAATTATTCATTGCCAATATCAGCTGCTGATATCATATTGAATAAAATCAAATTACTCATATCGGAGATTTTTTTTTTATCTTTACCGAAATCAGCGTCGATTAGTTTAGATGAATGAATTTCAATAAAAATGATATTACGTTTAAAAAAATCAGGAAAAAAAAAAAAAAATTCAAGGGAGAGAATTATCGATCGGATCGAAGAGCTACTTTATTGTCTTTGGTGAATATATGTCAGTTTCCGTAGCGGACGTTACGTATACAACGAATTGGCACAGGTTCTTTTGCATTTTATAGTTTACAGCTCTGCCGAAGAATCGTAGCATTTCTCTGAAGGGGTAGTTCGGCTATATATGGAAAAATCACGACACGATTCTACCTGAAACGGAGGGAAATTCTGAGCCAGCTGTTCGTCGAAGCGAGTCGCGAAACGCTACCCCGAGTTAGTCGATTATTCTTTTCGTACTGTAGCGTCTTTTTAGTAGTGCATTAAAAGCAGGCTGCTCTTTATATCTCCTTCTTTTATGGACGATAATGTTAGGCAATCTCGCCTAACGCCCTCTTCCTCCTTTCCTCGAATTTCGAAGGGTTGATTTTTTTTTTTTTTTGTTTTTTTTTTCATTCCTTTTATTCGGCGGAATTATCGTATATAAGTCTTTCGTAAGTCACTCGTTTATTGCAAAACTGTGTGTTTGTCCTAACGAGGGGGTGATTAATCCTTTGGAAATTATTAACCCGGATTTCAAACTTATACTCGGAGAACGAACTGATTTTATACTTTAGTAACTCCGGAGTAAATCGTGGCGAATCGTGTCGGGCTTAGCCCATAGCAAATAAATCATAATGGAGTCGAGTCTCTTCTTATAGAAATAAGCTTTTTGTTATTCAAGAATTATTATCTATAAGCCGTCAGAACGACTGAACTAAGTTAGTACCTATCCGGCTGAACGAACCTTCAGACGTGTTTAAAAACTTTTCTACGATTTCGTTTGACGATTTAAACTTTCATCTCTGGTTCAGAAATTTTCTTTTTTTTTTTTTTTTCTTCTATTTACGAGTACTAAATTAGTTTTAGAAAATTTTACTAATCTGATGTATAAAAGGCGTTAATTTTTTAGGACTTTCATTCTGCAGTAATTACCAAAACGCAAAGCAGGTGAATTGATTGTAAAATCGAAACCAAATACATTTACCTGTAAGTAGAGGTATAATTTGAATTTAAACGTAGCCGAGTAGGTATGAACGAATAGGAATGGTAAATTTGTTCCTGACTCATTTAGCAGAGAAACTTTTAACAAGCTGCATTAAAAGTACATATGTTCTTTTTCCTTTCCTGTTAACACGATGTGCTTGTGTCTGTCTCTATTCCTACATACGTTGGTATTGGTAGCTGACTGGCTGCTCCCGAGGGTAGAGACTGAGGTCAGAAGCTCGCGTTTCTAGTGAGGTCAGTACAACACCCTAGAGGCGGTTAAACTTGGTACCCGACAACCGGCAGTCTCATGGGCCTTAAGCCGCATTAGCTTTAGCTATATTATGAATATACCTCCTATGTTCTGTTGTATTCACATTTTTTTTTCGAGTTGATATACGTCGTTACATGGATATTTCGCGAGACGAAATATCGATTGCAAAATTATACTTGAATTTTAATCATTTTTCCGCTAATCGATCGATGTGACGTTTTTCTTTCGATTTTTCTTTGATTTTCATCATATTTTAGTCAACTTTTTATCCCGCGGACTACCCTGCTACACATATAAAAGTAAGAATCAAAGATTCGCGTTTCTATTCGAAGAAGAGGATTCACAGACCCTTCGATAATGGCCAATCGCATAAAACGCTGTCCTATAGATTGCAGTTAGGTACCGAGAATTTTCGTTCGAATATCTAAACCGGAATAAAGTGAGCCATTATTTAACTTTTATATAAAGGGTAATGATAATATTTCTTGTTAGCAGGAAATGAAAAGTCCACTCGAGCGACATGGTCAGCCACAACTGCTGAATCGTTGTGGAGGGAATTAATAGCCGTTGGCAATTCGATTCGAATAAGGGTGGTCTGTAGAGGTGGTGAAGGGGCAAGGGGTTGGTGAGAGTCAGCTGGTATATCTGGGATAATATTTCCTAGCGTTAGGTCAGCCGGGGTAGGCGGTTTAACACGAACTTGGAGGAACGGGCATGGAACTTATAATTAAAAGCCCGATAAAAGCTCCATTACATTCCGGCAGATCGGTTTCATAAAATCTTTAATTACTTCCTTTTCTGCGGTGGTTCAACAACGCCTGCACCACTGTGCCCCAAGAGTTCTATAGGGATTGAGGGCAGGAGAACCAAAGAGCTTGTAGACTTGCGGCTCCCTCAGTGAGTAAGAGGTGGGAGTTAAATGCCGATTAATTATCGCTAACCGAAGAGGCTTGATCTCCGATGAAGAAAAGACTTTCCGTAATTCGTCTGTTAGAAATTTCCAAGTGTCTTATGCGCTGCACCGAGCTTGCGGAATCATGACTAGTCCCATTCCGTAATTGGAGTATGAAAAATATATAGTGAATTCATCGATCAGGTTTTACCGCGGATAATATTTGGATAAAATTCTTCTAGCGCATAATGTGATAATCTCAAGATCTCGATCTGAGATAAAAGCTTTTTTCCGTAAGATTCAAGCTGACCCTAATCAATATTAATATAATTAGTACGCGATAATCACGCGAGACATTTTACCTCTATAGTCATCAATTTAGACTATATGCATTTTCAGCCTTGATCAACCGCAGCACGTACGATCAGATTTTAAATTAATATCTATTGGATTACGTGGCTAAATCATGGGGAATGAGCGTGCGAATACGTGTATATGGCATGGTCAAAGGCCGATGGATATTTTCATATACAGATTGAACGCAGAGTTTCAAAGGACATAGTGGAATTCCGCGGTTATCAAATAATCCTTCATTCTATGCAGTGTAGTTGGTTTGCACAAAATCGATCCCAAGTTCTATACGACAATATATATATATATATAATAATAAAAAATAAAAGAATAACTAATTCTATAATTAACGGGTTCATATGCAATTAACGGATTTCGAACAGGTCACATAAAAACGAAAAGAAAAAAAAAAACGAAATTATAACTACATTTTCATTTATGAAGTTATACACGGACGCGAACTATTGCGTGACAATAAATTGCCTGCATACGAAAGCCTGCAGAAGCTGATGACTCTGTTTTGATATTTTTTGTTGGAATCAGCCTGCATATTAAGGATGACATGCAATATTTGTATCAAAGAATTACTCACTCGTGGGTGCAGGCTGGTTTATTTTGCACCCTGAGTCGACTGAAATGAGTAAATTAGGTAATTGGAAATGACTCGAAATCGCTAAATAATATCTGTCCACATTAATAAAGTAGATATAATTAAAATGAATGAGTTTCCGAGCTACACGATGCATAGAAATAGACTGTAACTTGTAATTTCACTTTATTGCTGTGCTCACCTTTGACCCATACCAGTCTTATGCAAAAGGCATCCCCATCTTTCTCGTTTAAGTCTTTCAAGCGCTAACCTTTATCGTTAAAATGAACAAGCTCGCTTCGTGGAGGGTCTTGTAATGCCGTGATAAAAATGATACGAAATTTTCATGAAGTTCGCGTTTCAGTAGGCGCGGCTTCTGCAGCTCTATGGAATATGCTAATTTTATAAGTCACCCTTTCGCTACGGTTCAAAGGCTTCTATGAATGAACAATCTTATACATTTTTTACTTGAAAAAAATAAAAATAAAAAATTCATTCATTCATTCATTCATTCATTTTCACTATAGAATAGTTGCATCAAATTCAACGCGATTTAATTAACTCTCTCGAAATCCACAGATTTACAATAACCCCTCGATCATTGATTCGATTATTCAATTATTTAACCCCGAGGAAAGTTCTGTACAAATTTCTCCTTCTACCTATCAAATAGTTCTTTTCATTCCGAGGTACAGGTATACAGTAATAAAGTCAGCATGGGGGGTGACGAGCTTGCGGCTAGTATGACCTATTTTGTAAAATCTAGCTGTAAAATAAGACGGTATACGTGGGTGGTCGGGCTATAGATCTAAATAAGTTACAAGCTCCCGAGAATATACCGGAAGATGGTTTTAGAAACGAAGTTCCAGGGCGCACGTGACCTCAGCAACGTGGCTTTGTATTAACCGAGTTCAAAGCAGAGGGAAAATTTCCCTCTTTCAAATTCTCTACGATCTTTTTTCCAAGGCATAACGCATTTCCAGAAAAATTAATCCAACCTTTAGATCGCGGATGTGCGAATTCTCTCTACTTGCTCGAGGATTAATTAATAATGAGAAATAAGCTCGAAGACATTTCTCTGTAAAAGAGAAGAAGGAGAGAGAAGAAATGAGAAAAAAAAAAAATTGTTTAAAAAATTAAAAAATTTCATTTATAACCAGAATTTCGTACGAAACTTTGGCGAGAATGTAGTGTAAAGGTTGGATAGTAAAGTTGATCCGTCTCCGTGGATGAAAATACCTCAGCGTTTACGAGATTCTTAAACAGGCTGAAAGTTTTTATTGCAAGTCATTAAGGAATGACGCGTCCTGCGAGGTGAGGCAAGGGAAAAGGTAAGAGGGCAAAAGGCGAAGCATTGATTCGCTATTCAAGCATAAACTAAGCTTCTTGAGTCTCGTCATCTTGGAAGGATAATAAAGATGGCCTCTCTAAAATATTTATCAAAGAAATACCCTGCAAGCGTAACTGTTAATTTCGTCTATATTATGAACAGAATTAAAAATATTTCCGGAAATATTTCATCCCTAATAAAGAGCCCGAGGTTAATTGAAATTACTATCGACTTTGAAGTGAAAAATTTCATATCCTTTCTATGCATATTTACTTTAATAGATACCGAATATACGATCGTAGAGGAAAATTGCAGAAATACTATAGGGAGACTCTTCATGAATGTCTTCTGTCATCTCTGTCAAAGTAAACCATTTATTATTAAAGCTTCGACGAAATGACGGTGATTCTTTACTACGAATGAACTTTTCTTATCTCTTACTCCTGATCCTTGCAGATTTTGCACCGTACCTCTTTGACTCTATCTGAGGTATACGCGAAGCCCGGTTAAGGAACGGAACGTTTTATTCCTTCATTAGTCACATCGACAAGAAAGATTGAATTCTGCAATTGCAATCTGCGTAAGGTAAAGCCGGGGGTTAAAGTTAAAATGAAATCAATTTTTCTCAGAATTTTCATTAGTTAACCGGCGAAGGTTGCTAGCTTGCTGCCCGGACTTACGTCAACTTCGAGTATTTTACGTTAAAGTTACCAGAGTGAGAGAATAAGAGAAAAAGAGATAATATACGTATACTATATTGGCTGTAAATATACAGAGAATAAGGTGTAGGTACTTGATCAATAATTCATTTCGTTTACGCCCCCGCGGAATTGATGGGTTATATGGAAATTCTCATTCGAATGTCCATCTTGTCCACTTATCGTTCTAGTTGGCTGTAGCCAGATTGACAACGAGGTGATTTATTGCCATTAACAAACAAATACTTATATTTTTTACGTTTCAATTACTTTTTATTTTTATTTATTTTCTTTGCTGCGAGTGACAGAGTTGTCGTGTAGGGTTTTCGGTCTGACTGACTGAATCAGAGTTGTTAGTGTAAGTGCGGGTAGAAAATAATCAAGGAAATATATTTTTATAACGAAGATTTATTGCCGTATTTATTTATTGACGATCTACAAAATCCTATCAGCGATTTCTTGTTTTTTTTGTTTTTTCTATTATTTTTTTTTGTCTGATAGGTATTTCGCATTTTTTGCATAAAAAAATGCGATGAATTGTGACATAGATTTCTGTTCATTCAATCAAAGGTTGTTTCGATTCACACAAAACGATCAAAGAACTCATTTACTATGAATTCTTGTTTTGTGGAGAAAGAAAAAAAAAAAAAACCACCCCGATATACCTGCGAGTGCCTTTGTATGTATTTTTTTTTTTTTTTGTCTCTTTGAGCAGGTGGATGAAATAATTTTCGTAAATTTTTCTGAGCGTCGAGACGCCTGTCGTCACGTTGCCATATTCGAGAATTTCCGGAGTACCTTGATCAGTTTTATCACCTTTTTCCTTTTTATTATTTTTATTCGCGTCTGCCAAAGCCTGGAGATATATGTATATGTGTTTTTTTTTTCTTTGCTTTTTCTTCTTCTCAACGAACCCCGCAGCTATTCCCACCTTTTATCTTTATAGATTGTCAGGGAATCATACCTTGGTATGGGTTTCTCTTGCGAAATTAATCTCCCTCTGGTACCTACCTACCATTCGCCCTTCGTCTGTTCATTATCACTCCTCTTTCGTTCAAGGCACTTTCTACACCGTTGGTTTTGGCAACAAACTCAGGCGTCATAAATCCAGAAGATAATTCGTTGTTCCACTGGTTGCCATTGTACATTTTGTCCATTTGCCAGGAGTCAGAGGTCTGCAGCCTTACTATCTCAAGTCCTTTATTATATGCGTGAAACGGAAGGAGCAATAAGGTAGGTACGCTACGTCAAATAACTAATGACTAATAGCATGAAAAATATTACAAATGGGATGGGAAAGCGTCGAGGGATGGTTTCGAATATCACCTCAATTTATAATAAGAAGATGGAATCGATCCAGTAACTGGTATCTTACACCGATACATCGACTTTCGACAACTCGTTGTAAATAATTAGATTTGTAATTCAAATCCCACGAAAGATATGACGAAGTACTTCTAGACAAAATGATATTCGCGTATATCATGTTCCATTTCTAAATACATATAGGTATATGTTTCCTTGTATTTCTCCTCTTCTCTGATGCTAATTTACAAGACGTGAGTTATCTCATCTAGATCTGCAATTCTTTAGACCATTTAGACCATTTTAGACCATTAACTCTTACGGTGAAAATTCGATACTTAACGCACGATTAAAAGGAAATACAGGCAGCAAACGAAAAACGAAAAATGGACATCGTGTCTCTATGGTTTGTCCACTAGGTAACTAAGGGTGTACGAAGAACCAGAGACAAGGGACGGACACGGGTCTCGTTTTGGTAATCCGGTTTGAGATGCAAATGAGGATTTGATGGCACGTCTCTCATTAGTCGAATTGTCCTTTTGAAGAATTCTTTGGTCGGACCTTTATACGGGAATATGCGGGTGGCTTTACCCAAAACTTGGAATATTTTTACGCACTCTCATTTCATTGTCACTCAAGCTGACGAGAATGACAAATGGGCTGGGAATTGGCCGGTTCACGTTGGAATTTCGATTGGTTTGCTAGTGGGAGAGATAAGCGAAAATGGTCGCTAGATAATCGGAGTTTCTTACAAAAAAGAAAAAAACAATTCTCAGGGAAATCCGATCGAATGACCAAACGATAACGCTATCAAAAAATCAAATTCCCACGTTTATTTTGTGCGAAGAAGAATTGGTTAAGAAATAGTTTATAGCATAAATTTAATAACGAGATTCTAATTACAGAAAAAAAAGTGCTCATAGATTGAGGATATTTCAAGTATAGAAAACCACACAGAAAAAAATAAACCAGAGTTGATTGCGGAATGGTTTTGAATATTTCATAAAATTTTGTACACACTGTGAGCGAGAAGCTTCGTTAGCTTGTACAAATAAGGTGCAAACAGCTAGCGCTAGCGTTTTCGCGGTTCCAATGAAACCTGATTACTTCAGGAGACCAGAACAAATAAATGGGAGATGAGTAAGCCCGGCTGTGTACACTAGATATACAGTAAAAACATTTTCATCTCTATGAATTTTCGACGATCATAGCTAGGTTTATACATTATACACATTATAACTCCCCCGCGATTAATTTTTTACAGATTTTTCACATCGTTTTCGATCAGTTGGTGCATTGATTATGTGTTAAGGTATAATAAAGCCAGGGATCCGGGGAAAAATAATTTTCAGTTAAAATGATGAGGAATTTTTCATCCCTTATTCGGTCTAATAATTTATTTTTAAAACCATGCAGCAGTTTTAATGAAAGGTGTCAGAGATGTGTTCAGGTACTTCTGGGGTTTCCAAAAAGTCGGAATTTTCAACACGATCCAAATCTAATCAATTGAAGTGATCTCTTGAGAGAGCCCTTCCGAATTATGAACCCCAGACTTATTAATTATTTCGGGAGGTTATTAAATTGGTGAAACACGCCGGTAAAGTGGGTACATGGAATTTTAATATTTAGCTTTGATTTAATTTTTCATCAAGTATATATAATACATATACGTCTGATATCTAGAATAAATGAATTGAATAATAAACCAAGCTTAATCTGCTTTGCTGCGATTGTTTCACGTCGTTTTCGGATATTCGAAGCAGACTATTTCAACGAATGAATATAATTTTTTTTTTATTTTTATTATATTGAAATCTGTTAAGAATAGCTTTTTCATACCCTTGTGTTTTAATTTTAGTATAAAGGAAAGTGCAGTTCAGAGATTTTGATATCGCCGTCTATTACGAGACTGGATCAGTTCGTATACTAGGAGCTTAATCACTTTGAATTATGAATAGTCTGGGAAACTTTCATTGCCAGAAATCCAAGATATGCTAGATTCACACAACCTATTCAGACCGAAAACTTGGCAGATCTATCTCGTAGTTTAAAACGTATAATACCACCAGCCAGATCTTTAAACAGAAGATATCAGGGTGAAACTTGCCACGAATAAGTATAGCTGGAAAATGGAAATATGGATAATAATTCAGGGTCTCTTTTTCAAACTTTCAAATTCTATTTCACATTTATTTGACCTGCTATTCAAAAACCTATTATTGGCTTTGAATACTCTACTATAATTGTATCCAATGCATTTACCATGTTCGCAGGATTACTATCCGCTTGAGCCACAGAGCTTTATCGAAGCAAAGCGTTTAAATTAAAAGAAAGAAAAAAAGCAAAGTAGAAAAAAAAAAAAGAAAACTCATACAATTGGAGAATATAAAGTTTATTGTACACTCTTTTTATTCCAAAAAAATCTTAACGGTTTTTCTTGTTCGTTCGAATGATCGTTGTACATACGAATTTAGCTTTTTTTTGTAATCTTTCATTCTTTTTTCTCTTTGACGACAATAGAATTTATATATTTATTGAATTTTTTGTGATCGAAGTCCTTTTGCCTTTTGCTTTGAATCGAACTACGTATTGGTGCTGGGGTTGAAATATTTCGTATCATAAATGGGGCGGTTTTAGCCGGAAACCGTATCTCGAATTCGCTTAAACTTTCCCTTGTAGCCTATTTTCTCTGCTGCCCTTTATAAGTCTATTTATAAACAGAGAGACCACTAAATGTAAAATGGGGTTGGAATAAATGGTGGCTAATGACAACCTATAGACCGTGGACGACCCCAAGAGCGACGCCTTAACGTCGGAGGAATTCGCTCTTCGGTAATACGGGAACGGAGTTAGCGAGAGAAGAACTAGCGATTTCCATTCCTACGAAAGTTTAATTACAGGCTTTAATTAAACTTCGTTAACGAAAACAAAAACCGCCCTATAATGCACATTATTCATCAGGGGGTGCGAGGCTACAAGATTTCGCTTATTATTTTCAAGCAATATAATAACCGTCAGAGTACTGCATAAGGTTAATATTATCCACGTTAAGGTAAATTCAATGATTTCTAACAGAGATGACGCAGAAATTTCATATAATTTAATTATTTTATTATAATTCGATACGCAATTCATTTTTTAATACTTCAGATCTTTATCTCGTCAATCGGAATATATTTTCAATAGTTTCGTTTTCAGATCGTTTCATCGTTTCGTTGTTCGACTACATTTAATTCCAGAACACTAAAACGTAGAAAATAATTTGTGATTAAATTGTGTATCTCGTAGCTTGGCTCGTTTTATATTCTCCAACGATATATAGCGATGTGTGAAAATATATTGAAGCTAGTAGATATATAAAGGTACGATATACAGGGATAAAATGATTGAATAAAAAAATTATCAGCTAGAAATATATACCGTAAAAGAAATTTCTTTATGAGAATATGCGCAAATGTGGATTTAAAATTGAGCGAGTGGCGTAGTAAAAAGTGCGGATAGTAATATTGAATGAAATTGGCGCTTCGCGCAATATCGTAGTAGGGTGGACTGGGTCAGACGGGGTCAAATCTCCCTGATTGGGAAAAGAGTCGACGCAGTACCTACCCCAGTGAATATGCAATGTGATATCGTGTTACTTTTTTAACGAACAAAAGTCGACGCAGGCTATAAACACTTCTCTTTTTTTCTCTTTTTTCTCATTTAAAATTCACTCCATTTCATCCTTTGCCTAGAGGTAAAATAACATTTCTATATACGAAAAATCAAATTGAAATTATTCTACAAACATCAATTGCCTTGAAAAGGCAATTACTGCATTAGTTATTATCCAATCTAGAGTTTTCCGTGCACCGGTGCAATTTGATAAAAAGAAAAAAGAAAAAAAAAAAAAAGACAGAAAACCCTTCAATCTTCAACCCCGAGGTGGAATCGAAATTCCAGTTTTATTCTACAAGTTCCCACCAAAGACTTCGAGAAGTAAACTAGAATTTGCGCATCTAATAAAATTCTTATTTGCGTCTAAAAGTGAGAGTTATGTCCGTTCTTGACAAAATTTAAGCGCAAACTAGAATTTTGGAATTCTAGTTCGGACGATTAGATCCTAGAATTCAGAGAAGCTTAATAATTCTGGTAAGATTCTGACGAAAGAATTGAGTTGATTTTTCGCAGACTTTCAAGGCTGCAAGTGAAGTTTAATGCTAATCAGAATTTCAAGTTTAAATGCTGGATTCAGATTGAGAAAAAATTGAGCTATATTTCTGTGGCGAGAAAAAATTGTTCAACCAAAAAATATCGAGGTTTTAGAGTATCGAACTAAAATTCTATTCTTTTTTTTTTTTTTCTCTATGGCGTGGGTATATCTGTCCTGTATCACAGGGTTCTTGATAAAATGCGGAATCCGCTCAAAGATGACTTGGACATCGCAACTTTATCCCACGTATTGTGTGAGGTAGTAGGTTGGGGTTGAAATTCGCCTGGCGAATAAGTGGTCCAGAATGGAATGCGTCTGACGTCTCGATAATGGCGGAACAGAAGTTCATCGATGGGAAAGGCTATATAGTATACGTTTCCCGGATCACCCATGGCGTTCATTGAACCTCGAAGCTTTTTGACTGGAGCTGATGTTTAGACGTGAGTTATGATGGGCCAGAAACAGCCTTTTCCTCGGCTATTCTTTATCGGGATTTACTCCAAGGATCCGTGCTATACACACCCACATGAACACACACGCACACACACGCACACACGATTTATATAGCTCTCCGGAAGTACAGATCTGAAGAGTATAATACTCGAACGGTTATACCTATACGTTACACAGTCGGCTATTCCGTACAGGGTCAAATTTTGGCAATGCGATTTATAGACTGAAGCTTGAAATACGAAATTCATAATCTGAGAGGTATGAGATTTAATTTCAGGAGTTTATTTCTTGTAAGAAGAAACTTTTCGTTAAAAGAAAAGCTTCGTTAAAATTAAAGAAATTACTTTAAAATCGACTTTCGTGTCTGATGATGAGTTTTTATTTTTTTTTTAAGTATCTAATGGGAATTGGTTGGGTTTGACCAAAGTCACGGTATTCGTTGGATATATTTAATTGGAAAGTCTATTGGTTCGCCGAAAGAAATTTGAGAAAAAAAAAAAAATATCAATTCATATCTCGTCGAAGTTTTCTGATAATGAATATTGTTCTTTGATTAACTTTTCGCCGATCAAATCACGGAGTTAAGTTTGAAAGAATTTTTTTTCCCCATTTTTCATCCTATTTAGATGTTCGTAAAAACCAGCAGAACATTTATGATATCGCGAAGGTTACAACTCTCCGAGGCTACGTACCGGGTTAAATTTTTTATTTCACTTGTCCGTTGGTGGTAGTAGCTAGGTACCTATGCAGTCGTAACTATTTAAATTTATTATTAACTCCGTAGTTCATTTCCCAACGAGTATAAAATACGGTGGAATATGACGAGAAAGGTTAATTTCCTGATGAATATAATAATATTTCGCACCTATACATTTATGTATACCTATATCACAAGCTGCAGCGTTTATGACACCCAGCGATGAAAGTATAATGCAGAGGAATTATTTCCAGCTTATTTTCAATCATTTAATTATCAGTTAAGCTCAGAGCTCGCAATTCTATTATTTCGAAATTTATCCTTTTTAATTCAATTATTTTCAAAGCTTTTATAATTCCACCCCTAAATATCCGTCTCTTTGAGTATAGGTTCGTACAGTTATCCCAGCCTATGGGGTTTGACAATCTTGTCCCTATCCGCCTAATGTATTCGTTGACGCGGAGTTGAACACCAGAAGCAGAATGGGTTATCTATGGGTTAACACCCTGCGGGAATGCTGGGCAAAAGGACCAAAGGCTTCCTCAGCTGGTTAGCCCGCTGCCTGGGTCGTCCTGAGGCGAATTTTACAGGGGTTTCGGGTCGCGCGTTGGCTGACTGAGAAAGGATAAGGATTTAGTTGGCGGGGTACGGTTAGCATGTTTCCCTGGGTTAGCCAAGGGACATGTTTATTCAGTGGATGTCGGAAAGAGGGAGAATTACGTAACACGAGGAATATCTCATCGAGTAAATCATTATAATTGTAATTTATATCACGCATCATCCTATGTTAATTATTGGAGACCCGAAACGCAAACACCGGGACCAATCCGCGCCCGTAACCATCAGGGATTTATGAGATTTACGAGATCAGTACGGGTTCGGTCGCGTCACCATTTTTTACGTTATTTCACGATGTGATGGGTCATTCATAACGAGTAATGGGGTGACATGATTGTTATAAATTACCTTTCGCATTTTATACGAGTGATCAAATTTACTATCAGAATCAATATACCACAGTTGTGGTAGATTTTTTTTATTTATATGAATTTTATTCTCTATACATCACTCCGTTTTCTTATAGTCAAAAAAAAAAAAAAAGGAAAAAAGAGAAACAACAAAAAACAAAAATGAATTGAAAATTCAATAATGTTATCGAGAGCCAGTCTGAACAAATTATGTTAATTATTTTTGGGGTAAAATTTGGGTCAATGTGCCTCGAGCGACACTCTCGCAATTTTATTACTACAGAGGGATTGGGTATAATCTACCATTTTTTTTCTCTTCAGGATCACCTTTCAATCCAAAGGCTTACAGACGCAAAGCTACTACGCAATAGAATGCTAAAGAACCTTTTTGTTTTCTTTCTTTTCTTTTTTAATACAAAACCCAAAGAGCTGCGTTTTCCCATCTACGTTCTCTATCCCATAGAAAAACAAATCGCTAATATAATAAATGGACTAGATGAAAGGTTGGCAAACTTTTGTTAAAATAGCGGAAATAACAATGCTAGAATTCCGAGGATAAAATTTCATGATAACGATACACTATAAATGTACCTACATAATCCAGTTTTTTTTTTTCTTTTTATCCCCAAAACCTGTGGTTTTATTTCCTATATTTAAGAACCATAACTGCTGTTATAAACTGATTTAAATCTACGGATCACATGTCTCATGGCTATGGAATATATATCTAGATTTATATTTTCTTCAGAATTGTGGATATATATACGTCCGGGGTAATTTAAGGAACTATAATTCAAGGAATCGTAAGTTCCTTGCGACGAATCGTCCGCTTGGTCCTGGTAGGGTACGCCACGGTAACAGTTTGCATGTCTAAGGATGTACCAGGCTGTGCCGACCGCCCTAAACGAGCCGGCTAAGCGGGTCCTCTTAATTATACACATGTACATACCCATACATATACATATATAATTGTTATAAGCCCTGTGCCAGGAGGCATAGGTACAACACATACAGGACCGAAAAACAGATCGTAATTGATATTAGAAATGATAGTGAAATAATTTCCTCGTATAATTTATTGATAAATAAATGTATCAATATATAAACTGAATCGATACTCGAATGAATAAACGAATAATGGAGATATGAATCCAAGCAGAATAGGAATATACAGTAAAGTGGATTCCAGGCATAGAAATTGTGGAAAAAGTTTTAAAACAAAATGCTTCCCTGGTTTTGAGGTAAGGGTAGATATATAAGGCAGGGTCTCATGGTAATGGCACGAAGGTATAGGTAGCCTCCCCTACTTACTTCTATACCATCTGCTTTTGTAAACGTGAGACGGTCACGCAGCTCGTAATACGACGAGCAATTTTACTTCTTATTCTAAAGTAGCTGACTGTAGGCAATTTTCCGAGGCTCGTTTGAAACCAACGATACGGAGGAGTGTATATTAGTTAAGATAATTTTCAGAATCTTTTCACTACACTAAAAGCACGATTCAAGAATCATCAAGTGCTTTAAATATCACGTGCTGAATTCGTTTTCGCAACTCATTAATCTACACGTTGTGTGATAATGCTCGCATGTTATTTGCAACATGCTGTATAATGGGATTAACTTGTCATATAGATCAGACGTTGATTAAAAAATTTTTGCCAATCCTACAAATAACTTATTCGAAGAAACGCGACGTACTGATTTTTGACTAACAATTTTCTGCCTATGGTTTAATTAAATGAAAATTATACGAAAATTCTAACTGCTTTTATCATTTGAAATAGGAGATGGCTTTTAGAATAGAGGTATAATTCTGTTTTCAGACGAGTGGTTCTATGCAGTATTCTTGGTCCTGATTTATAATCTATCTGTAAAGTATAGATATGTTGAAAATTTGGTCTTAATACTCGAGTAGTCTGAGACGACGCGATACTATTACGAGATATTCCGATCAGTCGAGTAATAAGGAAGAGAATTGTTGGTAAAAGGAGAATTCAATTCTCTAATCTGGCAGCTCATAGAGTTCGGAGGTTTGGCTTGGCACCGAGGACAACCAGACGATTTGTATGCGAATGCGGGTTCATTCCTTCTCCCATACCCTAGCAGTAGCAAGACGAAATGGAAAGGGGTGGATGAGATGCTATGGGGATGAGATGGAGGAAAATAGGAGTTGGAGAAGCCAAGGACAGAGGGATCTCTGAGAACGGCACATGTCTGCCCGCAATTATACCGGTTGCATTCAACGGGATTCTGCGGTTGCATTTTCAGAAGGAATTCTCTGCCGAGCGTTAGAACTGGAGAAACGCAATTTGGCATTACGGTGCTAATCTTATATGCGCGACACAGCGCAGTCTTCTCCTTTCCGCTCTTCCGCTCTTCCGTCTTTCTACCTTCTTCACTCTTGTCTATGAGCGAAAAAATCTACTAAAGTCAATGCAAACAGGTCACGAAACGTTCGTTTGTAACTACTAAGCACCCCGCGGACTCATAAGCGTTTAAATATCACATGCAATAAAATAATGAAGTATTATTATAAAACTCGTTGTGTCATGTTAGATGGGAATTTTATTTCAGAGCGATAATCTGTATTCCAAGTAATGATGATGATGATGATGCTTCTTTACTCTAATATATAGTCGGCTGATTAATAATAGAAAAAAAAAAAAAAAAAAAATTGGCACAGTTACGCAAACCACGACATGACTCGACGCGTATGCAATTTATTCCATCAAATGTATAAAGATCGATAACAAGTTGGCATCCTACCAGACGATCCTGGTCACAGATGTAAGGAAGATAGATAGAATATGTATGCTCAGCGTCTCTAGGCATTCAGAAACTGAGGCAGCATCTGTTTACACAGCAAGATCGAAAGAGCCGAGTCACTGACTGCGTAATCGTCTGTGTCATTGCTCACCTCTCTAATGTCCGAAACCAACCTACTATCCACCTAGGTACCAGCTGTGCGAATATATTTACATCTTAAACTGAAATCTTCATAAATGGAAGTTCGACATTCGCATTAATTGTACTTTCGCCTTTTGCATCTTACTTTACGATGTCTCGATCTTAATTTAATAACGGATATGATTTCTCGGTAAATTTTTCTGCTCTGATAAACGTTAAACTTATACACTTGGACGTATTCATATTATTATCTCGGATCATTCAGCGTGGTCAATAGTCATCTATGTGTTTAATCATGCGCATTGCTCGTGGCTCATCCCATTTCGAAGGGGTGATCTTCGATCGTGATTAATCTACGAATTTTTTAACAGATAAATATATTCTGGATAGACATGGAAGCACGTCGGTTTTATGCTTATTGTGCAATGTTGGCAAGATTTTTGAAACCTGCGGTGCTGTTGCCACACAAATATCTTTCCGGCTGTGTGTTTTTCCTCTTTATTTTTTCTTGTTTTTTTTTTTTTTTTTTGCTTTTTTTCTTTTTTCTCACTTTTTCCCCCTAACTCTGTCTCTCCACACTTGACTAGTCGCTTTTACTTTCAGGTGAATTTCACTTTTTTAAACTAAAACGGGGTTTCACTTCCAGCGTTTGTATATTTAGTTTAAATTGACCGTGACCCGCGCTAATCACGTGAAATCAATTTTCACGCTGGGGAATTAGCGAGAAACTAGAAAAAAAAAAAAAACGAATTGTATCTAGGCAAAGTATAAGATATTATGGAAGTAATTCCGTATCATTCTCGTCGGTCTAGTCTGATATTATAAATCAGATTAATTCATTAGATTAAGATAACGCTTTGGCGTGAAAATGCCGTTTCACGATGTACTCACGTTCATACATATATATCATAAGTAAGTACAACAATTTAGCGGCTAGTCATCGTTATCTTTCAAAAACATTTCCTCTTAATTGAAATTCTATGAGTGCAAGGCTATGCTGTTCAAATTTGAAAGTATGAACAGTCATGTTTCATTCCATAGGTCACCACTATTCAAAAGTTACTTTCAAATCTTTGATAAATCACAACGAAAGGATTTCTTTTTAGCCATTTTACGAAGGATATAAAAAATACCGTTTGATCAATTCAAATCTGTAAAGGCTGGTTATTTGCATTGAAAAATGTTCTGTAATACAAAATCTGTCGTTTCTTTCGTTTATATAATTTTAGTATAAGTTATAGAATTTCTTACAATCAAAAGATTAGTTTTGTTTTTTTCCACTTTTCATAAAACTTGATGGCAAAACGCAACACGTGTTTCATGTGCTTTCGATTTCATCAAGAAAAACACGTTGTCTTTAATCGGTGAAATCGGTCTAACTCTGCTATATCAGAATCCTGGGAAGAGTGACCAGAAATAAATGACTTCGTAGTCATTAATGAAAGGTCAAGAATAGCATTTGAAAAATAGGAACCAATAGATTACGACTTGCTTATTTAAACATAACTTAATCTTAAACATAAAAATCATCGATAAGCAAAAGCAAAAATAGAAAAGTCATTTTATCACGCTATAAGATAACGTGCGAGACACAAGGCCGTGAATATAAGTTGTTTCACGATGAACTTGCATGTATACAAGTGATAAGTGAGCTGGGTCATTCACGCTAATGATCTGTTTGTGTCTTATAACCATCATATTTGTCAATGAACCACGCGCGACAGTCGTATAATAATATAATTCATAAGCGTTGAAGGCTGTACACGATCCAAAAATGTCGCAATGCAAGCAACACGTGTATCAATATGAACACTTGCTTCAAGCATGCCGCAACTTATCCTCAGATATTAATATAGACATAGTATAAATGTAGTGGGAGAATCAGAGCAAATGGAAAAGAAGGATTATTTGTTCGGTAAGAAATCTGACCAATTATTTCCGGTTCATTAGGGAACATCGAATCTATTCTGTCTGTATCCATAAAGGTTGAATAATTTGGGAAATATATTTTGAGTAAGGAATTTCACCGAGAATACCGGGCATTCTTACCTTGTTCCGCTACAATGTGGATCATATATTTATAACACTATGGATTCGCGTTAATTCAGGGAGATGGGTCGGAAGGTTGATGGTGCCAAGGTGCAGGAGGGATTTCGTGGAGATTTTGATAGATCGAACATTCAAGATAATTCGTTTTACACTTCGCTTGAAATCCAATCTACCCCTCAAAAAGAACGCGTGACGATGGGAAATTACAAACCCCTTTTCAACCTTCAACCTATTCCCCAGACAGGGTTGTGAATACCGCTTCAATAAAATTATTGGCAAACTCACATCTCTAGACCTTAGTCCCTCATTTACACCTATACCTTCATAGAAAAGTTAGGAATTTTTGAGGAATTCTAGTTATACTCGTGTCTGGTTGGACCTTTTCATTTCTTTGAAAATTGAAGGTGTAAAAGTCCAGAAGCTTTGATGAAATGATCGCAAACTGGCGTACGGCACTGGATATCCTGGTTCCGTATAGCCTAATCTTTTGGTAATTGGTCTAATAGTCAGATCCATAACCAGTTAGTCGTCAGACTCGGTACAATAAAATTAATATCACGATGATCTGTAGAAAATGAAGTTCAAAATGTACGCGAGTTAGGTAAGGTTTTAATTTCTTGATACGGTTACACAGCCATGCGGTATGAAGCTGAAATTCTCAAGAACCATTCTTGCATGACTTGCACTTCGCGATCGTCTGAGTATTGCTTTTATGGCAATTTGAGCGTTATCGTAGATCACGCATTTGCGAAATGTTGAAAACGTGTTGTGCTTCAGATTTTTTGATCCAAAGATAAAGACACACGTGCGGACTAGTGTTATATGATTAATAGTAATTGACGGCATTATTCAACTGCTATTGATAAATGGCAACACATGAAAACTACGCTGTAGTGAAAGTTCTGTATTTCGTGGCATTCAATTTGTTCGATAGGTTGAGGTAGCCGTCAACCTTTCAAGTTATACTGTTGAACATTAATAGCCAATACCAAATTTATGATATCGTTACTTTTGACTCGCAATCAAGTTGAAGACTATGATCCCTGGCTAAGACTCTGAAACTTTGTTAAAAAGTGGTAAAACCTGTTTCGCTGTATAATAACACACTGTTTATAAATAAATTGAAGAAAAAGTACGCAAAACTTGAAGCCTATATGTCAACTCAAAGTACTGCCTACAAGGCAGTGAATTTTCCCATTTAATTTACATGGGAATTCGGGCTCACTGCATTATTTTTTTTTTTCCCTCCCTTAATAATGCTTCGGTATACGTCTTTTCTATAGTTGTAGATATTGCAATAAAAATTAGGCGATTCTTTGGAAAAAAAAATCTTCATACCACTTTGGGACTCAACTCATCATTGCAATCTCTTTGAATTACTCAAACCGGTTTGAAAAATGAGAGATTTTTAGTCAAGTTGATTGATTTATTGTTTATCAAGATTATTTAAGTAATTGTACCAGCGGTGAATCGTTCGATCTGATATAAAAATCATCTAATCGTTTGTAATCGTATAAAGATAAGTATAACTGTTATAGAAGCTTAGTATAAAGGCTCAATTGTGCCAGGAAACATCTTTGCTTCGTTACAATCAAGTCGAAATAATTTTTGTATCGCTTAGTAGCCGTTAGAAGTAGTAGAATCGTGAAGTAATTAGTGTCCAAGAAATCAGAGCAGTGAAAAACCCGGGTATATAAAAGAGAACGCCATAAATAATAGAAGTTTCATAATTTTGGGTATCGTATCGCGTACTCGAGATCTGCAATGATGCTATGGCGAATCGTGATCGCTATGGCGATTTTCTTAGTCAGTAAAGTGCAACTGGGACATAATTATAGAATACTTGGTGTATTTCCCACACCATCAATTAGTCATCAGGTAGTTTTTCGCGCCTTAACATTGGCGTTAAACAAGCGAGGTCATGAGCTTGTGGTTGCAACTACCGACCCCATCAATAATCCAACCCTGAAGAACTACACGGAGATCGACATGAGATCGCTTTACGTTGCGACGGATGGCCACAATTATATAGAAAACCGAGGAAAAATATGCATTCTTGAATTCATCGAGGCAAACTTACCTCTCAATGCTGCTCTTCTGGACTCACTTCTCAACCTTCCAGACATGAAAAAGTTATATGCACCTCACAGTAATGAAAAGTTCGATCTACTGCTGGTAGAAATGCTTTACACACCCGGCATTCTCCCATTGGCTACACGGTTCAACGTTCCCATAATAGGTAAACTAATTGGGATAACGATTTTGCTTAATCTTCACAGCTTGGATGACCTATGTCTGACTATTTCGCCGATAGTGACAGTACTTGACTATGCATGCAAGGTTGGGAAAATTGTGATTATTTGTTTGTCACTACACGTTGCTTTTGTAATGTGTGATTAAATGTGTTCATCACGAAACATCACGAAAATAATGAATAGTTGAATGACTCATCAAATTAGAAGAATGACTTATGCCTCCCATCGCTGATGACGAGTCGGTGTTGTGCGATGACGAGAATTACACATTCGTGTACTGGAAAATAATTGTAGAATTCAAGTAATAATTACATGACAATAGCAGCGTGTTCACGTGAGAATCCCATTGCACATGCAATTAAGTCAAATGTAATTATATACATGACGAAAGTAATTTGTTGTTGGAATATATTTAACATTGCTGATGTAATGCATAGTTCAATAGGTGATTTGAGTACAGAAGTAATTGATGATTTCCATCTCAGTATCCGGCATAGTTAGTTTCAATTTGAGATGCTGGCAAATCCATAAATGAATAAGTTTTTTTTGTAGGTATCACGTCTTTGGGATTGACTACTTACAATCATTATGTGATCGGAAATCCCGTATTGCCGTCTGACCAGGCGAGTTGGGAACTTGACACTAGAATATCTGATCAATTGTCATTCGGTCAAAGATTGGATAATTTTATTTTCGTCTGGAAACATCTATACTGGTACCGAACTACATTTATGGCCGAACAGACGTCAATCGCGAAAAAGTATTTTGGAAACGATATTCCTGATCTCGAAGATTTGGAGAAGAATGTCAGTCTGATTTTCGTTAATCAACAAGGACCAATTTCTTATGCCAGACCAAGTGGTCCAAAGATGATTGAAATTGGTGGATTCCATGTTTCAAAGCGGATAAATACTCTACCTCAGGTATTTCGTTCGTAAAATAGTCGAGATTGTTGACACACGTTGAATGTTGTACACGTCAAAGTTACTTGATTTGTTATGGGATTTTTTCGGAATCAACAAAAATTATTCTTCTATTTCCGCTGCTTTCCGGCAACCTCAACTCCAACTGCCTACCTTAATTGTCGGTGGGTGAACAGCTGTGGTCTTCATTCTGTTCATAGGACCTGCAAAGAATTTTGGATGAAGCTACGGAGGGTTTTATCTACATGAGTCTTGGAACCAATGTAAAAAGCATCATGATGACGAGCAAAACCATGAATGAGTTTACAACTGCCTTTTCAAAGCTGCCCTATAAAGTGCTCTGGAAATTTGAGAATGACAGTCTCCCAGGCAAACCGGACAACGTTCATATCATGAAGTGGGTCCCCCAACAGGCTGTTTTAGGTATGGTCTAGTAAAAGGGATAAATTTCAAGCAATCTACGTACTGCACACAAATCACAGTCATCCATTTGATGAAATTGAGTGATGTTTCTTTATTTCCACAGCGCATCCAAACTTGAAGGTCTTCGTTTATCAAGGGGGTCTTCAGAGCACGGAAGAGGCTGTAGCTCATGCCGTACCTCTAGTTGGATTTCCAGTCTTTGCTGATCAAGAGATGCAAGTGAGAAAAATGGCATCTCTTGGGGTTGCAATAAAACTGGAAATCACTGCGGTAGATGGCAACGAATTATATGAAGCGATTAGCACTATCGCAACTGACCGCAGGTATATTTTCATATAAAAAATATGTCATGAATATTTCATACTAATTTCGCAGACCCTGACGTTTCCTTTCGTCCTTTTTCATGTTTCAGTTACAAGCAGAGGATGCTGAACTTACGCTCGCTAATTGAGGACAAAAGGTACGATCCACTAGAGAACGCAGTTTGGTGGACAGAGTTTGTGATACGTCATGGAGGTGCTCCTCATTTGCACTCAAGTACAGCTGACGAGCCGTGGTACAGTCGACAGGATATGGACATCATTGCATTCATTTCAGCTGGATTCATAATAGTCTTACAATTATTATTAGTAATTTTATATCGATTAACTAAGAAAATCTATAGAGACAACGAATCATCACAAAATACATCGAAGAAACTTAATTAATATTATACTATATGAAGTGGCCTCAGTGTAACATGCAGATTCCAATCCAATTGTTATTTCATACAATAGGTATTCTCACGTAGAAACTCAGAAATAGTATATTGTGCGTCGAGGGAAGAAAATAGGTAAAAAAAAACACCTATTCTCCCTTGATGCATACGATATTTTTTATCATACCTGCACGGAAACACCGATTTTCCGATCCGTTTTTCCTAACTATAGTATGTAGTGATTTCTAGTGATAACTGTCGACGTAACTCGTGAACACGGACGGGTTTTTTTTTGTCTCATTTTTTCCATTTGTTTTGTTTTGTTTCATTGTATTTACGTGCTCATTCCGTCCTATTGTACTTCGTAGGGAATGAAACGCTAGTTTCTTCCCGCTGTCTAGGAAAGAGTTCTTCGGAAGATCCCTCTAATTTATTAATTATATTAAGTTACAATTGCTTATATAATCTGTTTGTTGAATTCCGAAAATTATAGAGAATATTATTTCAATTACTAAACATTTTTATTGCATTATTTATAACTAGAAAAAATATTTTCCCCACCACCCTCCTTGGAGCTTGGACGAAGAGTGTCTAAACTATTTTTATTCTCAAATAGGATAAAACCTATTAATTGTTTTATCAGTCCTATTCCACAGATATACTAGCTACGATCCGTTGAAAGTTACAAGTTTCTGACAATAATTTTAAACAATAAGCACAGATCTGTTACGAAAAATGTAAGATTCATGGAGGATACATCTAATTCATGGTTTGCAAGACATGATATTCAAGCAATAAATGGTTGCGTTAAATAAGCAGAACACATACAAATTTCCACTAATTGTTTACGACTATCCACAAAAGATAAGATCATTACTGTTAGACGCTCAGTATAAAAGCGACATTAGACCGCAAGCCGTTAGCCGTCCACCGTATTTGAAACTCAGACGGAATCTGACTTCGTGGATGTAACAGTCCAATAGTCGCCAGTACGATTTGAGAATTTAGTGTGTTTCGTCATTATAGCTGAGTAGTTGCTCGGAGCGATATTATTACGGTGCTCGCAGTGCTTTAAAGGCTGGAGCAGTCTTTTGATATTCAACAAATCCGATTGACAGAGTGCTATAATTACCTGAATCCAAGTGAAGGATAAAGAAAAAGATCGCATCGCGTAGTTTCGAGTTTAATATGTTTTTTTCGCATATTGTGATTGCTTCGGCAATTTGCTTCGTGAGTGTAGTACAACTGGGGCAGAGCTATAGAATACTGGGTGTATTTCCGACACCATCAATTAGTCATCAGGTAGTTTTTCGCGCTTTAACATTAGCGTTAAACAAACGAGGTCATGAGCTTGTGGTTGCAACTACTGACCCCATCAATGATCCAACCCTGAAGAATTACACGGAGATTGACATGAAATCTCTGTACTCTGCGTTGGATGGCTTCAATCATATAGAAAACCGAGGAAAAATGTGTATACTTGAATTCCTTGAGGTGAACGCAGATCGCCTTCATGGTATATTGGACTCACTTCTCAACTTATCAGAGATCCGAAAGTTACATGCACCTGACAGTAATGAAAAGTTCGATTTATTGCTGGTCGAAATGCTTTACATGCCTGGCGTTCTTCCATTGGCTAAACGATTCAACGTTCCTATAATAGGTGATTCTACTAATTGTGATTTCTATTTTGCTTGGCTTTCACGCTTTGGATGAACTAGGTTTGACTATTTAGACGGAAAATACGATACTTGATTATGCATGCAAAGTTGCTAAAATTGTGATTATTTGATTTCCATAGGCACGTTGCTTTTGTAATGTGTGATTGTATCCGGCATAGTTAGTTCTAATCCGGAATAGTTAGCAAATCCATAAATGATTGAGTTTTTGCAGGTATCACATCTTTGGGATTGACTACTTACAATCATTACGTGATCGGAAATCCCGTATTGCCGTCTGACCAGGCGAGTTGGGAACTTGACGTTAGAATATCTGATCAATTGTCTTTCGGTGAAAGATTGGATAATTTTATATTTGTCTGGAAACATCTGTACTGGTACAAAACTACATATATGGCTAGACAGACGTCAATCGCGAAGAAATATTTTGGAAACGATATTCCTGATCTCGAAGATTTGGAGAAGAATGTCAGTCTGATTTTCGTTAATCAACAAGGACCGATCTCTTACGCCAGACCAAGTAGCACGAAGATCATTGAAATTGGCGGATTCCACGTTTCAAAACGGCAGAATACTCTACCTAAGGTAATTCGATGGTAAAATTGTCGAGATTGTCGACTCACGTTAAATGTTGCACATGTCAAGGTTACTTGATTGTTCAGTGAATTCTGTTGCATTCAACAAATATTATTCTAATATTTCAATACTTCAATATGTCAATCGATTTCTACCCATCAATATCTATCAAAGATATGAGCGGATCCTGATGATCGGAAGTTTACTCTAGGGACAACGGTAAAGGAGCTACGGTTTGCTAAAGCTTAAATTGTGCGAAAACTAGGATCGAAAAAAAAAAATCGCAAAATGGATCGATAGAAAAAAAAGCGAAAATTCCGTATCTAGATAATTAGATGAGGAACAAAAAACGTCGTGAGAAGTTTACTCTGGGGACAAGGGCTTTTCGGCAACCTAAACTCCAACTACCCGCTTTCGTTGTCAGTGGGTCAACAGCTGAGAATTTAATTCTGTTCATAGGACCTGCAAATAATTTTGGATGAAGCTACGGAGGGTTTCATCTACATGAGTCTTGGAAGCAATGTAAAAAGCATCATGATGACGAACGAAACGATGAATCAGTTTATAACTGCCTTTTCAAGGCTGCCCTACAAAGTGCTCTGGAAATTTGAGAATGACAATCTCCCAGGCAAACCGGACAACGTTCATATCATGAAGTGGGTCCCCCAACAGGCTGTTTTAGGTATGGTTTAGCAAAAGGGATAAATTTCAAGCAATCTACGTACTGCACACAAATCACAGTCATGCATTTGATGAAATTGAGTGATGTTTCTTTATCTCCACAGCGCATCCAAACCTGAAGGTCTTCGTTTATCAAGGGGGTCTTCAGAGCACGGAAGAGGCTGTGGCTCATGCCGTACCTCTAGTTGGATTTCCAGTCTTGGCTGATCAAGAGATGCAAGTGAGAAAAATGGCGTCCCTTGGAGTTGCCATAAAATTGGAAATTACCGCAGTAAATGCAAAGGAATTATACGAAGCGATTATCACTGTCGCAACTGACCGCAGGTATATTTTTATATACAAAATATGTCGTGAATATATCACAGAAATTTCGTATACCATGACGTTTCTTTTCGTCCTTTCCATCAGTTACAAGCAGAGGATGCTGGACTTACGTTCGCTGGTCGAGGACAAGCCGCACGATCCACTGGAGAACGCGGTTTGGTGGACAGAGTTCGTAATACGTCATGGAGGTGCTCCTCACTTGCACTCAAATACAGCCGACGAGCCGTGGTACAGTCGACAGGATATAGATATTGTTGCATTTATTTCCGCTGGATTCATAATAGTCTTACAATTAATATTAGTAATCTCGTATCAAATATTTAAAAATATACGTGGTAATAATGTAAGATCACAAGATACAATAAAGAAAAGAAATTAACATGTAAAATAGTGAGTAGACAATGATGAAGATTGATGTCGCCGATGACAGAGCTTCACTGGCTCTCAGTTCTTCCACTGACCAAACGATTCGTTTTTACTTCCGGTGGATGAACGCGCAATGAATTGTAATATCTTGAATATATGGTATCAATGAAACTCAATCATATATTCACTAATATATTAATTCTTCACAAAGAATTATTGTTCACTTCAATTTAAGCTCGAATCAACTAGGTCACAAGAGAATAGTTTCGCAAAAGGAGTTTATCCGTTTTTCCGACTATCTAATCGTAAGAACATTTCATATGCAGTTGGAGTTTTCGTATCCGCCGTCTCATTATGCTATGTGGAACTTGGACTGAGAATGCTTTCAGTACTATCTTTCTGGTGAAAGATAAAAACTTGAATAACTCTTCAACTGTCAATCTCATAACCAGGTAGGCTGTAAGCCCAGCTTTATCAGAATTATTGTCAAGCTCATGTCTAGACCTCAATTCTTCATTAAAACCTACTTGAAGAAGTTGAAAATTTATATGGGATTCCGTTGTCCATAAGCCTTTTCCGCTCTTCGAAGATGTGAAAGTCAATTGCTGTATAATAAAGTAGCTTTTACAAAACCGTCGTCAGCGAACATGAAGCATTGAATTATCAAAGATTTTTATCATTCAATTTGTTAGTAATTTGTATGATCATAACATATATATGACGAGTTGGTTGTCAGACTTTATACATAAATGACATGCAGTCTTGAATAGAAAAGTTCCCAAATCTCCTCGTAAAACGGATTAGACGTGTATTCAATATCGATGAATAATATCCTTAGGTGTTAAATATAATGACCAATGTTTTCGTCATTGAGCGATGTGTAAGCCGCTGTTTCTTAATGGCTATAATCTTGTTTAAATATTGTTTATCTATCCTAAGGCTTTTCGCGTTTATCATCTTGACTAGATATGACAATCAGTCCAATACCATGAATCACACATCCTAAAATGAGGAATAGCAACGTGGTGCTTAGAAATGAGGTTTCCACTTTGATACTATCTGTGGCCCCAGCTAAAAGTTGCCAAGATAAAAGCATTTCGCATCTGAAGACTAGCATCCATAATCAATTCTGCTTTGTACATTCAACAATATTCATTTCGTATCAAACTATGATTACAATAATATAGTCAAGCTTTGATGTTGAAGTAATGAATACTGGCAATGAATGAACCGATTGAAAGAATGTACTGGTGAAAAACCACGTATATGCCTAAATAGGTGGTAATCGCCAGAATATGTTTGCTACTCTTATTTGATTATAAACTAGTAGATATCAATAATTGCGGATGAAGTATAGAAGATCATAAATTTCTGATTGAGTAACATCATGATGATTTACGCAAGCATGATAACATTCGAGAATTTAATGCTGTTTGTAGATAACTTGATTCATACGACTGTCTCCCAACCGTCTGAAATCGTTATCAGTCAAGTTAATTTGTTAATTTTAGTGTAGCTAAGAAAATTAGGGGGCAGATTCATTTCTGTTCAAATAAATAGCTCGATTATTCATGAATCTTACATGTTATGATAACGTCGTTGTCTCGTTTTTACGATGACTTGTATCATGAATGTAGAACTCATATACTTTCAACGATACCTGGATATGGAATTACTCGGTTATATGAAATACTGCATAATTGTCTACACGATACGGCCAAGGTCAATCCCCCCTATTGAGTCATACCAAATGCACAATGATCTCATTGCATTTCATTATTACCGCACTCTTATCGTAGCCGTAAGTAGCTATCTAGAATACTGAATATACTTCCAACGGCCCCTCGTAATCATCAGGTAGTACTTTGGGGACTGACATTGTCATTAAATGAGCGAGGTCATGGGTTCGTGATTGTAACTGCAACGTTGTTCCTTCAATGATACAACTTCGAAGAATTACACGGAAATAGACATTGGCTATACGAATTTTCGCGGAACATCGAAATCGGTTAATGTCTTTTACAAGTTAGCACCATTCTTCAACTTTCAGACTGACAAGATTCTGATCCACCCACAATTATGGACGTTGTATGCACGAAACATCTTCATTTGGTCCGAACATTCATACATTAATTTCTGCCGGGTTTGTTATAGTTGAAAGTTCATCATTATTTATTTTCATACTAATTCATTCGATTTTAGATACTAATAATACTTTCAATGGCAAATGAAATTGCAATAACGAATTCGGACAATAGTGCCGTTTGCACTAAAGCATCCTACCTGTTGCGAGTGGCATTCAGGAAATGCTATGGTGCTTTGAATTTTTTGAAAAAGTATACTTTTTCCGTCACAGAGGTGGCAAACTCAATTGGTACAACCATTGAGGATAAAAATGGATAAGAAATCAATTTATTATACATAGATCGATTTGAAGTTCTATGCATGTACGTGATATTGATTCATCTTTATCATACATGAATGTATTTTCATGAATAGGCGTATTCAAGGACGTATTGATTTCAAACCAATGTAACTGAAAATAAAAAGTTTAAAAAAATACTAACCCGCTTTTCAATTATTTTACTACTAACCAGACTTCCATTCCACATTGATTTACATAGAAATACTCCAACGATGGAATTATATAAAATGACTCAAAAATTTTAAACTATTTTCTCGCTAATGGGAAGAAAAAAAAAACAAAAACACACATTTTTTCAGAAATATTTGGCGAAACACTATTCTATACAATTTTCAACAATTGTCATTCGAGAATGTTCAAATTTGTAAATACAAGTAGGTAATATTATGGATTGTTTTCATGCGTCAAGGTATTTTTCTCTTTCTCAAAATTAGAAGAAAAAAAAAACGAAACTCGTAAAACGTGAAAAAAAATTGACAATTTTCAAATCTTTGTAATTTCTGCTAACATCTTTTTTACCGAAAACCTTAGCGTAGAATTTCGTTTTGAGGTGAAGTCCACCTATTGATGAGGTGGCATTGAATTCAAATATGCAACCGTCTAATTCCAGTGGCCTTGCTTTATACAATGTAGAAACACTTCCATAGAACCTGTTAACTGAATATTTCAGATAGCGTTTTTGAGTTCATACGGAGCCATGTCGTTTCATAATAAAACAGTAATAGACGAGTTGTCGGAGTCGCAGCTTCGTACTGATTGGAAGTGTGGCTTGAATTACTATCACAAGACGTAATCGATTAGATAACGAAAAAACTTAGAAGATAGTGGATGATTTGACTTGTTTTTTGGTGCGGTGGCAGTGTCTGTTTGCACCATGTTGTTGCGGTATGCAATAACTGTCGTTATTTATATTGTGAGTTTGGTAAAATTTGGAAATTGCTCTAGGATATTGTCGATATGTCCCAGAGCTTCGATAAGTCATCAAATCGTATTTCGCGGATTAACTTTAGCCTTAAACAAACGAGGGCACGAACTTGTAGTTGTGACAACAGATCCTATCAATGATCCGACTTTGAAGAATTATACCGAAATCGACATCCACGTTCTCTATGATTCTAATCCAAAAGAGGCTCCAGATACGCGTCACTGGCTAAATTTTTTTCCGAAATTATCGGGGTCCATCAATTCTCAAACACAGGTAATTCTGGAACATCCAGAATTGAGGAAACTATACGTTTCTGATAGTAATGAAAAGTTTGACTTGATATTGCTAGAATTGTTATACTGGCCTGCCTTATTGCCTTTGGGTAAACGATTCGATGCACCAATCATAGGTAAGGAAACAAGACAAATCATCTTTTCAAAGGTTTATACCATTTCGTTATTAAGTTATTAAAAGAAAAAAAAAAAAAAAAATTTGGACGTCAATGACGGTCAAAGTGATTCGTGACTTGAATTCTGTTTTTTGAAGGGTTGTCACCGATGGGTCTCTCCCTGAATGTTCAATACACGCTCGGCAATCCAATAATCACGTCACATCCTTCGAATTGGGACCTTTACACGGAGTCTAAATCTTTATCCTTTTACCAGAGACTGGATAACTTCATAAATTTTTGGCGATTTATCTACTATTACAAAAACGTCTTCACACCTATGCAAACAGCAATCGCGAGGAAATACTTTGGAGAAGATATTCCCGATCTCAGTGAATCGGAGAGAAACATTAGTTTGGTTCTAGCCAATCAACAACCTGCGATTTCCTACGTCAAAGCAGATCTTCCAAAAATTATTGCAATTAGTGGCTTTCATTTGTCGAAGGAAATAAAACCACTGTCTGAGGTAATTTCAAATTAGGATTATTCCAATTCCAAATCAGATTCAGACCGCCAAAAAATCTAGGAAAAATTTATATTGTCCACCAAAAAACTTATAGTGCGGTTTTTTCGAATTCATTCATAGACACTTCGGAAATTCTTGGACGAAGCTACTCAAGGTTTTATTTACATAAGCTTTGGATCAAATATGAAAAGCAACATGTTGCCAAACGCAACACGAAATGAAATGATTGCTGCATTTTCGAGGCTGCCATACAAAGTCTTATGGAAATTTGAAAACCAAATACTTCCTGGCAAACCGGATAATGTCCACATAATGAAATGGGTCCCACAACAAGATGTGTTAGGTACGTACACATCAAATACCGAAACCATTAAAAGCCAGCATATTTGTGCCATACGATTTAATTAAACTAACTAATGCGACAAACTGACGAACGTAGAAATTATACTGCTGAATGCCCAAGCTAATTTGCAAATATTTATTAACCTTCGGTCAGCACATCCCAATCTGAAGGTTTTCGTGTACCAAGGAGGTCTTCAGAGCACGGAGGAGGTCGTATCTAATGGAGTTCCAATCGTTGGAATTCCAACTTGGGCTGATCAGCGAATGCAAATTAATAAGCTGGTTTCACTTGGCGTTGGAAAAAAATTAGCCATGTCTTCGATAGACAGAAAAAATCTCGAAAGCGCGATTCTCACTGTCGCAACTGACAAGAGGTGACTTTATTTACACCGGGTCAACAATTTCCATTTACTAATTGCAGTTATTCCAATATTTCAGCTACAAAGAAAACATGATGTACTTACGCACGTTATTAAAAGACAATTCCCACGATCTACTGGACAATGCGATTTGGTGGTTGGAGCACGTAATCCGTCATAAAGGTGCCCCACACTTGCATTCCAGTATAGCCGACGAGCCTTGGTACCGTCGACAGGACATGGATTTGATTGCTTTTACATCTGCCGTATCCACCATAGTTTTAGGTCTAATAATGTTCATTTTTTACAAATTCCTACTAATTATCATCAACGTGTACACAAAAGTGTTAGCTAATAAGAAACAGAAGGTCATTTGACTTTCAAAATTCATTGAATATTCAAATATGCGATTTTTAATAGACTCCGTAGTCTTTGAACGATACATAATAAAATTTTCAAACACAGTATATATATCTACGTTTGAATAGCGAATCTTATATGGCCTTACATTTTTTGGGAAATTAGATACAGCTGATTCAATATAACCAAAAGCTCTATAAATAATAAATATCTCTTGACTGATTTCTGACTGATTTGATCATCACGAGAGCATTTGTGGAAAATTACCTTGGCCGAAGAACTATAAGAATTATATTCTCAATTGACAAAAAATAATTCTAGTTATGACTTCGCGATAATCCAACTCCGTTATTGTGCAATTTTCTTACACGTCGCGAAATATCGGTTTAATGCGTTCCATTGATTGGACAGATCGGTGTTTACCGATGATACATAGCCTCTTAAGATTTCTTTGTAGGATTAGATAATGGAAATATTAATGAGATGGTAAATGATTAAATAACTAATTGAGTAATAAACTTGGCATGTGTAATGATAAAAATGAAAGGTGAATCGGTTCTCTCTCTGGTATCGCATTTTTTTTTTTTATATCAGTTTTTCGCGAATAAGACATAAGTTATATCTTTTATTATAGATCGTATAACTTCTGTCGTATAATGCTACATAAGTTACACAACATATGTGATACCAAAATCGAAGGGCTAGAGGGCTATACGGTATTTACAGGTTTGCCCTGAGGCAACGCTATAGGGTTCGGAGTAGAGAAATGTATTTGATTTCCGATACTATTTCTTATTGGACCGCGAAATCTGTAAATAATACTTGTATTGTTCCGGACATAAGAGATTGTGATATCTCATAATTGCCCGCGAAAATTTTTCCCTCAATTTACTGTTTCGCGTTTAACGTAAAGCTGTAATTATAACAAAGGCTATAATCATCATTCAAAGTCGAGGTCTTTTTTTTCTCGATAAATGGCATTCCGATCGGTTCTTATATTTCATGTTAAGGCGTTATAAATCCCCGTAGAATTCACCAAGTCCAACAATTTTGTCGGCAGTAAATTTATTTAACTTTAAGCTCGTCTCGAGCTCATTCTTTGAAAATATTTCAAATGAACGAGCTAATTAAATTATAACTAGAGATAATTTTTCAATAGATAAACTAATTTGAAGTTAATATTTCTAAAAATAACTTGACCCCGTCTAGAATATAATTGAGAAGAAAATTATTCGGGTAATCTAAGGAATTGTTTTCTCAGTGAAAGAAGCTATTCTAGGAATTTTGCATATAATTTCTGCAATGGAAAGACAAGGACTTTATGTATAGTATGAAAACGATGCACGCGAATAGACGCAGGCAAGGAATGCTGGGACAGAGGTTCAAGGTAAATTCTCTGAATCCCGGTGCATTAGTCGTCGGAAAAGCGACGAGGAGGATATTGGGACAATCGCATGGTTTGATCGGAAGAGTTGAAATTCTATAGTAATATGGGAGAGCGCGCTAATGCGGTGCTTTTCCAATCGAGAAGTTTCCATCGAAAATTCCAAACGTTTGCCAAACAGATGGAGCAAAAAGTAAAAGAATTCGATGAAATTGGACAAGGTGAGGTACTAGAACGAAGCCGGAACGTATTAAAGGTTTCATTTCGACGTCTATCGCAATGTCGACACTCTTGTCACACCTGTGAATCGTTATTTAAATTAGAAATGTCATCGAACGAGGCGAGAGACGAGAGACGAGAGACGAGAGACGAGATATATATTCCAAACCTTGAGGTATTAGTACGCGCGAGAGCTTTCCGAGGGTTGTTTAAAAAGAGGAATGTCTGCAAGGGGTAGGGAAGAGAAGAAAGAAAAAAAGGACGAGGAGGATGAGAAGTAAGAGGAGGAGGAGGACCATGATATACGTAAGGCGCGAAAGAAGACTGCGGCGAGACCAAGTAATAGGTAGATATTGCGAAGCCCACGGAGAGTGATAAAAGTAAATCCCATCCCGTTTTTCGTAGCTTCGCTAAAATTTGCGGGCAAATTGCTTACTAGACCCGTGAGAGAGAAAAAAATAATGAAGTTCGTGCAATAAATCAGGAAGAAGTAAGCCTCGATCTTTTATTTCTCCGTATACGATGGCAAGACATTGTTAAGTACCAAAAGTAGTAGATCTGCGTATGCCATGCGAATCACAAAATTTTTTGCCACGAATTTTCATCTCCTCATTTGATAGATTGTCAGTCATTTTTTACTTCTTTCAAATCTAAGATTATTATCAAAGTTGTTTTTATATTACCGCAATTGCGAAATTTTCACAAAGGTTTAACCCGTTTCGAATTTTTCACACAATTTAGAAAGAACAACTTTTTCAGATTTACCACTTTATACGTCACTGTATTATACATATACCCATATACCCATATAGACAAAACGTTCTCTCTTCTTGAAAACATTTCGCATCGATATTCCACGAAGCTTCACGTGTATTTGAGCCCGTAGTTGCTGCATATAGAGCTCGGTTTGATTTATACAAGAACCTCTTCGCCGGCTGTTTGGAGTTCTCTATGCGAATAGTACATATATATATATACGATACTTGTTCTCTTACGCGAAGCGAGGTATAAAGCGAATGTGTCACTCACAGCACAAGTTCGTATCATTGAGTTACAAACGATGTTGTAAATATCAACAGATTTTTATCTCATTTTGAAAAGTGCAACAGTCACATTCAATTTCAAGTCCCAAAAGGACTAAAGCAGTACGTAGAATTAGATTTTCGCAATATATTGAATTTAATATTACTGACAATGAAATAGATTTTGATTCGCACATACCAATGTCTCTATACTTGATGGCCTCGTATAGGTATAGAAATGCCCAGTCTAACGTTTAAACCAATAAAGAAAAATATATATAAATTCGATGAAGAGTTTTGCACGGTTCGTTGACCCTTCTGAGTCGAAGAAAGTCCTCCGCATCCGAGTAACTCTTTGCTTTCGTTTGGATGGACACGGTAATCACTTTATCGTAGGATGGCTAATGACGTTACCGGGTGCCTACCCTTTTCTTTTGTATTCCGAACGAACGTAACAAACTTCGTACAATACGGCGAATTGAATTAGGCTGACGCTAACTACCCTCGGAAATTTTTAGCGATACACACACCGATCCATGGACAAATTTCGAAACTTCACCCTAATTTTGTATAGGATCAATGGACAGGGAGTATACAATTTATTTTCACAGTATCCGTAACACCAAAAGTATCGTTTTTAGTATCGTTCCATCAAATTTATCACATTTTATCTCTCATTGAAATTGTTCCAAAGTTGAAACATAAAATTGTTGAAAAATAGTGAGGATGAATAAAAAGTCATAAAGGTGTAGAGCTTAATCCCATATCATTCAACCAGCACCTTAAATATATCGCATAATCAGTATTATGTTTCCGTATAAAAGTCAAGGGTGAATATCTTGAGTATTTTTTTTTAGATACTTCTGACCTAATCAACGGGTGCACAGAATAGTGGCAAACCGTGTTTTTCTGGAGCCCGATTGTATTTTGGTGCATATCGCGTATCCGTAGCAAAAAGTTCTTCGTTAACGTTGTCCGGCAACCTACGTTTAGATGTCAACTCGCGGAAGTATTCTCCTGATGATTTTAACGTACGTGGTCTGGCTGGATCTGTGAAATCCACGTAATACAATCCAAACCTCGTCCTATAAAAAAGAAATGGTTTTTTAATAGAGTAAATAACAATTTCAGTCAAATCACTGATCAAGTGCAGAGGAAAAAATTGAACTCACCCATATCCATCGGTCCATTCGAAATTATCCATAAGGCTCCAGTAAGCGTAGCCAGTTATATTTATCTTATCCTCATGAACTGCCTTGAGCAATTCTGTCAGGTAACGATGAAGATACCGTACTCGTTCCGAGTCATCTAGCTTCTGGGAATTATCATCAGCCCAACCATTTTCCGTTATTACGATCTCGTGATCACCGTATTCTTTTTTAATCCATCGAAATAAGTTGCCGAATTCAACTGGATGTTCCTGGATAAATTAAAAAAAAAAACAAGTAGTTTCAAAATTTAACTCAGGAGATCCTTTTGTTAGGTCAAGTATCGAGGAGATTCAATTTTGAAGAAATTAACGACTGATTAATCAAACAAGGGTATTGATTACCTTTAGCCAATGACACCCAGATTCCGGCCAACCTAAATCGTCGTTAAATATTCTTATACCAATGTCGTTTTCCCATGAAGGATTCATGGTGCCTGGATTAGGAGCTACGACTATAGCTGTATACGTGTTTACCGCCATGAAATCAGCGGATCCCCTGATCAAGTCTATCCAATATTTGCTCAGCTCGGGAAGTCGAGATCTTGGAAATCCCTGCTGAGCGCTCTTCTCTGCTATGGTATCCTTCATAATCTGAGGATAGTCACCCTCTTTGCTAAATATCGGATGAGCAAACCATCCGAACTTGAACTGTAGTGCTTTTTCGGCCAGAGCTGCATCCTCAGGGGAATTTGGACCAGGAACATATGCGAACCAGTGGATAACTATTGTTATACGACCTGATCAACGAACAGAAAAATTTGCTTTAAACAGAGCCGCAATATTTATTCATTAGTTATAAAATCACAGAGATTTGGCTTTTTATTATTCCAGCAGAAGTTCATTGAACTATGATGAGCATAAGCGAATCTGTGAACAATGATTTTTCAGGACAAAACTGGAAATGATATATTTCACTTTGATGTGTTTGTAGGATGTATTGAAGACCGTGTAATTACATATTTCTACCTTTTTGCTTGCTTCTGAAACTGTCATTGTACAAGTGATAAGTCTTCGCGTGAGCTTTGAGGATTGTATGAGCTGCTAGGTAAGGTGCAATGCCAGGCGAATTGACACGAGGTGCCAAAGCGTTTCCTCCATAACCCAGTTCGGTAATAACCCAGGGCTCGTTGAAAGTGAACCAAGTTTTTACCTGAGAATTAAAGGTTCATTTATTCTGGGCAAATTCATGCGAATCATGGGAACTAATCTACTCACCCTGTCGCCAAAATTCTCAAACAATACCCGCGCGTAATCTACGAAACAGTCGATCAAGACTTCGTTTTGGAAACCTCCCAGTTCTTGCAGAGGCTGTGGTAGATCCCAATGGAACATCGTTATCCAAGGCTCAATACCCCGAGCAATCAGTCCGTCAATTAGATTATTATAATATCGAATCCCATCTGGATTGATTACATTCGCAAATCCTGTCGGCAAAATACGTGACCAAGATATGGAGAAGCGATAGAAATCCGCCTGAAAATTAACGATGAATAATAATATTTTGCTAAGATTTATAGGAAATATGGTTTAATTAAGTTTTTATCGATGCTGCGTCCACTTATCCGTACCCCAAGATCTTTTATCATTTTTATATCTTCCTCATATTTGTGATACGAATCGCAAGCGATGTCACCATTATCCCGATTCGCAACGCCTTCTGGATGATTGTGAGTCATATGGTCCCAAATGTTTTCTCCTTTCCCTAAAATTTGAGGTTTTCTAATACATAAATGTCACAGATTAACAAAATTCGGTCAATTTTTTGCCAATACTTTTGCTGGTAAACGATTATCACGATTCAATGTTGATTTCCCTAAGAATTGGTGTTCATTGAATGCCATACAAACGAATGAATTTGAATAGTTTCAAGTCCAAATGCCTGACACAATTTAGAATTGGTCATAGAATGGTAGCTAGTAACGGTGAGTGACTGAACATTTCTGACAATGCAGTTTAATTAGCCGCTACATCAAGATCTTGGGAATTTGCACTGGAGCTATTTTGCATAGGACGAAGAGAATCAGAGACAAGAGTATTTTATTATACGAGCTTGTTTCTTCGATTTTTAGAACTTTTTACACAACTTTAATGACGCCTTACTTCATGAATATTCAAATTCCAACGCTTAAAAATATGCAATTACGCTTGTATGTCGTGTATGTAGCACCTGGTAAAAGTTGCGGAAAGTTTATAGAGTTATTCGTGCATCGCTTGGTGTGAAATAACTAGCGTGTATATACCCATGCTCAGCTTTAGCTATCGCATCATAAAAGAGAATTATTAACATTTTTATACTTCGGCGTCGTCCAATAAAGTGATATCTTTACAAAAGTCGGTCATTAAGGTTCGTCATAATTTTGTGGGTGTGTCTTTGCCAAAGCGACTTATCTAACACTGATATAAGAATGCTCATTCCGAAATCATTACTAGCTATCTCAGAGTAGTGAGCTTTTTTTTCTTCATCTCAGGTACAAAGCACAAAAAGTAGATGAACTGCATACTGAAAGAATGGTTCCAGCAATAAAAATCGCTAACAGGAAGTTCGGCTATACTCTATGATTTTTTGCCTGCTCTCTTTTTCTTGGGGTAACAAAATAATAGATAATGGGTTAACGAGTAATTCCACTTACCCCCTTCATTCCAACCACCTTCTATTTGATACGAGGCTGTTCCAACGCCCAATTTAAAACCTTTGGGAAACACCATGTGTTTCGGATTCGCCATGTTTCGTGACTAAACAAATCAAAACCAAATGGATAATAATAATATAAATTTATTTTATCAGGCATTTCGTTCAACAAATTATGCAGATAAGATGGGTTTGGTACTTGATTTCACATGGGTTGATATTCACTGCCCAGTGATCGGTGGCTGTAGTGAGATAAGAACTACTCACATGTTTCAATCCACTGTTACGAAAGTTATTGTGATTTTTTTCAAAACGTACAACTCAAAACTACATTTTTTGTGGCACACGTAATTCTATGTCACGATGATGTGGTAATGTTGTAAAATCGCTTACCTTATGTTTCCAGAAAATTAGGGTCTTCTCTGTTCCAACGATATTGAATTATTGTTTACACGTCTAGGGGGCCAGTGGTATTTCCTTATGAAATAATCAATTTTTGATTAGAACTCAATGTTGCGCGTATTATCTGGTATATGATATGCGAAATCACCCAAAGATAATGTAATCTACCAACTTGTGTCAACATCACCTCATTTCCAAGGTGTTCAAAAATTTTGCGAAATGCAACGCTACAGTCAAATCCTTTTTGAAACTAACAAAAATCCACTATGTTTCGATCGAACTTAACACTGTTTAAAAACTAAAATTTCTTGACTATGATTCAACAGATAATGAAAGAAATTCAAGAGGAAGTTGTAAGCTAGTTTAAGATTGTTAGGAAATTTTGGATGCTGGATGTGGTGGAAGTTTGAAGGGATTTCGAGTAAGGGTAGAAATTTGTTAATTTGTCGTGACTCATTGGTTTAGCAGACTGGGAGACTGAGAGACTTGAGTTTAGGCTTGCAGATTTGGTTGCCAATGTGCAAATGTTAGGCCAGACCGCGAGAGTATAGAGCAAGGAATTTTACCGAAGGTTCTTTTTTACTGATTTATGCCTAGATTTATGAATTACGTTATCTGCTTCGTATTTCTCAAAGTATTCTGGGTTTCCAATAAGGATGCAGAATATACGGAATCTTAATTTCAAAGTAGGGAGCGAATAGATTAAATTCAATTTCTAACACCTTGTGCATGGAATAGTACACACAATAGATTAGATAAGGTATTCGATATGGACGTAAGTCTGATTAATGAACTTTTCAACCTATCCAAGTTTGAAGGGCTTGTCGATATCATCATTAATAAAAACTCGTAGTTGGTGATATTGATCGCGAACAGATCGATATAAAATTAAACCGTGCTTATCCGTTTAGGGAATACAACAAATTTGCAATTAATCACATTGTTTATTCCATAAGATCTCATCAATAAAAAAAATTAAAAATTTCAGAGGACTTATGGAAAATGCTTTAACATACCCAGTTCTGTTTCGTAATCCAGACATCACCTGGAATATTCTAGGATCAGTGAACCTAAAATCCGTATTCATCAATCATTTGCATGTCCATTTATCAGATAGAAGCGCAAATGCACTTCTTCATTCATGTTGCTTGATCATATGTTGACATATCTTATGATAAAATATTTGTTCATGAGCCTTAGAATTATTCATTCACTGGCATTGACTATTTTTCATGCATTGATGAAAGACCAAGGTAGCGTCGAGCAAGATAGAATGACAATACCAAAAAAAATATTTTGCACCCTCTTTCAGGAATACTGGCTACAATATTGAGATCTGTCACCCCGTTATGGTTTTTATAAAATCAGAATTTATCTGCAGTGAAAAATACGTCTTATTTGTACAAATGTGGGATTGCAAATTATTGTTAACTATACGAGTCTTACGTAATGCCTATAGTTTACAAATGAATTTTGGGAGAAAAATTCAGACTTCCACTAGCGGTAGTATAGGCATTCTGTATATCTACTATCCCAATCACAGTGTCAATGCGTACCTTTGTAATTGCTGTGTGCATATCCACCTACAAGCGCTATCTATATTGAAGAAATCGAACAAATTGTGGGCAAGCTAAGTACATATGAGCGGATCCACGTCACTTCACTCAAAAAAAAAACCGTCAAGTCACGGATCTTTGCGCCATTCAAAATGTCTTTAGTACTGTGGAAAAAAAAAATACAACTAAAAGGATTTTGAAAAAAATTTAAAAATGGCGGAGTTAGAGCTATGTGAATTTTTGTGAACCGCTGTTGCATGCCGCTATGTTTGAAAATTCATATCTCCGAAAGTATTCATGGGAGCGGGCTGATCTTTGAATCATTTTGTTCGTAAAAGAATGCGCTTTCATATAAAAAATTTTGTATACAAAAAAAAACAATTCCTTCAATTTTTTTTTGTCGTTTTTTTTTTTTTAATTTCGCTGCCATTTCCGCGGGACTCACAGAAATTCATGAAGATAAATTTTTTTGGATACCCAAATCCTTCCCCCTCGTTATGAATTGATTTCAAACAGAGGTGTCCTACATAAGTGTCATCAAGCGAATCATCGCTAAAAACATTTGCGCTTCTCAGAGCCACCAAAATATTGCAAAAGATCAACCGCGCGGCGACGCGCGACAAGACGTTTTATTTTTATCTCTGGCCCAGGTATTTTCTCCATGAATTTTTTTTTTTAGGGTTGAGGGGGAAGGATTTGGGTATCCAAAAAAATTCATCTTCATGAATTTCAGTGAGTCCCGCGGAAATGGCAGCGAAATTTAATAAAAAAACGACAAAAAAATATTGATACATATACAATTGAAAAAAAAAAAAACAACGATGATTATTTCACTAAATGCGATTTTTTAATTGAGAATTTTTTCAGACAAAGGAGAAAACATTTGGGATTGGTTCACGCACAATAAGTTGGAACTCATATATGTATATTTTTTTTATATACTATATGTCTGCATAAAAATAATCATTTTATCAATTGTCGATGATGAACTAATGTGTGTTCGTATGAGAGAGACGTAACACTCTGCCTCTGCCTGAGATTAGAGCAATCAGTGGAGCTGTTTATAGAACAGATCTTTTAAACTCATCGTTGCTTCAAGTCTTCATGAAAATCTCTGCGATGATAATAGTCTCAGCTTTGTAAGAGTTTTCTCGTCATTCGAGCGGATTAACTTCAATTATTATTTGTGGGAACGTCTTGAAGTTCACGCGTACGAAGGACTTCTTGCCACCAGGACGTGGATAGCTTAGCGGTTCTTGTTCTATTTGGACTAGTGAAGTCCACGCTTATAATTCCGAACTTTACTCTATAAGTTAAGAATATAGAAATTAAACATTGCGAATTTGATCTAGATAAAATAACGCCGATAATATACTCACGTATAACCAGAGGTCCATTCAAAGCTGTCCATAAGTGACCAAAAGGTGTATCCTCTAATGTCACAGCCATCTTCAACGGCTTGAAGTAGCTCCGTCAAATATTCATAATAAAAGCTGATACGATTGTAATCGTTCAATTCACCAGTATCAGAGTATCCATTTTCAAAAACATACAATGGCGGATTGTCGTACTGGTCTCTGATCATTCGCAATAGATTGCCAAACCCAGCAGGTACGACCTGAAAATAATTGACTATGTTCAGAATGACGATTTGAAACTTGAGGACGAAGGATATGGTCTATGATAATTACGTAGAGGAAGGGAGAAGCGCCCATTGCCCAATTCTCATCTTTCACTTCAATTATACCACTGTCGATGTTATAATCGCCAAGTTCTTCGTCGGCGTCAAACACGGGTATAATGGATGTGTAGTGATTAAGGCCAAAGAAATCCCACGTTCCTCTGCAACGCGATTACGAGGGCGATTTATTCTTGTCTAGGGTTATATGATGGTTCAGTATTTTCGTAAACTAAACCGCGTACTCACTTTATGTACTCTATCCAGTCTGCAGAAAATTCTGGTAGGCGTGAGAAGGGCCAACCTTCAAGTGCACTGATCATGGCTATTCTCTTCTTCATGATATCCGGATAATCGCCGATATAAATGGGGTGCATTACCCAACCACAATCAAATTGAAAAAATTGTTCAATGGCAGTCTCATTCGTGCGTTCATCTTCCACCCAGCCAGTACAAGGTGATAATATACCTATTTGACCTAGTTGAGTGGGACGGAATTCCTCATCGTAGATGTGATACGCTGTTGCATGAGCTTTCAAAAGGTTATGTACACACAGATAATGACCCATATTTTCTAGAGTCTTTCCTATATGAAAATGTCGGGATTAGAACAAATTGTTCAGAGCCTTGATGTTCATTACACAAAAGTGGCATTTTTAATACCTGGAGCTTTGTGGGTTCCGTTATATCCGGTGCAAAGTATCATAGGTTCGTTGATAGTGATAAAGGTCTTGACCAAGGGTCCGAATTCCTTAAAAACAATTCTCGCATAGTCTGCGAACCACTCCACCATCATCTCATTGGTCCAGCCACCCATTTCCTCAATAATCTGGGGATGATCCCAGTGGTATATAGTTACGATAGGCGTGATATTGTTTGCCAGTAGTGCCTGGATCAAATTTTTGTAATATTGAATCCCATCATCGCTAATTCGATCCGCGAAACCGGTTGGTAAAATGCGTGACCAGCTGACCGAAAACCGATAGAAGTCAACCTGAAAAATGAACAATGTAGATAAATTCAGTTAGTCGATTTTATCAAGCCTTCATCAACTCACCCCTAGATCAACCAGCCACTGTACGTCTTCTTCCCATTTATTGTAAGAGTCACAGGCAATGTCCGCATTGCTCCCATCGGCTACATATTCTGGGTTATTGTGTATGAAATAATCCCAAAGGTTTTCTCCTTTGTCTACAAGATCGGCATCACATAATAGTTTGTAAGATAATAATTTGTCTTGAATATGGAAGGTAAAATGAATAATTACCGCTAGTATTCCAAGCCCCTTCGATTTGATGAGACGCTGTCGCAGTTCCTATGATGAAACTCGTGGGAAAAGTAAGATTCACGCCTTGACATCGGGAAACTCTATAGAAGTTGTCGAATTATAATAATATGCTCGTCTCATTTGATATTTTTACATTAACTTACTCTGTGAAGATTACACAGCAGATTGCAATTATCCGTAGGTGTATCATGATAAATTTATATTCTCTTCGCTTTTATTTCTTACTAAGCCTGATATTCACATCCGGCTGCATGCGAAAAGATGTCAATAATCAGGTGAATTATTGTTGAATGACAGAAATTTTATGACACACCGAAGCTTTTATAACCGCCACTGCGGCCACACATTACTTTTCATAATTTTATCGATAAGATATCAAAGATTTTTAATCATTGTTCAGCTCGTTCTTCGAGTATAAATCAGATGGCTATCAGATATGTTCATAAATTGGACTAACGTCACATTTGATCACGATACACTTCAAACTGATATGGTATAATGATATGTGTGTGCAAACCTGTCAATCTCTAAGCTAATTACTTCCAACAACTTCATACAACCTCATAAATTGGGTGTTTTATTTTTATTTATTTTTTTGTTCAGTGTGACTGAGAAGTCATCAATTGACGTATCATGAAACACCCACGTGTGAGGAATTATTATTTAAATAATTAAGAAATATATTTTGCTAGAAATAAAGGATACAATAAAATGGTTTGATTGCTTCACAACATTTGATTTAAAAAATATCTAGGAATGGAAGTATGCACATTAGACAGAGGTAAAAGTAGTGCATAGATCCATAAAGCATAGTCCATAATTTAACTCGAAAAACAACGATGATTATTTTACCAAATGCGATTTTTAAATTGAGAATTTTTTTTTCTGTTCATATGAGAGAGATGTAACACTCTGCCTCTGCCTGAGATTAGAGCTATGAGTGAAGCTGTTTATGGAACAGATCTTTTAAACTCATCGTTGCTTCACTCGCTTCAAGTCTTCATAAAAATCTCTGTGATGATAATAATCTCAGCTTTGTAAGAGTTTTCTCGTCATTCGAGCGGATTAACTTCAATTATTATTTGTGGGAACGTCTTGAAGTTCACGCGTACGAAGGACTTCTTGCCACCAGGACGTGGATAGCTTAGCGGTTCTTGTTCTATTTAGACTAGTGAAGTCCACGCTTATAATTCCGAACCTTTCTCTATAAGTTAAGAATATAGAAATTAAACATTGCGAATTTGATCTAGATAAAATAACGCCGATAATATACTCACGTATAACCAGCGGTCCATTCAAAGTTGTCCATAAGTGACCAGATGGTGTATCCTCTAATGTCACAGCCATCTTCAACGGCATGCGAAAAGATATCAATAATCAGGTGAATTATTGTTGAATGACAGAAATTTTATGACACACCGAAGCTTTTATAACCGCCACTGCGGCCACACATTACTTTTCATAATTTCACATGGATTGATATTCACTGCCTAGTGATCGTTGGCTGTGGTGAGATAAGAACTACTCACATGTTTCAATCCACTATGTTACGAAAGTTATTATCATTTTTTTCAAAACGTACAACTCAAAACTACATTTCTTGTGGCACACGTAATTCTATGTCCAACGATATTTTTTTTTTTTTTTTGCCTTAATGGCTTATCTCCGATTTGGAAGGTAGCCTTATATCCAACGATATTGAATTATTGTTTACACGTCTAGGGGGCCAGTGGTATTTCCTTGTGAAATAATCAATTGTTGATTAGAACTCAATGTCGTGCGTATTATCTGGTATATGATATGCGAAATCACCCAAGGATAATGTAATCTACCAACTTGTGTCAACATCACCTCATTTCCAAGGTGTTCAAAAATTTTGCGAAACGCAACGCTACAGTCAAATCCTTTTTGAAACTAACAAAAATCCACTATGTTTCGATCGTACTTAACACTGTATAAAAACCAAAATTTCTTGACTATGATTCAACAGATAATGAACGAAATTCGAGAGTAAGTTGTGAGCTAGTTTAAGATTGTTAGGAAATTTTGGATGCTGGATGTGGTGGAAGTTTGAAGGGATTTCAAGTGAGGGTAGGAATTCGTTAATTTGTCGTGACTCATTGGGTTAGCAGACTAGGAGACTCGTTTAATTGACAGGATTGGTCAAAATTTTGGATAAGGGACTCTCGCAGAAACACTAGGAATCTTGGGGTTTGGAGTTAGAATTGTTTGAATATTAGTATAATTTTTCCCAAAATAATAGTCGTTCGTAGAAGGATCGAATCTGAACCAATAGATGGAGATCGTTAAATGGCTTAATCATTTATCAAAATTTTGTTACGTCTTTAAATCGAACGAATTGAAGAGGATGACAATAACAAAAAAAATATTTTGCACCCTCTTTCAGGAATACTGGGTACAATATTGAGATCTGTCACCCCGTTACGGTTTTCATAAAATCAGAATTTATCTGCAGTGGAAAATACGTCTTATTTGTACAAATGTGGGATTGCAAATTATTGTTAACTACAAGTCTTACGTAATGCCTATAGTTTACAAATGAATTTTGGGAGAAAAATTCAGAGTTTCACGAGCGGTAGTATAGGCATTCTGTATATCTACTTTCCCAATCATAGTATCAATGTGTACCTTTGTAATTGCTGTGTGCATATCCACCTACAAGCGCTATCTATATTGAAGAAATCGAACAAATTGTGGGCAAGCTAAGTACATATACGGTAACTAGTATCTGCTTTAGTGAAAGTAAAATCGTTGGACACTGATACAAATTATACGAGTAGTACCACGAAGAATTATCGTCAAGCTTTGATAGATTAGACGAATGTGATACTAATTGCCTTGCAATCTCGTCATAGGCGTAAACCGATTTCCAAATGTCATCGTATATCATGAGGATTATTATAATTAAAATTAAACATGGAGTGAATGATTGGAAAGATACCCATATTAGTTGCAAGGAATTAAGTGGATTCATGAAGTGATTTATTCACACTCTGTAAGTAAGTCTCGAAAAATTATCACTGAACAAAAGATAAAAGAAAATAAAATATAGCTACGTATAAAAAGTAGTAACAAATAAAGTTTCGTTTTTTTTCTCGATTTCTTCATTTTTCAAAGATGAAACCGAAAACAGGAAGATCACTTCGAAACTAATTATCACATTAACATTACGTTCTTCGATATAGAGGCGTCGTCAAAATTTTCTCAAGGTTTTACAATGTTAGGCTGAAGTTTACGAGTTTGGATGACTTTTTTCCACCATTCCACGGACAATTTAGGAGTCCTGGTTCTGGCTGGATCCTTGAAGTCGACGTGTAAAATCCCAAATCGTTCTCTGAAAAATAAGTTTTAGATGCCACCTCCATTCTTATATTAAAGTTTTGTGTTCATTTGCTCACCCGTATCCACGAGACCATTCAAAATTGTCGAGAAGACTCCACAACGTGTAAGATGACACGTTACATCCATCTCGTTTTACTGCTGTAATGAGTTCCTTCAAGTATGCGTAAAAGTAATCGATTCTCTGATGATCGGTAAGTGTGCCCACATCTGATACACCGTTTTCTAGTACGTAGACAAGAGGGTTGTTGTATTCCTCCTTGATCTTTCTAAGGAGATCTCCAAAACCGAATGGCGTTACCTGAAATCAACGGAAACGGTTCAGGTGTTTCAACTTACCGAAAATTTTATCGAATCTTTCGGCAAAAAAAAAAAAAAAATCAAAATTTAATGGATAATAACCCTGAGCCAATCACTTCCTGTCTCAGGCCAACTTGGGTCTGCACTAGCCACTAGACCAGAGTCCAAAAACCAAATGTTTCCGTTATCCGGTGAGCCAGGTTCGACGAGAACAGTTGTGTAGTGATTTAGCCCGAAATAATCTGATGTTCCTCTGTAAAACGTAAAATAATATTTTTAATAAAAGTACACGGGAAAAAAAGAAGACAGAGCTTTATTCAAGTTCATCGAAACTTACTTAATATATTCGATCCACTTTTTGGAAAACGTTGGAAGTCGTGATCTAGGGTAACCTTCGGCTTTGCTGTTGCGAGCGATTCTGAGTTTCATAATTTCAGGATAATCACCTTCCGTGGAGAAAATTGGATGTGCCATCCATCCACAGGTGAATTGAAAACTCGTTTCAACTGATAAATTATCGCCTGGTATTTTCGCCTTTTGGCCACTGCAGGGTATCGCCATTCCAATTTTTCCGTTTTGTGTGGGCCGAAATTCTCTGTCATAAATGTGATATGCTCTAGCATGAGCTTTTAGTACGTTGTGTCCACAAAGCAAACCTCCAACAGGGGCCGTCATTTTACCTGAATGATTTATAGAGAGTATGAGAATTTTCGCGATTAATGATGATATAAAACGAATGGAACAACGTGACCAAACCAACTGCAGAATTTGCGATACAATTATTGAGAAATGATCTAGTCGAAAGATTCAAAATTTCAGTATGGGTTTTTGTCAGTTTTTCGAGCTTAGCGTTGATTCGAGCAATTGCAGAAAATGAAAATGTTAATTCCTGACAAACCTGGGGCTTTAAGATTGGCGTCATATCCTTCTCTGCAAAATGAAGCTGGCTCGTTTACCGTCGTGAATATTTTCACTTTAGGTCCAAGCTCTCTAAAAACAATCCTAGCGTAGTCCCCAAACCACTTGACAATCAAGCTGTTAGTCCAACCGCCTAGATCTTCGATAATCTGAGGATGGTCCCAGTGATAGATACTAACAATTGGTTCAATGCCATTGCGACGTAGTTCATCGATTAGATTTTTATAATAACGAATTCCGTCCTTACTGATTTTATTTGCAAATCCAGTTGGTAAGATTCGAGACCAGCTCAGCGATAATCGATAATGATCGAGCTAAATGAGAGATTCGTTTGAGAATTAGCAAAAATGGTGTTTCCTAGTATGTGAAATAGGTATGAGAATATCCTGCACGTATTAATAAACTTACGCCAATTTTTTTCGCCCATTGAACATCCTCCTCGTATTTATGGTATGAATCGCAAGCAATGTCGCCGTTGCTGTGGTCTTTGATACGTGATGGATACATGTGCGTGTACCGATCCCAACAATTTTCACCTTTGTCTGTTTAATTCAATTCAAGGTATCCATTTTCATTATAAATAACGTATTTTGCTTTATTGCTATAATTGTGAGATGCAATTATTTATGGAACTTTACGATTAGCCGAGTTTAGAGAGCATTATGATGTATTTTACATAATAAATCATCATTACCACTGATATTCCAGGCACCTTCGATTTGATACGATGCTCCACCAGCACCGATACGAAATCCTTCAGGAAAGGTAAGATAGTCGTCGTCCAAATCACCGATGACACTGATGAATAAAATTGAAAACTATGATCAACGTTTCGTTGATTATAAAAATTTCAGTTCAAATTTTTTTCATGAATGATAATACTTACTGTGAAATCATCAAAGAATACAGCACAAACTTCCAACCTGTTGTGAAGCTCATGATGAAGCTCTTCGTTCTCAGTACAGGTGTTTTTTTTTTTTTTTTGATTTTACTTGCAATAATCAAGTCTCACACATACTTGGAATCTGTGCATTTGAGGTAATATAGAGATTTCTGTTTCTGATACTGGGACTGAGAGATATTGAGTCGACTTCTTCCGAATCGTGGAATATGAATTTTGTCTGCTATTACTTACGAAGTCCTCTGACCAACTGAACATATCTCATTCGGTCGTTAGCACTTGATATAATGTCGTCTTTTTATTTCTCGTATTATATTTACAATCAAAGGTCGTGTCAATCATCGCAGGTCGAATGTCAGGTTGCAGTTACAAGAAAAAAAAAAATGCTTGAGTCATGCTGGTGTTAGCTCAGATATAGTAGTGCTTAACAAGTTTATGAATAGCCAGACTAGGTGGGGTGTAATAATTCCGCTGATTCTGTCCATCAACAAGATACGGCATCTGAATTTCTTTCCCAGTGCCTATTATCGTGTGTAGCAACATACGTTATTTATCTGAACAGTGTATTGACATTTGGAAAAGTAAGTCATATCGCAGCGTATATGAAGAACTTTAGATTGAAATTTATCGAGTATCGCGACCATATTTGAAATGCTATAAATCAACGCTATCAAATTGGTGTCAAAAAATAACAACGGATGAAGATATCAGTGCAGAATAATGAACATGGAAATATCAGACCTGGTTTCAAGTGGTCAAAACATACATTTCGCAATCTTTAAACATGCATTTACACATCCATTATTCACTGTTATGTACAAAATATTTTACAACAGTTCGTATACGAATAAGCCAGAATACAGTAGATTCACATGATTTCTATGTTCAATATTTAACACCCTAGGCATCTTGTTGCCAGTGAAGCAGGTAGCGTTAATTGTCATTAGTGGGAACATCATGGAGTGTACGTGTCCGAAGGACGTCTTGCCACCAGGTTGTAGACAGCTTGGCCGTTCTTGTTCTATTCGGACTGTTGAAGTCGACGCTTATGATTCCGTAATGTTCTCTATAATTTGAGTACAATATTGAAGTGTGTCAGACTGCGAATATCGTTGAGTTGAAAAAATAAAAATAAAAATGAAAAATTAGGGATAAAAATATACTCACGTGTAACCCTGTTCCCATTCGAAATTGTCCAGAAGTGACCAAATGGTGTATTTTTGAACGTTACAGCCATCTTCATTGACGGCTGTGAGTAACTCCGTCAAGTATCCATGGTAATAGGTAATTCGATCGTAATCCTCCAATTCACCATCATCAGAATATCCATTTTCAAATACATACAACGGTGGGTTGTCGTACTCGTCTCTTATCTTACGCAATAGATTGCCAAATCCAACAGGTAAGACCTGCAGGTGAAAAAGATTTTTTTTAATTTCGAAATTTAAGCAGTTATGCTCACGGATTATCGTTTAAACGATAATTACATATATCCAGGGCGAACTGGCGACCGGCCAACTCGAATTTACGACATCAATTATGCCACTGTCGATATTGTATATGCCAAGTTCTTCGTCAGGATCAATCATAGGCATACCAGAAGTGTAGTGATTCAGACCAAAGAAATCAGTCGTTCCTCTGAAAGACGATTACCAGAATTAATTCTTGTCCAGTATATGTTAAGCCAATTCTGTGTAGTTGTAAACTCAACGATTAACCATATATACGAACTTTATGTACGCTATCCATTCTTCAGTGAATGTTGGAAGGCGTGAGAAGGGCCAACCTTCTAGTTCACTGATCATTGCTATCCTTTCTTTAACGATTTCCGGATAGTCTCCAATATAGATGGGATGCATTACAAAACCACAATTGTATTGGAAAAATTGTTCGATCGAAACGGCAGTTGTGTTTTCTCCTTCGACCCATCCAGAACAAGGTGTCAAGATACCTATCTCACCCTGCTGTGTTGGGCGAAATTCTTCGTCGTAGATGTGATAAGCTGTCGCGTGAGCTTTCAAAGCATTGTGTGTACAGATGTAATGTCCCATATTTTCTAACGACTTACCTGTAAAAGAATTACATTGTGAGAGGATTACGTTTCAACCATAGAATAACATATTTGATAGTGTGATTACCTGGAGCTTTCCAGGTAAAGTTGTAACCCTGATAACAAAAAACTGTTATTTCGTTAACAGTTATGAAAGTTTTGACCATCGATCCGAATTCTGTAAAGACAACTCTCGCGTAGTCTGCGAACCAGTCTACCATTAGTTCGTTGGTCCATCCACCCATCTCTTCAAGGGTCTGGGGATGATCCCAATGATACATCGTCACTATGGGGGTGATATTTTTGGCCTGAAGTGCTGCTATCAAATTTTTGTAATACTGGATCCCATCCTTGCTGACTTTATCTGCGAAACCAGTTGGTAGGATACGTGACCAACTCAGTGAAAACCGATAGAAATCCACCTGAGAAGTAAACGGATAACGAATTTGAGTCAATTGATATTATCGATATTATTCAACTCACCCCTAGATCGGAAAGCCACTGTACATCTTCTTCGTATCTATTGTAAGAGTCACAGGCAATATCCCCGTTGCTTCCATCTGCTGTGGCGTCTGCCTTATTGTGCGTGAACCAATCCCAAATGCTTTCTCCTTTGTCTGAAAAAATTCTCAATTAAAAAATCGCATTTAGTAAAATAATCATCGTTCTGTTTCCCAAACGGGAAAGCCGAATAGGTATAAATAGTTACCGCTAACATTCCAAGATCCTTCTATTTGATAGGCTGCAGTCGCAGCTCCTATGGTGAAATTTTCGGGAAAACTAAGACTCACGTTTTGGGATTGACAAACTCTAAGGAAATTTTCAAATTAGAATATTATATTCGAAATATATGATTTTGCTAGGACTTACTTTGCCAAAATTATACAGCAGATCGCACTAATCCAGATGTGTTTCATGACGATATTATTATAATCTTGTGTAGGAAAGTTTACCGAGTAGATCCCTTATGGACCCTCGATAGACATTAGCCTGTTGCTTATGAATCGAAACGTTTTTATAATAACCCATTTGATTATATATCTCGATTTATGACATTACGATATCCGAGATAAGATAAAATCTTCGAGCTCGGAAAAAACGATGATCAGCGATGGCTAGCACGAAAATTGTGTGACAAGCAGATCGCAGGGATGAATGAATTCTCAATTAATACCTTGATACTTACACCTCAAAACATTCTTATGTCCACCACCGTGTTTTATGATTTCACTAGTTATTTTCATCAAGGTTTAAGGCTACCTAGTCTTTACCATGAGCCTGATTTTCATCCATACTGCCATATTGGTTTCATTGAACCAATCTTACGAAAAGATACGCGGATTTCATTATTTGCGTCGTATCTTTCCATCAATGAGATATGGAATCTCAAACTTGGACAAGTCGCTATATAGATTGCAATAGATTTTTCATAATATCTGCTCTGAAACTACAATTTTCGTTGCCTGTTTTGTTAGTTGAAAGAGTCTGATTTCAGGCTAATGCCGGGAAAAGTTGTCACACATATATCCGCAAGTATCAAATTCAATGAATCAGCAGTGTGAATTGATGTTTTTCATATAAATAACATAGGCAAAGGCCGCTTCTTCAACCGGACTCTGAGATAGCCGGTTATTCCGCGCAGGTATCGATATATATATTAAAAAAAAAACGATGATTATTTCACTAAATGCGATTTTTTAATTGAGAATTTTTTCAGACAAAGGAGAAAACATTTGGGATTGGTTCACGCACAATAAGTTGAAACTCATATATGTATATTTTTTTATATACTATATGTCTGCATAAAAATGATCATTTTATCAATTGTCGATGATGAACTAATGTGTGTTCGTATGAGAGAGACGTAACACTCTGCCTCTGCCTGAGATTAGAGCAATCAGTGGAGCTGTTTATAGAACAGATCTTTTAAATTCATCGTTGCTTCAAGTCTTTATAAAAATCTCTGTGATGATAATAGTTTCAGCTTTGTAAGAGTTTTCTCGTCATTCGAGCGGATTAACTTCAACTATTATTTGTGGGAACGTCTTGAAGTTCACGTGTACGAAGGACTTCTTGCCACCAGGACGTGGATAGCTTAGCGGTTCTTGTTCTATTTGGACTGGTGAAGTCCACGCTTATGATTCCGAACTTTTCTCTATAAGTTAAGAACATGGAAATTAAACATTGCGAATTTGATCTAGATAAAATAACGCCGATAATATACTCACGTATAACCAGCGTTCCATTCAAAGTTGTCCATAAGTGACCAAATGGTGTATCCTCTAATGTCACAGCCATCTTCAACGGCTTGAAGTACCTCCGTCAAATATTCATAATAATAACTGATCCGATTGTAATCTTCCAATTCACCAGTATCAGAGTATCCATTTTCGAAAATATACAATGGCGGATTGTCGTACTGGTCTCTGATCATCCGTAATAGATTGCCAAACCCAGCAGGTACAACCTGAAAATAATTGACTATGTTCAGAATGACGATTTTAAGTTCGAGCACGAAGGATTTGTTCTATGATAATTACGTAGAGGAAGGAAGAAGCGCCCATTGCCCAATTCTCATCTTTCACTTCAATTATACCACTGTCGATGTTATAATTGCCAAGTTCTTCATCTGCGTCAAACACGGGTATACTGGATGAGTAGTGATTGAGGCCAAAGAAATCTGACGTTCCTCTGCAAGGCGATTACGAAGGTGATTTATTCTTGTCTAGGGTTATATGATGGTTCAGTATTTTCGTAAACTAAACGATTGACCGCGTACTCACTTTATGTACTCTATCCAGTCTGCCGAAAATTCTGGTAGGCGTGAGAAGGGCCAACCTTCAAGTGCACTGATCATGGCTATCCTCGTCTTCATGATATCCGGATAATCGCCGATATAAATAGGGTGCATTATCCAACCACAATTAAATTGAAAAAATTGTTCAATGGCAGTCTCATTCGTACGTTCATCTTCCACCCAGCCAGTACAAGGTGTTAATAAGCCTATTTGACCTAGTTGAGTGGGACGGAATTCCTCATCGTAAATGTGATACGCTGTTGCATGAGCTTTCAAAACGTTATGTACACACAGATAATGACCCATATTTTCTAGAGTCTTTCCTGTATAAAAATGTCGGGATTAGAAAAAAATCGTTCAGAGTCTTGATGTTCATTAGACAAAAGTGGCATTTTTAATACCTGGAGCTTTGCCGGTTCCGTTATATCCGGTGCAAAACATTCTAGGTTCGTTGATAGTGATGAAGGTCTTGACCAAGGGTCCTAATTCCTTAAAAACAATTCTCGCATAGTCTGCGTACCATTCCACCATCATCTCATTGGTCCAGCCACCCATTTCCTCAATAATCTGGGGATGATCCCAGTGGTATATAGTTACGATAGGCGTGATATTGTTTGCCAGTAATCCCTGGGTCAAATTTTTGTAATATTGAATCCCATCATCGCTAATTCGATCCGCGAAACCGGTTGGTAAAATGCGTGACCAGCTGAGCGAAAACCGATAGAAGTCAACCTGAAAAATGAACAGTGTAAATAAATTTAGTTAGTCGATTTTATCGAGCCTTTATCAACTCACCCCTAGATCAACCACCCACTGTACGTCTTCTTCCCATTTATTGTAAGAATCACAGGCAATGTCCCCATTGCTCCCATCGGTTATATATTCTGGGGTATTGTGTGTGAAATAATCCCAAGTGTTTTCTCCTTTGTCTACAAGATCGGCATCACATAATAGTTTGTAAGATAATAATTTGCCTTGAATATGGAAGGTAAAATAAATAATTACCGCTAGTATTCCAAGACCCTTCGATTTGATAAGACGCTGTCGCAGTTCCTATGATGAAACCCGCGGGAAAAGTAAGATTCACGCCTTGACATCGGGAAACTCTATAGAAGTTGCCAAATTATAATAATATGCTCGTTTCATTTGATATTTTTACATCAACTTACTCTGTGAAGATTACACAGCAGATTGCAATTATCCGTAGGTGTATCATGATAAGTTTATATTCTCTTCGTTTTTATTTCTTTCTAAGCCTTATATTCACATCCGGCTGCACGCGAAAAGATATCAATAAACCGGTGAATTATTGTTGAATGACAGAAATTTTATGACACACCGAAGCTTTTATAACCGCCACTGCGGCCACACATTACTTTTCATAATTTTATCGGTATGATATCAAAGATTTTCAATCATTGTTCCGTTCATTTTTCGAGTAACAATCAGCTGGCTATCATAAATTAAACTAACGTCACATTTAATCACGATACACTTCAAACTGATATGGTATAATGGTATGGTGTGTCAAACCTGTCGATCTCTAGGCTCATTACTTCCAACAATTTCATAAAACCTCATACATTGCATGTTGTTTTATTTTTATTTATTTTTTGCTCAGTGTGACTCAGAAGTCATCAATTGACATATCATAAAACACCCACGTGTGAGGAATTATTATTTAAATGATTATGAAATATATTATGCTAGAAATAAATGATACAATAAAATGGTCTGATTGCTTCACAATATTTGATTCAAGAAATATCTAGGAATCGAAGTATCCACATTAGACAAAGGTTCATAAATCATAGTCCATAATTTAACTTGAAAGTCCTCTTGCAGTACAAATCGGTTTTTCTCTCCTTCTCAAATGATAATTTGAAAAACAGCTCGAGATCATATTTGCGAATTACAGCTCATGCTAAAGTATTGGCAACAAGTTCATGACCAGGGTAAAATATTCCGGTCACTGTTGTGTGTTGGGACTTCCTGAAGCTTGCGAGTTCGAAGTACTTCTTTCCACCAACTTGCGGAAAGTTTAGCTGTTCTGTTTCTCTCAGGGCTGTCAAAGTCAACGTTTAAGATTCCGAATTTCTTCCTACACGCAAAGGTGGGAATAATATGACAGGGTTTAATAATATCGGATCCATAATGGAGTCAATGGTAATGATAAACATATGTGTAACCGACACTCCATTCAAAGTTATCCATTATACTCCATATCGTGTATCGTTAAATGTTACAGCCATCACGTTTCGCAGCAATGAGCATTTCTTTCAGGTAAGAATAATAGTATTCAATTCTATTATAATCATCCAATCCCCCTACATCGGAATAGCCATTCTCAAGAACGAACACTGGAGGGTTACCATAATCGTTTTTTATTTTACGAAGTACGTTCCCAAATCCTATAGGTACAACCTGGATTTGAATTTTCAAACACTTAGAACTCCGAGTATTGAACAATTATTCGAATGTGAATTTCATGTAAGAATTACCCATAGCCAATTAGATGCTGATACAGGCCAGCTGGGATCTGAGCTGTGTATCAGACCCTCATCGCTGTTGTATATTCCAATTTCTTCAGCAGGATCAAGAGTGACAATGTTACTTGTATAATGATTTAGTCCAAAGTAGTCAGCTGTTCCGGTATGAATCGACGAAAGTGATTTTCATTTTTGAGATGAAATAACAGAAATATGAAAGGCTCGAAATTAGAAGAAGAAACATACTTAATGTACGATATCCATTCAGGAGAAAATTCTGGTAATCGTGACGAAGCAAAGCCTTGGACTTTGCTGATCTCGGCAATACGAGTTTTCATGATTTCTGGGTAATCACCGATAAAAATTGGGTTCATAAACCAGCCACACTCAAACTGGAAGGCTGTGTCCGGGGAAATATCGTCGCTGGGATCAACTGGGAAATAAGAACTCCCCGAAAGTACCATGCCAATTTGTCCTTGCTGAGTTGGACGGAACTCTTTGTCGTACATATGATAAACCTTAGCATGAGCCTTCAGAACGTTATGTCCACACAAATATATTCCTAGATTGTATAATTCCTTGCCTGAAGCAAAGTATCTATGTTCAAAGTAACTGGCTAGCATCGTTTTTAGTTGATGACTTTAGAGAATAGCGTAATTAGGATTAATTAATGACCTGGGGCTTTTGTGGTACCGTTGTAACCTTGTTGGCAGAAAACTTTAGGTTCGTTTATTGTTGAGAATATTTTCCCAATTCTTGAAAAATAATTCTTGCGTAATCTACAAACCAGTCTATCATTAACTCATTCGTCCACACACCCATGTGCTCGATTACTTGCGGATGATCCCAGTGATATAATGTTACAACGGGTTGTATATCTTTGGCCAATAATTCGGAGATCAAATTCTTATAATACTTTATCCCATCTTGGCTTATTACGTTTCGAAATCCAGTTGGTAAGACTCGTGACCAACTGATCGAAAATCGATAAAAATCGAACTGTAAAAATTAATTAGTGATATAAAAATTGAGAGAGTAATATAACTTAATCGTTAGCTTACTCCTAATTCTCTAATCCATCGCACGTCCTCTTCAAATTTGTGATAAGAATTGCAAGCAATTTCTCCGTTGCTCCTGTCCTCAACGAGCGATGGATAATTGTGCGTCCAATAATCCCAAACATTCTCTCCCTTGTCTGAAGAGAAATCTCACAGTATATGGGTACAGGAAAGATCGATATTTTAGATTTTGATGAAAAAAAAATAAAAAAAACAGAGTATTTTTACCACTAACGTTCCAGGCACCTTCGGTTTGATAAGATGCGGTTGAGACACCGATTTTTATACTTTCGGGGAAAGTCAAATTGACGATTTCACAACACGAGGCGCTAAAAAAAAAATACAGTTTGTTATATGGGAATAAGATAAGGGATTAAGTTACGTAAGACACATCAGACTTGCCTGGTGATAATTGCAATGCTGATAAAAACAACCCAATAATCCTGCATGTTGTAAAATTGTGATAAATTCTTAGCTTAATTCTAGTACGGAATAATAATTAACATACTTCACCAACACACAATTACTTCACAACTGTTGAGCCGTAACTTTATTTCGTGCGTTCAGTTATTAACATGATAACTCACAACGCATCTCATAACCTTTCTAATCATATGAGTACTGCTATATGCAACTCCAAAGATGAACTTGACTCATCCTAAGTTATAAAAATTAGTTTAATGAACTTGTATGATAAACATCTCGATGTTCATATTAGTGAAATCATGAATAATTTATTTCTCCATTGCAACTCACTTCCAGCATTCTTCTATTAACTTCAATTGCACTACGATGGAAAAGGACGAAGAATATGGATAGATCATAGATCTATTTAATACAAAAAATTTGGTTATCGGTAAGCTGTTCGTTCGAGGACAATCGGATAGCCTTTCGGTTTTAAAGACGGAAAATTTTGATGGAAATTTCTTCATGTTAGGCTTTTGGACAAACAACTGATTCATTATCTAGGATTGAGATGTGATTTATAGCCCTTATGATCAACGGATAACGTAATAATATTTCGTGACACAAATAATCGGCACGCGGCTTAGGATCTTTATTTGGAGCTGATTCTTAGTAATCTTAATTCCGACCGACGATTTAAAGTCAGGTAAAACTCTTTCGAAGCAATAATTGTAATAATGCAAGTAGTGCCCCAATAAAATATCAGGTAACCCCCGATGTAATTAAATCGCTGTTATGTCACGTCGGCTTATCGTTATGTATAAAAAATCGCATAGAATCTACAATCGCTTGTTGTTAGTCGTACTTATCAAATTAAATTTACAATCCCAGTTTCTTATATCTTGGAATTATCTTGTTTGTTTCAAACCTTGTAGTGCTTGTTTTTAGATAACTTCGATACCTTTAATCGTAATAATAATATAGTATTTGACGATCACGATTTCAATATCTTATCGATTGATCTTCATCGATTCGCCAATACCGAGATATTGATTTGGTTTATTATTAAACTGACATAACATATTGCTAAGGTATTAATCAATCTTCATATATATATAATTAACCGAATGGTATCAATTCGATTGCCCCTTGGCATTAAAATCAATCCCCTGATAACATCGTATATAATTTAATTCTTCAAGTTAATTTGTATATAATATACGAGTATTTCATATGCGTTCAATTTGTAATTGAAATTACAGCCGAACAACTAGCAAACAAATATTTCCATGAAATAATCCTAGAAATTCTTACAGCGTAGAGTGCAATCGCAATTACCAAAATGAAGTAGCTTTCCACTAACAAATTACAGAGGCTTACATGACCAGTTTGTAAAATAATCGGCGATGGATTGTTATACGGAAACAATTTACGACCAGATAGACAATTAAGGAAGAGTAAAAGTGTTACGAACAAATTTATACCACTTTCTAAAAAATGGTATAAAATTGACATCAACTATTGCTATGAAAGATTTTACATTCAAAGAAATTTTGTCACAACCGATTGTTTGGCTAAGGATGAATGATAATGGATATACACATATAGGTCACAATTATGGATCGGTTATCAAAATTTTATTTATTTACGTCCTTTTCGCATTTACAGTAGAACGCTAAATTTTATAGAAAAGTCTAGGGTAAATCGTAACTTCATATTGGTGAATAACTGGATAGGTAAATGATTCGGACTTGTAATTGGCTCATATTCTTACATTTAATGAAAATTATATTTACAACCACTCATATATAATTATTTGAAGTTATCGTCGTTGCCAGGGTAGGCTTACAGTCTGAGTGACGCTGTTCGCCGGCACAGACTGCAGCTTGCGCGCTGCAAGAACACTCGCCCACCAGGTCGTTGACGCTTTGATGGATCTAGGTGTCTCGTCGTCATCAAACTCTACATGAATGATCCCAAATCTTTGCCTGAAAAATATAATACAGAAAATGGATGAATTGATTTGACAATCTAAGATTGTCATCATTGTGTTTGAAATGGAACGAGTTCCGTATACTTACGTGTAACCAGCATCCCATTCGAAATTATCCAGAAAACTCCAAATAGCGTAGCCTTCAACGTTGCATTTATCTCGTTTAATGGCTATTAGTAATTCCCTTAGGTATTCATAATAATAGCTGATACGATTATAATCCTCCAGTGAACCATCGTCGGAGTAACCGTTTTCCATAACCCACACTGGAGGGTTACTATACTCATCTCGAATCTTACGGAGCAGGTGGCCGAATCCTGAAGGATTTACCTGTACAATAATTATTATACTCCGTATAAGTACATGAACTCATGGTATTTCCATGAGAATGGTTTGATTTAACTTCAAAGATTGTGATTACATAAAACCAAGAAGAAGAGGTGGCAGCCCAACTTGGATCGACGCTTTCTATCAAGCCGTTGTCACTATTGTATATTCCAGACTCTTCTTCGGGGTCAGGCGACACGAGTTTCGATGTGTAATGGTTGACTCCAAAATAATCGTGAGTTCCACTGAAAAATAATATCAAATCTATTTGTATCCATGAATTGATCTGATTTTTGTTAGATATTGTATAGGTATGAGATTCGAAACTGACTTTATGATAGATATCCATTCGTCCGAGAATACAGGAAGACGCGATCTTGGATAGCCTTGGTATGCGCTGACCAGTGCCACTCTTGTCTTCATAATGTCCGGATAATCTCCAAAATATATCGGATGAGCCATCCATCCACAGGTGAATTGAAATGCGGTTTCCGCTGAGACAGTGTCACTGGAGTTTGCTGCTAGTTGCATAACTAATGGATATACAATGCTAAGCTGACCTTGCTGGGTTTTGCGGAACTCTTCATCGTACATACGATAAGTCTTGGCATGAGCCTTTAAAACGTTGTGTCCGCAAAGATACTTCCCGATATTATCTGGTATTTGCTTTCCTGAAAACCAATCGACATTCAGGAGATTCTGATTCATCAAATCGCAATCCAACTTCTGTATTTCGTGTTTCTATTTCAACTGACAGAACTGAAAGGAAGACTTTCAAATACCTGGCGCTCTTCTAATAGCGGAGTTTGCGTAACCATCATTGCAGAAGGAGTCAGGTTCGTTGATCGTTATCCATCTCTTCACATCATCTCCCAATGCTTCGAAGATGACCCTAGCGTAAGCAACGAACCAGTCTACGATCAGTTCGTTTGTCCATCCTCCCATTTCTTCTATAATTTGCGGATGATCCCAGTGATACAAAGTTACGATGGGCTCGATGCCATTTGCGACTAACTCCGCGGTCAAGTTTTTATAATACTGAACCCCTTCTTCGCTAATTACGTTAGCGAAACCAGTAGGCAGGATGCGCGACCAACTGATCGAGAATCGATAAAAATCCAACTAAAAAATTCGTGACGTAGAAGTCATTGTTTATTCAGCACTCCCTGACATATCAACATACCCCTAAGGATTTTATCCACTGCACGTCTTCTTTGTACTTGTAATATGAATTGCAGGCAACGTCTCCGTTCCTTCGATCCGTCATATATTCTGGATGCTCGTGCGTCCACACATCCCAAAGATTTTCTCCTTTATCTAGATCGATTGAGATTATCATATATGGTATATTCGAAATGATTTCCCGTGATTAATACGAAAGACAAGTAGTTACCGCTAACATTCCAAGCTCCTTCGACTTGGTACGAGGCACTAGCCGTCCCTATACGAAATCCACTTGGGAAAGTGAGGCTCACGACATCGCAGCAAGATGTCCTGAAAAAGTTTGACTGTGAATGATATTATAATAGATCTAAGTCACACACTGGCAGCTTTTAAAAATACTTACACCCCAAAAATCGTACAGGCTATCGCAGTGATCAAGTAACGCTGCATTGTAGAACTGAGATACCTGAGACGATCGACGAGCGGCTTTATAGGCGTCGATATGTCTATTATCGCGGGGATCTCAAGCTTTCAGAGATTTTTATCTGCATATTATTGTACAGCGATCTACAGGTGTGATTGACACGAACAGTCACGGTAATATCGACGCAAAAATGCTCCCATTGTGCGCCACCGATTCACAACCTGCAATCGCTACTATCATTCGCGTCATTCGGGTGAAGAGTTTATTCTCCACATATGGACTCAAGATTTTACTTCTACACATTCATGTATGTTTTGTTCAGGAATGCCTCTAGCACATCTAGTCTACTTTGAAAGAAAATGGTGATTTTTTATACTTGTTCCAAAGCAAAATAAAATAATCCGAATACTGGAACCAAGATTGTCGATTAAAATTCAAAAAAATATGTATACCCTTATAAATATGCGTGGGATAGGGTTCTGGGAGAGGATGTAGTCACTAGCAAGTCGAAATGCGTAAAAAGGTATGAGAATCATTGTTCAAAAATATCTCTGTATGAACAGATCAGTCTAAGTCTTAACCGATTGTCAGTCGGTGCAACTCTGACTCTCATTGACATCCTTCGGGGCCCACGGCACAACCCCCGGACTCTCTTCACTCGTTCACTCTATGCTCAAGAAATACCCTGTTTTCTTTCTCTTGATTTACGACTAAGCTTATATAAGTGTCAAATGCTACCATACAGAGTTCCCACCACTTAAAAAAAATCGCAGGGTGATTTACTTTCACGAGCTTCAATACTATGTTAAAAACTATGATTTTAAGAAGTGGGAGATCGGAAAGAAAAGAAACTTTTTTTTTTAAGGCATTCTAATACTTATACATCGAGTACATGATTTGGGTGCGTGATTTGCTTATATTCTTACATCGAAAGAAGATAATCAATAAAGATACTCATCAATGATTATTCGAAGTTATCGTCGTTGCCAGGGTAGGCTTACAGCACGAGTAACGCTGTTCGCTGGTACAGACTGAAGCTTGCGCGCTGCAAGCACACTGGCCCACCAGGTCGTTGACGCTTTGACAGTTCTGGTCGTCTTGTCGTCATCAAACTCCACATGGATAATTCCGAATCGTTTCCTAAAGAATATGATTCAGGATATTGCCAAATTGATTAAAAGATCCGAAAAAGTCAGTTATTATGTCTTCAAATGGACAAAATATATACTTACACATAACCATCTTGCCATTCGTAATTGTCCAAAATGCTCCAAATAGTGTAGCCTTCGACATTACATCCGTCTCGTTTGACGGCTATGAGTAATTCCCTCAGGTATTCATAATAATAACTGATTCGGTTGTAATCCTCCAATTCACCAGTGTCGGAGTAACCGTTTTCCATCACCCACACCGGTGGGTTACCATACTCATCCCGAATTTTACGAAGCAGGTAGCCGAATCCTGAAGGATTCACCTGTACAGTAATTATACTCAGTATAGGCACAGAAACTCATCGTATTTCCACGAGAATAGTTTGATTAAACTTCAAACATTGTGATTACATAAAACCAAGAAGAAGCGGTAGCAGGCCAGCTCGGATCGACGGTTATTATCAGGCCGTTGTCTCTGGTATATATTCCTAACTCTTCGTCAGGGTCAGGCGAAGCAAGCTTTGATGTGTAATGGTTGAGTCCAAAATAATCGTGAGTTCCACTGTGAAATAGTAGCAAATCCATTTGTATCCATGAATTGATCTGATGTTCGTTTTATATTCAGAATATGCATTGTACATATCATATATTGTATGGGCATACGATTTGAAACTGACTTGATAATAGAAATCCATTCGTCTGAGAATTCAGGAAGACGCGATCTTGGATAGCCTTGGTACGCGCTGACCAGTGCAACTCTCGTCTTCATGATGTCTGGATAATCTCCAAAATAAATCGGATGAGCCATCCAACCGCAGGTGAATTGAAATGCGGTTTCCGCCGACACTGTGTCACTGGAGTTTGCGGATAGGTATGTCATTAACGGTAATACTATGGAAAGTTGTCCTTGCTGGGTTGCACGGAATTCTTCATCGTACATACGATACGTTTTGGCATGAGCCTTCAACGTATTGTGTCCACAAAGGTACTTTCCGATTTCATCTGGTATCAATTTACCTGAAAAGTTAAGTTAGTTGACTCCATTTTCCCGTCAAATCGCATTTGTATTCCTCGATTTATTTCTAACTTTTAGACCGTATGCGGAGACTTCTTAATACCTGGTGCTTTCCTGGTGCCTGCGTAACCACCTTCGCAGTAGGCATCGGGTTCGTTGATGGTTATCCATCTTTTCACATTATTTCCTAGTGCTTCGAAAATGACCCTAGCGTAAGCAACGAACCAGTCTACGATCAGTTCATTTGTCCATCCTCCCATATCTTCTATAACTTGCGGATGATCCCAGTGATACAGAGTCACGATGGGCTCGATGCCATTCGCCACTAATTCTGCCGTCAAGTTTTTGTAATATTGAATGCCATCTTCGCTAATGACGTTCGCGAAGCCGGTTGGAAGGACGCGCGACCAGCTGATAGAGAATCGATAAAAATCCAACTGAAAAGTTCATGACGTGGAAATCATTACTCATCCGGTACCTGCTGACATCTAAACATACCCCTAAGGATTTTATCCACTGCACGTCTTCTTTGTACTTGTAGTATGAATTGCAAGCCACGTCTCCGTTTCTTCCATCTTCTATCAACTCTGGGTGGTTGTGTGACCAGTTATCCCAAACGTTTTCTCCTTTACCTGGACCAGTTAAAATCATCATTTAAAATATATTCGAAATATTCTCTCGTAATCACCACGAAGGACAAGTAGTTACCGCTAACATTCCAAGCTCCTTCGACTTGGTACGAGGCACTAGCCGTCCCTATACGAAATCCACGTGGGAAAGTGAGGCTCACGACATCGCAGCAAGATGTCCTGAAAAAGTTTGACTGTGAATGATATTATACTAGATCTCAGTCACACACTGGCAGCTTTTAAAAATACTTACACCCCAAAAATCGTACAGGCTATCGCAGTGATCAAGTAACGCTGCATTGTAGAACTGAGATAGCTGAGACGATCGACGAGCGGCTTTATAGGCGTCGATATGTCTATTATCGCGGGGATCTCAAGCTTTCAGAGATTTTTATCTGCATATTATTGCACAGCAATCTACAGGTGTGATTAACACTAGCAGTCACGGTAATGTCGACGCAAAAATGCTCCCACCGCGCCGTCGATTCACAACCTGCAATCGTTGCTATCATTCGCGTCATTCGGGTGAAGAGTTTATTCTCCACATATGAACTCAAGATTTTACTTCTACACATTCATGTATGTTTTGTTCAGGAATTCCTCTAGCACATCTAGTCTACTTTGAAAGAAAATGATGATTTCTTATACTTGTTGCAAAGCAAAAAAAAATAAAATAGTCCGAATACTGGAACCAAGATTGTCGATTAAAATTCAAAAAAATATGTATACCCATATACATATGCGTGGGATAGGGTTCTGGGAGAGGATGTAGTCACTAGCAAGTCGAAATGCATAAAAGGGTATGAGAATCGTGGTTCAAAAATATCTCTATATGAACAGATCAGTCTAAGTCTCAACCAATTGCCAGTCGGTGCAACTCTAACTCTCATTGAACATCCTTCGAGGGCCACGGCACAACCTCCGGACTCTCTTCACTCGTTCACTCTATGATCAAGAAATACCCTGTTTTTTTTCTCTCAATTTACGACTAAGCTTTAAGCTTACCTTGCCACGAGTGAGAATTCACTGGACAGTCTCGACGTCGAATTTGTAATAAGACCTAAATTCATGCTTCCTCGATTGCCTTCGTTTTCCCGCTATTCTATCTACTCTACCCAACTACCTCTTTACATTCCCACGCATCTACAGATCTTATGCTTTCTTCGAAGAGAACATATAAGTTGTCAAATGCTACCATACAGAGTTCCGTCCGTTATATGGAACAATTATTATCTCCCTCCAACCGTCAGAATTGAGTTTTCTACGTGTTTATTGAATGGCGAATACAAAATCTCGATACGGCACCACTTAAAAAAAAATCGCACAGCAATTCACTTTCACGAGGTTCAATATTATCTTAAAAACTATAATTTTAGGGAGTGGGAGATCGGAAAGAAAAGAAAAACTTCTTTCAAGGCATTCTAATACTTATGCATCAAGTACATGATTTGGGTGCGTGATTTGCTTATATTCTTACATCGAAAGAAGATAATCAATAAAATTAATCATCAATGATTATTCGAAGTTATCGTCGTTGCCAGGGTAGGCTTACAGCACGAGTAACGCTGTTCGCTGGTACAGACTGAAGCTTGCGCGCTGCAAGAACACTGGCCCACCAGGTCGTTGACGCTTTGGCGGATCTAAGCGTCTCGTTCTCATCGAACTCCACGGAGACAATCCCGAATCGTTCCCTGAAACATTGGTCCGGAGAATTGACAAATTGATTAAAATCTTCAAGAAAATTTTTATTTTGTGTTCAAATAGACGAAGTGTCGTATACTCACGTATAACCAGCCCCCCATTCGTAATTGTCCAAAATGCTCCAAATAGCGTAGCCTTCGACATTACATCCGTCTCGTTTGACGGCTATTAGTAATTCTCTCAAATATTCATAATAATAACTGATTCGGTTGTAATCCTCCAATTCACCAGTGTCGGAGTAACCGTTTTCCATCACCCACACCGGTGGGTTACCATACTCATCCCGAATTTTACGAAGCAGGTAGCCGAATCCTGAAGGATTCACCTGTACAGTAATTATACTCAGTATAGGCACAGAAACTCATCGTATTTCCACGAGAATAGTTTGATTAAACTTCAAACATTGTGATTACATGAAACCAAGAAGAAGCGGTAGCAGGCCAGCTCGGATCGACGGTTATTATCAGGCCGTTATCTCTGGTATATATTCCTAACTCTTCGTCAGGGTCAGGCGAAGCAAGTTTTGATGTGTAATGGTTGAATCCAAAATAATCGTGCGTTCCACTGTGAAATAGTAGCGAATCTATTTGTATTCATGAACTGATCTGGTGTTCGTTGGAGATTCCGAATATGCATGTACGTATAATATATTGTATGGGCATACGATTTGAAACTGACTTGATAATAGATATCCATTCGTCTGAGAATTCAGGAAGACGCGATCTTGGATAGCCTTGGTACGCGCTGACCAGTGCAACTCTCGTCTTCATGATGTCCGAATAATCTCCAAAATAAATCGGATGAGCCATCCATCCGCAGGTGAATTGAAATGCGGTTTCCGCCGACACTGTGTCACTGGAGTTTGCGGATAGGTATGCCATTAACGGTAATACGATGGAAAGTTGTCCTTGCTGGGTTGCACGGAATTCTTCATCGTACATACGATACGTTTTGGCATGAGCCTTCAACGTATTGTGTCCACAAAGGTACTTTCCGATTTCGTCTGGTATCGATTTACCTAAAAACCGACATACACTTAGGTGATTATATTTTTCTCTTGCATTACACTCGTTTTCCTCGATTTATTTCCAACTTTCCGAACGTATTCGGAGACTTCTTGATACCTGGTGCAGTCATAACGCCTGCGTAACCATTGTTACAGTAGGAATCAGGTTCGTTGATGGTTATCCATCTCTTCACATCATTTCCGAGAGCTTCGAAAATGACTCTAGCGTAAGCAACGAACCAGTCTACAATTAGTTCGTTCGTCCATCCTCCCATATCCTCTATAACTTGCGGATGATCCCAGTGATACAGAGTCACGATGGGCTCGATGCCATTCGCGACTAACTCCGCGGTCAAGTTTTTATAATACTGAATCCCATCTTCGCTAATCACGTTAGCGAAACCAGTAGGCAGGACGCGCGACCAACTGATCGAGAATCGATAAAAATCCAACTAAAAAATTCGTGACGCAGAAGTCATTGTTTATTCAGTACTCCCCGACATGTCAACATACCCCTAAGGATTTTATCCACTGCACGTCTTCTTTGTACTTGTAGTATGAATTGCAAGCCACGTCTCCGTTTCTTCCATCTGCTATCAACTCTGGGTGGTTGTGTGACCAGTGATCCCAAATATTTTCTCCTTTATCTAGACCAATTAACATCAGCATATATATAGTATATTCAGAATGTTCTTCCTTCATTAACACGGAGGACAAATAGTTACCGCTAATGTTCCAAGCTCCTTCGACTTGGTACGAGGCACTAGCTGTTCCTATACGAAATCCACTTGGGAAAGTAAGGCTCACGACATCGCAGCAAGATGTCCTGAAAACATTTGACTGTGAATGATATTATACTAGATCTAAATCACACACTGGCAGCTTTTAGAAATACTTACACCCCAAAAATTGTACAGGCTATTGCAGTGATCAGGTATCGCTCCATAGTAGAACTGAGGTAGCTCAGAAGATGGCGGATTGGCTTTATAGACACTACTGAGTCTATTATCGACAAGATCGATGCAGATTAATATCTTCAAAATCTGATACAGCCAGTTTGAGGTACGATTGGTATAAGTAGCAGCCTTGATGCTGACTAAAATATTTCATGACAGGTAAAAATTGACAAACAAAAACTCTGCATGGCCGTATCCTCAACGTAAGTATAGATTACGCCTGTTGTGAGATTGAACTTCTTGTCAGCGTTATATTTCGGTGAATCAATTTAATTAGTCTCGTTTAACTCATGAATTTCTTTCCTAATCTCGTTCCTCTAAATTTTCCGATTCCTGATCTGCAACAAAATTCTTCAGGGAGGGCAAGGAAGAGTGGATATACGTGCTATAATATCAGAACTATTGAACATCGAAAAACTCAAAATATCCGTATTTCCCTGCAGAACTTCCGGAACCATTTGGTGAATTTATTTTCCGAACGTCTCTGAATTTGTCTTCCATCCCATATGTCCTTCAAAATTACAAGACATATTCCCTATATGAAATTAAGAGTTACTCAAATATCTCAGAAGTGGCATAATCTAAAAATCAACTCATATCACCATTATCTTCTCTCCTTGCTGAACCCGTCAAATTTCATATTAAACATTATCTCGTGTGGCTTCTAATTTCTAAGGTATCTATTTATTGCGACAGACCATGCTGTATATCTCTCACATGGGAAAAGAATATGGGAACGCATATATGTAACATAATTAACTCACAGATCACATTTTACGATTTTGTATTTACACAGACTGAGTTACAATGGATATTTAGTCTAATCATTAGCAATAACAAAAATTCGTGACACAATTAACTGAGTACGTCTTTGTCTTTCATTGTATGAAAGTCTGACGGTGTATCGTTAATTGATATCCAGGGATACCCCTGAGCTTGATCCTCAATAAAGCTATACTTATGCTTCAAGTGAATGATTGGGGTGGGTATTTTGCTTATATTCTTACGTTGAATGAAAAATATGATTACAATCACTTAATAATTATTGCAAGTCATCGTCGCTGCCAGGGTAGACTTACAGCGCGAGTAACGCTGTTCGCCGGTACAGACTGAAGCTTGCGCGCTGCAACAACACTGGCCCACCAGGTCGTTGACGCTTTGGCAGTTCTGGTCGTCTTGTCGTCATCAAACTCCACATGGATAATTCCGAATCGGCTCCTTAAGAATATGATTCAGGATATCGCCAAATTGATTAAAAGATCCGAGAAAGTTATTATTATGTCTTCAAATGGACAAAATATATACTTACACATAACCATCTTGCCATTCATAATTGTCCAAAATGCTCCAAATAGCGTAGCCTTCGACATTACATCCGTCTCGTTTGACGGCTATGAGTAATTCCCTCAGGTATTCATAATAATAACCGATTCGGTTGTAATCCTCCAATTCACCAGTGTCCGAGTAACCGTTTTCCATCACCCACACCGGTGGGTTACCATACTCATCCCGAATTTTACGAAGCAGGTAGCTGAATCCTGAAGGATTCACCTGTACAGTAATTATACTCAGTATAGGCACAGAAACTCATAGTATTTCCATGAGAATAGTTTGATTAAACTTCAAACATTGTGATTACATAAAACCAAGAAGAATCGGTAGCAGGCCAGCTCGGATCGACGGTCATTATCAGGCCGCTGTCTATGGTGTATATTCCCAACTCTTCGTCAGGGTCAGGCGAAGCAAGTTTTGATGTGTAATGGTTGAATCCAAAATAATCGTGAGTTCCACTGCAAAATAGTAGCAAACCTATTTGTATCCATGAATTGATCTGTTTTTTCTTAGATATTGTATAGGTATAAGATTTGAAACTGACTTAATGATAGATATCCATTCGTCCGAGAATACAGGAAGACGTGATCTTGGATAGCCTTGGTATGCGCTGACCAGTGCCACTCTCGTCTTCATAATGTCCGGATAATCTCCAAAATATATCGGATGAGCCATCCATCCGCAGGTGAATTGAAATGCGGTTTCCGCCGACACTGTGTCACTGGAGCTTGCGGATAGGTGTGCTACTAATGGTAATACGATGGAAAGTTGTCCTTGCTGGGTTGCACGGAATTCTTCATCGTACATACGATAGGTTTTGGCATGAGCCTTCAACGTATTGTGTCCACAAAGGTATTTTCCGATTTCATCTGGTATCAATTTACCTGAAAAGTTAAGTTAGTTAACTCCATTTTTCCCTCAAATCACATTCGTATTTCTCGATTTATTTCTAACTTTTAGACCATATGCGGAGACTTCTTAATACCTGGTGCTTTCCTGGTGCCTGCGTAACCACCTTCGCAGTAGGAACCGGGTTCGTTGATGGTTATCCATCTTTTCACATTATTTCCTAGTGCTTCGAAAATGACCCTAGCGTAAGCAACGAACCAGTCTACGATCAGTTCATTTGTCCATCCTCCCATATCTTCTATAACTTGCGGATGATCCCAGTGATACAGAGTCACGATGGGCTCGATGCCATTCGCCACTAATTCTGCCGTCAAGTTTTTGTAATATTGAATGCCATCTTCGCTAATGACGTTCGCGAAGCCGGTTGGAAGGACGCGCGACCAGCTGATAGAGAATCGATAAAAATCCAACTGAAAAGTTCATGACGTGGAAATCATTACTCATCCGGTACCTGCTGACATCTAAACATACCCCTAAGGATTTTATCCACTGCACGTCTTCTTTGTACTTGTAGTATGAATTGCAAGCCACGTCTCCGTTTCTTCCATCTTCTATCAACTCTGGGTGGTTGTGTGACCAGTTATCCCAAACGTTTTCTCCCTTATCTGGACCAGTTAAAATCATCGTTTAAAATATATTTGAAATATTCTCTCGTAATCAACACGAAGGACAAGTCATTACCGCTAACATTCCACGCTCCTTCGACTTGGTACGAAGCACTAGCTGTTCCTATACGAAATCCACTTGGAAAAGAGAGGCTGACGACATCGCAGCAAGATATCCTGGAAACATTCGACTGTGTACGTGTGAATTCACGTACAAGTTACACATCGGAAGATTCTCAAAATACTTACGCTCCTAAAATCGTACAGGCTATTGTAGCAATCAAGTAACGCTTCATGGTCGAACTGAGGTAGCTTAGGAGATCGACGATTGGCTTTATAGATGGCAACATGTTTCTTATTGTTTGCGCCTAATCAGGCTACAAAAGATTTCTTTATCATTACAGTATCGCACAATCTTGATCAATATGGAACTGCAGGTAAGATTTCCATCTAGTGAAATGTGTTGATTATACCGTTTAAATATCGTATAGTATACTAATACGTGTGTAGTTTCCAATATTAATAGCTTCTGTCAACGCAGAGTTTCTTTGCTCGCTATGAATCCGATTCCCGACTAGGTATAAAGTTTCTTTCTCCCTCTAAAAGAACAACTCAAACACTGAAAATGCAATCTGATGAAAATGATGACGGTATAAGATTTGCATGCAGAGTCATCAAATATTCGACTATGTCCTAAATTTGATTTCGGTCTCAGAAGAAGCTAAATTATCTCAATACTATTATCCATAGAATTCGGTCTAATACCCAAAATTATATGTATGAGAGAAGAAAACCTGGAAACTATAAGTAGAAATGATCCAGCCATAAAAAAAAAAAAGCTACCCAATGGTATCGCTCGAAATAAGTTCCAAAAATCAATCAGAACATTTTGCGTTAGAGAACCCCATATTCATATATTTCAGCTTCATGAATAACAATAAATACAAGTATCTTCGAAATCTTCAATTTAAATAATTAAGAATCAATAGTTGGAAACAAAAGGTGCACTTACAGATATTCAATAGTTCAAACTATTCAATAGTGCTTTACATCACAGTCAATTCAAATTCAACTATATCTAAATGTAAGACTATTTTTACAAATTCTTTTATTTATCGTCAAATTTTAAGACAGCGATCATAGATCGACTGTTACTTGTTAGAAGGTAGAATTGGTGGTTGAAGTACTCGAGTCTGCATCACATTTTTCAGCCATGAAAACGATAATTTCGGTACTCTTTCTCTATCGGGACTTGAAAAGTTGACGTGGATAAGACCGAATAATTCCCTGGAAACAAAGTGGTACAGATGTGTTACTAATTTTGCCACCTACACCTGCAGCTCTATAGGCTTCAATCTGAGTTTCACTTACGAATTATAGCCAGTAGTCCATTCTAAATTGTCCATTATACTCCAAAAGGTGTACTTCTGGACATTGCAATTGTCGCGATACACGGCTGTTAGAAGTTCTTTCAGGTATAGATAATGATATCTTATACGATCGTAATCGTTCATTGTTCCATTATCCGGAAATCCATTTTCCATAATGTAGATTGGTGGATTGTTGTACTCTCCCTTTACCTTTCGGAGCAAGTCACCAAAGCCCTCTGGTACAAACTGCAATTATTTTACGAATTTCAAATTATTACATGTGTGTATTAGGGTAGTCCTTAATTTGATCATTTTCGAAGCTCAATGATTCGATGGGCCAGGAAATTTCCAAATATACACAAAAAAATTGAAACATTGATATTCGAATACGACCGCATTAAGGAACACCGTAATCAATAGTTTTTTTCATAGAAGATATAAGATTCTTCATCGATTTATTACATGTAACCATTTGTCCATTCCTCTCGTTTCCCAACCGAGATCATAGCTTGTCCTCACGCCTGATTCCTGTAGGAAAAGATTGGATCTGTCAACACTGTCAGGAGAACCAAATTCTACCAATAATGACGTGTAATGATTTAGACCAAAGTAATCCGACGTCCCGCTGAAAATTGTACATTAAAAATTGATGAAAAATTTCCACAAGGTTACATGGTTTTTTTATTTTACACAAAATGGAATTCGTCGAAGGCTCAGTAATAAGAATTTTTCATACCTCATATGAAAGTCAAATGACTTACTTGATGTATTCTATCCATTCGTTTGAAAATTCTGGAAGAATCGACTTTTGTAAACCAGCAGCGTTACTCACTTCAGCGAGTTTAGTTTTAACGATTTCAGGATAATCTCCTTTATATAAGGGATGAGAGATCCATCCACAATCAAACTGGTAAGCTAATTCAGCAGCTAATGTGTCATTGGGAGTTTTCGGGTAATATGAAGCACACACCGACGCGATGCCAATCTCGCCATTCTGCGTTGGACGATAATGCTCGTCGTATAGATGATACACTCGTGCGTGAGCTTTCAAAACGTTATGTCCGCAAGTATACGCTGAACTGGTATTCGACATTTTACCTAAAAAAAATGAAGATCATCAGAATATGAAACCGTTAAGAATAATTTTCACGATTGAACGTACCTGGTGCATGCAAGCCATAGACGTATGAGAGGAAACAGAAGACTTTTGGCTCGTTAATTGTGGTGAAAACTTTTACTTTTGGACCCAATTCACGGAAAATGATATTCGCGTAGTCCGTAAACCACTCGATCATCGATTCATTCAGCCATCCTCCAAGATCTTCAAGGACTTGAGGGTGATCCCAATGATACAACAATACGCTAGGTTCGATGTCGTTGGCTATCAGTTCGTCGAGCAAATTATGGTAATAACGAAGCCCCTCGTAATTAATCGAACTCGCAAATCCATTCGGAAGTATGCGAGACCAACTAATTGAGAACCGGTAATGATCAAGCTGAAAAAATTAACGTATAGGTTGAACTGCGAATGAAATTAATTTCAACTGGGCTACTTTTGAAAAAATTTCGATTGTTATGTGTGATGAAGGGCTCGTCTAACAAACCAAAACTCTGGTAATTTTCTGATCGTATTGAAAATAACGTTTGTTCTCAAAAGATAACTCACTCCCAGTTCCTTGACCCACTGCACGTCTTCTTTGTATTTATGATAAGAATCACAGGCGACGTCACCGTTACTTTCTTCCAGAATTTTCCAAGGTTGAGTATGGGTGAATCGATCCCAGATGTTCTCTCCCTTGCCTAGTGAAATTCAATCGAAATATAATCTTCTTCAATGTCACATATTCCCGGAGTAACTATTCTCTGAAAAGATACCCAAGCTCAAATTAATTACCACTAGCATTCCAGCCTCCTTCGATTTGGTAGGCTGATCCACCAGCACCGACTGTAAATCCTTCTGGTATTCTGAGATATCCATCTTCTTTTTGCCATGATCTGTGAATTTTATCAATCTCCTATATGACATACTAATTATGAGTAAAGTTGTTGTACTTACCGTCCTGGGAAGATCAGGCACACCACAAATGCAAGATAAGATCGCATGTCGAATGCACTAATTCTTTTACCAAATGCAGATTACCAGTGCGCGAATTTTGCAATTGATTACACAATCTGCACCTCAGGTATAATATTTATTGGTCTTGTGACCGTGAGAAAAAATATAACAGCTCGAAGTCGACCGACTGGATTTTGTTCATACGTGATAATGAACGTTCGTGTGATAATATGGAGATATGAAAATGCGTGATGTGGGGATCGCAGTAAATGGATCGACCTCTCAACCTAGAACTATGATATCTCAAATTGTGGTAGACGAACGTGACATCTAAAATTGTCGTAGAAAAAACTGATATCTCAAATTGAGATAATTGAAGTTATCATGTTCATCCAAGTACTTCCTTCAGAATTTCCATCCAGAATGATTCCATAGTGAGCATGTAGTTGCAGTTCTCGAGGTGAAACATTTCGAGGATCAGAAAATATCTGTTATCGAAATTTTATAATTAGGATACATATCTTCATATCTTATTGATATAGGTACTATAATAATCGTCAAGTTATTGCTTCAACATTTATACAGACTCAGTAATTACTTTGTTATTTGAACTCGAAATAAATAATTATTCCAATGAATTGTAATCGAGCTGACTATGACATCAGAAGCATTTTTACTTAATTTCAGAGATGATGGCACCGGCATAATTGATCAGTCATTAATTGGCAATGTTAAATGTCGAACCAGAAGAACCAATTTTTATTTTTCATTAGATTATTTCATCTTCCCATGTCTATTTTTCTATTCATAGTTAGCTAATAACCAAATCCACAACTTTTTCATCCTGACTTATCCTCGGAAGTTCGTTCGCGAGTTCGCTGAATTGTGTAATACTCTCAGATTACGAGGAAGCTCTGAGTGGGGACGAAAACTTGCTCATAGTTACTAATTCCAAGAACTTTGTTAGCTATTTCACAGCTAGTTACGGTAAAATACTAATAAAGGAGAAACTGAACATTGACAAATTTTTCTGCACGTGAATCAGTGCAAAATGAAACTTTCATTCTGATCCATACTGACAATCAATTGCACCTTGCTTGTGGATTATTGTCCTCTGTTGAAGAATATGGTAATCCACCATCATTTCATCCAAAATCAATTCACACATGCAATTTTCTTTTTCTCAGAAATGTCAAACGTTGGATGTATATTATATTGGCTAATAATAACATAATAAAAGAATTTGATTAATGGTTTTAGAGATAAGGTTTTCCTCAAGGTATATCACGTTATAATTTATATTAATGCATGCAGAATATCAATAAACCAGATCCCATAGTGAGGCAACGTTTACCCTAATGTTTCATCGATCCAACAATGTTCTTGACGAGTTCATGGTTCGTTGAGCAAAGTCCTTCGACAGACCGAATACACGGTGAAGGCAAGGGGATAGAGAAGTGCCAGTACCGGAGTGATAAGAAGATCAGGAGCTATGACAGCCCTTTAACCTTTGACCAGAGAGTCTATAACGATTAGTATTTATCAATAATCAAATACTGATAATGATTACTTTGACTCAGAATTAATTGTGAAATGAATTCTATTCGGAAATCTTGTTTCGTTTCGGATATGGGAAACGATGAGATTCGTTTGATGCAGAAACATGTAGGGCACCTGGAAGATGGCAAAGTGATTACGCGATGATAAAGATCCATTACTTCGTATTCCTTGAGTTGGAACAGAGCCGAAGACCGAAGATTTCGACTCGTTCTTATTTTAAGGGGGAAAAATATAAGATCTGAAAATTGCTTTCTCGCAAATGGAGTGGCTCGTGTATTCTCGTTCTAATTTATGAAAACTCCAGAGTGTAGCGACGCGTAAAAATTTATGATCCCATATTAAAAAACAAGCAGCACGGAACATTAGGGATCACCAAGAGTATAAAATAATCCAGTGTCTCCTTTTTCACAGACGAAAAGACAAAAACAATTTCATAAAGAAATGGGAAATTAGTATTCCAGTATAACGGATAAACAGGCATTTCATTAATTCTGATATCCCAAGAAAGAAAGAAGAGAAAAATAAGATCGAATTCTCGTTATCTTGGAATATGAACATTGCAATTTATGAATACATCTGAAATACTTTCTCTTGGAATTCTCTTGCCGAATCTCGCTGAACGATTTACTTTTTCATTACCATTTACCTCTCTTTCCACCTTCCGGTTACAGACTAGATTTATCGATGTATACGGATAAGACGTCGTTTTCTTGGACGGCTATTTCTTGATATTTCTTCGTCCAGTTGTGTGACTCCATTAATTCTATACATATTTTTTTTTTTTTCTTCTTCTCGAACCCTATAACAAATGTTTGTAGAAAAGAAGCCATTACATGAACAAGGGCTGAAGATATAAGATTTTTTGGCTTTATCCCAGACGTAAAAGGGAACTGTCCAATCCGACGTGCGGTTCACGCTTAGGTATTAATCATAGCTGGGGTAGAGCAATGGTAGTCCATGTGCATATGGGACCCGCGTTTAATGTCGGCTTACCTTTATAAATGACTGCTCTACGAACCGTATTAAACTTGAAAGTATCCCTGGAATTTCTGATCAAAAAGCCTGAACGTATTTTATACTGATACTCAGCTTTATCACTGCTACGGTATTACCTTGCCGGATGAAGATTCGACTAACTAACTTAAATACGATGCTTGGGTAAAAAGAATTTTGGTCTGTTTATGTGGTACAATACACACATACATTATTCTCAAACACACATTAATAATCATCTCCCACATCCCCATCATTCGAAAGAGTTAACCACCCTTATCCCGCTAAGTGATACGCAAATGGCTTATGCTTTGTGCATCGTAAATAGCTACGTGAAACGATTACCTCCAGTCTTGTATCTGATCTGTTTTATACACACTTATGAAAATACGAGATCTAAAGATTCGGTGTTGTTATAGAGAAAAGCTTTCGTACAGATCTAAACGGTTTGGTCCAGAAACTAATAACGAACTGACTATTTTGGTCATCGCTTTTACTCGTTGTACAAATGTACATTACCGCAGTTGAGGTTTGTTGTTCGATAGACTATCGACAATAGAACAATACCAACATGGGATTTGAATTAATTCTTGAAATTAGGTATGAACGAATTGATGGAAGAAGATTATTAATAGAATAGAAATCCTTAAACCCCGTGGATTTCCGGAGTTTTCTTAGACCGATTAAAAATGATTATAAATATTCTATACTGCTCTGAACTTTCGGTATATAACCTAAAGTAAGATTGCGTAGAGGTATTTTCTTAACGAAGTTGAATTTTTTATAAGAAAAAAGAATCTGGGGTTACGCTCAATGCAGGAGAACCCTAGCGAGTGTGTCTCCGACGTTAGTTTTATATACACACCTACCTATCTACACAACGTCTTTTTTTTCATCATACCAAGTTACTTTCAGGCCTATTCTAAATTATGCAAGGCTGAACTAATACTCTAGGTCCAACTAAAATTTTCTCAAGCTAAGCTAGTTAAATATTCAACAAAAACTTTACCCACTCTCGCCGGATACGGAAGATTAAATCTTTGACATTGCTGTTGAAATATTCGGGTGTGTTTTATGTACCCATCCGTCTCGAGTTATCGTTTTTCTCTAAGTACCTCAGTCGCAAATGAAATTAGAAAAAAAAAAAAGAATCGTCAAAATCCGACTGAAATCTTTCATCAGACGTTATGCATGTCGGGAACTATAATTTTTATACAAGAATTGGTATAATTCAATCGATTTTTCACCCTCTTAAACTGCATGGCTCAGTACGTATAATGTTCTGAAAGCTCTGACCTGAAGTTTCCTAATTAAACGACAGCTGTAAAATCTTTGGCCTTCACTGAGAAAAGCACACGGTGTAGTTCGTCGCAAATGGTACCTCAGTACTCTATAATCTGAGAGCCAAATCCGAGTCCGCACTTGTACCCTGTAATTAGCTCGCTAAGCTCTAGACGGGGAGACGTAGGTACATGCTGCAGCTCGCATGGTGGTTACGAGGAGAGGAAAAGGTACCTAGGTAAGGGTATAAAAGGGAAGGGAAAACCTTTATCAAAGACTCTGGCACCTTGCCACGCTGCGGCGCATAATGAAGCAGCACGTTGTGCTTTAACTGTAGTACTACCGGTACTCGTACCCCTTTTCGTCGACCCCAATGCCGGAGTACCCGACGATCGTGCTTTCCTATCAAGGAAATGGTTTATTGTACATAATACAACAACAGTTCAGGGCTAAAAGTTATGCGAAATAGGGTGAAAAACGTACTTAGCATGTGATTTAAAGTTTTTTTTTTTCTTCAAATTATGAAAGGCTGTAATTGCTGCAGCTGTTGGATTTTAGCTGTGTAATATTATTTGAATAAAACGTTATATAACGTTCATTTTATAACGCATAATAATTTCGCCCATATTTGCAGCTGAATACATCTACGCTACTACCGACTGACATTTCCGAGGCCAACAGTTTTCCGGTATTACCATATGGAAATATCACGGTTTACAAACAACTGCTTAGCGTTTTAAACTTTTAACGAAAATCCTACCCGAATCAGTGGGAAATATTTTTTTTGCTTCACAAACGCTGAATAATCATCTGAGATTCACGCCACATGATCAAATTACACTAAAAACTTTTATCGTTGGTCAAATAATTTTCGTTAAAGATATGCTCAGTAGAATCAGCCCAACCTTTGAGCCAACGATAAGTATAATTTGACATTAGATAAAATGGTTAAACAAAATGAATATAAAATTGTGTAAAAATAACTACGTCTTATCAAAGTCCCAAGTCCTTTCGTCAATTTCTTTTATTGTAATCTATATCATGAGCATGTGATGTGATACACGATGAAATTCGTCGCTACTTTTACTTGTATATATTCGTATTTTATTCTTTTCGTCAGCTGATTATAGTTTTCTTTTTTTTTTTTTTCGAAATTGAGTATAGAAACGCAATTGAAAATTGTCAATGAATGTGTATATTTACAGTGGCGAATTTCACTGTCGTTTGGTAACCGAACTGCCTATATACCAGTACTATATGCACATTGGACAACCACTAATTTGAATTGACCACCAGAACCGTATTTTGGAGTACATATGAAGCGCCCCGAGTCCATACCATACACTGGTACTATACGTGCCCTATAACACTTCTCTATGAGGTACAGTACGTGTGAGCTCATTATGCAAATTGCCGCAATTAGTGTTAACCTGAAATTAAATCAGCCATTTAATTAGCACCGGAATAATCCGTTTGACTCATCGTAAGTGGTTCTGATCATTCGATAAATCTATGCCACTTTAGATTTAGGGATCTACAGAAAGAAAACACGGTACATTTATTCAGAAATCAAAAATCAGTATCCGATAACATTTATCGATTAATATTGGGATTAAATCAAATCAAATAGGACAGTTGAGTACCTTTTAGCTCTTATCTTTGGCTAAATTAAATATTTTTGATTGTTAAATAAATAAACATTCTGACACAACGCACTTATCATTATATAATCGATAACTAGATCTATTGGTAATACTATTATATACCTGATTAGAAAGTCCATATCGATTGACTGTCAATCGGCTGTATACCTACACCGTGCAGGTTATATAAAACTTTACAATATAATCTGATTCGCAAACAGTTGAATTACGATAAGCAATTCGTTACATAAATCTTACTGATACATTGCGCAAGATAATGGCATAGGTTGATTAAACGCTTGGTACACTCATTATCGATATAAGAGCGTATGTGATAAGCCATTGGGTAGATAAATATGTTTACTAAAAAACAAGACGTGTGCCTGATCTCGGGATTCTGTATTGCATAATTTCACATTATCTACTCACTTGTATTATTTGCAATGTTTGACGCAATCCAGAAGACCAATTTACCTGATTAGAGATAATGATATAACATCAAGAACGGCAATCAGAGTCTGCATGGATATTCCACGTATGAAATAGGCTTGAAAGGAAGTCGAGTATGTCGAGTCTCAAACGGAAACGGAACTTCTTTTTTTGCAAAAAAAAAAAAAAAAGTCCGGATCATCACTTCCATCATCATCTACATTATTTTTCTTCACTGTGGATCCGAAGAGAAGAAATTCTTCTTTAAGGATTTTTGACGAAATTAATTGAAAGTATATGTGCTTTTAAAGTACACCGATGGATTTTGATAAGATAGGTAGATAAACTGTGATAGTATCTCATCTAAATTTGTAAAAAACGTTTTTCGCATAGAGATTCTGCGATTAGATTTGAATCCGTAGATACATACTAAAACATTTAACGGTATATATTCGCTGACATTTGACTAGCGTCAATAAAGCTCTAATGTTAGCTGCAGCAGACGTGCTCGAAAATTCCATTTAACAGTTACTACTCTCGTATCATTATACGGCAGTCGGTATTATTCCCAGACACAAACTGCTAGGAGAGTCATTAAATTACATGGATTGTAAACGGTGTTTTAATTCGTAAAAACACATTGGAACGTCAGCCAATAAAACTTGAATGTTTTCGTAGTTTGAAATTTAATGCATTGTCGCTTATGCGGTGATTTATGATTCGTTTTAATTTTTTTTTTAAAAGCGACGATTTCTCGACGAAAATTACAGTAAAAAATACCGAATTTTATTCTCACTTGCAGATGTCTTACAATGCAGCTGGTACATAGTTCAAGAGTTCGATCATATTTGACAATACGACTGTGCAGTGTGCTGCAACTCGAATCGGTTAACTCGATAAAGTTCAGTTTAGTACACTAGTAAAACCAGAAGGGTAATTTGATGCTAAAGATAACCGGTGCTTCCTTACTTGAATGATGCATTTTCTATCTATTTGGGATACGAAAACTCAAGAAAATTTTCAAATAGAAAGAACGAGTAGGATAGACGTGAGAGAACAAACGGTATTGCTGATTCCGTAGAACAACTGGATTCTGAAAACGTTTTATAGTCAAAGTTCTGCACGATAAAGAGATAAATAAAAATATATCATACGCAAATCCTAGTTTGATTCTAGTATTTATATTTCCGGGGAACCCGATATTTCGAGCATTATATGGAACTTCGGATGAAAATTAATTAAATTGTATAATCCTCCCCATTATTTTTCGTCACAAACTCGTTTTAGGTATCTAGGTATAAAGATTTTTGGAATTATTTGTAAAAAAAAAACTTCCAACAGTTGCATCGATTTAGCTGCAGTCATAGAATATCTTCTTTTCTATCTTCGGAATAGACTGTTTGTTGACTGCACTCAGAGTTTCCATCAAAGGATATATACGTAACCTGCAGATTGTCATACAAGTTTCATTTTGGACATCCAGTGATAAGAAAAAAAAGTAAAAGAGAAGCGAAAAAAAAGGGACAAAGAAGAAGATATTAGGTGTGGCTTCTCCTTTGAGTTTATGGCACGTGGTGCCACGCGCAGCACATACGAAGACCACCTCTACGAAAAGAACTAGCAAGTAAAGGAGTAGCTTGGACCGAGTCAGGGGATGATGGTCGAAAAGGAAAACCAAGGAGGATCGTTTTAATCTCAGAACGGAGCAGCAACTGGCGCGTTATTGCCTCACCTATATTGAGTGTTCATTCTATCGTGGCCAAGTTGGCCATATCCTAGACGTTCCTAGGAGAAAAGAAGAAGCAAACGGGTAAGGATAGTGAAGAGAAGAGAGGAGAGAAGAAAGAAGAAGTAAAGCCGAGGCAAAAGGACGAGGGTCAACCCCACCGCGAGTTGGGTCACCTTTGTTCATTCAAGTCTATAGTTCAAACGATCATATTTACTGGTCATCCGATCAGGATCTTCCGCTACATCGTCAAACGTTCAAGGGTTACCTTGTCTTCCCTGTTTCTCGCCTCGATAATTTTCGACCTAGTCTGATTATATACGCATAGATCTTGAGATTAGCTTTCCAAAGTATAGATCGGTGGTGTATGTACTCATCTTTCTTTCCCGAAGACAGAATTCATCGTGAATTTTAATTAATGTTATCTCATTGAATAGGCGAGATGTTGAATATCTATGTATTTAAAATATGCGTATTTATGAAATAATGAAATAATATAGTTTCAAATCTCGTGGTTCTTGATAATATTTAACGTTTTACCGTTCAGTGTTCGGGATTCGGAGTTCCCTGCAGAGCTACGTCGTCTCCCCTTCGTACAGTTCTTTGCATAATTACAATTCAGTGCAGAGTCAACTGTAGGGGTGCTCTGTGTACCGCGCGCATTACCGGAATATGTAAACCTTATTTACATCTAGTTCTACCAAGTTTTGTCGTACCTACCTGCCCGAGTCGGTGTCTACCTCGCTCCTTACCTATAATAATTCGTCGAGACTTAACTTCGGTTGTTCCTGGATTACGCGACTTAGGTGAAGTGCATAGGTCCGCCTTCACACTAGCTGTAGAGCTATACAACATACATGTGAATAAACGTTATAACGGCACAAATACCACTTCGGAAAAACTTCACGATATATATATGCATTACGCTGATCCAGATTACGACGAATATAATCATCCATGTAACTAGAGCGTACAAAAATACTCACAATCAGATTAGAACGAATCTTTCGAAAATTCGTTTCACTTTTTCATTCAATGATATAGAATTTGTCTTCTAGGTAAATTTCCAACTATTTTGTTGGATAATGCATGCATCGAACAGACGCTGACGGGTTAGCTTTATAGAAGTGGGTCATGTTGCATAAGGGATGATGACGAGCTGCAGGCTAACATCGCTAGGGTGGTTAACTGGACTGTACCAAGTGTGAGGTAATTACTCGACTGTCTGGGGACTGCTCGCTTGCGATAATGCACAATGCAAATCTCATTACACAAACGGACCATTTCTGAAGTGACCTGACGTAGGGACACGAACCATCGTGGAGAGAAACGTCACCGAGTAGAGGTAGATACGGAGTTAGAGATGAGCTGAGACACAGTACCACGTCTGCTTCAATGAATCTGTCTACATTCGTGTGGCTTGTGCCCAAACTTGATGAAAACTACTCGCAAATAGCATTTCGCGAATTGACTCAAGATTAAACACGAAGACAAAAAGGATATCCCAATCTACTCAGACCCTTTTCGTCGTTCTGGGATAAAAGCGAGCAAAGAAATACCAAATACCTAACATTGCTTTCTGGTCTTTCTTAACTTGACAATATTGAACCAGTCCATGCAATCTCTGTGTTTCGATGTCCTTTTTTTGCCGAAACAAGATGATAATTTGTTGTATCAAAACCACGTTTGAAAAAAATCGCACTGTCAACTTTTGGATCTGGTGCATCTTCGTAACTTTCTATATATTTAATTGTATTTATATATTGGTGTATTTTTATTCCCATAGAATTGTGTGCGTTCCTAGATTACTTGATTCTTGTTATCGTAGCTACGTTTAAATATCAGATATCGCCCCCTAGGCTTGATAGCTGGAAGCTTGATTCGCGTTGTTTGGATTTCACCGGGTATCTCGATAATGGATTTTGCCAATTCTGACGAGATTACCGCTACTGTTTCACTGTTTTATCTTGTATACTGTTTTTTTTTGTCCACTGCGATATAGAAATCAACTACCTGTATTATCGAACTTGTTATTGGAGCACGGGTATTATTAACTTTTATGCTATTATAAAAGAGAAAAAATAAAGAAAAAAAAAAAAATTGTTTTCATTTTATATTCCTTACAGGAAAATAAAATATTTGCACTATACATGCAGCGTAGCTTCAAAGCTCTTGGCACACGAGTTTAATTTTCGATGTTCTTTCTAATCAGAGGAAAACTCCTTCAAAGTGGCAAATATTTGCCTTTTGAGAAAGATGAAATTATAAGACGCGAGTAGGGCGTGTTGGGCATAAATATTTGTATAGTTGTAACGTTTGGCGCGGTCGTGAACGAGGGTGACGGTATAGGGTAGCTTTTCCTAAGGGTGAGCGAAACGGAGGTCTGGGGGAGTGCGACACGAACGATATTTTGTGTTTACATGACGCAACCAGCCTACGTGGTTAGACTCCACGCTGCATCGGCTCAAGAATAAAGAAAAGAAAAGAAAAGAAAAGAGAAGAGGGGAAAAAGGAAAACTTTTTTCAACCACTTTGCATAAAAAATGGAAAATTCGGTTTAACGCCCTGCTATGTATCAAAAGAAAATCAAATTTATACACTGAAGGAATCCCATCTACCCAATAACAGCTAGATACTCTCTTCTTAATTTTATACGACAGCTGGACCTTTTATCCTGAAAAAGTTGTTCGTAACCACTCAAAGAATCAACGTCGTCCGAATCGCGTCCAATTTTCGTTTTCTACTGTCGTCGATTTTTATACCCTCTGAAGAGATAAAATATAATAAAAATCACGTTCGAGACTCATGCCCCTACGTTGCCCGGAAATCGCGTGCCAAATAATTATGGTCAGAGATTATTGTAATCCACAATTTCAAGGAAATACGAAAAATCAATTCTCATAGCAAACTGTTTCTGTTTGGGTCTGGTCTACCCTTATAATCGCAGATTATATATTTGACTTACAATTAGAAATCCTTAGATTTCCATCGCAGACATGAATAATTATATAATAAGAGGCAATTTTGCTCCGTCTACTAGCCAGTGAAAATCTTTTCAGGAAACACTGAATGCCGAATGGCAATATCCAGAGTAAACTGTTCTTAGAAATGTTCCTGTAATGTGCGACTGCTGTGTGCGTGGGAAAACACAACTCGTAACAAAGGTAAGTTCTCTCTTCTGGGATATGGCAAATATTCTGTTCATGCATTATTTAATAGAAATAAAAATGTCTTGTTCTGTACGTTACAGCCTACACGCTAGGGAATCAGTGATTATTTACCGCGCAGTATGCTCGCCAATATTTGCCATGGACTGTTCGTTCATTGTGCAACACGAAATATACGTAATTTACTCAACGTCGGGATGGTCCTAGACCCCGATGAGTAATCACAGCTTTGTAACCAGCATTACCAGCATTTTACTAACTGAAATAAACGAGCCTTGACCCTTAACTTATCCATAAAAATGTCCTGAACTAGAATTAAAGTATTTTACTTCAGGCCTGAGAAAGAGAAACAATACATTCGAACGAATATATGGATTAAACATCAACATCCTGAATATTACAGTACACCTATAAGGCTCAACGATTTTTACGCCTTTACTGTCACGTTGTTTCCGTCAAGAATAATCCGCTTAAATTGGTAAGCACTTATCGTTCGTCAGGCGATTCGTTGCGTGCCAATTCTCTCGGCTAGGGGCTAATAGGAATTTAGCAATCGCGTTAGTCCATAGTGTGTTTGCCGATAGGTCATAAAGGCCGGACACATAGTTATATATAGATACAGATACCGTAGTATCCTTAAGGTAGAGAAAATGGTAGCCATTATGTTCCTATATCTTTATTTGAGGTAATGTTACTATTCTACTCCTTCGTAGACCTATAAGCGATTCGCATGCGACGCGTGTACCGGACCGTATAATATCAGTCATAAAAGTCGTATGTATGAAACCTAGAATGTATATGAATACCAAAAATCACAGTGAGCTTTCTCCACGGGCATACCAACTGACTGAGTAGTACGCAGACTGCATCGAGATGTACCTATGTATTACAACAAAAATCTTCATTCCAAGTTTTGGCTTTTTTCTTTGTTTGTTTTATTTTTCTTTCCTTTTTTTTATTTTTTATTATCAAAGGGACAGAGAGAAATGAAGAGCAACTTTTCTCGTTCTGCATAATTTTATATATTAAAATTAAAACAACTTTTCTTTTCCTGCGATGAAAATGGGTATAATTTTATATATTTTCATCATATTATGGGTGAAATATAAATTTATTTTAAGCTCGCGGTTTATATCAGCTAGAAATTTTCTATATGGCTTGGTTCGATCTTAGAGCAACCGCGACGAAGCGCGGTATTGCGCAAATTACTTTCAGAGTGGTTGGCCGTCGCCGCTCACATTTTTTGTCATACTTTTTCCTCGCACCCTCGTAATAGCTATTGATTGTTATTAGCCCCCAAGAAATCGGCGGCCAATTTTCTACCGTTTTCACCCTGACGCGACGCCTTGAGTGATGTCCACACAAAAAGCTTACTCACTAAGTATAAGTCTCGTGGATATCCTCAGAGAAAGCACTTTTACCGTTAAAGGTATCCAAGATTATACCCTCGGTTCAAAAGGCTACACCTTTTCAAATAAAGTCTAAACTAACATTTCCAACGAATTCACTCGGCTCGAAATACGCAAATATAGGGGGATGAGACCAAGAGTGTTTTTGAGGCAGCCCATTAGGGTTCGAGTTTTACTGCACGATTTGATATCGCGCTCAGTTTATGACCCCCCCATAGTTCCGGTGGGATAAGAGGAACTGGTACTATACGTACAGGTATATAAGATCCAAGGGAATTGACCACCCTTGTGCAACTTACTGATATATTTTTTTTTATGACTGGCTCCATACTGATAAGTCGTACCGTTATGCTTTATTGGGACAATAAAATTGTATCGATAGATTGAACGTAATTGTCCAGATAGTCAGTAAAGAAGATATACGACATAATACACCTCTACAGTTTTATCTCGTTACGATAAATAAGTGATATTATTTATTAACTGATTAACATATCGCAGCGAAGATTTTTTTACAAGATATTGCTCGAGGTTGAAGAAAATATTTTTCCACCACTTTTTTTCCATCCAACCTTTCAAGGGAATGAGAGAACTGAAAATCCCTCTCTTTCAGAACCAGTCCATCGAAAAAAAAAGGGCTACGAATCTCATCGAAATGCTCGCACGTTGATTCTAACGGGCTATATAAAAACCGAGAAGACATATTTTCAACAACTATACTTTCGCGATGAGATTTTGAGCGAATAAAAAACCCCAGCTTTGCATGCGAGGAAATGTAAATGCCTTTTTTTCTTATCGAACAAATTCAGACTTTTTTTTTGCCTCAAAACGAACCTCAAGATCACTACACAGGATGTCATTTGATGGAATAACGTTGTAGATGGTTCTAAGTATGCTTCTAACTTCTCAGACGTCAGAATAACGTATTCCGACGTCAGTATATCGCGGCGTCATTACTTAATCAGCGTCCCACTTGCCGCAGCGTTTGGTGCACCAGCCGGCTAGACGTAGATGCAACTTTAATGCAATTCGACGCCAACCAATTTTCAACTACGACTAAACAACCCGTTAAACACGAAGCTTTCTGGTTTCCTTAACGTCCGACGTACTTTAGACCGTCCAAAGCTCTCGCTTCAATATATTTTCAATAATTAATTTCGTAGTCTCGTTGATTAGAAATACTTAACCAAGTTTAAATAGGAGAACGTAACGCAAGGGTAGATAATAATTGAGATTTCCCGTACCCCATGATTTACAATTATAAATTTTTAATTGCACAAACAAAATCGCAAAAAGTTTAAATAAAATAATATATACTTTTACATTTTTCATTTGGGTAAATTCCGATCCGATCACGGCAAGGATTTCTCGGTTTTATCTGTCAGTCCATAACGTATTACCTATTCATACGGTCAAGCTTTATATTGTGAAAAAAACTTTCGAGGGTGACCGTGATCGGTACACAATATTATATCATTAATTTATGCACCTTGTTTGAGGACAAATAAAATTTGAGTCTTGCGTGTCTCTCGAACTCTATAGCACATATCAAGAAAAAAATTCACCTCATTATATCCGACTTGTATATTCAGTCTGGATTGTCCATACGATTCCTTGTACAAGCCACGTAGTGGCGACACGATGGTAGTCTCGTGCCTTGAAGGGTGGACAATAAGCGACCTGCAGACATCATAATGTATGCGGCGCCTTCACTATCGACGTCATATAACACAATTGCTATTCGCCATAATTTACCTGGACAAAATCGCGTAGATACTTCTCTAGACCGTAGATATTTAATTTCTAGCTATTATTCGACAAATTGGAATCTTTACCTTCCTTTATATAATTCATGAATAGTTTGGAATTATCACTAACAATCAATGGGACGAATCTCAACCCAAGGAAACGATTCACATAAGCTTACATACTACCAGTTATTGCGTCTAACTTTAGTCATAAAGTCAAACCAATATTGCGAGAAACAATTTCAAAATGAAATTCCTAAAGCTGGGAATCTAGTTTCAACTGTCGTCTTTGAAAGTCTGTCTGACTCGTTTTCTACTAGTTAAAGAATGAACTCTCTCTGTCTTCGAAAGGAAGAAACCAGGACCAAAAATTCCTTCGATAGGTATCCAAGCTCAGGGCACGAATCACTCGATTCGTACGATACGAAGGTAGAATTTTGATCTTCTCTTAGATTCTTTGTACCCGGTGTCTACCAATCTCCAAGTTCTTGGGGTTGAGATTGTGCCCCTGTGTCCACGGGGTACAATCAAGTTACCAGTAGCAAAGGGTAGAGGTGAAGAAAAGGGGGTTAGAGAAGTACATCGAGGTAAGGAACTACACCATCCGCTATAGTTTCCGACCGGGAAGCTTTGGCGATTTATAGATATAGGAGTTCGGTCGCAAATTTCCTTCTGCCAATTTGAACAGTACGATTTCCGGTTCGTTTGACCGTAAGTAAAGTTACTACATTGGCCGGAATTAGCTTGGATATTAATTTCACGTTAATCTTTGATCTTTACACGGATAGAAATGCTTATAACGGATTCGCAAAGTGCATTAGTAATCATAACAATAACGGTAAACCTATCTTCCAGACTCTCTACACCCCGTGCAACAACCAGCTAACTTGAACCCCATTCTCCAACACCTTTCTCGAGTAAAACGAGCTCTCACCGGGATCTTTATATCCGACATTTAGCGCCCTTGCACGACACCTACCTACCCTGTCCAATAATATCAAGTTTTTTAGTGTCGTTATTATCTCGTATACAGCAGGGAATGTCGAATAAATTTTCCAGACAAGATAGAAAAATAGATACTACATATATTGGAAGCTGGAGCTGGGGGCAAGCCGATACAACGCCTAGGCAAGTATATAAAAGGTGTGCAGAAGATAGAAGAGACTAGACAGGGTAGATAGACAACGAGATCTTCCCCAAGGGAGTAGAATTCCAGGAATTACAGTTGAGCTTTGCATATACGAATGTTTGCAGTCAATTTACGACCCCAGTGGAACAAGCGCTTTGGTAATTTTAATTATTTTCACGAGAACTCTTGCTCATATATCTTGATACTCATGGATCGTTTAATTTTGGATTAAATTTTGTTGTTTTTCGCAATGATTTATCGAGATATCATCTGCGTTTGCTTATACTATAAATATGTGATGTTTAAATGGTCATGGGTCAAAAATTCTTATCATTTATGATTGGACAGATGGAGATATTCGATAAAAAAAAAAAAATAGCTCATCAAAGGTAGAAAAAGATTCAAGCATATGGGACACTGAACGTTAGGAGAGTAAGCAGGTCAAAGGTATTGGAAATCATGACGAAGAGGTAGAGAAGCTGGCGAATCGGACTTGCCGGACTGGGGACGAAGATGGATGGGATCCTCTTGAATCCCAGCAACCCCAACGAGACCCTTGTGCAACCGCGTTGTCCACCCTTCGGCAAACCCACAGCCGACAATCGTCAATACGAGAATCCCACGAATCCGGTCTCCAGAATGCCATAAAATATTTATATCTTCACCCGTACCACCCCCGACCATTTCCTCCCTCAATATTTTCCCTTCTCGACTACCGCTGTCACCCGCCCACCCAACTCATACCTTGTTAAGTTCAAACCTTTCTTACTACGTAGGTATACATAATAATCAAAAAAGCTTTCAAAGCTTGGTAGTACACTTCAAATTCCGTCTATACCATTCTTAAATTTCATCCCTCTTTATTCACTTTCTTTCATCACTCGTCAGTTCTAATTTCATCTTACATAGGGATCACCCCAAGACTTTTATGAATTGATATAAGAAGACGATTCCAGAAAAGAGACTTTATGTCTTAATTATATGAACAGTACGATTTTCAGTGGACATTTGATCTAATATCTATATGACCACCCATTCTCTCGACACACGGAACAGTGTTTGATCGTCGACGTTCTTACCCCTCACGTTGAATGTCGTGGGCAACAAGCGGCGGTTCGTCATCACCACGCTTCAAGAGGTAATAAATAATTTACCTCACTCTTCCCTGCCACCCTTAGCCCCGCAAGTTTCCGATAACAAGCGGGTGATGGGTTATTCAACGGGGCGGCCCACGCCCGCCACAATTTCTATCACGTATTAGAATTATGCATGAGACGTCTATATCTTTAGCAGCATCATTCGTTTCGTACGTCTATAAAGCAGAATAGTAAGAATATAGTTGAATGTATTTAATATTCCTGATACGTTATTCCTCGCAAATATATACGTCGATGATTTCCTTTTTTCTTTCAAAATATTATTCGTTTAATTTTTATTAACTAATTTCTACCCCTGGTTATTATTCCCATTCATGTTATCGTACTAAATGAGGTTGGCTTTTCTCCAGAGCTTTGCGATCAGGTACCTCAGAGCACATCTTTAGCTGCGACTTGCGCTTCTTCTTTATCTTAAAGCTCTATTCTAGAACTTTGCTACACTCCGATTTAGGAACACTATGCTACCAGCCATGTGATAAGGGAGAAGACTGGAGAGTATACGTGTGGTACACCAACCGGACGACATGAAGTACTTGCAGAATTCTATCCCTGTAATGCAATGCTTCGTATAAATGTATGAGTAGATATCTGGGTGTATAATTTAATAGCGTATTACTTACGCTACTATATATATGCAGATGGAATTAGTCTTTTCGCACAGTAGAGTGAAAATTGGAGAAAATTTTGATGGAAATATCAAGCCGATATCGTAGCAACGTTTACGAGTTCATAAGACCCAATAATTCATCCCTAGTATATCCATAAAGTCGTTTAAAATCGATGCTACCGTGCGTGTCATTTCGATAGGAGGATATCACGTATCGTAGAACTAATGTTTGAGGTGCTCGAAGCTGTTACGTTACTTACGGTTCATATTATCTTCTCTAAACGCGTGAAAAGATACTGTTTCAGAAACTTACGACCCGTTTACCACTTTGCTAGTAATTACTATTTTATTCGGGTAGATTATTTGTTTCTTGATGGAACGACTCCGTTTACGAGCCACGTCCTACTTGGGGCTAAACTCAACTGAAACCTTGCTAAATAATGGGAAAACCCACGGGTTTTATTCACCTGTAGAAAGAGAGAGAGAGAAAGAGAGAGAACACTTAGCTGGAGCTCATATGATATCGCGAATTATAGGCTTAATAATATTTCGAATTTTTGTTCGATGTCGTTTTCAGTGAGATACTGTTTTCTATTATAGAGCTTTTTCTGCAGCGTATAAATGACAAGGAAACTGAATTATAAAACTACCAAGGTATCGGAAGTAGATATAGATAACGAGTGAATTACGTTATATAAATGAAATAAGAAATGTATATATTATATCTATGTAACATATATTGAAGGAATATAATATTTTGTACAATAAACAAAATGACAGATGAAGGGAAAACTTTCCCACCGATTATTACTTGGCGTATTCCTACAAACCCTCTTTAGAGTCTTACCCCCACGTTGTTGACACGGTGTCGTAATTACTTCCGTGACTTTAGCCATGTTCTCGTGGCTGACTAACTCGGTAGCTGAAAAGTTACCTAGTGACAGAGACTCGACGTGGTGTTATATACTTTCGTCTCTATATGAGTTAAAGTCTTAACTTTAGGTGACATATACGCGGTATGAAAATAAATCCATCAAAACGAACATTAGATTTCAAAATTTTTTAAACAGAAAATTCGTACCGCTAAGCAAACGTATGATTTTATTTTTTCGTTAAAATTCTTACCCCCAACTCTCGCAGTCAACAATGTGACAAATTGTTTTTTTTAAGAAAGGGGGCTGATTTTAGGTATAAAAAGTTCTTGAAAAACGGAAAAAAAGTATAAAAAGTGAAATTGTCGCCCACTCTTCTTCATTTAAAAAAAAAGAAAACATTGCAGAAATGCGCTTTATCTTTTTTTTTCTTGTATATCATCCCTTTCTTTTTTCAAGGGCTGAGAGAGTAAAATTGTAAATTTTCAAAAATTTATAACGTGTGGACATTTTCAATAAATATATTTGACAGAAGTAAAGATCGAGGTGGTACGCGTTACTTGGTAAATGAAAGCGAACCTTAAGACTGTCCAGGAATATGGAAGATCTTTATTCGACGGTATGAATAGCGGTGGTTTCCATATAAATATCGGTATTGTACGAGGGCTCAGAACCCGCAGGCTAATATACATATTTCATGGGAAACGACTCGCTAATGTTCGCGGCTCTTTTTATTGCGTGTATTCAAATACGCAGAAGACGAATAGCCTTTTCAAGACGAGTATTTACCGTTTACTTAACGGCATAAGGTTCGTTTCTCAGATGGTTTCTTTTCGTGGATACCTGCCAAGCATAAAGATCAATTTTAATAGGCCTTACTACGTATATTTAAGCCCCTTTTTTTATTCTGAAAGAACGTTTCATCGCAGATGAGTGTTTCCTAAAATACATTAGCAGTCTAATATGTATATGAATACTTATAGTATATAAAGAGACAGAGTTATGGCCCCTGCCCAATGCAGCGAAGCGACCGACAAAACCCTCCACGTTATACCGGAGAAGGTAGGTAATATTTCTTCGCGAAATGTCTTAATAAAAATATGAATAATTATACTACGCGATATATATCGCTGAGGCGAAGACAAATTACAAAGTCGAATATTTCCCGTAATATTATATATTATATCATCGCGGTGATATAAAGAGGGCTAAAATAAAAAGCTGAATAAAGAAGGTCAAAAACTTACCTTCGACAACTTTTGTAAATCATTCATTACGTGATATTCCACGCGTTTTATTATCCGGCGATTATCACCTACCTGACTTACGTTGCGAATTAGCGAGTTGATAATTTCTTCTATTAATTTACATACCTAATTAATTTCAACAGACTACCGGTGGTATAAAGATTTTTGAGACAAGTGAATTTTTTCGAAAGTTAACAATCGCGGAAATTTAATAAAATCTATTAGATATCATTTATTTAGACGCATTACGCTCATTAAATTAATAGCCAAACGCTGATTCGCAAGTAGAGGCTTTCGTGTGAAGAGACTTTCGAGATTAATCTATACACAACCCTCGCCGATCGTTTTCATTCTATATACCGCGTTCTTGCGTGGCAAAAGTAAATTATTTTTTCAACACCTCGTCGAGCTTCCGAAACAGAAGTAATCGCGAGATAATACGAGATATATGAAATTGAAAAAAGAAAAATAAAGAAAAATAAATATGGTTACAGAAAATCTTGACGAATCTGGATTGGGACCGCTGATTTTCGTTGAGATTCATTTTACGGAAGTGAACTCGAGAGGTTGACTCGTGTTCAGATGTGTTCATAATTTTTCTCGAGTTATACCACAAAATCATTTCGCCGTTGGCGACAGTTCGCAAAATGAAAATGAAAATGAAAATGAAAACGCTCGTTGTGGCGTTTTTAAAGAGACAGTCTCGACAGGATTTCACATCAAACCTGAGTGGTCGTGCCGAGAGGAACCACGCCGCACTTCGTTACGCAAACCTCGCAAAAAATTACCCATTCCTACCTCTTCGGCTTGAACCAAGTAGGTGCGATGAGGAAAGAAACTTTCCTCCTTATTCTGTCGACTCTTACAATTAGAGAACGCGCCGTATAAAGAGTCTCAAGATCGACCCTTCGGCTCGGAGATTCTTCTCAAGAAACCCATTAATCCTGTCGAATCGCAGATCAGTACCGTAAAATGAACCTTCACGGTAATTCGACATGTAACTTGGATAACAGATCGTCTCTCATTTACCTCGATGCACGCAGCATACTGCTACCTACGCTTTATATATATAAAAGTTCCAATTTTGAACACATCCACCTCTTCAGCTACGACTGTCATTGACTATTTATTTCCTCCACCCCGCTATCTATCGAGAAAACTGCCTTTCCGCAGCTATACCTCGCTTTATTTCTCCCGAATAGAATCGATTTCAGGAAGCTATCTTCGCCAGCGTAGGTCTGACTCTAAAAATTGACAAAAAATGATTTCCAACTTGGTTTTACGAGTTCATCTACCGTCAATGACTCGTAAACCTACACCTCGTCTGAAAACGTTTGATGAACGTTAGTTATCTCATCAGCTGCATAATATCTCCCAAATGGACCTGCATCTTTGCAGTAATCCTTTTTGCACGTGATCAATATGTTCGATAAGATCTAATTTAAATTTTTATCCCAGTCCTCGACAAGTCCTCTCATCTCATCTCTCCCCTTTTTCCAACTCCATTTGGAAAAGCGAGAAGCCCTCTTTCCACAACGCATTAGGTTAAGCTCAGTTAGATGAACGGAGGCTGCAGGTAGCCCCCGTATCAGATCTGGCTACTTAATACTCTATTACTGAGACAAAGCGGCCGCCACACCTAGTGCTTTTAATGAATCAACAAGAAGAAAACGCTATGGGACGAATAGCCTTTCCTTTCCCATCTACTCTTCTCACTTCTTTCTTCTTCCCTCATTTCATTCTCTCTTCATTTTTCTCTCCCTCGCGAAACGGAGCAATTTAAAGTTCTGAATATTCAATGAACTTAAGGTTGGTGCAGTCAACTTGAGCTGCCTTTTTCCGTGTAAAAAAAAAAGGGTCAAATTATAACTTCTCTGATCGAGCAGAACTTAGTAAAGTTCAATACGCTCCAGTCTTTCGTTCCACACAACAACTCGAGAAGATAATTATTGTGCAATGTTTAAAATTAAATGGTAAAGCAATTTATCGAATGTCGATGAAGACACACTGCAGCTGCACTACGAACGAAAGTTTTCTCAATGAATTGGTAAAGGAGCAAAGGATTAAAACTCGTTGGAAATATATATATACATTATATAAAGACAAACGCTTAGCAATAGAGCAACCAAGAGAACAGTTTTCCTCTTGATCTTTTTCTGACGTGTCAAAGCGCCGCGGAGAGTTGTTTGAGAAGAAATTACTCGTGTTGGGATCCTCCCTTTGCGACTGAACGCGGCTCTGTTAAATTGGGGACTTGTGTCTCTCCTGGAGACTCGGAGAAGACAATGTCTTAAGGACGTTGATCACAGCTAGGTGGTGGGACGTCCCTTAGCCTCGTATTCCCTTTTCCCTTTTTGCCTTTCCCTTTTTCCTTTTCCCTTTCACCGGTGTTATCCTTCTTCTTCTCACTGTCTTCACCCTGTTTCTTTTCGCCCTCTCCATGCCTACCCCTTCTCGGGTTTTCTGTCTTTGTCATTTTCCCTGCAGACCAGGGGTAAACGTAAGCTGATTACGTTTTAATTCACCCGAAATGTTACGCCCGGCAATCTCTCCGGCTCGCAGCATCTATTGGACGGTATTTGTGAGCAAGCTTCCGATTCACCGATAAGCGTAATCTGTGCTTAAGCAAACTGAAGGTAATCTTCACCGATACTTTCATCCAACCACTCTACCAATTCTCATTCCTTAGCTTACACAACGATCCCCAAGTATTCCAACAAACAATGAGACGCGCATTATTCCATTTGTAGGCTTCGATGAGGCTTCAAACAGATGCAAATTCGCCTAATGCGAATTCGTATTTCAGACGCGACTCCAGAAGCTTGAAATATGTCTCGGAAGGTCCTTTGTGTAGAGCTCATGAAATTTTGATGATACTACTCCATCTGTACCTAGACAAGATATTAATACAAGAACTTCATCAATATTTAGCCCTACATCAACCCACTGGGTGGATAGAATTCAGAATTTTTATGTAATTTACTATGATTTAGATGTGTACTCATATATTAAAGTGTAAACTGTAGACTATGTAGACGAGAGTAAGTAATGAAATAAAATATTTCATCAATCAGCTACGCGATTATCCAATATCGACACCAATTTATTGACGGCGGAGAGACACGTCGATGATTGACGGGTTTTGTAATCAATCAACTATCTCTGGGCAATATTGAAATTACGCCTGGTACTCGCCTACTCACTTTTACCTCAACTAACAGGCGAGGCAGTTAAATCGATTTTCCTTTATGACTAGAAGGTAGACACCTGCTTTTTTTCCGTAAATTCTGTTTTGGCTTGATCGAAAATTTGCGGAAAAGCGTACGTGGCTCGTTGTAGCAATCAGTATTTCGATGTTTGTTTGACGCCGTATTTTTTTATTTTATTTTCTAATATCCGTAAAATCATATCTCTCTATTTTAAAATTTATGGATCCGTTAAATCATAACTTGAGTTCTGTATGTAATATGAATTAAATATTCCTGAATGAAACATGGATAAAATTTAAATGAGGTAAATTGAATTTTACTTCTGAGGTAGTCGAGTTCCCTTTATTATTTTTTTTTATTAAACAGCCCATAGGGCCTGAATTTTTTCGTTTTTTTGCCCTGGTAACTAGCAGCCAGGGAATTACAGTGAACACGCAATCGTTTCATTGAACGTTCAAACCCCTTTTCGACCGTCATTCAATCACTTTTTTCTTTTCCACTTGGTCAATGATACGAAACGAGCATTTCCACCAATTGGAGAAATCTCACGCGTGAGTAGTCACAGTTGTGTGTATAACGTTCATATTTGTAAACTGAACTGAAAAAAAAAAAAAAACAACGTTTAGCCTGTTTTTTTTAACGAACCAACGGTAATTGCGGAGTTTTTTTCCCTTCACTGTACGTAAGTATAGACTGTGCATGGGAGAGAAGAAAAAAAAAAAAGGAAAAGGAAAAAAGAAAGAAAATCCCACTTGACTCGAGGTCGTATAAAATGGTATCACCTATAGCGCGTGAGCAACAAATTACTGAGTAATTTAACGAGCACGTTCTCGCTATGTAAAGTTGAAAAAGGTGGTAATGAAATCAGACCGCCGTAGTATGTGAGTGGACGAATAATTGTCACGGTGACTAGGAAGGGAGACGGAAGCGGCGTATACCAAGGATCAAACTTTTCAGTACGCAAGCGTCAATCTCGTGTAAACCCCCGCGAGAGATTGACGCGTACACGCCAGCACGAAATAATTAAATTCTCCATTTACGAATTGCGTGCAAGAACAATTTGTCTCTAATACGTATGTCGTATACAGACCGTCGTTCAATAGCTCCTAAAAGCTTCTAAGCTGCATGAGTTTAATGTATTCCAACTTACACTCAATAGCACAAGCCAATCAACGAAACGTTAAACAACTTCATCAACATATCAAATTCTAAAGCTATTCGTTACCTTCAAGAATAAATTTCAGATCAGATTTTTTGGTGCATTTTTATGAAAATAATTTGCAAAATATTGGTAGAATGAAATTAATCTAGTAATTCATCTGACCATTTTCTGTGCGAATAAAGAATGAAATCATTGGAAATAACTTGAAATCCGAACTCATTGAAACAAGTTGAAAATCGGTGAAGAAAATGATTTCAATTGTAATGATTCGTGCATTGATAGTGATACTGAATAGCTTCTCGATTTGAGCTTCTCGATTCTGACTATTTCGTTGGATTTTTTTCCATAATTCATAGACCGGTATACAGAGAAGTCAACTTTGATGAGCTTTGTAGCTAACGTAAGCTCACTGGCTCGCATACTCATGTCCGTGCCAATTACACCGTGGGCACTCTACACGGACCAAACACGGCGAGTACATTATACATTATATAGATGTGGGCCTCTTGGAAATCTCAGCTGCGTTCTTACACGTACCGAGTGAGCGGAAAGAGATGGGTTTGTGTGCTCATTAATATTGCAATTGTAATTATCTCCAACATATATATATATATATATATGAGGTATTCCACGTGAAAACAAAAGTAATTTGACCTTCGGGTTTTCGATTTCGATCAAAATTTTTTTTCGTAATACTTCTTGCAAACTAAAACGATACCCCCGAAGGGTTTTTTGATTGCAGCTGTTTATTTCGATTTATCAATTATTGAAAATATCCCAGATTTACTATTTAACTAAGTCTTCCATTTTTTTCTCGGGAACCTCGTGCTCTGGGGTGAAAATGAACTGAAAACAAAATGTTAATTTTTGATCGAACTTTCCGAAAAACATTTTTTCGAACCTCCACCATTAACGGTCATAGAAGATATTCAAGTGTCAACACTAAATTTAAAATTCCAAAAAAAGGCCATTTTTTATTTTGATTTTTTTTTCTTCAAAAAAACTAGACAAAAAAAACAAAACTTTTAAGCCCCTAACTAATATAGGACGAATTTTCCTTCAATTTTTTTCGAGGGTCTGAAGCTTGTGTTATTTTAAAAAAAATTTAATTTGTGAATTTTTTTTCATGAATGGTCTATCGGATCGCCTAATCATTTGTTTTTGTTTTGTTTCCAAAGCTACAAAAAAAGTTATTGGCAAAAAAAAAATCATTGAAAAAAAAAAACATTTTTTTTCGACAATAACTTTTTTTTAGCTTTCGAAACAAAAAAAAAACGAATAATTAAGCGATCTGATAGACCACTCATAAAGAAATTTCGGAAATTAAATTTTTTTTTTATCAACACAAGCTTTAGACCCTCGAAAAAAATAGAAATAAGATTCATCCCATTTTGGTTAGGGGCTGAGAAGTTTCGTTTTTTTTGTCCAGTTTTTTTGAAAAAACGAAAGTCAAAATCAAAATTGGCCTTTTTTTGGAATTTCAAATTTAGTGTTTACACTTGAATATTTTCCATGATCGTTAATGGTGGAGGTTCGAAAAAATGTTTTTCGATAAGTTCGATCGAAAACAAACATTTTGTATTCGGTTCATTTTCACCCCAGAGCACGAGGTTCCCGAGAAAAAAATGGAAGACCTAGTCAAATGCTAAATCTGGAATATTTTCAATAATTGATAAATCGAAATAAACAGCTGCAATCAAAAAACCCTTCGGGGGTATCGTTTTAGCTTGCAAAAAGTATGACGAAAAAAAATTTTGATCGAAATCAAAATCCCGAAAGTCAAATCACTTTTGTTTTCACGTGGAATACCTCATATATATGTGGGATGGCAAGACACACATGAGTTGGTACAACGATCTACTTAGAATGGAAGTAAAACAACCTGTTCTTGAATCAACTTGAATCAATGTCGGTTCGAGTTTCAGATAATTCGAGTTTTACTTAAAAAAAAACGTATAAAACCTCCAGCTACAGAGATAAACTAACTACTATTTATTTACACGTGTAAATCTTTCAGTAAAACACACACCTCGGGTTTACGATGCGACTGCATCATGCTTATACACTTGTCTATCAGACTTGAACGTACACGTATATTGTATACGAATTGTGCGAAACGAAGCTGCCAATATTGTGAGCTAGCTTATAGATTTTAATAACCCTTCGTGACTAACGTAACAGGGTCTCAGGGTCCCCCGTATGGAAAAACCATATATGGCTAAAATATATGGCACAATATATGGTAATAGGTGGTGTTATATTATGGCCGAAATTATGTATATGTATAAATATATTGTCAAAATATATGGAATCATATATGGCAACAATATATGGCAGAATATATGGCAGAATATATGGCAGAATATATGGTGATTGTATTTCAATATATGGAATCATATATGGCAACAATATATGGCAGAATATATGGCAGAATATATGGTAGAATATATGGCAGAATATATGGCAACAATATATGGAATCATATATGGCAGAATATATGGCACAATATATGGTGATTGTATTTCAATATATGGAATCATATATGGCAACAATATATGGCAGAATATATGGCAGAATATATGGTAGAATATATGGCAGAATATATGGCAACAATATATGGCAGAATAGATAAGTAAAGTCAAATTAATAGCTTATTTATATTTACTGTTATTTTATAATAAATGACTAAAAAATATTTGGGATAGATATTTAAGCATTATAAATCGTTGTATGATTATTGATATATTTTTTAATTTTGCTTAAGTCCCGAATGAATTTCGTTAACAGTTAGTACTCTTTTGACTCTAGCGTAGCGCATGAACGTCCAGACTATACACTTCATCTGACTATTTAGAACATGTCATTAGCATTGCTTGGTCTACCATCTTTGTTCTTCTAATTTTTGAATCACTTCCCGTCGTCGCGTCGCACGTATAACATCTCATGCGTTGAGGAATGTCCGTTCAGGTAATTAATAACTCTTTTGCTCTTACATTATGCAATCACTGATAATATGTCTTTTAACTGGTTACTATATTTCTTTTGCATTTTGTATATTCTTTCATCTTCAAAAGAATTCTTCTCGAATACTTTCGGTTACCTTGCGCCACGTGCAAACCTAACCTAGTTCAGAGCCGCATGTTAATTTACTTTTTATAAGCTCAGTCGCTAATTAATTCTTCTGTAATCTGATTCTTGATTGATTATCCTATTATATAAGTTATTGTTTTTCAACTGGTTAGTATATTTCTTTTGGATTTCGTATATTCTTTCATCATCAAAAGAATTCTTTTCGAATACTTTCGGTTACCTTGCGCCACGTGCAAACCTAACCTAGTTCAGAGCCGCATGTTAATTTACTTTTTAAGCTCTTAATTCTTCTGTAATCTTATTCTTAATTGATTATCCTATTATATGACTTATTTATAACCACACGTTCCCAAGACTCGCTTGTTTTTACAGTCTAAGAATGGCCAGCCGTTCGCTAGCCGAAACGTCACTACGTTAATCGACGTTTTATTCAACAAGAAAAATTAAAATCAAATCCACAATAAGATCGGAGTAAAAAAAAAAAAATGAAGATCAAAGTGATGGTGGATGCCGTTGAAAGATCAATAACTGGGCCCTTTACCCTATATATAAAATGTTAAACGTATTCTGTGTGAGTAGTTGAAATAAACGAAAAAAAAGAATGCAAAAAAATGTAATTTTTACACATGTAATACACTATTTTATGTATGCTTGAATCATCAATATTTTCTAAGATCTGTTTCGACAACCTGTTAAGTAAATATTGTGAATATTGTGAATATTGTCGATGTCACTGATTACATATGTGAATAAATAATTTAAAATATTAAAATTTTTACAAATGATATATAAAATGTTAAACGTATTCTGTGTGAGTAGTTGAAATGAACGAAAAAAAAGAATGCAAAAAAATGTAATTTTTACACATGTAATGAACTATTTTATATGTATATGCTTGAATCATCAATATTTTCTAAGATCTGTTTCGACAACCTGTTAAGTAAATATTGTAAATATTATCGATGTCACTGATTACATATGTGAATAAATATTTTAAAATATTAAAATCAACAAATTTACATTCAACAATATTCGTGAATAAACTTTTAACCGTCTTCAAATTTTTTATTGAAATGAATACCATATTTTACAAAATTATTATATATTCCGCCATACATTCCGCCATATATTCTGCCATATATTCTGCCATATATGATTCCATATATTCTGCCATATATGATTCCATATATTGTTGCCATATATTCTGCCATATATTCTACCATATATTCTGCCATATATGATTCCATATATTGTTGCCATATATTCTGCCATATATTCTACCATATATTCTGCCATATATTCTGCCATATATTGTTGCCATATATGATTCCATATATTGAAATACAATTACCATATATTCTGCCATATATTGTTGCCATATATGATTCCATATATTGAAATACAATTACCATATATTCTGCCATATATTGTTGCCATATATGATTCCATATAATTTATTGTCCGAATATTTGTATATGATTCCATATATTCTGCCATATATGATTCCATATATCAAAATACAATTACCATATATTGTGCCATATATTTTAGCCATATATGGTTTTTTCATACGGGCCAGGAGTTTCGTGAAGTAACTTTACCAAACAACGAGAGTTACGGACATTGCCATGTATGTACGGTGTCGATAAACTATCATCTTTGTATAACATGAACCGCTTTGATTATGAACAGCTTCTACAATATTTGGTATTATAAGCAGCATCGTGTGTACATGAAAACTCGGTGCATTGGATAGTGACCAAACTCAGCAAGTTTGTCGAGTTACTTTAACTTGGCTTAAGGAAACGATCGATAGACGATATATACGTAAACCTAAGCTGATTTTAATATAATTAATAACCCTCCGTCGAACATTAAGTTTTAACGAGTTACGGAATCCTATAGTGGTTTCCGTTTGATAGATATAATTATTATTCGTTATAAAATAAGCTTAAAGTTCAAAGGCTATAATTTCAAGTTAGTCCGGCGATTATTATAGAGGGATGAACTCGTCAGGTGAAATTTTCTGTACGAAATTATCAGCGAGACAAAAAGCGTCTAAACGTTGAAGCCAGTGAAAATTCATGAGCGACTATTTTTACTCAATTATCGTCGCTTCGTGTACCGCAGCGTCATTTCGCGAAGAATAGCGGTGGACGGTAGTTTATTTAGAGGTGGCATTGTCACGTGACAATCCCGTTCACAATTCATCCGGCCTGCAGCACCTACTTCTGCCAACTGTCACACGAACAAAAGCCGGCATCCCTACGTTGACAAATATCACATCTACTCCCCGTACTCTACTCTCCAGTGGCCATTTTCAACCCTCTCAATTCTCTCTATAAGGGACACCTATTTTCTACCTTTTACTTTTTTCAAATCCTTCAATCACTTCACGATTCAATATAAATTCAGAAAGAAAGTAGATTAATAATATCAGTATTTGAGAATCGATTGGAATTTTATTTGCCGTCAAAAATATTATTCATTATCGTAGTATCGGCGGCTAAGCCATGCAGTATCCATAAGAAATGGATGCAATACGTAGCCAAGAAGATGGTTGGTCTTAGCAATGATTGTGTTGATATTTGAGAAAGCTTTCGTTGGAGTGGTTCTTGAGTTGAGCAAAGACGACAGGCTTTATGCAAAAACGAAGAACGTACATATGCATGTGTAAAATATAGAATTTTGCACATGTGTGTCGATAGCTGGAAATCAAATAGTCAGCGACTGATTAAAACCCGAAACTCTCATTCGTAATTCTGACAAATTTCCATCTTTCTGTTCCTCACGGGTGGCCGGAGAGCCTCTGCACTCCGCTTTTTCAATCAACCGGATTCCCGGTTTGGAAGTGGAACTTAATCGTAGCTTTTGCATCGGTGAAGTGGATCATATACACGCACACACACACACACACAAAGACACGAATAAACCCGTATAACAAATCATACGCGGAATGCTCAAAGGGATGTATCTACTTCCTATCTCGTTGATTCTGCAAGCGTTTCCAGCTGTACAGCCTTTTTCCAATTCCTCTTCATCGATCCTACCCCCCCCCCCCCCCCCCCCCCCCGTCATACAATGCTACGATGATAATTAGAACAATTGGACATATGTGTGTACAGATTGGTAATTCTTTTCAAGTAAATATCCATGTAGAATATTTTTTGTTTGCCAAAATTTCTAATAGCGGAAGGATATTTCTTGAACAACGAAATTCTCGGGGTGTAACTTGGATAAATTGTGTGGCACATTCCCGAATCCCGTTAATACTACCATCGTTGTTCCTTGCGCGAAGCCTCGGCAGCATCCAGATGGAATCAGTTAATTGCGTAATTACTCAATCACCGTGTTGCCAGGAAGACTCCATTAAGCCTCTTCAACTTGGGATCGGAAGGCATCTGCATATTTATAGAACCACCTAAGTTTCTTGACAGACGGATATCGCATGGGTATAACCGAACTGTATTTGACTTATATGTTGATGTAGAAGTCGTAAATTTCTAGTCAATGAAAATCTGTCGGAATTATATGCAGCATTGTGAATCTTTGTATGATTTAACATTGCTTTAGAAAATAAATAAGCGAGAGAAATATAGATGTTAAAAATTTTTATTTAAGATAGAACTTCGGGCAGAAAAAGGTCCTTAAAGTATATCTATCTTCTTCTAACATCGACGTTTAACGACGATTTCGATAGGTTTCCACCCACAGTATACAACACTTAGAACCACCTACGGGAGTTGATAGCAGCCACGCGACCCTGTCATCAACCTTTATCACGTCCTTAACACTCATTCTCATTACCTTGGTTAGTGAGCAATAAAATTCAATGACCGTTAGCACCACCTCACCACTTTCAAAGTTGTTTTCTTTCGTCGAGGAGCTGACCGACGTATTATGTATATGGGTAGTACATACATAAAAGCGTGTTATTCCTGAGCCAGTATGAGGGGTTGGATCGTAATGATTATATAGACGCATGTATATAACATTGCGTAAAGTTAATGTATATGGTCGACTGTGGATAGGATCGATAAGGACGAAAATAAAATAGTTTCACAATCAATCGAGGGTAGGGTATGTATTTACGTCGTCTTCGATCCTGCCGATTGTTCAAGCAGATCAAATAATCTTTTTGCGGTGTTCCAACCAGCTAACGATCGACTAATTATAGTATAAATAATGCAGAGGCTGGTGTGTACTCAGCATTAGCTGAATCCTGTTTAATCTTTAACCAAGCAAACGTTTCCAGTATGCTGTTTGCCTCCCCAAATCCCACTAGACAGAAAAATAATATTCCGTTTGCGGCTTACCCGCCGTCACCGTCACAGCTCTTGTATTCCCCTTATGAAACACACATGTGTCTATGTGCTAGCAGGGTACAATGACGAACTTGAAATATCTTCAGTACTTAATGGAATTCAGTGAACCAAAAGTTACACTGACGTCGATACACCTATGGGTACTCTATTCACACAAACGCGACTCTTTGGCAAATACAATTACCCAAAGTTCGTAACATACTACATGTCGTATATTTTCTCAATCTCTATAAGAACGGGAATACAATTTCTCTGATTCCTGTATCCAGAAATGAATCAGTTTATTTTTTGAATTTTTTTTCTATTCAAATTGAAAACGCTTCGAAAAGAACATTGTGGATATTTGTTTTCAGCTGATGGGAACCGTGCAGGATCCTCTAGAATTACACAGCCACTATATAATAATAGTAATCCTGAAAGACTAGGATTAATCCATAACGTTTTCAGTCAACGTATTTCAAAGTCTGACTATATTTGCGTCAACGCCGCTTTACGTATAACCGCAAAATTTTAGCCGTACCATAATTTCATTCAGTCTATTCGGTGCCGAGTTGCGGCGTTTAATATCAATTGACTGGTGGTTATATTGCAGTAGTGGTAACGGTGGTGGTTTTCAGCGATAGTTGTAAAATCGGTAGCGGACATGTTCTGACCACAAAATTTTGCGGTCCAAATTGCCCAACCGTGGTTCACAAGCCCAAGAATAAACACGAAATGGAAAGTGGTATAGGATTGTGAGATGACGCGGAATCCGATTTTAAGGGGTAGAGTAGAGAGGTCTGCCTCGACCCTCTTTGTTTATTGTTCAAGTCAGGATCCGGACGAGCTGAGTTAAGGATTTCGTTTCTCGTTCTTCGATAGGATAAGATAACTTTCCAGCTGATGGTGGAAGAGTAATAGGTAAACGTGTTCAGGTCAAAGCGATTTTAGGCCGCCAAGGGGGTAGATACGTAGGAGAGAATTAGAAAGGGTAGAACTAAGCGGAGGAAAGTTCGGCTGTAAAACGAGCTAGAAGGATAGAACGAAGGATAAGGTTTGATACAACGAACATCAATGGACCACAGCATCTCTGGGTAAAAGTCAAGCCCTGTTTCTTTACGGCTTCTGGTCTCGCCCAGTCACGTTTCGAATTCTCGCTGGCAGATTATATTACCCTGAGCGTTGGGGATGGGTTTTACGGGCCAGAAACCCGTGATGGCAACGATAGACCTCATTCTACCTAACTTAGCTAGAGTTTTTTTAGATTTTTATAGACAGCGGTAGAAGACGATGTATCAAGAGTCAAGACTTCCATCTTTGCTAGACGCTGACATTTACTTGATCGTAACCGTAGTAACCGTGTGTACATACATACCTAAGTGTCAGAAATGTTCACCAAAATCAAAAGCATAAACGACAACAACAATCGTATTATACAGCGACAAATAAGAGGCGAATTGCAGACTGCAAAGTGCAACGAGAGAAATTTTATCGTAGCTTTTTCCACGTCGGATAATTGACCAGTTTAAGTGGCAGCTGGAGGCAATCGGGACCGACTGTTCAATGTTCAACGTTCACCGTTCAATGTTCAATGTTCATGGTGGAGTGATAGTATAGTATAGTATATAGCAAGTATACAGTTTGATCTCCTCGGCGGGCGTGGAGTTTGCCACATTCATCGCATTGCGCTATTCGAGAAACTATTCCGGGGATATTTGAACCGTGAAGGATCTACTGTATACCTATGCAGTGGTTAGGTAAAATTACCTATAACCAAGGCCTGATATAGCATGTACCACGAGAACTCGCCTAGAACTATTGAGTACCGGATGGGGAATGGTGTGTTGGCGGAAATGTTTCATATACTTACACCTGTTCATGACTAGACGAGTGCAAACACCAAGTTTACACTGACAGCTCTATTTACCTGTGCATACAGCTAGGGCTGTTTGTACATTAGCGGTGTTATCTTTTCTATTATAAATAGAAATTTGATGAGATGGATTTTTGGCATATTGTTTCAGTAGTTCGACAAGAAAGAAATCGAAGTAAGACGTTCGAAGCAAACATTTAGAAAATTTAGAAAATATATTAACCGAGTACAATTAGGGGTAGAATTCCATAGACAGTATCTCATCTCACAAAAGATGTAATAAGCTCGGATGACACCATCGCCGCAATGAGTCGTCGACTGAGATTTTCTATCGATCTGACACCGGTCAACTCTTTCCTTTTCTTCGTTCAATGCAGATTTTCAATTTTCTTTAACCTTTCTTTTCATCTATTCGCCTTTTTCCACTGATAACCTCCGCACATAGTCTCGAAGGACTTTATACTTTTCGTTAGAATTTAATTGAAAAGAGTTTTTATTACCATAAAAGAACCAAGAACTATCCTTATCCCATCTATCTGGCTATTTTCAAGATTTACCTGCATTTATTCACTGCTCTCTTTTATTTTCACATCAGATAGTGAGCTGGGATTCAAATGGGATCGTTCAACAAGGATTATTTATTATATTTCTCAAAAGTTCTCTGGTAATAATCCCTCGTATTATATTAACTCCCCTTTAACACGCGAGCGGAGTTTAACATTGACGAAATATGGCGTGACAGAGATTACAGATAGTTTATAAGATGGAACATCCAATTTGCAAGTGGGTGCAATATGCTGCTGTCGCTCCGGTATGCAGGCGATAAGCGAACGACGGTACAGCTCATTTATCCAGTCGACTTTCAATTTTGCTTCATCTACCCGAGAAATTGCATTCTTCACTGAATTCTTACGCTCTTCATACTATACCTTCACCCTTTAGCCTACGATAAAGTGAATTGAACGGAATAATCTAAAAGCACAAATGATTTTCTTCACTATAAACGTATTCGTGTATATGATTAATAAGGTTGTATTAATTCATTGTCTGCGTCGAATTTTACAATTTTTTTTGGCTCAACCTTCGTTTTTTTCTTTCTCTTCATCCCTTGTCACTTTAGACAAGTGTTAAATTCGTCCTAGCTTGAGGTACGAATTTTTTTTTGTTCACCGAGGGCCTCGAATAGCTCGAATTAGAAAATCCTTCGAAGCTATTCCTGGACGAAAACCTCAAGGACGATTCGGAGTGTTAACCAACTGAATATTTCCATTTAAACGACGCTCTATGTTCACCCTTGTCAAACGTTCGAAGACGACGCCTATAGCCACATCCGTCATTTAGAAATAATTCATTGCCCTGTGGCCAAAGTTTCTCGACAACGAATCGCACTCAACCTGTAGATGCCCGACTTAGCTCTAGACTAGGCGAAAGTAGACCTATAGTATACTAGGTGGTTTGTTTCGACATATTGAATAGAATTTCTTCTAAAATATACACCAAAGTCTAGTATGATTGAAAACCATTAACGCCCATAACGCATATATTCAGGCTTATGATAATTTAAGACGTGATTTTTGAGACGTTTCAAATTTCACGCTTATTCAATGATTCAATGACTCAAAAATGGCACGAATGGTTCACACAGTACATCGAAGACGCTATTCGAAGCATCCTTCGTCACCAATTATTCTGACACTTGATATTAACTCGTCCTCGTGCAACTCGTTGACGTAAGCTCTTTCGATCAAATAGCTATCGACAGATTTCGTGAGTGGTCGTAAAGAAAAAATTTCCTATATTTTCGTGTTCTCCAGGGATTTTGAATGAATTTAAAAACACGTTTCGTCACTCTTCTGCCATTTATTTCTGACATCATACTCAAAAATTGATGAAGATATTACAGGCATAAGCAACAAATAAAGATTTGAAACAGCCTTTTAGTATTCGAATCTGCTGCAAGGAACGTATTTAGCTCGACTATCGATAAAATCGAACTTCCTTCGAAGGCTTTCCTTTTAATGAAAGGAATTCAAGCCGCAATGTCCGACGGGTAGAGAATGTTCAATTGGTAGCGGTTCCAAGGCTCGTTTTACTGTTCACAGTCTATCGCCTTTCAGGAAAGAACATGAAAGCGGAAACCCAAAGACGGATATATATATATATAATGCAGGAGACATCAGACTCTTTAAATTTCACATTTACCATCATCTCTGCTTCCCTTCACGTAGCTCATACTCCACAAAATGCCACATAGTCTACGGGGTAGTTTCTATCAAGGTTGGTGGACGAGGCCCAAGCCACTAGCAAACCGCAAGTGAATTCTCCAGGAGATTCTTCAAGGGGAATTTACCACTCGAAATGCATGTGTGTATTACAAAGTAGGCCCTCCTCGCCACAATAAGGGAATGAAATAGCTCACTGCTAGCAGCTTTTCGATTCACCCTGTTCGTACAGAGCTGAATATATTTTCTCCTAGAACTGACCCATACAGGTTTAAATTTTACAGGTAAATGGAATTTCCGTTCCAGTATTGCTCTCTATGATGGTATAGGGAGTTCTGAAATGAATTTTAATAGCTCGCATGAAAGGCTAACGATGAAAAATGAGTTAATCGTAAGACTATGCCAGAGAGTTTCTTGTTTCGTAGTTTTATCGAGGAAGTAATCCCACGGGAGAAGTGGAAGGCCACGTAACTCATGGGAAGCGAGGCGTTGATACGCGATCCGCGCCCCATTTCGGAGAACGTATTACTCCCATTGCGACTTTGGTGTTGCAATTTTAACGCCGAAGGAGTGTTAATTTATTTCTCTGAATGTTCAGTCAGGAGTTGAGGGATCGCAAGAAATATCACACGTACGGCTATTCGCGAGTAGCAAATTTGTGATAGACAATAAACTCTGTACACAAAAAAAAAATCGAACAGCTATGTGTCTACGATTAAAGATAAGGGATGAAATTTCTTCAGGGAAAGATCAGAGTAAAGTCTAAAATAAAAGGCTCGATCCTCAGCTCGCAATCGGTATATAAGGTAATACGAGCCTTGTGTAATACGTTCTACAGCTTGATACGCATTCCCGCGTAATCTCGCGACAAAGAATTTGCCTCGGGGGAATTTGAATATTCTGAAAACGGTTGGGTAGATCAAGAACGCGGACTTTTTTTACCCCTCAGTAAACGGTGGATTGGAAAAATCGAATGCATAGCACATCGGCAAGCTGCAACGCAGCATAGCGTTGAAAACCAACTGGAATTTCTGAAGGCAGAAATATCGAGCTTTCCCAAATGGAAAATTGAACAAATATATTCCTCAATGTGATTTCATTCAACTTTTAACGGTGAAATTGATTCTTGCTGAACCTGGTCATGGATGTTGAGATATTTTTTTTTGTGATTCTCTTATTCCCCCAGCTGTGAGTTTATTTATAATCAAATCAAAGGAATATTATCAAATGAACGTTCGTTAGAATCTTTTTAATGTACATACACGTACCTAGAAAACGAGCTAGGCAATGAAGTCCATGTACCTTATAGTCGGTTTTATAGAACTTAATTGTATCCCAAGAAACGTGGTAACACTTTTATTGAATATTCCTACCCCCGGGGTTGTCCTCCGTCTCCGTGAACGTCGCGGTGCCGAAGGGAATTGTGGAAATCTCGTTTACGGAAGTTTTTTTTTTTTTTCTCTCTATTTCTCCGTCTCTTTTTCACCCCGTCATCCCCTTCCTAGAATCGCGACACGACTGCTGACTGCAAATAGTAACATCTAGGTTGTTCTGATCATGGAACGATGACCCAGCACGACCCTCGCGTGTATGCAGTAAAGCCTGCCTCGAATAATCTAGATTTTCAGTTCCAGCTAGACTCGATAAAAAAAAAAAAAAAAGAGTATATCACGGGCGGAAGGTGAGATTTAATTTCAAATGATCAGGATGCGAATTCTTCGATGGCTAGAACTCGTAGCTCGATGTGAAAAAAATATATTTTATGGAGAATTCAGTAATTGCAGCAGATGCTATTGCAGTCGATCAGTAAGTTTCAATTAGCCAAAAAATGTCGTAGGTCTTTTTACTCGCCTCCGCTGGTGTAATTTCCTTTCCCCTATTTTCGTCTCTCTTCTTTCTTTATCTTATCTTCCCTCTTTTTTATGCTTTCGCTATTTCTTCGCTCGTAGTCTCACCCCAATGGGACGTTACGTCGAAACTTTGGTTTTTACGAGAAACCGATCGTCACATTTTCCCCGTTGACGACGACGTAACGAAGAGGCAACCAGATGTCTCACCAAATCTCTCGAATATCTCTACGGCGGGAATAGTAATATAAACATCCGGAAAGCCGATCTTTGGATTTCTTCTTTTCTCACAACGCCAACAACGATAGGTATACCTTGTCTCGCCATGTTTTTACGGAATGTTGAGCCGTGACCAGGTTTACGAACCATTAAATCTACCTTAAAGATTTCCCGATGTACTGAAATTGGAATATCTGCTTACACCGCGTTACGCCTTTCTCTCTCTTCAAGCTTGAGATACTTTTTCACTCTGTCTCGACACACAGTGTAATGAACGACTTTCTTTGCCATCCAAAAAGTTAAATCAGGATCCTTGCAACTCTTAGATTTTGGTATATTTCACTTTTAACATTTCTATGATGCGATCTACCGCGTATAAAATATAGCTGGATTGAACGCGGGCGTTAATGTCATGAAAATAGGGTGTTAGATGAAATTTGAATATGTAAAGAGACTTTGTACACTTTAAAGGACACTCTGCACAGTACTTTGAGAGCTGGTGTAGCCCCTCAATTTTTTGACTAATTTACATTCTAGGGTCTCTCGCGTGAAACGAGAGTTGAGAGTGAGGAAGTTTCGAGCCTTTAATATACGTAGGTAGGAATCTTCTTTATTTTTTTATTATTTTTTTTTTTTTTCTTTCTTTCGTTTTCTTTTCGTTTTTTCTTCTCAGCCTACCAAATTTACGATCAGGCTTGAAGCTGAACGGCAAATATGTAGTGGAATGGTTTTAACCACAGCAATCTCAGCGGAAGCAGAAAACCAGCACCCACCAACCAGCAACTCGCCATTTAAACTTTCACGTCGGAAATAAAAGTTGGAGGACGCCAGATGGCTGACTGCCAAAATCTCATTGTTGGCTGGACGAATTCTATTTATTTTATGGACGTCTAACATTTATACCTTCGTTCCAGCCGAACATAATCAACAAATTCTCCCTTACCAACGAGCAACAACTTTCTACAATAAACCGCGAGTTCCCTTATAACGTATAATAGAGGTTAACGACTTTACTAATTACCATTCAATTAACCGCAGTTGGAAAAACTAACTCCAACCGCAATGAGAAACTAGGTAGATGGGGTAGGTACTACCTGGGAAATGGTTTTTAAAATTTCATTGAGTTCTGTTGCCCATTTTTCACAATTTTCAACAGAAAAATGAAATCGACTAACGTAATTCCATCAGCTATTTAATTATATTTAATAAAGCGTAGAAGCCGGTCCTTTATCAACACTCTTCAAATCGAGAACAAATAATTCATTCGCAATCATTCGGCATGAATAATAATTGAAGAGAAATTTTTCTTTACGCCTGTCTGAATATCCCCAATAATTTAACGGTATTGAGAAAAAATTTCACTCCTGTCGATCGGGTAAAATAAAAACAACAAATGAATAATTAATGAAAATAGATAAACGAGTCGTTACGTGGTCAGAATTTATTATAGTATCTCATATGACCACGTAGAGAACATAATATATCGAGAAGAGCTCTTGTACTACGTCGGCGCAAACTACTTCGTAACTACTTAGACGGCGGGCCTGACGAGACTCCTACCAGACTACTTATAAACTTATTTTGCGTCACGTCTTTAAAATGATACAAGATATACGGGGTATAATATACATAGTGAATATTCACATACCTCGTATCTATAAAAGTAGTTACGATTTTCCAGTATTCTTGAAACTCTTTAAAATCTTGTTTGAGTTTAATAAATAATTAAAGAACTCTTTAAAAAAAGACTGCGAAATCATGGAAAATATTCTACGAATAATTCCTAATTAAAGAATGCGAGATACTTTGTGATCTATAGGGGATGAAGTAGACGGCGAAAGACTCTATAGTATTTATCACAGATATTCTTATACTGAATCGAGCTTCAATATTCCGGTCAAATAGCTGGCTAGGCCAAACACTCAGATATCATAATAGGCATAGTATTTGAAATATTACTGGGTAGATACACTCAGACATTCAATCATCATTCAAACGATCACTCGTTATTGCATATTTCATGTAAGGATACCGACACCGAACTATTATACGTACTTATTCTCAAAACACTATCATTTCCCATGTATGTGAATCCTGTAATTTCTCAAACTCAGCTACGAACCCCAAAAATTGACCATTTTTCACCCCCACGAATGACCAACAACCTCATAGTAACCCGCAGTCTAGACGGAACTAGTTGAGGTCAAAGTGGACAGCGCACGGTTGTGTGAATATGGATGAAATATGCATTGCTTGGCTTATCAGAGCTGATTGAGAAGCGACGAGGCGACGAAGCTATCTCACGGCTTTTGCAATGGTTTCGTATTCATGGGCTCACGTTGGCTCGCCACGACCAGAGTGGATTATCCCATCGTCAAGAAGGAGACGTTGAACCTATATACGTTATATGCGTTATGTTTTCCTTCATTTGAACAGTCGTATCATATATACCTTCATACAGAAATTTCGAAATTTCACGGATTGGAAAAATGTTGAAAAGTACGTGACGAAAAGAGGAGAAGAATTAAAAAATAAAAATGTATTCATTTGGGGACGAAGTTCGATCACACTAATTTAAATACAGATTGCAGAGGGTTTAATATTCGACGTGACAAATCGGCAAGGATTCGATGAGTCTTAAGGTAAGAGTTTTCTCCAGTGATAATCCCCCGTTTTTATATCTCTTTTTAACAGTATTGTTGTCTCAGTTTTTGGCTCTGCTTTCGACTTCCTTCCGGAACGTGAAATGAACAGATTCCAGGTTTATCAGGTCTAAACAAATGAACGCCACAGGCACTCTCTGTAGTTTATTCGGGGTTGTAAATAACGTAAAGTTTTAATGACGGCACATAGCTTACAACACCGGAATAAGATAGGGGAGAAGATTGTGTAAAAGTCTGTAGGCTGCAGTAACTCGGCAAATATAGGAGTAGGGTATATAGGCGAAATGTTTCTTGTTAGGTTTGCGAAGATTCTAATTCACTGAATTTATAACCGAACCCTAGGAAGGAATATTTACCGGGGTAGGTATATCCCACGGTACCCTTATAGGTTCTATCCAAGTTCTTTCTGCAGCCCCTTTCCCTTGAGAAAACCTAAAAGGGCCGAGTTTCGGCAGTGATATTTACAAGTCGATTAGTATTGACCTTTTCGAAGAGTCCTGAAAGGATCGGTAAGGTTATCGGTATCCTCGAATGATACTGAGGCCCCTTAGAATAGTTCCATACCTTTTGAACCACCTGAATTCATTCTCAAGTAAAATTGTGGCAGTCAATTGCCCAGAGAGAGCTTTATACCTAGTTTTGTTTCAACTTTACTCTAAAGTTTCCTATGCCATATTGACACCTGACAATTCGCCGCAATTTAGACAGGTACTTCAACCGCGACTTGAAAAAAAATAAAAATAAAAATAAAAAAAAATAAAATAAGAAGCCAAACTTTTTACCAATAAGTTGACAAGCGGCAGATTTCAAGGTGGATAAAGTATAAGGGGAGGTATGTATTATACCTATAGATAGATACTACGTGCGGGAGTTTCGACAGAAGAGAACGTTAGCTCGTCACGATTGAGAGAACTTTTCTGAAAGAAAAGTCCAGACTAAGAATTCCTTTATTTTTACTCAATTGACCTTAGAACATAGAGTAAGTATTTTCTCTCTAGTAAACTTTTTAAAGTTCTGTTCTTTATTTTATTTATTTTTTTAATTTTTTTCCACTGGTTAGGTTAAAGAAGAATTTTAAACTGGCAGACAAACGAACACACACACACACACACACAGACATATGACGTCTATTTCTGTAACCTAAATAAACTCTTGAAAGAATATTTCGAACATTCTTATAATTGAAAAAAGTTTCGCATGGAAATTCATTACCTTAAACTTAAGACAATAAGTTAGCAGGACCCAGCACAATGCGAAAAGCTCATTTCAAATTACAAAACGAGGATACATACAAAGTTTTCAACGTCTGGATTTCAGCCTAGAATGTAATAATGTCACACAGGAATGGATTAATTTTACAGACTGTCTATCTGCTTGATTAAGGACATTCCTTCAATTACAAAAAGTATGATTACTCGCAAGACGACTAAGCTTGCAAGCTTTAATACAGATAGAGAGAAAATTTAGCATTCATTTACGGTGAAAAATCAAGACTCTCCGTTTTTGAAAAACAATTTTATATTGTTCTCGATGTTTAGTGTGAATAAATTTCACGATCTTAAAGATTTGGGAGATCCTTGAATTATCGAATGATCGAATTGACAATAACACGAATTCTCTGATGCTCTGAACATTTTTTGTAACTCAGTGTACGACTAGATCCGAGAAATGATAACCTTTCTCGGGTATTTTCGGACTGAGTATAACCCAATTTTTCAAGTTCTACATCCAGGGTAATAATCTGCATTTTTATCATCCAGACCCTTTTACCTAAATCTTTTTTTTTTTTCTTTCTTCTTCTTCTTCTTCTTTCCCCACGCTACGTGTTATCGGGAATATAAATCGTCTGGGGCCAATACGAGTCAACATCTCTCCATATCTTGATCTCCAATCCTCTGGGAAAGATGCTGCAAATATTAAGTCTGATTGATAAATATATGGGAATTCAAGGAATCCTAGTAGACGGGTTTGAGATAGCTCTCAAATCAGTCTACGAGATAGTCAAGTATAGAATAAGCACAGCAATAAGGGTCGCAGATCAACTCACATATGCATAATACATGACATACGTCTCTTTCCTCTACTTAAATCTACGCGACGAAACACCACTGAAATAAATTGCCAGATATATTTGGCCAGTATAAAGCTTGCAAGGTGCTGCTGCTGTTGCTGCTGCTGTTACTTTTACTACGATTGAAAAGTTGACGAAAGAAATCTTCCCCATGTATTCTAGTGAATAGTCGAGAAACGGTACGTGACGACCGTTCCCGTTCAGCATGGCACTCATAATATGATGGGGGTTTCGGGAACTTTCTTCAAATTAAAGACCTCCTGACATTTTGGAAAGGAAAAGGATGGCTGGCCACTTGTCACTGACGAATACCTTAGCGCTTTTCCAAAATTTATGTTGTACCGTTAGACTAGGGAGACCTTCGAGACCTTTATAAACCTGAGCAGGTGTCCTACGTGTGCGCAGAGTTTTCACACGCACTTTATTTCCCTTTTCGAATTAACTTTATACATGTTACCTTCTTGATCGAGAATACTTTGTACACGTTACTGCGAAAAACGAACGGACGTCAACGTCCAAAGAAATATTCAAAAGCGACGTGTTTCGCGATGAGGTGCGTGACGCGATTTTTATCTAGACACACACACACACACACATTGCCTTAACGACATTGGTATAGGTGATATTTTCCTATACTTGACTACAAGCCCGAAAGCTCTTGTAAGTGGGCGTGCGAGTAACGTTCACGATGCATTGATAATCAACTAGTTTCATATGAAATGATTTCTTTCTTGCGTGGAATATTTAATACCTTAACTGCAGGTTTAATAATGCAGTTCAAAGCCATGTATTCTCTACAGGCAGAAAGATAACGATTATTTTATAGTAGACTCGCGTGTATTAATTGACGGATAAATTGTACCGTGATATCAAATCATTTCATATGAATATTCTGGCTTTTAATTTTCCTCTCAAAACCCACTTATTTATCATTTTATTTGACAAAATACTCGAGGGACTGTTCACCTCGGTTATGACCAACGGAATGATAAGAATAGTTCTTCGATGTATTTTTATTTTGATTTATATGAACTATTTTACAAGCTACATTTAGAGAAAAATTTATAGAAAGTCTTAGTCTCCAGTCTCCAGTCTCGTGGAAGAGTCGATGGTGGAAAATGGAAAAGTTATATACGGAGGTATAAAGCGAGAACTTTTTCCGCGCATACAATCGCAGATCTTTCCGCATAGTACCTATGGGTACCGAACTTTTGTACACCGCGAGCAGTTGAATTCTAGACAGTTGTGAAAACGTACATACAGCTTATACGTGCAGGAAGAACATACATACATATATATATATGACTCGAAGGGGACAATTGCGTTACGCAAACTTTTAAACCGAAGAGTTTATTAACTCTTAAACTCAACCTGACATACACGTGCCACGGGTTCTGAGTAGTACGACGTTAAACTTTTGACCATTTTCTATTTAGTTGAAAATCGTCCAACCGACTATCAGGAGATTCAGGATACTTTTGGGTTATCAATATTCGACGAAGAGAAATGCTAGGGTAATTTTTTTGTTAATTTAATAGCTTTTCATTCTCATTGCAGAATCACAATTAGGTGAAGTATATTTCAATTCGGAAATAAACGGTTGGGACTGCTGCAGTTTACCTCAAAGGAAAAGAAAGAAAAAAAACTGTGGAGATTCTTTCCTCGATTCGTTAAAGCGCGGAGGAGTAGACGGAAAATACGTTAACGAATAAATAAATATTCATTAGCTCTAACGAACTTAATCAGGAGCTAATTAGAAATTGCAAATAGCTAAAAGTTTCGTATATTCATGGAGCTGGGCGAGTGAGGAATTCAGACGACCGAAAATTCAATATTTCAATAATAAGCTTCTACCTATAACCATCGCCATTAATTACGCTCATTAATAATCCCCAGGATTCTTAATCAAGTATTTATATCTTGACGATATCAACTTTTCAAGCTTGGATTACTTTTTACATAGAAAGAGTCAGCTTCTCGTTTAAACATATCTCAAAAATTCATCGACCTTAACAGCAAACGGTGCGAACAGGTTTGAATGCTCGATTGAATAATTTTCCAGCCACAAACCGGAAACGCTGACCCTTGCCAGCAAACACGAAGAAAAAGTGTAGTGTTTCCGGTCCGTAAGATAGAAAGGCCACGTCGCTAATGAGCCGTTAATTGTAAATAATAATGAGTCAGTAAACTTACCTGCGTTGCAGAAACGCTTCTAATATTATAGCACATATTTACGTCATACGACATACCTATATCGCTAAAAATAATTAATAACCCAGGCTTGTACCTCAAGACATCAATTATATCATCTGCATCTGATATATGCGAATGTATATTTAACTTCTAGCTTCGTATGATGCGGAAGAAATTTGATGATCATTAGGTTTCGTTAACTAATAATAATACTGTTAAAAGCAAATTTATGGAGTATACAATGAGAAACAGTAAAAGTCTGGAATCATGCAATAGTTTAAATCTAGAAGCGAATTAGCAGGTTATTTTTATAAAGGAGGTGAAATACGAACATCAATGAGTGATCGTGAAGATTTCGTCTTGTCATTTCCTGTCAGAACCTTCGACAGCCCCATAGTTGCCCTAAAAGAGAAACGCTTTGATCTATTTCTGTATATTGCCGAAGGGGTGTAATGAAAATCGATTATTAGGAGATATTCACTTTCGAGGCTGTGTAAATTCCCACGTTTCACAACTCAAATAGATTTTCTGCAGAGAAAATTACCTTCAGCAATGTGGCAACTAGAACTACGAATCAGATAACTTTAGGTGAAACAATAATCAAGAACTTGAACAGACGGAATAATGATTTATTATCGTGGTGAGATTAATTGAATCAACCTGTACAATCGATACATTCTACTTCCTCGTTCTCCCATTGTTTCTTGTTCACTCATAGCCGCGATACCTCCGCATATTTTAAGAACGTAAATTTGGAGTTAATCAACGAGTTCCTGTACTAACTGCCTACCCACGATTCATCCACTACGATAATATTATCTTTTAAAGGGTGAATTAATAAGCATTTGTGTTCGCATGGGCTGATCTTTGCTGCGCAATGATCCTATATCAAACCCGAAATATCAGCGAACACTGTGCTTTGATCACGAGAGATGTCCGCGGGCGATTCACCGCGCCATTCTCATCTGTCTCATTAATATGCTTGCGTGATTGTACGTACATACATACATACACTAGCACAGGAGCGATGAGTTATACATTTACACTATATTCTCGGCTAAAGTTTAGCTGACCAATTCACCGCTGTTTGATGAATAAATCGATAGTTTGAGTAATAATGGAGTAGAAATTACGTAGCATATGAAGTGAATATGAATGGTGGTAGAATTGTGAGGAATATATATGAAGGCGGTGATGTGATGATGTGAAGAAACGTAGGGGATATGTGATTTCTTAAATTCTCAGAAAGTAATGAAAAAACGGAAAGCTACATGTCAGCCTAATGCGATATTCGCGCCAAGCTGTTTCGTAGATGAAAACGATGCCACACTTTACCACATTGAACTACAGTAGTGAGGGGGAAAAGTTGAGCCAAAAGGAGGCTAAGAAAGTAGGGAAGAGAACCGAGCTCAGAAGCCATGTGTCTCTGTCCTCAAGTGCTGAGCGTACTAATTTAAACGGGTCCAGTAAAAGCCGTTGTGCCACCAGCTTCCTCCACCCTTCTATTCGATCCTCTCGGGCGAAAGCCCTCCGAGAGCTTCCCAACCCTATCGAAGACACGAGGACAGTAGTTGCGCTTCGTTGAAGAGGATGGGGTTGGGGTGGGTGTGGAAACGGATGGATCGAGAAGGGTGTTGTGTTGACAAAACGGTTCTATCTGTAATTGGATATTAATCTTCCCAAAGCCCCCTTCTAGGGCAGGGATTCTCATTTCTCGCCTTTCTCTTGCGTGCAGGATATAGTATATAGTATATTGTACGTGTAGCAGAAAACGTCCCTGAACTTTTGCAATTACAGACAGTACGGCCGTTAGTCATTGAAACGCTCGTTTCTTTCTTCAGCTGTTCACTGCAGACTTTATATAAGAATAGCGTCTAAATGAATCTCACAGGATCTTCCAATCATACGAAATCACTTTGCAAAAAAGAGCATTCAGCTATTTCGGAAGAATCTAGTTTGAATGTATCATAATCTAAAGGATTATTATATTTTTTTTATACCTCTTATGCAGTATGTCAGGTTACTTCTGTAAATCTAAAATATTTGTAGAGTTTTACTTACTTTTCATTTTACGTATCCCACCGCTGTGACCAGTTTTATGTTACGTAAACTGACTGCAAGCGCTCACTTGATAGATTCTTTTACGAGTGATTCGTATGGGAGAAGATGAGAAGTGAATTTGATTGCGTCGTAAACGACGCTCAGATTACCGTTCCTTTCTTTCTTTCGGTTTTTCTTTAATTCGCTTTTGGAAAAGCTTTAGATTCTTCGATCCGTAAAACGCAACGTCGGTCGTTAACGGGTGTGGGATAGTGCGTTATCTCGGGACTAGGTATATCCCCACGTCTAGGTCCGCGAACCGAGATCTTCGGCTTGGTCTTCCCTCCTGAAATATGTTTCTGGGATCTTTTATTCAGATCAATCGAGCGTGAGTGAAAGATGCACGACTCACCGCTTCTACGAGTGCGTAGAGCGAGGGCTGCGTGAGGAGGAGGTGCGTGCAGAAGGTTGAGAAGACCGATGGCCGATGGGCTTCCAGATATCATCCTCGGACCTCGGACTTCGGACTTCGGACTTCGGACTTCGGTCTAATGGAAGACGGGGTCGGTCTAACGATAATCGAGTTGGTCCAACAAATGCGTATTTTTCTTCCCTTTCCGTTCCAACTTTCTTCTCGCCCTTCTCTCTCTCGTTTCTTGCACCCTTCTTTCTGCTTTTTTTGCAACCGTTCGATGTAATTCTCGATATTCTGCTTGTAGTTAATGGATATCATTATTTTCGTTATCTTGTCTCATCTGTCGTCGCACTTATTTCAATCTATTTTTGTGATTCTAGTATCATATTTATTACATCCAGTATTTGTGTTTCTCTCTTTGTTCAATTCAAGGTATACTTTTTCATTTCCCATGTGAATGTTCCACGTTTGACAGAGAAATGCGAAGGCTTCAAAGTCTCTATGTCACCAAGAGACAAGCGGAAATGTATTCCTCGAGTTTTTCGCATTATTCTTCGTGGCCGGGCTTAGCTTTTCTGGTGATTAAGTATACCAAGCAATGTTTGCTCGAAGTAGTATCATAGCCTGCCAGGAACAAGGGAAAATAAAAATGACAAATATAACTCAGTCAGTGTGGATGGCGGAAAGAAACTCCGAAAAAGACGAGCCACTAGTCTAAAAATTACGGTCGAAATTTTTTGATCGAAAATATTTTCATCATTCGAACTTTGATGATTCCAGCAAAGCCAAAGGGACGAAATCTCGATAAAATACAATTTACTTACGCACAAAGTTAGCCAACGAATGAAAAATAGGATGAGAGAAATCTCAAATATATATATATAGGTATATAATATATAAGAACGAGATCAGAGAGAATGGCTAGAACCCGGCGAGGCGTGACTGAGCTGATAGACGGTAATGCACGGAATGACACATGGACTGGCCAAGGTCTCTCGCCATAAATTGCCAAATAACTTTGGGAGCCAAGAATTTGGGAACAGCTATTTATGCGATGTTGTAATGCTGTGAAACAGTGCGCATTTACGAGGCAAACAACGCGGAAAGTACGCGGACCAAAACCCGCCCTTAACGACCTTGTGCTATAATAGCTATAACTTATATCGTGATATTAAAAGCACGTAGTTTACCAGAACGAGAAGAATTCGTCGATTAGGAACAAGTGATTAATAAATAAGGGATGTTTTTTTTCTTCCCCTTTTCGTTTTTCTTACGTTTTCTTTACTTTACCTTTCTTTACTTTTCTTTACTTAACTTTTTATTTTCTTCAATTTTTGCCGACTATGCAAAAATGATTGAAGGAAATTATTAGGGAATGAATAAAGTAATCATTGCGAGGAGAATTACTTGATGGAAAATACCCGTGTTCAGAAACCGGAAGTCTGGAGGGAGCGGGAATGATTAACGATCTTTTACCGGTGTAAATTTGGCGAAAGGTTTTGGTGAATACATATTTTTACATGATGTATAATACAGCTATATATATACTATATTTCCGGTTCGAATATCTGGCCACACGTTAATTGTTATACTCAGTTAATAATCTAAACTTTTGACACATTTCACGCGTGCAATTGAAACTTACAATTAGTTACAACCAAAGTTTCGAATTATAGTTAGAAATTCAATTAACCCAGAGATATTTTACCTTATCAAGCTTTGATTCCGCATTAAATAGTTTTATACATGTCTCTGATAGTTATCGGTTATTACCTCTATTGAACATAATTCGATATACCTACCAATCGATTTAATATTCTTTCGAAAAATATTTTCAACTAGAAAATAATAGCTAAAGCCATCCGAGTATTGATCCGTCGTTATTTCTATGCAGAGGTGATAACGTGAAAGTAAATTCAATTGAAGAAGTAGCCACAGTTATTATCATGATAAAAAAAAAAAAAATATATCGACATTTCTCTGATCGATAGTAACGAAAGCGCCAGGTACTGCCATCGTGAAATAGGAATAGAAATAGTATCGGATTATGATTGTCGCGGGGCAAGGTTTCGTTTAGAGTTATGTGCTTCGTCCGGGTAATGGAAACCAACTAGAAAATGCATCGTGGAAACGAAACGTAGTTTTAAGAACGATCATTCATGACTACACAATAATACTCAATTTAGTTGAAAGCGAATATAAATTGGAAACTTGATATAGCTATACGAGGGAGGTTTTCTAATTTCTTTTTTTTTTTTCTTTTCGCCTTTGTATATCTTTTGAAAATTAGTTTGTTCACATGGTATATTGTTACAGCTGTGTTATAGAGTTTGGTAAATAAGTGCCCACACCCTACTCTGCAGAGAAAGTCATAGACAAGACTGTGTGCCATTCAGTACCAGCTTTCAATATTCATGAAATCAGAATCTGGGAATATATTTCTGGTAATAAAATCAGGCATCAATCATCTGAACGTTGTTGCCTTGCATCAATTATTCGTAATATTGAACGAGCTGCGCTGACATGCATGGAAGTATAAAAGCTTATTAAAAATTGAGTACGAGGAACGAAATGAGGTGGCATTAGGGTAATGATGGTCCATTTCCGGTTTTATGATCGCTTTTGCTACCGGTTAGAATCTGCCATAGTGAGAGAGGGGAATAAAAATGCTTTACCGAATAGTAGAATAGTCCTGGCCACTAAGAGAATCAATTTGCCGGAGTGGGCAATTGTCTAGAAGGCTGCTGCCATCCAGAATCACCACCGCGACCATCTGCGCCAGTATCACTCATCGTTCTGCTTCTCTCAGTCAGAGTAACTTCGAAATAATTGCAGGTATTATTTTCGAACGAGATAGTCTCAAGATTTCCTTATTTTATTGAAAAAAAAAATTGAAAAAAAAATAGATTCATAACTACAATTGTCATAGCCAGTGAATTTGAGGTAAAAATTAATTGCTTACTACGAAGCATTGTGGTCGAAGAAATATTTATACCACTGAAGAGTTAAAGAGTCTTCAAAACTCACTCAATGATATTGAAGAATTTAAGTATAGTAAAAAATTATAGATTAGAGAAGAACATTATGGTTATTGAACAGAACGTAACGAGCAAACTTTTCGAATTCCATATTGATAAATTTCGCTCAAAGCGATAGGAAAATGAAATTTATAGACTAGATTTACATCAGCCCACATCAGACTCTGTCTGAAGTTCGGAATGATTGAACTACTCGAATTATTACCAATTTCTGGGATACGGTACAGAATATTTCCACATTTTTATCATTCTATGGTGAGATTAATTTATTTAGAAATGAGCGTGTTTCCATTCGCATCGTTATTTCCTTTACTTGTAACTTTTATTACAGTTCTGAGTATGAGAGGAGAATTATTATGGGATAAAAAGACCATTAAAAATCCCTTCCCCGGTTATTTCGAAACATAAAATTAGCGGAATATCTTAAATAGCTTGGTAGGATGATAGACGCATCTTTCGCTCCGTCTGACGGTGTTATTGATTCCGTCAGATATCGAAGTCCTGAGAAGACGGTCACGTGCTATTAACGGTGGTAGCTACGAGTCGGCGTTAACTCCGAGCAGCTTCGATAACCTTATTAGACGTTAAGTTTGCCTAAGTTAGTCCACAGTCCCTCGAAGCATGTGCCACTCCCAGGAAACTTGTCAAGAAACTCCGTGCTTTTCGTGCAAAAGTAGAAGCTAAGATGTGCGTATATTTCACGCGCAAGGTATTGGGTATCTCTAAACTTTAGATACCAAATTCCATGAGAAACGATTTACCAAATAATTCAGGGGTTGTATGGTTCGCGAAAACGAAGTACACCTAGACGATTCTAAATAACACTCTGAAACGAGCTTTCACCACGATCTTAGTAAGAATTTGGTAAAGTCCAACGTTTTAGATGTAAAAAATGATCTAAATGGAATCAAAAGTTTAAATAAAACGAACCGAACCGTATTTAGTAGAAAAATAAAGATTATAATCTCCCAGAGACAAATGGTGGAATGGAAGAACTGGATAGAATGAATTTTTCGGTGATCACGAAACGGTGGGGGCGAGCTGAAGAAGAAATCAGTAGGGTGTCTCCCGTGGGCAGGAAGTTTAATTACGTGAAACGTGACGTCAGAGACTTGAACCATCTGCTAACTCCGTATCCAACTTTTGGAGTTCAAGTTTTAGTCCGTTTTATCGCGTATATGTTTGAATTCATGCCACAAGCGATCACCGTCTCATCTTTATCCGAGCAGGAAAACATTCTTTACCCTCGATGATCTGACAAAAAAAAAGGGTGGGTTTAGATGAGCCAATTTTCCTTAAACACTTTGACAAGGGCCTTGTGTTCGTATTTCAAATACTTTGATCTCACATTTTTTTATTTTTTTTATTTTATTTTTTACTACTTTCTAACGTAACGTATCCGTGTTGTGTTTAATTCAAACTCGAGAATGAAAAACAAATATAATTAAAACGAGGTTCCGGATGGGCTGTTATTCTTCAGGGACAGCTAAGTGCATTCCATTTTTTCACAAAGCTCAAATTATACAGGATTCGGTGTTGGATATAATATTCTTTGATTTCTTATAATGGATAAACTTCGTATAGATATTTTCATGGATATATGAAATTCTCTAACCGTATATTGAATAGCGAACCTATCGTTACCTTAATCTGAGTAACTGAAGTAATAAGATGGGTTTTGTTTCATTTTTCGAAAATTCATACAGTGGAATCTTCGTAAATTCTATTCAGTATTGTCGAGGTGGGTAGGTATACTTGCTATAAAACGTGCTGTAAAGGTAAAAGAAAACTCTTTTCAACAAAGAGGGTCTGACTAATAGCCTGCGTATTCGATTCACGTACCAACATTACGGTAATAAAATACACAATAACTTGTGCGTTATGTGATATGTGCGGCAAAATACGTTTTCCCATTTCTTGTACACACCTACCTCGGTTTATATACGTCCATACAGAAATCTCTCGGGATGATACCACAACCGTTTCACTATCCAGCATCGCAAGCTCCTCGTAACAATAGAGATTACATTAAAGCTGAACCAGTCGACGTACGGTCGCAGTTGCATTAAGTTGAAAGCTTATGATGCATCAATGATTGTCAATATTATAGAAGATTTTCTGAACTCTTCTTAACTTAGAAACTGACTCGTTTATCCATAAAACAGTCGGATTCATAAGGCTACATCGGTCACTACGAAGGGTTTGGATAAACATAAAGTGTTTCATCGCCATTTCATCAATTAAACAACCAGTTAATGGACAAACGATGTTTTATTATTGCTTTTTTCCGGCTTTACCCTCTTCGTACAAGAGCATACACACATACATGTAGAAGTTGTTATCAACGTGTGTGAACACCTGCAGCAAACCCCTTCCTAAAACTCCCCTAGGTCGAGGGTATACTGTACAAACAAAATTTCACCTCGAATAGCGAGGACAGGGTAAATGTCTCCTTGTTTGGCGAAGAGGAACCGTGAATATACTGCAGAAAACGATTGGCGAATCCCTGTATCAAGACTGAGGAAAAATAACTTCTAGCTTCAATCTTTGCACTCTGAATGGGTATAGCCTCCACTTCTATCGTCTCGTCAGTATTTCTACATTTCATTGTACTCGACGATTTCCAGATATTCTCACGTACTGTACGGCGTAGCCAGACAAAACCCTTCGACCACGTAGATAGAGAAAGCGAAGACCTAGAATCACCTGAAATCGTTTGTCAGCATATTTTCACCTGATTTTTATTACTAGCTACGAATCAGATTGATGTCTTCGTATTTTATATAGCTTTTCTGTACTCTTGGTTAGTACTAGATATCAGGATCCTATACTTATTTCTTTTCTTCTTCTTCTTCCTATACTCAGCTCTCCTACTTTTTATATCTACAGGTGTGCACGTGCAAGAGCTATAACCTAAGGAAATAAGGTAATGTTAGAATTGGTATTCTCACGAGGTTTCAGGCTCATGCAGATCCTTGGCCATTATCGGAAAATCCAACCATCAAAAACGTGTTTGATAGCCATATTTTCCGATTCTTAAATCAGCTTTACATGACCGTAGGAAGGCGTCAAGATTTTGCCATTCGCAAAGTGGCGAGAGGCCAGAATACGCGATATCTTACTATAATTAGAATTCTACACCTAAAGGAAGTGGTATCACCCTGACGTGAGAAGTATACTTGAACTTTACCATCCCTTCTTACTGAGCTTTTCAGCTCTCAGTACCATTTTTCTAAGTCTGGACTCCGATCGAGTACAGAATGTCGCTATACTCAATGGCAAAGTTACTGATTACTGATGATGCAGTACCAAAAGTCCTAGTTCCACTTGACACTTGGATAATAACCATTTGTGTCGTACCCTCCTGTTAAAAATATGAACAAAGCTCACCCACACCTCTGTAACATTGACTAAAGTGCCATTGGTATTGTCGCGAAATATTTCACATAACGAAATAACTAACTACCTGACTAGAATTTTGGTAGTGTAAAACCGCACAGTAATTGCTGTTGGAATTACATCGTACTTACGCTTACCGAAATCTGCATTGCGACGAGGTCCATTATTACTCAGTACTGCACACTCCTCGGTGGTTACAGACTATGTCAATGGGACACTTTTGCGGACGAGGTATAATAAGGCTATAACACGTCCATGGTACTACTCTTTGACCGTACCCGTACATTTTAAGCCACAAGACATTAGGGCTTTCAGAAAATTTCTTACTTTTCCTCAAGTCCTGTTAATATTTAGTAAATAAAGTTCCAGTTTTCAACTAATGCTCACATTTGTTCTTCCCGTTTTTATAAAGGGGTGAAATGTGAATTGTATGGAAAATGAATTACTATTGAATGGGAATTGGGTATGTCACGATGTGATGATTAGGGTTTTAGTATTAGGTACGACAAACTGACAATCTCTGTGTATATAAACATACATTTTATTATAATAATTAATAATAATTGCTGTATTCACAATGATTAGGTATTATGTATACGTAGTACGCAGGTATTATTGTATTATATTGTAATATAATTAAATGTACAAACCAATTTATATGGTATTCTCTAAACTAATCGGGTAGAAATTAATTTATACACACGTAGTACACACATGCGAGAGCTCTCATGTGCATCAATACAGCGGGTGAAATTCAATGGCCAAGATTTTTGCCAATTTCGAATAACTTTTTCAACCCTTTACGTAATCATTGAAAATATTCTGTAACAATACTTCCAAACTTACTGAACTCTATTTCAACCAAAGTACAATTTCCAAGACGGTTTAACACACCTACCTATAGATACATATTATGCAATTACAGCTTTTATTTGCAGGTGATATAGCTTTTATTCACAAAGCTAAAATTTGACATACGATTCTGCACAGCTTGCGGGTTATCTAAATACAAAAATGGTCAGGAGAGAAAGAGACGTTGAGAAGAGAGAAAAAAAAAATGTAGTGAAAAAAAGAAAAAGAGAACAGAGACGCCAGCTGATTGTGAGCTCTAATTTGCATTACGCACTCGCTTGCACGTGACAGCGAGCCTTTTTGTTTTTTTTTTTTGTTATTTTTTATTTTTTCTTCATCTTTTTTACATCGTACAAAGAGGAAAAAAGTACTGGGTAATTCGTAGAAGACGTGACACGATTAAAATACTCCTACAAACGTTTTTCCAAGCTTTCGAAAAATCTCTCGCTTAATATACAAACTTGAATATAATTATAAATAAATTTAATTAATTAATTGATTAATCGAACCTATCGTCATGGTTTTTCGACTCCGCATTGCAGTCGGTCACTCATTGTCATTCAGATAACAAATAAATGATAATGAAATGCCATCCGATATCGCCTAATGAAATTTTTTTTTATTTTTATTCATTTATTTACTTATTTTTCCTGTTATTCACATAATTATTCGACATTATAAATTAATTATAACGCGTCAACTCGTCGATAATTTTTAACGAGTGACAACAGGCTGGTATTAATTCTTGTACATAACAACGTAGATAGATATACCAGTCATATTTCTGGGGTGTTAATTATAAACGAAGTATATTTCATTAGTTATATTACGTAATTTTATACTTGGTCTTAATTATTTAATCTGTACACACGTATATGTACAATTACAATTTATATAAAATCACGTGCCAACGATATTTCAATTCTCGAAGTATATTCGTAATAAACAAGCAGCTAGGTATATTGCCGATCTTCACCAAATTCGCCAAGTTAAAAATGAGGAAAACTGCAGAAAAACTGAAATTTAGGTAATCATAAAATTCCTTTCATCTCGTATTCATTTTCAAACAAAATATACCGCATCTAACCGTATGGACATTTCAATTACACACCGATCGTTAGTATACATAAGTATAATATATGTATATTACAGCGTCGATCGTGCGATTGCGTTTAATGATCATTTCAATTATTTATAACGCAGAGCGTATAATTTGACCAATACATACCTACTTCGCGTTATTCCAGATCGTAGCTATACATATATAATTCGATTAATTATTAATTCCTCTTATCTGTTATGAAAATCTGTTAAAAAATTGAAATTATAACGCAGACATTATTATAGTCAAGTTTCTAAGGTAGGATAATAATCATACCATATATAGAGCTTGTGAATTTCGAAACTGTATTACCTCTTACGATTAATTAATTAGACACGTGCGTAGAGTTGAGGATATATACACACATATAAACGCACTTGGGGGGTTGAATACCCATATATGCATATATATATATATATATACATATATTTATATACATTGTGTGATGACGCAGGCTCGTTTATCTTGTGTTCGTCGGCAGCCATCTTGAATGAAACACCGTTGAAACGAATAACCCGGCTGGATTGAAGCTCGTCTATCATATTTTACAAAAGATTGAGAAAAGAGAGTTACGGGGTAGGTAGGTAGGTAGGTAGGTAGGTGGGTAGGTAGGTATAGGTATGATAATATGCGCGAGTCACGCGTAAGTTGGCACCGTGTTCTAAATACATATGGTGTATAGTTATCGATATATTATATATCTATATAGGTATACAATATAAAATATTATATATTATATATATATATAAATATATAATATTAATATATATATAATATAAATATATTGTATACTCCCACGACTCGGTTTACAAGTAGCGTGAGAAATGAGCTGCTGCTCGCTACCTGCTACAGCGTGAAAAATAAATTTCGTGTACATTATTTTATATATTTATATATATTATATTATATTATATTATTAATAATAATACGAAATTTTGCCTCATAGTAACAATAATAATAATAATAATAATTAGTCATTATAAACTATTTATGTATTTATAATATGATCAGAATATATAGTTTATACACAGCTCCTAATAAAACTTCATCTTAAACATTAATAAAAATATATTTACAAAATTATATTTATTATTATATGTATATTACGGCTTATACCTATATATCTAGTCTGACATATTATTATTGAAAGAAAAAAAATTATTTAAAAATCATCATGATCATTAATATTATTATTATTATTATTATTATTTTCTTCATTTCTTTTTTATTCATTTAATTTCTTTATTTATTCTTCATAGAATGAAAAATGAGCAAATCGGCAAAACCCTATTTGCACATACATTTCGGCCCATTTGAACCCGAATTTATTCATTTATTTATTGTTATTATACGTTTTTTGTTTTCTTTCAGTTTTCTCATTATTTTTATACATCGAGCCTCGGAGTGTTTTTCTGGATTAAGATAAATACTTTGATAAAAATGATTAAGTATTGTCGACTATGCAATCGGACTGAATTTCGGCAATTTTTTTTATTATTTTTATTTTTTATTATTATTACATCATGCTCTCGTCTTTTAACAGCCTTAACAATTTAACGTATAAAACTCGATATGGTTTATACGCGCTAAGAATATTGCACCTTTACTACCTATCTACAAGAATAATGAAGCAAATTTAATTTCAGTTCGCCCGGAGGTAGAAACTCGCGTTAATCACTACCCATTCTGTTAATTTTATTAATTGCATATTTCGTAGCGCGTACAAAGTTGAATATTTTCGATTTTCAAGATCCTTTATGCAGCTGTTTTTTTTTTGGGCAAGCAGTATAAATTTTCAAGAAAATTTTTCACATAAGATTACCTCATAAACTCATAATATGGTTATCAATATTGGTAATAGACTTACTAAGGATACCTCCGAGTCGGTTAAGAAGTCCTTTAATTTACTTATAGGTATATATCGTCATTTCTGTATAATCGTGATCCATAGCAATTAGCAATACATAGGCTTTCAAACTCATACAGCGATACAAAACACTCGATTGGTCCACGTGCGAAGTATTTTAATACCCTTACTGCCGAAATCGATAGTTACCTATTTATTCTCAGTTCCATTCTCGTTTTCATTATATTTTTTACTTTTAAATTAAATTTCAACTCACCAGCTCTTCCAATCGCCCCGACTTACCCCTCGCCAATAAAAATCTGCAGTGCTTTTGACGAGTGACGGCTGATTCCGTGTCTTGATTGAATTTTTTGTTTTTTTTTTTTCCCTCGTTTTCTCAACTTTTTATTCAATCATCGCCATATACTATAATATCAAATCCTAAAAAAATTAAGGAACACCAGCCAAGTCTATGCCATCGATCAGACATAATTAGTAAACGATGATTAATTCCTATGCTGGATAATAAAACATGAAATGATTACATGATAAACTATAGAGAAACAATTTCACATGATTCACGTAATTCTAGAATCATTGCATTAATTTTCGTAACAGTTTGAACCCTGAGGAATAAATCATCCCTCGATTTTAGGACTCTGCATTTTACCACCCGAACCGATCCCAACCCTCACCGAATCCTGAAGAGACTACTAGAGTGTCTCTAAAAGATTTTGAACCATAAGGGCTGGTGCGGTGACACGAGCTTTTGCTTTTCTTGTCTGACGACCTGGACGAACTCCGCAACGTGGTGCTCTCTGAAGTTGCTCTGATTTGTTGCTGTCTTGCTCAAGCTGTACCGATACACTTGCCACTCTTGGTGACGAGCATCCCGTCTCCTGAAACAATACGAAAGATGGAAATGATCAGAATAATTATCCTTGAATTTCTCATTCCGTTTCAATTAAAAAATTTGAATGATAATATGAGGGAATTTTGAAAACTCAATTCCAATACGAGCTCGACGGAGAATTATCTTTGGCTCCGCTCTTCGAGATGAAGGGTTTAAAATACGAAGCGAAGGAGTTAGACCGATCCTGAGACGTCGTACCTTCCTAACTTTAACCGTACCATGTCACAACGAGAAACAACAACATTAACTTTCCGAGCTTCCATGAATCTGCATGAATTAAACGCAACAATCACAAAGACGGAAGGAACAAATCAGAATTCTATCTCACAGGATAGCAAAAAAAAAAAAAAAAAAGGGGGTGCTCCTGTTTTTCCAAACCCCTTCGAGTAGCAACTCGGTGGCAGAGCCAAAGCTTAATGGCACTTTCCTAACTTCGCCATATTAAGGGAGTCCGTTAGCAAACTAAGCGCTAATCTCACTTTCTCGCTCTCTCTCTCTCTCTCTCTCTCTCTCTCTCAACGAATTAAAGTTTGTTGCTCCGCATACACTCGCTTCCTCTTCAGCACCGAGTGCCGAGGCTTTTTCAACGCTGAACAAAAAGCTGTCACCGCCTTTTATCTGTACAGAGGGTAGGTATATACGTGTAGCCATAGTCAAAGTTCATTCCTTTCTTGCTATTTATTCACGGACGATAAATATGACAAAGTTATAACGGAGATTACGTTGTTTTCTATTCTCGTAATAATGAACAGAAGAATCTGTACGCTGTTGAACCGCGATAACTAATATAGCGGAAAATCTACCTCGCCGATTCTTTACGCGTCGTTAAATCTGATAATATGACCTCATAATGTATCTAATTGAAGCTAATTTAACCCACATTTAAATAGACAGAAGTTTTTAGAGCTGGGATCAAAGCTGTTTGAATTCTATTAAAAATTGTAACACATTTTTTCCCTAATCGCAATTAAAGTACCATATTTACATTGAATTAAAAATGCAGTTTCCTCTGAATATTTTCTGCATAAGGTTGCTTGGTTTATTATGAATTATGAAAGGTTAATATACCGCGTTGACTGTTTCAAATAATTGCATTTATACTTGTGTTTACAGTCTTACAAATTGTGTAAAATTATAAATGAGATTTTTCATTGTTTTACACGTTGTAGATTTTTCCTGTTTTCGTTGGAAAATCTACGTCGCGTTTTAAACTGATTTAAATTTCATTTCACGGAAAAAATTAATGATTAAAAGTTGGTGAATTTATCATCTGTTGATTACTAACGTAGTTTATTTAGGGAATGAGATTGTAATCTATACCGCATCTTCTACAAACTAATCAATTTCGACTAATTCACACGGCCCAAATTGCTAGAACTGAAGTACCTACCCAGCTTGTGGGGTTATATTTCCCTCCGCAAACTAACGGATCCAGAAAATCTCCATGGGCAACTAGTTTGACCTCGTTCCCCGATTAACCGCAGAATAGTGATCGGGTTAGGTCATCGTTCTAATTGCTTATTAGAAACTTTACCAAGGACTTAGATAACTCGTAAAGTTTAGACGATTTTCATCATTCATAATTAGCGATATTTTTATTTTCAATTTTTTAATCTTCTTTTATACAATCTCCGATTTTCGTACCAAACTCACGACTGAAATTATTCAGCAAACAAGATACCTGGTTGATATAACATGTCGAAGGAAGATTCTCGCGAAAATCTCCGACCCCCATTCGGACGGTAATCCATTTTAATTAGAGTTATTACTACGGGACGTGACCGAAGAATCTTAATTAAATCCCGACACAAGCACAGCTCGTATCACGTCCGGGTACTAGCCATAAGAGACTCGTTGTCGAGGACGTAGCTTGTACATCCTTCCAGCTTCAGCTGCACCTGCCATGAGCATTTGCAGATAATGAATCATGGATGAACAAGAACATCCCTATGCACATAGAGCTCGCCCCATCTGTCTTCCACCTTGTTTTCTCTTATTTCCACCTTTTCAGAATCCATATAAAATGTGCTTTACAATTTTGGATGAACTTTTTTTTTTTCCATTCAATACCGTCCTGAATTTTTCCCAGTATATCTTTATACATACACTTTTTTTTCTGACGACATTTCGTTTCAGTCTCATCACCTATTTGCTACTATCATCATCAATGTATGTTACAGTCATTCGTGAACGTGCCTAACCCTTTTCTCACATACGAATACATTTGCTTGTATGGTTTAGACGGGAGTTTAACAACGGTCTTTCTACCTAGATGTACATGGGTGGTAGCCACCCTAGAATACATATGCAAACATTGTATTATAGGACAGCAAGGTAGGCAAACAGTAGCAATTTTGCTGTAATAGGTACAGTAGGCGCGAAGAAAGCAAACAGAGAAGGGAGAACGCCCCGTTATACGGCACAGTTTCGCTTCTGTACAACGATGTTAAAATCATAACGATAATGAGAAATAAAACGACCGGTCTGAGACCCGACTTCCACCCTAAAGTGTGAGGGTTTTATAATATCTCATAACTCTTCAGGCTTAGCTTAGCTTTTGATAGAAATTGAAATATTGAACGTAGCTTATCGAACAAATATTTAAAAAATCGATTTGCTTTAGACTTTGAAGAGAATACGTTTTTTTTTTTTTTTTCATTATATTTGATGTTGAATATCCGGCAAAGACATATTTGTGAAAAAAATATATATTTGGTGTTTGTGAATAAAATCAATGGATGATATCCGGCTTTATTCAACTCGCCTCGCCTATTCGAGGTGAATTTTTAATCTTTCTTCTGATCGTGCCTACAGGGGCACGCTTATTGCGAGTCGATATCAATCTGGACAACCGTGTTATCGGTCGATTAATCGCCGCTCGTGTTCGCCAAGCCCTTTAAACTCGGAAACTAAACACCTACAGGACGATTTTAGGACCCGCAGTCCGGCGATTCAACAAACCAACAAATCTCACAATCGTTGAATTCGCATCAACTTCTACCACCGAATAGAACCGATAAAAATCGTTCCAAAATTGTCCCGAAAATTCAACCCCGTTGAAAAATCGCGTGAGCTTGTTAAACCAATTTAAACCTAACGCATGCGGAGCTTGAGACGAAAATAAAAATGCCGCAATATCGTCGAGATCGAATGTCACATTCGCAAGACGATGCTGCTGGCAGGATCAAAGACGTCTAGGCGCGTCCACCCCGATCATGAATTTGGCAGATAATCACCTCAGGGTCAGACACCCCGCAGAGGAAGGAGATAACCCTTTATTTTTAACTGCTTCGCGTTAGGGCGGTAGAGCTCTTTGGAAAAGAGGCAGTACGGCTATATATATATACAAGGGGGATTTTTAATTGAACGAGAAAATCGGCCGGTGAAACTTCCTCGTTCTCTATATCCGTGCCAGTTCCCAGAGGGAATTCACCGGCTGAGTGAGCCGGTGTCTAACCCTTTTGCACCACTTTTTGGTTACTCGTTGCACGGTGGTGGTGTTTCAAGTGACTTTTGGCTGAGGGTAGATAAAGGGGAAAGAAATAAAGGGGATAGGGAGCGGAAATGGAGGAAGCAATAACCCGGCTCTTATTAAAAACGATATATATTATCATCATTGTTATTGCCATTGCTATTTTCTCCCAGTTATCATAAATTTTGTGAATTTTTTAAACCAAATTTTCAATCCTCAAGACACCCTTCGACAACTTAGAATCAGATAAAATCTCGCTAAGGGTTAGCTCGCTGATTCTTTAGGAAATGGTATTCGCGCTTACCCTGGTCTGATGTGGCTTAGATTATTTATTAGAAGTGACAGTGGGTCAGCTCGGGGTTGATTAATGACAAAGTTGACCGGTTCTCACAGCTAGAAATACCCGATATACAAAATCTCTTTGTCTAGTGGAATCGAGCGATCAATTCGTCGCCCAGGACTGACGACCCAACCCTCTACCCACGCAACCCGGTAATATTTTATTGAAATTATCACCCCCTGTAGGTTGCGACAATTCAGATAAAATCTGGGATCAGATAACGATCGATGATACGAAGGACACAAAAATACAAATAATTAAATCTTTTTTTTACAACCATAATCAATGCAAACTCACAGTCAGGCAAAGATTGTGCTGATGTTGATGCTGATGCTGATGCTGATGAGCTCGATGACGAGATTCACTTTGTAGTTGCCAAGCTCGAATGTACAGGTCACCTCGGTATATCAAACCTCCTCGTCTAGCACGCAGCATTAAGTGCCACCTGAAAATAGTAAGAAAAAAAAAGAATTTTCATATATTTGATGATTTTCTTTCATCGTCATTATTTTAAGCAGCTGGAACCAGATGAAGAAATGAAAAATTTCATCGTACAATTTTTAGGTGAGATTGAATTCTGATGAAATTAATTCGCACGATTGAACTTTATCTGAAATTTGATATTTCACGGATTTTATATGCTGCTGATATTGAGGCGCGGTGATGTTTGCGTTAATAAATTGCAATGTGTATAACTGATTCGAAACGTGTACAAATGAATTAGGCGTAATGGCTTCATCATATTTTTGGTAAAATAATTTTTGAGATAAAATCCGTGCTAGAGTGGCGGATGGCGCGGTGAATGATTCCAATCAAATTTCATTAGCCGTGGGAAAAGGCTGGCCCCCCCGCGTACCGTGAGGATTAGTATCGTCCTTAATTAGGCAGAGCGTCGTAAGCGAGAGGAGGAGAATCTGAATTTCAGAAATTCCTAAACCTTACGGAAACCAGATATCCGGTAGAAACACTTCAAGACCGTAACCAGAATCCTGGTAGAAAGGGGCACTCTTCAGTTTAATTTCTACAGCTTGGAAATTCGCTCCGTGATATCTTATGCTATCGAGATAAGTATGGGCCACGCTCCTCTTCCGTTAACTTATTGATTTTAATCTCCATCTCTCTTATCTTATTCCCTTATAACTCTAGCCAGTTTTCCCCCATTCACGTCTTGACGATCGTGCTAGGTCCAAGAATTCATCTATTTTCGCCGAAAATTTGTTCATGTTTTATTTTCAAAAGTTTTTGATTTTAGGATCGATAGCCTTTGGTTTTTTGAAGTAACGGTTTGATGCAATGTTTCCTAGCCTCTTTCCTTCTTTGGTTGAATTTAAAGAAATTCTCATTTCAAACTCGTGTAATGACCGAGGCATAGAAGTGTAACGAATTCGTTAATTCCACCATCCCCTTTAAATGGCATAAAATGAATGCGAGTAATAGTTGGAACGTAATAGCATTTCCAACTTTGCTTTGCTCAACGAATTCAACTCGGAGGATGCATTTGTTTTGAACTTAACTTATCCATTCCGAAAACTTTACTATAATTTACATAATTTTGTGGCTAATTAGAGGATAGAGGATAGAAATACGAACTAAGCTAATAAAAGCTCGCATTAATCCCTGTTTCGTGATGATCGATCGATCGGGCACAGCAGTAGACCTGAGAACTTATCGTTTAATCCTAATTGGTTTTATTTACGTATTTCACGATTATTATTATACAACGTAGTTTTGTCAAATTCAAATGCATGTACCTACATGAAAAAAAAAAAAGAATGAGAATATGAATATTTAAATTGTTAGTCAAGTTCAAAAATCGGATTTGCCTCTCTGCAGTCATCTACAAACCCCTGTATAAATTTCACAGCAGCAAATTCTCGTTCGTCCTTCTCTCGCTAAATAACTAGCTGTCAGCTCTTTGATATAGATATATATATACCTACAATATCCCGGAGTCGACCAGGAAATGTCATTTTCAGTTTTGATATGTAATACCTCGACTACCCTTTCTCTGGTCAACTGGGTCGTCAATCCCAGGGTTGCGATAAAACGATACCGGGTCATCGCGTTGATTAGAATTTTATCTACGATCTGACGAAACAAGGGATGAAAACCAGGGAGTTGCTGCATTCATGCAACTTTAACTGTAGTACCTCTCTTTCATTTTTCACTACACTTTGTCTGATTGTTTTTTTGTTTTTTTTCTTCTATATTTTTTATTTTTTTACTTCTTCTTTAAAGAGGGCGCAGCAATTAGAGCATCATTACCATTGTCCTCGTTCTAGTTCTCTCGCTTCTCTTCCTTCTGCTCTTCTTTCACCTCCACCTCCTCCTCCTCCTCCTCCTCCTCGTTACATAACAATTTATGAATCGCAATTACTATGCACATATTTGTGTATCATTATTTAATTGTCATGTATAACGTTTCCTAATATTACGCCTCACGCGATAATCGACTTTTCTATCAAATGACAGAAAGAAACAAAAAAAAAAAAACGAATAAAGAACAAACTGGAATATATACAACAGTCGACAGAAAGCTCCTGACGTTTGACTCGACATACAATTTCAACCGAGGTTTTCGGTCGATCGTAACATGTTACAATTTTACCAAGAGGTGAAACATACGTGGGGTATATACACCCCGACGTATCTGATAAGAATGAAATATTAAAATCACTGAACAGGAAAGTGTGATTTTTTTCTTTTTTTTTCTTTTTTCTTTTTCACCTCCAAATTTTCATTCAACACTGAATGATGTGAAATAAAATAAAGTTGCTTTGTGACATAGACTCTCTTCAAACCTTTCATTACATACGCGCTATTGAGTTTGAAGCCCGGAGGGGACCTAGATACAAATCACTTTACCAATACTGTAGAATTATTTGTATATTGAAAAAAAACATGAACCGATTGAAAAAACGCTATGTGAATCTCTTCAAATTATATCGACAAATCTGTTGTACAATATTAATCTAGAAAACATTTTTGGAGACTTCTGGAAGCTCGATGCATGAAACGTGATAAAAATACTCCTTTGCATCACAAATATCGAGCTTTTCAATTCAAACTTCTTTGCGGTTCATTTTTTCAGATGCAATTTGAAGTTATTTCCATTTATCTTGCGATTTTTCTCGAATTATTTCGCACCCCGTAAATGAGGAAAAAAAAAATCAAGCGATTGGTGAAGCTGGAAAACAGTTTCGTTGGTGGTAGCGAAAGTTCTGAGTATACGGTTATAGAGGTAGGTGAACGCAGAAAGTCAGTATAGTAATGGATTACAGTGTCGATGATATCGCGTTCTATGGACATAGATAGAATGATACACGAGGGTTCCATGATTTATAAAAGCACCATTCTCCGATTTTAGATAAAGGTAATGGCGAAAGCCATGGCGCCGTTGAGTTTTTTTTCGTGGTATATTTTTGGATCCGCGTATAGTGTAGTTGCTTGATTTAAACATTAGCTTATAGTTTTATCCGGATCTTTCCTATCCGCAGTGTTTCTCGTTCTGTGTAAATTTTTATTACGCCTGTGAGCCAACCACAGTAGTGTATATATTATTCGTGAAAAAGAGGGAAATGGGAAAAAGCGAAAAAGCGAAAAAGATAGAAAGAGAAATGGAAAGAGTCAGAGTCATAACGGACGGGTGCCGAGTCGTAAATTTTCGATTTATCAGTTGAGCAACCGTGAAACGCAACAAACACCGACGACATTGCGGTGGTCGAAATTATTATCTGAATGATATCCATGACACGGTTTTCCCATTTAGAAAATAAAATGTAACTTTAATTGATAAATAATCGAACGTTCTCACGTTATAAATAATCATTTGAATATTCTTGCGAATTTTAAAACAACGACAAATAGGTACATAAACAAATTGATGATTGAGTATTTTTCACGATCAGTTATGTTGAACTATATTTTCAGATTTTCACTTCCAATAGAAAAATTGGACGAAAGCTTGCATATTTCTATACGTGTACGGAATATCTGCGATGGATATATTGTCGATTAAAAATGAATCCAAGCCGTCAAGCGTGGCTTTGAAACTATAGAAAACAGGCGATATGGTAGTCACGATTGAAGCGTGGGCCATTCGTCCAGTGTGCAATTTTACAAATGACGAATCAAAGGATTCGAATAGCGTAAAAATAAAAGTAAATATGTATTTGGGGGAGAAAAAGTAATATTTGCATCCTTTGTCAGTTCAATATTGATACCGGGTATGTCGTTACATAATTCAGCTTTAAAACCAACCATTCTAGTTCACTGAATTCGAAAGCTCATCCTCTATAAAACAAATATGTGAAATAAATGTGAAAAAGTATAATTTTCTTGCTCTGACTATTTCTGAATTAAAACGAAAAAAAAAGAGAAAAAAGAAAGAAAGGAGAAAAAAATTGTACAAAAATATAATCACTCTTTTTTTCTTCTTCTCACGTATAAAAGTCGATTTATAAAACTCTCTTCGCCACCGTCTCTAAACTAATTCAAAGATGATTATAAGTTGTGAAGTCGTTTTTACTAGAGAATCAAATTACCCTCTGAAAATGAACAAATATAATAAAAATAATACTAATCAGTTATATATATTTTTTCCCTGAATCTCTAAGCGTAGAATATCATTAACAGATTCCATGATTATAGCATAAATACATGGGACTAAATATAGCGGAACAGAATTGATTACTGACATGTTAACCAAACTATTTCGAATTTGCTTTGAGGTCCATATGAATGTAGGTATAGAGTAGCGCTTGACCTATAGCCCTTTGGTCCAGATCAGATTAGTCAAAGCTACCCGCATCGTGGTATTAGTAATGATATATCGAAATGTGAAATCGATATGTTGTAAAATTTCATGAATCGAATAATTCAGGTTGTTTGAAATAGTGCGAAAATCGTAGAAAACAGTTTCAAAGAAATGAGGAGGTTCTTCCGTTTTCACTTTGTGCTAGAAAAGAAATTGGAAAAATTCGATCTTGCGTTTGCACTCGATTTGCTTTCACTACCCATACCAAAGTGTACCGCTGTGTTGCAGCGAGTGGCTGTTCTCTGGTTTAGCTTGAAACAACGTCCACGTAAAGCACCACCGTTTCAAAATTTTCTATTTCCACCCGTCACCTGCTCTCCCACATTGTCCGACCTATCCACTTGTCACAGACCCGAGAAAGGATTTATATTTAAATTTCAAATCCGAACACTATCCATCCGTCAAACGATGCATATTGAAATTTAACCAAGGATCGATACGTCGAGGTAAAATATTGCAAAAAAAAAAACAAGTTTCACTGGTCCAGCTGCTCCGTTTAGAAAAAAAAAATATATATAATTTCATATGATTCTCAGGATGTAAAATTGCACCCTTACCTTGTCACAAGTTGATGAACGCGAGGCCACTGTCCTCTGGAACGTAGGATTCTCGCAGTACCGAGAAGGGATGCTCTATGACAATTCGAGACTTCCATACCCTTGAGAAAGTACCTAAGTGCGGTAAGCCATTTACCTGTAACAAGAGATAAATTGTACCTGGATGAGAATCGATTCTAGTGCTCTCGGCTCTGATAGACAATCACAATCCTGAAATCCTCCACTGCAGAGTTGAGGATCTAACTCACCGTTTCCGTTAAGCCAAGTGGCGTACTCGGCGAGGTGGTCAGGACTTCGGGGTTGAAGACGAACTACATGGCGTAAAAGTGCCCCTGCTGTAGGACCAGTGGCCAGACGAGCGAGAACAAGATATGCCGGAGTGTAAGCTGGGTCTAAAGAAACGCATCTCTGAAGCATCCTTATGCACTCGTCGGTTCTATTCGTTTTTCTGCAATTAAAAGAAAAGTTCTATTGATAAAAGAAGAAGCCCTGTCTAATTACCGAAGTAACTTAAAGCTGTTAATTTGATGCCACACAGTTTTGCCTAAAATAACATCAGTACGATTCGGGAGTCTCAATTCCCCGAATATACAAATCCGCCTTAAGTTAATCCAAGTTAATCTACGTGTGTAATTAAACCGACTAGGTCTTCGGGGTGAAAAAAATTTTAGCGAATTCTCTTAGGAACTAGATGTCACGGTGACATCACGGTCTGGTGACATTATCGTTTCAAATAGGTCAATTTGCTAAAAATATATGTATTTCTAAGTCGTGGGAAACGCGAGAAAGATTTCGTCAGGCAAATAAGTTTTATGAAAAATGTATATGCACGGGTTATATACCTTGATTAATATTTAAGTGATGCGGATTTGAGTTTGTGCAAAAAAAAAAAGTGTTTTTCACCCAACACTATGAGAGACATGTACGCAGTGTCGTCGTCAGGAATTGATATTAAAAGGTGTATATATACAGAACTGACTGAGCGTCATAAATTCGACGTTCTATAAATTAAACGGCAATTTCAACGGACGTGTAGGTGAATTATGGTTTCGCTTTGACGGTGCAGTACTTCGACGGCATAAAAGGGGACGCGGTAATTACGTTAGAATCGCCAATGGTCAGACCAGAGGCAGTAATATGACAATGGCCTTTTTATTGTTTGCAAACAACCCCGCAGGTTCTTTATCAAAAAGAGAGAGAGATAGAGAGAGAGAGAAGGAAAAACATAAATAAATAAAAATAATAATAACCTCGCTCGAGGGGTAATTTACGCACGATTTGCAAACGTTCATTCCGTGACACAGCACCGGCTGTACGTATAGACATATTATACGAACCGTTTTTTACTTACGAATATATTATTATAAGAAATATAATTTTCACCGCGGGGTTCACGTTCGTTTCACCTTATGCCAACAGTCAGTATTTCATACGAAAATAGCCACGTAATTGCGTTAAATTATCCAACTCCTAAAGAATTGGGAATACTTAAATATCATAAATAATTTATCAAATTGAATGAAGAATTCTGTCACTTGATGTCAGTGAATCATCGGGGTTGCAAAATTCTATGAAATTATTTAGGTGTATAAAAGCAATTTTAATCCGATTAGTTTCAATTCTGAAAGTAGCTTTTTTCAGATACCATGACATGGAATAATGATAAAAAAAAAAAAAAGGAAACAAAATTTTTTTCGCTCAATCATTTAGGCATACGATAGCATAGAGCGATTTTGAGATAGCAGAGCGAAAAACCTTTTTTTGCTGAGAGATAATTCAGCAGACTATGTGGTACGGGACTGAGAGGTAGGTACTATAGGAAAGCTCTAGAGCGGAAGCAGCGCTCTCTGAACAGCGCTTTCACTCGTGTTAATTAAACTTTAATTTTGGCCAAAGCGCTAGAATTACCGGCACGCAAGATTTAACGCGTAAAATTCGCGTGAGCGCTTCGGCCAATAAAACGGACAATAAACTCTTGATAAAATAGTCCCAGTCCCAGTTTCAGTTCCAGTACCAGTCGGCGTTAGTCCGTTTTTCCATCCGTTCACGCCTTTACTCAACATTTTCATTTTTTTATCAATTAATTTTAATTTCACCAATATTTTAAATAAAATATTTTTGATCCAATCGAAGAATCAAGCGATTTGTTTTTATCGAAATATACCCACTATTTCCTACCCAGTTAATTAACTTACGATAAAAAAAGCGTCCGATCCAGTCAAGGTGGAAATTAATGAGAAATAAATTACCTGTAGAGCTGGCCAAGATTGTAGTGAGCGTTGACGTGACCTGGCTGAGCCTGGATAGCCGAAAGAAAATGTTGTTCCGCTTGCTCACCAACAGTCAAAGTTCCTAGATTATTATGGGCACTTGCGTAGGTTGGCCAAAGCCTGAAACAAATAAAATTATAGGGTAATATGAGGTAATTGTCGTATATATTTTATAATTATAGTACGTATCGATGTCTAGATTTAAATTTGAAAGCCAATTAACAAGTAAATGTTATATCACGAACGATATCCGCTAACGCGATGTGGATATTTAATGCCAAGTTTCCTACAGTTGTACCAGGTACTAGGTAGATACTACCAACGGGTATCCAGAACTCGCGTAAATTTGCTCCACAGAACGATGAGCAGAACGGGTTAGCTATCGCAGATTAATTTCGCTGAATCCAGAGCTGGATATTACGCTTCGGAGAGTCGAAGTAATCCACCCTCTGAAATATTAAATCGCTGTAGAACAAACTCTGATTGGCATCGGCTTACACGGTCTGCTAAATAGCTTAATAGTATCGCAGCGCAACTTGCGATATAATTTCATGTATATTACCTACACCTACTTACTCATGGTGAAAATGAAAAAAAAAAAAAAATTCCAAATATTTCGGTATGAATTATAAGTATACTTCGTTTATTCGTGATATACGTATGAGATTCCAATCAACTGGGTGTATGAAAAAATTTCATACGTACCTGAATGAAAAATGAAAATATGATGGTAAAAAGAAGCGAAAATTTTGTTTTTATCTTTTTCACTGATAAATGATGTGTTTTTTTTTTTCGTTTCTTTTTACTTTTTACTTTTTCTTTTTCTTTGGGGGGAGTGAAAGTCCTTTCATTATTATCTATACCTTTGAATTTAAGATCCAGATTGAAATATTGATTCGAACAGAACCATTCTCCGTATTTAAAAAGAAGCTTTAACACGGTGCTTCAGTTATGTCTAAAACCGATGAGTTTTACACTCTGTAGAGATGATGAAAAAAAAAAAGGAAAAGGAAAAGGAAATAATGGCTGAAATAAAAGGGGCCACAATAAGTGGAAATCCGTTACGAGTACCCTCAACAACTGGAAAGATAATCCAGGTTCTATTTTCACGCATCAAGATTCGTCGACATCCTCATATATACCGTAACATCAGCAAAAGCGATGCTATAATGACAACGACAAACTTTAAACGATTTTCAACGCTACCATATTTCCTACTTGATTAAAAAAAAAAAAAAAAAAAATGATATGAAAGAGAAAAAAATTGAACTAACTGCAGTTTGACTTTTATCATCAATAATCAGTTCGTCCTAGCTCGGATCTTACCGTTAATTATTGCTAGGGAGTGAGGAAACCGCTGGAACTAGACCGGAAATCGGAATGGAAGGGTAGACCGGAGCACGGAAACGCGATCGATCGATCTCTCGTTGGTTTCAGAACTGTTTATGTTCCGTAATAGTAGTTGGGTTCTATCCGCGTGGTGTATAGATATAGATTTTTCTTGAGAATGGAAAGAGAGAGAGAGAGAGAGTAGAACCAAAAAAAAAAAGGGAACAAAAATTCCCTCGGGTTTTATTGAAATACTAATATAATGCCGGGCTATACTATTCTCATACGAAGCGAGATTTTTTTCACCGTCGTATATACATTTCCGGGCTTTGTTTTTGGCTGATGGGTGTCGCAGGGATCCGTCAGAACGAAAATGCGAAACAATATAAGAGCAAGGCGACGAATTCCCAACCCTTCTTTTTCGGGGAAGAGAAAAAAAAATACAATAAACAGAAATACCCGGGTTTCTACTTGGGGTTATCAAACCGCGTGACAAAATAATTTTTAGCCTTTTTTTTTTTTTTTTTTGTTCCAACCGTGGCCTTAATGACTAATGTTCCTTCGATCCGTCTGACCCGGTTTATTCAGTACGCAGTATTCCGTCGTAGGTAAACCTGCTTTGATATATATATATGAATCGATTTTTCCAACCGTGACTTTTCCTCGTATTATATGTAGCTCGATTTTTGTATCTGTATTTTTGAAAATGATGTTTTTTTCTCTTGTAAATTTGTACGAACGTTCAAAGGATTAGTATTATAATGTAAGTTGGTAAGAAGCAAGATACAACGCCTTTAGATGAAAGACACTGCGAGTCAGTGAGCCGAGAAATCAGAGTTGTTTAAAGGGCCCGACGAGATCAATTAGAGTCTCTGAGGAAGACCAGAGGGCAAAAAGCTTTACGAAAGAGCAGCTTGGTTCAGAGTAAAGCTTTATACAAGCACAATAAAATGAGAATGAAAGATCCTTAAAAGCAACAGCACTTATTAAACAAAATGTTTACAAAAAAAGAAACAAATAATAATAATAATAATAATAAAAGCGAGTTTCATCAACGATGTTGTACGTCCATTCGTCTGAGGATGACAATTTACATCACGGGCGGTAATCAGATCGTGGAAAAGGATCCAGCGCATAAAAGGTCAAAGAGTTGGAATAAATTTTAACCGCGAACTAAGCTAAAGGATTAAAGGAAACTTACTTTAAAGTTGAACGAATTCCGCCAGGTAGAAACATCGAACTTAAAGTCACTTCCATTTTCTCATTTAAGTGTATTCAAATCCACAGGAATTAGATTCAAGGATTGTTAGGCGCGGTTAGTACTATAAGCGTTTTCATAGACACCGAAGTACGAGGGAAAATGAGACCGTGGAAAACTCTAAAGCAGTCTTTCTTATAATTACGGTTGTCTCACAAAGCGACCTTCTTCCAATTCTATCCAATCTCCTCTATACCTGTAGATCCTCTTTTCATGGATAAAGAGCTTATTAACTTCGACAGACAGTTACACGGACTGTCCAGTCAAAGGTTGAAAGCTTTAGTGGAAATTAACGACATTACACTGATAATTGATTTTCCTTCGCCATGTGATTTGTCTGTAATAAACGAATTCGTACCTCAAGTATAAGAGGCAAGATTAATTTTCTTTTACTTCTTTTACTTATAATTATTTGTATCTTGTCAAGTTACCCCATAATACTTGAGTATATATAAGCTCATCGATTAATATTCTGTAACGATAATCCCCGTTTCTTGTTCTCATTCCATCGTCGCGACGCTTCGAGACGGTTTATAATCTAAACGATAAAGTTCGTCGCTATAACTTTGAGCAAAGGTTGTGTTAGGATTTTCGAAATTTCGTTATTTCTTAGCAGTTTAGAATCGCGATTTTAACAATAAGCTCAACCAATATAAGAACGATAAGCAAGACCGGTAGGTATAAGGGCTAAGTCATGAATCCAGATTGCCATGGTGCTTTAGGGAGTTTGGTGATAGGAAGCGGGGGCGTTGAAAGAAGCGAGGAAAACTCGATCGAGTTAAAAGTAAATCAATCAGATATAGTTTTAAAAGTTATTTAAAGTTTTTCGATGTACAGCAGGCGGAACGGAGACCTTGTAGTTCGGAAGTACCTACTTCGGACTTTTCCGAGGGTCAAATCTGGTGATCTGATTTTCACCCTCGAGTTTTCAACTTCTGGGTGGCATTTCGTTCGACAAAGCTTTCGGACGTTCAAATCATTCGAAAATATTAAACATATCGAAATATTGGACCCATCCTAGAATAGTAACGATCTGATCGTCTAGGTACATTGGCTAGCTGGAGTAAACCGACTTTACTTTACATTTGAGATTTGAGCCTCGGGTCAAGTGGATAAAGTAAAAAATTGCTTCTATTATTTGGGTCGCTTGAGGGAAGCTCGATGCTAGTTCATTCGGCAAAGAAGCGAATACAAAGAGTGTGGAAAGGAGTATAAGGGTGCTGCGAGCCTATACCTATTCAGGGCGCACGCCGGCTCGCTTTATCTTCTTCTTATAAATGAAACAGGTTATTTATTATCCAATAAAGAGACACTCGCTGGGGTGAAGCATCCCAGCGGGTGCTTTGCTACGGGGTAACCCACCCTCTTTGCTTCGGCGTGTTAGAGACCACCCCGTCACTTGACGTATAAATATCGAGGGAAACCCTGACCCTCACGAAAAAAATACTTAAATGGCTCATCCAACTGCTTAGTAGTCTCAGCTCAGCTACTTCAATGAGCGAAATTAAGTCCTTGCGAATTGGTAACGTGATGGATTTAAGGGAATGAAATTTACGCGTACCAGGTGCAATTTTAATGTAAAAGAGATGAGACTTTTCAGTCATGCCTTGAATATCGAGGTGTATTTCCCTTTCATTTGCCCACTTTCCTTTTCCTCTTCCTCTCTTCTCTTCTCTTTTACCTTTTCTATCTTTCTTTTTCTTATTCTTATTCTTATTCTTTCTTCTTCTTTTTTTACCAAACGAAAAGACGCCCAGAGATGAGAGACCGGATTACCAAGGTCTCTGAGGATTGCTTCTTCTCCCTTTATCCGACACCCGGTATCGTATCTTTCACACGGTTCTTTCGGCTTTATTGATTCGGGCGTAAACGAACGTTGACACAAAGTTGACAAAGCAAATCAAATGGGTGCAGGATGAAAGTGAGAAAAAGTTTGAAATTTAAGAGAGTATAATGTGATCCACGATGTTTGATTCGAAAATTTCGGTCCCATTCAAGATTTTATGATTTTTTTTTCTAATTATTTACAAATATTTGGAAACTAGTGCGATCGCTATATTTATATCAGTTTTTCATTCGATTCAAGAACATTTTTGAACGGAATCGATGATTGTCTCATAAAATTTTCTACATCGGTTGAAATTTTGGTACACCTTTAATATAGACCGCAGGTTCGGCAATTTTAGAGATATAGGAATTCGATTTTACATTGTTAAATTATGGGGCTGGTTGTCCCCGGTCGATGCAATCGGAAACTGACTTATAGGCTTCCTCCGTCGAATCGCTCGAATTTAAATAATATTGTTTCCGATGGTCGTGACGAGCAGACGAGTCAAAAGGTCCTGGGAGACCGACTATTGTTTCCATTTCGGAAACGTATAAATTCTATGAATTTCCATTCTATACACAGTTAGGTATTTTATTCAATTCTATTTTACTTTTTTTTTTTTTCTTTCTTTCTTTTTATTTCACTCTTAATTTCATCAAACGATCGGCACAAATCGGTTTTAAAACCGCAGCTCTATTACCCTGTTGATTTAGGTATAAATGCATGCTAACGAATAAACGAAATTACAATCATTTCAATGATATTTTTCTATCAATTTTAGGTTTTAAACAAAACCAATTAATAATAATTCCATAGGTAATAAAGTTTGAAACTTTCTACTTGACGTCGATAAAAGAACATTTCATAATATTCTTCTATACTTTGTGAAATTCTGCAGGTACCCCATATCGTCGCCCCAAGTAGTTTCTGCATAATGTTTTCATCGAGTGAATATACGCGAAGTGACAAGAATTTTCCTCAATCGAGTCATAAGGTTGACTTTATGAAACTTTATGACTATGTTATTAATTATCTTTGGTCACGTCAGTAGAATGCATTGGGCACTTTACGGTCTGACGCATAAGCGGTGTGTTCTATTCTCCGATGTATTTTATGGGGTTTTATAGCATTTCGTAATGCACATGATGCGTCAATGTATTCAAAGGTTTTCTTGCTTTTAGCTTGATTTACTGCGAGCGATATAGACAGCGGCGATATGCCATCCGCAGTTTTATACCCCCTGCGAGAATATAATGGTCCATGGCGAAGGGTACCATAAAATCCCAATCAAACAATGCATTATCGTAAATATGACGCTGCTTCGCGTACATGTAAATTTTAACAGCTTATTTATACACTTAATGGGCCTGGGGAAAGATTTTATTTACTACCCCAAGATCACCTATACACTTTCCGATCTAACTTCCCTTCAATTTTAATGATATACTCAAAACGTTCTTCCTTATACCCAAAAGATAAAAAAAAAACAAAAAATGGATTCGTGGGAAATTTAACGTCACAAAAAACAGAATCGAACGGATTTTGAACATCGAATCGATGACTATCTCAGAATAGCGACGGAAATTAGAGGGTAGCGTTAGTCGTTAGCCGATTATCCAACACGATGGGGAAAATTGGTTGAAAGTGAGCCAGAGGCAAGATTCGATACACTGTACTGGCTGTAATGGTACAGTTCGGTAGAATTCGGATGTATAGGTTTAGCATAATTATTCAGTTTAGCTTGGATTAATTACGCATACTAAGAGCGGAAGTTCTACGTCGTACACAGTCCCTAAGGAGTAGCTCCGGACATCTTTACCGATTAATTTCATCCCGTCTTTACGGTGGTCTGTTTTCAAGTACTTGAATAATTTCTGTTACCGGTAATCGCCCTCGCCTCTACCCCTACCCTTAAATTACTACTTGACCTAACCAACTTACTTATAACAACGATTTACGAGCCAACGAATTGAGCTTCAAGTTATGGATTTTTCACTCCACTTTACGCCCGCGCGCCGCGACGCGGCTGCTTGCGATATGCTTTCGTCCTTTTTTTTATTTTCTGTTCAGAGCAAAGTCATCCTTGAATTTTGAAGAACTTTTAAACGAACTTATTTTTTATTTATATACCGTTTTATACCATATTAACTCAGGTATAGGTTTTATATATATATATATATATTTAAACTCAGCTACCTACCCCTATACTGTATTAGTAGCTATGGCGAATAAAACTCATCGAGACATCACTCGATGGCTGATAGAATAAAGTTTAAGTATTGAAAAATTATCGTATCCGCGAGTCGAAAAATCGAGGATATCCGGTACTTATAGGAACCCCGTGTAGCTCGCGAGGTCCTTAATCTAAAAAACAGAACAGGTATAGGTCCATACGGAAATTGCCAGTTAGGAAAGGTTTACATTTTTCAAGCTCGATATACTGGCACACAGATGAGAATGTATACATGCTTTTGTATTGTGCTATTTTACCTATTCACACGTACATGGGAAATTAGATCCTCGATTGGGACGCGATGCAGTACCTATACCTACCTACATATCTATACTATACGCTCTCTCGGTTCTCTGACTGGTTGGCGTGAACGGGTAGCCGGTGTCGATGAAATGCAATTTTCAGCATGCTCGTTGCAGTTTCTAGCTACCGTCATTTTTACTCGGTTTCACGTGTTTGCCAGAGTGATTGCATTTTCGAAGACAAATATTGCGCTATTACGACGGACTGATTGGCCGACGGGACACCGACTGCCATAGGCAAACCACTGGCGCAGTGCGTCCCTGTTTGCTGTAATTGCATCCGTGTTAATTGCTTTCAGTTCTGCGTCTATATACCCGTAAAAAAAAAAGGACGAGCACAAAAAGAGAAAAGAAAAAAAAATAGAAATAGCAACAAAAATACCGTACTAAATTAAACACTCAATAATTCAAATTCAGACTAACTAAGTTTCTATTTTTCTATCTGGATTGCCTTTTTTCTATATTACCGTGCGCACTGTAAAACAAAAAAAAAAAACCATACAATATATCGTCAAATACGACGAATACGTACGAATATCGACGCCCTATTTTATTGACTTATAGTTTTTAACAAAATTAATGTCCTCAATTCGGGTAGGTATTTATGGTATATCGAAAATGAAATCTCGTTCGACGTTACTTTGCTACTATACACACGATACACCCATGATATCAGAGATTAATGGCCCTCTGGCTAAATCCCAAAGATATACCTATAGGTACATATTGAAATCTGTTGGATGGGCTTTGTTCACAGTCTGACTAAAAAGGAGCAAAACGTTAGTAGCATTATGTATATACCATACCATACCATACCATACCATACCATATACACATACCTACATATATTATATACCTATATAGGTATACATACAGCGTTACTTGGAGCTAATTATTTTCGATGGGCACTCCGGTCGGGCTATCCACTTGCCGCGGTCTGCGCCCCCGCAACGAAGCTTTTGTTAGCCTTGGCTTAAAGTGGTCCCACGCTTCGTAATCCGGACTGGGTGGCGGCAACGCCACCGCCACCGCCACCGCCGTGCCGCCCTGACTAAGGGGAGCGAATAAACCAACAATACTGCATTAATTAAGCGCAGTCAGTGTAGCACGGTGGTGAAACGGGTGAAGGATGAAGGATGAAGGGTGTAGGATGAGGGATGAAGGGTGGAAGGTAGAGTCTGTGGGGGCATAGGGTGAAGAGAGTCTCATTCTGCTTTTCCTATTACTTTTAAAGAAAATCGCGAACACGTGCCTCAGCCACCATTTCAACATGCATCCTAATATCCACGTAACTTTATTTCTTCGTTTATCGATTTGGCTTACGAAATTCTAATACCTGACATAAATTACTCGTGGTATAGTTTATGGGGTTCGGGTTAGCACCTAGCGTTGATGAAGCAGTATAATGCCTTCACCGTCAGGTAATAAAATCATATCTACTATTCTTAAACAGTTAAGACTTTTCTATATAAAAGCAACAAAAAAAAAAAGAAAAAAAAGTTTTTTAACTCATTAAAATCGAGGCAGGAAAGAATAATCGGAGTTTAGCGCTTCTTTGCTGGATAACTACTTGGATCTTAATCGTAATTATTCCATAAGTTTGTTTTTATTTTTTTTTTCTACCTATTAAATGAGTCTAACTATAACCAACACACTATTCGTATTATGCATATATGTGCTTGTTAGTTGGTTGGTCGTCAGCTACTACGCGGTGGATCTACAATTGAGCCACTTTTCAAGTGTACCAGGTAGTATAGCTGCGACTGCAATAGGTATGTAGAAGTACAGGGAGAAAACTGGATATGGCAGTGATGCAATTTGAAAGAAAGAAAGAAAAAAAAAAAAAAAAAGTTTATAACGGAGTACTTTTACCCCACAAATTCACAAGTACGTAGTAGTTTTCCTCCAACATCGTCTGGTATACAAAGAGGTGAAAATTTTTCACCGTTTTTTCAAACGTCGGAAGTTGTGTTAACAGCAAAATAAACCCTAGAAAAATCGGGTGGGTACCCTATTCAGTATATTATACTTTGCGTAAAGTAGACGTCGAATAATAATGCATTAGAGAGGGAAATTTGATCTCAATTTTTTTTTTTTTCTAATCTCATACAGATCCGATTTCTTTCTCAATTTTGACTCTAGGAAAGATACGAAATTCAACTTCGTAAGACCTGGTGGAGGGTATATTATGTATATATATATATACACCTATTTACATGCACTCTATTATTTATACTTAGTGTCGATCACAAGCCCGACAAGGGTTGATCAATTATTTTGTAATTACTAGATCAAAGAGGCTGGGTTGAGATTGGTTGAAGGGGTAGCGCAGCGTTGTTTTGAAATTCAATTATACGGGTGAATATTGATGACAATCATGCGTGGCAGGACACCAGGAACCCGGACCAAGCCTAATATAGGGATTCGACTAATTCAGTCGTCCCTAGTGCAAGCAGAGTGGAAACTGACAAGAACAGTAGCTACCCACGTCCTACCAGTCGAGGTATTTAAATAATTTGCTGAAAATTCTTGGGAAAATTTATTCATTTGAAATTCTCCTAATTAGTAACGTGTGACGTATTCCGTACTGAAGACTGCCGCGATTTTTCAAGCATCAGAGAATAAAAAGCACGATTTTACACAAATTTTTGTAGTAATCTAAGATTATTTTATTTTTTCTAGTAAAATATCTGCAGATTATGTTTATATTATATACCTATTATAATGTACAATTTGTAGATAGATAATAAATGTGACATACAGATGGAGATCGTCTAGGAAGTAGACTTGCCTTTCAATTCCTTGAGAAGTTATTTAATGGCGTCGTTATCCCTTAGGTCGAAACTCTAAACTATCGTATAGCACGGACGTTGTATACCGCCGAGAGCTAAGAAATACCTTCCATCAAGCAGAAGTCTACCATTTGGGTCTGCCTGATATTCAAATTGAAAAGAAGTCACGAGGGGCGGTACGACGCTCCATTTCCTCGGAAAAAAAACTATCAGAACTGTCCCGAGCTTGCGAAAAATAAAGAAGAAGATGAAGAAGAAGAGGAAGAAGAAGTAGAAGTAGAAAAAGGAGAAAAAAAGATACTAACGACACAAAGACTGGTCGAAACTTACGCGATACACTAAAACAGGTGCTAACCGATTCAGTTGTGTTCGTTAGCATATACAGGGTGAATTTTTTTCAAGTTTCACAAGTGAACACTTTGAGATCGATTCGAGGCATTGAAAAAAATAATATACAAAAAATGAATGGCATGAAGAATGGTCTTCATCTGGTCAATATGAAAATTCAATGGATTGCGAGAGGCCAGAGATATCAATGTGATCGTAATTTTTTTAAATAACAGAATAAAATGTTATTCGCTGTAACACTTTGAAAAAACTCACCCTCTATACCATACATACACAGGCAAATGGGAGTTTGGAATCCCGGCAAAAGGCGACGAATACGATTGACCGACTCCCCGGACCCTTGGGACAAACTAGCGAGCCATAGGTCCTGAATTTAGCCACCCTGTTCAGAGTGTGCTTGAAAAGGTAGTTTGCGCTTTGGAAAATGGCAGAGCTTTGGCAAATCACTTCCTTAAAGTCTTTGATTTTAGCTTTCGAAACTTTGAAATGAGATAAAAGTATCGTAAAATCAGTCAATCATTATCTCCTTACGTTGAAACTGATTTGAAAAGCTAGGGTAGGTAAATTATTCTTCCTGACCTGATAAAAAGTTATGATATTCTCATTTTATCTCTTATCATAATTTTTCTGCTTTAGTTTATACATCGGCGATCCGCACGGTGGAGTAAAAGAAAAAAAAACAAAGTTTCTACGATTTCATCGAACGACTCGATCATTCGGAAAAAAACAATAGGCTATAACTTTAAAAGTGAGGGTGTTTATATAGAAAGAAGAAAAGAAATCGTTATAGTAAAGTAAAGGCGAGAGAATGAAGAAGAGGAATAAATAAATAACAGCTCGACTCTGATCGAAGATCGCGAGCTTTTGCAGTCTAGTCGACAGCCTTGAAGAGAATCTATACTATCAAGGATGGAATAGAAGCAGCAGAAATAGTAGACTTAGTTTTACGTATAGGTCGAAATGGCGAAGCCAAGTCGAACATCAAACGGAATCTTTAGTGATCGATTACGCCACGGTTCCTTTCCGTGGCTTCGTGCGAATCTCCTCGTAGCTCAATTCTAGCACTTTCCATGTATGTTCTTCGTTTTCATCCCCAAGAATATAGATCTTCACTGCCGACAGTCTAGTCTAGGCATGCATCTCCGAGACGTATTCCAAAGACTCCAGTGCTTTTCCATGTTAGACGAGACCCCCGTTACTCTCTACTTGGTTGCCCTACGTTTTACGTCATATTTGTCGATGCTAAGCTCGATTTTGAGCTACAAAAATACAGTTATAAAATTTTCACCCCGTACCGTCTGAATAAAATATGAAGCTTTTTTCATTTTCTATCCTCGTTGTAATCTTGACAAAAAAAAACAAAAAAACTACGCGGTGTATATAATGATGAAATGGCGGAACGAGAGTGACTCGTTATTCTCAACGTTCTTAAGAGTTTGTCCCTACGCCATTTCTCTTACCCCCCCAACCCCCCCAAACTCTTGCAGAATAATTAACAACTCATCCTCTCAAGAAGGCGCTGCAACGTTTAGCCATGCCGAAAACAAATGGTCTGTTAAAACGAGAGATGAAAATCTGGGTCAACACGAATACAATTACATTTCTGAGTGGAGACGAGAGATAGAAATTGATAGATACGAAACACGCCCCTAGATATACAAATACATAGAACCCATACCATACCCCGCATCCACCCACGTAGATACATGATGGCCTACATTATTTACCCCATCTCCGTGTAGTCAAGAGAAACGAAGAGAGCTTTTGAGTGGAAAATTGAAAATCTTCTGTATGCATTACACAGCGAAGAACCCTGGCTTCAAAGGATCATGAATAATTATTTTTCAGCTTGATTCACTACGTGTTCAGTTATCATACCTTAATAACAGGCTCACATGTAGCCACCCTCCCATTACTAAACTGTAAGAAACTAAAGGTAAAATCCTCCCGCGGTTAAAAGAGGGGTTAAGGCAGTTCGTTCCGGGCGCAGGATCACCGCTGGGATAGGGTAGTTTTTTTTATTTGGAACTTTACTGCTCTACTCGACCCATCTTGCCCTAGCTCAACCTAGACGAGTCCAGCTCTAGGCAGTGACCGAGATAGTAGACAGAAGCAACATCGCGGTAAAATATACTGCCAACCAACCCCGTTGGCTCGTTCCTCCATTTCATCGTTTCGTCTATTACCTTTGTCTCTTTTATACGAAAGCTCTTTGAACTTTGACTTCACTATACGGAATCACTTCGATCATCATTTCAATGATAAGAATTCTCACACGTTAAAACAAAGCTCACTATATAGTTATTGCTCACCATAACGCCAACTGATAATGTAGGATGGCTCTATCGGAGTGCGACGAGTCCCTCAGGAAGTTTGCGAAATTGTAATGCATCTTGGCGTTGTGTGGTAAAGTCCGTAGACCAGACCTGAAACAAGATGATTATTACAGTACCTTGGCATCGTTAATTATTACACCCCAAAACTATCGAAAGCAATCCATGGCAGAGGGCCAGGTCGTTGTTTATTGGCTCACTGACTTTGGTGTTGTATTAGTTCAGCAAAATATACCGAGTGTACCAAATTGAAAATCTAGGGTAGAAATGAATTCAAACTGTATGATATAATGATTTTGATGAAAGAAAAAATTTAATAAGAGTTGTTGGAATTAGCAACAGCATTTTTTCTGCTAAAGTAATTTGCAGTTTTTTGGTTTCAAGTTGTAGGACTGTGGTAGGTAACTGTACGGTTAAATTTGTTATTCGCGTTGAACGTCGTCTTCGAAATCCCTGGGGTTTAAAGAGCCGGCAAAAGTTGTCGCAGTAGAAATAACCCAATATAACTTCTATCTAAGAATAATTCTGCACCCTATACTTTTGAGCGTATATATGGTACGGTACAATAAAGAAGAAACACACTTGCGTTGGTCCCGAGAGACGATTCCAATCTAAGCAACCGTCTACACGAGCAAGCACTCAACCTGGTCCACGTCTCATTCGTTCATATCCGTATATAGGTACCTAGACGGGACTGAGCTGAACCTGAACCTCTACCTCGACGGAATAAACCCCCCCTCCCCTACGTATAACTTTGTCACGGATGGATATTCACCTGAGCAACGTTTCCCGCGACGTCCAGTCGCGGTTCCGAAGCACAGTTCGACAGCACCCAGCGGCTAAAAGTAGTGCCATACCCGCCGTGATCAGACTTCGTCTCCGAGGAACAGCCGTCCAGGTTACCTGAGCCCCGTACACCGTCAGCAAAATTGAGCCAACGCTGAAACCGACAGTAAGATGAAAATTGACAAATTGTACAAAGAGTGAGGAAATCTTTTTTTTTTCTTGTTCGGAATTGATCAGCGTCTAGGTGGTTCTTTATTATTAAATTTATCGCTCACCTGGGGATGTAGAGGACTCTTTCGGCCACGACGAAACCAACTGTAACGAAGAGATTTGAGGCGGGAAGAAACGGCAGAACGAGAAACATCCAGCCGAGAATTAGGGGCGGATGCCTCTGTTGCTGAAAAAAAATAACGAAGGGATGAAAAGTTTTGTTTAAATCTGTTGGGTCTTCATTTTCTTCTTTTTTGTTTTTCTTTTTTTACGATAGAAAAATATATATATATACATGTATATAGTGTAATTATATGAATATATGGACTGTGTTCATTCTGGTGAAATTAAACTCGACGTTAATCACCTAATTTAACTAGGACTGGGCTATTGAGCAACCGAAGAGCCGTGTGTGGCGTCCATTGTGGCTGGTACAAGGCTATTTCTAATTAGAATTCCATGATCCTCGAGAGGCGGGCTTTTGTGCGTCTGAATTACGTTCGTTTATCATTGCAAACATGAACATGTGTGTATATGGTAGATATGTATATCCGTAGAGAGCTAAATCCGGTATGCAACTGTACTGTGGAACGGGCGTGTTACGGGTCACTGGTTCGTGTCCAGTTCGTGCATTGTATTTCAATGCTACGGCTGATATGAAAGGGCAAACATGAAAATGATTGCTCAGATATTTGCATATTTTAATAGAAACGACACAAATATACATACACACACACACACATTTCCTACCCATACATCGGTGTTAAAACCATATGTACTACGTACGCATAAGTGCAGAGAGACTGAGAGACAGAGCTGCTAGTCGTGTTAAATTTCCCGATTCCACAACCTCTCCTTTCTCTTATCTACTGTTACCACGCATTGCGTGTGCCGGCTATTACATAGCGTGATAAAATATTATGAAATTGAGTTACCTACGCACAGTGGGAAAACAGATCGAATTAAACGAGATTAGCAAACAATCAGTTACTTTTTAGACCCTAGTTGAGTTAGTCAGAGAATCTTGTACTACAAATCGCTCTATGCATGAAAATAAAGGGATATAAAATATTAGCCTGACATTTTCAGGGGAGAAACTACAAAAAATAAATAAAAATCAATTGAAAATCAATTTATGGAGCTTCGTGAAACCCGTTTCGTAAGATTCGTCAGTTTGTAATCCAAAGACATCTTTCCCATCGGGATTTTGAACATAAATTGATATTCGTGAAATAATTGAACATAATTTAACTCACAATCAGAATAACGAATTGCGAATACATTATCGTTCGAGTAATTATTTATCCGTAATTCGCATTATCCATTATTTTGGAGTCGGCTTATCCGTCATTTGTTGTTCCGATTATCCGTCATTCATCATTCGTTATTTCTGTCAGCTGCTGTTCGCGTACCTAGTTCACTATTTGAGTTATATCTGGGTATATATAGTTGTTGACTTTATTCCAGTTATTCGTTAGATTGATGAATGTGAATTCCAGTAATCATTGACGTTTTTAAAACGCCACAAAAACCGCGGTGTAAAAATTAACGAGTAGAAGGGTTGATTTTTGAAAAGGCAAAACAAATAAAATAAAATATTGGGTGACATATAAAATATGAGAATGATTAATCTATGTGAGTGACGAAACGTGCTCGAAATTTGTAGCAGTAGAAAAATCAGCGATTGTGATATCGGGGTTGAAAGTGGCTATATCTTAGGATTATTATTTCATAGTCTTTAAACCGTTGAAAGTTTCAAGTCCTGCCTACCCCAAAGTGGCGGGTTTCAGGCGTTTAAACCAAAACCAACTACCGGGGCAAGGCTCAAATTAATTTAAACCCTTGCTGCATGTTCACCGTGACTTTGCGCGGAGGGGTGACTCGGTAAGTTTCATTCCCCGACCGCACCCTTATATAAATCAAGGGATGATATCGCGTCGTCTAATTATAATCGACGCTCCACTATTCATCAATTAAGTAAACCGTTGTTATACGACGCATTGCGGAAACGCCTTCTTCATCCAATACCACCCTGAGCTTCTCACACCTATATGGGATGCTCTCTAAGCCTTGCATCCCGTATTCGCATCCTACTGAACACCCGCGTCGCGTGCCTCAGGCAAAATCGGCTTCTGGTTCTACTACTAACTCGCTCGTCATTAGCACGCATTATTAACGTGACTCGATTGGTAGTCTGCGGCACAATACACGCGCTTTGCTATCGTACAATGGGATCAGAGGATTTGTGGTTTGAAGTCAATAGGCATTTAGGCATACAGGATGTCTCCTTCGAGTCAACCCCTTCTCATCTCGTAATTTTAACACCCTGAATCAAATTGTCGCGTCGCGTCGACGCATCCGCCCTCATTTACTGTGTACGTAAATAATTAGGGAAAATACGGGCATACATTATACGTGCTTTGATGAATTCTTCTTATAGTATAAAATAGAATAGAAAAATAGAAAAAAAAAAAAATTAAAATGATTCGGCGGTTTTTTATACGAGAAATATTATCGTTAATATTCTTATTCTAGTTCGTTTGATATACAAAGGTAGTTCAACCGCTTGATTCGCCCCTTGTCACGTAATTCTTTTTCGTTTTTAATCGTGAAGTAATATCCTGAGGGAGTTTTGAACGTGACTGAAGCCCCGGGGTAGATGGAACGTTCAATTTTAAACTCATAATGGTTATTGCAGAAACGAGATCGTAAATAGTTTCAAAAGAAGTTCAAAAGAGTAACCGTTCGCAGTTTTCTTTTCTTCTTCTTTTTTTTTTTGTTAATTTTTTTTTATTATTTCTACCTTTTTCATTTTCTTCTGTTTTTTTTTTTTTTTGTTCACTTTTACCTCGTCGAGGAAATATAAGGGAGAAACTTGTAATTAATCTTGAAATTAAGTTACGTGTATTGTTCCAAAGTTTGTTGAAGTTATATAATATACTATATATAATATATAGGCATATACCTACTTCCGCGAGTGGTTTTCACAGCGGGAAGGAAAATGGAACGGATTCGACGAAGCGGTTGAAAAATTGCGAGACCCGATTTCAAAGTTTTAACTCTGTTTCCTCCTATAACTCGAATACAGCGCTGTCCGACTGTCTATTTATAAACGTACAATATAGCTTTTCACAAACAGCATATATCAGCCAAAATACTTATTGCGATCATTGTCTTAAAACAAGAAGAAAAAAAAAAGAAAAATCATATTTCAATCGGAAAAGTATTCGCTTCGGTCCAAATGAACTTTTACTGATCTCAACGAATCTTCATACTTTAGGACCTTGAGCATTTTATCTCGATGATGATTTATAGATGATAGGCATAAAAAATGCCATATCTCGTTCGATTCGAACGGTTGCTTTTACCCGAAAGAAAAAAAGAAAAAATCAATTCTTACGAATGTCATAACCCATAGAAAATACAATAAAAATCGATCTTTTTCGTACCCTGTTCTACTTTAGGTTTCATATGCATTGTCTTTTTTTGGGTTACAGCATTACGTTATACCTCATATATACTCGATTCAAAATTCATTATGAAAACGCTTTCAGGGAGTTATTGATGTAATAATTTACCAGTATATAATGTCTTGATAAGGGACGACGTATTATTCATAATTCAGTGGCTTTTACGAAGTTAATAATTAATCACGGTTCAACGCTTATTCATAACTGTAGTCCGGGTGAAAATTGACTAATATATGTATGTAACAATGGGGTTGGATATACCGAAGAATCTTGTTAAATTTCAATTGTCAAATTTTTATCCACGGCTATTATTCGCAGTCTGATTTCCCATAGCGTGTAAATTAACGCTCAACGTGTTAGAGATACAGGGTTGATACCTAATGGAGGATCAATTGAGATTATACCTATACCTATAGCTCTTTTCGTATCCTGGCTAGAAGACCTTTTGTCTCGGAATTGAAATAACGAGATCCAATCTGTCTTCGATCCGCTCTTTTGCCCGGAATTAAACAAGGGATAATAGGAAAATGTAGGTAGCTATCAATTTAACCCTAATGTTATGTCACGAGGTGAACCAACGCTGCGCTAAACTAACTATGAGAAGAGTATGACCCTTGGCCCAGATATTAGCCAAGAAATATACATATGCATATATTAGGATGGTCCTTATTCAGGGCATTTTTCAGCAGGCGCCCCCCCCCAAATCGGCTAGATTTTTATCGCAACTTCAACCCCTACCACGTTTTTTCGTAATATTCTCAGTATCTAATTTATTCTAAGACTAATAATTATCAAAAAAATATTCAACTGCGAGATTTTAGTGGGCGAAAATTCGTCAGACCCCTAAATGAGGACCACCTTTATAGGTTTATCTATTTTGTCATTGAAAAGGAATGAAATCGATTATAATATTATATGATACGTATTAGAGGAAAAAAATGAAGTATTATTGATACGCACGATGAGTGTAAGTATATATGGGGTATTTTTCCAATCCTGATTCGCTCAAGAGAGGTGAGTGAGTCGTAAGCGTCGTTGAGAAAAAAAAAGATAAACGCGTATAGAATTAATGGACACTCGCTCAATGCCGCGGAAACAATTTATCCGTAAAACTCGGTCGCCGTGGGCGCTTTCATGGGATTATCTCGACTCTGTTCTCGAAGGCACGTCTCGTCGCGCCTTTAGCTGTCGTACAGCTGATGTAAATCCTTGCGAATTCAGGCGCCATGCAGAGGCATTGCCTTCACCCCTTTATACATTTATATATAACATTAATGTGTGCACAGACTTTAATTTTTTTTTTTTTTTTTTTATTTCAACAAATAAATACGCGGCAATGATTAAACGGAGTTTTTTTTTTTAATTTTCAATCACTGGTATCCTTTGAAGAAATATTTACAAAAACCACCCTGTTTTCTCCAGTGGAAAGAATCTACGAATGAATCTGACGAAATCCATAAAATTGAAATACTGGTATTCAATTGAAAAAAAAGAACTGAATCAATGGAATATTTTTTCATATCGTTTTACTAACGATTCGAAAAAAAATTCTGTTCTACACCACATTGAAAAAAAAAAAAAATATATATACATGCATATCTCCGACCGTTCACATCGTATCATTTGATTCCACGTGCAGGGTCCCGTGTATCGAGGGCAGGTACCGTTCACCCTGTATCATTAACCGTTCGCTCGTAGCTGGCGCAGTATCGTTAGGTGATACTATTACACGATGGGTTATAGTCGGAGGGTTCCATATCCATAACATAACCGATTATCAGTTTCCTCGATTTACTGTGGTCCGCCGATCGAGAGGTAAGAGCCAAGAAGATTCAATTGAATCAAGCTACGAGACTTTAAAGATATCGGTGGGTTCTCATAGGTAATTACAAGCTAGATTTTTCGATACCTACCTATAGCCAGGAGTTACTTTACTCGAAAAACTACCCCTGTACCCCCCAAGATCCTGACATACAGTTATACGAACTGTAAGGTATAACCGATAAAACCTTTGTGCCTTTTCCCAGGGATAATCGGAGCTACGATCGATCAAAACTCCCAGTAAATCCGACGTTTCGAGCTCTGTAAATCCAGGGTGAAAAATTAACTGGCAGAACTGCATGAAGCGAGTGGCTTATCGCTTCTAGGACAGTCCGGGACGTTTATTTCCTCTACTATTTTTTTTTTTAATATATATGTATAAAAAATATTTCCATGTGTGCTTATACGTTTCGATACTTTAGTCACTTGAGTTTTTAATCTCGGGAAAATGTGGAGTGAAAAATGGAAGTTGGGTGGAAGCTAAAGTAGGAAGCTGTGGAGAGAAAGACAGAGAGAGAGAGAAAGAGAGAGAAAGATAATAGGGGAGGAAGCTCGCAACTGGGAAGTTACCAGCTTATAATAATATATACGGGTAAAATATCTTTGAGCTCGTTTTATTAACTTAATTAACGCTCGCCCAAGTGTTGCGCGAATACGCGTATTAATTAAAGAGTTCTCTCGCTCAACCTTCCGTCTTTTTAGCCACTTAATTTTGCTTGGTCAGAGTTACTACCGCAGCTGATACTGAACTCATGATTTCTTAGTATTTCAAGATTCTCCATAAAATCGTAATGATGATTTATTACCTTCGTGTTTACCGACCTGTTTCATTGATTAAATATTTTTAATTATTTTGTAAAATACTCACCTCAAAGTCCGTAAAAGCTTTGTAAGTTAGAACTACGCATCCTCCAAAGAAAATACAAGTTGCCAAATTTCTAGCATCAGCAACTGACGCGACTAGAGGAACTGATCCCATCTGCCAATCGTGAGAAAGTGTAGCTGGACACACCAATAGCCAACAATTTAGAGCAGCCAGATAACAAAACGTCAGCAACCTGAAAAACGAAAAATTCAAATTCAAAAATTGATCTATTTATAATTTTAATACAATCCATAAAAAAAGAAAAGATGAAAAGACAAAATTACTTCACAATTCTTGATCAATCCTTGATTTTGAGGGAATGGAAATTTACCCCCCCGAAATTTCACGGAATTTGATCAAGGATGTGTGGAGGATTTAATGAACCAAACATCCCTGCCTTCAGGTTTCAAGCCTTCAGCACGGGCGGAAGAGGATATACAATTAGTCTCTTGCGATTCTACCTCGACTGAAATTCGAGGAAGTTACAGAAGGAAACTTCAAAGCTGTATATATGCCTGGGGACTTTTGTTAGATTACATAGAAACACATATACATATATATGCTAATGAATCCTGATGAATATCTTGTCTATTTTATATCATTTCATTTTCATTTTCATTTTCATTTCATTTTATCCTCATAACGAAGTGTGCTAGATTATCTGTAAAAACTAATACAATAGCTTCTGATATCTGCACCGTGTATACCTACTGATGCAGTTTTCTTTGTTTTTTTTTTTCTTTCTTTCTTTCCTTCTTTTTTTCGCTGTCATATTCTGCGGGAACAATAGACATGCCATGCAAGCCACTCTCGGGCAGTGCCTAGCACAGATGGGTTCGCGATATAGTGGAGATTATATCGAGAGATGCTGATAGTGAGAAAATGAAAGCTCAGCGTCAGCACCAGACGCCTTCGTTCCTCGAACCACCTCGAACCACACTTTTACCAAGTCCGCATCCACTTTTTCTCACCCTCTTTACCCGCTAGAGCCACTCCACATGGGAACAATGTCAGCTCCGCTCAAGCCCATCGGTTTAGAAGTGCTCCATCGACCAATTTTTATCGACAAAAATTTTTTGGATAAGGGTTAATTATAGGCGTACCTACCTACGACACGCGGAACACTTGAGCGACCTTATTGACCCGTGAGATTGATATTCCAAGTGGAAAGGACAGTTTTAGAGAATTTATATCGTCGTTAATTGAAAAAGGTAAAAAAAAATTAAATTAAATATTCCAACACAGAAGCGAAATGAAATTAAAATCAAAAAAAAAAAAAAGGAAAATGTTTGATTATTTGATAAGAGTCTGATTTTAGCTAAACTATAGGAGGTGAAAATATAATAGTCGAGAATTTATTCACAAAATCAAACGGAATCTCGGCCAAATAAATTGCGGATTCAAAATTAGACGAACGATTGCGATATGGCGTAAAGTGAGAAGCTATACGCGTCGATGATTAATGTAGGTCGTGTATCAAGTTGATTGAAGGGAATGAAAACAGTAATAAATTAATTAGGTCTAAACTAGCCAGGGGATGGAACGGGGGAATGTAATTAACAACCATTTGCGAGCCGTAATAATTCCCGCTGCAACAAATTCTGCAAAAGCTTTACGAGGTATACAAAAGAGGGTGAAAGATATTTATAACTTCCAGTCGGCTCTTCAATATAATAACGAGAAAAGTGTGGACCAACAAAATTTCGTTATTGTCACTGGGAACAATAGGATCTCATTTATATCCCGTACTTACTCTTCTCTAGCAAAATTTCGCATTAGGGTATCGCTACTGTTATTTTTTTTTTTTTTTTCCCCCCATTTATTTGGTAGGTAGGACTTTTGCGAATTTTGGAGGGATGAAAATCCCGCCGAATTACGAATGGAGTAAGTACAGCTGTATCATAAACAAAGTATGACGTTGAATCAAAGGCAGAATTCCTTTAATGTTAATTTATTTCAACTAACGTAAGAAATATTTAGATATTCAAAAGCAATGAAATTGGCATTGTTATTTTTTTTTCTTTTTTTTTTCATCCTCACTGCATCCTCATAGCTCTTGAATTTCTATTGTTAACTTATTAAGCTACGTCCCAGAACGCCTATAGTCTCCGCACCTACGCACGAATCAGCTTTATAAAGTATTAATTTGTCACCACATGTGACAACACGTATATATCTACATCAAATTGCCACACGCGAATTATACCTACTACCACTACTCCCTTTGTAGTATCTAACGATGACACACAATCACTATAATGTAATTGATTATAATACAACCCGGGAATGAGAGAGAGAGAGAGAGAGAATTTCCATTTGAACCTGGCTAGAATCAGTATTAATACCTTGAATTTTAATTTATTAAAAAACAAAAATCTCACAAATTATTACGCAAACTTAATTTTTTATTTTTTTCTCATTTTTTTATACCTATTTCAGAATGAATAAGAACATTGTGGACCGCGCTATATATGGCTAGAGATTTTGCTGATCCCAATCCAATTTCTCTTCAATGAGGTTTTGGCTTGATCGATAAAGTGACCAAAATTATATAATTTGCGGGCTATCGTCATAATCAATCGCGAGTGGTATAGATTGGTAGTTGTACAATTGGCGAGTGCCTCGGAATATCGCGGTTTGTAATTGACCACGCATCGTCAACTAGCACGCATGTACACGTGTTAATTAATCTAACGATGGTGGTATGAACGTAACGATATTATTGCAACAAATGATAATATAAGTCGAAATAAAAATAAAATTTCTTATGATGTTTGACGATGATTTAGATTTTCGGTAAGTGAACAGAGTTATCAGGTAAACCCTGTTCAATGTTGCTTCACATGGTTTTTACGCTCTAAGATATGGAGCTGGAAATACTATGATCCCTGATTCTCGTAGCTGACAGTCATTGTCCTACGATTATTCCGAAACAATTCAACTACCATAGTTCCTTGACAACTTGCTGATAACCACCCTTGAGTTATCCTGTCAGCTGCCTTACCCACGTCAAGAATACTCCTGGATTGTAATATGTGTTCCGAAAGGTTATTTTCTCTAGCCAAAATTCAGGGGATCATAGATATCATGCGGTAAACCCTTTCGGTGATTACTTTTTGCGGGCATGAGAATTTTTTAGCAGCAGCAGCAGCAGCAAAAGAAGCAATCGCTTTCAAGCCTCCTTTAAAAATGATTTCAGATCAGTAATATAAAACTGCTGCGATTATAAGAATACGAAAATTTCTGCCCATTCGAATTGCTCTGACCACTTGTCATTTCTTTGATGCATAGCCTATGTTATAAACGATCCAACGCCTAGACCAATACCTAGACAAAGCTGTTCCCGGTTACTAGCGCCGGTACGGCTGGACTCGGCAGCCTTCTGTCTAGCTGCAATGCGGCATGCTGGACTGGTCGGTTTACCCTGGGGCAGAGATGACCTCCGTGCATTCGTGCTCGACCAGAGAGAGATCTCTATTCGCGTTACCGTATATATATATGTATGCCTGTATATTGGTGTAGATGACACGATACGTGAAGTAGGTGGTTGATCCCTATACACATACCTCTAGTCTACGTGGATGTAGGGTACAAGTCGGAAATAGTTTTCGGGGTACTAGCTGAGTTTACTATTCTGAAGCTGTTTCGAAAGGTTCGTATTTTAGTTCGGTGTTACATTGGTACGCAAAACGGTCTGAGTACGAAATGTTTTTAAGTGAAATCGTCCGACCGATGCAGAGGGAGTAAATTAAATGTCAGGTAGGAAACTTTATCTCTATTCGTTTCCTCGCGATAACTAAATCGCTGATAGGAGTCTGTCAGACGAAATGCCAAGTGGAAATGGAAAATACTCTCTTTTTCACTCTGAGTCTGTCGAAAACCTTTGATCAAAGAAATGCGATGATACTAGAAGGTAGCCCTAATATTTCAGACGGAAATTTTTACCCTAGTGAACCCGAAAAGTTACCCGAAGGTCCCGTGAGATTGACATCTGCAATTCGTTCGCATTTATATATAAGTTTCTTACTTGTTTCAGTAGCAACCTTCTTGACTTTATCCAGAACAAGAACTGGAGCCATATTTGAGCTAAGAAATACCACGTTTTCGGCACTCAGGACTGATTCATATCCTGGCCATATGGGACATACGACTAACTTGTAGGATCAAGGATCAAGGATCAAGGATTGGGAAATTCGTGGCTATAGCCTAGAGCCTAACCAACTCTTTGTCAGACTCGCCCTCATTCAACCTTCCTCATCCCTTTACCTCATGAGCCCAACGTAATTTCCTTGGCACGAACGACACCGCGAGAAATTTCACGCTTGGAATATCTCCTGGGGTGGTAAAACTTTGCCGAACCAGTTCACCTGCTGGTAGATACCAACGGTATGAAGAATAATCATACCATAGTTTCACTTCGTAAAAGAAAGAGGGATAACTTTGTTTCAACAATTTCATTCAATTTTTTAGAAAATTGATAAAGTATTGTAAAAAAGGAATTCACCCAAATCGGATTGCGAGGTGAAACTAATTTGGAACACAAAGTGTGACAGGGTCTTAAATCAGCTCTGTTGATCGGCTTTAACCACAGCCCTTCGATAAACGTGAATGGAAGGTCCTGCTGCGGTCCAACTTCCGGCAAGGTCAAGTTACGGTTTAGGTAAACGCGGCAAAGGTCAACCCGGGTCAACTGTTGGCCACAACGTTTGTTCCGCGGAATAGATTTTTACGTCATTCCAGTCCATTGACGTAGAAAAGCGGCCACTTTGCCCTCGGGCATACCGCAAACGTCTTCAGCGTTCGAAACCTGAAGGTCAAGCTCCTTGAGAATTGAATCGCTAAGTTCATCGATCCTAGCTTCAATTGAGCTAGTCAGCATTTTACCTATAAACTTATAGCTAGATGAAAGAAAGAAAGAAAATGTCAATAATCTCATGACCTCATGAAACATCGTGACCAAATTTTCATCGCTAACCTTTTCGTGTTCTTCTATTCAGCAATATTTCTAATGCTTTATGAAGTGACTAATATTTCGGGAGTATTCAAGCTCAAAATAGCTGAAGTATCGGGTTAATAATTAGATCAAAATTATTAGTTCCCATAAATTGAGTGAAGGGTACAAGTTTCAGTAAGTTATGTTCACGACATTAGGTCTTTAGTCCTTGATACGTCATGAGGAAGACACTGCGTGGATGTTGAATTATGCGAGTAGATGTTAAATAATTTTACTCGGAGCTTAGGGTTTGTTGAATAATATAATTAGTTAGACTTTCCTTCCCACTTTCCTGAAAGAGCTAAATAAATTGGGTCGCTTAAAATACTCGCTCACTTATCATCAGTGATGGGGAAAATCGTAGTAGAAATACAACCGGCAATAAGTTATCCAAAAGTTGGTATACAGCTGGTATCTCACATCCGCCTCTTGGACTGTCTTCATTTATTTATATCTTTCCTATTACTCGAATATGGTCTATTGTGACTTTTACATAGTCCCCATTACCGTAAGTGGAATAGTATATTCATACTTACACGACCCTAAATATAGACAAAGTTTCTTCAGGTCTGCGTCACGTGTCAGAACCAACTAGACTAAGTGACTAAAGATCTCCGCTGAAAGTTTCAGAAACTATATATGGGCATATCCAAATAGAACTTAAAAATTGAGGAAATCGACAATATAAAAAAAAAATTCGGGGCACATCCACCGCAATTTTTTTTCAAACCCTTGGAACGGATATCTATTGAAAAAAAAGTGTGCCGTTGTGAGAAAATGTCGGTACAGTATTAGAAATAATTGTTCTCACAGAAATGTGCACGAAAAATGTCCTCCGGAGTAATTTTTTACTTACTATCGCATTATCGCTTCTCTGAATCTGAAACTTTTGAGCTGTACTGCAATGGAATGAAAAAAAAATCAACCGCGAATTGTATTTTATTCAAATGGGAAACTTCGAACGCTTTAGGGCGGTACCTAGGGTTGAGATAGGAACCCGGGGTTTTGGATAGATTTTTTTTGTTGTTGTTGTTTTTTTTATTGAAAATGAGCCCATTCGAGCACTGAAATTCGATCTATATATTATATACTTCTGAATTCACGGCCTGACAGTATTTTTTCGCTCTTTATACGGTAAATATTCAGGAACAAAATCAAGCGGTGGACGGTAAGGACACCGACGATTAACGAGAAACACTTATTTCTCGGATTTTCAAAGAGGATAAAATACCCGCGCGATAATATAACTTCGTAGAAAACAGTATCTCATATCGGAGAACCCAAAAAAAATTGAGAACTTGATCAATATATGTGCCAATGGAGCTTTTTCCCCTTGGACGGTAAGGACACAATTTACAAACTTACCGAAATTTTGATAGTTTTTCCGTATACGCCATTACATATCACACATCGCAGTTGATTAACGATTGTTTTTAGTAACATAGGTGATCGTTGTAAAAAACTGTAATCAAGGCCGATCTTAATCTTATCGCATGTTCGCCCAAGAGTGACATAAAAACTGCAGACGGTAAGGACACAAAGACCGCGGAACAGTTTTTGATAATTTTTAGTGGCGATATGGTTCTGAGCACAGTAAATTTACTGTCTCATATGTATAACTGAGACATGCCAAATTCTATATTTTTTTTTTGTTGCATTATAACCGAACGGCACAGGACTTTATTTTGACATTAAACTTTGAAAAGCTGTGCCAGGGACACGGACGGTAAGGACATTTCAGTGACTTTTGGTGAAATAACTTGTATAATTTCTTGATTTTGGGCCATCAGTTATATGCCTCTAGTTTAGGACATTATAAAGAGTCTGTTGATAGCAATAGATTGTCATATTTTATAATTTAAGTCCTTCAAAAGGCCAAGGGACACGCTTTTTTAAGTTCTATTTGGATATGCCCATATATATATATATATATATATATGTATGCCTTAAGTCTGTTTCCAGAATCTGTGGAGAAAATGAAGAACAGATTTAAAGAGATGGAAGAAATGGAAAGGTCGTTTTAATCCCTGTAAGTTCGTAGGCGTACGGTTACCTCAGAAGCCAAAGATATGTATTTCACTTCCGTATCTCGAAGCTTTTTTCAGAATTGAAGAGAGCCGGTTGGCAAAAAAAAAAGTTTATTTTTTATTTTAGCCTGTTACTCTATAAGAGTGAGAAAGTATGATAATATTAATAATAATAATAAAAAAATAAAAATAATAACACCCCCAAAGACGGACACCGAAAAACGATATTAATCAATGCTCAAAGAATTCTTTAGAAAGTTTCGAGGAACAATGCGGGGAAAAACTTAGCACTCGACTAAAAAACAATGACAATAATGTATTCTAGACGCAGCGGCCTCTTTTTCACCGCATAATCTTTCTCACTGCGGATATATTTTTATTTCGTTGACGTGATTAACGATGATGGTAAAAATATTCTAACTGAATTGGTATAAGAATTTATATCCCATAGCTGTGACGAAAATTCAAAAATATAAGGAACCCATTAAGTGATTCGTCAAATATCTCGAGAAATATGTTGGCACTGACATTTTCCTTTTTTTTAATTGTTTTTTTTTTTTTTCATACCTATGTGCGAAATCGTAGGGTTCTCCAACAAAGAGATGTCACCCTTTTGACTTTGGACAATATATACAATATGTACAATTTCTCGCATCCCCATGTTTCGACTAGGGTTGTATGTTCCACGCCCTTATTCGTTTGCGATACAAACGTATCAAATATCACAGATCTGTTTCCCCCTGGTGTGGCTTAATAATCTTTCCCACTGGCAATTAGAACCACGAACATAGGTGTTGGCTGGCGTATAATTTACTAAGACTTTAAACGGGTAGTCTTCCGTTTTAAAATCACGTTTAATGGTCTTATTAGATTTTTCTAACATGATCAAATTTTTAACACGTAATTATACCATTCATGATACTGACATGGGGGATGTTTCGCACTAAATATTGACCCACTGACCTCTGCCTTGACCTCCAAGATCCTACTACGGGTAGTCAGGACTAAAGAGGGCCAAACCTTCGAGCGGTTTAGTCGAAGGGTTGGAAATTGATTCACCATCAACCCTGGGCTGCAGACTCGAGAGAATTGATTAAGGGGTACGTGCTTGGAAAATGAAATTAGATGTAAAGATAAATAAATCCAACGAACCTACTCCGCCTTTTACAGCGCCTAGTGCGCCTGCGGGCTTCGCTTTTGCTAGCCCCGGGGGTGTATCGAACATTAAAGCGGATGGGTTTGAACATTTTCATTTTCCCGGTTACTAGGTAATGTCACTTGTCTCAAAATCGATAATTCAGATCTTGCTAACCTCGCTGTACTCCCAATACAACCCCTAAGATCTGTGGGGGTGAGATGAGAAGCTGTGATGTCAAATAAAACATTTTTACAATTCTTCAGATTAAATCGCGTCATTTATATATCGACGCATCTTCAATCAGATCATACGCTTGGTTAAATCACTTTGGCCTATCATTCGATGGTTCACTTCCGTTCGACCTGTCGAAGTGAAATTAAGCGTATAACTTAGTAGAGTTATCACTACCCTTAAAAGAAAGGAGTCTGAAATTATTTTCGCCTTATCGTTATCCACAATATCTTAATTATTCTTTTCTTATTCTGTTTTTCGTTTCCCCACGATAATATCTGGATACCTAAATCCGTTATTTTTCCAGACGAGTGAAGAAAAATGCAGTGGCATTTGTATCGGGATGTCAGATTCCATTTCAGAAGCTCTTCAATTCAAGCGAGACCGAGACCCTCTTTCGTGAAGTGCGTCGACTTTCTGGAACTGAAATCTGAATTTTCCATCTCCTTTTGCACCCTTTCCATTTCTCTCGTCGTATAAGACGACTAGGCAGCCCCAAGGCCCGGATATCCCTCCGAAACGTCCCGACGGGCTAATATTTCAAGTGTAATTGATACGTTCTCCTGCGGAGGTGGTACGGTCGCCTTCTCTTCATCGAGTTTTGGCTTGAGATAGGTGTAAGGTCTCTGCCTCTCTCTCTCTTTCTTTCTCGCCAATTTCTGTATTCCCATCTACCTCTTAAAGAGAGTTAGCTGGCATATAGATGGTACTTGAAGAAAACCATGTCGTCGGCTATTTCCAGAAGTGTTACTTCATTATTTATGGCCTGCTTGACAGAAAATCCAGTTCTATTTTTTTTTATTTTTTTTCTTAACTTTAGGCTAAAGGGATTCTACTATATATGGGTGATCCTTGCGGTGGTCGTCTTGGCAACTAAAAAATTAAGGTATGGGGAATGGAGAAACGCGAACGACGAGCAAAGTACGTTTAGAGGATAAAGGCGCGAAGATATGAGTGACAAATTTTATCTTCGCTAAGGTTATTTCACCGAGCGACGTGGTAAGTCGAGGATATCAAGCGACAGGGTGTATTTCGGTGCTAGCTCACTCCACAGGGTATCACTTGGTCTTATCTTGCCAAATAGAATTTGCGAGAAAACCGGCAAACGCGGTTGTTCAATTCTTCTCAGTAAATAAAAAAAATACCATAACGAGAGAACTGTAATACAACCCTAACGCATTCACTGTTCATAAAATAAAAGATGGATTATATATAAGCTAAGTGATAAATTTTCAAAACGAAATTCTAAATGACGATTTTTTTATGCTGTGAATGAACAGCTGATCATCCTGCACCACCAGAGCAGAGATAGAAGCATTTCCTGTTACTGACCGATGAGTGACTGAGAATGGAAAGAGAGATTAGATAATGGTAGCGAGAAAGGGGTTTGGAAGGGGTGAAGTTTCATCCGTAATGGAGGTTTATTGGCAATTAATCTTGCAGCCCGGATGTACACCGCTTCCCCAGGCATGGTACATTTCCGTCTCACTCCTGAATGACTCTTGAATCACTCCTGAATTACCCTCTGGCCAACAAACCGGGGAGAGTGAGATAAAGCCAGATCTATCGTTGGCTAGTTGAATAGAAATAATTCCTCCTTGAACAGGTGAGGAATAACTGCTTCTATTGCGCGAGTCTTCTGAGTTTCTATTTTATTCCTTAGACTCTAATGACCGACTGGTAAAGATATCACAAAACAATGTAATTGATGGAAGTGTTTAGGTTGTAGATACAGATCTCCTGCAGCGTGCTTACATAATTATAGTATTACAATTTGTACCCTTAAGGGTGTTAAGGGTTGGTTGAACAAGGTGGTGAAAATTTAAGTGTAAGGCGATACCACTTTTAGCCAGGTTCCTTTGATCCCTGATACTTCCTCTCTCTCTCTTTCTCTCCTTCTGGTCCCTTTCACTCAACAGGAAGGATCCTCAATGTAGGTGTGGGTAGTAGTGAGGTACCTACCTCGTATTTATAGCAAGGTCTCTTGTCTCCTGCCCAAGCCTCTAGGGTGTTGAATCTTACGCAGGTTTCCGCTCGATGTAGACTTTGAGTTTTGTTATTTGGATACCTACCCGCCTTCCCAGACGCACAATCTCCCTTCTCAATCTCGAGCAGATCAAACGGAATACAAAACACACGTTCAAAGATATTTGTAAGCCAGTTTTACCCTCATCCCAAAGTCTATACCCATATATACCCTACCTTCCTTAAAAAGTCAATATATTGCAGGTGTAATGATGAATTGAAATTTGAATTACCAGCTGCCTATATAGGGCTAAAATAAGCAATCAATTTTTTTGTTCAAACCTTCAGTCAACCTCCGTTGTGTAATTTCCTTAAAATACTAATTTCGCCCCAGTCTCTCCCAATATCGCAAACGTGAAAGATTATTTGTGCTAATTGATTGTTATCAGGGCAGTAGATTTTCATTGATAATATCGGGAGATTGGGTATCATTTCACTGTGTGATACAGCCTATTTCCAATAATTGTTTTCAACTGAATCGAATGTTATTGAATTTCATGAAATTCAATTACTATTCCTGCCTCTCATTGCAACCACCCTATACCACAGTGGTAAACTGTATTTCATTTGTAACGTTATACACGTTCGATGATTTCACCATTCTCATTATTGCTGTCAGTATTTTCAATATTATTATCGGATTTTTTAGCTTCGCAGGGTGCAAGTAATCGATGAAGTATTTCAATCCCTATATTACATATCGCATAGAGACGCGACTGGTTTTAGCTCTTCACCTAGCAGTCGGTATTAAGTTTTCCAGTACATTCGCCGCGCGCTGATAACGGTGTAACTTATCCATTTACGTCGCGGGTCATTACGCCATAACTGGGCTAATTTATAGAGGCCAGAGTCCCACCTAAATCCAAGCACGTACTCTCACCCGTTCTGTCTCGCTGCCGCGTCCAGGACAGACGGCTCCGTTGGGATGAGGATGTTCGACCACGCTCCCATACCCCATGTACCTTATACCTGTACATAAATTGTCAAGAATCGTATATAAACCCGTGCAGCAGACGTAGGTAAAATTGGCAAAAAATTTCATCCCGAAGCACGGGATGTAGTGGGCTCTTATTTCATATTCTTTACGCCCACGCATCTTCAGGTATAATATTATTCCGGACAGGCTTTCAGAGAAATTAGTCTTCCCATATCGATTTCAGTCTAAACTGATTACCCGGAATATAAATATTCACCGAAAGGGGTAAATTAGAAACTCGACGAAATTCGAGCCGAAAGTGTTGCCTTTTTTTTCAAATCAACGACGTAATCATCTCTTCGAAGAATCTCTTAGCGATATTTTTTTTAGCAACGTGAAATACCTCTCGAATAACCACCCGAAGTATTAACATCGCGTGGGTAAGTAGCTACTTCACATGGTGCAAACCGAGTACCTAGATCAACTGTGCGAACCAACTCATAGTCAAAGACCAAAGTCTGTGTTTCCTCCAATGCAATGGATCCAAAGGCTTTATGGTCGTAAGATGGAAGCCCTCAAGTTGCCGCGAAACTTTGACTGTGATACTAGATGTTGAGTAGGTATGTACTTCGTACCTATCGTGGTAGGCAAAGACGAGAAGCTGTACGGTACTTGGTGTACCTACAGTCTTAGAGTGTAGGCCAAGATGCCTTAGGCACTCTCAAGGTCTCCCTTGTTCCCCTTGTTCTTCTGTTCTTCTGTTCTTCTCCAGGCAGTACACCCTAATTGGACACTATGTTGCCAGGTGCCTGGTCTCCCATATTTCCCGCCACATACCTCTCTGCAACCCTTCATTTTCACCACCGGCAATGTTGGTTTTGGAAATTATTTCTATACAAATAAATAAGGGCGAAGAACAATACCGAGGTAAAATTAACCGAGATAGTTTGATGAACTGTGTCGTTGCTTTATGCTGCGCTTGCTCAAGCCTCGAGAAAAGAAAAAGGATCATGAAAAAAAAAAAAAAAAAATGAAAAATACTGATGAATTGTACATGAAGATACCAGACCGTGGGTGAGATACTGCTTCGTCTGATTCGAGAGAACGTTGAATGATGTTTAGACTTGAGAAGTTATTTAGCCGATACCTCGGAGTATTTATCTGGCCGCAGCTGGCTCAATTTACTAAAACAGCTAGAATCTGAAGCCAGGTTGTGATCAGGTACGAAAATCTGACGTAATACTATGCCATAGGAAGTTTAGATTTTAGAAATAAAATAGTGAAACCATAAACTCGCTTAGTTTAAACCCAAGTTAAAGTTCCTAGTCTAAATTATGCGAAGAAAAAAAAGATAACTTTATGAAAAAATGAAGTAGAGGTAAATTACATGCATACCTAGTAAAGATTCTATTTCACCTCGATTCTTTCTACACGATAAACGGCGTTGATCTTTCCTCGTGAATTTTCGCTAATAGTGCAATTGCTAAAGGCGAAACGGTGCTTATATTCATAAGAAAAAGGTCAGTAATTTTCCGTTCATGAGAGAGAATAATACGCGATCCTGTATCCGTATCGGTTATATTTTTACGATGGAAAACTGCCAACGGGTAAACCTGACCTAAAACTAATCTTTCTCGATACGATAATCCGTCCTGCGCTTAGAAAATATCGTAATATATTCTAGTAGTATATTATAAAGGCCAGGGATATCGATATAAGGAGAAGTTATTCGTCTAGTTTTATTAGCTCTCTTCATAACGCGAATTGAAAATCATTTTAAAGCAAAATTTTGCGTATAAATTATCACAGATTTCTTATAGAAAAAGACTCGATAATTATGTCGAATCGTGAACATGATCTTTTGTATTACAGCGTCATATTTTGTCCCTCAAGATATTGTCAGCTAAGGTAAACTCAAGATACGATAATATTGACGCTTCCTTAATTTCGTATTCTTCAATTTTTGTAATTGTAAGATTTGCTTTTTTTTTTTTTCTTCATTCCAAGTGAAGAAAGACAATGTAAAAAGTTATCTTCGTTACTGAAATAATTATTCGACAAAATTTGTGAAAATGAATATTTATACTCATCGGATCCCTTGCTGAGCTGAGTCAGCAGATAACTGTAAGAGTGACGTTGAAGAATCATCCAATAATTAGATTCAGGCACAGTTCTGTCCCCTGTAATTTGTGTATCGCGCTTTGCATACCACAGTATAATAACGTTGCTGAACCCTAAGTCCGTAAATTTTTCTTTAATTAAGCTAATGGTTTCACGAAATTTTGCGATCCACAAAATCAACGAAATCCTTCAAGCCTGAGGCACTATTTTAACTGGAAAAATAATTAGTGTGTTTTTTTTTTTGTTTTTCGAAAAAAAAAACGAGTTTTGACACGACGCGGCTCTTGTGTTCAACGTGACCTAAAAATCTTTTATTATTCAGTATTTCTCTCAAGCTCGTACTTGGACTTTTATTATACACAGCTACTCAAACCGTTACAATTTTTCAATTAAATCCCCTCTACAATCAAGTTATCTTCAGCTATGGTATATTTCGGAACAAAAATTGTCTTTTCTTATTATTGACAGTTCCACCTCGAGCCAGTAGCTACCCCTTTTAACATAATCCACCCCCTTTTCAAGGAACCCCGTGAACCTTTTAGTATATCACGCATGACCCGCCCCTGCGAACATAACACGAACATTTAGTAGTTCAATAGTAATTCCAGGATCGAGGTATATGGAATGTTCATATCCATTATATCCATTTGAACAGAAGAAATGGTTAGTGGTGTTAATCTAGCGGTGTGTAACAACCCCTCGAAGAATGTTAGCAAGACAAAGTTCGAAAAAGCTTTTCGACATGACACACGTCGAAAAGTTTTGAGAAAATGTCAGATATTAAGCCTGGAGTAGAAACCTAGGTATATATATATACACGTGTATAATTTTATGGAAAAAAGCTCGGCTTTGGATGAACTAATGAAATCTTTACGACATGTATTTGACGTTCGGAATTCTGGTTCTAAATCTCGCGATATTTTCAAGCATAAATGTGTAAAACTAGCTACTGTAAACCAAGAATTCTGGGCGTACTTCCAAGTTGCCCTCCATCGATACAAAGTGCAGGTATAATAAGACTACCTGTAAACCGCAGTGCAGTATGCAAACCTGAAGCTCTGGAAACTAGTCAGAGGGAGTTGGCGAAGTTTGATAAAATATGTACCTACATTAAGGGTCCTCGAGGCGAGGCTTTCGGGAAGAAACTCTTTGGGGGTTGGGGGTAAAGGCTGCTGCTAGGTGAAAGCGTTATCGACGTATCGACGTGTCGAGCACGTACAGCCAGGCAGATGTGGAGGAGGATCACATGGCTCGTCCTTGCTACGCGACAGGATAGACGTTCCCCTGGGATAGTGGGGCAAAAAAAAATAAAAAAAGAAGAGAACGAGACGAGAGAGAAAAAAAAAAAAGAGAAAAAGAAAGAAAAAGCACGCCGCTTATCGCAAATTCCATACGCACCTTCGCAGAGATGACTTGGAGTTGACACTTGAGGTTGACATTTCGAGTATCCTTTCGTCATTTGAAGCAAATAATCCATAGATAGGATGAAAATTTGAAGAGAAGACATTTTTCGCTCCGCAAGGTATTTGGTTATGAGTTATGTACACATAGACAGGAACATATGGTGTTTTATAGTATAAATGGTAAATAAAAGTGTCAAAAAATCGAGGTATCATCTATACGGGACAAGTATATCCTAATGATTATGTAATATAATACTTGTTTCGTATTCCACGATCGTGTACGATAATAATATTATAATATTAGTAGAAACTTTTCAGTAGCGAAATATAAAGAGAAAGAGTTTATGGTCCAGTAGCTATACCCGTGTGCTATTCGCGGTGGTGTTTTCAGGACTGTGGGTATATAAAGTAGGTATATATCTACGAGTTCGTGAGAACTTGAACGCCCATCTCGTATTCAAGAGAACATCAGGGGTACATCCCACCAAATAATACATCTCGTATAAGGTATTACCTCTTCTCCCTTCTCTGTATATCCTAGAGACGTAAGAATATCATTCGGCTTCAGGGTAAAAGGTAAGAAAATTTAAAAGAGCCTCATTTCACGTGCTATAGTTATGCGTTGAAAATTATTGTGCGATATCAAACCGTACGTGTTCATAAGTGCGGAATCCCGTGGGAGTAAATACTTACAAAATCATGAGAACCTATAGACAAAGTCTAGGTACTACATGTACATATCTACATACCATGTCTAGCCGCGGTTATATTTTCTCATTTTTATTTCAACCTCGAGAAACAAACTGTCCCACGATATCACTCAAACATAGATGTATGCATGTATTTATTCATGAACTCACAGGCGTATCAAGATTAAACTATTCATCGTACGTCTGGAGAAATTTATCCGTTATTATCGATATCGCGTTTTATTTCTGTAATATGTGTGCAGAATTTTCTTTTTTTTTTTTTTATCCTTTTCTCTCCAAATTTCCTAATTAAAACTCTCAGCATTAGAGCAGAGTTGTTTAATTTTATTTTACTCAATTTTTTTTTTTCTTTGCAAATAGAAATGCACATTGTAAAAGGCAAATAAAAGGCATCGGTGGCAAATTGCTCCCCGAAAGAAGAGCGTTTCGTTCGTTTTATTCCGATCGCGAAATGTCGTGGCGTTTAACCACGACTCCAAGCTTTCGTTGCTTGGCTTTCAACCCACGATTCCAATGTCAATCCACCTCGAAGGTACCAATTTGCTTCCGCAGTTGCTAGCTTAAATTCCTCTTACCTAGACACCGATGCCGATCACGAACCGAAGAAAATAAGTCCAACGAAACAGTTAAAAACACAAGTTCGGGGTGAACAGCAGACAGCTATGTCCATTCTCAGGCTTTACCTTCTTTCTCTTCTCCCTTTTCCTTTTTATTTATTTTTTTTTTATTTTCCTTTTTCGCTTCTTGCGGCTTGGTTAGAATTCGTGGCTTGTCTTAAAGAACTGAACGTTGCCTTGAGCTTGCAGACTTTGAAAGACAAGGATAGAAGAAAAAGGAGAAAACCTCTTTAGACAATTCGAAGTCGTTTTTGTTTTCTCGTTTTTATTTTATTGCATTCGGATTTTTCTACTTCTGAAATCGATGCTGTACGATAAAATTGTATTGGTCATTTTTCTGTCTTTACAGTCGCCCTGATTTTACTTCGAGCTAATAAACTGGATGTTTAATTCTTATGGGATAAAAAGTTCGACGAGTGAAATAGTATGCCTGTATAATACCTGTATAACAAAATCTGAAATGACTTACCTGACATGTAGGCACGGATGAAAGGCTGCCGGATTGTCCTGGGGGGAAAACTTTGGTAGCGCACCATGGAGCAGCGCGAGTCTCACCACGAGTAGAACTCCGAACTGGAAATAAGAGTAGAAAAGTTAGAAAATTGCTCGAGTCCGGTATACCTTCTTTTTGATGGCCCTTGACGAAACGAGACTTTGCCTATGTTTTTCTATTTCCCTTCTTTTCGTTTTCTGAACCAATATTGTCCTAAAAATACGTAATCGCAAAGCCGAACAACTATTCTAGGTAGGAAGAAACAAAACTTAGAAAAGCAGCTCAATTCCAGTGGTTTATTTCGATAACGAATCTGTACTTTCCGCAAGCGTCGGAGGTGTTATAGAAAAGGTCGTAAAACAAGGTGAATTTTCTTCCTTTGCCAATTTTCAGCGACGCCTTATTTTACTCTCATCAATTTAGCTACCACGTTTCGCGAAACAACTCTCATGCCAACTAGCCAACAGAACCATAGAGCAGCTCGTAAAAGTTTCTAAAGTAGTGTGGAGAAAATAAAATCCATAGAAAATCACAGGAAATTTAACCGAAAGCCTACCCAAAGCTGAAACGTCGATTTCTTAGGCTCAAGTTGACTCATATTAGATCCCAAGACTTTCAACTGCCCCAGGGGGGTCACTAACGCTCACGAGGTGAACGTGGCAAACGACTTGGACTCTATTTGGATCAGGCTATCGACTCGACCGCGAAAGGTCAGGATTCAATAATTTAATTTTTATAGGACACCGCCGTCCGATAATATACAGTGGTGAAGAAGAGATAAACTGAAAAATATTGGAGTTTCCCGTATCGCGGTAGGAAATAAAGGAAGAAAAAAACGTGAATAAAAAAAATTATATACGGAGACGAAAACAGGCTGATATGCGAAAACGGCTTTAATATTGTCCAGCCCACCCTCGAACTCTGAGGGACTTTGATGTATTATGAGCGTGAATAATATGATTACGAAAAATACTTTCTCCGTTCCCTTAACGTCCCCTTGGCGTCCCTTTGGTAACAAAAGCTCGGAACGAATAGAACGTAACCACTTTTCAAACCAAGGGACTCAAGGGAATCCTCTCTACAGTTTAACGAAGCAAAGTATCATGTTTAAAACTTATTGCTTACTCAAAGAACCGCATTATTTCATGGAAAAAGAAATTTTATTTTATTTTTTACCCCTAACGTCTTGTGAGCAAATTTTGGCGATTATTTCTTACCCCAAGCTGGGAATATTTTAGTGAAATTCTATTTCGATTTTCAATATATTCATTCTAAAAAGTCAACAGTTCAATAATAATTCATTGCAGTGGGCTAATTCACCGCGACTGACGACACCGGTCAATGAAACTAAACCTTTTTCGTAATATTTGACCACGTCACGTCCGCTGTTACCTTTTTCTTTCGTCGAAGCCGATCAAAAGTTGACCAGAAAAAGACTTCTTAATACACGGTAGAGAAAGAGAGGAAAAAAAAAAAGAATAAAAAAATTTCTGTCCATCCCCTCGCGTCGACCTGACGTTGCCCTTTCGACGGGCTTCGTCACGTATCAAGATCACCACCGCTGTCACATTTCCGTCACGTTCACGGAACCCCGGTAACCCAATAGCGACTTTTACGTCGGCAGTTCGGCACCAGCTAGCTGGTTAGGTATAGGAGTAGCAAACCTTGGACACCGTTGTCGGGTAAGATAGGCTACACTGACTACTGTGAGATCAGTTACGATGAAGGGAAAGCCCCGGGAACTAGACCGGACAATATCTGCCAATCCAGGCCATTCATATCTGGGAAGGATTTAAGTTGCGGCGAAGCTCCAGCACAAGAGCTGGAGGATCTGCCCGGACTTCTAGCGGTCACCCATCCGCTCATGGACCCCACGTACTACATACCTACCCGGGGAAAGTCTTGGGGTCGACATTATGCCGAGAGGACGGTCTCCAAAAAGGGGTGAATAATATAGTCACCAAGGCGGAAATTCAATTTCAGTAAATATCTGATGGTCCGCTATATACCGTTCCAACGATTCCCACTTCTTACAGATTTTCCAGAACTTCTGCACTACCGTTTATTCCCTGGTTTGATATACGCCGTGCCCGGTGTACATTCATATTCGCAATAAAAAAAAAAAACGAAAAGAAATGATAGAAAAATAGCAAGGGGTGTAATTCTTCTTCGATTTTGATTCTCTATTTTTCGTTTTTTTTTTTTTTCCAATAGTAACGTCACGTTCCAGGATTCTTGTATGAGTATTGATCGTACCACGATCTCTCTGGCTACGCGCCCACGAATTTCGGATAAATAAATAAACATAATATTCGCGTCTGGAGTTGAAAGGGTGCGCAAGTAAGGCGATGTATTTAAACGAAACTATATACACATATACAAACTCGTACGTGTCTTGTGTATGTTGGTAGGTGAATATTATATAACTAACCATCCTAGTATATATGTACGTTACATAACGTAACTCGAGGCATACAGGTTACACAAAATCTCACCTAGTATATGACGTAAAGAATATACATCACCTCTATATCGTATCTAGTTAAAAGCCCTCCTACTTAGACTGGCATAATATCGATACTTCATACACGCGTTATAAGGTATGGTATATACGAGTATAAAATTTTACTCCATACATGAGGTATATAAATTTTCTTGAAAATATATCATATATCATTCTAAAGCTTATAAAATATGAGAAAAATTATTAATACCTATATATACCTATACCTTCTAGTAGTGAGATAATTATTTCTTAACTTGTAACAGACTTACAGCTCTACTTTAATTTGCCGATAAAAATTCGACTAAATTTAATAAGCTCTGACATTCAAGTATCGCGATTAGTTTATACGTTGTTAATTATTTTGACGTTAAGAAATTTATACGGTAAAATATGACGAGATTTAAACTTCAAGCCCGAGTCAAACTATTCCTGTAAAACTTATGCGACTACCCTTAATTTCCCATACTGCCACAAGTGATCCTCGAATATCTCGCGGTCTAGGAAACGCATAAGAGATACGTAAAGAGATTTTTGATATACGGGTTTGCGAACTCATAGCCTTAATACCCTTTCCGACTTTGGTAAATTTTGATGTATTAGATACGTAGATACGCGTAGATTGAAGATGGAGATGAGGTCTGTGAGAAGCGAGGCGCAAGGGTAGGTCGTGCTCGTACGCCCTGTGTTCGTTCATAGCATAAATTAGCATAACTTATACGGCCAACTACGTTTATATCATGATTATTCCTTGCTATAATGCTACTGGTTACCTACCTACCCTTGGTACGTTTTCTTGCCGAGCCTTTCACATCTTCCTTCATACTTTACCCGGTATATAAGTATCGTAGCTACCTGCTGCAGTGAGCCTAACAAATTCTTGTTTACGCTAATTAGATACTCGGAGAGAAGATAAAAGCACATTATACTACTCTCAGAATCAATGTTTATATCTCCAGGGGTGAAATCTTTTTTTTTTTTCTTTCGTTTTACTTTAAATTTGAATTGTATGTCCCAACGTTATTCTAAACGGGCTAACTCCGGCCTTCTACCCCGCAACTAGTGGACATTGGAAATCCGGAAGCTCGAGGTAACTTGGTCCAAGCTACAAGCTCGGTTCGTGAACGACCGGTTTAAAACGTTCTACGTACTACAGTCGTCGCTCGAGTCGCGAATGTCGGAAGTTTTCTCGTAAATTTCATACCACCGTAACGCTTCGGTAGAATAAGTAGGAGAAACATGCTAAACCGTCCACGTGCACCGAAGCACTTAAAACCTATCCAAGTCTTTACTCATCCAAAGTGTATGTCCGTAACTTCGTTCTCTTACGTGCGAATTACCTACTAACGTCACCTTTTTATAATAGAAGAAAATGAAGAAGAAACATCTCGAAAGATAAGTAAAGAACAACTAGAACTTCGAACCCCATATACTCCGTTTCTTACTTATTCAAATTCTAGTCTAGTCTGTGCATAAACACTTTTACTACTGACAAGGATAAGGACCCAGTGTTCAAAAAACGTTTCAAAGCACTTAGAATTTAACATTTGATCTTTTAGTGTATATCAGCCCGACCATTAGTCTATCATTGACAATAGATCATAAAAATTAATGCAACGTAAGTTCGATGTACTTTTTATTCAAAGTTGCGATTCAATAGTAACAGGTAATTGCAGAAACTGGCACGTGTTTCGCCCTCTCTAATTACGCCTTTACATTCGACTGGCCTTAGGGCCACCAGAACCAAGCGAGGCAAATTTAATCTACGTTACAATAAACACTGCTTAGGGACGAAGCCGTCTAAATTAATTTGTCGCCGTAAACTCGATGACCAAGGCTCCCTTAATTTGCTTTTCCCTACAACAGATAGGTATATAGCACGGTGTCCAAGCGCCCGCGGTTGTTAGACCAAAGGCTCATACAACCAGCGATGTATTATGATGGAAAAGGTGTCAGGAATTAAACGAGCCTTTTCAAATTACTGCGGGATCTTATACAGGGGAAAATGGACAGATGTATAATTTTTTTTTATTCGTTAGCGTATGTGATACCGTCCTCGTTTTTTTTTTTTTTTTTCCATATGGAATTGCTAAAATACTGTGTCATAGGAATTTCCGGATTTATTTAAAGCACAAAAAAAAAAAAAATAGCACAGTGATTATAGAATATGCAAGTATACTGCAACATAGAGTAACAGTGGAATGGGGGTTTCGCGACAGCGAAAGGGCTTCGGAAACACTGTCAACGTTAAGAGGATTTTGCCACAGCAAATACCGCAACTCGGTTTGATTTCAGCGTTGTGTTCAAATAACGCAACGTTCGATGTTGCATGCAACGAAGTTAGCTTTTCTTTATTTCTCCCTTTTTTTTTTTTATACCATTCTATGATATTTTTTATAGCTTCTATCAAACACGACATGAAACCGTATAATAGTGTAGAATGTGAAATTGAAATTCTAAATGATCGAAGATTTTGAATGGAACGAATTTGATTTATTTATAGACTAGACTGCGAGGATATAGATGTCAATTTTCACGTGTTAAATATCTCATACAATTATATTATATTATATTCGCCGTATTGTGTTGGACGTGAAATTTGTGTGTAAAAATTATATCGCGTTATACAGCTATACCTACCGCAGTGGCGACACATAAATATTTAGTCTAGCACCGTTTGGTAATGAAGCGATTTGTTTGTCGGAAAATTTAAGGATTGCAAAGTTCCTACCATTTCTCCTTTTCGCACTCCGTGTGAAATCTGTTATTCGTCCCTTTATTCGGGTATGGCAATGTTCCAAAACCGTGAGACACCCCTCTCAAGAAAATTCTCAAGCAAAATTATTTCACTACGAATAATAAAAAAAAAAATCAGCTAAAATATACAGTTCTTGATACGTTGATGCGTTTTGCGAAAAACCATTCTTCTCATATTCATTTTTTTTTTTATATCTTTTCTTTTCGTTCCTTCGTGGAATTATCTCCTGGAATCAGTTGACCGTAAGTTTATGTAAAACCCTTCACCACGGAGGTTATAAATTACCAGACGAGTTCCTTATGCGGCTTTAATATCGTGCTTTAAAAATATAAATAAAAACCCCGACCTCTACACCACCATCTCACGTCTTTCGTGCTTGAGCAGCGCTAAAACGGTGCTAAAGAAACGCGTGTATAACTACTTGAGGCTCGCGTGCTTTCCTATATTCGTGATTTTGTAATATTCGCGGTTTTTATTTCACACGCATATACCTATATATGTATCAACGGGTCACAGCCCTATATGACCAATATTTAATTTAGTTTATCAATTTCATAGCAATATCTATACATATATATATACGTCTACTTAAAATCCTGAAGCGTAAGAATCGTTAGAATTAATTAGAGACCGTGTTATGTTCCCCCAACCCCTTTTGAGACTGCTCAAAATTAGAGAAATTTCAGAAGTAACACGGCCAGTGCGTTACGTTTTGATCCCTCGGGTATCATATTGTTATAAAAATTTTTATATACACCCATATCCCCGCCATAACTCTACGGTTATTACCAGCCCTTTACTACCCGTATTTTGGTACATGTTACTCCATCCACCGCGAGCCTACGGCGAAATCCCTCGAAAGGTTGGTGGGTGTACCCAACCGATTCAATTAAGGTACCCATTCGCTGCGTACCTATACTTTTAGCTCGGGGCAACGTGATCACTAAAAATTTTTTAAATTTAACAAAAAAAAAAAAGGGTTTCAATTAATTTTTTTTCTTTCTAATACCTACCTAAAAAAAAAAGAATTGTAATTTCTCAGACCTTTTGCAATTATCAAAAGCTATTCAGTAATTTCGTTTTTCTTACCGTCGAACCTATGACTTTTAATAAATCGTTTATGTCTCCATGGGATGACAGAAAATATGAAAAAAAGCGTACTCAGTCAGAAACCTCACTATCAAATAGCATCTGTTTCTTCCTATAAGCAAGAAAAAGTTTCCCATCTCGAGGCAAGGGCGGTGACTCTTATCCGAAAGAAGAAAAAGTTTACGGCGTGAATCATACCGTCCGGGTGACCCCATGAGATCACGATTGCTGGATCTACTAACCCTTTTCCCGCAATTTGAGTGGAAAAATCAAGCAGCTATATGAATGGGTTTGAGAAAGTTGTTACAGAGATGATGTATTTTTTTTTTTTTCCCCTGGAAGCTTTTTCTTCGTTTTTTTCAGATTCACGTCATTCGTAGTCTTATATACATACATCATATACTTTTGATACTTACTGAAACGAGAAGCGCAGCGGCTCGCCGTGAAAAATTTCTCGACTCGTCGTTCCACCGAGCTTCCAATAGAGACCTGAAATAAAAATTCATATTGAATATCAAAACGTTTTCCATTATTCAACTTTTGTTTATTTTTTACTTTTTTATCTTTTTTTCTTGTTTTTTTTTTAAATTTTATGTGTAATACCTGTCGCTTTTTACTACATCGTGTTTAGTGCAGTAAAGCAGATCCTAGGGCTTAACGCCTGCTATAATCTGCTGAATTTATTGCCAATGATCATTAAGCTCTGTTCCAGGGTTTCAAGTTATAACAGAGAATGATTTGGCGGAAATAATTTCGAGCCGATCGAAAGAATAATAAAAATTCGAATAAAATCACATTTCATATTGAATAATCTTGATTCGTAGCCTAAATGGCGGTAATTTTATCGGCCCATTGGTGCCTGTAATTTTCACTCAATTCTGAATATCTTTCTTCGATGTTCACCTCGCGCTTTTCAAATTTATTATTTCCGAGTAAAAATCTTCAGCTTGCAAATATTCAATTGAATTTCGAAGATTAAACCGTTGTGCTATATCATCATCGCTTATTACTTATACCTGCATTATAATTATATACATATTATTAGCGGAAACGGTAACGTACAGGTGCTCGACATGCAACGGACGACTTAAGCCAATTTACATATTACCAAAGTCGAGTAGCTCGTTTTTATACAGTGGCATGCACGCTGTCACATCCACAATACCATTTTGCTCCTGAATCAAAGACTTCTTATTGCAGTGGAGAAGAAAAAAAAAAAAAAAAAAACACTTTGCAAAGTACTGGCGGTTCAACTTATCCGCAACATTTTACAGGTCAAGGATCTACGCTCTGTTTTACGTCGTACAGGTATAAAAAAACGTGACAGAATTAATTTCGACGGTCACATCAATCGATAATTGATAAACCATGAATCAATTCACACATCTACGATGGACTTGCTATACAAAATTCAATTTTTTATAATCATATGGTGGTATTACGGGCTCACCTTTTAATCGAATGCCAAGATCGACATAGGTCATAGAGTAGATTTAGGAAAAGTACAGTAACCCCCGTCTCTTTGGCGAGCATTGATAACGCACCAAGTCCCACGCTGCTCCATACATGGGCCGTCTGTTGACTGAAATGAAAAAAATAATATCGTTTATTTTTCGATTTCCAATGAGAGACGCGGTCTTTTTTTTTCTTTTTCTTCTTCTTTGCTATTGAAAATATGAAAAGATAAAAATCTAGTAACATTTGCATACTTATATATAATAAACAGCACGATTTCAAAGGCTCGTATTGATGCGTAAGGGGTGAATTTTGTACACAATACGAAGATGAAAGCTTTACCCATCGCTTTTCCGTTCAATTATACCTTCACCTGTGCGTTCACAGATGTAGGTATCGCTTAAGGAATAATAACGTATGTTAAACTGGCTGGAAACCAATAGCTTTTCTATTTATATACAAGCGATTCTAAAACCATATGGTATCCACGTGGTAATGAAAATTACAAGCGGTAATATATATGTATGGGAGAAAAAGTATTAATTAACGATATAAAAATAGACATATGTATCTATTGTTTCTAGTAACAGTTACATAATATCATAGGCTGAAGATGGATAATAAATGTATGTAGATAAATTTTATATGCGTTTGGCTACAAGAATTTTTTTATTCAGTTAAACTATACGACGCGCGACACGACGCAAGGCGTCGTAGTACGATACGGCGTTGATGTTTCTACCGCTATTGATTTTTTCTCGTTATTTTATATTCACGAACCTAAAAAAATTCGGGCTCGTGCATCGACTGAAAAATTCAAAACATATCTAACGCACCCTACGAATCAGCCTCCTTCGTCTTATACCCTAACTCTCACTTTTGCATTTCTATTTATTTTTAAACCAACTCTCTGCTGTATCATGTATGGTAATATACAACATGATTTGAAATCTTCCTACTCATGATCCTGATACACCATGCATATACTAGCCTTGCATACATTTTTTTTTCTTTTCTTAACAATATCGAATGATCGATTGCCTCCTTATAATTCTAGAAAAAGGAAAAAAGGAAATTCTAAGATCAACTTAATGTTCTTGATACCTTCAACACGCCATTTCAACCCCTTCTTAGTTTACTATTATTCTGAAAACTAGAGAAAATTAGTTTCTCGATACTTTAGGCTTTTTCTAGTTAAGTTGATAACAATTTATGTTCGTATTTTACGATCTGTGGACGAAAGTCTCGACCGATACCTGAGATTATTCTCGTCCCATTTGTCGTTTACATTGATTCTATAAATTTTAAGAATTCTAAAAAGTCTAATCTAGAATTAAAAGCCCGTGGGATTTGGAGCGTATTATTTGAACGGCAAGTAAAAAAGCCCGTGAGTCTTTCTCCGCGTTTTCGAGTATATACTAGGAGCTGGAATGAGCGGCACGAATAATCTCGAAAAATTACTCTACCATCTTTTATACATGTATTACCTTCGGCAATCTCATTTCATTCTTCAGGATGTAAATAAGTAATCGAAGGTAATTCCACTCTCGTGTCTTCCTAACTTTTTCTTTCCTCAGCTAAACGCGTGTCTTTTAACACCGCAGAATATTATTCATATTTCTTTCTCTTTCAATTAGGTTTACGTTAGTTCAATCCTTCACGCTGTCACTTATCGATGAAATTCATGTCATCATCATCATCATCGTCATCGACTATCTGATTTCAGATACTTTCAACAATTCCTGATCGATTATATTGAATAATTTCTACCCACACGCAGATTCTCCCCCGAGTGAATTAATCCCTTAATCGATATTAGGTCACTTCTTTCTGGGTCACTAACTAATTACTAAGCTCTTTTTAAGTTCATACATTACGCGATTTAATCAAATAATGAAACTCCACGTTTAGTTGGAAAGGGGGATGAAGGAGGAGAAGGAAAAGGAAGAGGAGGAAGAGGAGGCTGTTAAACCGAATTGCGTATTATACATAAGGTAATACATGAGGAAAGGCAATTAACGTTGTAGGATTCAAGACTGAAATAAATACAGCTGGAGGGGAGTAAGTTTCGTTAAGGTAACCTATTTAGTAAATGAGAGGATGTGGGTATACATCAATCTACGTTAGCCACCGGGCCTGTCACGCTGCGTCCTTGGGGAATTTGGGAATGTAGCTTTTCCATGAAGTTCGTTTCAAGGGTCGAATTTGTAGCTTCAGGTTACCGAGCTTGAAGGGAGAAATTATAAAGGGTGAAGGTCTTTTAGGTTCCATGGAGTAGGTATAGATACGCAAGGTAATAAGAATAATTATTGTTCAGCTGGTCCCTCAGTCTCTGAGCGTAACCTTTGATAAATGGTGACATAGATTTATGAGGCGTTAACTTATCTAAAAATCTTTCCTTCCGTTGGGACACTAAAAGTTTATATTTTTGATTAAATTCGCATTAAGAATCGTTCGAGCGAGTCAACCGACTCTCGCCCACTTCGTCCACTTCTTATCGTACGCTAATCAGCAAAGTTGTTAATTAAGCCAACTTGATACCGAGTACTAAATTCTAGGTACATGTATATATATATATATATACCTACATAGGTATACACTATGCATAATGTATATACATATACATATACAGGGTGATCCAGAATGCGGTACTTTCCTTACACTGGTGGATTCCTTGTGAAAATCTAAGACTCAAATTATTCATCCTAAAATGTCGAATGCCAAGCCGTTTTCAGGTAAGAGCCATTCAAAGTAAGCCACTACGAGAATGCAGATACGAGAATGGCTCGTCGCTGGTATTGTTGGTCTACTGGATTTCGCGACGCCTCACCCGCCGCCGCGATCTCGCCAACTCACAAAACGACGATCAGGCAATGGAAACAGAAGAATGCTGATTCCATATTCATGCATAAAACTATAATATTACATTCGTTTTGTCAGTTAGCGAGATCGCGGCGGCGGGTGAGGCGTCGCGAAATCCAGTAGGCCAACAATACCAGCGACGAGCCATTCTCGTATCTGCATTCTCGTAGTGGCTTACTTTGAATGGCTCCTACCTGAAAACGGCTTGGCATTCGAAATTTTAGGATGAATAATTTTAGTCTTAGATTTTTACAAGGAATCCACCAGTGTAAGGAAAGTACCGCATTCTGGATCACCCTGTATATATATGTATGTGTGTGCAGCTCTCGTTACGCACTTGTACCTAATTACTATTTATCACCTTGTCGCCTGTAATGGACGATCGCGAAAAAGGTAGAAGGTGACTCGACGAGGCTGAAAGGACCCAATTTAAAAGTAACGAGCTCAAAGACCAAGTGACGAAGTGTAATCAATTCCCAGTGCCCGAAGGCAACATGATATTATAGGTATATCAAGGTACGAGCCTGCTTTCCTTGTTCGAAATAAAAAAAAAAAAAAAACGGGAAAAAAGGGTAAAAAAAACAAGATTTTTTTTCTGAATGAAGACAATCGACGCGACACATTATCAGTATACTAGATGATACCTACCTACCTATCTCTCTTTTCTAAGATCATCTATTCTTATTCCAGAAAATTGCTTATATGCGTTTAATAAACTCCGAGAATTTTAAAATTGACTAGGAGGAAATTTGATGTACCTAACTCGAGGAGAAGGTACGCCCGTGTTGGAAAATTTTAATTTAAGATGACACGAGACACCCCACATATTTCGCGGTCTGAAACTCAATCAAATCTGATTACATCGTTGCTCTGAGAGTATGAAGTAGGAACCTTGCCGTTTCGTATCAACGGAATTAGGTGTCGGAAGCCATCGCGAAACGGGCAACGAGAATAGAGGACAGAGGTTGGAGGTTGGAGGTTAAAGGTTGGGGGTGGAGGTAGAAGTGAAGGTTTGCTACCGTGATGTGATGGTAATAGAATGGGGTGCTTGTTGGCATTGTATTTCCTCGTAACACCTGACGGTAAAGACTGGCGTTAAAATTTAGCTGAGCAAAATGCTTTTGGAAAAGCTAACGGCAACCGTAATCTCTGACCAAAATAGAGGCTGAATTATACCTATAATCTTGAGGTGAAGGGTGCTTTTCTATTTGGTACGTACGTAATTTGGGGTTCGGTTTATTTGCTCAAATTTTTTCGCTTCGTTAAATTAGTTTACTTAGCTTTATTTTCTATATAAGCTTTGTCAAAGAGCAGCTTTACCCTGTATACACACATATACCTACCCTTGCGTATATATTCGGAATATAAAAGCATGTTACGGCTACGTTATTCGATCTCCTTGAATTGAATGTGATATTTTGGCAAACAACGTTGTTTCAACCCTTCGGGAGTTGAATTTCTGATCAACAGTCTATTTCTGAGTAAAAGTGAAAACTGACGTTATGACATCGTGTCCTGCACGGCCGGGGTGGGCCGTAAGGGATGTAAAACTCGCGGGGGAAAAATAATTCTTTTAAATTTGCGAAGAAAAAAAATCCTTGGCGCCGCCTTGACTCCTTGAGTAATAAAAAACAAAAAAAAACAGGACCCCTTTTATACGGATTTGAACCCCTTTCCACGGGGGTCGCAAGTTACATACACTGTGAGATGAAGAGAAACAAATGGTATACCCGGCGCTCTATAAAAGCCGGAATATTAACCATACTCGTTTTATTCGACGCTGTAGCCTCGAACCTTGGCCCTACCCCTACGTCCCTCAAAAAGGCCACATGAATATTTTCACGACTAAGTAAGAGCTTAAAGGGTAGAAGGGGTAAGGGGTAAAAGGAGGATAAGGCTGGCGCTGGTACCGGGACTTGGAACGTTGGAGGATGGAGGATAGAGGGTTGAGGGGTTTGAGGCAAATGAGGGAAGTTGAGAAAAACAGCTCCTTCCTTCTCGGCGCTGAGTAATGGCAGGAGCAAAGAGAAGTGTGTCAACCGTCGTACTTTCAAGTGATGAATCGTGCTTACCCCTCGAAGGTAGGAAGGTGCCAAAAGACATTCAGTACCTCCTTTCCGGAAATTCAACGAGTCTATCTACTATTTCATCCTCTTTGTAGTACCTTACAAGAATTATATAACAGGGATGAGGAACACGCGGAATTTACTCACAAATTTACTTATTCACGATGATGGATAATGGATCCTTAACATACATATATTCCATGTATAAATTGATTTCTGCTTTTTTTATTATTTTTTATTCAAAATCTTTAAATCACGATATTTCTTCATTGGCATAAAAACTTGCGATTTATAAATGTAAATTTCATCCACCTTTAAGTTTAATAGAAAAGTGCAGACGAAATGATCCTGGAATCCTTGCAGGTTCCTATAAAAGCGGCGAAGGTATTTTAGTAAATCTCGAGTCACCTGCTCCACCAGGTTCCCGGTAAATTAGTTTAGTTTATAATTTCCACACCGCCTTCGCACTTATGAGAATGAATGGGCCGTTGTTTCGAGGGCAGGCAGGTGTCGGCGTCGCGGTAAGCGTCGCGACGCCATGATGTACGCGGTAAAGCCAAGTTTCAGGGATTATATATAAACCCCCACCCCCTTCCCCCCCTTTGGAATCCATCATCCTTTACCGTAACGTTACGATTGTCTGGCTTTGACTGACGCAGAGCGAAGACGAAAACGAAAACGAAAACGAATACGAATACGAATACGAAAACGAAAACAATGTGGGACAAAGCGGAAATCAAAATGACAGATCAATTTCAACTCGGGGCTAGAATCCTAAGTCAGCTTTCCCACGCAAATACATCTACCTACACATAGCATTGCGCTGTTTCGTTATGTAAATATTTTCCCTCGTTTCTATATTCTGTATAGATTCGCAAATATCAGCCTCCGGCTTCTGACGAGCGATGACAAATCCATCGGCTCTTTTTCTCCGATTTTCCCGGACTACTGACCGCCGTAGACTATCAACCCCCTCAAGTGATTCCAGTTTTTCTATACGTTCAGTTTGGGGTAGGTATTCACGTATGACGCCCACCTAAGTCCCTATTGTTTCGAGGCAGTAAAATACGAAAATATAGCCTCGACATTATGAATTACCAACGGGGCTTACGTTCTGTACCCTACGCGCCCAAGCTCTGTACTAGAGTGTTGGCAAAAGCGGGAAGATATTTATGGTTTATTGTTTGGTATGCATGAGCCGCAGTTTCGAGCAACGTACAAGCCTGTTTGGTGTGATAAATTAACTAAGTAACTGAGAATATTAATACGATTTTACCCGCTCAACTTTTCGCCCTTTAAACTTTACACTGATATTTATACCGAGCTTGACTTACACCCTTAAAACTGTTACAGATTCCCGAATCAAAATTAGATTCCGATGATAATTCACAACGTTTCTTTATTCTTATTATATAATTCAGGACAGAAGACACTTGTTGAAGATTCAAGCCTCGGTAGTTCAGTTATCTCGATTGTAGATTAAAGCCCAGCAGTAAACTAGCTAGCCATTAATTTGTACATCGCTAATGCGCTTCGCTTTGATGCATAAACTACCTTATTTACACTCTCTTTCAACCTGGTTTTCTATCTCCCTACGAGTAGTCTAGCTACATAATTTTCCTTGCAAAATTGTATACAGGCAAGTATACGAGAGCTTATATTGGCAGAGAAGCTTTTCAGTATAGCATAGTATACATATATAGATATACATAATACTGTATACTATATACGAGAAGATCCTAGGGTGGCTGTGCACAGAAGCGACTGTTTTATGGACAATTTAGCTTCGTTCGAAATATACGACGGTCGAAGGAAACTAGGTTTCTTAGTAGATGGAAGTAGATAATAATTATCGTCATCGTCTTGAACGATTACGGGTATCTAATGTCAGATTTAAGTTCAGGTCAAGGCTGAGTGAAATTTTGCAAAGAATAAAAAATATCATTCGGCAGATATTCACTTGAAAATATATTCGCCATTGATGAATCGATGTTGAATAAATGAAAAAAAAAAGAAAAATTCTGACGGCATCGGTGATTTTTTGGGTAAATAATATTTATTCAGGGACAAGGTAGCCGAAACTTGAAAAATCCGCTTTGTTCGACACCCTAAGGGACAGATGATATAGATTTCTTTTGACGATATATTTTGGCCAAGGCTCATCCCTTCAAGGTATCTAACAGTCTGTTGGATACAAAATCTCTTAAATCCAAAATTCACTTACCCGTGATAGGCTAGAAACGACAGAAGAAAGAAGATGCAAGCCAGGACGTCTGCTCTGCCGACTATACCAGTCACCTGAAAAAAAATAAAACGTAAATTGGATCATTAGAAAAGTTTGCGTGTCGTTTATCATAATTAATTCGTGGTTTTCAATTATCACGAGTTTTCAAATTTTAGGGAGTCTTCGAATTCCCGAATATTTTATGCTACATTTTGGAGAAGAACAGAGCTTTTTCTATCAATTAAAAATACTCAGTTTCAATTCAGGAACATCTTACATCTACGTCGTACGTTTTTTTTTTTTTTTTCATTATTATTTATTTTATTTATTTTTTTACCGAATTCGAGGCAGCTGACTGAATTTCGTAAGAATGTTGAATAAATTGAAAGCAGGTCTCCATTTCCAATTCCCTTGAGATACATTCCTGGTGAATACGCGTCTGAGATAAATCTCCATACAAAAATAGATTTTCGTGCGAAATATAATAAAAATGTCTCAAAGACCGTTTTTGAACGTGCGTTTGCCTCACAGACACTGCCCTCTCATTCCACAAGCCACCCTCTCATCATATGTATATATATACCTATATGCGAACAGGTATTAAATCTCGGGGAATTTTACATTCATTCATCGACCCAATGTATAAATATACACCTAGGTGGAATACAAATACCTTAAATACCTACGCCGGTGTTTCGGTGACGATAAATCTTAGATCTCATTTCGAGAATTGCGGCGGTGAATAGCAGTATAAGCTTGTGCGAGAGCCTAAAATAACGCCACGTACGTCTGGCATTACGGAACGACAGATTGAAATTGGATCCTATTCGAAGGAAATCCCGGGAAAGCCCAGCGAGCCGAATCCCTATGCCACCAGTCGGCAAACAAGGTGGCCGACAAGATAAGGGGTTGCCGAATTATTGATGCCGGGCCTCGAGTGAGTGATAACTGAAGCCTGCCAAAGGACCGCGTAGACCTGAACCACTAAAGCATGTAGGGTACGAGTGAATCTCCTGCAACCGTATCCTGTACAAAATCCTGTTCCTTACTTTTCCTCACTTTTTATTCTGGACGATCGGGTAAGAAACGAAGCAAAAATGATGGGAAATGGAATTCTCGGAAGCGAGAAATTTTAAATGGTCAATTTCTTTTCTTCCCTTTTTTTTTTCTTCTCCTCTTCTTCTTCTTCTTCTTCTTTTTCTCGGTGCCTTTTGTCTCCAAAACGGAACTGTACGTCGGTTGAATTCTTACCTTTGAAGAGGTAAGAGGGCGTGAAGTAGATTTCTGAATTTTCTTCAACTGTAGAACGAGTCTTGAGGGTTGTGGCCGCGAGTGCGGTCAAGCAGCCGCACTCCGTCAACGTCAACGGGGTCGCAGGAGAGAAAGAATAAGGCGTCGCTGAGGGGGGGGATAGGGAAGGCAACAGAGCCTCGCTAGGGGAAAGTGCTTTCCGTGTCTACTTAAGATAACAGAGATTGCTGCCTCTTCTTTGATAAATTCCCGGGCAGGCGGCCAGATTTATCGTAGAGGCAACGTCGGCCTGGATCCAATTTCCAAAATAGCCAGTGACATTAATTTATTATCAAGCTCTTGCGAAAGGCGAGATCGAGTTCAAGGATGTTTGACTCTTGACTGTGACGATGATTCTACTTCCCCTGTTTTTTCACATCTCACAAAACATAAAGCTCGTTTTAATTTGAACACACTTTCTCTTTACACCTCACCGTCTCTTTCAACTCGGCATAAAAAAAAAAACAGAAAAAAAACAAGGGAAAATGACAGAAGATAGTATAGGGTAGTATCCATACCTACGTAGTACCTACACGCGTCATGATTATATTCCAAATACAACCCCCAGTCAAAGGGTAAGAACACAATACCATAACACATATCATACCGCTAAGCCCTCAAAGTAGAATTAATCTTACAAAACAGTATTTCACACGATCCCCCTGCAGTATACTAATGAATCTCCCTCATCTCGTCATTTTATTTTTTATATCCTAAGCACTGCTTTTATAATTAGGACTCCGCTAATTGGACTTTCATTTTCGAGAGTGGTTTGATTGAATTGATAAATCAATGAATAAATACATTTTTTTTTTTTTTCTTACACCTATAGATTCATATGACACAGAAAAATGTGTGTTTTTTTTTTCTCCTTCTCTTCTCTTCTCTTTTTTCTTGTGACCAAAAACTAGGGGATGTTTAACAGCAAGATTGACACCCCACACACTCGAGTTGCGGTAAACATGTCACAGACGGTCGATCGAGACAATCGCGTCGTTACCAAACAGAACGAATATTTACGACTCACGACATCGGAGATAGATGAGAAGGCATGGGAATTGTGGTTACGGTAGTCTCCAACCCTGCGAAGAGTGACAGCTCCAGCTTTCTCTCTTGAGGATAACGCACCCTTGTCGAAATAATTGTTTGCCTAGCTCCTTCCTGATATACCGTTTCTCGATAAACTCCGTTTCATGTAAGCATCTATCTCTAGCCCATTCTCGTCTGATGAAACTAGAATAAAAATTACCCATTTAGCAATTTTTTTTTTATATTTTCTTTAATCTTTCTCCTAATTTCAAACTCGCGATAAATTCGCAACCTACGTCGTACACTAGTACAGCTATAACGAAGTTAAATGTTGGTCACGAGTCAACGAGTTCAACTAACAATTCGATTATGTACACCGAGTCCGGTGTACAAACAATCACGATAAAATCCACCTCAGTGAAAGTACAAGAAACGACAGTAAGACATCTGTCGACAGTTTTACCTCGCGAACTTTTTTCCAAGCTTTGTTTCTACCATCGACAAATATCATATACATATATAGGAATATACCTATATGAATTGAACCGGAAAAAGGAAATGATATAAAATATGAATGAACTAAAGCTACTTTTTTTTCTTTTAACATCGACCCAACATCATAAATATTGCAGATTTAAACAAGGATAAGAAATCTGCACAGTATATAAAAGAATCGAGCGCAGAGGGTGGATTGATGATGTTAAAATCGATCGGGAAATAATCAACACGAATTAATTATCGTTTGATAAAAACTTGTTATAATAGAATATGTCCAATTTTCGGAAAGGCAGAATCATCGAGACAGAATGAAACGTGGGAATTTACCCGATGAATCACATGCTTCGGGTTATTCTGGATTCTGGATTACCAGAAGCGCGTCCATGTCGTCGGAGCTTAGGCTTAGATATAGACGTTTGAACAATAAACAGGGTGATATAGCTGTTATGATAAAGCATAATACTGAAACAAGATATAAGGTATCACTAGTATGTCCAATCTACGTATTTCGGGTGTATCAGTTATGGATATCAACAATACCCATGTATCGGTTCCTGTTTATCCCTTTTGCGAACCCTCGAGCTAATTTCTTTCCCCCTGTTGATCGGATAACGAATCGATAGATGGGCAAAACGACATTGTCCCTTCGGCCGCGAACCACCGAATACGAATAATTTGCACCAGACTAACGGTTTGGTCATTTTCTCGTGAGGTTGGGGGTCGATGAAAACCAACGGATGGTTCGAGTTTGGAAATGAAATGAAATGAAATAAAATAAAATGAAATGAAATAAAGTGAGATAAAATGAAATGAAATGAAATGAAATGAAATGAAACGAAATGAAATTCTTCGTTCCATTAGCATTGCGATGAGCAGCCTACATACCTACATACCCACCGCAACGACAACGAGTTTCAAATAATTTCGTACCTCTAAAAACCACAAAGTGTTGGCTGCAATTTTTCGCAAAGGGATTTCATTGGGGATAACAATTCGTCGAAATCGGGTCTTTTGGTCGTTGGATTGGCTAGGCGTTTGGAAAGGCTTGAAAAATTATTAGAAAGCTTGAAAGTAGCCAAGGGTAAATTTTATGCCAAACAGTGTGACATCACGAAGGAAGAAGACTTTCTCAACCCCTTCAATTGGGTAACAACAGAATTTGGTGGCGTCGACATCCTTGTTAATAATGCTGGTGTCCTAAAAAAAAAAAAATAAACTACAAAAAAGATGTGGAAAAAATTCTGCCGCAGAGTTTCCCGATCTTGAAGAGGTATCCTGAAGGGGTATTTTGATGGTGTTGATGCAGGTGGGCAATCCTAGTATCACGTGACCTAATTCAAAAGCTCGAACGATGCCCTAACCAAGATAAGCAAGAATAGAATATGTATAGAAGATATAACCGAGTAGGTTTAACAAATCCTGCTATAATATTAAATAGTATAGCCTCGCTCGGCCCGGGTCGTATAGGGCTAGGTCTCACGCCGAAGGGACTGACTTGAAATGGAAAGGGTGTGTGGGTCGAGGTACGAGACTGCGGGAGGTTAGCTAACCCACCCGCCATTTCGTGGTTACGATGTCGTTGCCGTATCGGTGTGTATATTCGGCGTATATTGCGAGCAAAAGAGACAGGAGTAGAAACAGGAGCAAAAGCAGGAGCAGAAGCAGGAGCAGGACTCACCGACAAACCTATGCCAACCAACCAACCAGTCAGTGAGCCAAGCAACGTGCGGCGGCCCGTTGCTTCAGGCTAAATTAAACCGACGCTTGCCACAGGTCGTTCACGGAATGTTTCCTTTACGGTCCCCTTGGCTTCCCAGGGTTTGGTGCAGGACATGGCGATAAAGGGTCGACGGGGGGCGGAGGGGGGGGGGGGACAGGTGGATAGACGAGATCCCAAGGGCTGAAAATCACACTGTGAAACCTCTATCGACACATGTATATTACGAGCTTTACATATACCTATATACCCTTAATATATACATCCATGTAGGCATAGGCGATATATTTTAGGTTCCAAATGTAGTGATAACTGATAAGAAATATCAAATTTCTAATCCGGAATTACATGCACACAGAAACACGTATATTGGTTACCCCGAACATTTTCTAGTACCTACACATCCATTCGTATTTGATTTTGCCAGGACTCGAGGGAGAGGGCTCACACATAACCGAGTCGGATGCGATGGTAGAGTAAGGATTTTCGTTTCTATCCCCTTTGGTAATGGCCGCATCCTTAAGGGATGCGAAAGGATGTAGTCCGCGTAAATCCTGACCTGATACACTAACGTGACCATTGGGATTCGCCCCGACCGTTTGCTATCAGTATATATCCGCGATTCAGTTCGGTCAAAGAAAGCGTGGTTTAATTAGCTACATGCGAGTAGATATTGGGGTTAAAGCCAGTAGATTTCATAGACAAATCATAGATCGAGTTTAGAGATATTTTTAGACCGTAGTTTCGAAGCATTTATCACTTCCTAAACAGTTTATTTGAAAAGTTAAAAGAAATGAGAGAGAACGTTGGTAGATTTCGTTTGGTAAGTTTTACTTTGAAAAGAACATTCTCTAAAGGTTTCGGTTCAGATGAAAAAGAATTTTCGTTCTTTCGTAGCTCTGCTATGCATTGAGAAAACCTCTTAGAAAATTCAGACACTTCTGTACGGCTATAAGCTTATATCTAATGCTCGTCCGGAACCGACCGTAATTAACCCCTGGCTGCTCTTGTTCCAGACGTGTGGGTAATGTTAATGATAATCAAGAACAAAGAGTTTCGCAAGAAATTCCTACAGTTATTCATCGGACAGGGAACAAACCCCCTGCACGAGCTTCAATGCGAGTTTAATTTCCGCGTAACAGAGTTTGTTAGATTTTGCGACAGTAGGACTTATACTTCGCTCCGAAGGGTACTTCGTAAATATCCCTCGCCCAACCTTAGACCCCAAGATCCTTCCTCGTGGTACTCTCTCTCTCTCTCTCTCTTTCTCCACGTTCACCCTTACCTTTGGCTCTTACGTTCACCTTCTTCACAGCAGCCTACGAAACTCTCTACTCAAAGTTTTACTGCCCTTTGTTCGGTCCGACCGCGGTCTTGGTTGGGTACACGGCGTGCTATAAACTAGACGCAATGGTTCCGCACCGGGTGACTTTGGTGGTAGACGACAGTAAGCGGTAGTAAAAGTGCCTCAAGAAACAACCGCGGCTTGTGCCGTTGTACGGAATTTCAAAGAAACTAGAGCGACGTGAATTACTTTGAAAATGAGTGATCAGTTGGTTTGAAATGAGGACAAAAGCCCGGCGGAAAAAAGACGACGCTACGTGACGTTGCTGTACTTACTACCCTATACCCACCCGTCTGTTGTATAAGAATAACTCTAAATCCGTGGTCTGAGAATGAAGAGATGTCGAAATAGTGTGGAACCCGTAGTATTCGAGGCGAGATTTTGATCGTAAAGACGAAAGCTAGGGCGCATTTAGCTCTCGCCCCATTCCTACCGGTGTGGTGGGTGAATCCTTCTCGTAAACGAAATTTAGCCACAATATCTTCTCCAGTTGTAAAAAAGTAATAAGCCGTCCTCGGAATGGAAATTACCTTGGAATAGGTAAGGTGGAGGTAAAAGCATACTCTCGGCTGTCTCGTCACCGTATATGTATATGTATATGTGTGTAAAAATGACGTGTAAAAAAAAAAAAGAGAAAGAGAAGAAAGAATAAAAAAAAAAAAAAGGAAAAATAACAGACGACACAATTTGCCTCGAGTTTCATACCATCTTTCCGACAACGACGACGGTCTGTTTCCCGGGTTTGAAAATAAATCCGTGTAAACCTTAGGCGGTTAAATCTCGCCGGGTTTTCATCCTGAAACAATAAAACGAGGAATGAATCGGATTCTTACAAAATGGCTAGGAGATAGTAGCCCCATATTCTCTTTTCCTCTTGTATATTTTTTTTTCTACTTTTTATTATTCTTCATCCGTGTACGTAGGTAGGTATATACGGATACTTGAAAACGGTAGTGCCTTGCGGAAAGGAGGCGATTCTCTTGAACGGAGAGGGTGGGTTGTCCCTGCGGAGAAACAAGCCGGATACTTCTTCGGAGCAATATCCGTTAATGAAACGTCCAACTAGAGGTAATGGACAGCACGACGACCACTCTGGTCAGCTATCAAACGCCTTTCTCCATTTGTTCAGGATGGACTCGTAGACTCACCCTGCACTTGGCGCGTGTCGACTCCGCGAGACTATATCGTCAAAGAACTTTATACGGACAATCAAACTGATTATTTGCTCAACGACACTGCAAACCCCGGCTATTTTCTACTTTTTCGTAAAACGGTTACCGCCCTACCATTTCACCGTAAGAATTGAAATTATCCTTCAAGAATCACAAGCGTTTATCGTAGGGATACACATCCATGAACAAAGTGGAATATACTGATAAGCGAAGTGACCTGGTCTTCAAGCTGACCTCAAAAAAATCTGCGATATTCTAAAACGGCTCAATATACGAGACTAGAAGGTTGTGAATATTCATAATGCGATGACCTAGTTCTATAAGAAATCACAAAAGAAACGGGAAAATTTCGTAAAGTAATACGATGTGGCTCAGGTGATTTTGCCGGAATCTAATACAACCAATATCTTGATTCCTCCCTGAATTCAACCAAATACGACTGTATGAATCATTGATATTTCTACCGAAAATATCTCGAGAGATAAAAAGAGAAAGAAAAAAAAACAAATCTGTGTAAAAATACGGCGTTCTTTAATGCAAAAAATGTCTACATATGTACATCAGCCTGGCTTGTACACATCTACCCTGGCACCAAGCACCCAAGCGAAACAATTGAGGTGTCATGCTCGTTAAAAGAAAAAAAAAGAAGAGAAAAAAAAAAATAGAAATTGCTCGCGAGACAGTTACGTACGTATAACTCTGTATAGCTATCTCACGCGAGTTAACCGCGGTTATGTGCAAGCTCATAGTGGCGTAAGCTCGCGTCAAGGATACCGTCTGATTACGACGATGCCTCGCGGGAAGTAGGCTCGCTGTCTGAGTACTAGAAGCTCAGTCTCAGAACGTCAGAGGGGGAGAGTTTAGGGTGTGAGATGATTATCTGAAGGAAGGGCTCGCCGAAGGCTCGCAAGGGGATGAAGGAGACGGAGAATATACCCACCCATCTAACGCGCGTTGTAACAACTCAAACATTTACATACTGCTACTGTGATAGCAAGTGAGTTATGTTGACTAATGCGCTGCTTCCTCACAGCTACGGTTACATAGCGTAAGTGTATTCCATGTACGTGTTACACAGTCTACCCTCTCGGTGCACAACGCGGTCTACCTTCCTTCCCCCATAACCCTATCCCGTCGCGACCGCGTGGGACCCTTTTAGCGCCTGGACGCGCGTTACCGGAAACGACCTCCGTCCCCATCCGGCTGTGAGAACAGTTAAACTAGATTCAGGATTACGCGAGTACCATAAGCGTGATAATAAAATATGTATACTATACCTAGTCTTAATGCGATGATGTGTACAATTTATCCATTTAGCGGATTAATTAATCTTCATACCTTTTTCGACAAATTTTCAATTCATTGAATAAACCGATGTGGTTTTAACATGTGCAGAATTCGTTTGGTGAACGTATTTATAATTCCCTGATGTTATTTCGTCCGTTAGAATTTCACTAGGATACACATTTTTGGGGTAATATAAGGCGAGCTAGATGGGCGAGATTCGCACATTAGCTACGGCCTCTCGTCGTTAGCTTAAATATTCTACTATATTGTCGTCAGGGTAAGGCATTACCAGGTAAGTACTAGTACCTTATACACATACGAACGCATATTTATGTGTTAATTAAGATATGAAAACAATTTCCCGGTATTAAATACGTTAACTTCATATTATACACGATCGGTCTTATTCGCTATAATTTCAACTTGCGAATATAATAGAACGGAAGAAAGTGAAAAAATTTTTGATTTATATGTGTATATATTTTTGATGAAAGTATCATCAAAATCGAACTGTAAAAAGAAAATTTATGCGATTTATTATACACTGACAGAAACGTATAATTGAATATAAAAATAAATAATTCAAGTTCTTAATGTACAAACGAAGGGAACTTTCGCTTCTCGTGTTAAAGTTGGAGGCGTGTGTGCGAAAGCTTGCATAAAAGCTCCCTGTTGATGGGGAGTTCGTCATTATATATACCTACCTATGAGGAGAGTCTCGAAATGCTTGGGTATGAATGGATTCGTTACAAGCCGCGCTTGTCACCGGGCGTAAATACTCTCTCGACGTTTTCCTCTTCCTCTTTCTCCTCCTCATCCTCATCCTCATCCTCATCCTCGTCCTCATCCTCATCCTCTTCCTTTCTCGCGACTCTGTACCCAGCAACTGAGAAGCGAGCACCCGACACTCGAGCGTGGCCTTTCATCGTGATATAAATTCAAGTTTGTCGGGTGTGTTATATGCGCGATCCTTTCCTGCGGAAGCGGCAGCCCGCGGTTCTTCCGATCTCTCTCAAGGCCGTTGAAAGTTCTTCTCTATAAGTGACGATATGAATCGCCTAATCAGTATCTCCGTCAATGAATGCGGTCTATTAAGTACCTATATAGTCTCGGGAATAAGGGTAGGGAAATTTTACGGTAAGGGAATAAGGAATTTGGCCAAGAATCTCTCTCTCTCTCTCTCTTCTATATAAGGGAAATTCGAGACGACGCACGAGGGGTTGCACGCTGGTATGCATGCTGTTAGGGGATTATCTTCTTACGTGCCTCAGGGAAGATGGAAAACCACGATCAGATATTAAGCCGTGCTAAGTGAGCTCCGTTTTAGACAAATATAACCCCACACACTTCAACCTCTGATGAAGCGATAAAGAACCATTCAACATCCATTCATTCATCCATTCATTCATTACTAACCGAAATTTTGTTTTCAAAAATGTTTTCAACAGATTTCAAAGCCAAATTGAATATTTTGACAATTATTTCTAATGTATATCGCTATAGAGTTTATCAATTTGTTTATCAGTATTCAATATGCATCCAGTTTTTTTTTTTTTTTTTTCAACACGTTGAAAAGAATTAAATTTCCATTATTTGTAATCTTGATACGTTGCTGTAGCGCTAGAATAGATCCGTTGTATTTTCGGAATGATATTTCAACGCTTTTATCCTACCAACGGATTATACAGTTCTATGCTGATGCAGGATCAGCTACACGCTTTTTTTCACAACAATAGACCATTATTGAGGACCATGAAAACTCAAACTATATATGATCGATCGACTTTGACGCGTATAACAATGCAAAAAACATGGTTCAATTGATCGACTATCAAAATCGCTTTCAATTAATTTCAGTAGGTAAACGAAATTTTTTTTATAACGTTTATTTTTTGCCTTGGGTTTGATAAATTTATTGAAGTAAAATATGTATAAAAAAAAAGTATTATTCAGATTAAGTAAAGAGTAAATTTTCAGTATAACTATCTACCTACCTACCTATCTATCTACCTGCCTGCCTGCCTTTTCTAGCTACTGAATAAGGAATATTCACAGTGTTTGATGAAAGGATGAAAGAAAAAAGACTAAGTTGTTCTCTTCTTCTTTGGACGGTAGGTAATTTTGATCTATTACCGTGAATAAATTTCAAATATGAATAGCTGTAACTTTTCAGACGAATAGATATATTTGCCTCTACCCGCTCGACCATCGCTATACTCACCCTTTATATCGCGTTCCAGTTTATATATAACTATATACCATAAGTTACGTATACATAGCTTCGCTAGAATAGCGGTAAAGTTTAAAACATCGCATCTCAGGTCTGCCAAGCAGTAGCTTTAATCAACTTTTCAAAAAGGATAACGAACTTTTCAACGGTGGTGAACAGCCTTTGTGGTGTGTAATAACGCCTGAGCTTCAAGGCAATGGAAAAGCGATGAAGAGCTGCTATGGGAAACGACCTGGAACTAGTTTCCAGTGAGCGACAGCCTCGAATAAACCCGTAATTACAAACGGGGAAAAGAAGAAACAAGTACAATTACAACTGATCCGCGTAAGAAAAGCACCAAATTAACTCGTAGTTGTTTTCTATTCATATAGAAAAGTCTCGTAAGGTGGTGGAATCAAGTTCACTTTACGCGTGCGTACAAAGTGGGCAAAGTTTTCGATAAAAATTTCATTTTGCAAAAATTTCTTCAAATGTTAAAGTTAAAGTTAAACTTAAAGTTTCAGAGTATAGTTATATAAGCGAAAGAATAAGAAAAAGAATTGGAAGAAGAAGAAGAAAAAGTTTGGCTCTTTTATTCTATAAGAATTTGCAACAGCGATAATTTTTGAAAGGTTCGAATGGAAACAGCCGAACCAGCGGTTTCCGTCTTGAAAACAATCCCACGGACTATGCTGGGTAAAGTTGGCCCAGTGCAGCTGACTTCTTTCGCCCGAACGCTCAGAGGAACTTTCAGCGCAGTTCATAAATCACAAATAAATCACTTTAAATTCGCACTGTTAAATCCGACTCTGTCTGGGGGCCGGACCTTATACCGTCGCCCGTTTGCTTCCTCTTTCTCCACTTCTTCATTTCATCGTCTTTTTCTTCCGTCGTTCGCCAGAAGAGAAATTAATATTTAATGACAATAAAAGTAATAAAAAAAAAAAAAAAGCAGCCCGCCGTTTCTCGTTAACCAGCTAAACCCCACCCCATACCGTTCCCACGCGACCCATGAGCTAACTTAATCTTACCTCGCCTAAAAACCAACATAAAAAAATAAAGAAAAAGAAAAATGGGTAAGAAAAAGAAAAAAAAAAAGGTAAAAATAGACATCGTAAAAGTTTTATTTCAAGATTTATTCCCACGATTTTATCCCCCGATTTTTATTCGGACGACCTCTTTCCTATATTCTGTTTAATTTTATTAACGGTAAACCTTACCCACGTTTCTTACTGCCCATTACCTCATCTGAGTTTCGGTTTACCCCCACTGATTTTGAAAACCATGGATAAACTCGTCCTGAATTTTTAAGTGTCTATAGGAATAACGTTGCTCGTTATAGCTGATCGTATTTTACAAAAAGATAGAAGAGGAACGAACCATCCATCGATCAAATTAGCAGTAAAATTTTAAACTAGATTCCTAATACTCTGACCTTTCATTTTATACCTATAGGTATGCATACCTACTTACCTAGTTTTCGAACTCTTTCGTATATATATACCAATTTGTCGTTTTCTTGCACGGTAAGGATTCGATTCCTCGCATCCATATTCTAGGTACATGTATAAAGGATCGTATATCTCTATACGAAAGTATACGAATAAGGGTGGGAATAAGAAGGAAACGAACTACATACATATATATATACACACCGCATGTATATAATATATTTTTTTAGATCGTTTGAAGCATCAGCTCACGTTGAGATTTTTTTTCGGTTCGACGACGTAGTTGGCCTTTGCAACCCTTCGAAACCGAAATGTTATCAACAGTATACCTTGCCTACCTTATACCCGTGTTGGATCGTAAACATCAACCAAGGGGTGAAAAACGATGGAGAAATCGAGGAGCCATTCGGTAACGAACGCTCTAGATTCTAGTGATTCATATATCGTAGATGTATGTAAGAGTAAACAGAAATGGTTGAAAAAAAATATAAATAAATAAAATTAAGTAATAAATATTATTTAAGCTTTAATGATGCACAAGGTAACAACCATAACGTAATAAAATTATAATAGCGTCGTAATTCGTTCGAGAGTCGAAAAGTTGAAGCATAAGCGCTTTTACTTATATACACAATTTAACAGATCGATGCGGTACAAGGTGTGATTACCGGGCAGGATTACCCAGGGTGTAATAAATAAAGTCTATATCGCGTGGGCGTTTACTGGAATACCTGCATATACATATACATATATCTATATAGGTATGTATGTATGTATGTTAGCTAGGTATAACAACTTATGCTCGTAAACAAGTTTCTAGTCGTTTTACAATTATTACCTACCTCTACTGGTTAAGTATACTGCTGCGTGCTTGACATTTTGTGTTTCTTTAAGTACCTTATACCTTTAGCTATATATATATAGAACGTTTCTACAACTGGTTAGCACGTTACACTATTTTCCAGTAAATCCATGATCGATTTTTTGCAGGGTCAAAACGCGCGTGAACTCTGACCTCCACTTTTGTTGAAATTCGTGCGCCAGCGCAAACGACCAAATCCTACTTTTAGACCGTGAATTTTGTGGCACAGTGATTTTCCAAATGACTTCTCAGGAATGCCAACGCGTAACGCTAGTAAAATTCCTTTACACCTTTGCTCTTCTTTTTGTTTTTTTTTCCTCTTCTTCTCACGCATAGCTCTCTGCGCCCTTATACCTTTCAGGCAACATAATTTTCAAATTTTCGAACGAACGTCAAACCGTGAGACGTTGGTCTTACCGTGATAAAGATTCAAGCCATTGATTCCTTTATGTAAAATTTACGGAACACGTATTTTGTTTCAGTCTCATACATTTTCCACCTCGGTAAATACACGATCTCGTTTTTTTTTTTTCACTGTCGTTTGCTTTCACTTCCATCTATTTTATCTTTTGGAAAAACCGGATGTAAACCTTTTGTTACTTTTAATGCCGGATGAGTCTATATATGTAAATAGTTGAACACACTGGGCTACATAACTTTTCAGAAAAGTTATAAGATACAGATGGACGACTGGAGCAGAAGAGTTTCAAAAGATTTTATCGCATAGGAAACGTCGCTGTTCAATTTCGGGTATACGAAATTGAAAGGAAACTATTTGTCACGTAACGTCAGTATGAATTATTTGTCAATGAAGGAAAAAAAAAAGAACAGACACATAGCTGAAATAAATGATAAAATCATTTATTAGTACGACGTAAATTTTTCCACCGTTGGGTAAAATGAAGGCAATCCTTTTGTTCCTGTGAAACTCGATGGACGCGTGACATCCTGTAGCTTAAGCCCAGACATGGATGAGAATTCCACACATGCATTTCACAATAAAACCTCCCCCATAAAAAAAAGAAAGACCCTCTCATACAATTTTGGCAAAAATTCGTCTGCTTTGATCCATCAATCTCTTTTATGAATTAAACTATTCGGACAGCTATAAAATTCGCATAAACATTAATTGGACATTCTGTTTTTTGTACTCTCTTCGGACTTGGTTCTAATTCTGATCAATAAAAATGATGTCAATGAATTTTTCTTATGCGTTTTAACTGATCCGAAATCTAAAACTGAATCACGCAGCCTCCCCTTATGTGTGGGATCATCACGTATATAAATTTTCGATGTGGTAAATACACGTGTGTTTGCCCAAAGGTATGGGAGAAGTTCGTTCCCAATTTAACTTATCGGGGGGACGAATCGTCTCATGATCCACCCCTCGCTTTCCGTTTCAATTTCCCACGAAGCACATATCATAATCCCATCCAGTCCCTCGCCTCGTCTCGCCTTACTTCTCGCCTTTCCGATTCTCCAGTTTGCTATATTTCCCTAGAAGTACCGCACCGCTACTTCTATCCCTGGTATTCGTAGGTACCTAGATCGTATAGGCAGTACGATGGCAGTAGGAAAGTTGGTATTGCATCAGGATTTAAGCACGTGTAAACCGCCCTTACCATAATCGTAAAACTGCTCGGAAACCCGGGTCCAGGGTAGTCGAATATATACGCAAAAAGTCATTACATTTTCCGATTGATTTCGCTTTCTCGCACCCTATTGTCTAAGATTTAGACGCGTATATATACCGCAATGACGTATTTTCGTCGACGAAAAATCCGCGTTATCACCTCGTCTGATCCTTATGACTGATCGGAATTACCAGCTATATCTATGTGATGCGATCGTAAACGACGATGCCTATTTTTTAGTCCCTCGCAAGGAGATTCGGTGTGACCCTGCAGAAGCTGGATTTCTGGATTTAGAATCAATCGAATCGTATAGAAAGAAAAATCGATATCTTATCCCGATTCCGATTCGGAAATATAATATCTGTCACATATATCGGGATGATATACTCGTTATTTCGATCTGGTGAAATAAATTCAGAATCTTGAATCGTATATATGGTTTGAATGAGAATAGAAGACTTTTGAATTTGTCAATAAGCGAATCAATAGATATGGACCGAGGTGACTGAGGAAGAACAGATATTGGGAAAGAAATAGAGTCTTATAACTCAAAGGAGAACTAGAGTGGAGCGTTGTTATCGAAAAACTCAAGTGTTTACACGCCAATATTGCACTGAAAACGCCCCCGGCAAGATATCTCAGACGGGGAACAATGTGCTTCTACTCGAAGGGCCTGCTTTACAAAGCACAGCTGACATCCTGAACGAGAATGGAAGAATGGGAAAATTGAAAAGTCAGAGATAATTTTACAGAACGAAGTAAGAACGCGGATTATAGAAGTAAAAATTTACAGCTTTCTTCGCGAAATAATCATTTCGTCGATTCGAATGACATCGAATTATATGGTATTCACATTTTTAACAAATCCTAGTTACAGCCAAGGAGATATACTTTTTTTTTTCAACAAATTGAAGTAAAGTAGTTAACGATCATCGAAATTGATGGGAAAAATAGTTCGAAATTCCCTTGACTCGAAGGATTTTTCATCTTTTAAAATTACTACGAAAAAAAAATGGATATTTTCTTTATTTTTACACGATATAACCCCCGTAATTCTCCACTGTATTATCTATATACCCTGTATATAAGGATATACGTACTGGTGGTTTTAAAGTTTTTAATCTTGCTCGTTTCTCTTTTTCATAGCCGTCTTTTTTCTCGCTTTTTTTTCCTTTTCTTTTTTTTTTTTTTGTCTCGTCGTAATTACGGGTACGTAGATATGAGCCAAAGCAAAAGCAAAAAATTCTACCACCATTCATTTTGCACGCGTCCCGTCGCCCTGGCTCATATTTTGTCATATACCAAGCTGCATGTATAATGGTTGAAAAATAAAATTTGAATTTGAATGAATAAAAAAAAAAAACAAATAAGATAGTTGGATAAACTCAGGTAAAAAGTAGATTACTTGAACGAAATTTGATGTAAAAGAATATTAAAGTCTGAAAATCAATCACACGCGTAGCTATGATTCATATTGAGTAAGTATAATCTTCAACGAAAGATTAGAGAATTCTTGTTAGTTTGGAATTATTATTCTACTTAGAATTCTTTGGTCGAATTTCCTGGACTCGGCAGAAATTGGCCTGAAAGAAATCGGAATTCTTTCTCGATGGCTCCTTATCTTGGCTTCGCATTCTGCGAGAAGTGAAGCGAAACGAAAAGGAAGGGAAGGGAAGGGAAGTAAAGGAGAGGAGCGTAACGAAAAGTAAAACAGAAATGTCTATTCGTTCAGCGGACGAGCGACCTTACGAGATTTTCTTTCTTCTGGTTCTTCGACCATCAATCAGAAATTATTCCACGTCTTGACTCTTCTGCGGTGTAGAAAGTTAAAGGAGAATCGTATATAATCTCCGAAATCAAAACTTACCCCCCGATATATAGCCAAGTTGTGTGTTTCGTAAACTCTTTTCCGTTAAACTTCACCCTAAAAAAAAAAACTAAACTTCGTTTTTTTTCTTACCAACTCGACTTTGATGAGCAATAAAAAAAAAACACCCAAAATCACCTACGAATTTCTTTTTTTTCAACCAGAAATCAAACTCTGCATAGATTCGAATAATCGATTCCTATTCAACTACGAGATCGCGAATTTTTCGCGGAATTAAACCACGAATGGAAATGAACAATTTTCTTAGATTGAACGAACCTACTCGAACAATGACGCCTGAGGGATTTAGATTCACCCCTAAATTCGAGAAATTCGTAATTTGCCTGCCAAGATTTCACGGGTAGTAAATACCTCGACACACATACGTACACGTCAGGCAGTTTGAATTGGCACGCGATTATACCGCACAGTAGCAAATACTCCAGGATTCCGTTCACAGTCTATTATGGTGCTCGACTAGTCGGCTAGTCACGGTTTGCGAATCCTGTTACAGAGTAGGACTACTAGCCCACGCGATCTACGTGCCATGTATCCATCGAATTTCTCTATAATATAGAACGGAATACACCAGACGTTGCAGAAATAAATTGTTGTCACCATTCTCTGTAATCCATTAGTCAAGTGAATTCTTGAAATGACCATCTAGTACAATCTACAAGGGTTGAAAGCCAGCGGTTTCTTCAACTTTCTTCGATAAGCTTTAAAAGCGTGAGGGTCTGATAAGAGGCAGGTGTAACTTGAAGATTAATTTAACACTGGCTGGATAATGTATAGGGGTATATCTCTCACAGATGTTACGTATCTCCCTGGTTTCTCTTGCCACATGTACCTCCCCGCAAACTCAATCATGGTCTCCTTTCTCCATTGTCGGGTTTCGCAAAGTAAGTATATATCTGCGGGTATATATCCCAAAGGCTAGCTAAAGGCTGTGCGAACCACGCCGAGGCCGATATCGCGTACATTCAGCCCTTGCGAAAGCAGAAGGTCGCGCTTGTCGCGGTTTCAACGTCAAGCACCAAGCTCACCTATGTATATGTATATATGGGTGTTATAATCCCGTATAATCGCGTGCACATGCGTACTTTGTATAGCTATATATGTATACGTGGCTGAATCCAGGCTTCCAGAAACTCACTGAAATAACAGATACGCGGTTTTGGTACCGCCGTGACAGCTCCACCCTTCTCCTATAGGTGCATATCAATTATAGTATGTAAACTTGCGATGCAGTATACTTGTAATTCAAGTGGTTATAGAAATATCGTTGCACCTGACGTTTGACAATTTATTATCGCGATGGGAATTTATATCGTATACTCCGACCGATATCTGGATGGCGTCGTCGATGATACGATAAAGAATTTTTTGATTTACGAAAATATTAAAAGCCGAAAGTTTATCGTTGATATTTTATCAACGGTAAATGAGAAATTATCTTCTATTTCTTCAAATCTTCTATCACTTGCGAAAAATATTTGCATTAAAAAACTTTTTCACTAATATATCGATTCCTTATTTGAGAAAATTGTTAATTACGTAAATAAGTGTTAACGAAGATTGCTCAAATCTTCTACATCGAATCACTAACACAAAGACTGTTTCTAATCATTTATCTGTATATGTATATATATTCAGAAATACTATTTATGAATATTAATTAGGCATGTAATTTGACGGACATCGAAAACTACCCCCAAGTTATATAAGTTAATTTATGTTCTAGACTGTGAAGAGAAAACCGATATTTCATCTAGTTTTAATCCACCTAAGTAGAGGAAAAGTTGAATATCATATAGAATCAATAGTATATATTGAAAATGTTTTCTTCTCATACGATAAGTTTCATCAATTTATTAAATTAGATATATTTATAGTAATTAATTATTATACGCTTTGGTAATGAATTAAAAAAATATTCGCAACGTAATATACTATCTATGTTCGCTAATATGAACTTAATATCTAACAAAGTATGAGATATACTTCAACGATATTCAGACTCACTTTAATCTATCAAATAATTGTATTAATTAGGCATTATTCAATTTAATACGCCGTGTACTTTGCGATTTTATATATACTGTACGAATTTATTTATACAGTATTACCGCGAACGAACAAGATATTATATAATCGGCTTTGAAATAGAATGCAGATGAAATCCATTATCTTTTCTCTGCCACATTCGTCGTAGTCTATACAAACTCGAGTTAGCTATATTTATTCATTTTATAAATCTAACAATTTTCTTATAGCTTTCAACTCGTTTTAAGGGATGTTAATGATAATACCACAGGCATATCGTTATTTGAAAAAAAAACAATAAACAAATTCATTCGAAGAAACACACGGGGTTAAAATGGTTCTTTGCATACACCACCTCGCCAATAAGCTGTGGGATACGAGGAAGCCAAGACAGCTCAGGTAATGGAACGAAGGATTTTGTACGCGAAACAATTACCTTTTTTTTTTTCGAAATTGAATCGCGAAGCGCGATTTCGGGGGATTTATTACAGCGCCGTAACGTAGGATGAGATTTTCCCCGTTCGTTCCCTATCCTCAGAAAAGAGGATGACAGTAGGATTATGTAAAAATCACGTATACGTATGTAAATTTTACCGAAATGTTTCAACGCGTTTCAGCGTATATACGCACCACCTCGTGTAAAAGAAGGTGAGAACCAAAGCGAAGTGAACAAATGCAGAAACCCATAGGAAAGAAGAAGAAGTGCTATTTAATCGCTTGCGTATCATAGCTTATCTCATGTCATACGAAAAGCTCAATTTTCCGCCTATATCATCTTAAGTCCTGCTTTTCTTTTTTCTTTAATTTTCATTCTTCAGCAACGGACTTCATCTACTCACTAATTCGTTAATTTATTAATTAACTTACCGCTTCCGTGTGTATTGGATGTGCTGCAAAAAGGAGTCCAGTAAGTGCCGCAAAACCAGGTCGCAGAGATGCAACGGCTAGGCTAACTTTAGTGACCAAAACGCACGCTGCAGCATGAAGAGCAACATTTGTTGCGTGAAACCACATCGGCGTCAAACCTGAGGTAAGGTAGTTTAATCTGTAAGCAAAAAGATTAAATTTTGTTAAACTATTGCTAAAATAAACGCTCCTTCGTCGTCGGTCGATAGAACCAAGGGAAAGATGGATTTGCTTTTAATCTTTTTTTTTTTTTATACGAAATCTATCTGGCTTTGGCCGATCCTAATCACATTATATATCAGTTTTTATGAACCTCGTTCACCAGTGATAATGATCGAGTGTATATCTGCAATGGCTATCTGTCATCGATCGGTGGTAGATATTCAATCAATTATTCCAATGAGATAATCTCCCCTGGGTCGAAATATCTAGCCTCGATTGAGTCTTATCGAACTCAAGTAAGCCTCGATTCAGCCCAACTGGTATCAAAAAGCAGCTTGAGCATATAATAATGCTAAAAAAGACTAGATGAGCTTAAAATAAAATTAATCGAGACTAAACTTATGTTATATGTTATATTCTATAGATCTATAAATCATAAACACGAGTGAAGTTAAATAACTAAAAACGCAGAAAAAAAATTGGTCTTTCAGCATCATTATAGGCTCGAGATATTCTTTGATCCCGGTAAGACTCAATTGAGGCTAGATATTTCCTAATTTCGCGAAGCACTGACGGAGTCCGTATGTATTGGCATCGCTAGATCCATGAAGAAATATGGGATAACGGAGATTCGCGATAGTTAAAATTTAAAGAATCGATTACAATGAGGATGAAATTTTCTTAGATAACAAACTCGATATGGTCAGATATTAAGGGATGTTTTTTTATCCGATATAAAAAGTATAACACGTTATTTACCTATCCTACTGCTGACGAAAAACCATTTAGGCGATGAATATATATTCATGAGATGAAAATGAGCCGGTGAACCTATACCCGTGGCTATATACATACATATATATAGGTGTATACCTCTACGCATACGTATAAACTTTCAGGGAAATAAAGAAGAAAGAAAGTTAGAGATGTATAAGTAAAGATAAGATATTCCCTCGTCGTGGTCAGCTACCGTTTGACCATTCGACAACATCAAAGCCCGACTTTTCTTTACCCAAAACTCTCTTGGCCCACTGAATTTCCCTTTGTGATTTCCCGGCACGTGTCCCCATGAACTTCCGGTCGCACTTGATGACCGTACCAAAGTTACACGATAACATTTGAATTCTAGACGAACGAACGAACGAACGAACGAACGAACGAATCGTCAAATAAATGAGGAAAGGAACATGACGAGACGATATACGTGCGCGTAAAATTCACGTAAAATATCACGGACTTATACCGCTACTGGAATCCTCATTTTTATAGACTTATCCGAGATGTATATCATGTTGTCCCTTGGGTATGGCACAGATCCGGATCATTGGGCACGATTCCAGGTGCCAAGGATCACATTAGTCTGTCGACGGTCTAAAGTGAATATCCCAGTAATTGACATTGAATCTGTGATATAGACGTAGATGCAATATGTGGATTTATCGATTAGTGCTTCAGTGTCAATCACCGAGACAATTACCTTACCTTGCTTATGCCCCAAGAGTTGGGTAAAGCATATCTGCATTTACACTGTCATATGAACCATAACGAAACGTCAATTAGCTGAGAATATCCTCAAATACTCGAATTGTTTAGAGAGGCTGTCTCCCGTTAGATAGCCAAACTATCAAGAAATTTTCCAGTAAATTCTGACTGACTGATTATTACCTAACGTTCAATGAATTCAACTGTCATTCGATAAGTATGTTATAAAATATCTATTCCTCATTATCATTGATGAAAAATGTTGTATACGAAGAAACTTGAAATGGATTAATGGCATCTCATCATTTTAATCGGTGTTTCAATAAATTTAACGAGAAAGTAGAACGTAGATATATAATGGTACGAGTGTATAATAGACGTTTGAAATCCACGAGTAAGAAATCACTGTGGAAAGATTCGAGACATTTTAAACACGACTCAGTGTTCAAATGTAATCACACTTGGGCGGTGCTTGGAAAGCGTGAAGGATTTGAATAAACAAGAGTAGGTAACGTGGCTACGGAAACTAAACACGTACCTACATTCACCAGCATACATACACGTCGTTAAATACCAGAGAAGTGTAGCAAGGGAGGAGGAAAAGGACATCGCATAGAATGGTATTCACCAGATGACCGTGTATTCGTTCATCTAGGGTTGTGTATGCATCTTTGTGTGGATGTAGGTATTTAGGACCTTCGTTGCTGTGATATGAAGTGACGGAGTGAATGGGCCACTCGGTTAAATCCCTGAAATATTTTCTTTCCAAGCGAGATGACATTAATTGACAAACTCGGCTTGGTAATGTCCCGAGCAACGTCGTTTAATCATTTAATTTCGTAACCCCGTTCATTTCTAAGGGCTGCGAGAATCTTTTTGTTACGAGGTGGTATATTCAACCGTTAGACGAGGTACGGGATTGCGCGATGGCTGGAGCTAAGTAAAGTAGATGTAAAGAGTTGACTCCTCTTAGAATTTTTTTCTCTTTCTTATTTCTTATTTCATTTTTATTTTATTTTATTTTTTTATTTTATTTTTTTTATTCTGGAACCCTTTGTTAGCGAACAACAATGTCTAAAGGTAAACTGTCAGCCCTAATCTGACCTATAAAATGTAACAACTCTTGGGGAATCACGTTGATTGAATTCTTACAAAAACTTATCTTGACGTCACCAGGCGGGGGCCAAAATGGCTTGCAAGAAAATCTTCAACAACGTTAATTTCATTCTCAACAGTATCTCGTATTACAAACTTATCACAATAAAAAATGAATAAAAAAAATTCGCGTCATTCATTTCGGTCTATAAATAAATCAATCAAAAAAAAAAGCTTAACACCTTAGCCTGGAAATGACTACTACATCAAATAAAACCACCATCATTCTTGAACCGAAATCTAGCTTTTCGTCTACTGCTTTGAATATGTGAAATGAAAATCTTATACGAATATATATGGAGAGTAGCACTGGCAGTAAATGATCTTGTTAAATCGAACCTGTTCACTTCATCTTTACTCTGTACCAGTATCGTTATCAAAGGAGAACTCTTTCCGTAAAACCGTAAGTCTGAAGGACCCACTACCTATCTTTAAAGATCACCTAGTGACTCTAGTGGTTTACCGTTCTTTGAGCATAGATTACATTAGAGAGTAGAAAGAACCTTAGAGCTTTCCGAAGAATTTTTAAAACTACTTCGGGCAGATGATCAAAAGTAAATACACCCATGTATTGGCGTTTGAATGTGAATTTTTAAGAGCTACTTTTCTTGATCATAAGAAAGTGATCCTAACGGCCAAGGAGTCCTTATCGATCCCTTCTCTATGACCCTCCGAAAATGAAACACATAATACTGTAACTTCGACGGTTCTCACGTTTTACCCTATATTCTACTTCCTATAGGGATGCTCGTTAGGGTGAAATCCGGTTGATAATTAACGCTGGAATTACCTGTAGGGAGAAAACAACCCTCGAACAAACCTGCGCAACGTAGATATCGAGATTATCAGATCTCCAAAAAATTTTTAAATCACTTTCACACTTCAGATCGAAAGAGTGCAGAAGAAAAAAAAAACATCATACGTTAATTTCTCGGACCTCGGAATATCTGGCGATCTAATGATCGCCAGAACATTATGTTCTTGATATCTTACCGAATTCGTGTAGAGTAATTAATTAACAACTTTTTCCGCGGGGCAGTGAAGCGAATTTCATATTTTCGGTGTTTTTTTTTCTATATATGCGGTTATTGCGGGCAAAAAGGTGTATTAAATTTGATTAATTCGATGTTGACCCATGGTACAGTATAAAATTTTCAATTTTTACTCGACCAACATTGGCCCTCTGTGTATAAAACCGACGGGAAAAGTTTACGTGGACTTGTAATTTTTTTTTTTTGTTTTTTGATTTATCGCACTCAGTTGCTCGCCCGCTTCTCTTCCTGGTTTTATATATATATATATGTAACATAGCTCGAGCAACCGAGTCGCTTAAACAAGGGTAGAATCATCGGCCAACGATAAATCAGCGCAACCCCTAAATCGGTGGATCCTAAGCAAAGTAAGCTATCGTGCACCAATATTAATCTCAAACAAATTAAATAACAATCGAGCACCGAGCACCGACGAAGAGAAACCCTGCTGGCCCTACTCGAGCAGGGTTGGTTATATAAGGTCGTAGTATGCCCTGGGTCAAGAGGGTGCGGGGATACGCCAAACGAGAGGGTGAGAGGTAGATGGGGTTTGTAAGCGCACTGGCTATTAATCATCGACCCACGCAGAGATGCCGCCTTCGCCACCCTTTCCCTGTGCCCTTCTTGGGATTCGCGAGTCCACAGCTGGCAATGAGATTACCCTTACGATTAGTTCACCTGCGGCAGTAAAGCTCCAACCCCCTAAGGACCTATTTCAGTTGCATCTTTGATACTTTGGCAGAAATTGTCTGTTTGTCCCGTTTATTCCGGACACAATGATGGTCTTTTTGGATTTGAGAATCCATTTAAATTATCGGCATTGAATTTCGGTATCATTTTGTCAGAAAAAATCTTTATCAAAGTAATTTATCGATTCTTATGAACTCCAGCAAACCGAAAACCGAATATCTCGAGTATAATTATTTCTAAGATGTCTACAGGAGCTGCACGCCACAAAATAGATTAATTTCTATCACATAATCGCATTGTCTGTTTCAAAAGCATTCTTGAAGACCTGCTGATCTCGTTGCAAAGACATTCTTGAAAAGGCCAAGCTCAAAGGATGAAAGGTTGACGTTGTTTAAAGAAAAATTAAATTCTCCTACCTCGTGAACCTTTTAATACCACAACCCCTCCTTTCCCCGTGTGTAGTCGTAATAGAATCCACACGCATAGTCAACTAGATATACCGATTCATTTTTTTTTTGATACATCTAGTTTCACGTGGTAACTTTCACCTCACGACATACGTACGAAATGATCAAATTTACTCCAGCCGTTTTTCCGCCCTTATTAAATTACGTGTATTTCTATATCATATCGTAAAGTCTGTAGTATTATCCATATATTATATTATAGGTTTTGAGATAAAAGTCTTTGGTATCGTATGATATGTTATATCGTCTGGATTCGCGACAGAGCATATATGATCGTTAATGAGATAATTATAATTGGGACGTATCGTGGATTCGTTCATTCATTCGTTCACGCCACTCTACCCTGCCACATGGGGTTCGGTTTAACCACATCGCTAACGAAGGGTTAATCCTATTGTGCATTGACGCGTCGAGGTTAGTGCGTGACGAAGCCACGTTTACCGCTGATACCTATATCTACCCCTCGAGCAAATCTGCACTCTGGTTTGTAAAGTACAGACATCGTTAGTAGTTTTTAAATTCATTCATTTTTAATCACCATCATTTGGCTGTCAAGCAATTAAAGAATTTTCCTTTTTCAAACCTACGTAGGACATATAGGTGATAAAAATTGATACTAATTTTCGATTAAATGTTGAATATCCAGATATAATAAAACTGTTGTCTTTTATTAGATTAGGTTCAGTTTTCTCGTTACCTTTGACCCTTACATTTATTTTTCTTATGCCTCTTTTATTCTTCGTCATACGATATCATGGCTGAAATGATACGAAACGGTGAACCGGTGCAGAAAGTGGAGGACAAAAATTGCTCGGCCATTCTCTGGACTACGACCTCAAAGCACACATAGGCTCTCTATAACGCGACACGCGGGCTTACAAAGCTTAAGTGAGAGCCACAATAGCACCTCGCGCCAAAACGAGACCGTGGTTATCCTACAACGTTCAACCATAACGCGGGCTTGACCAAATCGTCCATACAGTGACCCACAGGACACGGAAACACACTGGGAAACACGCATTCAACCAGACACCTAAAAAACCCTACCCATTGGTCATCCCTTGAGCTCACGCACCTCGTTCTATCCTGGCACGCATCAGCCTCTGATAATACTATGAATTATTACCGCTTATATAACTGGAGTGCCGTCATATATCTTCGGATCAACCTTATTTCTTTCACAGATTGTGTATCGGAAAATATGGTTCGTCCGTGTCCGATATATGATCAAGGTCGATTTTCAACCTATGCGATAGCTGTAGGTACACCGATAGAAAAGGACTAACCATCACGTCCTTATGCCACTACTACAACCGACATTACGCAGGCCACGTTACAGCCCTTAGATAGAAATCTTCACAAGAATTATTACACGACCAGCCCCTTGTTCTTGAGAGGCTTGATCATGCCAAAACATCGATTTCACAGATATTTCATACCCCTTTTACAAAACCATGTTGGATCCTTCGTTTAGAAAAAAATGAAATTATTTTGTGAAAATTTCTTTCCTGTTAAATACACCATGGAAAAAATCTGCCCGGATGTATTGAAGAGCTTTATACTCAACTCTTCAAATCCGGGTTTTTATCTGTAACTCGTACTATGTACGCAGCTTGGGCTAACTAATTTTGTTAATCCTAAAGCAATTGTCTGTTATTAGAGTTCCGATTATTGATATTATCATACCGTATGGGTTATTTAACGTTATCGTGTGTATAAAGCTCGCGTTGGAAATCCGAGATAATTCTCATCCCTGACAATAACAAGTTATTACCAAACGAGCTACTAATCCCTCGGATTAGCCAGCGAAAAAAAAAATCAGTCGGGAAATGTAACTCGTGCTCGTGGGGATATTTTGTACTGTGAGCACGTCCATCAATCTCGAAAAATATCTTTCGTTTTGTGCAATTAAATGATTTAAAAGGTAATTTGACATCATGCCACCAATAAATGAGCCGTCATTCCGGCAAACTGACTCCAGGTTCAAACAATTTGATATCATAAGGCTGAGGTCTGACTATGAACCCAAGCGGTCTCTGATCCCTTGTATCGGATTTTCACTCCTACCAACGAAACGTCGCGACGTCGTTAATGGCGGCCGACGCTAATCTCCTTTAACACATACCACACCGTTTTAGTTGCAGTGCTGAAGCTAGTCAAGCGTTGCAAATTTTTTTTTTAGGAAAATTTTTAACTTACAAAATTCAAGTGGAACTAAAAGAAAAGGAAATTCATCACAGGGTGGTTTTTTCTTCTTCTTTGTTTAGCTCGCGTAATTATTTCTTATAAAAATTATTGTTACGTAAAAAGATGATTTAATTGGTAAAATATGATTCGGATACAATCTGTCAGACCCAGTGACCGTCGTTGAGAAATTTTCGGCTCAATAGTTTGCGAAAGGTTGATTTTGTTTAAAAATCTGTTCAAACGATTGAACTATCGGTATTATACGCGGCAATTAAAACTAAAAATCTCTGCGATATGAAAACTGATTGGTACCTCGGAGTGGTGCAGATTCCGTGCATCGGGGTGAAAAAAAAAAAACAAAAAAAAAAAAAAATGGGGTAAAACTGGGTTGCTGTAGTAATTGGAAACATAGTGATAAAAGTTGGTAAAAAAAAACAAAAAAATGCTAAAAAAAAAAAGAAGAAAATTCAAATAACCTCACCAACGCGTATCGAATAAAAACCTTTCTCTAACCCCCCTATACAACACCAGCGCACTCTCCAGCCACGGTTTCGTCGTTATTCGAGGCATTTAAATGCGAACGAATGCGGAATGCGTAAGCGAGTACCGAGACCACGCAAATTTAAACTATGGCAGATTTAAATGCGGATACACGCCGTAGACATTCATCCAGGCTCGTTGTTTAGCCAACGTTCTGCTACCCGGCTCATAACGGTGTCTAACACCGATGGCAAAGTCCTTTTTGCAGAGTTCAATCACTATGATCGACTGAAGGGTAAAAAAAAAAAAAGGGTAAATAAAGATTTCGGATATTTGATGTGTTACTTCGAACACGATAGACCTGTACTTTGTTCCAGAATTTGTCGCTCTGTCTTCGACAGCTAGAGGGATGATGTAGGGTGCAGAAGGTAGGGACTGGACAATACGATGTTGTTTCTGTTCGAAACAAAGGGAATGTATCTTCGGGCTAATTGAAATACATTCAATTCATATCAGAGGGTATGGATTTAGGTGAAAGCTGGAGCTACAGGCTGAAGAAGAAAAAGAAAAAAAATAATTTGTGTTCCGTTGTCCTCAACCCCGTTTTTAGCTTTGATAAGAAAAAAGATATAGCTAATGCCAAACGGACGAAAAAAATACCCCTCGGTTCCACCCTTCTTCACATACATACGTATGCTTTTTGACTTCCTTGAGATTACGTTTGAGGATTTTTGAATATCGCAATTATTGTGATTACGAATCGCCTTCGCTATCTTTATGTGTGTGTGTGTATATGTATAATATGTGTGAAACGTGAGATGAACGTGTATTAGGAAACTGAGTCGACACGTACGATGCGAGAGGTTAAAAAGACGACGTGGCAGAAACAAAGTGGCCAATATATAAATGACTGCCACAGGAAAACCCTGTGGCCTAGACCCTCGCTCTTTTCTCGAAAGCCAGGGCCCTCTGTCACTGCTCCCCACGTCCACGGACCCTCCTGAATTCGTCCTACATCTTTCTAGTGACTCGAGCGACCTTATATCGAGCATTTGACGTGCTTCGCATATCCAGAAACCTCTTAGAGTTGCCGTTTTTTTTTTTCTTTCTTTCCCTCTCTCTCTTCTTGTGAACAGCCTCTCCCCTGCTGCTAGATTTTACAGTAGGTAAGAAGTTTTGCTGACGAACATATCGGATCATGTAAATTTCATCTGTAACAAAGACACCGCAGCTACGCGATCAGATTGGAAAGATTTTTTTATGCCAGAAATATTTGACTGGAGTTGCGTTCGAGGCAGTGATTTTCGCAAAACTGGCCTCATTGCTATTTCACAATCCATTATATTCACAATATATTCATATGTACAGTTGATTAGATAAAATTAGTCACGCGGCTTACGTAAGCCTTTGCCACAATAAAATATATCGATGGTCAATGCTAATCAAAGCTTTTGGGCCAATGCGAATCTTTAGTGATCATCAAAGGGAACCCCCCTTTATCTAATTATCTTATCGGAAACTCAACCATATCAGCTCAATCTGACTAGACTAGCTGATAAATACAAGTGCCATGCTATTTATGATTCTCAATTCAGGTAGGAAAAGATGTGTTATTCATTATTCGAAGCCAATAGCAAGAGATAAAAGCAATCGCGAGCAGAAAAAGGCATCAGTTTCGCTATGAAGCGATACTTGGTATCAGCGATTACCTTTACGGTATTCACATCGTAAGTATTTTGCGGATATTTACAAAGTGAAAAACTAATATTTCGTGAATTATAATTGAAAATTATTTAAGGATATTTTGCTGTGATGTCGTGAGTCTCACTTTTCCACGCGGATTACGTATTGGAACTGCTAGTTCCGCGTATCAAGTTGAAGGAGCTTGGAACGTTAGCGGTAAAAATTTGGTTTTTTTTGTTACAATTCCGGAAATAAAATTTCGATTATTTTCAGACAAGGGAGAAAACGTTTGGGATCGAACGGTCCACGAGAATCCAGAGGCTATAGATGATAGAAGCACCGGAGATATTGCCTGCAATTCTTACTACAAGTACCAAGAGGACGTGCAATACATTAAATCCATAGGAGTAAGTCTACGCGTTGTTAAATACTAATTGAACAAATGTCTCTTCACGCCTTTTGATTTTCAGTTGGATTATTATAGATTTTCTGTAAGCTGGTCACGCGTTCTTCCAACTGGCTTCGCGAACGTTATTAGCAAAGATGGGCTTCAGTATTACAAGAACTTAACATCAGAATTAGTGGCAAATGGCATAGAGCCTATCGTGACAATAAGCCATTTCGATCACCCCCAAATCATTGAAGATATGGGTGGATGGACGAACGAGCTAATAGTAGACTGGTTCGTCGCTTACGCTAGAATTCTTTTCGAAGCACTCGGAGACAATGTCAAAAGATGGATAACCATCAATGAACCCAATGGCTTCTGCGAGATGAGTTACTCTGGTATGGCCATTGATAATGACTATATTTTCCGATAAACCAAAAGCTAGAGAAACGATATTAGGTTTCAAAAATCGGATATCTCAACTGCTGTACATCATTTTCCAGTAAAATTATCCAACACCCTACCGGGCTACCTCTGCGGACACAACATTTTAAAGGCTCATGCCAAAACGTATCGCATGTACGATGAAGAGTTCCGCGAAACCCAGCAAGGTCAGATTGGCATGGTACTTGCATTAGAGGCATTTCTACCAGAAAATTCGAGTGACACCGTATCTCCGGAAACCGCATTTCAATTCTCCAGCGGATGGATGGCTCATCCAATATACTTCGGAGATTATCCGGAAATCATGAAGACGAGACTAGCACTGGTCGGCGCAGCCCGAGGTTACCCAAGATCTCTTCTTCCCGAATTTTCGGACGAGTGGATATCCATCATTAAGTAAGATCCAATCTGTGTATTCATTTGCAGAAACATTTTCAGATATGAAAGAATGAAAATTTTTTCGCACTTCACAGTGGAACTGCAGACTACTTTGGCTTCAACCATTATACGTCAACTCTCGTCTCGCCTGATCCCGACGAGGAGTTAGGAATATACAAGAATGACAACGGTTTGATAAAAACTGTTAACTCGAGCTGGTCTATGGGGAATTTTTCGTTTGCTGTAAATATAATGATAAAAATTTAATGACATCATTTTAAAAATGATATCAAAATCGATCTACGTACGTATGTATGTATACGTAACATCACGATATTTTCACGTGGGTATTTCAAGCCTCGAGGAAAATTCACTAGCAGTAAAAATACTAGAGCTTGAAACTTTAAATTAGCCATCTGTTTGTGGTTTCGTTTTTATTGCAGAACTCTGAAGATTATTGGAAATTACAAAAATCGTAGGAGTTATACTTTCGTGCCTGAATAGAAAAGATTATTGGAATTATGGGGGCGCGGTTCAAACTCTGGGCTACCGTGATTTCTTTTTCAAATTTTTATTCCTCGGAATATATAGTCTACTTATAAAATGAAATGAATTAAAATGAAATGGTGGTTTTAAGCTAAACTACCATCTACATCCTATTTGAAGAATTGCAGTAGCTTATAGCTTGAAGAATGATATATAATGAATATTCATTCACCTCATATATCAACCGCGAATTATTTTCATCCATCGCAGATGCAGACATCTCTGATTTTTGACGAATTAAATTCAACTCAAGAAAAGTCGATTGTTTAGTAGTAAACTTTAGATTCAGTGTAATTATTGATATTTCTTACAGAAATGAAAAACAATTGTTTTAGGCCAATCCTCCAGGATTTAGCTATATCCTTCGTAAGATTCGAGACGAGTACAACAACCCACCAATGTGGGTAATGGAAAATGGATATCCTGACACCGGTGAATTGAACGATTACGATCGGATCAGCTATTTCTATCAATACGTAAGAGAATTACTGATCGCTGTCAAACGAGACGGCTGTAACGTTCAGGGCTACACAATTTGGAGTATCTTAGATAATTTCGAGTGGAATGGTGGCTACACGTAAGTAAATTAGCAACGAGTTAATGAGGAATAACGATATGTTTTATTTACAAATTTTAATTATCAATTTTATTCAATCCATATTTAAGGAAAAAATACGGAATTGTACAAGTCGATTTCGACGACCCTGAGAGAACCAGGACTAGTAAATTATCAGCCACGTGGTGGGCGAGCGTTCTTGCATCACGAAAACTTCAGCCTGTACCTACGAACACAAATTCTCAGACTAGGCTACCCTGGGCATAATAACTTCAAATATTTATTCACGATCGTGGGTCGTCGTGACGATCATTATACTTCAGTGAACTGACGCAAGCGAATGGTGAAAAACATTTTAACCATTTATTTGCCACAGAATTTTCATATTCACGACGGTAAAAACTTTAGTTGTGAATCAGCGTACATCATTGAAGTATTATTGATGAAAAAAAAATAAAGAAAAGAAGATATTCAATATATATAAAAGGCATCGATCCGATGTAAAAAAATATTATTATATCAATTATTCATCATCTTATAATATAAAGAAGAAAATTTCACGCCGCACTATTTCCCTCGTCTAAACTTAGAGTTCGCGAATCCCCACAGCTGGCAATGAGATTACACTCGAGATTAGTTCACCTAGAAGCAAAGTTTTAACTCCCCACCTGGTACTGTTGCATTTTCCCACCACATATATATTGGATTACATATTTAGTTACCAGTTACGCATATTTGTCGGAATTAGTATGTTCTTTAACGAGAACATGATTATTAATTGAATATCAACTCTGTAGCATAATTTTGTGCATTTTATTATTATAAAATTAGTATCATTGGCATTGGCACGAACTTTAGTCGCAGGAATCAAAATATATCGACGATTCCTAGTCATCGGAAAATTGTACAAGATTCGAATCTTATCGTGAGCTCAACCTTATCTCACACCTATACAGTTGTCATGATAGCGATCGCTTCAAGTGTCTTATTTAATTAATAAAAAAATGTGATATTCATTATCTAAGTCAATCATGGGAGATAAAAACTACGGCGAACTTAACAGAAGCATTAGTCTTACAATATGATGTGCTACTAGTTCGCTGTCATTACCTGGACGGTATTTATATCATGAGTATTTGAAAATAATTGGAAAAAAAATGCTGGATGAATATTTCCTGAATTATTATTACAAATTCTTCAAGAATATACTGCTGCGATGTCGTAAGCCCTTACTTTACCAAGTGGATTCCGTATTGTTAGCAGTAACAAATCGTTTCTTTACCCAATTACGTAAATAATATTTCAAATATACTCCAGTGAAGAGTCTGAATTCTTTCAAATATGGGATAAAAAAATTTGGGATTGGTGGATCCACACAAACCATAAGTAATACGAGATCTTACTTGCAATTCTTACCACAAGTACCAAGAAGACATATTGCGGTAGATAATAAATCAATTGGAATAAGTTGACGCGTTGATAAATACCAATTATACATATAGGTACATTCGTCTCTGTATGCCGTATGATTTTTAGTTAAGTTTTTTATCGATTCTCGATCTCACGTTCTTCCAACTGACTTCGCAAACGTAATTAGCGAAGATGAAATTCAATATTACAAAAAACTTGACAGTTGATCTAGTGGATTATGGAAAACGGATACCCTGACATTGATGAATTGGATGATTACGATCAAATCATCTATTTTTACGGATACGTTAAGGAATTACTGATCGCCTTTTAAACGAGACTTCTGAATTATCAGCATCGTGATGAGAGAGTGTTCTAGCATCGCGGAGGCTTCAGCTCCTGTACCCACCATAACATCAATTCTCAAACTATGCTACCATGGGTGTGATAAATCCGAATATTTGTTCATAAGTGGGTCATTGCGATGATCATTATACTTCGATGGACTAACCCGAGCGGATGGTGACAAACATTTCGAACATTTGTTTGTCAGATAAGTTTCGTATCCACCCCGGTAACTGCTGTCATAAATCTGAACGCACCATTGAAATATCATTGATAAAATATATATAAAACGAATAATATTTTCTATAAATAGTCGTAGTCGTATGAGACATTATTGAATCGAATAAAATTCGTGCATCAATTATTTATCACCTTATTCCAATTTTCAAAAGAACTTTAACATTCGTATCCTGGCGTCTCCTGCGACACTTTAAAAGTGTTTTAAAATTCCGATCGAAACTTTGTCAAGGCGCTGCGTCAGCAGGAATGTCCTGGCGAGGCATCCGCCTTGCCTATTTTAGTTCTTCCTTGAAAAATTTCCCTATTTTTCTCATACCAGTTTCGGGAAGCGGCTGTCATCTGCCGCACTGGAACGAAGTAGGTATACAACTTCCCAACCAACTTTGAAACGTAGTTGAAATTGCAAAAGAAGGTCTGTCCTAGTTGACTCCGACTTCTCCATCCCTTACATAATGCAAGATGTTGCGGATCAAAAAGCTTAAATTACCCTTGAATTCTCATTCTCGTTTATTAATTTCTTTTCACCGACCCTTGTCTATACAGGAAAAACGATTTTGATGGAACTTCAACCCCCTGAGTCAAAACGTTCTACAACCATCAAGCCTCAAACTTTTTATCGTATAGTCAAAAGAGGCGCGTGCGCTACCCTTTCAAAGGCGTTATCTCCTAAACAGCTTAAAGTAGAAAACTCTCTGAAGGCTCATTTTGGAGCTAATTCAACGCACTTCATAACGATCTCAAAAAACACTATTCTACCTCATATGAAAATGTCGATATTTACAATTCAAGATTTAGTGACCAAATAATGCTATGAGATGCCTTGATAAAAGTTGAAAAACAAAAAAAAAACTCGAAGAAGTTTGTTTTCTTAATTTTAATCCAAGCCATTGAAGTGAAAAAGTTTTTTTTATCCAAGGGTTGAAATGATCACGGGGAATTTTTTTTCGTCGTCCTGAATATACGTCGAGAGCTTAGACGAACGCCTCGTTGCGTAATAATACGGGAAGTCGATAAACTGTCAGAGTGAGAATTGGACGCTCTTTGAACTTTTGTAGCCACAAGTCGAGCGGAAGTCACCGCAGGCGTTCTGAGTTTGAAACGGTGTGTCCCGTTCCTAAAATTGCGGTGAGGGACATTTTCAAAGTGGCGCTTCGCCAGCTCGACTCAACACGAAAGCCAACCTAGTAGGGTACCGTTTCTCTATCGCTGACTCTTGCAAAAAGGCGAGTGGACCGTTCGATAATTTCCTTCAACGATCCGGGAGAGTTAGAAGAAAAGAAAATACTAAAAAAAAAAATAACATAAAATAAAATAAAAATGGCGAAAAAAAGTACTTTGGAATATTTAAAACCACCCCATCCGAGCACCGGTTAAATAAATGCTGATCTTATCTTCGTTGGGGATATAAGGTTTCATCGCAAAGGTAAGATAGCTTCGAGGGGAAACAATACGCTTAATGGGCACAGTAGAGATCCCGTTGTGGTGCCTGTGGACCCAACTCGAACCCCAACCCCAACCCCAACCCCTCATCCCATCCACTTCTCTCCATCACCTTCTTTAACTTCGGTTATATACAGCGAGAGCAGCTAGGGCAATACTTGGCCTGCCTATAAAGCGACGATTCGCTGAGGACAATGAGAACTCAGCTTCGGTGTGGGTAACAACAATGGTTGAAAAGTTCGATACAACCGTTTCTCGGCTCGTTCTCGTCCTTACTATACCTAAGGATCAACTTTATTCTCATCTCATTGTCGAAGAGCAACTCTTTGATCATAATATTCACAATAGGTTTGTATCTTTGACTGTCGAGAGTCCTGGAAGCTTTTTTCCAATACTGTTAAGACCGATGCGCGCTACATGGTATAGTAGTATCCTTTTCCTTAAAAGTTCAACTTTCTTTTTTTCTCATTTCTTTCCTTACGCCACCTTTCCTCCGTTGTTGTACAGAATCTGGCCAGATTTTTGGCAATTTATTATCGGGCCACTGGGAAATCTGTCTTGAAGTATTGAAAAATTGATAGGGACCCACACACCCTCGCTTACCTAACGTATAGTTCTTCAAGATTCTAGTTGACATAGAAACTCAGGTCACGTACTTTCGCCTATAAATGATAATAACAATAAACACGAAGAATGACGCGTCCGGGGCAGCCAGCTGTATGATTGAACGCATGTGGAGAGCCTGCAGGCAGGCTATCTCGTTTCACTTTACTGCACATCGATTTATTAACCAGCAATAAAATGTAACTCTATGGTACGCTGTGAGTTGCAGCTTCTACTTCCTTCTTCTATCGAACTCTCTGCATCAAATTGCCGTCGTGATCCATATCCGAAACGGAGCGAGACCAGTGGATATAACATACCTCTTATTTATTTATTGCATATAAATATTTCCGAATGGATATCTCCTACCGGACACTGGCCAACCGTCCAGAGAAACATCATTTTCCACTTCCTGTTTCATGCTCACTGAGAAACTGGTGAATAATTACTTAACATGGAGTATAATTACTTGAAGCTTAATCCGCTTAAAGTAGAAATTGGTACCCAAAGTCAGTCTTAACCCGCGTTACTGCTGACTATGATAAATATGATATATGCATGAACTTAAACACAAAATTTATCGTAGTTTTAATCACTTGTAGTCCGGAATAAAAAAGTTCATCTTTCAAACTATAAGGGATATTCTTCAATCGAACTTTCATAAAAAGAAATAAAAATGGGGTTTTACTGGTCTCTCTGTTTGAATTATTTTCCTATTTATCAAAAAAGGGTAAAAAATTGTTACGAACCAATATCTCGACACTATAATAATAAAAAGTAAAAATAATTTCTCTGCGATCGATAGACCAACTCACTCGGGATTCTTCTGTACTAATTGATTGGTTTAATGTTAGGATAATGGTAGCAATATATCGCTATTGATGTTCATCATTAATTTAGCGAAATTCAAGACTGTTCATCGATGAATCTTATGGTCGACTATCTAAAAGGAAATAGAAATGAGAAAATACTTTAAAAATTGTTGAGCAATCACGGGGTTCCGTAACCGTACCATTACCATCTTTATGATTCTTTTCTTTATTATACTATAATTAAGTCAGAGTGCGTACAGCTACGCCATGTACACATAATCTGTTTTATAAGTCGGAAAATATGTGTGTGCTCGGAAAAAATACAAGGACAAATTTTTCGCTCGAGGAAAAATCGCGTAGTACCTACCTTTTGCGGAAATTTTCATTAAAAAAATTATATTAAAAAAAAAAAAAAAAGCAATTTCCTCCTGTTCGTGGATAATCTTTGATAATAACTCGCTCGTTTGAACACGCGTACGAAAACAAAGTATATTATTATCATACTCACGTATATACATATAAATATAAAAATGTTCAAATTTGTTTCACCTCATCTCATTGAAAATTCACTTGACGTTCTGCGATATTGCTACACATTATTATTATTATTATTATTATTATTATTATTGCGAGATTATCGATCCGATTTTCATACTGCAATGTATATAAATTTCGCGGATGATCTACTGTGAATAATCCGCGTTGCAACAGATAACACTTTGGGGCAAGGGACAATATTTGCCCACGGTTAACCCATGGGGGGAGGGTGAATATTGGGATGGAAGAAGAACCCTTGGTGGGCTGTAGATGTAAACCTATACAAGAATCATACAATAAACCTGTATCATTCACACGCGTGATGAAGGCGGGACAGACTCTCTGCACACATTCCACTCGCCGTGGACATCGCCTCGTGGGACCCTCGTCATCCTCTTCGTACGAGGAACCCGAACGAAGGTGGGTCCTCTTCCCTTTCGAATTTTTTTCGTTTCCTTTCTATTTTCATCTTTCTCTCTTTCTCTTCTCTTCTCTTCTCGTCGTCCCAAAAGTTGGTAAAGCTTGTGAGAAAAGCTGAAATCGAGAAGAGAAAAGAGAAGAAGGCCACCCTCATTATGCCAGAGTTGCTACCTCTTGTCTCGAGGGTTGAGTATTGTTTTAGGGTAGTCCGTCCCGAAAAATTTTTACGCCAGATTCACCGCAAGGATATCCATAACGGCGTAGAACCAATTTTATAACTTATGAGAATATAAAGCAGATTTCTTATTTTTTTATTGATATTTTTCCGCAAGTATTTTTCGTCCAACGCCTCGACAGACGTCTGAGATTTTGGGCGCGGATGTCGAGAAAAAAAAAAAAAAAATCATCAATTTCACGAGAGGCTTGAGTAACGTGGAGTCTATTGTCACGAGATGAAATGTGCTTGGAATTCTTTTACCCTGTTGAACAATGTGAGTAAGAAAATGGGGCAAAGGTAACCTGAAAATGTTAATTATATCGGATACGGGCCACTCGTGCTTCGTAATGGGGGTTGGTACTTGCGTATTCCAAAGCTAATTTGTTTTACAAAGGAAAAGGAGCCTGGCTAGGTACCTTCAAAGGCCTAGTGAAAGTGAAATTTGAAGATCGCGGCCGCGTACTCGAGTGTGCTTATAAGAAAATCAATTGTTAAGGTGTCGCCGCGTTTAGGGGCATTTTCACCAACCAACGAATCACTTTGAAACATCAAAGCCAACGCTTACTTTGTGTCAAAAATCTTAAATAAGGATTAGACCATTTGAATGAACAATTAAAACTCGACGAAACTCAACTATACTCAATGGGAATAATAATAATAATAATATTAACATAAATAACGAGGGATGGACATTGGGGTGCGAAACTCTCGCGAGTAAATGTCATTAGATAAATTACGAAATTCCAGAGACGCGAACTGGTACGTGCGCTTTGAAATGACGTCAGGACCATTTTCCTAGCTGGAAACTAAAGGCGAGGAGGGTTTCAAACGCTTTAGTAGAACGATGCTACGGGTCATTTTCTCCTTTTTCAAGACCAAACTTTGCGAGGTACAGAGAATACTCGGCACGTGATAAAGCAACCTAGGAAAGTCGTTACACTCTGAGTACCAGTACGACGAGGACGCTAAGACGAACAGATCGTCTTAACGTGCGCTAGATTCGGTTCGATATTCATTACGCTTGTCTCTATGTGTCTGTACGTATAAAATACTGAATACTTTCATTAGCTATAACGTTTTCCTATTAAAGAAGAAAAATAGAACGAAAAAAAAAAAATACGAAAATTTCCTTAAATTTAAATTTCTTTAAAGATTGAACACAGCTTCGCAGTGTTATAAAACCGTCGGTAATTCGCGTGCGAACAAAGCTCGCAATTTTGAAGAAAACGGAGGGGACCTAACGTCGGTCGTCACCGTTCTGATTCAACTCCCACTGCCTACGGTTGCAAGAATCTCGTGTCTCTCCAATGTAGAAACGTAATTTGTATCAAACTGACAGACGGGGCAGACTGAAAGACTCCGAGATACGATGATGCTGCTCAACTTATTTTCAATGGAAAACTCTCATCTCTTTGTTTCCATTTCCGTACCAAGATCAAATTACATATAAATACAAGTACATGGTGTTGTTATTTTTTTACTTTGAAAGGTAGAATGACGATCCCATCTCTTTTTCTTTCTTTCTTTCTTTCTTCTTCAACTTTTGCGCTAAAGAAATTGAAAGAAAAAAATGGGACCAAAATCTATCAAATTTCTTCTGTAACGTTTGAATCGAAATCTTTGAATTTGTGTTAAAAATCAGAACGATTCAATGGTGCGAATATAAGTCGTATCGCCAAACGTGGATTCGTTTGGTAGAGGTAAATGAGTTTGTTGTCCAGTTAACGGTCGACCCTATACCGATTGGGTGACGTTATATTGGCGGGTAAGCGGGTATAGGCACTAACAGGGACTGAGAGGAGGGTATTGAAGCGTATATTGGTTCCAATTAGGGGAATTTCCGAATCCTTTGGGTATTTTGGCACGGTCTACACCTACCTACCTACCTTCGTACCTACATATCTACCCTCTACCGCCTACGACCTGATCCCAGCAAATATTTTGAAAGCGGAGTTGAACGTCGACGCTTCTCCTTCGTTCTACCCTGCAGCATAGAAGAAGAGAAGATGTCGTGCCACTCGAGGCAATCCAATTACGCGGGCGGCAAGACATTCCCGTTTCGGTTGTTCCGCTTAATTAACAAGATACGTAACCCATTTGCCCTTTGTCACGTATATCTTCCCAGATCTTATCTTCTCAGACTAGAGTCGCGTCATTCAACTCTATACACCACTGTGTACATGGCTAAAATCCGCCTACCCCTCCCTAAACGTCTCCAAGTTCTCGACTTTAATTAATTTACACAGCTATTAAGTCGCTATATTTTTTTTTTTTTTTTTTCTACCTTTCTTTAAGCTTTTTATTCTCACTTGTCCTGTCAAAACATACTCGACTCACTATGAGTCTATTATAAAACCAGAACTCAAACGATTCTCAGTTTCTTGACGTCAGTAATTTTTATTTTTTATTTTTTTATCTCCCTTGTATAATTTACTCGCTCACTGAATTGTTCGTCCCTAAAACGTAGGGAGGATGAGAAAAATTTGAGTTCCGGATACCAGGGTAGGTGTAGAATGAAAAAGGCTACGTGTTGTAAAAAATGAATTCATCGAATTGGAAACACCCTCGCATCTTTCGTTATTTCCGGCATATCACTTGGAGGATGAGGCGATGTAAGAGCAGAGTGTCAAGTAGAGCGATTCGTCTACCTACTCGGATAAAGTATAGTGAGAGGGAAAATAAATACAGAAAGGAAGTCTTCCATATATAATATATAGTTATATATATACATATACGCCTATCCGGGACTTTTCCGCACTTGACAATTGAAAATCGCGTCGATTCTTGTCCCGGGGGAAAGTGTGTCTGTACTTTCTAAGTAGGTAAACCAATTTTCGAGTTCAGCATCGCGACGTCAACCAACCCACCGCTCCTGAGTTATCCAGAGTCCCGAAGGTCCTACCGCGACTTTCTTTCGCCCGAACTGAAAATTTAAGGTTTCTTGTATTATCAAATTTAAGTATAGGTACTTTCAGATCTGAGAAAAGGTGACTGCAAGACGAGGTATACCACGATATCAGCTCTTGTAGAATTTATAAAATGAATAATTTATTTTTGCAAGTATAGATTTTATTACGTTATATTCTGAAGTAAAAGAAAAAAAAAAGTTTAAATAAATTTTGGTCGTTGAATTTAAGACGTAAATCATTGTAGTATTTTGTAATTTTGGAAGAAGGTATGCGAATCAATTTCCCGTTCTACCTGCATCACCGTCACACCCAACTCTGTCCTTTTGTCATTTGGAACTGAAAAGTCAAGGTCCTGGTGTTTTCAAATTAAAGTGCCTGGAGTGAAACGGAAAGTCAGACTATACTGTGGGACTAGATGGAATCGGAGAAGCCCGGCTGGCAGGCCTGTCCCAAAACGACGCCCAAACACCGTCCCGCCACTCGCTCGTCCGCGAGGGGAATTCTAATGCACACATTCCGCACATATTGCTTTTATGCGATGCGCGGTCCGTTTTAAATATGAACGCAAACGCCCGTCGTCTACGGAATACAAATACGGTACCTCGTAGGGATTTCATTCCTCGGCATCCCTGCCAAGTTTGGTACTTATCGTTTACCGGCGTTACACCCCTAACAGAGATCCGCTGGTTGTTCTTAACTCTCAAAGTTCTTAGACTCTACATTGTCACGGGGAAATCCCCTCGTCGATATCGCCCTCGTGACTAGAAATAAAAATTCTTTGAAAAAAAGAAAGAAAAAAAAAACGAAAATAAAGAAACCACGAAGAAGAAGAAGAAAAGGGGAAGGAGAGAGAGGAACGGTGTAATAGTAGCTGCAGTGCTAGACTTTATACTCCTAGGGAGAAGAAAACCGCAGCTCTGATCCGAGATTCTTGTATTATACCAGCAATAAGAAAATCAGAAAAGTAAAACGCACACGAAAATACGAAGAGAGAGTAAAAAAAGAAGAAGAAGGAAACGAAAAGGAAGGAAATTCCGAAATTATAAGTTCAGAATTCAAATTCTTAGAATACGTAGATTTCCTGCGATACTCCCTAAGAGAATTCCGCGATGTCACAGTTGGATGACTCCTTGTGTTACGCAACACTCGCGAACCCATATCTATGGAACAAAAGGAGCAGGAATCCTTGTAGACAATGATATATTCAATCCCGTTCAACGCTTCTTGACTTTTGGGGTTTCTAACGTCAGAAAGTGTGACGTTAGGTTTAAGACAATTCTCATATTTTCCCATGGTATATTATAACGATAAAGGTAGGACGACGGTTGCGTACATAGATCTTATTTTGTTATCACTGTTATAACAGCTTCGCGTAGTTTTTCTACAAAAGCTAAAACAAGATTGAGATAATGAAAAAATATTGTCGCTAGATAAAGATCTACGAACTTTAGTTTTTTTTTTTTTTCTTTTTTACTTCACTTTCGTTGTTTCTTTTATTTATTTTTACTTCAAAATACTATATATACTACCTATAAGTTATAGCTCCCTCTTACTCCCTCGAAATAATATATTTTACTCGGTGTTGATCGTTCCCAATCTTCTCTTCCTACTTTACACAGTATCTTATTTACTTTTTCTCATTACCAGACTTTAAAAATATTTGATCAAACTTTATGCCTTATCGCTTTATCTTTCGAATTATTTCGACAACTTTTAATATCGTACAATTTTTTATTTCGGATCTCAAAAAGCAGAAAATGAAAAAAGTAGAACCAAAATCGGGGGGGGGAAGAAAAGATCAATAGTAAAGTTGGATAGAAAAGAAAATAAATATATAAATAAATAAATGCCGGGATCATCGTTTAGCGAGAAAGCAAAAAAAGAAAAAAAAACGTAAAAGCTCTCTCTTCTTTACGGAGTCCCTTGATTTCAAGGAGTCGTCGATATCGTGGTACTCCTGGGCCTCCTTCTCCTCCTACCCCACCACAACTTCATCTTAAGCCCTTGAAAGAGTGGAGAAAGAAGATTGAGAAAGTTTTTTAAGCAGAGGCTTATCTACTGTCAAAGAATATTTCTTATCGTTAGAAAGCCTCAAACCTGGCTGAGAGTAGGCGTGACGTGATCCATCACGTCATTTATTTCTTAAAACTTTTTCGGCTTTTTGCGGCATGAGTAGGTATATATATATGTATACCGTGATGTATAAAAAATTTAATCATAGCTACAATTTAGTTTATTTAATTAAGACAGTAATCCCAATCCGTCGAACAGATTCGTAGAATGTATGAAAAATTAATTTCTGCAGAAAAAAAAATAAAAATTAGCGAAATACAAGAAATACCCTTTATTTTTCTTCCTGTTTTTCGTTATTTCACAGATATTTCGGGGTCTATGAAGCACGAAATCTCTATTATTGTGCTAACAGATTTTTATATTACAATATCTACCATCCTGCCGTATGTTATATGTAGCTTTGTAATTCCGTGCTGAAACTAAACTCGGAGGGTTGAACCTCGCCAGTATCCCGCAATTGATATGATAATAAAGCGATGTTATACTTATATCACGATTATGATTACGATTACGATCATGGATATTATTATTATTATTATTATTATTATACTAAGAGAAAATTGGATTTCGCTGTATATATATATATTACCCCAGAAATATGCTATCAAGAATTTAGTGATAAGGATAAGGGAAAAAGTATATCGCTTCGGTTTCAATCCTTTAACATTTCCCACACGAAATAAGGGTAATATATTTTCTTGGATATATATATATATGTATATGCATGTAATATCTATTCCATATAAGCTGTGACAAGGTGTTAGGTACTGTCACTCCGTTTCAACCTGAATACCTCGAACATAGGTATACATGTCCGTTTCGTCGCAACACGACGCCGTCGCCGACGCCTTGCAGGTTGCATCCGACAAACGTAGCGTTAAAGCATCGCTCTTCGTACGTATTACATATACCTATATATCTATGGTACACCTACTTCGGCCATATCTTATCTAGACACGAGGTAAGGTATTCAAAAAGACAGGAACTACCCTTATAAAAACGGTTAAAAATTGCATCTGCATACATCCCCCGTTTAATCAATTGAAAAGAATTTTTGTATTTAGGGTGGATGTTGGTTAATCGATCGTATAAATCACTGGCCAAATTTTGCGGTCCTAATCAATATTCTAAATTGTTTAATGCGGGCTTTAGTTCGTAGGTGTGCTATTAATTAGCTAATAAATTATAGTCGCAATCAAGGGGGTCAATTATCATATCATTTTGTGTACACCGCATTATCTGATAACGTTTCTAACGTTCGAGTAATAAATCTGTAAGCAGATTTTTCGATAGTATTCTGCAGTTAATCTATATACGGGATTTAAAACAAGGACGATTTTGTTCTCGTTGTTATATTACAGAGATAGATAAACAGGTTCGAAACACGTGCGGGATAGGTATATCGGTTATTTAAGCGTAATTATAGTAGCCACTAATTATGGTATTAACCTATTACCAAGCCAACCTAGGGGCTAGTTACTGTTCGTCGAATTACCGCATGGCTACGATTTAGACTTTGGCTGCGGTACAACGTTGTATCTTTGGTTAACGGGGGTAAAGAGTCATTTTCCTACGATTATTATACACCGTTAGAAACTTAAGTGAATATAGAAACGTTTTGAATAGGTATTGGGTATATTAATGGTATGATTAAGCTTTATATATAAATAATCCTCGTGAAATTAATTCGAGGGTAGAAAAAAAAATCTCTTTTATATATATATATGAATCATCTCTACTCTTTCTTTGTCATGATGTGGGTGCGGACTACTAGCGGAGAAACCTTATCCCCAAAGGACTATTTCAACGGGAACAGAATTCGTACGTGCTGGTGTAACGTAATTCGCCTTTTCTATTATCCTCTTTATTAACTCATCGCTCATGAAACCCCCTACAGCTACTTGGCATTCGGTTATTGCCTCGGTGGCTCCTGCGCCCTCTGCTCCTTTCCACCCGCTATTTCTATCTATATCTCTCTCGTCTTTTTTCTGTCACGCGAAAATGCGTCTCCCTCTTTTCTTACCGACGAAGATTGAGGCCTGGATCTTGTGCGCTGCTTCTTTCGGAATAGGAAAATAAAGGGGAAAAGAAAGAGAAGGGAAAAAAAAAAATCGGGGGTAAGAGAGGAAAAAAAAAATAAAAACAACAACAACAACAAGAAAAAATCAAGAATTTCACGAGATCACGTGTGCAGGGTGGTGGTTTCTTACGTCTGGATATACACCCGCGGAAAAAGAAAGAAAGAGAGAGAGAGAGAGAGAATTCTCAGACCATAGAGCTTTCAAGCAACGCACGGTCTACACTGTATCAGTTGGCAATCGATCAAACAATCCAGACGGAACCCTCGTCACGAGGCCCAGGTTGCTTACTTGCTTCCTCTTGGTTTACTTCATTTCTCTATATATGCCCGTGCCCCCTCATCCTACGCCTTCGCCAATACACCTACGCCCTACGTCGGGTTATTACAAGGTTCAGGGTAGGCTAAACATGACCGAACTCTGGGTGGCCCAGTGGTATAACGTTCCTACAGTAAACAAATATGTATACATACATACATAGCTATATATTTGTATGTATGTATTACATATTCTTGGTACATGGGAAATCGAGAGTATAAGGCCTCTTTCCTAGTGAGCCGTCATGTAATCGATCAGTTTATGATTGAGCACTGCTAATGGTAGGAATAAGCAACTTGCCCTATACTATGTTACTTCCTACCCCCCTTAGGGTCGGCTAGTGTTCTCAGTAATGAAATTTCGTAGATTCGTAGATTTGAGAGTGATATACGTTATTAACGAGCCGAGGTCTGACTAGCTTTTGATTTTCGTCTCCACATTCGCGAAAAGCTTACAAGTTTCTTTTTCTCGTTTTATACAAACAGCGTGAAATTAGATTTCACATTACAACGAAGTATGATTATAATATACCGTGTTTGAAATTATGATGAAAATGGTAGAAAAAAAAAAAAAAAAACAGGAAAAAAAGTAAAAGTTTTTGCAAGGGTTAGCAATTTGGTCCTATAGCTAGTGAAAATCACGGGGCCGTGCAGTTGCTTCCGTTTGTAAAACTTTTCATATTCTACCGAATCAGAATTTGTCGGGCGCTACGACGTCAATTTTTCGCACGTGACTTATATAATTCCCCTAGGGTAGGAGGCACTGCGAACAGGCCCGTCCGTTCCCTCGGCGCCAAATAAAACATCGCCGTTTTCATCGTCGTATAAATATATATATATCTATATATAATATATAACATATGATACATACATAGGTATATAGATTTGGGTCGATATATACATTTTCCGTTCATAAAATAGCCTCCCCACTACTCGAGCACAGTTTTCCCGATACATCTGTATACTTATAAAGCTAGCCGAATGATGAATAACTATCGGTAGATCAATTCTTCCATAATATTTCATAAACTCTTGGGGAAAAGTTTGCCATCTATATATCTATAGTATAGTATAGACTGATATGAAAATTCTTATCGTCGCGAAAAATTCTATTTCGTATAAACCCCCTACCCTCCTCATCCCTTACCCATACGCCTTTCTCACAAGCTCTAATATATCTTGACACATAATATACAGTCGCGGTATTACCTATAGGCACATATCCACCACCCCCCCCAGGTATCAGGGGAAAGAAAGTATATAACGTGTAGGTAACACGAGAGCAACGATCTTGTACGTTTTTGTAATACTAAAAATCTCTGCATGAAAATTGAAATTCGCTGCAGAGGGAATTTTTTGTATTTTTTGTATTTTTTTTTCACAACAAATTATAGGGGATGAAGGGGTGAACTTTGATCGTGAAATCACAGGGTAATTAAGGTGCCTTGAGTGTTCGATACAGAGTGAAGAGGCGAAAAAACGTTAATCAAATAAAACGGATAAATTTTAGATCTCTGACCCGTGAAACATGAGAAGCATATAGGTGATGAGGCAGATGACTAAATCCGGCGTTTTACCAAGATTTGTGATAAAATTTAGCACGTTTATCTGGAGAGTTAATCGAGTCGATTATTTACGGAGCGTGAACCGCTTTTCCCTGCTATCCTCTAACTCGGGTACCTACCTACCTTTGGCGTAAGAATCGTTAATGATTTTGCAAAGTTATAACACCTGGGTTTGGTTTAGTCACGCCTAGTTGTCGACCTGGAGGAAACACATGCGCCGTTCACTTCCAACCCCTTGATACCGAATGCTGTATGTTGTACCGGCCTTTATTGACCCTCTCGCGTTCTCATGCGTTCACCCAGGTCTGACCTTTTTTTCGAGTCGAAACCCAAACCTTCTCGACTAAGGAATTGGAGAATTTTCTTCTTATCGCATTTTTACTCCTGACAAAATAGAAGAGAGCCCAACCGTCTAACCCTATACGAAATCCATCATGGTCCCATGTATTCGAATTTCGAAATACTCGACTTTAATATAGATATCTTCTTGACGGGCTCAAGATTCCAGACAACGAGACTGAGCTTCCGGCAAACTCTCAACACGTTTTGACTAATTACTTCATGGATGTGTTCGTCTAGTTGGTGCAGGGTTCGCATCACTGGTCTTTGTATTAGCCCCCTACTAATGCCAGCACTAAGTACCGACTATTATCTCGTGTTTCCAGAAGTTTACCCTACCCTTACCGGTCTTACCCCCCAAGCAGGTCCTATTGTGGGAACATAAAGGCTGATACGCGGCCCCCCCCCTTCGTGTGGTACCTTCCTCATAGTCGTCTTCATGGGCAAGCTGGAAATGTGTGAACGGAGTAAACACGCTAGGCAAGGTAACTCCTCCTGGAGGAGGATGGATGTACGGAAAGTCATTTCTTATTCAACGCAACAAATGGTTAAGTTTAGTTCAACTATGGTAGAACGAAGACGTAGACGACGGCACCCTGCACCAGCTAAGTAATACGACACACTAACGTCAGTGTCTTGTAGAAGGGGATGGTTTATTAACATGATGAATGATAACCGTATACGAAAGTGGTAAGGGGTAGAAAGGGCAAGAGAAGAACGCAGTATGTAATGCAACGACCTAGACTACCTGTATTCTCTGACGAATACAAATCACTTTTGCCAGGTTATATTCTCACCCACCTGGCGTAAGTTCGTAGCGAAGAAGAGAGCGAATGATGGAACTAGATAGGATAAGATGGAAGGTTCTAACCCTGGAGTGAGACGAATGAAATTTACTCTGAGAAGCGAAAGCTCGCCATATTCTCCAGACCAAGTATCTTGTTTGTTTAAAATCTGATCCAACATTCTCCAAGGTGCAGATTCTTGGCGTTGCTTCAACGCCACGGTGTAGACTTTGAAATGGGATCATAACGTGGAAAGTGATGAATGAAATTTTCTTCAAAAAGTTATTTCGACAGCTTATACCAAATGTAACAAACTCCGAGACAGGAAGATGAGGGAAAACCAAACCATTATTGCATTCAGCATTATTCAAAGTTCACATTTTCTTCTATCTTTAGCCATAACACCATCGATTCATGTCTACGTGCGAACAATTTATCACAGAATAGTCTTCGAACGAAAGAAAATTCATAGAATTTTTTATTCACACCATCAAATATCTTTCTGTAAATATTAAAATCTTTTGGCTTTTCATTTGGCATTAGGCAAATAGACTCAAAATCGTTAATCAACAGAATGGAGTGCATAGATATGCTCGCTGATGATAAATTGGCTAAACTTTTCGCCCAAGATATGAATTGTACCTTTACAAATCATTCGACAGTTTCTCAATGCAAAAATATCAGTTTCTCTGAATTTCCCGTGGTATCGAAGAACGAGATGTAAACCAAAGATAGAAATAATCAGACCCAGGTTCTTTCGCCGATTAATCACTCGGCGAAAAAATTTATTGACTGCGGTCAGCCTTTACTCATCGTCAGTCCTGTATGTATTGTTTCTCTGATATAACAGATTTGCAATGTATATATACGTAAATGAATTCACAAACACAGCGAGAACCTGATGTGATTACTTCATTATCGGGATGAAAAATTTATCACACATGTGGCTCGAAATACCGAAGGGGAAAAAAAACATTGATTAAATACCTAATAATCACAGGTTGAACCGGTAACAGAATATATATAGAGTTGAAAGCAATCAACTAATTATTTCCAAGTCATGGGTTTGGAAATAATATACAAATATTCGTAAAAACATCCAATCATCGTTGAGTTTTATTTTATTATTATGACTTTTTTTCTTTCTTTTGCCATTTTTGATACATGCTTACCTTAAAAATTGATGGAAAATTGCCTGACTTATATTCGAATAGCCGTTTCGAGTCTCTAATAAAATGTTGATAAACACTCTGTAAATGTCAGACATTATATCTCTTGAGAAATTTACAACCCCATGAAATAATTAGAGTAAAAAAATTACCAATCTTTATACTTTTAATATGAATACTTTCACTCACACTTTAATTATTATTTCCATTAGAACGTCTACCTATATTATATTTTAATAACATACAAATCAATGATAACAATAATTAGTGATCAATGGAAGCGAGGATTTTAATAAACCATAAATTAGACTTTGGGCATTGAATGAATTGATTACTTTTATCACAATGGTCAATCTTTAAATTATATTTTTATGTTTTTTCATTTTTATTTTTTATCTATTACTCTCCGTCATGGAATAAACCCAAATAATTCTGGGGGTTAATCAATTTAATTGATTCGGTCAAAGCATGAGTACGCAGAAAAAATAAATACTGACGTCATATTTCATGTAGGCGTTTCAATTCTGTTAAATATCCCGATACTCTACATAATTCAAAGAAGAAAAAATAAAAAAAAAAAAATTACAGAATGTTTATTAAAATACTTTTGAAATTTGACTCATGTACAATTCTCTCATGGGTTGAAATTTTACCTTGCCAACCTTTGCCGCTGTGGGAATAATTTAGCAAAAGCTTTTCCGACCGACAATGTACACTGTAATATTTAACGGGTATGAATTTTTTACCCAGTTTTCACATTAGTAATGGAAAATCAAACCACCGAATATTCAAGGAAATTATTATTGATATGATTTTTTTTTTTTCTTTCTCTCTCTTTTCTACTGATCACTTTGTCCACCTCCAAATTTTCTTACGCAACTATAGATCTGATCGAATGATTTGCAACCGAAAATAATCAACGAATTTAATTTCGTAATATAAACTGCATTATATATTCTTGAGGCAATCAATTTTTTCGGTCTACCAAGTATACCTAATGCAGTATTATACGCTTATTCAGCCAAATATTTGCTCGTTCAGCTACCACAGTAGTGAATTAATAGATTTTTCACCGTTGGTTATTTACCACCAGTAAACTATTAGATAGGTAATTTTACCGCTCATATATGTAACTTTAAATTGCTCGACAGGGTCAGATTGGAACTCTTTAAACTATGCAGATTGAACTTCTTTATAAAAGCGGTAAAATCTGAATTTTTATCAAATATCTCATTTTTTATTTTAATAACAACAAAAAAAGAAAAACAACAACAACGAATGAAAAACTTTACGACGATGTCTTTTTACCTATATACCTATAATACCTACTCTTTGCGAAAAGCAATTTTTAATCAAGTTGCGGTAAGTTGGGAAATAATACGACAACCCGGAATGCGATATCTTATAATACCGCATATACACGTACTATATGTTTGGGATCTTATTTGTTAGACGTTATCAAAATTTCATTGCGAAAAGTTGGGTAACCCACTTTGCGAAGTGGGTATAAGACTAACGCAAAAACATGGCATTCCTTCATTTTGTTGTTTTTTTTTTTGTTTTCTTTTCCTTTTCCTTTTTTTTCTGTCTCTTCTTCCTCTCTTATTCTTGTTTTCTTTCTTTCCGTATTTTTTTGTTTTTTTCTCTCTTTTTCCTTATCTTTTTTTTTTCGTACATTCGCGAAACGAGGTTGGGTCTCGCGTGAGCTAGGGCTTCGGCGAGGTTCTCTGAGCTCCTGTGCGGTGCCCGGAGAAATCGAGGTACAGGATAGGAAGGAATTTGGCGTCCCTTTGAACTTTCTTTGCGTTATAGCATATACCTACACTCCCGTAAGAGCCCTAAACTAGAAACAACACAGAATACGAACTGGCCACCTCTTCTCTCGAGGCCAACCAACCGACGGTTAAACTGTCAGAATATATTATTTCCGAAAGTTCACTGAATCCAAACTCGAATCCGAGAACAATGCCTCGCCCTACGTCTACATACATATCTACCTAGCTATACATATATGTAGGTATATATAGTATATCGCCGATCTTCCAGGAAACGTAAAAGTTTTTGCAAAGTGAAAGCGAACCCTAAACTGAAAGTGAAACTTTAACTTAGAGAAACTGAGAGGCATAACCAAATAGTGTTTGACGAAAGTTTATCTTTGAGTCACTCCGACAATAACTTTCGTATTTGTCTTATTGTTGGATCCTTTATCCTTTCGAAACCTAGAAATCAATTGAAAATTTCATTATTTCTTTTCTCAATGCTATTTCGAATTTTTAAATCAACTGATTTTTGACAAAATATAACTTTCGCTTTTTCTAATCGAAGATTGCGTATAATTAAAGCATTCTATGATTGATTTTTAAGGTTTCGGAAGCCTGCGGTATACGTCGACTGATTGTGACCAATCGAGAGGAAAAAAAAAATAAAGCGAGAAAAAAATCCTTCGCCAGATGCTCAAGATATCTGATCGATTGGTATTTCTGAATAGATGCGCGGAAAGCCTGATCGCTAATTAGTCGTAATGCAAAAATTGTGCTTTACGTTAGAAACCGACTTCCTCCCAACACCATGTCTTGGTCTCGTTTAGGAACAATAATCGCACAGAGGCAAAACGAAGCCCATGATCAATTCGGGTAAAAGAACGAAATCGATAATAGCACTTCGAATAACTCGCAATACACCTGTCTTCGAGTACCTTACACACAGATCCCAGATTATTAACATGATTTTACCACAGAACGAGAGTCATGACTCGATATAATTCCTAAGCAATACTCCTGGCCATTACAGAAACGACGATATCGACATTCAGCAGCGCAATGCTGTACCAAACAATACCTTAGCTCTCACCGATTAAATTCCAGACTCAATGCTCGCGCAATAACATCGCTGTGTTTGACTAAAGGAAATTTATTTCCAAGCTTGTAGGTATTATCGCCGGAATTTCAACCCTCGAACAGGAGAACCAATCATATATATATATATATATATATATATATATATATATATAAAATGTTTTTTTTTCCATTCTTCTTACTCGAGGGTAAAATTTTTTCCGACATTTCGATAGTAGAAAAATTAAGGCTCGAAAATGAAAAGGGTATTAAGAGAATTAGTGCACGTTGCACGTTGGACATTCGCATATTTATTTAGTCAATTTATTTATATTATACAAGTGAGTTAATAATAAGAACAATAAGTGTTTCCGGTATACCGAGGTATAATAACTCTGATATTCATATACTCGTAGTTATATACCTATTTATCGTCGAGTATAGCCTCGAGTAAAACTAGCTTAGTTAGGGAAACTTTTTTTTTTTTTTTTTACGATCTTATTAATAACTTGGTCATTATACTTTCAAAGCCAGGTATAACCAGTCTGATATGAAAATTTCCGAGATATTAAATCTAGTGAAAACTCACGAACCTCGTTTCGCATTACGTCAGAAATTATGCGTCTAATTTCACAGGACATTTCAGTATTCACGATAATTGGCATACACCTGCTACCCCTGTTCTCCTTAATTCTACACGGAAAATTATTTAAGATGAAATATACTGTGAATAAAATAAAAAAAAAAATTAATTCAACATCGCAAATAAACATTCGAAGCTTCATTCACATCTAAATACCCTTACTACGTTTCCGAAACGTAGTAAGGGTATTAGACAGGAATTGTATAACGGAAACCGAACCACCCTCGCAAATTGCTTACGATCAAATCCACTGTCAACTTGTCACCCGAACTATACACCATACATCCGTGGTCTTAGAACCGTGGTGAGATCGATCGATCGTATCTAGATTTGGACCCGGATGCCTAATTGCCCGTACATCTGAGCTGGTTCTCATCTTGCTTTATCCTTCGAGCCCCTGTCCCGTCTTTGTCACCTATACAATTGTCGCTTATCTATTATCCGCCGGCGATTATACATCCACGTCACTCTCCTTATTCGAATTATTTCCCACGGCATGAATGACACGTGCTATTTAAACCCTACTAAACTAAGTAGAGATTTTCTCGTATAGTTAAGTCAAGTCTAGAGTTGAATTTCATGAGACTTAAAACTGACTAAGATTCGACTATATGGATACGCGGCAAGAGATGCCAGAAAATAGCAACTCGCTACCTTTCGTAATTGTTTTGCATAATCGCTACAAGAGCTATATTGTAAATGCTATGTCTTAGTCTCGCGAATAGGCGTATTTTAAACTCCGCTAAACGCCACGAGGGTTAAATAAATTTTCTCTCATTTTTTACGATATATTTTTATCAGTCTATTTAAAACGGCGCTAAATTACATGACGGATTCAATATTTAATGAGCGAATAATGATCTGATTCCGTTAGTTATATAATACCGATAAAAATCACAGCGTAAACATTTTAGCCGTGGGATAATATCGACGCAATGCAATTTTACCCGCATCGAATCAGCCCGGATTTGGTGTAAACATTGAAAATGTTTGTATTATTTTCATTAGGATTATATGATCGTTGATTTAAAACTAAATGGAAGTTAAATAAGTCCCGTTGGTTGTGGTTGAACATCTTTTTTTCTTTTTTCTTTTTTTACCAAAGGAATTTTGGTTTTAAAATGTGAGGATATCTATAGGGGCTGGGGGTTTATTCCGGGGCTTTAAATTTAAAGCGTATTTTAAATCGACAATGCATATAATGATACGAAAAATCTGGATAGGTACCAATGTGCGGATTATAAACCAAACAAAAACTCTGGTATCTATCTATAGAAATATACAAGGGGTGTTATACCCGCAGCAGGAATTGAAAAAATAGGATCAATATGGACTATTATTAATGAGAAAGTATATTATTTGAAATTGAATGTGATGTTTAAATCAGTTGGTGAATGGGGAGGAAAAACTTGGTGAAAAAAAAAAATTAGTTAGATCAATGGAGGTATCGTGGTGCGAACAAATCTAATAGATGCCAAAGTTGAAAGCTGTTTACTTTAAACGACTCGATCCCCTCAAGAAATCGTTTCGCATTCTCCGTTATCTTTATAACAAATTTTTTTTTTTTATCTTACCTCTACTAGCTCGTCGAAGATAAAGTCAATTTTTATTTTACACCGAAATTTCGTTCGTCCCTCTGAATGTGAGAAAAAAAAGGTAAATCGATAGACCTACACCTCGGTATTCAAAAGTTATACCCTTTATCTGTAGTTTTTATTATAAACTACTTCACCTATATATCTTTCCTATTTTTTTACAAACTCCGATATAGGGATACTAGACAATAAAACTCTCACAGATCGTAGGGATCATTTTTTTCTTTTCTATTCTCTCTCTCTCTCTCTCTATCTCTGAACTGTTAAGATAAAATTGTAAGGAAATAGAAAATAATAGAAAATGAATAATGCCTATTCGGCAGAGATTTCCTGTGGAAAAATTATTGTTAAAGAATAGAAATGAAAAGATATAATGGTTAGTCGAGAAGAGAAGCAATGGTCGAAGTACAAGCAGAACTAGATGTGGGAGTGGTTTGTGCAGCATCAATTCATCAGCCCCAAGACTTCGTACTCGAACTCGTTGGTAGGTACCAGTACTCGTACTTGTAGTTCGTACTGGTATCCCCTGCAGCGTCTAGCCAGGCTACTATCCCCGTCCATTTCATCGTTCATTTTCATCAACAATGCTTGCCAAGTTTCACGGTATTTCGGTAGATTAAGGAGACGTTTGTTTGCCAGAAATTCGCGAATAGATGCAGCAGAAGCAGCAGCAGCAGTAGCACCCGGTATTCTCGTAGCAAAAACAACCCCTCAAAGAGCTTAGAAGGGTGTGATTTATTCCCATCAAGTTCTTAACACGCAATGTTTTGAAGGTCATGAGAAAATACCATCCCCTTACAAGATTTCAAACGAATGAAACACACCGCAGCCAATTTCGCGCTTGTCATTTCTGTCTGGTTAAGATAAAATTTATTATTTCGTTATTTACTTGTCAAAGCTCTAAGCAAGTTTAAGTACGCCTATAAAATTCCAATTTTTTTTTCACTTCCCTTCTTTTAAAATACTTTAGCCTGATTTAGAAAAACGTCGAGGAAAAGAATATCTATCGCTGAATGGACGTGGATTAAGAGAAAAGAACTTTCATTGTCGAGAGCTATTAGTGCGCCAGGCATTGTCGAGGGATGAAAGCATAGAGATTTTTAAAAGCGCAGTGGTCGGCGATGATGATTATGGCCTCGCCACGTTCGAGGTCGAAATTCTATAGTCCTAGAAATTTTTTTCACCATTTTTTACTCCGAACAGACACGTGGATTTCCAAGGTGCAAAACAACGCTTGGTTGATTGAACCAGGAGATGGTGACAGCGGTGGGTGACTTGCCAAAATATGCGCATCCTCGATGAGAAATTCGAGACCCTGCAGAGCTGTATTATTTTCGTCCACGTGAAAAATGAAAGAAAGAATTCAATTTCGAACGGACAGAACGGTAAAAGCACTCGCACCCGAATTAATTCAAAGTTTTCAACCTAAAATGATATTATTTCACCCCCATTGTCAGATAAAATAATAATTTATTTTACCTTCGTGTCTATATATGTTGATTTATCATTGAAAAAGATGATTTTTGAATAAATTATAAAACTTATTAATCTGGTTTCATGAATTATAAATGTTTCATAATCTATTCCGGAATTTTCTATCTCCCGCTACCGAAGTTTTAACTGATTTTAAATAGTTGACAAATGTAGTAGCGACTAACGACCCCGACGTGAGACCGCACAGAGAATTTTACTTTTGTTATAGGGGTTGGATGTAGATTATCGCGTGTGATATGGAAATAAAATAATTGCAACTAAATTGCGTGCGCTAGTCAAACACAGAAAATATATTTTTCTTCAATGTCGTTCTACAGCATGATTTGATTATTTCTACTACATGCCTATACTAACCCCCATCACTATGGGGGTATACGAAATTACGAATAGCTTATTAACTTATTGAAAATTGCGATCCTGCAGCCAAGCGGCATTGAGTATGGTTTTATCAAGAATAAAAATCACCAATTCTTCCGAGTCGTTAAACGAAATTTTATTTTACTTTTCGTACGGTTCATTGGTGACGCTAAATTTCATCTCGATATAATAATAAGATTCATCGTTATAGCTCCTCAGTCTTCCAATCAGGACGAACAATTATTTAACTACTTTGTAAATTTGTGAGCTATGAATAAATACGTTTGAGCTACGGAAAGTGTGGATGATAAAAATAGCGAAAGGATGAAAATAAAATTGCATAATTCCTAAATGAGATACTTGAATATTATTCTCAAAAGGTTTTGAGTGAACGGCCTGATGAACAGTTGCGAAAATAACTGAAGTTGAATTAACGAAACGAAGCGAAGCGACTTTTCATCGACACCCTTTGAACTACAATCATTTCCCATTAAACCACCCTTATTCTGCATAAGAGGCTTGTTCTGCAAGCACTCGTTCCGCAGCTATCCACGTTTCTCGCTTCATAAATCAACGGGACAAAGACGCGTAAAACATACAGTGACACGACTTAACTTTGACGTCGCGACGCCGGAAACGAACCCCGTTCTGCTAGCTTTAATTCGGTTCTCTTTATCGCATCACCAATCAAATATTTTCACCTTATTTCCACTTTTCTCGTATATCTACCCGTGATTATATACTCTTCACGCTAAAAGGGCGTTAGTCATTATTATATTTTAAAATATCCGAGTATATTTAGCAAAATTCTAGGACAATTATCGATTAGACTAGCCGACGTACTGTAGACAAGTTACCCTTTCAGACTAAAATCAATACCAAATTTATTGAATTTTTGTATGCACTGACCCGAAAATGTACGATTATTCAGCATAGAATCGTTCATTCCCTTTGTGGGTTTTTTTTTTTTATGTATATATTACTTTCTACTAGAAGTTGTTATTTTTTAAGATATAGGTATGATAAAAAGAGGAGTCAAGTTATCGTGGCATAAGTACTGACACGTTCTCGTTGGTTGTCCAATTGAGTCTTGCAAAGTTCCTGGAAAGTTATCTCTCCCTCTTTCTCTCTTTTTTTTTTTCTTCTCTTTTTTTACTTTTTCTCTTTTTCTCTATTTCCACGGTATAAGAAATATACGCGACAAAGAGCGCGGTGGCCGAGTGACGCAAATGGGCAAAGCCAGAGAACGTAATTTTAACTTTATCGAAAGATAACCTGACCCAACTCTCCTATCCCAAGAGCAAAGGAACACTGCAGACCTTTATCCTGAAATATTCAAGATACACGTCCGGAAGTTAAGGAAACGAAGTAAATTGGAAGAAATAATATATAAACGTATTATTTCTAAAAGTAAGATTTTACTTCCCTTCACTTTTTTCAATGGCTAGAGAAAAATAAAATTAAAAAAATAAAAAAAGATGCAAACTTTTCAAACCTAGTGAAATTTTCATAACGTAACGTAACGTAATAACGATTACACTTTGAAGAAAAGAGTATACCAAAGGAAAATGCAATATCGGTTCTCCCAACTGCAACTTCCGGTACCTTTGACGCCAGCTCTTCTCCATTTGTTATACTTTGTCTCGCTTTGGTTATACGGAATAAAGTTCGTCTGGTAACGTGCCGGCGAAAGTGGTCAGAATGTTTTTGTTTTGGTAGTTCAACGTGGTCGGTCCAGTGGTCAACTAAAAGAGCGAGCTTTTTCACGAAGGCCGGTGCTGATTACGGCTTTGTGTCATCCCGTGGGATAGAGCTAGAACCGTCAGAGAGAAGAACACTTTGAGTTTCACCGTTACTGAGTGGGTGAAAGAACGAGAGAAAATAAGGGAACGAGGGATGGGGATGAGGATGAGGATGAGACGAAGGTAAAAGCTCGCTGCTTAGCTTTCAACGAACAACTGTAAACAACTGAGAATTCCTGATTCTGCAAAAAGAAGCCACCGTTTCAACCCTGGGTTAACAAATCGTTTCTTACCAGGGTGAATATTACGTAATTGATTCTGAATTGAATAGATTAGATTTTCTTTCAATTAGGAACATCTGTATGCCTAACCCTTTAGCTGGTTAATTGCTATTATCATTAGCGATAAATACAGTTGAATTTTCCTTAAGTCAATTCCTAGGTAAGTAACAATTGCGTAAAACTTAAATTTACCAAAGTTTATAAACTCGACGATTTTATCAATCAATGAATAAATGTTTAAAATGAAGACGGCATATCACGCATCGACGCTTTTGTACGATCAGTGATATGGGGAAAATTTAAAACGTGAATTTATGGGAAAATATCGCGCCTCAATGCGTTTCATAACACTCGAAGTGTTACTGTATAGTCAATGAATGTATTATACATATATTCATGGTATAGTTTACCAGAAATGGTGTTCATATAACCAGAATGTATTACGTTTTTGACTTACATGTTCCCACGATTCGTTACACATACATAATACAGGATGTCCCAGAATTAAATGCAAAAAAATAGCAAGGGTAATAAAGGGGGTCAAGCTGAGTAAATCGACCTATAGAACATGTGGTCCTCGAAGCATGTAGGCAACCGACTACACTGGTATCTGGTATCGGTCAATTACTTAGCTTGACCCCCTTTATTACCCTCTTAATTTTTTGCATTTCATTCTGCGACACCCTTTATATAACTACTTATATGAAATGAACATATTTTCGCTCTTTACTCAGAGTGGTTACCTTTAAACGACATATGTGACATTTCTAAAGTGTATTTCAATGATATCTCATCTTTTCCTCTTATCATGCATCATAGCTATCAGTTTCTCATTAGAGCTCGTCAAAATCGTTTCGAGTTTCAGGCGTTATTTCGAAATTCACGAATACATCGTGGTACGTGAATTTTTTTTTTTTTTTTCCAACAACTTGACGTATTCAAATCGTAAGATCCATCCCTCGTTGGGAAAAAAAAAACACGAGCCTTTCAACGTCCGGAAATCGTAAAGTTCGTAAAGACAAAAAAATGCCTTCAGAGTTCGTTCAACTCCGAAAACGTATTAAAATACGTGCCAGATGTGCAGATTGACACTTTGGTGCTCGAAATTTGAACGTAAGGGGCGATCTAGGCACGCAACAGTTGACAAGAGTTGATTCGATTACGACGGGGATTGGACAAAGGCTTGTTCCTGTTACTGGAAAAATCTTCTTGACAATATAGCCAGCGGTTATACGAATTTGTTCATTCTTTGGTTCGGTGGAGCCCACAAAACCGGGATATAAAAAAGATTCTATTCAAACTCTGAAAGAGGGAAGACGTATTTCTTGACTTGTTTAACGAGTATACGTAGAAAATATTATAATTATAAAAATAATAATATTTAATTAACTAATTAAATAATCACCCCATAAAGAAACACCCTGCGAAAATTCTTATTGTCTTTATCCGTCCCAAGTTTCAACGATTCAAATAATTTCGTATACAAAATGACCAGATTATCTTGAATCCGGTATTCTTTCTTTGGAAAACCTCTTAATTAATATTAATTGACTATACAGACGAGCGAGCAGGACTTCGTCTCCGGTTCTCGTTCCTACCGAGGGGGTGGGGTGGGTCTCTGAAGAATATTCGCCTCTTTTACCCGAAGTTCGATTTTAGCCTGGTTATATTTGCATATATATACATAAATTTATCCCGAATACGTTGCTCGTCTTTTTCTTCCGCGCCCCTCGCTTTCCGCAGTGTGTTTGAGTAGGAAGTAAAAGAAGAAAAATAAGAATAAATGAAAAAAAAATAAAAAATAAAGAAAATAAAGAAAAAACGACGGAGGAAACCAATCTCGAATCTAACTTTCATTCTCGAAACTTGGAGATACCTAACATATGTGTGTGAAAACGGAAACTGGTCTGACGATTCTCCTTATACCCTTATGCCCGTATTCGGTGGTAAACTTTTTACCTCTCACGGATTGCAACGTAAGGGACTATTATTTAAGGAGTTAACGAAGCCGACGATAGAAAAGTTCAGACTTTCTTCGTTGCTGCTGCGGTGCTTCGGATTTTTCAACCCCGATGAAGATTTCCCATGAACATAGAAGCTGGTATATATATACGTATATTATATATCTACTCCTTTCGATAACCCTCGCAAGGTTTAAGAAAGAGAAAAAGAGGGGAAAAAAATAAAACTTGACTCTACAAGCATTTTCGCTCGACCGAATCGTAACTACGAAAAGGGACTGGCCTGTACGCGACAGACGAACGAACCAAAAGACTTGATTTCCGAAAAAGCGAAAAACGCGAAAGATAGGGTAAGGGATGAAAAAAGAAAAAAAAAAAAAAAGAAGAGAAAATATTGAATGAGAAAAGTAAGAGCAAAATACAAAAGATTTATCATTTCATATGGAGTCTTTTAACAAAACCATTCGCGAAGACAGAGCAGACACAAAAGGACCTTAAGTGGAAGATAGGAAAATAGACGAAGGGGTTGTGGAGAGGTATAAGCTAACTAACATAGTTGGGCAAGGTTATCTACGCCTGGCCTGGAGCCCCTGTACGTTGAGCCTTTCGGCAGGGTGAAACTGTGCCTTGAGATTTGTAGATGCCGTTGCGATCTTCCATGATTTAAGGTGGACCCTCGCTTAATCCCAGACCCGCTGTCTTCGCCAAGTTTATTACTTAAGCCCTTGTTTACAGGGAACATTCACTCAAGGGTTTCTTGCAGTAGTATAAAGCAATTCCAACTTCCAACTAAGGATTTTTTAGTTTATTAAAACGTTACGTAATTTCATTATCATTTTGTCATATTATATGTATACCCATCTCAAAGAAAGTACACTTTTGATACTTCCAGAGCCTCTGAGCTTACGGATAGAAACGAGGACTACTAGAACTACACAAAGGATACTTGCCTCGTGAAAATTATTCACAGGAGATGCGAACAGAGCGAAAATTTCCATTCCATCTTTCACCCTTTACCTCTCGTCAATCGTTAGCAAAGCATACATAAACATGTACCTATCTATAACGGGAAACGAATTTGAGATCCTATACTACAAATGAGACAACAGTGTGCGGCTCGTTCTATGACGAAGATCGTTACTTGAATCGTACCGAGAATTTCATCCAAATAATCGATACCTTCGGTAAGGAAAATGAAAGAGAAAAATAAATAAACCTGTTGGTATATTTTCAGTTTGAGAAGAATATAGCTTCTGAATTTTTGATAAGATAGAAAAATCGTTGAAACTTTATTATGCTTCCTCGATTTTGTAACTGAAGGCTATATCCTAATTCTAGAGGGGGAAAGTAACAAAGTTCGAAATTCTCGAGGCACCGTAATTATCTCCATTTACATCGAAAGGCTCGACACTTGGCGAGCAGCTGTAAGCTACCTACTACTTCCAAATAAATGCAAATTCTTCGCCCCAAATTTTATCCAGCACCCTTCCTTCCGACTTATCTTGCTTTTACTCTTGCTCTTGCTCTAACCCTGGGTCCATCTCTCTTTTGCTTTCCCATCTAGTCACAGAGAAATTTGCTTACGTAAATACGACATTATTATGCGACCAGTATTACTTTATTACAAGACCCAGTAAAATTTCTGTTTTACGATTCAATCTAATCAGGAGAAATGTTTAGGGACTCTCCCACGATGCCTGACTTTAACCTAACTCTAACTCGGACTGTGAATTTTACCTGAAAGCCTCTTTTCTTTGCTTTTTTTTTTCTTTTTCTCCCTACTGTCTGGAACTACAAATAAAATATCAGATAAATTTCTGAACCTTGTAACTTTTAGAACGTTCAACAAAAATCGTTGTACATATAAAAAAAATAAAAACAAATAAAATATTGTTAAAACGACGAGAATCAGCCATCCGAAATCCTTACCCAATAACGCGGATTTTTATTTTGAAAATATTCAGAATTAAAGGAAAGAGAAATTCATTGTATGTATATAACACACTTGTGATAAAGTGTATTTCCATCGTGGTGAACCTCTTCTCTTATGTTATTAGAACAATTTTCTTCAGTTATAAAATCACTGGTATAAAAGCTTGAAGAAAAGTAAAGTCGATGCACACAATGGGACAGCCAAAACCTCATGAGAGTTGAAAATCGAATGTTTCTGCCACGTGTATGGAATGATGAATTCCCCACACACCCCAGTATTCGTATATTCGAATCTGTGATAATTGGCCAACGAAGTAAAAAAATAATTACCTTACAGGGTAGGTTGCGTGCCACGGGACATTAAACGTCACAACACCGAGGACGAATTTCATGTTTAAGGTCAACGGTGCGGAAACATTGAGTTAAAATTATCTCAAACTTCCTTCACGACTTGTAAACGACGTAATATCATGAGTTGAAGCTTCGGGTTAACTTTTCAACATATCATTATTGCCTTAGCATAAAAAATTTACACGTTAATTTTGTTTTTTCTTTTCAATTTTCTTTCATTTCTTACTCATTTATTCCCACTCGTATTTCATTAACCAGCATTAAAAAAATGTCCATAACGTTGAAGGGATTTTTGATGTTTAATTTAAAATTTGAAAAACCCAAAAACAACCTAGGGCACCTACTTCCGCGGCATAAATTTGTCAGATATTCACAGCGTCTCTTTACGAAAGGATTCGTGCTTGCGAATCCCTGTCGAGTTGATGAGCACCGTTAGTTCTTGGATTGCTTACTTGCGGTGACAAAAACTATAGCTATATACCGAGTTGAACTGACCGTAAAGAGCACGAAGACCGGGTGACGGGCTTGAAGTACTAATTTGCGTTTAAACAGCGTATCATATAACCTGTTTAACTCGCCGAACAATGTACGTTGGCTCGTTATCTACGAAGCTTAGTAAACCCAACATTTGACGTTAGTAAATCGAGATAAAGAGATATGAAATAAAAAGATTATTGACATATAGGTACTAGATACTCGTGGAAATAGAAGATTTTTGAAATAAAATCATTAATCGTCGCGGTAATAGACAGAAATTTATGTGGAAAAATCTATTCAGAATTTTATAGTTCAGCAGGAGTTAGATTTTGTCACTATCCAGTACCTGAAACCTTTTTAGTTTCTGCTTGACTCGGTTATTAACTAAATGCAGTAATGCTTCTTCCATGACCCACTTCGTAGCTTAGATAGGTATATAAGCAAATATCGGGAATGAGAAAAGAAAAGTTATCTCACGAGCGAAGAAATCGACTAATGGTTTGTCGGTCAGGATTCTCACCCACCAACCCCAAACGAATTAAATAAAGATTAAGGTTGGCATATCCAATCTAGAAGTGGTACGATTCACTTACCGATAAATAATACCGTAAGAAAAAGGACAAAAAAAAAGGAAAGAAGAAGAACAAACTAGATTATCGAGACTCAGAAGAAGTATCATCCCTTATTTTCTTCACCCTCTCTATGCGCCTCTAGCTCACCTATCACCACCGTATTCAATCAAACTGGCTAACCATGATTTAGCCATTAAAAATCATCTAGGGGAGCAAATTTATTTGAATTCATTTCTTCGAACGTTAGAGAAAATTATAACCCATAGAGAAAAGCCTCTCTAAAGACGTGGGGGTGTCTGTCTCTAATGGTTCAACCCTGTAGACCCCCGTCCTTTTCAGATGGATGGCTTATTGGCTGTCAATGCTCACCGTAGACTACCAAACCAACTGGAAGCACCTAAGGGTTGAGCAGATTGCTCTCTGAGAAACCTCAAAGGGACGAATACCACAGACACTCTATGGTCCTTCGTGGAAGGACGAAATTTCACACTGACCTAAAAAAAAAAAAAAAAATGAGGTATATGATTGGTATTTCCGACCTTATCTAAGTATATACCAATTCTCCTAATGTATTTATGTGTTAGGTATGCCGTCAGCTAAGTAGTGGACTAATATGGGTTCAGGGAAAATTGCTGTTCATACGTATACCTAATGTAGAACGAGTATAATGTAGGCCGTTGCTAAAAGCTGGGCTGCACATGTGCAGAGCGATCAAAAAGGTCTGCAAACGATAACATCCGCGCTTCGACGTCGGGATAAGACGAGGAGGAAAGGGGGGAAGGGGGGGGGGGGGATTGAATTATTTTCAGTTAATGACGGCTTCCTGTAACGACTTTGTTACACGACACGGTGGTTGGCAACAAATGGCGCTCGCGCGACCAAAGAATCACATTTATTACACGACAGGGCAGAACCATGCAGCGCTTGAAGCTGACTACTTTCTAGTTTTCTTACTTTTTTTTAGTCTTTTTACTTTTTTATTTTTTTATATTTCTACCTTCGTGTATTTGATACTTCCCTGCCTGACGACGGGCATGTTTCCGTTTACTTATTTCAGCGCAACCTTAACTCAGAGTCAGTAACGTGATTTGCTTCGTGTTTAATTGCTGTTCATTGCGGGGTTTGTATATATGTATATATATATAGAGAGAGAGAGAAATAATATACCCAGATATATGTACTACATGTAATATCTGAAAAATGTAATAAAACTTGAATAAATACCTTGATATAAACTATGAACTATTTTTAAAACGGAAATAAAGTCAAGCAAACTATCCACCAAGTGATATGCGAAAGAATCGCGTGCGTAATTTTCCTTCATGCAATAACGTCGTAAAGAAATGTGTGGTCAAGCTTCTAGATTTAAATAAATTATCCTCGAGGTCAGGTGAAAATGATTTTATACAATTGATGAAAATATCAGAAGATTTAGTCGAATTGAAAAAAATTCGTTTAGTCTAATTAATTGAATATTCATACTGCAGAACATAGCGAATTAATAATTTTCAAAATAATAAAGACTATTTTTGTTTCTGAGAATAATATCAAATACGAATTTCAGCTCTGATTTGAGATACTGCGAATTAAATTTCCGCGGAAACAATAGCGAGAGGAAATTCATCCCTCTTTATATATTTGTCGGAAGTTCATTTGGGACAGGTAAAAGAGAGAGACCTATGTCACAGCCAATATTCTTACTCAGCTACACACTCCCTTACGCATGCTAGACACGCACGCACGGACGCACTTGAGAAATCAACTAACGGAAACATGTTCTCAGAGTCCTTTTGCCCTGATCTTGGAAGTGAGGATGTACCTAAAGGAGGAAAGGAAGGAAAAGAAAGATGAGAAGGATGCGCAGTCTACGCAGCATCTTGAACATGGACCAAGAACTCCTTGCGAACAAATAACGGCCGAGATGTGTGTGTGTGCAAGGATAAATTGAAAATTGAATATACCTACCCCTGTACAGTTATTTCAAGGGAAGACAGACGCGTTTGCTCCGTAACTGAAGCAATTTTACAGCCATATTCGAACGACATCTTCAGTGCTTCATTTTCGTAAACCACGACTGATTGCCTTTTTTTATTTTTTGTTTTTTTCTTTTCTCAGCTTTTAGATGAGAAAAGAGAAAAGAAATCGGGGCACCTCACTGGAGTATATTTTCTTTCATGTACCTAGATATATTCATATATATTTTTATACAAGGGAAGGATTACTTTATTATTCTCATTGCTAAAAATAAATGTAATTAATGAATATATTTATAATCTAATAAATCTCATACTTGTAATTATGATTATTATTCCTCTTCAAGACCGCGAAATTTTGTCGATGCGATCGTACGGCTAGCTGACAATTTATGGGACGTCGATCTGCCAATCTACGTCAGACTATCACCCTCGACCTGAACCTAATTAGATCGACGTAATTGAGTAATTAATTATAGTTCATAGGCTCAATAGACGAACTCGGTTGGAGCTCCTACCCTTGCGTAACGGTACAAGCAAACATATACCAAAATCTTATTTCGTTTGCCCAATCATTCGCTGAGTAATTAAACCGTATATCTACAATAATTGCATTTCTACTGAAACGTGGAGATAAAATAGAACGTATAAAGCGGTGAAATTTTTTCTATTTCGAATTTAAAACGTATCCTACGGTGAATGAAATTCTAAAAAAAAAAAAAATTGAGGTTTGACTTCGTTTGGTTTAAGATCTTATAACGTATCGTAATCGTTGCGGTATACATGTACAATTTTCTGCGTTAAGCTCGGTGTGCATTTAACATGCACAAAAGTATAAAATAAGAAGAAACAGAAGAGAAAAAAAAAATTGATCGCGTGCTTGAGAATCGCACGTATAATTATTACTACTCGGGTATAAAGCCCGAGCTAAAAAGAAAAAAAAAAAAATTCCTTCCTCCATTATTTAATAGAGAATAATTTTCTATGAAATTTTTACACCTCAAGTTATGCTCTTGCAAATGAAAAACAGAACTGCGCTACTTAAAAATAGTATCAAGCATTCTCGAAGAGGAAAATATTTTCCGAACCGAATTTGACTTTTTGCGTTATTCTATTTTGCGATATTACTAAACAAATAATTATACCCTGGCTAGGGATTGCCTGATATTTAATTAAAAAATTGGTCAACCAATATATTTGAACATTTCACGTCTAATGCACTAGCCAGAAAGTAAAATAAAAAAAAACAAAAAAGGTAATAACAAACACTCCCTTCCACTATAAATATTAATAATTCAATAAAATGTTTCGAATGAACGTGCGGTACGTGAATATACGAACGATCAAAAGGGGTCATGTGTGACGGTTGAAATATATTTTTCCAATCGAAGTATTTTTCCAATTCAAATTAATCGCAGTCTGTTTGTTATTTCATTTTCTGTTATTTTCTTTCCACTACCTTTTCCGTTCCATCTGCGAAAACCCCTACCTTCCGTTTTCTGCTTTTCTTTTTCTATTTCGTTTTTTTTTTTTTTTTTTATTTTTGTTTTTTTTTGTTTTTATCAGAACCGCTCGTTTCTTTATCTATATATAAATTCGCCGCAACCTCTCGCACATACATTGCTATATAACTGTGCATGAGGTGACACTCGGAGCGTGACGTCTGGAAAAATCTCGAAAGTCTCTCTCTGTCTCTCTATCTTGGTGTGGTGGCCATTGGACATTGCGCTCACGAATCGGGCTAATAAAATATTGATCTTGCTCAAGAACTGTTCAATGGATGCAGCGAGAAAAGTCGACTTCTTGACGCCAGGACTTGAATAAAATCAGAATCCTTGCAGGTAGTTCGGGGTACAACGGTTTCTATTTATGAAATAGTGTCACATAAATTTTCGTAGCTAGCTAAAAATTGGTATAAATTATCATAAATGGCAAAATTAATAAACTGAATGCAGATGAAACGAATATAAACATTTCGATAATTTCACTATCTCGTAGGATTCAGCTGTTAGCTAAAATATATAGTAGCGCAGGTAACAGGGTAAACTTTTGTTCGTATTAAAGGTAGGTGCAGTATACCTCTACATCGATATTCCAATGATTTCGAAGTCTCGAGAGCATTAAAATAAATTTCACAGATGCATAAGAGAAAAGTGAAAAGAAATATCGGTGAAACTACGAAAGAAGGAGATGGACGAAAGAGAGATATGGTGTTTGGGCGACTGGCTTACTGAACCGAGGAGATATAGGTGGAAGAAGCGAGGGTTCAGGTTAATAACGAGAGTGCCTCCTGGAATCCTGACCTACTCCAAAACATCGCCTTAATATTACCGAAACTGCTTAACTTTCCCAGCGAGCTTCAATACGATTCTAACGCGCTCCCTCTTCTCTCAAAACGTATCTCAAGAGGTTGGTTCGTTCGTTCGTTCGTTCGTTCGCGCAGGGGTTGTTCTCGCTCGTAAATTTCATCCTTCGTCGTTCTCAGATAAAGATAAACAGTTAGACAAGCGAGGGCAGAGTTCTTTTGGTTAAGGAATTCTAAGAATGAGAGATACCAAAAAAAAAAACAAAAAAAAATTCCTTGTATCACTACGCCCAACCCTTGTTCAAACGTTTATTTCGATTCGTCGTGGTCGTGGTTGTGTCGTTCGTTCACCACACAAAGTTTGGTTTATAGCCTTGCAGACAAACCAGTAACACGTAGATTCCAACAACTAAAAATAAGCCAGAAATATACCAAGTTCATTGTTTCATCCAGGCACGTAAGATTCCCCTTGATCCTTGCCACTTCCGTCTTGGAATTCGTAATTCTAAGGGCACCCCACCACCGCTCGCACGAACAAGATCCGATCAACAACGACTTGGCTATCCATCGCGATGTAACTATAGAGAAACAGCAATACAGTGACTAGTTTGCCATTCCTACAACCAATACTAGATATTCACGTTATTTGAGATACCTCACGTACCAAAACGTCAACAGGGGGGTAGTAGTTTGACTTTTCGTCAATACCTCGTACGATGAACGTTACAAATCTTATTGTTACCATAAGATAGAATTACACATGATTCATTCGTTTTCTTTTCAAACTTTTTCTATAAAAAAAAAAAAAAAACACAAGTAATCGTCCATTCAAGAACAACGGGACACGACATGACGCCATTATTTGACAAGCGTTCTATAATACTAAGCAAAATAAAGGCTAAAGTTCTACGTCGTGTGAAATTGAGGATATAATTTGATAGCGTGATGCTTCATTTCTATTCAGGCAGTTTCATTTTACGAATACCCAACCAGCAAGCAAGCAAGTCAGTCAGTCAGTCAGTCAGTCAGTCAGTCCAGTAAATTTTATTGACAATAAAAAGGTATTTGCTAGTAGAATACTGCCAAACAACCTATGGTATACTTGGATACTGTGTAAATGTATGTGTGTGTGTGTGGTACCTAGATATTTATGGGTTATTTTTGCCGAATGAAAGCTTTTCCTACTTCGACAAAGTTCCTTTATATGCATGCGGAGTATACGTATATATATATACTGTATATGAGTTTAACACACACCTGGGTAAACATGTATAAGTACACTTGGCACCGGATGTGAGATAAAAGCAAAACGATACTATCTTCGAATTCTGGGATATACTGGTCCTGATCCAACCGAGTGCCTGCAGACAACTTTAGGATCAACCGACCAACTTTGACCAATCTAAAAGTAAACCAAAGTACTTTCAGATCTTCGAAAATCCATACAATGAATTGAGGGGTGCATTTGGAAATTATTTTTCTGGTTATTCCTGAAATTGGTATAATGATAGCCTTGAGAGTAAAAGAGAATATGAAAGCTCTTGAATCGATCTTGGTATCGTAAAATTTATTTTTAACTTTGAATTGATATTAAATGCGTAATGGACATCGAGTGTGAATTAAATTCACAGTTCGCTTTGGACCTACGTCCCTGTTCCATTTTTATCTTGAGACCCTAATCTAAAATCCACAATCTCGAGTCTGCACGATATCCGAAGTAACCGAATGACTTATAGTAAAGTTAAGCTATCTCGATCTGAGCTTACCCTGCTAAACAAGCTTTGTCTAATGCCGGTAATAAAAAGCTCAGCAGTGCAGCAGTGGAGACTTTGATCCACAAAGTAAACGCGTGAGGCACCCGCGCGAACCATCTTTTCATAGTAGAGTAAACGAGGTAGAAAAGATCACGATGCGGGGATCAAACGGGGCTGAGAAGAGAAGAAGAGAAAAAGAAAAAAAGAATAAAAATAAGGCGAAAAAAAAAAATGAGATTCAACCAAAAGAATAGAACAGAATACCCGGCTACCATTCTCCGATAGGAACGTTATGGAACAGTTTTGTCAAAGCACTGAGGTAATTGAACGCGCCACTTCCATGCAACGGTACTACCTTATATCTACCGTCTCTCCGTTTCTCTATTCAAAGAAACTGATGCCTTCGTTACAGCCATAGCATTTCACACAAAGTTACAATTGAAATATTACACCCACATACTTCCATTTCATTGTGAATTATTGCGAGAACACCACAATATACCTGGTTTATACAGATACGGTGAGGAATTTTAACTGCAGTATCAATCAGTGAGAGAAACTTGAGATACTACTAAAGTTCTGTTTTTTAATAATGTAAAGATACAGCAAGTATTTCTATGTAACTATAAGGAATAGTATATATGAATATGTATAGAAACTTGTAGTGCGAAAATGGATGAGGTGTATCTTAGAATCTGATCTATTCGGTCTATTCATTCATTCAGTTTCTATTCCTTTTCAAAGCCATCAACTCAGTCTCAAAGAACAGAAAGATTTGGAGAAGGACTGATATCAGGATCATCTGAGCCCTGCTATGCCAGTATAAAGCTTACAAGCTTGCGTGTGAGGGAGTAATACCTATAAGGTTAACGTTCGAAACGCAGTTACACAACCATTTTCGAGGACGAATAGCTCGAAGAAAGGAACCACCTTGAGCCGAGGATAACGTTTCAATGAAACTTAAAGAAGGAAAAAACGCGGGGGAAACGTGGTCTTACGGTTCTTTATACTACCCGAATAAGCTCAGACTCTGCGAGTTTGCAAATCCATAGAGAAAAGGGAGTAGAATCAAACCCACCCTTAAATTCAACATCCGAAATTTCTTTCGTTGTATTTTCGTATTCGTTCCCGATACTTTCACCCCGTGGGTACTAATCACAATTTATACATTTATTTTCTCCACCACTTTACCCCCGAATCGATAGAAAAATCTTGCACTAACCCCATCTTTCCTTTCCTCGTCTATGTTTTTTTTTTTTTCTTCTCGTTTCTCTTTTTCTTTGACATTCTTATCGACTTACCGAAACGTCAGGGTGGTGAGGGGTCGGTAGCTCTTGTGACTGTTCGGATCCTGCATTGGAGTACCCCAGAAATCGTCCCTTAGGATGTTGACGGCAGAGCTTGAAGCTAGGACATCCTTGTTTCGTACAATTGCCGGAATGTCATCGTGCACAAAATCGCCACCTAATGCATTTAGGTAACAACCGGTTGCCACCAAGGCGACAGCAGCATAAACGCACCATCCTGGTGGTTCGGTGCTTTCAGCTTCGCTGCATGATGACCTAGCGGACCTCTTTGCCTGGCAGCAACATCCGTTGTTTTTACGTCTCATTTTTTAAAAAACCACTGCACGCACTTTACGACGCGACACTCGCGTTTTCACCGCGTCCGAACATCACACTATAATATGAAGTTTAATGCTATCGTTTGACGTGTGAAACAACGGCTAAATATTTTAAAGTTTCAGCCATTTTTAACACGGAAATGGATTCACTTTGATTTATTTCCGTAGCTTTTGGGCTTCTCTTTTACTTTTTTTATTTATATTTTTTTATTTATTTTTTTTTCTCCCTCGTTCAACGAGAAAATGAAGAACGCTTTTTATCCCCAAGGTGTTACGTCGAAAAACCTCGCAGAGATCGGGATCAAAAACGTGATGGGTTTCGGGGGTGAAATACTGTAATCCTTGATCACGACTTGTCAATTCAAATTCACGTTAGTTTGACGGTATTTAGTTTTGATTTTTTTCTTTTATCTTCTTAACTGAAATTCAGTTGGTAAATCGTTCGATTTACATTCGCGAATAAAAATGTCAATTATAATTAACGAACGGTGTTATATATTCTGTTTCGATTCGATTTTCTTTTCAATCGTATGACAAGTTATCAATTTACTGATTGTGTGAATATTTGTGTTGATTTTTATTCCTTCACCAACCCTGACTCTCTTCTTTTCGACGAAGTATCGACCACTTATAAAAAACTTAATTGGATTTCGATTCATTTATATCTCACACCTCAATGGCAACGAAAAGTCCAATATAGGTATTTATTCTATTCACATTTCAATCTTTTCACTAATAATTAAACACCATTTCGTATACGAGTTCTTCACTAGCTAAAATTCCGCCCCTACACCACGATACCATTTTTAGAAACAATACGAATTTCATTTTTCATCATACTTTTCACGAGAATTTTTCTCTACTAGCCGTTAATCCACTGTCATACACTAGGCCAGTATTCTGCAACGGCTTTAGTTTCCTGGAGCGTTAATAATTCCCTGAACTAAAGGATTGAACATTTTTTATTTTCATATTTTTTTTTTTCATTAGGACGAGGAACCGATTTTTTAATCGATCCTTATATCTCATTCATCTATTTTTATAAATGAATAGATAAAAGAACAATTTAATGAAATAGAAATTAACAGACATGTAAAAAATCGTCAATTAGAAATAATAAAAAATAGAACATACTTTAAACAGAAACCAAAGTTTACTCGCCTACCAGGGACTACCCACGGCGTAACTTGACTAATTCATCGGTGTTAATTGTAATACAAACGCGCGTGCTGCGAGAAAATTAATGTACAATTAGAGACAGGTACAATTAGTCGCGAAACTGCGAATCGCAGGGGTTGCTCCGTAAAACCGGGACGACAAAGCTGCATGACCTACATTACAAACTGGTGTTACCGTCCATAGAATGTAATGCATCTACTGTTTATACTATTATTTTCAAGAAAATTATTGAAAATTTACTGAGCGAGTAATGCTAGTAAAGTAATAGAATCATATATTTATCCGGACACGACAGTTCCGTCACAGATTAATTCTGTTGAGATTAATCAATAAAGAATTTGCAAATTTGTAAAGAAAAAATATATATATGAAATAGAATAGAATTTTTCTCAATCAGAAGAACTGGAATTCAATTTCGCAGACGAATTTTTCTGTCGATTTTCAACCCGTTATATTCCCAGGATGATCGAGGGATTAAGATAAAATTAAATGAGCATAGGCGGGGTTGTTGGGTTTTCCCCTATTTTGATTATACTTTTTGTTCAGAAATAAAAGTGAACCTTTTCATTGATAAGAGATCATTGGTTGTGTGTTTTTCTCATTTATATTTCTGTGTAAATTAATTGTTGAAAAACATTTCTCAACCATGAGTATTATTTAATAATATTTTTTTTTCAAACGTGTCACAAAGCTCCACTTTTGCCAATCAGGCATTTCCATATAGCTTGACCATATACTGCACATGGGAATAATAAAATGGGGGTGGAATTTTGTTCGGGTTTTGATATATTTATTTTGTTTTTTTTGTACTGTTTTGTATTTTTTTTTTTTCTCTTCTCTTCCTTTAAATTTTCATTCCCTATGTTGTCGTGTTCCAATATAGGTATATGTACATATGTTTTAAATGAGTGAAATAAAAAAAAGAAAGAAAACTAACGTCACAGCCGGAAATCGTACGAATTTCGCGGTCTAACAGGGCGTCGCGACGCCGGTGAACGCGAGACTGAAGGCCGACGGCATCCGCCCGGTTATATACCCGGCGTATTGTGACCCTCACCCCCTGGCGCAGGCGCATCTTCTTCGTCAGTCTTTGCCGCGGATCTCGTTGTACCTACCCCTGGTGAATGCCTCCCTACCTCCTTGCCTCCCTACCTGCGTACACGATCACTGTCCTTTCGTAATGTCTCCCTATATTGGCATTCCAATGTTTACATTTGTTTTTCACCAGAATTGCCAATACAACGTAAGAAGCAATAGTAATTGAAGCGTGAGTATTGCATTTCAGGTTTATTCAGCCAATACTGACAAAACTGTATGTACTACTATATTCCATCCCTCGGATATCGTATTTGGATAACTTGGGTAACCAGAATAATCGAGAAGAGGGAAATCGATGAAAAAATTGAGTGCCTATTCCGAAAATCCATTGAAGAGTAAAATAGAAGAAAATTTCCTTCGGGAATCGCCAAAAATTTGTTTTATCATTTCTCTGCCTGCCTGCCTGCCTGCCTGCCTTCCTACCTTCATGGCTGCCCGAAATCGTAGCCATGTAGAAAATAAATAAGATGGAATTTTCGGAGAACAAGTCCGGCACCCGCGGCGGGTCCAACGTTCACGTAACATTCGCATCATAAACCGTGGCTTACAAGTAAAAGGCGGATTCGGCCGCGGCGTAGACGACTTGGTGGACCTACGAAGAAACGGAAGAAGAAGAAGGAATAAGAAGAAGAAGAAGAAGTAGAAGTAGGAAGGGAGAGGTCAGACCCGCATGCTCGGTTAAAATAGGTCGAGCACTGCTATTTTGGTGCTTCGTCAGCAAGGATCGCATGTCCGTCTCGTTTGGACAACCTAGAAAATGGCAAAATGTCGAAGGGACGTACGCGTGGAAAAGCTCAAACGAATACGAAGTCCTTGATGAACGGTTGCAGCAAGGAACCGTTGCGTGCGCGCGCGCGCGCGCTCGCCGAATTCTTAAAAAAAGAAAAATGAGACGAAAAGAAGGGAAGAAAAAAAATCTGAGGATAAAAATCGTTGAGGATATCCCCGTTTTACAGACCGACCAAAAAATAAGAATAAAAAATGAAAGGGAAAGAGCAAAGGGAGGAAAAGAGAAAAGTACTTTTTCACAGTCGCTACCGACCTCCCTTCTTTATTCTACGTACTACCGCATGTAATCTTTATCACACAATTTTATAGAGCTTTCTAAAAAATGCATAGCCACTTTCCTCTTCCCTTGGGAATTCAAGCTCATGATATTTTCTAGGCCCACAATTATACTCACTCAGTTTCATTATAGTTGAATCCTTATGCCTCATTTTTCTTACTTCATTTCTAAAGTTCGTCTGTTTCTTGTTCCGCGAGGACCGCAATCTTCGCCGTTCTTTTCAACGGATAAGTTTTAACGAGTGTGTTTAGGAGGATGAGCTATAAACTCTATAAATGAGAGCCGTAAACCAAGGTTTAACACCTGTATTATTTATTTGAAGAAACAACCCCTAGCTACCGAAACACCCGAGATCAGCCTACCGCAGTTGAGAATAATACATGCGTTTCCACAAGCCGTTGACTGCGGAGGAAATTAACAACTTCACCCTCTCTCTTTCTCTTTTGAATAATTCGTACTTATAGTACAGGAATGAAATTTCAGACAGAGACCGTGAGAGAAATGATGACGTTTGTTCGTATTCTTTTCCTGCTCCGCAAATATCTGAGTTTCTTGTTTAGAAACGAAAACTGCTGGTCAAACACAGATACGTAAGGCTAGACCCTTGCCTAATAAATTCACGGCTTCTCCTCATCACCCGATTGACTCGCTGAGCTAGAGTCCTTCGAAGGTGCCGTCGGTCGACGCAATCTTGGATCAGAGGCTTTAGACAGTGTAGCGCGTCGTTACAGAGGCTGAGAGCGACGGGATCCGAAAACTGACAAGGGGTAAAATGGGAAACGGGGAAAAGAAGGAAAAAAAGAAAAAGGAAAGGAGAAAACGAGAAAAAGAGAAAAAGGGCAACGGGGGAAAAGAAAAGAGAAGGAATACTGGCTAAGCTGGATTAGGAACACTCTTACCCCGTCTTACCGCATTACCTCCGAAGACTCGTGGGTACATGAAAGAAGCGAGGATGAGTGACGGAAAACGGAAAACGAGAGACGGAGATGGGCTGCCCGATGTCTGCAGAAAGACGATTGGTAAGCAATAAAGAAAAACCAGGAATTCTGAAATCTGACCACGTCAAGATTAAACTAATACCCACTAATTCCCCGAGATGGACAAATAACAAGAAATAACATTCGCATATACAGTTTAGTTTCGAAGTAAAGAAAAGTGTGAGATCAATAACTTCAAATATGGTCAAACGTGGGTGAAAAAAAGGGGGGTAGATTAATCGGCAAAGCGAAAAAGTCGGAGATTTTCTGAAAGACCGTTTATTGCAGCATCAAATCCGGGTATGATAAATTATACTATATGGTTGTATGGGGCGTCGCGATGCTTGGGCAGTCTGCTGGGCCGGGGATATCGCCATACTTTATTGCTATACGTTGAATATTTATCGTCTAGACACGAAATTTTTATGTATTTATTTTTATTAACACGATAGAAAAGGGGTATTACCTATCCGGTATGTGTAAATGTTCCGGGTTCAAATTTAGCCGCAAAAAAAAAAAAAAAAAACATACTCGGACGATCAATCATTCCGATAATAGCTAGGCCAAGAAATCAAGCGTTGGCTTAGATCGTACTAACTTTATTTTTCATATAAATACACACATTTCTCGAAAGCGCCAAAGTTCTATAGTGCCCCATTAGCGCGAGGACATTTTCCTAGAAATCAATAAGTTCGAATACCTATACTCAACATCGTACATTTTTAGATTGATAAAAAATTGCCCAATCAGATGTTAATTTGTGTCACGTAATAAAATTGTCGTCAAGCAAACCGGTTCGATGAACTTCATACAAATATAGATCAAAAAGTAGGAAAAACACTTGTCTATTCAATATCTGGGTTGTTAAAAGCACTCCTATAAATTTTCCCGACGAAAGTATTTATGGGATGTATTTTTAGGGCCTAGGATTTTTTGCAATTACTTTAATGACATACCGCGTCATGGAACAGCCTTGTATCATCGTAGGTATATCCTATGAAAATTCGTCAACGGATTAACTGGAAACTTTTCCAATTTCCGTTACTCTGTATTTATAGATTTCAGCGTCTGTAACGTCATAGCAATCTTGAAGATGATATGTGATTCATCTAATGCTTACGAGAAGACATATTCTGAAAAGAAATCTCTGTGAGCTAATTTATTCCCTTGGTAATATTTGTACGAGACTTACGATTAGTTATTTTAATTATTTGACTTATGAGCGGTTGAATTATTAACGAGAATATATACCACAAAGTTTTTCTATATACCTACTGAAGCAATTCGCGTAGTTCTGAGGAAACTGCTACCAGACTGAGAAATAACGGTGTTTTTTGCGATATAAGGTCACAGTGCAAAAAGCTGCATTTCTTATACTCGTCTCTAATACCAGCCTTCAGTATCTCTGTATTCATATTACAGTTGTGGAGAGACTTTAATCATTCTGCAAACTACTCTGTTTGTGAAATTCGCGATTCGTATTGCAAAGAATGATGTGCCTCTTTTTCACTAATGACAAAATCTTAACGGACACTGATTTTCACTATTACATTCTGAGCCTAGTTTCGATTTCACTCGCGTAAAAACGGTTCTAAGTAATTACCGGGGTTAACGTAGAGTGTAAAATCTCCTTGAGCCTTTATCAACGCCACGTTCTCAGACATAGATAAAGCATTGTATCGGTTTGAGATCGATGCTTGTACGCCGTATCAACTCACTTGAGAAAGCAATCACCTTCTTTAAAGATTCAAGCCTGTGTACTTTGAATTTTCATCGACATGTTCTCGAACGAATATATAATGCAAAGAACTTGCCTTTTGCTAGAGAACTTTTCTCTCTACTACGTTAACTCCGATACATTTTCCCATTTTTTCTCGGATATGAATATTAGAATTATAAATTCGCGGTAACTATTAAAGAACCACTTGTTGAGTTGATTTGAAAAAAATTCTGCACTGAAATTAGACTCGACCAAAGAAATAAAAAAAAAAAACAATGCTTTGAAAAAGAAAAAAATGGAGCAAAAAACAATGTTCGGAACAAACAAAGTTAAGAGGAAAAAAAAAAAAAAAAACTAACTGATGGAAAATTGGGAGACAGCTGTATTCGGTCGACAGAAAAATCTTGTTAAATCCACGTAATACAGGCTTAAAATATAATCTGAAAAATCTCAATAATCGCATTACCAGCTTATCGACTTGTGTCGCGGGGTACTTTGCCGACTGCGGGCCATCCCGTCAAGTTATACGTTATTCGTATCATCGATCCTGTCTCTTACTTGCAGCCAGGATATCCAATGATTTTTAAATTAACATTTTGTAAAGTAAAATATTTGAACTAATTTGAAAAATTTATTCAAATGAAATGGGAATGAAGAATATTAAGAACTCTGAAATAATAAATTGTTTATCATCAAAGTCCTGAAGGAAGTTTCCTTTGTCTTGGGAGTGAGCAAAGGAATACTTACTTAGGTTCAGGGCTAATATTCTAGCCCTGAACTATGACCGTGCAAAAGCCCGCGAGCATTGGTCTCCACTTTATAAGAAGCCCTTGTATTTTATGCGGCTGCACTCTCAAACTTTAACAGTTTATTGCATCTCACCACGTCCCAGTTTGGCCCTCGGCCGACGGTCCTCTCGCCAACACGCTCATCCGCTATCCCAACCCCCGAGATGTACCACCGGTTTAACCTCTGCTCTGCTATGGGTTGGGTTGGGCGGACGGGACTCCCGGTACTTACTAAACTTTTCAAGGATAGGGAACATTTGGTAATTGCGAAAGTTTATACCTTAAATTCACAATTTCAAGAGTACAAATTCCCCGTTAAATTGCTCAGATTCTGATGAAGATTTCATATTATCACAAATTGTAGTTACAATCATTCGGTCACAGTTGCCATCCCCATATAAGTTAAGGTTTCAAATTTTTTTACCCCATTTCGTTAAGTCCCTTCATAATTTGCTAAATTAATGAATCTACACGTACATAACTGATTTCTATACAGACGAGTATATAATAATTTCCAAAGAAAATCCCGTTTCTCCGAGACGTGAAAAAATTGTAGAAATCAATGGTCAATCGTTAATAACTATAGGTGCTAATCCACGGGGAAAAGTGCTCGTTAACGTGGTTGAAGTTAGCGATCAAAATCTTATGTCTTACTTCTTCTTTTTCGCGGTGCTGAGTCGGCCAATTTTTTTTTTTTTTTTCTGTTTTATTTTTTTATTCTTTCTTCTTCCTTTTTCTATCATATACTCCCCAAAGGTAGGTATAGGTACTGGTTATTTCACACCACTCTATTCGATAAATTCCATTTACCCACCAGGGTACTATTCCGCGAAAAAAATCAAACCTTGCAGAAACATACAGAATTTTTACCAGTAATAAATACCGTCTATATATCAGCTCAAACGCTAGCCCACAGTAGTCTGATTACACGTCGCGTCAGACGCCACAGTATACGTAATTTTTACCAGTAGTGAGTACCGTCTATATCAGCCCGAACGCTGCGGTACAGTAGTCTTATTCTACATCGCGTCGGACGTCTGACATACATAGTTTTTGCAAGTAGTTAATACCGTCTGTATCGGCCCAAACGCTGGCCCACAGTAGTCTGATTCCGCGTCGCGTCAGCCAACACGGCAAGCATAATCTTCGCCAGTAGTAAATACCGCCTGCGTCAGACCGAGCGCTACAGTGCAGTAGTCTTACTCAACGTGGCGTCAGACGGCCGAACATAGATAATTTTTACCAGTAGTAAATACCGTCTGCATCAGCCCGAACGCTGCTACACAATAATATGATTCCACGTCGTGTCAGACGGGGAGATAATAATATAGAAAATAAATAGTAAAATATATCATAAAATTTCTTCAAAATCTTTGGTTATCCTATCGAAATGTACGCGAGTGCTGCTATCGTAGTTCACAATAGAAGTGCATTACTCATCGTCAGATGCATCCACCTCCTATATACCATCGATAACGGGAATGATTGACGGGCTGTTAACCATCAGCGACTAATAACCCATCCGAGGAACGAGAATCTACGTTGGCTTCAGATCTAAAAATATATATATAACGTTGATATATATTTATATGTATATATGTATACAGAAATCATAGGTAGCAAGTACCCCTGCACTCATAGTCCATAGAAGCTTTAGGCAAGCGGGGAATCTATTACGCAGATAAGTCTCTCATGCACGTTGGTTCGCAGAGTAAGTTGGTAAACTGGGGCATCAGATACAGATCCTTAGGGTGGAAAGGGACCGACTTAGTCTAGCGGGGTTAGATAGTACTGTAAAAAGCACCAGGTCCAGGATATCGACTGATTTCATCGACATTCAATTCCATATTCAGTAGAATCCATGACGATTGGGTCATATCATTAAACGGTACTGCAATACGATTTCCGAATAGAAAAGACTAGCTAAAAGACTTGATATTGAGGTATACAGAATTTGGAAGGACATCGATAATTGTAATCGACTCTCCACGAAACTCCTATGCAGTTCATTCATTAACAGAGACTTAGGTCATCGATTTTCGTAGCCAGTAACGTTGCTGCTGATACAGCGGTGCTTAACCTGGTTCTCTTGCATCTAGATAGCCATTGCATTACTGTCTTTTTCAAGGATCACTGTATTCCTGTATCTATACAGTTGAAACTTTTCTCTAGTCTTATCAAGCTTTTTTCTTTCTTTTCTTTTTTCTTTTTTGTTCAACAGTAGAGAATCTCCGATACGTCTTTACCGATTAATTACGACGGAGGGATACCTCTCGTTTATATATGCACTGTATAAACCGTAAAAAACGATAGAAATTCCGCGGTTATACTTCAGTCCCGAACAAATCGATAATTTGAATATATACTTTGTCGCGGATATACCTGAGCGGGTAGATAATTCCCACCGGAAACTATGTGTATGTATGAGTGTGCGTATTTATGTATGTGTGTATGTATCATGAATGTTCTACTAGGTACGTGTAATCTTACCGGATTAGAGATTACGCTAGCGATTTGCCCAAGAAGCGTTTACCTTACGGAAATTCACCACTGATTTTCTCTATTAGATATTCAACCAGAACATCAAACTTTAAACATGCGGTGCCTTCACTCGACGCGTTATCGTCATATATACCTTGAAATTCTGTAAGCTTTACTTGTCAGATATGTACTTAAGTATAACGTGTATATATAGGTATAGGTATAGGTATACGTATAATGGTACTGCGCAACAACCATTAAGACTTTTTCAATGAGCCAACAACAAAACTCGACATAGTTTTCCTCTTAACAATACAGTATACATACTTAGACTGCAAAGTGCGAGAAATGCCATATCCACTTTTGCGGTCTATCATTAATCTTGTTCCGTCCTGGACACGCACTAACATCGTTCAAACTCTGGAGAGACGGAAGAGGAGAAACGATTTGGCCGAGTATTTTCAGAAAAGGTTATTTCGTTATTCACCCTTTTTCGGCTATCCTGTAATTAATCAGTGAGCTTTAATCAAAATATTCATCCTCACCGTTATGCAAATCCGATAAACGCTAACGGCCCAAAGAATTCGCACGCTGATAGTTGACTTCGCAATCTATGTTGCATTTTTACAAAAAGTATACGGCCTCGACGTTACCTAGGATTCATAGAGGATAATTTCTAACGGTTCGATTCTTCGGTAACACAAGAAAATTCTTAACAGCATTAATTAGACTTTGTAGAAAAGTATTGGCGGAAGTGCGATTAAGAATGGCACGGGCTAATATTCAGCTGAATTATTTAGGAAACCTTCGATCAGCACGATTCTTCGCAGTTTGAAGATCGGAGAGATTAGAATAGTTCACGATGTTTTACCGTATAAAACTTTGTTACACCTGAATAAAGAATTCGGATCTTCCGAGAATTCTGATACTCAAGAAGGTGTAATTTAATCCATTATCCCGAGTGAATAATTTTTCCAAAGCTACTCATCTCGCTCAGCTAAATTGTCGACATTTCTATGTATGTATACGTTGCCGCATACAGGCTATACAAAGACTTTGACGATTCGAGTAGGTAATACCCGAACATTAATTCTCCTAGCAAATAGAACCGTGGAAGGTATTATGGGTTGCAACGAAATAATGGGACATTGGAGAATGCGTTCTAGCGCCACGCTGTTAACACATAGCGTCGCAACGCACACATGATATCCCGTATCCTGTATTCTAACTGTGGGTTTTGCGATCTGCGAATTACCCCCAGAGCGAATTGCTGAGCGGTTGAAATAATGCAAACAGAAGTCAGCATCGCATGAGTGTGAGGAAAACTGCGCGAACGTGTCCTCTTGGCATTTATTAAATTAGCTGACTGTCGCTCTTTGTATCATTTTGTTTTTTCTTCTGGAAAAAAAAATTAAAAAGATAAAAAAAAAAAAAAAATTCTGCTTCGTTTCGCGTTTTTGAACAAACTCCTTTTTTTTTTTTTTTATTTTTAATTTTTTTAATTTTTTTGTTTCAGACAACGCCAACGCTAATTCCTTCCGCTAATTTCCTGGCATATTATAATCCTAATTATTTTATTATTCAAAAATGTTGAATATCATTCGCTCACAACAACAACAGTGTCTTTAAATTAATTCCCGACGTAATTTGGTGAATAAATTGACTCCGGGAACCGTTGCTTTCCAGAACTCGTCTATAAAACACACATATTACGAGGGCATTATGTCAAGTGACGTTGAAACGGCTTTGGCTTTACTGTTAATCTGATATTACAGGTCGTAGTATATTCAATTCTGACAATGGGATATGGTATGTATGGATATAATTCATATAAGCGACGATTTTCCACAGCAACTAACTACTACGGAGCCCAACTCTCCTGTTACTAATAGGGCTTGTCTTAGGGGGTTAGGCAAGGGCAGAACAGACGTAATTTGAATAAGGAACTCGAGCTGCTAATGGAGAAGGTACTTACGGGTATTATATCACGTCAAATGTCCGCTCTAATAATGGCAGCTACATCTTCAGTCCATGCAAGCAGCTCAGTCATGGCTTCACTTTTTGCATTATCTACATTCAAACACATCGTGACTCCATTAATAATATCCTAGATCATTCACTTCTAGCTAATCTTAACTCGGCAGCATTATCCTTATCAAAAATATTCAGTTTATCAATTATTACGGAAATTAAAACCAACTCAATTTACAAACTTCGAAAATTTTTAATGTATCTAGTCTTTAGTCATGGGAATACACACATACCTACCCCTTTTATCTATATATATGCATTTCCGAAACTGCTGCACCGTTGGCAATAAAATGGGTGACAGCTGCACACCGTAATTCGGTGTCTGCAAGGGTGGGACGAAAATTACGTAAAAGGTAAGCTGATCTCGGCGGTCCCAACACCCGGTACACCAGGAATGAGAGCCGTGCAAGTCGCACGTGCCACAGAAAAGTCATAAACGCCGTTTTATTCCGGTGTTGGTGTTCCCGTTGGCTTCGTTTCGTACAGACTTCGCTTTTGACCTCGTGATCTTTGAACCTATAAAAACGATGACTTTTATACACAATTTTTTACCTGCACTTAGAGGTGCTTCTTTCTCAATCATCCCTTATCATTCTTTTCTAAAGAACTTTAAGGACTGTCAATGGGATGGCTTCAAGGTGGGGTATTTTTGGGGAATTTAAATCGCCTTGAATTCCCGCAGGATAACCCGTGTCTATTTCACAATATGTTACTTATAGCTGTCGCAAGGTCGTGAGGGTAATCAAAAGTCTTCAGCAACGTGATTTTTACCTCCTGAAGTGTTTCCCTTTTCCTATATATCGACAGACGTACATACATACCTACGTATCAGCTATTTTGCATGAGAATCGAACTCAGGGATTTGAAAAGCCATACGGTACCGTAGCCGTATTGCACTCGGTGATACGGCGTGTAAAGTAAACATAATATGAATGCCTTACACCCCTGGCAGTGTCGTGTCGCCTCGCGTCGCGTCGCGTCGCCTAGCGTTGGGTAACAGCGTCTGATGCTGAGCTCGTAAAAATGAACCATAAAAGTACTGCAATCGTTCCGGAGTGCGTCTGTAACTGACGGGGTAGGGGTGGATAGGCTCACTCTGAAATATATTGCCTCTACAGGACGTGTCCTACGAAAGGTAATGTTTGTTCAGACAGCGGAACAATTTATTTCCGTTTGTCCAATCCAGATGCCAAGCGAGGCTTAATTGATAACGATACTCGTCCGCTTGTACATCCTACGCTATGTGAGATTAATGTATTTTCATAAATAGTGTTCATACAACTCGCTACTTTATAGAATAACGGGATTTCTAATTCAAATAATTCTCATGTCCGATAAGACTTTGAAAAAAAAAAAAGAAAATTCTACTTTTTGTTTAGACATTTAGCATCCCTTAGATATCCAGGTGTATATACGCGCTTCTACGCTTTCATGTTCGAATCTCATTTCTAGAGCGAGACTTTTTACTGCCTCGTAAAACAAAGGTAGATAGGTAGGTATTACGTACATCTACCCCACTAAAGTTATATCATATTGGTAAGTGGTCAAGGAAAATCGTTGAACATAGAAATATGAAAACGGGAAATGAAATCGTGTACGAATTCTGGCTGGACGAATGCCAACGGCGTCAGCATCCCAAAGGTTAATTACTCCCAGTTGTAATTTTGTATCTCACAGCTAGGGCTGTTTGTTGTATCGAATAAACACTCGCACACATTTGCAATTCGGAACTTCACTACAATGTACATACAAACCCATCCCTACCGCACTGACAGACTTCCCATTTGCCAATATAGCTTCAAATCCGATAATCTTCGCTGGAGATTAGCACAAGTTGATGGACAGCCTCAGCGATAGTTACAGAAGATCAACTATCCGCGAATATCTAGTTTTTCAATTCCATTCGCTAGTTGTAATGCGAGTAAAAAAATGAGAAGACAACTTGCTTTTGCTAATTGCACTGAACTAATTTTCACGCTATTTAGAATCTCAGATCAAATCTACAGCAAATGGCGAGCTCTTTCATTAAGAAAGCAACTTTCTACACCAGTGTCAATAGCAAAGAGAACGACGAGGGTCGGTGAATCTTATCGCTATAACTGTCAACCCTTTTGCGTCTACGCCATCAGCTACTGCAAACCCACCTCGGGGCTTTCCTCTGCGAACTGCACTCACTATGCTATGAGATGTGATATCAGAAATCTTGTATATCTCTCATCTTCGCATTTGGCATTTGCTTCACACAGATGCGTATCAACGTTAGTCTTGATATACTTGGCTGCTTTAGGTACGCTGCTGATATTTGTGTATGTGACAATTTGTATGATTTCTATGTGGCAAGAAACTTCTCTATGCATGATATAATTTTAATGGAAAATCTAGTTCCTAGCTGTAGGTATAATGCTCAACGTTTGTTGAAACCCGTACGATGTATCTTCAATCAACTATATCTACTACCGCTGTTTGTATTCCTAGTCAACGAGTTTGCACTTACTGGTTTACGCCATTGAATTGAAACGTTTCCAGGGATGATTATACACGTGTATATGTACCATATGTACATACATACATGCGTATACATGCTCACCCCATATCTATTGATTTAATATACTGTGTAAACTGAAGCAGAAGGGAGAAAGAGACATTTTGTCAGGGGAGCTGAGGCTCAGACAGCTCTATTGAACATTTTCTGGTTAAGAAGGAGATATAAAAAAGAAAAAAGAAAAAAAAGTATGGATTTCTGGTAGGTAGACGAGATATAGGGATGAGTAGGTACCGGAGAGACGTCCGCCAAAACGGGGTGACAGACTGGAAAATTCATACATCTGTAACGTGTCGCGGTTGCACACGTGCTGAAGTTATTCTATCGCGTGTACCCCCTATAGTTGCTGTCCAACGAATGCAAAACACGTAATGAAAATTTCAACCGCATACACGTTCATATGTAGATGGCTAGTATATACCTACCTATATATATCCTACGTATGGACACGAGCAAGCTAAACCAACGGCAGACCGAAATTTCTCTACTAAAAACGAGCTGCGGGGAAACCCTCGTTCTCTTGTATAGTAGCTGGTATAGTGGTCGGCAATAAACGTGCGAAAAGTACGAATCATCGTAAACTGAATTCGCTCGCGTGCGACCGCTATAATAATAATAAAGGACGGATAGAAACGCACCGACGAAGAGTGGGTACGCAATTAAATTCGGACGTAAACTTCATACAGGGTTTCTACTTCCTGTCTTTTAAGTTCTAGCCGCGACGTGACTTGGTATGGGTTTGACCAAACATGTTTTACGCATTTTATTGTCATTCTGAGAGTAACGTGCAATGCAATGGTCGCCGAGTGGGCTCGTCTCACCATATATGCCTGAATGATTAAAATGAGAAAAAAATATAATCTCATATACTTGAGGATTGTTTTTTTTTTTTATTTTTTTTTTTTTTCTAATACTTGACATACTTTTTTCTCATACAGTGAGAGAGATAGAAAAATAGATCCAGCTGGTATTACGAGTAGGTACATGAATTTCTGAGCACATCATATCCATCTACTTCTGAATGAGTATATAGATTTAGTACCCATGCTATAAAGTACACTGCTAGTCAAGAGTTTGAAACTTTATGCGTAACTGTATAATATTCTGCGATCTTTACCGTTTTTTTATTTTTTTTTCTTCCAAGTTTGAAATCACCGATTTTGAAATTATAAAGACCGATAGAATGCCCTGGATTTGGAGAAAGATATAAGAGATTCTACTCCTCGCAATTTTACGATGAGAAGAAATTAAAATTGTTATAAAATTCTGGTCTCGTTGTTTCTGATCGTGAGTTGTTACGGCTTTAGGAATAGTTTCACGCAATTGAACTTACCGAATGACGATAAAAAATAAATGTTTTGTGGTACTTTCAAGTGCAGATACTGAAACTTTTGACCGTTTCTGTAGGTGGTGCAGCAGTTCAACCAGCGCGTGCCAACGGACTAAAAGTTCGAGCACGTAGTAGATAGCAGATATATCCCCAAGATGCCAAGAATCCGCCAGTTCCGTGTTGTGCTCTACTGCGATTTATTCGAATCGCCGAACCGTGCCGCAAGGGCAACTATACTATACGCTTTCGTACTATACGCCACTTACGGATTACGCAGTAGGGACGCCAATAATTTTCACCGGAAACACTCTTATTCATTTAACTTTACCCATCATGATTATTTCACATGATTAAAGAACTCCTGGGTCTTTAGGATCCTTCGATAAAATTACTAAAAAAAACATTTACACTCTCATCTCTCTTCCTTCTTATTCATCTTTTCGTTCTCTCTCTCTCTCTTTCTCTTGGCTTTCAGTTTCTTACATAAAATGAAAAATGGCTAAGCTCAATGCCGAGTGACTGTAGACTATTTTTGCCGGGTATTTCGCACCTTCCACACTTGGTAAGGCGAAAATTTACCCTGGAGTAAAACCATTACCTAACAATTTTCAACTAGGTACTAGCCTGCTCGCTCAACGTCTCTAGAATTTCCATGTGCAGCTTATAGCGGACGCGATTTTGTCTAGGCGAATGTATGTATGCAGCTTTTCAGCTTGTTGAAAAATTCGTTGCAATTTCGTTTTTTTCTTTTCTTGTTTTTTTTTTTTTTTACTACTTGCACAGTCATAATTTACTTTTACAACAGCACAGTAGTATGTAGACGAAAGTCAATTCTAAACGGTTGAAAAATACCTTTAAATAACCCAATCCGAAGATCGCACAGCACCGATTGCCAACCGTCCGGCGAACTTAGGTATAACCGCTTCTTCGAAATAGAAAATTGTTCAGCAAAAAGTATGCTGCGATTCTTGGAGCTCAATTGTGTGACCGATTTTTTAAACGACTACTTATCTGTCGTCCTTGTTATGGAATGTTAAAAGCTCTCTTGGTATAAATTTGAAGATTCTTAAAAGTAATGAAAAAATCTTATGCCTAGAAGCCGGTTAATTGAAGAAAATTAATTTTGTTTAGTAGTTCGAAGTATAATGTTTTTTTTGGCTCCAACACAAAGAAGCGTCTTAAATTTCTCCGCCTTCCATTAGCGCTTTTCATAAAGTTGAAACAAATTTTCTAAACAAACCTTTAACTCTTTTGTCCCGGCATTAGAGAGTGATTAATGTACCAGTAGCTTTGCCGTTGACTAACACGATAACGTACCTACATAGGGCCTTTAATTTTTCGTTGAATGAAATACACTTTTCCATAAATCTTTTCAAATTTACTCGCCTATACAATAACCGCGGGAGATAATCGTTGCCATAATTATTCTCATAATTAGTCTACGAATTAATATAAAAATAAATTTTCTCGCATTTTTAATTACGGATTAGGATTTAAATACCAGTTCTTTAAACGTGATTCGAAATTTCTACTTTGCCACTAATTCTAAAGGCTTTAGTGTATTTCTGTGCTATAAGCCAAACTCCATACTTGCTTTATACTCCAAAGAAGCTATCTTGCCTGTCTGTCTGCCTGCCTGCCTGCCTGCCCGCCTGCTTACTTGCCTGCTTGCTCCAAGCGAGGGGATGCTGAATTTGAGATAGGTGGGTACTCGGTACCAGTTGCCTACGTTGCTCTGACGTAGTCTTGTTCACCCGGCTCAGCACGGTTCAGTATGAGTGCGGCCCAGAGCTGGCGGGCAGTCGGTAAGCCGGGCTTATGCAAATAGAGGGATCAATAGAGATTAATTACTCATTCAGTTCGTAGTTAGGCCTACCACCCCAGAGCTTACTGTCTCGAAGCTAGGCGGCTGCAAGTCTACCATATCCCGAGACGTACAACCGACTGACAATTCCGGCTTGCGATTACTAGACTCTATAATCAACATAGTGATAAATTATTGTGTGTACGGCCTTCCGCAATTTTATTAATTTTTTTATTTATTTTTTCTCATTTTCTGCATACTGTTACCCTATCATACGTTTAAGTTTATTTTTCACCCTGTACTACAGATATTCGTTTTGTGTGTCAGAATAAAATTTTTCCTCTATTTCTACTATGTTGATGTACGAACTGGTCACGATGAAAAGTGGTTAGTTTCGTGTATTGGTTAGTATAGCGAGGCGGTGGAACGCGTAAATTAAACTAGCCACACGTTTTCCCTGTACCTAGTATCAGAGCTCTTCTTTATTTATTTTCTTTTTTCTTCTTTCTATTTTTTTCTCTTTACGTGCCGGATAGCAAACGAACGTGCTCGTAAATATTTAAACAAAAGAACGTCCCGCTCTAAGTGGGATTAACCACGTTGCCATTGGCTACGAAACGGATTGCAAAAAATAACTGATAATATTTTATAATCTAGCTTTATTGGCTACCTTTGGATTTTTTCACTCAAATTCTATATTTTTTGATTTAAGGGTTGAAACTATTCGATTCTATTTAATTTCCATACTTATTTCACCTTCGTACATATAATTTATTTCATATATTTCTTTTGTACACGATTCTAAGGGATGAATAAACTATCCATTCATAATTCCTATATAATTATTTATTCAATAGTTTCGTATTTCTTTTCTCCCAGTTCACGGAACAATCGATTTTCTTTATCATCCCCTTCCCGGACATTACTTATTCACCCGAAAAGAAATTCTTTCTTTTGCTTCGTCGGTATTATACAAGTATATGATTCCTACGTATATTTGATACACATATACGCACTCATTCCTGGCAATTAATTTTTCGTAAAATCGGGTCAGCGCTTGGGCTTGGCCAAATAAATTAACAGAACGGGGGCGCCGAGATCTCGTAGGATCGTATAAGACCCGGCTTGGCATGTCTCGCCGCAATCTTTACACAGGAAACACAGCGGGTCCCGAGCTTTTAGAATTGCGAAGGATTAATTCGATACGGGGATAGTCGAGTTGTCTTATCTGGTGTGAAGTTACGATTCAACCCTCGATAAAAGACTTGGCGTGTTTTATCATTATATTTTATAAATACCTATAGTGTACTACGGATTCAGACTAAATATATCCCAAAATTCGAATTACATTGTCAATCAAGAAATAGGGGAAAAAAATATATGAATAAAGATAAAATTCATTCGCCAAATATATTAGTTTATGTAAAACTTTATTTTTCCTTGAAATTTACAAGCATAGAGCAAGAAGAATAGACAGTAGATTGTTCGTCGACGTAGAATGAGGTATGTATGGGGTATAAATGTGAAATTTCTTGCACCAGGTTACTCCAGGAAGTGGAACGATGCGTTGTAGGCGTTGAAGGTAATCGTGCGGTCTCTCGAGAATTTCAACGACAATGGTTAGGGCGTGGCATTATGTCTCGTGGTAGAACAAACGGAATACATTATGAGAAATGGCTTCCATCAAGCCCCCCAAGCATATTCACCCTATACGTACCATTCACACGTATAGTTGTGTTGTTTGCTCTCACGTTAATGCACGTGGATACCTGTCACACCGAAATCGACAAAACAATATGCAAACAAGCCTATATAGTTATATCCGGTAGAATATCGACCCTCTTTGATAGACCTCGAAAATTATTCGCTCGTTTGTTGAAACCAGCGGCTTTTTCTTTTTTTTTTGTTTATGTTTATTTCAGTCTCTAAATTTGACTAAATTTCAATCGAATTTAATGTATACTTAGAATTTCTATGCAAATATCAGAAGCATTTTATGTCCTTGTATTGTTACGTCAAATGGCAATTAGTTTGCGACATTTGTAGATATATAGGTACATCTAGGTAAACTACAGCTAATTGTTCGTAGCTTGGGAATCCTCTACTTGAAACGTCTGTCTCTCGAGTTAGACGGCAATAGACGGGCAGCTAGGGGTTGTCAGGCACCTTGTCTGACGTCGGGAACCGCGTAGGTACTGCGTTGGTCGCAAACCTAGAGGGTCGAGGTGCGTACGAGACAGGTAATTACAGACGCGTGATTTATAGCTCGGCCTTTGGGCTGACCCAATCGAGCAGGACGTGCGCCCCTCGATCGTTTCACCCTTTACACTTCCTCCCTTTGCTAGATGCTCGTGGTTATTTGCACGGGTTTGGTCGATAAGGTTTAGGTCCAGGCCTTCCCCCCTCATCACCAATATATAAATCTCTAGCTCTCTCTCTCTCTCTCTCGCTCTTTTTCCCTTCTTCTTCGTTTTCTCTTTTCCTTTTATTTTCTTCGCTTTATTTCTTTCTTTTCTTATTTCTTTCTTTCCATCTATTCTGAGCTTTATCCACAGACGAAGAACAGGGATTCTATGGATCAGGACCACAAGTGATCTGAAGAGTTTCGTATAAGGCACGTTATACACTCTTAATGAGAGCTTCTACTCGAGCGAGACGACGCGGACGTTGAGGAGTTGAGGGGATACAGAGTGCTCTAATGGCTAATTCATGAAGGTATAATAACCTGGGAAGTCATCGATTATCTACATCTAGGCCAAAAACACTCGTCTCGTATTACAGAAATATCAGCGTCAATGCATACCAATTAAAGAATTATGGAAGGGGTTATTATAATCGGGTGAAATTTTTCGCGATTTATTATTTTATATCGTGCTGAATTTTTCTTCAACTGAGAAATCCCTTTTGCCTATATCTATCGTTACAAGTAAGATGTGAAGAAATTAATTATCAAAACGCTGAAAATTACAGCTTCCATATATCGTGGTTGTTTTCTGGTTGAGGAAACAAATACATAAGCTGGAAAAAAAAAAAACAGAACAGAACGAAGAAGAAGAAATAACTTTTTCACCCATATTCAGCCAGCTAAAAATTATACATTATTATCTAGCAGCTAGCTCGTACTTTATATTTTAGTGTAAATTCAAACTTCAATGCGTTTTTATATTCAAACTGAAGTTTGAGGCTTAAACGGTGATCCTTGACCCGTAGATTTCACCACCTTTACTTTCCCTTTTTTTGTTTTGTTTTCTTCTGCTTCTTTCTTTTTACTTTTTTCTTCTTTCCTCTTTTCTTTTTTATACATGCCAAAGAAGCCAATGATATTATAAATTCAAAGGGAGATGCCGGTAATTTCCATATTTCCCATGAATTTTTGCATTTATTATACCCACTGATACAAACTGCGTTAACTGACTTAAACTTTCGCCGCGGAAATGGCAGAACGTGACAATCTGTCTTCTCTTGTAAATTCTACTGCGTAGTACTACCAACGACTAAAGTACTAAACACTCGCTCTCTTACCAGCTCTTCTCTGTACCGAGCTGATATATTTTAGCATATTTCTGAAGGAGTAGAAATGGCGTCTTAACAGAGAAGAACAAAACGCCTAATTTACATTGAGAGGTGAACTGCTAACGACTGAGTAAGCACCCAACGATTTTTTTTTTTTCTCCTTTCTATGTACGTTTTTTCTTTCAATTTTTGTACAAAAAAATTAATAGTCCATCCACAGCAATTCTGCAGAACTGAATTCCTTCTTTTTTTTTCTGTTCAATACTACAAAAGCTCAAAAATGATGATTAAAAGCGTGGAATGTACGGCAACGGCTCATCCAAAAGCTTCAAAAATCGCTCCAACTGTTGGGCCGAGGTCAGCTTATTGGAGCTTAAACGTGCCGATTTTTATAAAAAAAAAAAAATTAAAAAAAGTAACAGATATAAAAAGAACACCGTAAAGTACTTCGATACCATTCGAATTCGTGGAATTTATTTGCAAAAAATGAAAATATTTTTTCGTTTCAAGATACAATATTACACATTTGTAAGATGATGTAATAGTTTGAGATACTTGTCGGCGTCCGTTACCGAAGTGTAAATTATTTCATTACGTGTTTATTCCAGTACTGAAATTATCGGAGTGTATTATACATAAATTATTGTGCAGAACGAGTATTTCGTTGATTTTGACTAAAATCTCTAGTGTAAACATTAAGCTGCTTTACTTCACATCAGTGATGATACGTACGTATACCTATTGTCTAAGGTTTATAGGCTCATGAATATAACGTCAAGTATTTTACAGAAAAAACATCTGTACGCATACCTATACATGCGAATAATCTATTCAAAATTTCTGATTTTAATAAAAATTGAATGAAAAAAATTATAACGCTAGATACACAGTATTCGTAATTTTGAACCGTGAAAAAATGTGCAGTTTTTACACACGACAAGTATAAAAAGTGAATATTTCAATCGTCGAGGGGGTTGACGGTACAAGACCAAGAGAATAAGGGAGTTGCTTTTGTATTCGAGTGGTGAACTTGGGCGTGGAACTGTTTAATTAAGGTTAGCCGTAGGGCTAAGAGATGACGACGGATGAAAGGGTGGGACGACTTGATGAAGACGACTGGGGAGAGGCCTTAGTGAAATGAAAGTTGAGTGCGGAGGACTTGCCGGCTGGACCTTGTTAGGCATCCGTCTGAAGGGCACCTCGTTAGTACCACTTAATAGTTTAGAATGGTATGGGGTCGTCATTTAACCATTGACGTCCGTGGTGGTTGAAATTTTTTTTATTCATATCTATTTCATTCAGAAATATAATCTTATTCCTTACCATTTTCAGCCACTGGTGATAAAAAATATCCATAAATTTATACTTCATCTCGTTTTCTTCATCTCTCCCTCTCTCTCTCTCTTTCCCTCTTTCTATAGATATTCGTGTATATTTATATAGGCTTGACAAAACAAGGGAGAGCAAACCCAAGCTTTGAGTACAGCCTTAGCTTAGGGTGATATTAGACGGAAGGTAGCTTCTATTGCATCCCCCATCACCGCGAGTCTTGGTATCGTAATCAAGCGAACGAGCAAGTGACTCGAGAGGCACGAAGCCACCTTAGTCTACAACAACAGTTTGACCCTCTTCAACGTGGTCATCTGAATAAAGCATGAGCGTCTTCCAGCGCCCCGTTTTCCCTTTTCCCTTTTCCCTTTTCTCCCACGGATATTCCCTCGTCCTCTTCATCCCGTTAGTTTTTATCTCCTACCTCGAAGGGGTAAAGATATATTAATTAATTGATTCTGGTAAATGAATTCAATATATAAAACTTGTTACTTGCGTGGACAATACATTTCGGCTGAATTGATATACATACCGAAGAAAATAATTACTTTTCAGAATCTAAAGATTCTCATTTCTATAAAGAAACACAAATGTGAATGTCTGGATTTTTGCAAACATCCCCCTTCGGTTCGTTGATTATGAATCAGATTCAATCTCGTTTTAACTTCACGGTATAAAGTCAGCTTTTTAATTGGACCGTATAAGCCGTATGGATTAAATACTCCTAAGTAAAGGGATGTTTTTATTTTCTTCTTTGGATACATCGTTCGGTAGATACGATACTATACAGGCAGGGGGGGGGGTACTCATTCGCGAACTTTACTATTTGATGTCCGTGGAACATATACCCCTGCACCTACTCACCTACGGGTACCGTTCATATTACTCCAAAGTCAAACATAATATCCGTAACAGTGCTCACCGCCAACTCTATTTCATACCATTCGCGTAACTTCGCTTGACACGTGCTTTGTAATTGCATGAGAATTCTCGGCTGACATGAGTCTGGGCCGGCTTTAACGCACACGGTGAACTAACGTCCGCAGGCAAATCGTTTCTGGTTATTTACGCGTATATAACTTTCTGTGTAACACACGTTTTAACGTGATAAAGGAAATCGTCTCTTTTATTTCATTTATATATATATATTTATATTATTTTTTTTTTCTCTTTCTTTCTCTGATGAAAACTTTCTGTCCGAATGATAAAAGGCATTTCCTCCCCCGTTTGCGGTATAACATCTCCAGTACACAAAGCAGTTATTTACAAACAACGAAAGTCCATGAACCATGTGCGAATTAATTAAATAAAATTTGTATATAAATGATTAATTTGAAAATTTTGATCGATAATTTAGAAATTTATATTATTTCCTGATAATTGTAATATGAAATACCGAAGAATATTTTCCACCATGTATTAACGTCAACAGTTATTAATGTTACTTTTCAGACAAAGGTATCTACTTTATCTTTACCCCCCTGCCCCACCACGTGTCAAGTACCTACCTAGATAGCTAGGCTAGCTCCTCTGTTCCGTTATAATTAGCGTTACTGAGATCCCTGACAAGATTTTAAGCGACAACTTGGAAACAACCACATTAGTCTCTTTGTGTGTAATTGAGGCTTTGCGAGATTGTTGCCTTGTAGGAAACCGCGTGGCAAGAAACGCGGGGGGTATAGTATACCCTCTTTAACAAAGTTTGCCACACCGAACTTATATAGTTTATAGTTGTACCAAGCTACTAATAATGCCCTGGATTTGACGTTAACAAATAATCTATCGCTTCTGGACTTTTTAGTATAGAACAAAAACATCATGATATAGAACGTTTCCCTACGTGGTAAGAAGAAACGAGAAAAACAGATTTCCCTTTTCTTTTTTTTTTTTTGTTCTTTGACAAAACTTATACATTACTTTTAGAAAAATTTCAAACCGTCGTTACGATTCTTTTTTTCTTCTTCTTCTTCTTCTTCTTCTTCTTCTTTTTTTTCTACGTTTCTTACCATTTGATTCTCGCAATTCTTTACACGATAAATAATACTTGCATCTCGCTTGCCCATCTGAAATCCATAAAACATAATTACTCAACTCTTGGCCGATCCATCTTGTATTAACAAACTTTCCGAAAAGACTTCTTCTCGTACCTACCTGCCTACCAACCAACCAACGAACCAAACCAGCCAACCTACGTCTACCTACCTGCCTACATTCATAAATAATACAGCATGGAACTTTTCAAATTATGACGTCGTGTTCTTGAAACTAATGCGTGGTTTATGAAGACGCACGACTCCTGTTGCTGATATCGAAATAAGCGAAGTGAGAAAGCGGGGGCAAGCAAAGGAAACTTTTTTTTCTTCTCAGTATATCGTTCTTCACGTGAAACAAAATATTTTTTCATTTTTTAGTTTTCCTCATTTCCTATTTTTCTCTATTATCTTCAAATTCTCACAGAGTATACGCGTATGTCGACTTTGTCAGTCGATCAACAAAATATCCCAGTAAACAACCCTGTATATGCTATATTGAAAAAACAAATATTCACCGCAGAATAGAATAAATAAATTAAAAATAGAAAATAAATTTAAAAAAATAACAGCTCAGTAACTGCATGGAGCTCTGTGAATATTTAACCTACGATACACACGGCTCTTGGCTCTCTATAGTACCTATAGCTAACTGTTCAACGTCGACAATCTCCCCAGTGCAATTGTTAATGTACGCGCAGTTCTATACGGTTTGATGTAGGAAGGGTAGATCCAGTCCCTGGTCCCCATGAATATATAACGCTAATTGGCTTACATTAGTTAGAAATAAATTATGGAATTATTTCTGTACAAAGTGCACGTGGTCGAGACAAAACCGCAACTACAGAAGCCCTTTGTCTGCACTGCATCATCTCCATCCTTGATACTATGCCATTATAGCCGTTGGTAATTGGAAGAGCTGAAAGAACATGAAGGCAGAAGAAAAACAAAGACTTACATCGAAGAATAAGAGAGGAAGAAAAGTGGAAGGCAAAGTCTACGATCTTAACGACGGTCGTTTCATTATTCTTCTATACGAATCTTTCCAGGTTTTATGGACGTGTATCGAATGAGGGAATAAAGGATCAGTTTCAACTGAGTAACTTTACGAATCAATGGTTCTCTCAGCCTTCACTGATCACTTTTTATGTCCTAAGATACTCAGAATTGAGATAGGATTCTGGGGTTTTGACTAAATACATATATATTTTTTTTTATATAGATATTTCGTGACGTTCTGATCAATGGGAGGATGGGAATTCGAATACAATCAAATTAAGGACCGTCTCTAATATCAATATATATATATATGAGAATATTCGCGATATCTAATGTATTCCTGGCATTCGGCTGATATCTCGTTTCAGAGTGCAGTAGAGTTGATATGGTCTTGGAGTTAGCGTACATACATAGCAATTCGCAAACATCGTCTGGCTAGCACGTCTGGTGCTAGTTGGTCTCGGGGTTATATTCCTGTTGCTCAAACTTCCCTCTTACTATGCACGAGACAGTGTCTACCTGTCGCGACGGAATGTGTATTAAGGAGTGAATGTGGAGTACGTTGAACGTTACTGAATGTATTTCGAACTGACATAGGTACGTATATAAGGTATGCATTAATGGTCCGCATTGTCGCCAAAGTTGAAATGACATCCGGAGTTGTATAACTTGCGGAGCTCTTAGTTTTATGGAAAGCATCAGCATCTTCTGTTTTTCTTCGAATATTATAGAATAGAGGAATTAGGAACGAGGATAAAAATCTGTTACCTAATTTTTTCCCTAGTCATCCCCTGACAAATTGGGAATAAGTAATAAACTAACAAAAGTAACAAAGTACCCAATGTCAGAGTGCTATACCGTTTCACCACCGAATCTCTTCATTTTCAAGCATTTGCAGCGGGTGTTATTAGATATAACTTTCTTCCCTCTTAAATTATTCTATACTGTCATGGTGCGCGAAGGGCACCATCCCGGCGAAATAGGAATAGCGAAAGACCAAGGAAATGGAAGAAGGAAGAAGGAAGAAGGAAGAAGGACGAAGGACGATGGAGGCGTCCCGACGCCTTTGTACTTACTTACACACACCTACAACCGACACAAACACATATACATTTGTATGAATACGTTGATCGTTGCGTGCTTCGAACGCATCTACCGCCCTACAGTTAACCAAGTCTTCCTTTGAAGAGCCCGGAGGGAAGTACAAGGCTGCTAACAAAACTGCTACCAGTTTCTGGAGTGGGAGATGGGACGTTATGTCAACGACCCAACGAACGAGCTTTGCGTCCCTTACATGCAGGAGAACACCATCGCCTAGTATACCAGGACGAAAAGTCGTCTTCATCTTCTTCATCTTCTTCTTCTTCTTCCTATTCGTATTCGTATTCGTCGTCTTATGTTCTATTAACTATTCTACTACTTCTCTTATGATACTTCTGTTGCTAGAGAAAATCCCCCATCCCGCTTTTGCAGACCATTCCAACCCGTTCCCGTAAAATGAACATTCTCTGTCATTCCAAGAAACACCTTTGCGTGCATGGCCTCTGATCTTAGAGGTAAATTATTTTCTCTGTCTTGAAACTAACAGTTTATATCAAACCGGTATCATCCCCAAAGTCTGTGACCATATTTTGCATGGAAGACTATATATCTCGATCTATAATTTGACAGGGTGTAATTTTCGACAATTCAAAGTGTTCAAAGGGACAGAAATACATGACTTCATATTTTAATGATATCGTTTCCAGGAATAGCGAAGGACGTTGGTATACGTTCGCATAATTGCGACTTTAGTATTTTTCTCATTCTTCTTCCTTTTCTTCTTCTTCTTATTCCGCTTTACGGAACTTATAGCAACTACTCCGCGCACCAGTCTGTCTCATCAACGAACAATGCTCAAAATGAAATATTAACGTGGCCCAAACATATAATATTCATAGCTCCCGGCAGACGTTTGCAAGTGAGTAGGTATTCGCAAGAGATACATATATATTGTTATCCAAGTGAGTAGTAGCAGCTAGCTTTTTGCCACAGGGGGTGAGTCAAGCCGGCCGTAAAATCCACCGTATTCTACCGTATACGTAAGCAATTTTCATTTCCCCAATTCTATTAACTTCCGACTTCCACGTTTCACGTTTCTTATTTTATTTAATTTTTTATTTTCTGATCCCATCTCTTGATCAATCCTTAACTTTCTAATGTATACAACGAATATTTATCACTGTTGCATATGAAATTGGACTAAAAAAAAAAAATACAAAATAAAACTCTTTTGCTATTCCTGAAAACTGACTGCAGTCACGCTGTTTCAATTCACGTTGTAAGCATATATAATATATATACTTAACAATGTGAAAAACTTTGAAATAATTATACTCGTCCGTGCACTGCATCAGAAGAGAATTAACTGTCTCTCGTTCTACGGGTAAAATGTATATGAGTTTTACTCGTGATGTTTACCGCATTAGTACAGGGTTGATTAAGCATTGTAATTAATCACATTGCCCAACTAATTTAGGAACTATGTAGCTACAGGGTGTCATTCAATTACTCGTACACACCTATACTGGAAAATTCATTGTCAATTTTTTGCAACATTAAATATTTGTTGATCAGAAAATATTTTTTCTCAAATTTAGCGTTATACAAGTGCAGAATCGTGCAGAGTTATCGGAGTTTAGTCGGACTAGCCATCGCGGGATTGTCCTAGAGTGTAGGGTGATTCCAGAGATGGCTGACACGCTGGCTGGACCAGATCGTATACAGCCAACGGAGTAAATTAAGGTCGTATAGCTATAGAACTGACCGTTCTCGCTTGGTCAGTGTGTTCAGCTAAATTCCTGCGACATTTCAACGACTCTGCACGGGGAGGTACTTAATGTTAGCTAAATGCCAAAAACGGCTTACACGACCATTCGGCTTTAGTCGGACTATATATTCCGTGTTATTTTTTAACAAATCGGTTCTTCGCGAGAATAATCCACCGGGATAAATTTTATTCATCATCAGTTACGCTAGTAACTGAGTCATATTCGCTTCTAGATTTCGTAGAGTTGGATCAACGAGTAAAAGATATCATCAATAAATTGTTAACAGCCGGTATGTATGTATGTATGTATGTAATCGTGAGTAGGTACGTCACTCGAAACTATCTAAGCCCGTTGACAGACTGCGAAAGAAAAAGGCCTCCGAGAGTTAAACGTAGCGTGAAAAATATATAGTTTGAAAGGACGGTCACGCGGTGGAGAAGAAATAAAAGTAGAAAAAAAGAAAAAGAAAAGAAAATAACTCGTTAGAGAAAAGGAAACCAGCTAAGAACCGCAACGGGCAAAACTTAACCACTGACAAGGCAACTTTTGCCTCTAAAGATAAGATAAGAAAAAAAAATAATAATAATCCATCGCGGATCGAAAGTGTAATTCAATCAATCATCTTATCTCTTTTTGTAAAAGTTCTGTTGAAATCTATCGAACCAGACGTACTACTCGAAGTTTATTATTATTAACGTACTATAATTCTCGTTCCTTTGATCGAAGAACCTTTGACGAACACTTGAGACAACATAAGCTGGGAATTAGTGATCATCAAGCAGACCAAAGTCGGACCGAAACCGTTTTTTTGCCCGATTACACCATCATAAACAATTCTCAGAGAGTTGAACCCCCAGAATTTCCAGATCTCTGTCTCTTTCGGGTTGGTCATTTCATCGAAAATCATGATACGTTTTTTTGCGAGGTAATATATCTGGCGCGCGAATGGATGAAATTGCAAACTCCTTTCCCCCGGCTCTACTCTGTACCTTAGCGTTGGTACCGCAGTAATCAATTCTAAGGGTAGGAGAAACTGGGTAAGAAAAAAATTAGGGAGAAAGAGAGATAGACGAAGGGTTGACCAGAGGCTAGGCTCCGGTGTCCAGTTATACTCGCGCGTTCTATCCGACTAGAGAGTCGTTAGTTTCGTCTCACGGCAGACTTACGACTTACGACTTACGACTTACGACTCATGACTCGCGACTTGGGAGAGTACGATGCCGCGACCTTTCCCACGTTGACCACACATCATGGTCTCGAATGGAAGTAAAGGGATGACCAACGCATGAGGTTGTCCTTCCTTTTAGACGTCTTTCACCGACTTTGCGCGACGAAATTGCCTACGGGTTTCGTCGCCACCTCCGGAGTCCGTCTTCCGGTTCACTGCCTTTTCTTTTCGTGTTTTTTTTTTTTCTTTTCTTATTTCTTCTTTTATCTTTCAGTATTTCTCTTTCTCTCGATTGCTCTCTGCTAGGAGAACAGTTTCAACGATTCGTTGAAAAAATCTCACGATTTTATCCACATCTGTAATCATACCTACGATTTTTTTTTTTTTACATGCAATTTTTTTGGCCCTCATATTCTCATACGATATCATAGTTTTTTTACCAGTTTATAAATTCCTTTTACACTCTCCTCTGCAAGGCATATACTCACTCGAATTTTCATACCTTTTGCAGGGGAAGAATATGATATATGTTACCCATCACAATATTCATATCTGGTTTATGAATCTTTAAGCTAATCCACAGCATCCTATCGCCCTGCTGGGTTTTTGTGCGGCGATGCATTTTATAGTGAAAAAAAAAAAATACCTACGTTGGATATGGTGTAATGGAACGATATAAAAACCGTGTAAAACCATACCTTTACCCTGCACCACCTCAGATCTTTGAGTAATTAAATAGTAGCGTTGATTAAACGAAGCATTTTGATTATAAGCATATATGTAGATGTAAATTTTTGTTTGCATTATAAGGGAATACGTTACCCTAATTTATGACAGTATCGATAGATTTCAAACCGTGTTCACATTGGTGAAGGAGAGTTAACTTAACCAGCGAGAGAATATGGAGAATTTTGTTATAAAGCCGGTTTTCGAAAGAGCATGTGATATCCAACGGGCGAATTTTGTGTACAGTTTTCACACGTATATGAAAACACCTACAAAGATCAACCCCCCAGAAAATTCGAATGTAGTGGTAGAGATTTGATTTATATGTTAATCGCTAGACAGCTGTCGTGCCCTACGTTCGCAACTGCGCGAGATCGCCTGGCACACAACCCTCTTTCTTATTTCTTTTTTATTTTAGGTATTTTTTATTTTTTTCTTATTTCTCTTTTCTTATTTTTCTTATAATTCTCCTTCTACTTCTTCTTCTTCTTCTACTTCTTCTACTTCTCTATCCTACTTGAGACGATAACTCTGACTTCTTCGAACTCGCGACATATCACGAATAAATACGCTACTTCCGGAAGCTATATTTTCGAGATTGACCCAGATCTTTCACCTATCCCATTGTATAGATACAGGGTCCACAGAGAAGGACTAGAAGTCGATAAGTCTCTCGAGAGGATCTAGAACTGAAGACTTCTTCTTGTTCTATGATTCGATTCTGCAATACCGAGTGTTATATGTGTATAAAGTCACTTTCAGATAAGTGAAATTTTCTTGTATCATTCATTTCCGTTTTTCAGATTTAATACTACCTAAATTCATTTCTAACTTTTTTTTTTCTTTTTTTAATCAACGGAATGAAGTCGACGGGCTATTATAACTGTACATCGTGAAATGGGATCCAATTTGTGAAAATAACTAGTATATTATAAGATCTAAAGCTAATTTTGTTAATGTTTAAAAACCGGGGTGTTTGTTTTTAAAACAATTTTCAAGAAGCTTGTAATTCAATCGCAATGTGTAAACTTGAATGATTGATGCCTACGAAGTGGTAAAGAACGTTGGTGGGTAATTACGGCACGAAATTCATAAGGTATGTAAGTTAGAATTTGACCAATTAAACTGTCTATCAACCGGCGATAATTAATTAGTAATTAAACAATAATATTGATGAAATTCCAACCACCGCGCGCGGCCTAAACTTGGGAAAACTCGTTTAAGTTCGACGCTTTCTTACTCTCACCCTCCATACACTTTACCCCCTGATACCAGTAACTTTACCCGCGTAACATCGCCTACGCCCCCATCCCTTGTTCTCGCCCCTCGTCATCGTGACGGTCCACGTGAATGGCAAAAAGTTTACCTACTACTGCACAGGAACGGGGTAACCGATAATGGAATGAAAATCAACCGGAAACGCAAATAAAGTATCCGTCGAGGTTTAAAAATAATTTACTCAACCGCCCTGCAGTCTTAGCGGGTGCGGGGAAAAAAAAAAGAACGAAAATGAAATAATCCACCCGACTGTTCCTAACAGACCAACAGGTGATTTTGTACTATAATTTCGAGAAGTCGAAAATACTGTCTTTATACGAATTATACGTTATACTTTAGAAAATCTTAAGTCAGCTGTGGCTAAAAACTAGCCCAATTAGATAAGATGTACTATTTGTGATTTTATTTGAAACATAAGTAGTTTATTTACAATTAGATTTATATCTATCGATAATATTTACTTTGAAAACGATTGATTGAGGTGAACATTATTTCTCTTACCACTTATATACTATATATATATATATTCGTATCAGTCTACGTCTAGAGAGAAATTTTTTGACAATAATTGTTTAAAATGAACGATAAGTGGCGCGAGCGATTAGACTACGTTTTATCGGTCATATATTGAGAAAGAATATTTTCATCACATTCAAAATAATCAAACTAGATCACTCAGATCATATATAAACGTAAGTTGCAATCGTTGCAATGCACAGAAGCTTCTAAGATGTCTTCCCTCGCTGTACTCATCTGCGTGATTCTCGTCACGAGTACTTATGGTAAGTAAACATTTATCTATTCAATTATTCTGTTATTTTTTCTAAAATCTTAACAGGACACAGAAATATCCCTTTCGTGTTGAGATATGGAAAAGAAAGGATATTTTTTTCAACACTGAAAATTAAAACGAAAAGAATTTATTTAGGAATATTTATAACGTTTCAAAATTCAGAATTTGGTTTCTTTTTATTTATTTTTTTCCATCTTCTTTTGTAATCAGGTTCCCCGATGCCGTCGAGGAAGCCGAGGTTACTCGATAACCGCATTGTGGGTGGCGCAGACGCAGGTATAAAGGATCATCCCTACCAATTGTCGTTTCAACTATACGGTGAACATCTTTGCGGAGCATCGATCATTAGCTCTAAATGGGCAGTTACCGCAGCTCACTGTCTAGGGTAGTTATTATCCCCATCATTCCAACTACACGATATTATAAAAAATCATGCGTAACGATTTTCCTCGTTACTGTATTTATTATTCATTTACGATACCTGTATCGTAATGGAAATCAACGAATACACTTTTACTCGTTTCTACACGTAATATCGAAAACCAAATCAACTGAGTAATAAATTATTTAACGGATAATCATTCACAGTTGTTTCGCTCGAATAATTTCATAACGTATAGGTATATTTATTCACTGTCTAGCCCTGTGCCCTATTATGTATATTACGTTCAGCTTACGACCTTATAAAAAATAAAATTATGGATAATAATTATTCTTTCATTAATTTTCTTTTCTTTATTTTTCTTTTTTTATACTTTTTTTCACTCAGAGGGAGGCCCACGTATTATCGGGTTAGCGCTGGAAGTTCTAACAAGTATGACGGTAAACTTTACGAAGTTAAAAATTTGATACAGCATCCGCAATTCGATCAGATGATTATAGACTACGATATTGCACTTATAGAGGTTCGTCTGTGAAATATTTAGATGATAAATTGAGTAATGATCATTCATTTGGTTGTGAATTTACCATCTCACTGATTACATTTTTTTTTTTTTTTATCGATGATCTATAGATCGCTGGAGAATTTGAATTCAATGAATTCGTACAGCCCATAGGACTCCCAGATTCTGAGGCTGAACCTGGAGTAATTGTCAATGTTACTGGATGGGGTACGCTATGGGTAAGTACTTTTCTATAATGATCAATAATATTTCAAATTTCCGACAGAAAAAAAATTGAAAAAAGTTTAACCATTACAGCAAGACGGAAGTTCATCTAGAATCCTGCAAAATGTTGCTGTACCGATCATATCCCGTGAAGTGTGTAACGAGGCATACAGCCTGCTGAACGAAATAACACCGCGAATGATTTGCGCTGGTGATTTTTCCAAAGGTGGTAAAGACGCCTGTCAAGGAGATTCTGGAGGCCCACTTGCAGCGAACAACATCCTTTACGGTGTCGTATCCTGGGGATATGGCTGCGCTCGACCTTACTTCCCTGGAGTTTATACTAATGTTGCAGAACTCCGAGAATGGATCAGAGAGAACAGTGGAATTTGATAAATAATAATACTTGCAATTTTCATGAGATTTTTACATACCTATATATATGTACGAGGGCAATTATAATATCCTGATATTCCCAACAAAAAAAAAATCATACGTTTTCTTTCATTTTCCCAATTATTTTCAAGGATTAAAATTAAGACGGAGAACCTAATTGAAATAAAGAAATAATTCAGTTTTCGTATATACGCACAGAGAATAATTCATCTTCGTATTCCTCGATCGTACAATGCTAGAGATGAATAAAATATATACCCTATACACTACGACTAAGTAGATATATGCGTCCTGTACAGAGGTAATTGATCTTTGTTAACCGTCTACAATAAGCTCTCGAGCTAGTTGGCCATACATCGATTATCTAAGGATTAAATTACCGAGCTTATCTATGTTGGAATTAGCTATCATGCCTTGAATCAGTTCTGATTAGAAGCCAAATGCCAGATCGGCAATAATATCCAAACCTAAGCCATACCATTGTGAATCGAAAATGTATTACTGGAACTTGCTGCTCTCAATCCTAGTTGCTTTATCTTACGGTATGTATTATTTCTATGTTAATTTAATTTAATACTTAATAACGATAATTTTTCGCGATTTACATAATTTCGCTGAATTTTACATACTCGCAGGAATCACTTACGCTAATACCGAAAATGCGAACGTAACGGATTATCCCTATCATGTGAGTGAAATTTAATACTGAACTCTGATTCACACAATTTTCGATGTAACTAATTCTGATTAACAATTTTCACTCTTCAGGTCTCTATCGAATACAATAACGAGCACAGCTGTAGTGGAGTACTCATAGTCGAACGTTGGATTCTCACAGTTGCAGCTTGTGTCTATCGGTACGTAAGAATTTTTTTAAGGCAGTCTTATGACAGATTTCACGTAATCGCGAGTCGATGACGGGTCTCAAAGTCCAAAAAATGATTAGCCAGTAGAAAGAAATGTACTCTCTAATTTATTTACAGCAATGGATTAACGGATCTAAGTGTCAGAGTCGCAACTTCAATTCCATCTACTGGTGGAGAACAGCTGGAGGTCAAGTCTGTCTTAATTCACGATGATTTTGACTCCATTTCCTATGAAAATGACATCGCCTTATTGCAAGTATGTGAAATGCATCAGCTTGTTGTTTAAATTAGACGAAAATCCATATTTATAAAAAAAAAAAAAAACAATTCCAGCTTCGAGAACCCCTAGAATATGGGGATGGTAAACTTCCCATCGTCATGCCATTATCGGATTATGAAATCGCCGATGAAGTACTAGCCGTTTTAACAGGATGGGTTGTAGACGCGGTAAGGATAAGTCATACCTAAACTATAATTAGTCTCGGTCGACAATCAGTAAAATAGATATTCGGGTATAATGAGAAAAAAAATTTCAGCTTGGAAATACAGGATCGCAATTGACGGTGATATCCAATCCCATAGTCAACCAGAGTGTCTGCAGTTCGAGCTTACCGATATTCAAAGAACTTACAGATTCGATGTTATGCGCGGGATACATGATTACAAATACCGAAATTTGCCAGGTGAGGATACGTATTAACCCTCATTTGGTTATACTCGGGGGTTGATATAGGATTGTAATTTCAATGATCAGCTTATACAGAGGTGATCTTAAGCGTATTAATTGAATATAATTGACGGTACCGATCAGAGGATAGAGAGCAACCGATATAAATATATAATCCCCTAAAAATCATCGTTAAAATGATGCAGACGAGATGCGATTAAGCCCAATTTATCATAAATCGTGACGGCGAGGGTGAATTTTTGGAATTGAAAAACATTTCGTTGATTTTCAGTGTTTGCAAAATGTTCAATAATCGTTATTTTTATTTCGTTTATCCAAAGGGGGATTTAGGAGCACCGTTAGTCTACGATGAACAATTAATTGGACTTTTATCTTATGGTTTGGGCTGTTCGGTACCGACATATCCATCTGTCTACACAAGAATCAGCAGCTTTATTCCATGGATATTAAATCAAACTGGGATTATATTTTAACTATGGTAAAACGTTGGATAAAATTCTTTGAAATTTGACCTCGAGTAAATTTCTAAGGATTAGAATAAATTCTCTCATGTGGATAAAAATATCTGACAAGAAAACTGAGTGGATTTAAAAATTACTTTTCTTTTTTTTTTTCAACATTTTTCAGACACAGGTGTATAAATTTTTAACGGATTCGGAAATGGTTCTGAAGCGTTCGGGTTCGTGAAACCCGCTGAAGTTCTTTATTATTTACATAAATTAACGATTGAGTGGTCTGCGCGATGCGCAAGGATGGACACATACCTATAATACATACGAATTATATTATCCTCTGATGGCATGCATGCAACGCAGCGAAATATCGAATTACAGAGCCTATTTCCGACTCTAATACATATTCATAATAATTCAACATCGGAACACGCTAATAATCAATTACTTTGTATAGTTGGGCACTCACTCGGCAATAACTTCCACCCCCGCACACAGCATCAGATCTACCTTTAATTTAATACCAACTAATACCAGATACTGATTCGCAGTCAATTAGTGTGGCATCGTAATAATTGTAGACAATGTAGATCCTGAATAGTACACTTCTCTATAATTAGTCCACGTAATTACAAAGTCCTGGTAATTAGAGCGATGGATAATTTTTTATTTTTATATTTAATCTTTTTTCATTTTTCTTTATGGTACTTTATTTTCAGAAAGAAAAAAAAAATCATTGTAAATAGAACACAGGTTACACAATTTATTCACACGTTTATGTATGTAAGCTTAACGTGTTTGATTCTGACCGGTATGAAGTTGGCACCACAGTCTTCTGTCTCCTTCTATCCTTTGTGGTTACATAGAGACGGTAAGAGACAGAAGACTCTGGAGACAACTTCATACTGGTCAGAATCAAACACGTTTAGTGTACAGTACTGTTTATAATCGTATGGGTTTTTCTCACGAATACTTGAAAGACCCCTATTATTTCCTGTTCATACGTTTTCGCAGGTTATATTTTATGTACATTAGGGTGGTCCTTATTTAGGGTGTTGACGAATTTCGAGAAGTGCGCCCCCTAGACAAGTTCGAAATAAATAAAATAAAATGTGTGCAAAAACGGAGCGCTGTAGTCCAAGTAGAAGACGTGCCTCTAAGCTCGTTTTGTTTCTCATTTGAATAACATGGGATTTTCAGACTACTTCAGTCATTATGTTTTTGAGTTGTCCCCGAGCACGCAAAAAATTCTTTTTTCACATAAATCTGTTGTTCATGGGTACAACTACGCGTATATTTTTCCACAAGTCGTTATCACAACCTTTACGCCCCCCATCCCCCTGATATCGGGGTACAACGGCAAATTGATCAACGTGAATACCTGTTTTTAGTCGCTTGGTGCTTGACAGTATTTTACCAATTAAAAGGCAGTCTTATTTACGTCATAAGTTTGTAAAAAAAAGTAATTGTACATGTGGGAAAAAATATGTATTTCAATTAGTATATTTCAAAACACATCGTTTACACTTTATGCTTTTTTAAAAAATAATAATTAAAATTAAAATGTTTTGATCACCGTCTGTTTTTTGGGATCGGGAAAGCTTTTACGATATTCCGAGACTATCTGAAGAATATACTGCTTTTGATCTTTTGCTTTTGTCCACGGGCCTGGTGAAGTTTTGTAACAAAATGTACGCGTAGTTGTACCCATGAACAACAGATTTATGTGAAAAAAGAATTTTTTGCGTGCTCGGGGACAACTCAAAAACATAATGACTAAAGTAGTCTGAAAATTCCATGTTATTCAAATGAGAAACAAAACGAGCTTAGAGGCACGTTTTCTAATTGGACTACAGCGCTCCGTTTTTGCACACATTTTATTTTATTTATTTCGAACGTGTCTAGGGGGCGCACTTGTCGAAATTCGTCAACACCCCAAATAAGGACCACCCTAATGTACATAATTAATAAACGATGAATTGTTATGTGACAATTCTCGCTACAATACCTGGCCAAATAATTGTCGAGTAATTCACAATACAACTGACATTTCTAGCTACATCAATCTATTAGGAGTATCGATGTTCTCTGTCTTGGGGGGGGATGAAGGGAATAGGAGATCGAGACCAGTTCATATTCCTGTATTATAAGCTATCCAGTCTCTGAACGATCTTACCCTAGTATAAACTCCTGGATAAGTCGGATGGGCACAACCAAATCCCCAGGATACAATACCGATCAATTTTCCATTCAGTACTAGAGGACCGCCACTATCACCCTATTCAAAATACAATCTAATTAATCAGGGGTTGGAATAATATTAATTAGACATCTAATTATCAAAAGTTAATCTCTCTAATTACCTGACAAGCGTCCTTAGTACCCACGTTCAATACACCTGCGCAAACCATTCGTTCTGTAATAGGGTGCTCTTCGTAGGCCTTGGCACATTCTGCAAATGACACCAAGGGCACCTCTACTCTCCGTAAAATTCTTGACGGATTTCCTTTCGCGCTTACTTTTCCCCAGCCAGTAACTGTCACTATATCACCAGCGGCGAGAAAATCGTTTTTTCCAGTAATCGGAATGGGAATAGTGTGAGCGTTGAAGAGTAATGGCTTCATTAACTAGTCAATAAATTATTATCATTCCTTGATCTTTTTTTTGTTTTTTTTCGTTTTAATCAATGTAGTACCTGTATTGCGGTGATGTCATTGTCGTAGCTGGTATCGTTGAACTTTTCATGTACCAGAATTTTTTTCACTGGAGATAACTTTCCACCAAAGTCGTAATAAGATGATCCTGATCTTACAGTGTAAAGAGAACGGTTACGTCTTGAATAAAAAAATATCGTTAATTATATTAATTACGTGATTGAGTTATCGAATGAACATTTACAGCCAAATAAAAACACAGAATGATCATTTGAGTCTTTTAAATTACGTACTCGAATATACAGTGTCCTGCTGTCAGGATCCAACTGCTACTAATTATCGTACCACCGCAAATGTGATAACCCATACGTTGCAAAGATACCTGTGAATTTATCAGAATATTTAATTAACGGGATTGGGAGATGCTGGTTTTATTTTATATAATTTCTTTTTGTCTTCAAATCGAAAATTTACCTGATATGGAAATTCCTCTATCCTTGTCCTGCTGCCACCGACGATTCGGCTCATATAACTAGGGCCTGAATAATCTGATAATTGAATATTACTTGAGATTACGTTAAGCGACAATGTGAGTTCGATTTTTTTTTCGTTTTTTTCTTATGAGTTAGTAATTTTCGTTATTTACCTTGAAAGGAAAAAGTGCAACTGAATATCGAAGACAGTACGAAGAAGAAGTGGACGATCATTGTCAAGTCAGAGAAGTACACTATCTGACTATTCGTCAACGCAGTTGTAGTTGTATTTCAAAGATCCGGGTACTCAAAATCTAATTTCAATAACCGATCGATAGCCTCGAGAGAACAGTAAGTTTCCACGGAACTTTTGAAGATAAGAACAAAATCGGACACATTCAATCATTTACACTTTACTTACAATAGCAATTAACTTTTTAACTGATTTACGCTTTAGAAAGTAGTTAGAGTAATTCATCATAATATCTATATAAATTCAAAAATTATAATCTCAACTAAATCGGACAATTATAAATGAATTTTCCCACACGATTCTCACACATTCTGTCAACGCATATCTACACTTCATCGTCAAATTCGTCAAAGTAGTTAAGTCGATTTTTCCGATATAATTTTTGAATAGAATCGACACATTCATGGTCACTTCATACTTTCACTTCCAATATGATAAGCGGAGGGTGTGAAGACACACCGAATTATATATGATATCTAAAAAGATCATTCCCCACACATTCGGCTCAGAACTAATGCACACGTCGTTATTATTCAATTCTCCTTTGACGTCAACCACAATTATTGATCGTTATCTCGTTTTTTGTTATAGACACAAATTCTGTTTCTACCAAGTTGGATAGTCGCCATTCGGCAGTTATTCAATTCTATCCGTAATTTTTTTGTATTTTTATTTTTATTATTTCTATTCAATCCCAGAATAAAATCGGCAGAAAAGTTTTGACGTTTTTCCATTAAGTATCATCAGATATCACTCACAAGCTAGTACACGTGTCATGTCAAGTGTTGGATCGATAAAGATTTCTGCAAATTAACTCGTTACTCAAATTTAGAAATTGATTACCCTGGTTAATTTCTGCTCATTAAATAGACTTGAAATTTGATAATAACTGTCAAGTGAAACTACTCTCTACGTACAACAGTAGTACTCAGCAAAGACTTGAAGTTAAAGCTCGTTTGCGATTTGTGACAAGGGTTACAAGCCACCCTGTTGCTTTATACCTCATCTTAACAAACCTCAGCACAGTGATATACTTTCGCAGAATTTCTAATCTCAAGTAAGAACTAATTCTACCAAAAAGCACTCACATTAGAAAATCTGGCGTTAGTGACATCATAAAATATGATGTTAAGGTATGTATTGTGAAATTATTAATCCGTACGTTTCTTTTAGTGAGTAAATTCTCATTCGTGACTCAGGTGGTCCCTTGACATTCAACCCTGTTCAACTTGGCATCATTTTCTTCATATATGTAACCAGTCTCTGGCAATATTCCCAGGAGTATATATATACACCTATATGCCAAGGTGGCAAATCTCTGGTCTAGATCTACTAGATTAGCAGCGAATTAAATTACCATAAAGCGACATGAACCAGAGTATAATTTGATCCCCAGAAAATTTCATAATGCAACTGTTGCGATGCACTTTCTTTTTACGCCAAGTTAAATCCATCTTTTTATTTAATTTTTTTATTTACTCATTTCACGGAATAATTTTCATCTCTCTATAACAATCGCGACATAATAAACCCACCTTCACCCACTCGAATATAGGACGAGGGTTTCATTATTTCTTTAGCTTTATTTTCCTACGCTATTGACTGGTCGTATTATAAGAACAAAAAATAAGAAGGTCTCAAACGAGCAGTGTATTCATTTTATTCCAAATATTCGATAAAAATATTTAGCGATATTGAGGTAAACCTAAATACCAGCACGTTTATTTATCCATTCACGAACCGCTGATACTCGTGTATAAACACCGGGATATCCAACGGTTGCACACTCTGCTCCCCAAGAAACAATTCCAACTTGAATATTGTTGTAGGTAAGTGGCCCTCCGGAATCACCCTATACATGAAATAAATTTGAAAAATATATATCAACTCTGAAACATTCATTCCTACAGTTTTTTTATTTTTTTATTTTTTTTCATTCGAAACTACGACACTGATAACAGCAGTGATTAATTTTATCAAATGTAATTTCAACGTCAGAGATATAGCTCTAACAAACATTCTCTCTCCTACACATTCGGACCAGATAACACAAATTTATTTCACATTTATTTCCGCCTATTTATCTATTTTTATTTTATTTTTTTTTTTCACCTTTTCTATTCATGAAATTTATGAAATTACCTGACAAGTATCCTTCATGCCAGTCGTGTAACCAGCACAGATCATTTGAGCCGTTACGGTATTGCGATATATATAAATATTGTAGCAAGTTGTCTGAGCGATTATTGGAACTGTCAAAGATAACAGAGTCTCTGAAAGACTGCCTCCAAACTATAAATAAATAAAAATATATAGTAAATGTGAATTACTAATTAATTTAGATAGAATTAATAGCGATTTCTTACCGATGTTGCACCCCATCCGGCTACCGAACATTGGGTTCCATCAGCAATTGTATAAGTTGCAGTTGGGAGAGTGACAGTTTTTATTGTCGTAGACAGAGTAAGGGCTGATGTCAACTATAATTTATTATAAATGTGATGAAAATGAAAAAAAAAAGCTTGTTGTTCTTTTGACAAAAATTAGGTCATACCTTTATTAATGCAACATCATAGTCGTAACTATCCTCATCGTACAACTCGTGAGAAATAATAGACGAAATGGCAGTGATCAGAGTACCGCCACTACTTCTATTCGTACTTCCAACACGGATATTAAAACGACTAGTCGACAGTCTGAAATAAAAATATATTCTTTTTTAATTATGGCCTCCTCAATCGGTCAGAGGATTTTTATTTCGCCTAAGTATTGTATTGTATTGTACTACCTATAAGCTATGAAATATTGCATTGAATCGTATATCTTATGGCCTAAACATCGACGTTCAATTCTCGGACATTTGGTCTTATAAATTATTCAGAAATATTGAATTATGATTTAGCGGCCTTATCTATCGTTTAAAATTTGTTACTTTTATACCAACCCATCAACACAGTGTGCCGCTGTCAAGATCCATTGATTACTTATCAGTGAACCTCCGCAAACGTGTGCATTATTGTATATAATTGATACCTGAAAATCGCAGATTATTATTTACATTTAACAAGTAAACGTCAAGTTTACACCCACTCGCAATTTGTTAGTAAATTTTGCGGGTAAATAGCGAGTAGGGATTATTATGTAAATACTGTACTTACAAGATACGGGTAATTGGTAATTGTCGTTGAAGTACCACCCACGATTCGCGTGGAGTTACAATGTACCGCGATAATCAGCCCGAAGAACAATACTGCTACACGAAACATGGCTAAACTGTAACTGACGAGTTTTTGCTAAAAACAATTTCTTATTACAGCAAAGTCTGATAAACGATCGAATCTGATTTCTAGTAATTTTTCATTCTTTATTTAGATTAGCTGCTTTACTCCGATTCGTTATACAGGCCGATAGTCATCCGGCTTTCAACAGATAAGTAAGTATATCCGTGATTTTAGTCAATGATTCATCATCTAGCTGTGATTTAACTAATTCCTAGGATTTATAAGTCTGTTTGACATGGACTGAATTTTGATATTCCATCTTCTATTTCTAAGTTAATTTATTCCGAAAACTGATATGTCTTACTTAAAATTTTGCCCTAATTTTACCAGCTATAAAAATATAAAAATCAGTGGATCGTTACTAACGAAACACAAAGACGAGATTGATATATGATTGCTAATCCATTCACAGAATATAAGCAGCTTTGAATCAGTGCTGATATAATCGTTCCTGTTGATCAAGTATTGTGGGTAATTAATGATTAGTATATTTGACTCGATTCATCATATCGAATAGAATCGAAAATAATATATCACTCGGCGAGACGTCGAGGAAAGATTAATAATAGGTAGAAAAAGAAATCTCAACGATACTGCTACAGTTTCCAACTTAATTCTAACGTTATTGATAGGACGTTAATAAGAGGGGACATGGTGTTGGATAAATTCGAGAAAATTTTATAACTATTATTGATTAAAAAATGTCACATCATTAATACGTTCAATCAAAATCCACCCCTGTCTTCTCGACCACCCAACTTCGGAGGTTTGATATGCTAGCGTAAACCCCGGGTTGGTAGGCCCACGCACATCCGTCACCCCATGACACAAGTCCAACCAACATGTTGCCGTAGAATAGTGGACCACCGGAATCTCCCTATATTAAGAATGAAGGGTAAAAAAAGATTTTGCAAACACGATTATACGGTAATAATATCAGATATAAAAAAATTGTGGACGCGTTCATGGAATATGAACTCTAACTGCACTTCTTGAATTAATTAAATAACGTGCCCTAGTAAGAAACGTGGTACTGTTCCATTACTGTGCCAAAATTTAGCTAAATTTTTATTTTTTCTGAAATGAATTTGATCGAATTCTAAAATAAAATGACTGAATTTCACGTTGAAATTTAATTCATGATTTTATAGGCTTTTGAAATTTTTCAATTTTTACCTGACAAGCATCTTTTCCTCCAGCTTCGTAGGCAGCACAAACCATTCTGTCAGTAATGATGTTCAAGTACGAGTACAGTTCGCCACAATAAGTGTTGTTCATTACAGGTACTTCAACGACTTGGAGTACCGTGGCTGCGGTTCCACCAGACTACAGAATGAATAAATAAATAAATAAATAACAGGAAGGAAAAACGATTAGTGAAAAATTCGAAAAGAAGTTTTTTCTGAATAATTATTAACATGGTAATACTAACACTCAAAGTTCCCCATCCTGAAACCCCAAGCAAAGTTCCATCAGGAAGGATGTCATTAGCTGGTGGTAATTCGATCGGTTGTATGGTTGCCCCGAACTCAAATGGCTCTTTCACCCTAATCAGTGCGATATCATAATCGTAGGTCGAAGTCGTGAATGAGCTATGCCAAGTGTAATAAGAAATTTTATGAATGGTTCCTCCTGAGTTAGGATACGAACTTCCAGCACGAATTTGCAGATAACTTGAAGCAGCACTTGATAGAGAATTGACGCAATGAGCTGCAGTGAGGACAAAGTACTCGTGAATAATGGCACCTCCACATCGATGAGAGCCACGGTATACCAACGATATCTGCAAAATGCAATGAAAATCGTTATTTTTCACAGAATTTTATCACATTTATAATAATTAAGAATTTTTCTTTTTTTCTTCTTCTTCTTCCCGGATGAATGTCTAAATTCATTTTCTTACCTGGTAAGGGTGATTCTCGATGGTAGTTGATTCACCCCCGACTATACGACCCGTTGAAAAACGGGAAATAGTACTGGCCGCGCCTGGATATGAAGAAAGAATTTGCCATTAGGTAGTTTCGTTTAATTTTGCTTATTTGTGAATAATTATTAGAGGTGATGGTTTGACTTACCGCATGCAGCAAGCGCGAAAATCACAGCCACAAATGTTACACGTTTCATTGCTTCCGGCGGTTGTTAAATTGTGAATATCATGGATTCCGATACGAATACAATACGAACAACTTTATCACTTTGAATTAATTGCTATATAACCAACTGATAAAAATTCTTCACGTATAGAAAACTCAGGTGAGAGTTATGTCTTGATAACAGCAACAACGGCGTGTTTCAAAATCTTTGATCGTGTTATCGGAATATTTGATACCTAGCATCTCATTTCCGGTGAATAAGAAAAAAAATGAAATAAAAAAAAAAAAAACCATTTACAAAGTAGAAATATACTTTCAAATGAAATTTACCCAACTATTTCGGAAGATCAAAATTCCAGCTGTCTTCGTCTTCTGAATCTGAATATCGTGAAGATCTAGTTCAGATTCAATTTGAACTTTGGCTTCATACACGCCAACAAGACTCACCTATTTTACTCGATTATCTCTCTAGGCTTGTTTCAATATTTTACTACAATTTCCGCAGCACTTTATCTTCACAGGCAGTACGAACAAACAGCGTTGTTTTTACTTATACTGAATACCTGTTCGAAGATTTTTATCTCATGACTGGATACGTCCACACATAATGTTCACTAGACAATTATTGTGGGTTTTGTATATTGCGTGGAGTCGCTGAAGAGGTTGAATATTTCTTTTTTATAAAAATATCTAAAACCGCGATCGGGTGAATATGAAACAAGTTCAAAAGCGTAGTCCCTCATTTCAAGAAGAAGAAATCGATTTTGCTGTAACTTTTCCAAGAGGTATCGTTCCTCGGAGTTAAGATCGCGTATCAGAGACTTTTTACGATTCAACGGTTCAATATTGTCGGATAGCACAGCTATCAAACGACTCATTCAGCCTCGAGTCATGTAGATAAACAAGAGCAATGAAAGATTTTCTACCTCGAACCTCTTGCCTGATGCCTGATGCCTCTAGACACTATCTAATACGAAATATTTTTCAAACCCATATCGTATACCCGACAAATGATAATTCAATTCTCAATTATGATTAGCTGTTTAAAAAAAAACATTGAATTTTCTGCATATGTATCAATAAATTTTTACAATATTGACTTTAGGATACATCGCCGACGTTAATCGTCATTAACCTAATGACAATTAAAATTGTGATGACAAAAATTCAAGATAATTATCGTCATGGTCATAAATGGATCTCTATAAAGACAATTAAACTGTTAATCAATATTTATTGGCAGATTATAAGTCTGGAGATATTCTTTACACACGTGAAATTCTAGCTAAGAGCTATTAATGAACGGGATTCCCAAGGCATAAATAAATCCCATTATTACATATGGGGATTATGACAACCTTTCATAATGCCTCGACGCAAGCCTATGCCTTTTTATGTTCCGCATAGTTTTACCTCAGAATGCGAAAAAAACGGTCGGCGAATATTTTTCATAAGATATAAAAAAAAACAAAAAAAACGGAGATATTTGAGTTCGAGACGGCGAAATGGTTCTACGCTTATTTAGTTGATAAATATTCGAGAAGAAGTGGCCATCAGATTTATATGCTAATGACACGTTAACGGAGAATTCCAACATCCGAAATAATTCTTCTTTTCACTTCTACTATTGGCACATTTTACAGCACTCGGCACAATTCGATGCATAACTTGAGCGCGGTAAAAAAAAAAAAAGAAAAAAGAAAAATTTGCATTTCCATATTTATTATATATAAAAATGGATGTTCAGTCAATGTCTTTGTCATTCGGAACTCATTTTAGTCCCACTCAATCCAATGAAACGTGCGATAAGTCTGCAATAGTAAAAATTAGCTAATTGAAGAAACATTCAATACCATAGGTAAGATACGCTTCATTGCTGGATGCCTTCAATCTAGTAACAAAAAACTTTTTCGTTTATTTTTATGTTCTGACTCGTTGCTTTCTATTTATCTCAAAGGAAGTTGCCCTTTTCAACGGCTTTTAGACAGAATAGAGTCCATAGAGTTGAACTGAAAACTTTCGAGTTGCGGCTTTCATCCTTTCAATTCAATGGAAAAAATATTCCATGCGGTGAAGTAGCCAAGACTCACCTGAGAATTTTCTACAATAAAAAAAAAAAAGAAAAAAAAAACAAGGGCATTTTATCACGAGAAAAGAACACAGCTCTAAATAAATACACAAATTTCTTTTAATCGATGCAGTTGCAGTTCGTTAAAATAGAACGAAAGCTTTTATTTATTCACCATATGAATCGAATCGGACTAATATTTCGTTAATATTATTCCATGGACGATAATGAGTTGTTTATATACAATAAAAAATGAGCTTACCCCCCACTTTATATAACAAAGGTTGTGGAGTATCTGACGTTTGATGTTTTCCTATTTTTAATGTCTAATTTACAACCTAAAGATAAGCTCTTTATTACAATTATCAGAGGATAAGACGCAAAGGATTTATGCCTGGATAACAATATTATTATATGATCCTTAAGTTGAGACAAACTTTTGACAGTAGTCAATATGTTTCACGTCTTAACGCTGGTCAGCCTCTGGGCACTTTCTCATGGATTCGAAATACCTGAAAGTAATTTGTGAAATTTTCATTAATGAAAATAGACTTTGGTGAATTTGAAAAAAATGGGGAAAGGATCAAACTAAATCGTCGCATTATTTTGGTTCGCAGATTATCAAGCATGGTTAAAGGACGCGGTACCATTCAACTATTCGGGATCGACAGGTTCGAGGATAGTTGGTGGTCAAACAACGACGATAGACAATTATCCGTATACGGTCTGTTTGTAAGAATTTAAACGAACTGAAGACTCATTTTTTAAAACTATAAATTATTTACAGGTTTCTCTGCAACATGAGTGGGAGGATTACCAATACGATACAGTCCATTACTGCACTGGTGGTATAATAAATAAAGACTGGATTTTGACCAGTGCGCAATGTGCCACTCTGTAAGAATTTATTTTAACGAGCATCCCTCGCTTTATTAATATCAGAAATTTTTAGAATCGTTGCTTTACAAGCCAGAGAACTATTTCACATCACCCATAAAGAATCTCATTTCAAATTGCAGATTTCATTAACATTAACAATTAAATTAAATTTCACAATACATTCACTAATATTGAAAGCTGCTTAAGTTAACCGGAATTAAAACGATAATTAATTAATACATTTTACTACGGTAATTATAGACTTGCATGAATGAATTTTTCGGTCCAAAAATTTACCCAGTTATTTCCCAGTCACTAAATCAGGAGAATATCTTCTCGTTCTGTATAGATTGAATAATTCAATTCATCATCAATAAATTAACATCACGACTCAGTAATAAATTCATTAAACAAAGAATTACATATAATATTCAGGTTGCAGTTAGAAAACGTCACTGCAAGAGTAGGAAGCAGCTATTTTCACCGAAATGGAACTGTCCACCAAATCGCTGAAGCAGTTTTTCATCCCCTATTTGACATAAACGTAGACGACTACGATATAGCTTTGTTGAAGGTTGGTGAACACCGATTTTTCACATATCTAATAAAAATCACCTAATAAGTAACCGATTTTCTCTCGATTTTCAGCTAAACAAAAGTTTAGTTTTCTCTAACGTCGTCCAACCGATCTCTCTGCCAAAAAGCAACGCACTTATTGCCGAAGGCACAAATTTCACCATGGCAAGTTGGGGCGCAAGTTATGTGAGTTGAATATTTTATTTTGCCAAAAATCAAATTATTTGAGTTCGAAGACCATTCTATGAGCTTCGAAACGTCGATTTTGCTTTTTTTGGTCATTTTTTACTCCTTCCAAATGACCTACTCACAAAACCAATAAAATAAATCGGTTTTTTCCACAGTTTCTTGGCGACATGACTACCGAACTCCAAGAAATCACTATGCCTACAATCGGCAAAGAGCTTTGCTCAATTGTATGGGGAGACAGACTAACCGATCGAATGTTCTGCGCCTATCAAGCATACGAAGGGATGTGCGTTGGGGATGCTGGAACACCAGCAGTCGTTGATGGGGTCCTAATAGGTAGATTGAATACTTTTTCCCCATTGAATTGTGCGCGAATTTTATTCCTTACCTCGAAAATTATACCGAGCAGACAGTAACTAGACTAACAACGATTTCACGATTGCAGGAGTCGCATTATTCAACTACGCGTGTGCTGCTGCCGGTTACCCAACAGTCTACACCGATGTTTCTACCCTGGTAGATTGGATCACTGAAATTAGCGGCTCTCCACCTGGTGCAACGATTTCTTTATACAGTTTACTGGCCACTGTTATCATCCTGGTCAAAATGAGACTCGAATGATAGCTTTGGTAGCTTGAATTCTGCTCCGTTTCGCGTGGGACATTATGCAGTTTGCATATACGGACTAAATTGGCTTGTGAATCTAACGCTAACTAATTAACCACCTGATTCGTCAACTGTTGAGTTTGTCAATGTGCCAACGCCACACAATCTGATACCTAATATTACCAGCTTGTAATTCGACTTTGAACGAGCCTTAGTTAATTAGCATTTTTTAAACGTATAGTATATATAGTTAGGATTTTGTAGTCAGTAAATTGATTTTTTTTTTTTACGTAAATTTAATAACATATCGTAAGTTTTGGAAATAAAATTGATTCCACTAATCACTATAAGAGATATGAAGCATTCGGTGATAAAGAATAATGATTAACATTGGGGGAGAAATTCGGTTAATCCAGTCCCTCGATCTTCTGAAATTGTAGGGATGCGAAGGAATCAAAACCGGACCAGGGAAGATATCAGGCAATGTCTTAATCCGTCACTCGTCAAAATCCCTCTCGGTGAACTGATTCGGTCAGACCGTGTCTCGAAATGATCCCCTCAACAGCAGACGCGATCCAATAACTTCTGACATTGATACCCTGTCTTATATTTCTCTCTTTCCATATTGCCGTCTCTTATTCTCTACCTTATTCAATGGAGAATTTTCTCTCACTCCGAAACTGTCTCCCGCGGCGATTCCTGACTTCGTAAAGAATTCCGTGACTCATTCCCGCAGCATCGTACATAGTCCATAGATATAAGGATACACTTGTATATACTACCTACATCTCAGTAGAATAATAACTTTAACGAAAGAAAAAGCTTCCGGATCAAAGCTAAGGAGCTTTTTTCGAGATCTGAAATCATAAGAAAAAGAAATTCACAAAATAAGGGATTTCTAAGAGGAAAGTTTCGCTACCTTGGAATATCAAAAGTCAAATAGATGATTCGAGCCATTAAATCGAATGATTTAACTCCTTTATTCTACTCAGAAAAACTAATGATTCATCGCTGATTGTAAGCCTCGTGACAGATTGATTTAGATCAAGCTAACTCACGCTAATTTAAACCTTTGACAAGTCGGAAGGCTGATTTGAATTCAGCGTAATCAGCCCGTTACAAGTAAACCGCACTCGTGTCCACGCCAGGCTTTGCCGTTTGAGTTTTGGTATTGAAAATTCAATATCAAAGTCTGACTAATTAGAGTCGTTTTATAGATGCATCTGCACATTTGCACACCTGAATAATACATAGAAACTGAGTTCGTTTGACGACTGATGTTTATTGACAGTATAATTTAGACCTGCTCAGTTTCGCGAATATTTCACACGCAATACCCTCTTTTTATTATCTACACTCGAAATGGTACTTACAATTCCATTTATAGTCCCACTATCGGTAGTTAGTTATTAAAAAATGGTCCTTAGACTCGGAAGTTCGAATAATTACTCTTGAGGAAGTCTAGTCATTCTAATTATTCCATTTGGCACGGAGTTTCTCCGTTAACTACAACGTGCACCTCAGTACCGCGTTGAATTTTAATATTCTCAGGGTTTTTCGTTCAAATTTTTTCGTCGATATTTCTCTCTCTCTCTTTATCTATGGAACTAAAACGAAAAACAAAAAGTCGTTTCAACCGATGCCGAAAAATCTAGTAACTACAGAAGAAAATTTACGTCCGGGTTTACGTGAGGGGTGAGAAAATTCTATGGGTTGAGAAAGCGGAAAATAGTGTCGGAAGTAACTAGCAGCCGGAACGCTTATTGCTACAATTTGGCAAAGTCGAGGCAATATCAACGGCGCAACGGGCACTGCAGTTATTAGTTGACTCTCCCTGCAGTTCACAGTGCAGTTCACCATCATCACGATCCTCACAATCCCTAGGTATCTACCTACTGCGTTGAATGGCGTAAAGATACAGTTTGTCCGAATGTTAAGACCTGGGATTATACGGTGAAAATTTTGAAGAGAACCAAAGAGCGTAAAAAAATTTCAAAAAAATGGGGACTCGATGAGCGAGCGAAAGATTATACGAATTTTGGTTTCAGGTACGAAACGATTCTTCAAGTTTCCATGGTGCCATAATTGAGTAATGCCCGAAGCGTTATGAGAGCGTGGTTCATTTTAAGAAGTGGCATGACAAATTCTCAATTTACTACTCTATTCGTTGCGACATTCGTCAGCGTTCTCAGGAGTTTAACGGATAATAGATGAGGACATTAGTTAAGATTACGTTGGGACAGGCTTTTATGAAAATTTGACGCCAATTCCAGAAGCGTGTCTCCTATTTTTTAAAGCCTGAAACTGATTAATATTAGCCGGATGATATCTTTAATGGAACTTATCTCGGTAGTCAGAAATAAAGTAAAACACAAATACTTACGATTTAGAAAATAACGAGAACAATATAATCTGACGTTAAAGGATAGGTAAAACTCCATAATATAACAGAGAAATAAAATTTTCATTCATAGAAAACAGCGATAGATAAAAAAAGAAAAAACGTACAATTTTACGATGGAAAATTTTCAGATTATCGAATGCGACAGGGGAAAAAAAAAAATAGTCGAACGTGTAAACTAAATCCATGAACCAGACTTTGTCCAATGGAAGTAAGTGTCCGTTTTATAAATCAACGTCAATATTAATGCGACTGGTAACGTTCTATATGTAATATGTATGCCATGCTGTATTCCGTTACATAAATCATAAGAGCTTATAGTCAGGGCAGAGAATATCCTGGTTCATATTAAAACTACGACGGGGTTGTAGGTGAATTCATCCGTGTACCACATACGTCCTGATACTCGTATTATCTAGCCTCAGAAAATACGAGAGGATTCGTTAAATTTATTCAGAATTAAATTTTTGAATATGGTAAGAGAAGCTGTAAATAATTTTTAGGCAAATTTCAAAAACGTATCTTTGAGGCTTTAGGGTCGTAAAAATATTCGAAAATATAGTAAAGGTCTCGAAAATCAAGACAACGATCTTTTTTTCACTCGAGGATTAGTCGGGGACCGATAAGATTATTTTCTTAACATTCTATTATGTACTTGTGTTTGCTGCCGAAAGATAAAGAACTAAGGGAACTCCTTGAGTTGTGAAACCATAGCTATATGGTTCAAGTAGATCGGTAAATATTTACACATCAAATATAAGGAGCCCATCGATTCTCGAGATCATATCATCTCAGAAGTTTGGATTAAAACAAATCGAGATATTCAGTTACCGATTATTACGTCGAATCAAATTTCTAATGGTGTAGATCTGACAGCTGGTTAGCTAAAATGTCTAAGGGCAGTTTTCCCGGACTATTTAAACGTCCGATAATATACGAGGATATAAATTCGAACTAAAAAATAATGAGCAACATCTTTATCTCGAAATATATTTCCTCGAATTAGGATCCGGGTGATTAAAAACGCGAAACTCAATCAGTGCCGAAACCCAATCAACGTTCCATTAATTCTGTTAGCAATTTAGCCAATTTCAATATAGCACAGCATCCGCTAATGTAGCTTCAGGAAGTTCTTCAAGGCATGATGAAAGCCGCCGATATCTCGTAATGTAAATTTAATTCCGACCTGAAAATCGTATTTAAATTAAAATCAAATATGGCTGCAAGTCGTCCTAGTCGTACCCCGAGATGCATTGTAAAACTAATTTATATCGTTGCAAGATGAACTGCGGAGTTAAATTATAAAATTTATTTTCATATTATTTTATAAACTGAAAAGACAATAACCGAGAAACCATCAGCCTTCTTGATAGAAATTACATTCTGCATAAATTTCAAGACGTCTAATCCGGTCGGAAAAAACATGCTCTAAGTAATAGTAGAAATTATTTATCTAATCTGATATAAAAAATCGTCCTATTTAAAATTAAAAGTGACAATCAAATTTTCAAATACGTGAATTTTTCCTCCTAATTTAGGGTGAGATTCTTGAATGGATTTATTACGATTGTTATAAATCCTTAAAGCCTCTACTGTCATTTCGTGAGAAGGATTAGACCGGATATCGACCGAACAGTTATTCAAGCTTGTTGCTCGAGGTCTAATCAAACGATTACCGCAGTGACACGACGTGAAGTTACGTATCAATCCGTACATCCCCAAATTCCGATCGAAATAATTGATTGATGATTATGAGAATATTTTTATTTTTTTTCAAATCGGGTAAAGAGTGAAAAATGTTTGAAAATTTTATTTCATTTAAACATTTCGTTCGTAAAATATCGGGAATCAATAAACTGGTGTATTTTATGAACCGGGTTTTTTTCACCTGTGTCAAGAAATTTTTCAACTGTATGGAAGTTGAATAAAATGTAAAAATGAAAAATAAAAAGTAAAATGGTGAAAACTCATCATCAGCGAGCCGGTAAACAATTGCGAAACAAACAGATGAAACACACTCCAGGGAAATTTAGGGCGCGTGTCAACACAGCCATTCGCAAAAATGACACGCACCGGGCTCAGGGGTTTCAGTTCGAATCCGGGCATCGGATATCTGTCCATCCCGGGGAAAGCCCCGCGTCTCTACCCATCAAACCTCCAGAGTCATTAACCTGACACTCAACTGATGAGTTGAAATGGCAAAAAATTGGCAGCGAAACGGTGCCGCCTAACTCCTATTACAAAAATTTGATTTGATTATTCGTTAAGGAATAATTTCTACCCTGATAATAAAAATAATGATAAGTTTTTTCGCAATTGTTAATCAACTCCTATTCGCGATTATAAAAGCAATTAGCTTGATCTTACGAATCCATTGATTTTGTGATTCTCGTGAATTATTATCACTGCGCATAAAACCCTCGTTTCGTAACATAGGAGGAAAGTATGCATTTCTGCAGTCTACTGCAGGATGTGAAAACCGGTAGGTGGAAGTCGATATAGAAGAATCGGAGAGATAAGCTGGGCCGGCTTGGTCCCAAGGCATGAATGCAGAGGTGAAACGCGTGAATTATCAATGTAGTCATTAGGGGAAGAGTTACGAAGCACAAACTATAACCCGAGTCTATTTCCGCATACGGGGCCGCTGGGAACTGACCCCCTCGCAGTTCGCCTCGACTTCCACATATGCTCTCTTCCGATTTGCGTCGATTCTACTTCCGTTATAAATCCATATCGCATATGGCTAAACGGATGCAGTCTTCCTGTTCAGGGCTTCATATTTGATCATTTATTTTCCACGCTGGGTATATCCGTTGCAATAAAGGTTGGATTTATTAAAGCAACATTTCCGGTGCTTAGAAACTCGAGATAATCATCTTACAGAAACCCCGTCGTACAATCTTCCTTTCCTACGCTCAAGCCCTTTGACAATGTGCAAGCGATATGCAAATCGACTCTTTCTATATCTCGGTGGATGTTGGGGTTTGAGGGTATAAGGCGGTAGAGTAATGTTCATTACACAGTATATCTAGCTAGTGCAGAGTACATCTGCTCGAGATATAAACCGCGTAACGATCCGCTTTCCCGTCGTGCCATTGCATAATGTCTGGTACTTTAAGGTCACGTTGACACAAATCTCTGGTTTACACATTTCTCTAATTACCTTAGACTGACAATAAAACTGAACAAATTCTCTCCTAATAAGGTTACACCGAGAATTAAAAAAGATTTTAGTATGTATCTCGGATCCTTATTTACCGAGGAAGGATCAGAATCACAAGCATATTTTTCTCGACCGTTTTCTTATTTCCGATACAAGCGATTATGGGCATCTAGGTAAGCCGCAGTCGTTGGTACTTCTAAGGATTATTATCAGATCCTGTTAGTTGTAATCTGTGATCACGCTTGTATTTAACCAGACTTGTACAAATATATTTACCCGCGACGCGCAATTTGCATTTTAATTACTCATTACCATAGCAAATATTGCACCCTTCGTTACGCTGCTACGGCACCTCGACCACCACCTCGACCTCTACTACCATCTTCGTTGCTAAAACCATCATTGTTACCAGAATGAGAGAGACACACGATTTCTGGTGGCCTTGCAAGATTTACATTGTGCCAACCAGACGCTGGTGGCTTCTGTAGCTACCGAACCACCGAACAAACTGCTGTAATTAGTTATGCACGAACAGGCACCTCTATACCAAACTCTCTCTATCTATGTATTTCTCTTTGCGCAAAAGCGTTGTACACATTTCATTTTTTTGCATTCATAATGTTTCAGACACAAACGTCTCGACTAGATCGTTTAATTCAAACATTTTTTATGCATATGGAATGATTTTCATCCCCTCAATTTCAATTTTCATTTCCGTTAGTATTGAAATCGATCTGAATCAGCACTGAATATCGATAACCAATATCATCACTGGATCTTATCATTTTTCTGAAAGTTCACTCGATATATATTTCATAATTTTTTCTTTTCCTTTTGTTCCATTTTTTTTTCTTTTCTTTTCTTTTCTTTTTTTTTTTCTTTTAATTCGTACAGCTCATTCGTAGATCGTGATAGGCCTCGTAAGATTTATCTGTGAATATCTGAGCTGGAAGGGCCCCTTTCGCAAAGTGGGCAGGTATAACATTTCAGCCGATTGCTAGTTAAGATTACCCAGAGTTGTTCTTCGCCAAGATATAAACGTGAAATAATTTTAGCTGGTGATGAAAGACGCTGACTAAATTATTTTATCATTAGCTAAAGCGTACGACAATATAGATTTCTACGATCTTAATACTTGGTACAAGTTAAGCGTTACGGGAATGAAAATCGTTAGGAAAAATGACTTGTTAAATCTTATCACGGAGCGGGAAACGGCATCCCTAAGGGATTCGGCACTGGGATACTAATAGAGGAATCAGCGGACGCAGTATTTAGAGATAATTGCAAGTTAATACCTAACGTCCAATCAGCAACTGACAATTAGCCATTAGAAAACGCCTCGACTCAGCTAGAATTTTTTTTTTTTTCTTATTCTATTTCATTTTTTATTTTCGTTTCCATTTATTTTGATTTTTTTTTTCTTTTTCTTCTTGTTTTCCTCACTTTCTTCAACGTCGTATTACAGAAAAGTTTCTCAACGTTCATTTATGTGGGTTGAAAAATCGAAGCCATGTATGTTCTCTCAACGATCCTATTCAAGATTTATTATATTTAGTTAAGTTTCTAGATCAAGGCATGGATATTATTGGATTATGTTCGGTGATTATCAGAGCGTAGGAGAAACTGGGATTAGAATTGATTTTGGAATATGGCCAGTTAATTAACAATAGAATGAATAATCCGTCTGCGTTAAGTCAAAGCACTTTAGAAATTGGCCCCCGTATTATTCGCGAATTTAGCTGCCAGGTTTATGTATGTATGTATGTATGTATAGATAAATGTATGTAAGTACGTATGTATGTATGTACGTAATACGTCTACGTTGAGAGGAAGGAGCGAGAGAACAGCAATTTCCAGTCTCGACGTCGAGCAAACTCAAAACTTTATACCAGAGTTCACAGTTCATGCTCACACTAATGGAATGGTATTTACAAACGCGAACAAACACTCCTATCAATTACAAGACGATTCAACCTACTTCTGCTCCCTCTACAACCCCGTATATCTCTTTCTATTTCTCTTCTCTCAATCTCTGCCTTTCCCTTTTCCATCGGTACCTCCGATTCCGCACCAGCAAAAGCGAACTTTTGATTACCCGCATCCTCGTATAATCCTAAAGTAGTAGATTCAGGGTCTCGACGGGTGGTTCTGTAAATATTTGAATCTTCAAATTTCAGATCAACGAAACGATGAAAGATTTTCAAACGTTCAAACCTTCTATCTCGTTTCTTCTCGATCTCTATACTCGGATTGAACGGATTAATTCTCACATACTTAAACACTGAGAATTTCACATTTCACGGATAGATCGTTTTGGAAATAAACATTAAAAAAAAAGGACGCATAATAAACCCACTGCGATCATACGCAGCGAAAAACGATTATTAACAATTTCAATCCGCTGTCAAGGGTTAACTTTTCGTCGCAAGTACTTTAATTTTATTTACTTGACAAATTGGAGAAATTTATACAGTCTGGGCCATGATGTTTAACCTAAGGGTATTTAAAACGGAGCTGAAACTTTTTTAAATTAATTCTGATTCGAAGCTTAATTTTATTTTCATTTTTATCCTTGTTTTTTTTTTTTTTTCCTACAGAAAGTTGAACAAGGAATTTCTCCAAGGATCGGACAAATTATTAGAACCTCATTCTTACGTATGTTTTCCAATGATTGTGACGGAAATCAAGAATCCGATTCAACTGGACAGAAAAAAAGGGTAATTTAATAATCAGGATAGACTAAAGGCTTAGAGGTCTAATTGATTGACTTGCGTGACGATCCGATTACCGATTAACGCGTGGATAAGATGTATACCTACTATTCAATCTAGTAAGAAGTCTGCTTTTAATTACTCCGAAATGAAAGAGTAGATCGCTTATCGGAGGGTCTTATTCCATGCTAAGATTTCAAAGGGACCTCTGAATACCGAATAGCTACCCTGGAGCGTAGGTACCGGCAAACAAAGCCTTTCATTTTGCGGTTCAAAAGAGCACTCCACGGATTAAAATTAAAGTTATTAAAGGTGTCCTCCCGCTACGACGAACTTCCATACTGCAACGAGGACTCGTCAACCCCTGCAGATAGAGGTAACGTGAATTGCTCTGCCTCACTCTGCTTTTGAAATTAAAAAGATAAATATAAATTTTCCCGCAGATCATCTAGGCAGGATAATCGGTATATACAAAAATACTGACCATCATTTTTACACACCAACTACATTTGTGGAAATATTCGAATGCCTACGAGGATATAGACAACCGGCTCCGTTCGCAAGATCAGAACCCGGTGTACCTGGATGGACAATTAATGTAGACGATGGTAAAAAATGCGAGGAAAATAGCCGTGGGAAAATTTCAAGAGAATCTGGGATCTGTTTTACTTTGACAAAGGAAAAGCCAGGCATGGTATATATGGAATCAAAGAACAGACTAACAAATTTTTCTCTGATCCATTAGCTCTTATACTTATATTAGAGGATTTCTGTCGGAGATTTTTTGTTATTTATTTTTATTTTTTTTCTTCTTCTCGCGAAAAGTAACGAAAAGTAATTAGCTTATTTTTCCCACGAAATTTAACTTCGCGGTTAGTTAAAGGTGATGGACGAATTGACTTGTTGGAATTCTAGCATCTCTTCATTTCTAGATTTCAATTTTATAATTTTCCATCACTGTTCCATATAATTATTTTCATATAATTTTGATTATCGAACCTTTTCAACAGAATGATGAAGATAATTAATTAAAAGAAGATGAAATGAAGACGAGATGTTGTTAATTAAAGAAAAAACGCCCAATCTTACGACTTGGTTATTAATTTTTTTGCCTCAAATCATTGTGAGCAGTTGAAGAATTGAGAATAATGGTAAACGCTGCGTCTGCCTCTTTTTGTTTCACTTCCTGACTTTAATAAAGACAATAATTAGGAATAGATTAGATAAACTAAATGAAGATTTTAATCCCACCCACCCCTTCGGTCGAACAAATGTAATAAATTACGTTTACACTTCTTTTTTCTCTTTCTTTTTTTCTCTTTTAATTCTTTCACAGCTGGATGGATTTTGGCGAAAAAGGGCTGACCCACCTCGCGAATAAATCTCATCCGAGTATGGGCGAAACCGCACGTTGATACAAAGTGAGATAAAAAAAAAAAGCACTTCGACACGCTTCAGCATGGTAAAATTTGTAAAAAAAAATAAAATAAAAAAAAAGAACGGGGATGAATACCTGCTTCGCGTTTCATACCGGCATTCTTGCGAACATTTTCTGCCAATAATATCACATACCTATCGCATATCTCTCAAGGCATATAATATAATATATGCAACTAACGAAGCGAGCTTTACAATCAACTTTCAGTATGCGATTTAAAGTGTGTGAAAATTGCTAAATAAAAACGATGCTTTCTTCACATTATCGATAAATACTCGAGCTGAATTTCTCACATCGCGATTCTATACAACAAGGATCACATATTATAGACTGCCTATCTATAATATTCGAGTTTTATACATACGGTATGAGTATGTGTGCTTCTTTTGAGCTTCTTATACATCATTATGTACCTATTACCGAGTATTTGCCTTTAGAATACTCCGATGAATTCCATTCCTAAAACTCTTACCTTACCTTTCTGAAATTTTGCTCGATAATATCCTTGATAAATTCTTTTGAAGATATAATACATATTGTATACGTATACCTATAGATAGGTATACGAGTCTGTAATAAACGGGGATAATTATTCGTCGTTTTTTTTTTTTTTTTTATTCTTCTTTTTTTAGCGAATTTAATTATCCACGAATACCCTGGATAAATTCATGATAAAATCTACTGAACACACCTAGATAGTATAAAAAAAAAAATCGTCAGGTATTTCAATTCTTGTAAAATAAATTTCCTCATTTCGTTGGATAGAGTAACCGCGTCTTTTACGCTACCATCGAAACGGTCGGTGCAAACATTACTCCAGGATCGTAGCCGCCCACGACGACTTGATTCAGGGCGTTTAATTTCCTCAAGCCAACCACAAAGTGCAAATAAGCGCTCGTGGAATTTCACCGAAATACTCAACGCTTACCTATACTCACTGGTTATATTCGTACAGAGTTGTTTCTCCGCAAACTTTCATCACTATACCAACCCCTACATCATGGTGAACTGGTTCAACTAGAGGTACTACGCAATTACATACACGAAGGTGTATATATATACACCCTACCTACGTAACCTGGACCAAGTAAAGATGTGCAAACTACCCTTATTCGCTAGCATTGGTACATATGACTGCAGAGTGATCAGTCTCTATCTCGAGCAACGGGAACCTCGTATAACCATCGTGATGAAGGAGGGTTAGCCATAGGTAACGGTTACCACGAACCACCCTCAATCCCGTTTGGCTTTGCGGATGGGTATGGGTATATATATATACCCTTCCGCATCATGGGGGTAGCGTATAGCTGTACGATCACAGCGTAACATTTTATGGTTCAATCGTGGTTTACGTCGTTGAGACTGGTGCAGTAGGGAGGATCGCGGTTTCGCTTGCGTGCCAAATTTTTATCACAATTTACGAGCCCTCGTTTCGGAACAGAAACAATGGAATTTCCATGCACCCTGTTGCGGCCTGCATGGCCACCGTACCGACACGATCGAATAGCTTTCTAACGAGATATATGACTCGGAAGTCATCTCTGGTACGAGATATAACTAGCTATACATATGTGCGTACGTGTCGAGTGCTTCTCTCTAACTTTCCACATTTTTTTAAATTTTTTTTCTCCCTTCTATTTTCGCTTCTTTGATGAGCTGTGCATCGATTGATAAATCAAAACGACCCGGGTATTGAAAAGGGAGGAAAAATAAATACCAACAACATATTTTATATAACACTTTTATTATGTAATATCTATCTTTATTCCTCATCGTCTAATTACTTTTTTTTTCTTTTTTTTTTTTATAAAATCAACTTATGAACATAGTCATAGCTTCAACCATGCAATTGTGTAAGTTAGTTATTCACATTTTTTTAATAAATAGATATGGATATACGGTTACACCGTTTTTTTTTTTTTTTTTCAATTATCATTATTTTTTCTTTATCTTTATCATTTTTTTTATTTTAGTTATTTATTATTTATTTTTTTGGCATTTCGTAGAAAATTCATCCTCCCATCCTTATTGTTAGATACAATTCATTTTTTTTTTTTTTTTCCAAACAATTATTACAATGAAAATATAACAGAAATTGTAGCTTTAATACTGCGCACTCTGAGCCGTTCTCAAATGACACTTTAATTAATTATCAGCGTCATTATATATTATATTGTATAGTCTTATTATATTAGTCACTGGATTTACCATTATCATTATAAATTATTTATTCAGTCGATTTTGAATTACGCGATTCGGAATCGACCCGAAGCCTTTCGTCAGTTTTGATTTTTCATCATTTTTAAAGGGTCACGATTATAACGGGCAAAGACTTCCTTCTTAAAACCATCAAACAATTTTCTATTCATACTATTTTGTCGTTCGCGCCAAGCGGGTCGACCCTTTTTAGTCTGAAGACCCCAATGACCAGTGAATATTGGGGAAAGTACAAGGAACTCGTAGCCAGCTACGTACATCTCATAAACCTGAAACAAAAAAAAACAACAATAATCATTTTTATTTTCTTTTTCACCCCCCGAATGCAGTATTTTTGCTGCGAAAGATATGCTGCGTCCAAAAGTGCGTGGTCATAATCATCGTCAATTATGGGTTGACGCAAGGGATTAAAAAACGCATATGTTAATCATGTGCAACATTACATATGGACCAACCGACTGTTCATGAATGGAAATTTAAAATACAAATTACACCATATGTGGCAACTAAACCCCACGATACCATGGACAATGGTTATTCACGTATAGCACAATGCAATGCAGGTAGGTACATACATATGCCATGGCAGTAGGTACGCAAATGAAATTGGCGGCTGTCAAGAGTAGGTAGTGTATGGAGAAGGGGTAGGTGGGTATATATACCTACGTACCTACCGTTACAGGTATAACACGACGAAGAAGCGGTGGTATAGGTACGCTGGGGAAATGTGTTCGGGTTAATTTCACGCTATGGCATCAGCCACAGCGGTGACCATTGCTCCGCACCCGGTACTACCCTGCGTTGCTTACCACCTGTGCGTTGTTTATACCTACCCCTTTAGGTTATTAAATTTGATGACGTTGAAGCAGCTTACAGTGCAGTGCAAGGGGCAGCAGCGGAAAGTTCTTTTTATTATTACCCCGTTGTTAAATTTTTTTTAAAAAAATTTTTATATATATATATTTTTTTGTTTTTTCTACCCCCGTTACTATGAGATGACCGTTGGACTCTATAAAAGCTTAGAGATAGCTGGTAGACTCGAGTAGATGATAAATCAGAGTAAGTACAGGGTTCAATCATGAGGAAGATAAATATTTTTCGATAAATCAGATCATGTAATATATACCCTGTATGAGAGTATAAGATTGAATAAAAAGAACAAGCACTAACTTTCCCCTTATCGATAAGAAGAGAAGTTTTATTCGAGGGGATCCCATGTAAATAAGGTAAAAGGACACGGCGAGGCTACGAAGGTGAATCTGATAATTGAGTTTTATGCGATCACACGGTGGTCTAAATCCTACTGAATAAAGGGCGTCTTTCCTTCTACCCCCACTTATCGTAGCGATCCTTCGTGAGGAAAGCTTTCGCATTTGCATGGACTTGCCTAGCCTCGAGTTTTCTAATTTTTTTTCTTTTTTTTTTTTTGTTCTCGGTACCCATTCCGTTTTATGAAACGCGAGAGGAGCTGACGTTATCAAAAAAATATATCACCACTTCGAGGGTATAGGTAAGTAAGTCCTTTTGGGTAAAAGAAGAAATCTTGTCATCGAAAGCTCAATCTTTTTTTTTTTTTTTTTGTTTTTTCTATTTTATGACACGCTTTTAGTGTATTTATATATATCTATATCGACGTGTCTTTGCTCCAGACGTTGAAAAGGGTTCGTGTCTAAAACACTCGAGTGTAGATGTATATACTTTGTCCATGAAATCCTACAGGTGGTACGTTTTAAGACCCAACTTCTCATCGGACCAATGCGATGTCAACGGGCCAAACAACGCAACGCTGACGTAACGTAACGTAACGTAACGTAACATAACGTTAAACAGAGTGCGCCAAAACTCTAATCAGTGTGTCGTTTACCGTCCATTCCTAGTCTCCTAGTTAAATATGTATGTATGTATGTATATGAACGTCCATCCCGCAGGAATGAGGAAAATAACTCTTTCCACGATTTAAAGTTAAAACGATTCACCCACAGGAAAATCTCTCCATACTCTGTTTCTAAAGCTCGGTTTCTTTTTAATATCACTTAAATAACGGGAGAGAATTTTCTCCGATAATTTATCATTACCGTAATGAAGAGTTTGAAGGATATTAATGCATGTACCAATTTTTTCATTTCTTTTTCATTTTTTTTTTTATCTTATTCCAAAATTCGAAAGAAAAAACAAACAGGATTTTCCCCACAATTTCGAGACTATATATCGTTATATTTTTTTTCTCTTTATCCCTCTATCTATCTCTCTCTCCGCAGGGTTAATTCACCAATGTGATATACCTATATTTCGATCGTATATTTCAATCAAGTAAATCTACCCACTTTTAAACGAGATATATATATATATATACATATATCTCCAAAAACGCGGTTATCAACCATACGCAAAAATGAAAGGTTCGCAGATCTCGGTTCGTTTAACCGGGCAGACGCCCCCTCCCCACCCCCACCCTCCAATTAATGTAAATTAAACAAGCTTTACCTAATCGCTTGGAAGAATATTTTAGTAATATGAGGCGATGTGAGGGAAAGAATTTTCTACCACGAAATATAAAACCGTGAAATAACTTCATACGATCTAAAATCCAAATCCGTTTTCATATCAGTTGACCTGAACAAACTCTGTATAAAAGATAAGGTCAGATTTAGAGATTATTCTCATTCCTTTAAAATTTCTGATTGAATAAAAGAAAATTGTAGATATCGTTGAAAAATAATCTCATTGTATAAATTTATGGTGAAAAATTCCAAACACCATAGTATCTCACTCGATTTCGTATTAAATATTTCATATTCTCAGCTAGAGGCCTTTTGCCTATCCACGATATACAGAATGTCCTTTTTATCACGTTTCTAGAAAACTCGCAGATGTACCCAGGCGAAAAGTCTCTTTCCTACATAGATATTCTTCTCTCCTCGCATATAAGGGGTTGAAAAACAAGTATCGGGTCAGACTTGACGATGCGAGGGTGTAAGCAGAGCGCAAGTGTACGAGGGAAATATAATGGCAGAAGAACATTCGTTCTTATTCCTCTAGGTAAGGAATGTAGGTTGCGGTTTACGCGAATGTATTTGTCTTTCGTACTTTTATTTCATTTTTATTTTTATTCTTTTTTATCTCACCCCCCCTCACATCTACGCGGGTCTTGGCTTTGAGAGATTTACGTCTCTTTTATTGCTCAGGGTTTGACGACAGTATAGATACACGTACACCTACACCTACACGCGTAAATAAATATGGTATACGAATAAAAAAAATAAAAAAAACGAGCTGTTCCATCAATTGGATTTTTCAGCTCTCAAGAAAAAAGTGAAAAATGTTGGCCATGGTTTTCTTCGAACTATTAAATAACCGATAATTTATAAATAAATAATAATTGATGAAAAATTTTCAAAATTTGACGATTTTGAAAGCAAACGAATAAGGTCTGCACCATCCCCTATGACGTGGTATATATATATATTATCGACATGTATGTATCAAGTATATGAAATTGAATAATGGTCACTACCCAAACCCAACGAGATTTTCTGTCATATATGCTAACATTGCGAATATGGGATTCAATTAACAGAGAAACCGCAGGCTAAGCCCACAACGGATAGGATAGCGCACGCGTCATCGAACCGTCTGTCGTCAAATATTGTAACGGAGAGAATTCCCTATAGGGTTCATATGATACTGTAGAGGAACTGGATGACCAGGACTGGTAATATAATGGATCACATTCATTAAGCGAACGCGAGTCGTACATCGTCGTAGAACTGGGTATGTAACGTGTTAATATATTATCAGAATGTAGGTACTGCATGTAACCAATGATCATAAACGATCGAATTAACGGAAAGAGAACGGAAACTTCTTGTTCATAAATTTGATTAGTTTTTTTTTGATTTTATTATTTTCTGAGGGAAAGAAGTTCAACAACTTGAATCGTTCGATAACGAGAATGGAAAAACGGTGCATTTTCCGGGGTATAGCCCTGTAAAGGTACTGGTTTCTACTTGCCTGTGTATTTCTTGTGTAACCGTATCCCATGAACCGTTCATCGTGTGCTGGTACGGTGTCACGTGCGACGTAAAACGGCTCGTAAAAAAATTCGAAGTTCGTAACATCGTGACTGATGTAAACCTTACCAGACTTAACGATGTCCGAATCTGCCCCATGGCTTAACGATACGTCCCAACTCCACCTAAGGTAAGATATATATATATCAATTTTCAATCTGTCTGACATACACCATGCCGAAATTGATTCCGAAGCTTGTAGATTGCAGTTAAAGTTCATTGCTGGCTTCGGAACGAGGATATCAATTTTTATATAAAACCCCGGGTTCTTTCTCACCTCGTAAAATTTGTCGCGTACTGATTATGGATGAAGACTTTTTGATGAAACGGTCTCGCTAATCCTTTATTGGCAAGTCTAACGAGGTCGGTTTTGTTCTGAGGAAATCTAACTCTAGTGTCAAGTTCGTATGTGGGAATAACGTACGCGCACTTATCGCACTCTGAACTTTTTAAAAATTCATTTAAAAGATTAGCAAGATTTGAGCTTGGTATTATGTCAACGTCTGTAAGAAATACATAGTCCGTTTGACAGTTTCGTCTTGCCAAATTACGTAGGTGATTTTGAGGGTAAACGTTTCTCGTTTTCCATGTCGTTTGGTCCTTCGATAATCCCTGAAGAAATTTGCCCAATGTTGCTTCCGGTTTTAGACAGTCCACGTCGTCTGGGAGCTCGACGACTCGCGGTTGAGCTTTGACGAGTCTGTTCTTTGGTATTGCCAAAGAAAATGTTACCCTCTCACGTATTGGGGCGTAACATTTTCTCAGGTAAGTTAAGTACTCTTGAAAAACAACGAAATCTTCATCTCCGGCTGTGAATACTGCGACGGAAATTGGCCCGGTCCAATAATGAGCGACTTGGACAAGAGAATAAAGTTTCTCGACGGAACTCTGAGTGGCTATGGAGACTAAATAACTTTCGGATAAGGTGGGATATTGCGAGCCAACAACGACGGAGTCAAACATCTTGTAAAGCCTTCGAGAATCCCATCTACCAAGTCTAACGTCCATCTGTAAGGCACTAGGCTCCAAGGCTGGTTGATAGTCCCGTGGATCACAGGGCTGGACGGGTTCCGGTGTTAAGGCCAAGGCGTTCCACTCAGTCAAAACGTTAGATTCTTGTTGATCGTCCGCAGGAGCTGCGTAATTTGTCTCGCAGTCTTCCGACTGCAGGAGTAACATCGTTAACAGCATGTTTGAAAATGTGATTATTATCACGCTGACCAAACTGAGATTCCATGGCCGACATCCAAACTGGAAACACAAACCAGAAAAACAAAAAAAACTTAAAAATCAGACAATATTTTCGTGAATTGATAGTAGGCAAGTCTTTCAAGGCAATTTTTTGCTTTAGTTTTCCATTAATCGGTAAAAATATTTTTTGTTGTATCTGAAAGTTTGGCAAAGTGTTCAAACCCCTTCGCCCACTCACTCTCTCTCTCTCTCTCTTTCTCTCGTCTCTGTCACCCTCTCGGAGCTCTTCTAACTCCTGCAGAGCTATTTTACCACGCTAATTACCTCGTCAAAAGGTTTTTGCGTAGGTTGGCTGACAAAAATCTGGTCCTAAACTTTGGCAAAGTATAGCGCGAAGGGTTTTTTTTTTTTTGCTCCCCAACTCCGTAACTCTTAAACTATTTATCTTACTTAAGAATATTGTTTCCGTTCATGTAATAACAGGGATGGAAAATTTTCTTACTTATTACAACATTATACTCCTAGATAAAGGATGATATGTAAAATGTTTTAGCAAAAGTTGCGAAAGAGATTGAACGTGGGCATGATGAAACCTTCAGCTATGGTATATATAATAAATATGACATATCGTATAAATGAACTACTCAATAATAATGTCGGTGTCGGAAAATTCTCTCATCTAGCTCTCTTATCCGTTAACTTTTCCTCCTCGTCCCGCTGAGATTTCGCAACGGGATACTCGCTATTAATTACGTAAGCCGTTGGAAGGATAGTTTATAGTCGACAGTGGCAATAGGATCGGATTACGTATCCTCTCGTACTAACGACCCAATCCCCATTAGCCTTGGCCGAGATGTTTTATCGTCCTAGTATACCGGTGTCTCGTTCCATTATAAAAATTAAATATTCCACGATGCGACCAAGAATCTTTTCTCAGGGATGGCGGGGTGGAAGGGGGGTGGGGGGGGGGGGGGCGCGGGATAAAATAATGGCAGATTCGTTATTTTACACGCTTTAAGATTTATATCACGCACTCAAATTGCCAGACTTATTCTTACTTAGAGACGATATTCCATCATTTTACGTTACGAGGCGTTCGGTATAGGCAGGAACGAATACCTTTAGGAACTTCTACGAAAACCTAAAATACCTCTTTACTCGTGAATCTTTGCCAGGAGAAGCCACTCTAATGCCAAGTTGTTGCATCGATCGCTTTTACCAGTACAACGGGACAAGTGGTTAAGGCTAAAGCAACAGAAGCCACAAGCAAAATCCTTCACTGATTTACTTTAGAACTATGTGAAACATAGCAAAGTTAGAACTATGTGTATGTGTATGTATAAATGAGAGAAATATATTCTAGCTACTCCTGTTATACGAAAATCTTCATTGATTATTATACAATAATGAATATTTTACCAAAGTTCATTATCTACTTCGGAAAATTTCTATGCTATCAAAAAGTTTCTAATAGGCTTTCTACTCCTTCTATTGGTACGTTGCTTGAGGCATAATTGTCTGATCTATCGTATGTAGATAACTCCCAGACAGTATTCAATAAACTGATAGGAATTTCCGTCTGGCCTAGTTATGAAATAGTAATAAAATACGAGCTCCTTGAAACGGATAACGAAATAATGATCCTCGAAGTGGATTCTAGACACATATATTCAAAGTTAAGAAAAGAACTTCACTTCTATTAAAAAGTTAGTGTGGATAGAACGATATAGTTGCATCCGTGGATAAGAATCGATTTATAAAAGAAAATTCGTACCATTATCAAAATCTAAAACGCTCTAACTGAATTGAAAGAAAAACTGATTCGACTTACACATTGGCTAAAGTTTTCCACTTCGTTTAGACGCATTTGAATTGAATGAAAATGATCGAATCAAGGACCACCCTAATGTATATCCTATTCCATATGTATGCATCAACATTCATGTACATTTCCTGTCGTTCCAGAAATTCTACCAACACCAAGTAGCAGAATACATCTGCAGGGTCGTTGAGTCGGCCATCAAGTGACCGCGAACAACAGTGAGCACCAAACCCAAACTGCAAGAGTGTGTGCAGACAAGGCTCCACGATGTATGCAACTCCGAGAAGGACATGATTGATTATGCTGGCACAATGTTATCACTGACCGCGTGCTACGAATATGCATCAACGTTACATGCCTAAAGCATTAACAGATTGTAGCGTAACATCGCCAATTTTTTATGCGATATGTGTGTCATTCAATTTGACGATATGAAATTTTCATACTTATTTAATTATAGAGCGAAATTAGTGCAGTAAAAAGTATTTCGTATCATTTGTGTCCATGATAATGATGAAACTTGTTCTTCTAAAATATTTTTTTTTAATTCATGGACTGATATGTGGTTTCTTTAGGTATTGTATATAGCTTAGTACGATTATAGTTATATAAAGTTTTATATTAGTTTATTATCGCTAACTGTAAGGCGCGAAATCGTTCGAACGGGCTTTCAACGTTACAGTATAAAGCTACCGAGGGGATAGAGAGTTTCAAAGAATTTCCAATTCTCGGCTTTTCAACCCGCGTATCCCCGCTAACCTTCTCTGCAACGAATTACCGTAATGAAGAGTATTCAATTTATTTTAACCCAACTTTGAGCCTTTCTATAGAAGGTTACAAAGTCTGAAATAGCAATGAAATAGGCGAAGAGAAAATTCCGAGGTATATACTATAGATCGAACGAATCTTATACCAATAAATTTTCACTTCAATATTTCAGCAACGGTCTCACGTTAATCGACACTTCTTTTTCGATTAATGAATAAAATGCCCAGTTTATTTTATTAAGAATTTATCAATTATCATCCCTTGCTTACGATTAATCAGATATCGATGCCTTCAGAAGTTCTCATAAGTAACAACCAGAAAAAAAGAAAGAAAGAAAAACCATACAAAATGGATAAAGGAGTTACTGCAGAATTTCTATTGGTGTAAATCTTCTCAGTCTTGTAAATTTTTGGTTTTTTTTCTTTTCTTCTTCTTCTCTTTTCTTTGCCTTTTTTGTATATTATACCTACGAACAGTGACGTCAAGGGCAATTACATCCAATTAAAATATTAAATAAACGAATACCACGCTTTCATCTTGCACGTCTAGGGCACTTTTAGTGTTACCGAAGCGACAGGATGGACTCCTCTTTTGAAACGTACCAATTACGTCTTACTATATACTTGGTTATGACACCGAGCGTAGAACGACGTAATTAGTACGTCTGTCCTTCATTTTTACCTATTCGTGTTCACCTCGGAAGAACTTCAACGGTTTTCTCTAATGTATAAGTGATAATGAAAGAGTTATCGCAGATGGTAGATATAAATGTGTGGCTACTCTCTTGAAAGGCAGAACTCTCTACTTCTTTCGATTCAGTTCACCTAGTTCTAAAAAGCTTTAACGTACCGTTAAATCTGAATGGAAAGAAATAATAAAAATAATTAAAAATAAAGAAAGAAAAAAAAAACAAATTGTCGAGAAATAACATGAAATAAAATTATACCAAGATTCAATTTTACAGTACGATAAGCATACACGAGTTATATGTTGCCTGGATAAGTGTTTCGTTTTTTAAACCTCTATCAATAGTTTGTATCAAAATTCTATCGGAAAAACGACCACGTGGTCTCAATCATTATCTACGTATATCGATTCAGCGGGTGTAACCGGTGAGTATAAAAATTTATTTCTAACCGATAAGCATTGCTGTTCAGCTGACAAGATCATTATCTTAAAGTCAACGAATCGTAGATAAATTTCGATGAATTAAGTATTTTTTAATGATTAATAGGTCAAAGTAATATTCAGAATTATTATTATTTTTTTTATTTTTTATCTCTCTCCTAAACAGGAAGTTGAAATTATTTTGTAAAATTAGTCAAATTATAGATTATTCTCGTTGCAGGTGAAGAACTCGGACTAATACCTAATTAGTTGAGAAATTTCTAATTATACAAGAGTTTTGGTATCGTCTAACATTACCGGCGTTACCGACCCTCAGAAACCACCCACTTTGCACTCAATACAACCGAGAACTACTTTAGTTTCTTGGCAGAGCCCTTCGAGGTGACAATCACACGGTCGATTACCCAGAAACCCTGAAGCTTACCATTTATCCCCCTCCACCCTATCGCCCTAGCACTTCACCCCCCCAAGCTTCAAACCTTAGCTTAGTCTTATCCCTTTGCCTCCTGCCTACACTTAACCAGCCTAGTGGTCCAGGCGCAGCATCAGCCCTATACGAAATCGGCAAAATCCGGTGAGAGAACGACTTTCCTCAAATCATTTGACATGAAGAAAGCTTAATCACAGAGAGAAATAGAGGATTCATCATTTCCACCGATGTAGTACAAGACCTATATGTACAAGCTCTATAGATCCAGTTTAAAAACCATGTGAAACGTTGGAAGTAATTTCGTGGTTTAAAACGGTGATGAATCTACCTATACATGTGAAATATTTCCGACACTTATGTATGTCTGCATTTTTATCACAATTTTTATCGTAACGACAGATATATTAAGCTCGATTTTTTTTTTCAGAATTTGATAAATATTCTTATTTTATTATTCTCACTTACCACTTCTCGCAACCTCGGCAATGGATTCATGAGGTACACTCTCCAACCTTTTAATAAGACCGCTACTTAACTAGGTGATAAAAAAAACTGAAGAAATATTTAACATATCTTTTAAACTGATTATATTTAACACCATATTTTAACGCTAATGAAATCTAATTAGGTAACAGAACCGTGCTAGCGGTTTGAAATAATCGTACTGGTTGTTCCGTGCTATGATATCTTTCGATAACCTCGTGCCAGTGACGCGTTAAGTTATTGATGACTAATGTTTTTTAAAGAAGAGCTGTGCGAGTATAAACGATTGATCTGACACTAAATTTGAAGATTATTAATTATGCATAGATTTAATCTGTCTTTTTGATTTTATAATTATGATTCCATTATATCAGGTAAAAGGGAATTGAATCGTGCCTAAAATTTAAAGGAGAAAAAAAATTAAGTAATAATATATGAATATGCATATACATATGCATATACAGTATAATGTGAAATTTTGTTGTACTTAGAAATTGCTTCTGGAATAGGTTTTGCAGTGAAAATATATATTGCTTGAATTAAAATTTCGTACGATACCAGCTGTACGTCGAATAATGAAACACAAGCAGTTTGAAATTGTGGAATATTTTTCTACGTGTTATAATCCGCGATTGTTATAAATAATAATATCAAAAATTCATAAAAGTTGCATTCGTATTTGACAATTCATAATCTCAGGTAACTCTGTTGATTTATATTATGTAGGTAAAATAATTAGTAGTAGTAATTAAAGTCATAATGAATTATTGGAATAAGTAGTACCGTTTCACAAATGTCTTGATTTATTACCAATTAAGATTTTTATTTAAAGAAGAAGAAGAAGAAAAAAATGGGAAAATGTTAGCCGAACCCTTTTCGCTTCAGGTGACATGTAGGAACTGTGACATTTATGAGATTCCCATTCTGGGCCTGCAGATGACACGATCGTAAAACCCCCAGGATTTACAACATCGAGCGTTCTAATAATTGAAAGTTTTTTTTTTCTTCTTCTTCTTCTTTTTCTTCCTTTTTTTTTTTTTTTTGTATATTCTATATTTTCTGGTAAACTCAGAAACGCATATCGTCCAACATAACGTCGTAACACAAGCACACTTCTATAGTTTTATTTAAACTCTAATAGTGAGACTTCAGACAAGATTGAGCATTCGGCATAATTGGCTTCAAAAATAGGTAGTCAAGACTTTTCTTGATAGAAAGATAAACACCAACTGTTCACATACTATATTACAGTGTTAAACAGCCTAGGAATGAGATCGTTAAAACTTATTTAGATGTACTATATGAATCGTTTCGCTCTTTCAATCCAACAGCGATAAAATTCTCTTCATGATTATATGGTATATTATATTATATTATATTAGAGAAATTTTTCTGCGTAAAAAGTAACTCGTGAATTTTAATATCCCATTTTTATATCATATAGAAAAAGCAGAGGTAGACTAGAAAGGCTATGAACCTGATGCGGATAGAACCGAATAGCGAAATGGTGACTATATCAGTTTAAGCTGTAAACGAACGTAGAATATATTACCATTTTTTATCTCGATCGTTAGAAATGAAAAATTCGAAAATCATATCCCTTTGACTTAGTTTCCCCACTTATTTTTACTCGACGAAAGAAAATGATGAGAAAATTTCTAATTCGACGAAATTTTACCACAAAATAAAGCCAAAAGCGAATTTAATAATCACCTTGAGAGCTTGACTTTTGAATAAAATCCTCTATAATGTAGGCAATTCTATTTATTTATTTTTTTCTTACTATCTAATAATTTCGTCCATATGATTATAACTAATGATGCATTACTTAGATATAACAAATTCTGCTGTAAAAAAAATTATCGAAAATCAATCTCCACCATGAATACTACGGTATTGATTATATTCTTTAGTTTCTTGTTCAGATATGGAAGAATTGATTACTGGAAAGGACGTCCAAAACAATGGATGATGATCGTCGAGTACTAATTCCACTTGATCACGCGCGTAGGAAAATCTTGGAAGTAGGTACCTTACCGCAGATCACAGCATCAACGATTTCGGCATAATTCTACGCAGATAGAAAAGGAAATCGAGAGATATAGGAAGAGATAGATAGATAGATAGATGGATAGATGGATAGATGGATAGATGGATAGATGGATAGATGGATAGATGGATAGATGGATAGATGGATAGATGGATAGATGGATAGATGGATAGATGGATAGATGGATAGATGGATAGATGGATAGATAGATAGATAGATATAGTGTAGATGGATAGAGAAAGAGAGAAAGTTATTCTCTGCGACCACTTCGATTGAATTATTACACCACGGGTCGCGTTGGGCAGAAACATTACGATAAATTTTCCAGAGGCGAATCTCTGCGTGTATAAATCGTCTACCTCTACTCACCACTCGGAGTTCTACATCTACAATCACCCGCCCTATTCTACTCCATGTTCTCGTACATATATAGGAGTAACATAAATGTTAGTAGTTTGAAAAGTTTTAGGTCGAGGCACCAGAGGTGTAAACATATAGATACAAACCAACAACCAAGTTCAATAATAAATTCCAAATAGTCTATATGCGAATAGTTTTACTTAGTTAGAATATTGCGTGATATTTTATGATAAAAATTGCAACGACGTCATGTTTAACGTTATACATGCTTAACGTTATTCTGCATTCGTTTCTTTTTAATCGTAAAATATTTCATGTTTAAACGCTTGATCGATGTACATAAATATTATACCTACCTATGTATATGTATAATATTTTAAAGGGGTGTTATTTATGCCCGATAACTTATTCACATTTACTACTTCATGGATATAACAGTAGGTCGTGGTTAAGGGATGATATTCAGATCGAAGATACCGACGAAGGCTTTACTGTCGTTTGAATTTATAACCGTTTGATTTTATCCAAACACGTTTTTATCCATCGATAGAAATTCTTCTTTGAATTTCAATAATAATATGAAAAAAAAATAGTCGGAATTACAAACGGAAATATAAATATACCCTCATCCCAAATAGATATACCAATCTCGGAGACATAAGTCATCCAATATTTATACACGAAAAATAACATCCCCAAAGCCTTCAGATCTATTTCAACAATCTACACAATAGAATTTATCTTTGTTGAAAAATTTATCGAAATGTTTATTTTAACTGTGGGTCAGTAAACCTTATAGTTTACCATTCCAATTTGAACTCTTCGTTCATACCGTTATAATCATCTGCTTCTTTCAGTCCATAAGGTCGACAAGGATTTTTTTTTTTTCAAGATGCGTTGATCTTCTATGAACCGAACCGATCTTATAAGGGAAGAGAAAATTCATCGGATATAGTGGCGACATCTTTTGCTTATCACTGACCTTGCGCCCTCAATAGTATCACAGATGAACTGTATGAACATAGCTATACTCATCATCTGCGACGCCGGCGTCGCTTGACCGGCGTCCAGTCATCCCCGACGTGGTATAGACGAGATTTTGAACTCCGAGTACTACGGAGAAGAAAGACCATGAGTAATCGACTTACCTGAATCATTGATGAACGTGAAGATATACAAGGAGCGCAGATTTACTCCCGGCGAAGTTGGGTTCCAGAAAACCCTCGTCTTCACCGAGTTCAGCGCTGCAATGCGGCGCCCATTAAAATACAAACATGGAGTCAGATGGGGATGAATATTGAGCTACGAGAACCGCACTTGCGTCGTCTATGTTAATGACAAATCGCAAAACTAGTTTGCAATCACTTCGCACTAGTTACTAACGAACAACGAAAACACGCCTGTTTATTTACGCCAAAGAAACGTCAGTTTAGTCCAGCACCCCGACACCGACGGCGGCTCTGCCGTACAGAAGCGCGCGCAACTTAACGATCGATGCGGATGGCACTGGAGCCAAGAACCAAGAACCGCGCGAGTTCTCCAGGATACTCAAAAACCACCATCCGACACTCTCGGGTTAGCCTTCGGGGAAAAATATCTCGAACACGTTCCCGGGGGTTGAATTTTATCTAAGGGTTATACTTTTCGAGTATATACTCGTGGAGACATCCCTAGTATACAGATTTTCAACAGAACGACTTGAGAGTCATTACATGTATGGATATTCCGTGCAGAACGAATCCATCTTATTTTTTAAACCGCCAAAATCTATCACCCAGATTTTTCTTAAATCAAAAGCCACTGTTTAGGCGAATCGTTTTATTGATGTAATCGGTTTTGCCAATTTTATGTAATTCATGTTTATTTCTTGATTTATTACAAAGATAGACTCTTATAAGATTTTTCTCATGGAGTTCAATGACCTTATATATGGTATGGTATAGGGGAGGTCGAGCGTGGTAAGTCCCCGAGCTTTCGTTGAAAGAAGAAAAGTCAGCGAAGTAAAGTGCGATTTATTAGTAGGTCCATAACTCTCTTTTCGTTCTGATGACGCCGTTGTAGATCCTCCAGACTAGAATCTCCGATATTTTCATCTACGGACCAAATCAAAGACTTGAACGATCTTCGCCCAGTACTTTGTGACCTGATGGAACACTTTGGATGTTTCATCGAGCCAACAACTGTATGAATTTGCTTAGAGCGGAGCGTTTGTTGAGCTTTTTTCAAAGCTGGAGATATTTTTGCGGGTTTGAGCTGATCCGACTGCTGAGTATCTCCGAAATTCTGTAATTAACGAAATAACGTGGTGCAGAAAATTGTAAAGTAAACGAAAACAGTTTTTAAACAAACGGAATGCCTGCCTGCCTGTCTGCTTGCTTGCTTGCTCGCTTGCTTGCTTGCTTGCTTACTTGCCTCATTTTCAGCAAAATAGCAAGGCTCGTATTTGCTCCGGACACATTTCCTTCCCGTTGATTTTGCGGGAATGGGAAAGAAACAGTGCAGAGTTTTGCACACCTATATGTACTATACATACGTATGTACCCGACTTGACTTTACCTTTGACTCAGCGACTTGTCCTGCTATCTCATCCTTGGTCAAAGAGAATTCGGAAGTACGTTTTTGAACGTTGGTTCTCTTACACTGGTAACATAGAGAAAAGTCAAAGATTAAGGGTTGAAACGTGGTGTTCCCGATTTAAGATTGTAACATAAACGTGAAGTCCGTGAATACTACGGGACATTCGGAGTCCAGCTTCTTTAAATAATAAGTAAGAAAGAAAGATTATAAGGAATACCTAAAAATCGTACAAAATATTTCAATTCAACTTTAACGTTGAAAAAAATTCTGTATATTTATCGAATCATTCAACGTTGTAGCAGAGAGAAGAAGAGAAGAAAAAAAAAAAAGAATCTCCGTTTTAATAACACTTGTGCATAAAGAAATTTCGTGAGGCCAGATATTTCCGATTATTAAAATATCCAACAGGCAAACTTCCAGCATCCCTCTGATTAATGAAATATTTACCGGAAGAATCGCGTATCAAGGCTTGTTGCGAGAGAAAAGGTAGATCCTCGGCCGGAACTCAATTTTATATACCGATAATAAAAATTAAAAAACAAAAAACAGGATGAAAAAATGAAGAATAATTAAAAAAAAAAAGAAACCGTGAACAAACATTTACGTAAAATTGAAAAACAAACGAAATTAATTATAACGTTGTAATTAGTACCAAAAATTGACCCATATCATTCTTTAATTTGTTTTTTTTCTTCATTTTACGTATTCTCAATGCAGAAGGCTCGTTGCGGTGAAGCAACGCCGCTATTGTACTGGAAATCTAATTCCAAACCGAATGATCTTTGATACATGTAAGGGCATTTCGGAGGGTAGTACTACGAGGTGCAGGATATTCAGTAGTCGAGACATTCTGAAGCATCAGAATTGGGAAGCACGGAACACGCTCGTGGGCAACCAGCACCACTGACCACCTGCTTTGTGCGTATAATTGGATTTATGTCCAGTGAGTGGCTGGCCGGCTACCTACCTTCCTACCGCAACCTACAATCTACAACGTACAATTCCTACAACCTACAACCTTCATGTACGGCCGAGATACAATTTCGAAACCACAAACCGGCTCTACTCGCTCTAACTCTTACTATTTTGACTTTATTTTTCCTGGTATAATAGTAGGTGGGTATAACAAGCGGATGTTTCTTGCTTCTAGATTCCGCTGCGGTGAAACGTTAAGAAAAAATAGGAAATGATGAAAAGCGCTACCTTGAAACAAGATTAAGTCAAACTTTCAAGCGTAAGGGTGTTTGTAAGGTGCCCTTCTTCTTACCTGGGATCAAATTTTTTATAAATATTATTCCACTGGTCGAGAGAAAAGAGGATGGTTGGAAAACGGTTCGAGGCGACGCTCCATGTTCCTGGAATGTCTTTGACGTTGACATTATCTGTTCTCTACAATTCTCTGAAGGAGATCCTTTCAAAGGAAGAATTATGAAAAGGAACACGCTCAATAGATCTACAGACTTAAAATCAAAATTAAATCGAGAGAAACTCAGTGCGGAAAATAATATATCTAAGTATAATAAAAATATTCAATATTTCATCTTCGTCGTATACGGAAATAACATCTGAATTTTCATCGCATTAACGAGGCTATTTTAAATAAATAATATTCCTGAATTTGGAGTAACTGTTATTGGAAATCAGGTTGACCGGATATACCAACGCATAATAGCGTGACAAATTGGCAGCAAATCAACGGTAGTTTTCATTAATGAAAAATTACCTGCATATACATACGTGCAAGTGGGTATATAATTGGCAATTACAGGACTGCAGATCGTCGAGGACTACGATGAGTGGTGGTTGGGGGTATTCCCGTATCCATAACGGTTCGGTAGGCGGTAATATTTAACGATGATGGGTATTATTAAGTCAAATTTATGAGGCAAATCACTGTTGCTTTATCCGCGAGCCGTTCCAATTAATTTCGCCACGATATAACGAGATATTTTCTAGTGCTTGACAATAAATTATTGGCCCTAGTTACAATTTCTGATCGATTATTTGTACTATATAAAGGTTCATTCTTTCAGCACTCTTCTCTTTCAAAAGAAAATAATAATATACCGCAAGGTTTTACACATAATCTAATAAAATATCGCTATTTATAGTATACTACAAAGTTCAGAGTTCGATCTTATCCAAAATTCGCTTAGTCCACCAGGAATGACTCTTCATAAAAAAAAAGTGAACAGCTTTTTTCTTCTTCTTCTTCTTAACCTGATACTGCTGCTGCTGCTCTGCCTGCTTTAGGATAGTCCTTTTCGACTCCCGGTGGACTAGGGGTCGTTTTTATCCCCTTGACTGTAACTACGACCTCGCGCTACTATACCGTTGAAGAAAAAAGTTTGAATTGCCTTGTGTCAAGTCACCGACGAATATCAACCTTTTTCATACCTTCAAAGTTCAATACCTTCTATATTCAAGTTAAGGGAAATTACTTAATCCCTGAAATATTCATAGTAGATTAGTCAAATCTCATAGAAACAAGGACTAGACTGATTCGACAGAAAGTAGATGCAGCATTGATTGCATCAGATAATCATGACCAGCTTTAGACACCGGCTGGTGCATCATGAGATAATCATTAACACCACTATCTGGCTTTAGCTTCGAGGCGATCAATGACGCGATTCTACAGCAGAGCCGTAATCCTCGTTGTCCTAACGACCATCGGGTAATCTTAACACATGTCTGCTAATTACTAGGGAATTAATAGCTACCAAATTCTGTCTGAACTGAAAATTACTCGAATCGAAAAGCTGACGGTATACAGGATTCTAAGCTGATTGTAAATTTATTCATTTAATCAATATCAATCGATCTATGTATAGCTGCGCATGTCCAATCCCCAAGGAAAGCCTGAGTGATTAATTAGTGGCCCTCTTTTTGCTGTCTTTTTACCTTATAGTGGATTTTGGAAACCTTTTTGTCATGCGAAATGGAATTTAATGACAATAGATACCCGGACATATTCGGTGGCATGGTATACACATACCTTGCGAAGTTCCGAACGTCGAACAACGTCCTGGCGGTTACGAGAGCTAGCCAATTCTCCATACTGAGTTCGTCGCATCAGCTTTTCCCACTGGAAACAAGACGGTACTGATTTAACGAACTTTACAAGTAAACTCGATACACACCTGCGACCCTTGAAATATTCTCCTTTTAGATAGCTAGAGTTTATTTTCGAATATATTCAAAGTAACTTTCGCTTGCTTGAGGTAAACGAACCTCTTCTAGTTATAATCGACTTTCCGGAGCAAACCTTAACTCTAACCACTGAAGAGAAATCTCTCTGTTTGTCTTCCGGTGTTCCATAGAATCTATAGAACTATCCAACTTTCCGAGATTGTGCAATTTCGTCAAATCTTCACCCCAGGGGATGCTGCTACACTTATAACGACAAGGACGCTCGCAGTTATGTGACTCGATGCTCCATGACCACCCGGGTTTATCCCGGAAAATAAGGTAAGTATGAAAGTTTAATTTCCAATCGGGGGGAAAAAAAAAATTGTTTCTTTCGTAGAATGGCTTGTTTTTCTTATCCAACTGGACTGTGCTGCTTCTCAAAGTTAGTTTTAGTGTCAACGTGCTAAACCCGGAGTCCTACTAAGGTGGCAATAAACCTAGCTTTAGAAAGGTCCTGGCTAAGCTTCTGAAAAATTCAGAGCAACGAAAAGTTACGGTCCGTTTGAACGAGGAATTTATTGTTCTTAGTCGGAGCCAAGCAACCATAAGAAACTAGGTAAAACAGTTGACACCTAGTGCTGCAGCAACGCAGTCATTTACGAGGTCTGACTAACTCGGTTGAACGTCTGCCGCACGAACTTTTCTCCTAAACTTTACTCAGCTACCAAACGAGCTACGGTCTTACATACGTTTACAAAATCATATAAAATTAAGGAGGAAAAAAAGAAAACCACCTTTTCTCGAATCTCCACAGCGTCAGGACCCAAGGAACGATCGGCTCGTGGAATCGTCAAACATTCGTAGTCTTTGATACTGTATGGCCGATAGCTGATCCGTTTTCTACCAGCATTCATGTTTAAGCCATAATCAGATACGCTTCTGAATTCGCTCTTTGCCATGGAACAATGTCCGGCATCACAAGAGCGAGTGGTACGCGGCTGATTAATTAGGCGACGATAGAAGCTCAGCTCGCTTTGATCATCTCTTGGAGTTCTACTCGGTGGACGACTATCCACGTCGGTGATCGGCTCGTAGGAAGTATCGCCGTATATCGAGAGGGTTGAACCTTCAGGAGAGTAGATATTCTTTTTGGTCGGTACTCCTGCGTGTAAAACTTCTTTAAGCTAAGCTAAACTACGTACGATGACCATTGCTTACCTAATCTTTCGTGATAACGTTCGAGATAAGTCTTAGACTTTGTCTTCGCTTCGATAACTACTGGCGCTAGAACGTTGACCAGTTTCTTGTCGTTCTTGAATGTTGAGGTAGTACTCGCAGTGCTACTTGAAGAAGACTGCTTCTTCTTGAAAGTAGAATTTCCGCTCTTTGGAATAGAAACCCGATAGTTAGCTACGTCTGAGGACATCTGAGATGTCGATGCAGTCAGGTATCCTTCGGTGTTCAAAGATTCATCGGGACTTCTACGACCACCGAGAACTTTGGGATCAGTTTCAGAAGATACGCTCGCAATTAACGGATTCCTCTTCTCTATACTACGGTGTGACTTCTCGATGACTTGGTGAGTCTTCGCTAGTGCAGGATCGCCTGGAATTTCTCCGAATTGAATAAACGATTATCTGCAGAGATCCTGATCTCGACCCTGTTCGTTTCTTGGGGATAATAATGGACTCTGGCTTTTACCACTTTGACAGTTTAACCTCGATACGTACTACTGCTGAATGATACAGCGTCCAATATCTCGGATCTGCAGGGTTTTAAGGATTCGTCACTGTCTGAGAAGCTTATGGTTGCCTCCAAAGAGTCCAGAGAGTAAAAAGACATCGTTATCCTTATCGGGTGGAATTGCTTCTATATAAACTTAAAGCAAATGTCGATATTCGAAGTTTCGTGAAAAGCAACTGACTGCAGTTATATCATGTATCAATTATACCTAGTGTTTCAATTTGTAGGATGACTGAAGGTTTGCCTACAATGAGGCGCTGTGCATCTTGGATTTATGCGCGACTTCATCAACGTCCGTTAAACGATCAACCGCCGTAATATTTAACATCCCGTTAAATTGTTCTGTTTCTATTGTTACTATCGTATGAAATTTTTAACCAGCGTAATAGCTATTACGGCTGTTTGAAAATGACTACCACGGTTGCACAGCAATCGCATGTCTAGCTAAGGGAGATGCACAAATAACCCTCACTATATGCAACCTGCATTCCATTCCTGTAGTTCACAGGCTGATATTGCCTATAATTAGTCGCTTTTTAAGTAACGAAAATTCTGGCAGTTGACGGTGTTATCGGCAGAAGATAGTTCGACAATGCGACCGTGAGATGTCGCTATCATTTGTCGCCCGCTGGTAGAACTTACCGACAAGGGACACTGACCTAGGACAATAGCACCAGAGTGGTAAGATAGTAGTGCTGCACAAATATGCGGATAAAAAATTTACTACGTTTTCTGAGAAGCGCTCGTTCATGAATGAAAAGATAGTGGTGCTGCACAAATATGCGGACAAAAAAATACTACGACCCTTTCTTTATATTCTTGGAGGCGTGGCAAAGAGCTCATTGATAAAATTCTGAATAGCAGTAGAAAAACTACTAACTCTTTATTAGATTCATTGATACAATGAAAGATAGTGGCGCGTGGAAATGATGCGAAGAAGTTCAAAAGAATTACTGATATTTTATTGCATTTATCTTTGCATTATAGGTATGTCTGAACAAATAGAAGTAAAGCAGTTGAAATAAATTCATAACTACCCAAATCACTGAGATGTAAGCCAGGAATCATCCGGTATAAACATTTTCAATATTCATTTTTTTATTCTTTGTTATTAAAAATGTAAAATTCTTATTTGATTTATCCTAGCAATTAGATTGAAGCGATTAATTAAATTGGTGGGGCAATTATTATCGTCCCCACCCCGCGCCGCGCGAGGTATACCGAGAACGCCGGGCGCAGCGTTCAGTCATTTGCGCGGCATCCTCGAGTAAAGATCTCTGACACGTCTCGAGGAGATTTGCGGTTCGGAAAGGCTGACATCAACGGAGGAACGTTGTGGACATGGGTGAGTCTGCAATATTTCGAACAATATTTTACGATGGCAATAAATAATCGACAATTTTCAAAGCTTGTTAAAATCAAGTGAAATTGTATTCAATACTTTTCCGACAGATTTCACGCGTCTCGTATTTTAATCGTCGAAGTGAGTAACTGTTGTATTGCTACCGGCAGACTTTGATTATAATTGCAGATATTGTTCATTTTCAAGTACATTCTATTTATACCAGTGAATAAATGTGCTAAAATCTAGTTTTGAATACAAATATAATGCGCGAGAGAGTTTCGTTTGATAACTTGGCGATAATTATCATCCCCTTATATTATTGGCATATAATTCCGAGTCCCTCGCCCTGTAGCGTCGTTTGTTTTACAGCATATCTCGTGACTCCGAAGGAGTAACTAATTTGTCGTGTTATTTCGAGTTGACAAGTATTTTTCGGGATAATACTCGTTCCCCGATTTATGCTTTTATTCGATTCTTTGACAGCATTATCGGTCGACGGAGATGAGAATGAACATCGCTGATACTTAAACTGCATAGATCCTGCGTGCCACTTGATCGGAGATGGACGCCAACCAACACTGCCCGGCTAGTCCTGGATTACCGGTCGACCAAGATAATGGTGAGCTTCCTATTATATTAGCCAAACACCCAATTTAACTATAAATGTATGTCTGCAAAACAATCATTGCTAAAACACACTTCGCGATCCGATACAGATCTCGGACAGATTACTTTTCCAAGTCTATGTACCACAACACTCATCACCCTGTATCTTTGACTCGATACTGGGGCCTCCGGCTTGCTTCTGTCTCCCCGTATACGCCAGAAACTTTGACGACAACTCGGTTTCACTCAGCTGCAAAGGATACGATACGAAATAATATACCTAGAGGTAAGATATTGTCCGTCTCGTTATAGGCTAAGCCTAGGAGAGAAAGCACACTCAATTCTTGGAAATAGCAATAAATTCTCTCTTTTTAATGACAAACCTGAAATATGATTGATAGATCTCGAGAGAATATGTTTACCTTATTGAAATATAGTAGAATCACCTCGTAGTAGAGAAATATTTGAATTACCAGGATCAAAGTTTCAAGGTTTGAAAATAAATAGAAGGGTAGATAGCTGTAGGCCTAATTAGGCATCGCATTTATTTTTTAAACATGGAACATAATTCAATATTGGTGATAAATTACTCCAGAGTCTCAAGTACCAGTCATAACGATTGAAATATTGAAAAATCTATTCATGCATGCAATAGTAATACTAGCTTATTGACATTCTTGATTCTGTTGAAAATAGTTAAAAGTTTATATCAAATTTAAAAATGGTTCAGGCAGGCTTACAAAATCAATCATAAGAAATATATTATAATAAATTTCATACAGATGTATAATCACAATTAGAAATTCCTTGGTACTTAGTTGAGAATGTTTGCTTGAAAAACACATAAACTTAATCTATCCAATGTACCCCATGCTTATCTAGTTTTTATATCTTCACAGGCGTTGTTCACCGAGGGAAACTAGCTCCTGCCTATCCTCCACAAAACCTCTTCAATCTTCATCAGGACAGGGGATTCACACCAGGGAGTGAAACAGTCCAAGCACCGGGGGAATGACCGCAAGACAACTCTGCACCGCGGAGTATCAATAAAGTAGCATCAGCGAATGGTTCGTAATTACAGTTCCTTTTGAATCAGTTTTGATAAAATCTCGCATCTGGTCTGGTCTATAATTATTTTAAATTACTTTACTTTATAATTACTTTTACTAATTAAATCGAGTTCAATTACACATTACCAAACTATTGGGTAATTGAATAAGTAATTTCATTAAAAATGTAACCAGTGACTCGTAACACTGCAAATATCCATGTAATAATAAGATCGTTTATGCAATAAACATGTATTATTATAGTAAATTGGCGCATTCTTGAATAAATATCTCTTGAAATTGTAAATAATCTATCGTTGAATCATTTTCCTATGTCCTTTCCTTGCCTATAAGTTGAAAATCATGAAAATCGCATGATTTCATAAAGCCCCGAAATATTTATAAATTTTATTTAGTACTATTTATTTATATTATAAATATTAGTCCGCCTTACCATATGCAACCCGCATGCCATTCGTGTAAACGGAAGGGCCCATGTTAATTTTTGTTGCCTATTTGGTGTTTTCCGAATGCCTATATTCAGGCGTATTGTAGTAGCTTAGAAAAAACGTCGAAAAAAAGGTTCCGGCAGTTGATACCTCGATTCTAGTCGCTTTACGATGAAATATCTACTGCCAGAAAATCGACCAATCAGGAGGCTGCTTGAGCCAATTTAGGCTCAATTTCTCGAAAAGGAGCCTCCTGATTGGTCGATTTTGAAATTAAATCAAGTTACGGCGCTACAGAGGCTAGCCATCAGCAAAATTCTGGATTTCTGGCAGTGGCTGGATTTTCACGGCAGCAATTTACTGCGGCAGCAACACGTGATTAACAACGAATAGCGTAGGTAAACCACGTGGTTAACAACGAATAGCGCCGCGGCAGTAAATTGCTGCCGTGAAAATCCAGCCACTGCCAGAAATCCAGAATTTTGCTGATGGCTAGCCTCTGTAGCGCCGTAACTTGATTTAATTTCAAAATCGACCAATCAGGAGGCTCCTTTTCGAGAAATTGAGCCTAAATTGGCTCAAGCAGCCTCCTGATTGGTCGATTTTCTGGCAGTAGATATTTCATCGTAAAGCGACTAGAATCGAGGTATCAACTGCCAGAAATCCGACCCCTTAAATAAGGTATCAACTGCCAGAACCTTTTTTTCGACGTTTTTTCTAAGCTACTACAATACGCCTGAATATAGGCATTCGGAAAACACCAAATAGGCAACAAAAATTAACATGGGCCCTTCCGTTTACACGAATGGCATGCGGGTTGCATATGGTAAGGCGGACTAATATTTATAATATAAATAAATAGTACTAAATAAAATTTATAAATATTTCGGGGCTTTATGAAATCATGCGATTTTCATGATTTTCGACTTATAGGCAAGGAAAGGACATAGGAAAATGATTCAACGATAGATGATTTACAATTTCAAGAGATATTTATTCAAGAATGCGCCAATTTACTATAATAATACATGTTTATTGCATAAACGATCTTATTATTTTACATGGATATTTGCAGTGTTAGGAGTCACTGATTAGATTTTTAATGAAATTACTTATTCAATCACCCAATAGTTTGGTAATGTGTGATTGAACTCGATTTAATTAGTAAAAGTAATTATAAAGTAAAGTAATTTAAAATAATTATAGACCAGACCAGATGCGAGATTTTATCAAAACTGATTCAAAAGGAACTGTAATTACGAACCATTCGCTGATGCTACTTTATTGATACTCCGCGGTGCAGAGGTTGTTTTGCGGTCATTCCCCCGGTGCTTGGATTGCTTTACTCCCTGGTGTGAATCCCCTGTCCTGATATTGAAGAGGTTTTGTGGAGGATAGGCAGGAACTAGTTTCCCTCGGTGAACAACGCCTGTGAAGATAAAAACTAGATAAGCATAAGGTACATTGGATAGATTAAGTTTATGTGTTTTTCAAGCAAACATTCTCAACTAAGTACCAAAGAATTTCTAATTGTGATTATACATCTGTATGAAATTTATTATAATATATTTCTTATGATTGATTTTGTAAGCCTGCCTGAACCATTTTCAAATGTGATATCAACTTTTAACTATTTTCAACAGAATCAAGAATGTCGATAAGCTAGTATTACTAGTGCATGCATGAATAGATTTTTCAATCTTTGAATTGTTATGACTAATACTTGAGACTCTGGTGTAATTTAGCACCAATATTGAATCATGTTCCATGTTTAGAAAATAAATGTGATGCCTAATTAGGCCTACAGCAATCTACCCTTGTATTTATTTGTAAACCTTTAAATTTTGATCCTCGTTATTCAAATATTTCTCTACTACGAGGTGAGTCTACTATATTCAACCGAGGTAAACATATTCGCTCGAAATCTATCAACCATATCCCAGGTTTGTCATTAAAAAGAGAGAATTTATTGCTATTTCCAAGAATTAAGTGTGCTTTCTCTCCGAGGCTTACCCTATAACAAGACGGACAATATCTTACCTCTGGGTATATTATTAAGCGTCGGTATAGTATCCCTTGCAGCTGAGTGAAACAGAGTTGTCGTCAAAGTTTCTGGCGTATACGGGGAGACAGAGGCAAGCCGGAAGCCCTAGTGTCGAGTCAAAGATACAGGGTGAGCGTCACGGTTACTTGGCCGATGAATGTTGTGGTACATAAACTTGGAAAAGTGAATTTGTCGGAGATCTGTATTGGATCGCGAAGTATGTTTCAGTAATGATTGTTTTGCGGACATACATTTATAGTTAAATTGGGTCTTTGGCTAATATAATACAAAGCTCACCATTATCTTGGTCGACCGTTAATCCAGGACTAGCCGGGCAGTGTTGGTTGGCGTCCATCTCCGACCAAGTGGCACGCAGGATCTATGCAGTTCAAGTATCAGCGATGTTCATTCTCATCTCCGCCGACCGATAATGCTGTCAAAGAATCGAATGAAAGCATAAATCGGGGACCGAGTATTCTCGCGAAAAATACTTATCAACTCGAAATAACACGACAAATTAGTTTTCCTTTCGGAGTCGCGAAATATCGATGTCAAACAAACGACGCTACAGGGCGAGGGACTCGGAATTATATGCCAATAATATATTGGGATGATAATTATCGCGAACTTATCAACCGAAACTCTTTCGCCCATTATATTTGTATTCAAAACCAGGTCCGAGACGTTGTGTTCGTGAGAAGTCTAAACTTTCGCACATTTATTCGCTGGTATGAATAGAATGTACTTGAAAATGAACAATATCTGCATTTATAATCAAACTCTGCCGGTAGCAATTCAACGGTTACTTACTTCAACAATTAAAATACGAGACGCGTGAAATCTGTCGGAAAAGTATAGAATACAATTTCACTTGTTTTCAACGAGCTTTGAAAATTGTCAATTATTTATTGCCGTCGTAAAATATTGATCGAAATATTTCAAACTCACTTATATCCAACGTTCCTCCGTTGATGTCAACCTTCCCGAGCCGCAGATCTCCTCGACTCGTGTCACACATGTTCACTCGATGAGGCCGCGAAAATCACTGAATTATGCCGCCTCGCGCACGCCGCTCTTATGCTTTTCCCTACGCGCGGCGCGGGGTGGGGGACGCCATTGTCGTAGGTCAGTTTGGCCGGAGGCGCCGTGTGCTAGGCAACTATAGAACCAAAACGCACAAAAGATCTGCGGGTTGCGTCTAGTAAGGCTCATCCCCTACTATTCTGTTGTTAGCGATTAATTATAATCTAGGGTAAAGCAATCAAGTACAATTAGAAATAAGTTCAAAATTAAGATTCTTGTTTCTTCATTGATAATCATACTTAGACCTATTTCATTAAGTGTATTGAAGAATAAAGAATTGCTCGTATTATGTAACATCATAATTCCTATATCGCAAATGATAGGACCTGCACAAATAATATATCATGTCTTATACATAAGAAAATGTAATGTGTAACAAAAATAAAACTACCATACGAAAAAATAATTTAGTTCACATTTATCCTGCAGGACTTGGTCGCCCGAGTATTCGAATATATTATAGGATTCCTTGCGATTACGAACAATGTACAATAATTATAATAATAGAATGTTCAGAGATTTAGATATGTTCAATAACTGCAGGGTATAGTGTCGCAGGAAATATTTACGAGTTATTCAACTCGTAGTAGATCTGAGATTTGTTATACTTGATTTTTCTTCAGGTTTTTTCTTTGTCAATTTCCATGAATTTATTCAATCGAGTTCCGTTGTAAGGCGAGTCACTGCCAGGGGGGTGCATTCGCATCTATAAAACAGAAATAAGATTCAGGAGCTAGTGATTGCAGATAGATTTTTTTTTTCATCTCAACTTAATCGATGTCTCAGTGTTATTCGAAATTAGCTGTCTTATGATAGAGAAGTTATGTTGGCTGAACTCGTACTTTATTATTTATTTCACTCAAAAACTAATAGAGAGCAATTAAAAGAAAGGGTAGAGCAATTGAGAGCAGACGAGGAGCAATTTTCCAGTCCCTTGAAAAACATCGTATCTGCGATTATTCGATCACCTTCGTTCGCATGAAATGCATCAATGCCTTACGATTCTCTGCTCTCAGCAGATCGATAAAATAAAGATTGCGTATCTTCTACTGTTGAAATGTAGAGGATTCAGAGAATATAATGCACACTGACCGGTTGATAGCGCTGTACTGAAAGAGAATGGGGAACTAGGCTCGTTGCCATGGACACGGAACGCCAAAACACGCTACATCGTGTACATGAGGCCGTAGTATAGAAATTACTGTTTCGAAATGTTAAGAAAATAGTTTTTACGGTTTTATTACAGTAATGAAAATATCTTATTCTATTGTAAGCTATAGTGATTTGTTCTAGCCTAAGCGTGATGGTGAAGTGACTGAAGAATAGACTCCAAATTTAATTCATATTATTTTATACCACGTTCGTAATAAAAAGTATTACAGAACGTAAAGTGCGATGTCTAAACCGTTCGATTTTGTAAGAGGATCTTTTGCTATCCCAGACCGTAATGAAACCCGAAATAAATTAAATCTATGCTACGCGTACCCTGAGATATACGCTATTGATAAATTGGACTCAGTTATTTCAACTGATTCAACAAATCCGAGAAAATCTTTCAACCCTAATACGCTTATCGAAGACGGTTTATACGCGGATTCAGCAGAGCCTCTGACTAAGACTGTCGTCAAACCTTACCAATTAAATAGATCAGACGCTAATAATGTTAAAACTAAAACATGCAGTAGGCATTTAGAAATAGCTATTAGAGAAGTGAAAATACATACGAATGATAATTTGGCATCGGGAGATTCAGACTCATTGGTAAAGGTAACGTCCGTGGCTTTATTATACAAGAAAAAAATCATCTGCAAATCTACGACCCCGTTCAATAGACAATTGTATAAATTATTGCTTAGGGATCCTCCGGAGTCAGCGAACCTTTCTATCCAAGTCGAAGCACGAGATGGAAGTTCTAGCATCTTGCCTCTACCCCTGCCTAGACATAGTGTTAAAAATAATAGAATTGATATTGACTTTTCAATTAGTAATATCAGCGGTATAGTAAATTCGGGAACGGTTATATGTACCTTTTCATTAACTATAGAAGGACATGATCTGTCCGGTGTCAATTTTTCGCATTTCTATGTGCCGACCAACGATCCAAATGATCCTCGAAATAGCGCGTTTACACGCCGATCTAAAACGGAGAGAAAGACCAAAGAGGTCAAGTATTTTTCGCTCGATCATCCAGCGTTGCGTTTTAATTGCGAAGAGGTACTGCCACGTGGTAAAATTGCTAAAAATATCGAGCCTAAAGAAGTAGAAGATGTCGTTATCGAACAGGCTTCTTTCACCCGGGGGAATATGTCCTTTAGGCACTGGTTACAGGCTAGACATCCGTTGAGACCCTCGTCCAGCATCTATTCCCACAAAATACGGGTCAGCAAAAAAGAAATTCTGGCCATTACTGTGCTTAGAGGAGTCGAAGTTCCTGTCAGAGAAGAATCAGCCCTTGTACAACCCTTGATTGAAATAGAATGGGGAGAAATGGTACATTCAACCACTCCGGCTGATGGTCCTGTTCCCATCTGGCATCAAACATTCCGTTTTGAAATACCAGAGAAAAGCAGCGACCAAAGTGTTAAACTGAGACTATACGATCAGCATCCAGTTTGGGGTCTTCAATGGCTTGGCGAGGCTTCAATCCCCATGGAAAATCATCGTGATTATCAAGAACTTGAACGATGGGTTGGTCTTTCGCCACTTTGTAGCCCTGTACTATCACTTGGCTATGTACAACCTAGCCCTGGACATTCTTACACCAGACTTTACATACTTATGAAAATGGAACAGCCTGGTAACCAAAGGGCTAATGATAACGAATCCACTGATGCACTTTCGAGGGCAATACAAAGATGTACTATCGTTCCATATAAATTAGAAACGATTGAGAATCCACTCGACGCAAGCAGGCTAGCAATGCTTTTACCGTCATTGCCTGTTCGATATGGTCCTTTGACACCCAAACAAGCCTTGGCTTTGAACAAAGTAGATCATTTAGGACGTGCTGCACTGCTTGCTACTCTACTTCGTGGTCTTGGGCTGCATTCAGCTGTAATTTTGGGTAAGAAAAAACGGGGCTTTATCATTGGAAATACATCAAAAATTATACATAAAATTATTCATTTTTTGCACAGGCTCATCTCAGACGAGAAAATGCGCTGCCTATGTCCTGACAATTGATGAAAAAATGGGAACTGTCCTGTGGGATCCAGAGAATGGAGATCACTACAGCCTAGGAGATAATCGGTGTTCATTAATCAAAGTCTATCGTTTAATAAATCACCAAAATGTGAGTATCGCGGTTTTTTTAATGAATTGATAATTCATAGTAAGATATGTGTAAGTAACAAATTCGTGGTTATTACAGATCTGGGAAAACACGCAACAGAATATAACACCTGTTAGTTTAAACTATGAAACTAAATCATCGAAAGACTGGAGAGCTGTTGGTCGTGGTAATGACGCAAACGATTCTCGACCTCCGCAAATATTAGAGTTAAATAATGTGCTCGATGATGAACCAGAAGAAGATTTAGTCAAAACTATAGAACAGCACTTTAGAAAAAAGATCAGTGAATGGCGTGGTGTAGATTCATTAACTACAACTTGGAATAGACACGCTGTTACAATACTACGTGGATTTTTATTTAAATTTAACGATCTGAGTAAAGGCCAACCGGATAAAAAAGAACTGAAACAATTATGCAGAGCGTATTATATACATGGTTTTGTGCTAAACCTACGTCATACGAGTATCGATGAATTGACTGAACAGATATTATCAACTAAAATACACAAGACTTTTGGACCAGTAGAATTTGCACTTGCTTGTCACGTGCAGAGATATATTGGCAACGTACATTCTCTCTGGTTTGCTGTGGTAGTTTTAAGAAGTAGAGAATAAAGTAAAGTCTATGTAATTAGTTACTAGAAAATTCTAAATGAGTATACATATAGTTTGTACGGCTAGTAATTACCTTGAATATACTACATGAATATATTCAACAGCTATTTGTTTAACTGCGCGAAGAACTGTTTCAAGAAATTTATATACCCACAGATACTATATTTGTTAACTATATTGAATAGGAAACTAAATATAGTAATAGGAAAATAACTAATATACCGTCGGTTGAAAAAGGCAAATAAATATATATATAAAACACTTTCCGTTTTGAACATTGCTCGACAATGCTGTTTTTATAACAATGGTAATAATCGTTACAATTTTTATAATGTAGTGGTTAACACTGCAATAACAATATTTCATTACCTATACAGTATAATTGTTGGAAATAAAGCAACAAATTAATAAATAAATGGTCGTTGATCAAGATTACCCCGGTACACATATACATCTATCATGTATTCACGATAGGGGTAGTCCTTCATTTCAATGACTTTTTAAATGAATGATAAGATACCTTTTTTCCACAAATTTTGCACGAATTTTTTTTTTCTATATATTTGCAAGGTATTCAGGAGACGACAAACATTGATTTTAAAATTCATTGAAATGAGGATCACACTGTATATGAACCGTGGATTGCAATACTGATGTAAGATTTCAAAAATTTGATAACCTGTTGCTGACACCACTGGTAGCTTAAGTATATTATTTATACTTAATCACATCGACTGATAACTTACATAGGATAATTTAGGGATTTAATTACCCATATAGATTCCGTTTCTTCGTTATATTAAATAATAATCGAACATATTCATATTATTAGAATACAATTAATTAATTACGATCCTTTTAGATTACCGTTTTTTGAGCATTAACCGGTCAGAGAATTTTTTTATTTTTTTATTTATATTTATTATCATTCTGTGTAAATTAATATTTAATTGGCGCACAGTATTACGAGGAGATTCTCCGCTTACAGCATTTTATTATTATATTATATTTACAAATCCCAAATATAGAAACTTCCATCTCTTAAAACATTTCCAAAATCTGTATCTATATTCTTGATTTTATTATTATTTATTTATTTTTATTTTATTTTTTCTATAGAGATTTATTCATATGTTCAAGGAAGGAAGTAAGAAAGGAAGAAAGGAAGGGCATGAATTTTTTTATCCAAATTATCATACCTATATCCAGTTAATGATGGCGTGTGGGTTGTTGGCTGTTTTACAGCCGTATTGTCCACTGCAGACTTAGTTTATTATCAAAAAAGTTCGTATTATAGTTTCTGTACAAATGCTAACTAGATGTTATAATTCTTTTTTATTTTTATTTTCTTCTTCTTTAAGTTATAAATGCTTTAGCCCAGCCGTCCTAAGTCGACGACTAACTAAACCCAATCGATAATAAAAAAAAAAACTATCGTATTGCAGTTCATCACCGATAGTTTATATTCGTTATTTAGAATCGTATCTTAATTATACGGAATTCGGTAATTACAATTTCCCTATAGCTATTCATCGAGGATATTAATATCGCGTTTATTTAAAAAAAAAAACAAAAAAATAAAACACACATCACTAGATTGACAAAAACTCTAGTCTCCTAGTCACTCACTGAAGTTTTTTCGTAGTTCCATTCGCGTAACCGTTACTATAACCATTCCTCTGCAATTTTCCATTAGCAATAATGCTTGCGTTTGTTAAAGCCTCCGCTTTTCTATCAGCAATAATTTTTGCATTTGCTGCCATTTTAGCAGCGTAAGCTCGTTTACCCTGAAAATATTATATCGACAAGTTTTTAAAAAATCAATTTTCTATTTTATAAAATCTTATTTTCTTTTTTTTTTCTTTCTTTATTCTCACCTTAGCTATGTAGGCCTTAGCATAGAAGTTTCCAAACAGAACTATGAAAGACACCATATAAATGACCAGGGCGTACTGCATCCATAATGGAAAATCGCAACCGGAACGAATTCCGTTTATTCCTAAGATAAGTGCTGCGGTAAACTGTATCAGCTGAAGAATCGTCAAGTATTTCTTCCACCATAAATATTTTGCAACCGTGGGACCAAGGGCGGCCAATCCGTAATAAGAATACATCAGAACATGGATAAAGCTATTTACCATTGCGGGAAGGAATGCTGAAAGATTAATAGCGGAAAATTATACCTCAGTCAACGGATGTATAATTGGCAATTTACTTGCATATTAGAGAGATTGAATATTGGTGGGTACTTACTGGATCCGCTTGGCACCCACTTGATTCCAATCCACCACAATGAGAACATAGTGGAGTGATGATAAACGTGAAGAAAGCTTAGCTGGTTATCCTTCTTTCGAAGAATGAAGAAAAACGTGTCGCAGAATTCTAGCAGTTTGCTAAAGTAGTACCACCACACAGCGTTCGCAATCTAACCACATTGAACATTAGAAATAAAATAGGTTGACCTTTGAAAGTGAACATCCATATAGTTTGGGTTATAATTTATAGTGAACAATTCTCGATTCATTTTTTTGGATACCAAAATTTCATTCACCGTTTCATTTTATTTCTTACCTGAAGTTCATCCGGCCTAGTGATGTGTCTGATTGGTTGACAGACGTAGCTATACCGCAATCTAGTCGAAGCGACGAATAACTAAGAAAAAAAATAAGGAAATAAATTAGTTTCATTAAATCTTTAGCTATAATAGAAAGAAAAAAAATTCTCTTTACGTACCTCTATGGCGATGTAAGCGTTCAATGCAGCCATCGCAAGGTTGTAGGGTACGAGGGCCCAGGTGAGCTTAAAAGCTCGTCTTCCTCGCATAATCTTTGGTCCTGCCCATACTATGGCAAGGTACACCAAGGTGTACAGCAACGTTGGTGCAGGCGAATCTACTAGTAGCCATCCCCGCGTTCTCTCGTCTAATGGATAAGGAAAAAAAATAGTCATGAATGATCAGTGTGCTGATATTTTTTTTCTCATTAGTTTTTGCAATAAGTATTATAGCTCTAGGTAGGTTGAGAGAAAGAAATCATTGCGACTTACCTGCCAGCGAAAGAGTCCATAGATAATAGTCGTACACATCGTGTAAAAGAATCGTTGTCGTGTTGAGCATAGTTGCCATTGCCTGAAAGAATAGTAAAAAGAAATCAGGACGAGTGACTCATTTTTGAAATTAATTTTTTTTTTTTTCATAGCTGTGACAAGTTGTGTTATTCCAAAAAACTTTTACTTTAATATACTTTCAAGTATTTCGTCGTATCGTTACTCCAAATTATCATTAGATAGGAGAAAGTTCATTGAGATTGGTTAGCAGGTCACATTTCAAGACTTTGGTCAGTTCTATGGTCAGATCTAATAACACAATAAAAAAAAAATCCTTTCGATCTCTGTATACTTCGATACGGAATCTGTGACTGTGGCTCTTTCTACCTTTCTTCCAGATAATGAGTCGGAATGAATTAATTGAGTAAATCACTACATGATTCAATCACCAGACAGTCAATCCTAATGACTCAATAGCCTTTTCATTCACTCACTTGAACTACTAACTCGAGTTGAAAAAAAAAATTGTTGGTATACTTCTAATCGGTATCAATCGTCAAGCCGGAGAGTTAGAATTTGGAAGTAAACAGAGACTATATCTCGTCCAAGTGTGAGAAAAAATTGATATACATGACCTGAATCATCTTCTTCTATGATAGTATAGATTTCGAAAATAAAGTAGAGATATGAGCATCGAGGTAAAAAAAGAAAAGAAAAAAAAAAGGACTCGGGTATCGTTGGAGAAAACTTTCTATACGCCTATACACATAGTTTACTTAATTTTTGGTTTAATTAATGAAAAGCGAATGAATTGTTTAATCAATTATTATAAGATCATTTCTTACCGCAATCTACACGCGACACTCCCACAGGTGAGAATCTATAATAATTGAACACAAACTTATGGGACGTTAAAAGCTCATGTCAATTTGTGACCACAACGTGAACGTCGAACGCCAAAGTGGCAGCGAATCTGACCAGCTCTTCGGTTTGCTTTATAACTTTGGCCCTACTCGGGGAGAGGCATGTAGAGGAGCGGTTTAACGGGGTCAAAATCGGCAGAAATCCTGTGGGGATGGATCGGAAGAGATGGGATTCCCAGTGGTAGGTACGGATATCAGCTCAGTTTCCTTTGAGCGGGGGCTAAAGAAGGTGAGGAAATTCCCCCTACCCTAAACTCGTAAGACCTTCTCCACGGCAAATTCCCCACTTCAAGGACTAGGTTACTGTCACAGGTAGGATGCAACAGCCATGTTTCCCCACTGTACAAGATCAATATGGACCTTTGTACGATCAAGTCACGATAAAATCAAATCTTCATTATTTCCATACTTTCACAAGGCTCCAATGCTATCTTATGTCCATCGAGCCTATAATCTGCGGTTTTTTTATCCGCGCCGAAATTCATGATCCAATAAATTGCGTAAAAATTGGTTTGGATATCCCACTGACTAATCTCTCCAAAGCCATATCCTTCAACCTTCACTATACAGTAGATTGAAACCACAAACGTTTTCCATCTTTTTGACACTGAGATGTGATACGATGATATGAATCAGATGAGGATGATGTAGCCTTTGCAATTTCAAATACCATACATCGATATGGCGATAATTTAATAACACTAACACTGAAAGTACACCAAGGATTAAGAGACTCCAGTTGCTGCAGGATGCGTATCAATACCTTGACTATCCCACATATTATGATTGCAACGCATGCTGAGCAAAGAGGAGTGGATAATGAATCTATGCCTCCGTATCACCTACATGAATATATATATTATGTGTAGGACTGGTCTTGACTAAAAGGTTGAATTACCGGTGCATCTGACAGCCTATCTTCGAACAGTGTGGTACATTCATACATACATACATACATACATACATACATACATACGAGAGGGGAAAGCTTTACGTATATTATAATGAATTTACTCCATGCAGTTATCTACAGCATGATCAGAAAATCTACCATTAAGATTTAAGGTTCAAATTAATGAACCGATTCGTCCATTTGAGATGAAATATAATAAAACTAAAAGTCAAAACGTGGTTCAGCCCTGTACGTGAAATCTTGGAGCCATACGATGCAGACATTTGACGAAACAATAAATCTCTTCCTAAATGGTTGAGACTACACAACGATTATACTTAGACATCATGGTGAGGAGAAACTTTACGCCCATAGTAAACCATGGCGATATATACAAGGCTGAAAGGCACACCTGTAAAACTTGGAATTAGGTAGAAGACAGTCGATCGCCCTGAGGCCTACTCTCTTCCTGCGTGAAGCAAGTGAAATTTTTGTTTCATTAGCCGAGATGCTGTTAAATATCTAACGTGCGTGATGTGTAGACGGTCCGTTTAATTGTACGTTTCACATTTCGAAGCATATAGTATTTACTCTTTAGTAGATAATTATGGGTTTAAACTAAACAGGTAGTAACTGTAGGAGAGATTTTTTGTTTGAAAAAAAAGGTTTAGGGATCTTGAAGAATTATGAAATACGCTTTATGGGAATAGAATTAGAGATAATTTAGTCTGATGTAAGAAAAAGGATATTCATTTGATATATTTTTAACTCATACGTTGACAAATTGTATAAATTGTTGAGAAAATTAGCTCAATTTTTCATAACAGGAAGTTATAATGACGATGAATTATTTTTTATTTTTTTGTTAAATTGGTATAAATATACGCCATTTACATATTCGACTTAATTGATTGCAAGCAAACCTATAACCCCTGTATATGTACAAATAAAGACGTTTTGTTTAATCCACAAGAGATATTAACAATGCTAATTTCTTTCAAACGTCACATCGTTCCGGGAGCAGAAAATACATCTTGGTTATTTTAAATTCAAAAATTTGTATCTTTATGTCTATTGCCGCCCATAAGATACGAGTCACAAGTCATAAGTCATAAGTCATAAGTTATAACCGCGAATGAAAATCAAATCACGCATAAAGGATCTTTCATTATTCCCAAACGTCTAGTAGAACTTGGCATTAATTTTTCCCAATTAGAAAAATCTAATGCGACTAAATAGCTCTTATAGTGTTAATTATTTTTAATAAATAACGCAGGCGATACAACAAGTCAGACATATCGTAGTACTAGTTTCTATATCGTTATTGAAACGGATCCGTTTCACCTACCTGAAGTATTATAAATAATTTGTAATGCACTAACCGATAACGGATTTTCACAATATAAAATAAGCACTGACAAGTCTGCGGAACGAAATAGTACCGTCTATTAACTGAAAATTGCGGTATACAAGACTGACGATAAATCATTCGGTTTACAGGTCATATAATTCAAAAGAGATAGCACTTTGCAGTTCTAAATGTCATCCAAAGTATTTCGAATCCCTCATTCGGATCGGGAAATTGCATTGTGGTCTTATAACCGAAGTTCTTCTTGTGTCTCGAGATTTTCATTCATGGCTATACCTATGTGGCTTTCAATATTTCCCGTCATTTCTACGATACTAAGTTACCTCGATATTTCAAACTACAAACTTTCTTCGTTTTATAAGAAAATATTTCATATAAATATAAAATTTAACCAGATATCTATGTAAGTATAAGTACATAGGTATTATACTGCGTGTACATAGAAACGGATGAATGTGCTTCGCTCTACTTAATTCCTTCACCCATGTTTCCTTGCGTTTTGATATTATTCGTTGAACCGGTTACTATAACTCAATCAATAATTACAAATCTTTTTATCTTTTTAAACGTAATGTACGAAACTGAACAATCGTCGGTATGCATATAATTATTTATTACCGCACCAGGTGATCACTAAATAAAATATATAAATTTTCACTCAAACTTGAAGATAGGAAATTGCTAGTATATTATGTATCCGTGCTATCAAACGATTATATATTCGTAACGATATAAGTTACAGATCGCGTGTGAGATTCGCATATATATATATAGTAGGATAAGTAATAATTTTCACTTTCAACGAAACTATACAGGAGAATCTCTAAGCAAGCCACGAAGCGTGAACAGTGGTTTAAAGACACTGATATATCTGTATAAATGTAAATGCCTAATTTTTTTTTTTTTTTTCGTAATGATGTACCTAGGTAACATTTGAATCCCAGTTTATTTTTAACGAATTATTTTCACGGGTCAAAGTGTTACATGTAACCCCGGTTTCACTAAAGTTGATTATAGTTATTCAAATTTCAACAAATGATTTTTTATTCTGAGTATATGACTGGAAAATACGTTTTAGCAACAAAATTCATTTCCGAATAACTTCATTCAATAAATAGTTATTCGAGTTATCCATCGTTCGTGAAACCGGGAATATTTAATAAGTATGTTATTTCAATAACTTAACAAAGGTATAATATTTGCGCTGATTAAATGTTTGCTAATTTTGAGACGGCATGTGTTATCATACTTATGAACATACCGGGAAAAGGGCGGTACGAAGATTCGACAAAACATAATTTAAAGACCTTTATTTATGCCGGAAGTGCAGGAGAATCAGGTAAGCATGTAATCGGGTTACTCGCACTTTCACACTACGACTTTTTCTCGTCGTTACTATAAAATGGTACATGGCTCGTGCCATCTATGGAACAGCAGATTAAATTGCCTTTTAAAATACACTCAAATTGAAAGTAGCTTCGTAAGTGCAGCTATTATCTATATTTTGCCGTTATTTGCACATAGCAGCAAACTTAGAACTAGGTGTCAATTTTCTTTTCCGTCTAGGATCATTAATTTCTTTTTTTTTTTCTTTTATTTCCTTTTTTTCTTTTTTTTTTTTATTAAGACATAAAACCTATGTATTATTCCCTGAAGTAAAAGAAGTAATTGCACAGAAGTACGATGTGATATTAAAGAAAGGCTAACAAGGAAAAAAAAGGTAAAAGAAAAAAGAAAGGGAAACTGCATTGGACTCGGTCGTATATATATATAATGTATACATCGCCGCTGGTGATCTTTACTCAAGATTTTTCCTCCACAACGGTAAACTTCTTTCTCAAGTTACTTTCACGCGAGGGATATCAAACTGCAGGTGTATCACGTGTTTAAAAACACAATGAAACTGCAAAGAGGAAATGACTGATATGCTTCTCACAGGAAATCAAACAAATTTATTTTAAGGCGTCATGTCATAATGACTTAGAAATATTCAGATTACAAGTCAAAACCGCAAAACTATTCACGTTTTTTGACACCTAGTGACCAGCACTCATCTATTACAACTGTAGGATCAAAATCTGCAACAGGTGGTCGTTAAAAGTTCTAAGGAACAAAAAAAATACGATTAGGTATATAGATCGATATGGAGATCTAATAAAATCGTGCAATTTATCATAATGGACTTACATCTTCATCTACGCCAGAAATAATACGATAAACTCGTTTACTCATCAAGATAGCAATGTGCATTGATGCCGATGATTAAGAACTCGAATCGAGATGTGTAGACAGTAGAAATGACGCCGATAGCTACCGGATTCGTGCTAGGTACTTGCTTTCTCATTGTGCGCTTAATTGTCTTTGGAAACAAACGTCTCTTATTACTATAGTTATATGCATATTCATTTATTTGTGATGATAGATAAAAATTTGATTGAGATATTGGTGTGAAACTAGAATTGGCTTTTCCATAAATATAGGATATTGTCGAATAATTTTTCATTTATTTTTCCTCCCTTTTTGAACTAATTGGATCGCGTTTCTCCGGCAGTATAAAAATCCGTGCGCTGTCCCCACATTGCGGCAAAATTATTTCTCGGTAAAACCAGATCCATGACTATACATGTATAGCTGGGTGAGTGCACCACGAAGTCGACCGGTTTCACTGCCAATTCAACTTGACTTGTCCCTCATCGTCAAGGCACTATTAATTTATTTATGCACATACTCCCGCGTCCAATGGTTCGAATTATCGATAAGCTATGCATCAATTACCTCACATCTGGGAAATACGAATGTTACGAATTAATCATGTGTTTTTTTTTTTGTTCTTTCTTTCTTTCTTCCTTTTTGTTATTTTCGAATGGAAATTTTGAATTGGCATCGCTTCAAGGTCTGCATAAATCTCGCGGTAACCACACGAACATAATACCCTACAGTATTTGATCAAATGGATGAGATGTTAATTAAAATCGACGCCGGATACGGACTCTGCGCACCAGTTTCTAATTATACGATGCACTTTGCAAATGACCATTGAAAAAAATGTTACGAACGGTGAAAGTGTGACAGCTGATTTCTCGATTCCTGTATGGCTAAGAAACACGCCTTCGGTTGTGGGTGATTCGTGATACCCGATTTTTCACATTTTACGGATAAAATATTTCCGATTTTTTTCTCAGTCTAAAAATTGCACAGAATTTAATCGGCCGTATTTATATCACTGATAAAATCCAGCTATTACTTTGATAATCGCAAAGATAAATCGACCATCAGGTTGAAATTTCTAATACGCAATGTGGGAGTAAATAATGAAAATTTATAGAGCTGCGAATCTTGTATCGCGGATTTATAAACTTACTTTCATACCAGATTCTTGCATGTAAGAAATACACGATGACCTATGCACCACGTTTATATAGTAACCGTTAAACGGTCTTAATTGTTCATCGAATCATTATCAGCAATTCTAAATAACTTTTACTCATTTTTTATAATTATAATCGACACAATCTTGATCTCTACACATGTTCGCTTAGCCTAAGGTTTCTGCACTCGTGAGATGATGTCGTATTTCGTATTCACTAACGTTCTACCTATATATGGTTAACATACGTGTGGCTAGATACCGGCTTTGTAATTCTCATAGCATCTACGATAGGAGAGAGAGTAGAGAAATAAATTGTAGAACCGTTCAGTGATAATGATACATATATACCTTATAAACTTGAATTATTATTGCATACAATTCGCGCTCGAACTTTCTATACCAAACCAAGTTTTAATATCTATTCGAAAATGTCTAATGATTTATTTTACTGAGGTATGAAAAATCAGATCTAATATTATACGACTAGCTTTACACCAACTAAAACTTACTATAGTTTCTAATTTACCCAGAATATGAAAAAGTGACTCGGGAACTATGACAAAGTGAATATAACTCATAGTGACTCTCCGTTGATGATAGAACTCTTATCGCATTGCTAGTACATAAGTGTATTACGATCATGCTAGATCTACAGCCGAAGAGGGATGATTAGCTAATCGTAACTTTAGCTCGATTTCTTACCTGCAAGTTCAGGAATAAACTTGGATAAATTTATCTGAGATCTGAGTGCTTTGAAAATGTAAAAGAAAGAAAGAAAGAAAAAAAAAACCACCCTTATAATTGGTAAGACGTCGATCAGTTGAACTTAATCCTTTGGTAATAATTTATTGAACGATTTAATCGAGTTCGTAATTTCTTTTTCTTTTTTTCAGTTTATATAGGAGTACGTTAACCCTGACTTAAGACTTAGGGGGTTGAGAGCTTGCAGTTCACTAACCTTTCAAATGTAGTAGCCAAATCCCATGAATTATAAAATTGACTAATAAATATTGTCCGAATTTTATCAGAACTTGTATAACAACGAATTTTAATACCGTTCTTTAACTATTTGCTATTTCACTTCCATATTTTTCACTAATGTACCACAGAACTGGCACTTCTGCAGTATCAGGCACGGGAGGGTGTGTTACCAGACGCCGGTCGCCATCACTGAAATCAATACAGCCCTTCGCTCTTCGTCGTGCAACACCCTTGCTAGAGAATGAAGCGCCACTCTGCGTCGAAGCCGCCTATGAGCTAGTGGTTACATCCCTATGTATTAGCTGTACTAAAATTCCATAAGGGAAGCTGAGAAGCTGCGCTAGTATTTGAAAAAAATCAAAGAACGAAGAAAAACAAAAAAAAAGGAAAGAAACAATTATGTAATAAATTTTGCGATACATGTTATTCTAATGATTAATTAAAACCGATAGATTTTTATCTGTGCTGTATCAAAAATGAATAAATCGTCAAAGTTTCAAAATATTTTATTATACACGATCTCGCGTTTTTATTCGCGATTATAAAACACGAGAAAGTTATTCTTTCATATTCATTCAACGATCAGCGTGGAAATCGGTATTACAAGAATTATATTTTGCGATTGAAAGCAAATAGTCTTAGTAACCATAAAGAATTTTTTTCTTATTCTTAATAATGCAAGTAACGATAATGAAAATTAATTTTATGACCACTACAAACCTGTGCAAACGGTATTCTAAGTTTTTCACCTCTAAATGGGCAGTTTATCATCCGTCATGTTAAAAAGCTCATTAGTCAGTAACCCGGAGGCTAATAATTTACAAAGTAAAATAGAACATACCTTGTCTGTGCAAATCTCACAACAGTCAGCAAGGTGCTTAACACGAACATGTCACACGCTACAATTCCCAGTTTCAAAGTTAATTAGCACTTTGAAAGTGTTGTTGTTTTTTTTTTTTGTTTTTTTTTTGTCAAAGATTGAAGATTGGCACATAGCCCCGTAAATCGCAACTCATATTAAATTAAACCTTAACAGAAATAAGATACGATTCTTTGACAAGCAAAGAAAACGCGTGAGTATTCCCAGATACAGCAATTCATTGTTTGCAATATATATTATCCAATTTCGCCGAGTCAAAATCAATTTTCAAATTATCTCGTGAATCAAATCGTTAATTCATAATGTTTGACAGATTTTATTATAGTGTATCGAAAAATAAATTTATACGTTATAAACTAATCTATGGTCGAGTAAACGGATTACAGCTAACTGTAGTACACATATCTGTCAGGATTTGAAACGTTAGGACTATCCGTAACGCGGTCAAACCGTATTTAAAGCGAAGAAAGTCACTTCTGCAGAAAGAACTTTGTGAAAAATCGACTAATACAAGGATGCGATTTTAAGCGCAGCTCAACATTCAACAATGACCGGTTTGCGGAGGAGTGCAATAACGTGGTATACATGGGTGTATGTATATATAGATATGTGGTATATCTACCGGCAATGTCTATATACACCATAATCATTAAAATTTCTTGTGGTACAGACACCGTAGGTTGAGGTCAGCCACTTTCACAGCCGAACGCGTTTTACGTTTGTTATCTACTTGAGAAATCGTCACGCCTTTAGTACCGAACGATTGTTTGTTTCTGTTTGTAATCAATGATTTAATGAAATAAATAGCCAGAAATTTTCAATCCTTGATAAATTTTGTCAACGAAATGAGAGAAGAAACTGAAGATAAAAAAAAATAAATTAGCCTCTTGACTGCCTGCAGCGTAATCTTTAATGTTTGCTGCAAACATCCTATGTGAAACTAACTAACGCGTCATGAACACGTCGTTTCTTTTACCCGGCGATATTTTCGAAGTATAGAAAGAAAGAAAGAAAAAAATCCATCGAGGTCAAGGATTGAGGCTACAACTTTTAGAATACTGATGTCAACGTCCTGCACAGCAGGTACCATCGTTAATACCCAAGATTCTCAATGGTCCAGCGTCAGTACTGGCTTCGAAACCGTTTGCTATTCCTATTATGCTTACGGCTTATTGACCCAGTCTACATACATACATACGTCGGGATCATTTTTATACTAGCTACTCGTGGGAGCTAACTTGCCCTCCATTAATATCATCGCACAATGTATGACATTTCGCGATCTTTTAAACCGTGAAAATAATGATGCAATGTTTCGTTGAAAAGGCAAAGATGCATGCATGACTTGTGCAAACGGATATGTGCGAACTGGAGACAGTCAAAGTTCAAATTTGATAAAACCTCAATTTTCATAAAGAAAATCGATCATTTCGTAGGAATCATTCAATAAGGTGGTGATAAAAATTCCTATTCGTATACAGATCAGCGTTTTACCTTGTCCACATCTCCTAATAATCTAATGAGCCAATTATAATCAAAGAAATGGGGAAATAATTCGGATATTATTCCGTTTCCTGGATAGAAAATGTATCTGTGTTTATAGCCGATATTATAAAAATGATTTCTTTCGTTCGTTCAAAGTCATAAACCATAAGATTATATAAGTACAGGGTAGAATAACGCGTTCTTAGAATAACTGGGAATCATTGAACTCATATTTCGTGTGAAAATTCCGGGGTGTAAGACCGGAAAATATAATCAACTGCGGTATGCTTATTGATGTGAATTTATTCGCCCTGTTGGAGTCTAATAATCATGAAGAAAATACTGATTCTCATTGCATATTACTAGACGTCAATGAACAGCAACAAGAATATACGGAAGCTTTGGTTCTCCATCAGGTGACACGCTTTTAAGCGTGACTAAATGCTCTGCGATCCGTTCTGCCACTTTATCAGTATACGAAGAATCGCGAATCGCGAATGTTTTATCCGCGTCGTATGTTTTCCTTAAATTACCTCAATTTTCTCAATTCCAGTTAGACTTTACTCCCGAACAATTCTGCTTTCGAATCGTATAAACATATCTCATTGTCTCTCATGATCGCGTGAAGACAATTTAATCCTGTAATTCATAGTTCTAATAATTTCTATGATATTATCTCTTGGATCGGAACAATTTCATCCTGTTAGCAACACGCTATACGTTAACTTTCTTCTCATTTATTCATTCCGCGGATCTTTGACCTATCGACAAACGAACAACGTGTAGCAAGTATGTAGGTGCGGATATGCGTTATAACTGTATATACCTGTATACGTTTATCACATGTCTATATCTGGAATTGATTTATCTTCCATGACGTGGTAAGATATGGAAATACAGAATCCAACTTCGGTATATCGTAGATGTTAATTTATCCAAAATTTACACTTTCAATTTCAATTTCGAAACGAATATTTTAAGGATAATGAAAAACCCGAAGGGTTTTTTTCGGTAATAAAAAAAAAATTGGAAACTATGAAAAACTGCGAATAATAAAAGATAAGAGCGACTAACAATTACAATTTAATTACACCTATCCTCATTGAATCGGATATTTTGGAACTAATAAGACGAATAGAGAATGAGGACTTTACTTTCATGAATTTAAAAATGAAAAACAGTACCGTTAATTTTTTGCCACAAGGTCGTCGTGGGGTATTCTGGACATTCATTATACCAGATGATAAAAGAAAGAAAGAAAAAAAAAAAGTACCGAGAGTATTTCATGGCACTTTCTCCAACGAAACCTGCTCTCCGATAGATATAAGTGTCAATTTGACTTGAGAGAGTATTTGAGTAACCTTCTCTCTAAATCTAAATCAGTGAAAACTACTGACAATCAGTGAATAGTCACTGGTCTGCAGTTATAAGTATACCACTGATACCAATCAGTGGTATACTTATAACTGCAATCAGTGGATTTCCACTGATTCAAATTTAGAGAGTTGATTATGAGAATACGGATGAGTATCCTGATTTTTTTGACAGTGAAAGTATAATCATTTCGTTATTCATTTATCAATCTAATAATATTTCGAGTTTCTTATATTCATTAACGACACAAACCACGTCATTGATTATTACTACCATTAAACTTTATCACAAAACGCTTTTTTTTTTCTAAACCGTACGAATTATGATCGATTTTATTTTTTAACATAATTTTGTCTTTACGTATACGAAGACGTAATTCTAGTCGTTCTATTTATTCCAGGTAAGACTGGATCTGGATATTAAATTGCAACAATATCTATCCATCTACGTTTATTGCAAGACAGTTAATTTATCGCAAGGATAAAGCAGTGGGGAAAGTGATTAGAAAGTTTACAGATATCATTTTTTCACTTTGAAATTATCAACGAATTATTGATATTAGAAAACTAGTGTCTTTTACGCGAAAAATGCAAGTGAATGCAAAAGACTGAGAAGCATATATGTTGATGTATCTCACATTTCACTAAACTCAGAAAAAGATATAACTTTTTTTCGTATTAGAAATTGAGCTTGAAGTGTTGCTTGAAGCGATAAGTCGAACATACGAAAGCTTTTTCTTTTCTTAATTCAGAGTAAATTTTAATTATACTTACTTGGCGATAATTAAAACGGTCTCAGAACTGCACCGTTGTTCATAACGAAGACCACAATTCACGACAAACTGATATTTTCAATTGTAACACTTGCTTATATGGCCGTTTACAAAATTTATGATAATTTATATCAGGGTCAAGCGTAATTTAAAGACGTTCAAAGAATGCTAATTAATATTTTAATTAATCGATATTGTAACGTATTTAAAAGTATTTTCAATTATACATGAGATACGATACTGAGTAAAATGTTTGCCCCGTATGTATATCAAGGTATTTACGAATGTCCATACCGGATTACTATTTATCGATCGTAAATTAGTATAATTAAATTTTAAGTGCGCAAATACCTCGTTTACATCGAAACTTAACATCCCTCTTGCCCAAAATCGCCAATTATTCTTTGCACAAAATTTTCTTCTATCCATAATGTTAACAGCCTTCGAAGTGGCTCCCTACAATTTCGGAAAATAAATTTGAAAAACAAGGATCGCCGGTGAAAAACAGGATTTGGAGTTGAATAATCGATTCCTCTCTTCAAAATTAGTCAAATTATAGAGAGTAGAATGATCTACGAATCGATTTTTTAATTTTTATATGCAATTTTGTTTTTTTCTCACCAAAGACTTTTTTCTCAGTTATTGCGGATATTTGTGCAATTTATCTACCTTAGGCAATCTGCAGTTGTCTATACGAGGATTCATATGATAGAGATAAGATACCGGCACGGTTCTTGCTCTGCTGTTGTATAAAGTCTTGAAAGTCTTGAAAATCTTCAATATAAATACCTTGAGATGGTAAAGTGCTTCGAATGATTTGTACTATAGAAATTTCCACAATACGTAGAATATGATTCTTGGATCGATTAGTAATTGTAATTATAATTATTGATCCTTTCATACATTTTTAATCACAGAGTTTTATAAATTGTCGATAATCGTCATTCATTTCCAAATCCATGATAAACGGAACCCACAATTAAATCCTTGGCGTATCTTTTTGGCCCCACTTTTCTGTTCCCCAAATTTAATTTCACTAAATTTGAAGAAAAAAAAAAAAAACAAAACGAGTTTTAAGATCCAACAGTTACGCGACCGAGTCTTTAACTCTTGTAGGTTTCCCATGTTTATTGATGAACTAATAATCAATTTCGTTTGTCCTTAAAACTCGACAGCCCTTTTCCAATTCAATTAAACATCGAAAGGGCAAGGGGTGTTTTACCAGCCACGTGGTCCCAAGTCTCATGATTCGGAGTTTGTCAAATATCTCCTAAGTCTTGTGACTGATTGTAAATATAAAAAATCTTGATTACTTTGGAAAAAATTTAAAAAAAAACACGTATTTTTGAATGCATGAAACAGGGGCAGCTGAGTAAAATAAAATTGGAATAAAAATTTCGTCAGGATCTACAGACCGCAATAAATTGAACCCTCAAAAGGATCAAATTCCGTAATTTTTAAATAAATTTATTGCATCCACAAGTAGGTACGGGTAAAATCCAAGGCTTGAATCGTTAGGTAATGTTTTCTAGTTGAAGCAGGAATCATTCTCGAATGACGTATGTGTTACGTTTTCTTCGAATCTGCCCTGATTTTTTTTTTTGTCATAAGAAACTATGAAAATGCATTGCAAATATATTGTCGAGGTGACGCTTGCGCCGCGACGCAAAGCCATATCGAAATCCTTGACGCTCAGCTTCTCTGGTACAAGCTCAAACTGTACGTCAGCATCACGTCGCGACGCAAAACGGCGCAGAATCAAGCACAGCGGTTACCAGATCCACGAGGATTTCTACCGTCTTTCTTACGCTCAACATCGCTGAAGGCTTCCGCTCTTCAATAATTCCCAACGGTACGTACGATTTTTTTTATTCGTTCTTCATTCACCATGTCGTCTGATTGCCTTAGTGATGTTTTGTTTTTTTTCTTGTTTTACCAGATTAAAAATTTTCGAAGAATTTTTTACAGTGAATGATTTTTTTTAATGACTAAACTCGGATTATTATCAGTTCGCTAAACCACGTCGAATGAACTTTTTCGTTTATCGGATTCCTCGGAATCAACAGGCGATCAAAATATATAATCAGAATAAAGAAACTTGTCGTTTAAGTAATATTAATCTTAAAAAGTAACGAACCCAAAATCTCTTTATCAAAAAGCTTAAACTCTCACTAAAATAGTTCATTTCATATTTCGAATTTGATTTAAAAGTTTTAAAATATTTCCAAATGTGCAAAGCTACAAATCACTGGCTTATATTCTCTAGATCTAAACTAAAATCTGCGAGAAATGAATACTTCCCATTAGATTGCATCTCAACGACTGCAATAAATTATTCGTTAACGTCTTTAATGGCTACAAAAAAAAAAAAAAAAACAATTAACATAGTATCCAAGATAGTTAAAGTCTCACGGTGAAGTGTAACCGGATATTATTCGAGTAAACCTTGGTTAAAAGAAACCGAAAAATGAGAAACCAAAGGGTGAGAAGCAATGAGATATGTTTACGAGGCTCCAAGGAAAGCCGGCTTTCTCGTCCCTCGAGCTTTCGGTTAATGAGATCCCTGGGTAGAATAATTAGCCTAGATCACAATTTTTTTTCTGAATGAAAATGTAGATATACCAACAGGTATGAATATTCGAAAAATTAAGGACTCCAGTCCAGCTCAGATTACTATCACATTCTCACTAGTACACGAAATATTTACTAAAAAAAAAAAAAGAAACTGATCTGAGCATATAATTGAACAATTGGATCATTACAACCAATTGTTCAATTTTTCTTATTTTTCTCTATTGCAGAGTACAGATCACATAATTACAGAGCAACCTAGGTTCAAGCTAATGAAATAACTTGCCAATTTCTGCAAACACGATTGAGCTACTCTGCTCTGAAATTCTTCAACGGTGTTGAAAAAAAAAATAAATAAAAAAAAAAAAAAGCTCGTTCCTTGTGGAAATTCTATGATACAAACTGCGGCCAAGGTTGACTGACAAAATATCTACTACCTAACAATAAGATCAGTCGTATTCAATAATACGACGACACACGTACTGGTGGCTGCATACATATGGACATTGAAGCATATTCGATTGCCTCTCACCAGGAGCATTTGTCTGACACTTACGGGGCATCACCACTTACCCCACTCGATATCGTCATACAATTGAATACGTGGATATACGCTGAATTTGAATCATTTCTGATCCGGAATTTGTTGATTTTTTGTTACAGACTAACAGAATGAAGAGTACAGGTGGCAAATAATGAGGCTGCGGTTTATACATTACACGCAACTCTTCATTTTCAGTTTGTACGTTGGATTTATAAAATCACCTGTATAACATCGGTGTGCTTAGCGCATGTGAAAATCACGTTCATTCATTCATTTTTTCTTCTCCTTAATAAAGAAAGAATTTTCGTTTTTTTTTTTTGGTTTCTTCCAATGATCAAAGCATCAACATTTTTTGATATCTCCTTTGGTTGGATATATAATATTATGGGAAACGATAAAGACTAAGACAATTGCGATGCGTTTTATTATGTTTAGAGTTGATTGCATTTAATTGCTCTTTTAATTGATTAATTGACTCTTATCTACGAAGAGGGATCAGGCTTACAATTATACTAACCCGGCAATTCGGTAATCCCATAGATAAGATGAAGTGCATCCTGCATGGAACCTTGGTATTTCATTTGTGTCTAGTTTCACTGCCGAAATCATTTTCCACGAGGTAAATTTACACTTTCAAACAATTATACAAAAATTTGCTATTTCTTTTTCTATTACTTTTTTTTTTTTGTCAACAATATTTCATTTTTATGTTAACGTCGAGCATATCGTTCTACGTGTTGATATCTTTGTTCAATATTAATGTAGAACTCCCATTGATCCATCACAAAACTGTTTAATTAATTATATTCCAGTTTATTCAACGCAGATGCTAAAAAAAACTACACTATACGCCCCAGAGTCGTTCTCCCCGAGCATTACGTGAAAGGTAAATAATTTTATGAACCCTATTATTCCCAGCGTTGAAATTTCGATTAGAAATTAATTTCCGATTATTAATTCCTTGAAATATTTTTTTGTTTTTTTTCAAAAAGAAATCAGACCACCCTCGAGGAAAGGGGCCCCAGTAATCGTAGACTTTAACGTCTACGTTGTCGACATTAATTCCATCAACGTCGAGGACATGGATTTCCGGTCAGTTATTCAATACCAAAGTAATATTTTTGTTTATTTATTTTTAGCAAATTTTCAAATTGCTTTAATTTTACTTTTGCTCTAAGGGTCGACATGTTTGTTCGTCAGAGCTGGACAGAATCGCGACTTCATATGCCTGACGATATTTTCGAGGAAGGTGACGACTACGTCACACTACCACCAGAATTTTTCGACAATTTGTGGCAGCCAGATCCATACTTCTTAAATTCCAAAGTTGCTGGTAAATTTTCATACTTTTATTACCGAGGTTTTTTTATTCGCTTTTTTTCAGAAATAATAATATATTCATAATTCATATATCCAAGTTTTGATAGAGTATGTTGATATTCGCATATGCATATGGAATTCAAAGTTCCGTACATATGGGTGAACTTTTATTCGAATATTTATATTGAACGAAATTCTGAAAATAGACATTTGTGGTATAAATCCTTAATTTAGACTCACCGTTTCACCCACGCCTCCAATCAACCCTCTTGTTTATAATAAACTTTATAGTACCACAAACTCTGGCATTTTACCGCGCAAAAAAATTTGTGATTAGCATTTCAGCGCGTGATATCAATGAGAGTATAAATCCTATGTCCCGTAGAAGAACCAAATTTCAAAAACAAATGATGCAAGGTAGAAATATACCGTAAGACATTTAAATGATCTTTTATATTCTATTGGTTTTTTTTTTTTTTAGAAATTGCAACGTTGACCCATAAATTTTCTTCAGTAACGCTGTACAGAAATAAGACGGTCAGATACGCGGCCCGTATGCATGCCATCATAGCTTGCCAAATGGAATTTCAACTTTATCCTATGGACATTCAAGTCTGTCCTATCTACATCGAGAGCTGTAGGTTGATTTTTGGATTTTTCTTATTTCAAAGAATCATAATTTATCCTGAACTTTGACGATTTAATTTTAAACCTTATCCCGTTTTGCGGGTATTTCTCCATACAGTTTCTTACAATAATCAAAAGCTACGTTTGCGATGGGGTGAGGGTGGAGTCACAATGAATCCCGAGCTCAAACTACTTCAGTACAACATTGGCAAGCCTTTACAGCTCGAAGAATCGACTGGTTATATGCTGGAGAAAAACGGTGAGATGTTATTTGATTTTCGAAAAAATTTTCCGCTTTACAAAAATGAGGATTCAGAGATTTTAGGGTAATAAATCACCGTATTGGAACCGTGATCTCAATCCTCAAAATTATAATAGAGAGCCCGTCATAAATCAATTTAAAAATTTTGAGAGCCACCGAGAATGATCATATGAAAATTCTAAGGTCAATTATCTGTTCAATTATCATTGTAACATATCTCGTCTAATTATCACGCAATTATTATTTATTTTTCTAATTTTTACAACTCACTCGTTTCTGTCACTTCCGTATATGCCTCGCTAAAGAATAGTAAGGCCTGATTGAAAAACGGATCGATCAATTACGCGATAACGCGAGGTTGATCAATAGCTTAGATTTGAAATCAAAAAATTATCATCTGAAAGAATTAAATACGAGCACTTTTTACTAGTCCGAATCTTACTAGTCCTTGAATACTTTTTCCAAATTTTAATTCTCGGAGTTGTATGTGTTTCACTTACACCTATTCTGTCATTTCATTCAAGTACTTAATGCAGTTCTGCGATAGCGAGGATTGCAATATTGATAAGATATCGTCCATAAAGTCATATCGCAGAAATTTTGGAAATTCCATATAAATCCTTATCGATCCAATATGTCGAGTTTCACGAATCGGAATGTCATTTTTTATCGTTAGTTTATGATCTTATAATTCTTTCCCGACTGTATTATTATACATCCAAGTGATTTAGAATACCTCGTATCTTATCATCTTTTAGATAAGGTTCGTCAGTCTGAACCCCTTGAATCGAAAGATCGTCTACAACAACTACTTTACCTAGTTCTTAGCATTTTTTTCTTTTTTGTTTTTTTTTTTATCACACAGGATAAAATAAACTAGGCCAAAAAAATGTATTAATGAAGAAAAATTGACAATATAATGTCATTAATATTCATTTTTCTTAATTAATCAGACGGTTTCACACCTCTATAAATACCTTCTTAGATAATACCTAGAAACCTAGACACGTTAGGTGTCAGTTATTTAGAATAACTTTTCGAAAGTTACATAACTTAATTATCGTTGTGCTAAAAAGCCAACAAACTTTGTCATTCTAATTAATAAATAGAAATACACGTATATACACCCTCTGATTGATTGAATGTAAAAATGAATTGAAGAAATATATTATATTAAAAATATCGTACCGTTTTTTCTTTTTGTTTTTTTTTTTTTAGGAAATTTCTCTCGTCTAGTTGTCTACTTCCGATTTGAACGACAAATCGGACATCATTTAATACAGACTTTCGCACCCTCAACCCTTGTCGTTATGTTATCATGGTTTAGCTTTTGGCTTGGATTAGACGCTATTCCTGGACGAGTGGCTTTACTTGTTACGAGTATGTTAACTCTAGTAACAATGTTCACAGGCCTTAAAAGCGATATACCACCGGTTGCTTACGTCAAGGTAAAATGATACCAAGGTCTTCCAATATATGACGTTTACAATTCTTACGTCTTATTCTTAGACACCTTCTTACATAAAAATTGAAGTCTCTTTCTCTGTCTCTACATCTTTTTACAAAAATCAAAATCCAATAAATTTTTATGTACAAAAAGTATAAAAAGAAATTTTTTTTTCTTTTTTATAACAGGCACTAGATCTGTGGATGGCTGGTTGCATGGTATTCGTATTCGCAGCATTGGGAGAATTCGTAGTGGTGAAAGTTCTCGATCTACGTTATCAGTTAGAAATTGATAATCATGTACCAAATTTTCCTCGAGTTCTACCAATGGTTTGTATAAACAATATAAGCAATATTTTTATATATTTTTGTTTTTTTTTTCTCAATTTTTGGTCTCTCGTTCCGTTCCAATTCATTCGAAACCTTTAATTTGCCCCGACAAAATAAATCCGCGTACAAAAAATTAAATCTTTTTGATTATTCTGACATATTAAGACGTATTGATATAGGTATCATTGCATCAATACCTCGTCACTATTCATGTCGTAACGAAATTACACTTTGTCTAAGTATTAGTAACGTAACGTTACGTAAAAGAAAATAAAAAAATAACATACTAACGTAACAGCAGGATACAGATCTTCGCGATATGTATAAGGAAAAGAGTAATAAATCGTTTGGTTTTCAAACATACGTATGAATCGTTTTTCGATTTTTAGTATAATTAAGTATAATTAATATTAATTAATTTAGCATTTCAATCATATATCGTTAACAATATTCAATTTTTTGTCTAAGAGAAAAAGCTCTGAATCAAATTTTATACGCGATAAACTATTGAGGGGGAAAATAGTAATTCAAATATCTTTCACCTCGTTGCACCAGCTTAGGGATTATGTGTCTTATCACAGAGTATAAAATTTGTCCGTTTCGCTAAGACGTTATCAATCTTACGGCTCTTCAAACATTCTTGATATATATACCTACATCCGTTGATATAATAATATGATATATCAAGATAAAAAGTATCTACCGCGTCGAGAAATACACACGTATGGTTTATTTTTCAGAAAAAAAAAAAAATTCAAATCTCTATTCAGTTCATTCAATTTTCACAATCATTATACTAAATTTATGTTAAAATGAATTGAAAAAAAGAAAGAAAAAAAATATTCATTATTATTACAGAAAATAGCAGCTATGGAAAAAACTCCTTGTATGACAGCATGGGATTGCGAATCAAGTTACGCTCCTCAACCGCGAAAAAAACGCGCTGGTAGTCGTCGTCTTTTGCAAACATCATGGATAGAACACGAGCTAGGTGGTGTTTTGGAAAAGACGCAATGGAATGAAATAGATCGTAAAAGTCGCATAGTATTCCCAGCTCTGTTTCTTTTATTCGTAGTATTATATTGGCCGATACTTTTGCTAAAAACATCGTCTTAGTTAATTTTATATAGTGATTTGTTATTATTAACTATAGAATTTTCTTTGAATTTATTATTTATTTTCACTACAGACGCGGAGATAAGTTTGAATCTCCAGTCTATAAATATCAGATTTTATTAATGTTAGTAATTTTATGCCGTGTAACGCTTAGAATGATTATTATATATACATACAGCAATTCGTTGTTAAACATTTAATGAAAACAACGAAAGTTTTATCGAGTGTCTTCCTTGTATGGAAGAAATTGAAAAAAAATGAACAAACGAAAAGAAAATAATACGAAATAATATGCAGTCGTTACAATACCGATTTATAATCAATCTCATGAAACGAACGCTCTATATAAATATGCAATATAGAATGCTAAATCTAATTATAAAAAAATATTCTTAATTAATTACTATATATAAATTTTATTTTCTAAGAAAATAAATTGGGAAAAAAATAGTAAGAAATTTATGGCTGGATGTTCATTATGCTACTGTGATTATTGAATATAAGGTCTAAAGATAAGAAACAGAATCATGATTATATGTGAATTAATTAATATTGAATCAGAGAAAAAGAATTGAGAATAAAAAACTGACGAATATTGATTGCAGTAATGCTATTCGTGTAATGTTAATGATAATAATAACAGTTATGATAATAATAATAATAATGTAAAAAGTATGTAGTAACAACAGATTGAGACAGAGATGTATTTTAATTATAATTATATTTTATGTAAAATAAAACGAGAATATATAATAGGTGTCTTGATTTTTTTGAATTTTGGAGAATAATGATAGAAAAAAAAAATTCACATCATGTGTATACATACTATATTTACAAGAATGACGTTATTACGTTTAAAACGATTCGGAATATTAATCGATCTCCATTTCCTCAGCTACCGATTCTTTATGCGATTCATCTTCGTCGCTAGATTCTTCGGCATTTTCTTTTACCTCTTTCGCTGCCTTATGTTGTCCCAATCTTTCGATATACTTAATTGTATACTGATTGAAATCACAGCTGAAAATAACGTTGAAAAGACATTAGCTTTCTTCGATTCTAAGAAAAAAGAAAATCAACAATTGTATTGAATAGAGTAACTAACATTTTACTCAATTCGTCGTATTTTCTTTGCATATTTTTCTGCAATGTTAAAAGCACCGGCATTTGGGTAGACGAATTTATCTTCGATCCCTGCCTCGTTATTATAGTGTCGATCCATATGAGGTAGAAATGAATGTGTCTGGTATTTTCTAGCTCTGATGCAATGAATTTTAATACTCTTTCAATGTAGACGTCAGGAAGGCTTGTTATCGTAAGTTCAACTGAAAGAGGAAAACAAAAATGATTTTTGCACTATCAAGTGTTGAGAAATAATCGACTAATCCTATTCTTTTTTTTTTCCAACTCACTATCCGCGTATGGAATATTTTCGACAACTTCTTGTACCAAATTCTTCTCATTGAGTTTGAGGGCCATCATGAGTGCTGGAATAAATTAATAAACAGTAAAAAAAAGAACTTGTTGTCTTTATCGGATAAGAAAACTAACGAGTAATCGATAGAAACACTAAGAATTCAACAACAAGAAGAACGAACCCTTAGCGTGTTCCCTTTTATGTAAAGTTTCTTTTACTGTTTGAGGAGTTATTCCAAGATCTAATTCAAACGGATCAAAAACTAGGCCTATGTCCAATGAGTAGATCAAAAGTCCTTCTGTAGTAGCTGCTGCCCAAGACTGTCCTACAAATTGTTGAGATGTTTAAAAATCAACAACGAAGCTCATCTAATCTTTTCATAAGCAGATAACATTATTTTAGTCATTCTCAGAGATGAAATCATTCTTTACCAGTCGGAGAAAACTGGAGACTAAAAACTCTGACTTCTGGTTTAACGATTCTGCTTGCCATATCGCCTTTCCTGACCCCTGGCAATCGAAGGGATACCTTTCCTCCCTCATTTTCATCTCTATCTTCAACCAAAGCGAGATTACCAAACTCTGTCATTTTTCGTCTGTTTATAAAGTCCTGTGAGCAATAAAATCGGCGAAGAATTAATAGCCGATAAATTTAATGCTTATGAAAGCGCTAGATCACATCAACTCACATCCACCGCATCAAACGATCGGTTCTGTGTTACTTCGAACTTTTTCAATAGTATTGATTCCTGGACGTTGTAAATACAGACATTTTTTGACTGTCCTCCAGCCAGTATGCAAGATCCATCCGCCGTGTAGCAGAGACTATTGAACGCTCTATAATGATAAACTGAATTTAATAAACAGCTTCTTGATTGATAAAAAGCTTTCTAGGACTGATTTTAGACACTGACTTTCCCTGTAGGCTTTTTTTAGCCGTTACAAGATCTGTGTCCGATCGTCCGCTGCCCAAATCATTTTTTCCTTCAATACTGCCAGTCTGATCAGATGTCTTAGTATCAAAAAATGAAATTTGTCCATCGAGTGTAGCAACGGCAACTTCTTGACCGTTGGGTTTGTACACAACGCATAAACCGTCAGCAGTTAACTGGATTGTTTCATGACTAGATCCGCTCTCAATAGCATTCCATAATTTCAGAGTTTTGTCCCATGAGACAGAGGCCAATGCTGAACTAGCGGGACTCGGACTAAAGGCCAGACTCGACACCGGACCTTCGTGGCCGCTGAGAATCTTTTCATTGAAAATATAAATGATCAGTTTAATAAGCACAGAATTTTCATATTAGAAAACGATTTGCAGTCCTTTAAGGATCCTTTTAGAAAATGAATGAAACGTTAAATTCAAGCCTTTCTATAATGTTATGAACATATTCCAAGCAAGTAAAGACTAACTTCAAGCAGTCTGCCGAACTTTATACTCCACAAAAAAATTTCAAAGACGTCTTGTCCCCCAGCAGCAAGGAATTCATCACTTGTGTCCAAAGCCAAGCAAGCGAATTGAACCGGCCGTGGGGAAGCCAAAGTACGAAAGTTCCTGTACCTCGTCATGTCATAGGCTCGGACAGTGCCGTCTAGTGAAGCTGATACAACAAACTTTCGATTATGGCTAAACAAAACGCCAGTAATGGCAGACGAATGCTCTTGAAAAGTTATGGTGCAGAATCCAGTCGACGCATTCCATAATTTAACTTTTCCATCGTCACCTCCAGTGACTATGTATTGGCCGTCTGGACTGTAAGACAAACAGTTCATGTTTGTGCTATGACCCTGCTGCTTCATCGCGTAACTTTCGCTCTGCCATTCCCATACAAGTAATTGACCCAGGCCAGAACAACCGAGGCTTATCCAATCACCGGTGTTATTTATAGCTATCGAGGAGATGCACTGGTCCGAAATACTGGAAAAAGGTTTTTGAAATAGTATTAGGAGGTTTTAACATGTTAAAAATATAAGAAAGTTTATGAATTACCTGAGGGAATGGATCATGTTCACTTCGGGCATTTCATGAATGAAAAAAGCGCCATTACTGAAACCAGTAACCAGAATTTTAGTGTCACGATGATAAGCTGCAGAAGTTAGAACAGCCTCTCGGTCTTGTTTGCGGACCTCATCCCCTAGATAATGTCTTGCTAATCTTTTGTAGAAAAGTTTTGCAACTTCGTTTTCTATTTCTTTAGGCTCGTCATCGGAAGCGGCCTCTTCTTCGACTGAAAAGTAAATTTTATTTGATGATTAATAAGTGATTTTGAATCGGTAAAAATTCATAAACACATCAAAATATTCAAAGATCTTTTTAGTTTCCTCATTCAATTTCTAACTCAATAACTTGTTTACCCGACTCTGTCAAGGCACGATTATCCCTCTTTTTTTGCTTCTCAGTCTTTTCTAAAGCTTTATCAAAATCGATATCATCTTCGCTGTCGCTATCCTTAGGTTTTTGCTTCTTGACCGGCGGTTGCCACGGTGTTAATGCATCAGGTTCAATGCTACATTCCCAGACACACAGCTGGCCATTTCTGTGATAAAAAAAAATTGAAAAAATTAAGAGTTAAAATTAAACCATAAAATCTTTCTTTCCATTGAACTAAGTGAATGAAAATTCGACCTGCTGATTGTGGATAAGTCGTAACTGTTTTTCTCAAAAAAACAACCGACTATAGAATCTGAGTGACTTCCAAGTGAATAAGTCTTGAAATTTGCCCATTTTTCTAAACTGTATAATCTCGTCGAGTTGTCTTTAGATCCAACAGCCAAGATTTTTGAATCTGAAGACCAGTCGATGTAAGTAGTCTCGTCGAATGCACCGTGATAAATTCTCTCCATAACAAATGGGTTCAATTCACCGGTCAGTAAGCCTGGTGCTTTGAATACAAACACTGAAAAATTAAACACAAGAAAATTAGAGAATCAAAACATGGCTTTTGTCAAAAAGTATGAAGAAAGATTAATTCCTTTATATTTTACCGTTGTTTTCCTTGCATACAGCAAAATGCTTTCCATCTGGTGAAAATTTGACGCATTTTACTCGCCGTTTGAATCTATACTTGTGAATAACGGTTCTGCTTACTAAGCTTATGAGACTTGCTTCTCCTTCTGCAATGAAATAGATTTTTAGAAAAAACCAAACAGAGGTAAAAATCGTCTCATCTTACCTTCGTTTACTGCGATTAGGATAAATCCATTAGGCGCAATGTCGATTGATGTGTAATTAAATCTACTTTCAACTGGAAGCGTTGTTGACTTGTTGCTGTTAAAATTTAAAAAAAAATAATAATCGATATATTTTGGAAAGACAGCGTGCGATTTTTTTAGGCTAACTTATGCACTTACTTTTTAAGATCGAATATCGTTATCCTATTTCCTACTGGACTTATGACGGAGTTTCCATCCGGAGAAAATAATAAATCTCCTTTGTGGTAAACAGTTCCCAATAAATTACTGAACTGTAATTAGAATAATGCTAGTTTTCAGAGTCATGGACTTAGGTTAGAATTTTTCTAGGGTATAAAAACGAATGTTTAGTTAATCAGAGATCGGAATCTAGCCCATAATGTTTAATAATAAAAATAATAAGACGTACCTTGTAAGCGAACTTCATTTTCTCGTTAAAACTGAAATAATTTAAAGTAATAATATGCGATGTTTTTAACCCTAGCAGAAGCACATGTTTGAAATGCGTCGGCTGCGTTCATGTAAAAACTAAGCGGAAAAAGCAGACTCGAATATGAGTGGCTGCGTTCAGATAGTTGGTCATGTGTTTAAAATCGGGCGTCGGCTAATTTGAATAAATCATAAATTACGAAATACATATCGAAAATTTTAGCATAGGAGGGTAGTCTTATTCTTGAGGAATCTAAAAGACAGCATTTTTTTATAATCGGAGTTTAAACAGAGATGGGAAAAGAGGAAAATGACGGAAATGCGAGTCACGAGACTCTCCGGTGCGCAACGCTTCCTTGAAAATCGAAGCGCTTCATTCGTTTTTGAAACGTTTCATCCAGTCAGCGAACCTATCTTACCCACTGACGTCAGCTATAAAGGATAAGACATCGAATGCGATTCGCTTTCGCTGTGGTTCAGTCTAGTTGAGAGCCAATAGCATCACGATACACATCCCACCCGAGCATTGCGCACCTCGTCTCTTGCTTCTCGTCACATGACCCTTTTCACTGTGTAGGCCATATTTGACAGTGCCACTAGTTTAGTGAAGTGAGTGTATGAAGATTGTTCTTCTTCACTGACCTGTGTGTAATAACCTGTAAATACTCTACAAACTAAACTCGACCGAAAATGAGCTTAATTGGAGAAGAAAACCCGGTCTACGCGCCATTCTTTGGAGTAATGGGTGCCGTATCGGCGATTGTCTTTTCCGGTAAGTTTCCTCTTCCTCGCTATTCGTCTGTTTGAGCTAACGAGTTGGAATATTTTCGACAAACATGAACATGTTCCTCAGTTAACTTAAACCCTCAACGATTATCGTCTACAACTTTTGCTCCAGCTATGAAAGGATACAAGCCACAGACCTATGACGTATCGGCTAAATGAAGGGAGAAAAAAAAACCATAAATTTATTGCTAAATTATCAATCGCTGAAGTAAACTTGCGGCGGAATAGCACAAAGTCTGGATCCTATTTTGGAGCGCCATTTTCTCGATCTAGATTACTCGTTTCGTAATGAGCCAAAATGTTGAACCGTGCCATTTTGATTTTACGAAATTAACTAACGTAAAATTGTTAGCTGCACGAACAGGGCACATAGCAATATAAGTTTCTCCAACGTATTTCTATTCTATGTATTATTTCCGCTGCAAAGTCGTTTGTGAGTTTCGAGCCAACGGGATTCTCTTCTTTTCTTTTCTTTTTTTTTTTTTTTTTTCTTTTTATTCGCAATATTTACGGCTAATAACCTGGGGGAGTAGAAAAGCTGGCATTTGTTGCGCCGAAACTCGAGTATATTCGTGTTTCGTCGTGGGCGTCAGTCTTCGTCGTCTACTCTGTTTTACTCTATCTAGAAATCAATACGAATCTCTTCCTCCCGTGCGCCAGAATTCTCTGCAGTTGGGAGAAGTTGCGTCTCGCTAATAAACGAGATACCATCGTTATTCGCTTGCAAATTTTACATATATAATTGGAAATAAAATTTATATCAGCGTTCAAAAAACACCGACAGAAAAACTCCCCCGACCTGAAACCTTTTTCTATGAGACTTTCACAGTCTGAGAAGATTTTTGGTTAACAGCCAAATTGGCCTAGACGGATCATCCCGATTCATACAGCAAAAACCTCTCATAGTTCTTCTTAACCAATTCTCACTAATATCAAACAGATTTTTTATATCTAGTAATACGAATGTTTGAATAAAATTTAACAAACACAATCCCGGCCCGTGCCACGCCCCCCTGGCTCACGAGGCTGGGACTTACATGATTGTCATGTGACTACCAACACGAGTGGTCACATGACTGTAGTATCTACATCTCTATGGCTCATTCTGGTTAAGCATCGACTTTGTTGGTTGAATTCTCCGAAATTCAAATGAGAGGAAAATTTTCTTCAATTATTTATTTCCAGGCATATGATGAACGTCTCTTTTTTATTTATAAAAAAAAAAAACAGGATTCAATTAGGGAAAATTATTTGACGATAATTTACGTATGATACAGACGCGTGCCCCGCCCCGGGGGACTCATACTGATAATCCAGTTTTCGCCTTTGACAATTATATTTGCACAAGAATCATTCCCTTCACATAAATACGTGTTTATTTATTTCACATACCTTTTGTGCGTAATAACAGATTAATTTTCTTTTTCTTCAAATCTCTATTCTATGTAACAGAATCGGATTATGTATTGATGACATCGAAGGGGCGTAACGGGTTACGTAATTTTTTTCCTCTCTCTCTCTTCCTTTTTCTCTCTATAATTACTAATTTCAAAATGGTCTCTAATCGTTTCGATTAGATCAAAAAAAAAAATAATAATAACAATAATAATAATGATAATAATGAAAAAAAAAACAGCTGTTAGCATTGTGACTAAACTTTAATTCATTGACGTCGTACGTTTCCCACGCCTTTATTATTTTCACCACTTTTTTTTTTTTTCTCTTTCTATAGAGCCTCGTGAATTTTTTGAAGGGGGTAAAATTAATTAAATAACAAATGTTTTGAAACTTATAAAATAAAAGTAGTATTACTCTAAACAAAAAAAAAAAAAAAAGAGACTAGGCAATGAATCATGAGATGTTATAGGTATATTCATGACTGATTTGAATCTCTCTTTGACACTCATTGTACCTAAATTACATTTTGGAGAATGATGTATTTTTTTCACCTTATTTAAGCTACAGATGTCATAATTATATGAATATTATTATTATTATTATTATTGTATCGGTAGAATAAATTTCTCGAAATTCAACGCGTAGTTCAATTCTTATAGTTTTAATTGTCGATTATTTGAAAAGTTGATATTGTTATTATAATTATTATCATTATTTGCGATATAAAGTAACTTAAAACGTCCTCGCTGCAGGATAATTATTACGTATAAAGTTACGATTTTGGCATTACGTCAAAATCTATGAGCATAATATCGTAGGCTACCACTTACTTGTTTTACGAGTACACGGTATGGTGACTTCTGTTAACAAAACAATTCAACATATTATAACGCCGGTAGAGTTAAATCGAAACTAAAACAAAAATATTAATTTAATTTAATATAATGTAATACAAATAATTGTTTTTTTTTTTTTGTTTACCAATTACAGCCCTCGGAGCGGCATATGGTACCGCAAAATCTGGTACCGGTATCGCAGCCATGTCCGTCATGAGGCCTGAGCTGATCATGAAATCCATCATTCCCGTAGTCATGGCGGGTATTATAGCCATTTATGGTCTGGTGGTGGCGATTTTGATCGTAGGATCGATGAGCACGGTGACAGCCAACTACACCCTTTACAAGTAAGTTTTTTTCATTCTTTTTTCTATTCTTTTCTTTTCTGTCTTTTCCTTTACTTTTACCTTTACCTTTGTACAGTTGTTGTGGGAAGTCGAACCCTCATACATACTACTCTATAAAACTGAAAGCTTCTAAGAGTTTTACGAGCTTTCGCGAAAGCCGTACTTAACCTGGCAAGATTTTTTTCCTATACAACTTATAAACGTATATACATATATACTGAATAGAAAAAGAAAGTTCTATTCAAAATTCGAATAGATAGAATAGAAAGATAAAATTTGTACAAATAAATAGGTGTAATACACGAATTTTGATATTGCAATTTCATTTTTTGTCATAAATCATATAAATATGATATAATAAAATACGTCATATATATAGGCATATTGGTATTATATCCTAGGTCAGGTCAAGTATGTGTACTCCCAATGTATAATAGCCGTTTCTTCTTCGGTCCCTCTACCTCTGATAAAATTCAATATATAGTAATAAAAGTTACAGGTATCTATCTAGCTTATAATAGCCAAGATACATACACGATATACTAAACAGACTTTTAACCAAAAGAGAAAATCTCGGCAAGTGAGTAGGTATAGATCGATAAAATGATGCCGCTTCTTCTATGCGATATATGTGTACAGAAATTTTTTTTGTTCTTTTACCATGATCATAATAATTCGTAATTTCAATTATATTATAACTGTACCACGATTTTAGTGTTATAATATGAATGGACCAACGTCGACCAAAGTGAATGAAAATTGTTCAGTTTAACTGAAGCTAACTCTCATCAGAGTAGGAAGTTTTATCTTTTACTAATTGGGTTACACACGCATTTTCTATCTTGTTATTACAATCTGTATAATCATCAACCACCACACTTATGTTCATGTATAGGTAGTACATATTACTGCACTACATCCTTATTCTCGCATATATTTGTGTCTGTTTCTATATCTATAGCTCTGTTTAAACAGAAATGATAATAAATCGTATAAAAGTTAGTCCTGTACTCTATTGGGTGGGGATAGGTAGGTATATGATTATAAAACTCGTAAATTTCTTCGTAAAAAAATAAACTCACGTCGTTATTGTATGCATATCTATAATAACGCCATAGATCTTTTCATCATTTGAAAATTTCATTAGATAGATTTCATCGTATTATATCGACAAAATGCTTAATGAATTAATTATTTAATGATATCAGAAATCCCTCCTTTTTTTTTTTATTCAAATCTCGATTTTTCCCGCACAGGTGCAACATGATTGTTAGCCTATCTCACAGATCGTATTAAATGATTCAATTACACGTTGCGAAGATATAAATATTTATAATTTTATTGTTTCACGTTTAGTCGATAAATTATACGATTCTCTTTTGATCCGAGAAAATAGCAGCATATATTTTCATTTTCTTTAGTATAACTGAAGTGGAAAACAGCTGATCGTAATTTTTCATCATTCTAATAAAAGCGTATGAAACAATGTGTTTTTCTGATTGTTACAAAATCTATCGTTTATTCTGTTTCAAATCCCTTTTATTCTTAGTTCAATTTGTTTTTTTTTTCTTTTCTTCGTTTATCTTTCTTTTTTTTTTTTTCTAAGAAATATTGGCGAATAATTTGCTGAATTTTTGTCTAATGGAACGAAAGAGAAAAAAAAAAAAAATTGAGATTAAAATGAAAACTATACGTAAATATACTTCTATTAATTAAAAATAGATTTTCCACAGTTTGGAAAAGTGTTTTAAGACACGGAGTTATGTATATTATTAGCTACCACTACCTACTCCTACGTTATATTTAGAATTATTCTCCGCGCACGTTTTTCAAGGCTATAACCAAATGTCACAACATCGAGATTATTCAACCCCATTTCTTTTTTTTTCTTTTTTTTCCCCCATCACCGTTTCATTGTTAGTTTGTTTTGTGTTATCAGCTATGCTAATTGATAACTGCACGGTTGAAAGAACTAAAAAACTGTTTAGTTTTCATTTATCGTATAAAATCTGCAAAAATCTCTAAACTCTTAATTGGAGAATAGAATGTATCGTCACTTTGGATAATGAGTTTATATTAACGAGAATCACGTCTTTTTTTTTTTTTTTCTTTTTGCTTTCCTCTAATATAATATATAAAAATAGAAATTTCAAGATTCTCGATAAGTGATAATTATAATATTATAATAACGGTCGTGTGTCATCGTATAGGATTTTTTTTATTTTGGAATACGATTAGGAAAAAAAATGGAAAAGAAAAGGAAAACGTGCGATTTTATACACGAGTGAAAAACAACTAATGACGAATTGGCACGCAAAATTATAAATCGCCCGAGTTGGGTCGAGAGTCTAGTAGAGTCTAGACTCTAGTCTTGACTCTCTAGACTCTAAACTTTAAACCTATAGATAGATCGCTCGTCTGGACGCAACACACCGGACGGATATAGACCCAGTTTTCATTTCGAAATTTTTTTACTTCGCGTGTCTGTAGTGACGGAATAACCATCTCCGTACATACATACCTATATCCACTAATAAATATCTTTACGTTCATAAAAACTACAATACAATATTCATATTATATTATAATAAAAAAATAATTTTAAAAAAAAGGAAAATTGTTCAATATCACGAATCGTGTTCTATTCAAATGGGAAAAATCCAAAGGCTTTGTGACGCGACTTATAATTGAGATAGGAACCTATGGGGGTTTTGGCTACATTTGTTTTTTTTTTTATGTTTTCTTCTGGAGACGTGGAGTATTGAAATTCTAAACTGATTAGATTAATAACCACCCTAATGTATGTATATTTTATTTTATTTTTTTCCCCCCATATTTTCGTCTCAAAAAATTTTTATATGAATGAAAATGGAAAAAAAAAATGTATAATGTATTTGTTTCAGGGGTTTCATTCACCTTGGCGCAGGTCTAGCCGTAGGTTTTTCTGGTCTAGCAGCAGGTTTCGCAATTGGTATTGTGGGTGACGCTGGTGTAAGAGGTACCGCCCAACAACCACGTCTCTTCGTCGGTATGATCTTGATCCTAATTTTCGCCGAAGTATTGGGTCTCTACGGTTTAATCGTCGCCATTTTCCTCTACACCAAGGTGTGAAGCGTTACCACAACGGGGAATAAATCATACGGGAATATTCTTCTCCCCTACTACCCCCCTCTCTTACAACAACAACAACAACAACAACAACCCCCTACCCCCCCCCATACACAAACACACACCAACCCTTCAATAATAATTATAATAATAATAATAGTAATAAAACAAACAAAGAAACAAACAAAAATCAGACGAAAACAAATAATAATCAACAACAAACAATTATATAATATATAATTCGTATATATATTCCCATATATAGGTATATACACGTATTAATTATTATTATTATTATCATTCATCAAATTAATATATAACCCACACAGGTACTAAACATATGTACAATAATATCATTTATTATTATCATTATCATTGTTGTTATTGTTATTATTATTATTATTATCACTATTATTATTATCATCATCACTGTTGTTATATTAATTTACTGCCACATAGTTCAATCGCGCAATATATAAGTAGAGAGAAAAGTCAACAACTTAGAGAGAAAAGAAAAGAGAAAAAAAAGGGAAAAAAAATTAATTAATTTAGAAGAACGAGGTCTAAAATTTCGGCTGAAATAACACAGATTACAGTAATTATTATTATTATTATTATTTATTTTTTGTTTTTTTTTTCTTTTTCTTCTTCTTCTACTTCGACTTCTACTTCTACTTCTTTTTTTTAATTATATTTTAAAACGTATGAATAGAAGAGAAAGAATAAACATATTCTTTTTTTTTTTTTTTGTGGGGGAGGAAATATTTCCTATACTATCATTATATGAAAATAAATAAATGTGTCGGTGTTGGAAAAATAGAGAAAGATTAAGAGAATATATAGAGAGAAAATATTATACCGACACGTATCATATCATTTCAACAAGAAAAGAAAGAAAAAAAAAACCATAATTGAAATCGTCGTCGTAATCTATATCACATATGCATATATTTGCTGAGGTCGAAGACCGCCAAATGGAGGGAAAAAAAGAAAAGAAATAGAAAAAAAAAAAAAGAATACATACATACAACAACTTTTTGAATATAACACCGATTTGCAAAAAAAGAAAGAGAGACAGGAAAAAAAAAACAGTTATAAGGTATATGGTATATATTATATATTATATGCAGTACGTATATTACCAATCTCCCTATATACATAAATCGCCCGAACATAAACTATGTTAATACATATATACATATATTATACACATGTTGGAAGTATAGTAGATCGTAGAGAGAGAGAGAGGAAAAAAAAAAGTAAGAAAGAAAGAGAACACAGTTGACGATGCATGTATACATAACAATAACAATAATAATAATAATAATAATAATAATAATGATAATAATAATATTATAGAAAACATATTATGGAAAAACAGAAAGAAAAAAAAAAAAAGAAAAAATCATAAATAATTAAACAAATAAACAAAGAAAGAAAAACAATTAAATTAAAAATTGAATATATAAATAAATGAATGAATAAATAAATAAATATATAAATAAATAAATGTTGTATATCGGGATTTATATCGCGATTTATACGGGGTGTTTGAAATGGGGTGTTTGAAAATCCTGCGTATGTAAAGAAAAAAAAAAAAAAAAAAGATCACCCCCCCGTAAAATCTTTAACGGCGAAAAACCTTTCTCTTTCATTTGTATAGTCATACATTAAAAAAACAAAAAGAAAAAGAAAAAAAACCAACAAACTCATTATTAGCGTATAGTTTTAACATTGAATTATCTAATTTGGCCTCCGCATCGAGTGTATATGATGAAACAATGGTTTATTATTAATAAATATAATACTAAGCACAATTATATATTTTAGAAAAACAGAAGAGAAAAAAAAAAAAAATTGACAAAAAACCGAACAAACGAAACGTCACCATCAAGTTTGTCTATTATTATATAAATAATATCTTGAGTACGGTTTACGGTATACGATTAAAGATCATTCGATAAACTACTTTGATATGTGAGAAAAGGAGAGTTTGAGGAATCAAGTGATCGGAGTTTATTCTTATCGTCGGTGTAATAAAAAGAAAGAAAAGCTTTATAATATTCATAAGCTCTGTGTCGTAGAAAATTCACGACTAAAATAAACGACGAGTAAATAATTTCAATGAAATAAACTTTAAAATCACAGATTAAAACGAATTTAAGAAAGAAATATAATATCAATCAAGGGAGGAAAGGATGGGAGGAGGTATTACTGTATGTAGAAGAAGCGCGAATGTTACAAGAAAACAAATAAAACATAAATGAAACCAGGAGAAAAACGAAGAAAAAAAAATAAAAAAATAAATAAAATGAAAAAAAAAAATTCAAGAACCTTAGATAGTGGAGAGATACGCGATAGTATTATAAGACGTCAATAAATCGAGAGGGAATACGAAACACTCGCGAATGTGTTTAGGGGTTCACAGAGGTAGGGGAGAGGGATTTAAAAATCTGTCGTTTAGGCCAACGACGATGATGATGCAGTAATCGAAAACAATATTATATGTTTTTACGATTTCGGCTTCACTTTCATTTCCACTGCCACACTGTAGCCGCGAACTAAAATCCGGGTGTTTATTAAGAAGAAAACCGAAAGAAACTTTGATAGACGAAGAAGCAGAAGAAGAAGAAGAAGAAGAGTAATTTAACCAAGTAAATAAATAAATGAATGATTAAATAATTAAAAACAATTATGAACGGCTGCTGCTGCTATACCAATCGAAGTAACGAAATAAAAGCAAAAACAAAAGGAACGAAGTACGATTTAAAACTTATGAGAAAATGATTAATAACAGAAAAGAAGAAGAAGAAGAAGAAGAAGAAGAAAGAAGTAATAAAAAAATAAAAATTAATAAATAAATATATAAATACAATTTGTACATTCCATAATAAGTTTGTTCACTGCAAAGCGCGCGCGTGTCGATCGGTAGCGTCGATTTAAATCCTTTACGCGTGGGAGCCCCCCGTGATAGCTGGTCGACGGTCCCGTTTATAAAGGCCCCGTCCTCCAGCAACGGGGTGCGCGAAAGGATATACCGTAAACGTTAAATGAGAAGAAAGAACAAAAAATCAAATAATATAAATAAAAATAAAAATAAAATATATGAGATATTATGATCGAGGAATTTTTTTGAATAACGCTGAAATGATATATCCGCCCTGCCGATAGTTTGGGAGCTGACAATCGGTAAGGGCTTGATTTTTATACGCGTATTTCTTTAATCCTAGATGATGATACTATATAAATGATATTGATATTGATATATGAACTTTCTTTAAGGTGTTTAATTCCAAGATCTTATATGAAAACCTTATTTATTTATTTGTTTGTTTGTTAAACGTTATAAACGGAAAGATCGACGCTGCCGATCGCGATGATTAATTATTGACTGTCCACAGTATTTCTTAGATGAAAACCGATTTCGCATGATATAAGAGTGACTTTGGGTTATTAGTATCATTATTATTTTTCTTTTTTTTTCTTATTTTTTTTTTTTTTTTCCTTGAGCCTCTAGTCTACGCAATTAAGATCTTTGCTTAATACCTGAAAATACCTTGTATCTTGCGGGCGGAAAATATGAGACCGAAATCCGACACTGCGTAACGCTGATTTATCCCCTCGTAATTCACTCCCTCGTTTTATTATAGTTGATGATGATATTTCGAAAATCTGTTATTAATAAAAAAAAAAAAAATTTATGTAGTATATGCGAAACTTTGATCACAAACCGGTAAGAAAAAATGAGAAAAAAAAAAAAAATAACAAAATCATAATAAAAGCTTTATGTAAACGTAATCGTAATCGCAATCGCGTTTTACTTATAATATATACTATTACGTATGAAAGACTGGGTCTTGTCAGATATCAAAGAAACATAAGATAAAAATCTCGTAAATTATATACGAAGCGAGAGAGTGATGGGAGAGATCGAGCGATTGGGAATAGCTGTTAAGAGTATCATAACGAGAACTAGCAGAGGCAATGTGTGAGGGAAAAAAAAAAAAAAAATATATAAGAGTTTGAATAGATAATGAATAATAATGAAAAAAATAAAATAAAATAAATAACTAACAACAAAAAGAGAACGAAAATATAACAATAATTATAATTGAAGATCCCTTCGCCGCCCCTGCAGGGACATTCTTCCAGTGTTACTAGTAGATTCATTGTTGAGTGCTGAAAGTGATGATCAATAATAAATATTTATGTTACAATTTGTCCTCGATGTTACAGAAAACCGTGTTTAATAAAAATTTAATTTGAACAAAGTTCATTCGTCGTTTTCATTATTATTAATATTCCATATTCACCCTACCACTGCTAATCCTCCTTTAATATAGATTTTTCCAGATATCTTGGAATGAAAATAAAAAATTGATTTTCTTTTTCTACTTTTCTTTTTTTTTTTCTGTCTGAAATGAACACTGCGAACTTTGCAGAGGTAGAAAAGCGTTGCTTAATATCAAAACTTACGTAAAGAACGAAACCTTGGTTTTCCACAGCCTTGAAACCAATTGAATTGCTGCACTTGGATTCTAAATCGTGTTCCATAAACGTCGAGGCTAAACTATTACGATTTTATTACACAATTCAATTTCACTTTCTTCCTTTTTTCCTCCACAGTTTCGGGGGTCGCCTTGATAATACAAAATTTTTACCTCTGAGTAAATTATGCCTCATTTTTTATTCACAGAACAAGTCAAAGATCGGTATTACTATTTATTATATTAATAAGGAAATCGAGTAATAAACGAGTTGCGAAATGATATTAAACAGCTCATTTACAGCGAATATTTTCCCAGACACTGATAAGCGGATTTCACATCCGTTATAAATGCGAGGAATTGAGATAAGAGACGAGTTTATAAATCGCTAAAACAGAACTGAATCAATGTTACAAATTTCTACCTAACGGTTCTTACGCGATCATTATAATATCATAATTATACTGCAGCCTTCGGTTAAATAAGAAACGATTCTCGAAACTCTGGAGTCTGTAGAGCGAGAGGAGAGTGATTCATGGTTTTTCTCTCACCTTGGGTACTGCTCAGAGTACCAAGAATCTGTAAAAGGAAGGAAATTCACTCGTTCAAATAGCTATAATATAATTATATGCATAATAATGTGGGAGTAAGATGCTGCAAGAGATGATCTACACCGTGCTGAAAGTATTGAGACTGACCTTTGCCTTATCCTACGTCTGTTCAATTGACTTTACAAGTATAATGATGATATGAATATTATACGAGGCAGAAAGTGAATCATCATAATTCACTATGAATCATTGATTTGTAAAATCCTGCTATCTGTTTGATACATGCACGACGATGGTGCAGCAATGATATAAACTAAGAGTTTTATTGATTTCTCGGATTGCATTTGTATCAACCCTATTATTAATTTCGACAATTGTTCTTTCGTTTAAATCGTCACACTCAATTCTCTCCGGTTCAATATCTAAGATGAATAAGCGCAGGAACGATTGTGAAGCGTGAATGTATACCTACTAGGGTGGTACTGTTCATTTTTGATCATTTTTGAATTTCGAGCTATATACTGCAATAGGAAAAATAAAATAAAATTCTGGCTCATTAGAGCAGTGAAACACACATATGGCCAATTAATGCGATGATGAATATACAACGAATGCATATGCATTTATACAGGTGTATAATTACATTTGTATTTTATTATCGGGGTAAGCGTACTTACGAAAGGTCATCCACTTCGTATCTTGTATGTCAAAAATTCTTTAGCTATGTCTCATCTTCTCTTGGCCTACATTTAGCCCCTGTTCATGTATCTATGTATTGTATGTATGTTAGGATAGATATTAGATACATATGTAGTAAATATAAGGTATTCTTATATTCATATAGGTCTACACACAATCAGACGAAGGAATTGTTAGTTAAACAATTTTTTATCTGTGTATAAACTAAAAGCGAGATAGATATATCTATATCGTAACGTTTTTACGTAAGCTTAGAAAATTAGTGTAGCTATACCAGCTGTACCTCTATTGTAAACATGTTTGGTAGCTATATAAGTTCTATAGGTGTGTGACGTGTTTAACAGAAGTTTGTGCACAACTTTTATGTCATAATATCGTAACGAATAATAATTTACGTTTGTAACTCGGCTTTTACATAATTGCGAAATTTTATTCTATACAGAAGTACAACGTATAGATGTGCTTTACCTACACAAGGCAATAAAACGATGTTGCAAATAGGCGTGTAATCAGCAGAAACTTTTTTTTTTTTTTATGCACATTGAGTGTATACTCGTGTATGATTTATTATGATAACGCAGTATCTACTTTTCATTTTTTTCTTATTTTTAACAAAAAAAAAAAAAAACACCTCTATGGAGTCTATTTTAAAAAATGTAACTACAGCTGAATTATAATCAGTCATGATGCGGAAACTCTAGCGTTATAAGCAGTAGGAAATACCTTATTGGTAGCTAGATTTTTTTCTTTTCAATCTTAATCTTAAGAAATATTTATACGAGAAACGGAGCTGAAATAGGAGTTAAATTAAACTGAATGAAAGGCTTAATAGGTACGGTAGTGAGAGTTCCGGCTGACTTGGTTCACTTAACAAAAAGCCTTGATATTTCTGTTATGCGTTTACACCGATCAGCCTAGCTCACTTTATCTAGACTCTAATTATTAAAGGTGTATATAATTCAGAGGACGAAGTTTTCTAAACAAATTCGAGGCAGTTTAAACTCAATATTATTCCTAATACTATGTTAAAATGATTTATCATCGCTGACTATCAGTCAAATTTAAAACGCGGTAGAACATTTTTTTCCTATAAGTCTGTAAGAGTCTAGTCCTAAGACCGAAATCGCCAATTACCAAAACGATAATTATCGATAGAGGTATATACTAGACTAGGTATACATAGCATTCGCTAAAAGGTGTAAAAAAAATTTAACGTCGTGCGTTATGTGATCTAAACGCTGAGTTGGCAGATTTTTGTTCCATTCTTTTTATCCCGTTGTTCGTAAGGTTTTAATACAGATGGATTTTATAATGATCTATTGAGTATTGCGGGCAGTTGATCATTTTTATGGAAATTCTATGGCTGTTGAACCCAAAAGTGGCAATATTTGTTATTTTTTTTTTCTCTCAAATACTTTGGGTAAATTAATGGCAATGATGAATACTATAAGCAATTAAAGTAATCATCTTCAATCAGACTTGCAAAGTCGAATCTTTGCTAGTGAATTCGAGGACCTCACGACGACGGCGGAGGCAACGGAGGCGGCGGCGGCGTCGACGACGACGCTCTCGTAAATCAATATAAAACCGACCTCCTCCACCCCCTGACTGCACACACAAATTCACCAGCTACCATTATATCTACACAGAGAAGAAATTTACGAATACGAATATAGAGACGGTAGAAAAGCGGGTGTTACATACCTGTGCAAAAGGCAGCGGGTATTCACCCGAGTGTTTGATATAAAAGAAATTAAAAAACAAGACCATAGACTAAAATCTGCATATTTGATTTTATTGAACCTTTGAAAATAGTTGGAGTATATAAAATGTGAATAAAAGGAATGAATAGGTATGAGCTTTAGAATGAAAATTCTATTTTCCGTCTTGAGAAACCGAGCGCGGGTTTATATTTTTATTTAATTAAAATAATTAGAATAAAGAAAAAAAAAAGCTAACGTTTATTCCATAATGAATAAACTTTAATTTTACTGGATATATCGAGGAAGATCAACGGGAATATGATGCCGCACGTGAGTGCCTCGTGGACACGTCGTTGCTGTCGTCATCGCACCTTGGCTCAAGCCTTAAGGCACGAACCGCTAATCGTGTATATACATATAATATATATATATATATATGTAGATATATCCAGTTAGAATGTTTGCTTTTAAAAGATGGCTGTTCTCACGATCAGCTGATAGAGATAAATTTATTTGAAAATTTTTCTTATTGTTGGCGTGAATGAACCCGCGTCTCTTTCATTGACTGCGGTATCGGATCTGATAGAGTTGAACGGAAAGAGGAGACCCTGATCAGCGATTATATGCACTTTCGTTTAGAAACAAAATTTTCAATAAAACAAGAAAAAAGAAAATAATAATGATATAAAAGAATTGAAAAAAAAAAAAACGGAAGTACTGATATATACCTTAACAAATACCCTACTTCCGTTCTGTAATAATTTAATTCCTCATTCAACCCCGAAGAGGAACGAGAGTATCTTTCGATCAATGAAATTCTAACGATACTATAGCTTGTGAAATCGATATTTAAAGAGGTCAAGTTGGCTGATTAGATTTTTCATTCTTCGCAGCACAATTTGTATGTTATACCACACTTGTATCCAATACCGTTTCATCGTAGCCTGGACTTACCTTAGATCCCTGATGGACGGACATATATACGATCGATAAAACAATAAATTACTGTATTCCTACCCTAAAACAATAAAAATTGATTTTTTTTTATAATGCTGTAGAAATAATGTAGCTTTCCTCAAATTTGTGTTATACTTTATTGTATTTTTTTTACCTACTCTTTGTTCCGGTGTGCTTCGTATTAAAATATCAGGATGGATCCTGTAATAAATTGAAAACATATAAATAAAAAAAATAAACCCATTGTAAGATTCTTAACGAATTATATACTCTTGCAAATTTCCAGCTCAGTATTTCGTTCGGTTTTTCTTCTTTTTTTCCTCTCATTAAAGACTTTAGCTGCAGCCAGGATCAATACTAACTCTTCGTTGGTGTTTCGCACGGTATTCGACAGGATCTCTTTTACGCGTGCCAAGAAAATACATGTAAATAGATTACACTATATGATATGATGAAAAGAAGACATACATAAGTCTAAGAATGTTGAATGTATGTACGTATAGATATAGAACATAGTGAATACGATTGAATTTCAAAAATCGGGTCACTTGCTGCAAGTCCAACTTTATATAATTCTCATTTATTCAGAATTTCATGAATCAACTTATCCACGTTTATTATAATGAAATATTTTGCGGTAATAAACGAGGAAATTACTTCTTTCTTAAACCATTTAGAGGCGGTATTCCCTCGTCATTGGTTTGTATCACTGTTTTATATCAGTATAATCGTACACTCGAGATACTATAACGCGGGACAATTATCTTCCCTTTTAATTCTGTATTATAGATAAACTACTGCGTCACGTACGAATCATATCCCTATACTACTTTTCCGTCTATCTACCCATATCTATGCAAAAGCATTAAAAAACAGAGCTTATAGATTAAATAAAATTACGAATCCACGCATTTATTACATTCTCATGTACTCGTCGTCGAGTCAGAAATTTCTGTAAAAAAAATTTTTTCAAATGAGTAAATAAATAGATTAAAAATCAACGATTATATAATTGAAGAAAAGGTAACAAGACGATCGATTCTATACATCATAAATCGTATTGGATTAGGGTAAGGATTAAGACGGACATATATCGCGTCTATACACACCCATAGACGTGAATTACCGGTCACCACTCTGCATTGAATAAATAAATAGCTGAGTGTATTTGATTGAGGACAAAACCGTATTTGTCAGCTGATCGTGCATACGAAATTTATGCGTATATGTTGCTGACACAAGAAGTATATTGCTGCTATACATAGAAATATAGCAATTCGATAGCACGTACATACATATTCACATATAATATGTCTAGTTAGCTATCTGTATAGAAATATATTCTTGCGTTTTGTAGAAGTTGAAATTTCGCTATCGGACTATATGAATAATAAATAAAATAGTTTGAAAAAAAATTTGATCTATCCTATATACAGACATATGTTACCTATTATATACTACACCAAACATTTTTATTATTTGATTGTTATACCCGGTTAATTATCGTCGATATACGATTGTACTCGGGTCTGAATTCTAAAGTACCTAATGATAATTATAAAATTGTTGTCGTCGAATATTATAACGTCAATGAATTTATCGTTTTAATTTAATAACGCCGAGGTCAGATTATGTGGATATATTAGTCATAAAAATTATATCGTCGTATGCCGATCTCGGAGAGTTTTAATTTTTTTTGCTACGAATTTGTCAAAGTTTCGTAAAAAATAAAATATAAACATTTTCTTTTTTTTTTTTCTCTCTCAATCGTGACTCTGCTGCGTGATGCAAACATATAAGGATAAATATCCGTAGCCTATATTAACTTGTATATATATATATATTTTTTTTTAAGCTTAGGTATACACGTCATACAATTTTTATGACGGCTTTCATACATAACGATAACGAACGACGAACCATTGTCATCATTTATGAAAACAATATATTACCCGATAATATATGTGAGAATGCTACCGATTTTATAAAAAATAAAAATGTAATTATACAATTATCAGTTCGCTAATTATTAATTAACTATTAATAATTAACATCATATTTTCTGATAGTCAGCATAAGCAATTGCGTTTATAATTTATGATAAAGATATACGAAGAGTGCTATAACGATCATTGATTTTCATTTTATATCGAATATTGTAGATGTGGAAGTCAGAGAGAATTATTAGCGTGAAAATAAGGGATCTACGTAATTAATTCCGTCGTTTTGGATCAGGAATTTTTAACATTTATTTATTTATTTATTTATTTATTCAGTCCCCGCAGCTGGTTATTTGGTTTACACGATTATATAGCGGTTACGCGTACCAAAAACCTCAGATGCGATAAAAAAGAATCTATGTTTATTGTTATAAATTCACGATCATGTCCCGTTTCCGATGCATGTGAATTTATACACAAGCGGTCGTCATTGAAAAGATTTAAAAAAAAAAAGAATAAATTTACTTCGTTATAAAAGTTTTTTTGGTTTTTTTTTTATTCCTGTTTCTATTTTTATTTTATCTTTTCGTTTCTATTTCATAAATTCTCTCGTTAAAATAATTTTTCGTTGTATTGAAAATGAATTCGACGCGTTTGAAAATGAATTCGAGTAATTAATATAAAAGTATATAGAAAATAAAGAAGAACTCATTTTTGTATCAATAGATTTAACGTATCGCACGGTGTATCAAGTTTTTTTTTTTTCTTAATTTTTTATACAACATAACGCAAATTCGTAAAATGAAATTTGCATCTCGTATTTATTAGTACCACACGATATATCCATTCTATAAAACGTGAATTATAATTTTTGGCTCTTTTTATTTCGCAACTATTTACTTCGTACGTAGATTGACTATAGATTATTGTCTCGTTAAGTGATTGAATCGAATACGAATTGATATTTAATTCTTTAGAGAGTATATGTATATATATATGTATATCCAGATGGAAATTTTCTCTTTTATTTAAAACAATGAGACTGGTATATGAATATAAATTAAAAACTTAAAAACTTAAATACCAAATACCTGTATAGAAAAAATAATAATTTCATTATATCGTTGATTTGTAAAATTTTATCGGCGATAAAATAATAAAAAAATAATGAGAGAGATGAAATATGGTATATTATATGAATTCATAAAAATCGAGATGATCCTATAGGAAAATTTTTTATTAATAGATTTCAAAGATCTTTTCCATAGTTACTATAATATATAATATAGTATATATTATAATGTCTATGATCGATTAAAGAATTTATTTATATTTCATTATCATTATCATTGATATATACTATTTTTCGTTTTTTTCCTTTTACTTTTACTCTTTTTTTCTCTTCTTAAAAGGTATAATATGTATTACTGAAAAATAATACTGACGATAATCACCTATATTAGTGTTAGAAGATGTATTATGTAGTTGTTTTACAACGATATTATTATCGGGTGAAAAAATAAATCCAACAAAATTTCAATTATAATATTATTGCTTACGCTGTTGTTTAAGATGAAACTAATTAAATAACTATTTTCTATAATTTTCCTGCTCGTGTGTATTTATTTATAATTATAGATATTAGGATGGTCCTTAAAAAGGTGATTTTATAAATCTTCAAGGTTCACCTCTCAATCGGTTCCAAATACAAAAAACCAAATTCCCCTCAAATTTCCGCGGAATTTTTCTTTTCATTTAATAAAATTGTTTGTTCTTATTTTTTTTTTTTGACCTCGTATCCACTCAAAAAAAGAAATGTAAGTGGTTTAACTTACTAGTATATCTATTCAACTAATGTCATGAATAAATCTAATTTTCTTTATCTATTAGATCGATTTTCTAGCTGAAGTTTTTCATCTACTTGTATTAGAATATATCAAGTAAATAATTTATTCTTTGATTTTTCGACCAATTTTATATAAAAAAAAAAGATTTAATAAAATCCGCGTCGTATTCCCGTTTAAATTAGGATTTTTAAATTTTAAGGGGAATTTTTTGATTCTGTATATTCGAAACCGATTGAGATCGGTAGATTTTGAAAATTTTTTAAAATTCACTTTTCAAGAAACACTCTAATAGGTATGTATGATATGATGCATAGTCAATCGTTTCAGGCATATTACCATGTAATTATTATTATTATACTAAATTTACTATTATAAATAACGCGACGTTTTGCAAAGGGCGTGAATTCGTAATGCTATATATTATCAATGAATTTAAATTAATTTCAAGTCCATTTTTTTATCTATGATTTATGTCTTTGTATAATATAAGTATACCACCATAAAGGGGTATCATACATAACGGGTACCATTAAATCTATGGAAGTACCAAAGACAATTAAAAAAAAAAAAAAAATAAACTCCATAATAGGATCATAAGAATCAGAATCAGAACAATTTTAGACTAAAGAGATTTAAGTGTATTTGAGAATAGATCGCACCAGTCCTTTAACTTTTTACTATAAAGAAATAACTAGACGTATGTATTTATGTATGCATGTATGTATATTAAAATTACGTATCCATACAATCGGCGGGTGATGAGGCCAGTAGGAAGGGAGGGAAAGATAGAAAACAGTAAAAAGGCAACAAAAATTGTTGAAAAAGAGAAAAAAAAACCGAAGGAAACTAATAAAATTAACTTCGATCTGCATGTGATAAATGAAAAGAGATTAAGAAGGACAGAAAGAAAGAAAGAAAAATAAGTAAGTTTCAATATGAAAGATCAAAAATTCTAAAATTGTTCTCCTAATGCGTAATAAATTGATTTTTAATATAAAGGAATAGGATAATTATCGCATGATTTCGGATAAGTTTTTTTTTTTTTATATTAATATAGTTATATAGTATATGTTATGTAATAGTTGATAACAACCACGGGGTTTCAAAATCTGTAATAAATTACACCAAGGCAAGGTTTATTTTCTTATGTATTATGATTTATCCGTGTCGCTAGGTTTTTTTTCTTTTCTTTTACTACTTAACGTAATTATACGCGTTAATTAATCAGGAATGGGGCTCGGGGGCAGAGGGTAGAGGGTAAATGGTAGGGAGTGGCTCATGAAATTAGCTGCTGATTGTTTTAACGGCAATTATTAATTACTCATTATAATAATAATAATAATAATAATAATAATAATAATGATAGTGATATTAATATTAATAATGATAGTGATATTAATATTAATAATAATAATCGTAATCGTAATAATATTAATTAATAATAATAATAATAATAATGACAATAACAATATTATACGCAGCAGATAATAGGTAGATAGTCAGATATAGTATACGGGGGGGGGGGGGTAATGGGGGCAGGGGGGTGGTGGTTAGGGGTAGGCAATACATTTATATGTATGTATGATGTTTTATTATTGTTGTTGCTTGCAGGCGATTGAGTTCCAACTTTTAGAGTTCTATCATCACTGAATAACAATATAGGATTCTCTCTCTGTCTTTCTCTCTCGTACATAAAATAATAATCCGTTTACAAAAAAGGAGAAAAAAAGAAAAAAGAAAAAAAAAATTCACTCACAGTTTCACATACATAGAGAAAGAGATATACATTACTAATTTATACTCTTCTACCTATTATAGTATATGGTTAATTAATTGTATCATTAAATAAAAACAGATTTTTCTTCTTCTTCTTTCCTGCTCTCTGCGTTATTAGGTAATAATAAATGTTATTATTTATTAGTATTTATTTTGTTGTTGTTGTTTGTTTGTTTTCATAATTAAAGAAATGATCAATGTATTTTATAGATATTTTTTTCTTATAACCTTATTTTTATTTATTTATTTCATTTTATTTTAATTTTTTCTCTTTCTTTGTCTCCTCTTATTTTCAGTTATCGTTTTTTGTAATTTTTTTTTTTCCTTTTCTTTCTTGTTGTAAGTTATAATTTGTAGTATAATTAATCATCATCATCATAATAATAATAATAATAATAATAATATTAATAATAATAATAATCATCATATCAATAATAGTTGTTATAATAATAATGATAATAATAATAATAATAATATTAATAATAATAATAATATTTCTTCATAATAAATGTAAAAGCTGGTACACAGAGATAACAAGCGACTCTTGTTTGTGGCCGCGGACAAAAAGACTTACAAAACGTGGCACATGCACAATACTAGACAAAAAAAAAACTTGGACAACACAAATCACCAGACTAATATTATTATTACTTTTTTCATTTCGATTTTTTTTTTTCATTTTGTTATTATTAATTTTTTTTTTTTTTTCTGCTCGTTTTTTACGTTTTGGGCAATTTTTACTCATTTTTTTTGTTCTGTTCTTCTTTCTTACGCTCTCTCTCTCTCTTTCTCTCTCTCTCTCTCTCTCTTTCTCTCTTTCTCTCAGTTTACCTACCGTTTCCATTTTCCATTTATTTCCGTACTATTATATCGTTCATGCCGTTAATTATTATTAATAATATTAATTATATTGCGGCTTATCTTGATATCTGCTGGCCCAATTTTCTTATAAATCATATTAATATTCAATTATCTATTAAAACGTTAAAACTTCCTGTTTAGAGGGTCTGTCGCGCCACTCGCGGGTTATTAATTTTTGCTATTTTTTTTTTTTCGTTTTTTTTTCTTTGTATTTCTTTTTTTTTTTTTTATATTGTGTTTTTCGATGTTTTTTTGAGTTTTCTCTTTAAAAACACGTCACAGTTTTTTTTTTCGCTTTTTTTTGTTTTGTTTTTTTTTTTCTTTTTTTGCTGTTGTTTTTACTCTTTCGCTAAATGGCCGACTGCCTCGACAGGCTGTTGTTAGTTGTTTACGGTGCTGCGGCTGCGGCTATTATTGCGGCTGCTGCTGCTGCTGCTGCTGGATCGAGACAACGCAATTAATAAAACGGAATCCCTCGGCTCAGCGAAGTGGATAATAAAACCCTATCGCAAATAATAGGTAGTCTTAAGATTGGCCCCATCGCAGGACCCTCGGCATCCTTCCATACTAGTTATCACCCTCGTCTTCCTCCTCCTCGGAAGATGCTTCCTGGAGCCAAGTTAGCCAGGAATTTACCTGCGAATATCAACAAACACGTATTGAAATTGATTATTGGGAAAAAAGAAAAAAAAAAAAAACTATTCCTTGATCCTAAAAATGTAAAAGTTGAAGTATTTCCAGTTTTTCAGGAGTTTAATTCGATTTGTCTTTACTGTAGATGTTTCGAAAGTTCAGGAAACTGTATAAGAAATTATGATGTACAAGTATATTTATTATAAAAACTGAAAATTAATGAATTGTAAAATTTACCTGAAAGAGGGCTTGTCCTTTGCCGGGATAATCGTCGGTTACATCCTCCTTCCACTTCAAGAAAGCCTCCTCGTCGATGATTCCGATTTCATAAAGTGCCCTGAACCATCGCAGTAACATCCCCTTAGGAAATTTGTGCGAAAAACAAAATACTTGAAGAGTGTGAAGAGCTGTGACCTGGGAGTCGATTGTTGGTAAAAATGACTCTAAGACACGCTGGTATTTTTTTAACAACACTTGTTCTTTCTCTGCCATTGCCTTGTCTACTATAGCATCTGGCTCCACACCTGGGCTCAATGTTGACTCCTGAAATTTTGTCGTCAATTTAGGAAATAAATAAACAGAAAATCAGAAGCAAGAATTTTAGGCTTTAAACAATCTGGTCTTCGATTTAGGGCCTTTTTACGTTTTTCCCCTCATCAAGTATATCTCAATAAAATTCATAGCATTTTTTGAGTCTCTAGACTCTGGAATGTAAAAATTTGGCGATAAATAGTTTAGAGATGAGGAAATGAGATTCAACATACCTGGGTGATGTACTTGAGAAGAGCAGTGATTAAAGCATTGATGAAACTCGGATCAGAGTGATGAGAAGCGTCGAGTTTCTCCTTGATCCATTTGTATAGGGCATTAGGGCTGGGATCAGCCTCGAGTTGTTTCCATATTTCCTTTTGGATCCTGAGAAGGGGGTAGAGGAAGGTCAATTCTCTATCCTCAAGTATTTTACCGAGTCTTTCCTTGGTCTTCTCCGCCTCTGGCAGCTGACTCATAAGGTTGACCTTGCTCTCGTTGAATATCTGCATGAGTCTTGCCTTTCCCTGAGTTCTGAGCAGCTGTTGAAGAGTCAACAGGAACAGAGGATGATGTTGTCCATTCTCAGTAACAGAAGCTAGATCTACAAGCTGCATAATATTGTCGACTATTGCCTTAGCGGTCAAAGAAGCAACGTGAGAAGCAACGCAGGCAATGGTGCTCTCCCTCTCGTCCATACTAGCGACGAGCTCCTTCCAACCTTCGATAATCTGTTGTCCAGTAACGAGCCCTTCTTTTTTAAGATCCAACACCAATTTGCAAGCAATTTCCCGCTCTGTATCACCGCGGTCCAAGGTGTTTGAATAAAAAGTGTAAACTACATGGCGTAAGAATCTTTCAGGTATTTTTAGATCCTTGAAGGCCGTTATTCCGTCCTGGATATTCCCGTGATCAATCAAGTCGTCCATAAGTGCGTTCACCTTCTTCAGCACCTCCTCCTTCGACGGACCCTTGTCTTTACGATCACGAGCTTTCTCTCGTTTCTCTAGCGGCCCTTGCTTAATCAGAATCGCTGGTGCCGTATCCTTGTGCAGCAGCGGTGGGCTGGCTTTCAGAGATGTTGCAGGTGACAACAATCCCTCAGATGCATGTCCTGTGAACATACCTATCCCTCAGCGGTAAACATGCGGGTACTACTTTCCTTATAGCTTAGATATTGTAAAAATATAACATTTGGGTATTTTTTACGTTGGTTTTCCCTTGTTCGAATTCTTTAATTATTCAAGTTGTACAAAGTTTTCATCAGAGATGATCTGAGGCTTTCAAGACAAGGATTTCGCTCTAAAATATGAGGTTCTCGATCAAGGCACTTTATTAATTTGAGTTTTTTTGGTAATCTAATCGTTGTGTGAAAATGAGTAACTTTTAAAGAATTTTTTTATAAATCGGGATCGCAGATTGGTTCAATGAATACTTACTGCTATTCAGAGGTAAGTTTGGAGGCTTTGTGTTCGCGCTGAATACCATTGAGTTAGCTGCAGGCCTGAGAGACACTTCCTCAGAGGTTTTGATATGCAACTTGCTCTTGAATCGGTTCTGATCTTTATTACCATCTGTAAAAATAATGTTTGATAGTTATTATTTGATATAAATGCATGTTTTTCATATTTTCATCTTTTTTAAGTGAAACTAAACGAATTTTCTATGTCTATGAGCTCCAAAATCTCCCAACTTACTGTTGTTATAATTCTGCGGCGAGTTTTGTTGTTGTAAATTATGGTTGTGCTTCCCTTGGTAATTATTCTGATGCCGATTCTGGTTTGGGTAATAGTTTGGTTGATTACGCTGGTTATGTCGTCCTCCATATCCGACATTACCAGATCCCAAATAGCCGTTGAGACTAAAAGGAGAGTGTCCCATCCCGAAGGAATGTGAACTGAGTGACATATTGCCCATCATATCGTCTAGGCCTCTTGGTTTTCTCAGTATATCACTGCTAGGACGTTCGTCCCGCCTATGATATCCTCCGCCCCTTGACGAATCCTCGTTATCATTGCGGATCTGATTAATAGGCATTGGCCCTTCAGTACTAGTCGCTTTTCTAGGCACCCAGCTGTCCTGACGCAATTCAATACAGTCGCGCAGCATAAAACGGATGCGCAGGGGTAGATCGCTGCTCTCTGCCAATACGCTCATGCGCTCAAAGTACTGATTCATGAGACCCCTGCCCTTGTTCGAGTCCAAAATGCGACCGCAGGTGCGCATAATCTGACATAGACACTCGATATCCTCGGCCATGTCCCCCCTGGATCCCCCCCTCCTTTTTTCCAGTAATAATTGCTGAATGCACAAGTGTAGGATGGATTCAGAGACGATTTCCAACTTTCCCAATTCCCCGATGAATTTGATGTTACCAAGCATCTTGCGCTTTGCCAACTGACGGCGCTCCTCCTCCTCCGGGGCCAAGTCATCTTGACCATCGAAAGCCTCGTTTGCTTTAGATCGATTTTCAAACTCAAGTTTACACTTGTTTAGCAATAAAAGTCTGAATGTACTTTGGGGCTTTTGACCTTCAACGTTTGGTTTCTGAGGTTCAAAGTTTGGAGCTTCGTCAGACAGCCGCTTGCACAGCTGTGCGTACATAGAACTGTACTTTGGTTCATCGAGTGCCTTATCAAAGATCTGCCAAATTTACAATTATTTATACTTAGATTTCGTTACCCTTGTCTTTATCTATAACGCAAGACAAACAAGTTACCGCGTTATAAATTACTGGCAAGGTTTTTTTTTTTCCTCTTTATTTCTTTCAAACCAACAGGTCTGCATTTTTAAATTCATTCTAAAATCGCGAGAAAACAAGAAAAATATGTGAAATAAATGTTTCAAATTTTTTTTTCTAGACCATGAAATGTTTATGAAAAATCGAAAATGTGAATCTTCTCAAAATAAAAAAAAATAAAAAACGCAAGAATTAAAGAGAATAAATACTTTTATATACAATGTGTGATAGATAAAATCATGTAAGATTAATTGCAACTCGTATATCGTTCGTAAACGTTGACTAAGTTATTTATTGAAGGAAAATAAGATTTCCGTTTAGTTATTATCTGACCGCAATTTGATACAAATATACCGGTCTCAGAAAGTTTTGTGATAACAGCATGAAATATCATCCTATATACATTATACCTACATACATTACACAGGTACGAATATATTTAAAAATAAAAAAAAAACAACAAAAAAACCATTTCTTACGATAAATAATAATAACTCACCAATAAAATAACGCCTTTGAGAATCACATCGGAATTGAGCTCGACGTTGAGCAAGTCGTTGCTCAGCTTTGCAAACTTTTCCGGTGTGAGCTTGTTAAGAATACCCCGCACCTTTCTGAAGATGAGATCATTTCTGCTTTCTTGGGTGAGTGCATCGCGTCTAATAGTTGAAGGAGGGATCCAGCGTCGTTTAGTGGATAGGGAGCGAATTTCGTCCCTGGAAGGCATCGAATCAGTCAGAGTCTCGTTAAACGTAATTTTCGCGTTCTTACTATTTTTTTTTCTCTTTCTCTCTCTTGCTTTCTTTCTTTTAATTGATATTAAACTTTGATATAATTATTTCTTTCTATCTTCTTCTTGTTTTTTTTTTTTTTTTCAACTTTACGCGAACGCGAATTAAAGATGCGATATACTCGATAATTGTTTTTTTTTTTTTTACAATCAGCCCGAATTGATCATCAAACGAGTTTACTTTCTTTATTTGTATTTTCTTTTTTTTTTTTGCCTTTTTGCCTTTTTTTCTTTTTATATTCGAGATAATTAGTTTTCTGATCCTGACCTTCCTCCCGAGACACGAGAAGCACCCCCCGGTCCTGTGGGGTCGTCCGTTGTTGCGCGTGTTTTGGCCCCCTGAATGATAAACCACAGCACACAGATCTTCCTCTAGGAAGCTAAAATGATATAAAAAAAAAAAAAGAAATATTAATTAAACCAAGTTTTATTCAATTGAATTAGAGAGAAAAAAAATAAAAAATTAGTTATAGAATTTGAAAGAATATATAAAAAGAAGTCTAGAAATGCTGCAATATAGGTATTTGTTCGTTGATGTGTAGCTTTACTTCTCCTAATCGGATTTAAGTCATCTATATAAGACTCTCTTAACAATCTTTCGATCGTACCTAATTACGCACGGCAAGTAGTAGTATGGTAGAGGGGTAGTGGAGAAGTAAAATCAATATCGTTATGTAGTTTACGCGCGCAGAGCTTAACGACATTGTACATATACCTCTATATACATAGGTATATTATACGTATATAGCAAATTTTACTGTTGTTTAACGAAAGCTGCAAGCAATAGGATAGATACATATATACATATGTGCATATAGACATGGTATAAATTAGCTTTGATCACGCAATATCTTCGTAAGATAATTTCATAGTTTAAATAATAATTATTATATACTCGTTCATATCAGAAGGGGGTACTAAAAACTTTCTATTATAATAAACGTTTTAGTATACTATACTATACGTATATAAATATAAAATATATCGCGTTCAAAACAAACTGTATGTATAATTTAATGTAATAATTTTATAAGAATATGAATCGAGAGAAGTAAATTTAAGTTCAAAAATCATTACAAAACCTCGTCTACGTGTAATTCTAATTGCGCTGATTGAAACGTTGCCAAGTTTTAAACGACAAAACCTTTCCCACAACTATTTAAAGAAAATAAAAGAAATGAAAGACAAAGAAAAAAAACATATTTACTACGACGTTAAAGAAATTATTGTTAATTTTGTAATAAAAATAGACGCAAATTTAATTACATCGTCGATTAAATTATAACAATAATAATAAAAGCCTTAAGGTTTTTGTCCGTACGTCAAGTTCGTAATTCGCTTTCCAAGTTCATTATTATTATTAGCCAAGAAATCGAGAGACACCAAGCAACGGAGCAGTAGAGACGCGTGTCCCTGACACACGTGGAGCGAGGAATCGGCCTCGTACAAGTTAACGCGAGCCTTGTTTCGCGTGGATATTGATTATTCATGCAATATAATATACAGTCATTTTTTGTTCAAGCAAAATTGAAGATAAAATATAGAAGAAAAAAATCAACAAAAAAGAAAGCACAAAAAAAAAAAAAAAACATCCCCGTAGAAAAAAAAAAAACACCCTGTACAGCACTGTCTAGACTCCAGACGTACGGGTCGTTTACACTATATACCCCCGCGCTCCTTATTCCTCCTGCCCCCTGCCCACCCCCCCCTTCCCACCCGTTGAATGGCACCTGCGATAGAATCGCGTACACCTATACTAAAAAGCGAAAACTAACACAGATATCTGAATACTAGTTCATATATTTTAATATATACAACGCGACGAATCCCTGCGGTCTCTGATCCTCTCTCTCTCTCTCTCTTTCTCTTTCTCTCTCTCGAGCCCCGCTTTTGGACTTCTTGCGCGCAGTCGTTGAGGAAGAAAAGAAAAAAATAAAACTTTGACTATGATATAAAAGTATATGGATATGTATATTATATATATACGTGAATCGGTATAGTATATTGAATATTAAATGCATGGGATAAAGAAAAAGTAGGGAACGTATAATATAATATATTATATTATATTATGTTATATGGGGCGCGGCTCATGGTCAGACGGTCAATGACCTCTGGGATCTGTAGCGTTCGGGTACGCTCGGCTCAACGGAGGACGTAGGTACGCCCGAAGGTGCAGACTACTCCCGGGTCGAGGACTTCGGGGTTAAAATTCTCAGCTCCTCCTCTGTACACCTACCTAGTAATCGGTCTTTCGTTTAAGACCGGAAACAAGGTAGGTATAGGATAAAATAATTTGATTAATACTTAAAGAAAAAGACAAAAAAATAAATAAAAGAAAAAGGTGATCGTAAGATTGCCGGATGAAGAAAGAACTCGTATCTTATATCCCATATTATACTCTTACTTCGTTCAACAGGATCTCAATGCCAAATTATTTTCTACCTATATGTAGTATATGATATATACGCGTTATAATTGAATAATATTTTTCACAGAATAAGAATTATACGCTGATTCGATGAATAGTTTCAAGTTTCTCTTTCATATTTCGCATTTGAAATAATTAAGAATAAAATTTTGTTAGAAAATGTTCATCTGGTATGGTGAAGGGATGATATTCACAGTCAATAGAGAAAGAGGATGAATTATATTCGTAGTATTGAATAGATAGGTTTTAAAGATAAAAATAAAAATAATATAAACATTAAGGCATTTATTCTATTTGTCATAGTTGTTAGTCATCGATAAAATTCGCATACCTATAGATATAAAATACTGGGAATTCTAATCATGCGACGATTGTGGCCAATCATTTCTTATGTATCGTCGACGAAAATAAGTCATAATTATTATATATATATATATATGTATATATATTTACGAGCACGCGAACGAAACTCTATATACAAATACGAGACGTTGTATATATATGTATGTATGTAATTATTATTCGTGAAACCTTCGAAGTCGTAAGAAGCGAGAATACGAAAAAAAAAAAAAAAACCCCAAGTAACGAAAATAAATAATTAATACAAATAAAACTTATAATGGTACGTGAAATATTATTACTTCTCACGATGTATACATCGAGAGTCTAATAAACATCGGGTTCTTCTACGTATAAGAATCAAGAATTTCTAGAATAGCTGTATCCTAATTCCTGACTCAGGACTCAGATGGTTACAAAATGGCGATCCGTACCATTGCCTTGGTATTTACAAATCCATATGTACTACACAGAGTCGTTAAATATCATCTTGAATTATTTTTTTCTCTTAAAAAAGAAAATAAAAAAACACCATGACGCAAGTAACAGGAAAAATTTCTCATCGTAATTCACCAAAATAGAAATAAATTTGAGGAAGAAAATTGTACTCCTAAAAATATTCAAGATCGTAAATTACACCTTGTAATAGCTTCTACGTAAATAATGAAATACCGGTGAGCCATGGTTTTAATAATCCACAGGAAAAAAGAAATGTAATGTTAATTTCTAGAACGATCTATCTATCTCTCTCTCTCTCTCTCTCTCTCTTTCTCGTGACTTTGAAGTTTTCTCTCAATTTTTGAATAAAGGATATTTAGAAAGAAAAAAAAAGAAACGATGACTATCGATAAAGAAATGGAGCGTAAAAAGAAAAGACTGTTGTAATCGTTCTGAGAAGAATGAAAAACCGCGATATAAATTATTAAAGTAATAATGAGAATCCTTGAAAGATCTTTGCACGGAATATATACGTAAGTATAAAGTCAGTAAGTCGGGCCCGTCCGTCACAGAGCAGCAGCAGCATAGCGGGGCAGACAAAGAGATAGCAATGGCGTGACGCAAGCCCCTCCCGCGACCCTGCATAATGTTCTATCTCGAGAAAAATCTACGTGCGCTTAACGTCAGCATGCCGTTTAAGCTCGGCGTTTGATCTGTCAAAATAATCTTACCGAAGTGTATAGTAAAAATGTTGAATCCGTAATAAAAAAAAAAAAAAATTCTATCAGATTTATTTATTTCCCACGGCGTTACAAAATCTTTGTGAATTTACTCTGACCTCAATTTCTGTATAATCTAACGTTCGACTTGATGCCCCGTAGATTAAAGCCCAAGGTAAAACGACGCCGTGTTAGCTAGCTGCGAGCGAGCGATGCTTCTAGTCCGAAATGTAAATTAGCGCGGCTATTCATAGTCCGATAGAGAAACGTTGGTCGTTGATCAGATAGAGCAAAAAAAAAAGAAATTATTGAATTTGTTTCAAGCCAGTTTAAGAGTCGGTAGATATGATAGTTTAAGAGATCTAAAACGTCAAAGTAAAAGCAGCGTGGGTTTATAGTAAAGACACGCGATTCGATTACACGACGATCGCAGATTTTCAACTATCAATTATTCGTGCTAGTTTTAATATCGATTTAATTAGTTACGGTTTAAATAAGATCGAGAGACACTATCTAATGCACAGAAGGTCGGTCGTCGGTCGGTCGAGGACGATGCGCTCGAAGCCGACATGACGCACGACACGACGTACGAGAACCGTCGACTACCCGAGGCCGCACTCACTAAAATTGTTCACAAATCGTTCTATCCTAAATTAAAGAAATACTATTTATTTATACCGATAGATAATCACCTTAGATCACACCCTGACCCAAACCCACTAATTTAAAACCGTTTAATTTGCCACTAAATTGAATATAATTCACAGGATGATTTACTTACGGCCGATGGTTGTTGTTTGTGGAGGCTTTCGCAATCCGTCGGCTGTACTCGGGGACTTCCGCACCGTGAGGTTGCGACGTCTTATCAATTCAACGTCTAAAACGATACTGAGACCCACTTTTCATCTCGCTATATATATTCGCCTTTCTATATAAGTAGCTTAAATAATTTATATTTTATTACCGTGTAGATTTCGGAATAATATTATTAAACATTAAGGATAAATGTCGACATTAAATCGACATTAATTTGACTAGTTTAGTAGAAATTTGGACGTGACTTTAGCCAGGTGAGATTGCATAAAATTACAACATAATAAACGTAATAAATATTTGCGTTTTATTTAAGCAAATATGAATAAACTATGTCATGAAATTTTTCTTTTCGTTACCGCGGATTAACGTTTAGCTACGAATTTCGCTTATTGAAAATATCGAAAAATTCAAACGGCGGTGATATAGTCGATCGACTAATGAAACGGGGATGAAATAATACAGCTACTATCACGGTGACGTTGCTACAGCCACCACTCAGGCAACTGTCATTTTATAATATTCCTCTTCGCCTATCCGATAAAAAATATCTGTTTAAAAAATTTTAAATGTCGATAATAGGAAGTGTCGCTTATTGTTGAGTAAATAATAAAGAAAAGAAGACCGCAGAAGTCATGTGAGCAGATAATATTTCATATTTAAAACAGACTCCTCGGTATATTCTCTTTGTTTTATTCCCTCACACTACATACACACATACATATAATCGCCTACCGACCTCCCATCTATTTCTCTCAATTTATTAACCACACATACAGACGTATTATCAATTGCTCTTAAATCGGTGCGAGAATAACTTCGGCCTAAATTTGTCAAATAACCAAAAAAAACAAAAACTCAAAACTCAAAATTCGAAATTTCAAAATCCATTATTAATGATTTTAGAGAATGGCGCACAGCTCTCGTGGCTACGGGTCAACCGACCAACGTTCTGATCTTCCTGACGTGGGATTTAGCCCCACCGAACTCTACTGTCTCAGCGAGAATATCACCACAAATATTTACACAATTAATTCAAGCTGGCGTACTTTGGATCAAGCTTTTAAAACCATTGGCAGCAGCAAGGATTCTCAGGGTCTTCGCGACGATGTGTGAGATTTATTTGAATTTTTTGAAAATTCGTATGTGTGATTTTTTAATTCGTTAATTTTAATTTTAATGTTATTTTTACCATAATCAACAGACATGTGACACAGCTAAGTACTAATCAATTAGTGACTCAGACAAGCAAGGATATCACAAGACTCACTGTACTGATGAGGCGAGGTGATAAGGAACAGAAACTTCAGATTGAAAAATTGACTACTGACTTCAAAGATGCATTGCAGAGATATTCTGAGATGCAGAAGGTCCGTGGGGCGAAATAGACCCCAGATTTATATTACAAGATTTTTAATCAATCGATAATATTAGAGAAATTTAACATAGTTTCAAAGATAGTCTATTCCGAAAATTTTATAAAAAATTAAAAGCCAAAAATCAATATTAGGAATAGATTCTGGGATAAAACTAGTCGGAAAACTACCTGGCTCTATTCAAGATCATTGGCTGATTTTCAAATAGCTAATTTTTAAATAATTAAACAGCTGATTTCACACTTATTTTATGTCTCTGTATAGGCGGTGGCAGAGAAAATGAAAAGGCATTTATTGGTGTCTAGTAACAACTCTGAGAATCAATCTGCAGATGGAAATCAAGATACGGATACTTTGATTCAGGTTCAGGAGGATATGGAGCAGAGGGCTGTTCAAAGGTGATGAAAATAAGTCGTTATTCGATTTGCTATTGACATTCAGTAAATAGTTTATGTAAATTGACAAGTATTTACTTTTCACCTTTTATCTAGATCCCTTGAGTTTGAGCAAGGACTGCTTGTTGAACGCGAAGAAAGAATCATGAGAATTGAAGGCGATATTTTGGACGTAAATCAAATAATGCGCGAGTTAGGAGTGCTGATACATCAGCAGGGAGATTCAATTAGTAAGTATATTTTATTTTTAAACTTCAATGTGAATTTGTAAATCGTTTTAGCCAATAGTCGAAGTATTCGTAAATTGTTTAAAACAATTGAAAAAAAATAATACTGCCAGGTTTGTTTAATTTTTTCAGATACTATAGAGAACAGCATAGAGAATGTTCATGGAAATGTTGAATTGGGAGCTCAAGAATTGGTGAAAGCGAGTAGTTATCAGTCTAAGTTTCGTCGAAAAGTTTGTTTCTTATTGATACTCGCAATAGTTGCTGCCGTGATATTAATCGTTATACTAGTCACTACACGAAGATAGCGTTTTTAATATTTCTAGGCATTATGATCGGTCAAACGGTTGTCCCAATCTGTTGATAACGGGCTTTCAAGTTAAAAAAGAAAAGAAAAAAAAGTAAAAAAGAAAAGAAAAAAAAAATGATGCTGTAGTAGTTTTATAGAAGAAATTCTTACCTCATTTTGTCGCTTTGTAATAAAACAAATGCAATAATAAGTGGAGAGATTTGAGACTTAATTGCTTTGTGTAGCTTTGATTCAATGAACGATGTAATTATTTGTATTCCTTTTTCATCAGATTTAAATTAACGTAATTTCAAGCTTTTAGTTAACAAAGTTATTGTACTAAATCATAAACTCGTATATGAAAATGGAGATGAAAAGATTTTATGATATTCGTAATACTGTAGACATATAAAGCTGAATTGTATATTATAACTGTTGCCTGATGTTATGGGGTGTAATTCACAATTTTCTTTTTATCTATAATTATTCGCCAATATATTTTTAGATTTATATATTCTCTAAATTGACAACGGTCTTAGAAATACCTGCAATTAAAAAGTTATTAATTGAATTAGCTAATCGATCCGATATTGAGACATTAGATTTCTATAAAAATACCGAGGAAAACCCATTGGAACTCAGCTAGTGCTCGAACTCATTTTACGAACATGTATTGGTAGTTTTCTCAACTCTGGTATGAATCAATGTTGAAATTGCTATCAAATAACAATTTCAAGTACCTATTTCGAAGTTAGAAACATTAAACGATTTTCGTTTTTGCAACAATTGTACAATATAACAAATTTTCTCGATCTTTATTCCCAAACAGATTAAACATATAAAATTAATAATTATCTCTATTGTAATGTTCCTTCGATAATACAGTAAACTGGTCTTTCGAAAATATTATTAGACAAAAGGAATGAAGATCTTTTTTTTTTATACTTGCAGAGATCGCGTTTAGTCGAAAAGTGGAGAGAAAAAAATCAAATAAGGAAAAAAAATATATATATATGATAGCGTTGAGGTTGATATGGGTATAAATAATTCAGTCGTTTTGTGGTATCCATAGAAAAAAAAAACAGTATATCTGTATTATGAAAATAACGAAGCAAACTAAAATTATTGTTTCTTTTTTATTGTTTGTTGTTGTTTAGCATTGTTTATCGAGTATTGCTTCGTTTTTATATTAACGAATGCCCTTCGAAGTGAAGCATTGAATTTTCTGAATGTTAATTAGTTACAGATTGAGACAGCCTTTTAATCAAAGCCTGAACCATTCTTATGTAATAAATAATAATTGTAGGCATTCCACATCCTGAGATATCCCTAAAGCACTATCATTACCATTTCTTACCACAACTGTATATACGACTAATTATTATAACTATTAATTAATTAATTAATTAATTATTATAACACTATGTTATTGATTTTAGTCAAATGTTAATCTGTACTCTTAAATATGAAACACGAAAAAATGTAATTATTCTATTACTAATATTAAAACGATATGTGATATTAAATACCTGTTTATTTTTAAACATCTTAATTGAAATATAGAAATCCGATAAAAAAATTAGAAAAAAAAAAAAACAATACAAAATCAATTCTATAATCGAGATTGGCAAAGTAGAATAAAATCTCAAAAATCGTATTTTAAAATATTTGTAAAACTGTTTAGAAAACTCATCTCGAAACCCTCAATACAGTTACTAAAATATTATACCAATGTAATATTGCCAAAGATAAGCCTATCAATTAGTAAATAATGTATATTTTTCATTTAGCTGAATATCCAAAGTCGTTTATCACAAGAGGATTCTTATAATTAGTCTTAAACCTCTTAATTAATTAATATACCAATATAGTTGATATAATAATCAACGATCAACATACATAAATGAAAACAGTATAGGGCAAGAACAATTTATACAAGATAAATTTATACATTAACAATATAATATAAATAACTTTGATTTTTTTTTATAGAAAAATAATATACACTCCTAATTGGCAGATATAATAAATTTAATATACTTTTCACGTAATTTTAAAAATGAAAACTGATATAAATTGATATTTTATTTCAAATTAATTTATCGTATTCACGATTAGAATACGAGTTATTATCTTACCTTATTTTAACAATAGTTAATAAAACAAAGATTAAATCATTGCTCATTAGTAGATATGGCATCGCTTACACCTGCACTGGTATATGTAATATAATTGTCATATTTGGCAAAAGCCTGGCACAGTGTAGGTAATATACAGCAATAATTACCCTGTGCCCAAGCTTATCATTTGAATTTTTCCTAAACTCAATTTCCTAAAGAGAATTCTCATCTCTTGATTTAGAATGAATTCTCATTCTTCAGCAACAACGAAACTAAGTGTTAAGATTACTCGGCTGTTGAGGTCTTCTCGCTTTTATTCTCGCCTGTAAGGTGAGAAGCAAACCAGCCAATACGTCATGATTGGGTAATTTTTTTGCGAATAAAAGTCGTTTCACAGAATCATCGTACGTCAGAAGAGCAACCATATTTTGTAGTAAAAATCCTTGGCAGTATTCCAATAACTGAGCTGCGTTATAAACCTGGGAAATTGGAAACGATTATATTTAAAACTTTATAATAATTTAAATTTCTCCAATTTATAGAGACTCAGCAAGCTTAATTCAATGAATCTACCTTAGCGTGAATGTACATTGATACAATATTATCCAGATCGACCATGGCTGAGCATTGCGCTTCGCAAAATCTCAGCAATCCATCCAGTTGAAAGAAGTTTGCTGCTGCCATCAGCTCGAGAACATCGCTTTGATTTACTTCCAAAGTTGCACAGCCTCCGTGGTATAAGAATTCCATGACCATCTGTAAAAACGAATATTTCAATATGTGTTTTGTATCTAATATTCAATTAGTTCTCATATAAATTCAAACTATTCACCTGAAAGATGTGATAACGAATATCATTTATTTGTACGATAGGTGGATTTCCTTCGCACAATTTAGAGCTTAGCATGTTTCTAAACCTTGGTGAAGAAGTAACGAGGACAATTTTGTGCCCGTAAAATACTCTCCCTTCAACTCTAAACTGTACGTCGCTTAACTCTGGATTATTTACAAATTTAGGATCAATTCTAGAGCCGCTTGATAAGGTGGTATCTCTTATTGGTTTGATTGGCTCCCATCCGAAGCAAGTGCAGAATATATCAGCTAGTAAAAGAGTTGTTCCTTCTTTCTGTAAAAATATTGTATAGAAAGCAAATAAATATTAGTAATCGTGCTCGTTATAGGTATAAAAAAAGTAAAATACACAATACATAGTAAAGAGCGCTGTTTACCTTGCTGTACCTGAAGATGTTGAATAAAAGCGGAAGACATTCCTGCACAAATTGGGTAGAATAATCGTCAGGACAGACCTGAAGAAAGTCTTGTAATAATTGATCGATCACTGAATCCAGTCGCATTTCATGCGCGGTTGATAAAGTGTGCATCCAACAATGGAGTGTCCAGCCTACTCCGAGACCTCTTAGGTCCATTGTGATGTCTATAAAATACGAAGAATTATTGAGTACTAAAATATCGTTCACAGATCGAAGGATTTAATATTAGGAATATGTTACCTAGATGATTGCTCTCTGCGCTGTGATACATCGCTTCTTGCAGGGTCTTTGTTTGCGATTTGCTGAAGACAGGGTCCCTTCCATCCCTTCTTCCTCTTCCTTCAGCAGTCTGCTGTTGTTGTACGCCAGCATTTCCTTCAGCAAGAATTTCCTCCAGAGATAATACCTCCTTTTCTCCACGTCTCGAGGAAGTTGTTAAAGGATGTGATAGCAACTGATGTAGAGTAGCTTTCTGTCCATGTGCCGCCGCCACTGATATCGCACTGTGAAATTTGTGCATTAATTTACTCATTCAAGATATAATTATAAGCTTTACAGAGTTTCTTCAATTAAAAACACATTTCCTGCTCATCATTATGTTCAACAAAACAACAGCCATGGCAATTACCTATAACATCCTCTCTGAGCTGAACTGGAGTAGCAAAAGGTATCCTTTATTAGCGTCGATATGAACGGTTGTGCCCCATGTGCGAGGAGCAATGCAACCATTTCGTGATTGCCAGCAGCAGTAGCTACTTGGAGAGGTGTGACGGTGCACTTTTCCTCACTTAATTTAGCGCCGCCTTCAACTGTGGCTCCTCTGTCTAGTAGCATTCTGGCAATGGTGCAGTTTCCCAGTAAAGCTGTGTAAGTCAGGGCGGTCCAGTGCTGTGTTTCTGCATTGAATCCGTTCTGGGTACAGCAAATGTTAGAGCCACTGCTACCAGACGAACTTGAGACGTTTAAATTATTCACGCTTTTTGTCGATGTGATGGCCACCACTTGTCCTCCTAAATTTTTAGGAGATGATGAACTTTTTGGACCCCCTATAAGGATACTTTTGGAAGGACTTCCGGCCACTTGACTCGAGAGTGGAGCCGGACTTTCAACATTCAAATCTGCGCCAGCATCCAGTAATGCAGCAACTGCGCATTCGTCGCCGTTTATAGAAGCCAGCATTAGCGCAGTGTGACCGTTATCGTTTACTGTATTTATCTTTGATAAAGGTAGCAGGGCTATTGCTTGAGCTATTAATTCTTGTCTAGAACTAGTCAGCATCTTGAAAGCCATTTCCATTGTCAAACGTCTGACGTATTCTGAATCGTCGATGCGTTTAGAGCAAAGAGTTACTTCTTCGGAACTGAAACATGCGTAAATCCATATCCATATATAAATGAAATCAGTATTAAACCGGACTTTAAATGTTGTGGATCTGATCATTGAGAAATAAAACACACCAAATATGCCTGACGGGACAATCTACTCCAGGCAAAAGCAGTCTGGCTGCCTGCCCAATATCATCGTCATCCAAAATACTTCCGTGCCGATGCTCTGCGTGGGCTGTAGCTACCCTTAGCCACTCTACTAAGGGTGGAAGTACAACGTAAGCTCGTTCATAGGCTAGTTCCTGAATCCCTGAACCCCTCTCTCCATGCTCTAGCTGAATAAAAGAATGGTTTCCATTGTCTTAATTGATTTTAGAGTCTGTCTCATCATCATAGGTCTAAAATTGTATCTAACAAACCTGAGAGCATCTCATGTAGTAGAATAGCGCATTCAAGGCTCTTGCTGTTAGAGGAACTGGACAACGTCCCGACTGAGCTACTTTAGATATCAAATCAGTTAGCTCTGATATTGACCCCACGCAAGTCGTTAATAACGACGGTTCTAGGGTAGATCCAGCAGGCTCTCTACCACTGCGCGAGGATGACGTTGAACCCAGAGAACTAACGCTGGCCCATCGAGGCATCGCAAGAGCACCTAGACATATTGAAAGATTAATTTTATATTTCTTATTGATTGAATTATTTCTTTGAAGACTTCTACATTCGTTAATGAGTCAATTTAAATCATGTGAACCAGATTTTCCCAGTTTTTTTAATCAAAAACTCAAAGGAACAAACCAGATGCTATTCGGCCAGCATTTAGATGTGCATATGGCTGAAGAAGTCCCCACAAATCTCCGTTATTTGCTATCGCATGTTCAAGCATAGTTGCAGTCAGGGTAGTGTGAGGCTCTGTGGGAACACATTGCAGTAGAATTTCTTCCAACAGATTCTCTATTCCTGCAGCTAGGTAGACCGCAGCATATTCGTGAACCATTTTTCCCAGTTTCACATCAGACATCCATCTTAAAAAACGTCCGACTGGAAGCTGAAGACCAGCTCTGGATCCTTTAGACTGTTTTAACTGATCTCCAGAGACAGCGAACATAGCAGCTGCACGGAGACAAGCCTAAAAGCGATAAGAATCGATAATTGATATTACAGACAGTGAATTTCGTGCTTTTATTGATAGAAAAGGTTTTTATGGGAGAGAGTCAGATCCCTCACCTTAGTACATGAGTCTGCCAAGGCTGGGCAGAGAACGATTTTGAAAGCGCTGTAAACTTCGTGTTTGCTACAAAGACCTAGTGGCTTAGCAAGCCTTTGAGTTTCTCTTCCAACTCTGACCAGAGCTCTTTGTAGAAGATAAGACAGTCTTGGTATAGTTTCCATGGAAACACGGTCCATGTATTCCCTAGTCCTTCCATTCTGTAATACCCTGAGTACGTCGTGATGAGTCCAAGGAAGTTGTTGGAGCTCAACAAGTCTGTTGTGTGAATCAACCCAGACAAATTCATCAGCGCTAGTTACATTAGTATTTATTGTTTCAAGACTTGAATGCCGCATTAGCCGTCTTACTGCAGGCTCAGAGCTTTCGGATCCACTTAAAGAGGAATAGGTCGAAGTTGAGGTGTGGGATCTCATCGTGAGCTGCTGAATAGCCAACTTTATATCTTCCAGACCTGAACCAGACCATGGCACCTGTAGCTATTATCAAAAAGTGATAAAAAAAAGAGGAATAAATAAACTAAAAACTCATTTCTTCTCATCCATTTTTCACCTCTTCTATTCACCTTTGCCGGTGTTGCCCTATGCCGATTACGATTTTGTCCTGATCGTGTTCTAGCACTCCTTTGAGTCACAGAAGCTGACAAACGGTCGTCTTCTGGAACGACTTTCAATGCTTGAGGACTGTGAGTTCTGTGATGACGATGCGGGGGTGAACTACTACTCGTATGTCCTCCTGTGTCCGACATGCTAGCATGTCCTGAGGAACGATTCTCATCCGAAGAACTGTTCCCAGTGCAATCTGGTCTCCGCTAATACATGATAGTGTAGAATGTGTAGAAATAGATGATAAAATAAGAAAGCTTTCTTTTATTAACATTTTCGACTAACTTACCTGTAGGACTCTTAGTTCGTGTAAACTCAAATGATGGTGTTGAGAATGGTGAGGATGATGAGGTGTTGGCGTTGGTGCCACACTGTCTGTGTCTCGTTCAGCCACCATATGAACCATATTGTGATTTCCTGTTTGCTGAGGACAATCTGATGAGTCTTTTGCATATGAGGCTGTGTATAGTTCTCTACCTCCACCCCCTGCGGGTCTGGAATAAATAATTGACGAAATGCAGACAGAGAATTTTGGGGAGAGCCTTGCTCGTTATACCTAATGTACAGTGTTTATTTCATTAGCCAGAAACTATTAGGGTTTATCATTATATTGAGTGAAAGATGAGTTCGTATACGAAAAGCACGAATCATGAATCGTTAAAATATGCTGATGTTCATCGCGTATATCTTATACGATGAGATGAGGCAAAGACTGTGGACCAGTCTGTTGAATGAGAGAGAAGAAAGAAGCAAGAAAAGAGAATAAAGAAGAGGTAAACGACGTCGTAGGCAGATGTGAGATAAAATTGTATTGAACTATGACACTTTGGGCTGGAATTCACATTTGCTTGCATATATTCGAATTCGTTAGGCAAGAGGTGAAGGTGACCAGGAGACGTTTAAGGAATAAGAAGAAAGATTTACTGCAGTAAATTCTTACAGCTTGAGCATTCTTCTTGTCGAATAGCAAATCGAGGAATAGTTTTAAGAACTTTTAAGATAAATCTAAACTCGTTTTACCGTGATTTCCATTGTCGGGATATGGAAGGTGAACTGAACTGCAGTAGGCGAGAGGAGAAGATCTGCAACCTTTCTCGGTGTGAATATATAACCGGGTATATTATACATGATGTGTGAATAAAACGCGGTAAATATCCGACTACCAAGTCTGTAGTACAAGATTTTATTATTTTCATTTGAAATATCCAGTACTAGAGAGAACAAAAGACTATAAGAACGAATATCTGCAGATCTAGCCGAAGAAGCAGAAGAAGAAGAAGAAGAAGAGATTTATGTGCGGCGTAAAGTGCAGTGACCGCAAAACGTGGAACCCTGACAGCTCTTCACTTTTCCTTTCGATCTCGAGGAGGTAAAACCTTGAAGGTTCACGGACCAAGAAGACTACCAATAAACACCGACAACACAACACTCGCCTTTGGCGAGGTCGACGACTACAACCCGTGAAGATACGAGCCTCCCAGTGGTTGTCGATTGCCAATACACAAAGCACTTTCTCCCATAAAACAAAAGGAATAAATTTCAATCTCTTTTGCTAATTAATTACCCCCTCAGTCTCCATTGCTGGACAAAACTCCAGTCTGCTTTAAATCCAGTCGTATCTCCAGGTAGAGACCAATAATCTTCTAAAGAACTCTCGTCCTCTTCAATCCGGAGGATATCAGCCCTACACGGACTCATATTCAGGATTATTTCATTTGGCGAATCTTCAGTTTCTCCAGCTTTAACTTGTATCCTAGCGAAGTGATTCTCTCCATTTGTTGTGCACAATGATGCTTCGTCATTATTTTGATTATCATTACGTGGTTCAATATCTGTTGAATCTTTAGCTCCAGCCTTTGAGATCGACTCATTATTACCAGCCCTGCCCGTTTCCTGATGAACTTTTTTTAGCTCGTTAATAAAGTCGGGTCGAGGATCTGTAGCCTTTTTTTTAATCCTGTTAGTATCCCCGAAATAAACGACGGTTTTATGTCGTTGGTCAGGTTCGTTTACTTCGAGGCTTACGTCTCGTCGTGACGGTTTAGGTGGTGGTTCCGGTTTCCTTACGCTGCAGCTTGTTTCACCTACGACATTTACCTGGACCCTTTGTCCAGCCGCGATGACCTTTCCTTCGAGGGAAATACCATCCTCAATATTTTTACGCCATTGATTATTTTTCACCTCTTTTAATACGTCGGCAAACGGCGGTGCTCGACGTAAGATAAAATTATCTGTATCGATTATCCTACGACCGTGATTTATTTCCTCGTACGAAGTCATTCGCCAATCTCTTAATTCGCGACAAAGAAGACAGGAGCAATCCTTTCGACAATTGGATCTCACTGCAGACTTCTCTGCTCGCATATCACGAGATTTTGCAAACAATTTGCATAATATTTGATCCAGTTTTGCGGGTTTGGTGAATTCTTTTAGTAAGAATGAAGAGTAAATTTCTCACCAAAAAACACCGGAAGTTAAAATTCGCTCTGTCATTGACGATCGTTATTCTATGCAACAAAAAAAAAAAAAAAAGGGAAAATTCTGCTGGTTTCTCTTTCTTTAATAAGAAACAAATTCCGGATTACACTTTTCGCGTTAAAAATTCTTCCGATTAATTTCTGTGTTACAGCAAAGACGAAGAAATTTCTTTTAGGATAAAAGGAGAAAACACTGGGACCTTATCCGACCTGTAACTCTCGCTTAAACTGAATGAATGAACAGTGGCGAGTCAAAGAAGTGGCAAGAAGTTCCCCTCCGTATAATATTCCACGGAGGGGCTCATCATATCCTTTCGTTAAAGTCCGCCGTCGTACCATCACCATCATCATCATCATCATCATCATGCGTTCATTTGACGCGCATTTCTACTTCCATATCCTTTCCCCTCAGTCTTATATACAAATATATATATATATATACATACATACGTTACTTAGTCCACTTCCCAGGATTGTCTTCCGTTCGACTCGCATCATGAAACTACTACAGGGTTTGTCCTTCCGCAGTTTAACTCTCCGTGACGATGACCACTCGACCGTGGGTGTATGGCACATGTTGGCACTTTCTTTGGATAGATAAATCCGCATTCTTTGATTTTTTATATCTTTATCTTATAGGTCTTCGAATCATTGCGACAATTACAAGCTAGATTTTTCTTACATTATTATACTTAATTACCTTTCCTTATTTCTTCTTCCTCGTTATAAGGTATATAATATGTACTCTGGTTGTTAGGAAGCGACCTAACGAAGGACGCTCCTTTTTTACAATGAACATTATACACTTCTGGTATTGTTTTACAATGTCGAATAAAATTCCCAGTGTTTTCACCGCTCGATCCGACCTACCTGATATGTACGTGTACTTTTATACAATTAAATAGCGGTACTATATACACAAGAACTTATAATAGGTACATACATCTATCTAACGATGAAACTTTCGGAGTATAAGGTATAAGGCGACATATGACATTGCGTGGCGATAATAATTGGTCTTTATTTAATCCAGGTACCTAATTAGCTACCGTAATATACGGAGGTTTGCTGTTCTCACGTGAAATTTTTTTTTTTTCTTTTAAAGTTCAGGGTTTGTTGTTCAAAGCGCAGTTATATACTTAGAATTTTAGTAGAAAATTTTCTATGCAATTGTAAGTTTATCCTTAAGCAAAGAAGAAGCGTACCTTGCAATCAACCCTTTTCTTTTCTTTTCTTTTTCTTCTCCTGGTAATCATAAAAAGAAAAGGAAGAATGAAGAATGAAGAATAGGAGATTACCGCTGCTACAGCACGCGTCTCTACTATATGTATACTACCTTATACTCAAGATAAAGAATCGCTAATAGGCGTGCAGGATCAGGCACGCGATTAAAAAGTTACGGAAGCTGCAGCAGGCGAAAGAAGTCTCAATAAACGTGTAGAGAAAAAAAAAATGAGGAAAAGTTTTCCTGATTAATACACAGGTAATACACGCGGTGTAGTATAGCGTGGGATATAATTAATTGATTTTGCGATAAATATGATTAGCGGATAAAAAGAGATTCAGAGGTATTATAAATTTGTAAACCTTATACAAAGTGTAACCCAAGTAAGTGCAGGAAGTTTGAATATTTTAGTATTATATGTATGTAATTCGAAATGAAACCGGAAGTCTAAACATCACCGAGACAACAAGACCGACCGGACGAAGTGGGTGTTGTTATTATACCCGTTCTATCCTCCTCATTCTTACTCTCGTCCTCTTCTTTTTACCGAGTTTATATCCAAACGAACCCTATACAGAAACTGAGTTCAAGGCGTGCATTGTTTGTGCTCACCTGGCGAAACTCCGCTGGTTTCAAACTCACCGGGGTGATAATATTTTCATTTCATTTGATATATGCATATAGATAAGATTGGGAAATAAATTAAGAATAAATAATATCAATATAATACCTCGATTTGTTTAAAAAAAAAAAAAAAATTCTTTCAGACACTTTTAGGTAAAAATAAAGATTAACGATTATCTACGGATACGGGGATTAAAATATATCTTATAACGAATATATAATAATAATTAAAACGTATACTTATCTATGTATGTATGTACTAGATACATAGAAATAAATAGATAGTCTTATGTATCACGATATCTTGGCGGCTGCACCTTTACATGTCGAATTCTTTCTGTAAATCTGAGATAGTAATCGAGATAATAGAGATAATCCATAGGCCCTGGAGTCTCGGTTTCTTGTACCATGAGTCAACTAGACAAATGCTATCTGTTCTAGGATCTTTTAGGTAGTCAACTATTGTGAATTACGATATAGCAATAATTGGTACCTGTATAGTATAACAATATACGATTTATACACTATGCTGTGTATGCACATTTTTTTTTTTTTTTCTGTGATATCAAGCAGAAAGAAAATGCGTTTATTTATTTATTTATTTATTTATTATCATTTTTTTTCTATAAACTTTAGATCATAATATTCAGATTCTATATATCTATACATGGATCTTAAGTTACGAGATAAATTGTCCGATTCTCTGTTTCTATGTACCGGATTTTATATTGGTTCAACAATTGTGCACTCGAATATATATATATACCCAAGTATATAAACAACCGTTGGGGCAGGTCAGTTTTATGAAATATACCGTTATATACCTAGACATAAATTGAATCACGGTTTATTTGTCCTTTCGCATATGTATATCAGATTATATAAAAGTTATAACTACACCGCGGACAGTATCTACTTTATCATATATATTTTTCTTTTTTGCCTAGTTTCCAAGAACAGGTAGATAGATCACTTTCCCTTTCGATATATAGAGAGAAATGCCGACAAACGGGCTACATCCTACGTATAATACGTATAAGTATATAGGTTTTGATATTAAACTAGCATGATCATATATAAATGGTCGTATTTTCCGTGAGATTAATTTTTTACTTACCATATAGGGTAAGTTTGAAGCAATGTATATGGTTCATTATTTTTGATAAGATTTGTAGGAAAAAATAAAAATAAAATACAGTGCGAAAATCGTTTCTCCTGATTCCTTTTTCTCTTTTTCTTTTTTTCAGTAATCTAAGAAATGAATCGAAAAGAAAACTTTTGAATAAATTTTCATCGATGAAAATGTTGTCTTAGTTATTTTCTACGTGGGCGTATATGGTATATATGACCTCTCGCGGGGAGGCTGTTGAAAAAAATCACGCGGAGAAGAATCTTCGTTGAAGATGAAAGGAGCGCGATGTGCTTGGGCGTTTTACCTTGTACAAATACTAGCGCTTTATATAGGTATACCTATATATGTATATATATATATATATATGTATATATACCTACCTTCGTCGAGACTCGATGAGAGTACCGTTACAGAACGTATTCGTAAAAGATTTGAAACGCATTTAGCTCTTCTCTTACCCTTTCGTACTATCGTATACAAATATATATATATAGTATATAATGTGTTATACATAATACCCCGAGGCTTCGGCTCAAAGACACGTAAGAAAATCGCGAACCGCTAGGGTGTGTATATATCAACTAACGATAATCGTGCGAGTTCGATTTATGGAATTTTAAGCTCGTATGGGCTAACGGATTGAAGATGAATGTAGAAAAAGAAGAATATAAAAAAGGAGATTTTTTTTTTTTAAATGAAGGAAAAAAAGGAAAAATGAACTTCTCTTATTTTTCAACCGTAAAAGTTGAAGTTTTAACGCGTTTGTGTTCATTTATTTTTTTAATTTTATCATTCCTTTTTTTCTTTGAACGTGAGGTAGGCAATTTGTCATTTTAAAGTACTCGTAATTGGATGAAAACGGTGTTTAAACTCTCTGTACTAAAGCTGTAGCGTCGAAGGGTGTCGGCGGTTAAGGCATCATTCAAGAAGTCAAAAAAATATCCCGAGTAACAATTTCGAACGACTATTAAAACGATGTGAAACGGTTATCTTGGTCCTCGGAAGCCCATCGTAAAACACAAAGTTTCTGTACCTATAACGTGAAGCTATACCTACCTACATGTATATCTTTACCTTGGTAAAGTTAAGTGGGCGTAACTTGCCACAATAATTCCACTTTACGGGCACACATAGTATATATATGCGTCCGCGAAAAGGATATAAATCATCTCCGAATTATTATTACAAAAAAAGATTAAAAAAAAAAAAAAATTCGAAAAGTTTTCTTTTTCATTTTATTTTCATGTCTTTACTTCAAACTATAAGAAAAAAATTATTGCCCTATATTCGTATTATAATCACTAGGGTCCTTTGACCTTTTTTTTTTTTCATAAAATCAATAAAATCGTTCGAAATCAGTCGAGAAACTTATACGACGATTAAATTTTATCAATTCCGAAAGGTTGTGATTACGTAGATAAAGATATGAATAATAAGATCCTTGACCTAGAGAATAAAAATCTACGAAATAAAAGCGTGTCTGAACTTCCGGAATAAGTTGGCAAGATTATAGAGCGAGCTAAAGGAAGAAAAGATCTATTAGCCTGAATAAGAGTTCTAGTAAAGTATTTTCTTTTTCTTTTCTTCTCTTTTTTTATTTTTATTTTTCTATATATATATATAAGATGAACGTTGAAGATGATTGTATGTACCTATTCTACTTTTCATCTGTATTTTTATTTTTTTTCCCCCATCCATATGTATTTACGCGGATTATATCCAATGTTGAATTGTTTAGTGTGAGTTTATACTAAACTAAACTTAATTCATTCATCCCACGCATTATATGTATATATTATATACCTGTGTATATATATATATATATATATATATATATATATATATATATATACCTACAGGTATATAGTTCCCAGAGATTATTGTTCGTAGCAAACGAGCTTTCGGATATATGTGTAAACTAATTAAATGCAAGAGATAGGGACCTGTACTAGCTCTCTATTCACATAATTAGCTCCATCATTGACCTGCGATATAACGTTGTATATTATTATATATATTTGGATATAACTACTCTATAGTTTCTATTCCATCCTAATTTAGCAACGTATCTAAATTCAATTTATTTATTCAATCTGGTCACAGATATGACAAAGCATCTTGTTTCATAAATGTGGAATCAACTATACTATATCTTCATAGAGAAGAACGAGGCAAGGTAGGATGCACCTCAGTTGAAAGTTTGATGAAATATTTGCTTTTCACTTAAAAATCTTTCATCTTCGTAATTAAAAAAGAAAAAGAAAAGAGAAGAAAAATAAAAAATGATTTTGGAGTAAATTTGTAGTATTCTTTTTTGAATTTTTTATCAATTTTTAACCGAGCTGCCTACTCTATCTCGGTCTTCCCTTTTAACTAGAAAATGAAATAAACGAATAATAAATAACGTTTTAAGTTATGCTAAAACGGTGCCTAAATCACACCTATTTTCGCATCATATGCCAACCTGCCTACTGCCACGTCGATATAATACGTTGATTATGCATATATATATGTATACATAACCGGTTTCAAACACCGTAACGTGTCCCATTCTATTTGAATTTTCATAGCTTTTTGCAACGTCTTTATGTACCCATACGTAAACCTTGCAAATATACATATATATATATATATACGTACGTGAGTACATTGGTCAAGATCGTCCGAAATTTATTTCTCCATTAATTATTCCTTCTTTTTGTATCTTGTATGTTTTTTTTTATTTTTTTTTTGTTTTCTCGAACTTACTCGTTTTTCCACAGCCTCTGAGCTTTACTGGTTCACAGCTCCATATACACCTTACATATTTTCTTCTTCCCGTTAACACGCCGTTGATTTATCCCGCAATTAAAGAGTCGAACGACGATCAATAAGATTTAAAATTTCACGCTTATTTTAGGCCCTTTTTTTTTTATTTTTTCTCTCTCTGATTTAAAAATCTATGAGAGTAATTCCACATTATTGATTTCATTAGCATTATACTATATCAGTTTGCTATTCATTAGCAATCATATACTCTGTACTGACATGAGTTTCGGAAAGTTTTTGTGTACAGAACGAATCGCCAATATACAGACGATCGTAATTTTCTATGTTAAATCGCGTCCTTTTTTTTTTTCTTTTTTTTTGATCGTAAATCATGGAGGATATAGAAGCTTTACTGATGATTATTGATGATCATTTGAGAATGCTTTTAGCCCGACAAGAGAACAGATCTTGTCGACCTTCGCGAGTGACTATACGTATAATATAAAGATGTAGAGTAGTACTGCAGGGCTCTAGGCTTTATGAGGTATCAATTATTTAAAAATCAGTATCGACTACTTCGTTTCTATATCTCATTCTACCTTCTCAGCTCACTTTAATATCCAAAGGAATGTGTAAATCAAGATGAGATCAGTCGGGTAACGCTGACTGTAATTACAGTCATTAACTTTACAGCCGCGCGCCTTTATGCTTCTTTCTTTCTTTCTTACTTTCTTTCTTTCGTTCTTCAATCTTCTATATAACATCTGTTTCTCTATCAAATACATGTACAATATACATATTACGGTCTTCGCTATTTTAAATCTTAACAAATTTTTATCATATATGCTGACCGCCAAATCAGTTTCAAATAAATAAAAAGTTAAAAAATTAAGAATTAAATATATATATATTATATATATCTAAGATCGATCTAATGCATAACACTGAGGTAAGCTTTCACCGTTGCAGAAATGAGTATTACGCGAGTACACACTTTTCTCACCCAATGCTCACATTCATTGCTCTCCAATTATTCCACGAATGTTTGTTACTTCTTATTTCCTGGTTTGAACATTTTTTTTTTTTTTTTGATTAATTTTCTCTCGTATATCTATCAAAAATTGATTAAAGAGTCCAAATCTCTGTGTATGACGTGATGAGAGATAAAAAAAAAAAACCGTCGAATTTTGTTCTTTTGTAATTTTTCTCTTTAGTTTTTCTTTCTCCTTGCATCATGCATGTTACACTTGTGTCAGTCCTGCATGTAGGTACTGGATGCTGATTACTCCTTGAAAAGGATCCGCGCAGTAAAATACTCGCGAGTTTCAATCAACCATTATAACAGTACAGATATAACAGCAGGGATAACTATACCAGCTACTACCAAGCTCGCAAGCAATTACGTTCATTCTTAACTGGGGCTACCGTTACATACGCCTCTGATATGTATGTATGATCGGCCTATTGATATACTGCGGAGAAAGACCACACGTACGAGTAAGTATGAATTTCAGTTTTTCTTCTTTCTTCTGATCAATAAAAAGGTGAAAATAATCAAAGCGAGAATAGCAACCTAGATTCTTTTTATTCATCTATTTTGTCTACTTTGAACAAAAATTTAACAAAGGAAGAAAATTAACGTTCGAACTTTCATCATTTCTCAAGACTAAAATATATACTTCGATATACCATAAAGGAGCAGCAATTCTTGTCTCGTGTCTTGAAATTGGGGCACCAGATCATCCAGCGAATCGTATAATAAGATATAAACGCGATATGTACCGCAAAAAAGAAAATGATAGAAAGGTAAAAATATGTGAAAAGATTTTGAAACTGTTTATAATCTTGATAAAAGAAATTATAAGAAATTACAAAAAAATAGAAAAAACTAAAAATTTACATACCGTCGAGGTTTTGGCCGAAGTATTTCGTGCCCAGAGTCAGATATACAAGTAGCGAGACCAAGAGGAGCTCCGTAATGTTCAGGAGGTACGCTGGTTCCTCCGGCACCCTGGATCATCGGTGAATTTTGTTGGGGTGTAACGACTCCACCAGGTGTACCGGCGGCAACGCCACCAGTCCCCAGGAAAAGGGGTTGTTGTCCATTTATCTCCATCCCGATTTATTTATATTTTAGAAAAAACCTGAGCCTGCAGCATAAGCGGCAGCAGTAGCAGCATTGCGGTCCAGGGTTACGGATGTGAAGGCCATGAATCTGTAGCCCGGATGAAAAAAAAAAGGAAAAAAAAAAAAACAGAAAAAATGTTGAATTAGAGAAAAGTTTAAAAAATTAATTGAAAATAATTAAATTGGTATAAATGATGGGCGTCGTTATAACAGAGTCGGTACCTATATGAAAGCTGAATACAGAGCGAAATAATCTGACGATGAGACAGATTTCTTCTCGATTTAATTATCGTCGTGTAATTTGATTAAAGATCATTGGCTGTATACGAGGAGTGATACAAATCGTTTAGATTTACGGTTACCAAAGATAAACCGATAGATTGCAATTGATTAATAAACCCGAAGGTAACCCCTTCTCGATATGCATTCGAATTTGTAACAGTCAACGTAAGCTCGCTATTATATATCGACAGCAATTTGTTGCATCTATACGAATAAATATACCACATAATAATTAACGAACTTTTTTAATTTTTTTTTCTTTTCTTAATTGCACTACGTAGTGTTGCATATTGGTGCAAAGTAGCGTCAATTGGTTGCGGTTGTTGTTTCAGTAATTAACGTTTTTTTTTTTTTTTTTTGTTTCTTTTCTACTTTCTTGAAATTTATCCTGTACGTGTAGATGTTTAAGTTTCTTTATTTTTATCTCCTTTTCTCAAGAGTGAACTACACTCGGGAATGTGGACAGGCTCTATGTATACACTGCAGACTTGAGAATGCTGCAACTAGTCACTAGATCCTTTACCCCCATACACTTCAACACTCTACGTACAGTATGTAGGTACAGACCTCTTTGACACTACGAGAGAATTCCCAAAGGTACGGTCAAGGGATATATATCTCAGGTGAAATGGTGTTACCTTTAACGAGATCATTTATTTTCTCGCTGTGAGGTTGTAAGGATTACCGATATTCAAACTAACCCGCCATTACAAATAGCAACGCACCTAGCGATAGAGGCGCAAATTTGCCAATGTAACCCGAAATAAAGAGAGAGAGCAACTGACCGTTGCCTAAGGCGGTCGTTGTTAGGCCTCGAGCCACCAGAAAACGAATTATTCAAGTATCAGTATTATTTTAAATAAACTCGACATCGTTGACCAGTTACTGTTCAGTCATACACAAATATATAAATTAATATAAAAAGATACACCAATCTACGTAGAAGAAGGCCTTTGGTGCCTATAATACAGCTTTAAGAGCTCCAAAACGACTATCGCCCAGCATCTGCATTACTCCATTGTGAGATCTCGAACATCAAGACCACGTCGTCCATCAACATCACTCGAAACGAAGATTGTATCCGTATCGATAAGTTTTGTTCATTAATTTAAAATATAACTTGCTATTATTTGAGCACCCACATCTATTTTGTTAAAATTTATTCATATAGTAACCACGACCCGTTACAATTTTGGCGCCCAACTAGAGGCTCGATAATAGCAGCAATACAAATTAATATTCAAATTCTGGCTCTTTTTAACGTATTTATAAGTTTTATCAGTGTAATAGCGTAAACTAATCTATTTGTATGCCAATCATGACAAGGTCAAAGGGCATCGACGGGCAAAATGAGCCTACAAATGATGACGATCTCCGCGAGGAGCTAAAAAGACTACGAGTCCTGGTAACGGACTCCGTTAACGAAAATTCTCGATTCCAACAACAAATAACCAAGCTTCAGGAGGAAAATAGGCAGCTTCGAACAGGCTCCATAACATCCAACGAGCTAAGATCAAGCGAGTCGCAAACGGATAGCATTGGTGAGCCAAGCAATGTAAATACTAGAGGACAAGAACAGGTATACAGCCATCAAAATAATAATAGTAGCGATAATAACGGCCAGTACAATGGTCAGCAAAACTTAGGAGACCCGAATGTTCGAGAAACGGTTAGACAAAATCAAAACACTGATTTAAATACGCATTTAGTAGCAGGAATTTTAGAGCATCTGAAGTCAATGCAACTTAATATAACGTGTCCGATATTTAATGGCGAAAAAAGCCCAATTCAGTTTATCTCAGAAGTCGAAAGATATTTCATAAAAAAGAATGTTTTAGGGATTCATAGAATGCTAGTCGTTGAAGATGCTCTAAAAGGACAAGCCAAGAGCTGGTACGATGCGCGTAGTTACTCTTTTAACACCTATGAAAGCTTTAAACAAGAATTTTTAGACCACTTTTACTCATTAGAAGCACAAACACGAGAAAAAGATGAATGGCATAGACGTAGGTTTCGGCCTTCGGATAGTTCGCTTCGCGACTATTTTTTACAACAGATGAAAAAAGCCCGTTATTTTAAGCCATCTATGGAGACATATGAAATTAATTTTGCAATAATTAAACAATTGCCATATCGTGCGCGCGAAGTACTAGCTACCATGAATTATGCAGACTCAGAATGCATACTTCAGACCTTATATCGCCTTGATACCACGCACAAAGAGCAGTCTGACAAACGCGGTCGTATTCCGCAAGAGCAGGTCAATCCGAACATTAGACATGTAAACGGTGGCGCGGCACAGCGATCATTTGCGATCAAACAATCAACGGGTCATTGGCGAAACGACAACTTTCGAGACAATGAAATGCAAGAGGGTGGGACGTCCGAATCCCACGCTGATTATTCGTCACAACCCGGTCCTTCAAAACCACAGATATATTCAAACCCACCGTATAGACGTTGGCATCCTAATTCTCAGCATCCCGCTTATGTACCACCACATCAGCGTTCAACTATCCAGGGTGATCGTGATGGAAGAAACAGTCAAAGTCATGCATACGGGCAATACCGTAGTATGCATCCGAGCTACAATAATCGACCAAATAATTACCAACCAAACAATTACGGTAATAGAGCATTTCCAAATAGACAGAACGCGATGACACAAAATAATTCGAATAGATTTAGGAGAGACGAGCGACCCGATAGTACTAGACAACAACCCAACAGCGAAAGCGATAGAAGAAGACAGAGTACGGTGAATTTTATAGAAAATCTCGACGATAGCGGTCATGATGTAGAAGAAGCAAACCCCAATCATGAGCAACCCGATGAAGCTCAAATCCCCGATTATCCGGAGACAGAAAACATAGTGCGCGCGTTAAAACAAACAGATTTTGTAGAAGACTTGTGTTGGGATGTTGAAGAAGGTGAAGAGTGCGGTGAAGACAGCCGACTCATCAGTCCGCGCGTTCAGGCCACGGTTGGCGAAAAAGTAATGAACATCCTTTTAGACTCAGGTAGCGATGTTACCGGAATTTCCGAACATTTTTATCAATGGCTACTAGATAACAACCTTGCGATAGACCTACCGATTTGTAACCTTATGATTCGGGTGGCGGTTGGCCAAAAGAAAACAGCGGTTAAAAAACAAGCGTTCTTTAAATTGAAAATCAACAATCGCGAAATCGAATACGTGTACTTGGTTATCCCTAATTTATCCAACGACATACTAGTAGGAATGGACTGGCTAAAGAAGCAACAAGCAGTCATTGACGTAGATCACGAAGAAATCTACTTATTCAGGGAAAAACTTCCTAAAAGCATCGTAACTTTTCGCAAAAATTCCAAAGCAAAACCGGATCATATCCGCGCGATGAACAACGGGGATGAAAATTTAGGCGTCAATCACCTCGAATTAGTTGAGAACTCGAACATCACCGATCACAGATGTTTAAACCTAACGCAAAGACTGGGGGATGCGCCTACCGAAAATATAGAGGCACATTGCTCCGCGAAAATGTCGTTCGATCAAACCGTTAAAAACATGATAACCAATGTAGAACAACTGAATGCGAATGAAAAGACTCATGTTGTTTCGTTATTCAAGGAGTACCGCGATATCTTTAGCGATAAACCTGGACTAATCGACGTATATCACCACGAAATCCGATTAATGGCAGAAAAGCCATTTATTAGACGTTCCTACCCGGTCCCAATCGCTTTGCATGAAGCTGTCAGCCGAGAAATAAAGAATATGTTGCAACTCGGAATCATTGAGCGATCGTGCAGCCCATACTGCAATCCCTTGAGAATCGTGACGAAGAAGAACGGTAGCGTACGCGTTTGTTTAGATGCGCGATTTTTAAACCAAGTTATGATATCTGATAACGAATCGACACAACACATAGAAGAGCTCCTACAAAAATTTGAAGGCGCTCAATTCTTATCCACAACCGACCTGGTTAAAGGATACTGGCAGGTTCCTCTGGAAGTACAATCACGCGAGTACACCGCTTTTTTACATGAAGGTACACTATACCACTTTAAGGTTATTCCGTATGGCATCAAAACCGCAGGAAGCGGATTCATCCGCGCGATAAAAATAGCTCTAGGAACCGAAATTGCCGAAATGGTCACACTGTACGTGGACGATTTCCTCATTGCGTCAAAAAACTTTCAACAACATTATGATCACCTACAGAAACTATTCGCGAAGTTGCGTGAAGTAGGGCTAAAATTGAGCTTGGAAAAGTCGCATTTTTTCAGAAAAAATGTGCCTTTCCTCGGCTTCATCTTGTCGACTGATGGTGTCTACGCAGACCCTGGTCATCTAGAAAAAATCAGAGACTTCCCGATACCAGTAGATAAAAAACAATTACAAGGATTTCTAGGGGTGTGTGGGTACCATAGGAGATTCAGTGTACGGCACGCCAACTTCGTCGAACCGTTTCGCGATTTACTAGGCGATCGGTCGCCATGGAATTGGACTCAGGCCCACACAGTAGCATTTGAAGACTTAAAAAGGAATCTATTGCGTTGCGTCGTCCTTAGTCACTATAATCCACGCTTACCGTTTCGAGTCCAAACGGACGCCAGTGATATTGGCATCAGCGGCATCCTGTACCAGGTAGACGAACATCCGCGTATTATCTCATTAGCTAGTCGCGTATTATCAAAGTGCGAACGAAACTACCATACAACCGAGAAAGAACTTCTAGCGATCGTCTATTCTGTGCTAAAATTCCGCATGTATTTACTCGGGAATCAATGTGAAATAATCACGGATCACAAGGCACTTACCTTCTTGCAATCCACCGCATTTCAAGGACCTAGACTAACACGATGGTCGTTATTTTTACAAGACTTTGACTATACAATCAAACATTGTCGAGGGGTTGATAATCAAGTAGCCGATTTTTTCAGTCGAAACTTTGAGAATTTCGTAGCGAATTGCGACAATTACGTTTTATGGAATTGCATTAAACAGCTACCCGATACAGCAACACAGGGTGAACATTCGATCAATGCACTTGGAGTAGTCACAAAATTACGCGAAAAAAACGAATTGATCGATGAATTAAATAATCTAAAACTATACCAAAAAAATGACGCGAAGCTGCAGCAGCTCGCGACACAGCCTTCGAACAACCTCGAATTTCTCAACGAACAAGATGTTCTATACGTACGTTATAAGGGAAGCGATTGTTGGCGTTTACTCGTTCCCGAATCACTCCGACCTTCGCTAATGAAAACAGCACATGAGGAGTTTGGTCACTCAGGCAATCACAAGTTGATTGGGTACCTCGCACTCTACTTCTATTGGCCGCATATGCGTAAAGAAATAAAGCGTTTTACTAAATGTTGCGATCTCTGTCAGCGGACAAAATACCTGAATTTTAAGATGGAAGGTGCCTACAGGATGGTAAAGGCTACCGAGTCAAACGATCTTGTGTCCGTAGACTTTTACGGCCCGCTTCCAAAATCGATTGGAGGCGTACAGTACATTTTCGTCCTCCAGGATCTGTTTACCAAATACGTCACTTTATACGCGATCAAGCGGGCGACAACGATGATTTGCCTGAAGCGCATAGAAACACATTATCTGGATAACGTCGGAAAACCGCGTCGCATTCTGTCAGACCACGGGACTCAATTTACTTCCCCGAGATGGAAGCGCGGACTCGAATCGCATGGCATTCAGGCCCTGTTCTCTTCCATCCGACACCCACAATCAAACCCGGTAGAAAGAACGATGCGAGAACTAGGAAGGTTGTTTCGAACTTATTGCTCCGGCAAACACACGTCATGGGTTCAATACTTACCCAAAATACAAACTTGCCTAAATTTAACTATCCATCAGAGCACGGGGTTCGCTCCAACCCAATTGCATTTCAATAAACAACCGGATGAAGAAATTTTCCAGCTTTTTCCGCGACTTCGTAGAGATGATATCTCACGTGAGATCCAGCTCAGGATCGCGAATGAACGTTTGTGTCGTGCGTTTAATAACCGATGCAAGCAACAAAAAACGATTAGTAAAATCAAGTTGGAGACCAATGATCTTGTTCTGCTTCGCGTACCACATTTGTCAGACAAATCACAAAAGCAAATTTACAAGTTTTTTCATCTGTATGAAGGTCCATACCGCATTTCTCGAACAGTCGGTACAAATGCTTTCGAAATTGCCGATCCAGATGATCCAACCAAAATAAAAGGGGTGTACAATCGCTTCAACTTGCGCCCATACTATACCAATGAAACGACTACCTGATCTCCGACTGAAGCTTGATTATTGTTGTTTTATAAAATAGATATCGACTATGTGTATAATACACATGTATCCTAGTTAAGCGTTAGTTTTTCATAAGCAGAATTGATCAAACTCGTATTTATACCTATAAGTATAATTAATGACCGCCACAGGCGATAAAGCATACGCTATGATAACCTTCATAAAGCAATAGTTCATAAAGACCATGCACATGGTGCACATTTATTTTAACTAGACAGTAGCTTAGAAACATTGACGCATTTCGAACGTCACACGTCGAAATACTAAACTCAAGGAATATCAAATGTTACTTTATTTAGATATTAAGAATTAAGGAAAGAAAATGTATTTGGCTGAAATGGCAATAGATATGAAAGAAGTGGTCGCTTGAGTGCAAAACAACTATAAAAATGTATATGGAATGGATGAACGAGTGAGAACTATTTCGATAATGTCAGTGCGTAATGTCGCTTTTTCTATTACGACATGGGCATTCTAGGGATGTATTTCACGAATCATTTTTGGCTCATTCTATTTACGTATAATTAGCCAAAAAGGGGGATGATTGTAAGGATTACCGATATTCAAACTAACCCGCCATTACAAATAGCAACGCACCTAGCGATAGAGGCGCAAATTTGCCAATGTAACCCGAAATAAAGAGAGAGAGCAACTGACCGTTGCCTAAGGCGGTCGTTGTTAGGCCTCGAGCCACCAGAAAACGAATTATTCAAGTATCAGTATTATTTTAAATAAACTCGACATCGTTGACCAGTTACTGTTCAGTCATACACAAATATATAAATTAATATAAAAAGATACACCAATCTACGTAGAAGAAGGCCTTTGGTGCCTATAATACAGCTTTAAGAGCTCCAAAACGACTATCGCCCAGCATCTGCATTACTCCATTGTGAGATCTCGAACATCAAGACCACGTCGTCCATCAACATCACTCGAAACGAAGATTGTATCCGTATCGATAAGTTTTGTTCATTAATTTAAAATATAACTTGCTATTATTTGAGCACCCACATCTATTTTGTTAAAATTTATTCATATAGTAACCACGACCCGTTACAAGGTAGATAGCTAGTATATATAAGATACGTCTACAAACTTATTATGAAACCCATAGCGTAATATTTAAGCGAGATTAAAGAAAACGCGATAATTAGAATAAAAAAGAAAGAAAACTGTAAACTCCTCGCGTTTTATCACTTATAATACCACAAGAGCTTCAAAATTATCGGGTATTTCCCGATAGGTTCGTTGCAAACAAATGAAGGAGTCAAGTTGTTCAGGTTAAAAAATCACGAGCGCGAAGCGCGAGTGATTTTTCTGAAAAACTTGACGACTTCGTTTGATTGCAGGGAACCTTGAGGGAAATACCCGATTAATTTTGAAGCTCGAGTGGTATTCGGGGGATTATTTTTTCATCCAAATTTCGGCCGATAGAATTGCACCATGAGACAAAATCCACAGTTAAAAATTAAAAATTCGGAAGTCACAGAATTATAATTCAACCTGTCAGTTTGACGTGTGGTTAATTTGACTGGATTATGTTTTGTTTTTTATATATAGCAACTACCAGAGAAAATAATCAAAAAATTATCAGTATAATACCATGTAGGTTGTACCACGTGACGTCGAATGGTGCAATTCTATTGGTCGATATTTGGGTCGGAAAAATAATCGAGAAAATTTTTTCTTTTTTCTTTTTTTTTTTGGGTAGGTATACAAGATTCTTATAATTATAAGAAAGTGCAACGTACGAACGTGCAGTGATCTTATTATAATACGCGGAGTAACGATTTCTCAAATCCGAAGGTCATTAACGCGAGCCCTACGTTTAATTGCGGGTGCAATTAGAGACCGGGATTTAATTCCAGAGCTTATCGTGTGAAGTAGGTAACGCATTTCTTCGCTTTCGTGGTGCAACAGCTATAGGGCGAAAGGAGGAAACACGATTATAGCTCTTTGTGACTAACAATGAGACGAGTATAAGGTATATAGTGTAATGAGCTCATCTGTAATGAGAGGAATAATTCATAGTTCCTGAAATATTTCTCATCAAATTTAGCAGCTAGCATTTTTGAACAGTTTTTCAAAATTTGAAGACCAATTTTAACATATACCTATATATGTGTGAAAATGAAAAACGAGAAAGTCATTATTTTCAATAATATATAAAGGAGAGTTTTCTCTTTCTTCCGGTTGTAAAATTCTCTACTCTTTAGTTAAAAAAAAACTAGCAAGTTTGCTTATATGTATATACCATTTGACTGGAAGTCTTTAACCCCATAATAATAACTGCAGTAAGGTATTGTTCTAGAATTCCTTCTCGCTAGACAAGGATTCATTTATTCATACCAGTTAACTCGAGATCTGAATATATTTAAAACATAGACGGTATAGAAAATGAGGGAAAAAAAAGTGAGAAATGAAAGGAAAAAAAAAAAAAACTAGTCGCAATCCACCGGATTTGATGTCGTTAGAAAAGATGATAGTCCTCGACTTCAACCCGGCGCCAAGGAATAAAATAATTTGAATTTCATTTGATTTATGGATTATGCCTATAATATGACAAAAGCAATGTATACTGGTGTACAGTAGTAAAATGCGAAATACGAAAGGCGAACGTACGCGGAGTGCATTAAATTGGAGAAAAAGCGGTGTAGAGTAACGTCGCGGTACGTAATAACTAGTTGCAAAAATTTGCATAAAAGTAATCACATCATCTAAAATTATCGAACGGGTTTCTATATGGCCTGCTCTTTTGCAGAGTATACGCGTTGCTAGTACGTTACTTACATATATATATATGCATGTAATATGTATACCTTATACTACAGCACGCTGTTATTCAGAATTGCAGCACAAGGGGGGACCCTAAGGCCCAACAACTTAAACCTTTTTCGGGACTTATATACACTACACACCTCTGTGATATCTCGCTTATATCGACTTCTGATCTTGGAACATAAATTTCATCCCAACATCTCGGGCAAAAGAAGAAAAATAAAAAATATATATGAAAATAATATATTGCAAGGAACTTCGGAATTTCGACGGAATTAAGGAGAATAATTATAACATGAATTGGGTTTTTTTTCAAACCAAACGAAAGCAGAAATAAAAAAAGGAAAAATCGTCAAAGGAATCCGAAGTTTTTGGACAAAAAAAATCACTTCACTAGAATCAAAAAGGTTCTTTTTTTTTTCTTCAAATTCTAGATAAAATATTCAAACTTTCATATTGCTGCTGCAGTCTCCTATAGTTTCTATTATATAGAGACTGTATAATTCCTTGTGAACGCTATACGACAGCTTAGCTTTATGCATAATACTGCAGTAGAGATAGGTTATAGGTATTGTGTCTGTATACTATGGTTTAGCTTTGAATTTAGATCCTAAGAAGATTCTCGAGGTTTTCTCTCTATAAAGGTCATCATCACAGAATGATCAATCGTGTATAAGAGATTCTCTCCTCTTCTGGATATATCGGTACAACAAATCACTTCTAAAATCGTGACAACGTCGGGCTTGCAGCAGTAAATAAGATCGAATCGTCGTATTTCATTCTTATGAACGCGGCCCATATATTTCTTCAGTTAATAGACAAGATTGAAGTTGACTTTACATAATGTGTATAAAAAAAAGTTACAAAAAATGAAAAAAAAAATAAATAAAAAAACCGAAACGGAACGAAACTTTGCATAGGTATTAAGAATCGGTGCCATGGATAAATGATAATCGTTTAAAAGGTTTATAAAAGCTTCTCCTTTCATTTTTTTCTCTGATATATCCTTGCTGCACGCTGTTGCAGTATTCATCGAGGTCTCGGTAATTACGTGAATTTTTTTGCTATATTTGGTTACCAAATTACGAACCTGCTTCTTGGGTAGGAAGGTAGATATAGAGAGAAAAGAAAGAATGAAGAAAAAATAAATATAAATAAAAAATAAAAATAAAAGGAGCTTCCTATACATACGTATATCGTACGATATCGATCGACGACGATATATACGTGTCGCGTAACATTTTGCCCGTCGATTTCTCGGAAACAAATTTTACCCTTATGCTACCGAGATACCGCATATATACTGAGAGGGTCGGAGAACTGAGGGGGGAAAACAAGGCGCCAAGGTGCCTGACCTCGCGGAAATACCAGGGCGTTGCCCCTTTTAAAACACTCGGCTTCGTCACCCTCAGCGCCCTTTTACTAATCGTTCCACCCTCTCCCCACCTTTCTCTAAGTGAGGCCCTAAAAAGGCCCATGAACTCTGAAATTCTCTTTCTTGTTTTTTAATTTTTTTTTTTTTCTTTCTTTCTTTCTTGTCTCAGACGTAAATAAACATCTAGGTACAAGAAATTTTTCTACTACTTTAAAACATATATCATTTAATCATTATAATTTTTCGGAATTATTTTTTTTACTCGCACAATTTTATCTCAGTGAGCGAGGATTTTGTGGTGGAAACGATCTCTCGCGTCTGGTCCACGTCTGGAGTAGCGCGAGAGATGTGGAATCCGTGCAGTGCACCCGGGGTGACACGAGATCGGCATACATATCGCGTCGTCGCGTTCCCGTCTCGAGATACGATGGGATGCGATCCGATGCGATCCGATGTAATGCATCGGAGATCCCCTTTCGCCAGAGTTAAAGTAGGTGATACAATACGTATGTAGTATGTACTATGTAGTATATATATAGTAGTACATACTACATACTATATACTATATAAATATATATAGTATATAAGTCCGTGTGTATTTTATATCCCTACAGTTTTATTATATATTATATACCCTTCCACATATCGCGTCACTGCAGCACTGTACTGCACTATACTGCAGTGCACAGTGGTGAAATAGACGGTAAAGTCAGGTTGGTCAGGTTCGTCGTTCGTCGAGGTACCGTTCAACTGCCAGAAACTTGTCGCTCTTTTATACCTACAACCCGAATACTTACGTACAGGTATAAAATTGCGACAGTAAAGATACGTTATGTATGTACGCGAGTGAGTGAGGAGGAGGAGGCTGATCGACGTCTGTCTGTCTACCTGTTGCTTATGCGGTCTCACTTATTTTTTTCAGTGTATCAAAAACTGCACTTAAAATTTTTTTTTTTTTCTCGATCTTTTAATAACGATGATGATGAAGATTATGAAGTGATTCATTTTTTATCAATCAAAATGTATCATTTAATTACTTCAGATCATATTTGTATCTACGGGTATCGACGATTTTATCAAAGGTCTAATAGGATGAATAATCGGTTGTTGTTTCATTTTTTCTGCAATCACTATTTTGGCCAATTAATTTTCTATCCAAATACCAACCTAGCTAGTAAAATTGTTCGTATCATGACCGAGCTATAATAGAGCTGGATATTGATCTACTATCGCAAAGTACGGTACACCAATATCGATCAGTTATAAAAATTAACCGTAATATATTTCAGCTCTCACTGGTCACTGGGCCAGATTGTAAGACATATACACATTATTTCTAGGTGAATTTTTTTTTGTCTTTGATTTTTTTTTTGCTCTTTTTTCTTTTCAATTTACTTCTAGTTTAATTTAGGTCAGTTTGAAGAAACATTTGAACAAGACGGATCTTTCTAATCCGTATACTGTACATACGAAGATTGAGAAAGTTGTATTAATCTTATATAATTACACGTGCAGAAAAAATGGAATTTCAATACGATCAGAATATACGTATATTATATTTCTTAAATTATTATTATTCAAAAATCTGATAATTTCGTTTGAAATTCTATCTTTGCAGGATATTTGACAACCACGTGCGTATATAGCGATGATTATCGCGTCTCGAATGGAATTTAGGTTGTGACTTTGGTGACCTTATCTTCGTATCTACATATAGTCGGGATTGCTCGCGGGTTTCCTGTCGACTACTTATATAGTACACACACACACACACACACACACACACACACTCATATATATATCATATAATATTTATAAAAGTCTAAAATCTGAACTAACGATCACTCTTAGGTGTTTAATTAATTATACTTTAATTAAGTTAAGCCTCGGAGCGATAGAAATCGTCCTGATGTTCATATACCTTAACACGGATTAAGAATCGTGTTTCTATCCAAGGACTCGATTAATATCTAATACTGATTAATAGAATAAAAATAATAATATTAAAAAATTTTGATATAATCAAAAGTTTGCAAATCATTATTATTATTAATATTATTATTTTTTTTTTCTTTTCTATGTATTCCATGTAATAATTATGAGTCAAACTTTTGTCAGTTAGTGTATCTGAACTATATTATATACACATACATGAGAAAAAGAGAGAAAAGGGGATACGTATCGAGTATTTTTCGTAAACACGGTACGACTGAGTTTCGAGGGACTTATTGCGGGCGTAGGATTTGTACGACAAAGATTAATGCCTTACAAGTCGATAATGATTCATGTTTAAATCATGAAAGTCAAATAAATTACAAGCGATGGAGATTGCAGTGTGGTTTCGGCAACTGGTTTAATGCATAAGTTTATACCTATATACACATGATGCGGTTCCGAACTTACGTACGGGGGAAGCCTGACTGCTTCCGAAGTCATGACTGAATTTAAATACCCTCTACTCCTACTCATACTGCAATACACTGCACATGGGCAAAGGTATAGGTATATAAACGTTGATTAAACCCAGGACACGATTATACATTATACATTATACATACATATACATATATAAATATATACCTATTTATGTATATATTCATAAGAACTTCGTACGTAACACTCCGTAACTCTAAAAGAATATCGCCCACTTCACTTCTCCTGCAGCGTGCAAAACGGTGACTATAAATGTTCAACTGCTTGAGAGAAGTACATAAAACGTGTAAGAAATTATTCAACGATGATTACAGCGTTTTTTTATATTTAATTTTATTTTATTTCTCTTTATATATATGATTAGTGAGAAATGAAAAATAAAAATATAAAAATAATATAAAAATTGAAAATAATGAAAACGAAGAAAAAAATACGCGTGTTATAACGCCTGAACGAACGAGGATATGTATATACGGCTATATAAGCGCACGCGTCTAACACGTTCTATCTTATATATACGGGAGTTTATCCACGCTACAGGTTCAGTGAACGGAATCCCAAAATTTTCGAAGCAAGAAAAAGGTAAAGATAAAGATAGAGATATAGATATAGATAGAGGAAGAGAATATCAACGAAATAAAGAAAGACCAAAGAACCGTGCGCGGTGAATCGTATCGTCGTGGATAAGCGCGTGTCTCTTATAGTTATCGCTGGTCCACGAGCCACACGAGACAACCGCGCGGGGTAAACGAGACACGAGACACGAGACACCGCGAGATATAGGGTAGAGAGTAGAATATGGGGGTCTTTTCTCTTGGTATATAGAATCTTCGTATGTATAGAATACATAATATATAGATATTATATATATATACCTAGGATATACACACGTATATATAGACACAATACATGCATATATATCTATGTATGTATGTATGTATAATACTTTAGTATACCTAGGCAACGGAGTAAAGAAGAGAGAAGAAAGAGGAGAGCGAGAAGAGAAGAATCGCGGCCCGCGCGGTGTCTCGAGTGGCAGCAGGCGCGTACAGAGCCGTACAGAGCCGTCCGTCCGCCCTGCGGCCACCACATTCCAAGGGCTGCCCAAACCGAAACCTATATTTTATATACCTGACCCCCTCTATCCCCTCTGGACCATCACGACGAGATCTCCCCACCTTTTTAAACTGACAATTTCAGAATCATCGCGACCCTCTTTCTTTTTCGCCCCCGATTATTCGGCTATACGGTGTTTCATCGTCGTATGATATATTTACGTATATAGTACGTTAACGCGGTGGGGGTATAACGATTGAGAGCTATGCAATTAATCTGTCTTTTAGGTAGAGTAAGAACAAAAGGAATAAGATAAATTCTGCAACATAATTGCGTATCTGTATAGAGGTGATTTTATTGAACCAGCTAAAAGACAGGGAAATTGATTTATGAGTTAGGCTCAGTTTCTTTTTTTTTTTCTTTCTTTTATTTATTAAGTATATGGAGAATGTTAAATTGAAAATATGATCTAAGAGATAAGATAGAGAGAGAGATTGATCTCAGATCGTAATACAGGTGTATAAATATAAATTTTCTCAATTGTTTAAAGCCTTAATTAGAAAAGTTTAAAAAATAAATAAATTAACAATATTTATTGTGACTTTTCAATTATCTTAATTTTTGCATTTTTTTTATATATACAGATGTCGTCTATTTTACAGTTAAAGCTATTTAATTTAAGCGAAATATAGAGAGTGTTGTAATATAGTATCGGGTTGCAAACTTCGCGCCGAACTCGATACGGATCTTCGATGATATAATAGTAAAAGAAAAGGAGAAAAATGAAATGAGGAAGCGTTGATTTTGGTAAGAAGGGGAACGAAGAGCGAAAAAAAAAAATGAAAAAATACACGCCGTGAATAAAAAGGGTGAATAATAAATAAATAAATAAATAAATAAATAAATAAATAAAATAACAAAAAATAATATCTTGCTGATATTTTTATGGACTTGCGACTCAAGTCAAACGTGAGCTGTTACCCGCGCATGCAGCTGCACTTTGTAATTAGAGACGTGACTGAATTTTTATAGCACAACATAATTTTATATACCAAACGACGTTTAACACAATATATATAATACAGTAATATTTTCAATATCACTGCATTATTATACATAGGTGATCTATGATCGATTTAAATAATAATTATATTAAGTTTATTGTAAAATTTGTATAAACAAGAAAAGAGACTGGATAAATTTGATTCTTCATGTTTACTTATGTATCTGTAATATCACGAAACATTAATGCTTTTTCTTAAATAGCAAATTCATAATAGTAAATAAATGAAAAATATTAATTGAAAAAAGTAATTATTATCATCTTACCGTCATATTTAATCAGCGTGCTGGGAGAAATAAGAATATACTTTCTTCCACGTGATTTTCACACATAATGTATAGAGTGATGATTAAAATAAAGAGAAAGAAAGAAAGAAAAAAAAAAACTAATAATTAATCACGATGTTTTATAGACAGCAGAAGTTAGGTAGTTAAAATAGGTTTCTTCTAGTAACATGTATTATTTCGTTTAGATAATTATTAATTTATAAATTTAAAGATATATAACTAACGAGAATTACACCTTGTGAATACTATCGGCACTTAATGTCGTACATGCATCTCTCACAACACGTATAATATATTACTTTTGTCATATGGATACGCAAGTACAACATACATAGTGTATATAAAAAAAAAACTTTCACAAAACTTTAGTTAGCCCTTAGGTATCATGCTCGAGCGTGATTTAACTTATTTAACTTATTTTATCTCCTAAAGAGTAAACTTGTTATTTAAGTATATCATATTATCTCAAAACAAACTCGAAGAGTTTTATATTAGCGTATTTAACACAGCGGTAGATCACGCACCAACAAAGTTTCTTCAAACACTGTTCTTAAATATAAATTCAGAGCCTTATCGATATGCATTGTTCGATCGACTCTACAAGGATCTGTCAATTATTAACAACAGAGGGCTTCGTGCAGCATCACACGCTTTGGTCCATCATAAACCATGATAAAATTAATATAGAATAACACACTCTCGCCATCTATTGGATTATCTGAACAACTAAAATACTCGAATGAAATTCATCGAGTAAAAAGTTTTTCTTCCCTGACATAAAAGTGAGAAAAAAAAATATCTAAAATTCGACAAAAATCATTCATCGATGTTTTTCTTATTAGCGATTATGAAAATTTCCGTTTTAATGATCCAGTCAGTTAGAAAATGAAAATAATATAAATAAAAAATAGGAAAGAAACGTGATGTGAGAAATAATCTATCCGATTGGGGAATTTAGTTTCTGTCAGTCTGCTCGACGAGTGAACACGTCAAACTTCATGCAATCAGCAGAAGGTATTAAATAGGTGAAAACGTTAAAATCCAGCTGGGTTTTGTGAGTGACAAGAAGAGTGGGGTGGGCGCCCGGATCATTGAATATTCCTAATAATATTGTCGGTTAAATAAATACCCGGAATTTTATGATTTCAATATAGTATAAAATATAATATGGGTGAGTAATGATATTAAGCGGTTAAGAAATCATTCCCTTAACACGTCATCTACGTCAAGATAAACAAACTCCGTTCCCCAATTTCCGTGTTCCTAAACCAATTTCCAAAAGAATAAAAAAGATTCATTTCTCATACGAAATAAGTATAATAAAAATTTACCAAAATATAAATATTCCGAATGCAGGTGGGTTATTAAGTTACTTTCGCAACCTCCTCGGGAGTCGGGAGATGCGCATTTTGATTCTCGGTTTAGACGGTGCGGGAAAAACGACAATTTTGTACAGGTTGGTTTCCACACTTCTTCTCATTATCTCTAGAAATCCCTAATCTTCCCTCATTATTTATTGCATCATCGAAAATTTAATCACAGGTTACAAGTAGGCGAAGTTGTTACGACGATACCAACCATAGGATTCAACGTCGAACAAGTTACCTACAAGAATCTCAAATTCCAAGTTTGGGATCTCGGAGGACAAACCAGTATACGGTATATAATAAAAAAACAAATTTCGTCCCTCAGATATTCTCCGAATTTTTTTTGTGTTTTTATTTTCTTTTCTGAGAAATATTATTCAATATGAGATGAAAAATTCGTCTCTTCATGTTCTAAAATGAAAATAATGGAGTATTTTCTTTGCAGACCTTATTGGAGATGCTACTATTCTAATACGGACGCAATCATTTATGTAGTTGATTCGGCGGATAGAGATAGAATAGGTATATCAAAGGACGAGCTGATTTATATGTTAGGTGTAAGTATGAATTTTGGTGTAAAATCCAATGTTATTTAATACAATATGAAAATAATGTTGAAAAAGATCATACAGATTCGGATATGATAACAGATCTGCGTTTATAATTAAAGAATAATATTTCTCATATTCAAGAATTAAATAATTTTATTTTCATTTATAATTTCTTCGTTTATTAGGAGGATGAACTGCAAGGTGCGATTCTAGTTGTTTTGGCAAATAAACAAGACATGGCTGGCTGTTTAAGCGTTGCCGAAGTTCACCAGTCTCTTGGTCTTGACGCGTTGAAGAATAGGACTTTCCAAATCTTTAAAACTTCAGCGACCAAGGGAGAGGGACTTGATATGGCGATGGACTGGTTATCGAATGCTCTACAAAGTAGGAAATGATTGATGTTAATATATTGAGCTTACATCATTCGAGCCTTATTATAAGACGAGTCATCCGACTGTCACCTGATCGAAGTGTCTTTGTGTGGTGGAAGATGCCTCATTCAGTTTTGATACTTATTCATTATGTTAGGAATATTTTACCATTCTATTCCTGGCTACAAGTTTAGTTTGAAAATGAAATAATATGAGAACCTACAAAGAAAACTAAAAACAAATTATAATAATAACATTAATAAATTTGGTCATTGGTGTTTTAAAAACAGAATAAATAAAAAAAAAAAAAATTATGAATTTTAACATTATTTAATCTTTGATATAAAAGTCGGATAAATGTAGTTGAATCCACTTCAAAGAGCAATCAAAATAGTATTCGTCTTCATTGTTGTTCATTAATACCTAATACAGTTAGTTTGTTTATCCTTGGCGATCACTGCCCAATGTATAGATTTTCATGGTTTTTTTTTTACAGAGAATTATGATGATAATTGAGTTCGTTAGCATATTGACGCGATAGTTTTTTTTCTGAAACTTTATGCATTTTATGATAATAAATATTACCGCTATACTATAATACAATAAGAAATGATAAGGTGATATTATTTGACTGCAATACTTATATTTTTGTGTCAATGAATGAAAAAGATCAGAAAAGAAATTCTCGTGTTAATTAATTAAACACGATCGTAGTGTAATATCTACGGTATTTACCATTATATAGAATATGGTAATAAAAGTTGAGAAAAAGTAAATCTAATTTTGTAATTTGAATCAATAGGGTCAATTATTTTTTAAAAATTAAATATCATTCAGTTGATGTTTGAATATTATATCAATCACGTTTTTTGCATATCATAAATATTCTATGTATTTATTTAAATCAATAGCTTTATTAAGCTCGCTTCGACAAGACGCCAAAGATTTTCAATTGTAATGTGAAATAAATAAAAATCGCTAGATTTTCTACTATTTCTTACTAAAATTTATTCAGCAGTTAACGAAATTGAAGAGCATTGAATAAAGAGTAAAAGAAAAATAGTCAATTCAATCATCTTAAGATTTGGTACGATGCTATATGATGAGGGGTAGAAAGATTTTCCTCACAATCTTTTAAAGTACGAGCAAAAACGAAGTCATTTGGATATTACCAATCTAGACTGAATGAAATATCAGTGTAATGTAGTAATGTACCCATATTCGTATAATGTAAGAATATAAAGTCTTTTATTGATACAAATTACAAACTAATGTGACTATACAATAACATCACTTGCCAGATATCACGACTTTGTTAAACATTACGAGAGATATACCTAGTTGAGTGTAATTAATCATATTTAATGTAAAAGTTCACCACATAAAGCACTTCATGGTACGATTAAATACGGTGAAAGTAAAACCACTGAATGGCCGGTTGTAATGATAAGCAATGCTTCTGTTTAATTTAAAAATAAAAAAAAACAAACAACAACAGAACGCGAAACAATATTGTCGTTTCAAACTAAACTAAAATGCCAAGATTAACATGAGTGTAAGAATATTAGTTGAATCTGACCCTCTTCTATACCAGTGCGTTGTCTTTTTCTATACCCATTCAGTCTCGGGGTTGACATTAAAAATCTAGAATACGATATTAATGTGAAACTAATAAGGCAGAGGTCTATCTGTATGAACTACAATTGAACAAATGTAACGATGATTTGAGATAATATAAATCAATACTCCAATCTGATTGTGCATTGATATGCACACATATGTTGGGCCTTATCAAAATAATAAGAAAGAAAAAAGAAAAAAAAGGTAATATATTATACCGACGAATGAATTTTATCAGAGAAACTATTGAGTTCACTAATTAAATACAAAATACATTTAATGTATGATTTGAAAATTTTGTAATATTCCATTATCTTATATTATAGTATTTAATAATGTAATAAATAGGTATAGTTACGTATACATACAATAACTGAACTTGTACAAATCAATGATATCGTATCATACCTCGAAATCTGCTACCAAGCTGGAATCCCAAATCTGTCGATCCGTTTTTCCTGTGCATCCAGTTCAATCCTAACTTTCTTTCTCATGTAAAATATCGGGCAGTCTCGGCTGAAACGAAACATACAATCATTAATACCTATTTCCATCTTTAAAGCTCACCGCATTCAGAAATTCGAAAAAATTCAGCTCACCTAGTGCACAAGACTTCTTGATGCAAGCTGCCTTGGCATCTCTGGCACTCTGTCCATAATCTACAAAATTTCTCCTCAAGTCTTCTACCGACTAATAATTCGTGTTGGAAAAGTTCTGATTCACGAGATTCACAGTGTTGGCAAAGCGCCATGTGTTCTCTCCCGGCTTGAAGGATAGCTTTGCATCCCATACAGGTTTCCTTTTTTCTTGTAAACGCAGCTAGAGCTCCGACTCTAGATGTTGCTACAGATTTAGTGCGAGTATGTTCTCCTCTGAGGAGTAGAGACTCGGCTTTGTCTCCAAGGATTGGTTCAAATATCCTCAAAAGAGGCTTAGACAGTTGATTTTCCAAGTAGTAATTAGAATCGATTGGAATACTGTTTTCCAGGACGTAAATCGGGTCCTCTGCCTTCTGGTAGGCCGGAGTTCCCTTCGCGGCAGATGTAAAAACGTAAGGAACTCTGTCCCCAAGTTTGGGAGCCGTTCCAGCGTCTCGCTTCTTCATCTTCGCTGCTAACTCTACGTGGGCCTGTTTGGCTGCGTATTCAGTCTTGGACAGTTCTTTCGTTATAACTAGTTGAGAAATGTCTATGCGATTGCAGAGAAGATCGCTGATTATCTGCTTCGCGTAATCCGTTGCTCCGTCAGGATCTCTGTAGAAATGAATCAGTCCAAAACACAAATACGTGAAGAATTATAGAAGGGTGAGATGAACAGGGTTGAGCTCACCTTTCGATTAGTAATTTTTGCAAACATGTATTCATCATGTTGGCTACGAGTGGACAGTTGTCTCGTCTCACAGTTTCTAGTCCCTTGCAATCCATTTTATCGTATTTATCTGGCCTCGTGAATAACAAGCCTGCGTATCTTTTCTTGTTTATTAAAAGATAGGGAAAATAGATTTTCTCAAACTCCAGTTTGATTGGCTTTATAAATTTCGCAGAAACGAATTCAGCCGCTTCGGTACCGAGCTTCATAGCATCTTCTATATTTTTCACACCAAATTTCACCATCACAGAGTCTGTGTCACCATAAATTACTACAGCGTCGTGTTTATAGCCATTTGCTACACAGTATCGTTGCTCCACCTCCTGTTTTGTTTGCTCTATCATTTGACGACCGTAGGCAGTAGTACTCTAAGAAGAAAAAAAAGGTACATCATTAATGAGTAAAGGTTTTACAACGCAGACTGAAAAGTATTCCAAACTCGTGTGTAAACTCACACTAGATATTTCTAAACAAGGTAATTTCCCATTTTGTGCGCCAGTGAACCCATAGACAGAATTAGCGGATACTTTCAGTGCCAACTGTCTACCGTCCAATACTTTCTGTTTGAAAACATCCTTTTCATTTTTAAGTTCGGTTTTCGCGGCCTTTCTAGCAGTTAATAAATTCTCTAGAATCTCTGGAAGAAGTCCTTTTCTTACTGTCGATTTCACGAACATACCGGTCGTTGGGGTTCGTGTAAACTTGTCATCGGTCAGTTTCAGTTTATGCTGAGTCGCAGGGGTCAGGAGCGTTGTGTAGCAGATATTGTGTGCCATTATTATGCTAGGGTATAGCGAGCTGTAATCCAATGTTGCAATTGGGTCATTATAGTAGCCACGTTTTGGCTCGATAACTGTTGCTCCTTCGTATTGCTCGTCGGTACCTTGACTCTGATGTGTTGGCATTAGGTAGCCCTTTTCTCTTGCCTGAATGTGAAAACGAAAAAGTAGATGAGTTTTGAGTAGAAAGATTCGCTTCGGTTGTTTTGATGAACTATTTGGGGGTAAAAAGCACCTTTCGCAATAGCTGCGAGACTACTTTAACACCTTGTCCTCTGGTTAATAGGCTGCAAAGTGAGACACCTGTGACTCTTGCCATTTCCATGTAGTTTATTATACACATGAGTTTGTCTAGTAGTCTTAAAGGCAGATAAGCATCCTTTAAACAATATACTGCAAGTCTTCTGCGTGTTTGAGGATTCCCATTTTGTAAATCGGTGATAATACTGTGATGAACATCTTCCTTTTGTTCTTGTAGAAAATGGTAACTCACAGCATTTAACGTGTAAGAACGTAGTTTGTAGTCTCGGACAAGTACCTGAAGAGAAATTTAAAACATTCAATCGATTGATATAACGAGTCGTTATTAATCAACTCCATTATTATTAGCTAAAAAATTACCAGTAGTAAATCGAACGGCACTCTCCCCTCGAAGTTAACGTGTTTATTTTCTCGTCTACCCATTTGTTTGCTTTGTAACACCTGATCTTTTATCACAGATTTAATGTCCTTTATCCTGCCAAGAAAGCTGAAGGAGTTTACTTTCAGATGCTGGGCCCGATTTATTAGGTACGGGAAATCGAAGTTGTTTATATTGTAGCCGGTAAAGACGTCCGGGTCACATTGTCTGACAAAATCAGCCCATTTCTGTGAAAGTTCGGAATTATTCCGCGTCAGTTTCGATGTACATTTTTTGTAGAGAGGTAAACAAGTTCATGAACCGTTTAGAAAAGTCTAACGAACTCACCTCTAGCATGATTGCCTCTCTTTGAAAACTGAGTACCTGAGAACCAACAATTGGAGCGCAAGTATCTAACGTGAACACATTTCGTAGAAATGGTTCCGCGTCTCCATGCCTTATCACCATGTTAGCTATCTGGATAACTGGATCATGATTAGCCTCAGGAAAAATACCTGTTTGATTAAAAAATGTGAAAATCTTTGATTCTGGTTTAAGTTAATACAGGTTTTATGATATTTTCGACCATTATAGTGTATTCTGATTAATTCAGAGCCCCAAAGTTTCTCTTCTGAAGAGACAATCGTGAGATTATTAATTTCAGTGCTTGGTCACATCTGCTCTGTGATATTTAGCTACCTTTACGTCCAGCACATTCAATATCGAAGCTCATTATTCTGAAAGGTGCAACTTTGGCCCATTCTCCTTCTGGTGGATGAGCGATGAATGCATCCCATGCAACGTCGACTTCTAATTGACACCGGCTGGTCAAAGGTAATTTATTTCCTGACTGACCACGAATTTTCCATGTACTAGGCGGTAGCTTGATCCATGAACATCCTACCACAGATGTATCCACCATGAACCTTGAATATAAAAATCATCAAGTTATTGTTACAGTTATTTATGAAAGTTCGATATAGAAATGAATCATTAGCATCTTAGAGACGTTTTTATGCTTGCCTGATATCGAATTCTATGTTACTTTCGTAGGCCTGGTAAACGTGATTGCTAAATGGAGTATAGATTGTTTCTTTTTCCAACAAACGTTTGCAAGGCGCTATGAGTTTTGGTAAAGCGACGGTAATTTTTATAAAAGATACTAAATCCTCCCCTGCATATCCGTAGATTGATTGTTTTTGGACTATTTCAACTACTAGTACAGCTTCTTGTACTTTATCATGATTCGATCTCATGTCCGCTAGCACAGCTCGATTTAAGGCTTCCTTTAAAGAGGAATATATGTTATTAATAATTAGAGAGTAATGAATTATTCTTATGAACAGGGAAAGGCAGAGAGAGTTCCATCAATTTACCCTGAATGGCTTGCAGTGAAAGTTATTGAACTTTTCAGGCGCCGTGACAAACAGATAAGGACAAAATCCATGAACGTGACAACAGACGGAGTTTCCTTCCATGGTAACTCCGTACATTCTCATTATCGGTACAGGACCAATTTTGCTCCCTGGCATTCCAGCCAGTGGCTGTCCTGAAATAAAATTATTTTGTTATATTTGCAATGAGAAAAATGTGAAGAATGGATTCAGAGGGAGTTCGTTTATAAATTACTGAACACGCATGTCTTCGGGTAAGCCTTTACCAGGTCAGGTAATTCGGTGGAATTCTCTATTCTCAATATAGCTACAAGTACAATCAATTGAAGTTATAAAATCGATTAAATTACAAAGATTGACTACCGCTCAAAAAAAATATGAGAAAAATATTTAAAAACAAAAAATCATTGGATTTAAATATTGATTCTTGATCCTAGTTTACCTGTGTAGTGATCAACTTCTATTTGTTGAAAAGTAAGAGAGTCTCTTTGAGGATCAAACGTCCGAGGAGCCGGTCTATTCCATTTAGAACAAGTGTTTTCCTGATCTGGTCCCTAAATAGAAGTAAATTATTAATTCTATATTCAATTCTACAACATTAACAATAATAATTGCTGATATATTTTCCCAAGCAATTTATGATTCTGGTGCGTTTAGCTTCCCCAATCCTGAAAACAGTTACGTAATATTCGCGGATGGTAATGATATAAAATTTAGTTAAGTATTAATTTTCCATTTAATTTATACTAAAATAATTCCAAATTACTAACTCGATTCATGACAGCAATGAAATGTGTACTGCGATTGATATTAATGCATTTCATTTGTTATTATCATTATTATTATCATTATCATTATTATTATCATTATTACTGCAGTGAAACAAGATGCTAGGCAGTCACATGTGCAGAAGCCATTGTAAGATGAAATATGAGACCTAGCAAGCTATGAAAAATGTTTTATGAGTACTGCGTGGAAAATGTAATGATATAATTAACTAGCCAATGAATAATTGCTCTGAAATGTAATAAAATGTGTGAATCATACATGTGTGTTTTATATCTGTAAATGTTATACACATTGAATTTTATGTAGTGGATGACAAAGAAGCACGATTAACAGATAACAGGGAATTGAAAACTTACTCTTAGTTTTACGTTGGGAGAAACGACAGGCTAGAAATAGTATAATAAGTATAATAATTCAATTGTTTATGAATTTTGTTAATTGAAACGATACTTTTTTGAACAATAACATTTTGGGAGTCTTTGAAATTCTCTGAAATTTAATGTAGTAGGAAAATAACATGAAAATCAAGGTAAAAGAATTTTCTTTTATTTAGTTACTCAAGTTTATAGCATAGCTTTATTTATACCTCTCCGGATAGCTGAGATGAATCTTGGTATTCATCTTCGAACTGATCCATAGTCGCAAGCTCTGCTTCAAACGATCCTGGAAATTCGTCATCGTCGTCGTCTACCCTGTTAATGATGAAAAAAAAAGTTGAATAATTTTGATTGAGGATGAAATAAGAGGGCGAAATTTTTCATCACTGATATTGGGGTTCGATTTAATTTAACATTCGTAACCTATGAAACAACATTCGTTTTTAATGGTAATTTTAATGACGATATTAGGAATAACGGTGATTAAGCTATCGTGATGCTCAATTAACTATTCCAGACATAATGTCCAGGTACTTGTTTATTTATAAACCGAGGGAATGACGTTAGATAGCATAACCTCAAATTTCAAAAAAACTCGCAAGCGTTTGTTTACCTGAATTTATTCTTCTTGGGCGGAGGACCCGAATAAGGTCTTTTATTCATTTCGATTTTATAAGGTTAACCTGTTAACAGCTGTGTAGTATAAAGTTAATAGAAATATGTTTAATGCAGACGTCAAGAGTCTCACGATTTATTTACTTCACCCGTTTTCGTTATGGCGCGAAAACGTTGCGGGAATTCTTTACTCTAATCGAATGACGTGATTGACTTTGGTGGTCGGGATTTAGACGCCATTGACATCTAGCTGTGCGCGGTAGATAAATTATTACCCAGCATACCCCGCTCTGGGTTTTTTAATTTGGATTAACATCGAACATACCATTATTTACGATTATAAATAGCTAACAATTGTATATCTTTCGTGAAAAATCATACGAAGACGTAACAAAAATGAACAGTATCGTAAAATAGTTTTACCAATAGAAAATAAATACGAAAACAATCAGACCGCATCTTTGTTTATATACGGAGGACGTGACTGCAGAACGTTGTTATTCATTGTTAATCCTTTCTGATGAAAAAATAATCTGATTATACAGAAAAACTACGGCTGATCGAAAGTGCGGATGCCGTGCATAATATACAGGGTGTCTCAAAATTCGCGGACCATCTGTATACCAGCGGATTCCTTGCGAAAAATGGAGACGAAAGTTACCTATGCAAGAAAATCTGCGGGGACTTAGTTTTCCCGTAAAACGCACTTAATAACGATCCAATTAGCATTCGTCGATAGGAAAGACTGTCTAAAATCCACAAGAATCCGTACTCTGGAATTTTCATTGCGTGAACCGACTGTCTAATGTCAATCGCTCACGGTGGCTTCAAGCGCGGCGGGCGGAGCGGGGAACACCACACATTATTGTCTTATTCTCCGTAGTGGGGCGGACGGCATTGCGGATTTAGACAGTCTTTTCTAAAGACGGACGCTGAATGGTTCGTTATTAAGTGCGTTTTACGGGAAAACTAAGTCCCCGCGGATTTTCTTGCATAGGTAACTTCCGTCTCCATTTTTCGCAAGGAATCCGCTGGTATGCAGATGGTCCGCGAATTTTGAGACACCCTGTATATTAAATCTCCGATAAATCGAATAAGAGGTAAGCCGCATTAATCACAAAATTATTTCCAATTATGTTACATTTTTATTTATAGGTTCGGTTATTGAACGCATTTATTATTTTCACTAAATTTCCATTCTACACTATTTTGGGTCGGTTTTTTAGATCGACAAGTATAATTATACATTTTTTTTTTTTTTTCACGAATTACAACCTCCTTGAATATGTACACGAATATAATGTACGAAATTAATATCTCACATATCTCATTATTTAATTTCTCCATTCTTCATTTTCCTTTTATTACAGACAAAAGTATGACCTGCGGGTACAGAGATCCCAAAAATCTGACGGACCTGAACAGGAACTGTGGAAATGACTCCCGAAATATGAGGTCTAGAGTCTCAGAGATTGAGGTGAGAATTGAGCTATCTGACCAGAAATCTTTGTCCGTATCACATGCAAATTACTCGTAATTATATCGATGATAAACGACATCCATTTTCATATTTATTCATACAAATTATGCCGGCTCAATCAAGCTAAGAGATAAGATATGATATACATCCTCAAGTTTCTCATCAATATACTAATTGATCATAGTTTACCCGCTTGATTTTCAACTCATATTTCATTACAACAAGTATCTAAATCATTCGTTTATTTCTCTAGAAGGAGAAGAAAGAATGAATAAGAAGAAACACGCAAGTGAAGATATAAACGAGAATCCGAGTGTGACAAATTGTAGTTTGTTCCTGAAGGGAAAGCGGAGGCTCAGGAGGTCGATTATACGAATTTGATCTCTACGATGATTTATATGAAAGGTAAACAGTTGTGTGGATCGCATTTTGTCTTTCTCTCAAAGTTCAATCACTTTCTTACGTTCGTTATTTGCGAGGATTCTTCTTCCTACAAAAATGTCGCTATAACAGTTGTATGAATGCGTTTTATTGATAAATCTTTTGCTCATCTTTTATTTTTTCATCAGATTGCGATGGACCGGAGGTAGTCAGGACTGATTATGCGAGAACCATGTAGAGAAGAAGGGACCAGGTAGGACGGTAATATATTTTGACTATTAATATTTTTACCTAACATATTATATACACGCGTTTTGTAACGTAACATGGTCACAGATCCGAATTATCTTCTGAATCGAAGAATTAAAAAACAGCCTACACTGAGATCCCCATGCAGTAAACCAAAACGAATTGAGTATGTGGAAAACGGAATTTGTACGAATTAAATGGAATTCGAAAAGCCTGTATCTTTGTAATTCAAAAGAATTGGCGCCCAATTTTTCTGAATTCTATTTGAGTCGTGTTAATTTCGTTCTTCACATACTTCATTCGTTTTAATTCATGTTGGTTTACTGGAAGTAGATTTCCTGGTTTTATGAGCACATTTTCATATTTAAATTCAAATTTATCTATATTTTAGTATATTTCTGCCCATTTTTCAGCCAAGCCCCTACAAATTGAAGCCGATGAGAGCTTGATTGAAGCTGATAGGAATCGATCGGAATCCCAGTAGAAGCAATAGTATGAGGATGGATATGGCAGCAAGGTAGCAATTGCAAAAGAGGTGAGAAAAAGATACTTCTATGCTTACTCTGTTTTTCCAGAGTTAGCAATTCAGTTTCACTGTCGTCCAACATATTGTGACAAACTACACTTTCTTCAATATATATGATCCTGTTTCTATATTACAAATCGAAAATACACGAAATTCATTTCTAATTTCTCTAATTTCATTTCCTTGTTTTATTTTTCTTACAGAAAAATATATGACCAGCAGGTTCAAAGATCCCAAAAGTCTAATAGACCGAAATAAAAACTGTACGGATGACTCGGGTCCAGGAATCATGAGGTCTGGAATCCAGAGATTGAGGTGAGAATTGGTATGCAATGATCAATGTAGATTATATTATGCATTGCGTTATACCTACATGTACATTCTGAATCAAATTCACCTGAAGTCTATTTCTGTTCTTTTTTATTTCTTTGACTTTCCTTTGGGAGTGAGTTTCCCCGTATCGAAATACGACCTGGTATATATTGTGTCAAGTTTTTCGTGAATAATAACTAATTATTATAATACTCGTTTGTTTTTCATCCAACATTTTATTTCTTAAATCTTCTAAATCACTCATTTTTTTTCAAGGAAACCGAGGAGGCAAAAAGGAGGAAAGGGGTGTCAAGAATCAGAAGAATAACCAAAATCGTAGTTGCTCAGTTTGCTGCATGGACCAAATCAAATGTAAGATTAATCGGTATTCGTAACACAATCTTGAAGTACGTCCGATTTCTACTAAGGTTCCACGATTGTGGACGTCTAGTAGATTCTATGTATTCAAAATTTCAGTTTGTTTCTTTTGAAGTTTGAATTTGATGGAAGGAATTCTATACAAAGAAAATTCTATTTCTGTATGAATTATCGCGATTACAATTATATGAATGTTAGATTGACGATTCATTTTTGTTCCTTTATGTATTTGTCACAGTGTACGGAATACGACTGACCTAGTAAGATTCTTATCCAGAAAATCTAGCGAACTCCAAAAACAAATTAGACGGATTGAAGAATCGGCGAATAAGGAATAGGTGAGCATTATATCGAGTTATAATTTTATTGATGTTCATCATTTATTCATTATTCATCGTTATTATTATTATTACTATTCGATTGTCAGGTGGGTGTGTCTACAAAAATAGAAAATACATTTATAATTGGTATTCTTTTCTATTGTATCATCAATTACGTGTTGTTGTAAAAACACTGAATCTGACTAAAGAACCGTATTTATACGTATAAGGAAGACAGATTCCAGGGTTGAATGTATATTTTTGTCGAAATAATTCGTGAATCGAAAATTTAACTAGACCCCAAATACTGCAAAAGAACCTCGCCACTATAATTATGTATTTTAGGTAAAAATCGTCGAATATTCTATAATAAGTATATTCGTTTGAGAATTTATGATTTCCGGGTAAAATAACGAGATTGTTTACTCTCATTTTCGTCTCAATTCATTTTTTAAATGTTGGCTTATTCGAAGAAAAATTACGGAGTGCATTTACCTTTTCAAACTTCGCGCCATACGTACCGGAGTTGCCAGGGCTGCGTTCGAAAACGTCACCTGGGTGCTATGACGTTTTAGAACGCAGCCCAGCGCGGGAGCAGAAAACTGTTCCCGCGTTCCGGTCATTTCCGGTCGTTTCCGTCGTTTCTCACGCTGAAAGGCAGCGACTTTCGTCAGCTCGAATTTTCCGTGACATTTATATACGTGACCAGAGTGGCATCGGTCGACGTCTCGACGCCTCATAGTTGAGGCATGGTGTTATAATTCGATGTAGGCGTCTTTGTCAAGGTAAGAGATTGTAATCTTGCGATTCAACGATCATTATCTGACGGAAAAATATTTCATCGCGGTTCAACTCCGATTGTCGTGAAGTTCCATGTCAGTTTGAACTTTTCTCTCGACTTCCCTCGACCGGTTGCCGGTGGATATTTATATTAATTCTACATCTTTCCTTCTTCAACGTAAATTCTTCATTTCATCGTGTAATAATATCGAGTCCTGAAAAAAGTCATCGTAAATGGAGTTCATTCGAAACGAAACTTGAAATATCCTACGCGGAGAAAATCCCGAGAGGGGCGGGTAGCGGGAAAACAAATTGGCTTTGGTTTGAAAATTTATGATTCACGGGTGAAATAACGAGATTTTATACTCTCATTTTCGTCTCAATTCATTTTTCAAATGTTGGCTTATTCGAAGAATTTGTTATTTATTTTTTTACTATTTCTAGCGTCTGCCTGCGCAGACGCAAAAAACTGTGCCTGCGTACGCGCAGAAAACTGCAACTGCGTTTATGCGCGGGTAAGCAAGCCGCCATCTGAATCGAAGAAATAATCATGTCGAGTATAATAATGTTTTTGGAGTAACAAACGGTCGTTAAAATGATAAAAAAGGTATGAATAGTCTTATCCTAGTATTCCGCGATCCTTTGAAGCCAAATTCAACTCCGAGCTCGCAATTTATTGACCATAAGCCGCTTTTGAGTGAACTTTTTTCCAACCGTTGCACAGTCAACTGTTTCCCGCAGTTATACGTTAATATTATTTCGACTTGCGAATAGCCAACAATTAAGTATCTTTCGAATCGGTTGTGATATAATACTCCATTGCATTTAACGGTATCGTGTAGAAGTTGATATGCGTATAATCGTATGTAAAACGTAAATACTCAAACAACGAATATATATATACAATATATAAATATATACGAGGGAGTTATCGATGCACAGATCGCAGGTTGTTTACATTTCGACAAAGTTTGAAAATCTTAGGACCGGTTTTTTACTCATTTTCACGGTTTAATCTCATATAATAAAACACTAATTGAATGGAAATAAAAAATAATAATTTTATTAAGTCCAATTTCAGAGAAAATACATTATTTACATTAACCTGATTAACAAAACAATCATTTTGTTTCAGATACAAACCGCCGCAGGTCAAAGACGCAGATTGAAAGTTCTGAAGCTGTTGATATACATCAAATGTATCTTACCGATAAATTGAATGAGAGGTAAGCCACTAAATGAAATATTATTCAGTTTGTCAGTCTCATTTCTAGATCGATATTTAGAATCATAATTTCTTTGTTTGAAAACAAAAACAAAAGTGACAATATGTATGAGCAATAAATATACATTTCTCTTTGGCAAACTGAAATCTTTTCAAATACACATAAGCATGTTTTTTGTATTCGATCTATAATACAAATCTTATATATTCCCTTTACATTTTTATTAAATTTTCATTTCCTGTTCAATTTTCCTCACAGAAGAGTATACGGTCTGCGGGTCTAGGGATGCGAAAAGTCTGATGAACTGAAATAAGAACTGTATGGATGACTCGGGTCCAGGCATCATGAGGTCTGGAGTCCAGAGATTGAGGTGAGAATTGGCATGCAATGACCAATGTAGTGTGCTTTGGGTTATACATATATATTCTAGATAGATTTGAAATGAAGTAGGCAAGGTATTTAAAATATTACAAGTTCGCGACTATGAGAACACACTCGTTTTATTAAAGCACCAGGCATTGAGCTGATTGGGTTCACCGCTAAGTGTATTGCTAAGCTTTTTCTATAAATTTCGGAAGAAATTCTTGATTTTCACTGAACTTTCCTTCACTTCACATGTGTTGGTGAATTCCAACTATTCGTAAATTAATTTTACAGGTATAATGAATTTTGAATTTACAATGAGTCACGAGTATTGGCAAGGATTATTTGTATACGTGCACACGAATTCGCAATCCAATGTATTGTAATGAGATACAATGAGGTATGTCTATTCCAAGCATTATTCGGAGACTCGAGTGTGAATTCACAAGACATTGCCTCTGTAAAATTATTTTTACAAATGGTTCAAATTTACTTACATCTTAGTGAATTCAAATAGAATAAAACTCAAAAGATTATTCGAAATTTATAGAATAAGCTTACCAATTCACTTTTGCTGCACCATATTCGTAATTTTGCAGAACTTTTGTATATTAGATGTTTGTAAATTCACAATCATTTTTAACAGTGTATCTTTTGGAATAGACTATCATATACTTATGGTACTTATACGACTTTTTGTTACCTGAAGTTCATACTTCAGATGCATTAGGTGAAATACGAATAAGGCTTTGTAATATTAGAGTAGATTATGATGCCTGTCCGTTTCTCTATGTTTCATGTGTGTCTGCAAGCTGTCGGCGAAGCTGGGACAAGCTGCATCTGTCGAGGATCCTGGAGAAGAAGGGATGAAAACGAATTTCCGAATACCAAATGCTAGAGACGCTGCTGAAATGCATGGGAACAGATTCCAGAGGCACATTATACAAATCCCAAAATCACATTTGGTAAAATGTTCAGTAGGCGATGGAAACGGTTCCCGATTATCATTGAGAAGATAGAAACATTATCATTATTCTATTTTTCAAAAAAAGTCCATTTCTCAAATTTCGTGGGTCACGATATATTATAACGTGGGTATCGTTCTTCAAAATTTGTCAACTTGATTTAAAAACTTTTTGTTCCTCTTCAAGTCTTAATTACCCCTTGTATCTATATGTTAACGGTCTCAATGAAGTATGCATGATAAGAATGAGGAACAAATGAGCAAGTATGGATTGAATGACAGTATGAGAGCGTATATATGAAGGGTACCCGTATGAATGTGAGACTGCTAGAGGATTCAATGAGAACAAAGGTATGTGAAGCATAAGAGATTAGTTGTAAGACCTAGACTAAAGTGGTAGTTAATGAATAGAGAGTAGACTAGTCTCATTAGTATTTCTGAGAGAACAACTATATTTATAGAGTAAGAATTATTCTACTATTAAAATTATCTGCTTCTAACATTGTACTTGGCATTCTGTAAAATATACCTTCGTACGTATACGTATGTATTATCGTCGCAACGATTAGTTCAAAGTATAATAACATTTTTATGATAGCCCAATTATAGTTCCAATTATAGTTATAGTGATATACGTAAAATATTGTACGTATTACGACTACATCTACAATTTTTCCAATCAAATATTCAGTGTTGTGAAAATTGTAATTGAATTTTTCTTAATTACTCATTACTTTCGTAATGTGTCATTGGATTTTCATCTGATTACACATTACTTTGGTTCATTACTTTTTATTAACTTTATAATTACTCTTACTCTATAATTACTTGAAATTACTTTACTTTATAATTACTTTTACTAATTAAATCGAGTTCAACTACACGTTACCAAAGAAATGTGTAATTGAATGAAGTTTATTACTTTTCAATACCTTTACTTTATAATTACTTTGAATAACTTCTACAATTACTTCAAATGAATCGAGTTCAATTACACATTACCAAAGTATTGGGTAATTGAATAAGTAATTTCATTAAAAATGAGATCAGTGACTCGCAACACTGCGAATATCCATGTAATGATAAGATCGTTGATGCAATAAACATGTATTATTATAGTAAATTGGCGCATTCTTGAATGAATATCTCTTGAAATTGTAAATCATTGATCGATCGATTTATATAAACAGGCTGCAGCCGTCTGACTTCAACTCCTACTACTATTCCCTATAGAAGTTGAATACGGTGAGCTGGTCATTGTATTATGAGAATATTAAAGTGATAAAAAAAAAAGGTATATGTGTTTGTAGTCGCTATCTATTATTCATCGTCTTCTTCCTATTCTCTTTCCGTTTTAATCGTTAGATAATTTTACTTTGAGTTGTTCTTTTAATTGTTTGTTCGTTCGTTTGTAGACATCGCTAGTTTTGATACCCCCTCGCGCAGCAACTACTCCATTGATTCATAGAGAGCGCTGGTCGCGTATGATAGTGGTGCTGCACAAATATGCGGATAAAAAATTTACTACGTTTTCTGAGAAGCACTCGTTCATGAATGAAAAGATAGTGGTGCTGCACAAATATGCGGACAAAAAAATACTACGACCTTGACTTTATATTCATGGAGGCGTGGCTATTAGCTCATTGATAAAATTCTGAATAGCAGTAGAAAAACTACTAACTCTTTATTAGATTCATTGATACAATGAAAGATAGTGGCGCGTGGAAATAATGCGAAGAAGTTGAAATGAATTACTGATATTTTATTATATTTATACTTGCATTATAGGTATATCTGAACGAATAGGAATGAAGCAGCTGAAATAAATTTACAACTACCCAAATCACTGAGATGTAAGCGAGGAATCATCCGGTATAAACATTTTTAATATTCATTTTTTTAATTTTTTTAATTTTTTTAATTTTAGAATAGCTGAGCGATTATTTGATGTAATATAAATCGTCGAATACCCATACATTTAGTCAATACACAGAGTTAAAGTTATGGGACTACAACTGACATGTGACATTCTTATTATTTTATTTATCCTGGAAAGTAGATTGAAGCGATTAATTAAATTAGTAGAGCAATAATTATTGAAACAAAGGAAAAATTTATTATAAATCATTGCAAAAAGAAATTAAGTTGTGGGCTAATCTCGCATCTTTTACCAGATGCAGGAAAAAGGCACACGTCTTATTATACGCGACCCGCGGATCTTTTGTGCATTTTTAGTTCTATAGTTGCCTACCCGACGTAAACTGACCTACGACAATGGCGTCCCCCACCCCGCGCGACTCATAAATAAGCCGCGCGGGATGTAAGCTTAACGTGTTTGATTCTGACCGGTATGAAGTTGGCACCACAGTCTTCTGTCTCCTTCTATCCTTTGTGGTTACATAGAGACGGTAAGAGACAGAAGACTCTGGAGACAACTTCATACTGGTCAGAATCAAACACGTTTAGTGTACCAGAATTCAGTCAGCTGCGCGACATTCTCGAGTGAACACCGGTGATACGTGTCGAGGAGATTTGCAGCTCGGGAAGGCTGACATCAACGGAGGAACGTTGGACATGAGTGAGTTTGAGATATTTCGATCAATATTTTACGACGGCAATAAGTAATCGACAATTTTTAAAGCTTGATGAAAACGAGTGAAATTGTATTCAATACTCTTCCGACAGATTTGACGCGTCTCGTATTTTAATCGTCGAAGTAAGTAACCGTTGAATTGCTACCGGCAGACTTTGATTATAATTGCAGATATTGTTCATTTTTAAGTACATTCTAGTTTCCGAAGGGGAAACTACCTTGTCGTGTTATTTCGAGTTGACAAGTATTTTTCGGGAGAATACTCGGCCCCGATTTATTCTTTTATTCGATTCTTTGACAGCATTATCGGTCGACGGAGATGAGAATGAACATCGCTGATACTTGAACCGCAGAGATCCTGCGTGCCACTTGGTCGGAGATGGACGCCAACCAACACTGCCCGGCTAGTCCCGGATTAACGCTCGACCAAGATAATGGTGAGCTTTGTATTATATTTGCCAAAGACCTAATTTAATTATAAATGTATGTCCGCAAAACAATCATTGCTGAAACATACTTTGCGATCCGATACAGATCTCGGTCGGATTATTTTTTCAAGTCTATGTACCACAACACTCATCGGCCAAGTAACCGTGACGCTCACCCTGTATCTTTGACTCGATACTCGGGCCTCCGGCTTGCCTCTGTCTTCCCGTATACGCCAGAAGCTTTGACGACAACTCGGTTTCACTCAGCTGCAAGGGATACGATACCCACGCGTAATAATATACCCAGAGGTAAGATAATATTGTCCGTCTCGTTATAGGGTAAGCCTAGGAGAGAAAGCACACTTAATTCTTGGAAATAGCAATAAATTCTTTCCTTTCAATTACAAACCTGGAATATGATTGATAGATCTCGAGAGAATATGTTTACCTTGGTTGAATATAGTAGACTCATTTCATAGTAGAGAAATATTTGAATAACGAGGATCAAAATTGAAAGGTTTGAAAATAAATACAAGGATAGATTGCTGTAGGCATCACATTTATTTTTTAAACATGGAACATAATTCAATATTGGTGATAAATTACTCCAGAATCTCGAGTATCAGTCATAACAATTGAAAGATTGAAAAATCTATTCATGCATGCACTAGTCATACTAGCTTATTGACATTCTTGATTCTGTTGAAAATAGTTAAAAGTTTATATCACATTTGAAAATGGTTCGGGCAGGCTTACAAAATCAATCATAAGAAATATATTATAATAAATTTCATACAGATGTATAATCACAATTAGAAATTCTTTGGTACTTAGTTAAGAATGTTTGCTTGAAAAACACATAAACTTAATCTATCCAATGTACCCTATGCTTATCTAGTTTTTATCTTCACAGGCGTTGTTCACCGAGGGAAACTAGCTCCTGCCTATCCTCAACAAAACCTCTTCAATATTCATCAGGACTGGGGATTCACACCAGGGAGTGAAGCAGTCCAAGCACCGGGGGAATGACCGCAAGACAACTCTGCACCGCGGAGTATCAATAAAGTAGCATCAGCGAATGGTTCGTAATTACAGTTCCTTTTGAATCAGTTTTGATAAAATCTCGCATCTGGTCTGGTCTATAATTATTTTAAATTACTTTACTTTATAATTACTTTTACTAATTAAATCGAGTTCAATTACACATTACCAAACTATTGGGTAATTGAATAAGTAATTTCATTAAAAATGTAACCAGTGACTCGTAACACTGCAAATATCCATGTAATAATAAGATCGTTTATGCAATAAACATGTATTATTATAGTAAATTGGCGCATTCTTGAATAAATATCTCTTGAAATTGTAAATCATCTATCGTTGAATCATTTTCCTATGTCCTTTCCTTGCCTATAAGTCGAAAATCATGAAAATCGCATGATTTCATAAAGCCCCGAAATATTTATAAATTTTATTTACTACTATTAGTACTATTTATTTATATTATAAATATTAGTCCGCCTTACCATATGCAACCCGCATGCCATTCGTGTAAACGGAAGGGCCCATGTTAATTTTTGTTGCCTATTTGGTGTTTTCCGAATGCCTATATTCAGGCGTATTGTAGTAGCTTAGAAAAAACGTCGAAAAAAAGGTTCCGGCAGTTGATACCTCGATTCTAGTCGCTTTACGATGAAATATCTACTGCCAGAAAATCGACCAATCAGGAGGCTGCTTGAGCCAATTTAGGCTCAATTTCTCGAAAAGGAGCCTCCTGATTGGTCGATTTTGAAATTAAATCAAGTTACGGCGCTACAGAGGCTAGCCATCAGCAAAATTCTGGATTTCTGGCAGTGGCTGGATTTTCACGGCAGCAATTTACTGCGGCAGCAACACGTGATTAACAACGAATAGCGTAGGTAAACCACGTGGTTAACAACGAATAGCGCCGCGGCAGTAAATTGCTGCCGTGAAAATCCAGCCACTGCCAGAAATCCAGAATTTTGCTGATGGCTAGCCTCTGTAGCGCCGTAACTTGATTTAATTTCAAAATCGACCAATCAGGAGGCTCCTTTTCGAGAAATTGAGCCTAAATTGGCTCAAGCAGCCTCCTGATTGGTCGATTTTCTGGCAGTAGATATTTCATCGTAAAGCGACTAGAATCGAGGTATCAACTGCCGGAACCTTTTTTTCGACGTTTTTTCTAAGCTACTACAATACGCCTGAATATAGGCATTCGGAAAACACCAAATAGGCAACAAAAATTAACATGGGCCCTTCCGTTTACACGAATGGCATGCGGGTTGCATATGGTAAGGCGGACTAATATTTAAAATATAAATAAATAGTACTAATAGTAGTAAATAAAATTTATAAATATTTCGGGGCTTTATGAAATCATGCGATTTTCATGATTTTCGACTTATAGGCAAGGAAAGGACATAGGAAAATGATTCAACGATAGATGATTTACAATTTCAAGAGATATTTATTCAAGAATGCGCCAATTTACTATAATAATACATGTTTATTGCATAAACGATCTTATTATTACATGGATATTTGCAGTGTTACGAGTCACTGGTTACATTTTTAATGAAATTACTTATTCAATTACCCAATAGTTTGGTAATGTGTGATTGAACTCGATTTAATTAGTAAAAGTAATTATAAAGTAAAGTAATTTAAAATAATTATAGACCAGACTAGATGCGAGATTTTATCAAAACTGATTCAAAAGGAACTGTAATTACGAACCATTCGCTGATGCTACTTTATTAATACTCCGCGGTGCAGAGTCGTCTTGCGGTCATTCCCCCGGTGCTTGGACTGCTTCACTCCCTGGTGTGAATCCCCAGTCCTGATGAATATTGAAGAGGTTTTGTTGAGGATAGGCAGGAGCTAGTTTCCCTCGGTGAACAACGCCTGTGAAGATAAAAACTAGATAAGCATGGGGTACATTGGATAGATTAAGTTTATGTGTTTTTCAAGCAAACATTCTCAACTAAGTACCACGGAATTTCTAATTGTGATTATACATCTGTATGAAATTTATTATAATATATTTCTTATGATTGATTTTGTAAGCCTGCCTGAACCATTTTTAAATTTGATTTAAACTTTCAACTATTTTCAACAGAATGAAGAATGTCTATAAGCGAGTATTACTATTGCATGCATGAATAGATTTTTCAATATTTCAATCGTTATGACTGGTACTTGAGACTCTGGAGTAATTTATCACCAATATTGAATTATGTTCCATGTTTAAAAAATAAATGCGATGCCTAATTAGGCCTACAGCTATCTACCCTTCTATTTATTTTCAAACCTTGAAACTTTGATCCTGGTTATTCAAATATTTCTCTACTACGAGGTGAGTCTACTATATTTCAATAAGGTAAACATATTCTCTCGAGATCTATCAATCATATTTCAGGTTTGTCATTAAAAAGAGAGAATTTATTGCTATTTCCAAGAATTGAGTGTGCTTTCTCTCCTAGGCTTACCCTATAACGAGACAGACAATATCTTACCTCTAGGTATATTATTTCGTATCGTATCCTTTGCAGCTGAGTGAAACCGAGTTGTCGTCAAAGTTTCTGGCGTATACGGGGAGACAGAAGCAAGCCGGAGGCCCCAGTATCGAGTCAAAGATACAGGGTGATGAGTGTTGTGGTACATAGACTTGGAAAAGTAATCTGTCCGAGATCTGTATCGGATCGCGAAGTGTGTTTTAGCAATGATTGTTTTGCAGACATACATTTATAGTTAAATTGGGTGTTTGGCTAATATAATAGGAAGCTCACCATTATCTTGGTCGACCGGTAATCCAGGACTAGCCGGGCAGTGTTGGTTGGCGTCCATCTCCGATCAAGTGGCACGCAGGATCTATGCAGTTTAAGTATCAGCGATGTTCATTCTCATCTCCGTCGACCGATAATGCTGTCAAAGAATCGAATATTTTGGTAATTACCCCGTGCTATGCACTCAGGGGATATATCCAGGAAAGAAGAAGAAGAAAGAATCGAATAAAAGCATAAATCGGGGAACGAGTATTATCCCGAAAAATACTTGTCAACTCGAAATAACACGACAAATTAGTTACTCCTTCGGAGTCACGAGATATGCTGTAAAACAAACGACGCTACAGGGCGAGGGACTCGGAATTATATGCCAATAATATAAGGGGATGATAATTATCGCCAAGTTATTAAACGAAACTCTCTCGCGCATTATATTTGTATTCAAAACTAGATTTTAGCACAGTTATTCACTGTTATAAATAGAATGTACTTGAAAATGAACAATATCTGCAGATATAATTAAAGTCTGCCGGTAGCAATTCAACGGTTACTTACTTCGACGACTAAAATACGAGACCCGTGAAATCTGTCGGAAAAGTATTGAATACAATTTCACTTGTTTTCAACAAGCTTTGAAAATTGGTGATTATTTATTGCCGTCGTAAAATATTGATCGAAATATCGCAGACTCACCCATATCCACAACGTTCCTCCGTTGATGTCAGCCTTTCCGAGCCGCAAATCTCCTCGACACGTGTCACAAATCTTTACTCGAGGATGCCGCGCAGATGACTGAACGCTGCGCCCGGCGTTCTTGGTATACCGTCGCGCGGCGCGGGGTGGGGATGATAATAATTGCCCCACCAATTTAATTAATCGCTTCAATCTACTTGGTGGGATAAATCAAATAAGAATTTTACATTTTTAATAACAAAGAATAAAAAAATGAATATTAAAAATGTTTATACCGGATGATTCCTGGCTTTCATCTCAGGGATTTGGGTAGTTGTACATTTATTTCAACTGTTTTATTTCTATTCGTTCACATATATCTATAATGCAAACATAAATGCAATAAAATATCAGTAATTCATTTCAACTTCTTCGCATTATTTCCACGCGCCACTATCTTTCATTGTATCAATGAATCTAATAAAGAGTTAGTAGTTTTTCTACTGCTATTCAGAATTTTATCAATGAGCTAATAGCCACGCCTCCATGAATATAAAGACAAGGTCGTAGTATTTTTTTGTCCGCATATTTGTGCAGCACCACTATCTTTTCATTCATGAACGAGCGCTTCTCAGAAAACGTAGTAAATTTTTTATCCGCATATTTGTGCAGCACCACTATCATACGCGACCAGCGCTCTCTATGAATCAATGGAGTAGTTGCTGCGCGAGGGGGTATCAAAACTAGCGATGTCTACAAACGAACGAACAAACAATTAAAAGAACAACTAAGTTAGTAGTTTTTTTTTACTGCCATTCAGAATTTTTATTCTGATTGATCCACGCGATCGTAGTCACAGATCGTAGTCGTGGATTTTTCTGTTCTTCTATTTCAACCTGATAATTTCGCGCAAATGTTTATCAGCCGCCTGACGGTCCGAGACTTGCGGTACCGCGATGTCCATAGAATATCACCCTATAATATAAGACGAGAACAAATACTCACCACTTCAGACTGAATTGATTTTTTTTTTTCCTTCTTTTCTTGGGATAATGCCTATCGTAAGTATTGTGTATTGGGCTAAGGAAAAAAAAAAAAAAATTGATGAAAAATTAACAGTTGATTTTTAGTAAATATAATAATTTTTGTATTTCTTCGCATAATATGTAATTTACTGTATAATATTAGTTACCATAGTACAATATACGAATACGATATTATCTATAACCGTAAGTATTCTACATACGTGTTTTATATAAATTAAAAACACTGAAAATTTACGAATGTATTGTTTTATATATATACATGCATATCTGATATACATATATACGTATATATATATATATGTATATAACTAAAAGAAGTCTCTCAAACTTCATATTATTCTTCATTCAATCAAAATCGATTCAATTTAGATTGCAATTTAATTGAAAAAAATAATTAAAAAATAAAAAGAAATAAACTTTGATCAAATTTTTTTTTTTTTTTACAAATTTAATTGCAATAACTGAATCATGCAGTGCGCAGGTTTACTCCATTTATTTATTAACTCGTTTTAATTATTTATTTCCTTATTTGTTTATTTATTTATTTATTTATTTATTATGCTATAAACGCGGTGTGATTTTTCTGTGTGCATTTTATTTATATACAATATACGAAGAAACGACCATACCTATATAATAATCTAACAATGAAAAACGCTAATGAAAACTTTCACGTATTAATATAGTATAATAATATAGACAAATGAAACGAACGTCATACAACAGAAAATTCGTGTACAGAGAAAAGGAGCAACAACACTTCAATTTATCCGTGAAAGGAGGTAAAAAAAAAAAAAAAATGCGGAGAACTATTCTCTCGATAACTATTTCCAGTGCGTAGACGTCCATCACTTGTTCTTTCGTCGAAAAAAAAAATATCAGTTTCTGATCAAAAAATCTCACACACATAATTACAAACTATATGTATAATGTAAGGTACCTAAGCGGGGTATGGCGATGATCAATAATAATCCTAAAAATCGACGAGAGTCAATCATCGTTAAGCAGTTCGTCTATATCCTGCAAAATATCATCAGCAACAGCCGAATGATCAATCGAGCCAGTATCCATCATCAAATAATCATCCTCCGATACACTAGGCACTGAAATACTCCGAGAAACTCTTATTCCAGATCCACCATTCAAAGCTACACCTTCATCGATTAAAATACCGTTTTGTTCCTGTAGCCGAGTTTCGACACCGTCATTTATATCCTCTTTTAATTCTTCCCTTGGTAAAATTTCTTCTCTTTCATCCCTCGCGGAAAGAGAAGGCCTAGACGCTACTAGAGTTAGTCGATCTGGTACAGCAGCTGCCTCTTGGCTACTATCGCTGCTAGTCATTTCTTGGGGTTCCTGATTACCGCCAGAATATCGGGGGATCTTTTTACGCGGTGATAATTCGCTAGGATTTCTATTAGCACGACGTAGTCTTACCGGGGGTGGTGCAATCGGGGTTAAAGCAGCCCTTGGCCATCTTACAACGACGTCTGACTTCTCGTCTGTAGAATTTAGCTTTATAGCTATTTCAGGTAATTCTAAACTTCGGGGAGATGAGGAGGACGAAGATGAGATGTTTTCGGCTAGTCGAGGCATCTTGATCGCTGATAATATAGGCGGCATTCTTCGTCTACGTTTTCGTATCTCGTCGAGGGATAAAATTTGGAAATCTAAAGTCCTACGAATTTCTGTACTCCTTGTGTTGTTACGGTTTCCTTGATTTCCTTGGGATCCTTGGGTGTAGAGTCGATTTGCCAACCTGGCGCGTAAGTTACGTTCAAGGGTTGTAGAGCCTCCCATTCCACCGCCACCGACCTCGGTAAGGACTGAACGTTCCGTGGTAAGATGTAGGGAGGCTGCAGGTATATCATCTTGCACGTAATTGTAGTAGGCTGCGCTCTCCGCCTGGATTCTTTCAAGTTTGATTTCTTCGAGGGTCTTAACGTGTAGCAATCGCAATTGCGGCTTTGTTGGCGAAGGTACGCTTTCATTGTCTGACTCTGCAAGAACACACCAAGAAAACGAAAGCTGAATTATTATGCGTCGTGTTTTTAGTTATTTTTTTGTTTTGGTTTTGGTTTTTGTTTTGGTTTTTTTTTTTTTTAATTTTGGTTTTATTACCAAGGATTCACCGCTCCTGTATTTATTTGTGCAATTCATCGCGTTTCTGCGCATTACATCGCGTTATATATATATATATATTATATATATAGCATTCTGCTTACATAGCCAGTTATAAATTACACTATATATTGTTTATCAAAAATTGGCTAACGGAAATATATACATTATTATTATATATATATTTATATATAAATTCAGTTGAAATTTTACGATAAATCAACCAAATTCAGATACAAAGACAGGAGAAATTTTTTAATAGAAAAATTCTCCGTTGCCGCCTTATTGCATTCTATTTAAAAAAAATATATATATTAAAAAAAAATAAATTATATATAATTACAATGATTGCTTGTATATAAATGATGATCTTAGGTCATTTTTATATGCATGTATACCTATAGGTATTATGTGTATTGAGTTGCGTTTAAACCCGGTAGAACAGCTATTATTTTCTTATGTGCATTCTTGCAGTTTTTTCTTTTTCTCTTTTTTCTTTTTCATATTCCTTTTTTTTCTGACAATAACCAACGTTTTCCTTCTTTCTCTTTTTTTTTTTTTTTCTGTTTCTCTTTTTTTCTTTTCTCCTCAAACATTTTTTATAATTTTTGTTCATCACGAGATTTGTTTTCACTTGTGAAATCTTCACAGTAGAAGATATTTATTTAGGTACTTATAAAAACAGTGGGTAGGTATATTCGATACCTAAGTATGTACATTCATATACATGTATAACATTTGGTTGAACAAAAAATAAAAAATTCGAAAAAAAGCAAACGAAACAAAAAAAAATAAATAAATAAAATGCACTTCACATAGACCCGCGCATTATCGATATAATCATATTCATTGATCGATCGAAGATCAAACACTGACCGCTGAACACTGACCACGAAGAAAAAGCGATGAACCTTGTGCAAGAGATCTTTTGGCGTCACCATCCGAAGCCGGGAGGAATCAATCCCCAATTTCTTCCGGTAGTAGCGTATTGTTTCGTTTTCGTAAAAATAGGAAGAAAATGTGCTGAAAGGTGGGATGCTTTTTTTCTGCTCAGCTCTAAATACTCTGGCATTCTGTGTTTCCTTTTTTTTCACCTATACGCGATTATTTATTACAAATACTGTTAATATTTTATACTCTCTCTCTCTCTCTCTCTCTCTATCTATATATATATATATACGTATATTACTATAATGATCAGATATTTAACAAAGTTGTTGAAAAATTTATTCTGAAAAACACACAACACACTATCGATGTCTATATATCCATACGTATATAATATATATATTTGAAAAAAAAAAAAAAAAGGAACATATTTCAAATTCAATTATTTGTATATATATATGTATATTTATATATGCACATATAAGAATGAGAAGAAAAAAAAAAAACTGATTCTCCGAGGTATCAAGTTTTATTGAAATCCAAATATAGTTTTTCAATTAAAAGTATCAATTTCATTGCTTACATCAATCATATAATAATGTTTCATGTTATTGTATTATCTCTTAGCAGAAGTAGTAAGTTGGAACCGATGTAATAGCAACTGCATTCGCCAATATTACAATATTTATGATCATTTTTCACTTAGATTTTTTTTTCTTGTTTTTTTTTTTCGTTTTTTATTTATTTATTTTTTCTTAGTTACTGACTTGCTTTGACTTTTGTGAACATTTTTATATTTATTCGTTTATTTTTATTATTTTTTCCAAATTGTTTTATTATTTTATTTTATTTTTTTGCACATCTCTCTCTCTCTCTCTCTCTCTCTCTCTCTCTGAATTTCTCTCTGACTTTCTCTCTCTCGCTCACTCTCGCTTACTCTCTTTATTTATTGATTTATTAATTATTATTATTATTTTTTTTTTTTTTATGTATATCTTACTCCCATCGTTAAGATTAGATAATTAATAAATTAATTATTACGAAAGACAAACGCTAATTATATAGAAAATGATAGCTTTCTTACCGGGTAAAAAGCAAATACAATTGGTACTACCAGGGTTGTACATATACATACAATAAATTTGTGTTTCACAGGATTATATAATCGTCGTTATAGTCGTCGTTATAATCTTGACGTAAGATATATTCGTGAGCGAAAAAAAAAAAATTGAAAATTGAAAATCAGAGAAAAAAGATAACGGAGCAGAAAAGAAAAGAAAAGAAATGAAATGAAATGAAATGAAAAAAGGTACAAAAATTAATGGAAACTGAAAATGAAAATGAAAATGAAAATGAAAAAAAAAAAATAAGATATGAACAAGATAAATGAAAACAATATTTAATACCCATGATAATGTGACGTTGAACGTAAAAATGACGATATATTATATAGTATGTACTTTATAGAATACGCAATGAATTGGAGAAGAAAAAAAAAAAAGAAAGAAAATGATGGAAAAAAAAAAGCAGAAAAAAACAGGAAAAAAGAGAAAAGAAATGAAAACCAACAACAACAACAGCAACAGCAACAACAACAACAACATACACCAATTTCATTGAAAACAAAAATGAACCGGAACTAAAATAAAAAATAAAAAAAAAGAGGTCATTATATTATTATCTAACTACAGGCCTATGTTTGTCACCGTAACATTATTAGCCCGGCTATTAGTCTCAGCTAGTAATAAATCGGCTTATTCGTTAGTAATATAGAAACGCCTATTATAAACCGATAACAAATAGAGAAGGAAAAAAAAAGCTCTAGAAGTAGAAATACAAGAAGATGATGAAAAAGGCAAAATTTCTTAAATCGCCGAGACAAAAAGACGGGTAATGTTACTGCAGCCATATTTTAACTATTTTTTTTTTTTTGTTACGATCTAAATGCGTTTGAAATATACAGTTTTTTTTTTTCTTTTTTTATTAATTTTTTTTTTTTTCATCTTCGTTTGCGAATTGAAATTGCTAGCTGCAAACGGCAAGCTGCAATTTGCAAGTAGCCTGGGATATGTTACGTGTTAATTACATACGCGAACGGATTATCGTTCGTAAAAATAATCGGTGCTAAAAATTGAAAATTGAGGTCAAAAAGAGAGGGGAAAAAAAAAAAAAAAAAGAAAGACCCGACACATACCAGTGTTATTAAAGAATTAAATTCACCAGTGATTGTAAGAGCTTTGAATCGGGAAATATCGAAAGAATGTTGACCGATGCTAATATATTGTTAAAAAAAAAAAGAAAAAAAATTCTGGCCCTGCCAAAACAGGAAGATGAGAAAAAATGTGGTGAAAAAAATTTAAAAAAAAATAAAACTTTCAAATATAATTAATTTAACACGTAATCATTCCCTACGCGTCTCACGTTGAGTCAAGCAGAATGCTTCGTAATATATATATATGTATATACAGGTATATATATAGATTTATACATGTGTAATATATATATATATATATATACTTGTATATATGCATCTTATTTATATACAGAAAAATTTGACCAGCTTTGATAATTCATTTCGATTATTATTTTTAATGCCTATATATCATTGATGGTTACTCGTTATTATTTTAATATTATAATTATAATAATAATAATAATGATGATGATATAATGATAATAATATTATTACTAATAATAATAATAATAATAATAATATACACATGCTTGTATACGTACAAAAACAAATATACTCACGTAACAATATTTATAGCTGTATATTTATACATTGTGTATTTATCTGAGTACGTATACGAACAGGTAGATATATGTATATATATATATATATATATATGTGTTATATACGATTAGGCATTATCAAATATACGATCATTACGCTTCAATATCTGCTACCACCTCTTCGTTCCAATATGAAATATTTATATATTATGTATATATATATATATTATATATTTTGTATAATATATATATATGTATATGTATATTTATTTCAATTATTTTTTTTTTTTTTTTTAAAGCGATAGAATCGCACAAGTCGAATACAATTGATTAATATTATATATATATATAATATATATAAATTCGCCGTTTAAAAATGTGGAGAAAAACAGGAAAAAAAAAAAATTTATAATAGTTGCTCAAAAAAGGAAGGGCACAAAAGAAAAAAAAAAAAAGGACAGAGATGAAAAATCAAGAGCTCGACTCGTTTGACCTTATTCGATTCTATATATAATATGTATACGACTCGATCTACGGTCTCAATTATCTCTCGAATCATTAATTCCAGGATATTCACATGCATCATTCTATTACATATTTATAATCACGAACTATAAGAAACAAAAAAAAAAAAATCAAAAAGAAATAATTGTATTCTAAGGTGAAAATTTATTATCTAATAATAATAAAAATAATAGTCATGTAATAACGTGAATGTTTGTCAGTGATTATCCTGGCCGTATATCGTCATCGTAGCAATAATCAATATTGATATTACTAATTTTTTTTTTTTTTTTTTTTTCTTGTTATAAATATTATTATTAATTCATTAAATATAATGTTTCATTATGCTTATACGTTTCGTAATAAAGATTATTAATTTCCTATAATAGAGTGAAATTGTGTGCGAACTATTCTGTCCGTGTATCTCCGTCCTGCGCGTGTATATACGTGTATGTGTATGTGATTCCTTACTTCTATACGTCTCTATTATATATGTATGTGTGTTTGTGTGTTACTTTGTGTCTGTGTAAATATATATATATATATGTATACATAGTAATAGCCTTTTTTTTCAAGGCTAAATTCTAGTATTTTTTTAAATATATATATATATTTTCATTCTAGATTACAAGTGGCAACCGGAGGCGTTAATTCTAAATTCGTATCCACTATGTATTCGAATGATAAAACGAGCTCGTTTAACCGTAATGGTGAAAATAAAACGTTAATATATTGTTAAAAAATACAAAAGTCTTAGAACCAACAACTCCGGTAGAATTTAGGATTATACTGAAATATCTATTTTTTGTCGCAATATGAAAGAGAATTTTATTATTTATGATTAATTAATTCTTTCGCGTATCAATATTATATTCTTTCACATTCATCTATATATGTTACGTTGTGTTACCTATAATTCGCTTTGCAAAATTTGAACATATATTATGTGTATATGTATATATATATATATATATATGTCTTTTATTAACAGTTATTTGTATATAAAAAAAAAAAACATTCAAATGCTATTTAAACGCAGGTGGTAGTAATTTTTCTTTTTTTTTCTTCTTCTTTCTTTCTTTCTTTCCTATTTTCAAATTCCGTTACAAACGAAATTGATTAACCCGATCCGTGCATCGATATACAATGATTATCGGCATATGATTTATTGATTATTTATAGCTTATAGCTTAATATATTTACTTCAGAGCTGCACGTACCGCGTATACCCTTATATATACCTATACCTATATACGCGTGGTTGTTAATTTTTTGTATTTTTTTTTTATAATTATACGTTATCATAGTAGGTATCGTATCGTATTGTATAGTGAAGACGATGTGTATCTATCACGTAAATGATAATTAAAACTATTTTTTTTTTTTTTTTTTTTCCATTCTCTGCAATATATATAGCGTGAATAATAATGATTTATAATTAATAAATGTATTCAACACATGTATTTCAAATTTCAAATTTCAAATAAATATGAAGATGAAGATAAATCGGCGTTCCCGAATTCATTGTTTCTCATATCCCTATTTATATATCTTTCGAATTCGCGATTTCGGTATAATTATATTATAATTATTACCAGTATGTATTTTATTACGCGAATTTCTTTTGAAATGGGGGATGAAAAAAAAAAAAGAAAGAATCAAAGAAAGATAAAAAAAAAAAAAAAATGTCTGTCTCATCGCGGTCTTACCATCTTTTCGAATTGATGTTTATCGTATGTAATTTTTATTTTTATTATAAATAATCTACTACAGAGCCTAATTATATACGTGATAAAATTCTACTACTCCTCACGAAATTAAAAACTTTCCACATATCTAGAATCCTTCGCGCTCCGGGTATATACTTTCTCAATCAATTATTACAATGATTCTATAATTTATTTCAACTTATCGTTTTTGCTCGACTGTTCCTTTTTTTTTTTTTTTTTTTTGTTTTTCGTTTTTTACATATCTTTTCTTTTTTTTTTTTCTATCTTTATTTCAATTCTTCTCACCTCATCGCACATACCCATAATATAATATAGATGTCCATAAATATATATGAATATTGTTAGAAATATCCGCGATGCCGCGAAAACATGTTGTTGTTGTTTTTTTTTTATTATTTTTTTTATTTTTTTTTTGTTTTTGTTATTATTTATTTTCGCTCGTATCGATCCCAAGCCGGATATAATAATTTGTCAAAAGCCAAAACATATGAAGGCATTTATTTGTATATAAATATATACACACACACACACATACGATACACACACACATATTCATGTATATAAATAAATATAGAATGATATTTCACCAATAAAGGTGTGAAATTTTCATTCGTATAATTATATTTATATACAGGTATATATTCACGCATAGAGATATGTATATATGTATATAAAAGAGGCTGGGGTCTAGTAAACATTTATTATTTAAACAATTCTTTAAACGCTGTATCCTATATATATATATGTAATATCTATATAGTTCGACGTTCGGTTCGCGACTTCGTTCACAACGCGTGCTTTCAGTTATAAAAGCGACATTGCGTGAATAAGATTAATGAATAATTTCATAATTATCAATTAAAAGTTGTATGTACGTGTGCGTGGGTGGGTGGGTGGATGTGTGAGTGTGTGTGCATGCGTGTATGTGTGTCTATGATTTTTCCTGATAGCACGCGTGTGTACTACTGTGTGATGGATGAGAGCTTGAAACCCGACCAATAAATAAGTTCGATTACACAATTATTTGGTGAAAAAAATTGAAAAAAAATTTGATTGATAAAACCAAAAAAAAAAAATAAGTAAAAAAAAAAGAGACCAAGAATTATAATAATACAGACTTCGGCCACAAAATCTGATAACAATTGTTAAAATCGATCGAGTCTCAAGCGTTTATTTTTAATTTTATGTCATTATTTTTTTGTTCATTTATTTATTTGTTTGTTTATTCATTTATTTATTTTTGTGTGTTGTTTAAACTTCATAATTGAAATAAATGTTCGTTTTTATTAATGCCATTTAGTTATTAATTGTATAATAGTTTTTTTTTTTTTTTTTGTGTATATATATATATTATATAGTATATAATATATATATTTATATTTTTTTTTTCTTTTTTCATTATTTATTTTTTATTTTTCTATCAACTACGACATCGGTTGTCGGACTACACATCAAGCTGGCGACGATAATATAACATACTACATAATTCTCGTCCTTAGAATAATTCGCCTAATTCATGTAGGCTAGGTATTTATTATTCTTCTCAATTTCTTTATAATATTCTATTAATATAATTAATCCGCGAGTGATGTTTCGGAGTATAGGTATGAAGAAAAAGAAAGTAAGAAGAAAGAAAAAATCTGATTCAATCGGGTGATACCGCGATACCAAAGGGGGGTATAATTAATTTCATATTTTTATTCCCGATTTTTATATAATAGTTCGTATAATTCATATTATTATTATTATTATTATTATTATTAGTTGTTGTTGTTAATATTATTATTTTCAATATCAGATACGACGTCGACATCTCCGATTGAATGATTTATTCTGTAGCATTATAGGTATAAAGAACGAGGAATCGCGAATTTCAATATACATAGCTGCGCGGATTGACAAGATTTAATTTAAAAAAAAAAATTATTTTTTCGTTTTTTTTTTTTTCATGAGCTACCTAAATCTTAATCATTATTATTTATTATATATGGGTTTTTTTTTCTTGTTTGTTTTTTCAACTTACGTTTTTTTTTTTTTATTTTTATTTCTTTTTTCTCTACCCCCATCATTATTTTTACCTCATGACTTTCGTCACTCGCGTGAGAGTACGACTTTTTTTCAGATATATAAACGCATGCAAGATAAATTTAAAAGACGACGATTTTCGAGATAAATATTTTTTTTTTTCTTCTATGTTTTTCTGTTTTTCTGAACGAGGCTTACAGGCAAAGTTTAGATAACACAGTTCCTCGAAAATATTTAAGAAATCTAAACTTTGGTTTTTTTTTTTCCATTTCTTTAAACATTCATTCATTCATTCATTCATTCATTCATTCATTCATTCATTCATTCCTTCATTCATTCATTCATTTATCCCTCGTGCTTCGAAGGATCTAGATTTGTTAGTTGCTAATTTTTTTTTTTTGTTTTTTTTCTAACTTTATTATAACAGACCGGTAAATTATTTAATCCCCCCCCCCCCCCCCTCCGATTAATTAAATTCATTATTTATATTAAATGTTATAATATATAGAATATAATTGTGAATAAATAATAAAAAAGAAAAAAAAAGTTGTAACATTTCATCATTCAAGTGTATTGAGTTAATTGAGGAAAAAATTATCTACCGATGAAAGACAGAAATTTTTTTTTTCTTAGAGAAGGAAACGAAAAGAAAGAAGAAATAAATAAATAAGGTGCGGATCTCATCTCTCTTCTTTGAAATAGAATAATTATTTATTATAGTTAATTAATTTTCGCACAGCAAAGTAACTATAGATTTTTTTTTTGTTTTTTTTTTTTAAATAATCAGAATTATAGAGTGAGAATAGAAAAAAATAGATACGATATATAGACGGAGATGAGAAAGCAAAGAAGAATACAATCCTTCAGAAACAATTCGTGAAACCTAAAAACCAGAGTTTCACATCTCGAAATATATACTATCGAGTAAAAAAAAATTCTAATTCTATTCCTAATCAACAGTTTAGTTAAAAAAAAAAAAACAATAGCTTTACCGATATCAAGCTTAATTGATTAGTTTGAAAAAAATAAAAATAAAATAAACTTACAAACTGTAAACTCCTCTGAACGTATTATATTTATTATAATATACGTAATTGATTTTCTCCGCGTGTTTAAATTCAACCATTTCTTACCAAGCATGAATAAAACTTTATAAGTGTGTTGATTTTATTTATTTTCCTACTGTTTACCGAACATATTTTTTTCCATTTTCTTTCATTTCTCAATTAAAACGAATTTTATTCATCGTTTTTTCTCTTTTTTTTTTCTTCTTTCCTTGCATTTATCCGCGTTAACGTTACTATTTATAACGCGACATAAGTCACTCCGAATCCATACTTTCTCTACTTAAATACTTTCAGTTATTATTCGTAACGCTATTTGATTAAACCGATACCTGCATCAGCTACGGATTCAGCTGAGTGCGAGAGATATTACGACACAATTGAAGAATATGTGTGGTTAACTATTTATATGTATATAAAATGGGCTACCTAGTGTCGCACCATTAAACTTTTAGTTGCCAGTAGTAATAATAATCATAATAATAATAATATTAATAATAATAACTAACGTTATATACATCTTCTTTGTAATATCGAAACTCAAGATACAGTTGAAGCGAGTAAAACAGAAGAGGTAAAAGAAGAAAAGAAAAGAGAAAAAGAAAAAAAAAAAGAACTTAATTATTTAATCAATTAATAAATCAATCAATTAATTTGTATTTATAGAGAATTCTTAGATTTTTTTTTTTTGTTTTTGTTTTTTTTTTTCATATATATATATATCAGCTACGTCAGCTAAGACGCTCGACTAATACAATATCTAACACTGTTTACCTCGATTCTAACTTCTGCCATCTGATTAATGAATTTCATCAAATTTATTAATGGAATTAGAAAAATATGAAAATTATTTTTCATTCCTAGATTTGAAATCGTCGATTGATATTCAAATTGACAATAATTAGATGATGATTTTGTCGAGGGTAGAAGCTAGATGCTAGAGGCAAGAGGCAAGAAGCCTTTTTCTTCGGTCGGTATATTCTCCGACTAGTTTATATTATCGTTATTATTTATAATATGAATTATTATTATTTTTAATTATTATTTTTAATTATAGTTTTTTTTTTTGTTTTTTTTTTTGTTTTAAATTTAATTTAATTTAATTTTATTTTAATGTCCTCGGAAGTTATGCAATTTCTGTTCTAATATCGCAATATTCCGATGACAATAATCAATGTTCGCCCATCTTCGATCATTTTTGAAGATATAATATTAAATAACACGGATCGTAAAATTGAAACGGGTAAAATATTATTCCCATTAAAATTTACGCCGTTTTATTTAATTATTAACTTACAAAGTACAATTAAGCCCTTCATTATTTCTTTTTATGCTCTTACTTTTGCTTTTGCTTTTGCTTTTCAACGAGTAACGAGTAACCATTACGCACTTCGAACTCAACGTTGAATTGTAATAAATTAGTGCGCGTATATATTACTCGCACTAGATTTTATTAAGAAATAATTTCAACTCCAGCGGCTCTCGCCCCATAATTATTGAACAATATTTAAAACCTTCCGTAAGACGCAAATCCCAAAAAGGGAAATTGAAACCTTGGCGTTTGTGTCTGCGTCTGTGTCTGCGTTTGATTTTGCGTCTGAGTCTGATGAGGTTGAGATTGTTGAGGGCGAATAGTCGACGAATAATGAGGCCGCTGGAGCAGCGGCGATGTTGATGGATTTTGTAGCGGTCCAAACGACTGACCGTGATTATAAGATCTCATATTCGATCGACGAGCAAAAGACAATACTCTGGGAGGACAGCCTCCTGAAGTCTGAGAAGAATTATGAAGGGCGGTGGCACCTCGCGGGATGTTATAATTACTCCCGACGTTATTCGCGTTATTTTGGATATTTAGGACGTTGCCAGGAATTCCAGGCAAGCCAGGAATCCCCAAGGAATTAGATAGGCTGGGTAGATTCTGTAGATTTGGTAAATTTGAAAGAGTCGACTGCAGATTCGCAAGGTTTATATTAGCTTGTAGATTATGGGGTAGGGAGAGGGCGCGTGGCGCGAGGTAGTGTACGTCGAAAGATGGGCGGGGGGGCTAGTAAAGCCGCATACCTTCCTCAAAGTTAACGACGAGAGGGTCGACCGCCGGACTTCCAATGAAGCTTCCAGCTTCGCTGCCCCCACGGCCTTGGTCAGATTCGGTGCTACTTCCATCCAGCGTTGTGCGGAGGTCCGAATCGTACTTTCCATCATCTGTAATACAAAAAGATTATCGATTACCAAAAGAGGAACACAGAAGCCCCCAAATTCATATCTAAAATCAATTGCTAGGTCGAGTATTTATCAAAAGACAAAATTTGAGCTGCGAAGTGAGTGTACCCTGACGGTTGGACCATTCCTGATTGACCGGCTTTGAAGTTAGCTCGTTGTTTCTCACAGGATTATTAGGCTCAGCTGCCGCCGGACCGCGTGCATTCTTATGCATGAAACAGCAATGTGGTTTTCTACAACCACCAGGCTGTGTCTCCCAGTAGCAAGGGATCGATTTGCGGTTTTTCTGTAATATAATTCAATGTATTAGGCGGTTTCTTGTTATTCCAAAATCAAGGAATGGGATTAACTATGTAAATAGAAAAAAAGGTAAATAAATACAGATTAGTTAGTTATACCTTAAGTTCCATGTGTCTAAAGTTGCAATGCTCGTTGAGACAGTTGCCTTGTTGCCAATACGAGCACATGGTCTCGCAACCCAAAGCCGAGGCCTCATGTCTGAATGCACAGGCATCACCCTATAGCAAGGAAATCAATTAATCTCAATGATGAAATGAAATGAGTAGAAATAAATGTATCTCATGTCTTCTTGGTGTAAAAGCATAAGAATTTGAAATTTTGCTCCAAAAAAGATGCATAGAATAATTTAGGGGGGAAAAATAGAATCGTAAAATTTCTTTTTTCAAAATGAATAATAAAAATGAAAAAAAAAATGAAAATATATATTCAATTGATTTTTTGTGGGGGAAAAATTAAAGCCCGATTGGCATTTCGGAAGTTTGTTATAAGTGAAAGGGGATCGAGAAAGTGCAACATACGATATGGCTACAACATGGCCGACCCTAACCTTACAATTTTCGTGTGGGTTTAACGCAATATGGGATCGAGCGTGCGAAGAATGTCATGATATGATGTACCGTAATGTGAAAAAGACGGTTATAAATAGCATATGCATGGATGAAATATTTACCTTTAGACATGTTGAATAGTAGAAAAAGTAGCAGTCGGTGTTTTTTTGACTGTGCTCCATCTGCAAGAATTGGTAAAAAGATGAATGGTCGTGTTCCTTGCTGTAAAAGAGAAGAAAATAATGGTAGAATTTGATAAATTAATATCAATATATCCTACCCCGTAATACTTCTGCGATAGTATAAACGTGGTTCAAGTTTCTTTCGGGTTAATATATGTGATGAAAAAGTTACCATTTAGTCCTAAACATGATCGCGATTATTTCGACTCCCCGTGGTTCGCTCGAAACGGTCAAATTTCTACTGGAAATTCTAACGAATTTCGTGCTAAACTGGGGACTCACGAGTTCGTAAACAATACCGGATAGTTTCGAGGGCATTTTTTTCATTTCAAATATTATGAATATGTCATTATTTGTCTACTTACGTCCAGTCGTGATGCGTCGGGTGATGTCTTCCTTTTTTCCTTTCGGCCCTCTTGCTTTGCCCGAGAATATCTGAGAATATCCGTCTGGCGTGCGTTCACGGAAATACACGAATACCAATCGCGGATCATCGTACCTCGCCGGGGCTAGGCGGGGTGGGAGAATCGAGGATATCGAAGCGTGCGATTGGCGCGAAATTTTCAAAAAGACCGTGAACGCAAATCGTATCATCGTTTAATAAAAAACAAAGCATTAATTTATTTCCATGGTAATTTTAAAACAGAGATAACCATTCTTTATGCATTTCAGATTCCATTTTATCTTGATTTTATACCTTTTTTATTTCCAGGGTATATTAAATGGAATGAACAAACATTTATTGAATTTTTACTCACAACTTTATTCAGAAATTCATTCTTATTATACCTTTTATTTGCACAATCGATATTCCGGCTGCAGTATAAGAATAAAAAAAAAATTAAAAAAAAAAATATATATATATACTTACCACAGCCGTTGAATAAAATTTGAAATATATATTTTATCTATATACTTATTATAAAAGAAAAAGCGTACAGAATTTTTTCTTTTTTTTTCTTCTTATTGCCTTAAAAATAAAATATAGATACAAATTTTATATCTTAGGGCACACGGACAGAGCGTTCGAACATTAATAAACAAGTTCTAACTACTAAATGCGTTTGATATCAAACTCCTGGCTCCCTAATAAATGATTTCCTCTTTTATAAGTAGATTATAATATTTTTCAACAATAAAATTCTCCCTTCTGATACCTTTATATACTTATAATATTCATTATAAGTACTTACTCGATCTGATATTTTCATGTACCGTTTTTCCTCCGTCATAATTATTCATAAATTATCCTTAAGCAACATTTAACTTTAGTTCAATCACTTTTTAAAATTAAACAGCTGAGTCGTTAAAAGTCAATAGAATTCGATTACACAATATACAATCTTTGCCAAAACTTGCGAATTAAATATTAAAAATCATGGTATATCCCGTGAAAAAAAAACCAAGCGAATTCTCTCATTTAAACTTTTTTCTATATCGTCAATATCTTTGGAACGGTTGATCAATCGCAAAAGATGAAAACCGAGTTTAAAAAAGTAAGGAAATGGCGTATTTTTTTTTTTTTTTTAGCTGCAAGGGAGACTCCCTTGGTTTCTTTTCAGGGGACAACAATTCATCGAATTTTTAAAAGCTAGATAAAACAATATCGCGGGCATTATTTAAAATGAAATAAAAATTCACATCTAGAAATGATCGTATTTAAAAAAAGAAAAATAGGAAACATTCACTTTGCCGCTGATTTATATCGCTAATGTGTGATTTGATGCAATCACTGCGTATAATACTAGATCCTAGACTCACATGGCAACTTCAATACAATTGCGATTGTAACATTATAGTTCTAGGTCGTCTACTCCGTTTACTGGCATGAAATGATGAAAGAATTATTAATTAACTTGCAAGGAGATAATATACCAGAGGGGCTTAAATTTAGGATATGAATTATGGATATTTAGTAATAACTTATGGTTTAATATCTTAAGAAAATTCTAATTATAGAATAAACGGAAGTGTAGACTCTCTTAACTTAATAGCTATTAATTTTTTTTTCTTTTTTGTTGTCTTTTTTTATTTCTTCCATTTTATTTTCAATAGCCTACACATAATTGTGCCTACTCAGTCTGTATAGAAGTAAACTTCTGAAAAAATGATTTTAGAAAAATAATCATACGTCTCAAAAGATTTTCAAAAAACAATCGCGATGATAATTCTCGCTTTTTTTTGTATCGTTTTATAAATACAATATACATATGTATAATTCTTGTCTAAAAAAAGCAACAAATAACGAAATTTCAATCACACTGCATAACGTAAATTTTAATCATAATATTCAGACGCCTGATATTCAAGACAAGTCTATTATTTTATAAAAATAATAAAGTTCGCTATTATAAATTCAACAATAACGCAATACCTTCTTCAGACATATTTTTGCGCGATATTAGCCATCATTATCACTCTGCAGAAAATCAACATCCATTATTTCTTTGTAACAATGCTTATTCAATAAAAAAACTAGGATTGCAACAAGGTGCTAATTAAATTAGATATCAACAATCATCAAAAACAACGGTTTGTTTTTTTTTTTTTTATTTTTTTTTTGTTGTTTGTTCTTTTGTTTTGCTTCTTTTTTCTTTAAAGCTAATGAGGAAAAAACTACGTGATGTAATGTAACAAGTAACTTTTGGCAATGACTTTTCAATTAGCCAGCCTTATAATTGGCATACAAATACATTGCAACAAATTTATATATAGGGACACAACGGAGCAAGCAAATTCTGCGCATTGCTTATCTGTAATAGTAACTAACTTGCACATAATTGGCAAACAAGGTACAGATATTAAACGCTACACATACTCTGCCTGATCTCTTTAATATATTTTATTATATATATATATTATTTGGAAGTAATATAGCAAATATCAATTTTTGTTACTCTCAGAAGTGATCCTTACAATGAACAACGCTTTTACAATAGATATAATCTAAGTATTCTTAATTCCTTTTCTCATGTATGTACAGGCATTAGAATTCAATTCACGCTTTGCTGTTGCCCAATTCCAATAGCTAATCATTTCAGAAATGAGAATATCAAGTGTATACTTTCTCTCTCTGCCAATTCTGGGTGGAACGAAAATTTGTCATCATACATTATCTAAATATATCCTAATATTCTTTATAGTATATTATTCGCTTTGAATACATTCAATAAAAACAGAGTAGCTCGTAAACTTACGAGAATCCTATTACACACTATGAGTCTGTAACATTACAGTCGCACAATCCGCAAACTATATTTTATTATTTTCATAGTCCTGTGACTAGCCATGAAATTTTACCCCAGTATATTTAAATTTTTCGGAAGAATATATATCGAAAAATAATAACTCGCTAATAAAAACCACTATTGCGCTTAATCGCCGCTTTTCATTTTTCTAAAACACATATTTTAACATGAATTATAATTTATATCGCAATGCACAACCCGTTGACTTTTTTTTTTCTTTAATATTCAAAGTTAAAATATATCCACCTCATAGCCACTAGCTTAATAATTATATAGCATACAAGAGATACTACCTAATTATGACTTTCTTGAATAAAGATTTCATTTTCGTATCCCAAAAATATCAATGGCTGAAAGTGCAGCACCGATTTTGGCTTGAATGAATTTAATTAAAAACCTTTGAAAGCTTAGGAGAGAGTCGATCATCAACTCAGCTAATGAGAGTCAAATTGTGAGTTTCCAGAGCTCAATTTTTCGATTGATTCGATTATTATTAATATTTACTTATAAAACTACATATACATCCTTATTTACATGAACAAAATTTAATTGTAATATCATCAAGAGATATTGCAGGTATTAAGTACGATATACTAAAAAATAATATAGGTACTTTGCACTATTTCTCAGAATCAATTTTTGCTAATATCATTGGTAACGTAAAAGCGTGTGTTAATAAAAGTCATCAGGGATTTACCCAGACTCAAGGAACATAGAAACAGTCGTTTATTATTTCTCATTCGAGTAAACTAACGAGTGGTGAATCACCTGTAGCTTTTGAATACTATTTATACCCCCTGGTTCTGGCCAACGATAGTTTGAAACTAACAAAGTGCTAAATGATACGAGAGCTGGAATATATTCTCGCCTTCGGATAGCACGTGGTATTTTAGGATACGATAAGGTAAATCTTATTCAATCTTTTAATCACCATCCGTCACCAATGGCAGATCGCAAATCGTCAGTCCCTAAAGAAAATCTTCAGACGACAGGTAAATGTTACGATTTGTTGACGCTGCAGCACTTGGAACAGTCAAAACAACCGGTATGCTATCTCTTGATAGACCAGGACGTTCTGTTACTGTTTCCAGCTCCGTTTTCTTCGAGCTGACTCCGAAGAACCCTTACCATCTCTTGAAGGTTTTTCTTTTCTTCTAGCAAGACGCTGACGTCTTCTTGAGCTGCGTTTAAACATGATCTCAGAACTTCTGATTCCTCTTTGGTACGTCTCAACTTTGAATTTTCTGCGGACAAACGTTCCAAGGTGGCTAAACGCCGCCTCAATTCCTCATTGTCAGATTTAAGCTCCCTCGCAGATTGCCGTAATCCGTTCAATTCCAATTCAGTATCTATATCTTTTGTCGACTGAATGTTTCCGTTAGATATTGTCGCTTCCGAGCTGCTTTCCACTAGAGTACCAACTGTTGAATATAAAATCACAAGTTCATAGAACGAGACAACCATCAGCCGAAGAATAAAGACACTTAACAAACGTAACTATTACACTAAAGTCTCGAATTTCATGCTTTCTCCATCGCTGCTCGATGGATTAAACTGGAGAATGTTTTAAAAATTTGGTGCTAGGTAATTCTTACGGTGTTTTTCTCAAGTCCTGTGCAACGGAAGCTAAATTCTCTTTTCCTCGAACTCATGAACGTAATTAAAAGGTAAATAATCAGCTAATTGAAATCGGGTGGTAATTAACTGGAATTATTTAAAAGATGATCAAAGTTTCACAGTATTTTTACTAGCAAGGTTCAAAGTCCAGAAAATAGCTACGGTGTTGTATTACCGGCTATATTATCGTCACATATAAGCTTATATATTCATATGATGAAATTGAAGAGATAAAATGACATGCATTCTAGTTTGCGGGTGGCAGAAAAAAAGTCTGATAACAGCCAAGGAACGCCGCGTTTAATTTGTGCCGAAGAAAGCAGCTAGCTCTATATCTAACAATAATTAGCTATTGATTGCTAAATGTGTGTTATTCCAATGCTCACATTCGAGAGGCCTTCTGAGTGCACAGGACAATAATGCAACATTTATTACCAATAACTGCAAATAAAAATGCCACTTATGGCTAATATGGCGGACATAAAACTATTCTTTGTATTTCCAATAATGACCAATACCTATATTATCTATGTATTTATGTACATAGCGATTCCAGCAAATCCAAAACCAACTGTCTTTTTTATATAGAATTACACAATGTGGGTACATATATAATATGGAGACGAAAAGAGAGATTGCTTCAACATTTTACAGGATCAACGTCGAGCCACGACACAAATAAGAGCTAAGATTTAGGATTATGTTTATAATCAGAGTTAAATAATACTACTTAGATGTTCCATTGATTACTGGAGTTTTATTAATTACTGTATGTCCAATGACTTTGACCACAAGTATAAGATAGTAAAGTAAAAACAAGTCATCCCTGTTGCCTGCTACTTACCAATAGGCTCAATATGAAAGACTCCGCTGATATCCCGCGATATCCTAAGCTTGGAGATATCCAGGTCAATCGGAATTGGTCCAGGCGAAGTGATGTTATTAGGTGGACGGTCTTCGTTCAGATGCAAAGAAATATTCTCCAAGTATATCTGAATGACGAAATGAAACTCTTCACTATTTCTTGTGATTAAAATGTGGGAGTTTTATTGGAACAGTTAATCTCTACCTGCATAGGTATCGGCTTAGGTATAACTTCGTCCTCTGCCAAATCAGTCAATCCAGTGACTGAGCTCATGAATAATGTGAGAGGAACATCTGCCACCTTAACTTCTAGTCTATCCTCAAACAAAGCCATGACATTGGCTTTATCACGAAGATCGATATCATCGCTGGACAATTGAGGCTCCAGTAATTTTTTACGATCTACAGAGGAACGTCTGCTGGTATCGCTAGTGCTCTGACTAGCTCGTGACAGTCTGCGATAGTCTTCCTGGTTTTTCAAACCGTGATCCAGCCGCACTTTGACTCTTGATCTACAGTCCGAGTCGCAGGGTAGTTCAACCCATCCTCTTGACCGAGAGCTGAACTTGGTCTGTTTGATAAAACACATTAATAGAAGAACTAATGTGACGGATAAACTGGCGGTGGATCAAATTTCACTACTAAATATGAACATTTTTTAAAAACCTCAACAGATTTTTTGTTATAGAACAATCTCAGTCGAAATTAATGAGGAGAATGTTCAATACGTTAATGATTTAAGGTTTTTTAAAAATTTCAAACAAGCAATTAATTAATTTCACACAACAATCATACGGTAATAATGCTTCAAAATGGGTGAACGTGAACAGAGAATAATTTTCCTCTGTTTACCGCAAGATAATTTAATTTCGTAAACTCGAATTCAATGACTCAAGACTAATTTAAGAGGGGGGGAAACACATGCAAACTCTTTAATCCGATTCTGCAAAGTCAGTCTTTGCATCTAGGGATCTCACATGCAACTATATAAGCTATATAGCCCAGGTGTGGCGTGATTCTGCAGAATAAGCTTGTGCATCTTGTCGTTATGAGCACTAATATGGCTGCATGCCTATCCAGGAATCATGCATGGCCTTGAATTATCAGTTTTAGGCCACCTTCATATTCAATAACTGGTCAAATTTGGGTCTCAAATTTCTTAGAAAAAGTTTCTGACTAACTCTGAATAGAGTATTTCAAACTCTTATTTCCTTCGATATTTAGGAACTTTTCTATTAGATACCATACAGCAAAAGCACAAGTTGAGTAGATAATGTCTAGATCCTTTGCTAAATTGCATTATCATAATCACCCGACTTTCATTATTTGATGTAAAGTCTGTAATATTTATCTACCGCATGCAATTTCGGCTATATGCTTAAGGTAATTAAAAATATAAATGATTTGCCAATACCTTTCTCTTGGCCTGCCATAAGTGCCACACAAAAACATTCACAAGAGAGGGAGAGACGCGGGAGAAGGCATGCAAAAAAAGTTAAGAGACAAAAATTTATATAAATATGTATATATGTATGATCTTAAATATTAGTATCAGTTTCGTTCAACGCAAACTTTACTGCAGAGAAAATTTCGGATAATTCATTCAAAAGTGTATCTTATATAATGAGATTCACAAAATACAGTTTAGACTTCTCGAATGTGTGAAAGTAAAGTTTGCGCTTTATGTTAATTGCTCTTTCGTACTATGATAGAATTCATCGGTACAGAATAAATTTTATAATGAGAGAATTTCCATCGTACGAAAGAGTTCAGAGAATGAATATGTTTTTTGGATAAGCTCGAGTATTAAAATTAGTTTCGCTAGTGAAAAATTTACCTTCCCATTGCGTTATTTAGTCAAGCTCTTATGATAAGAGATAATCAATTTTAATATTATAAAAAAAAACTGTACCTGTTCTATAATTTCATAATTTCAAATATAAACTAAGGAAGTATTCTCACCTGAAACTCATCCCATGGTATAGACGGACATTCTTCGCTGCCCACATTCAACACTTGAACTTTTATCGCCGATGCAAAGCCGGACGATTGCTGGATGAACTCAACCTTGGAGAGTTTGAATGTTGCAATCGAGACCTGCGCAAGTTCAATTTACATTATGTAATAAAATAATTGGCTAAAAAATACATAAAAACAAGACAGAATAAACAAAAATTTACCAAATCCCTTCTTCTGCATGTACTATCCATAGATCTCTCGCTCTGTGTATCGGGTGTTTCTTCTACAACCTCACTAGCTTCTTCGACAGTGGTAATTCTTATTGTATTATCAACTGCAAACGAAGCATCAGCTCTCTCCTGTTCCTCCAAGCTAACGACGACGTAATTCTCGCTATCCGAACTGACGTCACTCCTCATAGAAACTGTATCGCTGCTCCCATCCTCCGGCGAAGGCTTCAAAGCAGAATCGATGGAAGTCATAAGATTGCTAAAGCCTTTTTTCATAGAGGAAAATCCAGCGTTGAAATTATTCGGCATGAAAGGAGGAACCGAGCCGCCAACTTGTGCTGCCTTGCACTGCGCCGGTTCATTTTGTACATCGATTTTTCTACGGTCGTGAACCTTAATACTTGGCGGTGTAGATATTATTCGAAAGATGTCAGATTCTGGTTCACATAGGATTGTCTCAGTCCCATTTTGTTTGAAAGTAACAACTGGCTGAGTAATGGTATCGGGACGAGGAAAGTCCATGGATAAAGAGGAGGACACCTCGCTTTGCGGGGTCTCAACATCATTGGACGTGTTCATTCTCTTTGTGACAGGTTCTCCTCTATAATTGACAAACGGCCCCCAATGACAAGACCCGGCCAGGTCGTCGGCAATGCTAGAAGAGTCGGGAACAACGGACTCTAAATCTCCACCAGAATTTTCTTTCCCAGGTGTTTGCGAGGGCATAACAAAGGTGACTTCTACTTGCGGTATAAGCGCCCCAATTACTAAAGAGCCCCCCGATTCGACCTTTAGAATTTTGTTCGAATCAACGGCTAAGAAAGTTGCCATTTCAGAAACAACTTCAGCCAGCCTTAGCAGGAACAGATATTGATAGTGATTTATTTGTACGCTAACTAAATTGCTGATGTAAGCTAGTCCGTGGATATCAGCTGTAGCAGGAGCCTCAACGTCGGGTGATGACTTTGATTTCATATGTAACCAGAGCGTCACAGGAAATGCGTCGAGGAATGGGACTGGTCGACTTTGACCCACTGCTCGAGCTCCGAGAAAATCACCCCAAACTGGCTCCAAGTGGCAACACCAAACGTCTTTAGCCTCTGTCCAGAGAAGCTCTCTACTTAGTTGACGCACCATTTCATTTACCGAATTACTGGTGAAGTTTTGTGGCTGATTTCTTATGCCGTCTGTTCCTAAATACAATAATCAACGATTTGTGGGTAAACATATAAGATTTTGATATCAGAATATTGATTGATGATGTTCGACGCAGAGTCAGAATATTGTTTGAAAGATCACGGCCCGAATTCGATTCTCGCTTTCTTCCAATTAGTGTCAAATTTACTTAATTTTTAATCGTTCGAACGTTGATTATGATTTTCCAGACTTTGAATGTGCATGCAGTGATAAATTAATGCAGAATCCAGAATTCTAAGGAGCAATGAGCCCAACTCGAATAATTTTACCTGCACAATGCTGAAGAAATTTGTCGGTAACTACATGATAGTCTCCGGGTTGGCTGGGGAACTCAGCGCCAAAGAACATCTGACCCATTTGAAAGGCGTTGAGGCACTGAGCTAGATCGGCCCTGGAAGAACGCTCTGCTGATCTAACATTCGTTACTGATGCTCTAGAAGTCTGGATATGAAGGGACTTGGGACGATCTCTCTGATTTGGATGATCTTGTTGACTTTCGAAGACTACCTATGATTCAGAAAGTGAAATTTTGAACCATTTATCAAGTGATTTGATGAACTAATAGCGTTAGCTTGTAATCTCAAGTGTTTAACCCACCCTGGGAAGAATAGCTTCAATTTTAACGTCAAAGTACATTAGATTCGGTGCAGGAGGAGAGGCATCTTCGTTTTTATTCAGCAAAGAGTGATGCAAATTTAGAGCAAATGAGTTAAACCAGAGGCATGAAGAAACGTCGAAATTAATCTGAATGGGATTAAGCTGGACGTAGAATTTTGGTGGCGGAACTGAAAGTGTTCAATATCATATTAGTCTCCTTTTCTTATTATTCAATACTAGTTATTAACACAACAGAACTTAGAATTGTACTTCAACTTACGAGGAAACGGTATGTCTCCGGGATAATAATAGTAAGTAAATTCTGCATGTAGGATAGTCACGTCGTCCGGAAAGCAGAACCTGTCTCGATCACCTAACACAAATAAAGAAATTAAAATATGACTCTTAACAGGGCGTCTTAGACTGCTAACACATGCCGATTAGAAAGTTTTTGAAGCAAAGGTATATTTATCCTGCGAAAGTAGGTAAAATCTGAATAGCTGCATAAATTCACTCGATCTCTATATTTCAGAAAAGGTAAATTACGGTGCTTGGAAGATACACACTAACTAGTTCAGTCCAGTTGAGGTAGATCTACATAAATGACTATATTCTTCAATGATCAGGCAACTACCATACGCTAAAAATCTATTAGAACGCTGCGTGGATTTTTTGAATAAGTTTTTGAATAGTATAAGATTTTCTGATCGCTCTACTAACAACAAGGATAAACGACTGGTCCTAAACATTAAACCATATTTACTATACCTATATCAAATAGACTTTCGAACATGTTGATAAAAGTCCTTGGCACACGCCGTTTTTTAGTCATACTGTAATCGTACAGTAAATATGGTGGATACTAAATTTATGAACAATCATAAGACAGCTATTTGTCAATTATACCTGGAGCGTGCCTCTTCCTGGTTTGAGCTATATGTATATACCGAATGACAAATTATTATCAAGAAAATGATCAAAGCAAATTAAGCATAATAAATGCTGCATGTAAATGTGATTTTCTTTCATTGAAATTAAATTACCGGAATTTATTACCTGATATAAATTCTTTAGGCACAGGTTTCCTGGAGGATGTTGTCACCTTGTACAACGTGAAATCATCTATTCTAATAATGACACAAGTCGTCATGAGCTTAGCCAGCTGTTCCAGAACGTAATTTTTCACTGGATTACCGCTGGGTTGAGTTGAAGCTTTCTTTTGATCTTGAATGCTGGAACCTTGCGATTGCGGAGGAACTGCTTTCTCCAAATCGTCCGAACTGCTCTTACTAGTATTACCTGTTGATCAATCATCGATAATAATTAAATCAATTCGTTCATCGAAGGAAACTAATAATTATATCTATGCCATGTCATATCTACCTGTAACATTCGCTTGGCTTCTAGTCAGCGGCGAATGCTGTGTTCTCGTAGAGTCAATGAGGTCCATAAACTGTGTTCTAAAAGCATTCAGAGACTGTTGTAGCCATTGACCATGGGGCGTAGCTCCTTCTCTGTATTTTGCCCAGTGTTTTCTATCAGCCAGAGCCAAATGGTAAGGATAATAGTCGATTTGAAATTTGACTAAAGATACTTGGAGCGCGCCTCCGTCTTTCAATTCAGGATGAGAAGATCTGCCAGCTAGAAATGGTAATAAAATTTGATATTTCGTGTACCTTAGCAGAAGAGATAAGACCGTAAAGAGAAAAGAACTTACGTCCAGGATCGTCGCACAGATGTAAGTCAATTCTCTGAGATAGAAAATGATATGAAGTTTCAACGACGTCGTATTTTGTAAAAAGTCTGGATATTGCGGTGTGGGATTGACTCTTGGTTCTGGATTGCTGAGAAATTTGAGCTTGATACTCAGGGAGAACCTGCACATGAAGAATAAATTTCCTTGATCAATTGAGCAATATTTGAAAACCAATCAGCGGAGATTATCAGCTGGAAACATGGCTTCACCTCCAGTTTTCTCGCCGCTTTAGTCTTTCTTTCCAAAACTGTAGCTTTTTCAACAAGTCCGCCAAGGGAGTCGAGGAAATGAAGAGCTGCTTTCAATTGAGAATCAGTTAAAACCCACAAAAGATCGTCGAGTATAAGGACCAGTCTTGATCCCATGACGAAACAATCTGAAACATAAATTAGTTCAAGAATTTAGGACCGCGGGCTAGGAGAGTCAGGACTATATAAATAAGAATAAAAATTTGAGCAATTTCTTTCTTTGCTAACCAGATATTCTTTTCTTTATAGTTATTCGACACCTCGCCTGATTGGTAAGCAATCGTAGCGGTGTAAGCTCTTTGTCTTTGGTACTACACGCCTCTATTCTAACAGTCTGCCATTCTAGTTCCTTGAATATAAGTAATTGCCCTCTATCAGGATCCTTTAGTCGTGTCATTCTGAGATCGCTGCGCTGCCATTCCGGGGATTTGGACTCAACCATGATTCGAGACATCTGTAAAAGAAGAAAAGAATGAGAACATTTAATGTGGTCAAACTGTTTGCAGGCAATTCTTGGAACAAAATTTATTGCCGTTACAACTTTCTTGTATTCTTGTCGTGAAATATGATGTTTAGATTGATTTATCTCATCAATTTGTCTTATATAAAAGAGAAAAATAGAAAAAAATATGATAAAAGGGATAAAAAAACGAATGAAATTCTGAAATAGCATCAATATATTGAAAAAATTGAAGTCTGTTAATAAACTTGAAATATTGCAAGAGTGTTTTCTTCTCTTTTCCTTTACGTACCTGAACCGATGCGATAAAAGCCGGACTCTTGAAAGTTACGGAAACAGTATTTACGGCGACAGTCATTCCGTCGATAACTTTGTGAATAAATGAATACTTTGCTGGTCCTGCATAGGAAGATAATCCTTGAGGTGTTGACATGCTTCTTAGATCCTCGCATGTCTCTACTTCGATGTGTACCTCGTCTAAACTCTGAAAATTTATGATAAAAATTAAAATCTGAGATTTAAAGAAGGCTGTTAAACAATTTTTTTTAAACACGTTAAATTTCATCTTTGTAATAAGATTTGGGAAAATTAACATTCTTACCAGAAATATAGGAACACTTTTTAGCTTGGTCCATTGTATTCTAAATGTGACTTTGTTGCACCAAGCACTAGTCAGCCGGAGCCAAGAGGGTAGTTCGAGTAAATCAGTTAACACTATTTCATCCAGTTCTAAGTTGGTGAGTTCTCCCTCGCCCTTGAATGTGCTAAGGTTGATTTTATCGGCTGATAAATTTTTCGTGAATCTTTAAAGAGAAGTTATGGTGCTTAGTAGATGATAGCGTGATTTTGTGCCATCTGATAAATTCTAATTTTAAACTAATGTGAAATCAAATTATAGTATCATCCCTCATTTTCAAACTTTCGAATGGATGAACTACCCTATGTTCTCTTGAAGTAGTTATTTTTGTTTGTTTTTATTTTCTAACTTAAATCCCGTATTCATATCTGATATGTGAAAAGTTCTTTGAATGGTATAAGAAAAACAAGTTCTTCGTGATTATCTTTAATTATAAATTGATAAGATATGCTTATAATTGAACCTGATAACATTTGACGTACATATAAAAATCTAGCGTAATTACTCGAAGTTCTATAATATGGATTGAAAATATCTACATGCCAGCTGTTTGAATCTTAAAATTGCATCGAGGATATTTCTAAATTGTAGCTGAATGTATTTTAAAATTAGTAAACACTGTTTCGAGACGTATTAGAATTTCATCAACAAAAGATTAAAATTGTATGACATATGTATGAATTCTTTGCTCGTGTCATGGGCGGTGCGCAATTTCAACCTGGCATAGAAGAACGAGGTGTGAGGATATAGATATTAGTATATACGTGGATTATAAAGGATAAAGGGAATCAACGTACCTCGAAAGATGTTTCAACAACTGATTTTTTATTATTGACGCCATTTTTAAATGGGTGTTAATAAAATTTAGTCAACGATCAATGCATTTTTACATGGTTAGATTTCTAACAGTTCGTTTATAATTTTACGTACGATATATTTTTTACGGCGACGATGACTAGACTGTGAACCATCTCGCGGATTTTTATCGAAACAAAGATGCGCGATCATAAAGACCGATGACGTCACGAATCGTGTATGTTTGGTTGCCGTTTGATTTCCGACCAGGCGCAAAATATTAAGACCAATCTGTAATTTATCGGTTACCATCTGATATCATTACGATCTGATACCATCTGATAGCATAAGTTGATCGCTGCAGATTATTATTTGTATGCTGGTTATGATAATATTTAATATGTAAATCATTTCCGAATACAGCTTTCTTTTAGGATTGTAATCAGATAAATAATATGTCTAGTTTATAATACTTATATTAAGTAATAGAATCGCTATAACTGCGATTTATTTACTCATTTATTTCAACTATTTTTATCATTGTATCATTGTGTCAATATAACACACTGCGTACTTAATTGTAAATTGATATTATAACTATGATACTCGCTTAAAAATTTGAAATTCATCATTTCTCATAAAAATTGATATGTGACTTCGCACATATTCATTCTGATAAGAAGATGAGAATTTTGTAGCAATTATCAAGTCATAAACCGTAAATCTTTATTCGTATCTCAAATATTTACATCTATAATTAAAACATCGTAAATTTAAAGCTGTAAATCATTTTGATTGGTAAATAAAGTATGATAAAGGATCCGTAAAATCGTTCAAAACTATACATGAGCTTTAAAAAATGTATAAAAATACAGTAAAAAAGAATCAACAATGACACAAGCAAAATTGTGAGTCGCTACTATTTTTCATAGTCACTGTGTCAGATTGGATATGGTAACAATAAAGATCGACTGCAATCAACGCTAAAAATCAGTTTTCTTTTTAATTAATGAGGTCCAGTTAGGTCTAACGAACTTATATTACACTTTGTCCATGACAATGTCACGAAATTGAATCTAGGCTGCACCCCTCTTTAACACACATGTTATGTATCCCATTGTCAATGCAGTGAATCAGTTACTCAATTCCCATTGAGCATGATGGTGGTAAAAATTGGAATGGTTGGCAGTAGTTTTTAGATAAAACGAGCTGATCGGTGATACGACAAAACAATGGCGATTAAATTCATATGGCAAAAATAATGCGACGAAAATCTGCGTTGGAATTTTTTGTGATATTTTCATTTTTACATCCATTATATCCAATTATAGCCAATTTTCTTTAATAAATCTCAAAGAAATTTCTGCCAGTCGCTCACGGTACTCATCACTAGCCTCTACCTTGAACACAAGCCCTGCAGTAGTATTACTAAGTAGAAGCCGAGGTATAAAAGCGCAATGTGTATACTCGAGATTCGCCGCATATGCCAACTGCTCGTTGAAAGAATCTCTGGAGAACAAATTTATGTCACATTTTAGTCTTGATAGATACGATATGATCGCTTTATAGTACGAATTGACAAGGTCCTCAATACCCGTGATGCGCACTTCTGTCTGACAACTTGTGAATAAAAAGAATACCAAGTCTCGCATCGGGTTCCGATAGCGATAATCCTGGAAATCAATTATCCTTACGTCCTCTGGATTGCCATTAACATCATCGCAGAACATTATATTGAGTAACGTCAAGTCTGCATGAATTAATGTGCCCCAAGGCTCTACTGGCACCTTGAGCAAAGCGTCACCGCTAGACCGGAAAAGGACTTTTTCAATCCTTAATAAATGCGGGAGCAAGTCAGGGACCTTCTTCACATTGTTTGTAATGAAGTGGGCTATCTGTGTGGTCAGGTCTTTTTTTAATTGTGTGGATTTAGCGCGGATCTTGAATTCCTCGAACAACTGCGGCTTTTTGATCTTCGTAGCTATTCCTAATGCGTGAAAACGAGCCAATGCTTCAACAGCCGATCTCGCATGTGCCAGGTCGAGGCCGATTTTTCTATCACCACCAACGAAGTTCTTAAGCTTCAAGTTCTCCAGTAGGATCACCGCGTCGTTATCGAATTCGTCCTTCGCTTCCTTGAGCGACATTCTTGCGCCATAAAATTTCGGAAATTGAAAGACTTCCGTTTCCGGAATTCCGCACTCGTTCTCTAAGACTTTGAAGGCAGGCGCGATTTTCGTATACATGTATATCTCCTTTTGGAAAATCGATGATATCTCGCGATAAACTACCTTCTGGTACATAGTTGCTGATAACATCTTAGCGATGAAAGACACCTTCTCCGGTTCAGAGTTAGGTCCGTCACGTTTTACTTCCGCTTCGACTTTAAACATCGTACTTCCATAGTTTTCCCCTGGAGGCAACAGGTTGCTTGTTGTAAAACTATTGACGATTAAACTGCTACCTAATGTTTGCTGTAAAAGAGGCTCTAGGTCGCGCAACACAGGTTCACTCGGTATGGAAATTCGCTTGCATTTTTCGTCCCCCATTATTCCAGATCACAGCGGATGATTATCTTTCTTGACAGACATAAAAAAAAAAAAAAGTAAACGCAGATTAATTTCAGTCATCTTTAAAGTCCCTTTATATTTATTAGAATAGTTCCCTTTCCAAACAGCTACAACGGCTGTGATATGATGGACAAAAATTAGGTCAAGTTACGTGGGTGTGTCAATGAATACAAATACGCACTACGAGATGGTATATCTATAGTATAAGCTCCCATATAGTTGAACAATTTATTCATACTTCTAGCTTCAGAGCTTGCGATATTTATTTAAATTTACTCACCGTTTCTGGTAAACGCGAACTTAATTATTGCCTGCACAATCGAAGAAACACGATTGTAGTTACCTACCAAACTTAATACACAACAATTAATATAAGCTAGATAAAATAGGAACTCAAAACTGATCAACCTCTTTGCCTAAGATAATAAATAAGAAACTAGAATAAGTCGACAACTTATCAGTGATAAGATATAGAGTATAGCTTACTGCTTATGGTTAGCCTACGAGTACTTCAATGTGGGACTTATATTCAACGTGTCACGAGTTGGGTAGACAAATAAACACACACTTGAGCCACTGCAAGTAAGTACTTGAGTAATAAAACTTCCACGACAATACTTGAAGAAAAAAGAAAAAAAAACTTCGGTTTAGAAATCAGACCACAGATCGAATGGTACCAAATGGTCGTGGATTGATGGTGGCTGGTTCCTTATGAGAAAATAGTATTGAAGTATTGATACTATGAATCATCGATCATAGTACTATTGAGATTATAATGCCCAGTCTACACATGCACTTTGAGATTAGCTAGATTTTGGGTATATTTAAGAAATATGTCAACTGTTGTGGAAATTCAATGATTGGCCAAATTCCTAAATATACCCGATCTTAAAGTGAATGTGTAGACGGGGCATTATAGCAACTATTGTGATTGCAATCGCTACTTGGTTGTTGATAGTCGATACTATTAAATTGTAGGTATAGTTAGTAACTTTTCAAATTTAAATAGTGTGATAGTACCTACTATTACTCCTTCATTAATTCGTATAGTTACCGCATGTAGTAAAGATCAGCTTTCTTTTGCTTTTGGGATCACAACATGCAAGAGTTTGCTACAAATCAATAGTAGCATCGCGTCCAATAGTCGCGAATTAACTATTCGCATAAAGTCAAAAGTATTCCTAATGGTATTATCAGTAGTATTTGATAGTATTTTTTCCTGAATTACCTCAACAAAAATACTTGATCCCAGGGAAAACGGCACGCCGTAGAGGCTCGTGAAATAACTCGACTGTATAGATCTAATGTAACTCGTGTAGAGTAAAAAACACTTTCGAACGATCATTATTATCTTGAAACGTGTGATGACGCAAGATAAATGTAATATGGAAGGGACGGGACCAATAGCGGAGGTGGAATTTCACATTTGGTGGACCTTGCACCCAGAATTTATTACGCAATCATCCACGCTTGTGCCATTGTTCAACAGATCAGACCTCACCGCGCTTTGCAAATTGCAAATTTTACAGAAATTTTCTTGTAAATTTCCCGAACAATCGGGAAAGCCGAAAAACTCTGGAATACTCTGTAAAAACTCCTACAAATTCCTCGATTATTTCTGAAACTATTCTGACAAGATTATTCGTTCAAATTTTTCCAGTCTTCATCAAAAATTGTTCGCAAATTATTTTGGAAAAATAATGGGAATTGATATTTATATTGTTGCTGCGATAGAAGAAAGAAGCGATACGAGACGGGATAAAGATGACCTGCAGCAACGAGACGATGGTAGAATATTCTTGGGCCACTCTTCAAGCATCTAAAAAACAAAAATGGGTTCGAAAGACTTTCAATGAATGAGAAAGCTTATACGTTTATTCATCCGAAATAAATACAGGCAACATAATACCTATACTGCATTTAAATATCATGATAAAATAGCTTTGACAGATGTGAATACATAAATAGGTATGTTTTTTTTTTTTTACTATGGCAGATCAAACGGTATCGGGAACCAAAAGTGCAGTTTCAGATGATAATGAATGACTAACGAAAACTTGGAGAAACCTGCCCTTCATCTACTCTGAGAAGAATGTACACAACAGCAATTGTTCAGATTGATACTGCACAAATAATGCGACAATGAGCTGTGTAGAAATTTGATGATCTTTTATCTTCTAGCTAAATTCCACGTGTAGTTTGCATCACCGCAAGGACTTTTAATTCCTTTGGCTTAATGTGTAGTAGGGGCAACTCAGTTTTATCATTAACCAAAGTATATCTTTCAGTCACTAAAGTCTAGGCTTGATAATCTATGTTTTATATTCAATTTATATCCAATTTTCATCCATGAATCTCAATGTGATTTCGGCTAATCGCTCGTAGTATTCTTTGGTGGGTTCTATCTCGAACATTCGCTCAGAACCAACCTTTGCTGCAGGATCGTTATCAAAGTCCATAATTATAACTCTGATCATAAACGCGCAATGCACATACTCGATATTTGCAGCATTTGCTAATTGTTCGTTAAAATAATCCCTGGAGAAGATATTCACGTCACATTTTAGCCTTGATAGATGCGATATGAACGTTTCGTAGTACAAATCGATGAGCTCTGCAATATGACCGATGCGAACTTCTGCTGTGCAGCTTGTGAATAAGAAGAATATCAGATCACGCAACGGGTCCAAATAGCTGTAACTCTGGAAATCAACAAACTTTACACCCTCTGGATTGCCACTTGCGTTGTCGCGGAACATTACGTTGTTCACCCATAGATCCGTGTGAACTATCGTGTCCCAGGGTTCATCGGATGCGCTATAAAAAAGGTCACTTCTGGAAAGGAGAAACAGTTTTTCGATCCTTGCCAGATGCGGTAGTAAACCTGGAGCCTTCTTCACGCTTTTTAGCAGGAAATCCATCATTTCTTTAACTATCTGATCATTATATTCTATGTTTTTTGCACGGATTTTGAACTCCTCAAACAACTGCGGTTTCTTAAACTTCACGGCTATACCTAGCGTATGAAATCGAGCTAGTGCTTCGACTACTGCTTTCGCGTGTGCCAGGTCGACGCCTATCCTCCTATCCTTACAGACGTAGTTCTTTAGTTTCAAATTTTCCATTAGTATTACGGCGTCGTGGTCAAACTTGTCCTCTGTCTCATCCAGCGATAGTCTTGAGCCGTAGAGTTCCGGAAGTACATCGAAGACCTCAGTTTCTATAATTCCGCACTCTCGTTCCAAGTCTTTGAAGGCAGGCACGATGTCCGTAAACATGTATATCTCTTTTCGGAAAGTGGATGGACTGTCGAAGAGCATCTTTTGGAACTCCGTTGGTGGTATCATCTTCGCGACGAGGGACATTTTCTCCTGTTCAGATTTCGGCCCGTTACGTCTGACATCCGCATCGACTCTGAGCATCGTACTTCCATAGTTTTCTCCCGGAGGTACGAGGCTAGACGTTTTAAAACTATCGACGATTAAATCGTTCCCTAATTTTCTCCGAAGAAGAGTTTCCAGGTCGCGTAGCACAACTTCAATCGTCTTGTTAGGTGGTCTCGATTTTTCGTCTCCCATTATTTTTCAAATTATACGATACAGGTATATATAACAAACGGCTGCTCTTCGTTGGCAGACCGTAACACTCTCAATAAATTCACTCACCGTTGAAACCCCTGTTTTTATTAGCTAATTCCCCTCCGTAATAATTTCGACTATGTGTGTATAAGCATCACGAGATGATATACTAGTATGTACTCATTCTCGTGCTCGCTACCAGTCTGAATCTAAATAATACTCAATTCATCTTTTCCGCAAGTCATTACTCCTTATACCTATATAGATACAGTCTCGTAATAATTGTTCAAATTTTCTCGTCAAGGATTACCTGAAAAAGCCACACGAATGAGTAATTATGGTCTTCTTCAATGTGGGCATGTAATAACATAATGAGTAGATAACACATGCTAGCTACTATGACAATATATTTTTTCTTGTTTTATGATACCGTATACTCGTTTTTATAATTTTTTGCTTTCAATTGCATTATGAACTCATGCTGGAACACAATTAGATTCGCTACTGACACTATAGGCAATAGTAATCAGTGCAATAACACCGAGTATATCTGAGATTATGTGATGAAATATTTGCAGAGTATAAAAATGATCAGCTTTTTATAGATGTACATAGAATAAAGCTAGTTTTTATTTATTAGTTATACACGGCTATATAAATCAGTAAATACTTTAGGACAATAAAATATATAGTCATTACTATGCGTACAATTAATATATCATTATTCTCCTAACAGATCTAAAAGTAATTATAAACTCAGTTTTCTTTTTACATACTATAACTTATATGAATACATAAAATTTGTACCATAAATGAAAATTTCATTTGGAACGATGAAATAATATAGCATCTCACAACTTTATAAGATAATACTGACTACCAATATATGTCTGAAGAAACGAGCACCAGCTGCCCATCAGGAATCATTACGGTAGTGTAACTAATCGAATAAGAATATCAGTGATACCCGATGATAATTTCAATTTTTTCAATTGAAAGATTCCATCAAGACAGGAATTTCAATGCAATGATGAATTTCATTACCTCATATAAATAATTGTGCAAAAATTTCATCATTATTTTATCTTACATCATCATCAAGGAATAATATCTTCAAGTCAGGTTAAATACCGTGACACGTGTTACGTCGTTAGTAAAGAGAAATTGTCTCCAATTTGATGTAATATATTTGAGTGATCTACACTGTTATTCTGCAATGGCAATTTGAATAGCTTATGATTAAATTATTTATATCCAATTGTGTTCTACGAATATTAACGTGACTTCGGCTAAATGCTGTATACATTCATCGGTAGACTTTTTATCGAATAATATTTCGGGATTAGCCGTACTAGGATCTGCTTGTGCATCAGCAAGTATGACTTTGGCCATCAAAACGCAATGTACATATTCTACAGAAGCAGCGTCAGACACCTGCTCGTCGAAAGAATCACGTGAAAATAAATTCAAATCGCATTCTAATCTCGCGAGATGAGATACGAGCTTCTCGTAATAAAGATCTATGAGATCCTCGGCGTGCGAAGCGCGCACTTCTTTCAAACAGCTTGAAAATATAAAAAAAACAAGATCCCTGGCTGGATTTTGATACAAATAATTTTGAAAATCGACGAACTTTACATCAACTGGATTACCGCTTTCGTCATCTTTGAACATGACGTTATTCACCCAAAGATCTGTGTGAACAATCGTGGCCCAAGGTTCGTTAGGTGGCTTAAGCCACGATTTTGCACTTGAAGCATCAAGGACCTTTTCGATTTTAGGCAGGTGCGGTAGGAGAGCTGGAATCTTCTTAGCATCATTCATTATACCTTCGTGGATACCTGACATCATATCTTCTTTAAATTCCATGGATTCAGCACGGTGTTTAATCTCATTAAATAAATCCGGCTTTTTAAGTTTTACCGCTATACCAAGGGCGTGAAAACGAGCCAACGCTTTGACCAAAGATCTTGCATGTTCGAGATCAACACCGATCCTTCTATCACCACAAGCGTAATTTTTTAGCTTTAAATTCTCCATCAGTATAACAGCGTCAAGGTCAAATTTATCATCCGACTCTTCCAAGGACAATCTTGAGCCGTAGAGTTTAGGAAGTGCATCAAAGAGCTCAGTTTCTTGAATACCACACTCTCGTTCCAAGGCTTTGAAGGCAGGAACGATTCCCGTGAACATGTATATCTCTTTAGGAAATGTGTACGGACTGTCGAACATTTTTTTCTGAAATTCTGTTGGTGGTGTCATTTTCGCAACAAGGGACAATCTCTCGGGTTCAGAATCCGCACCGTTACGTCTGATCTCCGCATCGACCCTCAGCATAGTACTTCCATAGTTTTCTCCAAGTGGTACGAGACTGCTGGTTGTAAAACTATCAACGATTAAATTTTTTCCTAATTCTTTTCGCAGAAGAACGTCCAGTTCACGTAACACAACTTCAATCTTCTCGCTCGATTGCTTAGCTACATCGTCCCCCATTATTATACTGATCAAACCTGACCGCTTTATGTATACGTACGTTATTAATACACACACGCCTTGGCAGGACGGGCAATTCTAACTGACTTTACTTCCTGTTGAAGCCTCGTTATTTGTAGCAGAAAAACTGCTAGTCACTTACTCAGAAATGTTTTTTTTCCAGATAAAGAACACGTCGGTACGTCTGATTACACTTTAAACGTTTGCAGCAGTATGCGCGTTCTATGTGATGCAATATTACGTAACAATAGGTTTTTGAGTGCATTCACGCTGTACACTGTATTTGCGTATTTTATTATAGAAATTTACTCCGCGGCTTGCTGCTTTATGAGATAACGATAATATTTAGAACTTCGTTTTGAAAATTAGTGAATTCTTTTAACGTCTAAGATGCCTTGTAATCGTTGGACGTAAACTAACGCAGATCTCAGCACGTCGAGGGCAGAGTAGCAGAGCTATTCTCTCTATTTCCCCACTCTTGATGTTTCGGCTCTGGTATAATGGTCCCTCTGTCATTCTCTTGCCGTGTTCTTACTCTCTTATTGCGAATCGCTCTGCTGATACACGTTCTTTGAACTCTAAGATATACACGAGCTCGATTTATACATGAAATCGTTGAAAAAAACATTTAGGAAGATAAGGCTTATTTATTTATTTCAAAAAGAAAACACAATACCGTATAAAACTTGTAAATACCATAGTAAGATAGTTTCATGTGTATAATGATGGTAAAAAGGAAGGTTTATAAGTTGTAGAATTAATATATAAAGATCTCAAAATATAGATATAATAAATCTTTGTTTTTTTTTTTCCTTGTTTTTTTAATCTAACGATATAATATTGCTTAATATTAAACTGTGGCTCTGCCACAGGCATTCATATCCTTTCTTTGTCGATAAAATACCAAACAATTTGGACAATCCATCAAAATTTCAATTTTTCGCAAATAAATGTCAGTCTATTCTTCTTATCGCATTCAACAACTCCAGATGTTTGATACACCAGAAATACTCTTTCAGTTGGTCGGGACAAAGCTTTCCTCTACCAATTTACTGTGAATGCCCCAGAGATTCTGAAAAGAAGCAGAAAAAAAATAATAATTCATTAGGTATTTAGAGAATCTTCGACATCAAAAACTGGCTTATAATATAAATGAGGGTGAAACTGAGTCCGAAATAGCCGAAATTACTGGCTAATTTTGAACAAACGATTGCTAATTCTGTCCTAATCTTAAAATTAAGCGAAATTAGGCAGCCATTCATTAAGCAAATTGCTTTTAATTGGATGACTGTTTAAAAATTGAGCAGACAATTAATAAGACGATCTTTTCATGGTCATGATTTATGCAAAGATGAATAACTACCGTTTCAAACGTCGCTTAAAGATCGGCGCGGGAATGCAGCTCCGTCTTCTTCGATCAATTTACGATGTACTGCGCTCAGAGCCTGATAAACAATACAGAGCCAGTTACGAAAGCAAGTTTAACGAAAAAAAGAGAGAGCAAGAGAGAGAGTAAGTTGAAAATAGAAAGTTGCAGAGAGCTTATAACAATAAAAATAGATGCAATGCATATAAAATTGTTATTTCAATCTCCACAGAAGGATTTAGCGCGCAGTTTCATCATTCCTAAAGTAATAAAAACTTAGTTTCAATGAGCAAATAGCATATAACAAATCAAGGACATTATTCACCTTGAAATATTTAACAGTCTTGACCCTAAGTTCCAAAGTCGCATCTTCATCACAAATAATTAAAGTGCGAGCGTGCTGTTGGAAAGCTGACACTGTCCACATGTGGTTCACACCCTCTTCTATTGCTTTATAGAGAGCAAATGCCTTGTGCGATCCGGTTATAACTATCATTACTTCTACTGCATCCATCACTGTACCAACTCCAACTGTTAACGCCTGCTTTGGAACCTTGTTTATATCGTTGCCAAAGAATCTTGCATTCGCCTCAAGAGTGTCTTGAGCTAAAGTCTTAACTCTGGTTCGAGAAACCAGGGATGATCCAGGCTCATTAAAGGCAATATGACCGTCGGGTCCAATACCTGAATTCAAAATCACAGGATATTAAGAAAAAAATAAGGTCAATCATTGTTGCTCTTTCGAAAATATCAGTTAATGAGGTAAACTGACTTAAGAATTGACTAATTGCTTGAAAAAAGTTAAAAATCTAGTTAGCAGGAAGAAATAAAGCGCTTTATGATCACCTCCGATGAACAGCTCAATGCCTCCAGCTTCCTTGATCTTCCTTTCATACTCGTCGCACTCAGCAACCAAATCCGTCGCGTTCCCATCAAGAATGTGTACATTTTTAGGGTCGATGTCAATATGTTTGAAAAAATTGTTGTGCATGTAATAATGATAGGATTCTGGATGGTCTCTGGGTAGATCGACATACTCGTCCATGTTAAACGTCTTAACATACTTAAATGAGATCTTTCCAGCCTTGTGATACTCAATTAATTTTTTGTACATACCCAACGGAGTACCGCCTGAAAAATAAAATTTGATCTCATTAAAAAATGCTAAAGAAAATTAGGTTTTTACCATTTGATAATAATTCGATTATTCCTATGTTATAATTATTCACCTAATTATAATCTTAGCTTTAAACTAATAATCATAACTTACCTGTGGGCAGACCCATTACGAAATATTTATTCTCATCAGGTTTAAAGTCCTTAATTCTCTTTAGGACGTACTTGGCTGACCACTCAGCTACGTAATCTACCGTATCACAGATTACCAAACGCATTTTCTATTTAGTGTTTAGATTATCTGAAAGATAGACAAATTTTTAAATATTCTTTTCACAGTTTTGCCATTTTTTTCATCAGAGGAAAAAACAAAATTATTAAAAACAAACGATTTCTCTGGATTAAACTATCTTTTAAAGAATTATTATAAGACTTACCAGTCAGACTGCACTGTGCATCAAATAATACGTTAAAACTGCTTATATCGCAGTGAAAAAATAACAAACAAATATTTATTCATATATAGACACAATCCCGGGCTATAGAGATAAAATTTTTATGTTATTGACCCTTTATCTTAGCTATTGGACACGCCTCTTGCTTTGATAAGAAATGCACAAGTGTGTAAAACACTCACACAAGCTAGGTGAACATTACAACAAAAAGAAACGGGGCATATATCTTCTTTATTTAAATATCAACTGAAATTGAATCAAGAATTTATTTGTTAAAAGAATAAAATCTCGCGAACGACTTAACCTTGTAATAGCCGATATATTTCTCTTTTCTTTTTTTTTTTGTTCTTATTTCTCGATATTTTTTACTTATTTTGGAGGTCAGTAACCGATGGTTGTTGACCTTCTTGATCTGCTAACGCGTTTGTAAGATGAAAATATATTCGACTGTATACACGCTTCTCTTTCTTTTTTTTATATACTTAACCCTTTAGACATTAATCGTTTTACCTGATCGTTATTTATTACGTGTTAACGAAAGCTATTGGATATTTAAATAACACGCAATACAATGGTAAACTTTATAATATATTACTAACCTTTATTACAATTCAGATGTAGCACTTCGGAGCCAAGAGCGCAGAGGACAATGATCAACCGGTCTTGATCAGCTGACCACCTATTTACACATTTGAAACTAACTTCCGTGTCGAATTATTGAATAAACATATAATTCAAACCCAATTTATAGAAATTTTAGAGAAACTCTAGTCCGAATAAAGGGTGAAAATTGTAATTAACCTCAAAAAGAATTACCGTTTTACTCCGTTGGCGTTAAATCGCATAGCAGAAGTATCAAACTTGATTTAAAAAACAAATGACATTATCTTTGTAGCACACTACCAGAGTCAAGAAACAAGCAACCACTTATTTGCCGCGATTCTATCGCTAATATGATTTCTTGTTTGACAGATGTCAAACTACGCTTAATCTAGGCTGAAAATCTTCTATGAAACTAAAAAAATATGCCGAATAGATTGAACTAAATAATAATTATTAAGAGCGGAGATAGATAAATATTTTAATTTTAATACACAGAAATGCAGGTTATGGTCGAAAGAACAATAATGAACAATGAAATCGGTATTTTTTTTAATAGGTCGTGGATCTTCGACGAGCATTTTTTATCAATATTAAAACAATAAAGAAACAAAATTAGTACATAATTATCTCAGAAACATTAGACTTTATATTTTATTACACATTTGAAGTCCAGATTTTATTTGACGAGTTAAAGCCTAGTTTTCTTCTATTAATTTGCTATGAATATCCCAGAAACCCTGTAAAGATAAATTCAAAAATATTTGAAATCAGATTTTTCGAATATTTGTTGTACCAAAAGCGACTAACGATATCATAAGTTAATGAACCGCTGGCATTTCAAAACAGGGACATGATTAAGAAATTTGAAAATTTACAAATAGAAATCAAGAAAAGTACATATTTTACCTTGAAATGTTTAGCAGTTTTGACCTTAAGCTCCAATGTCGCATCTTCGTCGCAAATAATTATAGTACGAGGGTGCTGTTGGAAAGCAGACGCGGTCCACATGTGGTTAACACCTTCTTCTATTATCTTATGTAGAGCTAGTGCTTTGCCAGATCCGTTAAGGACAATCATAATTTCTTCCGAGTCCATCATAGTGCCAATTCCTATTGTAAGCACTTGTTGTGGCACTTTCTTTACGTCATTATCAAATAACCCACTAAGCTCTACTAGCGTGGTTTGAGCAAGTGTCTTTACTCTTGTACGAGATACCAGAGATGATCCAGGCTCGTCGAAAGCTACATGTCCGTCGTATCCAAGTCCTGAATTATTGAAGTTAGAAGAAATCAGCAAGAAATAATGATGGAAATAATCAATCCTCATTAGTAAACATGCATCAATCATGTTAATTTCATTAGAGAATCTAGAGAAGCAGATGTAAAAATATAAAACCAAGTTCTAGTTATTACCAGCAAGGAAAATTTCAACGCCTCCAACTTGCTTTATCTTTTTTTCATACTCTTCACATTCGGCTACCAAATCTATGGCATTACCATTAAGCTCATACACATTTTTAGGATCAATGTCTATGTGTTTAGTGAAATTGTTGTATGTGTAACTGTAATAAGACTGAGGATGGTCTCTTGGCAAACCAACAAAATCAATCATATTGAAAGTTTTCACGTATTTAAACGAAACTTTTCCTGCCTTGTTATACTCTATCAATTTTTTGTATATACCAAGGGGCGTGCTGCCTAATGAAATGAATAAATTACACATGTTATTGAAGAATTGGAAAATTTAATTTATCTCTCATATTGTTTATCGTTATTTAGATGAATATTAATAAACGTAACATACCTGATGCCAGTCCCATGGTAAAATATTTATTCTTATTGGGATTGAAGTCTTTGATTCTTTTCAATATGTACTTAGCAGCCCATTCGTCTAAATCTGTGGCCGTATCGCAGATTACTAAACGCATGTTTGTTATTTGTTCAAAGATGGTGTAGAATGGTAAAGGATTAAGTATTTGAAAATATTTATATTGTTAAGAAAGATTTGGTTCTGTTTTCAAACTATTTTTTTTTTTTTTCAAGTCTATTGCTTTGGTAGAAAAATATTTGTTGTATTATCAAGTAAGATCAAACGTCCAACGAGGGCCAAATCCAGAGACAAACTATATCATCGGTAAATGAACAGCCATATATATATACCAGATAAATATAAAAGTTTTTAGTTATTGATAATTGACCCCCATTAAATTTGACCCATTTTAATGCTTATAGCTATATCTTGTAAGAAACAAGGAATCTTGCGAAATTTCCATAAACTAACTGTAATATGATAACAAAATATGATGCAGCATTTACGCCTCTTATTATCAACTACAGCATGCAAAAGCTATTGCATAAATATATCAGATATAACGGATATAACACGTATTTCGGAGATTATGATAACCCTGTCTGTTATCTAAGCTACATTAGTTTAATTTTTTCGGATTATTGAATGATTATTTTATCCGTTAAGTCCTTTAAGCTTGTATTCGAATGTCGAAATTGAGTTTAAACTTTCATCGAATTACCACGTCTTCAACCACGGATTCTTACTGTCGCATAAGGGCTGTCCCAAGTTCATTCATTAAAATTTTCATTCATACCTCCCTCAAATACTGAGTAAAGTATTGAGCAGACGACAAACTCCTATGAATGAAAAGCACCTGCCATTCATAAATACATACAACACTTTGGTATGTTCATTCATACTTTAGATGTGACGTCACTATTCAAAGAAAATCAACCCTGCAGCATGTCATTCTCTAGTAAAGCTGACAGGGTACCAAATGGTATCGCCATCTCGCAGTTTAATTTGCGAACTGATTTTGCCGCTAAAATTGGTGCGCCTTATAATATGCACCTTGCATGTCGGTCCATTGATCTCAGCTTGTCTACGAGATGGCGATACTAGGTTACCAGAGTCAAGTGAGAAACGCGAGTTTGGCGCGTTTTCTGCTTTGGCTTTTGATCGCCAACATGTGTGGAGGTTGACAAGTGTCAGATAAATTGTTGGTTATAAAATTTGTATCTTAAGGAATTGAGTTACAATAGTTAATTATTACCTAGATAAACATGCCTGACATAGAGCTAAACGGTATAATAATTAATTTTCCATTCGAACCATACGACGTGCAAAAACGATATATGGAAAAAGTTATCGAATGTTTACAGAATGGAAAACACGGAGTTTTGGAATCACCGACCGGTAATTATTGCCCGTTTTATTGAATTTATTTCTAAATAAATAATCGAAAATTAATTGTAGGAACTGGTAAAACTTTGAGCCTTTTATGCTCCTCGTTGAGTTGGCTTTTAGTTAAGAAAGCACAACTTCAATCCCAGGCACTAATGGGAGCTATTGAGAAGCCTAGTACCGGCGGTGAGTTTCGCGAACTTTTAACAAAAGACTTGAACAAGGTAGCTGGAAAACAAGATCAATCAACAAACTTCAACTGGGGAATGCCAAAAATAATCTACGCATCAAGAACCCATTCCCAATTATCTCAGGCGATGCAAGAGCTGAAAAGAACATCGTACAAACATGTTAAAGTCGCCGTTTTAGGCTCGAGAGATCAACTTTGTATTCATCCCGAAGTTTCCAAGGAAAACAATAGCGCAAATAAGATTCATATGTGTCAGGCTAAAGTCAGAGCCAGAACTTGTTTTTATTACAACAATGTTGACTCTAGGTGAATACGAGGAAGACTTGAAACTATGTTATTAGAGAATGAGAGCTGAGAACCTGTTTCTTTGGATCATCTTATCCGTTCCTTTTTCTTTCTAGGAAAACAGACCCTATATTTCATGAGGAAATTCTTGACATAGAAGATCTGGTGAAGACTGGCCAGAAGCTGAGATGTTGTCCATATTTTTTATCCAAAGAGTTGAAAAACTCTGCAGATATTACTTTCATGCCATATAATTACATTCTGGATCCAAAGACGAGAAAAGCTCAGGGTCTAGAGTTGCAGAACAACATACTTCTCTTGGATGAAGCTCATAACGTAGAAAAAACATGTGAAGAGTCTGCCTCTCTACAAGTAAAGGATTGAAATCCGTATTAATCATTGCCCAAATCACTCTACTCGTAGCAAAAAGCTTATACTTTTGATTATAATCGAAGAAATTGTAAAGTATTGTCAATTTTCTGATCAGAATCACCTTAAAACAGTCAAACTTGTTTCACATTTAGATAAGCAGTACAGATATAGCGATTTGCATAGATGAAATCACTGCAGTGATGAAAGATGTTGCGGATGAGGCAGCTCTTGGTGAACCTGCGTTTGATACGGCAACTAATTCGCAGAAAGATTTTACCCCGGAAGATCTTTGCATATTAAAATCACTTTTCCTAGAATTAGAGAAGGCGATAGATAGCATAGAAATAAAGAAACGAGACGAAGGAGAGACCTTTCCAGGTGGATATATTTTTGAACTTCTAGAGAAAGCAGAGGTGGGCGTAAAGGATATAGAAGTTTTATTCTATGATATTTTTGTTCTTTAAACGTTATATCTAAATGTTTGGCCCCTGATTTCTTCACAGCTAACACAAGGCAAGGAAACATTGGTGATTGATAAGCTCGATAAAATCGTCCTTTACTTAGCAACAACTAGCACCTCTCCGTTCACCAGGAAAGGAAATGCTTTACAAAAATTCAACGATTTATTGCGAGTCGTGTTCAGTGGTGGTCAAGCATCGCTACACCATAGAGACAGAGTAAAACGTTGCTACAAGGTGCACGTTATGCTAGAAGAATTGAAAAAGGGTAAAAAAAATGATGGCTGGGAAGTCATGAAAGCCCCTTCGAAAAGTGAAGGGAAAGTCCTCAGTTACTGGTGCTTTAGCCCTGGATTTGGGTAAATAATTATTACCCAATTAATGCCAAAGGTGTTATAATGATTGATTCTCTAATCCCATCAATTACAGAATGCAGCAGATAGTCGAACAAGGAATTCGTTCAATCGTTTTAACCAGCGGCACTCTTTCTCCGTTAAAGCCACTGATATCTGAGTTAGGTATACCGATTGAAGTGCAGCTCGAAAACCCCCATATAGTAACTGGCCGCCAAGTATGCGTTGGTGTCTTGAGCAATGGTCCTGACGGACATCCTTTGAATTCGTCATTCAATACACGGTGAATAATTAGCTTCTATAAGCTTGGACTAAGCTTGGCATTACAAAGTATAACAACTTTTTTTGGATTGCTTGTTTAGAAATGATCCTAAGTATGTGGCATCTCTTGGACGAACTATCTATAACTTTAGCTGCCTTATACCGCACGGTATGCTAGTCTTCTTTCCATCATATCCTATTTTGAAAAAATGCCAAGAAGATTGGCAGAATTCTGGGCTGTGGACAAAGATCAGTGAAAGGAAGGTGAGATTTTGTAAAGTTATTGAATTCTTTCTATGTAAAAACAGAGAAGATATAATCTAAGTTATTGTAAACCAAATGTGTTTTATTTTTCCAGCCAATCTACGTGGAAGGTCAATTAAAGAACGTTTTCATAAACACTATGAACGAGTTTTACGAAAAAATTCAAGACCCCTCTTGTAAGGGGGCAATTTTCATGGCTGTATGTCGAGGCAAAGTCAGCGAAGGTTTAGACTTTGCGGATATGAATGGTCGAGCTGTTTTAGTAACCGGCCTTCCTTTTCCTCCTTTGAAAGATCCGAGAGTTATACTCAAGCAGAGATATTTGGAAGAAAATAGAAGCAAAGATAAAGAGGTGAAAAATGAAGCCGAAAACAGCTTAGAAGCTAATCAGATCTTCAAATAATCATGACTGAAATATTTTCTCTTCTAGTCACTCACTGGACAACAATGGTACCAGCTAGAAGCCTCTAGAGCAGTAAACCAGGCAATCGGTCGTGTGATAAGACACAAAAATGATTACGGGGCGATAATCCTTTGCGATTGTAGATTCGAGAATCCTGGATTCAGAAAACAGTTATCAGCATGGTTGCAGCCTCATATAAAAAAGTTTACAAACTTTGGAATGGTCACAAAAGAATTGAGGGAATTCTTCAGAAGTGCAGAACGTGATGTAAGTCGTTCGTTCGTTGATTAAATAATCTAGTTAAATTTATTAATTTTGGTCTGTTTACAGCTTCCGCAGCCAAAAATGAAAGGTGGATTTAGTTTCAGCAGCGAACAAATCTCCTTGCCAGCAGTAGGCGCTATGTTTAAAGAAACTCAATCTCGAATTATAAAATCTAGTTCAAAAGAAGAAACGCGTAGTATTTCTTCTTCAAACTCGAGTGACGACTTTAATCTGAAGAAATATACCGCGGGTAAACCAGCTGAACAGCCGAGGGTGGAAATGAATAAAAAGGATTTCTTCGAATTGTTGGAAACAAAATCAAAGCCTGTTATAGATTTTAACAATTGCAAATTGGACGCTAAGTGGGATAGATGCGAGCTAACAAAGGAAACTGACAAGCCAGTAATAAAAAAGAGAAAAATTCATATTGTAGGAGCAAAGTTCGATTTATCCCAACCTTCGACATCAGCCGAATTGTCTTTGGCACATACTGAGACGCAGTTATACACTCAAAATGGTACTGGAAAGAAAAAGGCAGTGAGCATGGAAAAAAAAGAGATTGGAAAAAGTTATTTAAAAGACGTGAGTATGACTTATATGAGTTATAAACATTAAAGCTAACAGATTTTTGATAATTTTTCTTAAAATTTCATTTCTAGATTATAGCAGAGAAAGTTTAGGAACATTTACTTTGATCCACGAATCTATTTTACAACTTAATCAATGGAATTTTATTCTCTCTTTCTAAATTGTTGGCATTTTTAATTCTGTGGTAGAATTTTCATCATGTTAAATTTTGAATAACATTGCTTTATAGGTGAAACGTTCTTTGACTGAAGAAAAGTATAAAAAATTCACAGTTATGGTTCAAAAATATACTAAAACCGCCGAGTATGAAGAACTTTTGAGAACTCTGGAATTATTGTTTCCAAAAAGCGATAATCTGCAGCATTTATTCAAAGGTCGAGCACCATTTACACCAGAAGTTTATAGTACACTACTGATTTGCTCCACTATGAAATTCTCTTTCATTTGGTATTGAATTTTCTTACAGGCTTTAGGAGCTTCCTGAAAAAGCAACATATCGAGGCCTTCGAAAGCCACATTAGACTTCTGGAGAGCCTGGATTTGTAACAGTATGGATAAAAAGATTTTCAAGGTTCAATGAAACTCAAATTTGAATACTATGTGATTTTGAAGTGACAATATATGAAGTAAACAATAAGTTCGTCCATCATAAACGAACACTCGTGAAATATATCAACATATATTTGAGATACACCGAGAGAAAGTAAGCCAGATAAATAATAGTAGAAATTATACCAAATAGTGTTTTATAAAGAGTCTTGATCTCCAATCATACCGTCATTCTTGACTATAGTTTGAGATAGATAAACCGAACTTCTTATTTCGTCCTGAAGACAAATAAATCCTCATTCATGGTCGTTAATGAATGTTTATTGTATTCATTCATTTATAGGTACAAAAATTGTGAGTAACTTAAATGATTCATCGCTATTCAAATAGTATTACTACTTTCAAGTTATCTTTCTTGTTCCACAACCGTCCCTTTCAGTAATGGATAATATTATACGATCACATTTTTCCAGATTAATATTTGCTGATGTTTTTGAAGAGACAAATCATCGTTAAATATAATATTATTTTTCGACTAGTATTTTTATGCAGTTGATAAATTAGTCTACAAGTAGAAATAAGAAAAAAAAAAAGTGCTAAATATCAACCTTTTAGATAAGGTTTCAATCTCCTATTAGGAACTGCGGTTTAATCTAGTTCATTTTCTCATTTCTGCACACTTATATTCCTCGAAAATTTAAACAGAAATCTATTTTTCCAAAAAAATTTTATCCAACACTGAAAATTGTGCAGATAATAATAATAATTGTGTATAAGTATGTATATAATAGAATATTGTTATAAATCGCAAATAAAATGTATAATTAGATATTAATACAGTTAATAAATAGTGAAATAAATCGATTGTAATTGTTCTACTATTTAGTTCGTTACATCCTCTAAAGTCGGAAGATTCTACGTATAAATATTTACCCATAAAATGCTTTTCATATTACGAAAACTTTCTGCTATTCCCAAATGATAAGGCATCTTGAATTCCATTCTTGTTTGTCTTTGTTCTCGGTACGTCTACTGGTAATTATATCATCAACAATTGAGACAGTATATTATTCTTGGTTAATACGATAGACTTTGACTATAGAAAAGCCATCGCCGAGAGAAAAAGAAACACTAAAGTCTCTCACTTTGCTGGAACATCCGTTAAAAATCGACAGACTGGTAGACAATCTATGTGACTTTGAGAGAGATAAAATCCCTTCGCTGTTCTCAATTCGTAATTAACGATACAGTAAAACTGGGGTAAGAGGGAGTTTTCAATCTTACTCTAATACCATTACGGACACAATATCCCCGTCTTTTGTGACCAAATACTTTTCTTTTAAACATTGTGCTTGCTTTCATATACCCAATGTTTACGAATGCTTGCTTTGTAAACTCGTATGCATTCCTAAACCTGTTCTGTATCCATGGAAGTCCCAGACTTTTCATTATTAATTGCCGTAGTCACAATGTCTTGATAATATTCGCCAAATACACTACGATTATGGGATATTATTATTAAAAATTGTGCAGCAATTCCTGCTAGTTCTTCTTGCAGTGATGATAGTCCAGGAGGTATCTGCTGTGGTCCTGCAGTCTGAGATAGTATAATCTTTTGCAGAAATTGTCTGATTCTCAAATCTATGGAAAATAACGATCATTGGATAGGTGACGAGTGAATGGAGTAGCACTCAATCATCACAAAAGCATAGACATATTTATTTCAGTATTAAACCTTGACTCTAAACTGAAAATACTCACTGACGAGGTGTCGTATCTTGTGATCAGGCTTAGCTATTTCTAAAATCTGAGCACTGAGTAGAGATTCCAGCTCTGCAGACAATTCAGAAGCCCCAACTTCTTTCAGCGTTGTTTTAACATCAGCTATAACTTGGAGTACGATGTTGGGCATCACTGCTGCCAGATCTCTAGTTATAAAAATATTTCATTATCTCATAAATTGGATGAAGCAGTTCAGACAATTTCGTCGAATTAGATGAGGCGTGGGTTTAGAAATTTTAGGGATAAGAAAACAGCTTACTCATTAGAGTGAACAGATTCCAAAAGCAAAGTAACGTGCTGCTTTATAATGTTCTTGAAACTCGCTACTCCCTGAACAGGGGCACCGATAGTGTTGTTTGTTACTAAAAGTACCGATCCTACTACACAGAGTCTGCAGGTTCGGTCTCGCAATTCCACCAATCTGCCTTGGTCCATCATTAGTGTCTATAAATATTAAAAACGATATTATTATTGTTGTCGTTGATTTTTGTTTTTATACGTAGGAATTTAATGGACGATAAGGTCCAAGTACCTCAGCATCTGGATTGAATTCCCACTCTAGAAGATCTAAATACGCCTCGGCGAGTAAGCTATGAGTAATTTGTTTCACAGCGTTAACGTCCGTAGAAGATGCTGAGATTTTTTCAAAGTCCAAATTTTTCAATAGCCATTTTCTTGTTAGTTGTAGACCATCTTCATGAATTTTTAAGTATTCAGCAAACTTGATTTTTTCATATTCAACGCTAGATGCAACGATATCTGGCCTTATTAAAGTTATTGTAAAGTTTGCCATATCGAGTTTCATCAACTGCAAGGTCTCCAAGATGCCCCTGAATGTTTCAATGACGTCAGTCGACTGTCCTAACTCAGCTATTTTATCGTCCCTGACCGGTGCACACAGTTTTCCCATTATGGTAATAACAAAATTGGCATAACGGTGGAAATCCAAGACTCCTTGCTCAGCTTGTTGTTTTATTAAATCAACATCCAATACTTCTTTGATGTTTTCTCTTATCCTTGTGTGTCTAGGTAACAGAAGTTCCTCCAGAGCCTGCAAAACGAAGTAGAGACACATTTAAAAGCTCAACAATTTGTATTTCGAATGATAAGTGATCAACGATGAATGCATATTGTTTATATACCTCCTTTATTTCGCCAAGAAGAGTCAATGCCTGATTATAATTTGGTGGATCTTCTGCCAGCTCTTTAGCCAGTAGTTGCCAAAATATGTTATGCATAGTTTCCTTGACCCTTTTCTGTAAGCTTCCGTTCGGTGGGTCTAAAGTTTCCAATTTAAAGTTTTTGTCTAAAGCAATTTCATGCGCCAGTGCCATATTGGTCACCCCGTTAGCTGCCTTCATTATCTCTTCAAAAGATACAAACTTTGGGGGCGAAGCTCCGGTCAAACCTCCAACCACAAAGTTTTGCGCTTGTAATCTATGACCAATTCATAAGAATTATAAAAATTTCTAAAGCAGTTTTACTCTTACGTTTATAAAGAAAACTGCTACACTACCGTTGTGGGTCTTCATTTTCGGCCGAACTCCGATTATCAACGTCAGATCCAGGTCGAGTTTCTACCGGGGCACTGGCCTCGTTATTATTGCACTTCTGCTCGTCTTCTTTATTCATTTTTTTCCCTCTGTAATGAGATCAAGAATGTTTAGTAATTTACCAAATAAGATTGAGTTATGAGATTCAAATTGAGAATATGTGTTGATAAATGAAAGCTTTGGGCATATGTTATGATCCTAAAAATCTAGGGTATCAAAATACGTTACTAGTAACGCTATGAGTACTGACCGACAAAGTACAGCAGGAATGAAACTAAAAAATATCCTTGACCCGGGTAATTTTCGATTGAACAAAAGACACCATAGCGTTATCCCCCACACCACACCGGCGCCGATTAAAACCTTATTCCTAAGGTATGAAGAAAGAATGAAATGAAAGTTGATTATATATTATGTAGAAAATCTGATTAAATTTAGACAAATTAGACAAATTGGAAAATAATTCTAGTACTTCATTTGTAATGAGTATAAAAATTAGATGAGAATCTTTTGCGCTATCACCGACCTGTCTGGCATCATTTTATCACAAATTTAGATAAGAAATAATAAAAGACACAAATTACTAAAGAGATTACGCAAATGATATAGTTTTAAGTAAAAGCTGACCACCAGCTGACTGCTTCAATAGCTGCAGCCAAGGAGGTCAAACCCTATCTATAAAAAGATTCTCGTTTTTATGCAACGGGTTCTGAAAATATATGTACCTATAGCTATAACTTTTCATGTGTTTATTTCTTTCTTTGGAAGTAATGATTAGCAACTTTCGAAAAAGAGTTTTAGAGGTACAAATCTATTCTATAAAAAGCTGGAAATTAATTTATTATACTATTCATAAAAAACGTATATTTATATTTATTGTTCAATAATTTCGATCATTTTTTAATCATTGCTTAGTAAAGTCTGTAATATCTTTTGTTTTATTTTTTTATTTAAGTAAGCCTTTGTCTACATGTATAATATGCATATATTGATCTGTTTACAAACATGACTAGCTTGTCTCGTCTGCATGGATGCGTAAATAAAAAGTAATACAATGCGATATGAAATTTTGATTCGGAGTATGAGAATAATAATGCGTCATATAAAATGAGTCTAGAAAATTCCGCGACAGTGTAAGATATGTGACTACGTATCGTCGAGAGTAATGACATATGTATATAGTTAATGATTCATTATTCACCTTGAAATAATTCGAAGATTTAAATAACAACGATACATGACACTTACCTTTATTTTAATTACTCGAAATATATAATGAAGATCTATTGCCGAATTAGACTCCTTCGATTTAAGGTCACTTTAAATTTCACTCAAATTCGTTAAAAAACACCAGTTTCATATTAAAAAAATGGGTAATTACATCCGGAACAGCTGTGGTACTGTTTACAAATTTGAAGGTTGCTGCGCGAGAGCTGACTTGCTTAGAACACTTGTGTGAAGTACGACGCGATATACTGGAATGAAGTCTGGAGATAAGTGAAGTTGGTCAATTTATTGACACCGAGCAGACGGCATTCTGCGCAGTTCCTTTGTCTCTCGTTATGGCAACCTGTTGTATAGGTTTTGTTTTATAATCCTAAAGAGGCTATGTCTGGTCTGGTCTGGCTGTCTCATCAAGTCGTTCTAGTAGTTTTCCTTGAATTCATTTTTACTATTTATCGGAAGGTCAGCCCTCCGATTTAATTCCAGTTCCGTATTCGATAAATTATAAAGCATGTAAAGTATATTCTTTCGACAGACTCGATATGTTGCGTAGCGCAGCTTTGATCAGTAAAGCTGGAATTCTCAATCCAAAAAACGTTGTTTTAGGTAAATTCTCAATACAGAACTTCGGAGAATGAATAAATCATATTTTTATTGTAAACTGAAATAAATACAATCCTTATTTCATTCTTTTATTCTTTCTAACTCAACCTAACCTAATCAACCCATAGTCCAAACAATTTTAACCTCCTAGGACAATTCCCCCGAAAATTGAGGGCGGCAAGAATATTATTTTCCGAAGAGTGCAATGTGGCTATTCAATGTCCTGATCCCTGCGAAGAACCCTGTTTAATGGACCAAATACCGGTCCCTTGTGGTTCTTGGCAAAAGAAATTTGACGACAAACTGAATGAATCTAACAGAGCCTTAATTCTAGGGGGTGGATTTTTTCTAGCAACAATACTCGCCGTACGATGTTCAGACTACAGTATTTAGTTCTAGAAAAAAATTTCTTATTATTCAGGCTTCTTCTATGTTTTTCTCGAAATTTTACAGATGCGGAAAATCGGATATGTTCGAGGATACGATGTATCTCTATTTTAAATGAGTTGAACCGAAGTTAAAGCATCTCATTCGCACAAAGAATTAAACTTTCATTATTGTTCGTAGTTACGATCTATAATAAATCTATTATTCACTAATTGGTCATAAGCGTTTATTATTCAGTTTCAAACATATCTAAAGACAGACTAATTTACAAATCAACGTATAGAGTATTATCCATAGTTCAATAGCATTTCAAAGACTGAAATAAATTCATTCAAAAACTGTCACAAATAGACAATGGTAGATCACTACACTACGCCCACATGGCGCACACGTGGCTCGGACTCAATTGTTTTTGTATTTCGTATCAAACCGGTAGCTCCCTCATCTCTGAATGGCGTGATCTCGTCGTTATACTACTTTATAGATAAGTAGAATAAATATTACCGACGATAATCACCGTTATCGACATCCGTCTACCGGCGCCAGACCAAATCGCCATATTGCCTAGGGCCGCGCGCCCGTAGCCCCGTCCGTCAGTATCCCAATTTCGATAGTAAAAATGTTAAGGTACGGTAAAGCAATTGGACGTTTATCAAAATTGACAAGAAAAACTTACGTAAATAGTGAGCATAGTCCCTTCAGATATATCGGTGAGTTAAAATTCAGAAAATTAGATGTCTGACGCAATTTATAATCGGTTTAAGGCAGTAATGATTTCGTGAAATCGCATTGTCTCGCTTATGTTTTTACAGGATATTTACGAGCTGTTTAATTCATGTATTTCTAATTCGGTATAAGGATCGTAAAGCTTCAAAGCTCTGTAAAAAATAGATCGAAATATTATCCGTAGTTCAACTCAATGTCGCTTTTAAAAGATCGAAAATTTGTTTACATCGCAGCTTGAAGATTGCGGTGATCATTTATCGCAGTTAACCTCAAATTCAAATTTCATATGATGAGAATATGAATGAAAAAATAATACGCTGCTTTAACTCATGCTTTGATTCAAAAGAAACCGTTATTCTTCTGGACTCGAGAATTCTCGCAAAATGATAGAAAAAAATTTTTTTTACTCAAATTTCTTACTATTTTAGGTCTAGTTAATTTCAATCGAAACTACAGCGACTCTGGCGATAAAAAGCCGAGTGATTCAAATCGAGCCGCAGGAACGACATTAAAAGCGGAAGAATGTATTCCCCCAAAACAGCAAAATTCAAAGACACAGTTTCCTGCCGAACCAATTTGCCCGATTGATCCAAACATCGAATGTCCCTTAAGTCCGGATTGCGGAAAGTCACAAAATGGGGACAAAATACAAGCCTCAGAGTCATCATCAGATGAAAGCAATCGCAAGGGACAACAGCGGCTCTGGATGCAGTTGCTAGCTGCCCTCGTAATCACTGGAGCAACAATATACATGGTAAATTAATTATGAAATGAATTCAATGTAAGAAATGAAGTGATTTGATCCGCAACCTATTTCCCATTATTTAAAATAGCTGAAAGTTCTAATTTTTTCACAGGTCGACAGGATGGGCTGGATAAGAACATCTGAAACTGGTCAGAAAGCAAAACAAAGTAACAGTAAGGCTTGGTGTGGCAGATGTTATAGAATTGGGAATTTATTACTTGAGGGGAAATGAAAGTAGCATGAAACGGCGCATTATTACACATTGTTGATTGTATTGTTACCCATGGTTGAGTTTCATGCGTCTTCAATTTCCCCTTAATTAAGATATGATAAGGCTTGCGGTGGTTTTACTCTAGTTTATTTAGCTGGACTGTTAATGTTGCGATTTATGAAGTCGAAAAGACTGGTTATTATATAGAGCATTTTTCATCAAATTATAAATAATATTTTGCTGTTTTTAGAGAAGAAGAAAAAACCGGAGAGAAAGAAGGTCAAGATTCCTGCAACATCTGCTGAAATACCAACCGAAATACCTTATCTTTTAATCGGTGGAGGAACTGCGGCTTTCTCAGCATTTAGATCCATTAAATCTAGGGACCCCACAGCGATGGTAGTTTATTCTACAGATACGATCTTGGTACTTCTTTCTATTCAATTACTTAACTCCATTCATTGCTCCAGGTTTTAGTCGTTACGGAGGAAGGAGACCTTCCATATATGAGGCCACCATTGTCTAAAGAACTTTGGTATAATAAAGACAGAGAAACTACTGAGAAATTAAAATTTAAACAATGGAATGGATCGGACAGAAGGTATTCATACATTTGAGAGCTGCAAAGCGACCTGAACGCTTAGTCGTAAAGAAATTTCAGCCGGTTATTAATTGTCTTTATTTTGCAGCCTGTTTTACGAACCCCCAGAGTTTTATACCCCGGTTTCGAATTTAGCAGAATCTAAAAAAGGCGGCGTAGGAGTAGCTTTGGGGTGGAAAGTTAGTCAAGTTGATGTAGTTAACAGGACAGCGACTCTCGAAGATGGTCATAAAATAAAATACGAAAAATGTCTCATAGCAACTGGTGCGTCTAGGTTTAAATGAACAATTTCAATATATTTGAACTGATAATTTCATCTTTTAAGGCCTGTAAAATATGAAAATTATCATCTACAGGTGCCTCGCCCAAAAATCTTCCCATATTTGAAACTGCGGATGATGCGATTCAAAACAAGATCATACCGTTTAGGACAAAAGAAGATTTCCTACAATTAGAAGAAAGGATTACCAATCCTGCTGTTAAAAACATCGTTATAGTTGGCGGAGGATTTCTGGGTTCTGAAATCGCATGTTCTTTAGTCAGAAACTGTGAGTTGTAGTTCGTCGCTTCAGCTCAGACCTATTCATCAGAGACTTCAGCGTATCGGAATTAAACGTTCTCAAATGTATTTTAAATGTTCTAGTGAATCCAGGCCAAAAAATTGTTCATCAAATTTACAAGGAAAAATATATAATGGCTCAAGTTTTGCCCGAATACCTGAGCGAATGGACAACAACTAAAGCAATGCTGGATGGAGTTCGATGCACGCCTGAAACCGAGGTTGCAGATGTAGAAATGAAGGATGGACATCTTAAGCTAATTCTTTCTGACGGTTCTGCAGTAAGTTTCTCCTCGATGGTTGCAGATTTTTAATCTCCAAGAGGCAAAGAGTTATCAAAGAAATGTTTATGGGGTTTTTATTTTGTGGATAAATGTGTCAAATGATTAATGAATCTCGTATTTTTATTCACCAGATTGATGCTGATCAAGTCATTGTAGCAGTAGGAGCAGAAGCGAATACGGAATTAGCCAAAGCTTCAAATCTTGAAGTGGATTCTGAGAACGGTGGTTTTCTTGTAAACGCCGAATTGGAGGCGAGGAGCAATTTGTGGGTCGCAGGAGATGTAGCTTGTTTCTATGATGTAAGACTGGGCAGAAGGAGAGTCGAACATCACGACCATGCAGTTATCTCGGGGAGATTAGCCGGCGAAAATATGACCGGAGCTGGTAATTCGAATGTTATCTAGCCGATGTTTAATGCACGATCTGAAAACCATGAAATCAAACAGTATATGGTCAAAGAGCAATCAAAAATCGCTCATATAACACTTGTATTCAACCCTGATCCATTACAGGCAAGCCTTACTTACACCAGTCAATGTTCTGGTCTGATCTCGGGCCCGAAATTGGCTACGAAGCAATAGGGATCGTCGATGCATCTCTGCCAACTGTTGGAGTATTTGCCAAGGCAACGGAACGAGACACTCCGCTTGCCGCTGTTACAGCATCTGACGAGGGTCTGAGATCCGTCAGTGAGGAGGTGAAAAAAAAAGCTTCTCTTTACTTCTCTTTGAGAAAATGAGTCGTACTACTTGATTACTTATTCAACAGCGAAATGCGCAAGGAAACAAATCGGCAGCAACTGTGCAGGCAAAACCAGTATCTCAGAAACACTCAGAGCCAGCGGAGGGACGAAAACCAACAGATTCTCCGAAGGAGGGCAATAATGTGTGTGAAGATAAGGGGATAAACAAAGTAGAAGAACCCCATGACGATTTTGGGAAAGGGGTTATATTTTATCTAAGAGATGACGTCGTGGTCGGCATTGTACTTTGGAATATATTTAATCGTATGTCTATTGCACGACAGGTAAGCCTAATGTTGCCATCGATTTTACTCCTGAATAGTTATAAATGGTATTTGATGTGATGATTGATTCTCTAGGTTCTAGCGAGTGGAACGCGGTACGATGACTTGAACGAGGTAGCAAAGCTGTTTACAATTCACGAAGATTGATAGTACTGATTTTTCAATTATTATATTGATTATTGGATCACTGTTTGTACATATTTCGTATTACGGGCTATCGGGTTGTGTGTGTTTTTAAATAATGCCTGTACCAGGAAGCGATCTCTTAAACGATTTAACTGATAACATTTTTTTAGGGCGTATATTAAATATATTGTAGATAACAATCATGGTAGAATTCCGAGAGTCGGTATCGCCGTGTTAAAGACTCAGGTAAATCGTCATATTTGTTCGCAATCGTACAAAGTCTATGTGCATTTATTATAAATACTGAAAGATCCAATGTGCACATTGTTAGAAAATAAAGAAAACTAATTATTCCACGAATCTGATTAAGAGTTTTCATCATCCATCAGGTCTTTATACTTAGAAAACTATTTCAAAACATATCATCCATCCAACTACAATTTTCTTACCTCATTTATCTCGAAACGCTGCGTTTGATCAACTCCGTTAAAAAAAAAAAAAAAATCAGGCTACTATTTCTGCTTCCTGGTCCACAAGCAGTGATAAAGTAGTATTGCGGTACCGCTTCGACATTAGATCCATCAGTTGAAAATTATCTCCGCATTTATAGTCAGTTAAATTCTATGAGATTAGAATAACACACAGATTATTTTTGGGATCATTATCTTCATCTATGGTGATGATTTTTCTTACCATATTCTCTGGCCACATCTTGCCGGCAGCAATATCATCCATTAGTCGATTCTGAGAGAAGTGTAACAGCGAAGCGCAATAATACAGAGTGTAATCCGGTGGATAAAGAATACAAATTGCTAGTAAATGTACGATTTCAGGCCATGGCAGTGTTCTCCAAAAACAGTGCGATATTAGTCCGTTGCAAATCATCCACCAGTCTGTACCGCAGTTGTTCTATTAAATCATGGAATTAGCTCTCCTGTATAATTTTCATAGGGCAGTTTCTATCCATTTTCAAGACAAACCTTTAAAGCATATTTGACGGTAGGCAGTTCATTAGCAATTATGCCTTCGACGAGATGTGAGAATATGATTTGAATATCTGTAGGCAGATTGTTATTACGGCTGATGGTCTTTCCCAGCGTTGACCAGATGTATATAATAGATGGAAATTGAACTATTTGAGTAACGAATGTTCTGCATCTTGGAACAGAAAATCAAGAATAAGACAAATAGTTCAAAAAGTCTATGATTTATGATAATTTGGGAGTGGTCTATGATGATGAACCAATATACTGAGGCATGTAACATTCAAGTTACTGTTAAGCCATGATGGTATAGTTTTCAATCTGAGACAAGCCTATGATGAGATATGGTTTGCTAGAGTCATTCTGTAACGAGAGTTATGGTTGTTTGAGAAACTGATCGAGGGGTAAAAGCCTGTTGAAGATATAGCTGCGATCACCTGTTTGGCAGTTAGTCGAATGACCTTACTTTGAAACGGAGAGATTCGCGGCCATCTGAGGCAAACCATTTACAAACTGTATACACTCACCTTTCCATATCCCCACTGCATATAATAAATAACGTTGCAGCAAACCAGTCGAAACCTTGAAATTTTTTGAACTGCCCCTGCTTTATGAACCCACGAACTTCCCTCAGAAAAATCTTCAAGTTGGATTTAGCTAACGGTGTAGCTTCCATCAGTTGATTTTGTTCAGCATAGAGCATGGCTAATTCAATGCCATAAACTTCTTCGGGGAACAAAGAATCCGCTTCATTCTCATTGATTATTGGCCATTCAAAATGACTCGTTAATTCGAATGTAGGAACTGCCTTTTGCATTTGATCAAGTAGGTCGATGAGCACAGAACGCTAAACATATGAAGATATGAAGATTTTGGTATACAGAATCAATAGACCGAGTACTTTTCACTCCCTGAATTTGGCACTTACTTCTATCGGTTCTTTGCTAGAAATCCTGTGCGCTTTTCTAGCTTGGGAGACCCAACCGGTATCTCTGAGCCCAGGTTTACTCTCCTTAAGAAATTTGCCCAAATCTGAATGCAAGGGAGTCTCTAGACGGAACTTTGTTGCGTCAATAATTTGTGACGGTGGAGGTAGTTTGGAGAACAGAACCGTTTTCTCTGGTGTATCTGTATATTGAATGGAATAGTTTGGTACAACGTAATAAGAATTTAGTAGGATTTTATGCCTCAGAAGACTGCCTTCGTCGATTGTGTAAACTATTTTTGGCTCTTCGTCACTTTCTATCTGGACAATGCAATTTTCTTGGAGATCGAGTAACACCATCTGTTTAAAAAATCCTGATAGTTACAATTTGTAAAGTTTATTAAATTTACAACTGAACGATAACTCGCTTGGATCGTACCTGGTAGTTGAATGCTAGATTCAAATAAATATTTGCATCTAAATTATGGATAAAGCTATCCAATGCCAGAAGTGCGAGGCAATGATATGGAGAATCGATGTTCACAGAGTGCTGTAATAATTCACATAAATTACGAGGATAACTATCTTCGCTAGATGAATTTTCCTCGTTTTTATAGTCCAAGACTGCTAGGAAGCCTACAGAGAATATATCATATCGAGCATTTTGTGGATAGAGATGTTTAGCCCATGATTGAAATAACAAATTCCAAAAAAACTTACATGAGTTATTCAAAGACAAGATTCTGAGGACATGTAAAAACTCTTTGGCACCGCGGTCTTCCCAAGGATCATGAAAACTGTTGGGATCCTCTAACTTTATGCAAATATCAGTTAATACCTTTGTCAGAAAATGGGGTGCCAGATCTTCCAAGATCTCAGAACCCAATGGTATCAAAGCTGCGTTAGAGACAAAAGCAACAACGTCGTTACAGCTCCAGGAAGATTTCAGAGGCTCTACAGAGCCTCTTAGTAGTTCTTCAAAAACCAATTCTTCACGAGTCAGTAATTGCAGGGCGAGAGGCATGGAGACTATTTTAAGTAACATAGTCTTGATGGCGCTGTAAGATAAAGAGAAATTAGTTTTATTCTAAAGACTGTTTCATCACCCTCATAAGACTGATCATTTACTTTACCTATCAAGCGTTTGCTTCTTATTCTCATTATCCATCGAATATTTATCCATTTTATTATACAGGTATGCAATAGCTGGATAAAATTGTTGTTCCAAGACGCATTTTGCAACACGAAAGACGTCGTAAGACTCGAATAAACGCCCTATGAACTTAAGCAGATTAACAACGTGATCTGTATTCATGATAGAAAGTGGTTGTCGCAACAGATCCGATACATATTGCAAGGCTGTACTCGCCGGACAAACAGCCCCAGATCCTTCTCTATGATTCATTACTAATTCAGCAGACTTTGAGACCATGAAGCGAGAGCCTTCTTCGGTATCCAAGATCCGAGTCATTACGTCTATCGTATGCGGATGTATCTTTCGTTCTGCTTCAGGCGCAACCCTGAGCAACGGATCGAGGGCCAATTCATGAAATCTCGCATCGTATAACACCGAAGGAGAATCTAATAGCTTTTGCAAAGCCGATCTAGAAGTATCGTAAATACTAGATGGGAGTTCTGAGACTGCTAGAGTGTTCAGAGAATTTAGGAGAGATAGCATAAAACTGGGAATGTTAAACGGCTCATGGAATTGAATTTCTGTAAGCAACTGCCGTCCGGTAGATTTACTACACAGTTCAGTCAAGAAGCATAAGCAGTGTAGGTAAGTTGCTGTTCTGACCGTATCACCAGATATATTGACCTCCGGTGACTCGTCGGTAATGTATGCAGTAAGGATCGTCGGCAATGCCGCTAGGCCAGCTCTAACAAAATATAAAACAGTTTGTAGCAAGGCAGGTGATCTTCCAAGAGCAGCTGTTAATATTTTCCTCGTTGCTAAACTGTGAGCCCATTTTCTCGACCAGTCGGATTTAGGCTCTAAGATTGATACGATGTTGAGAATAGTCAGAGTCTGTGTTTGATTGTTGTTACCAATAGTATGCGAGCTTAAAAACAGTATGAATTGTTCCATTACTTCTTCTAAAATTTTATCCGTGTTTCTATTGCTTTTTAAGGACTCTTCCTGATGCCTAATTATCAGATGCATTATTCTGAACAATTTCTCGTGCAAGAATACTTTGAAATTAATGCCAGACACAAACGTCGGTAATACGTTGACCAGTCGTTTAGAATGATAAAGGGCATTGAACACGTTGAGCAAATTTGTAAAGACGTCTTGTTGCGCTTGAGAACCATTCAACAGTTTGGCATGAGCTTGCAAGCTTGCTTCAAATATCGGTTGACTCTCGTCGGCGATGCCGTCCCTTAAAGCCTTCAGAAGTACATCCCACGATTCATTACTGCCAACGTTTGTTATTTCGCTTCGCATTAAAGTCTCGTATCCAGCTAATCTAACATGTATCGGTTTGTCGTAGCTGATTTTGTTGATTATGTAGGTGAAATGATCCGTTCTAATGGTTCGCATCGGGCCCCATTCTTCACACGACAAATCGCTCGCTAGAGACATCGATGTATGAGGACGAGACTCGTTTATGGTAATAGAATTAGCTATTGAGGATGAACAACGCTGATTAAATACTGATCTTACGCCAGCAATTAACTCTCCCATTTCTTTAGACTGAATTACTTGCTGAGCAATGTCATGCGTGTCTTTGCTTTTGTCTAATTCCTTCTCGATTGTAGCTTGGAATTCTTCTTTTATACACTCTTTTATCCACTTGCGAAAATCTGGCGGTAAGTTCTCCATTGTTTACCTCTTTCTCTTGAAAAATATAAAATAAAGGACAGTCCTGAATCACGAATTGCCGAAGAATTGAAAGATACACCAACACCATGCTGTTGCAATACCATTCACCATATTGTTTTGATACCAGTTACCAGGGCAACTTGAGAGGCACAACAAAAAGTCAAGAAATAGAAATATTTATTTTCTAAATAGAGTATCAAATACGATCAACTAGTATACAGAAGCTTTTACAAATTGTAGATCTTTAAATATATTTGCCGCAGCAAAATATTGTATATTTACAAATTAGATTTATTCTTAACGTGGCGGAGCTAGAATATTCGGAGCAGAGGAACGTAGAGCGTAGATTCCTCCCTCCAGAGAACAAACTCTTAGAACTCTACAGCTTATCAGGAAATCTGCAAACTGTGTGAAGAGAGTCTATCATCATTAGTTCAAATTATAACTGAATTGTAAAATCAGTTAGAAATTTACCAATGCATTGTTCTGATCATGTTGACCGATAATAACTACAACGTTATCCTTGTTGTTTGCTAGAGGTTCGGCGTGCGGGCCAAGGGACGTAATGTCTTTTTGAGAGAGTTGGACACTTGTGAACGGGATGTTTATGCTTCCCAAAATTGCTCCTCTTTCAAATCTAGAAAAAGCAGAGTATAGAAAATTATCCTCTGATGCTCCGGAATAATGGGAGACATTATCGAGGTGAAGACTCACTGTGTGTTGTTACGAATATCTACAACAATCATTTTTTCTGGTGTGTTTTGTAAGAGATTCAAAAAGTCTTTGATATTTATCCGCGGCATTTTTTCAGTTCCTGACTCAAGATCGCTCCAGTTTGTTGCCTACAATTTATACATTTGATGATATGGCTTAAAGCTATAAACCTGGGGAATGATACATTTTTTAATATCTTTTCGTACATTTGATTGATCGAACTGATGTCGTCTATAAGTAATACTGCTAGGAGTTTTGTGATACATGGTCATCGAGTCCTTGACACACAGTTCAATGTCGATTTCAGGCAGATCAGAGAATAATAATATACATTCGTTGAACCCAGATGTTAATAAAGAGTCTCTGAGTTGCCTGAGTATAGCAAGACCGACCAATAAAGGAAAGGAAGAATCTCCTAGCAGAAGTTTGTCCCACAAATGGAGTATTTTGTGTAGAGGAAAGACGTCTGTAAATCAAGAAGCAGTTAGTTTTCTGAATTTCTTGTTGATCACTGATTTCTGGTACTAACGTGAAAACATAGTCAGGAACCACGGTATAGCGAACAACTCGGGTACGAAATTAATCGATTTCAAATGATTGGCTAACTGTGGATCGTGAAACGCTATAGTCTGCGAGAATTTGCCCAAATACTCTTGAATCACAGCTGAATTATCCTTGAGAAAGAATTTGTGGAGATATTTAGGGATGAAGGCTGAGAGGCAGGCAAATGCTCTGGCTGAAAAGAAGCATATCAAATTATTCTCGTGCTTTAAACTTCGTTGAGGACCTTCTTTTACCTTCGTTATCAAAATTTAGATACAAAAACGGTGCTGTGAGAGAGTCTAGACCCTGCCAGTACACGTAATTAGGATTATCTCTGACCCAGGCTTTCAGCAATCGTTGTAATCTTTCATGTCCAGCTCCGGATGATAGTAATTCACTGTATTGATGACATCGAGGTATATCAACTTCAATCTAGCAAAGAAACATCAAATCTCTATTAATTCTCAATTTTCTTTAACTCTAAAGCTGATTTGATCGCCTCGTACTTGTCTATCTGTATGCGTCGGAGTTTCTTTGTCGATCATTTCATATCTGCGTTGAATGTCCCCGTTGACACCGAGCAAAGCTGCCCAGACCGGGCCTCTCACCGGAGGTGGAATGTCTTTGTGAGCCTCTCTTATAATCGCATCTCTGGTGATTGGATAGCCCTGCGTTAAATATTTCAAAACACCAGTAAGTATTTTATGTTTCCATTCCATTTTTATAAATGCCTCGGGCATTTGCTCTCTGGCAAAATTTTACCTGCAATAATCTGTCGTAGAGTACGATCCTGTAGAACTGATACTCTGTGTCTCTTTCTCTTATTATCAATGGCAATTGAGATGCAGCATTTGTTAAGTCATCCTGTGCTTGAACATGCGTTCTGTAAAATAATAAAAAGCGTTTAGAAACTTCAAGAAAGGATTTTGTTAACTGAATACCAGCTTAGTTACCGATTCATCAATCGAGGATAGTTTGCTGTGAACGGAACATGAGATAATCGTTGTCGCAATGTATCAAGAGGCACTTTGACCACTCTCAAGTCGAGCAGACCGGCAGTATCTCTGCGGCCAAATATCTGACCAAGTAGGGCGACTAGGCTGAACATAGGAAATTGATTTAGATAATTGAATAATCTTTGGATTTGACGAAGAATGTGAGTGAGCATACTTCGGAACAGACAAAATAGGAGGCCGAGATCTTATCAATCCCTGTTTTTTCAACTCCATTGTTATATCACCGCCAGCAAGTTGCCACAGATAATATAACTCGTCCATTTTTCTGGCTATAACATTATCGTAGATTCTTTGCTCCTTAGTTTCACCATCTTTGCTCAGATATTCTTTAAACAGAGTATGCTGCATCAATTCTTCAGGCGTTTTTCTTTTCCTAGGATATATTTGGAGGCAGGAATCGACAAAGTCTTTAACTTCTGCTGGGAGAGCCTGTTGGTTTTATATAAATCTATGAATGCTGTTATTTAGCGCAGGATCTATCCACCAAATCAAATATTGATATTTGCAGACCTCCCAAGTCTCAAAGCAGTTGTTTTCTCTCGCAATCCTTTCAAAGATCATAGTCTCAGAATTAAGAAGGCTTAAGACCTTGCGTAAGCATTGAGCCAGCTTAACGCCAGACCATATATTCTGCCTCAATAAACATTCGGCTATTATTATCCCCAAAGACCAACTATCGACCTTTACGCCGCTCGTACCATTTCCCAAAAAGACCTCTGGCGCCGTGTACTTTGGATATCTGAAAATTACTTTCATAATTAGAATCGATTGAAGTTGGGAATCTGTTTGGAATAAAATTGGGCCTTTGGAAGCAAAATTTTGTAACTTTTGTCCATTAAATCTCACCCGATTGGAAAAGAGACGTTTTTTCCACTATCAGTCATATAATACAATCCATAATTATACAGCTTAACGTTATGCTCTTTGTTGATCAGAATATTGTCTGGACTCAAGTGCCTATGAACCAGACCCAACTTATTCATATGGCATAAAGCACGGAGGCATTGATAAGCGATTTTCTTGATAATCTCCAACGGCAAATTCTCTTTGCTGCTCAAAGGTTCTCCGCTATACTCAGCTACAACGACTGTCCTTTCTGTAATTGAATATGAGTATAAAGGGCCACGAAATGAATGGCAATAAATAATCTCCTTCTAATTCGAAATAAATGACATTTTTCTAAAAATATTATCAACAATGAAACTAAATTTTTCAATTCATACCATGTTTACTCCGAATTATATCCAAGTAAGTAGACAAATTCGGATGATCTATTGTCTTCAGAAATTGAGACCTTCCATAAATTGTTATGGAATTTGGGGTTAGCGGAAGACCGTTGCTTCCACATAATTCAGCAGGATGACTTCGAGCGAAAAACGTCGTTCCGCCTAAACTACGTTCTTCATGTTCCAGCAGAGCTGGACACATTTTGTATTCTGATAATGATGAGATATTGTTTGTTTGTTTTTTTTTTTTGTTTTGTTTTCAGGAATCAGTCGAGTTAGTAGGCGTCACTTTATAACTTCGCGATGATTATCGCTGGATTATTTATGGCTTGTATTAGTCACGAATTAAATTCATTTATAGGCTATGGAATGTAATTTCAAATTAATAACTAACAAGCGTTATTCTTTTTTATCGATTCAACGTTCCTTACCGATTTTTAACGTCAATATTCAATATCAAACACTTCTTTATAAATTCGAGGGAAACTTATACCTACACCTCACTTTTATGCCGATCAGCTGTTTACTGTCAGTTTAGCTGTCAGAAATCGAGAACTAACGTATCTCATTAAAGATAGGTGGCACGTCGATCAGAACTTAAAAATAGCATACCGGAAGCACGTGTCTTTGATAATTTGCAGACGAAAATATCGAAGAATATGAAAATTAATGAGGAACATTAATTGATTGTTGGAAAATAAAAATATCTAATAACTTAATAAGTCTTCGTTGTCGATTTTATATTACATTTTTTAATACTATGTAACGTTTTAGTCGTATCATTATTTTAACCAATCCTATTATATTTTTATCTTTAAAACTCGTCAGGTCTTGATATCGCGATTATTTTCCATATAATTGGAATAAGAAATATTTGAAAATACTCCTTAGCGAGATATTTTCAATGCAAATAAGTGCCTTGATGCATCTATTGATATAAAGTGGAAATTAGGTATCTAGGTCAGTTGATGAACAAATCAATTTTTGTCCCTCGTAGAGCGATATACATATACTTATATGTATGTAATGTGTAAATTCTATTTCTTAAACGATGAATGAATACAAGACCGATTTCATTACGTAATGATTAAATTTTTGACAAACGATGTAGGTAGTGAATGAATAAATCTGAATTCATTGACAGAGTCTAGTATAGTCGATAAGTAAACTGCATAAGATATTGAAATACGACCTTGACGTAGAGGACATTTTCGGATAATAAAGGTCACGCTAGAATCGCACGATTCTATTCGGTATAAAAAATGGCGCAGGTTTTGAGGGGTAGAGTTGGTGTGTTTACTATAAAATATTTTCAAAAAATATTACCGAAAGTTGAATTGCCGATAAAATATCATCGATCATGTTTTCACACGAGTTGGGTCCTCGACGGTAAGTGCTAACGATACATTTTTCATTCAGCAAATTCTATAACATTGAACATATGCGATTTTCATAGGTTATGTTCGCATATTAACTTCACATCAAAATTATCACATTATTAATAACACAAGAAAATAATTCTGCATCATTTTACTCAAAATTGTTTCGAAAACCGAACATCCAAAGATCAAAAGATCGAAAAACATCTTTGAAATGAACAAAATATCGCAATTCATGGAAATTTTTTAACCCCGACTGACTTTGCGGTTATGCAACGATTTTTCCGCGAGTTAAAAATGTCAGTTTCTATCGTTAGACTAGAAATTAAAATTTCATTCTAATCGATAAATCAGATTTTCATTCAGACATTTATAACTGTTCAATACAATAATAGAGAAGTATTAAATCCCAAAAAAAAAAAACTTTGTTCACATCGCAGTAAAGGGTCGCGAAGTACTCATGCCGTCGCTATCCCCGACTATGGAACAGGGCACAATTGTCAAATGGGTAAAAAAAGAGGGAGATGACATCGAAGCGGGTGACGTACTCGCAGATATTCAAACGGACAAGGCAGTAATGGCGATGGAAATGGACGACGAAGCTGTACTGGCTAAGATAATTGTAATTAAATTCATATTTAACAGACTTTTCATCCGTCCGGAGGTTTTGAAGCTTTTCACATTCATTTATAGTTGTATTTTACCTTGCCCCACTTTTTTTATGTTTATGTAATGTAATTCTATCCAGGTTCCCGAAGGAACAAAAGACGTCAAAGTCGGTACAATGATAGCCCTGATTGTTGACAAAGGCGAGGATTGGAAGGCGGTGGAAATACCGTCAAGCGCTGCTTCCGGAGCCTCGGTTCCTCCTCCAACTTCTACGTCTCCTCCTGCTCCGCCTGCGCCAACATCGTCACAGGAAATCCCAGAGGGCCAGTGAGCTAGCTTATGTTCATTTAACGAGTTTATAAACATTTGAGAAGACGGTAAATAAACATCCACATTTTCCCTCTAGACAAAATCTCCTAATGCCAGCTTTGTCCCCAACAATGACGACCGGAGTTTTGGTAAAGTGGTTGAAAAAAGAAGGAGATAGTATCGAGCCTGGAGACGCTATTGCTGATATACAGACTGACAAAGCTGTTATGACCTTTGAAATGGAGGATGAGCTTGTCTTAGCTAAAATAATTGTAAGTTTTATTCAAAAGCTAGTAAAAGAGGACAGAATTGTGCTGAAAAATGATCTCGCGTTAATTATTATCACTTTTACAGGTACCGGAAGGATCTCAAGTCGAAGTTGGCCAGCTAATCGCTTTGACTATGGAAAAGGGTTCCGATTGGACAAAGGCTGTAGTCCCTGCTGCTGCCGTAGCTGTATCTACAACAGCTGCTCCAAAACCAGTGCAAAAATCAGCTCCTGCAGCTGCGCCATCAGCTGGTGCGCTTCCACCTTCGAGTGGGCAGTATGTGTGCTTGGTTTATTTAATGGAATGGTTTTGATACATAAACAGTACTTCAGGAGATCTATGATCAGCTTGTCTAATTTTTATAATATTTATTGCTGATTTTTATAATATTTATAATACTTATTGCTGTTGTTTTTATCCAGAGTTTATGGCTTGGCGGTAAAAAGGCTGCTCGAAGAGTATGGCTTGAGTTCTGGCTCTGTAAAGGGAACAGGACGTCCGAATCGGCTACTAAAAGGCGACGTTCTTGCCCACATTCAGGCTCACGGTCTGCAAAGAGTGGCTCCAAAGATTGGTACGAGATCTAAGTCTCGCAGTATTTTATGATCATTGAGAACTCTGCTTCAATTTTTTATTTACAACAGAGATAAAACATTCTTTCAATCTTTTATATTATGTTTAATTAACGAAATAATTTATCATAAATGTCTTTCCTGGTTCCAAAGTATCTGGGCCAGCAGCTCCGGCGGCTTCTAAATCACGTGGTGCCAGTCCCTCAGGAACGACTAGCGAAAGACCTTCTGGATTGGGACAAAATAAACCATCGACTTATAAGGATGTTCCTGTGAGCAATATTAGGGCAATTATTGCAAAAAGACTTGCCGAATCAAAGGTGTGTAATATAATATGACTTGTTTCTAGTCATTTGGAATTTGCAATTATGGTTTTTTGATAAAATTTCGTTTGATTTTCAGAGAAATATCCCACATTCGTACGAATTTATAGACATTAAAATCGACAAGCTCAAGGAAATCCGTGAAAAATTGAAATCTGAAAACGTTAATGTATCTATCAACGATTTCATCACCAAAGCAGTTGCTCACGCCCTTATAGAGTGCCCTGCAATCAATACTTTGTACCAGAACGATCAAGTGAGTAAAGTAGACTAAAAATAGTTGAAAATACTTGTGTTTGCTACTTCCTGCGATGATATAATTATTTGATCATTTTTCTTTATTTGTAGATCGTTCAATTGCACAAAGTAGACATTTCGTTCGCAGTATCTATTCCAACTGGTCTTATAACGCCGATTATATTCGACGTACCATCGAAAGGTTTGGTAGATATTTCTGCTACTACAAAAGAGCTTGCAGGACGAGCTCGCGATGGAAAACTTCAGCCGAATGAATTCCAAGGTGGATCTTTCACGTGGGTTTCAATTCAGCCAACATTACGAATGTTATTTCATGATCTTTGATATTCTAATTATGATTCTTAACTCATTTGATATTTAACAGAATCTCGAACCTTGGTATGTTCGGTATCAAGGAATTCTCGGCCATCATCAACCCTCCCCAAACTGCGATTTTAGCTGTAGGAACTGGGAGGCAAGAATTGGGTGAGCTTAATTTTTTTGAGGATTGAGATCAGTTTTTTCACTCCTGGTTTATTAAACTGGCGAAAAGTGGCCCGAATCTCATTTGAAAACTATTAATAACACCTTTATTTATTCAAGATTCTAACTTGAACACAGTCACACGTATGACTGCAACACTCTCATACGATAGGAGAGCAATCGACGAAGATCAGGCAGCCGATTTCCTAGCTGTTTTAAGAGCGATGCTTGAAGATCCCACATTCTTGGCTGTAGGAAGGGCTCAGGCGCATAGGCACAAACGACTGTGATTCAATCGGTAAGTTAAAATTAATCTATTAGAGCAAATACCCTGAGACTGAAATCAAATTAAGGAGAATTACTGTGTGAAAAGCGTTGATTACTAACAAACATTTGCCATGTGTAAATCCTAGTTGAACAGTTACCCAACACTAGTTGGTCATGATTTGACGCATTTATTTGTTATCTTATCTCCCAAGGAATATTAAGAGTGAATTATGTGGCTCTATCAATGGTATTGAAATTTTCTCGCATTTTTTAGGCTTCGTGATCGAGGAAAGAATTCTGTGAACTTCCATACCATCGTATGTTAGAAAAAAAAAAATTGTACAGAATATTTATTTAAATTTACATCCCTCGCCATTGTCAATGTAAAGGAATCTTGCGCTTTTGGCGTTACTATTTAAAGCTAATTGTCGTTTTTAATGAGCTGTGAGAAAAGTCTAGGAAACGGATCGGCAAATTATTGCAATCACGATTTGTTTAGGATATATCTGGCCTGTTAAGGGTATTGACTCATTAAGTAAAAGCCTGCACTGATCTGGTGAATAATTTTACATCGTATAGATTCTGTCATGTAGATTAGTCCAATTATGCAAATACTTATGTGAATAGACTTCTATACAATAAGCGATTATAGAACTACAAGAAGTGATTTAAATTACTGAAATATAGTATAATTGGGCGTATTCAATTTCAATTTCAATTTTGAATAAAATCATTCATTATCGTACTTTTCGAGTTTAGATATTATCAACTATAAACTGTTACTGAAATTTTATTACTACGCCAAAGTTTTTCAGAAATCTATGGAACGTATATTTAATTTGGCAGAAAAAAAAAATACTCTTTATTATTGTTAGCCAGTGAATAATTGGACGATATTGATTATATTATGTTGATAATTTATTTATTGAATAAATAAAATATTATCTCAATATTTTGGGAATACTGAAAATAAAATATTGATTAGAAAATTGAAAAATTAGAAAATTCCTAACAAAATTTATTATTTATTTATTTAAGACAATTTAAATCGTACAAATTGTTGATTTATACGGAATATAGACTAATCAACACCTCTGTATCAATTGGGTCATGAATAATAAGTTCGAAAAGAAGAATTTCTCGACTAATTTATTACCCGTTTAAAAATGTTAATTCTAATTCCAACGTGATGTTATAATCATAGATAAACTGTTTTATTTTTTTGTTCCCTTTTCCTGCAGATAAAAATTAATATAACTTATTAGTAGATTAACTATTCTCAAATATTTTTCATTATCTTTAATTCTCTCTATCTGAGAATTGAGTTACACGGAAAATAAAATTTATTGTATATTTTTATCTCTGCTTATCTGAATCGAGGTGATAATTTTCATACCAAGCGTCGCACCAACACAATTCCTTCCCTGATATGCCATGTAACACTTTTAATACCACAAACACGTATCTTTAGCTCTATGTTTACATCGGTTGTTCCTATTTCAATCCCAAGGTTGAGAGTTTGCCCTGGCCAAATCTTTTCCGGAGTTATAATTTTTTTTAATAATTTTATAGGTGATAGGAAAAGTGATGTTAAACTTTTTACTTTTGTTTTTTCAACATTACATACGTGTACTTTTATTTACATATACATAAATTGTATAATAATTATAGCCAAATGGAAATAGCTGTGATCTGAAACTATGTCGATGTAAATATTTGTATGAGTTGAAAAAAAAGAAGATTATTCATCTTACAGCACGGCGAATTACACTTGAATAATAAAATTTTCATACAAACATTAAACAGTTTAAATTCATCAGACATTCGATGTCATTGCACTTATATTGCTTGACATAAATATTTAAAAATATGACATTTTTTTCTTATCCATTTATCATAACTATCAGAAAATTCTCTCTGATGCATAGGTAGTGTTATTGTTAGAATAACTTAATTCAATTATATATCTTGGTCGGATGCATCGATACAAATATAATTCTAAATACAGATTATGGAATATAATATATCAAAAGTTGTTATACAACAACTACTAAATTATAAGCGATACGATTTAATACACATATCCGGTTTTGGTTAATCTCTCGTCAAACTTCCTCGTGTTTTATACTCTCTCTTACTGCTGTTTAATTATTACCAGCTTTTCGGAGGGAATTATAATCCTGATACTACTTCTAGTTAATAATAATACAGATACGTTTTTCACAGATGAAACTTGAGAGTTTCAATTCATTAAAAGGCCCAAGCTCTGATGAACAAATGACCTCGCACTTGAACTTCCTTCAATATTATCCAATGAACTATGAGCTCTTTAAAATGTATATAAAAACTGTATATAATCATATACAATCACAACAAGAATTTTGATTATATCTTTTGCTCAGAATAATCTGTCCGAATATTGAAATTTTTATGAAAAAGGAATTATTTTATAATCGCGAATATGATTAGGGTGAAATTGTTTTCACGGGATTTATGTATGTACATACAATGTTATTGTGCTAATTAAATAGAACGCTTATTTGGTTGAGCAGATTATTATGTTTTTAATTGCATAATAATTATTATTAAACGTTATATTATAAAATTGTATAAATTTGATAAAGAAACGATGTGCAGAATGCTCGTCTCAAGTTATGAAACACATCTTAATACCGAATGTTGCGATTTGTTGTTTGGTCCTTTTATAAATGCTGGATCATAATACCTATATTCCTTTAATTCAGGGTTGGCATAAACTGTACTTCATTTAAAAAGATTATCTATAAAAATGTCTTATCACAATGTTAAAAAAATTTATCAAAATACTTGTTACATTTCTATCCTGATCAAACATCAAAAGGTTTTGATCAGAAAGCAAGGCACTTGAGGGGAGAGAGTGTAAAAACATCTATTAATGCCAACCCTGCCAGGAAATTGAATCAACATATTTTTCAGCGCCTGCAGTAAACTGGCCAACTTTTATGGTCTATAAAGAATTAAGTATGTTTGTAAATGGTTGATTCAAAATTTGGAAATACTGATTATAAACAATCAACAGCTGCTAAAAAAAAAACAGCAGATAATATTAATGAATAAAATTACCGCAGACACTGAACCAAAATATGAAAAATACATTAATGTGATGAAGTTATTTCATTTCACATAAATACTTGGTGTCAGTCTTCAATATCATATTGTTCATCGTTGACTAAACTCCGTTCAATTGTATATGTATATGTATAAGTTTAAATCGTTTATACCGGGCCGCAATCATTGACAAAATAATACTAAATACATCAACAAATAATTACTAATAGTATTAATAACGTTAAATGTATAGCGATATATAGCTAAAAAAAGAAAAAAAAAAATTCTACATTCATAGCGAATGATAGTTAATCGGATTGACCTTAACTCTTAACTCAATTCGCTATCAAATACCATATAAATATTGTAGACAAAAGAAATGCATCTTTCACCGACATGTGTGTGTTTGTGTGTGTTTCTTGAAAGGCAGTTAACTCCAGTTTTAAAAAACCTTTCTCAAAATTCTTTGCGCTGCACGTATCAACGGCGTTAGAGTTGACAAATCTGCGCAGTTATCTAAGAAAGGATGAGCGAGTAATTCGTCAGCAGTTGCCCTTTCGTCGACCTCAACAGCCAGGCATCTTTCAAGGAAATTTTGAAACGGAAGACTCAGAGTGTCCCATCTGGGGATCGAAGGCTTACCAATAGCCGCGATCAAGTACAAAGCTCTAAGCGGTGTTTCCTTCAAATATGGAGGCTCTCCCTCGATCATTTCAATTGCCATTATACCCAATGACCAGATATCAACTTTCTTACCATACTGTTTTCTCGTAACAACTTCTGGAGCCATCCAGTACGGGGTTCCAACCATAGTTTGTCTCTTTTCATCCCCGACAATGTTGGCGCAGAATCCAAAGTCCGTCACTTTAACTATTCCCGTCATACCCAACAGTATATTGTCCGACTTAATGTCTCTATGGATGATCCCTTTAGCGTGTAGAAAACTCACGGCTTTTAAAACCTCTCGACAAACAGCCGCTATTTGCGCCTCCTTCATAACAGTTTCGGTAACAACATCTGTGAGCGGACCACCGTCGAGTAGTTCCATTATAACCCAAAGATGTTCGTCTACCAAATAAGCGTCAAGAAAATTGACCAGATTTTCGTGATTGAATCCTTTCAAAACCTGGATTTCTGTCAGTATTAATTCTTTCTTTGGCTGTTTGGTCAAATCTATGTCCTTTATTGCTACTCTATGACCGGTCTTTGTATCCGTGGCTATAAAAACAGTCCCCGATGCTCCGGCCCCGACTTCTTTGCTTCTTTCAAACCTGCGATGAGGATCTCCAGAATTACAGATCTTCCTTAATTCCTCGAATACTTCCTCCTCAGTCATACGGCCCATAGAACCTTCCGTCTTTCTTCGTAATATCGGACTCTCATCATCAGGATGACGAATATCGTCAGGTAGACGAATGACGTCGTCATTATTTATGTCGTATGTATTAAATTCCTCTAGGACTTCGGTGAGGGTTTTTTCATCCCTTTCCAACCGTATTCTAGGCGCGGGTTTAGGATGTTTGTTAAGTTTTGGGGGAAGGTCGGGTAAACCTTGTTGACTTTCATTTGAACCGACGGAAACACTGCCGTCAGAATCTCCTGATTGATACTGTTTTTTTGACAGTATTTTATCTATTTCCTGTGATTCTTCAGCGATTAATTTCTCCGTTACAAAAGGCTTGAATACTTCCTCAAGCGGTTTTTTCTTTATTGAATAATTGTAGAATTTTATTGCCTGCAAAGCTGCTGCCGGATTTTCATTCTGTTCGGTCTTTGATATCTGTTTATCTAATTCTTTTATCCAACGGTCAGGGAGACCCTCGAGCTGACCCGTCTCGAGATTTTTACTTACGTGAAATTTGTGGGAAACATTTGTCGGCAATCCGATTTCCGACACTACTTCAACGCTGCTTTTCTTCTTTGAGAATAATTTAGTTATGCTCAAACTCATTTTGGCTAATGATTTATCGTTTAAAAAATTTCGACGATCCGTTTTCAAAGAGTTTATTTAATTTATTTCTTTGTTCTTTTATTTATATATAATATATAAATCGGACGGTTTTTAAGGGTTTTTTTACAAGACGGTTATTCTTACGCGGAAATAATCTTCGATCACACCCATTATTCGGGATTCTATAATAACGCACCACACCGCTCTTAACGGAATAATATAACCGCGATTCGCGACTCGCGAGTCTTATCTATTCACTAACTTTATTCATTTGCAGTAGTATGCTATTTACTTTGTTCACACGATACACTAGCGCATTGATTATTGTTCAAGGAGTACCAGTCTCAACAATACTTTACATACACCGATATGTAGTAATTTTTATTTAGTCGACGTTTTGTTAGAGCATAGAGTCAGAGTTAAAACACTATCAGCGTTATAAATTATAATTATTGCGACCCTTTCGCTTCTACACTATAGGATTTTTTTTTTTCCTTTTTTTATTTTCTTTATACTTCGTACCTATCCACCTACGGACCCGCCTCTACGTCGGGGAACTCTTATGATTATAGCTTATTATTTGCATGGAAACACTCGATTTTTAACTCGGGACACGCCATCTGCCTTTTTGCTGATTCGACAAATGAGTCACCCTCTACCGACCGAAATCTACGACTTCTTCCCTTTCTTTCTCGCCGTTCATTGGCCCGCGGACATAATTATCAAAACCGTCACGTGACGAGTTTAATAAATCTTATTGGCCCTCGCGCGTTGCGTCGTCTGCGTATTATTAATAAATACGGAGAAACTGTTAAAGGAAAAGGAATATAGCAAAGTTTATCCGCATTGAGGTATTTTGTTGGTTCATCACGATTAAAAACATGATCAATATTCTAAAATCGAGCAAACTGATCAACGTAAGTTATGGAATTATTTATCTTTTTATACAATTACGTCATCGCTTCTATCCTGTCCACGATCTCTACTATTTATTTATTCTTCCACCTTTCAGGCTAGATCTATTATTCTAACAAAGAATATATCATGTAGCTGTGTTAGCAGAAATGACGATTCTAATATCGTTCATCCTGAGGCTCGTGAGCCACATATTCCTCCCTATATCGAACGAGAGGGTGAAGACATAACCTTAAAGAGAGCTAGGTGCGTAATAAACAAATGTCTTAATTCCTGATTAATTCTGATCAATTATTTCTCGATTCGATATTACAGATTAGTGTATCAGTCCCGCAAACGAGGAATGCTGGAAAACGGTCTCCTCCTTAGCACGTTTGCTAAAAAATATCTCGACGCCTTTGACGAGTCTCAAATCAAGTTATACGACAGACTAATCAACCTACCTTCAAACGATTGGGATATATTTTACTGGGCTGCAGAAGTGAAGCCAACTCCTTCTGAGTTTGATAACGAAGTAATGGATCTGCTCAAAGAACATGTTAAGAATAAAAACCGAGATACCAGATTCAGGCAACCGGAATTATAGTTATTCACGGAGCAGTAGTAAAGTTACATAGCTAGTAACTCGATGAATTATTGTATCCTAGAAGAATTTTTGCTTAGATAAAACCGAGATGATTATAAATATAGATTATATTTTTAGATCATTTTTCAGTGTACAGAGTATCTTGAGGTATTTTTAATATAGTTATATAGTTAGTATTCTTGATTTCTAAATATTTTATTATTAGATTTCAATGTATGTTTATTTTAACTGCGTTTGGTATTTGATTATTATTATTGGGTTTTTTTTTTTTTCATTAGGATACGAGGAATAGACTACAAATATAATTAAAAAATTCAGTTTATTACAAAAACATTTATTAAGAACAATAAATTATTCATTTCTATATATAATTAGTCAACTGCCGATTGAAGACCACAAACTTTAAACTGTTTAAGGATTTTTTTTTTTATCATCATTCTCGGATCTTAGCTCCAAAGTAAAATTAAATATATTCATTTAGGAAAGATGTTCATTTGTTATCTTTCAACTCCATACATAATGGGAACTTGATCCAAAATCTCCGACTAAGAACGTTTCTTCAGCTTGTTATAAGCCAAGATTTATAAATCTGTTAGGGTCCGTAGCGAATGGCTTCTTTTGCCCTATGTCCAAAAACCCTGGACCCTTGTTTGTACTCGCACCATAACTTGTCCCGGCACTGGACCGGCCTCTACCTCTGCCTCTCGAAGCTGTCTGCTTAGATTGGGAGCTAAGAAGCATAAGAAATTATCGTAAAATAACAATTCACAGATTGCAACGTCGATGTTTTATCATTAATGTAAATTGAATTGGATAAACATAAACACTAACGCATTGCTGGAGGCTCCTTGCTTAAACTTTTTAGTCCTGTTAGTGTAACCACCTCGTCCTCTTCGCTTAGTTCCTCGACCTCTTGATGCAGGGCTATTCCCAAATTCTGGACTAGAGATGGTGGACAACCATGTGGCGTTTTCATTCTGGACATTGCTAACTGCTTCATGTTTTGATGCTTCGCTCAGCAAAACTGTTGGCATTATTCATTTTCTTTAGAAGAATGATAATGCGTTAGAAATTTTATGGATTCAGGAAATAAGTACTTGCCACATTTCTCTGCAGCGTATTTCTGCGTTACATCAAGCAGCGCTTTTCCATATTTATCATAATTCGCCTTTGTGACGTGGGGAATCTTCAACATTGCTTCTTCATTGTCTGGTAGCTGCTGACTCATTGCTCTGTAATAAATAAGCAAGTTATATTAGCGGGATAACATGCCATCAATAGTTTAAAAAAATTGAATTAGGTATTCAAAACATTTGCCTACCTTACTGCAATCATATTCATAATAGACGCGGCAGAGACGTCTAAAGCACCTGCAATCCCACGAACAATAGACATTAGTTCGGTATAACATCGTCCCTGGAGCTGCTTCAGTGCTTCGTTCGATGGCGCCATATCAGACGAGGCAACTGATACCGTGGTTGCACTGCCGCTTGTCCGTAGCGGGAACTGTATCTGAGAAATAAGTCCAAAGTAGTATTATTAGTATTGAGTATTAGGTATATAGGTCACATAGAATTGCAATATGACAAATATACAGAGATTTGTTCTTTACTTTGATTCTGTTATTCGTAAGAAGTTCCTGGCCTCTGGGGCCTATCTTTAGATAAGCACAAGCAATTTCATTATTGATATACATGTCTTCTTGGAGGTATTGGTCGATTACCAATTTGTGTAATAGTCTCTCAATGTCATTCTTCTTCCAATTTTTCCCACGACCAAATAGTGCATGGTTGTTATGGCCTAGTAATCAAAAAGCAGATATTGTTCAAATTTGAATTTTATATTGATATTGATCAATTTTTATGATACAGGGGTCTTGCTGGATGAAAAAACTTCACCTGCATCTCTGATTTTCTTCAGATCACTGCCTTTGAAGATTTCTGTAATTTGTAAAAGCGTTACGCTTTTTCTTCTTCCAAAATCTTGTAGGGCTTTTAATATTGCTCTCGCATCTTCGGTCGCATCGATCAGCTCGTATTTATCCTAATATAGGAATAAGGACAAGAATATTCAGTTATCAATGAAGAAGTATTCAGATCGCTAGAAAGAGTCTAAAAAACAAACGTAAGATCACCTTGTTTCTACAGTTATCGCAGGTACTTGATTTGTTAGCAATGCAGTGTTCCTTTTTGAATATTTCACCAAAATAGTTTAACTGTTGAACCCTTCGACAATCCGTAGTGTTTTCACAGAATGCAACCATTCTGTACAAATTGTCTAAATGGGTTTTCATGACGTCCCGAGAAGCCCCGTCCAGCTCAATCATCTTTCTTATACGGTGCATATCGCTATAGTTGTAAAACAGAATGCAATCTGCTTTTTCCGAATCACGACCTGCTCGACCACTTTCTTGATAGTAGCCTTCGATAGACTTAGGCAAAGCGGCGTGCATAACATATCGAACATCAGGCTTGTCGATTCCCATCCCAAATGCTATAGTAGCGCAAACCACGTCGACCTGTAATGGATAAGGGTATTTTTTAGTCAATGGGAAAGCATAAACGAATAAACAAATTCTATGGCATAAAAATCAGGATGCCTAATGAAAAGGTGGTTTACTTCATCAGAAATCCATCTTCCCTGTACAGCAGCTCTTTGCATATCTGTGAGTCCTGCGTGATAGGCCAAAGCTTTTATACCATTTCTGCTTATATCGTCCGCAAGATTATCGCAGTCTTTTCTCGATAGGCAGTACACAATGCCGGACAGTCTTGGAAACTTTGTTTTAATCATAGCGATAACTTCCTCCGTGCAGTTCTTACCCTTCTTCGGTATTATGCTGTATTTCAAATTCGGTCTGTTGAAGCTGGACATAAACCTGTAGAGAATAATCATTGAAATATAAGGGAGCAAGAGAAACGATGCAAAATGGATTGAATGAATAGCTAAAGTCATGCTCACCATTTAGGGTGGGTCATGTTTAACTGATGCAAAATATCAGTTCGTACTCTTGGAGTAGCTGTTGCAGTTAAGGCCATCGTTGGTACCCTAGGATAATTATCTCTTAAAACCCTAAGCTTCTTATAATCTGGCCTAAAGTCGTGACCCCATTGACTGACGCAATGAGCTTCGTCAATAACAAATCTGGCTAACAAGCCTCGCTCGTAAAGGATGCCTAAACAGGAGCAAAATCTCTGCGAGGCTGATATCTTTTCTGGAGTAACATATAAGAGCTTGAGAGATGGGCCTGTCTTTGAAAGCTCTCTGTATATATTATCCACCTGGTCGTCTTTCAAATCACCAGACATGTGGGCAGCTGGTATCTGTAAAAATCCAGAAACAGGAAATGGCAATAAAGTTATTAGGATGGATACGGCTTTCCGATATTGTCATCGATACTCAGTCGTCATACTCACATCAAGAGAATTGAGCTTCTGTACTTGATCAAGAATAAGACTTTTGAGAGGTGAAATAACTATCGTGATACCGGATGTAAGGAGCGCTGGCAGCTGATAGCACAAGGACTTTCCTCCTCCGGTCGGCATTAGGATGAAACAGTCGAATCCTTGAAGTGCTGCGTTTATGGCTTGTAATTGATTCGGTCTAAAGCTATGCAGTCCGAATTTTTGTCTGAATACCTGAGAGCAAAAAATCGAACGATATATTCATTTTTATGTTCGAACAGAGCTCATCGAGTAAAAGCAAGTATCAAAACGATTCGGTAAACCTTCAGCATTTCTCTTGAATGTGGATACTGCAGGCCGTCGAATTCACCACTGACACCATCGTTTTTATAATCGCCAGTGAATTGGCCGCTTTGTGAAGCTGCAACAGGTATCACTATGCTGTTTGAACTTTTTGCAGGTCGATCTACGGGGGCAACGTCCGTGGAAGTTGGCTTGGATGCTGTGAATGAAGAAACAACAAGTTATATCAATCGTTAGATCCTCAACAATTGGAGGATATGATTTATCGAATGAATTAAACATACGTTTCGTAGTTACTAGTTTTTTTTTCTCCTGGCTTGCATTTTTAACTTCAGAATGAAAATCTATCGCTGGCAAAGTCTGCAGTTCTTGGCTCAACGATTGGTTTATAGGAACGAATCGATTCGAGGATCCAGAATCTGTTTATAACATAAAATACTCAATTTCTGGTGACCACAATTCTAGCAACGAAGTTTAACTCAAAGTCCTACCAAAACTATCGTTCATTCTATCCCAAGAGTCACCAACGTAAGAGGATTTTGTGGAAGCTGTAGATTTCTGGGTTGACGATTCGATGCTGCTTGCTCCCCCATTTGTAACGGTTGAAAAATGACTGGTACTCGTCACAGGCTTGTAATCTTTTCCATTACTAGCTTCAGATTCTGTACTGTTAGAATTTCGTTCAACTTTATCCCACAGATTTCCGAGTTGCTTTGTCACAGCGGTAGGCACGGTTCCTCTCACAGGTTTCTTCAGTTGAAAAGTAAATTTTTTTACAGCAGTAGGCGACTTGTTGTCTGCACTTTTATTTGGCCAGATATCTTTTGGCGAGTTTACTTTTTCTGCTGTACGATCGTAGCTATCATTTGAGAATCCAACAGCGCTTGGTTTTGGTGCTGAATTTGTTTCAGAATTACTGTTTGTGCAACGAGCCAAAACAGGAGCATTTGATTCCTCAAAATCTCTGTTTAAGATACTCGACAGACTTTCATCACTCGGAAATTCATCTGCTCGAGAAGGTTGTGCGTTTTCTTGTTCCTCTTGGCTAAGAGTATCCAATTTTTTTTGCATAAGGCGTATCTTAGCCTTCAGATGTTGACGCAAGACTTTCAGCTCTTGATAAGTCTTGAGATCAAAACCAGGGAACTTTTCAAGCACCAATACTGGAATTTGATTGAAAGCTGTTGATATTTTATCCAGAATTTGCACCTCGATTTCTTTGAGGATCTCCTGACGTTGAATTACTTGATTCTTCAAAAGCTGCAAGAAACAATTCCGATTAAATCTCTACTTTTTTCTCGTACATTCATTTATCACAGAGAAAAGTCATTCAGCTTTTGAAAAAGATCCTCGATTTATACTTACAGGCATCGATGCCACGGCTGATTTATTCTTCATCATTTTAATCCAGGGATTGAGCTGTTCGTCCATACCCAATGGTTTTAAATCTAATTTAAAATCTGGACCTTTCCATTCTTTTCTCTGACTAGGTGAAGGCTTGAGTTTAAATTTTGGACTCTCGCTATCAGAGTCAGGTATGATATTTCGACTTATAGATTCTCTCGGAGGTGTAGAATTCATTTCTCGATCATCTTCAGTCTTAATACTAACGTCGTTATTCACAGGAGGTATAGGGCCCTTACTACTACTTTGATCAAAGCAAGTAAACGACGAGCTTGATTTTATAGGAGACATGATAACAGCTCGATCATTTTCTAACTTTATAGAATTTTCTAGATCCTTATTTTCCACGTTTGATTTTGTTTGATCTACCGAAGCCTCGAGGCTTTCCTCGTCCATCATATAAGAGAATTTGGATTCCAAATCTGCCTCGCTCTTATCTACCTCGACATTTTCTTTCTTTATAAAAGAAAACTTTGAAGTACTTAAATTATAAGCTGGTTTTAACGTCCTCTTTTGCATTTCCTCCACAGAGTCGTCTACATATTGAACAGTAGAATTTTGCTCTCGAATATTTTGCAATTTCGGATCTGGTAAATCGTCTGAATCGTTCTGAAAAAAATGGGATTAATTTCGTCCGGAATTTGTCATCACTTCATCGAATTTTGGAGACTCAGAGAATTGCCTTAAAAGAATTAATTTACCAAAGATATGATGGAGGTGTTAGTTTCAATTTTTGCAGTGTGTGATACCAGTTCCTCTTCATCGGACGGTATTTCAAAACTCGTATCACTGTCATCCCAATTATCGTTAGACTCAAAAGTGGATTTTTTTTTTCCATTTTGTTTGGCAGTTGAAGTCGAGGTACTGAGATAAATCAGATTATTAAATGTTTGATTTGTCATTTTATGAACGAAGAAATAAGTAAATCTGATTATTACCTTGACTGTGAAACCTTGGGAGTAGATTGTTGGAATCTCGTCACAAAATTGGTCAAAGTAGGTTGGATTTCTTGCTTATTACTACGCAAAGATAATTTTTTTGACATTTCGTATTTGTTGATTAATTTTATTCATTTAAAGGACAAGGCACTTGGATGCATAAGCAATTCTCTATACATTTGACAATGGTTTTTTAAAACTACATTTCTCTGAGTATTCGGCTTTATTAGAGCTACTTTTTAATGTAAATATTTTTATTTAGAGGTTAGCGAACACAATACATTTCAAAATTATTACCTAGGGAATTTCTCCTCGGACTAGTTCGCGCGCGAATATTACCTACGCGTGCGCAATGTCGGTTTAGTGACATCGATACTAAAGGTGAATTTTTGTTAAACTACATCGCTGTAAAATAATAATGGAAAAAAAGCGAACATTAACGCAGCTTCTAAAATAGTTAGAGAATACTTTTATGAAAAGTAATAAATGTCCGAAAAAAAAAGACGCGTAATAATGATGTGATGATGAATGGCGACGCTGTCAAGTAGCGCGAAACCGCGAAGTTACAAGGAATTCGGAAAATCGTGTTCTGTCAATGGATAAGATATTATAATTTGAAAATAAAGATCACAAAAACAAGAAACAGGAAAAATATATTATTTATACGATTATAGCGTAATAAATAAGCCATCGAATGTCCTGGCACACGTCGAGCACCGATCTCGGCGCTCATATTTGCATGAAATTAATTAACCTCGTAAAACAGCATCCCATCCTTTATACATCGTCTAAAGAATCTGTGCCTCACCCCAGAAAAAATAGATACGAGATAAATCAAATTTGGGATAATATTGCCAGAGATATCGGACTGTCAGGTAAATAACTAGCGATGTATTGTTATAATGAATAATCCGTATTTTCGAACCCCCAAAAGGCTAGTCTGCGGTTTCCGAATTTCTACACTTTTTGTTCATTAACGTAAGAAGCTTTCCTCCCTAATCCAGTCCAAGATTGCAAGCGCCGTTGGAAGGGTCTTAAGGACGTATACGCGAAGATTCGTAAACGTCGACTTCAAGAAGGTGTTTTGGGAATCAACGCTAGGAAAAAATGGCTTTACGAAGATGTTATGAGTTTCATGAAATTTCCGTAAGTATATGTTAGGTCTGGTACCCAAATTCAACAACAAAACTCACCAAGTAATATGGCTATGGCTAAAATTATTTTCCTAAGATTTGAAAAGCTGTATCAAAAGGCGTTGGAAAATTTTCAAGAAGTTGACTGTAACGAGTGGAGGATAGAAGATGCGGAGAGCAATGATACTCTGGAAGATACGTTGAATGATAGTAACGATCATTCGGCATTACCCGATTCTAAATCCAAAGAAAACGAATCAAAGATAAATGAGGAAGAAGAGCAGACCGAAATAGGAACCATAGAGTATCTGGATTTAGATTTGGAGGTGGATTCTGTCCCTGATACGGAAAGATATGAGTTTACAGAAGTTTTAAAAAAGGAAGAGATTGAAAAGATTGAAAAGGACGCGCAAGTTTCTACACAGGAAAAAAAATCCGGACTTAATGCGGAGACAATGGTCGGATCTAAGTATCGAGCGATCCGTCCAAAACCATACCAACCAAATTTATTGACTAAGAAGAGAAGTGTTAAAAATGGCAATGTTAGGGCTAAGAATAACACAACTTCTAGAAGTAGTCCGGTTCCAAATGTATCTGATTTTAATCCGTTGAATGAAGTAATAGTAACAAGTCCTACGCTCAGAAGTTGGAAGAATTTTAACGCTGTAATACCGGCTAGTTCAAATCTTAAAGTTCAAACTTATGGTAAGGAGGCTAGCGACGGAGTGAGCTCGACGTCAATGATGGCATCGAAGCTAGATAGTTCTAAGAATATTAGGGTCGAATCTTCTATTGTTTCAAAGCAAATTGCATCTCCGTTTCGTATGAATGCTAGAAAGAGCAGTAGCAGCAGTAGTGTGGAACTGTTTTTCCAAAGTATGGCACATACGGTAATGAATTTACCAATGCGAGCACAGGCGGAGATCAAAATGGAAATTTGTAAAGTAGTCACTAGGGCAGAGATTCAGCATTCTTTATCGCAGTCTATGACGAGGCTAGAGTCTCATGAATCAAAGAGTAAAAAAGGCTGAGGTGAATCGACTTTGAAAATTGTGTGAAGCTAGAGGCCAAAGTTTGGCGCAATAGTTGCAATATTTCACTCAGATTAGAGGAGAATTTATGGGAATCTAGAAGACTTATGAATTGTGAAGATGTCGGTTGATTGTTGAAATATGGGAAGGTAATTGCTATACGAAATGAAAATATTGAGATAGTTATTCAAGTGAATATGACAATGAATGTTTTTTCAAAATGTTATGAATATCGATCAGGTTTTTAAATGTAATTAATACATAATAAAAAATGAGCTAAAGATTATTTTTTCATAATTTTGAGATACTTTATTTCTATATAAGAAAGAAATGTTATAACAACAAAAATGCATAATAGATGTTCGATGATACGCTGACATACCTAACTATATTATGTATACTTCATATACCATTGAGATAAATATTTTAATGTTAATTTTTTTTTCTTACTGCCATTGAAGTTAAATAGAAGTACTATTGATCAATATGCATAGATGCATGTTATATTATAGTGAAAAAATTGTCTAATTACAGACGTTTTATATTTAGTGTGTGTGTGTGAATAAACAGAAATTATTTTTTTTACGCAAACTTAAAAGCAATTTGGTGAACAATTTTGCGTATGATATTCCTAAAAGCATTAAATTTCGTTAAAAGACGAAATTTATTGATCATGATTCAAGCAGGATAATAATATGTATAGATGGAAAAATTGTTGTAGTATAGATTATACATAGACTCCAGAATTGAATTAAACCGAGATGTACAATGGAATGTTGAACTAAAATCAATTGAATTCGAAAATTTGAAAGAGTGATGATTCTGTAGTCTGTGCATTGAAGTATCTTTTAGATTTAGATTTAAAAGCAGCTTATTATAATACCTCTCCGTCCAGCACTAAAGGCGATTAAAGTAAACTTAATATGCTTCGTTTATCTATATAAATCACTTTGATAAATCTGTCTCTACTTGATACACAACACAGAAGCGTTTTATATACGATAGTTTTTTTTTTCTCTCATTTTAAAGCTAATAATATTAAGTTGCCTGTAAGTTACAACTAAACAGTGATTAGTAAGCATATCTAATTATGAAATAAATTTTAGTACGGCATCTTTGGAATTTGTTTAAAAAAAAAAACTTATTGGCAATTGGTTTATCTTTTAGAAGATGTTTAAAGCATCACATTTAAATACACAGAACAAGTGCTTTCGTGAGATTGATACAAATCTAAGTAAGATTTAATAACGCGCCAAGAAAAAGAATTGAAAAAAAGGAACGAAAAAGATTTGCTTCTTTTTAATTTCATTAATTAATTAATTAATTAATTAATCAATTTCAATAGGTGAAAATCCTAACTGGTTTAGCAATTTTAATGCTAGGCCACTTATCTGTGATTGTTGGCCTTATATTTTTCTCAATACGCAAGATACGTGAATTTAATAATCTTATTCTCACTCAATTCAAATTTATTTTACACTAGTAGGATAAAATTTTACAAAAATAAAAAGAGAAAAAAAAAGCTTCTGCTTTCTAAGTAAAATAATATAATTGCCCAACGATTGCCGACGAATTATTGAAATAAATAAAAAAAAACGCGTTTATACCATAGCAATGGGATAATAAACTATCGCCTGAGAGTATAGGGAGGAAGTCTTTTAAACAGTAGATCTTTCTCATAAAACGTTACGTTACGCGCCACCAAATAAGACGTAATAATTTCACAGCCCGACGCAATGCCCGGAAAAATTTATTAAACGTTAATATAATAATATCACAAATGTTTGTTTTTACTCTCAAGATTAGTATTTACTCTTGGCTAAATAGTAAGTATATTTGGTAATCCAGTGGCCTGCATGTCGAGACTAAAGTGTCTGCATGAGAAAACTACTCCTCGTCGTCTTATCATATCTTTCAAAACTTTTTTTTTCTCAAATTCTATTATATTATACCCCTTCCCAGATATACTCTTAGGTGAATTTCTCTGAAAAATTATTACAAGCTGTAATACACGAGTCTTCCGCCGGTCGCACCTTCTTCAATGATCTTTTCAAGATTGGTCCTGAACTATTAAGCCTCTATTCCGTTTCCCAATCGTGCAACAGTACCGTGTACTACAATTCAAAGCGTTCTATTCATTCTTCCTTCTCTGTTTTCTCTACGTCTTGTTTTTCCTCTCCTTCTTCTGGCTTGTCGCCCTCAAACTGTGGTCCAGGTGTTTCGTCACCTTCCAAAACTATTTCCTCGGGATCAGGGGCACGGGGAAGAAAATCTTCGTCGGGATACATGGAGTGGAAGATCGCTTTAGCCTTGACGAAAAGAAATAGTTTCGTTAGTACAGATTAAAAGCATTTCACTTCTACAATAAAAAGCTTCATCTTATTCACTTGGTTAACGGCAAAGTCGAAATCCAGGTCTAAGTCAGGCCCAGAACAGAGATGAACATTGTTAGGGGCAGAGTCGCTGAGTTTAATATCGCTTGCTGGTAAATTCAAGTACAATGACCAGAGGACTTGGGGCTTAGGATTTTCCAAGCCTTCGTCTTTGGCGCCGCCAGCCCCATCCTGTGAATGAAATACCCCAAATAATAAACTGTGTCATTTATTTAAATGGCAATGAAGAGAATCCGTCGTAGGTAGGTCCGAGCTGGGAATAATACTAGGAAGTAAGGTGGTGGGTGTACGTTGGTTAGTCATGACTGTACGCGCTTTCTACATGCCTGAAGATGTCTCTTGTCGGGAGATACAGTCTGAGTGTGAGAATCGGTGGCATTTCGAGTGACGTTAGGAACAAGTACCTCGGCTCGCAGGAACTTCTGCACCACGTATGACAGATCTTCCTCTGCTGACTTGGTTCTCTTGGACGTCACGTGTATCATGACTGAAAGATCAATTCCGGTTAATCAGAAATCAAAGAATGAAGTTGAAAGGAATAAAAATCTGTTAATTCTTCGTACATAATCCTTGTGGACATGCGTTTGTCGACGGGCCAAGTTCGATCAGAGTTACAGCTTCCTGGCCAGGTCCTTCAGGCGGATAGTAAAGTAGAGTCAAGTTTTCCTTTTCTCCCTGCATTATTGATCTGAAAGATTGTTTAAAAGAGTTTCTGAGACTTGGTGTTCATAAACAGAGGAATATTTAGATTGAAAGCAGCAATTCACCTATCGGTGATGAAGATTCCACGAGATATTTGCTGCTCTCCGCTAGAAGAGACGATTTCTGGTGGCAAATGGCCTTGTCCAACAACTAAGTGGTTCAGAGCCAATCTTTGCTTTCCCGTTACTATAGCCTTGCACTTTCCATCCCCAACGATTATCCCGTCCAATTGTCTCTTTAGGCAATAGACTCCGCCGAAGACAGCGCACAGTCTATAGAACAAAGAATACATATATTTATCAGCAGGTGGATCAATGGTTACAATTTCAAGAGCCATTATAGCTCACAATTGGTCAATGATTTCTTTTTGCTATCATCTTTTACACCAGCAAGTTGATCTTCAGTTCGAGATGAAGGAATGAACTTGTCTTTCAGTTAGTTGAATGTATTCTTTGAAAATTTATCTGGAACCGGACTTGTATCAAGTCTGTCCTTCGTTTAGAGACTCGATTGCAGAATAGAGAAGAAGGATTCGACTTCCTTACCGACAAAAGCATTGAGGTAGTTCTCCGCTTCCATACATGGGCCAGAGAAATGGTGTATTTCCGTAGCGGCCAAGGCTGTTGAGAAAATGTTTGGTACGATTGACCCCATCTCTGGTAGAAGTTTTGTCAGTGGCCATAGCTATGGCCTGCATAACATAGTGCCGTACCATAGGAGTAAGTTTTTTCGTATCAAGATATTCTAGGAATGTTTTGTCCTGAAATCCTGTGAACAATGAATGACAATAATCAGTCACTCCCTTGGAAATTGATTTCAAAAGTAGTTCAAAGGGTTTTGGATAAAAATGATCAGCTAATTCTCAATTTCTTTTAATTTTATAGACGGAATTTGATTCTACATTCTGGATAAATGAGCTAACAAAGAGCAATGAACTTGAGTCCGATTCTTGGGTCGAACCAGACCCATTGTTCTCTACAAACAGTTAGCATTCAATATGCTGTGTAGAATATTGATTGGTTTATCGATTCTCTGCGTTTGCCCAGACTTTACTAATTGATTGTTATTATCGAATGCCTTACTGAAGTTATTCAAACAGTGGGATGGAATGGGTCTCAAGGTTTTGCCGCTTCGTTGGGTACGGTGCTTTGACACCTTATAAAAACGTAAAACGAAGATAGCAAAAAGGGGAATAATTAGCAAAGCAACTCATGCTTTTCAATCCCCAATGTTTTACTCCTGAATTTACCATTGAATTCTGGACTATCAGCTCCTTGTTCCATACAAGAAGTGAGAAGCTGCATGAGCATCCTTTTTTCAACAACGCTAACAGTTTTGTTGGCGAAAACATCAGCCCTTGAACACGGTACTTGGGTCAATTTTCCATCCATATAAGTAGCAACTCTAGAAACAGCCCTGAACTCTGCGTAACGAGCTATATTACTCGATATCAAAAGCTCGACTAATTCACCGCGAGCAAACAGCAGCTGTAAGAAAGGGGAAACAATGATTGATAAGAATGATATCATGCTGATTCTTTTTTCTTTTTGCTTTTTTCAAAGCCAACCTTTGGAGCCAAGTCAATATTGAACCTCCGGTAGTCTTTCTTAATTCTTTCAACGCTCCATTGCTTAACAGATTCTTTCTTCTCTGTTTTATCTTCGTCAGATTTTTCCGCTCCATCGTTTGACCCCGCGTCTCCTGATCCTTCGGTTTGCGTGTCTTTTGTCGATAGGACTGGCAAATCTGCGTCGCTGTTTGAAACATGTATTTAAGATGTGAGTAAATCTTTATTTTTTTGATTTTTATGATTTCCTTTTTTAATAAGCTGCGACTAACTTTGAAATAAACCATTTCTCCTCGATATTTTCAACTGTTGAATATTGGTTGCTAGCTTTAAGGAATTTTTCATCACCCTGAAGCAGGGTGTTAGCGTCGCCACAGTTTTGCTTAGGAGATTTGAGGTCCTCTATCCATTTTTGTAATCCGTCAAAATTAAAAGTGGCCCAAAGACCGCCGTAGTATTCATTGCTAAAAAATTCGATTTGAAAATTATTCCCATTTTTTATTCGTTATATTGTTGAGAGTTTGTTTTTTTATTTTTTATATGGCATTAAATAAATTTGTCAAATATGATTATTTTTTGCTACCTATCGAGGTGAAGGACTCTTTTTCCGATTCTGCTAGCCGCCGCGGCGACTATCGACTCGGTCATTCCTAAATAGATTAAATCATGAAATGATATCGTGGGAAAAAAGTACGATAAAAAATTGTCTTTTAATGGCTTACGATGTTTTCGATATTTCTTAGTTTCTGATATTAAAAAATCAATACCTGTGCCCACGACGACCACGTCGTATTCGGTAGGCAGGTCGTCCTCCATGGCTCGGTATTTATCAAACGATTATTTATCACTGTACCTCTAAACTGCACGATTATTTAATCAATCTAATATAAACACTCTAAAATAATAAACAGTCAATTCATTATTCGCCGTCTATATCTTATGTCAGATTTTGACACATTCGCCAATTCGCCCCTCCTCGATGTGGTTCGTGTGGGACTTTCACCCTTTTTCTTCGCTCTACGGAGTTTTGACAGATCCGGTGAACGCAACGCGGACGTGATACACTTTCGCGTTATCTGAATGGCTAACGCGATTTAACGCTTTCAACCAATCGCGTAGCAGACCGAAGTTGGCCGCTTTTCAAGATATCGTTTATGGAAAATCGATATTCGAACACTTTAGTATTATCAGATTCAAAATTTTTCCTTGTAATATTATCTTCCGTATAAAATCATAAGATAAAAGAAGCGTCATGATGTTCGGCGGGGGAAATCTAAGCAAAAAGTATAAAGATGATCCCAGAACTGCTTGCCAATTTGGAATGAAATGTTATCAAAAGAACGAAGCGCATCGTAAGAAGTATAAACATCCGCCTGCTATCGATGAGGTAAAACATAACCTATAATTCGGAATCTAAAGAGGCGTAGATTCCCCGAATACCCAGAGTTTACGAAATTTTGATACTAGTCTCGTTAAATTTTGTTCTATTTTCCTAAACGAGATGGAAAATATTGTCTGTGGTAGATGTTGTGCAAAATCTAACATACGATCCAGAAACGTAGAGATTCCCGAATCACTTATATCTCGAGATATTTTTAATGAGTTTTGATAATCGAAATGAATTTTTTAGAATTCTAATCATTTGTTCTATTTTTTTTCTTTCCTTGTTTCAAAAAGACTCAAACGAGCCCCGAATCACCAACTAAGAAACGTACATGGCTTGATCGGAAAGAGAATAATAAGGCACTGTCGAGTTCTTCGGATGCTGATTCTGACTCCGACCTTCATCAGGTTAAAAAGACATGCGTGTCTCAAGACACGTCTGAAGAAAATGAAGGAGCAAGCTCTGCAGCTGGAAAAAAAATGCAAATAGATAATGAGAACAATGATGTTGATTCTGTTGTTGCCAGTCATTCTAAGAGTTATACCGAGGATAATGATGCTGAGACATCAATGAATAACAGAAAATTAATAAAAGATAAATTTCTGGTTGAAATGCCTGATGACTTTTATAAGTTTTATGAATTTTGTAAAGAGATATTGCCTAGCAATCCTTCTAGAGCGTTCAAATTCGCTAATCTGGTTCTTGTTGGGCCATACGATGTTCTTAACGGTAAATTATTAAACGCTGAAATTGAGGATGAAGAATTGTATCTCAGGCATTGGAGATATTTTTACGATCCTCCAGAGTTTCAGGTGAGTTGCGCCAAAGTTTTATCCAAGGATAAATTTTGTTCAATATTCTGTGGATGTAATATAAGAATAAGCTTAAGGGATGAGGTAACGGGTATAAGTGAAAGAACCAACTCGAGAGAAAATTTGAAGACTTTAAAGGGATTTATTGAATGAAACTGTAAGATATTAGAAACTTACAGAAGTTTGTTTCTGTTGATTGATTTTTTTAATCCATTTTGTTTTACTCCTTTCACAGACTGTTATTAGAGGCAATGATAAAGATGGCTTGCATTTTGGATACTGGAGAGACGATCCAAAGGAGAAACCAATTTTTGTTGCAAAGAACTGTTCGAATATAGACTGCAAGATTAAACCCATTGCAGGAACTATATTCGGCGCGGTAGAGTAAGTTGAATCCTTGTAAAAAATGCTCAGACTAACAAGGATAGAGCCATTACTACTCAGACCTTTCTAACAACAAAAATCCTCTCCTTATTTTTTAAAGCCTTTACCTGGAAGAGAGACTGAAAACAATCACTCCATTCGAAAGATCTAAATTCACTAATCTGCGTTCGAAGTTGAGGAAGTATGCCCTTTCAAAGTACATTGAACTGGATAAAAGCACAGACAGCATGAGAGCTAGGGAAAGGCAGGTCGTCGCAAGAACGTTTCATGGTGCTGGCATTGTGGTACCGTATGACAAAAAAACACAATTAGGATACAGAGAGCTGGCAGCGACTGATTGTGGGTATCTAGTTCCGACGGAACTCTTCAATTCACCTAATTTAACTTGAATTGAGAATAACATTTGGTTTACAGCTAATCTGAAGAAGATTTTAAGCCACCTCGACAAAGCTGAAGACGAGGTTGAAAGAAGCAAGGAATTAGTTCATCTTGAGGAAGTCGAAAGACTGGCTACAATTGCTGCAGACGAATGTGATTTTGGAACTTGTTTAGAATTAGGACATGATTTATTTTCAAGCGGCAGTAAGTACGTCCGAAAGCCTGCCCTGCGGATGCTTTCTACTGCTTATAATCTTCTAAATCGTTTAGAATTTTCGAAAATAGCTGAGGCTCACGATAAGAACAGGAAAAAGGGTTCTGACCTTAGTATCGTCTAAGAAAAGTAATCGTTGACTTTTCACATGCTAAAAATATTTCGTTATCTAATAAATCACACTCGAATAATTAGTTTAATGAAAAAACTACTATTATTAAGCTACACCGCGTCTTACGATCTACAAAATTCCATCCTACGATCCCTTTCGTCCATTAAAAATCAAACATGAATATAAAAATCCTAAAAATAATTAAAAAAAGTAACATATTTTTAAATAAATGCAGATGTAGTCATCAGCAAAAATGTACTCCGTAATGAGAAACTGTTCTAAACAATATGCAAGAAGTTCAATTGGTAATTAATTTTTGTAAATTAAACACAAGCCTGCCACTTAGGTTGCATATTGTCAGGCACTCGACGATACGTCGGTAAGTAGATTTTTAAGGACATTAATTTAAACCATCTGGCGTAGGTAAGGTAGAGCTCCGATCTTAGCTTACCATGAAAATAGGACCAATAAAACGTTGCTAGATGGCGTTACTCGTATTTAAAAATCCGCGGGGTAATCTGGTTCCGTAGGGATTATTCGTTGTAGCTCGAAGTCGAATGTAAGTAAGCGAGAACGCCCGCATACGGGCAACTCAAACATCAAGTAATTAGGTTTTATTACGCACGTAGCGAAGGTGCATGCGTAACACCAACCGGCTACGTAGGGAATAAAACCTAATCGCTTGATGTTTGAGTTGCTTGTATGCAGGCGTTTTAACTTCTCTATGTTGCGCTTCCACTAATACTCCCACGTATATCGTATAATATTTACGAACTGCAGGGAGCACTTCTTTCGAGCGCAAATAATCGCTCAAGATTGAATTTCGCCGCGCGGCGGGAATATCGGTATTTATGATCTCGATTCGGATGGTTAATTTACTCCGAAACTGCAGGTATATATCATAGCTGATAATGTGCATATCTGAGTAACGTAACTGATATCTATATATATAATTATTATGTGTATGTAGAGATTATTTCCGCTCATCCACATCTGCTATGAAGATATTTATAGACCTATACTCGTCCGGTTTTCACGCTTATACGTGTATATTATCGATGTGTAAATATATGTATTGACATAGCCACACGCGTTATAACGTATAGAGTTGAAGGTATACGTGTATATTATAACCGTTGCTGCAACTCGTGATGAGAAATCGATAGATAAGCCGAGTTGTTACCTTAAAGAGGGACGCTTCGGAGCTAATACTCACTCCATTGGAATTTAGGAGCTTGTCTATTAATGATCATCGTTATCCTTAATCGGTCCGCGTCCCGCCCAATGGTTGGGTTTAATTCAATACTCTCAAACCTTAATCCGGATTCTATGAATCTACTTCGATAATTGTTCTCATACATCGTGTTGTCACGGTGAAATAAATTCAAATTCATTAACCGTAATAACTTGACTTCAAAGTTGTGTAAAAATGAGCGAGAGAATCATTATAGATGTTTTCCGCTGAAATCAAATCTGCGTGATCCTGTTAGGATGAAAGTTTAATCATAATTCAAATCGTTTTGAAATTTCCGAAGCGATTCTTTGCCGTATAAAAAGATTAAAGAATCCTATAAATCAGATCGAGATAGAAATTAGATTAAGTCAGAAGTTCCTTACGCGTGACTTGATATTTGAAATAAATTTGAAGAAAACACTATGGAGCTTAAGCATCAATACTGAAGTAAACTTAATAATGAATCAAGTATAAGGAAAAGTTTTATAGCGCTTATCTTACAGGTATTTTTATTACCAGAATGAAATCGTCATGTGATCAAGAGAGAAAAAGTTGCTTTTATACTTTATCTTGAACTGGTGCCAGTATATATATTGAGGCTTTCAATTTTTAGGACAACGGTAATGTTAGTGGGATGATACCGAATGAAATTTAGAACACGGCGAAAGGCGTGATAGCTTTAAGGCGAAGGAACTTGCGGCTAGGGGGATAATGTTTATGCTAATTTTTACGATGCTGCTCTGGCCTCGCTCTCTTTCATTCTTCTTCTTTATTTCTCTCCCTCGCTCTTTCTTATTGCGAAAAGTTTTTTTTTCTGTTTTTTTTTTTTTTTCTACTTCATTTTGAGTGTATTAAAAATTCAATCTTCTAGTACCTATATATGTATAAAAGCATCATTGCGATCAGACGGAATCATTTTTTTTTTTATTTTCATTCTTTATTCTGCGAAGATGAAATGATCTCATGATAATCCTACACGTATATACGTTTACATATTTACGAACTGAAAGTTTATATTTTCCGGCTGAAGTACAAGATTCGAAAAATTTATAGTACAATTTTATCATTTTTTCCGTTTAGTTATTCGCAACTTCGTTTTTTATCAATTTCTTTTACCACGAATTTTGGACCTTGATATTCAGTTTTTTAATTCGACGGTGCGGCGTAATGCTGACGTTGAATTTGTCTTATCAAAAATAATTTTCGAAATATTTTACAGTCCTTTTTCATCGCCAACTATTTGTTCGATTGTTGCTCTGGGTGAGTGACTCAAGGCGTGGAAGTACTCGAAGTCTAACGTTCCCCATATCTATATCCGTCCATAGGTACCGTGACTGACTACTAGCGAGCAAATAAAATCGGCGGTTGTGGGTTAAATTTTTCTTCCTTTTTTTTTTCTCCTTTTTTTTTTTGTTTTTCTCTCGAAAGCTCGTCGGAATGCAAGGGGAAAACTAACGGGTTACGTATGTACCCAATATTATTTTTAGATCGTTGACGAAGGATTGTTTAGCCGATAAAACCTGTCTTATACAATATATGAACCGATTTAATTATAAAAAAAAAAAAAAAATTGTTGCTAAATAATTTATTACAATCAAATTTCAAACGTAGTACAATCAAATCGTGACATTAATAATGCATACGATAATAAATTAATTCTTTTAATTAAAGCCCTAAATTTTTTTTGCAAACTACAGACGTTAATGATGCATATGACATATATATGTATATATATTTTTTCAAAAATTGTTATCAAATGTTTGCGGGGTTTGTTGGTATGTACTACATACTACATCGTCGTTTTACAATTTCATTGCTACGTTATGTAGAATATGCGCGAGGGTAAGGAACGCAAAATTATAAAAGTGTAGAAATTTATGTATACCTAATACTCGTATAATTTTTTGGCAACGGTAAAACTTCTGAATTCTGTGCAGATTTCTTAATTCTCATGTATTTTCATCAGATCTATATATAGGGCAGAATTATTATGTGTCGAGTTGATTAATGTATGTATGTAGTACCTACATATACCTAAATCCGATATACGTAAACCCGAAATTCACATTTTCAACGTCCGCTGTGATAACAAAGCGGATCAAACGTGGGAGCCCCATGTTTATCCTCAACTTTTGGATGTGTTACCTCCGTTTTTTGTTCAAAAACCTCGGAATTCTCATTAACGAAAATCAAATATACCTGATATAATAAATACATAAATTTCATACATATATAAGGGATGATTTTTTTTGTCGATTCGAAATTTTGTACAAAATTTCGAAATACTGAAGGGAAATTTTTTTCAATTTCGATACTGTCCTTTTCACAACGGTCGAACTTCGATAATAAAAAAATAAAACAGAAAAAATAAATGTCGTACTTTGAGTAAACTGACCATAAATCTTCAATAATTTCTTGCTTAATCCCAACCCCGGGACATATTCCACCCCTCTGATCAACGATACATATATTTTATCGCTCGTTACCCTTCTCTCGGTTTAGTAGTCTGTCGGAAATTTGTTCAAATATATATATGTATAAATATGCAGACATACCCTTCCTACCTTGATATCACATATGGAGACACGCGGACATTGGAATAGATATATGGATAGGAGTTTCTGGCATATAGCTACGTGTATATGTATCTACAACCCCAATAATCATCTTGGTATTAGTTATACGTTATACCCGAGATGGTTGTGCGACGGTGACGATGTCGACGCGGGGGAAGAACGCTGGGATATTAGGGGGATGGAGGGGGTTATCCGCGTAGGATACGCATGCCCGTGCCTCAGTGGAGCGCGCGACTTCGTACCGAGAGCAACAGCGAACTTTTGTTAGGTTTTACAACTTTGATTAAAAGTTTGTATTCAACAAAAAAAAAAAAAACAAAAAAAAAAGCTGCACTGCATTGGATAAGGGTAAATCGGTAAACGGTGATTGAAAAAATCACCAAAATTGTAGAAAAAAAAAACAAAGAATCGAAAAAATTATCCATCGTCGCCGTGTATTATTATGTACAGATTATTTAAGAGGGCTGTCAATCACGCGTGTGATAAATTAATATAAATATATTACATAAAAATCGTTAATGAACACAGGTTCTTTTTTTTTTTTAATTTTTTAATTTAATTTTTTTTTTTTACTCATTATTTTTGGATCGATGGGGTAACGATTATTAATATGAAGCTATTCCAATATAGTTCTGTGCTCATATATACCCAATATATATAAATATATATATGAATACACGCTGGGGTTGATTCTTGTGTGGAGTCAAAGTGACACGGGGTAAAAGTGCAGCGATCTGCATGTATATAACATGAAGTTTAAAAAGCGTATAAAATTTGAATAATTCAATAAATAATAATAATAATGATAGATATATAAAAAAAAAAACGAAAAAGAAAATTTTATAAAAAAAATTTACTCTTCTTCTGAATCGATGAATAGAAGCAAAAAAGAAAAAAAAAGTTATCAATCGATCGGTGCAGTAGCTAATGAGAAAAATTATTTAATGGTTTATTCGATCCATATATGAAACCGAGATTAATTAAAGCTTGATTAAATTGTTGAACGAAATTCGATACCTCAATACGTGCGTTAAAGTCGCCTAATTCGATTTCGGAGTCATTATTTATTTGTTGGGGATGAAATTATTTGGATATAAAAATAATCAAATAATTAAATAAATGAATTTTAATTATACAGTGTGATGTGAGATTAATATCGAAATCTTATTACCCAAGATTTTTTTTGCTTTTTTCGTTTTCGAAGATTTTTTTTTTTCGCCTTCTTTTTTTATTTCGATCTTTTTAACAATGCTAAAATTATAATAGCTATTATATATAAGTACAATAAATTGTGAAAAATCTTATATCTCCCCATTATAATATCGTGATTTAATAAGAGTTTAGTGAAATTGAAATTAAGTGATTAAATTAGCGGTCCGAGCAACAAGTAAGGCTGGGCCGCCAGCCGGGGCAAAGCATCTGCTCTATCTCCGCTTCTCTCCGGGTGGCTGAGGGTGAAAGGGAGAGAGAGAGAGAGAGAGAGAGAGAGATAGACAGAGAAGAAAGAGGGTCAAACCTCCCGAATCGATTGGTCAATAAAATTTCATATAAATTGAAAATATAAAAAGTGTGAAGAAGAGAGGGGAACTGCCAAAAAATAATCTAAAAACAAATATAAAAAAAAATAAAAAAGATATGCCCAACAATCCGAGACGCGCCTGAAACGCTGCGCAGTGTGACAAATTTCAGGTAAATTTTTTGCAAGTCGTTTAATAATATTTTTTTTATTTCACATTTTTTTATAACAGACGCGAGGGAAACGAAAATATTTAACGTTGTTGGTTTGTTTCTCATCTTCTTTTCGGGTGTTTTTTTTTTTTTTTTTTTTTTTTTTTAGGAAAATTGTTCTTCGTTATATTAGCCCGAAACGTGATAAACTTCAAAGCTCGCATCAGAGTGGCAGATCCAATTTGAAACGCCTCTGATCCCTCGTCTGGTTTTTTGTTTTATTTTTTTTATTTTTTTCTCTCCTATACCAAGTTGAATTTTTATTTTATTTTTATTTATTTTTTCCCAAATTACCAATATTCTCGATGTTTGAAGTGTCAATATAAAAATGAACGAAAAGCTCCCCTGCGTTAGAGCTGATGTTTGCTAATATATGCCATAATCAATTTTTGCCCCTCTGTCGCGAATCTCCCAGATTATACCTATATACCGTACCTACCTACACAATATATACATAATATACATATATATCGTTGAAGTCCGAGTCTGTTAAAATTCAATTATACGAACCTAACGAGAATCATTCGGCACGTATTCTTCACCCTCTACAGGGGCGTAAATTGATGATATGATATATTTGAACATATAAAATATATGTATAATAATATCTGAATTATTCAAAAGTTAACGGCGTTACTTGGAAAAAGTTTAAAGACTTTTTTTCAGTTTGATTAGACGAAACGAGTTAGGGGGCTCTTTAATTTCTGGATACAACGGTGCGTGCGTAAACAGTGAATAACATGATCAGAATGTATGTATACGTGTTTGCATCTCATTTTACGCCCACAAGGGGATCTTATGCACGTATGTATCTAACCGCGGTGTAACACATGAGCCGAAGTGTGTTTACCATCACCTTGAGGCTTGAGACTTGAGGCTTCTAGCTTGGAGCTTGGAGCTTGGAGCTTGGAACTTCAAGCTCGAGACTTGAGGCTTGAGACTAGAAATTTTTGAAGCTAGAGTCTAGAACGCACCGCCTAGACCTCCGTACATATACATACCGTATTGAAGCACTAAAATACGCCGTGACTCACTGCGTACATCCGAATTCCTCGTTTCCGAAACAAGAGCGTTGCACCGAGGCAGCATCCGCCCGCGCTAACCGTTGCAGAATGAAAATTTACAGAATAATTAATGGGTAATACGAGTTTGAACGAAAAAAGAAAAAAGAAAAACGAAATAAATGAAAAAAAAATGTTAAATGGAACAAAAATAAAATCCGGTTTACCTTATATTCAAAATTATGGAAAATGATCTAGTATAAAATTACAAGGATTTTTTTGTTTCCACCCCGTATTTCAGTTTTAATTTTACCTATTTCTTCTTTTTTTCTTTTCTTTTTTTACTTTCTTGCTTTCAACCCTCTCATTAAAAAATCACCTTCCGTGAGGTAAAAAATTTCGTGTATGTAATATAAAAGTCATGTCGCGAAAAATTTAGCGTGAAAAATTCTACCAACTTTATATTATATGCTGTATACCTATGTACTATATATGTGACGTAGAGGTAATGCGCTTTGCTGAACTCGCCTGGTACGTATACGCGCTGGAATCGCATGAAATATGCAGGACGTACGTAGTACATACATACATACATACATACATATATACATTCACATTTGCCGGGTCCCAGCACGTTGACCAAAATGTGTACAAATTTTTTTCTATTCTCTTTTCATCCCTTATTAGGATATTTTTTTTCGTTTTTTTTTCTCAATCTTGTTCTACGTATGAAATATATTTTTCTCTCATTTGATGAAAAATTTTTTCGCTTCTATTTAGTCTATAATTTTTTTTATCTTTTGAAAGATTTTTCATTTATCGAAAACTTATATAGTATAGTTGAATGAATGGAGATGACAAAATTTGGCGTTGAAAATTTTATCAGATTACGAAATTCTTGGTATTACGTAATTTTGGTAATTGAATACCATCTGGAGCTGCAGAGACGAAGATCTATTATGATGAGAGTTACCTGAGAGTTTATATATGTATGTATATATATACAGCCAGTGAGCTTCCAGCTTCTATAGATTCCAGTTTCCAGCTTTCAGTTTGAAAGTCACTTTCCACACGACTGCATTACAGGTATTAGTCTTGGTTCGTTTAACGATAATGGAAAATGGTTTGACAATCGTCATTTGATCGATGTGAAAATAATACCAAAGAAATATAACGAGTTTAATACGATGATGGTACTATGAGACGGAAGAAGAGAATAGAATAGCGTTAATATAAAAAGGAAAATAAAAAATGATGATATAAGTGAAAAAAAAAAATAAAAATGAAAGAGAAATAAAGGGTAAATCTAAGTATAATCGGCTTCTATAGTTTCTAAACGTAAATAAACTTGTCTCGCTACCATAAATACGCGACCTAGCGTTAAGAGTAGCTTAAATATCGATCTACAGCTTTTTATAGCTTTAAAGTGCACCCCTAAGCCATCGATGCAGCCAAAGCCTCTGATACAGTTGCGGTTGCAATTGCTCTCTTGTAGAAATCATCTTCAAACGATTAGAATTTCAATAATTAATTACACGAAATATCAATGAGAACTTTCGAACTATTTCCTCCTCATACTCTAAAGTTACTATCACTACCTATACCTATATCGAAATGCATGAATAATTTAAGTATCAGTATGCATACTCAATCATGTATGCACATTTTAATTGTGTTATTTTTTGTTTCTGATTTGATAAAATAACAAAAAATAAAAATAACAAAAAATTTCTACTCTTTTTTTAATTACAGAATTACGATGGCGTGATAGGTCGCGTATCTCGCGAATTGGGGTGTTTGTTCGGACGATGATCATCAGCGTGGCGGTACTGAGATGACCGCGGGGCGACCGGTACGGCTGCTGCTGCTCAACGCAATATCAACGATTTTAAGAGTGTTCCACGACACCACTGCCAACTCCATACCCCAATTTTTCGAACAATGTCGAGCACCACGCCCACGCCCTTTGCACAAGGTAGGAATCACCTTAATATTACATTTTGATATGACCACAGATATAGGATTTTTAAACCAAATTTTATGGAAAAAAAGAAATCACGAGAAAAATGAATACATACCAAAAAGTATTCCGTTCAATCTGATTATATTTATGTAGATATATAAGTTCAAACCGTACGAGAGGTTGGGGCTCAAAATTTGCGACTTTAACTTGATTGCAGTTGAAGAAAAGATTAGTGAACTATATTATACCGAAACCGAGGTATTCAAAAAGTTCTTTCAGATCCTAAAATAATTTTTCCAATTTTCACAATTTATAAACCTTATACCCTCTCAATCGCGGACATAATGCAGCAGGTGATACGTGACACATGGTTTATCAGAAAATGAAGAATGGGGAAATAAGGGTCTGCAGATAATTAAGTGCTTGTGTTTGAGCACCAGAATTGACCCCCATCGTTCTCTCGTTTCTCATTAGTGACGTCGATGTTGAATGGGACTGAAAAATTATCGATATTATGGAAAATAACCCACTCGCATATTATATTCTGATGAAATGTTTATATCCGTCACTATTACATCAAGCTACGAACTTGGTGCAGTGATATTGTCGATTATATCTATGATCGTTGTTACAGAGTAGTTCGGACCATTTGTTATAATAGATTGGTGAACGGGGGGGTAAGGTCGATGGAAAATTTTCAGCGCCCTAGTTTCACTTGAGTACCAGAGTGGCACCCTACGTCGTAAAGTTTATCAAAGTGGATTAGCTCTCGTATATAACTCGGGGTTGTTGCAGCGGTCGAAATCGCCGGAAATATATATATATATATGTATCGATTTTTCGATTTTTTTTTTTTTTTGCGTATAATCCATTTTTGAAAGCTCATGTCAAGTGCTTTGTAAAGTTCGACCGAATTGAACCGTAAAAAAATAGAAATAAAAATAATAACAACGATAACAATTTTCAACCTTTCGGCCCTTCTCATTCAGGACTAAAAGGTCACGTGGTTTTGTACCCCACCCCCAGAGGAAATTCTCGGGGCTAATAACTCTCGGGTGATCCACTAGACGAACAATAGATGGTAAATACGAAACCCCTCTCACCTCCTGTTCATTGATTTCTACAATTCATATAGCGATCATCCTGCTTCAACGACGGAAGTACCTGTAGGGATTCAAAATATCTCGAAAAATATTTCCAGTTTTTAAAATCCATACAGATATGAGGTAGTCTGAAGGTTTTTGCTTTATCTTTGCCAAGCAATTACTCATTTCTTATTAAGGAATTGAAACCATCGTTAGTTTATGTATTAATTATTCATTACATATACCTGCCTATATTTAGTCATGATTAAACCACAATGGAGACAAAATTTACGCTGGGATTGGTCCTCGGTAGATTTTTTTTTTTATAAAATATGAGGGATGAAAAGCTCCCTCATTTTCATTGCAGCAATTGTTCGTTATGTGTATAACATCCAGCCCCTATTCTACAGGCCATGGTGATATTCTGATTTATCGTTTAAATACAGGCTTTGAAACACCCTTCTGTTTTAATGGTGAATACTGGAAAATACATTCTGTCAAAGAAAAAACAAAAAAAAATAAAAACTCGTGAATGCCAGTGTCATATGTGGGCAGGAAAAATACCTTCAACCCCGATTCATCGATTTAAAGAAAAGAAAAAAGAAATTCGGATGGAGAATAAAGCGGTTTAGTTTAACTAGTTTGGGACTGAAGGATGGTAGGTCCTTTCAGGTGGACCTCACCAGCTTTTCTAGTCAACAGATTTTCGTTTCGTTTCGTTTCAGTTTCAGTTTCAGTTTACCTCGTTCGTCTAAACATTTCAGCACATACGTGGCACATTTATGTAGGTATATATATATATACGTTCATAGGGGAAGGGTGAATACAGTTTTTCTTGTTTTTTTTTTATTTATTTTTATACAGCATTCACGGGATCACCGTGTCCCAGCAGACCTCAACACGAGGGTTTTCATATACCTACGAATGAAGTCTGCCTCGCGGATGCCTGTTGCATCCGAGTTTTCCCCTTACCATACCTAGTTTCCGACCCAAGCGTCGACTCCGCAGCTTGTTGCTCACCTATTGTAAAATTGGCTAGAAAACTACCTGACGTGAAGAGAAAAGATGATATAATATATATATACGAAATTTTCGTAAATATTTACTTTATTCTATATAATATAGAAAATATTTCGTATTGTGTCATTATACATCGTGTGTTTTATCAGAATAATAAATAACAACGATCCATATTTTACCAGCTTAAATTACCTCACCAGCTGTTCACTCGATTAAGGTTCAGGTTCAGCTCAGTAATCTGGCCAATTTCGATTACAGAGGTCGGATTGTGTCTTGAATAATCAAGTGAGTAGAGGAGTAGAATTTACTATTTGCCAAAAATTTGTACATTCAGGTTCAAACTTTATAAATAGACATATAGACGTATACGATCAATGATCAAAATTGAATCAGGAAATTACCATCCCCTATTTTTTTTTTTTTCTTCTTCCTTTAATGATGGATACTTCGGATTCTCATATCCGTCACGTATGAGTTACGTATGTATCTATTATACGTAATAACCATATCCAGTGTTATTAAATAGGCGAATTCCTTCTTGACCTGACTCTGTACGTATGTACATATAGAGACGAAAGAAACGAAAGAAAGGATCCGGGAAACGCATTGTTCCGCGAGACACAATGCCGCGTTAGATGAATGCATTCCCTATTTCCTACCTCCACGCGGCTATCCAGTTCATATCTACGTTTGTTTGTTTCTTTTTTTTTCTTCTTTTTTCTCATTTATTTGTCATTATTTTATTTTTTTCTTCTATTTTCTATTCCTTTATTTCGTACTTTATTATTTCGTTGTCTCTAGAATCCAGACAAATGGTTTTGGATTAAATTCTACTATACGTATGTATGTATGTATGCGTGTTATTAAATCTAGCAGATTTATTCGATGTTGCTTTTACTTCTTTTTGACAAAAAAAATTTAAAATGCAAAATCATTTTCCACGTATATATACCTGCACATTATTTATAGGATTTAGGTAAAGCTGAAATAAAATACAGTTTGCTTCCTGCGTACTTTTTTCTCTTCTTTACTTTTTCTTCTTTTGTGTTGTCTCTCGCGAAATAATTCCTGATCTTTTTTTCTCGCTAACAGAAAAAAAGAAGAAAAAAAAAAAACCAAATTTCTTCAAAGGGATCGGGAAAGTACCGCTTCAAGTAACGATCGTTCAAAAATGTCTAATCGATACTTGCGGCTTTCTGGGACACGAAGTCCATTGTGTAAAGTTATACAGATATATATAATACTGCGCGTCAGACTGTCACTCTTTTTTTATTTTTTATTTTTTATTTTACTCTTTTATCTCCTCTCTTCTTTATTTTTTCCTTTTCTCTCCCTCTTTTTCATTGTGTCACGCGATATAATTCATTTTTTTTTATTTTTATTTTATTATTCTTTTTCAAATATATATATATATTCCAATAAATAGAACAAAAATGATCAATATAATATTCATACGTTATATCGTAGGAAATATTGGCACTGTCGCGTCGTATAATAAAACGCTGCACTGATTTAATGAACGTCAAATAATGTTCGCATCTATAGTTGAATTTGCGTCAAAATTCATTTGGTATGAATTTTTTAATTAACCGGTCATTTTTTTTTTTTTTTTTCTTTTTTCATTTCATTTTAGTTTAGTTTAGTTTAGTTTATTTCTTACCCCTTTTCTTCCCTCTTATTCTACGATAACGTAGCTCCGTTTATAACCATATATCTATTTTATGCAAAGAGGTATCGAACGGTAAGATAAACTTGTCGAGAAACGAGACAGATTCGCTAGAGTTTGAATATCGCGTATTGGAATTGGTGGTCGTAAATCGAGGCTAAAATATTCGATAAAATGAAGTAGGTATATAGTATATAGGAAAACGAAGGTTCTCTGTCTTCTCGTACAGCTAGGTATACGCGATTCGCAATATACCTATATGAATTATTTAAAACTCGTCAATTTCTATGCGCTGAAAAGTTGCAGTTCCCCCGGTAGGCATTATATTGTCTGCGTGTGTGTGTGCGGGCGTTGTGCTCGAGGTTGAATATTTGCAATTTTTATACGCAAATTTTGTCGTACGATTTGAATACCTCAGGATCCAGGAACTTTGTTAGACAGGTCTTCCACTCTCGCAAACTTTCTCGACATCTTTACCTTTTTCTTTTTCTTTTTCTTTTTTATACTCATCCTTTTTCTTCTTATTCTTATTCTTTTTCTTTTAGAATAAGAACATACCTTCTGTCTGCCACAGTGGCTTAAATTTCAAAAAAAAAAAAAAAAGAAAAAAAAAAGAAACGAAAAAGAAGAAGAAGAAGAAGTAAAAATAAAGAAAACTTGATTCAGCTACTTTGCAGAGTTCACTTTGAGTTGATATACCCGCTTATTCAATCGCTCAATAAACTCAAATAAACTCGAGTTATCTGCTTTAAAATACTTCTTAAAAAAAATCTTTCAAAAATCTATTACGTTCAAATAAATCCAAAGACTGTAAGTAAAGGTTGAAAAGTTTTCTGAAACATCAAATTCTAAGACTTACGTTGATACCGCGCCTTTCTCGTTTGGTCTCCCAAGTCTTTGACTCTCTCTACTTACTTACTTACTTACTTACTTACTCGTTGGACATTAGGGGCTACAATTTCCCCAACTTTAGGTCTATATTCACGCGTTTGCAATTAGAGGGAACCCCTCGAGCTATTTCAGCCACAACTGAATAGGAAACCACGTCTCTTTCACCTAGACATGTGTATAGTATGTACCTATGTACATAACTATGTCCCGCAGGGAAATGTCTGAAAAAAAGAAAAGAAAAAAATTCTCGGTGTCATTCCATACGTGGATTTTCTATTTGATAATAAAACAGAAAAGAACAAACAGTCCGTAGAATAATTTTGCGATAATATGAGATATTTCACTCATTTTCAGATTCTCTTATACCCAGGGCGAGTTTAACTACTGTGGTTCTTGTCAGAGGGAAGTATATTATACACCAAACCGTGTCTACATTCTAGATATTAAATAACTGCAACGATTACATAGGCAGCACTGCATTTCCTATTTGCACTAAGAACTTTATTATAAGTTGTTTAATAAACTGCTTCAATCCCTGTGGGTTTCTCTACATAAGTACACAATCTCAACCCTCTTTGAAGCTTTAATGTTTCTAGCGATTTTTTTCTCTCTTCATTCAACTCGGAATTCTTTTATCCTCAAGTTTTTAGGCCTTGATCAATGAGTGGAAGCTGTAAGGACTGAATTAAGAGAAATCTGTACAAATAATAAACGCAATTTATAAAAAAAAAAAGGAAAATTATATATTTTTTTTTCTACTCCAATACCGGGTATTAATCGATCGATCAGCTACAAAGCTTTCAAAGATTTCTTTTTCTAGTACCAGATTTTTCGGTGCCCCGTCAGCTAGCGGCGCCATACCAAAGAGGAGCATCTCTTCTCTTCTCTTCTCTTCTCTCATCTCTTATCTTTTCTACTCTCGTCTCGTCTCGTCTCGTCCGAGCACTTTTCTTCTCGTGGTTATTTCTCGTCCTTGGTTTCTCCGCCATGATCTGCCACGAGTATTTTTAGCGAGGATTATCTGAGAAAAAATACGAGTAGGTACATATATCTAAACATCGCGGGGTTAACGTTGAGTTAAAAGCTTCGCCGTACCTATAACGTAACTGTCCGTCAACTTCCGGTATTCTTACGGCTAAATGTACTGACGATTTACTGTACCCTGAGATTTCGTATGTTTGAAAAATTCCTGACTCATTTCCATAGTTCATTATCATTAGTTTTATTTTATTTTTTCTAAATTTCCGAAATAGATACAGCGATAGAAAAAAAAAAGAACAAATGTTAATTTTTTTTCTGCAAAATTCACTGGCTGAAAATTATAAAAAAAATTAATTTTAATTCTATTAATCAGTCAGCTTTCAGCGATTTCTAGTCCTTGATAAGAGAGCGTTGAGATTTTCAACTAACCGCACGAATTTTGCTCTGGGGTCTCGTTTCTAAGTGATTATAAGGATATCTTTGGCTCCACAGGGGTGGGAACAACCCTTTGCTACCTTATCGGCCTAGTCACGTATAACAGGGAAGACCTTTACCTAATGATTCGTTCTACCTTCAGCTTTAGATCCCTCTTTCGCCCTTTAGCGTAGCTACGTCACGTGCAATACCTACCTACACTCATTTCCTCTCGGCTACACCGTCGTCCTCAATAATTTACACCCTTTCGTGAATAACGTCTTCTGAATATATATACATACATGTTCAATTTACTGTTATTTCATACACGAAATATTTGCCGATTATTAGCGACTATTTTTAGTTCAAAATTAAAGTCTGAGATTCGATGAGAAGAATTAAAGGATAAAGAAATAGAATTAAAAAAAATAGAAAAATTTAAGGGTGCATGAGACGAATTGTATGCTATATGGGTAAGACGTGATTGGTCTATGAGTTAACCGAGTCTGAGTGCGAAGTGATGTTTTTGGTAGAAGGAACTGTGCTTTTCTCGTTAAACTCTGTATAAGATAAGAGGTTCTGAGTGAGAAGAAGTTGGCCTCGATTTTTTTTGTTCTTTTCTTTTCTTTATTATTTTGGTCTTTCTCTTTCCGTTACTCTCTTTATCCGACCTCGTTCATCCCGAAAGAAATCAGGGATTCGGGATGATGGCTGTCGGAAATCCGTGACGACATGACCTCATTTTTATATCCCCCTTTTTTAGGTAGATTTTTTCTCTTTTTTTTATTTTTATTTTTTCCAATCTCTTCTTCTTCTTCTTCGTCTTCTTCTTCTTCTCCTCCTCATGACTCTTCAACGATTTTTGAAAATAAGTTTAGAATTCGATCGCGAACCACTCGGCATCTCGCTTATCTCATTTCACTTCCTTAGGAAATGTCTTTCACCCTCACACCTCTTCGTTTCAACTATCGAACCCTTATCGTATAACGCGTATGTCTCATTTCCGATATTCTAAACCTCGCTGCAATCTTATCTTATCTTTTCTTTTTCCCCATTATTTCTTTTTTTTTTCATTATTTTATAAATTTTCTTTTTTTTTTTTCTTTCTTTCTTGTTTTATGCGGTGGTTTTTGGCACCGTGTGCAGTAGAGGGCCGATGGAAAAACTCTGCTTCTCTTTTATAGAGAATATACATATATAATACAGCGCTGATACGGTTCAGTAAATTTTCAGAATGGAGGGAAAAACTTTAAAATTGAAATAGCCGAGTATACACAGTAACGACAGAACAATGAAATGGAATATCCATGTACCTACGATATCGCAAGAATAGAAAACCCCAAGATCATACACAATTAATTTTCCACCCCATACTATCCTAGTTTTTTTTTTATGCGACAATTAAAAGCATATGGTATATCAATATATTATATGTATACATAGTTATCATAATACATACCTTAATTCCTCTATAGGGGTTGAAAATTTTCTATGTAATTATTATACATTTCTAACAAGGAAAATTTAAATTAAGAATTTTCCACTGATTTCGCCACCCTACTACTCGGGACATTCGAGTCTTTCGAAAGCTTCGAGTTCATCTTTGAACTGGGTTTCAACCGTGTCGCGTCGCCGGTAAATGTCCCATGGAAAAAGCTACCCCAGATTATACTTATATATATTATACATATATACTAAACCTATGTATGTATGTGAAAAGCTTTTGAATTGGGCTGAAAGTTAATTGGCAAATATTCCCGAGCCAAGGGTAAGGTAAGGCCTCGTTGAAATAAAATGAAAAAAAAGATTTTCTCAATTTTCTTGGATTTCTTGAAGTTTCATAGAGCCTGCAGAGGTTCAGACGGTGAATCACTTAACGTTCACCACCTCGGCTGGCAGTTTGTTAAATCCTCTTTCTTTACTCCCTAATCGTGACAGAGTCACGCGCCTTACCACCCTTCGTACACGCACGCACGCACTTCAGCACGCATCCTCCCTTCTTTCTACTAAAAATTCAAGAATCCACCCTCAGGGTCACACCGTAAATTTTCTTCTTTCACAGATCAAGGGCGAAAGTTCACCAGTCTTACGCCCAAGTATACGATCATTATTATTATTATTATTATTATTATTATTATTATTATTATTATCATCAAATTATCATTATTATTATTATTATTACAGTTATTATCGAAATGAGACGCAGGTGGGATACCCTTGTTAGCCAGAAATTAGTAGATTAGTAAATTCCGTATAGAATTGCGGTCAGTCCTTGTGGCCCTTGGTGTGCTGAGTCCTGGCTCTGGTTCTGGTTCTGGTTCTGGCTCGGGATCAGGAGATTCTTGATAGTTACGAAGTAGACAGAGCTTTCGAGGGGTCCTTGTTTGGTCCTGAAACCCTTATCGTGCGTGTTAATTCTACCCCTGTAACTTTACGCGGTCTTGAATTCCGTCTCATTGTCTGTGAAATCGGGTGTCTATATATATATATATATATATATATATATATATATATATGTATATAGTATACGCGGAGATCTTGCGACGTTGATAAAGCGGAATTTAATCGCATCAAAGGCTTTTGGTTGTGAGACCAAAAACTTCAAGTTTACATCCGAATGCATAGTAAATGTTTAAATACAATTTTTGATTCATGAAAAAAATTAAAAAAAAAAAATGAATCAGGAAAATTAACGTTTTTTTTTTTTCGGCGGAATCAAAAATCGTGTCTGAATTTTGATATTACCAGGTTGTATACTGGTGTGGTTTGGTTACAGGTGACTAATGACTTCTGAGTCCTGTGGCGGTTTGTCAATACGAAGTGGTCGGTTAATTTCCGACTGTTAATTAATCATCATTAACGATGTGCTTTGGTACTTGCTCAGTTTATGACTATCAGATGTTCACTGTTTCACTTTACTCCACCTATACCTATATATATATTAGCAATTGAAATTTTTAATCCTTCGAGCTGATTAGCGATGCTGAGGCTGCGATTAGGTGTCTAAGAACTAATCATTTGAGAATTAATTAATGATTGTAAAATTCTTGCGGTTTTTTTGGTCTTTTGTTCTTTTTTCATTCCTAAAATATTGAGAAGCTTTCTCAGTGCCTTTTTTTGTATATTTCATAAACTTTGTATTCCATAAATTGAACGAGATTGTAAAGTTACGAGTTTGGACATAATTTAACCGTAGCCACCAAAACTGTTTTTTGTTTACTCGAAGAACAACCTTTTTTTTGTTCTTTTTTTATTCCCTCTTTTCTTATTTCGTAAAATTCTATCTCAGCGATATTGACGTTTCTCATTATCATTATTAATATTTAACAACGAACGAAGAGAAAAGTTTTCAGTCAAAGTCCGTACGAAAAAAAAAAACACAAAATCGTGAACTTTCGTGACTAATTATTCGTTGGGTTCGTTTTAAAGTTTTGTCAGCACTTCTAAATCCGCTTTACAAAGGTACTTACATATTGCCCACCGCCAAGAACCCTCGCAGGAGTATTAGAGCGAATTATATTCGTCCTGCTGCGTCCAAAGAAGTTGTAAATTCGTGTCGGAGGTAATATTCTCTCTGCCAGGAACAGGGAGGAACAAAAAAAAAATGAGAGAATGAAATAAGGGTGGCGGGGGCAGTCGAACGTCGAACGGTCCACCACCACAGGGTTATTTCTTCCCTCAATTCCATACCTACCGTCAAACTTTTCGGCTAAGACAGAATTTCTCTGTGTTTCATGGATTCCCTGAATTCTCTGCATCCCTTAGTCCATTCCCTTAGTCGATATAGAAGCCCGCGGCTACCGAGTTGAAAACAACCGCGATTAATATACCCTTCCGGCTGGCGCCATCCGGTCTTTTCTCGACATCGAAGAAGGGTTGCTAAAATACAGAGAACTGTTACTCTTACTAACAAACACGTAGTTTTCAAATCAAGTCTTCCACCCCATTCGCTGTATCAGAAAAAGAGAGAAAAAGGAGAAAAAAAATATATCAGTCTTAAAAGACCCGCCCCCCCATTTCGTATATTATGTAGGTATATATGTATATACAGCGAAAATTGACTTCGAAAGATTTTTTTGTCCCCTCCAGCTATAATATAGTCGATTTGTGGTAAAGAAAGTATTCTGATTGGGCTCCTGAGGCGAATTGCCCTCTTCCTACTTTCCTACATCGTGTCTAATAATATATGCGCATGTATATATCCGCAAGAAAAACCGAACTCGAGGTAGTTTTATCTCGAGTAAAACCGCGCGACTTTTAGGGGTGATGGGGGTGGTGGCATAGAAACTGCCGTTATTTACCAGAGCCAGAATCCACGGAGCCTGGAACTGCCGTCAAGTTTGTTTCGAAAGTGAGAGTTTGGTCCTGGCGTTGACGCGAGTTCCCATGGACCATAGTACGTGCCTATATATGTATACAGCAATCCCGTTGGTTTATAAGACGTGGTAACTTTTTGTCACGTTAAAGTGTTTGCTTTCCTTTGCTCGTCGTTATACCAGCTATCTACTTTCAAAGATGTTTTATTATTCGACTGGTCTATAAAATTTCATACATTTTCTAATTTCCTGCAGGGTTTACGTAATTTTTTTTTTTTATCTGCTTTGATATAAATTTTCTGAAACTCTATGGGTCTTTTTTTTGGCATTATACTCATCAGCTTAACTCTGAATTTTCATCGTATCTCAATACATTTTCCTATTTCTTGAAATCGAGCTTTTCTATTTCTATAGGCTAAAAATCGTTATCCTCCAGCTAGTCTGTTCTCGATTTCCGATTTCATACCGATATATATAGCTAGGCATCTGCTTTATTCAACGATAGTACTGCTGTCTCTATATCTCCCATTAGTCTCTCCACCCCATCCCCTATTCACGTTTTCATTTTCCGCAACGGATACGGACCGCAAACTCTGAAGAACTGAATGTTAAGAATATGGCATCAGAGTTTAAGAAGAGGGTGAAAACGTTATGCCTAACGCCTGGTAGGAAAACCACGTTGAGCTTATAGAAAGCAGGAGGGTTAAAGCCAGTACTAAATCAACAAGTAAACCGCTGGGCCAGCACCTCCTAGTCTTTATTCCCCCTATAGTCCCCCGGGACCTTTAGCCCCTCATTTTTTCCCTTTATATACAATATATGTCCCTATATCAAGATGTTTCTTCACTGTGTATCGGTAAAAACGACTATTTACCAATTCGATTACACCATCTTATACATATATACGACGTGTATAAAAAGATACGACATTCGTTCATCGCATATTCACCAAGACACACGTTTTATACCCCAAAAATTCCACGAGTTTCCGGAATTCCCTTAAAAGGGAAAAGAATTTTAGTCATATACACACATAACACATACAGGAATTCATTGCGATGCATATATCAAGGATATATCCTTCTTACGCGTACTAGTGATAAAATTAATTACTTAAATCTCTTCGTCGGTTGTGTGAATTGAATAAATCGTCGTTTCTCGAATTGAGCTTTGAGCCGGATCGGCATGAAAGAGTAAAGCGGGAAATAGGGTGGAAATAGTAGCGTTGACCGACCTTCGAGGTCCGCGAATCAGGGTTGACCTTTGACCCGCGGGACGACCAAAAGTCGAGGTCCCTCACGTCGGAAACAATTTTCCTTCGAGTGATCACTCGATTAAATCGAGCCACTTAAATGGCTAAAATTAGACTCCTACGATGTTGTAGCCCGGTAGCTAGATAGGTAAGGGTTGGGGGTATTTGACATTCGGCACCGGCCCAAAACGAGAATCGATTTATCGAAGAACGAATTAGTTTCCCTGATGCTGTTGTAACCGAATAACCCAGTCAGCCATTCGCTAATATGTTGATCGGCTAGATACACGACGCCAACACCAACTCGATACCCAATATGTACCAATCTCGACATTTTTCACATAGTTTTCAAACTCTTTTTTTTTTTTACATTTTTTCTTTTTCAATAATTAAAGTCGAAAATTAAATTGCCGTGTAGTTCTAGCCGATAAATCAATAAATCAATCACTCGATTATAGTTATTGAGGCTTTCTGGCTGACCACTAGTTTGATGTAGATCAATTTTTCTTTTTTTTTTATCCCAAAATTTAGAGAGTTAGAAAACTATATATATATAGTAAATATATATATATGGGGCATTCCACGTCAAACGTTCCCACCAAAAATTTTGTTTTGCCTGATCTTATTGAAACTCTGACAAATTGTAGTACTAGTGGTCCCCTTCTAACCCCCTGAAACGGAAGCTTGGATACCGACCCGTTGTCCCGATACAAGTACACGTATTTCGTCATTGCAGTCTGCAGGCCGTTCTTTGATGTATCGTAACTTTGTTCCTGATAGGCGGATTCTACGTTGTAAGGACAGTTTTGGAAACAGTTTTTCGCACTCTTTCGGTCTATCGAAAGGATTTTTCGATAAAAGAAATTTTAGATAGTTTTTTTCGAAACCAAACATATTTTCAAGTTTTTCTCAAAATGCGACATTATCGTTTTTGCTCAAATATGTCTTAAAGAAATCCTTGTGCCTTACCCTTCAAAATAAAACCAAGTGGAAAGTGGGAGGATAAAATTTGTTGAGAATTGAGATAGTTTTTCTCGAATCCAAACATATTTTCAAGTTTTTCTCAGAATGCGGCATTATCGTTTTTGCTCAAATATGTCTTAAAGAAATCCTTGTTCCTCACCCTTCAAAATGAAACAAAGTGGAAAGTGGGAGGAACAAAATTTTTGGTGGGAACACTTGACGTGGAATGCCTCATATGTATGGTTGGATTTCAGACTAAACCGTATTTCTCCAGTACTTAATAATTACCCCATTATAGAAAACCACGCAAAGCAGTAGTGAAATTATGAGGGTAATAACAGTAGGGATAAAATTTTGAGAATTATATTATCCGGATGTTTGATTTTTTATTAAAATGCCGTCATTTTGCTCCCTTGTGATCCTTTTTTTTTTTTTTTTTTTCTTTATCCCCAATTCTACGTACCCCGGACTTCGGAGTCTTCATCGTTTTCATGTAATTTTCAATTATATCTGTTCCAGGTAAGAGGCAATTTGCCATTATGTCTGCTTGAGGGAGTAGCGAAAGTAAATTTTGCCCGGAAAATATGGTGTTCGTTCAAGCGAATAGATAAATACAATACTATATACGGAAGATCTGACGGATTCGAGGTACAGCTTTTGAAAATTTTCTAATATAGGTAAACTCTAAACTCTGATAAAGCACGAAATTTCCTTATTTGTCGATCGTTTCATCAGAGACACGAATTTAAAGCATATCATATAGGTGATCTTTAACGAATTCATCTACGCATACGACTCGCGACATCTTATAACTCGATTTTATCAGATTCGCACGACTATTACGACTTTCTCTGTATATCTTCTTTGATAATTAAATTGACGTTTGAAATTTCGTACCAGTATAGCAAAAACTGAAGAGATTTAATAAAAGTTGTATGAAACCCAACTACCTAAAAATTGGCAGAGTTTTTCGCTGGAATAAAGAAAAATTCCAGATATTCATGCAGCTGATGTTATCAGGAAATGATTTGGTTCCGTTGATTAAAGTCAAACTCCATGTACCTACGTTTTCTGATTGAATTTCACGATATATTTATTCTATACAACTGGATAGCTAGAAATTCGTTTGTTCCGAATATTTTTATCGTTCAGCAATCTTCTTAGACGATTTAAATCTCACTGGATCAATCGGCCAAATCTCCAGCGGTTGCCTGAATGAAGTCAAGGTAGCTCCAAACCCGAGCAAAGACATCAGAATCTCCAACAGCACAGGGAGTTGAGAATGAGACAATACCAACTTGGACTCCATCAGTGACTAGAGGACCGCCAGAATCACCCTGAAATTTGTTTGTTAGTTAAAAATTAAATTCATTTATACTATACGAAGAAAAGAACAAAAAAAAAATACAAATGAAAGAATAGCAATGAGTGATAATTAACTCACATGGCAAGCGCCTTCTCCTATACGAGTGAACGTGCAGAGATGCTCGTTCGAGGTTCTCCAATCCCTGGCCAAACATGCTTCCTGGCTAATAATCGTTGTGTGAAGTTCCTGAAGACGAGTAGGAGCCTGTCCGTTAGGGAACTAGAAATAATATTGTAAAATTTGAATATGATCAGTTCGAGGCTTTCAGAGATTGCCTAAAGATTAATTAAACTTCTTATAATTCACATTGAACAAAAAAAAAAAAAACTGCCTAATGACTTTTGGCAAGTCTTTGGGTACCACTCACTCCAAGTACTCCCCATCCTGTTAGTACAGCGGGATAGTCTCCTTTGGTGAAATCTGAACTGGGTAAAGGAATGGGCTGAACTTTAGGACCGAAGGTGAAAGATCCTCGTACTCTGACTAATCCAACATCGGCAACAAATTGTGATGCACTGTAGTCCAGGTTAACGCGGACTTTGTTAGCTTGGTAGACATCACCACCTTGGTTACGAATGTTGGTTCCAACGACGACTCGGACCCGTTGAGGAAGGAGCTGGTAACTTATATTAAACGCAATTCGGGAATTAATTTTTTTACTTTTACTTTTCTTGCGAATATATATGTAAGTTACTCGCATTATTAATAATGTGATTGTTAATTTACCCGATTACGCAATGAGCGGCTGTCAAAACCCATCTTTCGTTGATTATTGAACCTCCGCAGAAATGGCTTCCTGAGGTTGAAGTCCTGAGAGATACTTGGTAAGGATATGCTCCATCTGCCGCTTCTGTACCGCCGACAATACGCCCGCTAAGATTGTCACCTGGAATTAAAAATTTTTTTTTCTTACAGTCTTTTTGAACGGCTTCTTAAATGGTAAATTGGTTTTTACGAGGAGATTAATGAGGTAGATTAGGTGAGAATATGGGATGACGTTTTTTATACCGTAAGCTGAGGCCGCGAGAGCCAAAACTAAAATAGCGAAATGATACATGGTTTCGGAGTAAGACGTGAGGGATTGGATTCACGAGTTTTATAGCAGTGTTCGTTGACGGCGATCAGATTAAGGCTGTCGTGGACATGTAGAGAAAAAAAAGGGGTAAAAAAAAAAAATAAAAAAACACAATAAACAGCAACGGATGGAAAGTGACAAAGATCAATTACTTTATCGGGTTCTGACAATATCAACTAGATGCCAGCTGAAATTATCATTTTGCAATGTTGTACAATTTAGAATAATCGTATCAGATGTATCGATTAATTATTGATAGACTTATATCTTGGGGATTTTTTAAGGTTCTTAGGTGATATGATCAAATTTCAATTTATTCTATCTTCGTATTGGACATAAACGATCTTTATTTACAAAGATTTAACCGATTGGTTATTTAATTAATCTGTTTTATTTATTTATCGCAAGCTGTTTCTACGGTTGAATCAAACGTCAATCTTGAGAGGGTTCAATGATACGATATGAGAATAATGTTTTTTTTTTTTCATTTCATAGTAGAGGTGGCAAACCAGATTGAACGGTATTAGAAACACTAACTCAAAATACAGATAACTTTGATTTTTTTGAAACTGTAGATACGCAGTATGATTTCGTATGGTTTAAAACTGTGAACGTATTTAGCGATTTAATTTATCCTAAAAATTATCACTCAATTTTCAATTTTTTATCTGAATTGTGACTGAAACCTACGTTTTCTATTTTTTTTTTTTGGCAAAAAAGGGCTGAAGAAATGACAAGCAATTTATTACTTAAGCTATTTACCCTCGCTAGGATATTTGGCAGATCGATTTGCCTCGTGACATGGGTCTCTGTGATTTAAACTTTGTATTCAAGTTCGTGATCATGAGAAAGTTACAAAAGCGAAGGTCTGAAATGGGACGGGGAAGTTCGACTCGTTTTTGGCGAGGTTCAATCTATTCAATTACCATTCAACCAAGATTAGAGAAATTTGCTTGGATTGGTCACTGCCTATATCTCATCTACTTCGCATCTATCTTCCTCACTTTGCTAAATGAAATTGAGAAGGGAAACGGAGCTCCGCGTTTTAAATTTCACACATATGTTGCCATAGGGAAATGATTGTATATACAATAGTTTTCTGTTTTTTTTTTTAATTAAAACACCACCATAAAATAGTTAATGTTCAGGATATATTTATTACAAACGAGGATGTCGTGAGTACATTTACATAATATATTATAGTTTTTCAATTTCTATCGAATTCTCAATTAACATATTCGTTGATCCAGTCAATAAAGCTCCATACTCTAGTATAGACGTCAGGATCTCCAAGGGCGCAGGGATTTCCCCAGGATACAATACCTACCTGAACTCCATCCGCGACAAGAGGACCACCGGAATCACCCTAAAAATAAATAAATAAATGAATAAACAAACCCAGTCATTAATGAAAAATGGAAATAATAGAAATTATTAACTTACGTGGCAGGCGCCTTCTCCAGCTTGGGTCAATGTGCAGATGTTGGAATCTGTGGTCCTGAAACTTGTGGCCAAACACCATCGCTGATCAATAATTTGCAAGCTAATCTGCTGAAGCTCGTTAGGAACTGTACCTGGGAACTGGAAGGAACCAAAAAAAAAAATTATACATCAAGTTTTTTTTAGACACAACTTCGATCATCGTGATCTTATAGTTATAAGAACTTACGCCATCGGTTCCCCATCCTGATAGTGAGGCGGGATAATTAGTCTTGGTAAAATCTTCGGTTGGGAGGGGAATCGGCTGGATTCTGCTAGTCCATATTAAGCTTACTCCCAATTCAAGCAAGGCTATGTCATTACGAATTAAAAGTGTATTCCAGTCGGGATGAACAATCACTTTCCTTGTTGGGTAGACGATACCACCTGAGTTAAGATTGTTTGTTCCAACGACAACTTGAATTAGGGTTGGGAGTAGCTGGTAAATGGCCCTAGTCACAGTTAGAAAATTAGAAGAATTGTTATTTAATTTTTTTTTTTTTATAACAATTCATTAGCATGTAATGATGATGATAATATATTGACGATACTTACGAATCGACGCAGTGAGCAGCGGTCAAAATCCATCGTTTGTTTATGATGGAACCTCCACAGAAATGACTTCTGCTTTGTTGAAGAGAAACTTGGTAAGGATAAGCTCGGTCTGCAGCGTCTGTTCCACCGACAATGCGGTCGCCAATGCTTGCACCTTAAATTAGACGATTTTTTTGTTTTTTTTTTGGTTTTAATATTTTATTTCATGAATAAGAGATCAGAAATGCTTGATGTGAATTTTGGAAAACTATTTCCTTACCATGAGCACAAGCCACGAGGGCTAATACCAAAATAACGAAACGATACATAGCTTTATGATCAGACGATACAGGATCGTAACGCGACTTTTATAGCGTCGTTTGTCGACGATTATCAGATGGAACTTATTTCACACGTATAGAGAAGTTGAGGGAGATAAAAATCCTATAAGTCATTTATCAGATTTTCTTATCACCTATTTCGGGTATCTATGTACCTACGTAGGTAGCCAATAAAAAAACGAGGATTACTCGTGTTTTATTATTTCAATAAACACTCAAAGATGTATTGACATTAAACTGATCGTCTACGAAGATGTCTCGCCTTTTGAGAGGTGTCAGATGATAAGGTGCAGTTTTGTTAAGACCGACGATTGATGGCATAAAGTACGATGATATCTAATTTAGTAGATTTTTTCTGACTGGCAAGGGCGATTTTAACTTATATGGAATTGATATTGACGAGTCTTGAATTCTTGGATAAAATTTTGCCTTGAGGGTTCTAAAATTCGAATAAAAAAAAAATTCTAGAAATTTTCATGACGTTACATTAGACTGTGTTTTCGTTTATTGAATTAATGAAGTGGATGTCTATTTGGTAAACAGCGCAGAGATCGATAATAATTCCATTTCCCTAAACATATATATATATATATGATGGTAAACTAAAGTTCTCAAATTGATGAAAAAGTGTTCATCCATTTCTGAAAGCATATGATAGAAAATAAAAGGAGTTTTGTGAAGTCCTTGGCGGTTGACTTACGCCATCGTTTCACCAGCCTGTTAGTCTGTGAGGGTAGTTGGATTTGGTGAAATTTTCTCGTGGGCAGAGGAATTGGTTGGATTCTATGATCGCAAAGACGATATTTTGGCCAACTTGGATCAAAGCTAAGTCGTTCTGAATCAAAAGCGAACTGTAGTTGGAATGAATGATCGCCTTGCTGCCTTGGTATAACTTATTGCTATAGCGACCTAATTCGTTGAGTTTGTTGGTTTCAGCGACAACTTGAATTCCGAAAAGAAACCACTGGTTGCTGTGAGTGAATAGGATTTTAGAATCAAGATATTCTCGTCCATGAAAAGAATTTTTTTTTTGGAATTATATAACACGTTTTTGAACGCCAATTTTTCGTCTGAACAAATTTAGCGTTGATCGAAAAACCGCAGGACCATACGTTGCGTTGCTCACTTTGTCCAACCAATCTCCTGTAACTGGCTTTATCGACGGAATGGAAAATTTTCAATACATACCTACCCGTGTGGGATTACCTAAAACAACAAAAATACCATCTCGTTTGACCTGATTTTTAAAAAATCTTCGAAAATAAATCATTTCATTATAAACTTGATAGGGGATGTTAGGGTTCTCATCTCAAAGGACAAATGACTTTGGATATGGTGTCAAGTTTAGACGCGAGAGAATCAAATGGCGATTTTTACTATTTCGATCATTGATAGTAATCACATAAAATATTGATTTCTATCTGGTTTCGATTTAATCTATAACATTTACGTGCAGGTTTTAGAAATAATTGATTGAGCACTGCGTAATTGTTATTAATCATTCGAGAGCTATCAATCTGGAATTAATAATCTACTATTGATCTTGATCTTTGATTTCTTACATATTATGATACAGTAATATTATGATATAACATCGTATACTACGATTTTTATACAACGAAAGCTCTGAATGTTCTAATGAATTTGTTGATCAGCTTTGTCTCGTGATTTTTTTGTTGTTTGTAGTTGAAGAAGGATTGAACAACGAATAATGTTGGATATTTATATTAATTAAAAACAAAACGAAGCTCAATGGGTTATATATATATATTTGATTTTTTTGTTCGAAATTTTATTGATAAAATCAAAATTAATTCACATATCCATTGATCCAGCCAAGGTAGCTGTAAACGCGAGCGAAAACATCTGGTTCACCAATAGCACAGGGAAATCCCCAGGAAACTACGCCGATCTGAACTCCACCAGCTACGAGGGGACCCCCGGAGTCACCCTAAAAATTATTATGAGTGAGTAAAAAATATGGTAAAAATTCAAGAAAAAAAAAGGTAGAATGAATATTAACGTACGTGACATGCGCCTTCTCCGACGACAGTAAACGTGCAGATATTGGAATCTGTTATCCATCGATGTCCTTCCATACACACAGTGTGGTCTAGAATTCTGAGAGAAATGTGTTGTAGATTGTTCGGAGTTCTGCCGTTTGGAAACTGTGAAAAAATAATAACGTTTTGATCGAAAGTTCGAATTTGCGGTCTGAGCTTTTACAAATCTCAAGAAACGAAAAAAAAAAAAAACAAGTACTTACCGAAGTGCTTCCCCATCCTGACAATAATGCAGGATAATTAGCTTGGCGCAAATCTTCGGTGGGCAGGGAAACTGGCTGTACTTTATCTCCGAAAACGATGTTTCTGTTTACTCGAATCAAGCCAATATCATTTTGTATAGTACTCGAGCTATACGAAGGATGAATAACCACCCTGTTAGCACGGTAAGTCACGCCGCCTGTATTAAGTTTGTTAGTTCCAACGACAACTCGAACCAAGCTTGGAAAGATACGGTAACTGCAGGGAGAAAATGAAATTTAATTATGATAAGTACGTAATTGTAGCATAGGGCGATAAAAACTCACGAAGAAACGCAGTGGGCAGCTGTCAAAATCCATTGATCGTTGATTATCGAACCACCGCAAAAGTGCCCTGAGGTAGTCCTCAGAGAAACTTGGTAAGGATAGGCTCCGTCCGGTGCATCCGTTCCGCCGACTATACGCTCATTAATACTGGTACCTAAATTTAGATTAATTATACTCTGGTAATTATGTCTGCGGTTCAGTTCAGTGTTGAGAAATGAATGATACGAGTGATGAGTTAGAAAATCTTTGCTTTACCGTAAGCTGAGACCGCGAGGGCCAAGACTATAAGAACGAAACGATACATATCGTAGAATTTGGGAATAAGAGAACCGAATCGTGACTTTTATAGCAGCATTTATCAAGCAGTGATTGAATGAAATTGATTTTGCGTGTGTAGGAAATTATTGAAAGAAGTAATAACTCATTTCATCAAATGTTGATGATATCTTGATGATTCAGGCTTGAAATGATGGATTTGTGTTGTCTGATTCTAATTGAACATTTAGGAGATGTATTGATATGAAATTTGATCATCTATGAAGATATACTCGGTCTTTTGAGAGGTTCTGGACTTGATGGAGTAAGGCTTTACCTTTTTATTCTTTTATTGTAAATGATACGATTTTTGTATACGGAAGTTATAGTCTTTTCTCAGCGGTCTGATTAACGAAAGGTCAGTTTCTAATTATTAGGGACTACTTCATCATGTGGAATCGAGTTTCTATTTTACCACACAATTTCGCGTCCATTAGGCGAAAAGGAAGAGAATAGCAACGGCTTGCTTCTGTCGAATGATGTAATTGAATTTCTTGTTCGGTTTCGCACCTCGAAATTGAATACGATGTAAGTTAATCTTCTCAACCTTTGGCCGAATCACTCAATCGAATTGATTTGTACGATCGAAGCGGAACGGTCAACGAATCTATACATCTTGAATAAAATTTCTTTTGTGTATTCTCGTTTTAGTGCTATGGAAGGGGAAATGACTTTTTTTAATTCGAGTAAAACATCAACGAATTTACGTTTTCAATTCATTTATTATGATCAAAGAATTTGTTCGTGAATTCACATCAATATTATTCATTCACGTATCCGTTGATCCAACTAACGAAACTCCATACGCGAGTGAATACGTCCGGGTCACCAACGGCGCAGGGTGTTCCCCAGGAGACAACGCCAACTTGGACTCCGTCAGCGACGAGAGGACCGCCAGAGTCACCCTAAAAGTTATCGCAAGTTAGACACGAAGGGATTTAGAAATGAGAAAAGAAATGAGAAAATTAAAAAATACGCAAGAGAGCTTCACAAGAATAAAACAAATAGTAATAATCAATCTCAACGCACATGACAGGCGCCTTCTCCTGCGACGGTCAATGTGCAAATGTTGGAATGTGTGGTCCTGAAGCTTCTGGCCAAACAGACTTGCTGGTCTATGATATTCAGAGTAATATGCTGAAGACTGTCGAGGGCTACACCGTTTGGAAACTGCCAAGGAAGGAACGTCTTAGTATATTCAAGGGTTGCGAAAATTCTTCGGTTCTTATTCCATAGGTATATCAAAAGTTAAGCAAATCTTAGGCTGGTTTTATACTCACGCCGTTGTTTCCCCATCCCGATAGTACAGCAGGGTAGTCAGCTTTGGTAAAATCTTCAGTAGGCATAGCAATTGGCTGTACTTTAGGACCGAAGATGATAGCTTGGTTTACTTGGATCAGAGCGATATCGTTGCGAATCAAAAGGGACGAATAATCAGGATGTCTGATCGCCCTGCTGCCTAGGTACACATCGCCACCTTCGCTAAGTTGGTTGGTTCCAACCATTACTTCGATTCTGGATGGGTTTAGCACCTGGCTGTAAACGGATAAAATAATTCGACGATAGAATAAATCATTTCCGGAAATATTTGAACCGCCAGTTGTGAAAATTAACTAATTTCACGTTGCTGAAGAGGAAACTTCCACACGCTTAGCTTTTTCCATTAAAAGTGAAACTTACCTAGCACTGATGCAATGAGCAGCGGTCAAGATCCATCGCTCATTAATGATAGAACCTCCGCAGAAGTGGCTGTTGCTTGTTCGAAGGGAAACTTGGTAAGGGTAGGCTCCATCTGGGGCATCTGATCCGCCGACTATACGGTCGTTAATACTGGCTCCTAAAAAATTTTAGGAGTTATATTTCAGCAAACCTATCCTCAAGATAATTGTGGAATTATAAATGTTGATAAATTGAAAGATTCTTGTCTTACCATGAGTTAGGGCCACGAGGGCTAAGACCAAAAGTACGAAACGATACATGGCTTCGGAATGTGGGGTAATAAAGTCGAATCACGTCTTTTATAGTATCGTTTGTCTGCAGTAATCAGATCTAAATAATTTATCGAGTGGTATTTTCACAGATAACTACCCGGATGTGATTAAGTCGTGCAGATAATTCGGAGATAGATAACTCCGTCCTGGTGCACCGACGTTTAATAAAAGAAATTTTACGTGCTTTTTGTTGGCTAAAATTAAATACACCGCATTTCATGCTTAAGAACTTTCTTTCCATATTAGTAAATCGTGGTATAAGCACAGGGTAAACTATGAAAACCTGTGAGAAAGTTGGAGATTCTATCTCGATTATCTTTTGGTCAAATATGCATTATTTTTTTAACTGTTCCTCTTCCTTCCCCCCCTCTGATAGAAAAATCGATATCGTATCAATTCGTCATCTTTTGATGTCTGTCACTTGTAGATGTAAGATAGATGGAAATAACTGATTAGCTTTATCGATTGTTTGTTCTTTATTCAAGAGCTGTGATTGCTGAATTGATAATCTACAAATATCAATTGACCCCTGATTTTCTTTGTACTGTATGTACAGTAATATCATAATATTATTGTTCTTTCATTAAAGTGTAGATCGTTTTTATGAACGAGACTTTGAAGACTTCAATAAGTCTGTTAATAAGCTATCATTTAATTAGTATCTTTATTTCATTGCTAAATGTTACCATATTTCTGGAAAACTATCGTCACAGAATTGTAAGGTCCGTTTTAAAATTCGTACCAAAATTTAACTGCCATTTAAAACATTTTTTAAAATGTTTCTCATTATATGCAGCCGTATAATTGTTTTCGCGTATATTTTTTGCTCATGTAATTAAGTAACTTATACGCGTGTAATATCTCATTAAAAAAATCTCTCAAATTTGAACGCGTATCACGTTGAGAGAATTTTTTAAACTACGCTATGAGCTTGATGAGTAACTTTAAATAATTCCACACCTGCAGCTGATGACAATTATAAGAAGCAGCCATTAGTGTACGACAAATAAGTCATCAGATCGAATCGCAGATCAGATAGTGATGAGAATTTTTTTTTTTATCGGACAATAAATGATAAGGCTTTCGTGAAAAAATAAACTAGGGTAGGGGATAAATTTTTGAAATTTATTTACTACAAGAAAGATATCTGTCGGTCATTTTACACAATATATATATTTTTTCTCACGGACATATTAGTTGACATTTTCGTTGATCCAGTCAACGAAACTCCATACGCGAGTGAATACGTCCGGGTCACCAACAGCGCAGGGTGTTCCCCAGGAGACAATGCCAACTTGGACTCCGTCAACGACGAGAGGACCGCCAGAGTCACCCTAAAAGTTATCGCAAGTTAGAGACGAAGGGATTTAGAAATGAGAAAAGAAATGAGACAATTAAAAAATACGCAAGAAAGCTTCACAAGAATAAAACAAATAGTAATAATCAATCTCAACGCACGTGACAGGCGCCTTCTCCTACGACGGTCAATGTGCAAATGTTGGAATGTGTGACCATGGAGCTTCTGGCCAAACAGACTTGCTGGTCTATGATATTCAGGGTAATATGCTGAAGACTGTCGGGGGCTTCACCGTTTGGAAACTGCCAAGGAAGGAACGTCTTAGTATATTCAAGGGTTGCAAAAATTCTGCGGTTCTTATTCCACATATCAAAAGTTTTAAGCAAATCTTAGCTGCTTTTATACTTACGCCGTTGTTTCCCCATCCCGATAGTACGGCAGGGTAGTCAGCTTTGGTGAAATCTTCAGTAGGCATAGCAATTGGCTGTACTTTAGGACCAAAGATGATAGCTTGGTTTACTTGGATCAGACCGATATCGTTGGTCAACCTAAAGGACAAGTAATCAGGATGCATGATCGCCCTGCTACCTAGGTACACATCGCCACCTTCGTTAAGTTGGTTGGTTCCAACCATCACTTCGATTTCGGATTGGTTTAGCGCCTGGCTGTAAACGGGTAAAATTCGACGATAGAATAAATCATTTCCGGAAATATTTGAACCGCCAGTTATGAAAATTAACTAATTTCCCGGTGCTGAAGAGGAAACTGCACACGCTTAGGTTTTTCCATTAAAAGTGAAACTTACCTAGCACTGATGCAATGAGCAGCGGTCAAAATCCATCGCTCGTTGATGATAGAACCTCCGCAGAAGTGCAAGTTGTTTAGTCGAAGGGAAACTTGGTAAGGGTAGGCTCCATCTAGGGCATCTGATCCGCCGACTATACGGTCTTTAATACTGGCTCCTAAAAAATTTTATTAGTTATATTCCAGCAAACCTATCCACGAGATAATTGTGGAATTATAAATGTTGATAAATTGAAAGATTCTTGTCTTACCATGAGTTAGGGCCACGAGGGCTAAGACGAAAAGTACGAAACGATACATGGCTTCGGAATGTAGAGTAATAAACTCGAATCACGTCTTTTATAATATCGTTTGTCTGCAGTAATCAGATCTAAATAATTTATCGAGTGGTATTTCCCCAGATAACTTCCCAGATGTGATTAAGTCGTTCAGAAAATTCGGAGATAGATAATTTCGTCCTGGTGCACCGAGATTTAATAAAAGAAATTTGACGTGATTTTTGTTGGCTAAAATTAAATACACCCGATTTCATGTTTAAGAATTTTCTTTTCATATTAGAAAATCGTGTTATAAGCACAGGGTGAACTATGAAAACCTCTGAAAAAGTTGGAGATTCTATCTCGGTTATCTTTTGGTCAAATCAAACTTTTATAAAAATCAAATAAAAATTTTAAACTACGCTATGAGCTCGATGAGTAACTTTAAATAATTCCACACCTGCAGCTGATGACAATTATAAGAAGCAGCCATTACTTTACAACAAATAAGTCATCAGATCGGATCGCAGATCAGATATTAATGAGAATTCTTTTTTTTATCGCACAATGAATGCTAAGGCTTTCGTGAAAGAATAAACTAGAGTACGTTATAAATTTTTGAAATTTATTTACTACAAGGAAGATATCTGTCGGTCATTATACACAATATAGCTGTATATTTTTTTCTCATGGACATATTAGTTGACATTTTCGTTGATCCAGTCAACGAAACTCCAGATGCGGGTGAACACATCCGGTAATCCAAGAGCGCAAGGAGTTCCCCAGGACACGAGGCCAACCTGAACTCCATCAGCAACGAGAGGAGAGCCGGAGTCACCCTATAAATATTATATCGATTCAGTAAAAGCCGAAGAAGATGTACAAACGATTAGTCAATAATTTAGACAAAAAAAAAATCAGAGCCTCCTAATCATTAAACAATTCTTCCTAATTAAATTCTACTCACGTGGCAAGGGCCTTCTCCATTACGTGAGGACGTACAGATGTTGGAATTAGTGGTCTTGATACTTCTTGCCAAACAGACTTTCTGATCAATAATTGACAGCGTTACGTGTTGAAGATCATTTGTAGCTCCTCCAGGAAACTGTGAAAAAAAAAATTATTCACTAATTTCTAGTCTCTTTTATTTTAAGAATTTATCCAAACTCTATACACTCTACAGAATCATTCAACCGTCTCTTCATTCTCAGTCGTATTTTTCGCTTAAAGTCTTCATGGTGTTCTAGTTTGAGGATGACGTCTAGTTCGAGTTGATTTGTTCAATTGCAGTTCTGTCTAATTCGAAAACTTTATCATCGAAGTTTTCGTTAACGAAAATTGGATGTGAAATAATCTACACGATTTTCGGACTTACTCGAAGAGATCCCCATCCCGATAGTTGCGCGGGATAGTCGGGTTTGGTGAAATCTTCACTGGGTAGAGAAATTGGCTGGACTTTATCACCGAATACAATGTCTTCGGTTACTTCGACCAAGCCAATGTCATTGCGATCCAAAAGCGAGTTGTAGTTCGGATGAACGATAAGCGTACTAACAAAATAGACGTCGCCAAATACGTTGAGTTTGTTCGATCCAGCGACTACAGTAACCACTGTTGGACTCAACCTGATTATTTGAGAGAAAAACTTGTTAAATTTCTCTTTTTTTATTTTTATTTTATTATATAATCTCGGATAAATAATTGGACACTCTTTAATAAAATTAACTAAAAAATACGTTATAATAAAAAACCTACGAGGTGATGCAGTGGGCAGCCGTTATTACCCATCGTTTATTAATTATCGAACCTCCGCAGAAATGACGATTCCAACTTTGGAGAGAAACTATGTAAGGATATGCTCCTTCCGGTGCGGTTGTTCCGCCTACGATTCGGTCACCAACACTGGCACCTGAAAATATAATTGAATTATATTTTTGGTCGAATATATATATTGAAAGATGAGTTTGATATTAAAATGAGAATTTTGAAATGGTTTTTAAATTTAGAAACTCTTGGCATACCGTATGAGGAGGCTGCGAGGGCCAAGACCAAAATAACGAAATGATACATGGCGTTGATAATATTTCAGAAAAAGTAATTGGACCGCTTCTTTTATATACCATCGTTTATTAACGAGTAATCAGATAAAAAATTTATCTTCTGCACGTACAAATTTGAGGGACACGAAGAACGTAGTGCTTTATCATGTTGCGTGGTATTTGTCAGGTACGTGGATCTGTTCACGATCTTTTTCGGTATTTATTAATCATCTATAGGAGTTATCAATCCGAAATTGATCACCTAGAGAGATTTATATATATTTCCAAAGAGGTTCGATGAAGAAATTCGGTGGAATTTTTCTATACGAAAGTTTGAAGCTTCGGTGAAAAATGTTGAAAAAACTTTGACTAATGGGTAAAAATTGTTCATTTTTTGTTTGAATAGTTTGAGAGGTAATCCACAGTCGATTTATCAGTCTAAAACTTTGCTTTTTCAACGAGAGTTGTTACGGGATTGAAATAGGCCTATTTTATACCTAGAGAAAATTGGAACTATCTTATCTCCCGGAAATGAGTTTCCTTTTCTCCGTAATCGTACGTGTCCATGAAATGGAAAAAAAGATAGAAACTACTCGGCTTCGAACGCCTTCGCGAATTTATCGTAAGACCTTAGTAATCGAATTCTACATATATAGGTTTCGCACTTCGCGTTCGGGTACGAAATAAGCTAATCCTTTCACTCCTTTGCCAAATGCTGTGAGTGCGGACTGTCAAAGAATCTTGGAGTCTGCTGGAATAAAATTTCCAGCTCCGTGCCAGTCCGTTTATACTGTCCTGAATTATTTTTCGAAACATTAGCTCATTGGCTGCGAAAACTTAATTAAAGAAAAAAGAAATTTGTGATCTCTCGAAGTTCTGAATGTAATCCAAACCTTCAGATGATGACAGAATACCTTATTAGCCAAAGCATACCGAATGAATTGCTAAAAGTATTTCAGCATTTTCGTTCCCAGATAAATTTCCCTTTACAAAAGATAAATTGACAAGCTTCTCATTAGCCATCCTCCTCCACGACTCAGGAATATTCCCAAACCGCGTCAGGAGCCGGATATTTTTCCCTTTTTTGCCATCATTGCCTTGATCCTTTTCTCTGTTTAGTCAACAGTAGTCGAATAAATTTCTCTACCTTGTCTTCGGCCTACAAATATAGGTAATACAATTCACCTTATGCGACAGGACGAAGGCAAAAAGGTTCCCCAGTGTAGCTACGGAGATACAAAATTAGAACTGGTGATTAAATTGAACAAATTAATTAATGAAAAAGGTCAAATTCCCGGATGGCTTTCGTAGCTTTTCTCCGCAAACTTGCATATCTATATATTATACAATCAAACCGATTATCCCGTTTATAGTATATGAACTTCGTAGAAACACGGTTGAATTATTTGTTTTCTTTTACGAGTATAAGGAAGAGGGAGTAAAATTACGATTGAAAATAAGCGAATAATGGAAATACGATTGTGAACCGTCAGCTTAAGTATTCGCCAAGGAAATGGTGGCTGGCAGTTTCGACTTGCAGATTATTTACTTGTGAAGGAATGATTCGAATTACGATGTCAAATGAATAGAAGAGGTCAAGAATTTCCAGTAATAACGCTACAAATTTACTTGACATTATTATTCTAATCTCCGATCATACTTGGGTTGAAAGGATTGCTTAATTTTTTTTAACTTCGGGAAAAGGGGGTTGAAAAAAAAAAAACGAAATTATATTATGGAGAAGAGAGAAACGACAAGGGAAACCTACGGCAATTTATTATCAAAAGTTTTGGATACAAGCCAAACATATACTCTCGTTTTTTGGAGCTATTCTCGTGGTCTTTGCCTGGATAGTTTCCTGACTGTGAGATTGGTGACTTCCGTTATAAACACTAATACGACGACGATGCGAAGATGCTCTTACAGAAATTTTCTTGAATGAAATGAAAACATATTTCACGGAAATTTGTTCTTGTCAGGTAAAATTTTAATTTGAAAATTTAGGTCTGCTTGTTACAGAAACAGATGTCAGACGTTTAAACATCTTCTGGATTGTTCAGACTGTATCTAAGTTTTCTCCGAGACCTCGGCGAAGCGACGCGACGCCTCAGTGACGCGTCCTGAATTATCTTGTTAGACGAGAGATTAAGGAGATTTGCTTAACAAATTTGAAATTTGAACAAGTATTACATGACCTACTGGTATTCGCTTCTTTCCACTCTTGAATCTGTAACTAGATAAAATTTTATTCTAAACGTTCGTTTTGTGTGAGAAAAGGGAAAAAAAAAAAGTCTGGCTTGCTTTTCCAGGAGTAGATTTTCTCTTCAAAATTTTAACTCAAAATTCGTATATCCAAAGTCTAATCCTATCGCGAAATTGAAGTGAGAACTTTTGGGCCAACGCTTTGTGTGTGTTTCTTGCAGTGGTAAGGGCGAAACCCTTTCTTTGGTAGAAAATAGAGCCTCACAGGTCGCCGAGGATAAAATCTGAAAATTAAAGACGACAGAAGCGTCGGCACTTGTTGAAGCCTTCGTGAAGAACGACGGAGGTATTCAGTCGCTTGGAAAGACAAAGCCGGGATTAGTACCAGAGCTTAAGCTTGAGATTTACGTCCATCCGTCGTCCTTTAGTTTCGCCTTTCCCATTCTCCGTTTAGATCTTCACCACAAACGCGCCGTATCTCGTCTCTACAAAGTTATCTAAAACGATAAGAAGAAGAAAAATTGCAAAAAGTGCAAAAACAAAAAAAAATAGATATCTAAAAAGCTCTAAGGGTGTCGTCGTCGATGTGGCGTATTAAGGTGTATAGTGTTACTAACCGCAGAGAAGACGGTTAGTAGAAATGTGTCTGGGGGGTTTGAGCTAGGGGGACACAAAGCTAATGTATGTCTAAGATCGCCGACGTCGAAGAGCCGCGGGTGAGAAGGAAAGCTAAAGGGGCCTTGATAGGCATTGTGTGCCTCAAGTCTCGAGTCTTGAGTCTTGAGCTTCGAGCGAGGTACCAGATTACGCCCCAGGGATTTCTTTTTTTTTTTTTTTTGTGTGTTTTGGGGAAAGGGGGAGATCCTCATTCTACGAGGCGTCAAATCCCATGTTGCGTATTCCGCCTGCGGGACTGTCTAACTTGTCTACGTAGAATTTGGAATAGAATAATCATTACCTATGGTTATGTCTGATCCTTAGAACGATGGATATCACGCAGGGGTTGTTTAACTGTCGTCGTAAACAGATAGTATTATGTTTAATATTAATCCTCTGTTTAAATGGTTATTATATGTGTATAAGTCTGCTGTAGGATCCGGATATCCTGTGTTAAACGAGATATGTTCATGATGAGAAGTGCGGACCTTTTTCTGGATTATCTTCAGAGACGTTATCATTTCGAGAAAGTATTTTTTTTCTACGAAAAATTCTGTGGCTCGGAACGATCCTTTTAACTTGCTCTAATTTTTTGATAAAATCAAACGCCACCTATTCAAAAATAAAGGGGATGGTAGACGCTAGATAGATGGTTAGCCTAGATATCAAATATACACTCAAGAATTGAAGATGCAATCATCACGTCTTGGGAAAAATAAAGATATCGAAGATTAGTGATATTGTTGAATCGGTTTTAGCAAACCCCTGAAAATACAGGGTTGGAGTTTCGTACAGCTTGAATCGTCTAGGATTTGGAAACAACAAATTGTTCATTTTAAGATGGGGTAAGAGTAAGATGGAGTAAAATGCGAGTATAAAAGTCAGAGTCTTATCTTCACTCCGTTTTCATTTTCAATTCCCTACCCTTTCGAGAGACGCAAGTAATCCGGTACATCTGGCCGCAGGAAGATTATTTGATTGATGGACTTTTGAGGAGCCTGTTTTTCCCAGAGTGACGAGATCCCGTTTCTTTTTCTCATTTTCTTTTTTTTTTTTTTTTCTCTCACATCCTAGACGGAATAAATCCGCAAGGATCCATACCACCATGTCTATTAGAGTGTTTTATATGAGTTTGCAGAGTCCACAACTTCGTGCTTTTTCTAGCTATACTAATATCTTTTTGGCAAACCCTATACAGCATTACGGGCGTCTTTTTTTTTTTTTTTTTTCATACCCTTATTTTACCGGGCTTTTATCACACCCGAGTAAACAGCCTTAGGCGATAAGTTTACCGGAAAAAGATGACGCCAAGTCAACCGAAGGATCGTATTCTGAATTGTGCCAATAGAAAGAGTCTTGTCCAATGATCCGTCAAATCCGATACACAAAAATGAAAATCAAAACTACCTATTTCACTGTCACAGTGTAACTTTTTTTTTGTTTTTTGGTTTTCTCACTGGTGAACAATCACCATCGTTTTTTGAGTCCATTTCTTTTTTTCATCTAATTTTTATTCCACATCCTTGGAAGACAAGAGACTAATAAAAAAAATTAAAAAAAGAGGTTGCCTCAGGTGAGTTCGTAAGCCTAGACATGATAGTTTTAAATTTTCTTCAGGGTTGCGGTGACAGTGGCCAAGAGTACCTACTACCCCTGGGTAATTAGTCTTTGTACTTGACCCAGTAGGCTTTCTCGTCATCTCATACTCGGTTTATAAATATATACCTATCATAGTGAAGAAGGAAGCTTTGTCATCAGCTACTGAGAGATTTTTACATGGCGAAGGGCTGTTTAGTTGAAAAAAAAAAAGAAAACGCGTCGGTTTTTATATAACTCGTCAATTTTTCTTTTCTTTTTTTTCTCTCATTACGTTTTCAATCATTTTATTTCACTTTGATGATAATATGCAATATTTCCAATTGCAGAGAAGATAAAATTTTCGCGTTATACTTAAGTGGATTTAATTACTTAATTAAAATTAATTAATTTCCTACCACTGACTCAGGCGGATAAAATCAAGGTGATCACTACCTGTTATATTCTTCACACACCGCTAAAAGTCAGTTTAGATTTACTCATTCAATTACGCTTGATCATTTTATTTATTTTTTTTACGTCTACAGCAACAGAAGTGCCTTTTTTCTTTTTTTCAAATTCATGAAACAGTCCGATTTTCTGCATCTCTTAATGACGAAGGGATGGTAAATAAAGAAGGTTGATATTCTGTACTTGACACGATAATAAATCGTGATTAATTGCTTCTTCTTAAGCACGAAGATCAAATTTTCGACGTGAATTAATTACACTCTTTATATTTCTGCGATTTTACATCTGAGCCAGTGAATGTTATAACGTATATCTAGAGGCCATGTGTGGTTGCTGGACTGGGTCAGAAATGTTCTGTGTAATATGAACGAAAATAAATCGTATAGATTTTTTATGGTAGATTATGACCGAAGTTCATGAGCAAGGTGGTAGAAATTTTCAATAATTAAATAGGAATTTATGTACCCATATATATACTCACTGATTATTTTCATTTATATTTGAAAAATATTTCTAAGCAATCTTTAGCCAACTGCGTATATCTATTACGAATAAGAGTTTGAGCTGATGCCGGATTCGGAGCACCGAGATTCAGAGTTATACGTATATATGTACCATGCTATTCAAACTGGGAGAATAAAATAACAGAATTTTAATTAAATAAACCCACCGCGTGGTTTTGAGTTGCGAAAAATAAGTTCTTCAACCTCCGGTAAAAGTGGAAAGTAAAAAAAAAGAAAAATAATAATGAAATATGGTCCTCGGTAAGTAGGAAGGTAGGTAGACATGCCGTGAAAACGAGATAATGCGTAAGTGGTTGACGGCGGAAATTGTTTTTCATTTTTAAAATATCACCGAGCTGGAGAGAAAAAGAAAAAAAAAACGTTCCATGAATTTCATGTTTAATTTTATCATTTTCATTTCACGATCGCATACGTAGCCCATACTTTTTTTTTTTCACGACTCTACCTGCAGCAAAGACCACTTCGCGATGTCTGCACAAAAAATCGCGAATCTGTATATCTATGTGCGGATTAATTATGACGAATAAGAAGATATTATGCGTTTTTCCCGAAGGATTTGAACCCCCTAAATCAAGGGACGTATACATTTCTACCCATGAATAAAAATGGATAATTTCGTTTTTTATTCTCCCCCCCTACCCCCCTTATACCCTATCTCACCCCTGTTTCTTGACACGGGTCCGAGGTCGAACGAGGGTAGAAAAGGCGCCCCTGCGTTCGAATCGAATCACGGTTACAAGAGGCTTAACTTTTCCGCGTTCTTCTTTCGCTTGACCGCCCCTTTCGTCTCTAAATTACAGAAACGTCAGCTAGGTTCTTTACGCGATCGCGCCTTTCGGACTTTTCTATATACTATACCTGTATATCTGCAGTGTACAGATTTCGACCGCGGAGAAACAACACCTTCACCCCCCATTATCTGATATCCTTTTATTTCATTTTATTTTCTATTTTTAACGAAGAATTCCCCCCCCCACTAAGAGCTTTCTTAGGGATTGCTTTATTTATTGCCCAAAGTTTAGTTTGAAATGAAAAACGAATAGTTCAGAAGCTCTGAACTTCGAACTAAACTTTGGCCTTTGTCTTATACTGCTGCAGTTGCAGAATTTCAGATGTCATATATTTTTGGGTTTCTAAATTTTCTGCATATAAAATAAAGCCGGAAACTAATGAAGAGATTTCCTCTAGTACATGGTTGTATAGATAGATCATTGATTCACATCTACGAACTCGTTTGAATAAATTTGTTTTATTTATTTCCTGTATAAAAGCAACGATATAAATAACCATATAGGGGAGAGAATTTTTTACTGCTACATAAATCATGCAAAATGGGTTTGGCGTATGTAACACTATACGTATGTATGTATGATCAAAGAGCATAAAACTGCACATTTAAATTCACGTTAAAGAACATTATTCTCTTCCTGCAAGTAACACGAATCTTTTACACTCGAGTTATGAATTATGTGACGTCGACTTTACACACAGTACATACAAATCATACACATTTCATTTTATTTTCCCTCGTTTCTTTACACCCTTCGTGACAATAGAATTAGTCTCTGATCCTGCGGCCATTCTCCATACCACAGAAGAAAAAAAAGAATATTTATGTATCGGTGTTTCAAGCTCAGTTTACTCCGTGAGGGTAGTTTAATAAATTGCAACACGCGGTGTGAACTCTGAACCACTTTCGTTGTAGATTAAAAAACCAAGGAACAAATAAGCTCCCTAATCTTTTCACCTCGGTAAGAGACGATCGCGAGAAGGGTAAAAAATGAAGAAAAATATAGAAAAAAAGAAAAGAAAAATAAAATTCATAAAATGATGGATAAAATCAATTTATTTTCAGATAAATTCAGTCTTTCAGTGGAAAAGGTCACGCTCAAGAGATGAGAAGCAATTTCCCCTGTAAGAACAAAATCTCCCAGGGCTTCGATCGTTCGTCAAATATTGACGAAATTTACCCTGTTTCATGTTTTATTCAAAAATTTATACTTTTATCGGTCGATAGTTCATCAAAATAAAGACAACATTCTCGATCCTATTTTGATACTCTAGCATTTTTATTTTTGGTAGAATTCAGGGTCTGATTTACGTTCCAGTAATTCGTCCTTTTTTCTGTTTTTATTTCTTTACCCTCAAATATTGACAGACTAAGTTTTACTCGTCTCGATTACGTGGATTGTCTGAGAAGCTGCAGGTTGTATTTCGGGAACTAGTGTGCAAAGTAAACGAGGTCGTCAATGGACTCACACGAGCCTCCCAGAGGTCCAAATACGTTCTGTGAAGTCCGTAGTCCTCGGAGTCATCCAGGTCATAAAACCTTCGCCTCCGGGAGACGAAATGCCCTGGAGAAAATACGTGCTTACGTTTCAGGGCGTGTATAGGCCGTACCTGTTACTTTACGAGGGGAATTTCTTTTTTCTTGTACCTTTTTTTCCCCTCGATATTAGTGGTCCTTAAATCAATGGAAAGTAAACCTGCACTGCAGGAATAACGATTTAGTATATTTTTTTTTTTAAATTATTCTTTACTTTTATTTTTTAACTTACAAGAAAAATGCGAGGGAAGGGAAAAGTGAGTGAAATAAAGTGGAGGAAGAATTTACTAGTTCTAAAAGAAATACGTCAAAGTCCCGGGTAAAAGTTCCACCATAAATCAACCATGAAGAAAGTCGCCCCTTCTAGAGCACCGTGCACTCTTCAACGATCTAAAGTCCAAACAAATCGGGAACGGGGTCCCTTTTCGCTCTCCTGTTCTCTCTTATTTATTTTTACCGTCTTCGATCGCACCTCCTTCTCCTTCTTCTTCTTCTTCTTCTTTTTTTTTATTCTCACTTGAACCTTCCATTTAGGTCAATTTGCTTTTGATCGATGGTCACAAACGCTTGACTCGTGAGTCAATTAATTTCGATATCAGTCCCCTTCAGCCTTAAGCCACGACATAAAAAACCCATCGATTTTCCCCGATCGTTATTGAAAATGAATCAAAAAAAGAATTCAGTTCTTTGGGCAAAATCTCTTCTATATATATATAAAAAAAAAAACTATCTCACTTTCTTCTCTCTCCGAATATCCAGCCACTAATGAGTATAATTTTTTTAATTTCGATTACTGCAAAAAAAAAAGTTAGTTAATCGTTGCAAAAAAAAGGTAATAATTTGTTTAAAATACTTGATACCAATATGATTGAATCGAAATGGCTTAACGAGTCAGAAATAGTTAACGTGCATTTAATAGATTCATATAGCTTATAGTGCATTTCATTGGTAATATGGAGGAAAACTGAGGGATTCGGTTTATTGAAATCGTCAGCGGTAGGATCGGGGTCAGAGATTACCACGTTTTGCATATGTAAATGCTGCGATAACCATTCCATCGTTTGGTCAGAAATGCATTATTTAAACGTTGTGCATTGTGTTATGAATATCGCGTGAACAAACATCAGCTACTTCGTTGGAAAATTCAAATTAATCATAATATCTATAGACAATAATAGCTATGGCTTGAATTTTTTTTTTTTTTTTTTCTTTTTCCGGAAGTCAGTTTTCGAGTCCAACTCTTCATCTGAATGAAAATATTGTTCGAAAAGTCTGGCAATGATTATCACAATCCTGATGAACTGTCCGTATAGATTTGAACTGTTTTGTCTGCAATGATACCGATACAATATTCTTTGTCAACGTAAAATTATTCACGTTTTTCATCCGGTCAGGAAAAACCAGTAAAACTTTTACGTGAAAGAGGTCACCAGGCTGTTTCATTTTCCCTCCCCCATACACTCGCAGGGGATCTTTTAGTGACGCGTATTAAACGACGGTACAATAGTTTAAGAGCAGACGAACAAAGGGCAACGATTAAACTTCTTTCTGTTTTTAATTTTTACAGAAAACTTCATATTCTAATGCACTTGAACATTTCGGGTAAAGAACGCCGTGAGAAAGACAATTCTTTTCTTTTTTCTTAATATATAAATGCTGCTTTTTGCTGTTCGGCTTTTTGCTGTTCAGTATGATTTTTTATCGTCGTACAATCGTTGGTATCGGTATCTCCGTTATGGTGTGCGGAAAATTCAATTCGATCGCACTTTAGTTGATGAAATTCTCATTTAAAGACGAACAAATAATGAATATCAGCAAAAGGCAGATTTTCACACTGATCGTAGTCTGGGGGTGGATTCATTTCAATTTCACAGAATACAATATCGGTGAAAAAAAAAAGGAGGCGAAAATTTTATTCTGATAAAATGTTTTACTCGAAATCTCATGCATAAACGATCTTTTGAAATCGCGGAAATTATCGTGGTATAGGAAATAACGTCTAAGACAATCTTCAGCCTAGGCGTGAATTGAATCAGCTCGTCATTCGGGAACTAGGATATAGCTTTACGGCTGAGTAAATGTGTGCTGTATAGCTCAGCGAGTAATTCATTGATTTCTGATTCAGGCACGTTTTTGATAGCCGTTCGACTTTTGTCCTCGTCCAGTCCAGTCCAGTCCAGTCCAGTCATGCCCGAACCAATCTACCTCGATCGAAACCACCCCGACTCCCTCGTCGTTCCATTCAATGTTTCTTTCAATTTGTTCACCCGGCGATATGCTCGGCTATATCCAGGATCGACAGTGAAACAAGAAAGGTGAATCCGGCCACTGACCGTTCTCCTCTTTCCGCAATTTAAACCCGAAATTATTGTCGTTAGATATTTTGAGATTCAAGTTCCAGCTTTTTCATCTTGATAGGTATAAATGGAATTCGATTTATTGATGGCTTATGTAAACCATTTCCCTATCAAATATCCATGATTCACAACTTGTGAATAATCGGGATAAATGTGACGCTTATAGATTTGGCATTTCGCATGAAGAAAGAAGAAAATACAGGAATTCGATGTTTATGAATGCATGAAGAGCGCAAATAGCGTTTTATAATGAAATTTATAGCGGGTCTTTTTTCTTCTGTAACACGTATTGCGCGATTTGCGAATCGGTGGTTTCGAGTCTGTATTACAGTGTCCAAACTCGGTAGATCGGAACTTGGTAATATCCTCCCTGACACCCGTAAGGTTGATTGACGAGACGACGTCAACGACGCCTTTACGTCGGCGTCGGGATGCCTAGCTTGGATCGAGCGGAAAGAAACAAAATAGAACCGTGAACCAGTCATTACTAATAATAGATCAGAGAAACGGGGTTCCGGAATTCGTTGATACCAAACTTCCTAGCGCCGCGACGCTTTTTGTTGCATTCAAAATTATTATCAAAATTGGATATAAGAACAATTAATTTTTCCAGAAATTTTAATCGCAGAAATAACGATACTTTTCGAGCAAATGAAAACTTGGAGATAGCGAATGATCAAAGGGTTGAAAACCAATGATCTTACATTCGAAACGGTGGTTTATTAAATTACCATAGATGAAGGGTTTCAAGAAAATCCGATTTCCACGGCTCGGATGCGCGCGGTCGCTTTAATCATCTCTCGTATAGCAAACTTGTAATTCTATATTTAATACGTATATTGGTTGTAGATGATTCGATTAAATATTCTTTTTGCCCGATCAGAATGCCTTTATTACGATTAGACTTATTTACAACTGTTAGTCGTCCGGCTTTACCCTGACTGCCTCTGCCTGCAGATAATAAATTATTACGATCGCCTCTGGCCAGTGTTGCTTTATATACATATACACAACCTTGTTAAGATTTGGCCACGCATTTGTAAACATTAGGGGCGGCTGCTAACTACTACTTCCAATTATTACGCAATGTGTATATAGATAACTGTATCAGTTGATCAGAAATTAGCCGTGGCCATTAATTGAGCGAATAATCTCATGTCGAATGAACAAAAACAAAAAATAAAGAAAAAGGAATAATTCAAATTTCGATATTTGAGTTAATTCAATACTTTTTTCCAACTCGTTTTAATATTTGAATTTTTCTATATATGGTTTCGAATAAATTGATTGATCGATGGGTGTTGGTGTTCTTCTCAAAAAAAAAGTAGTTGCAAGTTAAGTTTTCCGAACTTTTTATTTCATTTCTCGATACTTTATCGATGTAATATTATTTGAGATGAGAAAAAAAAATATATAAAAATATATACATATGTATATATTTCGTGTAAACAAGCTAAGTTAAGCGATGGAAAACATCTGTTATCTTATATCTGATGTATAAAAGTGTGACGAGCCGTCTAGCTAGTTTAATATGAAATGTTTTAATGCATGCTGTATATTGCGGAGTCTATCGCTTTGCGTTGATCATCGGGTGTAAAAATTCTTATCAAAACACGCTTTGGCGTAAAAGGTTGAATTTTTGATAAGACAAAGGAATATAATCGGTATATGAAACCTAGCAGACACGCAATGTGGACAATTTTAGGTATCTATTGTTTTTTTTTGTTGTTCGAAAACGAATGAAATAGAAATAAATGTAGAAAAAAAAAAATGAGAAACTCATCGAGTGAAGATGTAATTAATAATATTGTCGTACCTAACTTCTTCTTCCGACGCCTTTTCGTTTATACTATTTTATATACTTTTATTTTCAAATTATTTTTATCGAGCACTCCGAGTTATTAGAAATAAGACAAACGCAATATTATATAGGTTTGTATATATCTATATAGATACCGAAGTCGTGTCTTCTGGTGAATTTTGCTAAAGAGGAGAAAGAGAGAGTTCTCTTTATTCAAACCATCGTCGCTTCGTCTTGTCTGTAGATTAAATCTTAAGGGTGGGGGCGAGATGAAACTTTAACGAGAAATGAATTTCGCTTTTGATTCTTTATAAATTCTAAAGCCTCGACCGAAACAAGGATACAAAAGAGATAAAAGTACTTTGATTTACAGGGTATTGCAAGGGATTCGAAAAAAAAAATTAAAAAAATTGACAAACCCAAGTGCCTCAGGAGTTCGACGAGCTGTTGTACAGTGAATTAAAAAACTGAAATAAACAAGTACATGAATTTTAATTGGGGGGGGGGGGGGGAAAAAAAAAGACAAATTTAATCTTTAATTAAGATTAATTATAATCTTTTTTTACATTTTACCAAATTTCCAAAGCCAGGTTCAAGTTTTAAAGCGAATTAAAACTTCTAGGTACTTTAAAGCTATCGCCAAATTTTCTGTTCCTATATCAAATGGTTTTGCGGTAAGCTAAGCTCACTGGCCCCAGCAGAGAGTTAGCTAGTTTTGCGGGTAGATTCCTTTCCGGGTAGCTGGTTACCCAGGTATAGTTTAAGCTCCAAGTTTTTCTTCCCTTTTTTTTCCGACCATTTCGCATCCATTTGTTGAGCTGTTTAGATAAGCAAAATTTTCTAGCTATTATAAAGAGTGAATAGGCCTCGGTTTAAATACTGTTGAAACACACACAAAAGAAGAAAAAATAAGGTGCAGCAACAACTTTTCTGATTAAAATTCACGAGGCGAGTCGAGTAGTACACGCGAAGAGCAACAAAAGCTGCGTTTAACTTTCATTTAAAAAAAACGAAAAAAAATGAATTAAATTCGCCGTTTTTTATACGGCTGTAAATAATTGTAAGTACGAACAGCAACGAGTTATTATACTACCGAGAGATGAGATGTTTGAAAATTTTCGTTCTCGAGAAAAATAATTGTAGCAAAAATACTTTTGATCGAAAATTATTTATTTCATCCTTCGATTTTCTCGAAGCAATTTTTATTTTCAATCCGTACAACAGAGATAAAAAGAAAAACAAAAATGTATAAATTTATTCAAATAATAAACATGGAAGGGCTTTACTAACCCGTGGCCTCGATCGACTCAATCCATCAATCCCCAACGTCATGCGAAATACTCTTTACCTTCCTCCTCTAGATTTTCTAATTTTCGTAAGTACGGTTATATCTACACGTATTAGCGTAGATATAAGCACCCTAGCTGTTCAATGTCTACACGGATCCCATCATAGCAGCTGAGCTGCATGCACCTAAAGGCAAAAGCCACAAATCGCGTGAAAAGGATCAGGTCCTAAGATCACGTGTAAATATATATGTATATATGTATATATAGGTATATAAGTTAGCTACTAACACTATTAAAACCAGCCCCATTTCAGTGTCTATACACCATAGGCAACACATTCTCACTTAGTGATATGTGTGTGTGTGTGTCTTCAAGTGACATGGGATTGGGTAAACCGACCTTAGGATTGGCCGCATAGCGTCTAGACACGTTTTTGGTACAGAGAATGTAGCTGAGGGTGTCGAAAGCCTGGGACCATATGAGCTTTAAACCTAAGTATATCGTGGATTGAATGATAAGGTAAAAGGAAGAAAGGGACGCGATAAAAAAAAAAAAAAGGTTGAAAAAAAAAAAGTACGATCCGTTTTAAAACCAGAAGATATGGCACGTCGTGCACGACTGTCGAAAGCTCTACCTGTTTCGAAATAGACAGAAAAAAAAAAAAGAGCAAGGGGGCTGACCAGCTGATGGATTTTCGGTGAAAAGAGCCTTTTCGTATTTTTCAACTCCGGAACGTCGGAAGGTATTAATTAAACTCCGCACTCTGGAATTTGTCGAATGTAATTTAAACGAGTAACTAATCGCCGCTGGTTCGCCTCTTGAAAAATGTATAAATTTATAAAAGCTATTCTTTTTCTTTTTTTTCTTCTTTTTATTGCTCTGTTCTTTTCGAATTTTCCTTTGTGCTGTTTTTTCACTAAGCTATGCCATCAGAGCCGTGCTTAATCCGATTTCTCTTTATTGTAAGGGTTCTGACTGCGCACCCTGTGATCATAGTTTGATAAAATCTTCCCTCTCTTGGGGTTCTCTCGTCTCCCTTTTTGGTATGTATCGTTATCTGACACGGTTATATAGATATTGCACGGCTACATACAGCCCCATCAACGTTGATATATTGACCAACCCTTCGTGCTGCCTAAATGACACGCAGAGCGACCCTCGAGAGTCCCACTTCACCAGCAGTTCACTGCAGCATACCCGTCAACCGCCAAGCCTCGTTTCATCCCAGTCGTTCAGACTCCACAAATTTACCATAATAACTAATGAGAGAGATGTAACACAGCTGCAGGGACCACGCAGTCGTTTCATCACGTATTTATAAACGTGTGTAAAAAAGGTTGTTAAAATAAAACGATTTTTATCAAATACTTTACCAGAATTCGATGCTTTCGTTCATTTGATGAAAGCTCTCGTATTTTTTTTTTAATTTCTCCCCCGAATAAGATTAACACTCAGAAAAAAAAATAGCTACTACGATAATTTAAGCATCTTTGATTGACCCTAAACCTCATAGACTCAAAAAGACGCCAAGCCTCCTCAAAGCAATCGCGTATATTGGTTCAGGCGCCGTATCTCTATACGGCTGCTTGAGCAGTAGTCAAACACAGTGTCAGGTCGGACAATACTCGAGCCAAGTGTAGAGCGTTGGGCTACGCGTCTCACTCAAATTAATGGTGTAGTAGTCCTGCTATATGTAGCTCGGACATGTGTATGTGCTACAATTGGCGTGTCCAGTATCGTCAGGACAAAGTTTTCGGAAATAGAAACGGACGATTGCGGTTAGGCAAAAAGTAGTATCGCCAATTCGTTGAACCATATCATTTGTCAATACCATTGATCGTAAACTTTGCTGCAGATATATCAGGTGGAAATTAATGAGCTGATCAATTTTTTATCATCAAGGATCGTATGAATTTTTCCCCTCACCTTCTCTTTTTAGTTTCATGAATATTATAGGCTTGTTATGAAATATCTAGTCATATACTCGGCGAATATTTGAGTTCCTGAAACTTCATAAATCGGTCATGAGAATGACACGTTGGGTGAAAATCAATAAGGGTGAAAAATATACCGTAGTACTGAAACTTCGTGAAAGATATAGTCGACTGATTGCGAGAGGAGCAATTTATACCCGAAGTCGACAATTGAGCTAACGAAAAGAACGATTGTCCTTGAAGATATGACGTCAATGCTTCGATTTCGACTCCTATACGTTATTTTCCGCGGAATTTTATGGCTTAAGAACTCACGATTCCCAACGGAATTCACCCCTATTTTCAGCTCGCTTCAAGCAAGACTTATCTCGGTACATTAAACCGTCAGAGAATCTCTGGCAACATGAATTCCCTCGTTATGCTATGCTCGCGGCATAAAATGATGAAAGGATTCATCTAGATCACGAAAAACTTTCAGGATCAAATTTGCCAAATCCCATTAATGACGTTTCATTGTCTAACGGTTATGCAGATTGGTTATAGAAGTGGTCCTCCGTACCGTAGTTTTGGGCTCAAAGCATTAGCAGGGAAGTCGTTGTCGCATGTTTAAGCATGATTTAATCACGGCATGATTAATGACTCGGTTCGGGTAGCCTGGCCCGTGTTTCTCAACAGGATTACATCAGCTTGTGTCGAGGGTGTGTGCCGGTATAAAGTTTGTCTTTACTTGTGACAAACGTCAAAGTCTTGATCGTCGATTTCATGTATATAACAAATATAATTTCGTCCTTAGAAATTTGGCCGTCAATTTCACATTGAAAATTCGGCATTGATATAGTAGCGATGCATTTTTTATCGGGTTAAATTGTATCCTCTAAACTCGTCCGAGTTGAGACCTTTGAAATATTTCCATGGCTAGTTATACACATTAATAAAGCCTTTGTAATAAACCACGAAGGACTTTCGTATATATATATATATATATATTATATATATATGCCATTAAAATATCCCAAAGGACGAGGTTCCGGATTTCTAGCCACGCGAAAGGGCGTCGCCGCAGTAATCTCAGTAACACGATTATACGTAGCCAGTTGTTGGTTCACAGGTTTTGTAGGGTTGTAAAATCTTCTTCAAGCTCTCTTGAAAGGTTGTTGATAAAAAGTTGAGTAAGACGGTAGATGGACATCGATCTAAGGATTGCGGAATGTTCAGATGAGAAAGGGCTGTCTAATCCTACTTTTAGATCCGAGGATTTCTCCTACCCTAAAACCACCCTAGCTTTTTTCTACTTTGTTGATGTTCCAGACGTCGCGACGCCCTAGCCCGTGATTTTTTTTTCCCCCTATAGACGTTGGACGTCCCGTGGGAGAAAACCCTGAACGACCATGGGTACCGGAGACGTCTTGGACTTCCTGGCGCGTATCTATCGAACCGGAAACCGCGTGAAACACGAAAAAAGACAGTGTATAATATTTTCCGTTTTTTTTTTTTTTTTTTACGGTATAAAGAAGCTCAACAAATGGTTATACGAAGCGAGTGGCAATATGAGGGGGTAAAATGTATGAAAATTGGAAAAAAGGTGGAATTTATAAACACAGAAGAAAAAAGAAGAGTTTTTTCGTCTTTTTTTTTCAATTCGGCATTGAAAATCGGGTTGAAAATTAGTCAACCGTTTTCAAATCTCGAATGTATTCCGTTTTAAGTTGAAAGAAAAAGAAAAGAGCGAAAGAAAATTCGGGATTTAAATTAAAAAGAAAAAAAGCATGAAAGGAGAACGGAAATGTCATGGGTTGGTAGACACGGTGCTGTTTGATTCCACGGTTGACTGCGTGTCGTAAATAAATTTTAACGAGTTTTCTCGAGAACCTGGAAAACTCCTCGGAGTTAAACGGATGCAAGTATCGGCGTCGTTAACGACTTTATTCGCGAGATGTTTTAATTTCATTCCATAGACAGAGGAACCGAGAACGGTAAATGGTAACGTTGGTTTGTACACCAGTTTTACAACGTTGGTGTAATTCACTATCCTCCTCTTTTTTTTTTCAATCTCTCTCTCTCTCTATTTCTCGCCCTCTCACCCTCTCGCCCTCTCGTATAATATAAAGCTCCTGTTAGCTTCTCGGAAATCTATCCATCCGCGAGTTCGAAAGTCTTCATCGGCGGATATTAAGTTTTTAATTACACTTTCTTATTGTTAACTTTTTACACTTTTGGCATAGTAATTTTTAACTACGGTTAATAAAGCTTAGGAGTTTTCCTAAGGCCGATTTATTATTCATTTTTTAATTGAAAATAATTAAGTGGTCACGATTTCTTACCTTATACAATGAATAAGAGTAAAAATAACCCATTCGCAACCCCCACCAAGCTTTTCGCAACCCAGAAAGCTGACAATCTCGCTTTCTCATCTCGTGAATTATAAACCATTCAGTACACCGTGACATTGCATTCTCAGGTTTATGATCAGAGCATGGGATTTACCACGCACACTTGAAGACTTAAACCAAACCCATAACTTGAATGAGTTTCTATATGCAATTCCGACGACAATGATTTAAAGGACTTTGTTCCTGTGCTCGTAGATTCAAACCATGAAAGCTCAGCTCTAAAACGATCTTGCGCTCGGTTTTGCATCTACATATTCCGCATATTTGCATATGAATATCGTTTTGCACACCGTGTTTGTCACCCCTCTTTCCCTTCCCTCTAACTTTTGGGATCAATTGATACGTTTTTAAAAGTGAATTAGCCGCTATTTGCGCGGTTTTGACTTTCTAAAAAATGATAAATGATATCCTAGTACGGTGCTCGTACCGTACCTTGTAGAGGGTCATACTAGCCAGCAAATAACATCAATCATTCACGTCGTCATCCTTCTCGTTTTGGTCGTACGTACGTTTTCCACAAAATTATTTCACACTCCATTTAACTCTGATTTTTACCTTGCTTTATCAGCTTGTCAGTAACAGTACGATTCTCAAAACGTTTTCTACAGATTTTTTTTTCACGCTATCATATCCTATATATATATATATACACCGCCTGTCAAAATGAACCTTCTACTCTGAAAAGGGTTTCAGATATTTACAGAAGAATTCGAACACCCTTTGGCTGACTTACTTTCATCGGTGTTTAAAATCTCGAAAGTCTTTTCCAAGGCTTTCTAAATAAATCTTTTTGAATAATTGCTTCCATTACTTAGCAATTCTACTCGTTCTACATACACTTAGGTACCTCCGTCATCTAATTTGCTAATGGCACCAAGATGACGAAAATACATATAAATATACAAATTTTTATTACCATAGATCCTTATATGCGAATGATCCGAATGTGATATAAAAATTATATTTCGGGTATCGAAGTTAACGAAAATTAAACAAGAGGAAATAATAAATCCCTTTAATATTTATTTTCTGAGGGGATGAAAAATAAACTTTTCTAATCTTATTATTATACATATATTATAATTATATATACATATAAGGTAGAACTATTATTGCAAGAACAATATTCACTCTCGACTTTTCACCTCGCCCACGTCGTGCGTGAAGATTTACGCAGGGTAAGCTTCTTACCAGCAATAAATTTTCAGCGAAACAACATCGGGACCAACTCAAGTCCCTTCCTTCCTTCCTTCCTCTGGGATTCGGTTGGCTTCGTACATACCTTCCCTCAGTGTTAACTTCATAATTGCAAAGTCGAATGTTGTTTCAGTCCAAAGATACGGGGCTAATCTTATTTGCCATAAGCATACAGCGAGTTTGGTATACGATAAGACCCTGGTACAGTAGGAATTGCAAATTTCCTCACCGGGGGTAACCGGATTCATAAATTCATTGACCATTATTTTCTATAGACTTATGGGGTCTAGATGTAGGTTGTTCCTTTTTATTATCAAGTCAGGAAGGTATTTTAAACGCGACTTACCTGTGCGACAGGTGTTCTCTCTTATTTTTTTTGTTTTTGATTTTATATAAAGTTTTATTAAAAAGTATGAACCGTGCAGCAAGCATACGAGAAAAAGGAGGCAATGATTCTCGCATTATGGAAGTTAAATTGCGTCGTATAACGGGAGGTGGGTGCAAAGCGTAGCTGCTTGACGTACGCGATTGCTAACGTAAATCAGAATGCGTAAACCTCGTTTGTTGAACGTTATTCGGTTAGCCAGATAGAAATTTTGGAGAAAATTTTAGGGGGATGTCTTCTCAGTAAGTTATTACAGTGTTATCAACCGTTATACGTGTTTAAGAAAACACTTTCTTATACCTTTCTATCGAATTTTATTTTTATTATACCTCTATCTACTTTCGTATCATTGTTTTTACTTTTTATCATATATCTACCTATAAAGTTTATAATATCCGGTATACAAAGAAGGAGGAGATAAACGATTTTGCTCAAGCTTATAGGTACAACGCGATATTTCCATACTCGAAGAAAGTAGGTAGGTAGGTATACCACATTGTGTCGTAGGGATGAAATTTATTCATCTTTTTTACTCTTTCGATAGAATTTTGCGACGAATAAAGAAAAAAACATAAAAATAAAAATAAGATACATACAGTTGCTCGTTTTGAATTTTTTTCAAATTTTCTTTTATGGAAAATTTTTGCTATAAGCAAATGTAACGGGGTCTGATTCTTGGCACCATTAAGTACCACGAGGGAGATGGTATTCGTTTATGTATTCCTCGCGTTTCTTCCCTGGCAATTTCTTGAATCCCCCTTAATCTCACCACAATTTACTAGACTCCACGGGGTCTCGGCTGTGGCTAACGCCGTTTGCTTAACAACAAAGTGCCGGAAACGCGACATGGAATTGGTCATTTGTCTCCAGGGATGATGTTTATCCGTATAAACCGTGTACCATCAGGGATAAAGTATAATCGACTTATTTACGATTCTTTGTAATATAATACATTACGCAAGTATATAGAATATTTTATTCGACTCAAATAAATTGGGAATGGGTGAAATTTTTGCTATTTTTGCTCGAATAGAATGATCGATAAAATTTCTTGAGGGAATAAGACTAGAAACTTTATTTTTTATTTAATTTTTTTACCCCTATTTGCGGGGTTGAAGAACGCAATAATCTTGGCAAATAATTCAAACGCGAAGAGGTAGAAACGAGGCTGTGGGGAATGCGAGGGTAACAGACGATCTCGATGAAAGGAAAAACGGGAAAAGTTGCGGGTATACCTAACGGGAAAAAAGTAACAGGGTGGAAATACAATTATATAAATTAATGGAACAGCTAAATGAACCGAGGTGAACAACGGTCTAAGGTGGTCGCCAGGTGTTGATCATATAAGTCTGAAAGAACAAAAAAAATAAAAAACAGAAAAAATAATGTATTTCTGTATAAAAATTGAGAGAATTTTATTTCGTTGAAATAATAACGAGGGTTGTATAAAGATGGAATTTTTATTTATTTTTTCTTGCATAGTTTTCTATTTTTCAGTAACTATTCGCTCTGCAAATATCCGATTCGCAAAGCAACTTAATGCGAATATATATACAGTTGTATATGTTTGAAAAGCATGAAAATCCTCGCCCTTAACTTAACTCGGCTTATAAACCAACAACGAAACGTTTTATTGGTTGTTTACGCGGACGTTCTAGTCACTCGCAGATCCCAGCTGCCGCATAAGAGGATTAACGGGTTTCCAGGGGTAGGAAAATAGGAAGGGATGCAGGACAAAGAGATGAGAAGAGAAAAGAAGAGAAATCTCTGGTTCAGCGTTACAGAACTTGTAACGAATAATAAAACTTGGTCGTGAAATTCGCTAGTTCCATTTACAACTGGTCTTAGTCGCGTACCTATACCTTAAGGTACTATAATTCGATGGCCAAACTTTCCTATTCTTAGAGTTTGCGAAACTTTTTCCTTTATTTTCTATACGGGCTCGTGCATATTCATTGATTTTCGCAAAAGAAACTTCCCCCGATTTCCACTTTAAGCCAATAATATGTAATACGACTGAAATAAATCTCCGCTGAGTAGGAGAAAAAAAAAAAAAAAATAAAGAAATAAGAAAAACATAGACTGGCTTTCATGAATTGAAAGCTCAATTTTCTTTTCGCGTAGATCTTCGCGATCTTTCATGTCGATCATTTCAAAGTGAATTCGTTGAAATCAGTAAAAGTCATTTTTCTACCGAAACCGTAATACTCTTTCTACCTAAACAAGGCGAAGAAAAGTAAAAACGAAAATAAAAAGGCGAGAGAATCGTTTACGTCAGAAATTTGTATATCAGCTACCGTAAAACAGAAAAGTAAGTTGAAAGACTTCGGTGAAGAAGGATCGCCGATTTCCCGGCAGGATTGAATTTGCGTGAAATCTATAGGCAAAAATGGAATAAAAAATAAATAAAAAAAGCGCGAATCATGAGGCGGAAACAACCGATGCCAAGAGTCTGCATCCCGGTTGCAGAGAGACGAACTATAAGTACATGGCCTCAACATCGCCGCGGGAGATATCTTCGTCTGTTGGTATATATATACACTTGGAATTGAATTTTCTGTCGAGGCCTGGGGCGTCGCGACGCCGAGAAGAAGCTCCTCGCTTCTACATGTGTACGTATATATATATATATATTTATACGTGTAGGTATGTACATATGTACTGTATAGTATATATCTACTCTGTACTTGAATGCAGGTTCATGTACAAGAGTACAATACCTACATCCATATATACAGTACATCCATTACACCGGTTGCACGTTTCTCCGTGTCGGATATGGTTTGTCATGTTTTCCGAGCCGTGAATTTCTCGAGGAAAAGCTTATTGTCAGGCAATCAAAGAGTCACTTGAAGATTTTACAATTTTTTTAAATCTCGCAATGCATCACGTCGACTTTTCGTTCAGAGATTGGAAATAAAGAAACCGCGAAAGGGGAATAGCGGTGATAAGAAAATAATATACGACAGACTGTCTCTTGCTCGTTAATTTTCATCAGACGACGCGGTGGTGGGCGCCTATACTTCTTTTTCTTTACCTCCTTTTTTTCTTTCTTTCTTTTTTTCTTTATTCTCGTTCTCTTTATCCTAATGGAAAAATTTAAAACTCGTGACATAACGTTTCCCGGCGATAAGAATAAAGCATATATTTGTTAAATGAATGAAATTTCTCGCCTCTTTTAACAAAGCTTTTTTTTTTTTTTTTTATTTCACCTCTTCGTAATATATGCGATGGGTAATGGGTAGATATACATAAATTTGAAAGTTTTTTTTTCGCAACCTATTCGCCCTGATGTGATGCACGGTACTTCAACTACATCGTGGCTCCGCAATTCTGACATCAGTCTGAATATGTATAAAGTATGTGATGTATGACGTATTTCTAGGTGTGGGAGTAAAACGAAAGAATAAGGAGAAGAAAAAAATAAAATAAAATAAAGAAATGAGAAAGAAAAAGAGGAGACGAAAAGTTTCAAGCCGCAAGCTCGACTGTGCATCGTGTCTTGAAACCGAAGTAGCGAACTTTGTTTTCACTGGAATATACTTGCATTTAAACTAGTAGATGTAACTGAGTTACCGATTCCAAAAATTTTCTTTTTTTTTCCTTCTCGTTTACTCATAAACCGTTCTTCGAATATTTTTTAATATTTAGAGAAATTGCAGAACTTGCAATTACGTCACGATACAATCTGGCATACTTTTTACCGCAAATATTAAAACTGTATTTCATTATGCGATATTTATTATAAAGAAAATAAACGCGCCTCCGCAGATTTGCCGCGTGTCACGGAAAACAGGCCGCATATATCCGGCGATGTTTTAAGTATTTATGACCATACGCACGTACCCCAAGCCTATACATATGTGGGTGTATGAATTTTTATTGAGAAAAACTTTTCCATAGCTAATTCAATTCTTTACACTTGGAATTTCTGGCTTTGCTCTAATTGCACGAAATATTCGAAGAATAATGATGCTTTTTTTTTGTTCTTTTTCACTTTTTGACTAAAGCTCACCATTCATTCCTATTCTTTCTGAACAGCCCCTGTATTTAAGATTGAAATCTGCGATATCATAAAGTAAATAAAAACTGGTTATTGAACGGTAACGTTCATCGAATGATTGATTGAAAAAAATAAAAAATACGAAGATACCTCAGCCGAGAAAAACTAATTACTTTATTATACTTAAAGTTGGCTTACAACCCCTAATAAATCCACTAGTTTCTATCGTTCTGAATCCTCCTCAATCCAAAGTAGGAAATAAATGAATAAAGTTAAAGAAATTAAACAATGAGAAAAATGATGAGTAAAAAAAAAAAAAACAGAATAACATTATGAACAAAAAGAGATGAGCAGACATATACAGACGGTCGAGAAATGAATGTAAAAAAGACGAGGAATGAGGTAAAAGAAAGTTGCTTCAGCGTACATTTCTGGTGGGAATACTTTAGCCCTACTATTCCCAAGGGGTGTTCTAATTTGATCGTCATCCCGGGTTTTCTTTGCAGTGATAAATGTATTCGTTGGACCCAAGAGCCTCTAGGGTCGTGAGAATCGCATGGAGGTGGAGGACCCTTTTGGCCGCTTTGTGAGCGTGTAACGTGTTCTCAATTACACGTGAATTTCGAATTCCAAGTCCCTCAAGCCTTTTAGACAACAACTACGACTACTATACGCGTTTATAACAGTTTCAATACTTTCGAGGATTCAAATCGCGTCTTCTTTTACCCCGTATGACTTTTTTTTTTCTTTCCAACCGGACAATTATTCAACGCCGTTTTTCACCTTGTCATTTTCCTAATTTCTCCTTTTTTTTTTATTTCTTTTTTCATCCCTCTTTTCTTTTTTACTTTGTCCTTTTTTTTTCTCTCTCTCTTTTTTTCTCTTTTCTCATCTCGAAACACGCAAATGGTTTGTCAGTGAAATTTATCTCTTCCCCTTCTTCGGTATCTCTCTCTCTGTTCTTTAATGCTTACAGCTTTTCCCGTTTCTCTTAAATCTCATAAAAATTGAACGTGGAAACTCTCCGAATCGTAAGTCTGCGCGAGACTCAGATATACCGGAAGATATGATTAAGCTTGTGGATAGCTGTATACATATCGATTAGTCACTAGTGATAATAAACATATATTGATCCAGAATAACGATTTGATATTTCCGTCACGTGCGTGATACGGATTAAACTTAGCCGGTTAATAAATATCTTCTAGAAGCTTGAAAATCTACGCCTGATAGAAATTTTCAATACTGATTTATCATTTTTTGTCTCGTCTATGATTAAGGGTTTTTCATTAGGCGCTAGGAATGACCTTTCCATTTCTATATTATGCCCTGGGTCGAATTTGAAACTTGTCATGATGGGAAATCTGGCTGAAACTGGGGAAAACTAGGAAACTGGGAGACAGAAATGTGCGACGTAGCTGGAATATCGGCTTTGTTGTCCAGAGATTCCGGAGGGTGATATCGACATTGGGTATTGTTTACCGGGGGCTTTTCACCGCAAATATTCACGCTGGAGTAGGAGAGATTTGAGAGAAAACGAAAGAGAAAAGAATCGGGAAAATAAAAATAAAAAAAGGAGGAAAAAAAGAAAAGAAAACGAAAAGAGGGATTTGAGGCAGGGAGAGAAAACATGATATCGAATTTCGAGGACCGAATTTGTCCTGAAGCTCAGCTCTCACAATAATTCGCTCGTCGATGTTCTTTGCGAAACTTTCTTAATCGTTTCTACACTCGTTTAAAAAAAAAAAAAAACAGAAAAAGAAAATAATCGAATGGCAAGAAAAGGCCGATTTTTCTGTATCCAGCTACTTCCGTTAAAAGGATCGTCCGAAATGAGTAAAAACTCGTTCTACAGGATTATAAGAAAAGGTCTGACCGTTAGTATATATAAAAGAAAGCTTTAGCAAGTTTTCACTAAGCTATGAGATTTAGTTACAATTATTCGTAAGCTTTGCGAAAGGTTGGCAAAAGTTCGTCGGGGATATAAGAGTCTCTTGTGTATTTGATGGAAAACAATTTCTTCGGATAAAATTGAACAGAGAATGAAGCTCAACAATATTGCGGTCAGAAAAGAATAGCTGGACGAAAATCCTGTCTTCTTGATTGACTCGCGATCGCGCAGAAACAACGCGAGAAACCTTATCCAACTCACTTGCCAATATCCTCCCCCTTCTTTCGTTCAAATAAATAAAAAAGGACATAATAACTTGTGATCAGAAAAATAAGAGAGAATAAAAATAAGGAATCGCGAACTCGTTAAACAAAGATTAAATATCTTAGGCTGTATAGGTATTATAAAAAGTTTTTTAAGCTATAAATTTTCACCCGCAATTACATATCTCGACGGGAAAACAGTCGGCTAAAGATTTTCACTCCGATAAATAATTATTGAAGTCCGCCAAATATTTTTGACTATGAATAATAATTGCGGGTTGCGAATAAATAAAATCACACGATACTTAGAATCTTGTTTTTTTTTTTCTAATTTCAAGGGAAAAAGCGAGTCTAAGAATCCGTTGAGTGTGCCTCGTTCACCTAAGGTGCTATTTATTTTATAAATAGACTTTACCAAGGGTGCTACAAACTTGGCGAGAATATATACATATAAGTATATATCTGGCTCAGCGTAGTCGCTACAAGTGGTTGTATGACACGCCAAAGACGAAGACAAGGTACTTTTATCGACCCATATAAGTGACAAATAAATATCGATTTTTAAGAATCTATACAACCCTTACCAGTGCTTCAGATTATTATTTTTTTTTTTTTATTGAATATGCTATATTTACTATAAAGAAACTGAAATTACGTCGGTGTTGAATTGAAGGTGTAAATTATCGGCAATGATATCGATATATTGATATTGAACTCGGAAAATTAGCGACGATTTAATTTCCGTGAAAAAAGTTAAGTGCTCTTGTTATTTCCCACGGTGATATATTCGCAAATGTATAATACCGTTCGTAATTGCATTGCAGGATGTTAACGAGATCGATCTACACATAAGTAAAACACTGATTGTATCAGACATAATTTAGGCTCAAGGATCAAATTGAATTTGAATTTAATAACCGTATCGATATTTGGGGTGATAATGTCATCGCGATAAATAAAATGTTAAATGTTAAAAAATTTATCACCACCGTAGTATAACATTATATGGTATATCTATACAGTGTTTACGGAGTCTTCAATTCCTGTGTAAACACAAACTGAAGAGGTATGTGTGAATTGCGATTAAATTTCACTCTGTACGAGACACCCAGGTAGATTTCAATGTTTTGTCTCCGCATTATCTCCTGCGTAAAGTAAATACCGTAGGATCATATACATTTATATATACCTATACACCATGTATACCAGCTGGATATATATATATCTATGTATACCCTCTTTCTAGTACGTACAGAGCACAAAGAGACGTACGTGCCGGCAAATATACAGGTGCGCAAAGGCTTCTGTACGTGCACACATCCCATCCTCGCACGTACATGGAGGGTACATACGTACTTTTGTACATCCCAACCCCCAACCCCCATCCTACATCCACCCGTTCCTCGGGCGTTATATGGCGTTCGATATAACGCTCACCAGGGTTTGCTAGCCGCGTCCGCGACGGGGTTGGAAAGAGAACGTCGACGAGGTCTGCAGGTAGGTAGGTAGGAGGGAAAAGCTCGTCGAGTGGAAAGCGTTAGTGTTTTATTATTCATGTATTCCAGTGACGTCAGAGGCCCACTCGGATTCTCTACAGACAGAAGCTTCTGCGTCCTGTCCTTTACGCTGTACCCATCCTCAGCTAACGTTTCTATAACGTCTATACCACCCTCCTTAAGATATCTCTTCAGGTGATGCGGAGATGAACAAACGTTTCTGTTTAATTGTTTACCCAAACCACGATTATACCAGACGACTATATCTATATTCGATTGGTTTAACTTCAACGGAATTATCATCCGGAAAATTATACTAGATGAACAATTTTAGGGTAATAGATGCTGAGGAAACGAAATTTAATGACAATTATTGCCGATATGAATTATTTTATTCATGGTGAAATTAATCATACGAATAATAAGGGACGTGATATGTTTTTCAAAATCTTTAAGTCGTTTTTTGTATGTTATAGATTGAGTTGCAGCGAGAAATAGATGTGAAAAAAGCTAATTCACGCTCGAACGATTCAATATCAATCATAAGTTTTGAAATGGTAAAACTTTACGACTTTAAGCTCCCGTCCATGTAGCAATATTTCACCCGACGGTTCCACCCCCATCCGATACGAAGGGGCTCCCTTGGGTTCGTTCTTATTGGATACTTGAATACGTTAACAATATTACGACGTCGTACTCTTCTCTGTCGAATTTCAAGACTCTGTCCCGTCGCGATGTCGTTAGAGAATAACTCACCCCTAAAACGAGATTGCCACACCATCATTGTAGCCTCCGACCTTCCATAACGTCATTTATTTATTCATTTATGGATTTATTTAAGTATTTATTTACTAAAACGTGAAAACGACTTAAAGTGAACATCACTTGGATGGCTCAAGTTTTTTTTCTTTTTATCCAGAGTTATCCAGGCAGTGATATGAATGTTATGCTATACCAACGTCTACCTGCGCCAAGGCAAATCATAGAACAGTTTGTAATACAGATTCTTTTTTTTTCCATTTGCTTTTTGATAAAGATATGTTTTTTGATAAAGAATGGTAAGTCGGTGATACCCTTGTCGTATTTATTTAATCAAAATTTGTGACTGTTAAAACATAGATAGACGGATAATATATTCTTACCTACAAAGTCCAGATACAGAAAAGCGCGTTTTTAAATTCATATATTCATTTATTTATTTTACTTCGTCTTCGTTTAGACTTATGATAATATTATTAGGAATAAGATGCTTTTCGCCGGGTATGTTTGGCGAATTTTGTTCACTCGAGTACGAAGCTTACCCCTATCTCGAAATTATTGCAAATCATATCACGTTACCAGTTTCATTATCTTCGCAGGTTTAGGGATAAGGAAAATCAGCAAACCAGTACCTGCAGGAAGAAAAAATCGTTACATGTATCGGTACTGGGATAAACTGAATAGAAATCATCCCTTAATAGATGAGATTCGCGAATTCGAAATATAGATTAGTGAAACATAAATAGCGATTTACCAATTGACACTGAACCTAATCCAAAAATTGTCGCAGTACAATCGTACTCCATAAGAATTCCGATTATTGCTCCAGTCATGCTGGAACCAAACCTACCGATCGTCATGGCGATACATAGTGCTGCACTCCTACAAGAAATTTATAATATGAGGAAGATTAGAAAACGTAAGGATGTTATATTATAACGACTCGAAAATACCAGGATCAGATTGAGACCATAGAGATCTAGGGATTATATTTTACCTGAGATGTGTTGGATACAGATCTGATAGCATGGAGCTTAGGAGAATTGTACAAAGTCCAGATTGCACGACATAAGCAGTGAAAAATATTGTAACTGATATTGTATCTTTTGCAAAATAAAGTCCAAAACCAGCCATTCCACTTATAAGTTGTAGAGCGGCTGTTGAGAATATAAAAGAGTTGATAACGTTGGTAATGAGAAGTTTTTAATTTCATATAAACCAGGATGATCTTACTCATGAGTTTTTTTCTACCCAAAAATTTGACCAACACCGCAATCAAGAGAAAACCAAGGCAATAGTTTGCCCCTGTCGTCAAGGAACTCATGTACACCGTGGTGTTAATCCCGTTTTGGCACGTGGCGTTTGAAGTGGCTACTCGGATGTTTATAGCCTGGCAAACCGTCACTGTGGAATTTGGATTCGCACTTTTGTAGCTTATCATACGATTCAGGATATCCGGCATCCAGAGATAAAAACCACAGGAGCTGGAGGATAAAAAACAAAAAAAGAAAAAATAATCAAGCGGAGAGAAAGAACAGAAAATTTATTTTCATCTCGTAGGACTAGATAGATAATAGGTAGGGAATAGATGAGAAGAAAAGAACAGAGTGAGAGATCAGATTTTTGGGATTGATTTTTACCTTGAGAATATAAGGAACTGAAGAATACATGCCAGGATTGTTGTAAAGAGATAATCAGACCCAAATATTGGCGAGATCTGGTCTTTGACTGTCCTTAAAATTTTCAGAAACGAGTATTTATTGTTCTCCTCGATTCGAACGGTTCTGATGTCTCCAGCCGTGGCCCTGATCGCACGAACCTGTTGATTAAATTTTCACTGAGTTACGTGGCAAGGATGATTACGTCTGACAATTAATTTACCGGATACTTGTTTGGGGGTTGTCCTGTATTGGTGGAGAAGACTCTCCTGAGTACATCAAGTGCTTCGTGGTGTTTGTTGATTGAAACTAAATACTTTGGGCTTTCTGGAAGCCTCAGGATTCCCAGAAAAGTTACTAGGATGTAGGATCCGTTTAACAGGCATAAGAGTCTCCAAGATTTTACCACGAAAAAACCAAGATCTAAACTCCATGTGAGTGGAAGTATGAACCAGGCAGTAGCTATAAGAATAAAACAGACATTGCTGAATCTTTTGATCCTGCAGTAGATCCGATCTACATGAGATGTCAGCTTATATTTACCTGGCATTACGCAGTATGATATACCGACGAACATACCACTCAAGGAAAAATACTTGGACCTCTCTTTAGGCGGAAGAAATTCGGCCATGTAAGCAAAAACTGTTGTCGCCATTCCAGCTAAACTGAAATCAGCGATCGAAAAGAGAAAAGAACAAGATTACTACATGGGATAAATGATGGGATTGAATAATACTGCTGTAAACTCACGCAGCTCCAGCTAGGAATCGTAAGAGAATAATAAGCCAAAATACTGGTGCCAAACTCGCTGAAAAAGATGCTAACCAGGAGCACCCTGAAGATATGATCAGAACTCCTCGACGACCGAAAGTATCGGATGCAAAACCCCAGCCATATGCAGTTAGCACCATACCTAAGGATGCGAGTAAAATTTTTCTTTGTCATGAAAAGTTCATTGACGTCAAAATTCTATGGCTAAAGCTAAAAAGAAAGGCGATTGTTTAGTATCGATCAAAGGTTGCCTAAAATCGAATGAGTATATGTACCGAGGAACGTTGCCCCAGAATATAGTCCTTTTTCGAGGGCAGACAATTCGAATTCACACGCCAGATCAAGCAGTACGAAACCACTGCCCAGGTTATCTATCGTGGAAGAACCGAGGCATCCTCCAGCAATGATTGCCAGTATAATATGAAACTTTCCCAATCCTATAGCAATGAAAGAAAATAAGTTATTCGAATAGTTCGACACATCTTAAGTTTTTATTTTACCTGCCATGGCAATGGCTGTGTCCAAATCCACGGTTTCATGCTTTTTACGATCTAAAACAAAAGGTTTTATCAGTGGAGACAGTTTTTCGTGAATCTCGGTGGAATTATCGATCATACCTAACGGTTCTAAATTCAGATCTTCGCGTCCCGTCATCCTTGAGTAAATTTACTTTTACTTGTAAATGATACTCGTGACAGATGTGACGAACACTTGGCGTGATGAGTTTTCCAGTTTTTTTTTTCTTTTCTTTTTTTTTCACCAAGTTCTGACTTGGAGTAGACCAGTTTCTAGATGAAATACTTTCACTCACTAGACGGCATCTCTTCTCTTGATTGTCGACACTGTTTTTTGTCAACTAACGGCCAGATATACTTTTATATTTGAACAGCTAGGCGTGATGACGTACAGCTCTGTTATACGAACATGAAACAAATACATGCACAGCATATTTGCATAAGACAAATACAGAAAAACATATCGTAAATTGTTTACCATAATGAGTAATAAAGGTTATTCAAATTTTTGATTATGACTTATCGTCATTTGATGTGTACGAGACGACATATGTTATGTAGCCTTAGATTTCTCATACGATCATCTCATTTCTCAATGTGTGCTGCACATGCTAAGATTTTTCTCTTATATATTTTTGCTATATTCTTATCAAATTTTGTTGAATAAATGGTTTTAATTATTGCAAACATTCATAAAATTGTATAGTTGACAATTTAACTTTTTTCGGATTGCTCCTACTTGGATAGACCGCAAAACTTGTTATGAGCCAATATTTTCGGCTAATGTCAATGTCGCTAGAAGGTATTCAGTGGACTTTGGTTAGCCAAAGGGTGGATGGTCGATTTTTGGCACAACGACAATTGCGCGAATATAAATCATCAGTTTTACCCTGCAGTTTAAGTATGAAACATTGCTACACACATATTGAGTTCAGTATTTTTTTTTTTTTCTGTTTTCCGCTCTAGTTGTGAAAAGATAAATTAAAGAGCCATTGTTAACTACATTGCGCGTGATAAACTGTATCATGGAGGGTAGAAAGACAAAGGTAAAATACCGCTAAAAGGTGGTTTAGGATTATTCATTTATTCAGAAATGTTGCTGCAGAATATAATCCTTTGCTAGTAGCAGACAATTCCAACTCACAAGCTATACAAGGCAGCAGAAAACCATATCTATGGTATCAGCCGTGGTAGCCGCAATGCAATCTCTACTAATAAATTCTAAAACGACGTGAAACTTGACTTGCCAAGTCCTGGGTGAATGAGAAAATAATTTAGATCTGATAATTATTATTGAATTGCATTCATATTGTGTCGATTTACCTGTTATGGCAATGGCTGTATCCAAGTCCACGGATTCGTACCTCTTGTGTTCTGTGACCAAAGTTCAATGAGTTCAGTTTCCTGTGAATCAATGGTCATTGATCACATGTAACTATCCTCAATTGGTTTTTTTTTGTAGTCTCGTTACGATGCAGTCGACGATTTTACTCTCGCTTATATAAATAATACTTACACTGAACGGTGAAAGTAATAACAAAATTTTAATGAATCATTTAGAAAATCATTTAGCAAAAAACGAGATCTATCTATCAAAGGGAATAGAAAAAAACCGAAAATGATTGATAAATTTCAGAAACCGCAATCGCTTTCTTATTTTTGGGCATCCACCCCGCAAACATCGAATAATGATCGTACAGAGTCACTTCACTATAATATGTCGACTTAGATACTGAGCATATTGTATATGATTTAAAATTAATTTGGTACAAGTCAAGCTCTACTTATCCAAGATAATCTCACTCAACAGTAAAGTGGATTGCGTAATTAGTAAACGTTACGTATGCTATGCAAGATCGTTGATTTACACATAACAAAATAACATATTGCCTTCAACAAAAACGTATATCATTTAATTCTATCGTTGTTCAATTTGTATTTCACCATCTCAATTAACCCCGAAGGAAGAGTAAAGAAGAATGATGATCTCGATGCATTCAGTAGCCTCTCTTTCCCTCTCTCTCTCTCTTTTTGATTTCTGATGTGCTATCTAGATATGCAAACATTCTGTATGCCAATGACTTCGCGATCTATCTTTATTGCGCGAACGGTGAACTTGGGCATACTATATATTATCAAGTTATAAATAGCAATGAGACGAAAACGTTCTGAATTGGCATAGCGAGAGTGGTTATCACCTTGATTATGGACATGGTTCCGGATATCATTACTGAGAATTCTCTAATTTCTTGGTTTGATAAGGCCTCTTATCTCGTTATCATGATTAATGGCTCGGCATAAGAAAATTTTCGATGGTTATTAATAAAATTTTTTGTCTTAAATTGACTAAATATGTACTAATTAAAGCTCTGCAAAGACTATTCTCGTCTTGTCAACTTACATTGCATACGCAATTGTGTCTGTGTAATTTTATCTATCACTGATGCGATTGTTCAATTCTGGAATTTTCCATCAGACGATTTTAGGAAATTTATCACTTTTCTTTTGTCTCTTATTCACTTGGTGATTTTTGGGAAGGGTGCTAAGTCACTGATACTCAATTTGCCAAGTTTTTCATTTATCACACAAATAAATACACAGATTGCACACGATCAATTCGTAAAACTAAATCTGTAAGGAAAATAGTCGAAGAATAGGTACTGAAATTATTTCGAACTAAACTAGGTGGTGGGTTTAATCACCTTCTCAGGCCTAGGAAGAAGGAAAGGGAGCAGCCCAGTACCTGCGAACAGAAATAATAGAAAAAAATGAAATCATCTGATCGATTAACTGACTGTTGAAATTTTTATGAAAAATTTCAATAATGTGTATGTCGAAGGGAACACTTACCAATAGACATTGCACCTAGTCCAAATATGGTGAAGGCGCAATTGGATTCCATAAAAATTCCTGTGACAGTTCCAGTCACGCTGGAACCAATCCTGCCGACACTCATTGCGATGCAGAGAGCTGCACTCCTATACATGAGATGAATAAAACTGATGATTATTTGATACCAATTTTGGATATGTGTAGCAAAATATTACAGTTAGGTTTATCCTTGATGAATATTTTTTGCAAATCTTTCACAATTTAGATAACAAATCGACGGAGAGATATATTTTACCTGAGATGTGTCGGATACAGATTTAAGAGCACTGAGCTTAAGACAGTGATGCAAATTCCTGGTAGTACCATATAAATGGTTGAAAATATTGTGACCGATATTAAATCTGTTGCCCAATAAAGTGCAAATCCAGCTACTCCACTCACAAGCTGCAGCGTGGCTGTCAAATATAATTAAAGAAGAATAAAAAAAAGTTTTAAAGCTTTGTGCGATTCGGAATTTACCAGTAAAACATAGGCTTACCAAGGAGGGTTCTTTTTCCTGTAATGTTTACCAGGAAACCAACCAACAGGTAACCAAAAACATAGCTGGCTCCTGTCACCAAAGAACCAACGTATACCATGGAGTTGATCTCGCTTCGACATGTGACATTGGAAGCTGTGGCTGACCGGATGTTAATAGCATCGCAGACATTCACTGTGGCGTTTGGATTTACGGTGTAATAGCTCATCATGCGGTTCAGTATGTCCGGCAACCAGAGATAAAAGCCACATGCACTTTAGAGGAGAAATAGAAGAGAATAAAAATAAATTCTAGTGAAAATGAACATTTCATTTAAATTTTGGACGGATTTTTTACCTTGAGAAAATGCAGAACTCGTATATACATGCTAGGATCGTTGTGTGGAAATGCTTCCGTCCGAATATCGGCACTATTTGATCCTTGATAGTTTTCAAAATTGTTAACAAAGACAATTTTTCGTTTTCATCAATTCCAACGGTTCTAATATCCTCGGCTGTGATCCTTATCGCATAAACCTGTTGATCAAATATCCAGTGAGTTAGTTACACAGCTTTGATGATTACATCTAACAACTAATTTACCTGATATTCATTTCCGGGACGTCCTGTATTCATGGAAAATACTTTTCTGAGAACTTCGATAGCTTCGTTGTGTTTGTTAATCGAAACTAAATACTTTGGACTCTCTGGAAGAACGAGCATTCCCAGGAACGTTACTAGGATATAAAGTCCGTTCAATAGGCACAATATCCTCCAGGATTTTATCACAACGAAACCAAGATCTAGACTCCAGGTTAGTGGAAGGATCAACCATGCAGTAGCTAAAAGAATTGATGATATTTGTCAGGAAGTCATTCCATCTTTGTCCAAGATTAGTTTTAGCTCACCTGGTATCAGGCAGTAGGCTGCAGCGTTCAGCAACGCACACCATGACAGAAAAGCTGCCCTATGTTTTGGGGGAAGAAATTCGGCCAGATAGGCATAAACCGTTGTTGCCATTCCAGCTCCACTAGATAATCGTTTTGATAGGAAATCAGGATTATGAAAAAGTGGTTCGAACTTAGGGATAAAAATGTAAAATTGTTAATAACAAATCAAAAAAACAAAACTCACGTAGCTCCGGCCAAAAATCGAAAAATAACAAGCTGCCAAAATACTGGGGATAAACTTCCACAAAAGGAAGCTAACCAGGAAGAACCTAAGGATATGACGAGGACTTTTCGACGTCCAAACATGTCTGATACAAAACCCCAGCCGTAAGCAGTCACAATCATACCTATGAAAGTAGCAATGGAAATTTTTTTGATTATAAAATGACAGCATCATCATGGTTTTCCCATTTTCAGAGGACTAGGAATTTCTGCATTAACTATAAGGCACTTTTCGGTGATAATTTTAGGCAATGAAATTAGGAGAGAAGGTTAATAATTCAGTCCATGTACTACGGGCAAAAAGGAAACGGTCTAGTTCGTACCACTCAAGGATTATTTTTAGTATAAATGAATACTTACCCAGGAACGTTATTCCGGAAAATAAACCTTTTTCAGAGACAGACAATCCCCATTCACACTCAACAGCGGATAGTACAAAACTATTACCCATGTTGTCGGTTGTGGTCGAGGCTAGGCATCCTCCGACAACCAGCATCAGTCCTATGTGAAATTTTCCCAGCCCTGTAGCAATTTGAAAAACACATTATACCTGCGGCTGTTTCTTTGTCATTTTATTAACAAATTAGGTGAAGTAATTTTTGTTAGATTTTTAGTTTTTACCTGCCATGGAAATGGCTGTGTCGAGATCGACGGCTGCATTTTTTTTATCTACTGTAACAATCGTTTAGTTGGTAAGCAAAAATAATAAAAAATTAAACAACTGGTTGGTACAGTTCTCTGTGTACTTTAAACTTTTGTAAAAACATTAATTTCTCGGAGCGTGACTCACCTGGCTGCATCTTTCACTTCTGACTTCGATGATTTGCAGCCTAGTAATGACTAACGAAAAGTTGTCCATTTTTACACGGCCTCGTTTATATTAAAACAGATGTGGCCTAAAAATAAATGTTTGAAGAATACAGGCGTAAGATTTTAGCGTGGAGTTGGCCTTTGATATGCAAATTTAATCGGATAATGATATACGAAAGTCAAATTACTTTACGTCGGTAATGCGTTCTGCATTAACATGTCGTTTATTTCACCAACGATGAAACAAAGTCAGGGGTGATGGTGTTCAAATACTTGAAAGTATTTTTGTTTCTTCTGTATAAACCTGCCTTGTATAAAATTCGGAATGATCTATCGACGAAGAAACACGATATGTATAATAGATAAAGTCAATACAAAAATACTTGAACCAATTTGGGAAAATGAAGTTCTCAATTTCTGATGCAAAATACAAAAAATTTCAAGCTCAAAGGTATGTTATTTTGAATAATTTATACGGATCCTAAAATCTGACTGATTTCATCCTCTTTATTGCGAAATTCTAAGATATACACGAAATATGGGTACCTACCCGTGAAAACATTTTATGAAAAATGTAAAAAATTTTCTCGCTGTCTACTGATATACCCATTCTGCACGCCTGGGAAATTATCAAGAGTATTCTCATTTTACAAGATATACATTCCCAAGAAACTGGGAAAATCTTCTCTCATATGAATATCAAATTTCTAATATTTTGGGGATGGGTTTCTATGGGCAGAAGTAATAGATTTACCCAAATCCGTGATACTCAAATTCCACTAGTATTTATTATCAGTATCAATGAAATGATTCATCTATGTTCTAATCCAATTTTTATTGTAAATTACCTAGAAGACCTACTTCAAAATATTCTCTCATAAAAATGGTTATACTAAGTAGAATGAGACTGTTCACCTCCAACCTCACCTCAATATATCCGAATGTGACCAGGTCAGTATGGAGTAGCAAGTTTATCCAAATAATTAAATATGACCTAATTATTAGCAGGTCTGCCAGATGTTGTTTGGCCTCTTTAAATTTTTCGTGTACCTACTTGAAAATTATTTATCGTTATACGTACATTCATTACTGTTTATTATTGATAACTCATTTACGTAGATGAATTGGACTCATTGTCAGCGTTGGCTGCTTAGTATAAAGTTAAAAGTCAGAAGTAACAAAATTCGAGTGAAAAAATTTACTAGGAAAGATTTTGAATTCATATTTAAGGATTTTTTTCTTTTTCTTTCTTATTCGTTTCCCTCGTAATTCAAAATACATGAATAAATAATATCGTGAGAGCTATACCATGAGGAAATCTTGATACTGCACAGTTGATGCGCCTGACTGCGCATGCGCCAAATAATGCAATTTTATTGGTCGGTGAGATGGTCCCGCGAAAATATTATGACGTATGAAGCAGGGGTGCCAACCTTCAAGAAATGAAGCAAGAGCTGTCAAGATTTCGCGCGTAAATTAGTCAGTTGAAGTGATGTTGTTTATTTTAATTTAACGTGAATTATCAAAATAAAAGTAGCATTGATGAGCAATCTTGAATAAAATAGCCCATATCGAAAGATAATTCAATTGGAGCAACGAAGGATTTGATGGAAAAGCAAATCCAATTGCTACAAAACTCATCTTATAATACCCTCGAAAAATAAACCGATAAATCGAATCGAAGCAAGCAATCAACTGTTCGAAATAAATTGCGACGGTCGAACATCAAGTTTCAATAAAGCTTTCCAAGCCTTTCCGAATCGCTACCGCAATTATTTGAGATCCTAACCTCAAAAATTCATATCAATTACATCGCCGTCAAAAACAAAGTTTGACAGCTAAAACTCGGGATGGCCAGCCTGCTTCAGCGGACGACGCAACCCGCGCATGCGCTGTCAGGCACATCGACTGTGCAGTATCAAGATTTCCTCATGGTATGCTGTCTCAATACAAATTTTTCAAGGGCTTTTTCCCCCATTTATGTATTTGCGATTTTGTAAAAGAAAAGAAATACAATAAAAGGGAAAACTTTTCTTTAACATTTGCGCTTGAAGTTCTATTCTTGTATTTGTTATCAGCAACTGATCGATAGATTTCGGTAAAGTTTGATAAATCTTGACGAAGGAATCCCGCAGGTATGATAAAATCATTAGAAGTCAAGTTGCTCGTCCGGTTCCGACCATTTTCACAAATTTAGGAATGAGGAAAGTCAGCAGACCACTAACTAACGGTGAAGAAAAAGCTCTCATAGTATATCGAAGTAATGGTCAACCATTGTAAACGAACATGTAGGTATACTGTATAGAATTTCTTTTGTTGTTCTATAGAAGCAAAAGCTGTACATCGAAGTAGAGGAGTCGAAAAAGCGTAAAACTTCAGGTGAATAAAAAAGACGAGATTTTCAATTTTCAAAAAGCAAACAAAGGGACAAAGGAGGAAAGGAGCAAATATACGAGTGACAATTTGTGAAAATTTCTTGTGGTTCTTGAAGAAGCATGACCCAGTCACCCTTATATCGCATAAGGGACAAGTAGGTGAGGCAGCTGTCGTGCGCTTTGACCCGTAGCGTCTGGAGGAGTGTGAGGATACGAAATCCGGTACTTCTGCTACACGGTCTAATTACGGCGTTATCTAATAACACCTCTAGATGTAATAATGCGTGTGTTAATACGCTAAAGGTGGGTATGCAGAAGACCAGAGCATTGAAAAGCACAAAGCACTAGGTAAAAGATTATATTTTTCCGACAAACTTTAATTCGCATTTACTAAAGGTAATGAAAACTGTTAAAATAGCTGTGCTTTATCCATTTTCGTAATGATCAGATGCACATAGAAGCTAGACTCTTCCGTTTTCGATCAGAGTTAATAATTCAAAATTGATGAAAAGAGAATTTCATTTTTTTGGTAAAAAGTAAAAATAATTGAGTTACGCAGCTATGACTTGAAATCGCAAAAGCAGTTGCTGCGTTTCATCTCCCGATGACAGGTGTACTGAAATTTGATCTTTCATGCGTCAATGTGTCAGGAGGTATTTTCTGCACCTGTGTGTTATTCGTGGGGATTGAGAATCTAGGATAATGAAAGCTGCGATATCTAATTTTATTTTATTACACAAAGATAAAAATTGAGTTAAAAATAAAGAAAAAATCGTGGAGAAATAGAGGCGAGTGATACTCGGACCCGCAGGGGACCAGGGTGGCTGTCAGGCCGAAGCAAACGGCCGTGAGCTTTGACCCCGTGACCTGGAGTGCGTGAAGGAACGCGCGGATACGAACTCCGGTACTTTTGCCCCACACTCAGCAGTCATACTGTGCTATACACATAAAACATACACCAGGCTCTCTCTCTCTCTCTCTCTCTCTCTCTCTCTCTCTCTTTCTGCCTTGGTATGGCTACTACACAGAGAACCGGCTCTCTTCCACGCGGACCGCTGGAGTTCGTGGAATCAATATCCACCCCTAGCAGCCCAACTAAAGCCGCCCTGGTTCCCTGGCAAAACCTGATCATCTCGCGTGTGTGTCTGTGTGTTTTTTTTTTTTTTTTGTTTTTTTTTTTTTCCACCAAACCACTCGACACGTACTGTAATCTTGAGCGAATTTTATATCCATTCACAAACGTTGCTTTCGCAATTAACGACGAAGGGCTTAAAGGACTTTAGTTACTGCTCGGGATATACGAGTTTGTAATTATCAATATATTAGCTGTTTGAATTGACGAATCGAAACTTTATACAATAGGGTTGATAAAGAGAGTAAGAAAAAAAATATACGAGGAAGATTAATCTGTATACTATAGTTGTTTATTTATACAATCTAATAACAGAAATCATTCTGGATATAATTTGGTTTGTGTCGGAAGGAAACGCGGTCTTATTGATAGAGGATCAGTTCTCCCTCGATGAACTTTAACCCCCGTGGGGGGAAGGGGGGTAAAAGATCCCGTTATTTCATCTCGCAAAAGTCGATACCTACAGTAATAACCAATTATAAAGTCGCATTATGGCTAGAGTTTCTCGATCAACTTTGACGCTTGGTTATAGTTTCAGTTTGAAGAACAGTCTTAATTAACGCAGTAGCTATAATATATAGAACCGCGTTTAATATCCTTAGAGAATTTTCTTCGTCTATATATCCTTCGTTGAGAATAGAATAGAATAGAATAGAATAGAAGAGTTAAGAGGAGAGAACTTTGCTTTGTATAAGCTTAAGTCTATGAAATGAGATGTCGAAAATTTTTGGTATTCGTAAAGTTAATACGATATGAATAAGTCGAGAAGTTGATAAGATCCTGTGAAAACCTCAATGTGAAAGACGTTCGTCAGGTGGGGTTATCCAGTTTTTCTTATTACGTGGGGTTTTCGATCAGCGTTGCCTTTTCTTTGATTTGAAATTCGCAAATCCTTAACGTCTGTATAGGAACGGAATAAAAATGATCATTCGAGTAGGTGTTGGTAATAATCCTTCAGCCGAGGGAATCTGGTATTAAGTTCTGAAAAAAAAAAAAAAAAAAACGACGAGTTTAGAGTGACAAATGGTAAGGGTAAGGGAAAAGTACGAAAGAAAATGTAAAGATCTTTATAGAATTTGAAAATGTGCGGGGGCGATTGCGATTGGTATAGTAGATATCTACGTTATGAAATGACGATACTTTTTTTTCACCCTCGAATATTCCAACCTTTCAAGTTTATAGAAAAATTTTCATTGGTATTTTTCCTTGTGAAAAATATTACTCGATATTTTTCGAACCACCAACGAAGTCTTTTTTCCCATTCTCAGATATATTTTTTCTTTTCTTTTTTCTTTCCTCTTTCTCTCCCTCTCCCGACTCTAGAATATTGGGTTCGTAGTAGAACGCGCCTCTGTTTTCTGTGAACAAAGGGTATAGAAAATGGCGCTTACACTAAAGGGAAGTAGAGTTGAGGGAGGTTGGTTTCGACTTTCGAGGCAAATATGCGGAGCTGTTTTTAACGCCAGAAGTTCAGTTCGAGGTAGATTTGTGGCTGATTTTACGTCACGGTATTGTTTGACGTATAACGAAGTAAACTTGTATTAATTACGGTTATATAAACCGGTGTACAAAGTTGTCTCGTTAAACCGAGTCGTCAGCGGAAAAGGGTCGCCGGTTTTACTCCTATCATGAAGGAGGTGTGCTCCTCTAGGAAGTCTCTTGACATCACGCGACGAACCAAGTCTTACAAATCTTGAGTCTTGATGCTAGTCTTCTACTCTTCTTGAGAGCTTTACTTTCAGAGCTTCCCTTCCGTGTCATGGTCGAAGCCAGCGATAAAATAGAGAATTGCAACTAAACCAGTACGTGCGGTTTATTACTTCAAAATTAAAGAAGTATCAAGATTCGTATGCTGACGAGATTTTTTGGATAGTAAATTTGATGTCTGGTAAAAGAAATTGCAAGAATAAAATGAGCAATATTGAAAAATGAGGAAAGGAAAGATGCTACTTTAATTTCTTTGGATTTCTGTTCTTCCTCTTCACCATCGTCGTTGGCATCTCTTGACGAGATGAGTACTCGAGAGAAAGGTGTCGAAGAAGCGCGCGTCTTGTACCTTTGAAGCGTTAAGCTGCAAAAAAGGTTCGAATTTATCACCTCCCTTTGAAGGTAGTTCGCGTTGATCGTGGTTTTTTTTCGAGAGTTTCGACTTTGTCCGTGAGGAGTTTCGCCCTTTTCCCTTATTTACTTTTCTCTTTAACTGCTAGACCCCCGATCCGAAATGAAGAAGTGCGCCCTGCCACTGTAAACAGAAAAAGTGGATACAGCTTTAGCTTGAAATTTGCAAAAGGGTCAGAAGCTTGCTGACCGAAGAAATATCACTTTGAAAATATCCCGAAAGGTTAGCACGTACTATACCCGTTCCTGTTTCCAGAAAAATACGTTGACCTCAGCGTGAGCAATCATTGTTTTAAAAAACAAAAAACAAAACAAAAAAATATAAAAACAGCACACCAAAATGGAAATTTTTGATACAAAAAAAAAATAAAAAAAAAAAAAGGTAAATCGCGACACAACGAAATGCTTTCAATATCCCAGTTATTACAGCTTGTGGATTCAGAAATTAATTGCTTTCATTTTATGCTTTACCGTGTTGAATGCCGCAAGGGAATAAAGCTATTATTCGTATTGTACGACTCGGTTCAAAAGGCTATGAAGCATATGTTAAGCTTGCGTGTATTAGCAGGCACTCGTTACCTCTCGTAACTCACTTTGTACGTAACAAGCTTTAGCCTTTTACTATTTACTCTCGTCATTTCCCCCGTAACTTTTCACTCATTTCTTTTCTTTCTTTGTTTTTATATTTCTATTTTTTTTTTTTTTTTTTTTCTAGAAATAAAATGGGTACATATATGTATATTATGTAGGTAAGGTCTAAAAAGAGACCTCGCGCTCTTGTGTCGGTTGTTTCTGCACAATATCATTCAACTGCACTCAAATCTCCATGTGTACTTCGGTATGAACTCTCAAGAATGACTAACCCACTTGGAAAATGTCCAAAATCTTCTATCTGCGAAATGAAACTATATCGCAGCTGCAGACGTTGGCGTGAAATTCTGTTGACGTAGGTCAAACCCCTATGGGCAAGTTGGAAATTTCATATTTGCATACGAAATAGCAGGCAGGAATAATACTGGCTAATTTCAAGGTATACGATAAAGCCGTGGAAAAATATTGCATAGAATTCGGTTACTCCATAATCGGCAATGAATTTTGGAAACGGAAATTTCACGTCGAATTTACAACTCGGTTATACATACTGCAGCAACGATTCGAATTCGGTCGAATCTGCACCAAACTCGTCTCGATTGAATATTTAATGCAATTCCTGGCATTAATTCCGAAATATTGCAACGATTCTCGCGATAATATCTCGCCCTTTCTCACCTCGATTCATCCTCGCTTTTTGTGATTTCTAACTAAAACGTATGAGTCTCGCGTATTTCATGTTTACTCAAGAAATAAAATTTCTTTGTCAAATATGTGACTCAGATCGATTTCGTCGTCTTTGAGACTCCGCGGATCTCCCGATCTTCTGTTTCGATAAAAGGAATTTCTTGAATCCTCTTTCTCCATTATAAATTTTCTTCTCTTGAATATAGAAGTTTATTATTTATGAGATAAATAAGCCACTGCCTAGCCCAGTCATTATTAAACTGATGTATGTATGCATGTAAGTACGTACACGAGAATACATAGTATAAGTATATGTGAATGGCTTTAGAGCGCATAATATCATACAGGTAAATGGCAGTAGATATAAACCGCGCATGATCAGACTGTAGACTAAAATCCCTAAAGTTTACTCGGTGATAAAAAGTTTGCGAATATAACTCTAACTCAGAGGCTAAGAACCGTGCAGACGATTATACATGTTTGAAATGACATTTCGAGGTGGTTGGATTTTCCAAAGGTATAACGAAAACTTTCATTCCCGTTAGGTAATTAGTTAATTACGCTTTCAAAGTATCCCATAGACGTATAAGTATAGGTATATAGGATGTGTGTGTATGTAGTTAGCTAAAGCTCGCTTTCCATATAGTTTCGGATAAAGCAAAGGTCTTAAATCTCTAGTAAACGGGGGTACGGCATTATGTCCGTTTAGAATTTCGTTACTTTATTTATAATCGATACTTATCTACACCCACTCACATACAGACAGAATATGTTTGCCCCTGAAAACATTATTCAATATATATTTAAACAGTATTTGTGCCCTTGGCACAATTAAACAGATGGCAGGTAGTCATATGTACCTAATTATTATTATTATTAGATGTTTTAATTTAAACTTGATAAAATATCAAGTCGTGTTGATTTAGCTTTCTTTTAATTGCTGATTACAGCTCGCAAAATTTTGTTACAAATTTAATTAATTGTATTGTTCTTTCTTTTTTTTTTTTTCATTTCAATCCTTTTACCTAAAACGAGTTTAATTAATCGTTAAAGAATTTTACTTTCATCTTAATTTGAATATCGAACAAACGTCTTCATCTTTGATACAGTACCAGTACCAGCGAGGTGCAGCAATATGATAACGAATTGAAGAACAGAAAAGTACCCTTTCACTCACATTTACAGACTACTATACAAATGAACGGTATTACGTCCTGCAGTACTTCGTTGCGTTTAAGTATTATACCTATTATGAAATGGGAATGCTTTTAAAAGGAAGAAACAAAATCTTATATTAATCTCCATAAAATTTCAAGACTAAACCTGTGCGTGTATACATTTTTTTTTTCTTTTTTTATAAAAGTATAATTTCGAAGCTGAAAGCTATGCCTACGTTATGAAAAAAAAAATAGTAGATTACGATACGAGTGCGCGAAGTACGTGATTCTCACACGAGTGTAGCTTGTCGCCCGAGCGAAGCGAGGGTGACAAAAACACGAGTGTGAGGATCACGTACGCGCACGTGTGTCGTATACTATTTTTTGTAACACTGCATGGAAGTTCGCACTTCGTGTACACAACACGCGGTGACGAACAGTGACGATGCCCCAACCTGAATGTTGCAGACAGTGATTGTAGCCACCACTTGTTTCGTTCAATGGCGTTAGTTACGCTCGTTTTGCTCGGATTAGCGTTAGGTAATAAATATTACCTAACAGTTTTACGACATTACCTAACAGTTTTACGACATTACCTAACAGTTTTGGATTTGTTGGCGAATCGGCCGCTTCGCGCACTTTTTACGGGGCGCGAAGTCGAACTTCCCATGCAGGTGTTACAAAAATATATATATTATATATACGAAGAGAAGAAACCGGCAATTACCCTCGTTTCTTATTTCTTTTATTTTTTAAATTTTCCGCAAGCTCAGTTTTGTTTGACAATTGAATTACACCGACGACAGGTCCACATGATAGACGAAACGTTTGAAATTTTAAACGCAACGTTACGTCAAACAATTTTTCACGATAAATATTTGACTTTAAGGTATTTCCAGAAGTTACATATAGAGTCACCGGTCATCAAGAATTAGCGATTTTTTTTCTCATTTTTTAAGGGATGATTTACGCGCGTTATTAATTACCTGTGCGAGGTGAGAAGCTGCATCCCCTTTTAAAACGTGAAATAAAAAAAGAAAAAAGGAAAGAAAATGGAAGAAAAACAAAAAAAAACCATTAATTAATTCGTATTTGCATACGTGGCGAATGGAACCACAACTGACTTAAAAATTTTGCCACCAAGGTAACTTTTTGCGCATGGTGGATCGACCGACCGCATACTCTATATCTGTATAAACCATCTACGTCCTACCTCACCTGCTCAGCCAATTTATTCACCTCCCGATATTCAACAAGTGAGAAGAGAGAAAAAAAAAAAACATATAGAACGGTTCTCCGCTCGTTTCTAATAACTTGTGATTGATTTTCCGATAATAACTTTCCTCGGTCTAGCCAAACGTTTTACATTTTTCAATGCTATAATCCATATTCACCCTTCGCATAGGAGGGTAGGTATATTATATCCATATCCTGTTAATTTTTATGATGTAATTGCAACCAACTAAGGTCCGTATGTGTGCATTAGTGTACATATACATGTGGATTTATATCTATAATTGAATGTATTAACGTTCGATATATTAAGAACCTGATATAGAATTAGATATCACAATATCTCATCGATGTAGAAAGGCGGCTTTATTTTCTTTCACCTTTCTATAAATTCTATAATTTTATAACTTATATAATATCGTGAATTATGAAATGTACACATAACCATGAGGTGAAACTTGACTTGACTGACGCTTTAATGAAACCCATGTCTAGTGATCCGTTTACTTGCGAACTCAACCATCGCACGAGTTCAGCTTCAAAAAGGGGTCCATATCTATATATATATATATATATATATATATCTGGTATAATTCCAGGAGCGCAGACCAAGCATTGAATATTTCAGGTGACTGGGGGTGGTTATCTGAATGTGACCCTCAATTCGTGGAGTGTAGTCCGAGACCTAAAGTCTGTATTACTTTAAGTGCAGTCGGGTAGCAGAATTTATTCTCCTATATTTACCTCGGGGAATTTTCTTTTTGCCCCCCCTTTTCACCCAGTTTTTTTTTTTTTTCTTGTTTGTTTCTCTTTTTTTCTTCATCCTACAGCGATACAGCTACTTCTGAGGTCCAAGAAATTAGAGATAAAAAATGTAGGGCTGAAGAAAATGAATAGTACTATACATACCTATACTATATATAGTATACCTATAGGGATTGAAATGAATGAATAATGAAATTTGAGATGAAAGAAGAGGCAGAGAGGTAACTTTATACTCGGTTGAGAATCACTGCCAGATGAGAGGACTACCTGTACGTGTACTTTCAGGGCCAATTATTACGAGTTTCGAGTAAGAGGGAATGAGAGGTCTTTGTATATTTGGCTTTGTAGGGATCTGTTTGATTACATTCGCTGCTCTATTATTATCATCATCATCATCATCACGAAACCGCAGCTCGTTCGTTGGTTGGTTGGATATTTCGGTAATTTATCCGTGACATCAGTTCAGTTTCCCGTAAACTTCACCCTCGTATTTCATCGCGAGACCTTTCGCGGTCCACTTTTCGATCGCGAAACTTAGGAGGAAATTAACGAAGACAGAAAATTAGCCTGTGAGAAGAATATGCAAAAATTTCATATTCTCTAAAAAAAAAAAAAAAAAAAAACTAAAAAACTAAAAAAACTCTGCAGCTCCGTTTCCCCAGCAGTTTTCGTGACCCCATCAATTTCGCAGCAGGTATACTACGCAGTTCGAGGTCGTCCTCGTATTTCACCGCGTTTAAACCTTTGTTCGACGGCTCGTGGAGGCCTCAATCAATGCGGGCGGGGGCGTTTTCTTCGGGGTGTTTTCTTGCCCTCGTATAAAAGTTGAGGGATGTGAAACTCACCAGTTGCGCTTTGGCTCGTTTTGTGTGGCATGAGTAAGTTAGTTTGTAAAAAAAAAAAAAAAAAAAAAAACTTTGCGACCCCCGACCCCCTCCCCACCCCTCGCCGATAAACGGGCTATTCCATAAAGCTCTAACCACTTCAGGGTCGGGAAGATATTCTCTCTTACATCGTTCTTAAAACTTGGTTATCTTTCCCTATTCAAATAAAGAAGAAAATTACATATTCACGAATGAGGGGAGGAAAAAAAAAATAATCATACTGTCTGCAAAGTTGTACGCGTATAATTGAGTAGGAAATATACATATGTAGTATGTATAGTTAGAAAGCTTCTGACCTCTCATATACCCAAACATTTATATACCTATATCGTGTTCACCCCCGCGTTTCTAACTTCGTAAAACTCTTTCATCTCGTTCTTAGAGATGAAGAAAATTGTTTTTCGCTTCGACGTTGTCAATCGAGGAAGTTGAAGGAAGAGCAATATGTTCTAAGAACTCATTTGAAGATCAGAAGGCAATGTGGATGAAATAAACGTGTGTACTCATCACCCTAGATACATAGTTTTGCCAATATTGAGTATAAAGCTTGTGTTGGCACGTTCTTAATTAATATATCAATCACGAGCAGGTATTATACATCTCAATGAAAAAAAAAAAGGCAAAAAAAAAAAAAAAGAAACAATTAAATCAGCTTTGATTTTTAACGTATTTATAAATCGGATAGGTATATCAATTTCTTAAAACTGATCGTGACAGGAATTGACGTTTCTCGTTTGATCAAATCTGCGAAGTATAATTTTCCATTTATTTCTTTATTTTCTTTATTTTCTTTCTTTCTTTCTTCCTTTTGCTTTACTAAAGATAATTTCATGTGATCGCATAGCCAGATGCCAGTTCTTCGGAACTTATTTTACGTTCGATTGTTTTTCTCTCTGATATTATATAGTATTCACCCAAATATATCTACCTATGTCGTATAATATGTGGGCTTGCCTCTCTCCGCGGTTGACATCTGTCATCTCAAAGAGAATATTCAAAATTGAATTGAAAAAGATTTATCGTTTCAAATATTCCAGTTGAAAAGCGATTTTCTCATAAACTGACGGTCAGAAATAATATCGAAAAAATCAAAGAGATAAACCGTTTCGAAAAAATACGTCCTCGGTGCTTTTGAGATTCTCATTGAAATTAACGAGGGACCGTTAACAAATGTCTTGAGAAATTGAAGAAGTATAAGAAAGAAATTTAATAAAATAATGATTTCTCATATTCGACGAAGACTCTTCTTAATTAATTAAACAAATTTTTCGAACTGAAGACCTTGTGCAAACTTTGTCTAGCTTGTTTTTTTGTTTTTTTTTTTTGTTACGAAAATAATTTCTAACTATAGGGATACAGCTGATGAAATTGAATTCTCATCGAGAGTTCAAGAACTACATAGTTCGATTGGATAGCTATCGAGGTAGGAAATTCGTTGCTATTAATTGATCAGCAATTTCACCGGGGGAATATAGAAAGAAGAAAAAAAAAAAAGTCGAAAGCTTCATTACACCCCAGGGGATGTATATATCAAGTAATTTATTTGTTTGTTTATCAATCTATCCAATTGATTAAATTTTCAATTAACACAAATATGATATATTTCTGTCGCTGACACGTATTCTATATATTATAATTTATAATGATAAAAAGAAAATCATTCGCTCTCATTAGATTTTTGATTCTGAATGCACGTCGTATCTCCCTTGTAATTTTTATTCGAATTTCAACCCACCTTGGACCTGTAAACGTCCAGTAGTTAAATTCTGCACATGTTCATGCACATGTTATTTATAGTGACACTAGCAGATGACCTAGAAGTCGTGATGAAGACGTGCTAGAGTTAAAAGTAAAAGAAAATGTTTCATTTTTCTCAGGGGGGGGGGGGGGGGGGGGGGGGGGGATGAATAAAGATGAGAATAATACCTGGAAAGTAAATTGGGTCAGAATAAGAATAAGCATTTTGTTGTCTTTAAGTTAGCAACAGGGTTGCGGAACCCGTCGAGGGTTATTAAATGCTGAGTTATATTCGCTAAACGGAGAACAATGAGCAGCTTTCGTTCAAGATAAGCCCTTCGTAATCTGGGGACAATACGTTATAGCTGGTCCGAGATGCGACCGAATATCATAACTCCGTCTCTCTTCATCTCATCGTAGATCTAAGCACGAACCCCAATCCCCGACCCCTGGACTTTGGCTAATAACAGAACAGGGTGGGTCCGGGTCATCCGTCTGACGATAATCGGCTTACTCTACTTGCTCTGCCTTATACTTCTCGCTGTCTGCCCATACTACTTTTATTATACATCACTTTGTACTCCTTGATATTTACCCTCATTAAAAATATCCCTCTCAATTTTCTCGTTATATTAAATTTGGAGATTGAGTGCCATTAATGAAATGTGATATAGGTATAGGCTATAAGTCGAGAATATTCCTGGGTAATTTCGAATGTCCGAAAAAGGTTATGGGGCTGGTATGGCCTTCGGAGTAGCCCCTAGGTCTGCCTTGGCTAACCGAACGTGACCTCAACGCGGGGGACCGAGAGAGAAGGCTTTTGCGTCGGAGAGTCGGCCCAGAGAGGAGGCTGTAGGCTCGGGAGGGGAATCAATACGCGAACAGGGGCAGAGGCAGCCTCCCGTCGGCCGCGACCTCTCGCCGCAGCGTCGACGGCGAGCCGTCAGGGCGCCAGGTCGGGAGGTCGCGAGAAGAAAGTTCAGGATTCGCCGCCTGTACCGCAAGCTTCGTAATTTTTGTTTCTTTGAAAAAGACGATGGGATAAGGGTTTGAGAAAATTCCCAAAATTGATCTTAAAAAAAAAAGAAAAAAAAAATACAGAAGGGGACCGAAAATTGCTGGCTAAATTACGACGTGAAATTAATTACAAAAGTTGCATTTGAAGTATGATATGATTACGGAATTTCAGGTATGAAAGATGATCCACAAACATACTCGAGGATAAGATCAGGATGGTTTATATCACGGTATAATTTAGGGGTCGGGGGTTGATGATGGTGCTGGGTTGTATTTCACCCTGTGTTTCACAGAAAGTTGTCAATATTTTCAACGTAGTCAAAGAGTGAGCGATAGTCTCGAGGGTAGGTAGCGTTAAAAATCTCAGTCGCAAATCTTCTAGCCGGATGGTATTATGAAAAATAAGTAAAAATCTACTATAATATAAAATATATGAGTCTGTGGATATTTCGGTCTATGTATTTTCCCGCATATCAGATTTTCTTATTCAAATTCGCATATATTTTTTATTTCTTTTTATATTTTTTATTTCTTCCTTTTCGTCCTTTTATTATAGGCTCGCTTCGGATTTGCTTCAGCCTTTTTTTTTATCCTATATAAAGGCTGGGTGTTTTTTTCTTTTTTCTTTCTTTCTTTTTTTTTTAATATATAATGCAAATCGGTTCGGGGTGTGATGTCGCAACCCCCAATCACATCACGGTTCGATTATATATTCGTACCGATTTTATACTCTCCATGATTTTTATTATCTCATATTCTATATTGATCAGTACAGACGGTATAACGATATTCAACTCTCGAAGCTTGGTGCTATATCATAAGTACCATTCAAACATAAATTAAAAGAAATTTTCTCACTTTTATTATTTATTATATTACATTATATTATACCTACCCGAGGGTTTATAACTCCTTGTCCAAGCTTCTCTTGATATTGCTCGGCCACCCTGAACACCGACGATCCTTTTACAATACAGGGGTAAAGGGGTGGAAGGAGAAGGCAAAGAATGAAAGGTATATAAAAGGATGTATATATACCATATCTATGTAGGTGTGTATAACGATCTCTTTATTTTATTCTATGTCACGATTGTCGATGAATGAAGATTGCAGAGAACGCGAGAAATGATTATGGTCGATCGGTCCCTCATTGCTTTAGTATTTTTTATTTATTTTTTTTATATTTATTTATTTATATATTCAATTATTCATTCGTTGTATAATTAATTTACATTTTTTATTATTATTTCAAACGATATAAAATTGTAAGCGAACGAATACGAGGCTGAGAGAACTCTCGGAAGCAGAACGAAGCCTCTCCTCCAGGCTCCAGGTCCTCTACTCGTTCCTTCAAAGTTCTTGAATCTCGTCGTGACGTACATTACCGGAAGTAAGGGCCACCCTGAAGCTTGTGGTATCGACTACTTCCGCTTCCGTTCTCTCTTATACTCCTCGCTTTTATCTCAACCTCCACCCTTCCTCTTCTTCTTCTTCTTCTCCTACTTCTTCTTCTTATTCGTGCTTATTCCTCTTCAACATGTGCAGCCTACTGTGCTTCTTGCTTTCAATACATTAAATACTCAGGCAACTGGGTTAGTTCGAACTGCTCTATTTCTCACTGAAAACTATAAGTGCAACGTTCTCGTTTCACTACCATATATAGGAATGAGGAAAAACGTTTTAAATTTCACCGCTATTTCTCCTCTCTTTCATTTTTGAATGATAATAATGCTAAAAAATAAAAAATAGAAAACAAGTATAATTATAATATTTGAATCACCATTCCGGGTTAACAGGATGGTTCCTACTTTTTTCCCTTTTATTCCATTTTCCGCGACTGCGAGATTGACGGAGATTTGCTTCCGTCCTATATTTCAATCTCTTCTTCAGTGATCCAAACGGTAATGTAGCTACAAGTATAGATATAGTTAGATGGGTATTATATAGAGGTACGATCGATGGGTACGACGTACGTAGGTATGCAACTATTTCATATGATTATGGCTAGGAATGGCAGTTTTACAGTTTCTCGTAAACTAAAGTAAAACGTGTATACGACAAGGATACTTTCTGCGCTAGTATTTGACCTAAATTTAAAAATTTATATTCCGCGTCAACGGGGTGTGATATTGAAATTGGCACTAGGCTCCTATACTTTCATTCGCGTCTATTTATCCCTCGCATTATTTTCTACGCCATGACATTCTGAATTGATTCAAGAACTAGATCAATTCCCATAAAAAATATTGCCTTCTTTCTTATTTCTTTTATTTTTTATTTATTATTACAGGGATGGGAATCGTGGGTAGCAACGCCACGGGGACGACGGGGTCGTCGACGACGACGATGGGATCTTCGAAGGTGCAGGCGTCGGTCCCAGAGGCAACGCCGACCCTCAGCGAAAGAGAACAGCTTAAGATCGAATTTTACAAAACTTACGACGTGATGACCGGCGTTCGTATCGCCGCAACCCTCGGCGGATTTTTTGGTCTGATGGTTCTTCTCGTTGTCTATAAAAGCAGGTGCGAACATTTTATTGTTTTGTCGCCCTATATGAAAAACCTATATGAAAAAATGAAGAAGACTTCCCTTTTTGTTTTTTTTTTTTTTTTTTATCAAATTACCTTTTATTCTTAATTATTTTAACCGCGCAGATGTAAGTCCAGCAAACAACTCGAGGACCCTCAACTTACGGCGGCTGCGGCAGCTGCCGTGGCGGAAGCCGAAGCTGAGGAACGGGCTCTGGCTGCAGCTTTGGAAGCGATAGCCAGGTTACCACCAAGGCCAGACCGCGGGCCACGCCGTTCTTTATGCTTTGAGGTAAACCGTTAATCATTAAAAAAAAAAAAAAATAAAAAAAATTCTCGATTTATTAATTCCGATGAAAATTTTCATTATTCGACACCCCGAAAAAAATAAAAATGATTTTTTCCTTCATAGGCAAGTTCGTCACGTGCCGCGACGGTGCCAAGATTTGCGTCTGTAGGTGGTGGCGGAGGGTACGACGCCCTTCTGGCACCGCCGATGCGACATCCGAGGTTAGCACTTCCGGGTGATCATCGTCGATGTAGTTCTGTCACCTGTAGTAGTACAGCTAGCAGCTATCTCGAACGTAGAGGTTCAGCTATGACAATGCCCTGCCTTCCACCACCCTCTAGATTCCCTAGGCACGCTGCCTACGATGAACCCTGGGACCTCTACTATCCCATTGATATTCAGGTGAGATTTTTTGCTCGAAATTTTTGTCCATCTTGCTTTTTCTGAAATTATTTTTATATTGTATTCATAATGATATGACGAAATCAGAGCTTTATCAATAAAAAAAATATAATAATCGATTATTTAGTTAAAAGATCTGGCAGATAGTTCCGATAAATTAAAATCAATTTATTGAAAATTAAAATAAATCAAAAGCTCTGATTATCTTCATTTTTATTCTCCTTATTTTTTAAAGCTTCACCCTATAATTTGGGGCTTCTGGCTACCGGTATAATACGTGTTAGTTCAGTTAATTATCAGACGTTGAGTAATGGTTCTGGTATAATTGTGTCGAAATTTTACAGCCGTGTTAACAGTAAATGAATCCTAAAATTGCGTAAAATTAAATAAAATTAGCAAAAAACTTGACGGTTTATGAAATTTTTTGAAAATTATAAACGCCGCAAGATATAGATATTTGATCGAACTTTGAAGTTAACGAACAATTTTCCCCGTTTTTCACCCTCTCGCTTCTTAATCCTCTTTCTTCTCAATATCTTCTCACATTCTTTTTCTTCGTCTTCTTCTTCTTCTTATTCTTCTTCTTCTTCTCTTTCTCTTTCTTTCTCTCAATCCCTTGCCCTATTCGCGCAGGTGATTCAGCCAACGCCTGACATGTCACCTTGCGGAAGTGAGGCCGGTCTTTACGCGGGTGCTATGGCAATGGGTCAGCCGGGTCGAAGAGCACCCTTAGCTTCAATGGGTAGCGTTGATCCCCCTGATCCAGACTCGAGATCACTAGGTTCCGATTCAGTCTTCCTAGACGAGGACGACGTCGACGTCGACGTTGATGTCGATGTTTGCGACGATCACGAATGCCTCGATACCGAGGATGAAGTATCAGGCTTTTCAACAGACTCTGACACCCCAGGGCCTAGCTGTCGTCGTTTCCTTAGAGTTCCACTAAGAAGAAGACAGCTTCCAGAGCGATGGGACGGTGCCGCAGGTTGTGTTCCTAGACGACGAGCCAGCGCTCCTCCTAGACCGTGTCGAACATGCCTTACGATCAGTGCTTCCGTTGAGACGCCAAGGTAAGAATTGAGTGTTGCATAAAATTATTTTCTTATTTTTATGAAAAAAATAAAAATTCCAAATCCATCTTTTAATCTTTCGCGAAGTTATAATAAATTTTGATTGTCGATTAATTAATATTTCAAAGACGTCTAGGTATAAAATATACGACGATGAAATTTTTTCAATTCAATTTTATTATTGAACCGATCGGTTTCTGGATTTTTATTACATTTATAATTATAAACAAAAAAAAACGAAAAATCTATTACATAGAAAGCAGCGAAATAAAAAATTCTTATTAGATCGCCGCCTGCCTCAACGACAAGTAGCAGCAACAGCACCGAATCACCACCTCACACACCACCGATTGAGCTGAGGCATCGGCCTCCGGTCACTCTCCCATCCACTCCACCTGTTTGGTCCCAGGAGACACTTTTTTAATTAAATTTATTAATTACATAGGTATTATGATGCAGGATCGAATTTAGGTATGTACGTATAATAAAGTAGGTGTATAGGTATTTAATTGCCTTTCTTCAATGCTGGAAAAATGAGAAGAACAAAGAGAAAAACAATAAAAAAAAAAAAAAAACATGGCAAACTATTAAAAAGACCTAAAAGGGTGGACTGTACAAATACGCAATTCTCTCGTCAATGGTTTGGGCTACAGATCAACCGTGCAACTTGAATTCTGGCATATTCGAATGAAAGTAGACGGTAGGATAGGTAGATAGGTAGATAGATCTACACAGCCCAGAGAAAAGTTCAAAAATTATGAACTGCTAAAAAATGGAAAATAAATTATTTTTTTTGTGTTAGTGTCTGCGTGCGTGTGTGTGTGTGTGTGTTTTTTTTTCTAACCTGATTTTATTATTCAACGAAGCTAAATTACATTTTCTTTTTTTTTTTTGTTTTCTTTCGTTCTTCTTTATTCGTACCTACGCCAGGTCACGGTATATGTTATAATATATAGGTATATACAAATAATACATACACGCTGAGGTTCTTCAATAAATTTTTCATATTTTACTTTTTATTTTTTATTTCTCATTCGTCGAAATTCTCTCTTGTTTTTATTGCAGGGTTTTCGCCCTAGGCAGAATTTTTACTGTTAATTGTACGTATACGTACATACCTATATACGTAAATTTCGATCCTGGATATAATGTTATATAGATATACGCATACATATGTAGGGTGGTCTATATTTATCGAAAATCTGAATGAATCTGCATTTGAAAATATTGTCGAAGATGCGATAAAATGATTTTTTTTCTCAATCTAAAACGTGAAATAAAAAAGAAAAGAAAAAATAAAACAGTCGTCTAATCTATATACAGTAAAATTCAATTAATATCGGCTACCCTCATATATACACCATCTAGCGTGTCGTTGTTAAGACTGTCTAACCGAATAATAACGGGATATAAAAACGAATGAGAAAAATCAAAGACGAATAAAATACCCACGTCGCAGGACGAAATCGTTGGCAATACAAAAAAAAAAAAATAGAAAAAAAAAAGGAGAAACAAATTAACGCGTATTCCTCGCCCTGGTAAACTCTCGTAACAGTAATATAGAGTAACGTATCGCGGTTCGTTAATCGTGTCGAGTGTCTGGCCAGTCCTTGGACGTTTTTTTTTTTTTTTTCTTCTCTTTTTTCCTTTATCCACCCTTTTTCGACTTGATCTCTTCCTTCCTCTTTTTTTCTACCTTTCTTTTTCCACAATAATAATTTTCTTCGATCCTCACTCGACCTTTTCCCATCAGTCTGTAACAATTCCTGCGTTCATCAACATTACGTAGATACTTACGTCTGCCCCAAAGAAAGCTGGACTTAATTAACAACACTACGGATGTTATATAGTTAAAGGAAAAGGGAAAGAAAAAAAAAAAAAAAAAAAAAAACAGAGAAATAGAGAAAAGAAAATCCTTCAGTATTCCTCTTCACCTTATAGTTTATATACCACGTCAGCTGTTACTTACCGCTTATTAAATCTACCTACTTACTCAGATTTGTTTTTTTTTTTTTTTCTTTCTTTCATTATTTTCCCAAGTAATTTCATACCCGCGTAAGCATATATATTATTTATTTCTCAAAGGTAATTTATAATAGCTAAGCGTAATTTAACCACACATATAGGTACGTATTATACGTTAATAAATTAAATTTATAGATCGAGCATCATAGCGCGAGTCTTCCTTAATAATTATATCATTAATTATTATAATATTGCATTTTAGATAATCAGAGAAATAAAAATACAGGATCTTTTTTTTTTTCAATGCACCTACTTGGCGCGAAATTCTAACGAGTCTCTTGATATACGATCTATGAGATTTAAACTTGGACAATTCTGATTTACAATCAATCGCAATTTTGCATTCTACGTCACGAAACTATTTTCAATAAAGCCAAAATCCGGTCGAGGGTAAAGATCTGCTGAACTTTTGGTAGAAGCTGATAAGCCTGGGTCATACCAGCTGGGATCCAAGAACTGTTCGGTATTGGAAATATTCGATATTGCAACCGGAACCGTATTCACTGAAACTTACTTCCCTATCTGTATCAGGGTATGTCGAAGATAAACTTATTTTTTTATTTATTTTTTTCATCTCCTCACCGCTGATATTTCAAATGATATAGATTTTTTTTATTCGAGAGTAGTGAATGATTGAAAGAGAGGCTTGTAGTACAATTTCAATTAATCGTTCAATCGGGATTTTCATTCAATATAATTAAAACATGAAACAGAAACTTTTTAGTTCCAAATTTGTTTTTGGTCTCCAATCGAATTAATTTTCGGTTTCATTTTGAAATGAAAAAATTGTTACATCAAAAATGTGTATTTCGTATCCTTGTGTTAATTATATGGGAAATGGAAATCCCATTCGATCGGGTAATTAAAATTGAGCTACATGTATCTCTTTTGAAGAGAAGCTACTTCATATCACAATCTAGCATATCGAGTATCAGCAAGAAAAAAAATAAAGTAATAATAAAAAGCTTCGTTTCCCACTCATCTTAATCTGTTTATTATTTATCCTGATAAATAGCTGCGAGTATGTAACAATATCTGATTATTCTTAATTAAAGAAAATGTTTATCAAGTATTTCAAGCATTTCATAATATCTAATTTCATATACTATATGATATGTGAGTTAATGAACACGACACGTAATACAAATCATAAAGTCTAATACGATTCACATACAGGGTGAGTCTTATCAAAGTTCGAAAATGGGTGTAGCTTAGCTCTGCTAAAATTCAGTTTTTCGGCTGATTGATGGACTTGGAGCTAAAAAACCATATACGTAACTTTTACACTGCTTATTCCCGAGTCCTGTGATTCCAACTTTTACAGTATCCCGCACGTTTTATTTTCCCAAAAATCATGTCTGGACCTTTGATAAGACTCACCATGTATAGTATATTACTCGTAGTATATCTAATCGTAGTTTTTTTTCTTTTTTAATTTATATCAGTATTTTTTATTACAATCGTTTATGTGAATGAATTCTACGCCACAAACAGTTACGTTTACTTATATCATTACGTAAATCATTAATTAAGTTGTCAAAGAATACGAATTTGTGTATTAATTGAGTCCAGATTAAGACAGATCGAAGCCCCAAGGACCCGCCAGACAGTCGAGATAAGTTCACAGGAGATTCCTAATTAAAGAAATATAAAGGTAAATGTATAGAGAAAAAAAAAAAAAGTAATAAAGAGAAAAAAAAATAAAAAGAAATAAAAAGAAACCAAAAATCTCTTAAAAAAAAAATAAAAAAATAAAAATAAAGCAAATCACTATAATATGGAAATATGTAATTATTTTTGTACAAACGTGATGATAATCAAAGCCGTGAATTCCCCAGGTTATTGGGCTGATGCGGTAGCCTACTTCAAAAATCTAGATAATAAATTATACGATATTATATATTATATAGTATATTATTAAAGCTATGAAGAATATGTATAATAGAACGTAAAACACACGTATGGGGTTATATATATATATATCGTTGATTCGAAAGGTAAAAAAAGAAATTGAAAATTATTTTGAATTTATTTATTATAGCTAGCGGTATAATCAGTGTACGTGTTGTAATTATTATCGATTACCTACAATCGTACGTTCCATGAATAAAAAATAAAAAAATAATAGAAACGTATACACACGTACCTGCGTATTCACGTTAGTGAATATAATAAGCATTGTATGGGATTCTACATGAATATATTATATACTATTAGGTATATATTTATTCTATTTGTGTATCTTGTAAATTGGATGTACTGTATGTGTCTGTAATTCTTCGTAGTAGGTACTGTGTACTGTTCAAAGCAGAGAGTCTTGACCACGTACAGGACCGTTGGTCTCGCGATTTCCAAATATTTCTAATAAAGACGATCGTAATCAGTTCTATTTAATGACCCCCCCCCCCCCCCAGAGAGTCAGTTTTTGTCTTCGTATAGTTTGATTTTCCATAAACTTTGTATAAATATTATACGTATACCTATATGGTCCTTGAATCGATAACTTTTAACTTAGTTCGATAATTAATTATTTATTATTCATTATTTTGTTTACTATATATAGTTAATGTCCGGCGTTGAGATCGCGAGTCTTTTATTGACTCCCTGTTTTTGTATAAAAAAAAAAAAGAAACCAAAAATTAAAAACCAAAAAGATTGAGAAGAAAAATAAAATAAAATAAAAAAATAAAAATAAACTATCGTTCTATAGTGAGATCTATTGGACTATGATATAGATATATAAATAATAAATAGCTAGGTGTACATATTGATAAAATGTGAAAATAATTTATAGTAATATAATATGTTATCTACTTGAAAAGAAAAAAAGAAAAAAAAAAAGTTTCAAAAGAATATAGTATCAATAAAATGAAAGGAAGAGAAGTTAGGATGAGTAAAAAAAAAAATGAAAAATAAAAAAATGAATATACCTCTAAAAGACGCGAGCTTTATAGAAAATCAAATTGTAAAGAAAAAAAAAGAAAAATGTATAATTTTTTATTTTATTTTTTTCCCCATTCTGTAAAAGGTACTAATATTATTTAATAATTTTCGAAACGTATATTACGTCATATGCCGCGGAATATATCGGGATTCACTTGATAAATTCTATATTATAGGTGTGTATTATATCTAGGTATATACTTGGCAAACAAAGAGCTATTAAGATTTTAATTTCAACCATGAACGAAGATTGAGAAATCGCGAAAGTGAAAGAAAAATAATCATTTGTTATTTGATAATTAAAATTCCGAAGAAATGATGATAATTTATAATCTGAAAGCCAATATACTAACAAGATTTAGATTAGTTTTGAACTGCAACTGCAGAGTATCGCCTAGCTGTCCCTTGAAGTTAATTTTGTTGCCACTATTACTATACATATTTAATTAGAGTGGTCCTTATAAAAGGGTGTTTTTTATTTTTTTTTATTTCAAAATCACCCTTTCAAGGACCACTCTAATATATGTATATCTATATGTATAAATATGTGTGTATATAACATGATACATACCACCAAACGTATTCGTATTATTATTATTTATTTATTTATTTTATCGCAGCGAACATACGTAAGAAGCTAATTTACAAGACGCTATATCTTCAATGGGTATGTACTATTAATATCACATTTTGAAACGGGCTCAGGAATTTGCGTGATTTATTGGCGCAATAATCTGAAGAAAAAAAAAACACCTTCCGTTTGCATGGTTTGTCTCAACGTGGCGTCGCGTCGTGTCTGAAAGATAGAAAAAGAAAGAAAAAAATAAATTACTAAAATAAAAATAAAAGTAAAAATCAAGAATAAGAAAAATTACCGCAACCACTTGTTATTCTCTCACGTAATAAAAAAATTATCATTAAAGTTATAACTTAACCACTCGACGACGGATATTATACTATACTGTACTTATACATACTAAAAACGAATTTATCACATTATTTGCAATTGTATATTATAGTTATATATATATATATATATATATATTTAATGGCCAAAAGACGGTACGATATAACAAATTTATTGATAATAATTATCATGTAGATTATTAATTTAGTTATTTTGTTTTTCTTGTTATTATATTTTATCTTGAAAATTAATTTTTACATTTTTCATATAAGTTCTTCGTTCAAGAAGAATTAGTGATTGATATATTCTACCCAAATTTCTTATTATTCATAATTATGGACTATTGTATTTTCATTATTTAGTCAGATTTTACGATTAGTCATTTGCAGGGTGAACATTACATAGCGAGATAAAATAATAAACTATATAGGTATTAAAAATATGAAATTATAATTAGATGATGTTATATTGCATCTAATTGACTTCGCAAGGAGCTTCAACTCGCAAGTGCTGCCGAATTGCCAAATCTAACAATCAATAACATATAGGTACTGTATAATATCCATATATACCTATTTAACAAAGATTAAAGGAGAAAGGAAAAAGAAGAAAAGAACATTTTTGAAAAGAGTTAAAAATAATAATAAAAACCAAAACTCGATTCTTGAAAATGAGAGAATATTGTTACGTATATTATGTCGTATGTGCAGAATCATAGCTAGCATTAATCGATCACTATCTTAGACGTGTATAAAAATACGTCAAATTGCATTATTATATAGGTAGGTAAACTATTTTTCTTCTCGTGCCTTTCTATCGCACATCTTCCATCATCGTTGAATTATAGGTATACACAACACGATTCCTATATTAATAAATGAACCGTCATTTTTACAGTCGTTAAATCATCCCCTAAGAACCTTTCTACACCCTTGTAGCCAATCCTACAGGAATTTATAAGACGAAATGAAATGAAATTGAAAAAAAAAAACATGAAGATGAGAATAATATAAACATAAATCTAGAATTTGGTCAAAAACGAACATAAATAATGAATTGAATCGGTCCCAATGCGAGACATCCCATAAAGTCTAACCCAATTCACAATCAGATATATATAGTAGCATCAGCTGCAACAAATCGGGTATGCAAGATCTGGGACAACTACCTTGATATATATCTCTCCGTTATAGATATATATACATATGCATATATTTATATGGGGCATTTCACAACGAATAACATTTGACCCCTTGGATTAGGTACGTCATTTTTCATATGGTTGTTTTATCTTTCGAATGCATGCTGAATTTTTCTGTCAAATTTTTCTTAGTAAATTTGTTTAATTAGAAAAATAATATCATTTATGAAATAATTTCGAATGATGAAACAACCACATGAATAATTAAGGACCGAATCCAAGGGGTCGAGGGTCAGACTCAGGTTGAATCACGGTGAAATGCCCTATATACAACAACGTAACACACATATGTGATTCCATTTGTGGTGACAGAACTTGTCAGCATATACATATATACATATATATATGTATAATACGTATATTTGTCCTGTTGTTGAATTTAGCGATATAGGGGGTGACCAATGCAGGAAAGCTGTACCTCAAAAAATTGGATAAAAAATAAAAATTATACGTAATTGAAATAACAATAGTGTTATTTCTTTTTATAGAATTTCAAGAGGTTTGCCCAATTCACTCTGAAAGGGGTGAAATTTTAATGGATGCTCGTCATTCTTTTTTTATATAATTTTCATAAAATGTCTTAATTTCGCCTGGGTCTACCCCTATATATGATAAATGAATGACAATTATTGTCATAAATTTACTATACGTAATGGGTGAGCATGTGCAGGCCTCGTCAATGATGAAATATGTTATTTAATGAATTTTTAGCACTTTTAAAAACGTCAATTATTTTGCACAGTGATTTGAAAAGTCGTTGATAGTTTATTTTATTTTATTTTTTATTTTTTCAATTTTTATTAATATATATATGTATACTGCTAGATCTGTAGTACGATTGATGAAAAACCAAAACTTCATGTATAATACCTATGTACGTATGGAGATGATTCTTTAACTGGTGGGTTTTGGCAAAAATGTTTAAACCTATCGTCGCCCTTACATTAGATCATATCGATATAAATGTGCGACGATAGTTTTGAAAACGTTAAATTGACATGTACAAAATGTCGCTAATAATATTAGACCTTCGTACTTTTATAATTTTTCTACTCTATCAAAGCTAGACTATATAGTCTATATATAAATATATATATAGATATATAATATGAAAATCAGTATATTACAATATAGATTAAACTTTGTATGTAGACGATCATAATTGATATCGTATTGTACAGATATTTATTAATTAATTAATTATTTAATCGATTAATTAATTATCGTCTGAAATATGTATTCAGTTTATTTATTCAATTTTTTTTTGTCATTTTAATTATTTTTTAACTATAAGCTGCATATACCTATATACTTACATATATATGTATATTACGTCTACGCATCTACTCTCTGTGCCAAAAATTCTGCAACAATTATTCGTTCGGCGAGGGCATCGCGACTTGCGACTCGCGATTAATATCAACGTTAAAAACATTACTGAGGCCAGCCATAAATTAAAAAAGAGATTGACCATTAATAACGAAGGTGTTAATAGCTAAAAGCATATAGTTACTTATAATGAACCATAATGTGATTAGTTCGAAAGATAAACGATTAACGAGTAAATTTTGTCGCTCATTTCTTTTGTAATTATAATTATTCAGTGATATAATTAATGATTCGTATAATAGAAACAAAAAACAAGAATAATAATAAAACATAAAGAAAAGTCATATGGAGAAAGGTAAGGAGAATTAATGCAAAGGATGGTTGGGGTAAAAAAATAAAAAATAAAAGTAAAAAAAGATGTATAAAAGTTAACTCGATTCATTCGGGACATTTTCGAGTACCATATCGTATACATATACTATATATATATATGTATATACCTATGTATGTTAAAAAGTATTTTGAGAATAGATCAATAATTCTGTTATTATACATATAAACCTATCTGATATATAGGGGTGCGAAGAGGGTAGTTATATTGTTGATAACTTGTTACATTCGAAAGTGTCCTGTGAATAATTGGTAAGGATCTCGTGAAACTTTGATCGGTTTCATATTCTATTTATGTATATAGGAATTATCAGGAAATTTGTCTAAATTATAATATATGAAATTATAAATTTGGATAAGCTGTTAATTCCTGATATTGACTAGAGCTTGCATTTAGATTATAATATATTATATATAATTATATAGCACGAATATGATACGCGATATTCCTAAATGCTGAATTTCACCAGGGCCCTGCAATAAAAATAAAGACGGAAATAAATATAAATTGGGTGTAATCGTAAGCTTTTCACAGCCCTGGTTTAGACAGGGAAAATTACATTCAAGGGTCTTGTAGTATATTACCGAGAAAATTGAAAAAAAATAAATAAGAAGTATAATATATATGATAAATCAAGATGACTAAGAAAAATTAAAAAAAAATGATGATGAAGAAGAAGAAGAAGAAGAAGAAGAAGAAGAAGAAGAAGAAGATGATGATGACGAACAGGAACAACAATAATATGAAAAAACCAATAAATAAATAAATAAATAAATGAATAAAAAGGAGTAAATTATCAAGCAATTATTATATGCACCGCTCTATTCGATAGATATTAGTTATTTTCTACCTCATAAAACTATGTGTATAATAGCTGCACGAAAAGTTTCCGTTTCATAACTAAGCAAGTCATTGGGCACCGTGATCGATTTCCGATACTGTTTTAGCAATAATCTGCGAATTACGTTACGTGTTACGAGCGAAAGGTATATGATAATGTATAATGTATAGAAGGGGTGTCTATAATAATAATAACAATAATAATAATAATAAGTATAATGTCGAAGAGAACATTTTTCGCTAATAGTATCGTGAAGACACAGACTATTTGAATAATCTCCGATGTTAAATGAGACGTTGAAAATTACGATTGAAACAATAAAATCTATATAAATAAGTACATATATATATTATATAGTATATATATATATTATATATATATATACTATAACGGTGTTAATGAATTGGAATAAATGTTACAAATACATTTATAATCGACTTATTAATCTAGAGATGATATATCCCAATCCATTTATTATTGCGATCGTAATTCGATCGTGAGAAAAAGAAGAAGAAAAAGAAGAAGAGGTATAAGAAAAGTCGAAATATACCCTCGAAATAATAATAATAATAATAACCCTCTGAATCCGGGAAATGGTGGAAACTGTATCCTTGTAAATGTGAATTCTTTTCATTCACTATAGCGAGTCAGGGGTTTGAGAAAACCGAAATGAATCTAGCTGAGTGAAAGTTGGGAAAAGAAGAGGCTGCTGATTGTTCAAAGATATGAAAAAGGAGTTCTGAGAGGGCCGAGCCCTCCTGAATCCTGATAATCCTATCCTTGAAGTAATTATAACAGAGCCAACAGGCTGTACGTATTCTCTGCCTTATAATATACACTCGCTTCTTGAGGTGGTATTAACGTTGATGGGAGTCAGCTGTTCTGCATTGATTACATCTTCCCCTACCAAGTTTCAGAACCCCTGGACCACCTGCGCGCAGGTCTGACATGTAATATGGTCTGTTGTATTTTCATCTTATTTTTTATTCAAGCTCGTTCTTTCTTTATTTAATTCCGTAGATTTTAAAACTCTGAAAATTTTATGCTTATACTTTATTCTGCTCTGGTACGCTGCAGAATCCGTATCACACATTTTTGCATTTTGCAATTAATGACAGAAAAAGGTCAGGCAATAATGTTTCAATATCAAGTTTCAAGCACACATATGGTTATCATTGTGCTATCTTAATGTTTTTTCACAGGCTTATCTATCCGGATATTACTGGATCAATTTACTGCATATGATATGGTCATCATTTATTCACTAGTATCGCGAACATATATGAATAAGTCAGTTGATGAATAAGTCACAAGCTATACAGTAAAATTTTTCGACATTTAAACCTCATCAGACTCTTTATCATTTTTGATAATAATTTTTTTTTAAATCGTGAGTATTTTAGCCGTATGGTAATCGCCTCACACGTTGAATGAATATCTTTTTTTAGATCAATTCTATCTTCTTTTTATTCATTCGACCAATAAGCCATCTGATTTCGTTCATTAGTTATATAAGAGTGGCCAACGAAAGTGGGGATTTGGGTTTGAATTATAGTATACGTAATATCAATGATTCTCAAGGCTGTTTAGTTTAGTTCCTATTCGACAGTCAAGTCAAGTGTTATTCGTGCGTAAGTAAATAGTCAACAATTTTATTTCATTTCTTGAACAAATCGTAGGAGATATACATCGCGAGGACAATGGACTACGTGAGATTCATAACTAAGAAGGCTGCAAGAAGGCAGACGAATTTAATCCGTCACATAAGTTCGTATTTAATAATTTCTAAATTTTGTAACATAATTCACGTTCTGAACATCGATTCTTCTCGATGTCCCAATATTCGTGAACGATTACAGCATTTTATCAAACGATGAGCCTTTCGAGGCTGACAGATAAAAATGACATAAGTCGAAATCGTGTTGAAACATTAAAATTATCAGAATATTCATCACTGATAGTAAACTTATGTGATATTATGTATTATGATTATTATTTGTGAAATATAATTATTTCCTCTTTTTAATACGCGGGACATTTATAGTTGAAAAATATACGATAATATCAATACGATTGTATAAGGGTGAACATCATATATTAAAAAATTGCATATTTCCAGCTGCAATCTACTTAGCGAATCCAAACCTTATAGCCCTGTCTGCTGGGTTCCCAAATACTACGACATTTCCATTCGAAGAGATAGACGTAAAGTACAAAGATGGAACTCGAGATATATTGAGGGGTGCTGATCTCAGCAGTGCTCTTCAATACGGTCCTTCTAATGGGTAAGCGAAAATTTTTCAGATCACAAAAAAATTTGAATGAATTTTTCAATCGATTGTCTAGAACACGTGATATTATGTTCATTACTGTGTAAATATAAATACAGGTACACGCCGTTGATAAAGACCTGGACGGAACTTCAGAAACGATGGCATTCACCCCCAATGAAAGATTGGGAAGTATCTGTGACAACAGGTTCCCAGGAAGCTTGTAGCATGATTCTTGAGCTTCTTATCGAAGAAGGTGATCCCGTGTTGGTGCAGACGCCACTGTACACGAGTACTGCAGGAGTGGTAGGTTCAGATTGCTTATATTTTAAAGTTTTTTTTTTTTTCTTACGGGATTTGGGTATAAAGAAAAAACCAGAAAATAGAAAGAAAGAGGTAAGAGCGAAGGTGTTTACACGGTTTTTTTTAAAGGAGGATATAGAAGATTCGGAGCTACGTAGTAGCTGGATATTCGGGTTTAAGGGAGTCAATAAACCCGAGGGTTTAATGGCGTGTAGCAGGTTACGACCGACTCCCATTTCCCGGTTTAGATCGTTTTCGAATCGTTCAGTCAAACCGATTTTCGAACCCAGCCGATTCATTTCAACCGATTTGTTCTACTGTAGTACTCGAGGCGTGGGAAGATCAAAATCAAAGATAATTGTAAACGAAATTTCAAACTTTGGAAATAAAAAATAGGGAAGTTATAAATAAAATTTATCGTCATTGAACTAGACGAGATTATAAATTAACGAGCTAAAGCCATCGGATGTAACCGAATTATTTTTCTTCTTATACCCTGCACAGACTTAAGTTACTTAAACTTACTGTTCGTCGAGGCGAGAATAGCAGTGATTAAAATCAATTGAAATAACAATAGAGTACGCGATTAGTGCGATCTCGAATGAGGACCCAGCCTGGGTTAAATTCATTCAACACCGGCTCGGTTATGGAAGGTTTCAATTGAGCTGCTTTACGAACTTCTCTGCAATCACTTTTAGCACCTAGAGAATGACGGTTCGATTTTTGGCCTAAAATATTTTACTGTTAGGTTTTTTGTTGATTTGTGTAAAAAGAAATTAATGAAAATCGCGATATAGCAATAAACATATCTGCGAGTGACGATTTCATTGTATAAATATATTATAGGATATAAATTTCGGTCATCAGAATTAAATCGCGGCCAATTACTCGCAGCACAAGACACGCTACCGAGGGCTTTTACTATACACACTCTACCATAGAACCCTTCGCTTTGTTAATATACGTCCATTAATTATAAACCGTCGACGGATCAGCGTATAGTGTCTAAGCTTTACATAATATGTTTTTTTTTTTTCTTCCCTAAAAAATAACTAAAAACCATGAGAATGTCGCGTTACCCTAGCCGCAGGTTAGTGCAGTGGATGTCGAACAAGGGTCTCTTAACGAGTAACGGTCTCAGGGATCAAAGAACCAACATTCTTTTATCGTTTACTCTACCCAACGTAATTCAACGGTGGTCAGGGGTTGAATGACAAAAAGGAAAGAGAGAAAAAAAAACTACATATACGAGACCGTGTTAACATTAAAAATCTCTTATCGTAGCTTTGGCTTTCCAGAGAACAGATATATCTGTGTATGCTCAGAATTTTTTTTACTAATCGTCAGTTTCGTTTTTCTCCACATCTCATTGAGATTCACGACACGCAGGAGATTCCCGTCCGCTTTGCGGGTCCCGAATGTCCCAGCCAGGGATTTTGTCTAACAGAATCTCCCTTCCACCTATACGTAGTGGGATAAAAGAATTTTTGTTATTTTTCATTTTATTTTAAAACGTTTTTCCTCCACCTTGCGGTTACAGTTTTACTCTTTGGCGCCTGATTTCATCGGCATTGAACAAGACGCTGACGGTATCGTGCCGGAAAAAATTCAAGAAGTTTGTGAAGCTAGAAAACGCGAAGGACTTACTTTACCAAAGGTGCGTGAAAGGTTGCTAACGGAATTGCAAAACAACGATGAATCATTAAATTGATTAATAAATAATCATTTCTTCCCACCTAGTTACTCTTCGTTAATCCAACAGGCGCTAATCCCACTGGTACCGTTTTATCCGAGAAGCGTCGAAGGCAGATTTACGCACTCGCACAGAAATACGACTTTCTAATACTCGAGGATGATCCCTATTATTTTGTCAATTACCTCGATTACCAGCCCACGAGCTTGCTGTCCCTTGATACTGACGGACGCGTAATCAGGGTGGACTCATTTAGTAAAATATTAAGCGCAGGAATTCGAATCGGTCTTGTCACTGCACACAAGGATATCGTGAAACGGATAGTGTTGCATGTCTCCAGCACGACGCTACACGCGCCTTCCATATCACAGGTGAAATTTTCTTTTATCCTAGATTACTTATTTTCGGACAGAAATATTATACGGAAATAGAAATAAATTTGACAATATTCAATCTTCGTTGATTCATTTCATATAGGTTTTGGCGTCCAAACTTCTAGACTCATGGGGAACGGAAGGATTTGAAAAACATTTGAAAGGAGTAAAAGCCTTTTACAGGCAGAAACGTGACATCATGGTATCTCTGGTGGAAAAGCATTTAACTGGTAATTTTATACTACAATAAGTAATATACCAAAAATTCATATTTATAATTCTTGTTTATAACATGATGAAAAATGTCCAGGTCTAGCCGAGTGGTCAAGTCCTAAAGGCGGCATGTTTATGTGGATAAAGTTAACGGCAGTTGACAACGTCTACGATCTAGTAATGGACGAATTTATTGCAAAAGGTGTCCTCGTCGTACCTGGACACGCTTTTAACTACGATAGCAAATTACCGGACCAACATTTGCGATTGAGTTATAGTTTTGCTTCTCCGGAGGATGTTGACAAGGTATAGATATACGTAGTTCACTTTTAAACCCCCCCCCCCGTATGATAGAAGATAGAAAACGAAGTCATATAAATCGTTTACCTAATTTATCATGTGAAATGAAACTTTCAACATCTATGACAATTTTTCATCTAAGAATGAACTTACTTACACAGGCTCTTTCGATCATTGCTGACCTTATCAGGAAACATATCGCCAAGGATAATGGCGTAGCTTCAGTTTGATCCAGAAAGAAAAGTGTAATAAAATTCCACAAAAATCTTGGAAGTATTTTCAATGAATTGAATAAATGTATAAATAAATATTATTTAACTCTACGTTATAACAATGTTCAATAAATCGATAATTGTGGAAGAAATATTCTTCTCTTATTTTCCCAGGTAATTAACAACTCGATAAAATTATATGAGATATTAAAAAATATGACATTATCACCCATACTGAAAGATTGAGAAGTTGTTGTAACAACAGGCTCAGGTAGAAAAATTCTTGAGCTTTTTACCAACAAAAAAAAAATAAAGATCCTGTGATGGTGTGGATGCCATTGTACACATAAGCTATAGAAATGGTAGGATCAGGGTGGTTATATTTCAACGGGATCAGGACACGGATCAGATCGAAGATAAGCAGAGAATAGAAAGAAAGAATCCCGAATAAAGGTGTATACGCGGTTATTTTGGAAGAATGGAATAGAAAATTCGGAGTAACGTTGTAGCGGGGTATATTCGGGTTTAAGGTAGTCAATAAACCCGAGGGTTCAATGGTCCATGGCACGTTACAATCGACTTCCTTTCTCCGCTTTGGATCATTCTCGAATCATTTAGGCACACCGATTTGCCAGACCCAGCCGATTTTGTTCGAACGATTTGTTCTACTGTAGTGTGAAGCGTGAAAGATCAGGATAAAAGGGTATGGGAACGAACTTTAACCCGTAGAGCGAGCAAAAAAAAAAAAAATAAGGGAAATATATATTTAAAATCTTACCCCAGTATTGTAGCAAGAATAAAATCCACAGTCATTCAACTAAAAGAGTTTATCTAATAAGCCAAAACCTGCACGGGAGAAAAATCGAAATTATTTCGCTAACCACAGTCTCGTTATCCACACTTATCGGTCATCGAAGCAAGGGGATGGCAGTGATTAGAAGCAATTGAAACAAGAATGGCATGCGATTAGGATGGCTTCGAATGAGACTGAAACTATGAAGTAATACATTCAATGGCATCTCGGTTACGGAGGATTTTAATTCAGACTTTTTTTGGCACGTACAGAAATCCTGGTTTGGTTTAAAACCGAAAAATTTTCGGGGTAGTTTAACTAGGGGTAATATTTCTAGGTAACTGAATATCTATATATAATTAAGCTGAAATGATACAGTCCTAATTAAAGATTTCCCCGATATTATGTTATCGCAATCTATTATACAATTGATTTCATTACCACCAATGATTAAAAATATCTAAAAATACTTCTAGTATATAAATAAAGTATATAAATTAGTTGATCCAATTTTACGCAACTTGTTGACAGGGTAATTTTTGTTTTATTATAGATCATACCTAACTCTAGATAATGATCAATTTGTGGAAGTTAAAGCAGTGATTAATTTAATATCGCTAAGATTGCAGCTATACGTTGATTATTAGAGATTGAACCTTTAGCGTTACGTTGTCTTAAGTATATAAGGATATTACAGGACAAAAATAAAACTCTTTTAACGACCTGTCAACCATCCTATACGACGTATTTTAACTCGTTTATGAACCAGATTCAATGATAATATGATGAGGACATCGACATTATTATATCGACGTGCAACAGCCCATACTGAAACCTAATTTCGTTCTATTCTAACGCAAGCAGAAAATCTCTTTATTTCCCAACTATCTCTTCAAATTTCGAAACACTCTCAGCTATACTCGTAAGATTCACGAAGATTTTTATTAGATAATTTAATCAATTAGAATCCAATCCGTCTTGATTATCAATGAATGAAAAAAAAAAAAAAACACAAAGGTTCGAAACACATACTTACCGATCGCATGATAATCTCAAAGCTGCAAGACGTCGTATGGTTTAATTTCTCGATCGTGTATGCGCTTGCGCTCAAGACATTAGCCGTAAAAATATCTCCTAAAATATACCATACTTACATGATGCAGTGTTGCGTGTATATAGTCGAGTCGATAGATCGGACCATGCCTCAGGCACTGCATCGTGTCGTGGAGAAAGTGCAGTAGCTCTATTGTTGATATCGAGGTTTAGAGCTTTCGGCTATGCATGGACGTGTCGGACGTCTGTCGTAGCCGAAATAAGGGCGAGGAGGTGAGCTGGGGTCGAGAGGGAGGGCGTCGCGACGCCGCGGCCGCGACCACGTGACCCCTCACCAGAATCCGCGGCGTCCGTAGAAAATCTAAATCCGTCTGAGCCGAAGAAGAGAGGCTGTCCGTCCGTACGTACGTACGTACGTACATACATACTTACACCTACCTACCCGTCGTCCATACGTCCCTACGTCCGCTCCGTTTTGTTGCCTTCGAGATTCACGTATAAGCAAACGCGATCGCGCGGTCCAGCGGTATATAATAATAACATCGTTGATTTTCACCGTCCGCGGCATTGCGCGGCGCGGGCGTTACGACTACTGTGATATGCTGTGCGAGAAATAACGCGGCCGTATTACTTGACCGAAATATTCACTATACGAGGAGTAGATCTCTCTGTTTCATCCTAGTTTTAGTCCTTCTCGCCGTCATCGACGTGCCCCCCGAATCCACGCTGCTGCTGTTATTTTTTTTTTTTTTTTTTTTACTCTGCACAGCCGCTGATTACAAGGCATAGAAACGTTGCAGAACTGGAATACTACTAAATATCGTGGTAATCAACAGGGCAGATGATTCGCGTCGATGAGAGCGATCCGGTGGGCGGTAAGATTCTTATTTTCATTTTCATTTTCATTTATTTTTTATTTTCAATTAATTACAACTCGTTTTTCTTATAATTTAGTTAATTTTTTATTTATTTATTAACGTAATTTTCTAATCATATTATATCATCATGTCATATCTTATACTATATCGCTGCAACCGAACCAGATGCTCTTAGGTTCTCCAGCTAACAATAAGAAAAAGTAAAGTTCCGAAAATCGAGTAAATCGACGCCTAGGAGGGTGGGAGAGACGCGGTGCAGCTTACCGAGTGCAGAAGCTTTACCTGAAGCAACAGTTTGGACCGGAAACCGAGGCGAGACGGACTTGTTAATGTTATCAGTCGTATTACCTGAGTGAAGAAAAGACAGAAGATAAAAAGAGTCTTTGAATATCATTGATAAAATATTTTAAAAAATCAACAACACGTCATTCGCGAATATAACTGATCTTGTGATATTTAGTACAGATATTGGGAGTGGTAATCGTTTTTTTCTTTTCTTTTTATTCATCTCATCTTATTTTTTTATTGTCTCTTCTTTTTATCCAATCTCAAAATATTTCTTTAATCTTTTTATTTTTTGGTTACAGAAATCGAGCCGAGCTTTCCCTACCGTGACGTTACTGTAAGACGTGGTGTTCAGTTCACAGACAAGTATGACATCGAGTCAGAAATTGGTCGGTAAGTATCGATATATTTCAATAATTAGTTTTTATTCTTTTTTTTTCTTTTACAATAAATTGTGGTAAATAATTGTTTCTATATCCGATACCACCGTGATCCTTACCGTACCGTTTTTCAATATAATGTAAACCATAGGCTCGTATACAAGAATAGCTTTTCTCTGGCTGGTAGAATTTCAAATTGATCGCGCAAATAAACACATATCTACTACAGGTATACATAGATATGTAACATACATAATATCATATCTATTTTATGCATATACACATATCCGGATACATGAATATGTATAATCAAAGACGTGCATTGAGCGTGGTAAAATTAATTGTCATTTATTCATTGATTATAATTATTATTCATTACATATGTAACTAAATAAGGAATACGTGTAATCCGTTTTATCAAAAAATGAATGAAAATCTATTACATCTTATCTTATATTAAATAAATGATCATATAACTATATAATATTATATCTAGGTATCAGAAACTACAGATGAGTTGCGTAAAAATATTTTTATCTCAATCGCCTCGAATCGATCCATTATACTAATATATCACTCCGTCTATAACTATATACCTATACTTATTTCGAAAACATTAAAGTTGGCAAGAAACTGTTCGAAAATAAAACTCGTAGCGTATATAATTTGAATAATAATAATAATAATAATAATAATAATAATAATAATAATAATAATCGTTGTTGTTGTTGTTATTATTATTGTAGTAGGGGAACTCGACCCTGTCAATATAATGCATGTATTTATAATATGTAAATAATTAATTAAACGTATATAACCCGTTTGGCAGGTGATATTTAAATACATCTATGTACAGATATAAAAATTAATTAGCAATATTCTAGACCTTGTTATTTGTTCCTTAGCATGTGTTTACATATAAATATATGTGTTTTTATATATACTATAATGATTAGACGTACCCCTCAAAGACGGGGGGGAGGGTGGGTGAACGCGACGTGTCGAGGAAAAGCGTTCGTCAAACGCCAACTCACTGTTGAAAAACGTTCTTGAGAAACAATTCCCGCTACAAGGTCTGGCTAAGTTCCTGGCTACGGTCCCGAGCTAGATTTTCATGTGGCATGTGTGATGTTTAATGTGTATAGTATGACACTAACACTATTCAAATGTAATTATCTCATGCATTGGCTCGTGCAGAATAGGAGTTCGTATACATCGGTAAACTTTTGTCGTATTGGTAATCAAGGTCTCTTCGTCTATAAATAATACACCTACACGTTCTTTCGCCCACCTCGCTCTTCTCTACATACTTTATCCTCCTATATAGTCTCATCATCGACGACAGCAGCCTCTCTAGAAACGACAAGATCAGACGTTACGCGGTTTTTGGTTTCCGGGGGGCGAACACGAGCCATAAGCCACGACCCGGATCACCTAGGTTCTACATACCATGAATCGCGATCTATTTTACTATTATTCACACCTAAGTCTATTCAGCTGTACAAGGAATTCAAGAAGAACAAGATTCCACATTTTAATTCGCCTTTTTTATTTCTGGGGAAAGAAAAATAACTTTTTTTTCATTATCAACCCTGCAGTCTTGTATTGAGTTTTTTTCATACCTTAAAAAATGAATATTAGTAGAAAAATTTATCTGTCTATCAAATTTTTAGACGAAGAAAACTTTTTCGCATTGTTTTCCGCACAATCATTATACCTAAAAGACAAAAATAAAATTCTTAGGAATGTGGCGTCGTTCGTGATTTCAGGGGTAAATTCGGCACGGTATATCGCTGCAAGGAAAAATCTAGCGGCTTGGCATTGGCCGCTAAAGTTGTTAACACCGGTAGAAAAGAAGATAGAAGAGCGGTCGAAAGAGAAGTTGAGATTATGCGAAGACTCCAGCATCCGAGATTGATACAACTCTACGATGCTATTGCTACGACGAACAACATTTACGTTATATTAGAATTGTAGGTATTTATATGTAAAATAAACTAATATAGGTATATTATGATTAGTTATGATGTTATATAGTAATATTGACTCATCGCTCTTGCATCCGGTTATTTGAAACATAATTTTCCATTGCTTTCGGAAATATCGTGCATACGATAATTCACCTTTTATAAAATCTAAACTTATGCGAACCCGTGCGTCCAAATGTTTACCATATGTATACATTATGACATGAAACAGGGGCTGTTTTCTTATCTTATTACATTAATTCCCACCCACGTATACGCACATATATACATATACGTATATAAACATGAACATTCCGTATGTAGACGTAATCTAAATGGCATATTACTCATTGCTAAGGATCGAGGGCGGTGAGCTGTTCGAAAGAGTGATCGACGACGATTTTCTTCTGACTGAAAGAAGCTGTGCCGTTTTCATGAGACAGATTTGTGAGGGTATCGAATTCGTACATGGCCAGAACATACTGCACCTTGATTTAAAGGTGAGGAGGGTTTTTCTTTTTTCCTTTCTTTCTTTCTTTTATTTTTCCTCGTTTATATACCTAAACCGAATATTAATTATATCGAAACTTCAAAAAGCCGGAGAACATTTTGTGCCTGACTAAAGAAGGGAACAGAATAAAGATAATAGACTTTGGACTGGCGAGAGAATACAACCCGGAAAAAAAACTCCAGGTATTATTTGGTACCCCGGAATTTGTTGCACCGGAAGTCGTCAATTTTGATCAAATCGGTTTTGGCACAGATATGTGGAGCATTGGCGTGATTTGCTACGTGCTGTGAGTATAATTTGTATCAATTAATAGTGTGGGTAAATAATTTTCTGATTCCTCTTCAGTGTACAGTTATATGTACCTATATCACATCTTTGGAATCGGGTTTCACAGATTATCGGGACTCTCCCCGTTCATGGGAGACACTGACGTCGAAACAATGGCCAATGTCACAATAGCAAAATACGACTTTGACGACGAAGCATTCGCCGAGATATCCCAAGAGGCGAAAGACTTCATTCGAAGTTTACTGATCAAGGATAAAGGGTAGGTCTTATCAGTCAGGCTACTCCATATCGAACCCTATTTTACCCTTTATTATATAAATAGCATTTATTCATGCAGCTCGTCGATAATTTATTCACAAAATCTACAATACACCTACATGTCTAGTATTCTTACGTATAAAAGGAAAAACCACGAACAGCCTCCGGTCCTAATTACCAATCTTTAATTTATTGAAGAAAAAATAAAAATTCGCAAAAAAGATTTTCCATAGAAAAATGAGAAGAAAAAGTAAAGAAACTAAACTACTTTGACCTCTTGTCTTTCAGGGGGCGCGCTTCGGCGTCGCAGTGCCGCGGTCACCCCTGGCTGACCCGGAAGAGCCCCCCCTCAATATCTCCTAGACAGCCGGAAATAAAAGCAGAGAAAAAAGCCATCCAGTTAATGAACGGGACGAGGGATGAGCTCGAGGTAACCAAGGACAATCTGAGGCTGTTCGTGGAACGTTGGCGAGAACATCCGGATAGTCCTTACGCGGTTGAATTAAGTCCTGAATACCCGCGATCTGAGGATATAGATTTTGGACAATCGTTAAATGCTGGTCTTGAGGCGGTATCAACTCGAGGACAAAGTCCCTCGCCATGTGGAAGCATATGCAGTTCTTCAGATTCAACGATATTAGAAAATGGTACAATGCTCGAGGTTCCAGGATCTAGAAGTGCTTTTGACAGACGTGCTTCAGAGGGTACAGGTGCGGCTCATGAGAAGTCGAGGGATCCTGCAGCGCAGATCATTTTAGCTGAAGAGATCATCAAGCTGTCTGAACACCTTCGTGCAATTGCACTTGGTCCAAGACTCCGGGTTGATAATTCAAGTGAAGGATCACCACGCCGTATTGGAGCTGTTGTTGAGTCGTCAGGGATTGGAAATCAACTAGAGGCAAGTTCAGGGAGAAAAAAGCCTACGAAAATAGAGAGTTTAAAAAATCAAGGAATTAGGCAGGACGATCTACAGCCCCTTACAATTAACTCGACACGAGTTAATGACCAGCCCATAATTACCGCACGTGAGAATGAAATATCAGAAAAATTATCGAGGATTGTTAAACAGCGGAAAACAAACGGCACCGCCTTTGGCGGTGTGGGAAAATTCACTAAGATTAATTCTTTCGACGGTACGGAAATCGGTAACAACTTTGGACTGACTACGAGAAGAACGCGGCGTCCACTTGACAAGGGAGAGATCGCTTCGTCAGAGAATCAAGCTTCTAGTTCGACTTCGACTTCGTCTGGGAAAAACGAGACTGGATGGAGAACGAGAGGCCAGCTTGCAAGGACGAGTTGTTCTTCGTCGTTCAATTCCTCATTTTCTTCAGAGAATTTAGAAAATCAAAGGCTGATAAATCCTGCGGTGAATTGTGGGTCTGGAATAAAAACTAGCGAGCCAATACCGATAGATAAATCGCCCTCATTAGCAGCGAAGGAAATTGACATGACACCCCCATGGCGAAAGGCGAAATTGCATAGGTTTACCGAGACCTGTCGTGATGTACCGCGTATTTCAAATTTACGTGATATACACGGAAGTTTGAACCTCGATGAGCCAACAAGTACGAAAAATCTTCTTCTTCAATTGCTGGAAGAATGGGACGACGGTCATACCGGTAACCGGGCTAATGGAATTGGCAGAAAATCAGTCAGTCTAGATTGGTGTGGAGAGGAATCGGTTGCAAGACGATCTATGAACTCTTTGGCTGAATATTTTCAATCTGAACAACAAAAACCACCACCCGGTGAACCCACACCCTCGGTACATCGTTGACGGAGGGAATAACACCTCGTTTATTATATACCATTCCGCGCTCCTATTGATCGTTTGAAATAACCATATTATCATGATAAAATAATGATTCATTATTTATTATTGTGGAAAATAATAAATTAACGACGAGCAGCGCGGAAATGAATATACGCATATGACTCTTGTACAATAACACGTGTATAAAGTAGAACGAAACGTTTAGAATTAGATAGTTAATATACATATATATATATTTTTCTTCTTCTTATTCTTCTTATTTTTCTTCTTCTTCTTCTTCTTCATCGACCTGTACCGAGTTGTGTATCAAAAGTTATTCAGAATAAAGACTTTCTATTATTTAACTATAGAACGTGACTTCAACTCTTACGAAAGCTTCTATATACAGAGAAGCTTAAATAAAACTGGCCGCGATTCGAAGATCTTATTTCACGTTATTGCGCGTCAAAACTTACAATCCGCTTAGCTAACGTGTTTCAAGTATGCACGATAATGAATTAATGAATGAATGAATGAATGAATGTATGTAATTTATTAAACAAACACACAATAATGCTGTTCAACAGCTGCTATAATTATTTAAATAATATATTTGGTAATAAAATAAATAAAATAAAATAATATATTATATTATATGTATGTGCGATTTTCGCACGAATGGAAATGAAATTATATATATGCAGGGAGCGGCCGCGGGCGAATCAATTGGTGGATCATCGGTGGCTAGAAGCAGCTCTCGACAATCCGATCTCGAAGGTTCGTCTGAAGCGTTATGTTATCAAGAAACGATGGGTGAAGGCGGTCAACACTATATTGGCTCTGAGACGCATGGGGGCCAGAATAGACCTCGAACTCGTCTAGTAGTTTAGAAAAATGCTTCTTACCTCACCTGTGTCTTCCCCCCAGAGTTTATCTCTTTATCCTCGTTTTCAAATTCCGTATTAACTTACTTAAATACTTATATAATACATATATATATATATAGGATTGAAGTGACCGAAATTCGCTTCGACAAAGAAATCATGTATATCTAATATAGATCGCAGATTAAATAATATATTTGTATAACTCTATTATATTTTTTCCTAAATATTAATTTACATGTGCCATGACAGTGTCTTTTAGTTTAAAATAAAAAAATAAAAGTTGAAAATAATTTAAACTTATGAGATATTCACCATTGTGTCTCACATATAACATATATATATATCTATACACGACTACAATGCTGTTTTTATTATCCTCTAAGACGGATCATTCGAATGTGCTTGCCAAAAAGTTACGAAAATATACGAGAATCTATAATATATATGAACGCGAATAGTTGCGTGACTGCCAGTCTATCTCGTATATACAAAGTTTATAGAATTTTTTACGACGGCATTAGTAGTTATACAGCATATATTTCCTTGCTTAAATATCTAAACGAATATTATACACGCAATCGAAGATTCCAATCATTATCGTCGAAGAGATAAGTGTGAATAAAAATGTAAAAAAACTAAATTTTTCGGATTATTGCTGCCTTGAATTATTCAATTCGATCGAAAATTATCAGAGGTATGTAAATTGATGCAGTAACGCTTAGTTGGCTATGTGAAAGACTGCTTGTCTACGATAAGGCACATTAACAGAATTTTTGTACCTTTCAGATACGGTACTGTACTTATTTCAAGGTACCACGATTGTAAGTAATTTTTTTTCAACAGAAGTACCTCAATTCATTCACACTAGAAAAAGTTTGAGTATTATTGAATGACTACTGTGAATAGATGACTGTGAATAGATGAATGAATAGATGAGTTATTAAAAAACTAGTTACAGCAATCGATTTGTTCGAATCTCCTGCTCCTCTTACGTATTGATCGCTCTTTTATTAACTGTTTTTTAGTTTCTCAGATCGAAATACATTGATTATGATATGGAATGAAGATCAAAGAATAGCTGTATTTTCTACTCTTCATTCAAGGATAAAAGGTATACCTAATTCTTACATTATTTGACAATATACTATGCCTTACATATCCCGAGGTTTAACATTTCAGATAAACATAGTATGTTCATAGTCATAAATGAATTATAGACCCATAATTATTCAGATTATGAATTGTTTTATCAATCTACAGCCCCGTTCTTTCGACTCCTGTATATTTAAATCCCATTTTCTATACAAATAATGATTCTGATACAAGATAAATTTGAATACGATCATCCGCTGAATAATTTAGAACAATTTACCGTCATAAAAACAACCCAGGATAGATTATCTCTCTCTAAACGCGATCGAAATCTTAAAACATCTAAAAGTGTCGGTGGAAAACGGTCTTTTGAATTCAAATAATATTTAGCGCCGCGCGGTTGAAAACTGATCACAGCACTCCAAGCATGCGCGTGTCTACACTTGATACTTAAATTAAATACCTTTAGGCTTTGTATCACGTCGTAAAAATGACAGGAGTTGTTATTAAACTGGAATAAAAATCTTCTATATATTATACAGTATTTTCTGACCCATACTAAATGGCAAGTATCAATCACTACATAAATGTACAAATTAATCTACCGATTTGAAATAACCACAATGTCAATATCATCGATTAACCTAACTTAACCTAAAACCCAATTATTTCGTTATCCGATTATAATTGCTCATAAAAAGCGGACTAGTAACCATAACTGACAGTTTAAACGTAATAATAAACTCCTTGAATATAAAATTCCGATCAATTTCATACATAAAATCACACATTTGAGAAAGTTATTCGAGGTTATGTTTCGTCTGTTCGGCGAAAGTCGCTCGCAATAATATATGTTATTGAAATAAATAATAATGAGAACTTATATTCTTATTTAAGGATGAAAATATTGAACATTGGAGCCCCTATGCTCGAGAATATGATCCATTAAAAGCTGGCAGTATAGATAGCACAGATACAGTGCCTCACGATAAGGGAATCACTCGTGCAATTCAAGCCCATTATCAACCTCCCAGAAATTTGAAGTCTAAACCAGAAAGGACGTTGTTTGTGGCACGACTTGGACCCAGAATATCGAAACAAGACTTAAAAGAGGTCTGATTTTTGAGAATTCTTTGGAAGATCTTTGGTCTTAATGACCCTGTAAAATTCTGTCTCTTGAAAACGATGCAGAATACAATATTTCCTTCTTTTGATTGAGTTAACTATTTTATTATTTTTCAGTATTTTTCTAGACTTGGAGACGTACTGTCGGTGAAAGTAGTCTCAGATGTTGTAACAGGGCATCCACAAGGCTATGCCTTTGTGGAAATGAAGAATGAAGAACAAGCCCATAGAGCTATAAGGCGATTAAACGACACCACGATAAATGGTTGTAGAATATTTGTCGATTTTGAGTGTGGGCGTAGTATGAAGGGCTGGAAACCAAGACGATTAGGTAATAAGGCCATAATCGATTCCTGAGAGTAATAAATCTCCACGAAATACATGAGGACTTATCATAAATCAATTTCAATTTCTATCTTATTACTCAGGTGGCGGTTTTGGAGGAAAAAAGGAATCAGGACAGTTGAGATTCGGCGGAAAGGATAGACCCTTTAAAAAACCAATTTTACCAGGAGCAGTGAGGTCAATGACTGATCAGACGCATAGATAGATTAATATTTATCAAGTAATGGATACACGGAACGAAATATTATAAAATTGTTAAAAAAAAAATCAGTCAATCAGTTTGACTGATAAATCTGAACATTTATAACAGTGTATAACATCTATGAATCTGATATACACATTCCCAATAGCTAAATATAATGTAATACTAATAGAATGAGATTCGCAGTTTTGCTAACACGTAATACGTTGAATAAATTGTAAATAAATGAAATTATTATTTATAAATTGTTCTTAAAGTTATATTTTAGACTCTATGTGTATAATTTGGGGTACTATGAGTAAATAATTAAATATATTGGGATATCTTAATCTGGATATAGACTAAAATGCATATAAGATAAATGTAGGGTAATTTGAATATGAATTTGTTCGTGGTTTCTATGAAAGAAGTTAGAAATTGTAGAACAGCTGTCTTCCAGTGACAGAAGCTGGGGCAGATCTCGAAATACTACATGTATCATAAATAAATGTATTTTTAAAGCTTACATTTCAAACGGGAAAGCAAGCTAGCTAAGTTACGCAACGGAATAGAAAGCTCTTTGGATTGGTGAGTTAATACTATAAAAAGTAGTTATTGCATGGGTATAATTTGCCCTTACTTCGTAATCTAATGATCTCGGAATCTGGGGTCTGAGAATAAATTGGCGACAAGTAAAATACCCAGCATCACGAAACTGGACATTATTGCCACCGCTTTCGTTTCGCCCCTGTTTTTTTCTTTTTGGCTTCGGCTTATTTTACAGCTCGTTAATAATCCAGAAACGTACGTGCGTGAAATAGATGTTAGTTTTTTTTTTTTCTCCTTATTTCAAGTCGCGGACTAAAATCACCTTCACATCCTAATTGAATCGGGAATCGAATGATGAGTCTAGGTATTTAAAAATGAAAAATATTTTGCTCTATATCGTCGAGAGAAATTCTACGGTTTTGGAAATTTGAAAATTTGCTAAAGGGGATGGGACTTTTTTTTTCAGATTCCGCGATCTGTTATATTACGTGCTTTTCAAATTTGAAAAACCAATATTGTCAACCAGAAAATTCGGGAGAATATTCTAAGGTAACCCGATACAGGTGTGAAAGTCCAAATCTGTTCCTAACTCGACAAAGGAGATTAGAGAAATCGTCGCCTATTCCGTGACGTGGTATTACATCATAACTTTAACGATTGTAATAATAATTGAAAAAAAAGAGAGAGCGGGTTATTCTATATAATTTATTATTACATAATCTTGTATTATTTTTATTTTTTTCGTTTTTTTTTTTTTATTTTTTTGAAATCCTGAGGATCTTTGTGAAGTGAACGTCTTGTTTTCGTTGCACGAAATCTATAAGCTGAAAGCTTGCGATCGTACGAACTGAAGGCGTCCGTTTGAGTCGCGAACCGGCAGCAACTTTATAGGAGGCGTCGCGACGCCCTCCCCCGCCATATATGGACGCGGGCGCTTGCTCGCGCTCCGCGGTCTCCCAGCTACTCGCGCATCTTCGCGGGTCCGTCTTCGTCGTCACCTGGTTTTCGGAAACTTGCGTCTTTATCCGAGCCCAAAAAATCCCGACCCACGATGCAATAATACCGAACAAAAATACACCGAGCTTTTGTCACGATATTCACCTAAGCAGTTGATCCGCGGCCCCAGCTTTTCAAATTTGCAATCACCTGTTTCCTATAATTGGGAAGATCGCAGGTAGATGAAAAATGAAAAAACATGATTCTTAAATCAGCAGAATGGAGAAAAAAAAAAAAAAATCGGAACATAAAAAGAAAAAAGAAAAGAAACGAAATTAATGAATTCCATCGAAGTGATCTTCAGGGGCAACGTTAGGTCAGATCAGGTTGGTCGTTACGACGTCCGTGACCAATTAACTCTTTGCTTCTTTAAAGTTCTTTATTTTTCGTTCTGTCTTAGTCTGAAGAACTGGCAACTGGCTCTCTAGTAACGATAAGAGAAGCTGATGAGAGTATAACCAGGGATTCTGTTATAGAAAATAAGGAGGTAGTGAGGAAGGGAGAGCTTTCGACGAAAATAGTAATGTAAGCAACGGTGCAGGTCGGCCGAGCGATAAGTGAAAAAAGCCGAGTGAAGTAGACGAGCGAATTGAGTCGGGTGAGAAATTTGGTGTCTTCTTAGTTCTGCGCGAGGCGAAGCAAGTAGGTAGGTATGATACTTTTTAAGATAGGAAAAGGCGAGGTGCTTTTTCCCGGATCTTTACCCCTCGTTGACTTCTCGCTCCTCCAGGTTCGCGGTTCTATTCAATCGTGTTGCGTTATTAATAACTTTGAAAGAAGAGTCGGGTCGGGTCGAGCCTCGGTTTGGTCGGCTTGCCCCGGACGTGTAATTCGTGCTTCAGAGCCGCTCTAGCTGTCGCGGACTCCACATTCCACCAGAAAAGCTCTTCCGTGTGTTGTGACCAGTCAGTCACTCGGCTAGGGCTCAATCAAGACCCTACGATTCTTTAACTTTAATCTCTCCCCCAAGTGTAAGTTTTAATATCGTCTTTGACCTGCAAATTATAATCGTAATAATTAAAATTCCGCATATTACTGCATTCGCCGATTTCTTCGGAAGTATAAGTAACAGATATCATATATACATGTATATGTATGTAGGTGTATGTACGATATACCTATACGTTTATTCGCACCGGGTATCAAACTCGATATTTCTCCTGATCGACTAACGCGATTTTATTACCGATTAATTTGATACGTGAAAAAAAAAATGGATGACGAAAAATGTGTAAAATAGTTTTCGGCATTGAGGGGGTAGTCGGGAGACTGGGAGGGAGGAAAATAAAAAAATCGGCAATGTGAAAGCTTGATAGAGTGTAAACCGCGGGGATTGATTAATTAAACCGTAAAATCTGCGTAACGAAAAGTGGATGAATCGATTTCGAGTATAAATGGATGAAATCGGTCCGTGAGTTGAATTAAAAATACATATTTATACAAATAATCGAAAAAAGTTTATTCCTGGTAAAAAGAGGACATGAGCATGAAGCGAGGAAGGTTTCTACATATGATCTACGTCAACGGGTCAACCTCTCGACCAGAAACCATGCCGCAATCTATAAAACGAAAATATAATACCAGACGATGTTAAATCATTACCGAAAATAAAAAAGCATAGTATTTCTGTTCTGTAAAAAAGAAAAAAAAAAAAAGAAAGTGTAAAAGTGGAAGTATAAGCATCGAATAAAATCGAAGACGTATAGATTCTTTCGTATGCTGCAACGTCGACCACGGATAGCGTCTTCTTCTTCTTCTTCTTCTTCTTCTTCTTCTTCTTCTTCTTCTTCTGCTCCGATCTATAATTAGTTTGGCGGGTCCATCGCAAGCGTTGGCTAGAGGGTGGATAACGGTGTTTAGGGGGTGAGGGGGGTGAGGGGGGTAGGGGAATAGTAAGATGAAAAGAGGGGGAAAAATCGTCCGCCTGCTCGGCTCCATATAGAGCTTGCGCCGAAGAGCGGTGTCGAACCGCTATATCGGATTACAGAACCAGCCAAATCTATTCGTTCCAAGTTTAATCCCGGGTTCCTTGTGGCAAACTACTTAGGCGGGCGGGTTTAATTATTAATTTCAACGGTGCGAATCTCGGAGGAGTATTATCGCGTATCTTTTCTACTCATATATACATACATACATACATACATACATATATATATATCTATATCTATACCTATATGCACGTATATGTGGATTTGAAGATACCCTGTATATATGCATAGATATATATATATATATCAAAAAATTAAAAAAAATAAATAAAAAAACAACAAGAAAGACAGGAAAGAGGCAATACTGATACAATCAAGGATAATAATCTCTAATTTCTATTTTTCTCTCTCTGTTTGTTACAGACCCATAACAAGCAGCCAATATGTCCGACGACGAGGACCAATACTCGTGAGTATAATACCTGCGCTATTCTCTAATTAGTTTTTATTTTATTTTATTTTTTTCATTTTTTCTTGTCATTTTATTTTTTTTTCATCAAATATCGAAATTATTTAGGAAGCACGCAGACGCAGGATAGAGTATAGATTAATGATAATCATGTATGGGTACTTGTGTATACTTAAAGATAATTTATACGTCAAAGTATTTTTTTTTTTTTTCAAATGTTATCTAGTCGAAATAAGAACGGCGTACATTAATTATTGATTGAAAAAAAAATCCGATAATTGTCTTCACACCCTTTTTTTTCTACCCTTGACAGTTTTTGTTACCATATGTATATCCATGTATTCTATTTGTTCGTAAATTGTTAATTTTTTTCAAATAACTTCATTTTTGTTTTTTTCTTCTTCTCAACGATCCAGAATATCTACCCCCCCTTGTATCTTGTATCTAATATACAGATTTCACGTGACTATTCATATCTATATATATACCCATTGTAATAAAATTACTCTAACCACGTTGTAAATGTTGTGAAAAAGAAAATCCACTTGTTATTTTACAGCACCGAGGAGGAGGAGGAAGTCGAGGAAGTGTAAGTGTCACCCTGAAGTATCTAATAATGTGTTATGTAATGTAAAGAATAATGTTAGATGTTTCAATGTAACTTACTCGAAGCATAAATTACTATTATTATTAATATTATTATTATAAACTACCCTTGTACTAATACTTGACTGTTTTATTTTCATTTTTACAGGAAGTAAGTGCAGCCATGGCCTTCGCCACTCAGCATCTCTGTATCTCCTTTTGAATTTATCTTAAAGTAACAGTACGCGTGTGCCGGAAGTACATATAATTTATTACATATAGTATTTAGATACCATAGACAGTAATTGGAGAGAGTATAGTATGTATATATACATATATACAAGTACGTTGTGCGTAGTAGATATATTATATACTTACCGTAGGTATCATTAGATAATTAGTCTGCATGATCTATATATGCTCACGTAGTTTAGGTATTCATTCGCTTTAAAAAATCATTATTATTATTTTTTCTTTTTTTTTTTTTCTTCTTTATGTAGCTATAGTAACGAAAATCGCAGCATATACATATATATTTAATTTCGATGAAATAATGAAAGGATTTTACGTTTTTAACGGTATATAAAAAGGTACGAAAAAATGGTTTCGATTTCTCTGATCATTTGAATTGGATAATATAATAAACGGTATACGATAAAAAAAAAAAGAAAAAAGCTAGCCTCGCGTTCGCGAATCGACCATTTGAGAAAATCTTTCGATCTTAAGCCACGCAAAAGCTTAAAAATACGTTTACCTCTATACGTCGTCGACGTCATTGAGTAAAAATAGTAGCCCTGCTCTATACCATTCGATTATAAATAAATTCGAGACACACGTATACATACATACCTATATTAGAAAACGGTTTAGCGTAGGGTAACACGTTTGTAACTATATAATTCGTAGATATATTATAACGCACGTTTGAATATTATCCAGTGTGTATGTGTGTAGCGAGACGATATTATATACTATGATAAACAATAATTATTTTTATACAAAAACTGAGGATAGGATTTTTAGGAAAAAAAAAAAAATAAAAAAGCTGCGGTTTCGATCAGGTTTCGAATCGTTTCGTAAGAACGAAACACACACTACTAACTATGCGGGGGTGTTATATACATTTCGCGTAGTTAATTAGTTGTTCATAGATGATATGTTAAAAGTATATAGGGGAAGAGGGAGGGGGGTTGCCCGGATGAAAATTAACTACACATTTATTGTGTTAACGATGATCGCAAATTGATATTTTTCATTCCGTTATAATTTATTGTAACGAAATGATTTGATCTTCGTGTGATCATCGAGGCAATAAATCAATATATTGCAGTAAATCGGAATCAATGAAACTAACGAAAGAAAAGAGTGAAAAAAAAAAATGAAAAAAAACAGTATAAATTATTATACGTTAAAAAAAAAAAAAAAAAATTACTGACTCTGGTATGTATCTCTGTCTCTGTTTCCCCGCACACTCAACAAACCTTCCAACACACGAAACCAACGCACCACCGTACCAACACGTGTACCTACCCTGATCGGTTCGCGCCGCGATCCCTTGATTCGAACGAAACAGGCATCCGGAGAAGAAGATCGAGTAAGTTCTATCACTCACTCACTCACTCTCTCTCTCTCTCTCTGTGTCCGTGTCATTCGTATATACATTAATATATTTGCCTATATACACGCGTTACACCTGCGTTAAAAATGCATACGTTATATGCAAATATATCTATATGTATATACGATTTTGTCCGTCCGCTGTTACTCGCAATATTACATATATTCTCTATCGCTGCATTACATTTTTTATATGCCGATTTATTTGACCCAGTAATTAATAATTTCATTAATTTTTTCTTATTATTTTTCGTTTTTTTTTCTTTTCATTTTATTTCATTTATTTATTTATTTATTTATTTATTTATTATCATTATTACATGTAACCGCACTTGTTCCCATCTCATATACATATATGTATAATTTTTTTTATTTTATTTTTTTACCACTATCGTCTGTCCGTATATAAAGTCCGTCCCGTTCGTCGTGTTACGTCCGTTTGCGCCTATACGCTGTTACAGCTCGCTGCCGAATTTTTCAAATAAAAGGAAATATCCTTTATTTCATATTTTTTTTTTTGGTTCCAATTTTTTTTTTTTCTTTTTATCTCTCTAACATTAGTCGCCGTTCTTATAGCTTTATATCGCTAGTTGAATTCCATAATTTATACTTTTTAACGCGACGCCTCGAATCGTGCCATATACATTATTTATGTGCTTTGAAACCGACTGTAAAAAGAATTTTTTTTTCTTTTTTTTATCTGTTTCTGTTTTATTATTTCCTTCACATTGTGTACTTATTTTTTATTTTTATTTTTTCTTTCGTTTCAATTTTAATTAATTACGAAACTATAATATGTAGCGCTATAGTTTTATAAATTCATTTTTTATTTTTTATTATTTTTTTCGTTTGCAATTTTTCTGCAACGCGAAGCTTTCCGTGTTTTCAACGTACTTATCAATAACGTGTATGACGTATTATTTAGTGCGATGGTTATTATGGTCCAGCTGTGATTGTGTGATTATGATGTTGATAATGATGATGAGTGGTGAATGATTATGTTGAAAATGATTATTACGATGAGAGTGTTGATGAATGGGTTGATAATGCTGGTAATGAAAAAAGAATAATTAACCTACCTCAAATGAGGGAGAAAAAAAAAAAAACAAGTAAAAATAAAACAGCATTACAAAATAACAAAAATAATAGTATAATATCAGTAGTTGTACTAGCAGCAGCTGTAGTTTTTAAAATTAATCGTATGAATAACAAAAAAAAAAACAAAAAAAATAGTAGATCGAAATATATAGTACAGTTACTAGAAACTATAGTAGTAATAATAATAATAATAATAATAATCACAATTATATAACAAGAATAACAATCATTGAAAGATAGAAAAGAAAATTAACAAATAAAAAGAAAAAAAAAAAAAAAAGATGAAAAAAGAAACACGCATACACACACACACCAGCAATACATACGCACAATATTAATATTAATAATAATAATAACTGAAATAACCACGTAAACCAGAAATACTCATGATCTTATAAGATCGATGTCGCATTCCAATATTCCTCCTAGTAATAAGTATATATATGATAAATTATAACTAATTCGCGATAGTATCAGGAAATAAATTCGCCTTATTCCTGATATATATTTATTTAATTATTAATCATTAAACGGGGTTTAGGTATAATAAGAAAAATTAAATGCGAAAGATCCGAACTGCAGTAGCTGCTGCCTATAATAATGTATGAAATGTCGTCGTCGACAATCAGATATTGTAGGTATATATATATATTATTATATGTAATTGGTATGAATTATTACAGGCGATAATAACTCGATAGATAAAATTAGTAGGATGAAATTTTTCGTATACACAAATATATATTCAGGTGTAATAATATAAATGAGATGATAATGATGATGATGAGGATGTTGATGATGATGATGATGATGATGGTGATGATGGTGATGATATTGATGATAATATAGTAGATTATGGTGTATATCCGTAAATATAAAACGTAATATTCGGGATTAAGAATAAATTGTTAATTAACTCAAGTTTTGCTTTCTCTTTTATAGGGGTAGGGCGTCACAAAAGTAAGTTGATCTCGAGGTGTTAAGGCTCGTATGACGTGGTGTTACACGTGAATAATACTCGTTGTTCCTCACCCCTGTATAATAATTTATTTATACCTGTGCACGTATATACGTATATATATATTATCGAATAAGGACCAAACTCCTCCTCAATTAATATAATCATTAACGAAATACGATTTCGATATCATTATATATATTTATAATATAGTTTATTCATATCTTGCTCTTCAATATTATTGTGTTATCCGATTTTTCCAATCTCTACCGATAATACATAATTGACAATAATTATATTATCCCGATTTCAAATTTCACATTCATTAGTCTCGTTAGTCTCATACTATATAGATCATTGATTAATCATTCATTTTATACGATGCATACATAATTTAACGACGATAATCGCGATTCTACGAGAAAAAAAAAAAGAAAACCCCATCAACGATATAATTATTTTATTCTTACGACAATCATCGTTCAGACATTTCCAATAATTGAAGATAATATATTAACCACAACGAATATAATATGCGGTATTAATAATGGCGATAATTAAAATGATGATAATTATCGAGGTTACAACGATAGTTATATATAACAATTATTATAATAACACAAATAATTAACGACATCATTATTAATAACCGTAACAATACTATACTATATATATAATATATTTATTATTAAAATTAAAATATCCTTGTGAAATACGACGTGGGTAATTATATATTGGTGGTAATGATGACGACGACGACTAATATAACTACATACAATATTGATAAGGAAAAAAAAATTAAATTTCATTCAGTTTTGTGCCAAAACGTGAAAAATTCGACTTCCAATTCTCATCAAGAAAGGAAAGAAAGTAAGAAGAAAAAAAAACGAGAACGTTGTCATTATACCATCGATATTTTATTTGCCCTTTTCCTACCACTTTCCATCAGTCAGTGTTCCTCTACCATCCCCTAAATCTGGTTCAGCACGCCAAAGCATTATGTGAACGTGCATTAGCCTGATTAACACTAATCCACAATATGTAGTGAAACACGATGTGGAAATGTAGCTGGTTGTTAGACCGCTTGTTACAATTGTCTGCTTGCATGCCGCCTGTTTGGCCTGTCTGTCCGTCTGTGTGTCTGTGTGTGTCCGCCCGTCTGTTTGTTGCGTGTAAGTGAAATGTATTGTGTGAAATTGTACGTGGGGGTGTGAATGTATAAGAAAAGAAAAAGTAAGCCAAAAGATAAAAAAAGAAAAAAAAAAAATAGTAAAAAAAAAGAGAGAGAGAAAAGAAATAAAAAAGAAAATAAAAGGGGAGAAGTTGGATACGGATGACGTGAAAACGGAATGATTATATGATGAAAGGAGAGGTATAGATAAAAAGGGGAGAAGGATGAAGGAGGGAAAACACTAAACCCAATTTTGTTTTTGCTCCTGCGGTCTTCAGGGAATCCGGCGACAATCCCGAGTTCATGAAGGTAAGTAAAAAAAGGCCGTCAACAAGTCCTTGTAGTAAATATCAACGACGGTGAATCCCTACGTGTACTAATCACTTGTGAAATTTATATTTGCAATGTGCAGAGGCAAGAACAGAAGAGAAGCGACCTCGACGAACAGCTGAAGGAGTACATCGCTGAATGGAGAAAGCAGCGGTCGAAGGAAGAAGATGAGCTCAAACGACTCAAGGTTCGTGTTACCAAAATTTGTACATAAAAATCTATTCATCAAATTCGAAACTAATGATGGATGTCTATACTAAAAGGACCTCTTCTTTTCTTAACAGGAAAAGCAGGCCAAGCGCAAGGTCACCCGCGCTGATGAGGAGAAAAGATTGGCCCAGAAGAAGAAGGAGGAGGAAGAACGTCGCCAGCGTGAAATTGGTGAGCACTAAAAAATTTTGGCAAAATCTAGTTTAATAATTATTATGTAAAATCGTGTTTCACCCTTCGTTGAATTCAGATTCCATAGATATCATCTAATTTTTTGATTTTCTATACTTGCAGAGGAGAAGAAACAACGGGATATCGAGGAGAAGAGAAGGTAGGTTTTGATGAATTGAAAAAAAAAAAAAAAAAAAATCCAAAAGCTTTCAATACTTTTCATCATCTGGGAGATTTTTTTAAACGAAATCTAATTTTCCAGGCGCCTCGAGGAGTCCGAAAAGAAGCGTCAAGCAATGATGCAGGCAATGAAGGATACGGCCAAGAAGGGACCGAACTTCACCATCAACAAGAAGGACCTCGCCGTTAGTACAGATTCCATGATACCTAATTATCTGTTTTTTTTTTCCTGATGTTCATTGAATCCTCTCAAAGTTCTGAGACCCGAGGAGTAACCTTTTTCCTTTTTTTTTTCAACCAGGGCAACCTTTCCTCCGCGCAAATTGAGCGCAACAAGACCACCGCCCAGCTTGAAGAGGAGAAGAAGATCTCCCTCAGCTTCCGTATCAAGCCTTTGGAAATCGAAGGTCTTAACATCGACAAACTCCGAAACAAAGCCACCGAGCTATGGGACGCCATCGTCAAGCTAGAAACGGAAAAGTACGACCTTGAAGAGCGCCAGAAACGCCAGGACTATGACGTGAGTTAAAATTCATCACACATACGTCTGTTTCATAATTAGGCATTCATAAAGTACAACGAAGTGTAGTTAGACCTCACGAACATATAGGAATAAAATCTTCTTGTTTTTTTTTTTTTTCTTTTCTGTAGCTGAAAGAACTGAAGGAAAGACAGAAGCAACAGCTGAGGCACAAGGCGCTCAAGAAGGGACTGGACCCCGAAGCTTTGACCGGCAAATACCCGGTTTGTATATTAATACAGTGTTTTTGAAAAAAAAATCTCTCTCATAGATTATGAAAGCGATGTTGAATCTATTTCCGATAATAGAATAAAGAACATCGACTTTTCTTGCATGAGAGAGTAGTAACTATTTACGACAGTTGGTAAAAATCTGACAAATCCTTTTTCCCAATAGCCTAAGATCCAGGTCGCCTCCAAGTACGAACGTCGTGTTGACACCAGGTCCTACGACGACAAGAAGAAGCTTTTCGAGGGTGTAAGTATAATGGAAATACGGTTTCTTAAATTCCGTCCCACTTTCCACCGCGATATAGTAGATCTTTTAACGATTTGAAGCCCCTATTGTACCTACATTCGCGATTCCCAAGTTAAGAGAAAATAGGATTGAACACCGCGAGTAGAGTAGATAGACGGGAATGGGCGCGAGTCCATTAAGTCATTAAACGTGATCTGAATTGAACTACAGGGCTACGACACCCTTCTAGCTGAGACCAACGAGAAAGTTTGGAAACAGAGATCAGAACAGTTCATGAAACGCAGCAAAAGTGAGTCCTGGTTACGATAAGCACAGGTTTTCTTCACACCCTTTGTTCCAAAAATGTTTGAACTTTCATATTTCACCATGTGTCACTTACAGTCTCGTTAATTACACATATATACCTACATATACGTATTCATTGATTTTCAAATTGACATTGGGTTGCTCGTTTGTCTCGTTACCACGTCCCTCAGGTCACTACCGTTCGTTTATTGCCCTATTTTTTATCTGTCCCTGCACGTGCACATTTTTTGACCCCCAAAAAAAAAAAAAAAGTTCATCGTTACTACAGCTGCTCAGGACCAATCGATAGAGACCCAGTGACCCGCTCCTCCCGCATATGGGTAAAGACGTAAGTGATCGCCCCTGGCATGCCACCTTTAATTAATGTTTCAGGGACTCACCGATCTCCTGAAGGAAAATCACGAGAAGAACTGGGCTGAACAGAAGCAGCAGTTCCAGGGACGCCAAAAGGGTACGTAACCCGACCAAAGGGTTCCATAAGAGCTTCGTCCTTTAAAACTATGTTCTATGTTCTTTTCATTCTTTTCCATGTTTCACCATTTGTTATCCCCTCATTTTTTTGAAGTGTTCTAGTTTTTTTTAGTTTTTTTTTTTTAGTTACATGAATAGTTTAAGAATAAACTTAATCTTTGACTTTTTTTTTTTTTTGACAACAGCGAAGCTGCCCAAATGGTTCGGTGAAAGGCCAGGCAAGAAGGCTGGTGACCCAGAGTCTCCCGAAGGTGAGGAAGACGTGAAGGCTGCCGCCGACGAAGACATTGAAGAGCCACAGTTCGCTGATGAAGAAGCTGAAGAAGAGGAAGTTGAGGAGGAAGAAGAAGAGGAAGAAGAAGAGGAGGAAGAGGAGGAAGAAGAAGAGGAAGAGGAGGAGGAAGAGGAGGAATAATAATAATGCAGAAAAAACAAAAAAATATAAAGAACAAAAGCAATAGCAAGAAACAGCAGGAAACTATAATTGATACACGACGAAAAAGATAACGCCAACTCTCTCGCCATTTCTCTCTCTCTCTCTCTCTCTCTCTCGCTATTTATTCTCGCTCTCCGCAACTAACCTTGTCATGGATTTTCATCACTCATACTTCGTGTAATCAACCGAGAAGACGCCTTAATGGCCGAGTCTTTACCTCAGAAAACGTCGTGTCAAAAATGAAGAAAAAAAAAAAATTAAAAACTAAAAAGAACGCCTGATGCTATACACAACTAAAGCACCTTTAACACCTTAATTGATAGGTGCATCAATGTCACCGTATACAACTACCACATGTTACGTTACGAGGACGCTACTACTATTATTATTATTGATATCTATATTATAAAAAAATAATTATTTAAATAAAACGGTTTATCATATAAACTGCACAGTAATAAACTCGTGATCGTTCACCTTTACTATATATTAAACCCGATAATTTTACCCCATAAGTTATAAGACATATAATTTAACATATTCGTCATTTATTTTAGGATAGTATAAAGTAATAAGTTCAATAATACGATCAAAATTTCAGATACTTTATTGAAAAAAAATATAATCAAACACTAAAAATTATTGAAATTATTATACACATAGGAGTATATGGGTATATAATACATACACTAGTATAGTTCGGGGTATATAAAACCTGTAATTAAATCTACAGTGATATCCTCTTCTTAGGTACTACCAGAAGTCATCATCATCATCATCATCATCATTTTTTACGACGTTTAAGTTTGGTGGAAAAAAATAAATATAATAAACCATCAATCAATTGACTATTATAATCAAATAAAAATTCTAATGATACTTATAGCCCGCTTTAAGAAATTCACCTGCTACCATCCGTTTCAGGTATGTATATACGTAATACACATAGGGGTCGCGTCTCTTATAGCATATGTTATATAGATAACATGTTTAAGCGATATATTCGCACATTTATAGCATTAGGTATATATATATATATATATATATATATTATTGATACATAGATAAAACCGGCATAAAATCAAGCTTCAAAACACGTGCCAATTTCTTACTTGTTTTCCACGTGCGTCACCTCTCACATAGGACCATTTGCTCGTGGCCTAATATGTTTATTCTTCATTGTGGTATAATACGCACTTGATATACCAATACGGGCTGTACCCCCCTTCTCCCCTGCCCCCTCTCGCTCTATCTCGCTCTTATGCTTAATTTTTCGTCTCATTCTCTCCCTGTCTTATTCTCTCTTTCTCTTTCTTTCAACCAGCGTCGCGGTACCTTATCTCCGTCGTCCCCAGTCAACTATTTATAATAGCTACTAGGTCGGCTTGAACGTGCCTCTGGTGAGAATGTTAGCATCGTAGCACCAGTGTCACCGAGAAGTCTCCCACTTTCATACAACGGAGTCGGAAATACCTCAACTATATTCCCGCAACCCTCCCGTCGCGGTTTTACAAGTCTCTAGTCTCGTCTCTTCTCTCATCTCTTCCCCTTTCCTCATCTCTCTTTGTCGAAGGCTCTTTGCGTCTAGCCACGGCCTAGCCTGGTCCAGCCCTGGCCGCAGGCGACAAAGAGATATAGAGTAATCACGATCCATAGTGGTAGTATAATGGTATAAATAATAGTAATGATAACGAGAAGATTTTATTTTTTTCGAAACTAATCGAAGAGAAATAAATAAATGAATAAATATAATAAATATATAAATAAATAAATAAATAAATAAATAACGCATAAACAGGGAAAATGATCGTTAAGGATCAGTATATGTATAATACCGGAAAACCCCGCGATGACGAATCACGAGAGTGTCGCGACGAACCGCAACGTCGTAGCTAACGGTCGCGGTTCTAAGCATCGCGTAGACCTCCTCAATATTATAATATACATACGCAACTGGTAACGCGAAGAGTTAACCGAACTTGTGTCTTATAAAACTTGCTATAAGTTTAATTGAAACGTCATCATTTTTTTTTTTTTATCCTCGACGAAAGGAAGAGGACCAGATATCGCGAGTGTGTAAAAGCTGTAAACCGCGATCTTCCCGCGTTTGAGAAATAACGAAATAACTTAACGCTGAGGAAGGGATAAAATATGGGGTGGGGGATCGAATAAGAGAAACGTGGTATAAGTGGGGTAAAAATTTTCGAAGCATGTTAAAACATTTGTGTAAATAGTTTATTTTGAAAACATATGACAATATTTATCTAATCATATTAGTTTAGTTAATAATTTACCATAGTGTGTATTATAACGTTTAATTATTATACTTTGCACATATACTCATATACATATATATATATAGATATACTGTTTATTACACAGCCCGTATACTTAGCGATAAGTTATTAATTAAGCTTCCTCAAAGTGTCATGGCCGTTGTGAGGGGGGAAACAAAACAAGAGGAGAAGAGGGATCACTGTGAGATTAGAAGTGACAATCGCATAGCCAGAAGAAGAGGGAAGAGGATGCGTAGCTGACTCGGAAGTGTGAGGAGGCTTCGTCCTATCGGCCGGAAGCCGCCTATGCGGTAAGTCGATCGGTAGTCTTCCGGATATAATATGCGGTGAAGTTTAAATAATGATCGCAAATCTTGATGTCTATGTATAATATTTCATAAACATATTTATACTTATGACGTAATTGAATCAGTATATATGTATATATATTTGTTTAAATGAGACCTTATATGATATCCTCCATACCGCAGAACTCGCTTATCGATCCGCAAAATAACGGACGTTAACATCCGGTGCGATAAAAATGAGAAAAATATTTTTACACTTTTCATTTTCACACTATATTTTCAAGACTGGAATATTGAATTGTTCGTTACGTATTCGTACGTGCATATCTATCTACCTATAGACGAGTTACTCACCGGAACGAAGTAAGTCGAGGCGAGAACCGTTATAAGTAACTCGTACGTAGGTGGGGTACGTGGATATGTAATAATACTGCCACTAGTTGGTGTACCTTAGACGTTTGTATAATGTCTATATGAACGCATGCACGCGTAAACATATTGACTATATATATATAATATATACAGCTAGGGTATCGATTTATTAAGCCATGGTCCAATCAAGGTACAATAATTAATGATCTGGGTATAATATTGAGCCTGATGAACCGACGTAAACGTTTGATGAATAGAAAATTATAGAAATTGGATGAAACTGAATGGCATTGAAGAATAGTAGATGCTAATTAAAACTTCGAGAATTATAGCTTATACACCATAAAGTATGATTTCAATGTCTGTTTGACATTCGCGAAACTGATATTATAGGTAAATGTGCTTTAAAGATTAATTATATTACTGACATTAGGTTGAGGTGAACATGGGACTCGTCTCGGAACCGTGAAAGTCAAGATCACGCGTGGTAATTATCTACACGCATGGTTTTGTGTGTGTGTATATCTATAGAGAACTTCGAAACGAGGCGACGTACGCCTAGAGTTTATTCAATTTGGCTTTGTAAATTACCCTGAATATAGGGAGAGGAATAGGCGACGGTAAGACAAGGTCACCTGTCGATTTATTCGTAATATCTTAACACGTAAGGTATGCAGGGTGATTCTAGATCTAATAGCATCAGAGTATTAAACAAAGTAGAGCGAGCAGAGAGGTCGTAGGACTTCAGAAGCCTTACCTGATGCTACCGACGATCCTCATCGACGCCGTCAACTTCGAAGTCGACGTCCAGTAGCTAAAACGACAACGGACCCTTGGTCATACGCGTCGAGTCGCGCACGGTTTCTTATTTTATTTTTTTTAACCATTGATATTTCTACGTAACTGAGATTATCATCTGCGATTTGCACCGATACTCATTTTTGCTGATAGCGATCTCCTTTATTTATCTTCTATCTGACATTTTTCCACTTTTCCGGTTCCTTTTTTCCTCTTTCATCATCCATTTCCGAATCCTTCTTCCTCCAGTTTCCTCAGAAATAAATATCGTCGTTTTAGTACCGAGTGTAAGAAGATAACTGTGGTAATGTCCGATGCGGAGGACACTGGGCAGTCGTCACAAAAGGACGAAGAGGCTCAGGACGATGGGTGAGAAATTTGAAAATGATCAAGCGAGTTTTAGTCGTAAAGTAATAGTTTCATCTACTCGATCGTCCTGCCCAGCATCCGCAAGTATCCAGTGACGATTTAAATCTTATGATTATTTGCCATGGGTCTACGCTACGTCCTGGGAAAAAGGACGAGACGTCGAAATATATTATACACATATATCTATCGAGAATATTGTGCAGAATTCTAGTCATGCCCATATTGCACGAGGTATTCGTTGCCGATTTTTGAGAAAATACCGTTTCATGTTTCTCCGCTTCTCTTTCGCATCCTTTCTCTTTCTCATCCTTTCTTTTTCTCTCTATTCTAACTGTCTCTCTTTCTTTCTCTATAGAGCCGGCTTAAAACGGTATTCTGAGGCAGGTAAAGGTATATATATATATATTATATACATATATATATACACGTGTATTTACTTATCGAGACCCGGCGAAGTTGACGTTGAACCGGTTCCACATCCTGGGAGTCTGGCGTATTGTTCAGCCGATTTAATGCATTATGTTAAATAATTACGTTGCATAAGACGAAGTAGCTATAAGAAAGAGAGAGAAAATGAGATGGATAATTATTTCGTGGTAGATAATCAACCGTAATGACTAAAATCTAGATTTAAAGAAAAATAGTGGGCTAGACAGTCGCGCGTGACGATGGTTAAACCTCGTGTACCTGGTTCGCCTCTCCCACCTCGCGGTTCTTCCTTACCCGGTTTTCCTTGATCTGTGGCTTACAGTCGTAACCTTGCGCTGTGTTATAGTCCGGTAAAAGTTTGGCAAGGTACAGAGGTGGCCAGTCCACGATCGTCAAGGCGAGTTGATCAAACGCCGGAAAAATTGTGACACTAAATTCGGATTTCAATTCATCACAAATTATATTACCAGTTCCGATATAGTAATTACTTATAGAGTTTTTCGTCACGTCGTGGCTTAGTGCATTTACGCCTAAATACAGCAGGAAACCAAAAAGGCTGCCTTGACAAAGCCAAGTACTTATTAGAAGCTTGTTATTTATTATCCTGATGATAATCCCACCTTCATCCTGGCTCGATTACGTCGCGAATCTTGACCAGCCTCCAGCTCGATCGGCTCCTCGAGAAGGCAGATTATTTTCTTGGCATTTTCCCATAGCTGAGAAATCAAACGACATTATGGTACCAGCCCTAGATTGGCCAGAATCTTGTCATGGCTGTAGAACGTTAGATCCATCACCACCGCGGATTATAAATTATAAATTATTGGAGTGAGTTTGAAATAAAAATTTTCCTAACTAATCTTATACAAGAAGAATATATTCTCTATATTTCACATCTTTTTGCATCTTATCTATATCCACCTCTAATCTAATATAATCGCAATACCATGCAACTGACCGACAATGATATTATCGCGAAGGAGATAGACGAATGGTGAATTTTAAATGTTGGTATAATTAACGCGCCTTGTTTGCCGAGTCACGGGTCTTTGCATATTGTATATATTTGTTTATAAATGTATTAAGGTACGTCAATACCTATGTATATTTGACAAAGGTATATACATATATACACCGCGGTGTGTATCATCAATTTAGATGTTACGTATACGTAGGTCCTACGTGTAGCGGAAAGACGGAAAATAAGACGGCGATATATGAGGATAAAAACCTATGTGACAATCTGGTATAAAAAATACAAATAAAAATGAAAAAAATTGAAAAATAAATAAAAAAAAAAGAACACCTATATTCAGACTGACGTACTCGCGTGTGCACTGTACTTTGCATTGTAGGTTACTCGGATTGGCACCCGGGCTAGGACACCGCGTGCATTTCGAGGAGGGCTTACGAACGCATCTTCGCTTGAAAGCTTTTGTCGAGGAAGAGGACAGGTTGGCATATACCTACCTACGTCAACTTAACGACACTTGATTGCGATATAAATCAGGGAAAGAAAAATTAAATGGGGTTTTGTTTGTGTTGAAGAAAAGTATCTGAAAGAAAAAAAGAAAATTCGTAAATTCATTCTGCGATATGAAAGCAAGAAAAGGATAATACTCGTTTATATAGTTGTCGCGTTATAAGAAATCCTCTTTATCTCCGGGGGTTGTTACTATCGCGCTTCTAAGACCGCGCAATATATCGTAAGTCGGAATTGGCGCGCGCGTATTCCGGATGTGAGGTGAGGACTGCGGTGGCAACTCGGGGGCGGATGGTGGGTGTCAGGTAGTACCCGAACCGACGCTACAGGGAGGAATATAGGCGAGAAGTAGCGAGGGGTAAAAGAGGTAAGCCATTTCTCTGGCCCTCCGGTACTCCCAGAAACCCAACAGCGGCCATGGCGGTGACCTGACTCCCGCAGAGTCCTCGCGCTTGGCATTTGCCTACCTGGTTTAATACCGCCGGCCCAGAAAACGGCTTGTGAATCGACTTCTAAATAACTCGGCGCGCGTCGTCTGCGCTCACCGTTACGTCGAGCGATAATCATAGAACTCGAGAGCGAGCGAGTTAGAGAGAGTAACTAATGGTCGAGGTAAAATAATGGAGTTAGAAGAATATATACACGGATGAGGATGTGATCGTATTATATTATCGTACTTTGCGTTTTCGTTAATGTACAATTCTCGAGCCAGTGCTTAAGTTCACGGTGATATTGCCACCGTACGTAACGGGGGTGCGGAGGTAAGAGGGTTGCAGGCCAAAAGTTCGGTGATAATAAACGGTGAGGTGCGGGGCTCGAGGTACCTACCTACTTGCTGCGCGATAGAAACGCGGCGGTAACGCGGCGAGGGACGCGCGACGCGAGGTAACCGTCCCGGATCGATGCCAGAGCCCAGGCCAACCGGCCGACGCCGTCACGAGCCTCGCGTCGTCGAGTGATCCGTCAAAGGCACGCGCGAAACGATCACGAGAACAGGGATAAACGGGATATAATAACTGGCTCGAGGCTAGAAGAGATTAGGAAATTAAAAAAACGTCGATTTAACACCTGGCTGGCTGTTATTTGCGCAGCAAGTGACCGAGAGAAAAGATAAATAAAGAAATTAAGGGAGGTAGAAGCAGCGGTAAAGGTGGCGAAAATCGTCGGCAACTGGACCTGGTGATACGGTACGATGGGCCGCGACGTCGCTGCGAGCCACGGAGGTGAGGTAGCGGCGACGGCGACGGCGAAAGCGGTAGCATCAGTGAAACTGAGAAAGTTGGGGGAGGAAGACGAGGCAGAAGGTGGTGACTGGATTATCCGCGTTTCTAGCTTGGGGAGGTAGCTGAAGGTAGCCGGCGAGGTGCGGGCGCGAGATGCAGCGACTGCGCTCGACGTTCAAGCGATCGCGCACGCCAACAGGCGCCGAAATGAAGTCGCAGTCGAGTTTGGAAGTACCGAAACAGGTGAGGTCTGCATCCTTCGACGAGATACAACTCGAGGCGAAGCGCCAGGACGGGGTAAGCCCGAGGGAACATATCCCAGCCGATACCTTGACAACTTCTTCCTATTCTCATCATCACACCTCTTATCGTTCCGCAACCGCCCTCGCCACCGCTGCTACCTCCAACAACAACGAAACATCCGGTCAAACAACAAGCCTCACAATAGCAACTTCGAATCGTCATCCACACCAGGAGTCAGCCGTAAGAAGGTTGACAAGTCTCCGTGTTCCTCAACTTAGAAGTAATCAGCGTTCGAAGAGTTTCGACGCATGTGGAATCGACAAACGAAATGTAGGCAACCCTTCCCCGACACCAATACTTCAAACATCCGGATGTTACCATTGCGCGTGTGTCGAAGAGTACGAAAGACAGCAATCTAGAAAAAACGAAGCTGCGGAATCACCGTCCGCCTTTGCAGCGACTAGGAATTTTCTCGATGATGGACGAACCACGCGTGAAAGAAGCGACGAGGAGGATGAATCGGAAAAGGAAGATAACGAAGACGACGAAGAAGCTGAGGACGACGATGATCAAGCGGAAGATTCGGCTGATGATGAAACAGAAGAAGATATCGCAAGGGCTACTGTACGCCGCCGTGAACAAGCCCCCGGAGGTTTTAGATCGCAGCAATATTCTCGTGATAGAGACCGAGAGCACAGTCCCGAGATCCTGGTTACCCTGACTTGCACAGATCCTTGTTACTCCAACAACTCAAGACGCAGATCTGTCGCATCGCCTAAACTCTCACGGCAAGAAGCCCTCACCTCATTTCCTGCAGATTTGTCTTTCAATCTCGGTAACAAGGACGACAATGACGATGATGAGACAGAGAGTAGTACTCCTGATCCTTCGGCGGCAGATGGTGATACTGATGAACGATTGGGACCAAGGGGAGGACGGCTTGTTGTTAGGGACATATTCCTTACAGTACCAGAGCTGAAAAGGGACCGTGCAGCCTCCGTTGATTCCTGTTTCAACGGTACTAAAGGTGCAGAAAAGAGCGGACCAAGTCAGCAGGGTCTTCTTGCTGTTCCTCAGCAAAGTTTGCGATCAAAAAGTGTCGACATTGTACTACCAACCGATGCTCAGACGAGATACACGGCTCTACTTCCTTCGAATGAGTCTCGTCCTTTGCGAGGGTAGGTTTATCTTAAGCCTAAGGATGAAATGTCCGGTAATGACTCTCTGGAAGTACCGAATAACGCGAGTTCGTTTGTAGACGTCTGATTAGATGCGTCGGTTGCAATACGTCTCGTAGGGAACCGTGTCGAAAACGTTGCGAAATTCGGATGATAGTTTTGGGTGTGGGTTTGAAATGAGGGGGGGGGGGGGGAAATAATTGCAATCAATTTTTTTTCAACTCCAGCACTTGAACGTATCTAGTTATATAACATGCCTATGCACAATGTAGTATTACGATTATCTTATGCACGTAGGACATGCAGGGTGGAGAGAGAGAGAGAGAAGGAGCCGACCGGAAGGGTGCTCGAGACCGTCTCAATAATAACCGTGTATCTAACAACAGCTTATCTTATATTTCAGAGGTAGAGAGGCTGGGGAAAGCGGGTCGAGTACTGGACAACAAAGAGAACCCCGATCGACGCCAGACTGGGGACCAAGCGCGATCAACGGGGAACACCTCTGGGTCCCTACAGCAGCTTCTGGGGACTTCTGCTACGTCACTGACTGCTCCGTGAGTCGAATCACTAAGTCTTATGGCTGCAAGGCTGATATGATGAAGAAAACTTCGATAAATATGTCAATCACGTTCTAATCTTGGTGATATTCTTGCAGAAACACGGAGCTAGACTAAAGTGCGCAGCGTGTCGTGTTGTGGCGCATGCCTGCTGCGCTACGGGACTTGGATTTCCTTGTAAGCCAAGTTTCCGAGACGTAGGGGTGCGGCAATACCGAGAACAGACTTCAACGCATCATCACTGGGTTCACAGAAGATCGCAGAAAGGAAAGTGTGCCAACTGTAGCAAGTCCTTTCAATCAAAGTTGAGCTTTAGCTCGAAAGAGATAGTAGCGATTAGTTGCAGCTGGTGCAAAACTGCATATCACAACAAAGAGGCTTGTTTTAACGTCCAGAAGGTCGAGGAAAATTGTGAACTTGGCAGTCATGCTTCTGTCATAGTACCTCCATCCTGGATAGTCAAGCTTCCGCGTAAGGGGAGCTTTAAAAGCAGCCTCAGGAAGTCACCTCAGAAAAAGAAGGGTTCGTCAAGTGGTGGCGGTTGTCTGGCTGCCTCAGCCTCTTCCAGAAAGAAACTTAAGGATAAAGACAAGGAAAAGGACAAGGAAAAGGAGCAGAAAGAGCAGAGCAGACTTTGGGTAGTCAAGCCTATTCCAACGGCCAGCGTCCGACCCGTTTTGGTTTTCATCAACCCTAAATCCGGTGGTAACCAGGGTGCAAAACTCTTGCAGAAGTTTCAATGGCTCTTGAATCCACGTCAGGTCTTTGACCTGACCCAAGGTGGTCCAAAAATGGGGTAAGAATAAAATTGGTTTTGAAAATTTCCTACAATTTTTAACTCTTCCCTTTTTAAAACCGTCTTCTTCCGGTTTCCCACAGATTAGAGCTTTTCAAAAAAGTGCCAAACCTCAGGGTACTAGCTTGTGGTGGCGACGGTACAGTAGGCTGGGTCCTTTCTATCCTCGATCAGATCGGCGCCTCTCCTCCACCAGCTGTCGGAGTCCTTCCTCTTGGGACTGGAAATGATCTTGCGCGTGCCCTGGGTTGGGGTGGCGGATACACGGATGAACCGATCGCAAAAATCCTATCAAACATCGGCGACAGTGATACGACGCTTCTTGACAGATGGCAACTGGACGTCGAAAGGAACACTGAAGCCCCAAACGACGATGATGCTGGTAAAGGGAAAGAAAACCTCCCTCTCAATGTCGTAAACAATTACTTTTCCCTTGGCGTAGACGCCCACATTGCTCTTGAGTTCCACGAGGCCAGAGGTAAGAGAAACACATTCTGCAGCTTACAATTTAAGGTATCTTAGCCTTCTCCTTATCTCTGATAACCATACTATTGTTTTTTCCAACGCAGAGGCTCATCCAGAAAAGTTCAATTCTCGCTTGCGTAACAAAATGTTCTACGGACAGATGGGAGGCAAAGATCTGGTGCGACGAAAGTGGAAGGACCTTTCAGAATTCGTTACTCTAGAATGTGACGGGCAGGATTTAACCCCGAAGCTCAAAGAGCACCGAGTACACGCGATTGTTTTTTTGAATATCGGCTCATACGGAGGTGGCACCCACCCCTGGCCAGGAGGAGGTGGTAGCAGCAGTGGAGGAAATTCAGGTGGAACTGGAGAACCAGCTACAGATGATGGGCTAATTGAAGTTGTGGGTCTGACCACCTACCAGCTACCTCTACTTCAAGCTGGTGGTCATGGCACTTGTATAGCTCAGTGCAGCAAAGCAAAGCTTGTAACGACGAGAACGATTCCTATGCAGGTATTTTTGTTTATGTGCTTTAGATTTTCTCGTTTTGATTTTTTTTTGTTTTTCTATGTGTGCGTGTCTTTTCTTCACCATGCGATATAATGCATCGATAAAAGGTAGAAAAGTGAAACCTGAATAATTTAATTTTGCCACACGTAGACTTGATTGATTTAATTTTTGACCTTGCACGTGATATAGTTAAAAATATATTACGTGCCAGACATTATTTCTGGTAGGTATCCACACCAAAGTATGGATTTACTGCTGTTGAGTGATTAGGTAATTAGGGAAGTGTGAAAAGTGTTTTTCTTAATGGTTTTTTGAAAGGTTGACGGTGAGGCCTGTCGCCTGCTTCCATCAGTCATCACAATGTCGCTGCTTAACCAAGCCACGATGCTTGCGAAGAGGCGAAATACCGGAAAACCGCAACAGAGTGTCGGGGCGAAATTGGAAAGGCTGAAACTTCCTGTTATGAGAATAAAAATGTCAGATTATGAGGCGTACCACTCGGACAAAGAGCGTCTTAAACGATCTGCGATTTCCTGGCTCCCGGATACCCTGGACCTTGATGCTACCCTTGATCTTGAATCCCTAAGAGCACTACTCGCCAAAGAACTTCCCATGGATGCCTGCTGCTTCTTGGACTGTAAGTATATAATCAAGAAATGAATTTTCTAATATTTTCCTTAAATTCTGTGACTCTCCATGTACAGCTTGCACGGCGGAGCGATTCTTCAGGATCGACAGAGCCCAGGAGCAGCTTCACTATGTGACGGACGTTGCGGCAGAGGCATTATACGTTCTGGAAGAGGGATCGGCGCCAGTACCACAACAGGAAGTGGATATCGTGCAGCCGTCACCAAGGTAGGTGGAGGTTCTAGCGCGGCAAGGTGTCGCGCGGTTGTCTTGCGGGGAACGTGACCACGTCTTGAAACGGGGGAACGATTTCAGCGACGAGACATCGAAGCCTGGTCCTGGAACCGTAACTGAGGAGAAGCGGCCTTCACCAGGACGCGCATCTCCCGCTGACCAGACAAAACCAACGCGAGAACCGGAACCAGAACGTCGAACTTCGAGCCGAAGGGTCCCGGAAATTGCGGTAGCTGAAACCGAAGAACCGGGAAAAGTTCCTGGAAAGACACCTTCCAACGGCGAATCTTCAACCAACAAACCAAGCGTCACGTCATATGCAGCGCCGAGTCAGTCTTATCAACCACTTTCGTTCGTCAGGTAATTCTATTTTGTTCATTTTCAAATTATACGAATTATGATATTAGATGGCTCGAGCATCTCTTCGTGACAAATCATAGTCAGAATTCGAAAATTTGAACACATTGTTCGAAGAAAGATGATCCGAAAAAAATGGTTCCTGATATCATCCCCTGAATATATTAGATCGTCGCGTGATTGAATAAAACCTGACATTCGCCATAAAGTGGAGAAATTTTTATATACTTAATAAATATTGTCATCATTTAATGATGTTGTGATTGTAGTGCCAGGGATCGGTTGTTTGGATTAAGTGCCGAGGTACACGAACACGGTAGAACTTTCGGTGGTGGTCTTTTGGAGAAAACATGCGACGATATATTGAGAGCATCAAAAATAGGAGATCTACCAGCTCTCAAGGATCTTCACTCTCGGGGTTACTCCCTTCTATCGATTGATGTCAATGGACAAACGGCGTTACACGTTGCTGCAAGACACGGTCATAAGCACATCGTAAGATACCTGATCGCTTGTGCACCACCGACCATCCTCGACATGGTCGATAATGATAAGTAAGTATCAAAGAACTTGAAATCTCAACGGAAGTGAAAAATGAAAAGCCCGTATTATTCTTCTTCTCTCGTTAAATTCCACACCGCAGATAATACGGTTCATTCTAATTAGCCGATCTAATTTAATGGTCATTATTTTTATCTTTTTCTTTTTTTTTTTCTTCCCGCGACATAATAACAGGGGACAAACAGCCCTCCACAAAGCTGCACAGCAAAAACGTCGAGAAGTTTGCTGGATGCTAATCGCAGGAGGTGCAACTCTCACAGTTCGTGATCGGCATGGGAACACACCGCGGCAGCTTGCTCTTGCTGCTGAGGATCGAGAACTGGCGGCCTACTTAGAAAGTGAGTACAAATGATGATAATGGCAAAGTGTTCCTTTAGGGTTTAGGGTGGATACAGTATTAAAATAAATTAAATTTGATACTCGATCGTATAGGTCAGGAGCAATTTCATATGGTCACTGTGGATATGGAAAGTGTTCTCTGACCCACCGAGCTTTACGGGCGGGCTTAAACGAGCCTGCAGCGTACGTATATGGAATCGGTGTAAAATCCGGTAAATTATAAATAGCCGATGATAATGGCGATTGTCTGTTTTCTTTAGAAAATAGGGATTTTGATCTTTTTAAATCATATAGAACGTAAAATGAGAAGAGATGAAAAAAAAGGAAAAGAAAAGGGAAAAAAAAATAATAATAATAATAATAAAATTGAAATCGTTTTTAACTATTTAAAGATTTACATACCGTGTGTAATACTATATACACACACATATACACATACGTAAAAATGATGATATTTGACTAATATATTATATATAGAATACTACATCGTATGTATTTACCTAAATTATATATCTACTCGACGATTTTTATTCTGCTCCCCCCATGACTATATACACATATAATATATAGCCTATTATAATGTAGCCTATGCACGTCTATTGAGAAAAAAAAAAAAAAAGAAACAAAAAAAAAATGAAAATGAAAATAGATACTACTACATACGTATACTACGTATATATGCTGAGGGAATGCGAAAGCGTTAAGTGCATTTCGCAGTTTCGATTAAGTGAACTAATCTACCTGCCCCTAACAAATGAAATAAGTTATTGTTCGGTACCAAAATGAAATGAACGGGATCAACGTGAGAACACCAATTAATTCTTAGATGCGATCGATTGCTATATCTTCTCCTATATATATACATGTATGTATATAAAATTATTCCTTTATGTAAAATTTTCTCAATTATATACTATGATAACTATATATAAATATTATATATATATATATATATATATATATTTATATCTATCGTTTAATTCCGGGACAGAGACTATAGAATTTCATATGTATAATGCATACTTTAGGGACATCAGTATACTTTGAGGACGGTCCTCAAAGAATTCATCTATCTAATGTATTGTTTGAGGACGCTCCCAACAAATACGGCACTGGGGCCACAAATTACTTTTTATACTGATCGCTAACTACGGAGACCATACCACACACCAAAAAATGCTAGCTAACACCCGGTGGTTGTGGCAGGACCGTGACTAGGCTCCCAAAAAGTCGATGTCCTCAAAGTATACATTATGGATGTTTATATATATATATATATATATATATATATAAAGCAGAAAGACGATCGAACGTATATACTTACGTATATACGGATTATATATTACGATATCCGTTTTTAGGAAATATTTGAGCTCGATTATTCGGGTGTGTTTGTTGTAAAGTAGACTATCGTATTTATTGAATCTTGACTTGAGTTATATCGATTCTCCTATTCTTATACATATACCTTGCACTATTTAAAGAAGAAAAAATAAATAAAGAGAAAAAAATAAAAGCCCAGAAGATAAGCAAGAAAATAAATAAATACTTGTACTTATATATTTGTTATACATATATCTACGTACGTTTCAATTTGTGTCCGCACCTCTGTCCGCGAGCGTCTGCGTTCACATTAGTACGCGGTAGTTGCCGAAATTCGGAAAAATATATATGTTAGGGAAAGGGTGGGGCACAATGGACCACTGAAAAAAAAAAAAGAAATGATTGATTGATTAATTAATTATAAAAACTTGAGTATGAATATGAACTTTTTGGCCCCAAGGGGTTCATTTTGCCCCACCTACCCCCCTATATATTTATATCAATATACGCTCAATAGGAATTAGAAACCAACAAGAGAAAAGAGAAAACAGAAAAGAAACAATCAGCTCAATAAAAGATACGAAAGTACTTTAAAAAAATGAAGATTACCCTATCATCGATGTCAATGAATAATTGATTATGAAAGATATTTGTTGAAATATAAATAGCCTTCAGAGATTATCTTTATTAACGATAAATATTATACATTTGATTATGTAAATTTTGAAATTATTATCTTATATGCATCGTAAAAATGATGATTATTAAAAATTGTATAAGATTTTCAGCAGCTACCAAGTATTTTTTTTTTTTCTTTTTTTTTCTTTTTTCATTAGTATTGTTATATTTATTGATTAATTCGCACGCGGATATGGGCACGTCCTCGTACTTATAATGTATATATGCATACAGACATATCCATACAAGTATACATATTAGTACTATATTAGAGAGTTGTATAAAGTAAGAAACTTAACGGAAATGCCTTCTACGGTCCACATAAAGATATTATATAGTAAAGTTGAAGAAAGAAAGAAAAAAGAGAAAAAGCGAAAAAGAGAAAAAGAAAGAAAGAAAAATTATTACTAAAAGTGTGAACTACTTTAACGTAATATTTAAAAAGAAACTGAAACACAGTATTGCCTTCCTCGAGGAGGGTTTGGACCGCGAGTTTCGTAATTTATAAAGCAATAAAATGGACAATCATTAATTGCGGTCTGAACCCTTTACACAATATGACCTATTGTTAGTTTGTATATTTTTATTTCTAATCTAATTATAAGTAAACAATCCTAGGTGCGACGACCATATTTCTTTCTATACTTATAGCTCTCCAATAATTTTTTGACTCACTGTATACAATTTAATAAGTATATATATACATCAATTCTTTTTTACGCTACCCCCTTCCCGTAGTGCCTCCGTTTCAACCCTCTTATTATATATACGAACATATTTTTTACGTTCGTAATATATATAAAATATATATATATAATATAATTCAATTGATATTAATCACTTTTACAGGTTTTACGTATACCTATATATTTCTTATATTATCAATTATAGATTATTAACGAATATATAGAATAAACACAATATTAGCTAATCACGAACTAAACGGGTTTCACCGCGGCCTGTCATACATAATTATATCGAATCCTCTTATACTATATAGGTATATAATATAAATATATACGCGAGGTATTGAATTTAAATTTTTTTAAATTACTCCTCTTCATCGTCATCCTATCTAAATATACACTCTTACATGAAATAATGTTTCTTTTTTATTATGACTAAAAATTATTGAATATTATTTTTTATTAACTATTATCATAGTATATTGAATCCTAAATAATAGAATTAACATAATTATATCGTCGTCACGCGATTTATTTTTACATTTTATTTTCCAACAGAAAAATTAATAAATAAATTGTCATACATATTATTATGTTTAGAGGATTTAAGATTATTATTATTATATTTGAATCGAAGCTTAAAAAGTTAAATTATTATTACGAATGGTAAAATTATTATTATTGTTCAAGTTGTTGACGTTACTGTTATACCTATTACTATAATATACTATTACTGATACAATTTGCCGTTAAGATCGTTGCGTATATATAACAGGTATATAACACATACATATATACGAATATGACATTGATTTTAGTTTTTCAATAATAATAATAATAATATTAATAATAATATTTATTGATAATGATAATATTAATGAGAACAACAACGCGCAGGGTACGCGACTCGTTGTATAGTCAATTTGAAAGATCCTAAATAATACGAGAACGATAAAACAGGTGAAATAATTAAAGTATAGATATTATAGGTATATCTATATATATATACTTATAGATATTATTACATATCTAATATATATACATATATAGGTATATATATTATTAAATTGCTCTGTTTCTAGAGTGTCAAGTTGATATTCATTATTGTTTAATAAAAGTCTATATGCAAGTGATTATAATACGTAATAATATTATCGCAACTTGCATGTTAGGTTTAGATAAAAGATGAGAAAATGATGAAAAAACAAAAAAAAAAACAAAAAAATCTAAATTAAAGGGAAAAAAAAAAAAGGAAAAACTAGACGAAAAGTTGCATTTACAGCCATGAATTGGTACATATATTTATATATACCTAAATTGTTTGTGAATGAATCAATTCGTATGTATTATAAAATTATCAAGTTGATCAATCATCAATATTATTAAATTTTGTCGCCGGCGTCGAAGTAATAACGTATACATACATATAATATTTACTTAGGATAGATATATAATAGTATCGTATACGTATACAATACATATATTATATATATATAGTTACCTAAAAAATGTATGAAACTAAGGCGGCAAATAATCTCGGTACTTTCCAATGGAATCTCAACGTACTTCGTATACCTACTTACCTAAATATATACATATATTTTCCTCGATTAACAACGTTTATCTGTAAAGTTGATCTAATTTTACGATAATAAAGATATTCAAAATATATAATATTAATAATAATAATAGTAATAATAATAATAATAATAATAACATCGATAATGAGTAAAGGACTATTTCATTATTATATTCATTATCACATATATATATATATACCTCTTCAAACAAAATTAATTATACCTTTTCAACAAAATATTATAATTGCAGACTGGTAAATAATGATGTAAAAGGGGAAAAAGAAAATAAGCGATTAATAGATACATTTCATTTCTTTATTATAAACCTGTTTAATAAATGAAAACTCAAATTACAACAAATAATTGATAACAGTTCATTAATTTCATCATCGATTGACAGATGAGGCTGTCAAGTGCAAGGCGACTCCTCGGCGCAACCAAATATCCTGGTTTTCGCGATCGCAAGCGACTGGTAAACCGGATATGAACCAATTTCTTCTCAAATCACCATAAACCGGTACGTCGATGAGATAATCATGACTTGAACGACCTGAGACAGGCTCATTATCTCCCTCGATCCAATACGAAATGTGACATCGAGGTGCGGTTAAAACAGGAGCCTCATCAGCGGCTACTTCCGCAAGACGACCATTCCGGATAGCTGCGCCTATAGGATCGATTAACGAGAATAGAAATAGTAGTTTTTTTTTTTTTTTTTTTTTATACATGCGAAGAAAACTTATTAGTTGATTTTTTTTACTTAAATAATCCATGGAAATAATGAAATAACAAACCCGTCAGAAATAGTCCTTCAAGGGTGATTCCACACCCCGATTTATCGTGGCGGTTTGTATCAGATTCAGACCAGTCAGCACGGAGAGTCAGCTCCTCGATCGGACGACCGGTTTTTCTAGCTGTTCTTTGCTTCAATGCCGCGAAAAACGCCTCTGGTTTTCCGAGCCAAGAAAGATCTACGCGATTTATTATCCCGTCATCTAAAGTGATGAGAGTTCGGTTCCGTTCAAGCATCTTCCATGCGAATGGTACTACCTCGATGGGACCGGTAGGCCATTCATTTAGCCATTCCCTTGGCGTCTAAAAATCGATTATTATATATTCGAAGAAAAAAAAATTAGAATCTTATGCGCGAATTATTTCACGCGTATGATTATTAACTACTAACTATTGAATCACTGGATTGGAAATCGTGGTTTTGAATTTCTCGCTCTACGTGTTTCGACAATTTTATAGCCGATCTTCTTTCTTGAGAAAAGAATTCCTTGAGAGGATCGCTATCGCGGTCATCAGCCGATTTTTTTTCAACATTATCATCGTCCTTTAGATGTCTTTTTTTTGTCAGCTCTCCTAGGAGGTTCTGGAAAATTGTAGAACTACCGGTTTCCTCGATAATTTGCTCCTCGTCAACAGTACCAAGCGAGTTTGTCTTTGCTACGATTCCTGAAGAGACAAAAACAGGCAAACGTTGAATAAAAGCCTTTACATTATAATGTGTGACAATATTAGATATACAAAGAAGATAAAGGAGATGGGAAAGACGATTATTCAAGGTGCTTTTCATCAATACACAAACCCGCAGGTAATTACCAAATTTACTATCAAGTATGATCATAATAAAAGTTGATATTGAAAATATACAGACCTCGGAGAAGAACCAGAGCTGATTCAGCGGCCGCCCTCTCCCATGCACGATCTGCATTTGCTGGAAGTCCGAAATAGTCACTTGGAGGATCGTGATCAGGAAGTCGATCTACGACCTGGAGAAGTCGCCCTGGATCCCGATGATTAGAAGCTTCAGAAACGCTGAGAACTCCTCCGAGGCTGCGACGTCCGGAGTAAACATCCCCTGCCCAGATATCAGCGAGGATCGCTCGCAGAGCACGAGCATCGTAAGCATCCTGAAGTCGACCACCGTAAACTGCGGCATCAAGTAGACCTCGACCTCCTTCCCAATCACCCTTAGACGCAATATCAGCGACTAATTTCTTAGCTGCTTCCAAATCCGTTTCACTCCATTCATAAGATTTGATCCATCCTTGAGGTACGAATCTATGGAAAGAAACGACGACAAGGAAATGCGTTCAAAAAGTAGCTTTCTCAAGTATATTCCATTAATGATATTTTATATTTGTCTAAAAGTTACCTTCTGCGTTCTTGAAGAGTGGCGTGTAGCCAGGCAAGGAGAAGCGACTCTGCACCGTTTCCGATTTCCTGTTTTTGTTGATAAAGCTGTTGCAGTGATCTTTTCACGTTGCGTTTCACACCTTCTGGTGGCTCGTAGGCAAGCTTTGCACAGAGTGCTGAAAGTCCAGGATAAAATCCAGCCAGGCATTCTTCGGTAGTTAACCAGACCCGTCCTTTTGTATTGCGCTCTGTCGTGCAGGCTGGGGATCGCAAAAGGCTTTCCAAACGTGGCAGCCAGTTTAGAGCTAGTTGAAGATTGCTCAGCAGCACCCATCCTCCGTCTCTTCATGAAAAAATCATCAAGAATATATAGAAAAAGACCATCTTACCTCGAAGTACTAAACGAAAAAATGGATTCAATATTGAGGAAATCATTTTTCAGACACTGCAGATGTCGACCTACCTACAAGCCATTTCCAAAGCGAATTCAGCTTGTTTAAGCTGACCTTGACCAAGGGAAACTTCGACAAATGATGTCTCGGCACTTGTAGCTAGCGCACGTAACTCAGGACTAGGATCTGCTCCAGGAGATAGGAGCAGGAGCACCGGTCGATCACCCCAATCACCTTTGGCAAGTGACAAAGCTGGAGGGGCTATATCTCTGACGCCTGTTGTTGTAACACTTAATTATTTATTTATTGGACATATGAACAATGAACATACGGACGAGGAGATGAAATAAATCTGTGCTCATCCATCTGGACGAACGAAAGGAGAATTCTCAACACTATTTCCAAAATAACGTAAATTTTGAGGATTAACACTTGCCTAACTGACTTGCTGCAAGTTTCGAGAGGGCAGTGTGAAGGTAATCAGGACGTAGGGCACGCACTACAAGTGTCTTTTGCATCGGCGTCAGGGTACCGTCAGCAAAAATTTTAGCAGCGTCTGCGAGCCACGCTGGACAAAGTTTCGAGCCAATCTATGAAACGGAATTGAGGACTGGTATACATTGTTTATCACATTTGATCTAAGATTCTATTTGTGAGTTACTTTAATTCATTCGATATACCTGGGGTCTCACAGCCATGAGAGTAGCAACCGCCGATTTACGCTCTTCAGGTACCCAGTCTGGCGTTGCTATCACCCCGCCACTCGAAGTCGAGTTTTCGCTCAACAGCAGACTCTTCTCTGCGGCTGGGACGTCGCCGCTTAACGCAAGGACTAGATGAAGAGCCAAGGGTAATCTGTGCTTGCGGTAAGCTGCCTTTGCACAATGCTGTAACGTCAATGCTATCAATCTGTAAAAAGGATTCATTGAAGAAGAAAAAAATTAAAAAGGAAATTGAAGAGTTTCAAAGCACTGTTCACCCGTTCAATGTTCACCTCTTTTACATATTCATAGATACGCTGAAGGACTATTCATCATTAGGTGACTCAAAGATACTTTGACTAATGATAGACCATTGAAGAACAATGTACTTGCGGTCTGATTCTGCTCTTGAATTATAATTGAACTTTATAGCCACTTACCTTCTCCTTCTATTCTCATCGACGCGACTTACGCCACTTGTATCCCCAGTGTTATCAGAATCCCTGTGCTTTAAGGCCCTTAAATAAATATCCGTAAACTCTTCAGCAGAGAAGACGTAGAGAGGACCGAGTCGGGGCAGTTCTTTTACGGCCTGGTAAAGACCTGCGGCGAATTTAGCAAATGCATTGTGTTCTTCAGCGCGTCTTGAAACCTCCTCAAGACTACGTCTACTATCTTCAAGAGCACGAGCAATCTCTTTAGCTTTAGCTTGCGTAGCTTCAAGTGATCCAAGCAAACCACTCCCAGCCCCTTGCTGACCAAGTAAAATATCCTGCCCACGAGCAGCGCCTAGTTGACCAAGGAGATCAACGCGAGCTGCATCCCTTTCACCCGCAAGCTTCTCTTCACGTTCCAAAGCGATTCTTCGTTCTTCTTCCAGCCCTGGAGTCTCTCGGAGCAAAGCTCGCTCTACAAGCCTCTCAGCAAGGCTGTTAATACCAGCGCCAAGTACGACTTGTGCTACGACAGCCTCTCTCGGTAGTTCATCACCCTTCACCAAAGACTCTCGCCTTGTGGCCAAAAATAATTTGAATCCTGGCTGTGCGGCAAGTACTCTATCGCCAAGACGAAGAGGCCCATGTCTAAGTAGCGGTAAAAGTACAGCAGGTAAAACGTCGATTTCTTCGATAAGCAATGGCTTGCCAAAGCGCACAGCGAGCTCCAGAGTCGTTAAGAACCGTGGCTCAACAGGACTCGATATTTCTAGGCCTGATCCTCCCTGGTTTGACTTTAGCCAAGCAATTGCAACGCCCGAAGGATCCAGGAAAAGGGGAATCAGCGGGCCTTTTAAAGCACGAACAGCTCCGACAAGGCTATCACTGTCGATTGGTAGGCCTTGTGCTCTCCATGAAAGACGCTCTCGTTCTGTAGTGAGTAATTCAATTGATGTTTTTTCTTGGTCACGTCTTTCTCCGGGTATTTGATAGACGAGTAGAGTCGCTGCACCAGCTGCCTCGTTGGCTAGTCTAGTTTTTCTTTCGGTCAGATGCTGGTGCTGCTCCTGCCAGTCACGGTGCTCAGCACCAAGTCCTTTGAGCAGACCTTGGGCGGCTGCTAGACTTGTTTCTGTGCTTTCAGCTCTTAGCTGGAGAGCTGCAACGCCTCGGGAATGTGCTGCTAGCTCCTGCTGCAGCTGACCTACACGACCCTCCACAGAATTTAGACCAGCTGCCAGTCTTCCTAGCTGAGCCTCTGCCGCGGAAAGTCGTCTGTGAATTATTTTTAATCATTATTTTTGTAAATTGTCTAGAAGTAGAACTAATTTTCTGATAAGACTGATACTCGGCATCGCGTTTCCGATTTGATAAAGAAAAAATAGGATCCACTTACTCAGCAAGGACTCGCTGCTCTCTCTCAAGCGGAGCAACGTCTCGAAGAACTTGTCCGTATCGAAGATTAGCAAGAACCCAAGTCGCTAATGGAGCTGCAGCAACAGACACCCTCTTCGCAGTTTTCTCTTCGAAACTCTCCGGTCTTTCGGTGACGAGTTTTTCTACGGCATCGAGGCTAGTGGAAGAACTTCGCCTCGCGTCCCATGTTCTAAGTTCATCCTTGACGCCACGTTTCGCTAAGAATGTCTTCATGCTGTTCCACGATGTGTCGCGGATACCCATGAGTCTCAAAACACCCTCTAAGACATCTCTCACAGGCGCAGGAGGTGCCCTCAACGATCGAACTTCCGCCAGAGCATCAGCACCAATTCCAGCTACTGCTTGAGCCGCTTCTGCTACCAAGGGTTCAACCCTTCCTAGCTCTGCCTCAATGTCTGCTTTTCTACGTGCTACCTCAGCACTTTCACGTTCCGTTTCAGCCTTCAGGGTCGTCATTTCTTCACGCTGACCTGTTGCGCCACGCATTGTAGCTGTAATCTGCTCTAGGGCAGAGGCTGCTTTTCCTTTCTCGACCTTTTGTGGATTCAAAGTCATTATTTCAAGGGCTCTTCGCCTGCAAAGTGTTGAAACACTGACTAAATTTTTATACCTCAAGTTCCTCGCGCTGCTTTGACGCCTCTTCTTGGAGTTTGGCTACTCGTTCTCCAGCCTCTCGTATACGTCCGATACCAGCTTCAAGGCTGGCGATTTGTTCCTCGACTTCTTGCGTCCATTGACGTCTTAGAGTATCAAAGGAATGTAGTAGAGCCAAGAAACTAGCAGGAGTTTGTTGTCCCAGTTCTGTAGCGCCGAGGTGTGCCATGACTATAATTTCAGTTTCTTGATCCTGGTCCTGGTCACTATCCATGCATCGTAGCATAGCTAACTCAGACAAAGCTGCCTTCGACGTCCACCACCGATCTCCTCCAAGAATAACGCACTGACGTAATACTCCCGATCGCCTAATCCACTCCCCACTCATGTCCCCTTCGTCGAGGATCATCGCCACACGAAGTAACTTCTTCAGACCTGATAAATCGAATGAAATTTTTCAACAGGTCTAATTGTATACAGTTCAGGTTCAAAGTCTGCAATCTCTGATCTTACGATGCTGCAAATATTGCTCCAGAGTACCAGCGAAGTCTTCTCTACGCGCTAATTCACCCAAAGGAACTATCATCCCATCCAACTCCTCTGGGGCTACTAAGCCTGGGATCTCCCCCTTGTCTATCAAAGCAGCTATCAAAATTGCTATTCCTTCTTCTCTTAGGTGATGCTCTTCTAAAAGCAGCAGTGTCGGTTCTCCATCGATACCCGCTGTATTAACTGCTGCTCTTACAGCAGCTCGTCCTTTACCTGTATTAGTGCATTAAATTATCGAATCAGCAAATTACTCAAATCACAGTTCAAGATTATAATTATTAGGAGTTTTCACGCACCTGGTGCAGCGTCGATTAAAGTAAAAGAAGATAACATTGCAGCTAATCTCGTCGCTGTCCTCCGTCCTGCGCCAGGACGTCCGACCAACGCGAGACCCCCTTGACCTCTTCCTAAAGCCCAGCTCACTCCTTAGTAGCAGAAGTAATGCAATTTAAAAATTTAGTTAAAGTCGTCGTTGTGTTGTGTTCGGTTCATTTCAAACAGTGTGTTTTAATCCTTAGGGAGGAATATTAGAGAGGCTGAAGTACAAAATAATGAAAGCAGATATGGGAGTTTGGTAAGACTTGTAATGGCACATCCTGAAGAATTTCAACAAAACTTAAAACCATTAAAAAAATATTTACCTGCAACTAGCTGCAAAAATTGTGACGTGATTTCTGTCTGTACAGGATATCCATCTCTGGCACATTTAGCTCCTGCACTTTCAACCTCCTGTCGCCACTGTTCTGGCTTGTAGGGAACAAGTCCTGCGCCAGCGCTTCCTCCTTTCCAAGCAAATACATCGTCCCCGACACCCTTGGTTTCTGGGAATCTCGCTAAAAGACTCGACTCCCAACGTGATCGATCTTTCGGAGCTAGTCTGAGAGTATTTCGACGAAAGTTAAGAAACACAAGTAGCAAACATTAAAATATGTAGAATGGGATGGACTCTACCTTGCGGAAAAGAGGCGATGCCCAGCATCCACGATGTGCTGGATTGTTTCAGAATCATCCTCTGGGCTTGGGTAGAACTCAAGGGCGTCTGCCCAAGCTGCAAGATCTCTAGCAGTCCATTCTACACCCTTGGTAGCAAGAGTTCGGAAGGCCTCTATCATAGCGCTGGCCATTCGTGGTATCCAGGAATCGGTAGTTTCCTTATTACCACTTTTCTGCTTCAGTGCATATCGCAAATGGAGCTCAACCATCGCTAACATTTCTTTAGACCTTGGCTTCCTGAAAAATGAGATTGCGAAAAAAGTTGTACTACTAACTTGCGCGCTAAGATAGTGGGTATAGCATCAGTGCATTTATCTTACTGCATGTGATGAGTTGCTAGAAGAGCCTCTAGTCTCGAATGAAGTGGAGTCGAGATGTCTGCCGTGCAGATAGCTGTTATTGGAAGTTTGGCAAACTCTAAATCGTCCTCGTAGAATCCGCCTTCTTGGAGAAGCTGCCGCGTCAATTCCTACAATGAGATAAGAGAAGCTCGGTTAGTATTCTCTAAGAGAAATCGAATCTTGAACAAAGTTGTTCAGCAACAAACCTGAAGATCCTTCGAAGCCAGATGAACGTTCTCTAACAAAAGGATCAAACGTCTGCCACTTCGTGGTCTGTACGTCCTACCATGTGAAGAAGATGATTCTACCTGTATACAGGCTCGCTTTAATCGGGCGACCAGCTCCTCAGGACCGTGCAAAGAAGAACCCAACACTACGGACGCACCACCACCAACCTCCTGCGTTGTAACGAGGGCTGCTGCAATCGTTGAGCTTTTTCCACACCCAGCAGAACCCCTTAGCAATACCGGATGACCAGATTCGATCCATGGACTCACGGCTGATAGTGCGATCTTCACCGAAGCTGAAAAGATGATGAAGAACGCTGGGTTGTGTTTATTATTGTCTTTTTTTTTAAGTTTTCTTACTTTATGCTCTGAATGATTCCAGACCTGAATCAAGACTCTCAGAGAACTGAAAGATATTAATAGATGAATACCTGAAAGGGAAATTGGGCCCTCGTCGGTCTCTAGACAAGCGATACGATCGTCTGGAAGTTCCAATCTGTCTCTTTCCGGATCGTACACTGCAGTGCATGGCTTTTTCGAATCAGGACATCTGCAGGTTTAATTCATTTTCAGGTTTATTATCAATCTTGAAATTCTCATTCTTCAAAGAAACACTGAGTGACTCACCTGCAGTCAGTTTCCTGATACAATAATCTAGCCAAGTTATCCCGCGACACAGGGTCCTCGATCTCTCCACACAACGACTTCACCAAAGCAAATGCTCCCATGGTACGTGTCCTAGCTATACCCAGGTGCACCAGGGCGGCATTAACTAGTCCAGAAGCAGATGATTGCTGCCCATTCGTTTTTAGCACCATGTCAATTCCTATACACAAAAATAATGAATTTATTCAATACCATAGTATCGTCGAATTGATTTATCCATCGATTAAATCCCTTCAAGGTTCTCACCTTTTGGAAGGTGAGACAATGCTACGTCCTGGACATGCGATGGAAGAGTAGCAACACTTGAAGGCGAGATTAAAGTCGTCGCAGGAACAGAACCGAGATGCACAACACCAAGACGAGAGACGGTCGCTGGACTCGCGCCGTCTAGTCTATGGGTCTCGAAGATAAATCTGAATAACATAACAATGAAGGAGATTTTCAGTTGCATCAATCTATCAGTTATAAACTTACAGTTTCATAACTACCTCGTGGCAGAACCCAAACGAACTCCAACTCCATTTGGGAGAGTTAAAAGCCGGTTATCATCCAGGGCAGAATTAAGAGCCTCTGCCCAGCCCGGTTCGACGTCTCCATCAAGGACGATCCAGGTCTGAGCGTCTCCTGCGGAAGCAACGTTTCCTGAAAGGAGTCCTTCCTTCCATTCTCTGAAATAATGGCGAGGAGTATTTAGCTAGATTAAAATATCGGAGCGATTTAGACTGGCTTACCTCGTCTGCGGATCTACACGTCCCAAAAGCATCGCCTTGGTCACGGCTCCAGGATAGACCAGTAGCTGTGTAACTGGCTTCCCAAAGCGACTCATCGCAGTAGCTAAAGTCCTTCGAAGAAGAGTTTTCCCGCAACCCGGAGGACCGACAATAGCGACGCCTGCACGAGCTTGGAGCTGCTGATCAAGCTGGATGCATCTTTCAGCCAATTCTACACCAAGACCTGAAGCTTCGCATACGGTTTCTACGACAGCATAAAGCTCAACGGGATTTGGAACAGAAGTAGAATTCGGTGAGCGAGTTCGTCGATGATCCTCTTTTGGAAAAACATCGGATAACAGAGCCGTGAACTTGGCAGAATCGGTTTCAGTTAGTTTTGGCATTATTGCGATACGCAATCCTTCTACGAGCCTGAAAAAAATCGAAATTTTATTATTTAAGTGGAAAAAAGGTTTGCCTCAAAAGTCAAGCATTGATGATGTTTTGTGTTCGTCAGATTCCGTGATTTTGAAATCACAAGAAGATTGCAGAAGACTTGGCGGAGATGTGAGCACACATTTAGAAAATGGGAACCCTTCATATTTATCTCAAATATTTACCTGGTAGTTTCGGCCAACGACCGTTTTCCCGAGGAGTGATGAACGGCTTCTAATACGGACCTAAGAGCCCTAAGTCCCCAATCATAGTGAGGCTGTCTTGACAAAAGTTTCTCAGCTAAATCTAAGCTCTCTACAAGCTGCTTAGCTAGAGTACGAGCTTCAAGAAATCCTGCACACTCTAATAACGATCCTGCAATATCAAGTCTGTCCGGATGCGCCATGGCAACAGGTCGAAAAAGCCTTGCTAATGAGTCAGGGAGTCTGTGACGTCCGCCGTACTCTGCCCCGGCTGGATTCATCGTGATAAAAATGCAACAATGAGGGTCTAACTTCACACGATGGGTCCCAAGCTCAACCTGACCCATTCCATCCCGAACTGCCTCTTGCAACGGACCCACAAGCATCGAAACTGCGCTTAGGGTCTCCTCTTTCAATCTATTGAACTCGTCAAAGCAACCCCAGGCACCTGATTGAGCCAGGCCACCAAGAATTCGACGTACACTACCAGCGTCCATTCCTAATCGGGTAAACGTATTGTAAAGAGATTTTCAAGATGCAAGCTTGAGTTTCAGTTAGATTAGTCCGAAAAAAAATATTTTTACATATTGATTTGGGAACTCAGAAACTCACCTTCGTCGCAATTGAAGACTAGGACTAGCCTACCAAGGATTGAACCAAGAGCTTTAACACTTTCGGTTTTTCCTGTTCCAGCAGGACCCGTCGGGCTGCCACCTAAACCAAGCTTCATTGCCTGGGTCAGAGCTAGGAAACACCTCTCTGTTAGCGATGTGCGGACTAGACCGATGCTGGCACCCTGGTACTCGAAACGATAGGGAAACTCGGCGCCAGCACAACAAATTGTCGGTCCATCGCTGTCAGCCGTCTGTCAAAAATCTCATCATATTTTCTACTATGTTTGAAATTTTTTATTTTTTATTTTTTCTATGAAGTTACATACAGCCCTATATGTTCTGAGCTGCCGACTCCAATCCCAGGAAATTCTAGCAACACTTCCAACTGCGGTTGTAGTCGATCTAACCAACGACCGAACGACTCCTAGGTGATGAACGACGTCAAGAAGAAGTCCTCGAGCTTTTAACGCAGTCAGTTTATCCCCTACGTCTTCCAAGCCTCGGTATCGTGCGCGTTGTGCTTCTAATGCTTCCACAAGGTTCTTCAGCGATACTGTACCCTCCTTCATTGCTCGTTCACATCGTTCAGTAAATCGAATTCTTTCAGATAACAATAGAATCTGTGCAAGCATTCGGCACGAAACTCCCGTTATCACGATAATTTGTCACGAAAAGTATAATCACAAAAATAAGATTAAATAAGTTAAACAAATTAATCCAATCACCTGAGCTGGATATCGTGAGGGGTCGGGTGTAGAATCTGCAAGACACTCGTCCAGGCTAAGACGAAGAGCGTCTCTGATCCCAGTCTCAAGAGCAGCTAACCACTCTGGCAATGGGTCTGTCAATTCGACGTCTCTTGGTAGCTTGAGTAGCTCACCTTCCGGGGAGACGATCGCTTTTAACTGATCTCCTTCCGTCACTGCACCACCAACTCCTGGGTATAATTTAGGCAGGTGGGCTTTCAACCCTCGACCCCCGGATACAAGTTCTAGTAGATCTTCGTCGCTCAGGAAGTACAGCCTTGGGTATGCAGCCCGTTTTTCCTAGTGCATAGAATATCGGAGTTCAGAATAGAATAGGAATCATAAAGGAGGAGAAAATCACCTCGAGAAACTCGTCCAGGCTTCGTTGACACCTGTCTAAAGCATCCTTTAAATCTGCTAGAGCAGGAAGAGGCAGTCGTCTCAGTGCCGGAACTCGAGAGTCTCTTGATATTTCCGCCATCAAGTACCTGGAGAAGGATAACGATTTTCGAGTAGCCGGATGTTTGCGTATAAATTTTTGGATGGACGAAAAGCAGAAAAGAATCCCTCACTCACCTGAACTCCTTGTCGGCTCGTATCCATTTTCCAGATTCGTTTGGCGCTGCACCACCGCCGAATATGGGCTCAAGGTAAATCCATTTCCTTTGAACTGCGCTTAATATTCGTACCCTTTCTTCAAGTTCGGAAAGTGCAGCTTCCCAGCGAACCGCTCGAGCAGCAAATCTCTCGTAGGAATTTGAGCCCCTAGCTCCCTCGAGAAGAAGTCGTAGCTCACCTGTTGTTGAAAATAAAAATTCATAGTACAGCAAATTCTGTTTGAAGTAGAATTCCGAATCACGTATAATCCGAACTAATCTCAATTCACTTTATATCAACCTGCTCTTGCCAAAAGCCCTGCATATTCAACTACTGAATGCACATTCGCTCCTTGACTGTCCTTAGACATTTGCAGAGGAAGGGACGCTGATCCTTCCCAGGACTCCAGCTCAGCAAGAGCTTGACGAATTCCGCTCTCAGCCACAGCTCTTTTTGTTATGGTCTATAGACAAAGTAATTATATAATGAATTACAGTATAATATAATCCAATCAAGAAATGGAACAGACGATTTTTATTATTCAAACGAGAATAAAGATTCCTTTTTTTATTATAGCGGGGAAAATTGCTTACGTCTTAGACTCACCTTGACCTGGTCAATTTTTTCGCTTATAACTGGAGCGACGCTTAATACATGTCCAAGGGTAACGTCTTGGAGTTTTCTGGTCGACAAGTTCAGAATTTCAGCCAATTCAGCCCAATGTTCATCCACCAAGTCATCTGAGCGAACATATTGTGCCCATTCAACTGCTGCTCTGACTTCGCGTACTTTTTTTTCCACGAAAGTCTCTCGCCCACTTGAAGATCGCTCTGATCCTGATCCTGACCCTCGAAGTCGTGACTCCCAGGAGTCGAGCCAGTCTTGAAACCGGGACAATCTTCTCCTCGCAACACTCCACTCTTCAGTTTCCTGTTTGTTGAGTTCTTCCATGAACTCGTTTTGCACTCTGCAGCTTGTTTCTAGTGCTTCAAGTTCTGCTTCTATTTGTTCCGATGCGGAAACTGCGCTTCCATCTTCATTTGCTTCAATATCATCCTAAAAAAATTGGGATGGTCAAGCTGGGAAAAAGAATGAATGTAATAAATCTTACCCCAACTTCTTCGAGCCGAAGACCTAGACCACTGCATTCCTCATCCAGACCTTTCCTGATCTCCTTAAGAGCGAACCATCGCTCTCGTGTCGTTCCAAGCCACTCAGAATCGACGACTTCTGGTCTCGAACTCCACCTAACATCCCATCTCTCACGATCATCCCTTAACGCGATATATCTGTGCCGAAGATTGAGTTTCGCGTCTTCAATCTGTCGCGCAATTACTGCCTGGTGTCGCTCTAGACGATCTGCAAGACCCTCCCATGCTGCTTTTGCACCACTGACTCCTGCAAAAATTATGGAGCTTTCATTCCCCATTTTTTTTTTGTTTTTTTTTTCTCAATATTTGCGTATCTTCATTCTTTGTACCTTCGAGTCTCTCCCTCGTCCAGGCAGCCAGGACTCTAGCGAGACCTGCAACGTCCTCTAGTTCTTTAGCTATCCCAGAAGCTTCGTCCCGAATTCTGGCATAGGCTTCACGGGCCAGTCCAACTTCTTCCACGCTTCGTGGTCGGCGGTCAAGCTCTTTCGCAGCTGATGAAAGAAACTCGATGACTGCTACCAAACGTGAAGAAGCCTCTGTCCTTAAGTCTACCGAAAGACGCTCCCAGCTTCTTCGTGTCGTTGACTCCAGGTCGCCTCTTGCTGTTCCTGTATCAGCTCTGATACACCATAATCGGACCTCGCTGCCCCTCAATCGACCTACCTGATTTCTCATCAAATATCGGTATATAAAGAAATGTGAATTATTTAAAAAGGAGAAAGTCTTGAGTTAGAAACAAGCTCAGCTACCTCCTGCGCCCACTGCTTAGCATCCTTGAAAGCCTTTTCCCATTCAGTTGACGGACGTCCTTTTAAACTGGAAAATTCATATGGAAATTTGAGATCAATGATCGATTGGAGCGATTGAGAATCCTACTTACCGTTCCCCAGGATCAATCCTAGCAGGAGCTGCGAGTGGTGTCCATTTGACACGAGCCTCCTCCATGGCAGAAAGGACCATTTCAGCTTCTCCATAAACACGTCCGAAGAGATATGCACTGCGGTTAACAAGTCCACCGAATTGTCCCTCGGCGGGGTCTCCTACACCCCTAAAGTTCGTTGGGATAGCGAGAAACCGACGTAGACCTGAATACAACTTTGCTCGGACTTCCTCGATCGGTGGTCGCCACTGCAGACGACCCTCACGAAACACTAGCTCGACTCTGACTTCAGGTAGTTTTTGCAGAAGTGATGGAAGCGAAGCTCTAATAAATTCAAAAATTACGGAAATTTGGAATGTGAAATGGAGAATCATGAGAACGACGATTTCTTACCGATATGCTACACCCAGGGCCTTCAAAAGCTGACGATCCCAATGCAGCTTCCATGCTTTGGTGTTACCATACTCTCCTTCAACAGCATCGACGGTCGATCTCATACTCCTCAAAGTCTCCTTCCATCCGCTTTGATTACTCGCTAGATTTACGCCATCGCCTCGAAGTAGACTAGCTACGCGATCACCTAGAGCCGAGTGTTTTGCAGTTAGCTCTGAGTTTTGCTGTGCAAACTTTCGTACCTAAAAAACGAACGATGAATAAGTTCTGACGAATATCCGATAGAAAGGTGAGTTGAAATAATGTCTGAAATGACTCCGTGGTGGGGAAAAAGACACACCAGCTCTCTAAGTCGTGCAGTATAAGCGTCGACTCTTTGAGGATCGTTCCAGGCTACCCCAGACTGCTCACGAACAGCACGAGCCAATTCCAAGGCAGCCACCAGCATTAGAGGTCTTTGGGATGGAACCATGCGATCACCAATCGTATTGTGAAAGGTAGCAACTTGCTGAAGAGCTCTTGCGCGTCCAGCCAAAGTTCCTGCTCTTTCTGCCAGGGCTCCAATCTCTCGGGGTAACTCAACCCCTGCGAAACGGTATTCAAAAAGTTGATTAGAAGAAGTAGAGTGAAACCTTGAAGAATTTTTATTCATCTTTTTTCACCTTGACCAGCAAGTGCTCGGACTTCACGCACAAGCTGCGTAAGTCGTGGGTCATATGTGACACGCATCATACTGGCTCCAGTTAATTCAACTACAGCACCATCCGCGTCAAGGCTCAGGTCTTTCGAAAGGACTGCTGCTCGGACCTCGTTTGTCTGGAATGAGAAAGAAAATCGGATTTTCCAGCTCTGTTTAACTAGCAAGAAGGAACCAATTAGAACAAATATGATTTTTCTCATTACCCAAGACTCGATGAGCTCTTGCCTTCGCGATGCAGCCTCTTTGAGAGCCGTATTAATTGTTGCTGTTGCATCCTCGTATCCAGGAAGATCTGCCAGGAGTTCCTTAACCAGTTTTTTCAGTCCCTCGAGTCTCAGCTCTGATGTTCTTGCAGCCTGAATATCCTGTAGGACTCGGGGACTGTCAATGAGACGAACTGTATCTGGTCCAACTTGACAGGATTCTGCAATTAATAGTTGCTTCTTCATTCAAGGAACTGGGTACGTAACGAGAGACTGAAGTTCGGAAGATTTTATACTTCGAGACTCTACGAACCCACGAGACCACCGATAGCAGATAACAGCGCCTCCCGTTCACCACGCAACGCCCTCCTCAGAGCATCTCTCTTCAAGAGATCTCCATATCTTCGGAATTCAGCTGCCAAACCAGCTGGACCACGAATCCCGGAGAACTGCACCCGCAATTTTCCAGCGACCCTTTCTTCAGCTGGTACCAAAGACTCCTCAACCTTTCGCTTAGCTCGTTCCCATGCCACTTCATTCTCGTCTACTCCCAAACCTACAGGGGAGAAAAAAATGGTAATTACGACACCAGGGTCGTTGAGAACCACGTTTCATCTAGTACTTACCTTGCACTTCATCAAAGGCTCGCAACAGATGGTCTGCACCAAGGGCGGTACGCTCACTCGGTGTCAAGAGTCTAACGAGCTGCCGATGCTGAGCACGCAATTCTGCCAAAAGCCTGAAGCACGAAAGTACGCACATATTATATGTTTTTACACAATTCAATTAGCCATGCACATAATGACCGAAAAAAAAAGTAAATCAATAAGTGTTTTTGCTAAAATATAAAAGCACGATCAACTTTATATCTCAAATTGAGCAAGGAGAAGATGTAGCATTTACCTGAGCCGTTTCCCAAGAGTAGCGCATCTCTGGGGTGTATGAACAGCGCCTTTCCATGGGTGAAGAGATTGATGCGGCCAAAAGAGTCCGGTAAGTCTTTCAGAGGACAGGGTCCATTTCTCGCAAATATCGGCTCCAGTTGACACAGCTTCATCCCTAGCCTGAGCACCGTCTCCAGCTGCACCTTGCGCGTTGATTAAACCTTCGACGACGGATACAACCTCGTTTCCGATAACGTCTATCAACAACTTCATTCTTTCCTCCGAATAAGCGGCTCCCTCAAGCTTCCAGAGATCGTCGACGTACCCTGAAACCGCTTCCAAGGCTTCTTCGGCACCATCTAGGCTCTCTCTGCAGAATATTATGATAAATGATGAAGTGTGAAGCGTGATGAAGAAATTAAGGGAGTAATGAGGAAAGATGAGAGAAAAAAACGCACTTTGAGGCGGCAACTCGGTCCAGCTCAACCCTCACATATTTTAATATCTCTGTAGCTTCAAGGGCGACTCGACGAACCTCCGAGGACTTTGCATCACTCGACCGTCTTTCCCAAGCTGTCTGCTCTTCAAGGACGGTGCTAGATGCTCGAGGTCCTAGAAGACCCTCCTCTAATTTCTTTAGTAAATTTCCAGCGATACCAGCCCGTTGTAAAGCTGGTCCCCAGACGAGACGAAGAGCACTTATCAGGGCTGAGCTTTCCAAATTATCACTAGCACCGCGTTTTGTACTACTTCCAGTGGTAGCGACCTGGACCAAGTCGTGGAAATTTTCTTCCGTAACTGTTGCAGATTTGACCTAATTTTGAGTAGTAATTGTGGCTTTTGTAGTTTAAGTTTCATAAGTTCAATTTTTAGAAGAGCAATGATAAACGAAGAAAGAAATACGAATGATCCCTATACCTTGAAGAAGACTAATGTGTTACCCCCACGAGAGGGTAGTTCTATGGTCAGTTTTAAACCGATAACATCAGACTGCCGAGGTTGAGCACACAAAGTTTTGCAGGATGGTTCATCGAGGAACTTCTCGACTTCCGTGCTCCCGGCTACAGCGATATCGTCGTCGTTTGGTACCCCAAAGTAGTGTGCGGCTGTAGATACGATTAACAATCTCCTTGCGTCGAGTTGCACCATTTTTTAATATCGTGTGCCTCACTTAGGTCTTTTTAAAATTGCAGTAATGTGTGACAATGAGCACCGTTTAATTGACAGGTAACATTTGCCCGAGAAAAGACAGTGGTAGCATTTCTCACAAAAATACATAAAACGTCATAAAGTTGTGTCACTGTTGCCAAGGTACGCGTGACACCTTGTTTTGCCACGTGCGTACCCATGACAACCACCCCCAGGGACGTGCCATGAGGAAGATATCGGAAAACGCTTTCCATACCGGCTACCCATTTTAGTAATCTATTTTTCAAAGTTTTTTTCTTTTTTTTATTGCATAATCTGTCATAAGAATCTCATCAATCATATAATGACTTGAGGCTTGAAGCTCGATTCAACAAACAGTTGACTTCAATATCAATTTCTGACAATTCCTTGAGATGGTCCTTGCTTGCAGTTTATCAATCAACGTGTGATTATTGTACTTTTTATTCCACAGAAAGCTACGATTGTAAACCGATTGTGAGATGAATTTTTCCTTTGCATGCAATGAACGTAATTCTAGTAATAATGAATTTTAGCAAATGTTGAGGACAAATGTCTATAACTATAAGTATCCGTGAATTGGTAGATATATTATATACTTGCGGCGGCAATTGATGGCACAGAAAATTAATCAGCTTTACATTATGTATTTCAAAGCGATTACTTCTGTGGATAAGCTATAGCGATATCTCAGTAGTTATATAAATAGAAATATGAATATGGAAAAATTCCATTTCTATAATAACTTCGTTTGATGATATCACTATTAGCACACTGCGCATTCTTGATTGCATGTGTAATACGATTTCTCACAATTCAAGCATCGTGTATTATCTACGATAAGATAAGTCATAAAAACACGTACAATATACGAATAAAGATTTCTTAGTGCGATAAGAATTTTTCAAAGTCTGGAAATCTGTGTTATCTGATTTCGCGAACAGTATAGAATTTACTCATCAGGTGTGAAGGGCAGTCTGAAAAAGTCTTTCCTATACTAATGTGTGAGGCTGATAAATGAATTCCAAAATAATTTCCAAAGACTATATAATATATCAAATGAAAATTTATTGGTAATTACAAAACCGTGTACAGTCATGATTGCCCTGATCAATATAGAGTGACTCAGATAGGTATTATCAACTTAGCAACGATAAGTGATAACGCACAAAACGCCCATTCAAAAAATGTATCATTGGATTTTTCCCCACGCTGAAATATTACCTGGAACAAAAATTCTACACAGGTAAAATATACGTCACATGTGAACAGTCCTAATTTACTAACACACGTTAAACAAAGGTGGTTTTTTTTTTCGCTCACATTTAAAAACGTGTTAAAAGGCGGACCACCACTTACTCGATATCTCGCCGTTATCTGCTCTTATCTCCCTCAGATCCGCAAAGCTTAGTCAAATTCTGATCGTATCGTTATAGGATACCTTACCTGCGGCGGTGTCTTTACGTTTTGTTCAGTTTTTAACTATCTCAAGGTGTGGAATCGAACTGACCATCAATATACGAGCCTCGTGTTAGAGATAGTGACTGTGATTAAAAAAAACCATATAAAGATCAAAACCGACGACACGAATTATTGCAGAAGGTGTATCATTCTGGGGTTTTTTTCTCTTCCATTGCTTGTAAGTAGACCTCACATCATCCAAAAAATTTATGGCTCTAGCTGATAGCCATCGTCCGAACACATTCATTTATATATATATACAAGTGATTTGTTAAAAGGAGAAATAAATAGACACCTATATATGTTGATATACTCATTTTTCAATATTCTAATTATTTATTTTCTTTAAAGTGGTGTGCAGGATTCTGCCTAAACTCTAAGTCATGGGTCTCCAAAATAGTAGTACCACAAACTGGATAATGTTCGGATTGAGCGTTCTCACCCACGTTCTTCTGATAGGACCAGCTGTCTACATTATTTCTCTCAGCTCTAAATTGACCACCTCGCTTTTCCTCTGGCATCCAACATGTATGTCATTTGGGGTAAGGACATCAACGAAAAGTGATATTCAGACATTCAATTTCTCGCTGATTGTACATGAATTTTAATCAAAATCAGATTCTAGATGAACCAAATGAATCGCACATTTAATCTATGATCTTAATTGCTATACAGTGTGGTTTGCTGATGACCGAGGCCGTCCTCGGGATCTCTGGGGAGTTTCTTCTTTCTACCATGCTTTCGAGAACAAATCGTATCAAGCTTCATTGGGTTCTTCACGTCATGGGATTGACGCTAATGGTAGTTGGATTCGGTACTATCATGGTTAACAAAAATAACAACAATGCTAGCCACTTTACATCCGACCATGGAAGGCTGGGCTTATCCACCTTTATCATCAGTCTTATCGTCGCTTTAGGCGGCGTTCTGACACTGTATGCCGGGCTAATCTCAGACAGACTAAGCCTTGCCAGTACGAAACTCATTCACGGATGCGGTGGAATTATCTGCATCATTCTCTTGTTCGCCACTCTTATCTCCGGTCTTTATAGATGGTGGCCTGGAAGTGGTCTCGGAAGAGGTCTGACCATAACTTCGTATGTTTTTGGCGCATTGCTTGTTCTCCTTAAACCCATCTATGCTACATCTTTGAAAATTCGTGGATTTTTCACTTGATAGACTGGAATAGTACGAGATAGACTCTGTACTTAGCGGGTATTACTCATTTTTTTCCTTCCTCCCTTCCTGCCTTTCTTCGTCATCCATCCCTTCGTGAATCCCTCATCAAAGAGGTGAGGATATACCTAGAACTCCAATCCTAAAGTACGTGTATATCATAAGTACATCGAATTCAGAAAGAAAGTATATCGATACTTTAATAATTCAATTAATTAGATTTAAGAAGATTCGTCTCTCGATTTTTAATACCTAATATATCAGAAATTGTTCATCTATATGCTTCCAATCATACAATTAACGAAATAGTATTTCACGGTCAAGGTAATAAGCTGCTTGATTACATGCATTCGTTAAACGATGCTCAATCAATAAAATTATTTACAAATTAAATGATCAGATTATCAAATCACCGAATCGCCATATTTCCGTCACGGATGAATACTGCGTTTTTGGAAAATAAGAGAAATCAAATTTGTTGAATTTCTCAATTAGATTGTCATATGAATGAATAACATGTGATACAGTCATTAATGTATAGCTACAGGCATCAATAAAACATCTACACTATCTATCTCGATATTCATTCAGAATTCAATCCCTATTCGACTGGTTTTTCGTAAATATCTTTTCATGTCCACCTGCACTTATGATGGGTATAACGGACACGTCAGAAATATTGTCATTTATAATTTGGCGCTTAACTCTCTAAGCGTAATGCGAATAGTATTTATGCTCAATATCAGCGTCAATATGAGTGATATCGATAAAAACTGGATAGCAAAAGGTATGTTTTCCGTTATGTGTCCGTCAAAACGTTACATCACAAGCTGACTAGACTTATAAACGATATAATTGAATCGGCTTAATTTAACTCGTTTGTCTTATCGTTATCTGACATTATCTCTAAGTTAAATTAAGTTACATAGCGCAGAAGCTAAAATTTTCAGGGTTCTCCAAGGTGTGAATAAGCAGCAAACGATTTTATTTAAGTCTTTCCAAGCACAGGGTACAGTAGAACGAGGGTGAGTATCAATTAACGGAAATTAAAGTCTTTTATTATATTAGGCTGCTGGTATTTCATTCGAAAAAGAATGACTGCAAATCGCAAACTCCTGTTCTCACGGAACCATTGATTCTGTGCTTCTTCGAAGATTGCACGTGGGAAAACTGCGCAAATTCTGAACCATGGTCTTCAAAAGCAGTCCAGTGAACTTCCCGAACCTCTTCTTGACTACCTTTATCCGTATTTTATTCTGGGCAACAACGATCTGGATCATTATCGTCTGCGTTGAGAGGGGCTACTCGCTCTTGATGTTACATGTAGCATTTTCAACGATTGGGGTAAATATACACATTCATAATCGGATTGATTTAAAAAGTGCAGAAAGATGTAAAATCTCAGCTTATACAAAACTGCCTGCCTTTTTCCAATTCTACGATGATTCTACCCAACCATTGTATAAAATTGTTTGAATTAATGGTTGCAGTGTGCTCTGCTGCTGGTCGAGGCTACCCTCGTGGTCACCGGTGATGCTCTGTTAGTCGCCAAAGTCTCAAGAGCAAATCGTATCACGATTCATTGGGTTCTGCATACCTTAGGACTGATAGCGCTCGCATTTGGATTCGGGCTGATCGAATCACACAAAATTCGCAACAATGCAAATCACTTCACATCTGACCATGGGAAGGTGGGTCTAACAGGGTACGTCGTTGCCTTCGTCGTCGCCTTCGCCGCGATCCCGACAGTCTGGACCAAACTGCTTCCCAGGATATTCAGCCTTGCAAGCTTCAAGTTTATCCACATTTTCGCTGGCATTGTTTCCTTGATTATGTTGTGGGCTGGCCAAATCACCGGGCTTTACACATTTTGGTGGCGGGGCTCAGACGTCGGCACATCACTTACTATCTTAGCCTACGTGATAGGCGGAATTCTCCTCCTCGGCAGGCCTTTATACTCGACGATATCGAGAATTTCCGGAACTTCTTCTTGATCCTAGTAAAGAATTATGAAGTACACCTAGACTTTCTTTCGTGTCTTCTCTTTGGTCTCCTATACGTTTATCTCTGTGTGTCTCAAATCCGATGTGTAATCATCCGTGTAATCAAATTCTTAGAGCAATAGACGAGAAAGGGACAGTCCTGACCGTACATTAGTTTATTTTCACAATGTGTATCAAGATCTAGATCATTTGTCAATATAGAATGATATAATATGTATGCATCATGTGTAAGGATTATTATGTCCAGCAGTCATTAATCTGAGATATGGAAATATATGCAAAGGCCCCAATGTTTAAGTTATTACGATACGTTATACGTTCTGTACTGTGATGTAAGCGAGGAATCATCCGGTATGAACATTTTTAATATTCATTTTTTTATTCCTTTTTATTCTTCGTATTTGAAAAAATCTCAAATTTAGAAGACTTTATAATCGAACATGTTCAAACTTCGAAAAAAAAATAACTATCGCGAAAATCGTCCAGCATTAGTCACAGCGTTTCTGATAAAAAAAACTGTGATAAGATAATTTTATTTTAGAATAGCTGAGCGATTATTTGATGTAATTATATACATACATTTAGTCAATACATAGAGGTAAGGTTATGGGGCTACAACTGACAGGTAAAATTCTAATTTTATTTATCCTAGAAAGTAAATTAGAGCGATTAATTAAATGAGTAGGGTAATCATTATTGAAACTACGAAAAAAATGTATTATAAATCATTGCAAAAAGAAATTTCGTTGTGGGCTAATCTCGCATCTTTTACCAAATGCAGGAAAAAGGCACACGCCTTATTATACGAAACCCGCGGATCTTTCGTGCATTTTTATTCCTATAGTTGCCTAACCGACAGCGCCACCGGCGTAAACTGAAAACCTACGACAATGGCGTCCCCCACCCCGCGCCGCGCGAATATAACCCGCGGACGCCGCGCGCAGAGCTCAGTCAGTAGCGCGGCATCCTCGAGTAAAGATCTGTGACACGTGTCGAGGAGATTTGCGGCTCGGAAAGGCTGACATCAACGAAGGAACGTTAAGCACGAGTGAGTTTGAAATATTTCGATCAATATTTTACGACGGCAATAAATAATCGACAATTTTCAAAGCTTGTTGAAAACAAGTGAAATTGTATTCAATACTTTTCCGACAGATTTCACGCGTCTCTTATTATAATCGTCGCAAGTAAGTAACCGTGGAATTGCTACCGGCAGACTTTGATTATAATTGCTATTCATACCAGCGAATAAATGTGCGGAAATCTATATTTATTAGGAACATTACCTCTCGGACCTGTATTGGATACAAATATAATGGGCGGGAGAGTTTCGTTTGATAACTTGGCGATAATTATCATCCCATTATATTATTGGCATATAATTCCGAGTCCCTCGCCCTGTAGCGTCGTTCGTTCTACAGGCATATTTCGCGACTCCGAAGGGGAAACTAATTTGTCGTGTCATTTCGAGTTGACAAGTATTTTTCGGGAGAATACTCGTTCCCCATTTATTCTTTTATTCGATTCTTTGACAGCATTATCGGTCAGCGGAGATGAGAATGAACATCGCTGAAACTTGAACTGCATAGATCCTGCGTGCCACTTAGTCGGAGATGGACGCCAACCAACACTGCCCGGCTAGTCCTGGATTAACGGTCGACCAAGATAATGGTGAGCTTTGTATTATATTAGCCAAAGACCCAATTTAACTATAAATGTATGTCCGCAAAACAATCATTACTGAAACATACTTCGCGATCCGATACAGATCTCGGACAGATTCACTTTTCCAAGTCTATGTACCACAACACTCATCACCCTGTATCTTTGACTCGATACTGGGGCCTCCGGCTTGCTTCTGTCTCCCCGTATACGCCAGAAACTTTGACGACAACTCGGTTTCACTCAGCTGCAAAGGATACGATACGAAATAATATACCTAGAGGTAAGATATTGTCCGTCTCGTTATAGGGTAAGCCTAGGAGAGAAAGCACACTCAATTCTTGGAAATAGCAATAAATTCTCTCTTTTTAATGACAAATCTGAAATATGATTGATAGATCTCGAGAGAATATGTTTACCTTATTGAAATATAGTAGACTCACCTCGTAGTAGAGAAATATTTGAATAACCAGGATCAAAGTTTCAAGGTTTGAAAATAAATAGAAGGGTAGATAGCTGTAGGCCTAATTAGGCATCGCATTTATTTTTTAAACATGGAACATAATTCAATATTGGTGATAAATTACTACAGAGTCTCAAGTACCAGTCATAACGATTGAAATATTGAAAAATCTATTCATGCATGCAATAGTAATACTAGAGCTTATTGACATTCTTCATTCTGTTGAAAATAGTTGAAAGTTTAAATCAAATTTAAAAATGGTTCAGGCAGGCTTACAAAATCAATCATAAGAAATATATTATAATAAATTTCATACAGATGTATAATCACAATTAGAAATTCCTTGGTACTTAGTTGAGAATGTTTGCTTGAAAAACACATAAACTTAATCTATCCAATGTACCCCATGCTTATCTAGTTTTTATCTTCACAGGCGTTGTTCACCGAGGGAAACTAGCTCCTGCCTATCCTCAACAAAACCTGTTCAATATTCATCAGGACAGGGGATTCACACCAGGGAGTGAAGCAGTCCAAGCACCGGGGGAATGACCGCAAGACAACTCTGCACCGCGGAGTATCAATAAAGTAGCATCAGCGAATGGTTCGTAATTACAGTTCCTTTTGAATCAGTTTTGATAAAATCTCGCATCTGGTCTGGTCTATAATTATTTTAAATTACTTTACTTTATAATTACTTTTACTAATTAAATCGAGTTCAATTACACATTACCAAACTATTGGGTAATTGAATAAGTAATTTCATTAAAAATGTAACCAGTGACTCGTAACACTGCAAATATCCATGTAATAATAAGATCGTTTATGCAATAAACATGTATTATTATAGTAAATTGGCGCATTCTTGAATAAATATCTCTTGAAATTGTAAATCATCTATCGTTGAATCATTTTCCTATGTCCTTTCCTTGCCTATAAGTCGAAAATCATGAAAATCGCATGATTTCATAAAGCCCCGAAATATTTATAAATTTTATTTACTACTATTAGTACTATTTATTTATATTATAAATATTAGTCCGCCTTACCATATGCAACCCGCATGCCATTCGTGTAAACGGAAGGGCCCATGTTAATTTTTGTTGCCTATTTGGTGTTTTCCGAATGCCTATATTCAGGCGTATTGTAGTAGCTTAGAAAAAACGTCGAAAAAAAGGTTCTGGCAGTTGATACCTCGATTCTAGTCGCTTTACGATGAAATATCTACTGCCAGAAAATCGACCAATCAGGAGGCTGCTTGAGCCAATTTAGGCTCAATTTCTCGAAAAGGAGCCTCCTGATTGGTCGATTTTGAAATTAAATCAAGTTACGGCGCTACAGAGGCTAGCCATCAGCAAAATTCTGGATTTCTGGCAGTGGCTGGATTTTCACGGCAGCAATTTACTGCCGCGGCGCTATTCGTTGTTAACCACGTGGTTGACCTACGCTATTCGTTGTTAATCACGTGTTGCTGCCGCAGTAAATTGCTGCCGTGAAAATCCAGCCACTGCCAGAAATCCAGAATTTTGCTGATGGCTAGCCTCTGTAGCGCCGTAACTTGATTTAATTTCAAAATCGACCAATCAGGAGGCTCCTTTTCGAGAAATTGAGCCTAAATTGGCTCAAGCAGCCTCCTGATTGGTCGATTTTCTGGCAGTAGATATTTCATCGTAAAGCGACTAGAATCGAGGTATCAACTGCCAGAACCTTTTTTTCGACGTTTTTTCTAAGCTACTACAATACGCCTGAATATAGGCATTCGGAAAACACCAAATAGGCAACAAAAATTAACATGGGCCCTTCCGTTTACACGAATGGCATGCGGGTTGCATATGGTAAGGCGGACTAATATTTATAATATAAATAAATAGTACTAATAGTAGTAAATAAAATTTATAAATATTTCGGGGCTTTATGAAATCATGCGATTTTCATGATTTTCGACTTATAGGCAAGGAAAGGACATAGGAAAATGATTCAACGATAGATGATTTACAATTTCAAGAGATATTTATTCAAGAATGCGCCAATTTACTATAATAATACATGTTTATTGCATAAACGATCTTATTATTACATGGATATTTGCAGTGTTACGAGTCACTGGTTACATTTTTAATGAAATTACTTATTCAATTACCCAATAGTTTGGTAATGTGTAATTGAACTCGATTTAATTAGTAAAAGTAATTATAAAGTAAAGTAATTTAAAATAATTATAGACCAGACCAGATGCGAGATTTTATCAAAACTGATTCAAAAGGAACTGTAATTACGAACCATTCGCTGATGCTACTTTATTGATACTCCGCGGTGCAGAGTTGTCTTGCGGTCATTCCCCCGGTGCTTGGACTGCTTCACTCCCTGGTGTGAATCCCCAGTCCTGATGAATATTGAAGAGGTTTTGTTGAGGATAGGCAGGAGCTAGTTTCCCTCGGTGAACAACGCCTGTGAAGATAAAAACTAGATAAGCATGGGGTACATTGGATAGATTAAGTTTGTGTTTTTCAAGCAAACATTCTCAACTAAGTACCAAGGAATTTCTAATTGTGATTATACATCTGTATGAAATTTATTATAATATATTTCTTATGATTGATTTTGTAAGCCTGCCTGAACCATTTTTAAATTTGATTTAAACTTTCAACTATTTTCAACAGAATGAAGAATGTCAATAAGCTCTAGTATTACTATTGCATGCATGAATAGATTTTTCAATATTTCAATCGTTATGACTGGTACTTGAGACTCTGTAGTAATTTATCACCAATATTGAATTATGTTCCATGTTTAAAAAATAAATGCGATGCCTAATTAGGCCTACAGCTATCTACCCTTCTATTTATTTTCAAACCTTGAAACTTTGATCCTGGTTATTCAAATATTTCTCTACTACGAGGTGAGTCTACTATATTTCAATAAGGTAAACATATTCTCTCGAGATCTATCAATCATATTTCAGATTTGTCATTAAAAAGAGAGAATTTATTGCTATTTCCAAGAATTGAGTGTGCTTTCTCTCCTAGGCTTACCCTATAACGAGACGGACAATATCTTACCTCTAGGTATATTATTTCGTATCGTATCCTTTGCAGCTGAGTGAAACCGAGTTGTCGTCAAAGTTTCTGGCGTATACGGGGAGACAGAAGCAAGCCGGAGGCCCCAGTATCGAGTCAAAGATACAGGGTGATGAGTGTTGTGGTACATAGACTTGGAAAAGTGAATCTGTCCGAGATCTGTATCGGATCGCGAAGTATGTTTCAGTAATGATTGTTTTGCGGACATACATTTATAGTTAAATTGGGTCTTTGGCTAATATAATACAAAGCTCACCATTATCTTGGTCGACCGTTAATCCAGGACTAGCCGGGCAGTGTTGGTTGGCGTCCATCTCCGACTAAGTGGCACGCAGGATCTATGCAGTTCAAGTTTCAGCGATGTTCATTCTCATCTCCGCTGACCGATAATGCTGTCAAAGAATCGAATAAAAGAATAAATGGGGAACGAGTATTCTCCCGAAAAATACTTGTCAACTCGAAATGACACGACAAATTAGTTTCCCCTTCGGAGTCGCGAAATATGCCTGTAGAACGAACGACGCTACAGGGCGAGGGACTCGGAATTATATGCCAATAATATAATGGGATGATAATTATCGCCAAGTTATCAAACGAAACTCTCCCGCCCATTATATTTGTATCCAATACAGGTCCGAGAGGTAATGTTCCTAATAAATATAGATTTCCGCACATTTATTCGCTGGTATGAATAGCAATTATAATCAAAGTCTGCCGGTAGCAATTCCACGGTTACTTACTTGCGACGATTATAATAAGAGACGCGTGAAATCTGTCGGAAAAGTATTGAATACAATTTCACTTGTTTTCAACAAGCTTTGAAAATTGTCGATTATTTATTGCCGTCGTAAAATATTGATCGAAATATTTCAAACTCACTCGTGCCTAACGTTCCTTCGTTGATGTCAGCCTTTCCGAGCCGCAAATCTCCTCGACACGTGTCACAGATCTTTACTCGAGGATGCCGCGCTACTGACTGAGCTCTGCGCGCGGCGTCCGCGGGTTATATTCGCGCGGCGCGGGGTGGGGGACGCCATTGTCGTAGGTTTTCAGTTTACGCCGGTGGCGCTGTCGGTTAGGCAACTATAGGAATAAAAATGCACGAAAGATCCGCGGGTTTCGTATAATAAGGCGTGTGCCTTTTTCCTGCATTTGGTAAAAGATGCGAGATGAGCCCACAACGAAATTTCTTTTTGCAATGATTTATAATAAATTTTGTTCGTAGTTTCAATAATGATTACCCTACTCATTTAATTAATCACTCTAATTTACTTTCTAGGATAAATAAAATTAGAATTTTACCTGTCAGTTGTAGCCCCATAACTTTAACTCTATGTATTGACTAAATGTATGGGTATTTGGCGATTTATATTACATCAAATAATTGCTCAACTATTCTAAAATAGCTATTCAGCCCAAACTATTCTAATAGCTATTCTAAAAGTTCCTCTTGATTCGAGACTAGAATCATCAAGCACCCTCAATCCCTCTTTCTCTCATCTTCTCTACGGATCTGTGTATGTGTGTGTGTCTGTCTGCACTACACATTTCCCAGACTTTAAAAGCGAAAGTGAATCAGCCCCATTCAAATATGTGTACTTTAATAATTGCATGAATCATGCAAATAACTTAAGAATATAGGATGATGATAAAAAATAAATACAAGAATACAAAATGTAAATAAATTATCACGCAATATCAACCGAGTCTGACTGTAGATCCCTGTCTTTATTTTCAATTTCTAGCAAAAAGTAAATTTAGCTTCGTTTTCAATTTCCTGATAGCTTGAAATCGCAATCACTACACGGACACAATACATGTTCTCTTAGATCGCATTCCACAACGTATCAACAGCAGACTGACAATTGTATTTCTTCTGGTGCGCCTCATCGTTATCAGACGTAATCTCGAACAAATCCACGAAGCTTGCTATATGAATTAATTTCACAATCAAGTCGCACAGGAGTTATTTCATAATCCCATTCCACTTCATGCCGGTTTAGGTTGTATCTGAAACAATTATAAAGTAATTATCAATTAACGACAATGCACATTATGAATAATAATTTATTCAATACATTTCAATGATAACGGATCGATTCAGCTTGCCTCTCAGTATTTTTATAGCGATATGAGTTGATTGATAAGTGGTTGTATGTAATTTTTCAACTAAATAACCACTTGACGTGACGCAAGTGTCACTAATCACTTCTAAAGTACTAAGCGAAATTTTTATTGCTGGCTTATCGTTAACCGAAGGAGAAGAATACGTGACAAGATTAAATATACGTGACACAAATATCTAATGTTATTTCGCTTTTTTATGATCATGTAAAAATAGGGCCGATGATTATCCATCCAATTTTCTCGGATACCCTTAACATATCTATGCAGAAAGTTTCGATAGAACCATATGGATACTGCAGATACTGTATATGTGTGACTGTGTATAAATTGAAAGGGGTTTCGGACGCTGATAGGGAATAAATACGAATCGACTGTTGCAAAATCGAGTGCAATTCTTATAAGATTAAATAAAATTTCTCGTCATCTTAGGATTAATTAAATTATAAGATACTAGTAGGGCCGGAAGACGAAATCTTATCTATTTATTGCGACATTTTTTAATCAACTCCTCATATTAAAGATGAACGTGATTGTGGCCTACAGGCACCCTCAAATTGATTGAAATACACTTACAATTAATTACTTCTGACTGTAATAATAATCAAAGAATATAAGACGCACACCTAATCAGCCACTTCAATTTGAAAAAAAAAGCATCTAGAAAGTTGCTTGCAGATCACAATCAATGTCTCGACGATATTCAACGTTATCTTAAGCACATTCATGATGATATCTATCAATCGAATATTATATCGAATGGGCAAGTACCAGAGTACATAGAACTATCGTATTGTCGAGTAGGTATCATTCAAATTGTGGTAAGCTTAAGGTGTGGAACGAGGATAATTACTATACTAAACAACAATTTAAACTACAGACAGAAGTTGATCTCAAAAATTTGTTCAATCTATTATCAAGTAGATTTCAGATTTATGTTCAAATATTTCTCCTGCTAAATTTTCTAGGTACTTTCGTCTACTAAGCTAATTCGTGTACTAATTGACAAAATGAATAACACAGAAACTATTTGCTCCTTAGAAGAATTCTGAGCCATGTCTGAAAACAGTAATCCCGTGAACTGGCTGACCTTTTTTTTGTCATGCATCACCCGCATCCTTTTCTGGGGATCAACGATCTTCATCATTTATCTCTGCGTTGATAGAGGGTACTCGCTCATCAATTTACATGTAGCCTTTTTCACCCTTGGGGTAAGTAACATGTATAATATACGTATTCATATTTATAAACATAATAAAAAGAAGTCTTTCATTTGCGGAATTGATAAAATTGAATTTCTGCAGTGTGGTCTGTTGATGGTTGAAGCTACCCTTGTAGTCACCGGTGACGCTCTGCTGACAAAAAAAATTTCTAAATCAAATCGAGTTATGCTTCATGGGATTCTGCACATTCTTGGAGTGGCATCACTCATCGTCGGAATGGTAACAGTCATTATGAACAAAAACCAAAATAATAGGAATCACTTTACAACCGATCATGGAAAAGTTGGTCTGGCGGGTTTCGTCGCCGGTGCCGTTGTCGCCGTTGCAGCTATACCGACATTATCCAGAAAATTAGTTCCCCAGGTGATAAACTTCGGTAGTTTCAAACGTACCCACATATATCTTGGCATAATTGCTACGATTCTTTTGTGGGCTGGTCAAATCACCGGCTTCTGGACAGGGTGGTGGCGCAATTCGGACCTCGTAAGGAACCTCAACTTAGCCGCCTACGTAATCGGAGGATTTCTCCTTCTCGTTAAACCCCTTTACTCGACAGTACGGAGAAGTTTTCAGTGATATAAAGTGGAATCGTGTGTATTTCTGTGTGCAAGAAGCAAAAGTAAGACAGTCGGGATCATACCTTGAATATTACATACCTTTGAAGTATAAAATAATATATTACATGTATATATGTTCGAATTAATATATGTACACGTTGGTCTGACCGTTGCCCCCTATCCTAATGTTCAGAGAATTTCTTTATTTTTTCTATTCCCACTATGATGAAATATAGCAATCTAAGATTATTCTAAGATTCTCATGGGTACTCTTGTCGACATTAAAAACTGATTATTCATCATGAATATATCCCTTGAACTAGGTAATTTTGAAAAGGAACTCAATCAATCGAGTCGAGTCAAATGATATGTGAGCGTTAGCCTGACGCTCGGTGGATTCTACCTCCTCGCAAAACCCTGCTATAAAACATTTCGAAAGAGTTTCCAATAATGCTGAATTAGAATTGTGAGATGCAATAGAACATTATTTGTATCCACATGTCTTTAAGATGAAGGTACCTTCAAATTACAAATCTATTCATTTTTATTTTCGAAACCAGAAGCTGTTGTCTAAAATCTACACCTACCATTACTTATAAACTCATAGTCGTACGATTAGAGATGGGGATAATAAGTTCTTGTCTATCAACATATACATCTTTCAGTCATATAAAAGGCCCGATAGTAGTTAGGTTGAGATAATCATCTGTTGCTGGAATATGCATGAATGATTAGATTCATCGCAACCATGTATATCAACACTTTATTATTTCCACGATGCCATGTATATATTACATATACATAGAATATACATATATTTCAATATATATGTGTACACGTATGAGTATATGTCGTATATACTATAATTACCTGTTTTTTTTTTTTTTCTCTCCTACAATAAATTTTATTTACTTATACATATTTCTTAACAACATTACTTAACAACTTTTACTTCTACGGGTTGTTGCAACGTAACGATCATATTATATACCCGTCACGATAGGAGAAATATATGATACTTTCAGTGACGTGCAATAAAAACGGTTTTTTTTTCCATTTTCTTTTCATTTCTTTTTTTTTTTTTTTTTGTTTCTTTCAATCGATTCATCAGCTATACATACATATTCGGTATTTCGTTCAAAAATTATCCGCAAATTATACGATAGTAATAAATTCAGATATATATATACTATATATATGTGATCAGTTTGATTAGGTACACAGTTGACATTGATACTCCCCGCATACTATATATAAATATGTGTCCATATTATGCGTATATATATATATATGTGTGTGTGTGTGTGTGTAATAAATAAATATATTTATAAATTGTTCATAACACTCATCAACCAATATAATATATATAAACGAAATATTTATATAATTCCGTTGAAATGTTGTCACTTTTTTTTTCCTTCATCATCTTCTTCTTGTTTTTCTTCTTCTTCATTATTTTTTTTTTTTTTTTTTTGAATGGACATGGCATACGGCTATAACTATAATTAATATTTCTCACTCAACATGTATTACATACGTAATTTTAAACCTATGAATTAACATTTTGTACTGAATTCGCTCTATGCACACGTTATACACTGCTGCAGTCATATAAATCTGCTGAGGACTTATTTATTTATTATTTATATTGCGCGATCGACGGACCATTTCTAGGCATTCGATTATTATTATTATTATTATTATTATTATTATTATTATTATTATTATTATTATTAAACTATTAACGACCGCGATCTGCACACCTATACAGTATTATATATTATATATCTTTCGCGGTAATAATTAAACTTCTAAATATTCAACATGTATATAATATAATATAATATAGATATAATATAGATATACATAACATTTTTTTTTTTTTTTTTAATATACTACAATTATCGTATATAGGTACACATGTATAGATTTGGACAATTCCGTATGCCTTTTGTCAATCATTATATTTATTATTCTATACTATATATCGTTAGGCACGCAAACTCCTAACCGTTTGGTCCTAGTCTAACAATCTAACAAAATACTGTATTATTATTATTATAATAATTAATCTCTGAATATATTCTTCGAACTTATAGAACCACTCTCTCTATAATATAATATGCTAATATAGATATATATCTAATAATCTTTTTACTCTCTATACACGTATAATATAGGTATAATTATTATTGTTGCCATTATACTATTTATATACTCTCACTATCATATCATATTTTATTATCATTATATCAATAATTATATTTCTTATCGCATTATCATATTAACGTGGGAGTTTTTTTTTTTTTCGTATATGGATTTCAGCTATACCTATAAGTATATCTACGTATGCGTTTACGCACGGCATATATATATATGTATATATTAGCACGCGGAAATACGCTAGCACCTAAAATACAAAGTTAGGTATATCATCCAACCCCCTAGATCCCTAATATCTTTATCCTCATTATGATTTTCTGAGATTTATTGACTCTCTCGTTTGATATCTATATCTATATCTATATCTATATCTATTTTCAATTTTAATTTCTTCCCTTTCATTTACCACCTAATATTTTAATAGTTCGACGATCCGCAGCTAGTATACCTTAAAATTTCTTTTTTTGATTTTTTTTTTTTCTTTTTTATATATATACCTTTATTTTTCACCTCATAATCAACCTAAACAACTATAATATGGACTCTTTGATAAAGGTATAGTATAATTTAACATCCAATATTACAACATGACAGTTATTTTATCATTTAACGTAACGTATGATATAATACATCGAACGTAAGTATTTAACTGTAATAATAATAATAATATTTCACGATTCTAAGCAAATCCCGTTGCCTTCTTATTGTTTTTTTTTTTCATTTTTTCATTGATTGATTGATTGATGTCAATATATCCGTATAGGATGTATAGGTAAATATATTTAAATGATCGACCCCGATCGATCGAACGCATGTTATCAATAAGTTGACCCGCGCCCAGCGCGTTGTCGTAACAAAATATCTAATGTAGAGGTATACATACTACGATACGTAGTAGTAATATACATACATTATTTGAAATATAAAAAACATTGATACAAATATAACAATCGATATAATATGTATTCATTCATATTCTACTATATCGTATATGTAGGGGGCAGCTTTTTCAAAAAAATAAAAAATCGCGGAAGGCGAAGACGGCAATCACCGTTTACCCTGCTTAATACGTATACAACGCAATTAACCCCGATAAAAACAAAGAAAAAAAAACGAAACTTCGAACATAAAAATATACAGGAATTTATATAATTTTGATTTTTCAGTCATCCCGGGTGACTTGAGACCCTGATTCACCAATTACTATTAGAATCTTCACCGAATCGAATTATACCTATACTATACCTCGAAATATAACCCCTAGAACAATTATTTAGACATTTAGCTACACGATATATAACCGACAAATATTTTTACACATAAAATATCGAATATCTCTATATATGTATTTATCATCATCTAGTCTTATTACAATATAGTTACGCCGGGGTTCCCTTTTTTATTTTTCCTGTTTTTGATTTTTTTTTGTTTTGAATTTTTGAATATTTGAATTTTTGAATTTTTTCGTTTCGCTACAAACACATATAACTATAGCTATATGTAAAGGATGTGTAATCGTAACCGCAATTCTACTCTGATGTATATTATGATATTATCTCAAACCTGCTGTGATGCGCAGAGATCAGTTTTACTAGAATTCTTCAATATCGAAGGTCCGGGTAATTTAGTCGAGGCTGCACTTCCTGCAGGGCATACAGATGGCTGCCATCCCGTCATCGGCTTTCCATTAACCAGGACAATCGTGTCTCGTGCGGCATCACAGCCTTCCGAAGATCCAGCGCCGTTTCCTATAAGGGATGAAAATTGATAGAGGAAAATAATAATTGGCGAGCTTATTCCTCTGGCAGGAAATGAAAAAGGGAAAAAAAAAATTACTCACCGCGATTTGGTAAAGGCGGTGGGGTCCTCGATTGCATCCTGGACGGTGTCGCCGGGCCCCAATCCGAAGTAGGTTGTAAAAGGGCACGGGCTCGACACCAGATCGACGGTCTACGTCGTTTGGGTTTTCCATGGGCGTCTAGATCATCGAGATCGTCTATCTCGTCGTCCTCGTATTCATACTCATTTTCGTCGTCATCTGGGTCTCCGGAACGACGTCGACGACGACGATTACGTCCCCGTAGCTGGTGCTGAAAATTAATAATAAGAATCAAACGAGAACGACTCGAAAATATTGAGATCGAAATTTATTTCCACTTTATAAACAATTTAATTGTCGAAAAATCAATCATGAAGCAATCATTGATTGTTAACTGATACCTTCGATGACAAAACTATAAAATTAATCGAAAAGGTAGCGTTTTGATATCTTTTGTGATACGATTAAGGGCAAAAAAAGGGCAATGGGGCAATTAATGAACGAGGGTTTACTCAGAATGAATATCATGAATGTTTCATTTGGGTTTTTATTCATATTGAAATTTGTTACCTTTTTTTGGCAAGACTATGAAATTTTAAACTCACCTCAGCCATTCCCAGGATCACGAGAACCGGTAGCAAGCCCACAACCCATCCAACAGCGTCAGCCCACCGGGGGTATACGTAGGAACCGTAACGTAACGGTTCATATTCAACCCAGTTGAAGAAGAGTATAAAGAATAGGGCAGCGGGTGTTACAACCTTCCACATCCAGGTCCAAAAAAAACGCCAACATTTACCACGCGGTCCAATCATCTGTTCTACATCATCCAAAAACCTGTCCGCACCGTAGACCCAAGCAACCAAAATACACTCACTAATTGCTATCAGGAGTACAGACCAATTAGCCGCGTATTTATCCATCAGTTGAAGCCAGTACATACCCGCCTATATGTGAAAGTAATTAATGAAACACATATTTTGGAGTAAAGTTAGAAGAGAAACATGATATTATGTATATACCAAAACGTACATTTGTCGTGAAAATTAGACCACCAGCGTATCCGAGAACTGCGGCGCCCAGGACTACCCAAAACTTGTAATTCCTGAGCGATGGAATGCCATCCAGAATTGCTGTGGTTACGGTTTCCATCAAAGCAAATTGCGAGTCTAATCCCAGGGTCAACAGCATTACGAAAAATAACAGAGACCACAGGGGTGCGACCGGAAGTCGAGCTACGACCTTGGGAATATCGATGTATATTAAGAATGCGAAAATATATGTATGTGTGTGAATGACTTATTCTAGTATGTGTTTGTATATTACCTCTGGATAGACGATGAAGGCAAGACCGGCACCCTGATCGACGACAGAAGCGACTGGTACCTTGAGTTCGTTCGCGAGGAACCCGATTACCGAAAATATTACAAGTCCAGCAAAAAAGGATGTCCCGATATTGCTGACTGCCACGATAAGGGAGTCTTTGTAACAATTGTTTGTAAACTTGTTGTATGAACTCAAAGTGATCAATCCACCCCAGGCCGGACTTAGGGCAAAGAAAATCTGCACGGCTGCATCCCCCCAGACTTTTGCCGAGGCTAAACGTCGCCAGTCTGGAGTCAAGTAAAATAGAATTCCTTCACCAGCACCTGGCAGAAGGATACCACGGACGAAAAGGGCGACCTGGAAGAAATTTTTTCATACTTAGGTATTCGGAAATGTATCTTGCACTTCGGCTTAGTACAATATAGTTATTTTTTTTATCATTTATTCCCTTCTAAATCACATTATCCAGTCATTAAAACTTCTCTTTATTCTAAAACATGAAATTACTTGCCAGAACGACGTACGGAAAGAGGGCCGTAAAGTAGACAACCTTTCCAGAACTTTGCACCCCTTTACTAAGACAGAGAAATACGATGACCCAGGCCAAAAAAAGGCATACTGCCAAAGCCGGACGAATCGAGCCTGTTTCTTCGATACCAACACTCAAACCAAGGACGTGATTGCTAGGAGATATTCAATCGCGATTAGATATATTTAACAAACAAAGTTAAAAATGAAAAAAGAAAATGATACCCACCTGAAATATTCTTCCGCAGGCGGCCTCCGTACAACCGTCCCGTTTTCTCCTTCGAGAAATATCGTCGTTAACTGAGTATCGTTCAGGCAGTTTCCCCTGTAATATGTTGTGTTTCGTCTTGCACAATTCTCCGCTGCTTCAGGGGTGTAACAGTCCGGAGTACTCCAGGCCGGGTCGCAGTGAGCCCAAGGTAGAACACCAGCACCTGCGTGAAAGTGAACGATCTCATTATTTGAACCGCGGAAATTGAGAGAATGTGCGAAAGGGGATACCAAATCACCAAACAATCCAAGACAGGGTAGTTTAAAAATCGCATTAATCTCACCAGCGACTGAAGCGAACATGTAATAGAGGGTCCAGGCGATTATCAGGTTGTAATAAAGCATTACGATTGAGCTTACAAGCACCATGCCGTAACCCAGACCTCGTAGTAATGGGCAAAAGCGTTTGTAAGCCGCGACTGGTCCCAGACTCGCAAATTGACCTAAAGATATGATCCATTCGAAAATTTAAACCATATGCCACACATGAAAATTCAAGAAAATCGAGTAATGGGTCAAATTATTAAGTATTTCGTGGCATTTTTCAATTGATATAATAACGACTCGAAGAATTCTCTGAGACTATGCTAGTAATACCTAAGGAAAGCTCCATGAACATAAGCGGCAGTCCAGCTATGACCAGCATGACTGTAAACGGTATTAAAAAGGCACCGCCTCCGTTTGAGTAGCAAAGATAAGGAAATCGCCAGACATTTCCAAGACCAACACTGTAGCCAAGTAGAGATAAAAGGAAGTCGAATTTTCCCGTCCACGTGCCTCGCTCTGGATGATCTTCCTCGGTGCCTTGAAGAGGCGCTTGGCTGTTGGCTACCGAATATTTATCCTCGTTCTGTTCGGCAGATTGAAATCGTTGTATGTAGTTCAGTTAAGTCATGAATTAAGGATTTGATGTTCTTTTTGAGAGGGTGGTTGGCGAGGGATATGTGAAGGGGAAAACGAGGTGCACACTTACATCCCAAGAGTCTAGATAGGGACGCATCCGCGCGGGTGAATCCTCCATTTTCACCTTCAGATTCTTCCACGATTAAGCGATATTCAGCAGATATTCACCTGCTCAATCGCGTTAATTTTATCCATTGCGGTTGCTTCCTGTTGCCTTTTATCATCAATTTCATGGCTACTTTTTATTAACAATCCTTTTTCATATCTTTGAAAAACTGGCGATCCGTAAAGGACTAGATCGCAAAAACGTGCGACACTTTCTCTGGCCTCAGAACAGAACCGCATTTTTTTTTTTTTTTTTTCAACCCCCTAGCTCGGTATCTCCCTCTTTCTTTCTCTCTCTCTCTCTTTTTTGGCTCGAATTACGCGTCACTATTCATGCCTGCTTATCCCACACTATCAATGAATCGAAAAATTTGAATATCTGTAGATTAGTATTGAATTTCAAATATTATCTACATTCAAAATCGATTTAGCCCTGTAACTTGATTTGGTAGAAATTTAAAGATTTCTATCTCGCAGGTCAGTGGCTGAAGCTTTGATTCAATCGCGGATTGTTAATTCGTCGATACGGAGGTAAAGTCGAAAATATATATAGCAAAAACGATTATATATACGCGCGCGATATTCATCGCTAAATTACAGACCGCCATCGCCCGGTCCCCGCGATATTAGTTATTTAAAAATCTCACGGACTAAATGTCGTACTCGTCGTCTCGAGGACAACCGGGACAGGATGAACCAAAGATCATCGCAAGAGGCACGCGCTAGTTGCGCGGGCGCGCGCGCCTACCCAATAACCACCCACGCAACCATGCACGCACGAGCGAAGCGCAGGTCACGGGTCTCCGTATTCTAGGCGCGAATTAGTGTCTGACTACGAACATCATTTTTCACTGACACGTTTGTTTCGCTTTATTGAATTACAGATCTAGTTTACCCATGTATACAGCATATAAAATAAATATTTCTACAAAAATATACGTAGTACTTGTACAGATATTTCATCCCTTTCAAATACTACATTCAAATAAATGAAATGATAGAAAATTTCCCCGCCTATTCCCAGGCCAACGAGCCGTACAAACCACCCTCTCACTCCCGACATGATGCTGACGGTGAATCGATATTGCCGCTCCTGCGACCTACCTTTCATCCCACCATCCCTCAGGATACCTAAAACACGCTTATCGTTTGATATACGTATACAGATAGGAGATAGGTGTAGGTAGGGAATATGGGTATATCTATGTATATGGGCATTAAACTGTGTGAATGTATACACATGTATAGATGTATACATTAGCATACAGCTGGATGGTTTGGGAATATAACGCCCACGAGTATTTAGCCCTTTTCACAGCGTCAGCGAAACGATATTTCGAGTATGTATAAGAGAGAAAGAGAGCTTTTTCGCGGTGAGGAAATTAACGAGGGGGAAATATCTGTATAAGGCTTCTTATTCTTTACTCTTATACCGGAAGGACCTTCGTTATAATTTTATTCCTATATAATATACATGATACAGTTAGCGCCTATAAAGATGCTGGATCGATTTAACGCGATGAACCCCACCCAGATATATACATTTTACGCGGGCTCTTAAATCGAGTCAACTCTCGACTCAAGCCTCGCCAATTATCCACGATCTTCCGTAACTTAACAGGGGAAGACCCTACCTTGATGGCACATGACCTTCGGACGAGATAATCGACGCTCTATTACGATTTGAATTTTTCTTTTTTTCCTTATAAATCGCTGTTCGAAAAGACTTGATTACCTTCAGCAGCTTTAAAGGGAAATAAAATTACCAATAATTACAATATTGCTTCTTTCGCAATCTTCTAGTATGTCTGAAATCATATTTAACGACCATGAAATAAATTTGAGAAACTAGATTAAAAAGAACAATCTGAATTCTCAACTACTTCTAACGCTATTGCTGATAGATAATAAATAAAATTCTTAAAAAATTAGGGACCCCGCTCGATGTAATCGCGATTATTGAAAACAATTTATCAAGATCTTGGTTTTTTTTTTGTTTCCAAGAAAATAATTAGGAGTCTTTAAGAGAAACACCTGTCTAATTATATTTGGAAACAGAGAATCGCATAATTGAAATTGTTTTGTACTAAAAATTATTATCAATTCAATTTTTATTAGGTTTTCTCTGTTAGACAAGTACCGAATATTATAATCTACAATGAGTAATAACAATTTATTCTACAAACTTTATTTCTACAGTTTACAATAGGTAAGTGTGATAAATGCTTGCGCTCCGCCGCGCCGCGCGAAGTTTTAAATTGAAAAAAAAAAAATAACCAAAGTCAACGCCCACCATAGGAATCTTCAAATTCCTAAAAATACCTATGAACTGTAATAATAATTATAAAAGCTAGTAAAGATTGAATTTTGTTCACAAAAGAGATTCAACCGCTATATGCAGTTAAAAAAACCCAGGACTTGCAACGTTGAATTATAATCGTTGTATAGCTTTGTTAGATTCATTAATAAGCGAATCTAAGCTTAGCGTCGTATCCAAGTTTATCCAAATTTGGATTACAGGCGAAATTTATCATCGGAGGCGGTCCGCACATTAAAACTATCGTGTCGTCTCCCGGCGGGAAAAGATGCGTTGATATCATATCAGCGTTTACATGACCGGTGCTATACTGCCATCCTTCACTGCTTGTATCAACTGTATACCAAAGTTTAAATTGATCTGGATGTGAATGTGCCACTTCTTCCAATTCCTCTCTCAACAGAATATCCTTCTCTGTCTGATTCGCGAATAATAATGAAACCTGAGTTGAATCTTCCGGATCTTTCGTCATTTGACGTATCAGCTGAAGCATAGGCGTTATACCAGTTCCTCCCGCGATCATGGCCACCTAGAAATCAGAATGAGCTAATAAATAAGATATATATTGCCAGTTCAGAAAGAACAGCTGTGTGAGATTCAGTTGGATTCAGCTTAGCTTGAAATAGTCAAGATATCAACGATTTCACTCAAATTGTCATTAAGAAATGAAATTTTTTGTTTTTTCAGCTGATTTCCAGTCTAGTAAAAAGTTTCGTTGACTTCCTAAGCTTTCACGATCTGCTTTCGACCCTTTATTCACCTTTTTAACAGAATGCTCTACGGGCGGTTCCTTCCTCAAAACTTTAATGGAAAATTTTCCAGTGCCGTTATAAACCAGTCGTCCAGATGGTCCGCGAAAGTCAATAGTATCACCGATATTAAGGCTTTCTAGATGCTGTGACATCTTCCCACCAGCAGGAAACTTGGGATGAACATTCTTGAAGTAAACCTAGAGAAAAGAACGAAACAATGAAACATGTAATTTAATAGAGAGCAACAAATCATTGAAAATAATAACAATTAAACAAACCTTAACGACAAGATCTACGTAGCCAAGATGGTCGTCGCTAGTTACAGGAGTGTAAGCTCTGATCACAACGTCTCCGTCCACTTTAGCAGATAGATGAATATGCTGGCCTACTGGAAGGCCAAGGATATGTTGAGGAGACGGAAGAGAAAATCTATAGCGTCGAGTATCGTGGCTGATTTCTTCCTTCTCAATCAAAGGCAGAGGATACTTGGTCGTAGCGTCTACAAGAGTGGTCGGTGAAGTCTGTCTCTTTTTACGACCGGTAGATTTTCCATTAGCAGAAGAGAGGTACAATTTTGCCGCCCATGCCGTGGCGACTATTATTCCTATCGTAGCCAGGAGCGGCAAGATCTGTGAATCAAATAAACAAATGAATAAAATGAATAAAGAATTGGGAAAAATATTTCACTCGGATTTACGATGCAGGAACAACTCAGTCACCAAACTAGAATAAACTACAGGTGAAAACAGTGGATCTAAGCGGACCTTTTTGGGGACAAAAATCAGGCTTCGGGATTAAAGTTGAGTTTTATAAGTGGGCTTGTTAATGGTGGAATTGAATTATTGAGGAGATGTGAATGTGGACTAATATAATTCACTGTGAAAGCTACTAAACTAAAAAAGGCAATATTTAAGAGAAAGTATTATATTTATACCAGTGACCACAACATGATTGCAATTCATAGAATGAATAACAACCCTGTGAACCTTCGGACTTTATCAGACAACTGGCAAGTAATGAATAGATAAGATAGGCCAAGGTTATGAAAGAATCAAATTCATCATGCGAAGATAAGCTAATAAATTGATAATACAGGGTTTCAACTGTATTTGAATTTTTTTCGTTTCTCATTGATCTATAGAAAATAATACACAGCAAAATAATTGCTTTGAATTACTTGACGTTGGGCAATTCGACTTACCGATTATCTAACAATGTTTAAAAATTTAGAACAAAATAACAAAAATGAATAAATAAAAGAAAATAAACGATAGTGTTCAGGATAATTACCACCGAATGTGTATTTAACATATTCCGTCTTGAATATCTTCGATGTTTCAACGAAGAGGTTAAAGCTGTAAAGAACGTAGAATAGGTTATGATGAGAGAAGTATAGAAAATGAATTTTTTTTTTTCTTTCTTTAGACACTGGTGGTTTATGAAAGCGTTTTAGGCGACTACACGCGGTTCAAACCGGCTTTTTGACCCTGAATTGTCACAAGAATTTTAGTTATTGTAAAAATGTGACGGTTTAACCACGCGATATTCGACGTACGTAACTTTAGCTAATAGCTATTTATATTTCCTGTTCTTACAGGTAAAATGAAGGGGGCAACGTACCGCATGTAGTAACGAACACGTGAAAGTTTGAAAGTCGATTGTAGACGACCGCACCTACGAAGTACGGACTACAATAACCCTAGGCTTTAAATAACCGTTTTCTAACCTAAGAATAATACTTATTTATAGTCTACATACCCCAGAGACATCGTTCGAGACACCAAACATGTTTAACTAGATTATACGGAGTTTAAATTAACGATTATTAAGCCGTTGATATTACGCAAAGCATACTTTACTGCAAATAAATTATACGAATTCGGGAGGATCGGACCGAAATTGAACCTTTCACTAACGCCAAGGTCTTTATGGAATTAGGAATCTTGCTGATAACAATTTTTTTTTCAAGTACCAACTACTTCAGCTCAAATACAGCCGTGTCATTCTCAAGACAACGGGATTATTGGATTATTACGCAATTCATTTCAAGTTATTTCAACGTTGATTAGTTTTCATTCATTTCATACGCCTATAGATATGGATATGATGTCATACGCCCTCGTGGTACGAAATCGTCTGCACTTTCAACCACTTCGAGATTCTATACTAAAATTCGATCAATCTCGATACTCGATACGAAATAAAAACATTCAAACCAAATTTCACTTGTCGTCTGCTCTTTAATTTCGCAAACGTCAAATACAGCTGATATTTAATGCTCGAGTAATAAACATTTTCTTAGGTTTATTACTATTCGAAAAAACGGTTCGTCGTTAATTACTTTCAACAATGTTCAACGAATCTCTGATTCTCGCATCATTTCATTCGCCTAATATCTACGATATATTATTCGTCTAATCATAACCTAAAAAACGTACGAAACTTTAAACAATATCTAAGCTAATTATAGAATCAACAATACCAAATCGTTTAAAAATTAAATCCTCAACATTTTTTCTTTCACACAGATTATCAACACTTTTGTTGATTACCATGGCGGTTTTACACCGGGCATTATTCACCTGGTTTAATCTATTGATATTCCTCATCCTACTCGTATTAAGATTAGATGCAAGAATACAATGGAACTGGTTCATAGTTTTCATACCGATGTGGCTATATGACTGTATTCTATTAATCTATATTATTTTCAACATCATATCCCACTGCAAAGATGGTCGTGATCGCTCTAGTAGTCTGAGACGAAAAGTAATGAGATTATTCACAGAAATAATTCTTCAAACTAATTCACAGCCCGGTTTTATCTCACCCACAATTTAGCTCATCTATTATTATGTTTTCAGGCATGGTACGTGACTGCTGTTCTAACTAAACTAAGCGGTCAAATATTAGTCTGTCTTAAACTGGAAATAGTGCCTTGGAATTTACCGGCTAAGGCAGTTCTCGCACCATTATGGCTTCTGCTTCCGGCATTAGTATGCGACGTTTTTGCACATCTGATTCAACACTCTAGATATTAATTAACAAGAAATATAAGAATGAATTATCTTCAATGATAAAAATATCGAATAAATTATTTTATACCTAAAATGGATATTAAGTATTCGCTCATTTCTTACCTTTCCGAAGAAACGTTATTTCTCTACCATTTTCAATGATGCTTCGATTTGTTTTATGATTTAATGCCATAGAATTGAATTATCCACTCGAGATTAATGCTTGAAGAATTATATTTGCTTTCAAAAAGGGAATGACGAAATTTTCTTACATAACTTTGCCATGTAGCCATATGTATTCTCTTTAAATTGGTCAACATATTTTATACTCTTTATTTTTTTCAATACTATTATAAATCCAACAATTGTTGACGAATTATTTTTAAACCCTCTGTACCTATTCTGGTTTATATATTGAGAATATAAAAACAACATTTCTTCCTGAATCCGAGGGTATAGCTTAGAAGAAATAAGCACATGATAGACTAAAAATAGTCTACAAGTTCCAAGGATGAATAGGACAGAGATATAAATAAATTTACTGAGTTCTTCGCTGTCGGAGCTGCCAGTTGCGCATAGCTAATATCGATCAGTCAATTTTCAAACATTCGTCACTGTTTTAAATTCAATATAAACAGTTAGTCATCTTCGAATTATTCACTCGGGTAAAACGAGTTTCAAAACTACAACGAAAACATTATAAAAGTGAGAACTTTAATCAAAATCTTTGTCAAATTGCTCATACTAAAATTGCATCTGTTGCGAGTGATGATTGAAAATCAATAATCATTTACTACTACATCAAATTTGAAATTAACTTCATAAGCATAATTTTTCTACAATTTCTAAGCTATCTGAAACCCTGTAACGCATATTACAACTCGAACTGAATACAACTAGTACACTTCAAATATTTTCCTCATCTATTTTACAGATGAATATATGGCCGCTTTTGTTATCTCTTATATCGAGTGTACCATGGGTTCCTGTAATGGTTAATGGAGCTGTAGTTGTGCGAGAAGTTAATGTTGGTCGATTGGCCGAGTTACCATGCCTCAGCAACGACGATAATCATCGTTTTATGTACTGGGAGCTTTCCGATGCAAAGAACATAATCAGTCCAGGAAATCCTCCAGACAAAAACAAATACACCTACGATGTGCTCAGTGGAAAGCTCGTGATAAGGGTAATTAATTATTTCGAATAGTTTTAGGATAAAATATTTGACCGTCTTATCCTCCTCGCAGAGTGTTTCGACAGCAGAATCTGGCTTCTACAGATGTGTTTCAAGAGGGATTACCGATAACTCGGCGATAAATATTCAAGCAGTTGAATTGATCGTTAAAAAAGACTGGGAAGATGTTTGGGAGAATGATTTTGAGGCGAGAATATTCATCAGTTTCATTTAAAACGATATTTTTTAGTCTTGTCATTGATCTGATATAACCCATGATTGTTTTTGGAATTTTAGACAAACTTGTTGAGATCCCTAGCTGCAGTTATGGTAATAGTTGTAGCTATAGCCGTAGTGCTACATATAATAACCAAGAAACGACGCAGAGACCCGAAATATTTTGGTGAGACGCTTAAAGAGCTTGACATTACTAAAGCACGATTAATGATTATCATTTCATATTGGTCAATACTTAAAATTGATAATATCACACCGATTCAGTCCTCAAGATATCAACATCAAGCTTGATAAGCCTCAAAAAATTCTAATTAATCAATTTCAGACATTGATGTATCGAGGGAAAACTCACCGCCCAATTACAGAGGGTTGCCAAGTACGGCAGGGGTGGTTCGCGGAGGTTCCATACCCAGGGAGGATATAGGCATTGATAATTCGGCGGTGGATGTTGATTTTCCAAAAGTATTCAGTAAGATGCACCAAGACCAGGCTGTAGGAATTTGATAAATATTATTAGAACAATTTTCATAGATTTTCTGGTAGAATTTAATGATTGATAGAAATTTATAGAGGAACTGAAATTTCATTTCAAAAGACATTTGTATAAAATTAGGGTAAATTAAATCCCCAATTTAGGAATAAACATAAGAATGATGAACGTTGTATAGTACAACAATTAAAATTATTTAATTAAATCGATGTAAATATCATGAGAGCAATTTAACTGCTTATGTATAATAGGGTGAGTTTACAATTAGACAAAAAAATATATGAATTAGAATAATAATTAGAATAAAAATTGACTATGTATGTACATATAAAATTAATAATACGAATACAAAGGAATTACTTCAAATGGCTTACATTTACTTCTGAAAATTTCACTGTGCAGCTGCGCTAGTGCTAGCTCCAGCAGTAGTGTCCATAACATTGTCATCCGTGACCTCTGCTTGATCTTCTTCGTCCTCCTCATCGTCCTCCTCTTCTTCCTCAACTTCTATTTCCAGTATACGAATTTTTCGATTACTTTCGCTCAGGATTGCAGCCACCTTACGAGCCCCACTTACAGCCAAACGACTAGCTGCTATTCCTTGAATAGGTTTGGGCCACGTTCCGCCACCTAGTCCAATCACCTCGCTTATTCCGATTGTGTCCCGCATTTCAATCATGAAAACTTGGTTTAGAGATAGCTGTACGAAATATGAGGAGTGTGCATGATGGTCGAGGATCAGTAAGCTCAAATAATCTTGAGAATAGAACTGCAAGTCTCCTACGAGACTGGTGCCACTAACAGGTATATCCTTTCCTTCCACGCCTGAAAAAGTATTAGACACAATGATTAGATCCTCGAAACTTGTAGTCTACACCTTCTGGCAATAATTTAGCACCTTGTCTCCGATCCGCATCGACAGTAATCGTTTTAACAGCCGAAGATTTATCATCGCCGTGACTTTTGACCACCTTAAATATCTGCAATAGTTTTCTATTCACGTCCGAGACAGCGAGCAGTAAGTCTTTTTCAGGAGTTACAATTTGTGAATGGGATGGCGAAAGAGAGGCAAAAGTTAGAGGTGGCAAGGTGACGACTGTGGGAGTAAAAAGGTGGACCAGTCCTTGATAAGCCTGACCAAAAACGACGCTTATAGCGTCTACGAGTTTGGCATGAGACTGCAGCAACGACAGTGGAAGATCCTGCTTAACAAGTAGCGGGTGATTTTGTAGGCAGAGATTCTCGTCCAGCATTGCAGCCCACTCGCTGCCCTCGGGAGTCAAGCAAGTTTGGAGCTGTTCTCCCTTCCTCAAGTATTGCCCAAGGCGTTCGAGATTGACTCCCTTTTTGGCTCCGTCTTTCTCTCCGGTTTGATCAAATCCTCGCAAGAATTCAGCTATGAAAGTCAAGTCTTGTTGACTGACTCGGCTTACTTCAGGCGGCACTCGTTCTCCAGTTAATTTAAGTATTACTACATAGAGCCACCTGAAACATGAAATGATTCATTACTTTCAATTTTTCACAGTCAGAAGCAAAAAGACTCTGACTCGTGGTTTATTTTACCGAAAGAACGCCTTGTAGTCTCGCATACTGTGATCTATCACTTGCTGTATCTCAGATGCCTTGGCAAGAAAAGCTTCCGCTGAACGTAGAGCCTCAACAATCAGAGTTTCCGAAGTAAAACCCAGAGCCTCGTATAGACCTCCAAGCCTCGCCATTCCGGTCATTTCAGCAAGCTGGTAAGTCAAGGCCATTCCTACGCTGCTGAGATGTTTGAGGACTAATTTCTGCATATTTGAGCTCAAAGTTAAAACCGGTTAATTATATTGGTAGAAAATAAGAGAGTTGATCAATGTTCTGAGATGACCGGACCTGGATATTACTGTAGCACATTTCGATGCTGTGTCCCAGTTTTTTGAGCCCTTTCTCAGTCAGATCTCTGAGCAAGAAGTTTTCAAGATTAACAGAAGGTGTGCCGATCATAAGCAACTCTAGAAAATCAGCAGCTACTGCCCCAGGAGGATTGGCTTCAGCATATCTAGACAATTTCTCATCCATTTCCAACAGAATCGTTTCCCAAGCCTCGGAAATAGCCATTAAAGTACGGTCTAGGTAATCCATTAGGTATTCTATGTTTGCCTGAGCTTGCGCCACCTTAACAAATAAAAAAACAGTATTAAAAATGGAAGAAAATAAGTTCTCGAGTCCTACTAACTCTCAAAAATGCTCCACTAGTTTCCAGAAGAGGACAGCACAGATGAACGACTTTAATTCCCGCCGAGGACCTTAAGCTGACCCAAATCGGCCCTCCAGAACCCCCGCTTATCTCTTGCACAGAACCTGGCCCGATGCTTAACGTGCCGCAGTAAAACATCCCAAAAACATACATAGCTATGCTTCCATCCTCCGTTCCGAGCTGAAACATGATAAAAAAATAGTAAAAAAAAAGGACATCGTTATTACTTTGATTGATTCTTATTTGTGTGATGAAAAGTTGTCGTTCTTTTACTAATCTGGCAGGTAATTAATGCATAGAGATGGACAGCAGAGCCTGCCAAGTACAAAAAATTCTATTATTTTCTTACAAAAAGCATATCTAATGTCTGCGACAAGCTTTCCTTATGCTCAGGCTCATGTCCGAAGCTTCTATTCAAGCTGGGTAAAGGAGGTAGATAATCTCCCGTCGATGAATGATTTGTTTTTATTTTTTCCCCTGTACTCTGAACCTCTGGAATAGTGAGTGGAAGCCAAGCGAGCGTTGTTACAGAGAGTCGTGTATTTTGCTCAGTCTTATTGAGGATATTTTTATTTTCAACGTCTACTAGGTAGATGATATTAGACTCTTTGTAAACTACGGCTATTAATTTTCCGTTAGGTCGCCAAGCTAGGTCTTCAATTGAATCCGTTTCTTCTGGAGGTGCTAAGAGCCATACTCGCTGCCAGGTTAATCTGTGAAGAGCTATTTCACCTAGGGCGAGAAAAGAAAAGAAAAAAAAGGGGAGGAAAATTAAATCGAAAAGAAGTTATATCGAGCGGTCTTATAAATTATTCCTCAAAGTTTCTTTTATTAAAAGGTATAAAAGCCGGCCTAACCTCGAAGATTTGCGATCGCTAAGAGATCCATTTTCGGTGACCAACGCATTAGGGTCAATTCCGTCGACAATTGACGTTCCTCTAACTGTCTTATCGCACATGACATTATTAGGCAGTGACAATTACGGAATATATTATGTTAATGAAATTTGTACGGTTACGCTGGTTTATTTCATAATTTCAGTTCAAATTCTATTTTGTTTATCATTAGGCATTAGCAGAAGACTTATTTCATCTAACGATTTATAATTCACGATAGATGGAGCTCTAAGCTCTTGGCGGGTAGTGATGAATTTCTTTTCCGATAATATAGGCAGCGCAAAAAACAGAGATTTGGAAATTTAAAAAATTTTCGACTTTTTGTTGAAAATGTTTATTTTCTGTTATTTCATTTACGACAAACTTTATTTTCTGAAGCTTGGTATAGGCGATGAATATTTATAATCTTTCGTGGCTTAGGATGATCTTGAAGAATACATAATAAAAAAAACAATATAAAGATAAAGTAGCTTTTCTTGGCTATTCTAAGTGGACCGAATGTCTTTATTCGTTAATTGGCCTTTATACGCACGTTATTTTTGATAGCGCTTTTATTTCCATTCAATTCCGATTTAAATATCCATAATATAATCATGAATGAAATAAACTTCCGCATTCTTTCTTAGCGCCACTATCTTCTATTTTATTTATGAATGGAATAGTATTTATATATGGCTTCTTTAAGATTTGTGAAGGAACCACCTGCAACGCTTCCTAGAATATAACAAAAGGATAGTAATTTTTTTATCCGCATTCTTTCGTTGCACTACTATATTTTCGTTTATCAATGGGAGTGACAGATGTGTGAAGTGGTATCTTAAAATAGCGATGTAAACAAACGAACAAACAATTAAAAGAACAACTTTAACTAGAATTATCTAATGATAAGATATCTGAAGGAGGAAAGACAGAAGAGAGAAAAAAATAGCGCAGGATAATAACCTACGGAACTATCAATCTATCAAGTTCTTGTTCTTATCTTTTATTTAATTTTAAAATATCTTCTCTTTAAAAATTCATGTACCACAATCCCTGACGTTACTCGTGTTGGGACTACTTTCTGACACCCGCGCTTCGGTGGCTGTAAATTGAACGAACTATTTACTGAGGCGAAGTTTACCATAACCTTTCTCCGATCTAACCCTAACCTAACATTTTTTTCTCGTGATCGATATTCACGAAATGAACGTATGAACAATGTATAAACATTGACTAGAAGTGTTTGCCGGTGAATAAAACTTCACCTTCTGCGTCCTTTTCCCGATTCTGAATTCGAACTATTGAAGAAGATAATTGAAGGAAGATTTAAAATCGAGGTAAGTGTTGTCGAAGCGTGAACAAGCTTTCGCGATTCATTTTTTAATCATAAGATAATACCGAAGAATCGTTCTTCGCATTTATTTACATCGTTAGAATATCTTTTCGGATTTTTTAGAACCTGTAACCATGGAAGACGACGATCCGACTTGTGTTGTCAAAATGATTAAGGATCTAAGATCTGGTCCTAGCAACTATCGACGCGATAGTTTGATGTCTACCGGCCTACGATTATCCTCTGCATCATTTATACCTTCTCCTTCTATGATCGGAGACAATGATGAGAATATTGGAAAATCTACACCAAAAAAACGACCTAGACTAGACGAATCAAGCACCAGTCCAAACAGATCTGTGATAGACGGTGTACCCAGCAGCCCCTGGGAATGGAGGAGGCTGAAAGGCGAGGTAAGAATTTTCAGTATTAGAGAAACCAGGAAGAAGCATTTTTATTTTTGTTTTTGTTTAAAAAAAAAAAATATTTTACAAACACGAAATTCTGAATGAAAAATATTTTTTCAGGTAATATCCCTTAGAACAAGACTTTCGCACCAGGAAACAACCGTTAAACAACTTCACGGCATAAGAAGGCAAATGGAAGAGGTCTTCGATAAGGAGAAAAAGATAATAGAAATGCAGGCGGAACAGGATAAACAATCGATTAAACAATTGGAAGCAAGACTGGACGTTGCTAGAAGAACGATACAAGAAGCTAAAGAAGCTAAAGCCATAGCGGAGAGAGAAGTTGCACAAGTATATAAAAACTTTATGTATTTTGTCCTTATTTTCTCGTTTTTCTTCCTGAAATTAATCAGCTAAGAATATAAAATTGATCATATAGAATTCAGAGAACTGAAGAAAAAAAAAACAGAGAAATTTCCCGCTGTTCTAACTCTTTGGTGGATTTTATAACAGCTTATCGTATTTTATCATCGAACTTTATCAGATTCTAATCTCCTTTCACCATTTTTTTTTTTTGATCAGATGAAAGCTAAGCTGGACCAAAAGACTCTTGCGATGTTTAATGACAATGCAAGACTTCAGGATGAGACCAGACAAGCTAATAGCCAGCGTCAGCAGTCATTTGCACCAGACGATTCTAAGGAGGATGTGACTGAGGCGGTATTGAAATTACAAGCTACTGAGAGCAGGGTCTTACAGCTAGAACAAAGCCTGAAGGAAGCTAGAGCTACACAGCAGAAGAGCGAGCTTTTAGAACTGGAATTACAAAGCTTGAAGATGAAAATTGAGAAGCTAGAATCTGAAAGGTCACTCTGCGAGGAGGGAAAGACCATGGCGGCTAGAGCGGCACGAGCCAGCGATCTAGAGAGAGAACTTCTAGCAGCAAATAAGCTCGTCTCTAGCCTGAGAGAAGCTGTGAAGGGCAAGCTACTCCTGGAGGAACAAATTTGCAGCATGCAACAGCGGTGAGAAATAATTTGTGAAATTATTTCAAGAAAGAATTGAATCTTGTATCAACCAGTGAGAACAAATGCTTATTTTTTGATTTGTTTCAGAGTTCAACACACGGAGAAGCTCGAGCAGCGAGTAGCTAAGCTTGAAGTACAGCGAGCAGAGCTAGCGGCTCAAGTCCGGGAATACGAGTCCGTAGGAATCACAGGTGGTCCAGTGGCACTTAAAAGAGAACTACAACGGTTACAGCAAACTGAGTTGATCCTGACCGCCGAAGAAGGTCAATTAAGATCAAGGATGGAATCTGCACAGAGGGAGTGTCAGAATTTGAGTAAAAAATACGAAGAAGCTAAGACGATTGCCACCGAAATGACTGTGGTCAGAGAAAAACTGAACAAATTAATAAGCAGATTGCAGAAAAAGATGATGCTGGTTACTCGCGAGCGCGACAGCTACAGACAGCAACTTGACTTATATGAAAAGGAAATGACCGTCGATGGTCATAGTGTATTAACTGAAAGAGTTCCGGCGTTGGAACGAGCCCTGGATGGGTACAGGTAAGACAAGAGCAATGAATAACAGCATTAAAATTCAAATGCCTACGCGATTGGGTGTATAATGAATAATGAATTGCTTAATTTTCAGAGAACTGGTGAATAAACTAGAGTCTGACTTGGAAGCAGCGGAAGACTGCGTGCAGAAAGGCCAGTGTCAAAAACTGCGAGTAGAAATTGATAAATTGAAAGGAGAACTTGAACACAGAGCTTTGAAAGGCGATTTTAACTGCAATGCCAGGGTTCTACACTTAAAAATGAACCCCGCGGCTATAGCAGAGAAACAAGCTGAGGAAAAGCATCAAACTCTTCTGCAAGAGGTTGAGGAATTGAGAGCTCGGCTAGCTACAGGAAACACGAGTTTAGGACCTGTGGGATCCTCGCTTCATGCGCAAGGTGAAGTAGATTGACTATGAGCTTATTTATTATAAAAGACGACCAATCTTTTTATTTTTCTTCTCTTTTTGCAGAAATAGCGGAGCTTAAACAGACCCATGAGATCAAAATCACACGTCTTAAGGAAGCCTTCAAGGCATCTTCGCAAGAGTATCGTCAAGCTTGTTATCAACTCTTTGGTTGGCGAGTGGACAGGACGAAGGAAGGACGATACAAGTTATCCAGTCAATACGCCGAGTCGCCGGACGACTTTTTATTCTTCCAAGTTGGTGAGGACGGAGTTGATCTTTTAGAAACTGAGTTTTCTGCAACCCTTGGCCTGCTAATTGAACTTCACCTACAAAGACAGCACAGCGTTCCAATGTTCCTTAATGCTGTTCAATCAGAACTCTTCTCTCAGCAAACGGCTACGACTGTTGCAAGTTGAATGAATAAATAGTTTGTTCGTCATTCAGAAATCTACTCAACAATTTTCTATTCATTTATGCATTTCTTCTCTTATTCGATTCAACACTTTGAATTTATCATTCTTTGGCAAAATGTTGAAGCGAAATATTCATGTTACGCATTTATCTTATATGGTAGATTAATCTTTTTTATTGAGAACTGCAAATACCTGCTTCAACAAAGCTGTATCACGTTGTAACAGTATTTTATGAAAATATATCTATCATTCAGTAATCAATTTATCCACGTCTATTATTACAGATACCTTTATAAACACATATGACGATTCTGTGATGATAGTCTATTATTTGAGATCTGTATAATTCCTTTTTTCATACAAATATGCATTTTATCGATTCTTACGAATGTGATTAGAGAATATATGAGTTAACAGACTAATGGGTATACAAAAAATGTTCAAATATTAAAGTTTGATTGAAATATTTGAAAATTAGATCTTTTACTTATTTCAATCAGTCTTTGAGGGTCAATCGAGAATAATTGATAATTGAATTGAATTAATTGGGGATTGAATATGATTTTCGTGAATGAGAATTAAACCTTTTAGGAAACGGCCTTTTATTTTTCCTTCAAGGTAAGTAAGTAACGATTATTTCTCGAGTCTATAAAATATTTTCTGTTCCTGTTTTCTTGTTTTTTCTTCAAATTAAAAATTATACATACTTTTTTTTTATCTATATCTTACGTTGAAAAATTTTATTTACACAATCTCAACCCCTAGAAGTTAAAATTCTTTTCAATAACTTATTTAAATGAAACTCGTCTGATAATCACCCCTTAATTACTACATAGTGATGAATGAACCTCCGTTAGTGAATAACATAGAATAACAATTAGACCATCACAATATAGACTCGTAATTCATTAAACTTCGTCTTTCAATTACTATAATACATAATACATAATACATAAATACATAGCTGATAAAAGGAGGCGCGTATTAGTATACGTATTATATATTATACTATATATATATACCGAGGCGGTGGACAGGGTGATAATTTGTGTAGCTTAAAGTATGAGTTTCAGAAAGAGGGAGTTAATGGGGGGTACGCGATCTCCGACATCCCCCTCCTTTCATATATACATACATATATCTACATAATACATGTATATATACGTTATATATTATAACGCATATATATATATATCTATATACATTATATAATACATTTAAGTATACATAGCGCTGGTAGTAGCGGTTCGCTCTATCGCTAGGTAGCAGCCAGGCCAGCCAGAATAGCTGTATACGGGTAAAGTAAGGAAAGTCTGGTGCGGCTACCCTCGGATCCGCTTCGTTCGGGTGCTCCGAAGGGCTAAACTCCATTATCGCTAATTATAATCACGTTTAATCGTGAGCTCGTCCTCTTTCCCCTTCCTATCCCGCCATCCTGACGACCGCTTTCATACAGCCTAGCTATCGTATACCCCGGGACCGCATGCCCAGCGTAGCTCGGTCTTGATTATCAATCTGGACTCTGTCTTACTCTTTCTCTCTCTCTCGCTTTCTCACTCCCTCTCTCTCTCTCCATTCCCTCTTCCAGCGCGAAAACCACCCCTCCTATTTCTCTCAGCTCTCTCTTCGTGCAAAGCCCGGTCGAGGGGCTACTTGACGTAGTTATGTACTCCGGAGATACTCTACTAGTACAGGGTACGTTCAGACACATACCCTGGCCATGCACGAGTAGATGAGACTGGAGTAGATGAAAATTGGTGTAGTCTTGGTCTTGGAAACTAAGACTTTCTCAGAAATCTAACCAGCTATTTGGCGTATATATATATATATAAGATACTATACGTAGAGTGGTCAACGGATAAGATTTTCCACGGGGGTGTTGCAGAGAATATCTTCGTCTGAAATTAATCCTTATTTCTTCTAAACATATTATATTGTTTTTATATATTTATTTTTTATTTCCTTTCTTACTCAACCCTGTGGATATAATTCCCAAGGGAGTATAAGAGCATCACCTGGGAATTTTGTTAACAGAGTTACGTGGGACAGAGCCTCGCGGGGGTGATTGTCCATTCCTAGGGTCCATTACGCCTAAGAGGAGGGTGGCGATGCTATGTGGCCATGACGACGTATACATACATATATGTATATAGGTGCGGGGGCGCATCGGAAGGACTTGACGGGAAATAAGAGCGGGCGAGTGGCGGCCGGAAATTGCGCCCAACGCGATGGTCTAAGACCCTTGGGCCTCGGAGGTTTGGGTGAGGTTGGAAAAGATAGAGAGAAAAGGAGGTGGTTGCGGAAAATTTTAAGGCCTCGAGAGGACGGCTGAATGTCACGGTGAAAATGTCGTAGACTAGACACGTCCAGTTGGTTGGAACGTGCGTTCTGTATTTTCTTTTTCTTTTTTTTTCCCCTCTCTTTCTACTTTTTCTTTCCTTTTTTTTTTTCTTGCTTTATCTTTGTCTGCACGAAGTGCTTAGACGAATACCCGCCCGCGACCATCACCAAAAGAAACAAGATAAAATAGGAAACGTGCTGCACGGAGGCGGAAGTCTTCGTCCTCTGAGTCCTTCGAACATCGCGTGACTATTCCTCGTTACGTTGCAGGGTAAGACGCGTGCCCTAAGTCCGAACGGGCACTCCCAACTTTTACGCGCATTATTATAGGGTATATATATATATATATAGGTACGAATCTATATGGTATACCTATACATGTCTGAATAACAAACTTTGACCGTTAGATCGGTGCTACATATAGTTATATATAAGGTACATATGTATATGTATTACTGGACTGATCGGAACTTCCGTAAATTACTTAGTATACTATATTAGAGGGTGAAAAATCGCGTGTATCGAAGATCTATGGGTATATACAAACCTGTCAAACATATAGGTGTAGAAATGGGGTATAAAGGCAGATGTTAAGTGTTATGCGAGAGGAAATGTATGTATGTATGTATGTATGTATGTATTTACAGGGGTAGATATAATGCGTGTTAAAAAAGGCGCGGTTCTTTGAACTGCAGAAGGAATGATGATCGCGTGTGTTTAGTTTATATCTATATACGCGAGTGTTTCTTTCGTAGCTACGTTTATATCTCATCCATACCCTTCGATGTATACCTATATGTACCGAGCAATTTTACCTCATCGTCTCACTCAGTCCTCCCTAGTACTTTAGCTAAAAAGTTCTCTCACTGGTGGTGTAGCGACACGTATAACATATAGGTATATACATGTATACTATATATACTAAAGAAGTAGGTATGTAGTACAAATTTTCTCATATAACTACACATATATATATACACACATGGAATCAACCTAGCTGTAGGTATAGGGGTATGTACGTGATCTAGCAGAGAAGAGAACTTGAAGAGTAAAGAGCGAGCGAAGAAATGGAGTTCCAGAATATTATGTTCGAAGACTTGCGGATCCCCCGTGGGACAGACGTGCAGGTAGGTAAAAATATATGCATTTCTGTATATTTATATATAATATATGTATATATTTTATATATAAATATATATACAGGATGAGGGATGAGGGATAAAAGCGAGGAGTTATTTCAAGAATATACATATACATCCTTAAGTAAAAGAGATGAAAGCTAAAGGTAAAATGATGAGATAAAAGAATATATAAATGAAAACAAGATAAGCGAAGAACGGTAGGCAAGATGAAGAGATTAATTTCCTCAACAAGTGCAATAAGGAGAAAAAAAAAACGCGTTTACGAAGATATATAATATTATTATACTTTATCGAGAGATTTACTTAGATTATGATTGAACATTTTTTTTAATTTTTTAATTTTTTTAAGAGATGTATGGCTAATAATACTTATACTGTAACGTTTCAATATCTGTTATTCAAAGAAATATATTAGATAACAATACGCAAAAGGTAGCGAGAGGATCAGTTCGATATCAAGGTACCCAAAGGAATTTGACAATTTCACAAAATCTATGTGATATATACAGCTATATGGGTATATATATATATATATATATCTATATAAACGAATAGAGACGTGAGGAAGAGAATTTCTTGGTGTACAGGTAGATACACGGCGAACGGTGTCTTGAATATTTAAGCCCTCAAGGAAAGGAAAGATCCCCTTAAAAGCGCGCGTTTTATGAATGATTGAGCAAGCGGAGCCCCAGGGCTCGGCACTCTCCGTCGGATCTCTGTCTGTCCCGTCAGAGATACACCCGACGAGATAGATATAGAGGGAGAGAAAATGAGAGAAAGAGATGAGTATAGAAAGCAGGGTGACGGACACCGGGAAATTGGCACGCCAACCAGGAACGTACATCGTCCTAACTTCCGATTGTTCATGATTGGCAGACTCTGGGGTACGACCGATGGTTTACAATGCGAATTTTAGCTCGGTTTAAGGTTCTGGTTAAATTCTATCTTCCAAGGGGGGGGGGGGGGGGGGGGGGGGGGGGGTCGCAGGGGTTGAAAGCGCTTATATATATATATATATACGCGGAGGCTTACTTAGGTTGAAAAATTAATCAACCCGTTCGTTCTTCCCGGAGAAGGGAGATACGACGGGCCGGCCAGTATACCTCCCTATACCTTATACCTATCCCAGGCACACCGTAAGCTTGTAAATTGTAACAAACGGGGCACATCGTTTCACCGCATTAAAATTAATGACAAGGGCGTGACGGGGCGGGAGTGTACCCGAGGTTCGGGGAGCAATAACGCAAACAGACACGCGATAATCCGGCGACGAGCGCCCCTCGTTAGCGCGCCGCCATCCCCTAGGTCGACGTCTTTTCCATCCCCTTGCATTCGAACGACACCTGGAACCAGCAGATATACGAGATTTCGAGGTGCCGTTCCGTACCGCTCTTCGTGCAAACGAAATAGATATGATTTTTTTTTCTTTTTTTTTTATTCTCCTTTTATCACAATTTTTGCGACTTATTTCGATTTAGTTGATGTAAATTTTACATAAATTTAATACAGCTATGTATAGGTATTTATTACGATATGTATATATATTAAAATCTGGCTGGGTCTGAAGTTGCGGAGAAAAAAAAAAATAAAAAAATAAAAAAATATCATTTTCGGAATGTGAAAACGAAGAAAGAAATTTCACGCGCTTCGCCGCGACTGTAATTCGCCTGAACGAACAGACCGCGATCTCTGAAGTTACAAAAGATGATGCGCGTAAAAATAAAATCTCAGATATATACCTATATATGTGCACCCTTATTTACACAATAGTATCTCTTATATTACGCCTGCAATTATTGCTTTTCGTTTCATCTTTTAGCTACCTTTATATCTATTCATTCATCTACCTACCTACTGCGGAGAGAAAAATTCACAGAATCTCTGGTTCTTTTCTACCCTTGCGATGCAACGCCCGCATCATCCCGGGGGAAATTTTAAAACCCCATGGCGGGGGTCGCTCCGTGGACAGACGATACCTCTCGCATACCGATATAACGTAAAGTACGTTTTACGCTATTTACTCACACGGATGCTACTGTAGCAGCTATGTCCAAAGCGCATACATATATTTATATGAATCTTCAAAACTTATGCATATGCATAGAGTCATACATATAGGATATGACTAGAAAAGAAAAAAACATATCTCTCATGACTATTGACTATCTAATATTATAGGTATTATGTATATAATATGTCTAGTTTCTAGACTAAAATAAAATTTCCCTAATATAGAAGAAAAATTTTACATCCATTTAATGGAAATATTTTTATTATCCTTGATCTCGTTAACCGCAAGCCTTATAGGGGTGAGAAAAAAAGCTATACGGTTGGTTGGCTGAATAAACTGGCGTGAGAAATCAATCGATTGTCCTGTCAATTGATCTTCGATGTTTCGTATCAGAGCAAAAGGAGAAACTGCAGTAGTAGAAGGAAGAAGGTTGGAGGTAAAGTGACCGGAAAAACCAAGTCGATGGAGAGTATTCCCTCTTCTGTGTACATAGTATACCAATATATATATGTACGTTGGTATATATGTGGACTTATGTTATGGGTGATCAAACGAGCGGTGAACTGGACTTCGTGTTTCACACCTCGATACTATATAGCTCTATATGTAATTCGCTTTGCCCTTTTACCTCCTCGATGTTATTCTTGCGATATGTGCAGAGGAGCGTGACAACCCAACCCAACCCCCCCTCCCCATATAAGCATGTATGGTATGTACTATACGATACGAGCAAGATAACAAAGTGAAGAACTTTCAGCTATATGCTTACCATAATACAACTTCCGCGATCGAGGCTTAACTAAACCCAACCACCCTGCCTCAATCGACAAGAGTTTCCTCAGGGTGCGTTAAAATTACATGATTTAAACGACCTCGTCCCTATGAGTACGTCATGATATTTAAATTTTGTTCAAAATTTTCATATCAAAGTTAAACGTGTATTTTATGATATAGTATCATAGACACAGTACAAGTATGTACATATTTTCTCTTCAATTTTAATATCAAACCCTCACGTATTCGTTGACGAAATTTTTTTCGCCCAGTTTTACTCGTCTAGTCTATTTCGCGGGCCTGAATAAGGGACGTAGAAACAGAGGGACAGAGGGACAACGGAATCGAGTTACGCGATATTGGTCCCCAGGCGCTCGCCAGAATAAATACACTCAACTTCGTTCCGTGGCCATTCCTCCTCGACCTCTTTCTCTTCCTCACTCTCTCTGGACTGTTGTATAATTCTCATTTATCCCTCTCCCTTTATCATTCTATATTTTTACTTCGGTATATATATATATATATATATATATATATATATATATGTATGTATAGGTATATACTCTTTCCTCACGAATCGACAAGTCCCTCAGGCACAGATCGAGGGACTCTTCCCTTCCCAATTCCCTTCTCTTCTTTTTTCTTCTCTTCTCTTCTATTCTCTTGTCTTCACCCTCGACAATTACCACTTTCCAATGAATTCAAATAATATATATATTATATCTACATACCCGTAAAGTCCACATAGGTCGTTATAAAGGGACAAAGGTCTGACCAAACTCTCACCACACACATGTGATATTCTTCTTCGTTTATGTATTCCATACGTAATTTCATATGCAAAAGTAGAATTTCATGCACAATCGATGATCAAAGTCTAACGTCTACCCTTAACCGTCTTGGATCTGATCCATATTTTTTCATCTCTCCATATTTTGTTATTCCATTTATTTATTTCCCAAACTTTTATCTGAAGTAGGAACCAAAAATTTGTATAATTCTTTAACCATTTTTATAGCGATCAATTTGAATCACATAGGTAAATTAAACCCAGTATATATGGGGTGTTATATAAAATGTAACAACGTTTCCGGATCGATCGTACATAGAACTTACAGTACTCACGTACACACCTATTTATTTATCAAATAGTTGGTTCATAGGGTGTGGGAGGATTATAGATTTTCCCCATCCTTGCGAAAAGGACTGTTGAAACATTAACACGCGATTGTGATCTCCCTATCTTTTCTTTATCAAATTCTACCAGCTACGATCACCAACCGAGAGTCGTTTATTCAGTGAATACGACCGGCTAGTGAGAAGCTATAAAGACGCTTTGGGAAATGGAAACAGAGAAACTAGAAACTAGAAACTAGAAACTAGAAACTAGAAACCACAACTACCCCTTAAACCAATTCGAAAATCGAGGCTCACCCTATCGCTCTACGACTAGCAGTAGACTGTAGGGTTGTCGGCCAGATTATTGAATTATTAATTTATACCGAGCTGGTATATGGTAGGGTAGTACATGGTTAGCGGACGTCAGGCTACTCACGATTTCCTAGTCTCTAAACCAAACCTGCATATGCACATATCCGTATATATAGTACATGCGATGACATACTGGCTTCGAGTGAATCAAAATTATTCTCTTTGATGGAAATACGAAAAAAAAAAAAAGGACTAAGAATTATAAATAAAGCAAGAGAAAAAACATGATGAAATGTAGGGGTGGTCATTTTGTGCAACAAAAGTATCATACATGTTCATTTATTATAATAATTTTTTCACTATTAGTCTAAAGCTATCGAATTTTCAACTGCTATGTGAATTTCATCAAATAACACGAACAAATCAGACAGAAAAGTTTTTAATTGAAAAACTTAATATCTGTGAATGCTGAATATAAAGCATTTTGATTATATCTCAAATATTGACGTTTCGAAAAGCTTATTTTACTAAAAAAAATTTCGTTATTTCAAACTTTTCCGGCTTTAATCAGTGAATATAATTTGAAGATATTTACAAAGATTTTATGAATATCAGTTCATGATTTCTCATATAATATAAAAATATAGATTTCCCTTTAAATATAAATCTAAGCAGTACATATGATACCGTTGAGTATCTGATATTCGATTTTCCCTAATCTATACAACTCACAATTCGTGGTGATAATCTTAACGCTGATAATGGTTCTATAGTCGTCGAAGCAATAGGTATATGTGGGTGTATATATATATATTATATATAGTTGGACTAATAATACCGAGCCACCTTTAGCCCGTTCTCGTGTAATAACGCTGCACTGCACTTACTTTACGATCTGCATAATGGAGATCAAATCGATGATGCGGAGCTCGGGTGCCGTTTCAAGCGGATTATATACTCGCCTAATAAAAAGACCTGGATGAACTTTTATCCTCTTTATAAATTACTCCAGGCTATAGATAGATAGATAGATAGATAGATAGATAGATGGATAGATGGAAGACGGAATTATATATAGATATATTATGTACAAATGAGATTAAAAAAAAACTGTTGATGAGAAGAAAGATGATGGTTATGATCTGACAAAGATATTACGACGATCGTCTATCAGGATGATAAGAATAGAAAATAAGGTAACAAAAGCTCAACCACTCTGTAGACAGGAATATGAGCAACGCTGAAAGCCATATCGGCTATTAGTACATAACGGGTACAGCCAGGGCTGGATATAATCTCAGATCACATTCGTTGTATAAAAATTGAAAGTTAATATTCTATCATACCTGAAGAAATTTGAATTGATATTTCTTTTTCAAAGTTACGATAGAAATTAAAGATTCGGTTGATTAGAATGTGTATAATTATTGTGGATAGTGAATCATTGCCATATCTTTAATTCTGACTTGTAGTTTCGAAAAAGTATGTTTATAATTTATTTTTTATTTTTTATTATTTATTGAGCTGTAAATATATGAATTTTGTATTTTTTAGTTGTATATATGCATCGTATAGGAATAGCATTTTGTATACGATATTCAAATAGAATTTTCGATATATTTTGCCCAGCCCTGAGAAGAGCTAATTTATTTAACGTTGTCGCTGCGGTTGGCTCGTGTACCACCTTTCACCGCCTCTAATTAAGCGCGTTCGGAAATTGATACGACCCCGTGTTCGGGGCTATAATTAATATTTATTCATATATGCGCAGGAACTACAATATACGTACATACATCTATAGTCAGGTAGAACTATACGTATGGAGAAAGATAGACTAGCAAATAGAGAAAACATTTTACCCTAAAGCTTTACGTATTAACGTGATTCAGGTGAACCGCAACTGAGGGATGCGTCTGGTACCTCGATGTCTTATTTAATGTTAAAAATTAGGACAAATTTTTTTATCATCATTTCTTCACCAAGATATTAGGTTTCCACGAGAATCCAGTGTCGATGGTTGAAATTTAATTATGTAGAACGGGTCTTAAGCCGAGCATTTCTTAAGTAAAGTATAAACTTCATTGAAGATAATACAGCCGCCGAGAATGAGGGAACTTTTTCATTTTCTCAAACCACTTTTTTCCATTAGCGTCGCCACCTAATTTTCAAAGTCAAAAAAAAAAAAAGATAGAATATACATATATATATCTAAGACTAAAAAGAATGAGAAAAATAAAAAGGAGAAAAGTTTTTTTTTTTGCGACAGATAAGCGAGAAAATTGTTAAGTCAAATATACCTAGATATACCTATATAGACGAGGCTATGAGCATAAAACGTGTTACTTTATTCAACCTCAATGAAATAGCTACCTACCTGACGTTGATTTTATTATTTTTTTTTTTTTGTCAAAGTTAGTTAAAAAACAGGAAATTTCATAAAAATAAGATATAGCTACCCCTTAAGAAACGTCGTAGATATAACACGGTCTTCTCAGGTGGGTCGGATAAACTACTATCTACAGCTCGTCACGTGCACGCTACAACACATTACTGGTAAAAAGCTGTAAAAATAAAAAAAAAAAAAAACTTGCTACCCCCTGAAGTGGCGGCCGGAGCCAACCCCTATAAAACAAGCCTTTGGAGTATCTTTTATCTGGCGCGTGCCGAGAATCGTAAGGTGAACGCCTCCAGCTGATAAACGCATTCGGCTGTTGCTGTTCTTCGCCTACATTGCCTTAAGCCTTTAGCGAGTGTCGGAGTGACCCCTGTTTCCGTCTTTGTCTCTCTTTTAGTTTTTCATTTTCTCTTTTTCTCTTTTTCTCGTTTTCTCGTTTTCTCATTCTCGGAGTTATTTAAGACCCCGTCCTTCCGAGCCCCAAGATCTTATTGTAAGTTTACCCGAGCATACCCCGGATGCTGTAAGGAGTTTTCCTGTCTCGACTCTTGACGACTGGATGAATCTGTTGTCATCCATAATTGTGTGCCTCCGTGTTGTTCCGACCCTTCCGTCTTTCACGCTTGACTTGAGACATTTTTCACGAGATACCTACCCCGATTACAAAAAACAAAAAGAAAAAAATAAAAAAATGAACGAGAAACACCGTGGATTTCGAACAACTTAACTTACTCGCATCTCAAAATTACCTGGTATTATACAGTAGATCTAGATCAATTCTCTGAAATTTTATTGTTCGACAGAAATTTCATCTTCCAATCCAAGCCCATCTTTTATTATAAGAATTTTACCAGCATAAATAGGAAACCCTTCATTGAATCCGATTCTATTCATAACTTTGAATACACATTTCGCAGGCATTGAAGTTCTCAGAAACAGGTGAATTTCGTTTGGTTAATTTTCCCATCAAAGAAGGGTGAAATTTTCAAACCACTTCCTCTAAGTCAGAGATATTTGATCGACAAGTAGATACTCTTGTTGGAATAGGTATAAGGCATACACCAAAATCCATACCCGATATACGTATAACGTTTATGTATACACAGAATTTGAATCGTACACACAAAATTAATCCCCATCATCGTAGCTACGCAACGATTTCCAAGGCTTTCACTCCTAGAAGTACACCCACATATACCTGTTTCTATAGAGACATAAGAAGCTCATATCGTGTTCTGGGTAAAGATCAATTTATTCGAATACCGGCAATTTATATGAGTGTCTTGGTGTATATAGAAAAGTGTATTTTTACTAGGTAATTTAATTATCCATAAGGGCGCTAAACAGGCATTCTAAGTCCTACAACGGGGCAGTTTTTCGATCTATATATAAATATCGGGGCACCGTACTCCCGGAATATAAAAAAGGGTAAAGTCGATGTCTGAACCCGTTCTTCGTTTATAATATAATAAATTAATTGGTTTAGGACCCCCTCATCATCGTTCCCTGAAACAGAAAGCCACGTGCTTTTAGTAATGAATATAAAGGGAACCGAGGAGGGGACGATAATTTCGAAGAGGGCATGCGCCGGTGGGAGTGGCACCATTCGCGGATCCCGCCAAGGGATTCTGTCCGTTGTTGTCAACCGTGGTGTACGGTAACGCGTGGTATAACCGCGGTGCTGATAAGCGCGTATTTTAAGACGGGTGTACCGTGTATGATGTAACGCGATTATTAAATAAATTACAATTCAACTATACATTTTCATATATATGCGGGTACGTCAATTAAGTGCTTATCGGATTACAAGAATTAAAAAAAATTAAACACTAAGTATTATATATAATAATAATAAGGAATCCCGCGAAAGTTCGACATGATATAAATTTTCCACTTATAAAAAGACAAGGAAAATTTGAAAAAAAAAGTGAAAAAATAAATAAATAACTGCAGTGAAAGAAAAATAATAATAAATATAACAAGGAAGAAATTTTGTTAGAAACATAACGTCGACGGATGTCAGTATCAAACGACGATTTTTACAGCACGGCGTATCGCCGATCGCTGTCAATATATTCTGACGATTATGTGAACGAAAATTAATTTTTGCGGACTTTGAATCGCTGATAGAAAAGATAGAGGAAAAATAAAAATACAAGAAAGTATAAGATACTTTAATTCAAGACGAATTTACGCTAAGGAGTATGCGGCCGACCATGCCACGACTTGTACTACTCGTGGCTGTCTTTTGCTGGCCGTGTCTACTAACGAAGACTTCGATAGGTAAACGCTTCGGTCCTGGATAATTTTAATAAAAGTTTTATAATCGAGTTTGAGAGTGAAATTTTGTACTTGTATCTTGTTTTATTTTATTTATTTTTTTATATTTTTATTATTCTATTTTATGACGGTTGAAAATTTCTTCGTGTCTCTTGTGCAGTTTATGGAAACGATGATCGCGATCTATTCCATCCGTAAATATAACTGTATAGTATATAGGGTGAATGTAGAATGACATACGTAAACGCGAGAAACTCTCCATATGGTATATACGTATACATACAGGTATATGCATATTCTGAATAATCGGATTCACGCGTGGTTAACCACGCTCGTTACTTCCGCTGTCTGGATTTGAGCTTTGCGATTATTTGCTCATGCACCACCAATTTGATTAAACTTCGATTTTCCGAACTTTGACAGATACGAGCTTATAATATATATATATATATATATATGTATACACCCGATGGTAGAATAATATATGGTCATTTCCTTTCACCTAAAGCATAATACATATCCGATAAATAAACTATTTCACTATTACCAAATCAGCACGCACGTACATCCAGGTATATTATACAATCAAACCCGTCGAGCATGTCCATCAAAACTTTTGACGATCGAAAGAAGACCATTTATCAAATCGAATGATGTTACTCTATACTAAACGTGTACCTATATACCTATATACATAATAAATAATGAAATAAATATACATATATGGAAAATGGAATAGGGGTTCGAAAATATAAATTAAGTTATTTTTCTTACGCCACACTTTAGATGCATATAACTATACACCGATATATGTATAGTATATGTAGTAGTATATAGGTAAACACAGATTATGCAAACGACTGCCACCAATTCAATTCAAGTGCATTGCAAATAATCGGGGTTTCGCCCGTTCTCGGTTGGGCTCTGCTTCGAGGATTGTCTACAAACACACATATACATCTACATGTGTGTATAGATATTATATAGAATATATATGTATGTAAGAGTAACGTACCTGTGTCTACTTCATATAAAGCCATCCCAACATTGGATGAAAAAAAGAGAAATGAAATGGTTTTAAAATCTACTATATAGAGGCGAAAAATATGCGTGCGAGAAGCGTGTATAAACTAATATGTAGTATATACCATGTATATTGATGTATAGTTGATTTTATTAAAATAATACGGATCAGAGAATTTATTTTATTTTTTCATTATATAAGTGTAGTTCAATTTTTAACGAGCATTTAGCTCGGCATATGTATAATCGAAGTATTAAAGCTTGATCACACTGCAGTGGAGGATAAAAAAAAAATAAAAAAAAAACAATGCGGATTATTCTGCATAATACGAATAAATATAATCGTTTAATCTGAAACTCGTTGAGCGAACAATAATCGAACTCCGATATCAATGCAAGTTTTCTGCAGTATTGTTCGAATGCGGATTGTGTGGAAGTTCAAAAATATGCATTCCTTTTTCCATTATATATATACGTTTTTATTACTCGGTTGCAGGATTATCCCGTTATATAGTAAACCAGAGTCAAGTGGGAGTCTAGTTCTGCAGACGAGTCGAGTTAAGTCTAGTTAAGTCGAGTTAGTTAATAACTCATTGCTTAGTACCAACCAACGAACCAACCAAGTCTTTGGCTTGGGTTAGCTAGTGTTTGTTCAGCTAAGATGTTGAGGATGTCGATGTCGCCCGCGCGCGTATATAAGGGCAAACGAGAAGCGCGGAGCACATGTGGGCGCGAGGTCGAAGATGTCAAGTGGTCAGCCGCCGTCACGTATTATATGCACATGTAGTATTGGCCTCCCTCATCATTCCAGGCATAAGATTCTCAAATATGGTATCTGTAGATCGGTCGTAGTATAAGTAACGAACGCAAGACTTTATCCAAGAAGAAAGCTTGGAAGAAACTAAGAGAAACCCTCGTTGTATACAACGCATAACGTACGTTTTATTCCGGAACGCGACAATTGGGTGGAATTGGTCGTGCCATTAGAGAAATTTTCATCCTCTATCTCTTTGCTCTTTACTCTTCGCTCCTCGGTCTTTGCTCTTAGTGGTTACGCCGCGTGTAAAGCGTACAAGCACAACCACAATAACAAAGAACAGACAATAAAGAGTAGGAAGATTGTGTAGTTCGAGGCGTGACGAATGACGGGAGAAAAAAAAAAAAAAACGCGTCCCCCTCATCAACCCCCTTTATACTCGGTTTTATCATTTTCCGCGGTACGCATCTTTTTCTTTTCTCTCTCTCTCTCTCTCTTCCGTAATAGAGGACAAAATATCCTGTATAGATAGTTATCGCGATAATCGTATCTTAGGAATCGCGGATAATACATCTTAGATTCTTTCATACTGCAGTGAAACGACTCTTGAGAAATTTATTAAAAATAAATTGGGGATCGGCGATGGATTATTTTCGTTTTACTTTATACGTATATATAGGTACCTACCTATATCATCTCTTACAAGTGGGTATTGGAATCGTGAGATTATTTCGAATATGATAATAATTGGGAAGAAACGAAGCGAAACGAAACGTTGCGTCGCTTCGAGGATATTATATGAATAGCTGCTATGGTACTTATTTCAAAAATTTATATAATATACATGTAATATGCCTGTATTGTATACCTATATATAATTGTATAGTTAACTGAGTATAATAAATTGATAATACACGCGATATATATATATATATATAAATTAGAATTCAACCTCTTATATCCGCGAATATTTGATCGAGTATAATAATAGAGGTGAATATAAATTCGAGTTTGATAAGTAAATGGGAGACGACGCGTTTAAGTACCGAGTTCAAAGTATAAAAAAGTTCGAGTGTACAAATATTTGATCGTGATTTAAAAATCTGCCTAAATAAGAAGAGTAAGATATAAAGAAGAGAAACAAGAATAAAGAGATGAAAAAAAAAAGAAAAAAGAAAAAAATACGAGTTACGTAGATGTGGGAGATATTTATACATATAATATCAGAAAATCCTCTCGTAACGCGGGAGTATTACAGCTGCTGCTGCTGCTGTTAGTGCTGCCGTTGCAAATTCAACGTTATGATTATAATATACGTATATAATCGACGAGTAAAGAAAGATGAAAGGTAGACAAAAATGAATAAAAATTTGAACCTCGCTTAATTTTAACTCGAGGGGCGAGGGTCAATAATTGCCTTTCCTTTTAAATATTCGTATAATAACGCTCGCTTTTCATACCCCACTCTCTTCGAGAACCTCTCTCTACCTTTTGTGCTTAACTATAACCGCACTAGTTACATAACTGTGATACAATAGCCCTGCGGCAGACCGTGCTGTACCTATCCTACATAGTGGATACACAAACTCCTTATTCCGGTTGATAATATGGATAGAAACTAAAAGCCTTTACTTTAGATACGATGAGAGGGAAAAATGGAATTTCGAAAATAAACGCCCTTCGCGAATTTACAAATTGAGAAATAATCGTATCCACATTTAGCTCGGTAAATGTAAAAGCAAAAAAAACAAAGAACAAAAAGAGTTGAAAAATATAAATGACATTACGTTTTCATAATGGTAAAAAATTTAATTACCACGTACTTGAAATTTTTTTATTTTTTTTTATTTTTTTTTTTCATATTTATATATATACATAACTAGTATGTGGTCGCATGTAGTACTACATAATGATGTACGAGTATGTGTACCTACTTCTACGCCCTTATCCCAAGAGCGAATGCGAAATTGAACGTTAGAGAAGTATAGTATAGGGGGACTCAGAAGTAAGAGAGGAACGGGAAATTCTCTCGGGTACACGTTGTGGATCGAGCGAGCCAATTAGGCCAGCAATTAGTTTAATAATTACTGGATTAATTAATATGCCTTGTCCCGGACCGAGACGGCCAAACGAAACGGTCCAACGGAGAACTGAGCGAGTAACAGACCAAGGAACGTAGTACCTATGCGCGAGTAGAGAGTAAAGAGTATAGAGTATAGAGTACAGAGAGAGAGAGAGAGAGTTAGGGGCACACAATAGTTGCACCACCACCCCCATACTCTCATAGTCTTCAAAACCGCCCGCGGTAATAACCGCGGTGCAACTAGAGGGTGTATGTGCGATAGGTAACATACATACATACATACATACATAAATACATATAGGGTACAGAAATTTACCTATACTATTCGTCGAACAAATGTTCTCTTCTATGAATCCATGCTCACGGGGGGTTGAGACCCTATTATTCATGAATCAGATAAGGTGATAGAGTGTGAATGTGCGGATAGAGAACGTCCTCCGTGTTCTACTGTATAGATATGTAGATGTGTATGTAATACATAGAATGTATAATCAGATATACATATGAGATATGCTATGTAACAGATACGAATTTTCAAATTCGCCGAGTTTTTTTATATTTTTTATTTTTTCTTCTTTACACCGAGAGAACTTGCCTTTTAGTAATAATAACTGAAAACGTTGGTTGAAAAAGAGTGCTAATTAGTCGCATTACCCTGGTACACTTTTCACCCGTTACGTTTACCTCGTTCAATTCACCATCCAGCTGTGTGAATTGAACTTTTAATCCATGTGTTGTGTGAAAAGTGGAATTGTACGCGACTAAATGACTGTATGTTATTCTGTTTTTTTTTTTTTTTGTTTTTTTTTTCAACCCTCGGTCTTTTAATTCGTTTAATTTAACCCTGCAGGTGGGGCTGATGCATTGACATTGACCAGACTGGACGTTCCTGTCTTCGTTGATCCGCGATCAGCAAAGGTCGGACTCAGATGTGAATACGATCTAGAAGGGGCGGCTCTGTATTCAGTGAAATGGTACAGAAACGACTTTGAGATTTTCCGCTATATGCCAAGGGAAAATCCACCTGGACGGGCTTTTCCACTACCTGAGGTAAAAGTAGACGTAGAACGATGCGACGCGGAGCAAGTTACTCTCCTGGGACAGGCAGGTAAGTTTATAAATTCGTTTATACCGTCGCGTCGCGACGACCATCGACTCTGCACTCTGTAATTCCCTTATTTCATCGATTCAATTTTACAGAAGGTGTTAATCTCGCCGGTACCTATGCCTGCGAGGTTTCAACAGAACGTCCAAATTTTTTGACCCAAATCGAAATGGCAAATATGAGTGTCGCCGTAGTTCCTAAACAGGATCCTGCTCTTGAAGGTGTAAGGGCCAACTATCAAGTGGGTGAACTCTTGGTCGCCGAATGTACCTCAGCACCCAGCTACCCTCCGGCTAATTTAACCTTCGTATTAAACGACAAAGAGGTATGCGTACCGCGCTTTGATGTTTATTAATTAACCATAGTGTAGATATAGATAATTAATATTATTCCTTTTTATTCTCTTCAGGTGTCCAGAACTCTGACGCGTGATTTAACACCAGAAATTACGCTACCTGTAGATGGAGGAGGTCAGCCTTTTCAGCTTTCAACGACACGTTTAGGTCTTAAGCTACAATTAGATCGAACACATTTTCCCGGTGGAAGTCTTAGTTTGATCTGTCGATCTACATTACCTGGTATATCAACGGCACGTGCTAGAAAAACCGAAGTAACTTCAACCCTTGCAGCTAACAATGAAAGATTAGCGCAAGAGCCACCTGTCAGATCATCAGCCCCTTATATTAGGGTTGTTTATATTTTATTATCGTTACCTTTTATCACTGTGATCATATGCAGACATTTTTTTTAAACACTGTTGACAACAAATACATGCATGTAATTTACGAGATTATACTTTTCAACTCCACCGAGTCATTATGAATCTCGAAACAATTCTTCCTTCTCGGTCAATATCACATCATATATATTATATTATATAGCAATCTAAATGTAAGAATTATTATATGATACATATAGATATATATATATATATATATATATTATAATGATGATAAAATTGCGAGAATATATGATGCTGTAAATATTTTGTATGAATGAATATAGATTATAGATGATTGTTGAATAAAGATATGGATGCTGATGTACTACACATTTATTTATTTATTTTTTTATTTATTTATTTATTTATTTATTCATTCATTTATTTATAATGAATGAATCGTAATAAAAACGGCTTTAAGATCACACGGCTATTAAATGGCATTATAATATGTGAATGTGAGTTTGGAATTCCGTCACGGATTCGTGGCTAGATTTACGAGCCATAACCAACCGCGTTATTGAATTACCTTGTCATACCTACCCTATATACTAGAACATCGAGACACTCCGATTACATACTGATTGAGAAGAACAAACTGTTGGATATGCATACATATGGTAGGTATAGACATAGAAATTACTTGTATAATATCTAGTCATGTAGAATTACATACACATATTACCTGCATGGTTAATATTTCCTAATATACAACCATCGTCGCAAATTCTGATCAAACGTACCAAAATTATTGCTTACTCGTTCTCTAGCTTGTAAACGGATACACTTTGATGATAGCTATTGCAAATTTGATCGGTATACATAGGTAGAGAAGTACTATCATACACACACGATTTACCAGCAACCTGTGCGTATACATAGGTTCAACTAAATTCATGCATACCTATATAGACAATGCGGATGATAGTAACCCGAGGCGTATGTTAATTGAACTGGAGGATTCAAGCTGAACAAGCGACATGACGGATTCATACATCCAAAATATCCGGTGTGTTATTAATTTACACAGAAATGTTCATACTGAAAATTCTATGGCGATTTATCATCGATATTCTTTTTGCATAGGTTCATATGTTATCCGTCGATACGTCTGTCCATATAGTTCTGCTGCTAGTCTATTGAATACCTTTTGAAATAAATTCGTCTGATTGATAAAATACCTGCGGTACAAAGGCACCTGTATCATTGAATTTCATAAAAATTTCATATTCAATAACGGAAAAAAAAAATTTCATTCAAATAATTGTACGATTGTATCGCAGAATTTTTTTTTTTTTTCCAATTCGAAATATTTTGAATCCTTACATTTTTTTTCTTCACAAATCACTCACTGATAGGGTTGAATATACGAGGGGTATAAACAATTTTAAATTCATTATATCGATAACCGTTTGATAAAAACAACAAAAAATAAGCAAAAAAACATAAAGAACGATCAAATTTTTTGTTACGTCTTGAATTAATTGATTTGTTGAATAGATATATGACATGTTATATACGTATAACTAAATAAACACGCGTAATTTGGTAAATGTACAATGAACGTTGATATGACAAAGGGTCGAGTGCTGTGCTTTTGAATGATTGGGATCTGGCATCAAAGAGTTATTCGAACTGGGCAGTAAGCGATCCCTACAAAGACCGGTGAACCAACTCTCGACCTTTGTTTCCGATGGGGTAGTTGTTCTGAAATCTACATACCATTTTGTGTGTATATATATGGGTATATATATATACGTATAGCTATATTATGTATACCTGATCGCCAAACAAGCCGGGGGTTAATATGCTCGCCAGGCAGTATTTTGGCAACATTATACAAATAGCTATAAATACATAAATGTATGTATGTTGGATATATGTACATGTAAGTAGGGATATTTACCTTATAAATATTAAACGATACAGGTATAGTTACACCAAAAAACGATTACTTCAATGTCCCCTCGTCATTTACTCAACTGGATTTAAACATCGACAGCATAAATTTTACGAAATACGAATTTTTACCTGGGGTTGACAAGAGAGAGAGAGAGAGAGAGAAAGAAAAAAAAAATACGTTAATCAGAACGTGTTTGGTGGTTTGTTGAAATCTTTAAATCATATGAAAATAAAATAAAAAATAATTCTTTGCGATTCACGCGAAATTAGAATACGATGTAAAATTTCGATTGAAACATTAAAATAAAAAAGAAAGAGATGAAAAAAAAAAGCAGCAAGCTTTGGTTTTGATTGAGAAAAATCATTTCGAGGACATCTTCAAATCGTATAAAGCAAGGGCTTACGGTTCCTTTCGCTCGAAAGCGTAAAGCTCGTTGGCTCTTTACTTCTGTGTATAAAAACGAGGGGTAAAATCGAGCGTGTGAGTCGGAATTTAGGGTTTGGGGTTTTCAGAGGGTGACGGTCCGGTTTAATGCCTAAGATTGCATGGCTTGAGTAAATCGCGCGCGTGCCTAGCCCATGAAGAACAACGATTATTTCATTTCACTTATGTAAGTAAAATGCCTGTATCAACCCTTGCTCTTCCTCTCAGGCGTAAATATTTACTCTATTTCAGTTTTAATTATATTCACTTAGACTTTATATATATATATTATATATACGCGTGCAGTATATACCAATATAGATATATATTATATACCTACACCTATACCTTACTTATATACCTATACCATCATCGCACTGATTTAAACTTCGAGGAGTTTTCGTGGCACTGGGAGATAGAAGGGTTTCGCCTCCGAATTGTCGGTTGAGAGAGGGTTGGTCGACTCTTCAAACAGTCTCTCTCACCCGCCTTTACCCACTAATGGGATATCGATATATTCATAGGAAGTTCTCGTCCCGCAAAGAACGCTCGTTGTAGGGGGATGAGCACCCGAGTGGTACGGACGGCTAATTGTTTTCTACTCCCCCGATGCGGCAACCCCTAAAATTCCTCAGGGTTCTCTCGTCAGATTCTCGCGGTCGAAGGCCAAGGCCAAACGGCTTCTCGCCGCTATGGCATTTAGCACGAAACCGCGGGCCGTGCAGGAGTCGACGATGAGGGAAAGAAAAGGAAAGGAGAGAAAAGGAAAGGAAAGGAAAGAGATGGGATGGTATGGTAAGGGAAAGGAAGGGGATGGAGAAGGGCGAGTTAACGCTCCACTTGGGGTGCTACGTTCCGCACTCTATTTCGCGCTCCACCACGTAATCTCCGGCTAGAATAGTGCCGCTACTACGTCGACGACGACGACGTCGACGAAGTTCCGCACTCCTCTTCCCTTCCTTTCCTTTCCTTTCCTTTCCTTTCCCGTACTTTACTTTACATTCGTTTTACCTCGTATGTTATACCTTTCCACGTTATCTTTTCAGTAAGTATGTAGGTATACGTGCCGCCACCTTTGTACCCCAGTACAACACGTACACCAACCCCATTTCTTCAGGATATATACCTTTGCCCTTATTATTCAAAAGATAGAAGAGAAAGATAATGTCTAAGTATCCTGAACTTTGAATTTATAGCAAAAGTCTTACTCGAAGAAAAAAATAAAATAAATAAATAAATAGATTACACGATCATCCCTTACAGTATTCGCATCATTGCTTTCAAAAATTCTCGATCTCTTCTGAGACGAAAAAAAAAAAAAAAAGAAACCGTGTAGTATTCATGATATTTCTAAAAAGCTAAATATATAGGCACATGAATCCGAAAATTTCAAGGCAAAACCAACTTAATACAGTCACTTGTATTTCGTGACTCGATTTCGAAGTCAGCTTAGTTTGAGATCGAGAAAATCACTGAGAGAGCAGGATACCTCCGAAATTGAACAATCGTTTGAATCGTTCCAGCAACTTTATCGAGGTGAAGAAAATTTCGGAGGCCTCTTTTTCGCGCACGTATTTATTGTATTTCCGCGATATCTCCAAAAAGTATAGGTATCATAGTATATACCTTTATACCTAAATCTTTGCATACTCATATATATATGTATTTATATCACGTCTAGGTGAACCATGCGCAATGGGCTCGTGTGTCTGAGAGGGCTGGTAAACCTGCCTATTACCGTGACTTACTTATTTATATCAAGGCAGTAAATCTCGCCGACGTTTAACCAAGATTTTCCCTCAGCTTCCCCGTTTTATTTTCTTCTTTTTTTTTTTTTTTATTTCAGTTCTATATCTCGATTTCCATTCTTTCCACATTTCCCTCTCACCACCCTTTACGTTTTCCGTTTGAACGAACCGCGCGAAGCTATGTCCCATGAGACAGTCATATATATATATATATATATATATATATATATCTACCTACCTACCACGAAGACTATAGTGAGTACACCCAACGATCAAGTAGAATCGAAACGAATCGAATCGAATCCTCATTGACGGCCGACAGCCCGACGGCCGACGTCGGCTACCTAACGTATTCCAAATTCCATCTACCTCAGACTTCTTCTGGATGGTAGTGGAGAAGGTGGGAAATACCGTACCGACATCACCGGAGACAAGATGACACGCGTACAGGCGATAAAGCCTGTGAATCGCGACACGCACGTATATATAAACATTCGACGAAAATAATGAATAGAAATAATAATAATAATAATAATAATAATGATAATCACAAGAAGAAGAATGAAGGAACTTATCGGACCGTGGAGCGATCTGATTTCTCTGACGTTTTTTCTCTCTGACTTTTTATTTTTTCTCTTCTAACTTATTCTTCTCATTCATCCCATGCTGCTGCAGTTTCCGGCATAAAGAAAAAAAAAAAAAAAAGAGAGAGAAGCTTTTGCAATTTTATTACTGCTTTCACTTTATAATGTCATTATTCATATTTACTTCGTTTCTGTTGAATTGGGGCAATGAGTCAATTATTAAAACTCAAAAATTCACGAGTATATAGTTATAGACTGTATAAATAACAAATTTTCGAAATTCGTTTGACCGATAAATTTCGCTAATATATTAATGATTTTTGAGCTAAAACGTAAATGAATATGTTCTACCTATATAAAGGTGAAATTAAAATTCGACAAAAACCACCTACTGTGTTTGCGCGAGAGTGACGATTCGAGGAATGAAATTCAATCGCTTACCACGTGGTTATATACATATCCATATATACATGGTATATCGGTATACATAAATAAATAATAAAATTGTGTAAAATACCGGAAAGGCAGGGAAAAATTGTATCCGGTACCCTACTGGGGCCCGGGATCGAACCCGCTAGTAAATACAAAGTGCGAATAAAATTTTCGACGACGGGTTTCACCTGCGCCGAGTAGCGAATAAGACACGAAGACGCGAAAATGCGAAAATGCGGAGACGCTCGTCGACCCCATCTAAATATTGGAATAAATTGCGGCGCTTCTCATCCTACCTACCCCTACTCCTATACTTCTAGTCCTTATCCTTCTTCTCCGCGTCTTCGCTGCCCGCGAGATGCGCCCAAGAGACTTTCCACCCTGTCCTCTAAGATGGGCCAAGGAGTAGGTATGTACGACGGGCATAGGTAGAAGTATATGTACATCGGGGCCAAGGAGGAGAAAACAGGGAAGGGAAAATAAGAAAAGGAGGTAGGGAACAAGGGGGGTACAGGCCCTTATCGCATCCACGCTTCACTGCGCTTCGGGGTTGAAGGCACCAGCACCAGCACCAAACCTCTGCCACCACCCCCGAGCTGCATATAGTCCATCGAATCTTGGGGGCTGTGAGACGGTGCCGCATCTATAACGGGTGATTCGCCAATTCTTTATAGTTATACCTATATATATATATATATATATGTTATACACGAAGTCAAATATTTGCACATATTATATGCAGCAGTTCTGCTTCAGGAGGATATAATTTTATCTAACGTAAAACGTAGCTGGAAACTAACTCTTTTAACTTACATACCCATACATGTATTTTGCATCTACCTATCTACCTATCTATGTCATGACCTGACCCCGTTATTGTCTGACATATTCTGCACTTCAATGTAATATTCATTTTATTCATAATTATATGCAAAGGCATCTGTAATGTCTAATTTAAATTGCATTTTTGGAAAATTCGGTTAATCGAGACGCCCGGTGCGCTTCGACGCCACAACTCTTTCTCCCTTTATCTCTATCTCTCTCTCTCTCTCTCTTTCTCTAGCGACCTTTTGCAGCGTCGACACTTTCACGTGGAACGAACTCCCCCGCACGGTGAAGTTGCGGTTACGGGGGATAGACTTGGCGTTTAATTCGAACACGTGAGACATTCGATTTGTCGCAAGAAACGCGATCGGTGAGACTAAACTGTGCATTTAATATTTTAACAATAAAAATCTGCTACGAATATGGACCATCAAATTTTAAAAACTTCTTTCCTCCTTTTCCTTCTTCCTAATTACAAAAATTCTAAAACAAGTATGAGTACGCAATTTATTTGTCTCGGAAACTTCTTATGCAACAAAAAAGAAAAAAAATGTTCCTACAAGTTAGACCAAATCTTCGAAGTCAAAGAATAGCCCAACTTTTTTATTACAACTTTAATTGAAACTCAGAAAACTTATCAAATTTGCAAAAATTCTGTTAGTTTGGCTTAGAATATCTTCAGCTTTTAAATGCCACCAAATTCAGATAATTGGTACAATTTCAAGATCTGTAATCGTCTATATTTCAAAAACTGGTACACGAGCCAATTTTTGAAACTGCAGGTCGATCTTCGTCGACTTTATTTATTACCGGAAATATAGACGAGATCGAAATACCTCCATAAATCTGTGAAAATATACTCAAGGATTAAGTAATATACACAATACCAGGTGTTTCGGGAGGGGTAGTAGTAGTACCATTTTCCCGGACAATCGATGATGGAAGGTTCTGCATTATCACGACGTGACTGGCAGCGATCAATCCCCCACGTTCAAGGGGAAAAACCGATTGTCGATAGGCAGTAGAAGAGGAAGAGAAAGAGATGGAAGAGTGTGGGTGGTATGGGGTAGGATTTGAAGGGGGTAAAATGGGGAAACTGCGGCAATTAAATCGGAAATACCCGTTCTGACGGTCGCTACTGCGCCTCTCGGCGTAATTTACCAACTAATTTATTTTTGCCATCTGTTCGTAGTCGGAGGACCAGTCCACCGCTATACCAAAAATCGATCAACCCTATATCGACAGAAGCTACTGCAAGTTCAGGTCAACATAGTTTTTTTTTTATTCTATTTTTTCATCGACGTTTATAGGCAGGTATATACCTCAAACTGGACTCCTACCTCTTGATTCTATTTCAAACCAAAAGTTGTAACCAATATTAAATGAGACTATTTTTAATTATAAAGAATTAGCTTTACAATAAGCCATAGAAGATTTTAACCCTAGACATCACGATTGCCTAACGTATTAATAAATCTACGTTGCAACGTGCAGAGTGCACATGCAAACCCGGATCGGATCGTATTTATAGAAATTACTAATTAGAGACGATGTAACAGAACTTGTAGCAAGAATCAAGAACAGGGGTGGTATGGGTAGGGAAATTTAATTATGTATACAGAAACTAATTGTGTGTACTGCACGTATACAAATATGTTGTGCAATTAGAACCATGAAATGTTATACTATAATTGGTCTGAGAGCATTGAATCGCTAATATAATATCTTTGTTTATACGTATATACGATGGATTTTTGAAATCGTGATAATTACTATAGTAATATTATACTGTATGATGTGATACGTTCGTATTGTTATTAAAAATTACATTTATATATATATACACCATATATTTCATTATACGAAACACGTCGACGAGAATAAGGTATACTGCACTGCAGTTTTTCGGGTCCCGGAACAATTTCCCTGTGGGAATCGTATAACAACCCTGTGTTCCACTTCCACCCCCGAAGACCCGCGTGAGTCTGTATAGCTATGAACAAGATGAGGGAGGTGCTGGTGCAAGAAGAGGAAGGCGCGATTCAATTTGCTCCTTTTCCCTCCCTCATCCCTTCTATTCCGCGAGATTCCACCGTCTCACTCTTTTTTTTTTCTTTTTTTTTTTTCCACCTTTATCTTACTCTTTCTCATTCTATGTATAGGTATATATACGTATACATAGGTATATACATCGGTAGGAGATATCTTTTCTCTTAGCAACGGCAATCGAACGAGACCAATTCGAGGGTTGGCTACGGGTGTTACTCAAGCACTCAGCCCAACGCGGTTTCTTCGACTTTTCCCGTAATCGAACAGGACCCGTAACCCTCGGCTTCCGTCTTTCTTAACTCGCCAAAATAATAATAATAACATATATATTTATTGGTATATTATATCAGGGTGGTTTTCAGCTGATTCATATTCGAATTTCAATGCTTCCATTGGCTAGAATATCTCCAAATATAAACAAAAAAAAATAAATAAATAAACTAATCAAAACTCCTGGTTCATTAAAATTCGAAAATGATCAAATTAAGGAGCACCCCAATATTATTTACTATTTATTATCACGAAATTGCATAGTGCAGCATGCGTCGTCCCACCCCGAAGCTACAATCCCACATGATTAAAAAGAATAAAAAAAATATGAGAAAATCTGTGCGCGCGATGTTGTGTATTAATATTTTACAGATTTTAGGTGAATGTGCTTTGTGGATGTGAATAGGGGTTAACATTACTACGTGGTGCCTTGGGTTTTTTGGATTTCTTTACTCCTCTAGAGATCCTCGGGTATTCAACTGTTACCTCAGAGTATAGCGGTGCAGTACTCGCGTTGTATAATTCTCAACAAGTCTCTCTTTTTTGTTTCTTCTTCTCTTTCTTTCTTTCTTCCTTCATTTTACTCCCTTTTTTTCTTTCTTCTTCCTCGTATACATTTCCGTTCAAAGTCTAACTCGTAGGGGTGGCTTGGTGAGACGCGAGAGGGTGCCAGACCTCGTCTCTCTGTTGTTTCGAGTGCCTGCGAGGTTTGCTTCACGTGCTTTCAGCTTCCATATACCAGTTACCAGAGTTCCCGCTGATCATTTCCACCCTCTACTACACTACGATTCTGGCGCGTCGCGACGCGACGAGCTAAATCCCTCGGGCGCTATCTTCCGCAACCTCGTCATCCCCGTCTTTTACCTTTCTCTACTATACACCCGACGTTATACCATCCGACGCTACCACCTGTGCTTCTTCCGGTATACGTATAGTTACATAATATAGTAATAGCTATATGTTACATCGTGCTTAATATCGGTTATACTTATACTTACCTCATCATTTTCTATATGCCAATCTTGAACGAGGTTGATGAGTGGCAACGAGTGTTAACTTCGTCAGCAATAGCGTCCCTTTTAACTTTAAACTTTCTTCAATACTTTCAAAGAATTTCACACGATGATTATTATTAATTCTAATGAGAATTCTTTAATCTTGTCACGTCACGATATACCTATATATGTATTAGATATAATAACGATGATAAGTTTATCAATATACATGGTAGGTATATTCGTCGGGTAATAAACTGTTACAACTGGATCTAGGGGTGAAATTAATCGCGTTTTAGTATTCACAAATCTAGCTGCGAGTTAAATTTTGTTCCTTGATGATAAGGAGGATAAGGAGGATGTTTATACTATATCTATATATACTATGTATACGTAGTTATATATATATATATATAAAATGTAATTAACACGCAAACGCGTTGAAACTTTCGGAGCTTGGTATTATAACTGTATATAGGTATATAAGTACATATATATATGTAAGTACGTAGGTAGGTATGTATAATGATATACCTAGTTATACCGTGGTCGGACAAGACGCATGGAAAGACTTCAGAGTGGTGCTGGAGGGATCAGGGGGGATGATAACGGGGAATTCTCGAGAGATTAGATTCGCCGAGGCGGAGATCCCGGAGACTCGGCAGTTATTAACAATTAGCTTCCGTTTCCGAGTCAAGCCTGCAGGAAGAGGCCCACCCTCTACCCTCTACCCTCTACCCTATACCCTCAACCCTGGACCCCTCGATCCCCCATCCCTCTGACAACCCTGTATAATACTTCCGAGTAAACCGAGTAAATTCATCCGGCAGTTATTGCGAGAGAAAACTTTCGCGGGACCGCCTCTCCTATCAACGCTGCGTAAATATTTACATAATAATAATAATAATGATAATAATAATAATAATAATAATAATAATAATAATAATAATAATAATAATGATAGTCAAGATCGAAGTACACATAAATATATCAAAATAAGTATATAAGGGCGCTCCACTTTATGTATAGTGAATTCTGAAATCATATTAATTCGTTAATTATTTATTAATGAAAATGGGCACCCTAAGAAATTAATTCTCCAAATAGAGGTTTAAATCAATGGATCTTCGAATATCGATTGAAAAACGATAGCTTGACCAATGCCGAGTGTTGAACAGCCCTTAACTGAAAAGTTCGAAAGTTGCAGGCAAAAAATTTTGTAAATTTATTTTCGTATTTACATTAGAATACTTTTAAACGATTTTCAATTTTGTAATAGTACGAACATTATTTTTTATTTTTTTTCTTAAGGGTGCCCATTTTGCCCCGTGGTAGGACCCATTTCGCCCTATTCTCTCCTACCTATATATTAAACTCTTCAATTAAGATTAATAAATGGACGCAGAAAGAAGGGTTTAACATTCCTTTGTCGTCGTCGACGAATAACGTTCATAAAGGAAGGGAACGGGGGGGGGGGGGGGGGGGGGGGGGACCAGGTTTGTCTCCGGTCAGTCCGGATGACGACGGTCAAGTCGGATAGAGCGCGTGGGTCGGTACTTAATTACACGGGTTCGTTCGCGCACGAGGGATGCGGAGAGAGTTGAGTATGTCCGCGTTGTCCATCTCCCGCATACTTATATATAGTTATATATATATATATATATATGTGTATGTGCGTGTGCGTGAGTATGCAAACATACATACCTATATAGAAACGCGCGTTAGTTAATTTTCTAACAAGTAGACTGACTGTATAATATAAAAAAGGATAGAGTTATAGCGGACGGACATACGAGTGGAAGGACCCTCGCCCCACAGAGTTACGTGGGGTAATAAAAAAAGGGAAAAAAAAAAAAAAGAAGAAATTAATACTTACTTACTTACCGCGGCGAATTAATATTAACGAGAGCTAATCGGCTTCGGCTCTGATTAGAGGGAATCCCTTCTGTTCTTACCCCGCAAGTTCCGCATTGTCATGCGAACGCGATGTCAACCGTATATATATATATAGTCAAAGTATGAGTTATAGCCAACGATATTATGCAACGAAATTAATAAGGGTTGTTTTTTTTTTTTTTTTCTTGTTTATCTAATTTTATGCAAATAAAAGAAATGACGAAGGAAATAAGGGAGAAGCTTTCCTTTTGAGACATACTGAAAATATGAGAACTTTGTTTTGGAAATAACGCGAAAAGCTTGATATAGAGGAATGTATTTATACTATACGTGGAATGAAACCCTCGCGAAAGAATATTGGAAAGTTGATAGTGAGCGAAAAGTGTGTGTATATATACCTATCCGTATTGTGCATATGATATTTTCCGGCTCAAATATCCGCGAGGCAATTTTGAAATCGGATCACGTATAGCCACGGTGCCAAAGAAGCAGCTGTGTGGGAACCGAACGTAGAACTCTGCGAGCTCAGAAGAGAAAAGCTCGTCGCGCTCTACTCGTTGCTTCCTTGATCAAGATTCGCGGGCGTTTTATGTCTGTCTGTTTATATCCATCCGTCTGTCTGTTTGTCCTCCTTTATTTATTTTTCTCTTTCTTTCTTTCTTTCTTTGTATATCTATTTTTTTTTTTTTTCCTCTCAACGTCGTCCCGGTGATGACTGCGTGATCGAGGAAATCCGCGATGATGAGCTTTACTCGTTGATACGAGAGTCGATCAATCGGAAAATACGTTGTCGTTACAGTTTATTCCCCGACGACTCGTTTTACTATAGTATACGTATACCTATACGCAACCGATCAAATCTTTGGAGAACAATTCCTTTTATACTTTTTTATATTCAAGAGGGATAATAAGAAAAAAAAGAAAAAAGGAAAAAACAATTTCCCGTATAAAGCTGACTGTTTACCATCCCTTTTTAATAAATTAATAAAAAGCGTAAGAGATGATCTTGCGTATAGGGGTGAAAAAAAAAAAAAAAAATAAGATATATAAACGCTGTGTTTTTATTTTATTCTATTTTTTATTTTTACATATATTTTCTTTCCTTATTTCCTTCTTTCATTTTTATTTTTATTTTTGTCCTCTTTTTTTTTTACAGGAAGCGACATTTATTGGATCTGAATATTTATAGATCGTTGAAATTATGGAGGCGCACGGAGAAAAACCGGCGCTATATAGAAGGAAAACGGAGATGGGAGATGGGAGCTACTATCCAGCCCCATTACGTAAGTGGTATAGAGGCGCTGGTAAAACTTCTCTCATTTTTTATTTTTCTTTTTTATTACTCGTCATGTTTGTGCCCGGAATGTCAAAGACTCGGAGTACTACCTATTGCCAGCCGAGTTTCAAAAACCCAGGAGTCTCATTCAAAGCTTTTTACGAAAAGAAAAGAGAGGAAAAGATAAAAAGAGAAGAGAAAAGAAAAGAAATGAAAAGAAAGGGAAAGGGAAAGAAAAGAAGAGAAGAGAAACGAAAGACGGTACACGTTCTAGCTAAAGACGAAAGCTCAAACATGAAAGGGTCAAAGACGCGGTGCGACCGCGTGCATAGATCAAGTTAAACGACAGCAAGAAAAAGAAAAAAAAAAGATGAAAAATTTTCAGGAGATGCAGTTAAAGCAACTAAATACGTATATAAGTATAATCTCCTAAAATTGTTCCGCAATAAGCAAAAGTATGGCCAGTTTGAACGAAACACAAAAATATAAAAAGAAAAAAGAAACAAGATATATACGTGAAAGCATAAAAGTACGAGCCTCGTAAAAGCCCGGGCCGTTATTCATAATTTCAGTTTATTTTGTGGCGTAGATCTTCTTCCAGCCCCTTTTGCCGCTGTGCTACCTACCCCTACAAGCTACAACCTGCAACACCGAAAAGTAACGCGTGACACGAGCAGGAGGCACGGCACGTACCCATGGGTACACGGAACTCCGGCTTTGGCTACAGCGCGTATGCTCAGCGGCGAATGGACTAGATATAGATATACACCTGTGTGTAGGGTGTTACGAGTATGTGTACTTTGCGCGGAATATGAAGCTCCGGGAATATGCCATGCCACTCTGAAATGCATAAGGGGGCTGGGGGATAAAAAGCTGCGGCTGGTACTCTCTCGGGAGTCCGGGACCCCGATCCCTTCTCTTGGTTTTGCCGACTATACCTGGCTATATCTCACCTGAAGGCTGAAACTCTGTCGGGTTTTATTCTACCTGATTTCTAACTTATATCAACCCCCCCAACTGCCCGGGGGAGTCGCTCGTCTCATAGACCGACGTTTGGCGCACTCTATCGAGGGACTTTTCAAATTATTCAAATCTTCTTTTCCGATCGACAGACTTCGAGGAAAGAATACGATACGAGCTAGAATATGGATATCGCCGATATTCAATTCTATATATATATTTAAAATACATAAATATCTAACTTTCATATTTATACATATATTTATTCGATCTGTAAGAGGAAACAAATCGGAATATATTACCTCATAGATTTTTCTAAAATGATCATTGTATATTATACCTTCTTTGAAATACAAAATCGTACAATACTATATCGTTATAATATTTAGATACTAAATGTTCTTTCAGGCTAATGGTAAGAGCTATAAAATATAATCGACTGTGCGTTTCAGTATAAAGAACCAGCTTCCCCCCGCTTTCTTTCTTACTTTTTTTTCATTAAAATACTTATATTCTATATTCTATTTTCTATTATCTTGGATAAATAAGCGGGCAATAGAACGTTACATATAAAAATATTTTTTATATATTATACTGCCACGTCTCGGCCCGCTTTTTAATGACTTAGAAATTGATCGATAGATGTAATATATTCGGTAACTTTGTAGTAGCGTTTTACCTATTTTTTGCTAGGTGCCCTCAATCGAATCGTCGTTTAATAATTTCAATTAAGATTTTTTTAAAATCAAGTCTGACTTGAGAGTCGTAAAGCCACAGTACGTGCTCGAAATATATATGTGTATGTATGTATATATGTATAAATATAAATTCCTAATATATAAATACTAAACAGTATGTAAGTACTTGTTCATAAGTTCTTTAGCATAATAAAGTTCATTTCTTTTAAAATGATAATCAAATAATATACGAGTACGTGGATAATCCTTAAATCTTGTATTTCTTTTATCTTTGGTAAATAATCGATAATCTTTTACCAGGAATGAACTTACCAACGTGGTGACGTAGGTAGAGTTTGATTTCCGGTCACTGGTCCACTGAAATAATACAACAATCGATATTAGAATAAAAATTCTATTAAGAATGATATGAAATTTTCTTGACTTTAAAAATAAGGCAACACACCTCCAAGCTATCAAAGGGGTCAATCTCTCAGTCAATCTTTGGTAATTTCGTTCCAATTCTTTTTGGTAATCGCGTTGGTCAGGGCCTATGAGATTCTTGTTTCGCCTCAGAGCGTCAAGACATTTTTTTGAAAAATCTTTAAAACACAAGCGTAACTTATGCTGCAGTCTGGACGGCTGAACATTCTGTTCTTTTAATCCAGAAAGAAATACGACCCCAACTTCGGCCGGTCCTTGATTAACAGTTGTTCCAATACAGCCCTGTAATACCATTTGCAACATCTTAGCATCGGGAGGTTCTTGCGCAGTAGCCGCTGCCACCTGAAATGAAATAAGAATTATGCTACTTTATTTCTAAAATCTCAAGATTTCACTTCATTCGAGTAAAATCTAACTCAATAATGCTTCACCTCAGCAGTCTTCTTCTGTATATCTTCTATCGCTACCTCAATGGGGCTCAAAACAATTTGCTTTCTGGCTACAACACGGATTCTCGTTTTAAGATACGGAAAATGGGTTGCCACAGTCAATATAGTCTTCCGTTTACACTGTTCTCTTAATTCACCATGGGCTTTACCACCCGGAGTGAATGGCGTGGCAAAAACAAATCGTTCTGTAATGAAAAAAACAGAGACGACGATGATTTTCGGTAATCTTTGGATTCAGGAAGCTTTGAGGGAAAAGTTAACTTACTGATGTTAAAATTTCTGTGAAAGACTGTTGGCCTGTGTCTCAATTCGTGTGGTTCAAAGTACGGCTCGACGTAAGTTATTTGGACGTAGGCTTTGTCCTGTTCCAATTTGCTCGGGTCTACAGGATTTGAATCTTTTATTATCACTGTATTATCAGTGCCGAATCTTTCGGCATAAAAATTTTCAAGCCTGGAAAATATTTCCGGAAGTTTGGTCAGGGTTGGTTCCTTATAGACAAATTCCTCCCCAGCTAAATCTCCGAATCTTGTTCCGTAAAATCCGACTCTGAAGTAAGTCCCGAAGACTCTTTTACCAGCAAGCTGCTCAACTCTGGTATAAGACTCATGTAATTTTCTAAGAAAAGATACAAAGAGTTCAGAACTCATCATTTCTCAAACCAAAAAGCAGTAAATATGTGTTCAAAGATCGATATTTTGTTGAAAAGAAATATACCCGTGAATATTTGCTAATTTTTTATAATCATGAGCCGCTTCTGATATCGGCAACAACACTCTGTAGACATCAGCAATGGCTTCGTACATTCCAGCTGCGTGTAACGAGCTCGCTGCGTGTTCTAAAAGCCCGGCTAAACCACTTTCTGAGAAATCAGGGCCGAGACATAAGCCTTCTTCTCGTCTAGCCAAGACATCATCGCCGACTGCACTTTCTTCAAGAGCATTTGGCGTCACGGGTGCCAAAGCAACTGCGCCGACCGGTCTGCCTCCTCCACCAGGCTCTAAAAGGTGGAGATACTCTGCTACCAAAGCTGCGCTGTGCACCAGACACATTGCCGCCTCGGTGTGATTCTTTCTTTCCATATGCTGCTGCGCCATGTTTGCTAGCCAAGTTAATCGGAGGTCTGGCGAGCCTTGGTAGCCTTTTGCAATTCTGGGAAATTAACATTGGATTAAATCGGATCGAAGATTCGTTGACTTGAAGTAAGGAGAAGAAATCAGGATTATGCTTACCGGTACATCAAGTCGAGGAGCATTTCTGGATCTTCTTGGAACTCCTTCATCTTTACAGTGTCGGATAATATCATGTGGAGATTGAATAACAAGTCTTTAACTTGTTCGGGAAAGCTTGTATCCGCTAGCTCAGCGTCACGTTCGGCGTAGACTAGAACAGTCTTCAAAGCCCGTCTCAGAGCTCCTTCGCTCGGTGCTCTTCCCCGTCCTACTAATGCGGATAATGAAGTTGTGACCTGCATCTTGACTCTGGCAAAGTTCTGAAAACAGGAAGATGTTAAAAAAAATACTCTACTCTAATTTCTCAGGGAAAATGATATCGTCAAATTCAAATTACGTTTCCAATTTCGAAATTTTGTCGCATTAGAAGATAGAGACTAGCCGCTGCATGGCTCCTGACGGCACTTAAGGGTGAGCTACACCTGGTCAATAAAGTCAGACACAAATCCCCGCATCTTTCACTTTCCTCGTCAAAAAGCGCGCTGTGATATTTGAAGACTAGAGCTCTTTGGGTGTTGAACATGTGCTGTAGAACCAAGGTGCTTTGATTCCTGGCCAATGCTCTTAGCAGAACTTTCAAAACGGCCCCAACAACTGCGCCCCCACCTCCATCAGCTTGCACCACAGATTCCAGGGTGTCTAAAACCACAAGCGAAGCTTCGGCAGCAAGAGCTCCTTCGATATGCGCATCTTGCTCAACAGCTCTACCCTCAGTTTGCTCGCTTGGTCTATAAGGCATCTGATCTTTTCGCCATCTGAGCCTGTCTCCGCTGGATCTCTCCTTCCTTCTAAGCATCATCTCGCTTCTGGCGCTGCCCTGACCGAGAATAACGTCTTCTAATCTAGACCTGATATCGCTAGTAGCAGAGGCTTGAGGTGGACATCTTTTCAGAGCCTTTTTTCCCTTGTATTCAAAGGCGGCAGTAGCAATATTCAGAACTTGTAGCAGACTTAAAACTCGCCTAGCACTTAGTTCAGAGCACCACTGTGCTAGGGCAGACTTATCCAGACCTTTCAGTAGCCAAAGAGCACACATCAGCAAATGCCTAGTTGCCTCCGAACTCAGGGAAACTCGACACTGAGTTCCGGCCACATCAGTCGAAGCCCCGCCAGCTATTGCTAAAGCAACTGATTGCGTTATGGAACCAGACTCCTCGAGATAAGCGCTTCGCTCTTTAGAATCCCAGTGATAGAGCTGGGGCAAAGCATCCATGAGGATGTTTAAGAGCGGTAAATAGAGCGCGGCGACTCTGGATTTTGACGAAGGATTGCTGTACCTTGGATCTACGTCATGGGCACCCATCAGATAGCGGACAGTACCAATAGCCTTATGCTGTAGCATGGGGTTTGGTATTTCCAGGGTATTAGCCAGGTCAGAAAGGACTAAGCCGGCAAGAAAATGTTGTTGTCTAAACTCTTGGCTGAGCTCAGAGAACCTCGCTCTCTCTCCTGGCACCAGAGTTGATATTAAACTCCCAGAACTTCCGGTTGATGGACTAGGCGAGGCGGGAGCTGAGCCAGACCATCCCGTGTAGCCAGTTCCGAAGGGCAAATTCAAAGCCACGTAATGTTCGTGAGAGCAGATTGTCCTCACAAGATCAAGCTTCAGAGCAAATAGAGCAGCGGAGTCGGGTATATGCATCGATGACTCTACAAGGGAACAGCAGCTAACACGAATCAGGGAAAGAACGAATCCCCTATCCATTATGGACAGCAAATCAGACAAGAAATTTCCCAGGCTCGAAATGAGGTTTGAAGCTGTTCTGCTCTCTTTACCGCACCGCGCTATCACCTCGGAAGTTAAGGCAGCGACTAGAGTGGCAACATCGTCCGAAAACTGCGGGGAAAACCGCGACTTTCTTGGGGGTTCCGCGCCCTCAATCTCGGACAGAGAAACTACCATTGAGCGGACTATCAGCTCCAAGAAAAACCAGGAATGTGTTATTGCCAGCTCTCGAGCTTGACCTGTGGAAACCACCCAGTGCAGGGCCAACTCTTCGTGCAGAAGCCTTCCTGTTGCCTGGCTGTTCATGGATGGCGATTCTTGACGCATTGAGGCGGTTCTGTCCAAGCCACGAGTGTGGGCTTCCATCTCTAGGTCTTCAACTGGTAGATCTGGGTTGCTTCGAGCTCGAACGACGCTGAATCCCCGTGATAAAGTCGGAAGGCAGCACTGGTACGCTGTGTAAGTTGCTAACAGGGCATGACGACCGTGGGGATCAACTTGTCCATCTGGTAGATTTGTTACATTTGTAACAAGCAATCCTAAGGCCTCGAATGCTACCGCTGCTATGTTTAAAGGCTGAGAAGGCAATGCCGGAGGTCTGACCAATAAACAGACTAGCTGATCCAGCAGCTGAGGTAACGATCTGACTAGAGCTGATGGAGAAGCTCTGGCGAGCTCTAACATCGAAGCTTTTAGCTCCGATTCCATACCTGCCTCACCAATTCGTGGAGGTATTTGACCAGTTTCGAGGGAACCACAGAGTGAAAGAAATCTGGAATAAGAATGTTTGAAATTCAGTTTCTATCCGTGAGAAGAAGTTACGAATCAGGAATTATAGTGTCGGGTTCCAATACTTACCGGTCGATATACTTGTCTTGGGCATGCACACTGGAGACTGGTTCTAAAATCAGTGTGAAGACTCCTTTGTGAGCGTCTACCCACCTCGTACCTGGCAGACAAACATCTGGTGCTATATAAGAGTAATTAGCTGGTGGGGGATCTAAGGTTGCTGGTAAGCAAAATTCTCCAGACTGGAGATGACCGTCCCTCAGCAGCTGCAGCCACTGTAAAATTTTGAATCATTGAATCTTCTGATCCTCTTATTTCGTGATTCTTTGTTTTATTTCGATGCGATATTTGAGAGTTTCTCACCGTATAGGCTACTGGTGTTTCTACATTTGGCTGCTCGGCTTTTTTCTGACAACTGATATGATAGAACGTGAAAAGCAGGTGATGTTTGGCGCTCAGATCTGGGGGAAGTCGCATTTTAACTTCGTCGTAAAAGTTTGGATTTTTGTTGTGATACGAAACTGACGTGAATGATTCGTGCGTCATTTCTGGGCATGAAGAACGTCCGAAAATTGCAGTTAAAGCATCCGCCTCAAGCTCGCCACCCATTAACTGTATTCTAACAGCTATATTACGAGCAGATCCAGTTCTCGAACTGAAATTAGCTTCCTAAAGAGATAGAAACAGCAAAGAATTAGCTTGAGAGGGAAGAGAGACAACTTTTACACTCTATCTTACTTTTGGATAAATGTAGAGCAGATTACGATACGTCAAATCAGGAGAAACAACTTCGCTGGGAAACTCGAGTATCTCTTTAAACGGGCGGCTCTTTTCGTCAGGATAAGGTGTCAGTCTTCTTAGATCTGGGTCCAAGCATCTTGGGAGTTCATCAGGCCTTGGGCTGAGGTCTAACTTCAGAATACCCGGCAGGCATTTGAGTCTTTTTAAGTTAGAACCAGGCCTGCGTAATTCGGCCAAAAGCTTGTATAAATCTTCATCTCTCAGCCGCTCGCTCTCTTGCTTGAAGAAGCTTGATACCGTCAATGTTATTGGCCTGAAGAAAAGACAAAGATTTCAATAAACAAGCTCGTTATATCTGCCGCATAATCTCAATTGAGGATTATCGAACCTGAAACTATCCAGACAGTTAGCAAAGTCGTCCGGAGACCAGCTACGTCGCTTATCAGAGCTACGTCTCTCTAGAGAACCTCGTCTTGTCGGTGGTTCCACTTTCTTTCTCCACTGCTCGAGTCCTCCTGATTTTCTGTCTAGGGATCCGGCACTGCCTGTGCTATCTGCATCCCCGCCACCTCCACCTCCACCAATAACTCCAGAAAGATGGATCGCGGTCCAAGCTAAAGGCATTCGGTATCTTCCTAGTCGTTCGCATGCTGCTACTGCAGCAGCTCTTACCTTTGACAATGGAAAGAATGTTATTATAGTTTATTTTACGGTGAACTTCAGGTCGTCAAACACATGTTCAAAGTTTTTTAGCGATATACTACCTTGTCCTTGTTTTTATCTTCTCGTACATAAGGCTCAGCACATTCTGAAATATCGCCCTGTAGAACTTTCTCTAATCTAACGACTAGGAAAAGGTCTGGACTCGGCTTACTGATACTCAAAACACAGCTTCTGGCTAGAGTGCTTGTATCACTGTAGGCAATGTGACTTCCAAGCATTCGTTTCAGTCCTTCGGGGTTCATGTCAACATAGAAGTTCTCTGAAACCTGTATCGAGTTTTAAATCATTAACAAAAGTTCGACCAGTCTATCACATCTCTTATGTTGCCAGGAAATCAAATCAGCTTTGTAAAACAGACCTTTTTTTTTTCTCTAGCATCGTACAATGCTAAACTTGCAAAAATTGGTTCGACTTCTAGCTCCAATTTCAGTTGTAGACATTTGACTAAAATCTTGTGAGAAAATGGTTCTGTTGGTTCTAAGGCAGGGTTTATTTCCTGCCATTCATCGTCCGGAGAGGATGGAGGTGCGTAAAGTGGAAACAAGGCCTCCTGAAATTTATTTCAATTATTGCGATAAAATCCAGATTCTAAGGACTTGCAAAGTACGCAAAGAACATTCTTCTGCACCTGACGATCTTCGGAACGCTTCTGTTCATTTGTCAGATCTACAGTTTCTGGACAAACACGATCTAAAAGGCCAGGCAATAATGGATCGTGTTGAGAATGACGTAGGTCTAAACTGGCCCAGGAACCACGCGGTGTGTCTGTGGAATTGGACAAATCTTCATCGTCGTTTGGTGATCCACTAGCACCATTGATGTCTTCTTGGTCAACCTGATGTAAAAGTATAAGTTTAGTTCGCTCATCTAAAAGGTTTGTTCATAGGTTGTTCAACATTTTATATTTTCTGTGTTGATTTTTCAAGATAATTCGCCAATTTAGTCTTCAGATTGTAAAAAAGACCTCAAAATCCTGTCTTGGAGTATCCTGCAGAAGTCGATCTCTAGCAATAGGGGAAACTCGGCGTTTATATTTCCTGTTCACTATCACCCAGTCCGATGTGAAAGTTTCTACACATCTTCGTACGTAAGGTGATACTGTGTCCCTGAAATTCATACCATGATAATCAAAAATTGGTATTTGAAGTTGGAAATGAATTACACCAACTAAAAAATCAATATTTAGATAATAATTGGTGTTATTCTTGACTCTTGAATTAAACTTCTGTAGAATTACACGTTTCTTTAATGCCTTACAAGGATTCAGACGGTACTACGGGTTCCTCTGTCCTAATTTTTCTCTTAACAATCTTCAGCTCCACATCCCCTTGCGGAAAGTCTAAAATTGGTCTGAGAGGATCACGATCTAAAACCGATTGATGCTGTGCTAAAAATTCCTCGTAGTCTAGCGGCTCCAGTACCTCACACAGAGACATCTTTAATAAAACATGAAAAATATTACGATCTAAAAATTGAACAGCAAATGCTTTTGCTATTTTTACATAGAGACTTTCTTTTAGGCTTTTTCTTTTTTTTTCATTGAAATGCCTGCATTACCATAGAAGAAAATCCAGAAACGCTACTTCCACTTTTAGACAAATCTCTTGAATAAGAAGTTGAGGTAGCTATCTGTCGTCTCACATCTGAAGCATGCTGTTTGCTCAATTTGTGAGCAAAGGCACGTTGTACAGACGACATTGTGGTTGAGGAATTAAAATACGATCTCTTCTAAATTCCTGGAATGAATAACCCAAGTTGAAAATCGCGTAAATAAATCGTCTAAAATATTATTTAATTTTTTATTTAATATTTAATAATCGGAAAAGTACAATGTATCGTTTCGGGTTATTATTGATTTATTAAAGACATGAAATTCAGTTGTTTAAAAGATACGTGAATGTAAAATACAATAACGTGATGCATGCGAATGTTCTAAACAATGTTTTAGTTAATTTGGTTAGGAATAATTATGAATAATAATACATACCTGGCATCAGTTTTTCGGAATGAACTACTGCTTATTAAATGTTGCGTTTCTTATTTGTCACGATCCCATTTCTATAACGGCTTTTACATCGGGCGTATTAATTTCACCATTTATTATATTTGACTGAATGGAGATTTGACACAAGAATCAAAATGGCGTCGAGATACGACACTGCCATTCAATAAATACGGCCGCTATGTGTAATGCTTTTTTTCTCATATTATATTTCTCTTTATTCAGACGGCACGAACATGCGCGTAGATAAAACAGGGATTATTGGGGAGCGCGGTATCAGTACACGCCTCGTTATAGGTTGCATATATGCAACTCGCATGGCATTAATGTATACTCTGAATTATAGTTGCATATACTAGTGCACAATTCTGATTCTTTCTAAAACAAATATCTAAGAGGTGGCGTCCTCAATATCTTTATAGCGAATTACTTTTGCCGCAAAAATCGCGCGGGCACAAAATTACGAATTTGAATTCTCTGTTTTCGCCAACACAATGATTACAACTAGACTAGAATGACTAGTGAAAATAATTAGGATAATATTTCTCAATATTGAAGAAATTAAATTTATTTATAAGGATTTTAGATAAAAATATTTACAATTATCATTACATATTGAAAGTAAAAAATCAATGTGCTGATGTTTCATTAATTAAATCAGCTCAATATCTCTACGCGGATTCGTATATTTACTTAAGAATTGCGTAATTTCGTTTCTTTTTTCATATCCATAAAAAATATGAGATAATAATAAATCCAGGAATAAGTAATCCCGAAAGCGCAATACAGTGATGTAAGAGCGAGAGGAAGAAACGGCAGACTTTCAAGGAACAGTATTTTGTGTAAGAAATTATCGTATATCGGTAATAACGGCAATATTCCGATGTACAGCCATTCGTAGTTCCTCAGCAATGATTTTTCGTGAAGATTTCTCAGACTAGTTATACTCAAAATAGTATAAAATAATAAAAGTAATATTCGCAACAGAGATAAGTCGATTTGATAAAGAAGTGGTAGGAGCGCTGTGTGCCCAGCTGCGCTTAATATTATAAAAATCTTTGCATCTAGAGCGTCAATCGTTGCTAAAACGCTGAAACAACAATTAATACATAATTAAATAAGGTATCCGAACACAGTTAGCCAGAACCTACCATAGCGGAATGATCGCAGTTAATATAGCTTTTTCGTGAACGTGCCAGCCAAACATGAATGATGTTAAACCACAGAGAACGACACACCTTGCAAAATGATGAGGTGATCTGTAGTTGGCTCCAGTAAATAAGACCCACAAGCCAGGCTAAAAATCATGAAAGATTGCGGTTAATTTTCTACTTTTTTATTCTTTTCATTTCAATAAATTGATCAAATTCTTACAAGCATTGCTGCAAATGTTATAATGAAAGTTGCTAAGGGTGTTGGAGTAGGCAAAACGGCGTATATGTATTCCTGGACTAAACCACCGGTCATTGAAGCTGTGCTAGCTGCTGTTGACCAACCAAATCGCTTCCAAACTACTGATAACAATTTATCACATCCTGTGTACAACGCCCATGCATTAGCTGCCCAGTAGGCATGTACCAAGCCTCTTTTAAATGGAAACAATCTCGTTATTACCTGAATTGAGTAAAATCGAACATTTATTTGAACTGGAAAAATTCATCTTTTCAATTTTTTTTATCAGTAATATGAAAGAAGAGAATACAACAACTACTACAAGTGATAATCAAAATTATGCTATTGACTAACCAATTGATAGATCTATGCTAATAACTGATAGAAACCTATCTATAGAAAAACAAACAATTATTAAGAACCTGGGGTAATTGATGTATAAATGGACCAAAGGACAGCGCCAAGATAGACAGAACGATACATCCGAGTTTAAAAATGTTAGATAGGTATTTTCCATCTTTGAAACAATACCATCTTAATAGCCAGACGATAAATGCTGGAGCGACGTAAACATATATATGTTTAAGATTGAGTAAAATAGCAAACCAGAATGCTCCCTGAAGAACCTGGTTCTAAAAAATGATTAATTTATAATTACATGTTTCATTTATCTTCTCCACTATTCTTATAAAGATAATTCACCTGCTCTAAGGTTCTGGTAACTCGAGCCAAAGAGAGCATTAAAATACCAAGTAGAAATCCATTGTATTGAAAATGAACATGATCAACTATCAACAGTCCTATATTACACAAAGCCAACAGGGTCAGAGTGGCAAAGCCTTTTTCACATCGGTAAAAAGTTTTGCTGATTCTAAAATTTTTTAAAAATAAATAAACTGTTTATTGCACATTGCAGCTTGTCTTATTCTTTAGAAGTTAATATAAGCTTAGGACTAAGCCTTGGCATCCTTATTCCTAAGAAGATAAGTTTAAGCTTCTTACTCTTTAACGCCATACGCGTAGACCAAATCAGCAAAAATCACAGTCAATCTTTGGAATATTTTAGTCTCAAAAGAAGCGTATTCCAAATTATTAACCTCCAGCATCTTAGGATCGAAAAATCTGGCCAATTGGCTGAGGGAATATTCAAACCAAGCAAAAAGAGGCGGATAATCTAGCGTCCATTGGGACTTTGAATTTATGTACCATTCTTTAACTGGCAAGCTGTGAGTTACTGCTAGCCAGTTACGGTGCACTTCAAAATCGGTCGAGTGACTAGATTTGGAAGTTAGAAGAACGGCGAAGAGTTAAGGAATCATGAATTGTGAAAATATCTATCCGTCACAGTCGATAATAATTCGAAATACTCACTAGGTTGGAAATAAAAGAAGTTTTACAGACGATACGAGGGCGAAGATAAGCCAAAACGATCGATTAGATCTTTCAGAAAAACCCTCAGAATATTCTCCAGCATTTTCTTTGGCTCTTTTTATCGACGGTTCGATATTCTTGACAGATCCTCTCTCTCCTTTATGCGAGACCATTTTAATAGATTATAAAAACTCGCCCGGCACTCTGAACGATCATTATTGAATGTTAACCTCAAAAGTTATTAGGTTATGTTGATTATGACAAGATCAGCAGCCATGTGGCGATTATCACGGGGATTCCCCATTCGCGCGTTTCATATTCACAATCGGACGACCCTATTGGCCGAGTTGACTCGATTCGAGGTTTCTTAAACCGATATATCGAAAGTCTGAACTCGTTAACGATTTCAGACGATGATAACTTGATAATTATTAATCCGAAAATCCGATTTTTTTTTACGAGTTGTGTTAATTCGCGTACACTATATGCGCTAAAATAAGTAGAACGATAATCCGAGCTACTCGTGTCAATTGACCAAACAAGTTAAAGGCGAGATTCAAAAGCAGGATATGGTGAAGCGGTATTAACCTATAAATTGAAAAATCTATAATTAAACATAAAATAATGTATTTCCCGTATACATTAGCGTGTTTATTCCTCACGATCACTCTTTCAGCATTTGGGGTTTGTAACAGATTCGATTACTTCAAATAACGTGCAAAAATGTCGAGCGCTAATACTGAGAAAACGTCGATATTTCTCCGCGCTATAACCTATTTGAAAAAGAAAAAAAATTTCTCTCATTTCTTACCTCATTTGAAATAACAACCTTACTCTACTCTCGTTTTTCTTTCCTCCTAAATCTCTTAGTTTAAGAAATTTCATATTTAAATTTCAGAGTGAATTAGACTACGACGGTTGGCTCCGGTTGCGATTATGGCACGCCTTAAATCTAGATCCTGTACCAAATTTTATAGAAAGAGGTAACATAACTGTGACCAGTGTTCGCAGCGGAGCATCTGCAATTGCTCAGATGGGTCTCCAACCGATAGAAATCACATTATTAAAAAAACTAGCAGATGAAGATAGAGAATATCGGCTAAAAGCATCAGTAAGAGGTTCTTCTGGCTCTGAAACAACATTCCTTACATCTGTACCAGCGGTAATGAAGCAAATAATTTGCTAACTGTATATATATGTACAGATTTTTTTTTTTTTTATACCCTATCATAATAGTAATTATTAATTTTTCAAATTATTATGTCACCTCTCTTTCCCTCTCTCTTTTTCTTAGAAGGCAAAGATTATCAATATTTTGATGCTGAATTCAATCGTATTATTTATTTATTTAGTTATTTGTCTCGTTTTTTCTTTGTTTATTTTTTTTTCGTAAAAATTTGGAACTGATAACAGTTCACTGCTCTTTATTTATCAAATTTAATATCCCCTGTTATTCTCTCTCCTTTTATTTTTTATCATTTATTTTCAGTGTCTTCTACTCGGTTCTGCACTAGAAGATTATTTGACTGTCTGGCTTGACGGAGCAGCAGAACCCGTTGCGGTCAGCATATCTTCTTACGGTCCTTGCTCTCGTGAAAATCCACCTACTCAGATGTGGACGACCGGAGTCCAAGTCAGATATCCAGAGGCAGGACCGGTCCCAGACACAGCAACCTACATTCAAAAACTTGAGAGAGAGAAGGAGGCCAGGGAGAGAGGAGAGACTAAAGACACTCGATCTTTTCTGGCCAAATATGTAAGCATGTTATTGTATTTTAATCACTTAATCTTTAATTTTTTAATTTTTACCAATTTATGTGATATATTGTAATTTTTTTTATTATTATTATTTTTTTTTTTTCGTGAAGATGCATGGAATTTTCGTTTCTGAATAAACTAGCCCGCGATGTTTACGCGTGAAACGTGTTTAAGCCGCGATAATATCGAACAGCCTTGAAAATGTTTACGAGACACAATAAGCTGTGTAACTAGCCTATTGGCCCTGACATGAATGGTTTATGCATTTTATTTATTTTAAATACTAATTACACATTGATATGTTTAATTCTTTCATTTTTCTATGTCTTTTTATTTAAAATTTATTCAATTTTAAATCATTTCAGTGGATGTACATAGTACCTGCAGTTATATTCGTTCTATTATCATCTGCAACTAATCCTGAGGCTGGTGGAGCAGGAGGTGGTGGAGGAGGCGCTCAGAGATAACGAACGCATTTTATTATCTGATCTTACGAAATATTCATTAAACACTTAGTTATTTATTCTATTTCTGTATAATTGCTTCTAAGCTTATAATATATGAGGAATTAAATAATCGAATAAACAAATAAACAAATAAATAAATAAATACGAAATTCGATCGATTCTGTGTCCCATTTTTCTATTTTTTTCTTTTTTATCCTATTTTCAGCTCAGTTAGACTCTAGCACCTATAATTATAAGAAAATATTCGGCAAAAAAACTCGAAAAAGAGTACAAAATTTAGTAAAACAATTTTTTTCATTTATTAAGAACCTGCCGTAAAATTTCGGGTATAGAAATGATACGATACAAAGCGTGGGAGGTTGCGTGCTGTAAGTGTTTGCATTATTCAAGTAATCAATAAAAAGCCCGCCGTTCACCCCGCAGTTCAGAGAGGATAGAAAGTGAACAGAGACTCGTGTATATTTCTATAGTTAAACATAAAAAATATATCAATATAATGGCAGCGTTTTCTTTAAATTTAGAACGAAAAGTTGAATCTACTTTGGTAACTAGCGGTAAATTTGACGGATCCCACGCTTGTCTTGTGGCCGCAACTTCTGGTGGTAACGTTATAGTCCATAGTCCCCATCGTCGCGCTCCTTCAAACCCTGGTGACGATATTGGATCCGGAAGACTCGCTTGGACTGGAGAACTAGCGGAATTAAGAATCGGCAAACAGGTCATTAGAATATTTGCCGAAAAATAACGAATGTACCGTTTCCGAGTTTCTCTAATTTATAGTAGATTACGATTTCACCGTTTTTCGGAAAAAAAAATTAACTTATTTGAAATTTATCTAAATTTCTAGTATTTTGAAGTTTTTTTTTTTTTTTTCTCGCACCCGCACTTATCTAGGAGTTTAGGAAAATTTGACAAAATCTTTTGGATAGTTTCCTCGAATCATTATTACGATCGGTTACATGGTTTTCACATTATTAATATATTTTAACTAATAACGAATACTTTCGAAGGTAACTGCCTTGTACGCCGGACAATTAGGCGAAGACGAAAGGGATGTTCTTTTGGTCGGTACCGCGACTCATCTTCTTGCTTACAATGTCGAGGATAACGCGGATGTATTTTACAAGGAGGTGAGTCCTTGGGAATTTCACGCCGCTCTTATCTTTCATAATAATTCACAATACATAGGTTTTTGATTAGAATGGTTCTTGAGAGGGTGATTTTTTTTTTTCAAATTTTCAAGATCCATTTCTGAATCGGTTCCAAATTCAAAACACGAAAAAAAATTACCCCTGGAATTTGAGCTTTTTATTTCAACGGTAACACAAGCCAGAGATTTTTCAGAATTTTAATCACCCTGTTAAGGATCACTCTATTATAAATGGAGTCAGGAGTTTCCTTAAATAAATAAATAAATAAATAAATAAATAAAAATGAATATTTAAATAACAATAAATAATCCTACGTGCTGCAGATGTCTGATGGCGCTTACTCAATCGTTGTAGGAAAATTGGGATGGTTAATGGATCGCAGAGTAGTCGTTGTTGGTGGTAATTGCTCTGTTACAGTACTGGATCCATCAGGATCAGAGGTTTTCTGGACGGTTACAGGCGACATCGTCGTATCCCTTGCAATATTTGATTTTGACGGAGACGGTTCGAACGAGGAAAGTATATAGCATATAGTAAAATGTAAACCGAAAGGGTGCTACTACCCTTGAAAGTTGAAATTTTGTTCACACCTATGCATCAAGTTTTGTATAAGTTCAAGTGAAATTATTCAAAATCCTTCAAATAATGTATAAAGTCTTTTAGAAATGCTGAAACTTGGGGTGGTTTTCCCATGATATAATATGCAGAAATTATTCTTCGAGGGTCAAAAAATAATTGTAAAATCAAATTTTTTAACGCTTTAGCTAGTCTTGGGGAGTGCAGATTTCGAGCTGAGAGTATTGAAGGGTGATTCAGTGGCATGGGAGGTAAAAGAAACGGCGCCAGTAACAGCCTTAATGTCTTTATCGGGTCGCCAATTTGGCTATGCCGTAGGAAACGGTACCGTAGGTGTTTACGATGCAGGCATGCGTCTCTGGCGTGTCAAGGTAAATGGATAACAACCAAAGTTCAATGAACCGAAAAAAAAAAAAAAAAAAACTGAATGAATCTCTTCCTGGTCTTGTCTCTCCCTTGAAACCTTGAACCCTTAGTCGAAACACAGAGTCGTAGCAATCCGAGGTTTCGACGTCAACGGTGACGGTAACGAAGAACTAGTAACAGGCTGGAGTAGCGGTAAAGTTGATGCTCGAGTTCCAGCTACTGGAGAAGTAGTTTTCCGAATACAACTAACCGCTTCAGTGGCCGGAATAATACGTGCAGATTACCGTCGTACCGGAAGACCCGACCTAGTGATAGTCTCTTCGACCGGAGAGGGTAAAATCTGATACAGTATTAACAATAATGTATAAAAATCGCCTCCCATTGATCAAAAATGGGATAAATTATAATCAATCGATCTATATAGTCCGAGGCTACGGAACGGGTGCAGCAACAGAGACTTCGGAGCCAGGTGACAAAGTGCGAGAATTATTGGCCAGGAAACAAGCCTTAGTTTCAGAGCTGAGACACAGAGCAGCAAATCCTGGTATTTTTGGATCAAGACTTGCAGTCGAAGTTTCTTGCAGCGATGGAGCAGTGCGATTAGCTTTGGCCGCTGGTCCAGGTCTTCTAGTTCATTGCGCTATCGTTTTTGCTGAAGGTGTCTTCGAAGGTGAGACTCTTGTGGCTCGTCCTAGTAAACCAGCTGGACAAATTGAGATTGAACTTCGACCTCCTAAAGACGCTCCTGTAGATGTTCACGTTAAAGTTTGCATTGGTGCTTTGGGCGCTGATCTTCTTCAGGTTTTTATACTGCACTTCATAATCCGGCGATTCCTACTTCCAATTTTTGTACATATTTATATCGTGCTCATCTAGGTATTTGAATTGACCAGACAACTCCCCCGCTTCAGTATGTACGAAAAAATTGAGACTCCGGAAGAGACTTCTGGCCCGGATTCGCAAGAATCCGGTGTTACGGTTGAGGTAAGTGAGTCTCCAGCTTTGTTCTTTGGTCGTCTTTTCTTCTTCATTTTCATTCTTTTTTTTCATAAATTTCGGCTTTGATTTCACCCTCCGATTATGATAATATTTTTTTCGGCTACCTCGAGGTCGCGGAGAGACCGCAGCGTGTGGCGATCTGGTTGACCCATAATTTGATATTACCTGAAGATACAGAAGTTGAAGTTTCTGACGATGGTACATTGAGCGTCTGTCTCCGTGGATTAAGAGATGGAAAAATCCACCGTCTTGAAGCTTCCATGGTTGGAAAAATCAGGCTAATTACCGAGGATGCAAATTTTGCTGGTGAAGTGATCCACTCATTAGCCGCGTATCTCGGACTTGGAGAGTTAACTGCTGAAGCAATCTTTCCAAAAGATGAGGAGAAGATGACGGAAGCACTGGAGCGACTCGCAGGTAAAGATTTCTTTTCATCTATGAAACTCCGTTTATTCTCATATTCTTTCGGTTATTTGGTTCTATTATTCTTTCTATTTCCGTTACTCTTCTTCTGGTTGGTAAAAATAGGTCTTCGCGAAGCGGAAATTCGTCTTCGAGCAAGCGAAGCTCGGGGTGCAGTTCTGTTAAAAAATCTCTTAGTGCGTACAGAGGATGCGAGAATTCTCGGCGATGCAAAAAGCGCAAAAACCAGACTTTCTCAATTGAAAGCAGTGAACAGCGATCTAATTCGAGAGCATGAAATCGGTGGTAATAGCTACAACGATCTAGTCCGCACCCTCCGAGAACTAAACGCGTCTGTCCAACGTGTAGCACGTCTTCGAGGTATAAAATAAACGTTTTCAGCTTTAAAAAATTCTCCAAATTTTCACGCATTTCTATCAATGTGACTAAATTTCAGTCGGAAAAGCAGCTGCGAATGCTGTCGCTAAATGCAGATCTGCGATCAGTGACGGAGACCCAAGAGCTCTCGTTCTCGCAGCTCGACAGGGTTGAAGATCAAGATTTAATTGCACACGTTAATTGTTTCGAACAAACTGTCAAAGGTGTGGAATATGGTTCGAATTCATCTGCAGATGACCCGGAGGAACGTCTTCACACCGATAATTGTTATTTTTTTTTGGTTTATTCATGTAATAATAATAATAATAATAATAATATGTGTATGCGTGTACTATTATGGATATTTAGAACCTAGGATCTATCATATGGAATCCGTTTATCAACACGTTTATTTGTTGGGCAATATTCGGCGTATTCTTCCCACGTACATCCGGGACTAGCGCAACATTCTTGTGTAATAGATGCAACCGCGTTTGGACTACGTCTTCTTAGGTCACGACGATACCTTAGCATCTCTTTTGCTCGCCAGGTAGGTAACCATGGAGGTTGTGGTGGTCGAGGAAGACTTGCTGAACGACGGGTCACTCCGTAAATGTCCTTTTCACAAGCCCAGTAAAGATGACGTAGTAGCGTCTCTCGACACCTAGCGTGCGTCTCTCGATGCCAGGCGTTTTCCCAATCGGCTCTCGATCTGAGGACATAAATCGTTTTACGTTATTCAAAATAGACAAAAATTTCAACGCAACATTTTTCAACCCTTTCTTTTAATTTAGATTTTTTTATTCGAAACGAATACTGCTCACCTTTCCTTGAAGACTCGCTCCAGATTAAGGAGGTGATCGGTAGCCCCAATCGCTCCAAGAGCTTCCAAAGCGAGGCAGCCAAATGCCAGAGCAGATGCTCGCATCTTGCAGAAACGATATGAAAGAGTCTTTCGACGGGTGTGGCGTTCGCTTTTATACCCTCGATTCCGGATGTTCAATGTATATTGAGGTGGTCTCTGTGAGGGTGGTGAAAATTCGAGAAGTGTATAGAGGTGGATATACGGATCCTAGCAAATTGGCACCGTATGTACTGCAAATAGTCGACAAACAAACAACCCGGTTCGAATTGCGGGTTTGATTGTGGCTGTAAATCGTTGCAGAGTATCCGGAGAAAACCCTCGGGAAAAAGACTACGTTTCTAGATGTTATTGCGTTTCTTACGTACCCGGGAACAACTCTGGTACTTTTGCCATACAACGCCTTCCGCCACTATTCGACTATACGTACATTATACATACTCATAAATCACATGTGCACATGTGTATGTATACGTACTTAGGTATTCCAATTTTTTACAGTTTTAAAATCATGAAAGATTCAATTCCACTAAAAAAATGGAATAAGATTTGACTATTTTGAAGCGAAAATTTTGAAGAGATGAACCATTTTTTTGTCTTCAAATTTATTTATTGTATAATATTTTGTACTATATAAGTCTTGTCTCTTATCATCCCCAAGCGCATACGAACACTACAATATTAATGCACACGTTGGTACCACAATGCGAGTCTGATATAAGTTTCCCACGGCTAATCGCACTATGTCTAGAGTAGACTATATACATATACAACCATATGGTTCATCAATGTGCGTGTATAGGCTTAGCTGAAGATTAGAGAGAAGGAGAAAAATAAAAAATAAAAAATCTAATTTCTTTTTAAAATCAACAAATAATTTACTATGGGTATATGGTATCGATCAACATTGACTATCGGTATTGCATTTCGAAGTATATAGAAGGATAGGTAATATCTACGAATACACAAATCATATGGACAAGTGGAAAAATTTTTTTGCAAATACATAATAATTTTCGTTTATTTATATGAATCAAATTAAAGTTAGAATTATTACAAGATACGTTTATGGTAGATTTATAAATATATATTAAGGAGGAGCTCCTCGTGCAGAAATACTCAGCCTTCTTCCGTGCGAAGGAACCGGAGGTCTTCTCAACGGGTTGATGGAACCATCCGTTGACGCTCTTACCCGGAAAGGATTCACCTGAAGCGAACTACCCGCAGCAGCTTCACCGACGAGTCTTGCAACTTCGGAAAACATCACGTTCACCTTTTTAGAGCAAACGAGAAATTCGTCGTATTATTTTTTCGGATTGTAACTGCATAATGGTAACAGAAACGAAAACGAAAGGAAAGAAAAAACCATTTCTGGTCACGATTCCATAGAATTTTCGCAATATTTTCACTTTAGGTATATATTCAGCTGTTCCACCTGATCCACCGACTCCCTCGTTGATATTTCGTAAAATCCATGAGCCTCGATGTCATCTGCACGCCTACGCCCTTCCCAAGCCGAGACCATTCTCTCACCAGGAGATGCGGCCAGATCTGCTTTATTCCCGATCAGTACCACCACTGGTGGTACTCTTCTACCTCGTCTAGCATGTGTCACTAAAAATCTGTCGAAAATAATCACAGAATTTTGTTCAACGTTCTTTAGAAACCTGTGTGACGAATTGAGGCTTTATAGAATGATATATAAATGAAATTAAGGGTTGATTACCTGAAACGAGAAGTTTCGTCGAAGCTTACACGATCAGTGACAGAATATACGATCAAAATCGCGTCTGCCCATCGTAGCTTCGGTTCTGTAGGAGCCGGAGGATATCCTGGAGGATCAGCGATTTCCCATGATCCAGTAGCCGGGTCTGTTATCTTGTAAATTCTCTCAGTTGTGCAGTCATACTCGCCGATGAATCTACGCGTCGCAAATCTCACTGCCAAAGCTAAAAGAAGAAGTAAAATAAAAATAAAAAAAAGTGTAAAGTATACGGAAATGAGGATATAAATAAACGAACCATATAAGCGAACTCATACGTATGTATTATACTGCCTATATATTCGTAATGTCACGTACCTCAGTGCAATACACTTTTGGCGATGAATAAAAAAAAAATAAACAGGAAAAAAGAATCGAAAATATTGAACAAAAGGAAAGACTCTGACCAGTTTTTCCTACACCAGGTTGCCCCAGGAGTACAACACGGATGGTTTTAGTCGCGATATCCCTGATCCCGGATAATCCTAGGCTCCATGTAATCGGGGGTGTCATCTTCTTCTGCGGTCGTTGTCGATGCTTGGCGGTGATTAATTTTGAACTGTTTGTTACCGTGCTGTGGATCCTGGGTCTATTATGCCAGTATTCACGTACGCGTTATTCTTCTAGCTATTAACCGATAACGTTAAACCGCCCTGACGCGTATATACCCACCTACCTCATGTCAGGTATAAATAGGCCCAGACACGTGTCTGTGTACATTAAGATATAACTCGTTGTATATATGCGTGCCTAACATGAGAAGAGAATGAACGAACGTATTATGCGGTTATATACTCGAAGTATATGGATGTATGTTAATTGTTGTATATATACGTATATTATCGTAGGTACCTAAATCGCGCAGTCAACTATAAAAGGTAATCAAATCTGATCGGACAAGCGTCGTATATGCAGCTTTTTCGATCGAATTAAAAGAGGGAGAGATTCGAAATTTCGAAGGTTCAAGATTTTGAAAGCTGTAAAGATGCGGAAGACCGAACCTCAGAGACTTGAAATTCACGCATACATGTATGCATTCAGTTTTTAATAACTGATGATAAAAAATCAAAATAAACTTTCAAAATCATATCAATTATTTATGACATCGAACCATTTGACATCGCAACGTTTTTAAATTCGGAACATCAGCCCCTCATGACCCTACGATTTTCCAATCTACATAAACCATAATTATGCCAGTCGAACGATCACGGTTGAATATAATTCTTTGAGAAAAGGTGTAAACAACTTGTTATAAATATGTATAGATATAATATAATAACCGCGAGACGCCAGCTGGCAGTTTTCTTTCTCGATATAATGAATAACTTACAGATGAGAAACGGGTGTATTTATAGTTGAAAAAATATGCTAAAATTTGGTTTGTTAAAAAAAAAAATCAGAAAAAAAATGATAGTACATAATATACATATACTGGTGTACAGAATTTGTATGATATGAGTCATAATATCATCTCTGATCGTTTGCGACATTACAGAACGATCATTATACATATATATGTTGTATATCTTGGACAGAGGAGGGAAGGACGTTTCAGAGATCTCTTATTCTTTACACTCTTTTTCCCATTACCCCCCGTACTAAAGCCCTCGGCGAGGTTATCGCGCGAGACAACTTAAGAGGGCGAGAACCAGGACAACAAAACAAAATGGGCAGAGTCCGTAGTCGGCTTGTTATCCAACTATACGATTGTTTGCCTACAATGTATGTATGTACTACATCTATATATATAGAGCATATACATACATCATATTATGTCCAAAAGTATAATATTTACCGTATGCATTTCTGTACATTTGGTAAATGATTCGTTATACCTATTACGCGGGTCACTCGCGGTTCAGTCGATTCAGATCGACAGAGATATTTGCATTGCCGTTGATGCAAATATCTGTATTGAGCTGAATCGAGTAAATCGGGAGTGACCCGCATACATGAATACTCACTGTATATATAAATATTATATATACGTAGATTGTAATTTATACTGCGATAATTTATAATCTAGATAATATATAGGGAACGTAACTGTTGACTATCCGATATTTCGGTAACCAACATGCATTGCCGTTGGCAAGCCAGGCCATCATCACGCTCTTTATACTCGCGGGTTTCAATTCTGATAAGATAAAGCGCGGGTCATAACTCGAAGGACAGCCTGCTGCCGATCTTAAAAAATCTGTTTGGTAATTATTCATGTTTTCGTGTTTACGTGTTTTCGTACTCGTACTTATATACTCGTCTCGTCTCGTCTCGTCTCGCCTCGACCCGCTATTATAACTATAATATACCCAGAGCATGCGTTGCGTTACGTTATGTTTATGCGTTACGTTGCGTTGCGGTTGTTTGTTCACGCGTCTATCAGCTGATCGATTTAATATTCAATTTTCCTCAATCTGGCCCAACCCCGCTACTTGCAAATTTTTAGATCTCTTCTCCTAATACATATGCATTACAACTCTTTATTTTTATATATATATATATATATATATATATATATATATATATAAATTGTATGATTAATAAAAAATTAAAAAGATTATATTATTTTACAGTAAATCTGCAACAATTAGGGTCGTTGTAGTTATCATACGACTTGCAACAACGAAGCGAGGAAATCAAAGACTATATAATATCCCGGGGCTCGTTGCTCCCAGCGAAACAACGACCCGCCGCAATTAGACGTCCGTCGTATATTTTACATTTAAATACATATTTACATATACGTTTGTATATGTATAATCTACGTACGCGTGCATAGTCTATATTTAGAATATGAGATGTCGGATACTAGACACAGGGGTCAACAACAACGGCGCCTCTGACTTGGCTCTCTTTCTCTCTCTCTCTCTCTCTCTCTCTTTCTTACTTTCGCCTCTTTAATTCTCGGCTTTATATCGCCCTCGAAATTACAGAGCTTATAAGATTCGAGACCTGCATTGCAGGCGTGAAACTTGAAACTTGAAACTTGAAGGCCAAAGACAGGCACGGCGTAAGGGGCGGCTATAGGAAGAAGAGCGAGCGAACAATCGCGAGGCCCGATTGCTGCACCAACTATAATTACAGCCAGGTGAGAGACTGAAACTGATACGATGACGATGCAGGATAAAAAAGAAGAAAAAAAAAAACTAAACTAAACATCGTGTCACCCCATCGGCTCCTTGGCTTCCCGGTTCATACTCGATCCACCCCCTCTTCAAGTATGAACTTTTTTTCAGAAAATTCATGGAGACTTTAATTCGGAGTAGTTATTTCTTCGGTACCTACTATAGATTTTTTTTTTCACCGATGATCAGTGAATATATATTTATTATAATATATTCTATCAGGACCACAAGCTGCAGCGTTGAACCGGAGCTGCAATCGGGTTAACCGGGGACGGCGACGACCGGATAATAATTTATAATAAATAGATTCTGTTCTGAGTGAGTAGGGAACCCCGTGCCTCTGAGGGGAAGAAGGGAATTTGTTTCTTATCTTTAAACTCGGCGTCTCGTAGGCGGCGGTAACGACTAACTACAACTATAACTATAACAATAAAACGACAACGACAACAACAACGGAAAGAACTAAACGATTTTATTTTCTTTTCTTTTTTTTTTTCTCTTTTTTCTAAACGTTACAAGATTCTAATGAGATAGTTCTAGCTAGCGAGAGTTGAACAAGCCGCGTACCTGCCAGTGGCAACGACGGACGCGGTACCATCAACAACAACAAACTTTCCCTCTTGTCATTATTTATTGTTCGAAACAGGAAACGTGAGCTGCCGTCGGTTGTTCGACGGTGTCTAGTTTCCATAGAATATAATAAAAATAATAATAGTAATAATACCTACGTCATATATAATATATATGTATATATAAATCTACTCAAAGTTTCTTTGACTCATTTGGGGTATATAAGGGAAAAAGGAAGATAAAGAGAGAGAGAGGGGACTATATATGGACAATAATGAGTATATAGACACTTGTCTGTGCAGTCAGCTGTACTATATATCGCTAATAGTAAACGGTATTACAGTTAGTAAGGCGAGAAGCAATCGTGGGTATCATTAACGAACTATCGATTATTAGCAGTTCTTATTCGGCCACGTACTAGTTAAACTATATGTATATATATAGAGCTATACCTATTTATACGTATATTATTATACTGAAGACACGTGCCAATGAACAAGAGCGATATACCCTGAAAGGAGACTTTGAATCGTTGTCATAGCCTCGCGTTCTTCGACATAATATAGGTATATACGATAAGCGTAAACAGAATAGGAATTAATATACAATATGGATATTGTATTTAACGTTTAGTTGTGGTTGTGCACTTGATGTGGAGAGTTAAATCGCGAGTCTGTCGAACCCCAATACATAAATGGTACAATAATAATAATAATAATATGAATATGCATAAATTCATAGTTTGAAACGCGCGACGACTACTATATATATATATTTATTTATTTATTCATTCTCTCGATGAGAGTATAATGTAAAATAATCGCGATCTATATTATCGCGAATAAAAATTGTTACGCGGCTGCAGTACTAAAATGATTATAACGTATGTGTATATGTAGCTATAGAGTTTTCCCCACCACAACAGAAATCAAACAACCAAAGCAAGCAAGCAAGGCTAAGAAATAAGAACTTCTTCGCGGTGTAGAGTCGAGTAGCGGTTCCGGTCGCCCGAGTTAACATCAGAGTGTCGCGGGTGTCGAACCGACGATCCATAACTTTAAACCGCATCAGTTAATACCCGGTTTTTTATTTATTTTTTTTTGATTTAGTTTTATCTTCCTTTATTGTTATCCCGTTTTATTCAAAGAGGGAATAAAGTGACGAATTTTCCTTGCCAGGGGGTGTTCGGAAAAGAAAAAAATAAATATAAAAGAACGGGGACGTTACCATCCCCTCCAACGGACTCTTAGCCGTGGTATAAAACGGGTCTGAAGCCCCTTGTCAACCCTGAAGAGAACGATGAAACCTAACAAGACTAGGACCAACGTACCAAGGACCGGAAAGATCGCTTTAGTCGTGCTTATTTTTCTACAATTATTTTTCAATTACGAAGTGGACGCGATTCCTTACCAAAGAACGCTCAGACTTTGCTCTAGGAGTTTAAGCGATGCGCTTTTCCTCGTCTGCAAAGGCCGAGGGTTTAATGAACCTTTCTCATATTCTGGCGAGGAAAACGATGAGGAGGGAAGACGAACCACTTCTGCAAGTGGTGTTCGGAGACCAGGTCTCGTACAGGAGTGTTGTCATCGGTCATGCAGTATAGAACATCTTGAAAAATATTGCAAACCATTGCCGACACCGGCACAACAGGAGGATGCAGCGTCACGCGGAAACGCGATTGGGTACGTTTCACATATTAAAAACTATTATACATACATATATGTGGGAATATTCTTCGTGTATTAATGAGAACTTCATCGTGGATTGATTAATGTGAAAATTTTTTGTGTGTGTGAAATAATTTTTCGGTAAATACGTGGGACTTTTGTTTTTTTTTTTCTCCTTTTTTCCCCCCATATATGCGAATAATGATGTTTCAGATCGAAGCCCCCTTCGTCAACTTATAAAATAGTCAGTCTCCCGTATTCCTCTGTCAAGAAATTTCAAGTCGCTAATGTAATTCGTCCCAGAATTATCCACGATCGTCAAAGTTCAGCTAGAGCACATAGACGAAAAAGACGAAAAAAAGGGTGGCGGAAATTTGCAAAAGTATGCGGATGCCGCCGGCAACGTAAACTTCGCAAGAGCTGGCGGAAGGTGCTTTATTAATGACCGATTCATCATTACTAAACTAAAACCTATCATCACCTATTCCTCCTCACTATTTCATACTATTTCATACGCAATTTTATATAGCTTTTCACCATTTTTTTTATCGCTAATTCGCGCACAAAGATGCATGCGAAGATCATACCGTTATACATGCGGTTGTTGCACTGCACAAATCTTGACAATATTTTGTCGTATGTATGTTTTGTGCATCGATGTCACGTTTTATGTGTAAATAGTATATATAGAATCATCGTTTGATACATACATTTGTTTGTAAATTTAATTTTTTTTTCCTTTATTATTGTTTCAGGTATCAAGAGAAACGGTGATTCCTAAAGTGCCGGCCTTTCAAGTGGGCACAACTTCGCCCGAACCGATCGATTCGATCGTTATTTTCCCGTTTAAATCGGAGCTCAGCCTCGAGCGAATTGATAGCAATGTGGGTCCAGATCGAGAGGATTTTAAATGATCACGATGACCCAGCTGAAGTACGATTGAAAAAACGGCAAGTCTTGCGATCACGATTCGAGATGTGATGCAAGATTCGTTATATAGGCGAGGTGCATAGTTTTTGTGCGAAAAAAGAAAAAAAAAAAAAAAAAACGGTGTTTCAAACGGAAGAAAAATACATACTATGTACTATATTATGTTTTTCTAATATATACGCCTATATACTATATGTACCTATATGCATAACGCGCGTACAGCAAGTGAAGCTACAACATACACTTTGCGAAATAAATATGTATGTCCGCCTGTTATCTATATATACTATATAAATACTCTAGTGAACCGATGATCTCATTAAATTATTTTAACTATTATTTATAATATATAATCAATTTTTACCATTATATATATATATATATATATATTATATTATATTATACTGCTGATACGATCGCAAGGACATGGATTTTTAATAATATTATAAGTTCCATACCCAAGATTAAGTTGATAGGAAAAATAATTGATATTATCGTACAGGAAACCGACGAATTAATACTGTACTACACGTAAGCATATAAATGAAATGAAAAACTATATAGTAAAGTCGGATCCTACGCTGATCGAAGTTTTAATAAAATGAACCTTTTACCTATATACTTATACTCGTATAATGTATGTATTTTACTTCACATTCCTATATTTTTTTTACCCATTTGTTCAGAAGGATGACAAAAAAAAAAAAACTGGAAGATAATTTCGATCAAACTTGGTTAATATCGTATACAACAGATATATTATATATTATATAGAGTACATAAGCCACATAATTATACATTCCCAAATGCATGCTGCATGTAATCAAATAGTGTCATATTGGTATATATATAGGTGTATACAAGATCGGATCTTGGAATTAAGGGCATTGGATAAGGCTTGGAGGTGGATTACTGCAATCATCATTATTACAGCATCTAGTAGCGAAATCTTCCATCTCCCCTGATAACATGTTCTTTGCCGACCTTGAGGCATTCAGCATTTCAAAGAATTCTTCGGCGGTCATTGAGTTCGATCTCATGTTCTGGTCATGATCTGAAATCTAATTAAGCAATAAAAATTTTATGAAATAAATTCTACCATTATTATATTAGATCCACATTGACTTACTGGAGGTGAAGAACTGGGATCACTGGCCTCGTCTGGAGAAATTTGTCGTTTTTGTAAATCGGAAATAGTCTTTCCGGAATCGTCATTAACTTCTGATAATGGATCTAATTGGGAGACATCGCGCTTTCCCCTGGAGCAATGATCGATCAACACACGTGATACTTTCTCCTTGCAGTCTCCGTTTACCCCATCGTTAGGATAAATAATTAAAACGAATAATAATACAACCGCGGACAACTTAGCGGAAAATATCATAGTGACTGTTTTCTCGTGATGATTGAATGGAAACTAATCAGATCCCTGGAGTCTTACCTGCATTTATTCTCCCCGTTTACCTTATCGAGGTGTGACATATTCACCAATCACTGGGAATGAGATGAAGCCAATGCACGTGCGAATTAGCGTGAAATTAAAGAAACAATGATTTTTAGATTAGAAAAACCATCGCATTATGCCGAAGTAATTTCATATTATAAGCGTGAAATTACAAGTTAAAGATTTATAGCTTTATAGATACACATTTAATTCCCCATTAAATTTCAGAATTCAATTTCTTTTCAAGAGTTTCAAAAGTTCTTAAGAATAAAATTCAGCTCAGACTTAGCTATACGTCTTCGTGTACGCAATTTAAAATACTTAAATTATTTTTAAAAAAAATGAACCTTTGACTCGTCTGTACCTGTTTTACTTCTAATTTCTATATTTTCTCACCCATTTATTCAGAAGGATGACAATAAAGTACTGGAAGGAAATTTCGGTCACACTGGGTTAATATTGTATATAGGAGATATATTATATATTATACAGAGTACATAAGCCCATATTTTTACATAATTATACCTTTTCAAATCCATACTTCGTAATATATAGGTACTATGAAAAGCATCCTTACGACACATGATCATTGCTTATAGTATATAGAAATATGGATTTCGGACAGGCATAAATAAAGTACAAGTTCATATGTATGTCTAATTCCTAGTGTCATATCGGTATAATAGAAGTATATATACAAGGTCGGATTTTGAAATTAAGGACAATTAACAAAGCCTGTTGGATCACTGCAATCATTATTGTTTGGATCATCGTTGCAGCATCTAGCAGCGTAATCAGTTATCAACCTGTAAGTTTGATCCTTGTTCTTTGCCGCCCTTGGTAGACGGTTTATAATTTCCTCGAATAGTTCATCTAGATCGGTGGAGCTCATTCCCATACCCAGGTCGTCACCTGTCATCTAATTAAGCCGATTAATATACTGTATGAAATAAATTCTCCAATTATATTATATCCGCACTTACTGGAGGAGGAAAACCGAATCCTGAATAACCCTGGGAGTTAGCTGCATCCGGTCCCTGGGCCTTTTCACTGTAGCCTTGATCCCATGTGGGTTTAGCGATTTCTTGACCACGATATTCCCGGTTATTTCGAAATAATATTTCAGAGATTATGGGCGCCGCGACGTCGGCCAAAGCTGCGGTAGCTTCTGGAGAAATATGTCGTTTTCCAAAATCGCGATTATTTTCTGATAGTGACTCTAGTTGGGATACATCGCGCTTTTTTACACCGTTATTTGCGCAATACTTGAGCAACATGTTTCGTATTTTGGTCTTACAGTTTCCGTTAAAATCTCCGTTTGCCCCATTGTTGGGATAAATAATTAAAACGAATAATAATAAAACCGCGGACATTTCAGGGGTAAATATCATAGTGACTATTTTCTCGTGATGATTGAATGAGAACTGATCAAGTCTTCGAGTCTCACCTGCATTTATTCTCCGTTTACCTTATCGAGGACGTGCCATATTCACCAATCATTGCTAATGAGATGAAGGTACTGCACGTGCGAATCCGCGGAAAAAATCACCGCTTTAATTCTTTGTCAGTTTCATTATAAGTTTTATCGGTTGTATATGTATCTCTTTTATAATTTAATACAGAATTATTATCGCTTTTGTATATATTATATATGAATTCAACTGATTTCTGTTAATTGTTTTTCAAGATAGGTATACGTGATTTTATGTAACTTTTAGGACCAGCTAAGTCGCAGTATGTATTATAATTATGCAATTAGCTTATGAATGATTATTAGTTATTTTGGTATTGCTAAAAGGCTTATCAACATTATTTCAATATATAATATTGGTGCGCATAATTTAGTGAAATGTATTGGGGGTCGTTAGATTATTTTTTATTTATTTTTTCTGTTATTCTCGTTACCCGCACATACGCGACGGTATGTTAATTCGTAATGCAACAATATCGCGATGATTATATACCTATATAATATGCGCCTTATGTTTTAACGTAGTAGAAATTCCAAAGAAATGTAAGGAATGAAAACAATAATGATGATGCAATTAGTCTGCACGTTTACTGCGACAAGGTATTTCTCAGCTTTCTTGGAATACTACAGAATGCCCCAGTTTAGAGACACAGATGTATAATATATATATAGGTATATATAAATGCGTAAATATATTAACTATTATACGTGTTATTGTATGAAAACAGTTGGCATAACTCGTACAGTTAAGAATTTTCAGATATATATAGGTATATATCATACACGCATTTATCTTGTACTGCAGTCCGCAGAGTTGAAGGAAGCTATAATTTACTATGTAAAGGCGGAAGAACTAGGCGAAGGAAAAATTGACGGAATTGATGATCTACATTTGTCTTCTCTTGGGGGGTTTTTTTTTTTCACACTATCGCCTCATTACAGAAGAAATTCTTCGGACTGATGCAGTTTTTAAAAAAATCGGAATTAGTTAGAAAAAAAATACGTAATACATGTTCTAACGAGAATAATTGCAGATCTAACGATGCTCAATGTTCGAAGATCCTTGATCAGTGATCGATGTCCTTTTAGCAAAATTATGAAATTTTCGATACCTTGGAGTTACCGTATGGAACAATGCTATATGACAAATATTTCTTCGTAATAAGAGAATGAAATAAGTAAAAGGCAAAAAAAAATAAAAACGATGTATGATCGAGTATCATAATTGCTGATATAAGAAAGTATCATGCCCTTTCAGCGTGTAAAGCAATTCATTTATATAATTCAAAAATAATGTATAAATATTTGAACTGTAAATAAATGATAAAAGTTGTTGTTTCCTCTGCAGCAAGTTGGATAATATTAACTATAGACAGGAGAGGTGCAGGGGATTAGAGAAACTTGAAGTAAAAATATGATCTTCATTTGCGTTATATAATAATTGTATATATAATATTATGAAAATATAATTCTCGCGATAAGTTATACGTTATATACTCATAATATGTATACATGTATTTTATAATAAGCTATCGACAATATATGGAGTTTGTACAATAATATATAATACTATTACCCATATACAGATATATACCAGATTATACTATATATGTTTTAGAATTCATTGAGAAGATTTATAAATGAATATTGTGTACGCAAATTTATATACATATATATATATATATATGCGATTAATTTATTTTGATAATAACTTTATTTTCAAATTTCTGAGAAATGTTTAAATGTATGGATATTAATTATAACCGAAAAAGGCAATAAATTCTTGGTCAATGTCGTCAGGGCATGGCGTCAAAACTAAACGAACTTTGACCCTCGTCCCGGTTTCTTAGCGTATTTTCAATCTAATTCGAACGTTTTCTAGATTATTTCATGTATGTATTATCGATGTACTACGTGCTCGAGTATAACGTTACGGTTCTCAAGATGTACTTCTTACATATATGTGTATACAAATATATATATACACGAGTTTGTAAATACACATATTATAATACATCGCTTAACTACGTAAAAATTTGTTTTCTCAGATTTGATAAGCGGTATCTTACTAATAAAGATGATCTCTGTTATAGAGGGAGAGAATTTATAATAAAGATCGTATAAAATAATAATAAAAATATTAGAAAGTATTTAGCTAGGTTGACCCGATACGTAATATACATATGAATATAAATTTTAAAAGATTATCGCATAATAAAATTTACATCACAAATCAGCTCTAAATCATTATCTTATTTTATAATTGCATTTAAGTCTGCCGCTTATGTTTTTCTATAAAATAGTAAATGAATATCAAGACGTTGTTTTATAATGAATTTTATTAACTGTAATGATAATACTTTCTGCTAATATAGCAAATTAATTTTTGCATAGACATTATTACATTAATAGTTCGAAGAAGTTTTAAACAGATTTATACGCAGATTTCAATTCTATTTAATATACAATATATTCCTTTGAATAATCATTCCAATCGATTCAAATAGTACTTATCAAACTATTCAATATGTATATTCTATCCTCGTTAATTAAATATACTAGAAGTTTTTATACATATAACGCTATTTCGATCGTATTAATACTCGTAAACTGAAGTGCAGTAGTATGTAACACGTGCGATCTGATCTATGAATGGATGCTCACATGACAGATCACACCCGTACCAGCCGACAAGGTGTCAGCTGTCTGCAGGTGCAGCAGCGTGTACAAATCCTTAAATCACACATCACTTTAATTCGGTATAGATGAATGGAGGGGGCTGATCATTCATCGTCGTAAAAATAATCGTCGCGGAATGACAGGTGGCGGCGCTTTTATGTCGTGGCAAAATATCAAACTACACTCTGACACGTATGCTCTCCGCAATCATTCAATCGGCTTTAAATGCTGTCGTTTTATTGGAAATTATTCAGAAGTGACATTATTTAACAGATTAAAAAAAAATAAGGTGTATATTCAACGCGTGTAATAAACGATTGTGTCTAGTGTCAACGAGGAGGCGGTACCCCACATCGTAAGTATGATAAACCCTTCCAGATTCTGAAAACTAGAAAATCGAACCTAACCTAAAACCAACAGCCTCTTATTTATCAATATCTGATCTGTCATAAGGCAGTGAATAAAATTTTATACGTAAATTTATGGCCGTTTCAATTACGTGGATTATTCTAATCTTGAATTTTAGCCGTATTTTTATACTAGAATATTACTTAAAGTTTGAATTTCGGTAGGGCGGAAAGATGAGTAGCATCGCAGAGCAGCCATGCTACACCCTAATAAATGTGCCGACGGACTCGGAGCCGATAAACGAGCTCCAATTAAAATTGGATTTAGAGAAAGGGGATACGAAGATAAAGATCGACGCTTTGAAAAGAACCATCCATATGATTCTCAGCGGTGAGAGACTCCCCGGTCTTTTAATGACGATAATAAGATTCGTATTACCGCTTCAAGATCATGCGGTCAAAAAACTGCTTCTCATATTCTGGGAAATTGTTCCTAAAACTTCTCAAGACGGTAAACTACTTCAAGAAATGATACTCGTATGTGACGCTTATAGAAAGGACCTGCAACATCCTAATGAATTTGTCAGGGGATCAACTCTGAGGTGATTTTTATTCATGTGTTGATAAATTGGTAGAAATTTTGCCAAAGATATTCTAAATTTCAATTCTTTGGTTTATTTCTTACAGATTCTTATGCAAATTAAAGGAACCAGAGCTCCTCGAGCCCCTGATGCCTGCAATAACGGCGTGTCTTGAGCACAGACATTCCTACGTTCGTCGAAACGCAGTCTTAGCCATATTTACAATCTATAGAAACTTTGAGTTTCTCATTCCAGACGCCCCTGAATTAATTGCAAAATACTTGGAGGGAGAGCAAGATATGTCTTGCAGACGTAACGCATTCCTTATGCTACTACACGCCGATCAAAGCAGGGCTTTGGCCTATCTGTCCGCTTGTCTTGACCAAGTTCCAAGCTTCGGAGACATTCTACAGCTTGTAATCGTCGAATTAATCTACAAGGTGAAACCCTGTGCAACAATTTTCGTCGCTTTTATTTAAAACTGCTCTTTTTCATGCCAACTAATTTACTATCTTCAATTCTTACTCTAGGTTTGCCATGCTAATCCATCGGAAAGGGCTCGATTCATTCGCTGCATCTACAGTTTGCTGAATTCTCTAAGCGCTGCCGTTCGGTATGAAGCTGCGGGAACCCTGGTCACTTTGTCGAGTGCTCCGACTGCGATAAGAGCTGCTGCTGCTTCCTATATCGAGCTAGTAGTCAAGGAGAGCGATAATAACGTCAAGCTGATCGTTTTGGATAGATTGATCGCTATGAAGGATAGTCCAACACATGAGAGAGTGCTCCAGGACCTGGTCATGGATGTTCTGAGAGTTTTGGGTAGGTAGGAGCAACGATGGGCTCAAATGAAGAAATTGCCCATTTTTTTTTATCAGTTATTGATTCTAAATTTTTTAATTTAGGATCTCCGGCCTTCGAAGTAAGGACAAAGACTCTGGGTCTGGCAATGGACTTGGTTTCGAATCGAACGATTGATGAAATGGTGCAGCTACTAAAGAAAGAAGTAACTAGAACTGCGGGTGGAGAACATGAGGATGCTGGCAGATACAGACGGCTTTTAGTCCGCACTCTGCACGCTTGTTCTATCAAGTTTCCAGATGTAGCTGCTACAGTCATTCCAGTTCTCACCGACTTCCTCTCAGAAAATAATGAGGCTGCAGCTACGGATGTTCTCATCTTTGTTCGCGAAGCTATTCAGAGATTCGAACCGCTCAGGCCATTGATTATAGAAAAACTACTTGAAGTGAGACGATTTTTCTCATCCCCTATGCTCTTCTTACCAGAAATTCTTCCTTCGACTTCTTTGAACTTTTACACAATGTTTTGGGTCTCTTTTTGCTCAGGTATTCCCACAAATTCGATCCGTTAAAGTCCACCGAGCTGCGCTCTGGATTCTCGGAGAATACGCGACCTCAAAAGAAGATATTGAAGCAGTTATGAGTCGCATCAGAGCTGCCCTAGGCGAGCTACCTTTAGTTGAAGCAGAAAACAAGAGAGCAGCTGGCGACAAACCACCAGAAGAAGATACCGCGGGAGCTTCTACAGCCGCACCAGCTCAGCTGGTCACTTCAGATGGGACTTACGCAAGCCAGAGTGCCTTCAGCTCAACTTCTTCGGGTAATTTCCGCGTCTGAAAAGCGCGAGTTATGAAACTACATCGATTGTTAAAATTTGACGCTCTTTAATCAAAGCCAAACGACTTTTTAATCAGGTAAAAAAGAGGAGAAACGTCCAGCACTGGTTCAATACATGATGGATGGTGACTTCTTCATTGGTGCATCACTAGCTACGACTCTGGCCAAACTTGTACTACGCTACAAAAGCCTGGAGACTGACCCGAAGAAAAGTAACAGAACACAAGCCGAGGCAATGCTTGTTATGTCCAGTGTATTGCAGCTAGGTCGTTCCGGGCTTCCAACAAAGGCGATGACTCACGACGATGCAGAGCGGCTGACAGTCTGCTTAAGATCTCTTGCTTGCCCCACTCCCATGATACAAAAGGTCTTCACAGAAGGCTGCAGAGATGCTCTAGGCAGAATGTTTGCTGCCAAAGCTGAGGAGGACTCGCAGACTCAAAAGGTCCCTAGTTCACATACATTGAATTTAAAACATCCGTTTACCGATTTGAACTGCATCTAATTCCCCATTTGTATTCCAAAAAAACCGAAAAAAAAACAACAGGCAAAAGAAAAGCCAGGCAGTATTGTGCAGGTCGATGACGCCATACAGTTTTTACAACTCAACCGCAATGCTGACCTCACTGGGGGTGCAGGTGATGTCTTTGAACAGAGTTTGAGTGTCGCGGTAGCAGGAAGACCCGGTATGATTCTTTGACGAGATTAATTGACCTGATTGAATGATATTTCGAATTCTTTCTCTCATGAATTGATATTTCAGGTGGTGCAGGAGATACGCCGGCTCCCAGTGCCCTGAGCAAAGTAACACAGCTTACAGGATTCTCTGATCCTGTGTACGCGGAAGCTTTGGTTCATGTAAACCAGTATGACATTGTTTTAGACGTTCTTGTTGTTAACCAGACGGAAGATACGCTCCAAAATTGTACCTTGGAACTGGCTACTATGGGAGATCTAAAACTCGTGGAAAGACCACAACCCATTGTTCTCGCGCCGAGGGATTTTGCCAGCATTAAAGCAAACGTTAAAGTTGCCTCAACTGAGAATGGAATTATTTTTGGCAATATTGGTGAATATTAGTATTTCTTGTAATTTATTCCTGAGCGGTAATCTGATGCTAGAAGTTACCGTATACATCTTCACAACTCTGAAAATCACACTTTATCTTCATGCTTTTGATTGTTACAGTCTACGATATATCTGGTGCTGGTTCAGACAGAAGTGTTGTAGTCCTAAATGACATTCATATAGACATAATGGACTACATAGTACCGGCGACATGTACAGACAGTGAGTTCCGCAGAATGTGGTCAGAGTTTGAATGGGAAAACAAAGTGTCTGTTAATACTACACTATCAGATCTTAGAGAATATCTTGCGCATTTACTGAAGTCTACTAACATGCGCTGTCTCACTCCAGAAAAGGTATTTCGACGTTTATTTATATGTTTAAATAAAGAAGTTGGGTGGTTTTATGGAGATTTGATAATGATACTGATGAATTTTTTTAAACTACAGGCTCTTTCTGGTCAGTGTGGATTCATGGCTGCAAATATGTACGCGAAATCTATATTCGGTGAAGATGCTTTGGCAAATTTGTCTATTGAAAAGCCTATGCACAAACAGGACGCTCCTGTTGTTGGTCACATACGTATAAGAGCCAAGAGTCAAGGTATGGCTTTGTCGTTAGGCGACAAGATAAACTCAACGCAAAAGGGTCCTCAAAGTAAACTTGTACAGGCTGCCTGAGAACCGTTTATCATTAATTAATAATCATCTATTTAATAATATTGATGAATGAATAGATTGACGCGTATTCGCGCTTCGGATCTGTGTAAAAATAACGCCTAATTATTAAATGGAACTAAAAATAATAAGCAGTGGTAAGTACAGCTTGCATACCATAAATAAAAGACTCTGTGTATCTTTTCGATATATAAAATGGCTCACGCAATTTATCGTGTGAATTTCAATATCGCGTTATACAAACGGCGTTACGTATTAATGACCTATTATGAGTTTCTAGCGTTTTTAACAATTGTTAATATTATTATACAAGAATAGTGAATACATACATTTACATTTAAATGTTAACTATAATTATAAATATGAACGATATAATAACATCGTAGAGAAGAGAATAAGAATGAGAATGAGAAATAATAAAAATGATGAAGAAACTATGAAAAACAAACACATTATAGAAATTGATTTATTAACGTATATGTAATTCGGTTGTAAAATTTTGACATCAGCCTAGGCAAAAATTCTTATGATACAAATTAATAACAGAATAACATATTGATTATTATCATAATTACCTATTATTGAACCTGAATTATACTATGGCAATGAGAAATGTACCGAAATACAAATAATAATAAAGAATAAATTACGGTATTAAAAATTAACGTCTAAATTATTATATCATTCAATTCAATATTACGACTTAGTCATTGATTATTATAATATATTAAATATTACCTATATTATAATTATTATATATTATATTAATGGTTGAAAATGATAAGTCGAAAAGTACTACATCGTTTAAACTTGAAAAATCTAATAATTATTATTTTTCTTTTTCAATTTTCTTACTATCCAGCATATACTTTGAAAAATGATTTGAAATGAATTAGAAAAAAGTAATAAATTTTCATCCTTTGTTATATCAGATTTGATACAACAATATCAAATTCAGTTTTCTTATCATTTTTAGCATTTTTCTTTACAATAAGTTTCTTGCAAACGTAATTAATTTTCTAGAAAAAACAAAAAAAACAAATATCCTCATTTTATTAAAGCCACCCTCCTCTCCTGGGTGATCGCGAAGTTGCGAATCTCGGTGACCTAGGCACAGATTTTGGCTGGGCTTTAACCAGTAGTCGTTTATCGTCCGCAATCTCTCCCCCTAATTCAGGGGTGACCGGTGTAACAGAAACTTCCGGTACCCTCTTCTGAACACTTTCTGAAGACGACGATGTCTGTTGACGCAATATCCCGCTCGTCCCGGTCTTCTTTCTCTCGTTTATACGTGGAGGCGATGTTTTAACGGCTGTTAATAATGGCACCGTATTTTTTCTCGGTTTTTGCTGTTTTTCACGTCTTTCATCAACGTAACCGACCGCAGCTGGGGGCTTCGACTAGTTTGAAAAGAAAATAAAGAAAAATATATATATATACATATATTAAAATGATAATGCAGAAGACTTAAATTCATTTTATTCATTTATTTTATTTCTTTTTTTTATTTCTTTTTCTCAATGAAGAAATCGAACAATAATTTATCATCCATTCGCTTACTGCACTCGGCTCCGGTTGTGTCTGCGACGTAGCCGCTTGTTCGTCGTCCTTTTCATCTATGTCTTTGAGAACATGACCGATACTTGAGGCCGTGGTTTCCGGTAGATGAACTGGGCTGACTGGAGGCAGCGGACTTTTTGAGGAAAATCTCTTCGCGTCTTCCATCGCTAATTTCAAACTTTTTTGACTTTGGAGGGAAGCGCGGCTGTTGCTTTTTCCTATCTGGGAACTCTGGACCGCGCGACCTACGACCTTATAAGACATGCATAGAAGTTCTTTTCATTTTTCGTTTTTTTTTTTTTTACACACAATTAATTATAGTACAACGCCTCGGTCTCCTCCCATACAAACCATTTGGATTGTAAAAAAAAAACTTTCCCATATTTTTTTCATCAATTAATTATTATAAATTAATTACCTGGCTCCAACGATGTCCAGCAGATCTTAGAACAGCCAAACGTGCAACACGTTTCCATCGGGCTGCGGCATCCTCGCCATCAGGAGGCTGCTGCAAAGCCAACTCTTCGCAAGCTTCTTCTTCGGCGAGACCTGCCATCGGACCTAATACCTGAAAGTCTGCCATTAACCGCCTTTCCCATACTCGCATTTTACGACCCGGGGTTGCTGCGGCCAAGGAACAAACAGAAAATGAAATCAATATACCGCAGGGATATGGGGAATGTGTTTATTATTTGCTTGTTTATTTCTATGTATTGATTCTTCTGTATGAACGATACGAATCATCAAAGGCGAAGCTATTGAAATTTTCTGCCTCATAGTTAAAATAAAAAAAAAATAAAAAAAAAATAGTACAGAACAGAAATCGGAAGGTTGAAATTAATTACATCGAGTCAAATTTTCAATTAAATTCGATAAGGGAGGAAATAATTTTCTTATCAGTCGATCAGGTAATGGATTACAGAAATACCCAAATTGCGATATATTTACAAGACTTATGGCACTCCGCGGTTTTGCGATAAGATATTTAATACTTGGAAGGCTTCTAGAGTGAAGTAAACGATCGAATCAAATTAAGGTAGACGCAATCAACTCTGCGGCCCACTATGTGCAAAACTGTTATCGGCATATGTGTAAAGCTGATTGAATTTGGGGTGGAAATTCGAAAATAAAAATGGTTAAAATTCATCGATTCAGTAAAAAAAAAAAATAAAAGAAAATTCAAAGAAACTATATTAGCAGCGAGAAAAAAAAACCCCTTCTTTTCGCAAAAGTACTTTTCTATCGGGGATTCATGTGCTTCTATGCTCTTGTGCTATTCTTCTATATTCTTGTGCTTAAATGCTATATCTACTCACATCTATCCTTGGTGTTCGCTCCGGCAATATCCATACCGTTTCTGCCGAGGATATCGAGTAGTTCACAGCGCCAGGAAGATAGATCAGATTTTAATTCATGGAGATCGTCTTCAGTGACGGGTTCCATTACCTGTTGGCCATGATCTACCACGACGTAACGCCAGACGATAGCTCTCATCACTCCTCCGTACCTATTCAGGACATATTCATATTCATATGTATTAAAATTCATGATTTTGTTATGATTTTCTATTTAATTGTAATTCCTGTATGTAGGATAATTTTTTTCTATGACTATTTTTATTTCTATAAATCCCTATCAATAATTATACCTATGCTCCTGGACGCGTCTTCGCATGCTGGATCTTCTGCTCGGATCCTTTTTTCGGAAACCGCAAAATCTGAAAAACATTTTTGGAGCTGGTACCAAATTGAATGGTGGTGGCAGCGTACCCCCTTCCTCAAAATAACTCATCCATAGTTTTGTCCTCGCGAATTTCCACTCAGTATCCGAATGTTGCTGATAAAAGAGTTCCACATTTTACGTATAACATACAACTCAGCATGTTTTCAATCTACACGTATTAGGGTGGTCCCCAATTCGATCATTTTCGAATTTCAATGCTCCCATGGACCAGGAGGACTCCAAATATATACAAAAAAAAATGTAGCTGAAACCCCAGGTTCCAAAAGCATTGAAATTCGAATATGACCGAATTCAGGATCACCCTAATTAATACACATATGCCTATGCAACTTTGAGAGTCCTGCAAGTCTGACATAAGTACATACCACGATCAGCGTATAGCTGTTGCTCATCATTGCGATCAGGAGATTCAATAGAACGATTACATTGATGACAGAGTACGAGCCGAACATCAAGAGACCCCAAAATCGCGTGTATGACTTTATGCCTAAGAAACGTTATATTTTATAATGCAATATGAACACATAAACTTGAGTATACAGTATAAAAAATTGTCTGCAAATCTACCTGTCAGCTCAAACGTGTCGATTCCTACACCTCCGAAACTCGCCCAGAATAAACTCTGGCAGGATTCAAAGAGGCTGCTAAATCTGTCTCAAAAAACGTCTTTGTAAATCGAATTGTCTCGTTTATTTTTATTCTTTTTTTTTTATGAAAATGAATGCAGGCAATTCGAAATAAAGAAAAAGACATTGTTACCTTCGCCACCGGAAACAAGCGTCTCCTGCTCCTTCCCAATCTGGTGCGAGATCTGCGACTCCGTAACACTTGCGTCTTTCAAGCTCAGCAAAGTACCATAATAACTGATTCAGCCCGCAGGCAAATGCGAAAAGTACCAGAGTGTAGATGAAAAAGAATTTCACGATGTCAATTACCATTCTACCGAGCGAAATCTGAATTTAAAAACAGATAGCATGAATTAGCAATCAACTATTGGTACATTTGATAAAAATTCTTATCTCTGTATAGAAGATCGTATACCTGAAGCGGGCCAAGGTGTGGATCGATGCTGAATAGATGTACGAGTTTAAGAGCGCTGAAGACATTAGCAGCTGAAAAAAGTCCCTCAGCGATTAGTTGGGGGTCAAAATCGGGCCATTTTTCACGTGGAATAGTTGCGGTAGCAGGATTTTCTCTGATCTCTGAAGCCTGTTGAAAGAATGCAGCAATCCTGAGGATTGCGGTAGCCACGTAAAGCGTGTTTCTAGTAAAATCTATGAAGTTCCACAGGTCTCTGAGGTAGTTGCGAAATCCGTCTACCCACACCTCTCGCGTTTCTTGCCAAACAAATCCCAGGACGTATACTAGAACGATGCACTCCAACGGCGATGGACCGACACCCCGTTGTCGCAACAACGACGCCTCCAGATTACGTCGGGCTTCTTCACCGCCGAGTAGCCGGACAGCTTGAACTTCAGCTCGTTGTGATACCAGAATCAATACCCCTGAGAAAGAAGGTCGTTACACTATTGGCGTTATCGTCGATCCCAGCAATTCTGGATTCGCAATTCTACACTCACCTAAAAAGAAGAGGTAAGACGATGCATGGACGAGGAACTTGACGAAAGGATTCCGCATTTTACGACCTATCGATGAATCTGGAGCGACTAAATATACCAGACAATATAGTGGGAAGAGGAGAGCCGTCCTGATCACCATCCAGACACGTTTTCCTGTTGACATTCGACGAAAACCAGGCATACCCTCGTACCAAATAGCTGCAAGAATTTGCTGGACATGAGGATGAGCGACGAAATGCTTCTGTTTATATCTTATCGCCGTTTCCAGACGCGGCAAAGTCCTTGTCGTCGTGGAAGTTTCCGCTCTTTCAGCCTCTTCAGGATCGTGGTTTAAAATCGTTGATAATTCAGCCGTACTTCTGGCCTGCTGTAGTAGCTCGACGGCAAAGCTGCAGAAGAATAATAAAAACCAAAAAACGGATTCGGAAAAAGCCCTTTAGATTATGAAAAAAACTTGCAAAACTTGCAATCACTGCACCCACCGCTCTACCTGTCTTCTCAGCTTGGTGTACTCAGCTCTAATTTCTGGTTCAGCTAATGCAAGTTGTCGGAGTTCCCAGCTAAGCTGAAAGGCGGTCATCAGAGGATCAGGGGAGCTTAAAGCTATCAGACACGGACTGGAAAGAGCACGATACTCCGCTATACGGGTTGAAGAAAGTCTTAGTGGATCGCAAGTGGCGGCTCTTAGGCAGTCAGGACATCCGCATCTTACATCATGGGGCATTGGAAGCGTAGCACCTCTATCCAAGAGGAGTTTTAAGATTTCATAATTGTCTCGTTGAGCGGCAAGAACTAGAGGTGTAGTACCAGGTGGGTACTTTGCTATTGCAGGATCGACTTTTTGCCAGCTATGAATCACCTGGTCTTGTCCACCCTGATCGATTGACGGCTCATTTGAGTTGGATTTTTTCAGGGTTGCTGAAGAAGTCGGAGCTGGTGATTTTAACGGAGGTAATAGACCAGCAGAATCATCCCCTCGTAGTAATTCTTCGTGTTCTAAAAGCAGCTCTACAGCCTCGACAAATTCACAATCAACAGCGTGAAGCAGGGCATCTCTAGTTTCTACTCCCATTACTATGAGCAGCTCAACCATTTGGAGATTTTCCGCTTCTATTGACAATGTCAGAGCACCGCGACCAAGACTGTCCACACAGTTGAGGTCGATAGGTTTGGTTTGCTGTATGGGTCAAACGAGAACCGAGATTATCAGTCGTAGTTGTGTAATGAACGTCGAGACGTGGTGATAAAATAAAAATCTCTCTTCGGTATGGAAAATAATTTGATGAGGTAAATCGTGGACTGGAATATTTCTAAATGATTATTTAATGGATAGCCTGGGTAAGATAAATATTAATTAAGAATAAATATCGTGTTACCCGTAACCGATTTGGATTATTGGCGACCTGAAGCATCCTGCGAACATTTGGCAGATCGCCTCGTTCGACAGCAAGAAGATACTTTTTTTCTTCGAGTTGAAGAGGCCGGGGTAGATTGACGATATAATCGTCAGGTTCGTTAGGGGCTGTTTTCCCGGCCTCAACTTCTTTCACATCCTTCTCTATGGTTCCTCGAGTCATATCGAGTTAGTTTATTAAAAATTAAAGCAATAAATATATCGCTGCACAATTATTGTACGTAGTCCTGTACTCGGAAAAGTTCCGCATCGCGCTGTGCACTATCTCAATAAATGAAGAAATAAAACGCGACTCAAAGAGCTAAGCTCAGCGAGGCTCACTTTATAGGGGCGCAACATAGGTTGAAATTTAATTAGCTGAGCTTAACCAAGACCCTGCGCACCGTGGCGTCGGCCCCTTGGCTAGGAGGCCGCAGCCACGAGGCTGCTTCTCCCGTACTCGGGGATGCTAATTCGTTTAAGTCTCGATATCGCATTACCGTGCGGCATGTTGCGCGACCGACTAACCCACACGTGTTTTTTCTGCACGTAGCTGGTTTTAGTTAATTTTTGTTGATATAAAGGCCTTAAGGATTTTATATTTCTTTCTGTTCTTCTTTGATTTTTATTTTTATTTATATTTATATTTTTTTTTACTTCAAACCCCAACAAAAATACAGGGGCGTCTGCAGATTCTCGTGGGACTCGATATAATCGTCGATGAATACCATGTGGGGGAATAGAAAGAAAAAAAAAAAAAGCCATCTAATGGAGTTCAATCCCTTCGGAGGTCTTCGGGTCTCTGGCTTTCTTCATTCTTTCATTTCTTCCTACATCGGTCAAAGCAATTGTCCAAATATCAGTTCGGACCATCTTGACCATCACCTATTCCCAATCTATTGACAACCTCGCGAATTGCCTCCAATCAAAAGATCACTCTTTATCCGTACGAAATGTCGGTTATTATCGATTTTTTTTTTTTTCTTTTTTCTATATCATTATCGCATTGCCCTGATTTTGTACTTATATCGTAATACTTGGATATATTGAATGAGGTGTTATAAAGACTGTAAATAATACAGTATATGTAAAATACGTCAATAACGATCGGTAGTTATAACGAGACAGAATAGTGTATACGAGAAACGCGGGACTTTCACGCGACTATACGTGCTGGGTATAAGAAATTGTAAAATGAGTGATAAGTAGCTTAACAAAACACACGAACATGAACAGTCGCAGCGGAAATCCGTTTTATTTACTTATACGTTATATTGCGTAACGCTAAAAAGAACGAAAGTAACTAGTGATATCGATACCCTGTTCCACAAGTTATAGAAAGAAAAAGAAAAAGTAGAAGAAAACAAAGAAAATGAAAAAGAGGAAAACCAATGAGAGAGAAAACAGAAACAAACATGTAGAAAAATCATAAGGATGATATAAATCTGAAAACAAAAAAAAAAAAGACTGTGAAAATCGGCATCACTCTCATCCCTTCAGCTAAGTCTCTATACTCTCTAAGTCATCAGGCACCTGTTACATATTATACGAATGGTAGTGGAAAAAGGGTCCTGAAGTGAAGTATCCACCCGTTTGTCGGCTATCAGCACAACTACGACCGCGGACTGAGTCTAAAAGCAAGGTTTGTGGGCGTTAAGGGTGGGTGCAGCAAGACGGGGTGAATATGTTTGCCGAAAGACTTCGCCCCCGCGGCTATCTGGCCGGGCGTTGTTTGCTCAGTGCCTCTGTTCGGCCTGCGTCACGTGCTTTGACCATTCCCCCCTCATCACCCTACGGTATCCTGTAGCCGCGGATCCGACGTTGAAACTCTATTCTCCGTCCTTCGTCCTTCGTCCTTCGTCCTTCGGCTCACCACTCTTCTGCCGTTCTTTGGAACCCTCGTCGTCGAGGTGGGAGGGAGCGTATTTATTCTTATGAAATTCGCATTACGAGCTTACGGCCCTATTACGGCCTTATACATACATATAGAGAGTATAATATTCGACCGCTTATCATCGCTGAAATGTATATAGAAAGAAGAAAAAGAAATGAAGAAAGAAAAAAAAAGAGGGGATTTTCCGATGAGCCAAAAGTGGTACAGCGTGAAGGAGATTCTTTGGATATGTATAGGTATAAAAAGGACGAGGAGCGTTAGTCTACGTCCCGTTCAATTATTGACTCGGGTTGAAAAATTTCTACGACGATCCTATGCCGGGAGCCAAGGCAGGGGCCAGGGGTCAGGGGGCCCCCTTCCGAATCTGATGGATGAAATATTGCGGTAAGATGACGCAGAGTTTTGAACCAGGGTAAAGTTAAGCCATTAAGCGAACGGAATAGGCATAGTAGGGATAGGGGAAGTACTTGGTGTTCAACGTTTTTCCGCCGACGCGCGACTTCTTTTATTATCGTTTCGAAGAAAACCGACTTGAGAAGATCGACCTTTGACTTTTCAGACGAGCGAACTAACACCAACTCACAACCCCCCAACCTTTCAACCTAACGAACCCACCGTCACCAATCAATTATAATTAATGAATACCTAGACGAAGTATTTAAGGAAAGGGTGCATTTCGTTTATTTCAATTCTAAGATCAATGATAAAGACACAATTGAATAAAAGTTTTTCCAAAAATATTAAAATCAAGTATGAAAGATAACAAAATCTATATTTTTCTAACGTGTGTCGATTGTAACTGACGAGCCAAGGAATCCAGAGCTTCGAAATGTTTTTTATACAGCCTGAAATTATCTGAAATGTAAAAAAAATAAAAATTAAAGAAATGGATGGTCAGCCAGTTTTGGCTTCAGTATTTTTTATTGAAGTCAGCTTACCTAGAGCCTCATCAACTTTAAAATCACTGATCAAATCTTCCTTGGTTTAGTTTTTCTCGCAACAGAGTTAGGGAGAGCTGGATAGTGATCTAACAATTCGCACTATTGTGTCCGGTCGGAGCGTGACAAATTGCTAGTTAATCGTGAGGTTCGTGCGAATCGCGTATCCGTGCGTGGGTGAAAGCAAGGAAATGCGCGGTACTGAGATACTAGTTGTTCGGACAGTCCGTTGAGTCTCGAGATCTGTAGCGTTTGTCGTCTCTGGTCCGGGTTCACCGAGATCTAGTAAAAAGAAGATTATATTACGGTGCCAGCTTGGTACTTAACAAAAACCACTTCCGGTCCCCTTCCTCGAAGTTTCACAATTTTTTTTCGATATCGCGAGCGTTATATCAGGCCCTGACACAGCCTCGAATCGGTCAGTTGCTCAAGAAGCCGATTGCGCTTGAATTCAATCCAGTTTCTTAACCGACCTTGACTTTCGACCCAGAATTAACGCTGCGAGATTTTTTTATCATGGGATATAAAAATCGCGTGCGTCTTTTCCTACTCTTTGTGGCGGTACTGACTCTCGTATCTCCAGGGCGAACCGCTAAAAAAATTATCAAACGACTTCCATTGCAGTTTAAATATACTACGAAAGACCAGGTCGTTGCAGCCACAAAGCATGGTGGAGGAGGTATGCTAAAATCGAGAATACACCTATCATAACTATTGAAGTTAATCAAAAATCTAACTTAATGCTACAAGTGTTTAATTCTGATAATAAAATCGTTTCCATTCTAACATCTAAGTCTAGTAAAAATATATATACTGATATTTTTAGGCGGAGGAAGTAAACACCATGAAGAGGGTGGCGGGAAAAAACACGAAGAAGAACATCACGGTTCGCATGGTGAGAAAGGCGACAAGGTACGAAAAAGTAACATTTTCACAACTTCCTTTCACCTTTCTCGTTTCGTCCCCGGAAAAAGTTTGTTTGTTTCTCTTATTTTTTTTTTTTTCTTATTTTTTTTTGAGAGGAAACAGTCAGGAATGCGAAAAAATAAACGAGTATCGATACTCGGCAGCCCTGCGTCGTGTATAGATTCGACAGCTGACATTAAACAACGTATATTGTATGGGTGAGCGAATTCCTTTGGTGGCTACCTCTTCCCTTTACCCAATTTCTCCTTTCCTCTTTTACAAAAGCATGAGAAAACTAGGGGGCAGTTTGTCTTTATCTCCGACGACAGGGTGGAACGGAGTCCTTGTCCCTCGGGTACTTCGAACCTAAAGGCATCGGGTATATCAGAGGCATACTTATAGGCATACGAAAGATATTGTATCAAACATGCGTGGATAAAGGTATGAGGGGTAGGTATTTCGACGTGCGAAACACCTACATCTGCGTATCCTATATAATGCATATACTGACGTGTAGGCAACCGCGGCGTCTCGTGTCATGGCTAAAGGCATTCGTTGATTTTGCTTTGCCATAGGGATACAAAGCTTCCCACGAATTTGATAAGGGTGAAAAAGGCCACCACGACAAAGAGGGACACAAGCATCATTACGGAAAGGAGGGTGGTCACGAAAAGAAAAGCCACGAGGAAGCTGGACACTACGGAGAACATCACAACGGTGAGAAAGGTGAGAAAGCAGCCAAGTTTGGTGAGGATGGTAAACACCAAAAAGGACACAGCACCAAAGGCGAGCACAATATATTCAAAAAGGTACGTAATTCTCGATCTCTCTTTGCCTCTAAAAATAAAAAAAAAATAAAAACGACAACGCAAAACTCTGAACCGTTTGATATATTCATCCCTTTTATCCCCAGGACGAGTACGAGAAAAAACAGGACTTCTACGACGAATACCACGAAGGTGGGGACCACGAAAAGCACGGTGGTCACCACCACGAGCACGAAGGAAAAAAAGGTGGGCACCACAAGAAAGGACATCACGATGCAGCGCACCACGAGGTACATATATCTAGTTTATATCATGTTTTAGAATTAGGATCTGGGCGTCAATGAGTTCTGTTTTTTTTTCTTTCTTTTAAATTCTTGTCTTATTGCAGGATCATCATGGAAAGAAAAAGAAACACGAGGAAGGACATCACCACAAAGACCACAAAGGACACAAGGAAGCAGAGGGTCACGATACCCATCATCACCACGAGTCAAAGTACGGAAAAAAGGGGGGTCACGAAGATGGGAAAAAGTGGGCTTACAAGAAGAGTGGTCGCTGAGGAGTCACGCTATGATCTTCTGGTTAATGTTCTGATACCTGGAGGCTTCGATGGAATTTTATACTCGCTGGTTTGCTTCCTGAAGCAGTCTTCCTGGTACCTAGAAGTTCCACGTTCTCCAGCTCTAAATGCGAAAATATTATAGTACATTCATAAAACTTTTTATACGACATATACATATGCATCTGTGACATAAAAACTCATCTGTGTAAAGCGGTCTGTTTTTTTTTTATTTTTTTTATTTATTTATTTATTTACGAATTCATCCCTTCAGTGAATTCAAATGGGGTGGATGTTTAGTTTGTATAGATCTCTATTTATAATAGGTCAGTTTTATTAGCTAATCGATTATAATTCCCATAATATTATTGAAAGATATGAAATAAGGATACTTCGACTTCTTTATCATTAATATCGTGAAGAGGTTGATATCCTATGATTTTCTTGAGCGTTTATTTTCATTTCTCAGTCAACCTGAAGTTTGTATTTTTATTTTATTTATATTCAACCGTTTGACACTCAGAACTATGTTTTCTCGCATTATTTTCGTGCCTCTAAATTTATACTTCATAAAGGATAATATCCTACCAACCGCAAGCAATTGGGTAAAAAAAATTCTGATAAAAAATAAACTTCTACGGTTATACCGCGGGCTACGCCGCGTGACAAAATGCTACTGAATTATCTAACACAACAAGCTGGTCACGGTCTGTCGAAAAATTGAACTAGTAGTAGTTGAGGTAGGTACACTCGAGTACTAGAAACTCATCGATAATTCAATATTGCGGCAATTCATCGCTGCTGAAAGTTTTCCCCTTCAATATTTCGCATGTATACCGAAGACCTTATAGTCATCCCTTAGAGTTTAATCTGTCCAGTTTCTGCAGATGCGTTTTTCTGTTGCTGTGTACGTTGCTGTCTATAATCTAATTGAAACTAGAGCCAATAAATGAATCCTCTTTTTCCCTCACTTTTCTTAATCATTTTCATAGTCCGATACTACTACTATACTAGATGCAGAAAATCTAGAAAAACAATTCCAGACCTATATAGTAGCAGGAGGCGCCAAGCTTTTCTGCGTTATTCTATATCCCTGCAATCCCTGCTTCAGCTTCTGCATAAAGTTCGGGTAACGCTGAGCTAGCTGAAGCGAATAATTGCACCAACCCATTAGAGTAATATATTTACAACTAGACCAAGAAATACATATGTAGTACATATTTACACTGTGAACCAACTCTCGCACTTGCTTCACACGTGCCGCACGGAAATATATGTATATGCATGCATATTCATATATGGGGTGGCAAATTTAATTATCTAGACGAACCCCGACTAAAACAGACCAGTTTGAATATAGGTGAACGATTCACTGATGGGATGAATTTTCGTCAGCACAAAAATCGTTCATATATTATGATTTCATATGTTTTACCGTGAAAGCTTACGCGTCTTGAATATACTGAAACGAATCACCTTATAGATATGAATTTATACACATATGTATTCATACGGTTGACCTGAAACGTTGGGTAGATTTCATGGACGAAGAGACTTGGCAAATTCAGACTGATCTCATCTCCGCAGTGTTATGGCACGTAACTCCTTTTTGGTATTCGATTTTTTTATTTTTTGCTACCGGTCTTGTAACTTCTCGATCTCGGTGTGTAAGAAGCTGATACTGACATAGTATAAAAATTTGTCTGGGGCAATAGAAACGAAGGTTTGAAAGGCACGTCTTCGACGTATTACGATATTGTTGATGAAAATTACAATCTGTGACGATCGGCAACAAATTGCGGGTTCCAAGAAACGAATGCGACAGCATAATTTAGCAAGAAGTTTGAAATAGTGACCGATCAATATTGCGCAAAATAACACGGCTTGAGTTTTAATCTAAATATTGTATAACAACGGTTACGTTGAATGATTTGGTATTTCGGTCAAATCCTCATTAAGAATCGGTAATGGAATTATTATTCCCAGTTCATTGCGGTCAGAAAATTTGAAACATGGGGCAATAGTCACGAAAGATTTAACACTTCTATACGATGACATACCTACCTTAAAAATATAAATCTTTTCATCAACACTATAGTAACTCCGTCTTGTTCAATAATCGATTCCTTAGCGTGACCACCTTCTTGTGCAAGGGAATGACTTCGGTAATTGCATCGTTTAACAATACGGTCAACAGCCGTGTTAGAGAAAGGAGGAAGCCTAGGCGGGGCGGGAGGATCGAGCGAGACCAAACTGCATGGTGATAGTTAATCGGTGGGAAAAATCGTCTTATCATTCCCACTGTCTGGGTAGGAATACACAGAAGCTGGACTATAACTGGGTGTGTTTTAAGGCGAGAGAGGTCAGTCTACGGTACCACACCCGATTATGAAGATGCGGACACTGCCGCTGGGTTGTGCATTTCTGAGCATATTTTATTTAACTGTATCGGTAAGGCGCGATAAATTCCTTCTTCAAATACCTCGTGTAATTTTGGTGCTTCAGTTTGAATAAAAAAACAAAAAAACAAATCCCTTTTTTAGATACCGACAAAATGCGATGGATACCAATCGACGAGAAGACGAGAAGAATTCGCTGGGGGTCAAATGGCTGCGGAATCGCGGAGACGATTAGCTACCGCGTTGCCTCCTCAGATTCTCAGCTCTGCCGAACAGCCAGAAGTTCTTGCAGCCGTTGCTTATGAACCGCAAAAGATGTACGCGAGCACAGAGGTCAAACGAAGAGTTGCATATCCGACTGGATCTGCGCCAGCAGATCATCTCCTATTGCCGAAAATCAACCCCCTCGATATAAATGCACCTTCGCCGATCTCCAGGAGAAGACGAAAGTCTAAGATTCAGAAAAATGTCGCTGGAGTTAATGAGCCTTACCCGTACGTTGGAGCAGCTAGTGCCACTCTGGATTCTGTTCCTTCGGTACCAATTCCGGGATCACCGACGATAAGTCCTGAACTATATTCTGCGGAGGAAGTTACCACAGGATATCGTCGTCGCGTAGATCGTCCACGTCCTTTTGATATGCATCAACATTTTGGTCTGTCGCGAGATACAATCATCGCATCGCCTACAGCAGGTGAATTTTCGACAGGTGTACCGTCGAATTTGGAAGAAGCAATTACTGAACGTAACCCTAAGATTTTGGCCACATATGGCGACGTCGCAGGGTCATTTGAGTCGACATTACCACTTGAGACGACAAATTCGCCATTTGTGGATAGGGAGTCTGTAGGTCATAGCGAGGAAGAAAATCAGGGGACAGAAAGCAGTGTTGAGAGAATACTGGATGATGGAGAACAAAATCAAAGAAAAAACTGGGAAGAAGAAGCTCGTGAGAAAACCGGTGATACTTCTGCTAATTATGATGAAGAGGAGTCAGGGGTACAAGAAACAGCCAAACTCACTAATGTTAATTATTTGGGTAACTACGACGATAACGGAGAGGCCGGTCAAGACTACGCTGAAAATTATAAAGTTCATGAAAATACTGGTGGTGGAGGAGGAGGACACGGAGGCTCAGGGGGTGGAAAAGGACATGGTAGTTCAGGTGGCGGAGGAGGAGGACATGGAGGCTCAGGGGGTGGAGGAGGAGGACATGGTGGCTCAGGTGGTGGAGGAGGACATGGTAGTTCAGGTGGTGGAGGAGGAGGACACGGAGGCTCAGGTGGTGGAGGAGGAGGACACGGAGGCTCAGGTGGTGGAGGAGGAGGACACGGAAGCTCAGGGGGTGGAGGAGGAGGACACGGAGGCTCAGGTGGTGGAGGAGGAGGACACGGAGGCTCAGGTGGTGGAGGAGGAGGACATGGTGGTTCAGGGGGTGGGGGAGGAGGACATGGAGGCTCAGGAGGTGGAGGAGGAGGACATGGTGGCTCAGGGGGTGGAGGAGGGGGACATGGAGGCTCAGGTGGTGGAGGAGGAGGAGGTGGCAAGGCAGGTGGGGGTGATTCCAAATTTGAGCATGGAGGTGGAGAAGAGCACAAAGAAGAACATCACGGTTCCCACGGTGCAAAGGGAGACAAGGTATGTCTCGCCAAACCTCTAATTACTAATTAAAACAAAGTCACAACCCAAGGGTTCAAAGTATCAGCTGCTACCTGACTTTGAAGAACTCTTCTAGTCGAGAAGTACTAATTAACCGCATCTTCATTCTTCTCAATAGGGCTATAAGGGATGGCACGAGCACGACAAGGGCGAGAAAGGTCACCACGACAAGGAAAACCACAGCGGTCAGTACAGCGAGAAAAAGGGTGAGGCGAAAAAACACCATGCAGAGGGTGGGTATCACGGAGAGCACCACCACGGCGAGAAAGGGACAAAAGAGGCTAGCTTTGGTGAAAAAGGGGAACATAAAAAGGGGCACAATACAAAGGGGGAACACTTTATCCACAAAAAGGTACGTCGTGCACCGCTTATCGTTTTTCATCATATTGTCAAGTGATCACCACTCGAAACTCATCGATCGATCGTATTTCCCTCTTTGCAATTAACAAAATTTCATTACCAATAAGCGTACACAATTTTTTTAAATAATTTACACTATGATTATCCACTCATGGGTCAGTGCGATAACCGATTTCCTTCTCTTCAAGTACTCATCGTCGTGCCACAGCTACCGCTAATTTGGTAATGTGATTTTGTGGCTTAGCCCACTCTTTCTCAGTACAGTCCCAAAGCGGATTGACTTATAGATTAGTCATCGCAGAAAATATCCTACCTATATATCTATGATCAAACCAAACAAAATTGTTTCTTTACAATGGCAGTCAAAAAAAAAAATAGGAAATAAGGTTTTTAGTCATTTTTAGCCAAGTGTGTATGAGTATCGTATGTAGGTTGAATTTGATAAACTAGTCTCTTGATGAAATTTGGTATTAGGGAAGCTTTCATTATCATTTTCATTTATCGAGAAATGTGAAACTACTCTATCTTCCAGGACGAGTACGAAAAGAAGACTGAATTCTTCGACGAATTCCACGAGGATGGAGGGAATGAAAAAGATGGGGAATACCATCACGAACACGACAGCAAGAAAGGTGGACACGAAAAATCTGGACATCATGACGCTGCTGAGCACGAAGAGAAACATGGAAAAGAAAAGAAACACGAAGAGGGACACCACTACGATGAACACAAGGGACATAAGGCAGCTGATGGACACGAAGTACATCACGATCATCTCAATAAATATGGCAAGAAAGAAGCCCACGATGAAGGAAAAAAATGGACATTTAAGAAAGGGGATGGAGCTGCCGCTGGAGGAGGTGGAGGAGGAGGGGGACATGGTGGTGCAGCTGGTGGTGCAGCTGGTGGACACGGTGGAAGTAGTGGAGGAGGAGGAGGAGGAGGACATGGTGGTGCAGCCGGTGGACACGGGGGCAGTAGTGGAGGAGGCGGAGGACATGGGGGTGCAGCTGGTGGACACGGTGGAAGTAGTGGAGGAGGAGGAGGAGGAGGAGGAGGTGGTGGTCACCACTGAAGATCATCAGCCAAGATTGGCATCCCACCTGATTCAAAGAAGCCTGCAATTAGGCGCAATTGACAACCAAAGCATAATCTCTTTCCACGAGGCACCACGGTTCTGTCTAGCTGCTATAATTTAGGCGATAGTGTAAATTCATTTTTTTGTTTTTTTTTCATCAAAGTGTCACCTGAAAATTGAGAAGTTTGACACTTAGCTACCGCTTCGCGAGGTCAGCACTTAGTCAGTTTTTAATTTTCTCGTTTGTTTAATCTGCTGAATCCCGCGCCCTACATCTACATATTAAGCGTTGTAGCATCGACATATTTCACCCTCTCATACACATGTATAATACTCACACACCCACACACCCTATCTGAAAAGAAAAAAAAATATGATTGTCGTCTTATTGACGTAACGGTGAAATATAGTTAGTAAAATTGTTAATCTTGATTGCCTTGCTGTTGTCAGAATTTATACCCATTCCCAAAGTCCTGCCGCGGAAACAGCGCATGCTGAATAAGAGACCGTACCGTATATTGGAGGAAACGTCATAGGTAGAGAAGAGCTTACCGTCTATTATTAATTCCGCGTTTCCCGCGTGATTATCTTCGTAAAATGGCACGCGATTTATGAACAGTTTTTTAATCTATCGTCCGGTTCTACGGTTTACTCAGTATCCTCGGTTTACCCCAGTGTTTGCAATCGACGGATGACACCTGTGCAGGCGACGATCGCATCAATTGGACGCGTGATTTACACACGTGGTGATAATAATGTGAATATCATCCGATAGCAACATCACCGTGGTCTCTGCCTCCTCGTTAACGCTACGCATTGCTAAGCGGGACTAAGCGCCGTGGGAACAATAGCGCCCGGTCACTCGATCGTCACGTACCTATTCTGGACACTGGACAGACCCGTCGTTGACCCTCGTACTTCATAGGAACCGATGGAGGACCCTCTCGTAGGTCTAGGGTCCAGGGTCCAGGGCTCAGGGTTCAGGGTTCCGGGTCCACGGTCCACACCCGGATCTAACTCGTATGTTGTGATAATATAAATTCCATCAAAGCGACGAGAAGAGGGGTGAACTGATCAGTAATCACGATGTTCAAAAAAAAGAGAAAGAAAGAGAGATGTGACTAGATTGAACGGAAGTCTAAAGATCGGTCAATAACCGAGCTTTCAATTAATTAATCACTCTCCGGAAGCAAGCTGGGTTCATACCATAAAATCTGTCATTTTTCATCCACCTTTCAAACTTTCAATTTTAAAATCCCAACGAAGATGGTGTACAACCGTGATATCACTTGGATTTTGTTGGTGGAATTCAGAGTCTGAGAAGATAGATGAAAAATTATAGAATTTACAGCATTAGCCATGTTATAGTTTTTTTTTTTCCCCATTCAAAAAAAATAAATCATTAAGTCAACTCCCATTGCCCCCTGCTATAGATGAAATTATGATAATAGTATTTTTTCGTGCCTTCTCTATATATATATATTTCTTTTTTCTCTCTTTTATTTTTCCACCCCTCTTATTTTCAACTCGTTTAGAATGTAAGGGATGAGGAGCTGGATCTTCGCACTCGTAGTGATTGACCGTAAACTCTTCCGTTGCGTTTGTTATTTTTATTTTATTTTTATTTTTTATTTTTTCCTCTCTTCGGTTTCAAACGGACGAAGATAGTCTCGTATGCGAAGGGTGTATGTGTGTAATATCTAGGTATGTAAAAACAAGTAATAAGTACATAACAGATATTCGCACATATAGTTGAATTTCATCGGCTATGAAAGTTGCGAAATTGTCGAAGTAACGACGAACAGGTTTCTTATATTCCACCCTTATATTGTTCTCCGAGGCTGGGGCACATGGCGGTAGCGCTCTCTGAGCGACCCGAAACCAGCTCATCCTGGGCTTAGGCTACCTGGGTAGGCGATAATGTCCTCGACCACCACATTTACGGCTCGTTTACGATCCGAATCCGCAAATCGTTCGACTCACGTATATACACAAGCGATGAGGTGACGAGGCGTGACTAAGAGGCATCCCTCGTACTCCACCTCGCTTACCCCAACATCCAACCGTTGATTTTGTGAGATTTTATTACTACCCTTAAAATTTGTCGAAATCCGAGGTAAAACTTCGTCGAAAACTTATAATTTGGTCAGAAATTTGATCCACGACTAAAGTAAACGACATGAACGATATATTTTGCCACATTATTTTACATTTATATAGTTACATACATATATATAGTTGTGTATGTATACATATAGGTACTTGTGTACACAGTGATGTTGTAAATCTATCAGTTTTCATCAGATAAGTGAGAATTTAATCAGTTCTCAAGCGAGCACAGTGTTCAAAGTAATACACTCGGTGAGGTCGAAGTCGTAATCCTGCAGACTCTCGAAACATAGTTAGATATCACCAGCCCCCCAACCCCAACCCCAGCCCCATCCCGAGGCTAATTGTTCGCTCCCCCTTACTAGCACGACTAATTCTCACCTCACCTCGTTCTAGAGTATAAAATGAAGATGTGTGCAGGTTTATACGTAGATGTGATAGGGTATAAGGGTATTGGTTCCATGGGGTATATATCCCCTATATAAATATATCTGTAGATATGTATATGCATACGTCATTCTCGACTATACCCAAGTATGTCTTATATGTGTGTTTGATATCTACAATACATATGAGTATATGGGGCTGTTCTATCGCATCCCTTATAGTTCCATATAGCGAATGATAAAGTAACGTGGAATGTATAACGTAACGCAAAAGCGAAACGAACCGACCGCATGAAAAGCGATACAATATAACTCAAGTAATGTAACGTTACGCGGTTGTGAAATGGAGATATTCGATATCCCGTGCAGGATGTCCAAGATACTCGGTATTTCCTACACCCCAACCCCCCCAACCCTCGTATCAACGATATCTACAGGTGTACGGTTATACTGTTCGGATCTGTCCCTGTACCAAGTTTCGTTTTTTTTTTTTCTTTTTTTCAGAGCTATTCCTTATAGGTATCTAGTTTCTTCATGTATGGGTTGTGACCCCCCATCCCTCCCCACGTATTATACCGGAAGTATACGATATTCATATAAGTATTTGTACTTCCTCTTAGCTCATTTCTTTCTTTAATTTTTCTTCGTTTCGTCCTGAATCATTAATTGGCACATATGCAATAAGAGTTCAGGATGAATTATTCCACTCCTTCTCTTCACGTTCATTCGATGCTTATTTTACATTTTATCAGGTATTTATTCACGCGGTGATGAAAAATGAGAAAAAAAGGAGTTTGAAAAAAGAAAAGGATTAAATGGAAGAGCGGTACGACAAGATCGGCAAAGTCATCAGCTAAAATAATTCGAAATAATATTTGAAATTACAAATCCACGTATAGACTAGATCCAGTAACATACATTAGTACCTCACGTTTTTTTTTTTCTTATTTCTTTTGCAAGCCTCTGCTGCTATTACTGCTGCAAGCTCCCATTACCCTGAAATAGGAGAACGTCGTTAAACGAACAAACGTATAAACGAGGGAAACGAGAACGGGGTACCAAGTTCCCGATTACCTATACTAGTCAGAAAACCGTCGAGTGAATTTAATTAATGGACTAGAAAGCCGCGTGAGCCATCTTACACCTGAGAAATTACATTTTCAAATTAGTAGGTATACCCATATAGGACTGATGTGGTTAGAAATAAGTCAAGATAGGGTATAACCGTATGCTAGTATAGTTTTAGTTGTAGAATGAATTTGCTACGCGGGGAGGCTGCGGTTTATAGTCAACAAATCGAACCGAATTATATTGGCGTCGTGAGAAGAGCCATTAAACGTAAAAAGCCCATTAATAACGACGGGCTACCGACCTGCAGTTGTTACCGATATCAATTAGCCTTTCATTACACCTAGTACTGTTAGTTATAATGTATTTCCTATCCCGGCATGCCTCGCGTGTAATAAACGTTTGACGCGCTTCTTGACTTCCCGTCTTCTTCGTTTCCCGGTCCTGTCGCCAGTCACAGAGTTTTGCAATTGGCCAAGAGTATACGCGGGTAACGTCATGCGTCGCGACGTCGGCGTCGGCGGCAGTGGTAGCGGCGGCGACGAGCGCGGGGTTGAACTTGTTATATAGGAGACCGACGCAGCTCCTTTACCGTCATTCTTACGCCGACTGCAACGTGCGTGCTCCGGTGGTTGTGGTTGTGCTGAAGAAGAAGAAGAAGAAGAAGAAGAAGAAGAAGAATCTGAAGACCCTTTACGGGACGAAGACAACGCGGTAAATTGAACGATAAGGAGAAATAGAAAAAAAAAAAGAAAAAAAAAATCCAAGAAGAAGACCAACGCGAAAGAGAGGCAGAAGAAACGTAGAGAGGGAGAGAACCAGGTGAGTTTAGTCTCAAATTATAAATTTCAATTTTACCTGAAAGGTGGAGGTGTTATTTTTGTAATTATTAATTTATTAATCTATTCATTTGTTAGTTTTTCTAATTTTCAAACCCTTCCATATATAGATCCAAAAATAATTTACATTATTTTCAAATTCGTGACGGTATTGTAATTCGCTTTGTGTTTCTTTTTTTTTTTAACCATCTAAAATCGCTTTATCCACCTCAATATCAATTTTCATAACGATCACAAGATCGATCATGAACAAGAAATAACTATACTTGACGAAGTGATACCAGAGGAAGCAAATAAGCGGCCCGCGGCCCGCGAACGCTAACAGAACTTCGTTTTTATTGGCCCTTCACGGTCTCTCTCGAGACTCTCGAGTTTCACTTACGAAAACAGGCAATAATCGTGAAATACCAATATAAAGGCAAAGCTCAAAGGTGATCGGTTTGCATTCTTATTTTCTTCATATCCTTACAACGTTCCCCTTCCGATTGTCAACAAGTTGACGTACCAGTCTATAGACTTAACGTTACATATTATTATATGAGAATTTTGATTCTTTAAAACGACCGTGATTTTCGGTTTATCGAAATACCCTTATGAAAAATACTCGGTGAAAAAAAAAAAACCGATATATCGATGAAGAACTTCGCATTAAAAAACCTCCTGGACTCTGTATATCAAATTTAGTAATTCGCAACTTCGTTATCGGTATCTACAACGGACGTTGATATATCAACCCATTACACATAAAAACGACAAAACAATTGTCCATTCACCAGAATACTCATCATCCCTAAATTATTGATATGTCACGAATAACTTAACAGTATGAATAGAACCGCGTCCGACACATGGCGTTTAGGGGGATGATTCGCATTTCCGGATCAACGGTAAGATAAAAGTATGCGATATGTGGTAACCTGTCTCAAAATGGGGTAGAAAATGGAATATAGAAGAGAAGAAGGTAGTGATAAAGGGGAGTGGAAGGGGTTGCATATATCCTCCTGTTGACGACACAACGGATCAAGCGGATAAAAGAGTAAGGATTTATCATAAAAGGACGATGAAGGTATGGGAAGGGGGCTGGGGGAGAATTTCGTTCGTTATTAGCTGGCCTTTATTACCAAGGCTTAGGATCGTAAGCGAACAAGCTAGCGAACGAGCAAACGATCTCGTCAAGATTCTCGTGACTGGTCCTTGCACGAAAGCATACCTTATATGTACAGCTTACCCTCGTTGCGATATGAGATGGAAAAAGGTCCGATGTCTCTAACGCAGACAAAGATATAACAAGCCGCAAAAGGCTAGAGAACAACTGACCGTATCCTCCCTTACGATCCTGACTAACAGAGTAACAAAGCCTGGGTCAAGCCGTGTGGTCATATACGCTTGGCTTTATGATGGTTCATGGATTGTACCTAGGGTAGATGAAAATATACGGACATTAGAAGTACCTATCTATATTTAGATACATGACTACTATAGTCCTCGAAACTAAATGCCGAGATTTTACCACTGTGGTACATCGTCTAATGAGGATCCAGCCCTTGTTGAACAGTCTCTATAGTTGTTCATAAAAGAGATCTCTATCTGATGAACAAATAACTGTTTCATATGCTGATCTGTACCCTAGCTAGACGAGTTTAGAAAATTATTCAAATTTCAATATTTGATATTAAAAAATAAACTACACAAGTCCTTCTTGCAGTTTAGAAACAGTTCTGTGTTCATCTGATACAGAGATTTGTTTTTTTTTTTTTTTTGACTTTTTGAATTATGATATGCTAATCGAAACAGTCGTTGAACCATAAACACTTTTTCTATGAGGAGATACGGTTCGAAACTTCGCTTCATCATGCTTAAAAAAATAAAAAAAACTGTTAGGCTTGTATAATAGAAGAAATATACTCCGGGGAAGAACAAGTACTTCAATAATATTGTCTAAGTTAAAAAGTTTAGTACTTCTTTAGTACTGCTTTAGTAAAGCAGATGTGGTATAGGTAATGTAAACGCATAACAGTTTTTATGCTTCTGCTATATTTTCATTAAACCGAACTCTTATAGTAACAAGATTGCGTGAAAACGATTTATGTTTGGTCGATTTTAGGGCCCTAGCACAGGTGCGGTAGTCGTTCAGTAAATGTGACGTACAGCTATAGACGAACAAATTTCATCTCCAATCATCGAAATTATATTACACATGTGTTTTTAATTACCCTGGAGGTTTTGGGCACGGGTCTATAATCGACGTTTATATAGAGTGAGGAAAATTGAATTTTTACTTATTGAATAAAACAGTTTTTTTTTTATTTTTCTACTGATACTAAAATCTACATTTAATTTAGGAATAAAACGAAATATTAGATTTCATGGAGAGGCAGAAATTTGGAAAGCCATCTTTCATAACTAGTTATAAGAAAATTCCATCATGTCAGATGAAATTTGTGACAAATTTTACGAACCCCTATAATGAATTTCGTGGGGTAAGTTATAATATGGAGATATTGGCAGGTAGCGAATGATCGTTTATATTGTTAGGGTCATGTGTGTCTGATAGAAAATTGGGGTACAAGTAATATAAGAGATTTTCTTATAATATGTTAAGATTTCGATGTGTTCCTTCTATTCTGCAACCGGTTGACGTGAAATCTCATCCGTCATCTATAGGAGGCAGTTTCCCTCGGGTTTGATTAAAACCGTAGTAACACAACACAGGGATTTCGAATTTGGAACAACGAACTTTACAAGGACACGTCACCATCCTCTGGCTTATTCAATTTTGGGGGCTAATTCACAACGGATGTGTAAAACTTCTGGTAATACTGATCGCAGAAGTGTTTTAGGGTGATGTATACCTCCCTCGTATACCACATACACTTTCCTACATAATAGTATCATTTATATTTGGAAAGAGACTCGAGGGAAGAAGACTAACGATAAATTGAGTAAAAATATATTTTATATGGGCTATTCCTTCCCTCCCTCTTTCATACTTTTTTCTTCATTCACCTCTCTCTCTCTCTCTCTCTCTGCCATTTCTTTATTTTTTTTATATGATTATTATTATTATTTTCTTTTTTTCTCAGTTCACCGTTATTTGTCTATATATATATTTACGTTTTTATAGATTCCATGGAAATACCAATAAGTCGAAGGCTCAAATAAAAACAAAAAACGTTTTCTCTCTTTACAGTATAGCTCTGAGAGAAAGTACATAGTCAGAAATCTCGACAAAGCTCTCTACTATTATATTCTTTTTATTTCCCTTCACTTTGGTCTGTTCAATAAAGTTTTCCTCTTCATTTCTTTCTCTCAGGTATCTTTCCTTCTTCGTTCTTTTTCCTTTTTTTTTTTTTTTTCTTTTTTCTCGAAATCCCACCACAGGCAAGCCACAGTACCTGTATTCAGTATAGGGAAAACTATAGGAACCTTAATTAATCTCTCTTCGCCAATTTCATAAAACCAATTTTTGTTATCCTTTGTTATCCGTGCGAATATATACCTATACACACGTAATCCGTTCGTTTCTATTTCCGAAAAAAAAAAAAAAAAAATAAAAAAATAAAAAACAGCTTTTTATCCTACCACTTATATTCCATTCCGATATATTCGAGTTATATAAACGGTTTTTTTACATCCGCCCATAAACCAATGTACCGATTGATTGATTTGTTATCCATAATAATCATATCAAATCCGTTCAAAAATCATCCCCTTATTCGCGACCCTTCGTAAAGTTACCCAATTATTATGTTATTCTTTTTATTTTTATTTTTTTCAATTCTTTTTTTTTCACCGGTATTCCCTTATTCACATTACTACCTACGTACTATATGTGCCTATAGGTATATATTCATGCATACGTTCTGTTATGTGTTTGGTATGTAACTACGTATACCGCGGTATATGTAAGTGTAATCATACGGTGAACGCCGGATTTCGCGGGTCGTATAATGGCACCGGTAATGACAATAATAATAACAGTAGGTAGGTATACGTAATGACAATAGTAATAAAGCGACCCTCGTTGCATATACGCTAGAACAACGGTATAAAGGCGTATAAAGACGCTCTCTTACCGGGCCGCTCCATACCCGAACGACCGGATCAACTCGTAAAGGAGAAATCTCAGGGTCCAACACTCAGCTATTAAACTCTCAACCCCTGAGGTGAGCACATTATAATAAGTCGCTGAATTTCGAGAAAAGCTTTAGGGATCAGACTGAAAAGCTGCTGCAGCTTTTCTATATTTCGTTTAGTCACACGTACGTCGAATGGAAAATTGAAAGAATCCACAAATCGAAACTGTACAGTTCACATTCTCCTTTCTAAGGCGAAAATAATATAAGATACCGTTACCGAACCGATGGGCTCAAAATCTTCCCTCTGGTTTAAGGAGATTTCTAAAATTCAAGTAAACAAAGGATTCGAAGCACTCTTGTTAATTGAACAAATCTGAACAAGGGGTGCGAGCGTAGCCGCAAAGAAGTTTATAGGAAAAGAGTTGTGAGGTGTTTTGCGTTTCTTAATTCCTTTAATTTCCTCCTGGTTAAGAAAGAACGGCGATGGTTGCGTTAGCCGTCGTCCTGTCTGACGTCTGATCTATCCTGGTACGCGCGGTATCTCCGTTAAGGAAACTCTTAGCGTTTTAGCTGAGCGCTTTGAGATCCGGAATGAAAAATACGCAGTGGTATAATCCGAGAAGCTGTCTGCCCTGTGGTTCTCCACCCTAGTGTTAATTAGAGCGTAAAGGTGGTTTAGAGGTGGGTGGCTAGTGGCTGGTGAAAACTGGAGACGTAATCTTGCCCGAACAGAACCCGCCGGCGATTGCGAAAAATACAGTGCAAACGAACTCCAGCCTTATTCGCTAATCTCCTAAAGAAGATGGGGGTAGGAAAAGACGGGAATTAACTACTACCTGCGGGTTATTCGACGCCACGAGAACACGGCGTCAAAATTGAGGCGGGGAGCGACGACGCTACGTGATGCGACCCAACTCCAGGAAAGGCAAGGCGAAGCGAGGTGGCACCTGTTGCCGTAGCACAGATTTCATCCCGCATTTAAATCATCCGTTTCTTCGCCCTTTGCCCTTTGCGATATTCGCTATTTTCGCACCACTTTCGCAATTAGAGTTCTTGGTGAAGTTGACTCGGCTCGTCCAGCGTTCATTTCTCGTTAATTTTTTCTAATGGAATCATCCTTTTAATTTTCACCATTTCCCTTGCGCCTCACACCTCGCATCTCGCACTTCGTATCTCGACGGTGACCTGGCACCCCGGGAATGTAGATTGCGTCCGAAACCCCCCCCCTGAGGCAATGGGGATGAGGGCTTGATGCTCCCACTCGGAAATGAAAACCCCCGTGAGGTAGATAGCCGCGGGTGACGAAGACACCCGATCTCTTCGATACCTATATACACTTCGGTGACGCGATATCATGAAGGAGGAGGAGGAGGAAGAGGATGGATAGATAGATAGATAGGGTTTACTTTTTTTTCGCAATTTGCGCTCATCTTTGAAGAAGATAATAGAAGCGAAGGAAAGAAGGAGGAAAATTTGCGGAAAGGATAGAAGTCTAAGCCAACGGCAAATATATATAAACGGAAAGTATAAGAGCGAAGAGTGCCGGATGGGCATACCCTCGGATCTGGAGATCCAATCTCCTCCGTAAATAGCTAGGATATATGCTGGTTATTTCCCGCTTCATTTTCATTTCGATTTATACAAGGCAACCTTCCCAAATATACCCCATCAACTTCGTAACCCATTAATCATCCGCCGTTTATCCCTGAACTAACATCTTATCTAACTCATAGTATTCAACAATTTACGATTCAACCCTTTCGTTACAGACCTCTTCCGCCATAGGTCATTTATAATAAAAATTACTTTCATTATTTTTTCATTAAATATTAAAATCCCTTGATTATCCCAGTATTTTAATTCATAAATGAACAATATCATAGATATTTTATTATTCCCTTATTGATGTAAGAAAATATGGTGGTCGGTAAAGTACCGCAGGAAACTACGGGGTGGTTAGAACAGCGTGCCGTTGGAGTGAAAAGTCGTTAAGAAACCACAGACAGTGGGGTATCCTAGCTAATTAAATTACTACAGGGTATTCAATTAACGAGCACCAGCCAACGAGAGCTGAAATGAAAATTCTGAGCCATACTGGCAACGGGATACACTGTAACTATATAGAAGAAAAATCGTACGCATCTGCCGCCTCGGTACCACAACTACACTGTATTTTATTTTTCAATTACAGAATATTATGAATAAAATTTCACCCTTATCCCCATAATAAATGTATACTACATTTTATTTTAATAATTTCATGCCAAATGTTTTACCTACGTATTAGTTTTCTATTTTATACAATCGTCGTTAATCGGTTTCGACGCTCCTCCGCAGGTAAAGGAAGAAAATAAAAAATCCAAGTCCTTGTAAAAAGGAGGAGGAGGAGGCGAAAAATGAAGAATTTTGCTTTGGCATTGGGCTTTACTTGCCTGCTATCAGCAGTGCGACCATCCTGGATGATGGAAGAGACGCCTTCGTCAGCCCCGCTGCAATCATCGTCAGGAAATTTGGAACTGGAATCTGAAGTCGACCCGGACGCTCTCATGGGACTTGAGCTTCAAGGTAGTCCTGGAAAAAGAGCTTATACCTACGTTTCCGAGTACAAGAGGCTTCCCATATACAACTTTGGTCTTGGGAAACGATGGGGTGTTAACAACGCCGATGAAGAGAAGGTAAGGTTTGACCATCGGTTCCGTAGTCCCTCAAGGACTAGAACCTCATGTTCTTCGTCGGGCGCCTGTAATCCATTATTCCAGAGAGCGCGGCTCTACTCCTTCGGGCTTGGGAAACGCGCAAGACCGTACAGCTTTGGACTTGGAAAACGTGGTGGCGATTCATCGCCGTCATCTTCGTTCATACTCCAGGGTGATGACTACGGGGAATTATCACGTGAACCAATCGAAGATTTCTTGGACAAACGTAGCCGATTGTACAGCTTTGGTTTGGGAAAAAGAATGGCCGGTGATGAACTACAGGGCGATTTTGGACAACAACGGTTCAATTTTGGACTTGGTAAACGGGGCAGCGAGGACTTTGGACATCGGTATAAATTTGGACTGGGTAAACGGAGGCTTATGGTCGACGATGACGACCAACAGCAAACCGTTGTCGGATCATAGACACCGCTTCATGAAAAATTCCCTTGTTTATATTTTCTCTTTCTTTATCTCTTTCCCGCCTTTTACTACTGCAGATAATTAAAAAATAAATAAATAAAAAAATAAGATAATTATTGGAAATTGAATGTAATTTTAATTAAAAATATACTAACGCGGCGCGCACCTATACTTTCTTTCACTTAGAATAAATATATAGACTCATATTCTGCAGGAGAGAGGATAGAGAGAGAAGAGATGCCTTTGGCGAGCAGGGGGCAACGGATCGTATATATTGCTTAGATATTATCAAATCTAGGTATTAGCTGAACCCCATACCCAAGTAATCCCAAGTTTCAACCCGTAATAAAGTAGCAGTAATTCAAATTAATTAATCCTCCACATTGTATTAGGTAACTGTACGATAATTAACATATACCCTATACTACGCTCTGATGTCCTTTGCTCGCTGTTCTCTTAATCGGTTAAAAATCCTTTGCGGTTACTTGACCACGACTAAGGTGGCACCGATAAATAACACTACCTAATTAATCCATAAAAAATAAGTCAAAAACAATGTATAATCTGTCTGTGAGTAAAAAAATAAAGCGGCTATCTGTAACCCACGATGTCTCCAATTTACAATTCCTTGCATCCAATGCAACTTCTTCGGCCTATTATCGTCTTATCATTTCATTAAAAGTATTACAAGGAAATGAAAATCCAATGTGGCCAGAATTTCCAATAATTATATGCATGACATTTTGGTTTTAATTGTTTTTTTCTTTTTTAATTAATTAATAATTAAGAAACTCTATACATTTTTCAAAAAAGATCTCAAGGGGTGTGTAACAATTTTGTGAAACTTTTTCTAAATTAATCTAAATTAGGATATTTGAATTCATTAGATTAGTTTTAAGTCATTTTAAATAAAAAAAGATATACTTTCTTTGGCTATAAACGAAAATCGAAAACTCTCGCACTTTCTTAGTAGTCTTACAAAGGCCGATAGATATAAATCTATGAAACAAATAATGAAATAAATTCAACTTTAAATCTATCAATAAGTTAAGGAAGCCTCGTACGTAGCTTACGGCTTGTGTTTTCCAATTTGATATCGTCGAGAGGCGTACATCGGGATACCCAAGGGAGTAGAGATACGCTCGTCGCTGTGTTCTGGATCTAGAATAAGGCGTCTGTCAGTAGACAGGCAAAGCACGATGGATAGTGTAACGGAAAAATGGTGTAATACAAGAAATAGGATACCCGGAGGATCACAGTTTCTGCTGATTCTACTGCTCCTTATTTTCGCACCTGGTAGTCCTGGCGCAATTATAACTTGGTTACCAAATCTCGAATGGACCACGGCAAGCAATTGGGAGGAAGGCATCGTGCCGCAGAATGGAAACCGCGTTGTATTTCCGGTCGAAATGCGGCTCTCGGTTGGTCTACCAGCCTTAAATTCTACCCTTGATCTCGCAGGAGTCGAACTACCCCGAGACGGTGCGTTGGTCCTTCCTAAAAGCGGATTGTTTACGGTGAGCAAAAAGGACATTGACAATTACTAAAACTGACTATAACTTTCCAAAATCCTAATTTTAGTCATCGGTCACTACGCTAAATGGTATGTAGAAAAAAAATTTGCATAGACGATTAGCCCATGCGATAGACGAGGGTGCAGTCCCTAAATACCTCTATAATTTAATTACCCTAGTGCTTTGAATATTTGCGAGTGATTTTCCCGGTTCATTAAGCCTGTACAAAGCGCGCGTTTAGTACCTACCACGTTGACCTGTAGTTACCAAAAGGCAAACACTCGGCCTAACCGTATGTACACTCTCAGAGACCTTCATCACAGGGTGGTATTTAAAATATAAAAATTAGAAATTTTCCGGTCAAGTTTTTTATCCCGAAATTATGAAGTAGCAATAACAATTATTCATGCTACGAGAAGAGGAATGAGAACTTCGGTCTTATATCACGATGAAAAATCTGAATAAATGGAAAAATACAAAAGCTAGATTCCCCCGCATGTCTGTACCTATACAAATATATGGCTGCAGCATCTCTCTATGGCTGCGGAGTTACGTTTCACTATCAGAACGTTGATCGAGAGCTTTTATCGCTTGGACGTAATTGGTATATAAGAACGTAGAGTTTGAGCATTGAATGTGTTACGCGTTGGCGGTACTAGGCATTGAAACGTATATAAAGCCAGTTTTTTTATTTTTTTTCTACGAGAGTATATTTTTTCGCCTTCATCTTTCTCCTTTCTCTTTCACATTTCTTTTTTTCTCCTTTTTCTTGGAATTAGTACGAGGCTTGAACGGTCCTTTCATGTATTCACATGTATAATCTACCCCTACATACTACACCCCCCTCGAACCATTCAATCGATTGTACATACACATCTATTGTGCGTGTACATACTCCGTCGAAGCAACACCTTGCCAACCCCTCTTTTCCACTTGTCAATTGACGGGTATATTGCCACGGATGTTGCACGGATTTCCGGGGACATGGTCCCCCCCAGTCGATCAGTCGATCTACGCTATTTACCCTGAATCGAACAGCCCCGCGGGTTCAAGTTACTATAATTAATCGTAAGAGAGTAGATCTGATGAAATTCTCTTCTCAGTATTTGAGGGTGAAATGTAAAGATCAGAAAATCTTATTTAAGGGCTATTTCTTAGATTCTAGTTGACTATTTTTCACTTATTTAGAGTATAAATACCATAATAAAGCATGATAATAAAATTGTTAAAACCAGATAAGTCAGAAAAAAGACTCTGTGAAAATCGCGCATTGGTCACTTAACGGACCTTTGCTATGGGTCGACCCAAACAATTGGAATTCCGAAAGATCATCAGCTGCGGTACCGCATGTGGAACGAATACCATGTCAAAATGATATCGTCATGTTGCCCGAGCAGAAACGCACTATCAGTATGCAGCTTCCTGATACAGTAGGAATGGTAAAAGCTGTAAAGTTGAAGGACGACACGGGGAATCTTCCCCCCTGGGAATGGAGGTCCCGAATTCAAGCAGAGAGAATTTCTTTTTCGGGACCTGAGTCCATTAGGTAGGTAGTTCTATCATTTGAAATTAAAGACGAGCAGCTTCTTTCCCAAAAAACGAATTTAAGTTTCAATAAAAATTCCAATTATATTCCTAAAAAATAATTAATTTTACACCCTGTTCGCGGATATTTCTACAGATATACTGGAGTTCAAAGCTGTTCCGAGTGCTCTTGCCAATCAGAGTCAATCGGTCGTGAGTTGCTTCATCAAGTCTGCAATACTCGCGGAGGAGCTTGCCCGGAATTGGAGTGCGAATATCCAGTCCAAGTTCGTTTTTTCTATTTTTTTTTTGTTTTCTTCATTTTAATAAAAACACGCGAATGATTTTGATTTCGATATTGCTGTATGTTTTTTTCATTTATTCAACGACATCTAGGTCGAAGGACACTGTTGCTACTACTGTGGAGGGCGTTTGGTTCTTTCGGATAAAACAACGCTATCTCTGGCAAAAAGGGTGGCGGATTTAGCGTTGGGAAAATTCGACTCCACGTTATCCTGGTACGCGAGACGTACATGGGATTCAAAAACGGAGATACTTATCGCTGGAAAAAATAAATACTCGGCAGAAAATACTGCCGCAGGTATCGCCACGCTGACTTCGATCCTCAAAGGCATGTTTCCAACTTTAATACTTTAGCTACTTTATTTATTTTCATATGAAAAATTGTCAGAATAAATTTTTGTACATTTTTTTTTTTTTTTTAGAACAGGGAATCACTGTGGTATCCATCGACAGTTCCGGTGTTGAGGTGTCGATGTCAAAATTGGCCGCAGTGATGTTACCATTTTTCTGTACCCTGTTAATGGTCATAGTACTTTTCCTCGCCGCACTTCCTTATTATGGCTATTCTATACCACAGTAAGTGTCACACGTGAAGTAATATAGGAAATAAGAGTAAAAATTTCAAATCACGTTTGCATAATGATATTCGTTCAGGAATTGTGCAATTCGTATGCCTGCGTATGTATGGGGGAATATAATTTCGCCAAAAAATGCGAACCTGTACATAGAAGGCTCACATATGTATGTACGTATGTAAGGGTGGTCCTTAATTCAGTCGTACTCAGATTTCAATGCTCCCATGGACCAGAACGTCTCCAAATACATAAAAAAAAAAATGTTGTCTAGACCCCAGATTCCTATTTCAATTTTAAGTACTGCCCCCACAGCCTTTGAACTTTCCCATTTAAATAACACACGGTTTTTAGTACTCCTGCAGGATTACTTTTTACATCCAGCTATCGCGTTTTCGCTTTGAATAATCTGAAACCCCGTACACTTCTTACCTATAGCAGTAGGTATCCGTAAAAAATGTACAGATTTTTAATGACCAAATTTTATTCATCAAAATTTAGAGATGGGAATTTTTTTTTTTTGTTTTCTGCGATGCGCTGTAGCTACGAAAATTATATCGTTGAAAATTTGTCGAATTTTCATATACTACAGGTAAGGAGTGTATCAAGTTTGAGATTTTTCGGGGGAAAAAAAAACAAATAATCCGCGAAATATTACAAATCGTGTTTTATTCAAATGGAGAAATTCAAAGGGCGATCCTCCGAATTGAGATAGGGACCTGGGGTTTTGGTTGGATACTTTTTGTACATATTTAGAAACGTCCTTGCCCATGGGAGCATTGAAATTCGAAATTGATTAAATTAAAGACCACCCTTATGCATATATGTCCAAATGTGTAATATTATATTATATTATATTACGTAACGTTTGAACCAAAATATTCGCGACGCTTTGATGACGAGGGAGAAATAGTATGGGTATATTATATAGAAACGTCTAGGTATGTGTGCGTAATAATCATACGTCTATATGTTACTTGAGTACCGTTGATTTTGCGGCGTAAAGCAATTGTCGCAAAATGCGGAGGCCGTTGAGGGCTAAAGTTTGCGGAGAAGAAGAAGGGAGGGAAAACAGAACGAAAAACGATTGGTACTTGTCCGTCTGGCAACTCGACTAATTAAATACTAGATCTACACACATAGACATTCATATACATATCTATATACTGTTAGTCTGACTATATACTAAAACACCTGTATTTACTTACACGTATACACATATACATACAGACTTATCCCTCGGAGCTTAAATGACGCGTTTCGCGTGGTTTTCGCACGAGAGACGTGGAGGGCTGGTAAATGGCGGTGATGAGAGTCGGAGGGAAAAGCGGGTTTGCAGAGTAGTAAGTAAATGAGAAGTCTGCGAAGGGTGAAGAGCGGGGGTCTTCGCGCAAATGAAATGCTTTCTTGGCTCTCGACTCGTGCCGCGGGAATGAGGCAGATAAACTCACCGCGGGAGTAGTAAACGCGGAAAATTACGCGAGGCTATATATATATATGTAGATAGATATAGTGTATATATAGCTCTGCACTCTCGTATTGGAGGCCTCGGATGAATCTTTACGAACTTAAACTTCCCTTTCCGTATATCTTCTCCTTTTTTGAATTCGTATTTAAAAATCTGTAATCCTTTGATAAGAAATTGCAAAAGAATATCGAGAACGAAAAATTGAAACTTTGATCATTTTTTGCCCGCAGAGTCTTCGGCGAAAGTTGGCGAGGATTTAGAGAGCTGATAGACACAAGTCGGACCGAGACTCGTGCAACTTCTCGAGAGCCGACTTTACTAATTCGCAGACCCTTCGGATTTGCCAAATTCGAAAATGCGCCAGAGGCGGAAGTGGAGCTAGCAGCATCCCCCTCGGACGTTGTAGTCACCCACCTAGGTAGTAAAGATGAAGATGATGAAGAATATGATGAAGATATTGGAGGAGGCCGATTTGCCAATCCTCTCTATCGTTCGGGCAGAAGACAACCGGAAGTACAGACTTTTACCACTCTTCAAAGACTCCACGATGATGCGGATGAAGAAGTAGATCTTTCGATCGATCCGTAGTAACGGAAATTTGATACAAAATAACATATATTATATGTATCACGTATTATACTTGTATAAATAATTGTAAAATGTACCTATATGAAATTGACACGCGATAGTTGACGTATCGAAAACTCATATCAATACATTATTTACCTTGAATAATAAATTCAGGCTGTATTATTTCGTACTTGATAGCGGATAGCAGGTCGTATCTATTTATGTATAACGCAGGTGAGTAAATAATATTAAATATATATGTATTATTGAGTACATAAACATATATATTGATACATACAGGGTATAGGCCTGTTAATTGACTGTTACGTAATACCGTTCGGTTATATAACATCGCAAGCACGGGATCGAGGGTAAAGAGAGTAGCACAGTATGCGATTTAATTTCGCAGTACATGTGTGAGACCCGCGACCCTTGTCGATAGGTAGGTATATATTAACTGAGTGTAAAAGAAATTGGATTGAAAATAAATAAAGAAAGAAAGAAATAAGGAAAGAAGAAAAACGAAAATTGTCTTTTATTGTTATTAAAGATAGAAATATTATAGAAAACGAAAGTAAAAGTTTGTTTATATACATTTTCAAAGTTTTTAGTGACTTGATATAAGAAGCTGTTCCATCTGTTTGCCGAATGCAAAATTTGTTAACAAATATTTATGAGGTTTTGAAACGAAACGAAATGAAATGAAATGAAATGAAATTTGGAAACTTTGAAATGTCCCAAAAAGTAGTTAGAGAAGTTCGTTCCTATAACTTATTTGTATAACTTGAAATCTAATGCGAGAGAGTTACATGAATTTAATTTCCCACAACTCTAGGTACTACGTATACATATTATATGCCACTGTTATACTTCGCTGGTTATATATGTATAACTTGACAATAGCAAACAATAAAACACAGAATAATTGCTATGCCTATTCTACGGATATACGGATCGTGCTTTTGGTAACTACGAGTATGAACTCGGGGTTTTACTACTTTTTAAATATATTTATATACGATTATTATTCACGCATGTGTGTACACAAGTGCAACGAATCGTCTAATTATTTTTACCTCCTACATGGATAGAGATTCTAGTTTAAAATTCATTACAAGAGTTTGATAATTTAAATTTCATTAAAAAAAAAAACAGAAAAAAAAGTCGAATCACGTAGACGTATCAATGAACTGTACTAAGGCTGCACCGACTGATCAAATCTGCTTTGGAATTATAAATCGATCGTAGGTGCAGGTAGGTAGAGGACAGAGGTTCTATAATTGCAGGGAAAGAGAAAGAGAAAGAGAGAGAGGGAGAAAGAGACGTCTATTTTCCTGCTAACGCGACAAACAATTAGGTACGTGCCAACAGCAGGTGCCTCCGATAACTATGTAACCGTTTAATAAATTACTTTACACACATGGCGCATATAATGATACGCGTTACGTTTCACTAAGTACGTCTTTGCTTTTGCACTACGTGCAGTCTCGAGCCAACTCTAGTTCTTGATATCAATGTAATGATGTTGAAAAATAAAGAAATAAAGAAAGAAAGAAAGAAAAAAAGCAAGATTCTTAAGATTCATAAAATCATGATGATCGTAATTGACAGCATGTAGATGAATAAATATATTCGAGTTTAATTATTTCTATAATCTTCTCGTTTATTTCACTACGACCCCTTCTTTATATTCTTGGAGGCATGGCAAATAGGGCATAGTGAAAATTCTGAATAGCAGTAGGAAAAACTATTAATTCTTTATTAGATTCATTGATACAATGAAAGATAGTAGGGCGTGGAAATGATGCGAAGAAGTTGAAAAGAATTACTGATATATATATATTTTGCATTATAGGTATATCTGAACGAATAGAAATAAAGCAGTTGAAATCAATTTACAACTACCCAAATCACTGATAGCGTTTTCGATTTGTTGCTCTGGAGCGCTCTGAGTGTACTTCTATCGCACTCTGATATAGGAGATAGAAGAGGATGAAAGTGCTCTCAGTGCACACTAGAGCAGACTAGAGCAAGCAAATCGAAAACGCTATGAGATGTAAGCGAGGAATCGTCCGGTATAAACATTTTTAATATTAAATATTATTTTTTTTTTCAATCGCAATACAATTTTTTACTATTCAGAAACTCAGCAGAATGGATGTCTGTTTGCTGTATATTTGTCATGATATCATGGTTTTTTTTTATTTTTTTTTATTCTTTTTTATTAAAAAAATCTAAAATTTAGAAGACTCTACAATCGAACATGTTTAAATTTTGAAAATAAAAACAACCGCGAAATTCAACGAGCATTAGTCACAGCGTTTTTGATAAGGAAAAACTGTGATGAGATTATTTTATTTTAGAATAACTGAGCGATTATTTGATGTAATATAAATCGTCGAATACCCATACATTTATAGTCTATACACAGAGTTAAAGTTATGGGGTTACAACTGACATGTAAAATTCTTATTTTATTTATCCTAGAAAGTAGATTGAAGCAATTAATTAAATTAGTAGGGCAATTATTATTGAAACGAAGAAAGAAATGTATTATAAATCATTGCAACGAGAAATTAAGTTGTGGGCTAATCTCGCATCTTTTACCAAATGCAGGAAAAAGGCACACGCCTTATTATACGCAACCCGCGGATCTTTCGTGCATTTTTATTCCTATAGTTGCCTAACCGACAGCGCCACCGGCGTAAACTGACAACCTACGACAATGGCGTCCCTCAACCCGCGCCGCGCGAACATATAAGCCGCGGACGCCGTGCGCAGAGCTCAGTCAGTTTCGCGGCATCCTTAAGTGAACATCGGTGACAGGTGTTGAGGAGATTTGCGGCTCGGAAAGGCTGACATCAACGAAGGAGCGTTAAGCACGAGTGAGTTTGAAATATTTCGATCAATATTTTACGACGGCAATAAATAACCGACAATTTTCAAAGCTTGTTGAAAACAAGTGAAATTGTATTCAATACTTTTCCGACAGATTTCACGCGTCTCGTATTTTAATCGTCGAAGTAAGTAACCGTTAAATTGTTACCGGCAGACTTTTATTATAAATGCAGATACTGTTCATCTTCAAGTACATTCTATTCATACCAGCAAATAAATGTGCGAAAATCTAGATTTCTTACGAACATAACCTCTCGGACCTGTTTTAAATACAAATATAATGAGCGAAAGAGTTTCGTTTGATAACTTCGCGATAATTATCATTCCATTATATTATTGGCATATAATTCCAAGTCCCTCGCCCTATAGCGTCGTTTGTTTTAAAGGCATATTTCGCGACGAGTTTGAGTTGTTCTTTTAATTGTTCGTTCGTTTGTACACATCGCTAGTTTTGATCCCCCTTCCGTAGCAACTACTCCATTGCCCCATAGAGTGCGCTGGTCGCGTTTAATAGTGGTGCTGCACAAATATGCGGATAAAAAAATTACTACGTTTTCTGAGAAGCGCTCGTTTATGAATGAAAAGATAGTGGTGCTGCACAAATATGCGGACAAAAAAATACTACGAGCCTTTCTTTATATTCTTGGAGGCGTGGCAAATAGCTCATTGATAAAATTCTGAATAGCAGTAGAAAAACTACTAACTCTTTATTAGATTCATTGATACAATGAAAGATAGTGGCGCGTGGAAATAATGCGAAGAAGTTGAAAAGAATTACTGATATTTTATTGCATTTATGTTTGTATTATAGGTATTTCTGAACAAATAGAAATAAAGCAGTTGAAATAAATTCACAACTACCCAAATCACTGAGATGTAAGCCAGGAATCATCCGGTATAAACATTTTCAATATTCATTTTTTTATTCTTTGTTATGAAAAATGTAAAATTCTTATTTGATTTATCCTAGCAAGTAGATTGAAGCGATTAATTAAATTGGTGGGGCAATCATTATCGTCCCCACCCCGCGCCGCGCGACGGTATACCGAGAACGCCGGGCGCAGCGTTCAGTCATCTGCGCGGCATCCTCGAGTAAAGATCTGTGACACGTGTCGAGGAGATTTGCGGCTCGGAAAGGCTGACATCAACGGAGGAACGTTGTGGATATGGGTGAGTCTGCGATATTTCGATCAATATTTTACGACGGCAATAAATAATCACCAATTTTCAAAGCTTGTTGAAAACAAGTGAAATTGTATTCAATACTTTTCCGACAGATTTCACGGGTCTCGTATTTTAGTCGTCGAAGTAAGTAACCGTTGAATTGCTACCGGCAGACTTTAATTATATCTGCAGATATTGTTCATTTTCAAGTACATTCTATTTATAACAGTGAATAACTGTGCTAAAATCTAGTTTTGAATACAAATATAATGCGCGAGAGAGTTTCGTTTGATAACTTGGCGATAATTATCATCCCCTTATATTATTGGCATATAATTCCGAGTCCCTCGCCCTGTAGCGTCGTTTGTTTTACAGCATATCTCGTGACTCCGAAGGAGTAACTAATTTGTCGTGTTATTTAGAGTTGACAAGTATTTTTCGGGATAATACTCGTTCCCCGATTTATGCTTTTATTCGATTCTCTGACAGCATTATCGGTCGACGGAGATGAGAATGAACATCGCTGAAACTTGAACTGCATAGATCCTGCGTGCCACTTAGTCGGAGATGGACGCCAACCAACACTGCCCGGCTAGTCCTGGATTAACGGTCGACCAAGATAATGGTGAGCTTTGTATTATATTAGCCAAAGACCCAATTTAACTATAAATGTATGTCCGCAAAACAATCATTACTGAAACATACTTCGCGATCCGATACAGATCTCGGACAGATTCACTTTTCCAAGTCTATGTACCACAACATTCATCACCCTGTATCTTTGACTCGATACTGGGGCCTCCGGCTTGCTTCTGTCTCCCCGTATACGCCAGAAACTTTGACGACAACTCGGTTTCACTCAGCTGCAAAGGATACGATACGAAATAATATACCTAGAGGTAAGATATTGTCCGTCTCGTTATAGGGTAAGCCTAGGAGAGAAAGCACACTCAATTCTTGGAAATAGCAATAAATTCTCTCTTTTTAATGACAAACCTGAAATATGATTGATAGATCTCGAGAGAATATGTTTACCTTATTGAAATATAGTAGGCTCACCTCGTAGTAGAGAAATATTTGAATAACCAGGATCAAAGTTTCAAGGTTTGAAAATAAATAGAAGGGTAGATAGCTGTAGGCCTAATTAGGCATCGCATTTATTTTTTAAACATGGAACATAATTCAATATTGGTGATAAATTACTCCAGAGTCTCAAGTACCAGTCATAACAATTGAAAGATTGAAAAATCTATTCATGCATGCAATAGTAATACTCGCTTATTGACATTCTTCATTCTGTTGAAAATAGTTGAAAGTTTAAATCAAATTTAAAAATGGTTCAGGCAGGCTTACAAAATCAATCATAAGAAATATATTATAATAAATTTCATACAGATGTATAATCACAATTAGAAATCCCTTGGTACTTAGTTGAGAATGTTTGCTTGAAAAACACATAAACTCAATCTATCCAATGTACCCCATGCTTATCTAGTTTTTATCTTCACAGGCGTTGTTCACCGAGGGAAACTAGCTCCTATGCCTATCCTCAACAAAACCTCTTCAATATTCATCAGGACAGGGGATTCACACCAGGGAGTGAAGCAGTCCAAGCACCGGGGGAATGACCGCAAGACAACTCTGCACCGCGGAGTATCAATAAAGTAGCATCAGCGAATGGTTCGTAATTACAGTTCCTTTTGAATCAGTTTTGATAAAATCTCGCATCTGGTCTGGTCTATAATTATTTTAAATTACTTTACTTTATAATTACTTTTACTAATTAAATCGAGTTCAATCACACATTACCAAACTATTGGGTAATTGAATAAGTAATTTCATTAAAAATGTAATCAGTGACTCGTAACACTGCAAATATCCATGTAATAATAAGATCGTTTATGCAATAAACATGTATTATTATAGTAAATTAACGAATTCTTGAATAAATATCTCTTGAAATTGTAAATAATCGATCGTTGAATCATTTTCCCCTGTCCTTTCCTTGCCTATATATATATATATATATAAGTCGAAAATCATGAAAATCGCATGATTTCATAAAGCCCCGAAATATTTATAAATTTTATTTACTACTATTAGTACTATTTATTTATATTATAAATATTAGTCCGCCTTACCATATGCAACCCGCATGCCATTCGTGTAAACGGAAGGGCCCATGTTAATTTTTGTTGCCTATTTGGTGTTTTCCGAATGCCTATATTCAGGCGTATTGTAGTAGCTTAGAAAAAACGTCGAAAAAAAGGTTCTGGCAGTTGATACCTCGATTCTAGTCGCTTTACGATGAAATATCTACTGCCAGAAAATCGACCAATCAGGAGGCTGCTTGAGCCAATTTAGGCTCAATTTCTCGAAATGGAGCCTCCTGATTGGTCGATTTTGAAATTAAATCAAGTTACGGCGCTACAGAGGCTAGCCATCAGCAAAATTCTGGATTTCTGGCAGTGGCTGGATTTTCACGGCAGCAATTTACTGCCGCGTCGCTATTCGTTGTTAACCACGTGGTTTACCTACGCTATTCGTCGTTAATCACGTGTTGCTGCCGCAGTAAATTGCTGCTGTGAAAATCCAGCCACTGCCAGGAATCCAGAATTTTGCTGATGGCTAGCCTCTGTAGCGCCGTAACTTGATTTAATTTCAAAATCGACCAATCAGGAGGCTCCTTTTCGAGAAATTGAGCCTAAATTGGCTCAAGCAGCCTCCTGATTGGTCGATTTTCTGGCAGTAGATATTTCATCGTAAAGCGACTAGAATCGAGGTATCAACTGCCAGAACCTTTTTTTCGACGTTTTTTCTAAGCTACTACAATACGCCTGAATATAGGCATTCGGAAAACACCAAATAGGCAACAAAAATTAACATGTACCCTGTCGTTTACACGAATGGCATGCGGGTTGCATATGGTGAGGCCGACTATTATTTATTGCAAAAATATTTCGGGGCTTTTTGAACTCATGAGATTTTCTTGATTTTTGACTTATAGGCAAGGAAAGGACAGGGGAAAATGATTCGACGATCGATGATTTACAATTTCAAGAGATATTTATTCACGAATGCGCCAATTTACTATAATAATACATGTTCATTGCATAAACAATCTTATGATTACATGGATATTTGCAGTGTTGCGAGTCACTAATTACATTTTTAATGAATTTACTTATTTAACTACCCATTACTTTGGTAAGGTGTAATTGTGAATTTCACAAAACTCATACCTACGATTTTTAATATAAAGAATAATTTTTCTATGATAGTTGATATTTCAGTGATTAATTTAATATCACAATCAGAAGATAATCTGAAAATGATAAAAAGAAGTATTCATCGAAGACGTACGGAAATGATTATCTGCAAAGTTTTCAATTTCTTTCAGCTATAATAAGCGAAATAAAAAATAGACTCTTTGAGAATCTTTGGAGATCCTAGTTTTGAAAAAGGTGTAATAAACGCGATTATTATTATTATTAGATTCGTGGAAGGTAAATTTAGAACTGTAAAGACACGTCTTTATAATTTATACAGATTAATAATTTCTCAACGAAATCCATATACATTATATGCGCAACGAATGATAGATATTTTATAATATAGGTATTAGTGTATGAAGAAAAAAATCATATATTCATCATCCCATCTTTTCAAATACACGCAATAAAACTGTTCATATAATTTCCTCAAAAAATCTTATATTCTGTTAAATGAAATACCTATATAATAGCTATAAATGATAAATATTGAAATAAAACAATCCATGTATAATAATAATATGTATGTTACGTGTGTCTCTCTCGACTCATGGGTGCCCGAAATTAGTACCCATAAAAGATATGAATAAAATTTTTGTTCATCCGTATATCTATTAGCATTGCATATGCATATTACCACCCATAGACGCATACACGAAATATATATATATAGATTTCTATAAAATATGACTCGTATAATGTATATAATGTATAAATATACACATAGATATATAATAATATATATATGTAGGTATATATATTAAATTCTCTTCGGTAATATCTTCTTAATTACGCAATTTATCAATAACATTAACTTAGGTATATTATTATAAATAATTCACTGTACAATGTGACAACGTAGTTTAAAAAATATTTTAATATTATATTTTAATATAATATAATATTATATAATAGAATTCAATATATATATATATATATTTTATATATGGTATTAGGACTTTTACCGAGAATAATAATTCTGTTTAAAATATTTAGAACATTCAAATCCGACCTATAGATGTATATAGGAGACCTAAGGCTACATCTGGACTCGTTTTTTTCATTTATTAGTAATTATCATTTCGACAAGTGTCTACAGAATTTATGTAGCATTTAAAGTTTAATTTTCCTTTTAAAGGAGAAGACAATTCCATATCATTATTATTATTCGTCAGGCACCATGCGAGTGTTTATTTGTCTATAAACACTAAAAATACTTCATTTCTCAATCGTCACCTTCTTAGAAAGTGTTGAATCGTTACAGGAGACTCAAAGAAAGAGTAACGCGCAACATTCTAAGAGGGAAAGCTTCAAATAATATTATTACTCTTCAGTGTTTAACATTCAGCATTTTGCTTTTGGGGTTTAAATTATTGTTTTTTTTTTTTTTATTCATTGGAAGTAGATTACTCGATCTTTCATCTTTATCAAGCTAGTTGCAGATTAAATGAGTTTAATGAAATTCATAATCATCGTTTAGAATGTTCTAAGCAATCTTAAGATTCGGTATCTAATTCTTGTTTCAATTATCTTGAATTTCAATATCCGAAAGAAATGATAAGTAACAATAATATTCTAATAGATTAAAAATTTATTGACTCTCCTAATACTCTAATCAGGTCAAAAAAAAAAAAAGAGGTGTATACCCAGATACTCTTAAACTGCATCTGCTTTAATTAAAAAAAAAAAAAGATCTGGAGTTAATCATATCTTGGAGAAATAAAAAAAAAAAAATGAAAATAGACGTACTACGTACACAAATGTTATAAATACATTATATTATAGTATAATAATTTATCTGAAGTACATGTTATAACTCTGCGACCGATTTCGAAATCGGTTATTACTTATTTGCACTATGCCCGCATTAAAATCGGCGGATTTAGATTATTTTATTCCTTCGTTTCAATTTTTCTGTTTTTTAGTTTTTTTTTTTTACTTTCATATCTTTCACTCGATTGATTTCATGTACTACTTCGTTTAGTTAAGATTGAAATAATATATCGTATAAGTATATCGTAAGAATGTATAAATTTACATGGAATATCGCGTGATTATAATATACATATTATTCATCAGTCGTATATAAACGTACTACTTATTTACTTATTTATTTATTTATTTATTTATACCGTAGTTTTAACGAAACCACTTAATAATTAATTTTCTATAATTTTTGTACTTTACTGGGACCTCGTGTCGTGTCCCTGGCTATCTAAACTGTGATATTATTAGTTGACAATAATGGTATTCTGGCGGTATCGCAATGATAGTTTTAATTACCTTTAGACTTTCAAGAACAAAAAAAAAAAAAAGAAACAGAAGTAAAAATAGAATAGTAATTCCGTAATATTAATCAGGCACTATGATTGATTAAATATAATGAATCTAAATATCTATGTATACATCGATGTTTAATTCTTTTTTATTTAGAAAATGCAACAAAAAAAAAAAAAGGAAGAATGAATAACTCCCGAATTTAAATGCTTTGAATGGAATTAAAGCCCCGATGCCTCATACATGAATAAATACGTATCTAATACGTATCTAATATGTATAAATATATTAATAATATTAATTGAAAAATAATTGAACAGACTTTAAACATTAAAAACAAAACGAAATCATTAATGAATAAATTCTCAATTTCACGTTGATTAACGTATCGTTATCTGAGGAAGACCTAGCAGCAGCACAGTTTTAGTATATTTTTCTCTTTTTTTTTTTTTTTGTTTTATCGTGTGCGTGGATGCAGCTGTACATAACTATATATATCTATATCACTTACTTCCGTCAGGCTATCGCATAACACAAATAAATTTTGACCTAATGCACGAATGTTTTACATATATACTATACTATATATAGTGTTTTAAACACGGGTGCGAAAAAAAAAAGAAAAATAGATTATTCTATTTTTTTTTCTCTCTTCTTTTTTCGACATTTATTTTATCATCTAGGAAGATCGTAGCATCGATTGTAGCCGTTGCAATTCCCTCATCAATTCTCGATTTGTTCCTTCTAAATTCGTCAGACGATCTTTGTAGCTGGAATTTTCTTGTGCTAAAAGCGATACACGCCTCTCCAGACCGTCCATATATTCTTTCTTTTTTCTCCTCGACTCCTGGGCTGATATCTTTGGCAAATAAATTATTACACAAAAATTAGATCCATGTATGGGCTACTAGGGTGACAGTTTTCTATTTCAATAATACATATGCGCAAGAATAAAACGATAATGAAATAAAATAATTAGAATAATCATTAATTTTTTTTTTTTTTCAATTTCAAATATCTGATCCCTAATTATGAATTTTTGTTTCACAGCTAATATACTATATCGATGGATATTATAATTGTGATATCAATTCAAATAATAACATACATCGAGCCTATCCCTTCCTAATTACCTTGTTTTTAATCTTCCTACGAACTTTTTTCAAAGATTTTTCCTCCTGTTTAGTAAGCGGGAGTTTTGTGGGTACTGGATATCCTTCGGCAATTAAAGTCCTTTTTTCTTCCTCGGTAAGGGTGAGAATACCCGTCGATCCTTTCTGTAATTAAAAAGTCATTTTATCAGAATAATAATGAAAAGAAGGAGAATTTTGATTAGAAAAAAACAAAAAATAGAACAATAATTCTAAAAAATGAAAAATGAAAAATGAAAAATAATTAAAAAAACGTTCGCGTCTTACCGGTTGGCAGGATATTAGCGGAGTATGAATTGGCTGTCTTGTAACATGTCCGTGCATATGACTACCTCGAGTTACAGTCGCGCCTGTGACCCCGCAAAATCTAGGTGCTAAAAGACCTCGAAGACTTTCCGACACCCTTCGCTCTGGCGAACACGAAGCTGAGGCAGCTCCCTCACTGTCTGAACTCGCGCTGCTCGGGGGCGTCGGGGGAAGACCCTGTCTCCCACTTCCGTTTCCGTTCCCATTACCAGTCGCGATCGTAATCGCGATTGAGCTGGAACTTGATGGCGAAGGTTCACCATTTGACTCTTCAAGCTCCATGCCCTGAAAAGTTTAAATAAATGAAGAAAAATAAAATATACATGTTTTATTTAACGACTGCGTCAATTTTTTTCCATAGGAAAACCAACTCTTCGAAAACTTTTTTTTTTTTCATATCAAAGATTCCACAAACTTAGGAAATTCTGCATTTTATAGATCGATTGCGAAGTTTGAATTCTAACGCGATTAAAACGGCGATCATTATAATATGTACCAAAAATTAAATAATGAATTACATACGAAGTTCTTTTATAGAATTATTTAAATAGAATAAATAAAGGTACGAAATTCTCACCTGATAATACTCCGCCTCGTCATCCTCACTATCGCTCGTAGCATACGGAGCTGCAGATCTTCCGAAATGAAGTTGATAAGGTGCAATAGCGACTGTTTCGACTTCAGCACGACGACTGCATGTATAATTTACTGATGTTTCAGGACTAAATGGTTCTTCCTTAATGTTCACCGTCTCCTTCGTTCTCGTATCTAATGTAATACAAACATTGCTGTTTTCGGTAGTTGGCGAATTTGACCGCGAATTCAACGGCAACGAAGGTACTGGCGATGGGGATGGAGACTCGGCACTAGCACCTCGTCCAGATGCTCTGTTAAGCGAGATTGCTGGAAAGCATTCTTCTTCCATATCTGACCAAAAAAATACATGATTTTTGTATTTTTTTTTATTTTTGATTCAGTTTCTCCTTTGTGTGTTTTATCTTGAATTCAAATTTCAAGTAATTTTGAACAAAAAAAAAACATCCACGTTAGTTTGTTTCACATTTAACGTTTAACCGTTACACCTACCGTCTATTCTATTCCTTAGAACAAGAACTTGATGTCCGTTGATGAGCGAGGTTGTACCTGTAGTCTTTACCACAGATAATGAATTCTCTGTACTCGGTACGTCTGGACTATCACTGGCATGTGGTATCGCCGGACTTGACGGAGGACTGGAAGCTAAGCTATAACTGTGTTCGGATTTAATCGGCCTTGGTCCACCCAAGGCCGCATCTGTCATAAGTCGATCCCTAAGGACTACGCAAGGCGTTGTTTTATCTCTTGTATTGCACGCTGGACTTCCCCAATTATTATCATCGTCTCTAGTAGTTATCGAGACGTCGTGACCCATCGCCTTGAGTATAAGAAAACAAATATTTCCATAAATCTCAGTCATTAAACAATCATCAACTAATGTGTGAAAAAAATAATTTGACGAGAAAAAAATAAATAAAAATTAAGGTCAAATGTCCAATATGTTGCGAATATTTTTTTCCCTGCTTATATATATTTCCTGTTAAATTATAAATTTAGTTATATATATAAAGAGTTTATTCCCAAGTAAAAACCCCGATTGTATATTGAATATATCGTAGCTTGACATATAACACGAGATATATTAGTATTTTGCGTCTGGCCTCTGGCTGTTGTTGAGAATCCAAAGAGACGCGCGGGGCGAAAGGGATTGAGTGTGCAAACGGTCAAGTTGAAGGTCGGGCAGTACTCCGAGTCGGACTCGGGGCTTATAGGAGGAGCGCGACTGTGAGACGATTAAGAAAGAAGTGAGAGAATACGGGGATTGCAAGCAGCAATGCGGAACTTTACTTTCAAGGCCGCACTCATCGCCCTCCCTGACATATACTATACCTATACATATAGCCTTTTTTTTATATAGAGATATATACATATATATAAACCCGTATCAAAGCGTAGGCGTTTGTTATATAGCCGCTCATCGTAACTCGACGAATAAGATGTAACAAACTATTTTAAACTATCATAAGAAAAATATTCATATTAATATTTATAATTATACTATGAGTAGGCGTATATGCATACATATTAATAGTACGAAAAGAATAAAAAGTCCGATGAACTATGTATAGAAAAAACAAAAAAAAAAAAAAAATCACGCGTAAGGTTCAACTAGATATAATATTAAATTCTAACCGTAGCTGGTATGCAGCTCTATAAATTAAATTAGCCTCTAGCAATACGTATATATAGTTATATTTAAGAGAGTTTCTTTGGTCGCAGGTTAATGTCCCGCGAATGTAAAGTCTACGAAAAAAAAAAAAAGTAAAAAAAAAAAACGTTTCAAACTTTATGGTTGCGTCGGGTCAGGTACGCGGTTAGATTTTAAACGCATTGTATTTTGTCCACACGACATTTAAAAGAATACCCTGTACTGTAATATTTGAATTACACGATAATCATTTATTGACTTTTTAAAGAAGAAAATGTCTTTGTTTTTTAACAAAATAAAGTAAATTTCTTCAAAGTTTCGATCTTTGAAAATTATTATTATTATTGTTATTAAGCCTATTAAAATGTTTTGACAATCTAAATCGCGATTTCCTTGAAAATTTTTAACTGATAAGCGTGTAGATAATATTATAACTATAGATTTAACACGGCGTGTAATAAGAAAAATAATCGGTAACTCCGTGACCTATATGCAGGTGTTTCGTTCCGTATGGACCGTGGATATCGAGTGATAAGACGGTGTATATACTAGTATATCTATCTTCAACGTTACGAAATCGACAAAACGTGAGTCAAGTGTCGGATGGCCGAGGCGACGCGTTCCGCATTATGTACGAGCTAGCTGATAATGTATCAGTCACGCAGCTAATATAACTATCGCTATACATGAATATATATATATAATATATAAACATATATGTATGTAATATACAGACTGTAGCGAATATAATAACGTATGATTATGAATATAATTCGTATGATAAAAAAATAAATTCATGAATAAAAATGACAAAAAAAAAAAAAAATGAAACGAAAAAAAAATATTATACGAAAATGCACACGACCCGACATCATTTTTTCAACCTATATACGTATGTATTGATAATTTGTACACACAGCTGTACACGAGAATGAATATACATTACGTTATATATTATAGGGCATCAATTTTCGTTTTTTTTTTTTTTGTTTTTCCCTCTTTCACTCGATAAAAACAGTCGTTCAATTCGATAGCAAATATTTTTAGTAACCGCGGGTGTTATAACGTTTTATTTCTGTCGGAAATTCTTACTTTTAATTTTTTTTAAACTTATTATAAGTGGCGGAAATTTATTGTTCTTATCATTTTTATATAAACTTATCGTAATGCAATTAGCGAATTGTAGTTATGTACGAATAACCGTAGCCGGAAATGGTAGATTAATTATATTAATAAATGTATATGAATTATACGTCGAAATATATAAAAATATATATATATATATATATAATTATATGAATAAAAGTATCGCTTACCGTTTCGGCTAAATAGGACTCCCACAATTCCCTCAAATCGCTTGATCCAACGTCGTCGAACTCCATTCCTTCGGTTGATTAGAAAAGTTCTTTTATCTACTAGTAGTAGTAGTAGTAGTAGTAGTAGTAGTTAGATATGTCGAATGATTTTTTATTTTTTTTTTCACAATTTTATTTTTAAGGCTTCTCGACTTGTTTCGCAAGCAACAATTTTCTACATTCATTTGTTTCCGTATCGATTCAATTCGATACAATATACATTAGATAATGAATGAAATGAAATGAATGAATGAATGAATTAATTGATTAATTAATCAATGAACTATCGCGCAAATTTAATCGACGATATTGGCTAAGACGCTGCAGGCGTAACCCGCGTGCAGGCGTCTTTAAATTGATGATAATCTGCATTCCCGCACATCACTGCAGTGTGAAATAATTTTTTTTGTTTTTTTAAATATTTATAAGATTAGATCGCCGATCGTGAATGGAGGCACTAAACGACGTCTTGACAATTGCGTTACTGCAGTTAGTTACGCGACCGGAAATACCGGATACGGTTGAGGTAAGTACCTCGACCACGTGCAATTGGAAGACCGCGTTCATCGATGTACTATATGTGGTTCATACTGAAATCAGAGACAAGAAAAAAGAAAAATAATATATCTGTATAAATATGTGATGAATATTCTTTAATACATACTATATGAGAAATTTTATTTCATTTCATTTAAGAATTTTTATATAATATAATCAGCACGATGTATTTAAGCTAAGTTTTATTATTTAAGTGCAAATAAAAAACGCTAGGAATAGGTATAAAAATCATTTTAAATATCCACGATATATATAATTAATGCAAACTTAGTAATAAATCGCGTTGGGATCAATGGACCTTAGCCACGTGCGATGTAACGTATCTATTCAAGAAAAGAGATCTCACTCGAACAAACTCTTATCGATCAATCATAGAAGAAACCATCTGCTATAACGCGAGATAGACGAGCGTATAATGATATTACATATTGTGTGTATGTGATATTTATAGCACGATATATATTATAGATTTATATAATAATCTGTGAAATAGTTGCATTAATTAAACTGATATGCGTGTTTACATTAATATATAAATCTCTAGTAGTAGTATTTCATATGATACGTATCGTAGAACTCAATTCAATTTGTAAGAATATTTATCTCCTCCGTTTATTGTTATTATCATTGATATTATTATTATTTTAGCGTTCTTCGCTTATCTAAGACTATTTCTAGAGTATATATGTACGTTGCAACAATCTATATATATGTATTGTAGTACGCGTGTGTCGCACGCGGCATATATGCAACATAGGGCGCGATAAGAAATCGGCAGGATTGATTGTACCAGTGACTCTCGTATGAGGATCACTCATACTTATACTAATCTTGAAAATATATTAAACTGCATACGGAAAGAACGAAAATAAACATTTTATGTCATTATTAATCTTAATATATTTATTATTATTATTATTATTATTATTATCTTCATCATCATCATTATCCGGGGGATAAAACGTGTATCATATATATTATTTTCGTGGAACGTATTCAGCTGCACTGACAATATTACCGTAAAATATAAAAACAATACAATAATACTTAAACTTTAATAGTTTGAATATAATCTGTATATCATTACCTAGGCCGCAGTACGACGAGATTTTGAAGATCAAACGGTACTTATTTACTCCGCGGTCAAATTGGTTTCCAGATTCGAAGAAGAATTTCTCAACGTATTATAATAATCGGTTGATATAAAAACACGTGCATACCCATAAATGAGAACATTGTTTTTATACATATACACTATAAACAATGAGGAAAATCAAATAACTAATCAACAGGTCCTTTTTGCACTTCGTAATTCAACAAGGCACTATTATGGTAAATAAAATCTATATAAATTTATATAAAAAGTTTTCTCTGGACTTTAGATTGCCGCATTAATACTGTGTGGGTCCACCAAAAATAATCACACGCGTAACTATAATACTTATATGACTAATCTTAGACACGAAATATTGTATTTTTTAATTGAAGACAGAATATAATGAATAAATAAATAAATAAATATATTTTAGAGCGGTAAGAGTGAAAGACAAAAACGCACGCGCCAGCGGGCGGCCGGGCGAGCGGACGACCGTCTGCACTTACGACCCGAACTCTTAAAGAGATAATAAACTCGCGCGGTTATTATCCTACGCCCTCTGTTAGCGAGTTATATATATTAACGTTCTATATAAACTATCTTCCGCGTGTGCGGATACTTTATTTATTTCTAATACCCTCGCGTACCCGACTGTCTCCGCGCGTCGACTGACGGGTCAGGGCGTCGCGGGGTCGCCCCGGCACTCGAGAATGCTACGCCGGGATTCAGCCAACCACCGCTAACCACCTGTTACCATCGAGCTTATCGTCACTAATGCTGCGCGCGCACTCATACCTCAGAATTTTAACTCATTTGGACAATCCAGCGTCGCCTCGAACGCCCTCTTGAAGAAGCCTAGAAACCCCCGTTTTATTTATTAATCCTGTATGCCAGAATGTGGAAGTAGATGGAAGTATAGGTAATACATGCGATGTGTGTATGCAATTTTCAGAGAAGGCAAACACATTCCGCATTTGTATTATCGGCAATTTATACATTCGAAATTCGAATAATATAATATACTAATACTACGTTACGTACCCATACGTCGTCTTGGTTCAGAAAACATTGACTACGACGTACAACGAATATGAGAAACAGAGGAAAAAAAATCAAATTACGCGAGCGAGTTATATTTATCGACGAAAATATTTTGCTGCGTTTTTAGAGGTTTAGAATAACGATTGCATTTCTTATTTCTTATTTCTAGCTGTTTTTTTTTTCTCTCTTTCTTTCTATTTTCAAGACCTGTTTGGATAGGTATACTATAGGCATAGTTGATTCGGCGAATCGTCATTAAGCCGTGAATAGCTTATTGTACTTAGTCCCACGTGCGAATAAATGTTATTAATTTACTATCTATAAGAAATTGATTAAAGAAATGAATAGAAACAAATATTTATAATACAATAGCGTAGGTTAGTCAAAATAACACGTACTTTTATCAGAATATGTATAATAATATACACATACAGTGTGTATATGAAGACACATATACTAGCTAATTACTGTCAGACCTTGAGCAGACTGCACGAAATGCACGTTGCATTTGATAACGTAAGAATTATAGAAAATGAATAATTGTAGTAGGAGCTGATTAGGTGACAAGGGAGTTTTCAATTGTAATATACATACATGGAGATGGAATAAAGAGTTATAAACTATAAATTCATCAGCCCAATTATTTACACTGAACCACGTTGTTAAGTACAAACACAACGAGACTAATTACTTTCCCAGACTTGAGCCGAAATGAGGCGTTTATCCGTAAAAAGCAAAGTGGGTATTATGAAAATTCGAAGCCACGCCTATTTTATTTTCGGGAGATTGTCAAATTTTAAGAAACTGAAAGTTTGGTAACTATTAGTTAAATAATGAGGAACGAAATCGTTGAAATATTTAGTACGAAATTGATAATCGCACATATTACTTTTAATCACATTGCATCATTATACAATCGTTGGATATATTCCGAAGAATATCGATATTGATATCACAAAGTATAGTGTTCTCCTCTCATTATTTTTTTTTTAACTTCTTTTTATCCAATTGTATAAACAAACGATGTACATATGTACGTAACTGTTGCGTCAGGGAAGGGAGAAGTCAATTTGTTCAGTTGGGATTCATTGGACTGATTAAAATTATTAAATTTAACGAATAAATTATTTTGGGTCACAAGATTCGAAGTAAATAATATTTTCCTGGAAGAATAACTCTCGGTGTTATAATTAACATACTCGTCATATGATATTCTCTTCTTTTTTCTTTTTCTTTCTCTTTTATTCGACAATTATTATTGTTAGTTAGAAACTTTACATAATTTTATACGTAACGCGTTCTGTATTTGATTTCTTTTTTTTTTTTTTGTGTTCTATCTCCTCTTTTTTATTTTTTTGTTCGTTTTTTTCTTCCTCTTCTATTTATTTATGGCACTAGAGAACTACAGACACAAGACTTTTGCCTATTCACAGACTTCGTCCTATATACTATATTGGAGTGGTCCTTGAAAGAGCGATTTTAAAAATTTTCAAAGTCCACCTCTCAATCGGTTCCAATCACAGGAAAAAAAAAAAAAATTGTTTTCCAAGTATTCTCGTTAAAATGTAGAGCTCAAATTTTGGAGGATTTTTTTTTTTTTTCTGTATTTGGACTTTGAAAATTTAAAGTATCACAATTTTAAGGACGACTCTAATATATATGTATAATATATATATTTATATTGTTTTGCTCATTTTTTTCTTTCATTTTTTTTTTTTTTTATTTTCATACAACTTTATTGTCACACGACTGAGATATAATATCGGTGTAGTGTGCAGCGTGCCTTTTTAGAAAAGTCGCCGATTACAAACGTTTATACAAATTCCTCTTTCTTTTTTCTATTATTTTATTTATTTTTTTCCTTTTTAGGCTCAACTATTTTTTTATATCTATATTTATGACGGTGAAATTGGCGCAATGATATAATTATTATGACAATGATCGTAGTAAATTTAATTAATAACAACAACAATTGTGTGTAAAGTAAACTAAAATAACGGTACGGATGGATACGCGAATGTATCGAATTATCATAATTATAATTATAATTTTTTTTTCTGTTCCTTTTTTGTTTTTTTATTATTATTTCGTATTATTATTTCACCAAGATCATTTATGTTTTTTCGTTTCTTTTTTTTTCCTGCGTCGATATTTCTGCTTTCTATAATAATGATAATAATATTAATAATAATATGTATTTATAACTATGTATAATGTTTACAGTTTTTTTTTTGTTATTTTTTCTTGTTTGTAATGTGATTTTCATTTCTCTTCTTTCTTTCCTTCGCTTTTCTTCTTTTTTTTCTTCTCTATTCATTTTGTTCATTTTATCTTATCTTATCTTATTTTCATCGTATTTTATCTCGCAAATTTTTAATCATTCGTCATCACTTAAGTTTACGACATTTTTTTTCTCACTCACGTCACAGTCATACAGTTTCACTTGTCTTTGGGGGTATTATATTTTTTTTCCTTTTTTTTTTCAATTATAGTATAATGTCTATAATTTTTTTTTTTCCTCTTCTTCTTTCGTTATTCACGCGTGCAAAAATTTATCCAATTCACCCAACACACGAGATCTTTAATTTTTCTTCTCTTTTATCTTTTCATAGAAACGCATTCCGAGTACCCATTCTATACAAACGCGATATCGCAAGCCTAGGATACAGGAAAAAAAAATTCCCATTCTTTTAGGCACTCAGAAATTCGTAGTTTATTTTCATTTGTTGTTACTATCTGTTCAGTAATATTGACAAACCATAAGTGTCCCGTGTCCCGTGTCCCGTGCCCCACCCCCGCCCCCTTCCCCCCTTCTTTGCACGCGTTTTTGCTCTACACTCATTGCTCATTAGAAATCCCGAGTTTAAAATAAATAAGAGATTAATTAAGAGGGGATAAGAGATTATTTTCTTGTTTTGTGTGTTTCTTCATTCTTCATTCTTTCTTCTTTCGTCGTAATATACATATTGCTAACGAGGAGGAGAAAAAAAAAAGAAAGAAATATTATCTATTTTTTTTTTCCTTCCTCTTTCTCTCAATACCAGGATTCAACACCAACCATTATCAATGAATTATTCACAGCATACCAAATCCTTTAGAATAATTTATCGCCTTCAATAGTCGATCTTGCAACTTTTCTATCGTACCGTAATCCGGCAATAGTAAAACGTTGAAACATGTATGAGCTATCGGTAATCTGAAAAGAATAATACACAAATGAAATAAAAGACCAAAAATAAAAGCACAAAGAATAAAGAAATAAACTACATTCTATGTTTTACCTATCAGAATCTGGTCCGTGTCGTGCAATGACCATTTTAAGACGCGAAAGACCTCCGACAGGAACTCTATCACTTCCCGTTGTAAATTGTAGTAATCTCCGCTGGCTTTCTGGTGGAAGAGAGTGAGCCACTATCCAGAAGTTCTTTACAGCATCGCTTTCGACTGTATAACCGCCTTCGTACTCTGTCGCCGCTTCTAGTTCGGCAAAATCGAAATTTTTGCTTCCGCAAACGAGCTGTAAAACGAATGATTATTTATAAAAAAAATTTCCAGGTCATTGCTTCGAGGATTTTTCATCATTTTAAATCATTTTATCTACCTGCTCGACTTCCTCGGGTCGGAATAATAACGCTAAGGGACTTTCGTCAGTAACCATTTGAAAACCACGTCTGAAAGCTTTGAATTGTCTTTCCACAGATCTATTCAATAGGAAATCGGCATAAAGATCTACAAACTCTCTCTTGTTGGATTGCGTTACGTATATCTGATCCCCGTCCTCACGCAATTCGTGGAATAATTCTGATCCAAAAACGTCTCTGGAATAATAAATTGCGAATTAAGACCTTCGTATTCAAAATGTTTTCGATTTTTTTCCCCATTCCTTCTCTTCCTTACTCCTCTACTCACTTGTAACCGACCCTGAAAGTCTGCATGAAAGTATCGGCCATATCTTCAGCGCTGTAGTCAAGTAGCTCTTTTAAACTTCTGTATAAAGTCGGACTCCAGTCTTCGAGATCAGCAAAAGCCCCTTTTCTACCGAGTAATTTTCTGTAGACAACCATGGGAAAACGAACGTCGAGAATAACGTTGTTGTAGATAGCGAGGCCCAAAACAACTCCAATTAACGTAAACTGGGCGTCGCTTTCAAACGACGTTGGATTGAACCACGTTGTTTGTGTATCTTCCTGTTGTGGAATTTATAAGAGATGAAATGAACAAGTAAACGCAGATTTATAGACAAGAGAATCAATGCAGAAAGCACAAAGCTTGAAAGCATTACCTGAAGCGTAAACATGCCGTAATCAGGGTTGAATATTTCTTCGACTACAAGCTGGAAGAATTCTTTAGATACACCGCCCTCGTCGACCCCTTGTTCTCCCTCGAATTCCACTACCAACTGCTTTTTCAAGTCTGTGGGATTCTCCATTGCTACCATCTCCAGTTCGACTAGTGCGTCGTCTATCAGGTGATCCCTTCGTACCTGTTTTATTGTTTTATATGGAAGAAAAATTAGTAAAGAAGAAGAAATTCGATTGATATTAATTTTCGGAAGAAGCATTTAAACTGAAAATACTGTTGGGGATAAATTCTTTACTTTTCAACTTTCAAAGCCACATAAGACTGATCTAATTCAAACCTTTAATCGAAGATAAGGATTTGTCGGCTGGCCGACAACAGTCTGTAAAAAGCTCATCCGCCTTTCACTGTACATTCGTATTCGATTGTCATAATAAAGTCCCAGAGTTTTGGTAGCGGGTGTAAGAACAAAAGCGTAGTTCATAAAGCTGAACTTTTTTGGCTGTTCACTCTTGTAGTAGGCAAAGTCTTTGTCCATTTCTATGGCGTCGCTTAATGGTTCGTTGTAAAAATCGTTGAATGGTACAAAGGGTTTGCGGGCATCAAGGGAACAGATTCTCAATTCTGTGGCTAGCGGATCCTGAAAAATAGATTAAAGGAAGATGAAAATATTCATGAGAGATGAAAGAAATACATTTATAAATACTGTAGTATATCAAACCTGTAATGCCTGCACAGAACTTCTTTGCCCCGGAGTTTTCTCCAGGTCTCCAGCATCCCCTTCTTCGTCTCGCCTTAGTTCAGGTCCGTCAAGCTCACCAGCAAGCATACTCGCATAGTAAAGTATTTTCATCACTTTGGTCGGAGCAGTAATGGTATCGGCGTCTTGGACGCAATAGTCTCGTGTAAAGGGGCCTCCAATTACCTTGACGCGAAATAACAACAATGAAACGTATTTCTAGAGTGGTTTTCAGTTCTACAGCTCGATAGATGAGGGCTACTCCTTGTACCTTAATGGTAATAAGTTGTTGTAGGGCTTGCAGCAGCCCCTGAAGTCGAGGCTTTGAATGCCGCGCCCAAACCCGGGCCAATTTTGCCTGCGCAGATAACGGTAAACAGCTCGCAGCTTTGCACAACATGTGCAAAGCCATTTCCAGATACTCGCTACTTCCTAAGACCGGAATCTCAAACACGATCAGAAATACATTCAGCAAACTGTCCGTGCTGTCCGATGGCACTATACCAAACACCCTCAAGTCCAATTCTATGTTGTCCGCGAGAGTAACCAACGCATTGACGAGCGCTGACTCAAAGGCTTCTCCTGAAAAAGCAGAATTTTATTATGAAGCTTCTTCTCTAGTCGTTTGTTTGCTGAAATCCTACAATATTTATAACAATCAAACAAACAAACCTGGCAAAGACCATAGCGAAGTAAAGGCTCTCCTAACAGCAGGCATATCGACGCTTGTATCGTCAGGATGTGGGACAGTGGGCGATGGGTCGCTGCTATCTTCTTCCTTGTCTTCTCCTTGAAGAGACCTAACAGCTTCTTTGCTGAGATCTCCTGGAGGTCCGAGAAGAGCGACTGGTGCTCGGTCGAGAAGAGCAGCGAGGGGAGAGTCGTTTTCTGCACTTTTTTGGAAACTACGACTCAGAGCCTCTGCAGAAGAGAATACTTCCCCTAGGGTACGGATCAGCAGAGAGTATGACCCTTCCGATTTACAACGCTGTATTATGTCCAACAATTTCGGCTCTGTCAAGTATGGCACTGGTTTTTCTGTTTGAAGCGTTAAAAGAAAAATAGAAAACGAATTTATAGATCATGTTGTAATTGTCTTTTGATAATCTACCACGATTTTATTTACAGAAGGCAGAAATTAACATTCCGCAATGAAACTATAGAGAAAAATTTATGAATTTCAAGCAGGCTTAATAGTTAATTAGAATTTCTTTACTAGTAATAAACAAAACATAAGTCAAAGAAGAACTTGAATAATAAAGATTTTATTACAAATACAATACATGAGTCGAATAATGAGGCACAAAGTTTGTCTGTGGGATATAATTTGTAGTTTAAATATCTCCCACGATCAACGAATCGCTCTATAATACCTCTGTAAGAGAATGTAGATATTTAATTTCCACCACGACAGGAATAATACAGAAGTATAATCTTAAGCAGGCGATAAAAACGACCTATCGAATAACTATAACATATAGATCTTTAGAATTGATTATGTTTCGTGTATCGGGACGATCGCTTCACTTCCAAATATCTAAGATACAAAGTCAGAACAACTAATTTTCTAACTAGTTGTTGCAACTGGCGATTCCCCACCTGCCGTGAATTTACATTCCTTTTAGCCCTGAGTGATCTCCTATCCATTACATCCACGCATTTCCCCTTTGACCCCCTTGCATTAGACTGTCTTGTCCTATCCCTGTATCTAGTCCTACGCGGGGACACGCTTTTTGAATAAATTCCTCGTGGAATTTTCACACGTCGTAAATTAGGGATACTTTTCATACTAGAAGTGCTACTAGAAGCTACAGCTGATCCTCGCGAGCCTCGACTCTGTATTATACGCGGTTTTATAACTCTGCCATTCGATTGAGTTGAAATGAAATTACTCGAGATTTGATCCTGTCTAGAATCCTTAGACACAATTTTCTCTGCTATTGGCAAACTGATTCCATCAATCTTTGAACTTTTCGTACAAAGTCTCCCAGCTTGAGAGACAGAGGTATTCTCATTGGTAGAAAAGACGTTCCGCGGCGCATATTCAACGTTTTTGAAAGCTACTTGAAGATTTTTTGGTGCTTTAAAGCTAGAATTAGCAGTTTCTTTAGTCTCGCAGTTATCTACGGTTCCAAGTAAAGAGCCAGAGGTAAAACTGGCAGAGTTCGATGCTACAGCTTCAAAGCCCTGATTCATTTTGTCCGAGTTAGGTGCAATACCTTCGTCTGAACAAGTTGGATTCACACTTTTGACCGGCAAACTTTTTGCCAGAGATGCTGGACCGGGCTCCATCGTTGTTCTGGCAACTTTGTTAGGCTGAGTTCCATCGCAGAGACGTGCTTCCTGAGAAAACAGCTGAATTGCCTGACCTGCCGCTTGATTTGGGGTCAAATTGGTTACCTGAAAAATGAAAAAAAAAAATGTATATCTTCATTCAGACTTAAATGGAGAGCCTCGGAAGATGAAATTCGATCTTTTGCCCTTTCTACACAAGTTTAATATGCATAATTAAATTTTTCTCACCTTGCCGCTAGACGCGCAATGCTGATTATCGCATTGGGGATTTCCACAGCCGTCTGTTAACTGATAAAAGTATCTTTCAATCAGTTTTTTTGCTGCGGCCCTCTTCATGTCGCTGCAAGGGCTCTCTGCTCCTACCCTAAAGCAGGAAGGGAACTGGATTAGAATATGGAATGATAATATGGGCGAAAAATTAGTTATTTTTATTCTTTGGTGATAAAAATTGAAAAAGTGTTGTCTAATGACGACGAAAAGTATAGATAATAGCAAACCTTTACGTATGTTTGAAATTTTCAAAACTAGGCTATCTCGATTGATGTTGAATGTTCATTTTTTACGAGGAAAAATACGGGAGAGTATAGAGAGGAGGGGATGATGAGAACAATGACAAAGAAGTATAAGAAGAGTGGAGAGGAGTAGCGGTTGAGCGGCGGCGTGAGGTCTATGCTAAATATAACCTCCAAAACGCAAAATACATTGTCACGCTGACATGTCAACAACAGATCTATGTTTCGGTTCTTTTTACGGCCCGTTTACAAATCTTAAAATTTTATGACTGCCATTGAATGAACGTAATGTAATGATTTTATCGCTGTCAGATCTTGGTCTGCAAATGAATGAGTTAAATGCGGAAAAAAAAATGGAGAAAAATGAGACATAAGAGGGAAACTTTAGGCCGCGAGATTATTTTCTCCATATTATGATTCTGTGATAAAACGCTCCCTTGCTTTACATACCTGGAAGTCAGATCTTCTCCAGGGTCCTCTTGGCCCTTCGCGCTCATAGAATGTGAATAATGAAAATTTTGGCCTCTTCTTAGCCAAACTTTTCGTCTCTAAAGACAACGACGATGATTATGCACGCCACGCACGACGCACGACTAAAGACGCACGCACGGTAGACAGAGGCTCGCGCGCAGAGCGATTAACGAGAATGAATATTAGTCGTCGAGGTTAAGGAAGAATAATGGTTTAATATTATCGTAAAGAGAAATTTATTACTAGATGTTTATAAACCGACCAGAAAATTTCACGATTTAAAATATATTAATGGATAGAGTTGGGAGTAAGTGTATTCAAACGATCACAAATATTGTAGTACAATCATAAATCCTATTCTCAAAATTTATCACAAAGTTAATTGATAACAAACGAATATTGGGTTAAAAAAAAAACAATTACTTATCAATGTTTTTAACCCCTTTATCTCCTATTTTCACGACTTTATATGATAATCGACACTAATTTTTCACAGAATGTTTACTTTGATCTCAATGTATGCAAATCGTACGCGATTATATACTACACGACTTGATTTTCTATCTTTGGCACCTCCAACTCTGTCCGCTGTCTTCTCTCGGACAGTACGGTCTCCTTTCCTTTCTGCTACACATCTACACCAAATCTACACTATAATACCTCGCCGTATTTCTCATCATTGCGATTATTGCGCGACGGTCGTATATCGACTAGTCGAGATTTTTCATATCTGATAATCGAACCACCACTTTATACCCGCGAAAACGTGCAACGTTTGAAAATTCGGAATACGATTCACTCATGAAATCGGAAAAATCTTGTTCTAAAAATTCTTTTGGTATTTCGACTGATCCAAAAACGACAAAATGATGTCCTAGACTGAGAATGAACGCATGAAATCTAAAGAATGTTTATTCCCCTGAATTAGTTTGAGAAATTAGAGTCAATACTGTTAAATTTTTAGCGAGAGGATAGATGATTGATATTTTCAATGAATATACATTATAAATTAGGTATAAAACGATCTACATACACGTGTATATATATATATATATATTTATATTATATATATATATAGATGCATATATGAAACGAATTTATTTTAATGTTTGATATCCATAAAAGTGGTAATTAATAGATAGAACAATAATGAAAATAATAATAATCGGCAAAAAATCACATCACCGGCTTACAATTCGTGTGTAATTAAAATTCAGTTAAATAAGCGTGTTACGCGTAGTATCGTAAGATGGGAAAAGCGCAATTACAGAATGGACAAATGAATAAAGAAATATTAATTTTAGCATCGCTGATAATGAATTAGCAGTGGCCACGGTCAGGAACTCGTTTCCTCGGCGCTGCTTTTAAGATATTATCCACTCTGAGTATCATCTCTGCTGCTTCAGACGCACTTAGCACGACTTGCCTCTTCACAGCCCAAGATTCGGTTATTCCCAGTTGTTTCATGCAGCCAATTTTGCCTTCCTCCATGTCTGTTTCAAAAAATAAAGAATTTGTTAGATATAGATCAAAAATTAACTTCCTAAAATTACAAGAATTCAAACACTGACCAAGTCCCATTGAACCAGCTCCGGAATTGTGTGCAGCTCTCAGCTCACTCACTAATTGAGCCGAATCGTAACCAGCATTATCTGCAATTACAACTGGTAGCTGTTGAAGAGCTCTAGCATATGCCTCCATAGCTACAGCTTCTTTGCCAGGGGTAGCTGCCGCGGCTTTCATCACTGCGCAAGACATTGCCATCTCACTACAGCCTGAAATTCATTTTCAAATATGTGATATGAGAAAGATTCAGTTTTTTTTTTCTTATAGATTGCGTTTTGTTCTATTTTTGGGTAAGGAATTGGGTCAAAAGTATGAAGTTTATTACCTCCACCATAGACGATTCTTGACTCGCGTACTGTGGCTGCTAATACACACAATGCGTCGTGTATGGAACGCTCAGCTTCGTCAAGGATCTGTTGGGTTGCACCTCTGATCACAATGGTACAAGCTTCACCAAGTGCTACTCCCGAAAAACGTAGGAGAACATCTTCTCCTATCATGATCTGCAGGAGTAAAATTAGTTGTAATATCCTGTACAAGTTATCGAGTTTGAAAAGATAGACGATTCAGAAAGACATAAAAGGGTGATGAACAGAATCCTGAAAAAACTATAATTAATGTGTAAATCTTTTGCGCACCTGCTCTATGACGTCACATTTGCCAAGTTTGACCAATTCCGGATGATCAAAAGTGCTGACAATGTCTCCTCCAGTAACAAGAGCGAGTCTTTCAATGCCATCAAAGTCCGCATGTTCAATAGCCATGAGACCAGCATCGGCAAACAATTGTTCTGGGTAGTTGTATATCAGCTGCCTGTTTATGAATACATTGCATCCGTGCTTTACTATCTTTTCGACTTTGTCCTAGAATAGGGAAACATTTAGTTTATTAGATATTTTCCTTATGACGAAATTAATCAAAGGTGTGAAAAGCTCTACTCATGGGATAAATTTCAGCGTTTTATTCTCATCATTATCATAATTCAACAAACGTTATTGAATAAATACCTTCATCTTTTCCTTCTCAGCAGTTTCCAACTCCGCAATCTTCGCCATTGAATCGACTCGCACTCTCGAACCAAAGACCTAAGTAATAAGCCATAAATAAGTGTCTGAAGTTTTCTGAGACAATAAATAAGTCTGTGGAGACAAAGTGATAAGGGAATTGAATAAACTGATTACCTTTATTTTGTCAGTGTCCATGGGAGTATTAGCGATCAAAATTTTAGCATCAAGTACTCTCTGTGGCTGATGAACGCCTGGTTTTTTATCAAGAAGAAAGCCTTCGTCGAGGAAAGAGTCCGCAAGAGTTGCTCCTCGTTTCTTAATTATCTGAATGGCGGACAGATTCCCTGACCCTTTAAGACGGAGTACAGCGTCAACAGCTAAAGTACTGAAGTGTTCTTTGTGCTGTGATAGAATCTTTGAACTAAGCGTTGTTCGCGCAATGTTCATAAGATCTTTACGGAAAGTTTCAGCATCCGCAGAATTATCTGTTGCCGCATTTCGCAAAGCTTCTCTAGCCACAGCTGTCGCGTTACGCCATCCGGCAATAATTGTCTGTGGATGAATCTTCTGATCGATCAATTTCTCAGCTTCCTTCAATAACTCTGCAGCTGTTTAATATAAAATAGAGAATTAAGGGTTCTGGAGAATGAATTCAGTTTTAAATTCACTTGCATGTTGAAAATTGCTTATTTGAAATCAATTCATTCTTCTTTCTGGTTGAAATTGAGATTAGAAAAAACAATAAATTTGAAATAACAACAAACCTAGAACGGTGACCGAAGTGGTGCCATCTCCGACCTCGTCGTCTTGTACACGGCTCATATCAACCAATATTTTAGCAGCAGGATTATCGACGCCTACACTTTTCAGAATAGTTGCTCCGTCGTTAGTCACTTGAACCTGACCGGCTGACCGTCCATGGGCAACTAAAATTTTGTCCATTCCCTTTGGTCCTAGAGTCGATTTGACCAATTCGCCGATAGCGATTGCTCCTACGAATGAACTTAATCTAGCAATCTCTGCCTTCTCTTCTTCGGCCTCATTTTTCAAAATCCTAACCGGATTTAGCGACACCTGAATGGAAAACACATACGATCCTTAAATTCACTCTAGAAAACCTAAATCGATAATAATTTACGATATTTCTAATCTCTAACAAAACGCGATGTGAGAAGAAGGTTAGGTCGCAACATTTCCTAATCAAAGACATGAATTAATTTTATGTCTATGTTTGGGCAGAAGGCGAAGGCGCATTTCATTCTTTATGGTTATTCAACCATATAAGACGGTGTCGCTAGCGTAAAATAACGAATCGGCGATTACGAAGACACGTGCATTTCGTGTCACGCGAACCGCCATAGTTTTGGGTATGAATAGCGGCGGCGTCGATCGTGGGAGGACGAGATTCGGCCCATCCTATGAGTTCGATTTAGCGAAATTTCGGGTATTTTAGGATAGGGGTTTGGGGTTATTGATAGGTTAATTTATTAGGTAAGAAAACGCAGTACTGACCATCGTGAGTCGTATGTAATCGTAAGTAAAATAGCCAAATCACAGATCGTAGTCTTCTGAGGTTTGAGCTGTTCAATCTTCGCGATGGGTTACTACCGCAATGAACAACGGAGGGCTGGGAGACACACCGCTTCAGAAACAACTAGAAACTTCACCGTCCTCAACTCCTCAGCCAATCACGATATCGCTGTTCAAAACTATCTCGGTTTTCCGCGAGAGGCCACCATCTACCCCTCACAGCTTTTGTCGACCAATTTCAAGCCTATTAAGGTCATTCTTGCGCTCACGTGCGTCGCGTTAAAATGCAGTGTAGGTAGACGAACGTTTTACTCAACTTATTCATGCGTCTGTTGTCCTAATTTTATGATTGTTGCATCCCAAAATCTCCCAAATTCATCTTTACCTATGATTTCTATGACTAAAACCGTTCCGAACGTCTCAAAATTTAAATACATTGAGAAATAGGATAGAATTCTGTACGGCGCCTTACTGTAGGCAACTTGTCGGTCGTGTATGTACGCAGATAGTAGCACTGTTGGCGATTGGCATATGAAGTATCAGACCCGCGCGTAATTGTTACTCATTCAAACTCATTTTAAAGGAATGCAGACCGAGAATGTTACGGATATGAAGCTCGCTTGGTAGAGGAAATTGTTTTAAGATTCCGAACCGATGCGTTTCAGCTGACTCATAGATAGAACACACGTGTTTAATGCGTAATAGGTATATATTCCTAGGACAAAAAGCAATGCATGTATCGTATGATTGTAGTAAAGTAATACGAGTCGCACGTGGTTATTAAAGTGCAAAGAATGCCTTCCTACTTCATGCGTTTTAATTAATTTACTCTGTAATGAGAATAGCGACGTATTTCTGCAGTTACTAAATCAGAAATTATAATAACGCGCTGATAAATAATTGGGCAAAAACTTTTTGACGCCCGCAGTAATCGCTTCTTTTAACCCGCGACTCGAGACCTTATCCCCCTTTCGACTACCCCACGTAGTATATACCATATACTCTACACCCTGAATTATTATTGTCTGCGGGGTGCGCAGGTTGCGCGTTCACAGCGTAACGGTTCGTCGCAGCTGTCTACTTCTTTCCCCTCTTTGCATTGCCTCGCAGTCCCTCATCGTCGACAATAGCTTTAGCTAGACGATAGACGGTCCCACATACACATGCTCCATGTTTCTATGCAAATATATATGTATATATATTGGTAGATTAACACTGAAAGTTTGCAAGCGTACAACGATCAGAGTAATGCGTAAACTCTCAGCTGTCGATTCAAGCGCGTTTAGAATTTATTTTCGATTCTTAGCTTTCCTGGATTTTAGTCAAATTGTATGATCGAATGATGAAGCTGAGTAAATCCTAGTAACAGAAAAGAAAAACGTTTAGGAATAAAGCCAAGGGATATGAAAAGGAAAGATGCGGTCTTGGATCGATTCATACTACTTCACTGACGACTTTTGGTTTGAATCTCAACCCTACATCTACGGAGTTACAGAACTCGTTTTCAAGTCAGAAATATGAGAGCCAGAAGAATAAGGGTAGGTATATAAAGGCAGGAAGCTTTCGACCTATATATGCATCTTGCTTCTGATAAAAAATAAAAATATGAACTCAAAATGATCGAGACCTACGTATGAACAATTTTTAATTCTTGTGCCCCATTCCTGGTTACTTTTTTCATTGTATAATATCTATGATCGTTTAAAGTCCACGCGTCGATGCGGTATCATCGGCGCGTGTGCTTTAGACGAGGGTGCGGGCGCAGATGTATCGCGACGTTGGCACGGACGGGTGACTCTTTGAATGTAAGGGGCGGACGTCCCTCCCCAAGGCACATCAAGAGTGGCACCTGGCGTTGTTGTAGACCCATTGCATCGGCGTAGACCAAAATTCCGTCAATATTTCCTGGTCCCCTAAACAGGACCCTTGGGGGAGCACCATATGCTACACCATGGAGCGCCAGGATGTGTAGCACGAGCGAGGACCCAGTCGAGGAAGACCCCTCCGGATGAGAGACCCTCCCCCACGAGCTTCCCCCGCGAGGAGTTGTAACGGCGTATCGTACCCGGGGAACAAGGGGTGCCGGAACTCGGTGGGGGAATTGGGCCCGATCATAGAAATACTTCTTTCTCGCTCCGGGGCTTTGGGTCGGTTCAGTTACGCGCGGAACGTCGCGAAGTCAACTGCGCCTTGATTTCAAACACATACATACATACATTATCGAGGACATTATAAAGCTGTGAAAAAAAGGAATAGGCGGGAAAAAGGAGTGAGAAGTTTCGAATAGTGATAAGAAAAATGCGATAAGAGGACTAATTTTTTGATAAGATGAGCCATTTCAAAAGAAAGCAGAGCCAGGTCTTCTGGAAGTATATGGAGTCTCAGGATCTTGGGATACCTCGTAATACGAATGACACCGTAGATTTTCCGAAGAGAGATGAAATCGTCGAAAATCTAAGCGCTTCTGATACTACCGAACTTATTAGACCATCGTCTCCGGCTTTAGCGTCAAAAGAGGAAGAAGAGGAGGATGAAAAGCTCTGTGATCGTGAAGATAATATAACTGAAGCAGTGCTCACCGACAAAGCAGATCCTTGGACTGATCGTGAACCTCATCCTCGAGAGAGATCGGCGAGTCCAAGAAGCTATGTGGGTCATAGGAGCCAGGATTCAGGGTTTTCGGATTCGGAACGATCGGAGGAGTCGGGGGTAGACGCATACGCATCGCGAGTAGAAAGACTGCGCCGTGCGCGGACAAGAAAATCTCGTCGAAGGAAGGAACAAGAAAATTTGGAAACGAGGGATGAACAAATCTGGTTAGAAAGGAATGCCCAGAGATTCGACTCGCTTTGGACTCCAAGCGAGCGTCCTCCACATCCTAGACACACGTCGACGCCAAAAACAAGTCAGCCAAGAAGCCGTAGACTTTCTGCATCGCAACCCCAATTGACTAGAAGAAGAGGCAGAGAATATCATGCAGAAAAAAAGGAGGCCGAAATAGCTGCAGCGTTTAATCGGTCAGTGAAATTTCGTCGCACAAATTTATTTTGAAAACAATTATACTCAGATGTATATTATGTAGTATATAATAAGTATGCTTGCGAAATTAGAAATTACCTAATTGTTTAAATGTCGATTCATACCTATATATGAAGTCGTAATAATCGCCAAAGAATTTATTGCGAATACTGTAAACGAGAAAACATTCTTAGCCCGTTTGCATTAAACCTACTCCACGCAATTTCATAATATAAAAATGTAGAAAGGCGTTTTTTATTCTTCTGATTCCTTTCGCGTTTAAGACGTCGATATCTGTATACGATTTATTCTACTTCTTGAATAGCGCACTACGTTCTTTCGTTTCGCGTACCCATGCAGCGATCACATTGTTTGCATTGCAGATTTATAAAGCGCTTATATTATTCCTCATATAGTATAGGTATACACGAAATACATACATGTGGTATATAACTAGCGGCTATTATCTTCATGTATGGTCTCGCGACTCCCGAGGAACCGCTAGCGAAGCACCGTGCAATGGAATTATGTTTTATACCTACATATAGCTACGAGTATGTGTTCGTCTCGTTGTGATCAGCATTTGAATTGACTCACGCGGCCGCACGTCTGAGACCCCCCTACGTATACGTGACTCAATGCAAGCAGGTGTATATACATACGTTTATATAAACCATACAACACATACATAGAAATTGAAAGGTGTAGAGATAGGTGTATAATAGCTACCTGGTTGGCTGGGGACAGAAAACTAACTCGCGGGGAAAGGGAGTACCGCGCTTACAAACGGCAAGATTGAGTCAACTCGCGACAGTCACCACCTTCGATGACTCTCACAGTAGAATTTTGATGACGAAGAAACAGCCGTAAAAAAAAATGCAGTCTCGCGGAGAACGGTGAAGAAATAACTATACTCACTATGGAAGGGGGGAAGTCTTGATCAAGGAATAACACCGAACGGATAACGAGCGATAAATCGGCCTTAAACTACGATTATAAACGTGTATCTTTACTAGATATACTATAAGTAATACCTACTCACATGATGTGATGTGCGGGTTTACAGTATCGGAATTATCGTAAAAGAATAAACAGCGAAAGCTTGAATCGTTATTTATTCATTTTTATTTTTATTTTTATTTTTTCTTCGCTGTGCGTAATATATGTCTTGCAGAAGGTGAATTGGGCGAAAGTTTTCCCTCATTATCAATGTTAATAAATTTTTATTCTACCAAATTTTAACGTATGGGTGTTTAAATCTACAGAGAAGACGCCGACGACGACAACGACGAAGATGATGAAGATGAGATTCGAGTACCTCGAATGATCGGATTGTCTATGGAGGACGGAGAGTGTCTCGGTGATTTTCTGTATGCAAATGAGCCGCCAGAAGACGTATTCGAAGTCGACGCCGGTATATCTTCAGGAGTTAATCGGGGGTCGAAGACTCGGCGGACTGCAGTAAACGCCGAAAATCTTCACGGACAACTTTCATCGGTTAGATCTTGGCTCGGTATACTCGCACTTGAGACAGAAGCAGAATGCGGTTCGACTCTACAGAGTAAAGCATTACCCCGTAACAGAAAACCTTACAGTAACAGTAACATAAATTGCAACACCATCCAGCATCCTCAATCTACAGATTCAACCCTTCTTACTGCCTCCGCTACCGCAGCTGCTACTAAACTACTAGCTAGGGTTGATCAGTTTCATCAACAGTACAAATCCGCGATCGAGTGAGTATACATATTACATATGCTTGTAATTTATAATGTAAAACATATATAAGCTGTTTGTTCAATTCTGTGTGCTACAGTATAAAAAAAAAAAAATATTTTGTACCCGCATGGCATCGCCTCGGATAATTATGCATTGATCCTTTATATCGCAATGTATGATGTTTGTACGGTATATGTTTGAATTTTACAGAGAACTAACCAGGCCTGGTAGTTCGAGGTCTGAACGAAGTTTAGTCCAGTCTGTAGAAGAGGAAGCATTTTTGCTACTATCAGAGCTAGGATCACCTCCACCTCAAAGAGTACGGAATTTGAGTAGCTCAAAGGAAATATTGCGGCAGTTGAAAGAGCTGCAGGATGAAGTTGATCGTGTGGTAGATGCTCGACTTGACTTCTACGTCGAGGTAAGTGTTTTTAATTAAACTAATATATGGTATCTTTTTAAAATGTAATTATGCATCGGAATGGGTCACGAAAGGCTTGAAATCTCGAGTCATTTAATTTCTTTGAATTCAACTATCTCAAACCCGAATTCGAACATGACTAAAAAAAAATGGAATTTCTCAACCAGCGAATCGTTAGAGGACTTGAAGAGGCACCAAGAGAAGAAGGGACCGCAGCTAGAGGGGCATTAGCAGCCTTAACAGTCCTAGGCTTGGGCCCAGGTGGTTGGATGGGAGGTCGTAGCATCGCACGATGTTCAGGAGTACGTGCTTTGTTAACAGCACTCTTATCGATACGTGGACAATCCTCAGGATCACGAGATTCACGAGCTGCTTGTCTCCGGGCATTAGCAAGCGTGTGCTGTTGCGCCGAGGCGATTGAACAGCTAGTGATAAACGGGGGTCCAGAAATCCTCGTTGATCTCTTAAGTTCAGAATCTACACCAGAGATTGAAAAAATGGAAGCCACTGCCCTGATAGTTCAAATCACAGCTCCCTGGATAAACGCCCTTGGTCTACCCCACCTTGAACCTTTCGCAAACGATTTAGTCCCGTCTCTCACTCTTCTCGTCGAGAATACGACCTGTTCTCAAACTCTTCTCCTTGCCGCTGCCGCATTGAATAATTTAGCGGGTTCTCCGCAGTGCGTTAGACCCATGGTGGTTGAAAAAACGGTCGCTGCGTTGCTTAGAAGTGTGAAACGCTCTGGGGGAGGAAGCATCTGGCTTATGGAACAGGTGGCTTCTTTGATAGGGGAATTGGCCAGGTCGTCAGATCTTCATTCACACTTGGCGGAAGCCAGGGCTTCGGTGGCTTTGGTCTGTTTTTTGCGAATGAGACCACCAGGACTTGAGAGTGCTTATAGAAGATTGGAGGCTACAGCTTCCGAAGCTCTTGCGAGACTTTGTGTTCATAGCGAAGTTGCGCAACAAGTTGTCGACGTTGGTGGTGTGAACTGTGTGATTGCTTATCAAAATTGTCCTGAACAATCGGTGAGTAATGTCAACACACGATACACACGGTCTCTTAGATTAGCTTGCAAAAAAGCTGCGGAACAAATAGACGCTGCTAAAGCATCTGGTCGCGGATGTTCTCTGAACAGGTGAGAATTTAACTGCAGGAAGACGCAGTTTCGTTGATAATTTTGGTAATTAAGAATATTATTAATACAGTTTTCCGATCCACCTTTATGCTGTATTTTTTTTTTATTTTTTTTCTTCATAATGTGTGGATAAAATGGGATGTATGAGTCATGCGTGATGCAAAAATTTATTTTTCATTTATGGAGGAGTGAAGAAATATGTATGTATAATGTAGGTATATGTGTCTTTTGTCACTTTATGTGTGCCAAAGTTTATGTAAGATATTTTAATTTATACAATACCTGCACAGTATGTAATATAAGAAAGATGGTAATGTGTAAATTATAAGTAATATGAGAGATAAAAGTATGAGTATTATAATTGAGGTGAATATTAATGAGCAAAAATTTATATCTATAATGAGTAAAATAAAGAATAATATATTTCTACACAATGATTGATAATATACGTATTATAGGAGGTTCGTTATACAAGGATCAACGTTATGAATCAGATATACGCGTCGTCACACTCTTCTGCATAAATTGATCATATGGTTGCTAATATACAGTTAATTTTTAATTAGTGTATTAGACTATAAGAGAAAATAATATTAAAAGCGAATAACTTGAAGCCTAGTTGATTTAGATTTATAACGATATAATCCATGTGCCATATATTATGCAATATGATTAATTGTATGTGTATAATAATTGTAAATTTATTATTAATTTTACAACACGCGTGTATGGATAACAATAAAAGAGCAGAATTATTTGTTCAAAGAGATTTAAATGGAAAAATAAAAAACATCCATAATTATGTGTATAATAAAAATAATACAGACTTGATTGCTTTTCTTTCTCTCATTTAATTTTTTTATATTTGATTTTTTTCACAGATTCTACATTTCGTTTCGGTTGAAATGGTAGCGTCGTAATAAATCGAAAGATAATTAAAAGCCATATATTTTTATTCCGGAATTTAGAAAATGAAAAGAGACATGATAAAATTGCAAAAAAGAACTCAGATTATGACCTCGAGTATGTTCATTCGATCCTAAGAATCTTTAACGTTTCGCAAAAAAATATTAAAGGCACTGTATGTGACGATATTCTTGATACGTAAAACCTCGTACTTCCGTCACTTGCGTGGCGTTTGTTAATATTATCACAAAAGAAAATCTGCAAGTCGACGTTTCTCAGTGACGTGCAACGAACATTACGAACGCTGCAGTTCTATGCGCAAAACGACAGATATAGCAGTAAATTCATCGTGTTGTAAGTTGATTCAGATTGACTGGGCCATATTTTCAGGATTGATTTTTTGTAAAAATTTGATACTCATTAGAACTGTAATCGGCTACATTCTAAAACAGGAGTTAAGCCAAGAAAAGGAAGAAGAAGACGAAGAAAACTGCAATAAATACATCACACGCTATTAAGACGAAAAATAATATTTATATATTTTTGTACAAAGATAATACATCATCTCATATAATAATAAACACCTCAAAATATTCAATATAGCCATAAAACGTTCTGTAACATACCGCCGTTATACGGTTCTACTTGCATCAACCGTATAAGCTATATGAAGTCAACTTATAACATAGAATGGGGCTTAAAACTCAATTAAAAATTATTAAAATCTATAACGATGCAATTCGCGTGTCATGTGGTATGTGTTACATCCATAATGTTCCCCTTTGGTATCCATAAATGTAAACTTATTCTAAACTGTAATATACAGATATTGTGACTGATTGCAGAGAGCAGAAATTGCGAAATCGCTAATTCATATTAAACGGATAATTAATTTGCGATTTATCGATTGAGTAATAACTCCAATCTCAATCAGTTTTTTTTTTTTTACTATTAAAAAATCACGTACGATTTTATTCTTTAAAGGCAAATAATTGACAATTCGACTAAGTCAGGAATTATGAAGAGTCCCATTTGTATTGCTGATACATCAACAATATAGGAATAACTAACGATAATTATTGGGCAATGGTGATTGGGTGAAGATCGCAGGCGATGCTATTTGAATAAAATTCTCTTATAAAATGAAAAGTGAAATAGTAGTTACGTATTTCTCAAATTTTGTGATAATTGAGAAATGTGAAAGATATCAACACTCGTTTCTAAACACCGTCTTAACTCCATTTCGCAGGCACCTAGAGAAAATTTACCTGCTGCGGGTTTGAAGTAGTCCAGACCTCGGCCGATTTTAATTACCCAACCGTTGCTCAATCTGCGATTATAAGTAAATGACGTAAAAACAAAACGAATAGAAAATAATAAGAGAAAAGTAAAATTATATGTAAAAATTCATGACAAATCGAGAAAAACAAGAACAATAAGGTTTTACACTCACTTCACTTGCCGATCGTGAAGTGTGGGCGAAAACGTAAATTCAAAAGATATTTGTCTCATCCCTAGGCTCAGCTGCAGTTCTTGAAGTCTCAACATTTGCCCTTTACGATCATCCGGGTCCATCGTCGTTACCAACGACACATTTTTTAGGGAATGACATTTTTGAACAAAAAGTTCGCAGAGTCTCACCAGATTTTGACACTGCGATAAATATTTACGATTTAAAATCAAATAGAATATTGAAAAATGTGGTAAAAATGAAAAGAGTTTAATTGTTCCACAGTTAGCAAATTACCTGGTGAAATATTCTTATGTATGGATCTTCTATGTCTATACGAGTTACAGAAGCGTCTAAAAAACGTCCGAAAACAGTCGCGTATCCGTGGCCCGTTGAATCGGCTTCAATTCGCGACTGTTCTCTGTAATTACCAGCAGCTTTTTGCTCTATAAGTAATTTTTTTATAGTTTCAGCTCTGTCCATGTATTCCGCTGCTTTGTTAGTAAAGTGTTTCTTCTTTCCTTTATCTTTGGTCTCTGCAGCATATAATAGATAAATAATTTTTTTTCATGCGTAATAAATACGTTCTGAAATATTTTGTAACATTCAAATTTAAACGCGCGCGGAAGTGCTTCAAATATTCAAAAATAGAATTCACGAAAATGTTGAAAATAATTTTATTCATTTATTTATTCATATTTATTTATCTATTTATTAGATATATATAAATAGTGCAATAATTATGTTTATACCTTTTATTATATCCATAAGGATTTGTAGACCTTCTTGATACAGAACCAAAGCCATTGTATATTGTTGATTCGTATCCAATTCCACAGCTCGCAGTAAAATCGATATCGCCGCGTTCTCCATGATCTGAATTAACGTTTTGATAATATTTATAATAATTATACAGATAGCGGTGGTAGCTGATTTATTTACCGTGTGTTCAATTATAACTAGCCAACAACGAGTTACGAATATTCAATATGAATTTTGATCAAATATTTCATTTATATATAATGAACAATGTGATTCTCTTATCTTTGTGATTCACTCATTTTCATAGATTGATTACATACTCTCAAAAGCGATAAGTCGTAAAAGGAAGAGAGAGAGAGAGACTCATTATCATAGTGATAAAAAAGAAAAAATCACTTTCTTATCAATAATGCAAAGCGCGCAGAATCATTTAGGATTAAATTTAAATTCTAAAATTAATTATCCAACAAAAATAACAAACTTCATATGCTATTTGAAAGCTATTCCGCAATCAGCAACACTATCTGTAATGAATCACATTGGTGATGGTGAATTCTAGACTCGAATTCTTTGAGTTACTTTATAATGCATACATAAATAAGGGGGAATCCCGGCAGCACCCGCGCTTTTGAGGGATTTTTGAACCCCTATAAGACAAGAGTCAGCTCTCCTATGCAAACAGTCTATGACATCGTTGACAACTTATTAGTTAGAAGCGTCGCCACGTAATAGCGCCGTACAAGATATCGTCTAAACGTCATTTTTAAACTGTGATTCTAACCTTAAATGTTTTCTATTCCTACGCGTGTTGGGTGTATCCGGTAGAAAATTTGTTCAAAGTTTTATTCAAAGCACTGCACTTTACTCCGGGCATCAGGCCTCGGATCTAGATCGCTAATTTGCGCTTTATAATTTCCGTATAAACTAACAATAAATAACAATACATGAACATAAATTACGTACTTTTTTAGCAGTGTGTTTTCACCAATACATTTCGATGCGAGTATACGTAGTTTGATACTGCATACAAGAGATGTCAGTAAATGCGTCGGCGCGGCGCGGCGCGTAAGATATTTTTGAATTTTGAATGCAACAATCGGGATATTGTGGAGACGAAAACTGAAGTATAAACACTAAATACTTCGATAATATTAAGAATGAAATCAACCAAATATAATACGGCTGGTACGGGAGTACATTGGGGTGAATTACCACCGCGAGAAACTCACAAACCGGAAATAATCACACCTGATGTAATCGAAAATATTTGGCGACAAGTAATAGAAGAAACGAAAGATTCTGATATAGAAATTCAATCGGATAATGAAACGGAACATTTTCAGTGAGTATATTTAGTTTAGGTGAAAAGTTGCCATTTCAGTTTTTAATATTCCGTTCTTATTTCAGATTACCGGTTATCAACCCCCACGTTTTAAACACCATCAATCTTCACCAACGCTTAAGAGATCTTGTTAAAATTGTAATACAGCAATGAGATTTTAAATATATCGAAACATTCGGTCCTATCATTTCCCACCGTAAATTTAATTCGTTCAATTTTTTCAGGAGGATGGAATTCCCCATGGAATACCTATGGAAATCGAGGAATCTGCGCCGCTAGAAAATCAAACTCCGCAAAATCCGTTCCGGTTTTTATGCCCGCTATCCGAAACGGAAGACGAATCGAAAGGGTGCGGATAGAATGACATCATATTCGATTAAAAAATGCCAATATTACTAAAAAATCAATCAATATTTTACCGAAAAATATATTCATTGTATTTTTTTGTTTGAGCAGAAAATTTTTCGACGAATCTCCAAATACGACGACGTATTTGAAACCGGAAACTGCCCACGGCTTGTTAAGGCATTCTGTTATTCTCCTTCTGGCTCATACTGGATTTGAAAGTATCCTATCTCGACTCTCCCGTTCAGTTTTCGCGTTATTTTCCATCTAATATCACCGACAATAATTAACAAATAAAAAATGATGCTTCCAGGTTCCTCGGACATCGCAATCGAAGCGTTAACCGATATTGCTGAACAGTTTCTGAACCGAATAGCCAGGCTGCTAAAACTCGGAGGCGAACAAGACGAGTGTGGTTTTCCGGTACGAATTGCGCTCCAAATAGAGAAAATGAAAATAAATGTATAATCGTACTTCGTCGCATTTTCTATTTCGATTTATCAATAATTTTCAAACTACAGGATGCGATTGAACGTGTTTTGTGTGAAACGGGAGTCGGCGGGGCCCGAGCTCTTCATGATTATTACCAAGAAAATATTCTCAGATTTGAATCTAACATGAAAATAGCCGTTGAAAAAGCTGCGATCGAAAGACGAGAGCTGGATCTCGGCGCGGGGAGTAGCAAGTTAATATTTCATCATTATTACGAATTATTCATTGAAAATATAAAAAATAATTGATACAATTCCATTTATAACACAATTTTAACATAAAATTAATCTTCAAATCGCAGAATGGATCAGGACGATGGTTTTGGTGGCGTAGGATTCGACGAACTGGACGAATTTGGTAATGTATGTAGAGAAGTCCCGACTTTACAACTTTTAGACCCTGAGTTAGGATTCCCGCCGAGTCTTGATGCAGGCTTTCAAATGCTTCATAGTCTCGAGCAGGAAGGGTAAGGAGAGGTCTTCATCATCATTTTTGAAGATAAAACATTCCATCTTATTCCGCTGATAGCGTTCTTTTCTTTTGTTTTCTTTTATTATAATTCTACATTCATTTATGCGCTTCTTAGATTGAACGGCTTGGAAGTTGAAGAAGAAGAAGTAAACGTTAGTGATTCACCAAACTCAACGCGGCAGCGTCAGTCCGAAACTTTCGTCGAGAAGAGAAAAAAAAATTGACTTTAAACAAGTCCGTATTATTATATTTATAAAAAGAGTAATTAAAATTCGCATTTTTTTAACATATCTGCATTATCTTATCTCCTGTCCTTTCATAAAATTGAATATTTCGGAATACATGAGTAACTTCAAGCTCGTCGTATACTGCTATAATCATCCTTCTTCCCGCAAGCTTCGATTTTCTATCTTTATTCTCGATTTTCAAATGAAAATTGCGACATTTTTTGCGGAAATTCTTTACCTAACGTATAGTTAGATTCTTACCACATAAGTAGTTAGTCATAATATATCTACGAGCCCAAATCCCCCACCTATAAATAATGATAAGCCTTAAAAGAATCGTTCATGGTTCCCTAAGTCCGAACTCCCGACATGCCACGCGCGTGATCAAATTGACAACACGTCAAAGATGGCAGATCCTGCGCCCAGTAAGAGTGATATTGAACAGATATTTAAAAGGTTAAGAGCTATTCCAGCAAATAAGGTTCGTATTGCTATTATATTAATTAAAATGCCTGAAACACTAATTTCCAGCAATATTCATTCTCCGATAAAAATTCTATGCGCTATTTGAAACTGAACATATTCTTATGACCCTGGGGCTCCATTCGTGACCCTATGTCGAGGAAATTTAATTAATCCACAAATCTCTATTTTCACAACGAATTGCGGATTTTTGTTATCGATTTTCTAATTTTCACGTCATTTCGTACCTTCGATTATACCGGTTGTTGTGCTTATTTCAAAATCTGTGAATTTGATGGAATCCAAACATGTGTTGACCTTTTTTTTTTACCCTTATATTGACACCATGATATTTACGTCTGCGTTAATTCGACAGACATGTCTTGTCTTGCGATATTTTCAACGTTTTTGATTTTCTGTATTTTTGCGTCATTTAATTTCAGACATGTTTCGACTGCAACGCAAAGAATCCGGCGTGGTCCAGCGTCACGTACGGTGTATTTCTTTGCATAGATTGTTCAGCCGTACACAGAAGTCTCGGCGTCCATTTGACCTTCGTTCGATCAACTCAACTTGACACTAACTGGACTTGGCTACAATTGAGGAACATGCAGCTCGGAGGAAATGCTAATGCTGTTAGTCCGATAAGAGAATATCCCCTAACTCAATCTATCCCCCAATGTATAATACCAGATCCATTGATCATTCACCAGAACAAGAAACACATGAAACCTTTCCAAAACTTACCCCAAAGAGCAAATTTCCTGATTTTTTGGATATTTGATTAATCTGCGTGACTCTAATCGATATTGATCCTTCACAGAGAAAATTCTTTGCCCAACATAACTGCACGACCTCCGAAGCACAGCAAAAGTATACTTCAAGAGCTGCCAGCATGTACAGAGACAAAGTTTCCCAAGCTTCTGCACAGGCTATGAAACGGCATGGAACTAAGGTGACGAATGATGTTCTAGTTGATAAAACTGGAAAATTTTATGATTCAGATTTTTGAATATACTCGTTTTCTCTTCAGTTATACTTGGAGCCTGAACCTGACCAAACCCAGGCAGAAATATCAACCGAACAAGACTTTTTTAAGGAGCATGAAACTCTGGAATCATCCGAGAACTTTTACTCGGCACAAACAAAGTTCAGATCGGAGCCACCTGTTAATGAAATGCCAGCTCCTGATCTTAACGAGAATAATAGATCCACAAAATCTTCCACTACTGCTGGGCCTAACGTTGCCGGTGCACTTTTACACTCTGATTCAAGCCCTGCTCAACAAACGGACAGAAAGTCTACGATCGGTGTTAGAAAAATTCAACCTAAACGTAGCGGGGTCAGTAAAATGGAGAGGAAGAATAATGTTTGGATTTATATTTCTTTTTTGTTTTAAACTAATTGAATGATTGTCTAAACAGCTTGGAGCAAAAAAAGGTGGCGGAATGGGAGCACAGAGGGTGAAAACGAACTTTGATGAGTTAGAACGGAGTGTTGCCGAAGCGAGCCGTGAATCACGAGAGAAAGAGACCCGGGACAAGGCTAAGGAAGAGCAGCATACTATCGACGCGCGTCTAGCTTATCAATACGACAAAGATTTGACTTTGCAAGCAAAGAAGGTAGACGAAAGAACAAAGCATATGGATCCTGCCAAGGCAGGCGAGGCGGAACGTCTTGGGATGGGATTCAATGCACGCCGGTAATTTGTCACGAGAAACTATCTCGTGGGTATTGAGAAGAGAATTTTCATTTCAGCCGAATGATTTCTAATTTGTTCATTTTTTTTCTTTTCTTATTCAGCGGTGCAAGCCACTCAGCAGTTAGTGATATGCGTACAATAACCCAAGAGGGTGCGCCAGTTGCCACAAGAATGACTTTAACCAGTGAACCAAGATCCCGAGATCAGGATCACGACCTATTCTTTGATCTTGAAGATTTCACCTGTGCACCGTCGTACAGTAAACTGCCTAGTAATTTCAGCAGCTCACGCAACGACGACATTATTGTAATAGCCGAGGCTGACGTCCCACGACGATCTACGCAGCAAACTATAAACAAACCTCACAATACCGAGCGCGAGACAACAGACCGCGGAGGCGAAGCCCAGAAGAAATTTGGCAGTGCAAAAGCGATCAGCTCGGATCAGTACTTTCGAAATAGTTCTGCTGACGGAGATGCGGTGGGTATTTTATATTAGGATGTATTTTAGCTTTAAAATGTAACAACATTCTATTCTTTCTTTTTGTCTTCACAGTGGGAGCGCAAGAGTAATCTTCGTCGTTTTGAAGGATCCTCAAGCATTTCTTCAGCTGATTATTTTGGCAATGACGGACCCAGCCATGGTAATGGTCAGTCGATATCATCTGGATCTATGTCGTCTGGTGTTGGAAGATCTACCAGACAAGGAAGTGGTAGCGTCGATTTAGAGGAAGTAAGAGAAAGCGTTCGTCAAGGAGTGAATAAAGTTGCGGGTAGATTGAGCTCGCTGGCTAGTGCTGCAGTTACATCAATACAAGATAGATATGGATATTGATCTGCTGCTACTAGCATAATTCCAAATAACACATACAATTATAATTATTATTATTATTGACTATTTTCATTAGGGATTTAAAAAAAAAAACTATTAAAAAAAAAACTGTTGTGACTTTTCCCCCAGCGCTGTTGTACGGAAATGTAAATAAAAATCTACTAATTATCATACGCAAAGCATCTTCATTTTCTAACATTCAAAGAGGAGGATTTCATAGGGATAAGGATATACCTACTAATTCAATTTACAATCATCGGAGGTTTCTAAAATGAGAATAACAAATTCTATGTATAAAAATATTTATAGACTTGTCGAGTGGTACGATTAAATCGCCAAAATGTAGCGTTAACAATAATTATAGGTAATATGTATGGTATAAAGAGATTGCCGACGTTAAATAGGTCGTGAACGATTGATAAAGGGTACGAAGAATAAGAAAAATGTATTTTTTCAACGGATAACAAAAAATTTTAAAACAAAATAATAAAAAGACTAGCTAAGGGTCGAAGTTTAGAGGCTGTTGACACCGCGCAACCAGATGAGAGTACGGTTTGCCGTGCAAAAAACACACGAGGACAACGGTCATATTATCGCAGCCTGTTCCCATCTGTGCATCTGGTGCCAGACAGTGACTCATCAATTCTTCGCAGACTTCCTCAGGGTCCACTAGGCTACCCTGATCTTCGGATCCATTCCTTGCCCCTTGGGCTAGACGGCTTCTCACAAAAGCAACTACTTCCTCGTTACTCATTACATCCCAGATTCCATCGCAAGCTACGATAGCAAATTCCCAATCCGTGGTCACGTGGTGACGTTGTACTTCCGGATAAGCTGAAAGATTATTTACGCATTATTTCACTATAGAGAGAATTTTTGATTCTAATATGCAGTTAGAAAGCTGAAACCTCGACTGTAGATTAAAAGAGTCTAATCAAGTGTTAAAACTTCTCTAGTTCAGCTAATTAGCAATCAGGTGGGCTAAACAGCAGACAAAAAGAATTTCTTTTAATATAATAAATATTGAATATAGATTTATAACCAGTAACGATCTGTTCCTCTGGAGTCTTGCGGTCATTTCGTTTGAAAACAAAGTCCCCAAGTGCTCTGGACAGAGCAAGATTTCCGTTAACTCTGTTCAGTTCAACCCATCCACCCGCAGCCTCTATCCGATCGCGTTCAGCCTTCAATGAAGGTTTGTGATCTCTGCTGAGAGGGACAGCTTTACCACCCACACTTGCTACGGCTCGGCTATCACCTGCATTTGCCTAAGAATGAAATTGAAGCGATGATAAGATTGAAAATATTCTTACACAAGGCAAATATCAAGGATAGAAATATATAGATGGATAAAGCTCTAACAACGAGTTAGGCAAGTATCTGCTTCTCTTTTTGTGGAAATTATTTCTCACCCATCTTTACATATGCCTACTCGTCTTTATCATGTATTGCAAAGCTGCTGCATAAAAAAGCAGGACTTTGAGCTCAGAGACGAGAATATTAGAATAAAATCCTCTATAATTTGATAGTAATAATCTGACTCACACTGTAGAGAACATTGTCCTTGATTAAAAGAGCAATAACAGTTGTTCCGGCCTGCTCATCCCTGAGCAAGGCGTCGTACTGCATTGTTCTATCTAATTCAAGAAATCCCTGCTGCATAGCTTCGACTATATTTCCAGCCCTGTATTCAGCTCGTCTTGTTATATATTCGTGTAAATGTTTTGCAGCGTATTGGGCAACTTTGGCACCTGTAATAATTGAAAATTAGATAACTGAGCACGATATGATGAAATAAATAGTTTCATAGATTCATAACGGTCATAATTACCGCCATGGCCATCATAGACAGCGAAAAAAGCAGTTCCAGGATCGTCAGGTAGAGAGAGTATGTGCACATGGCAATCTTCCATGTTTACGCGCCATCCTTGCATGCAGGAGCTTCCTACTCTATAATTAGCGTCTCTACAGCATGCGGATTCCTTGGATGTTACAGGTTCGCTCAAAGTCTGTCCCATTTTATACAAAAAATTGTTTCTACTTGTCGTAGCAATGTTAACGTTATTTTCACTCCGTGATTAGACACTTTATACGATTTTTCTTTAAACGATTTTAAAAAAACAGACGAATGAATAGTCCCTTTTGTCGAGAGAATATAATCGGAGATATACGATAGTCGGAACCTAATTCCATTGAATGAGATTATGAATTGGTGAAAAAATAACGTCGATAGTTGCGGGACGTGGGCGCGGATGGTAAATTATCGTTGACGTTGCGGTTAAATAAGGAAAGATTAAATTAGGTTAGGTTGGGTAAGGTTAGGTTAGGTTTTAACCTCCGGTATACGCGGCTTTATGATATTACACGCAGATAGGGATAATCCGGACTATAATCTTCTCGTATTATTTGATATTATTATTTATTCACTATTCTATAGCGATCGCACCGTAAACGTCTGGAATAACTAGACGATTTCTTTTATCCTTGATATTAAAAATTAATGACTTCATTTCGAGTCGTCCGCCTAAATAGCAACACAATTATAACAATCGTTAAACTTCTTGTGTCTATTTTCTTTCGTTCTTTTTTGTTTCACCTTTTTTCGACAGAAGATCAATATAATCACCCACGGCTGGGGGGGGGGAGATCAACGGTCGTGGGGATTTAGGCGATTGCAATATTTTATCCTTGAGTCGCCCCCGCAGCGGCTTACTCTTTGAACTATGAGAACGACGAATGGTAACGGCTCTGAGATTGTCCTTACCGCGATGGATAGCACCAATGAAAACGCTTGTACACGACGCTGGTAGAAATGAAAACCTATTCTTATAGGTTAATGGTCGGTATAAGAACGTTCGTTGAAATAGAAGTATTCCGAAAGATGATAAACCGAATAAGTATATTTAGAACGGAAAGAATAAAAAATGTTCTATCAAAATAACGTGACAATTAAACAAATCAAAAGTTATTGAATAAGTGAATTTATTGAACCGGATGTATAGTCAGATATTCTGGACAAAAAAAGGAATTATCTGATAAATTAACGGGGTAAATTATCTCAGCTTTCGCTCTAATTAGTGTGTAATTAAAAGAAAAAAAAGTCTGTAACATGTGTAGAATTATTATTGGTAAATATTGGAATGAATGAAAATCGATTAAGCTGTGATATCAATCATTTTATTTTGGATTGCGTGGTAACTGACTTAGGGATTATTCGTCATTTGTTAGCATAAGTAATTATATCTCGTCTAGTAAAATTGATATTGTTTTGAGGTCTGGATGCAAAATTCTGGCGTAAAATATATTTTTCATCGATTATTTCGTCATAATCTTCATAAAATCGTTATGATATATTATGGCGCGTAATAAATTATTAACGGACGTGCCCGCCCGGCTAATTCATCCCATGATCCCCCGCGGCGCACTTGTCTACCACCATTTGTCTTCGGGTACCGGTATTAGCAGGTGCGTCATTGTTCTATCAACTCGAATTACAATGTATCCATAATTGATTCGGAATTATCATGAGTAGAACTAATTCGTGTATAGATTAAAGTCAGTGAAGCCGACAATCGGACGTAGAGTATATTCGTGAGATCGTGATATTCAAGTCTTTAGCCATTGCGTCGGTTGGATGGGGGACGCTACGGGGGAACGCGTCCTCGATATCCCGCTGAAAATTTTCTCTCATTTGCTTGTTTTTATCCTAATAAAACCTTAGTATGATTAACCTAATTGGTATCCTGATTAAAGTAAGTTAAATCAGTTTTTAAACATATATTATATTCTCGAGATCGTGATATTCGGTTGTTTAGCCATTGAGCCGGCGTACCGGCAAGTCGTCGTGGGCGTGGCCTAAATCCCGGTGAGAATTTTTCTTTTGTTTATCATGCCTTCGACAAGTTGTATCTATCGTTCGAATCGTTGAGAATTTAATGCTCGTTGCATGTGTAAAAATCAACGAATATATTATTCAGAAGTCTCTGACGGCCGCGATAACGAGACAGTGCTTTGTGTTGTCGTAATTTCAATATCATATATTACATATAGGCTCTAGAATTTTATAACGGGTTGACGGTTGGCGATAGTGCATCAGAGTCTGTCTAACCGTCCGCCCGCCCGCGTCACCTAGTTAATATTCAATCTTCTCACATCTATTTACAAGTTACAAGTTTCTCATATATACGCATAGGTATATTATATCTGGTACCACAAATGCGTAGCCAAGGTTTGTAAATTTCTATATGTACCATACGGGGGTGATTATTTTCTGTAAAATTAATAACCTCGATTTCGCATCTTCTATTATAAGCTCGTAAATAATGTAAAAATAATAAGCGGTTTTTCGATTACCCTATCGCCATCCCCCGGTGTCTTATGGCAACTATAAACTTCGTAGATTATCGTAGTCCTTTCTTTCATTTTGCATATGTGGTATGCCTGTGTGTAGTGTGACGTTATTCGATACACTTATATACACAGTTCTAACTTCTAAGTTCCGATTGTCAAGGTATTGTGAATAGTGATGTTCCATGGGAGGGTTTACCTTCATTTTGAAGGTTTTCTAGGTAATTTGTTATTGCTGGCGTAATTTTTTAGTTATTATACCTATTAAAAGAATTTTTAGTCAAAAATAAATATCTAAGGTTCAGATGTAGCTGACTTGGCTTGGAACTCCTCGTATGTATGTATATATTGCACGGGACTTCGGCCAAAACAATTTTTATTGCATGAATTATAGAAAATTTTAGCATTGAAGTATAAAATTAATTGGAAAAAAATAATTAAAAATATAATGATATTATTATAGAAATAATAAAAAAAAAGATGTTATCGGTCGAAAATGGAAGGTTTTTTTAGCACCAATAAAGGTTTTACGCGCATTTGCGGAAGGTTTCCCAACGGGTCAGTGGAACATCACTGATTGTAAATTCTTTTTCGGTAATAATCATCATTGTAGTATAAACCTCGATTCATGATCGGTACAGTCGAAGGATAATAATATTTGCGTTATAGTTTTCGTACTTTTTATTTTTTTTTCAAGCTACTAAGGTACTTCTTATAATATACAATTTGTTTATTATTCAGTAAATATAACCTAGCGAAATTAGTATCGGATATAATCTTTCTCCCATCTCCCATCTCCGGCGCAATATTTTATATTTAATACTGTAATACAGTCACAGCACAAGATTACCGCATATTGGGATAGGTATATGATATGTTAATAATTTATGAGGAGTGTATTATATAATATATAAATAAATTATGAGAAGTGTATTATATAATATATAAATAAATTGTGAGAAGTGTATTATATAATATATATAAATAAATTGTGAGAAGTGTATATAATATATAAGTGATCATAACGTGTAGTGAAATTATAGTGTTTTTAAATCACAACCAGAGTATGGCTTCCATACATATATAATTTATTCATTCGCAGTGCAGCTTGTGTTTACTTCTAGTTCTCACCTCCATACTTAGGATTATTATTGGAAATACACTGGAATACATCCGAGATTTGGTACATCGGGCTCAAGCCGGTAACCTAGGAGAAAAAGAAAAAAAAAAACATCCAAGATCCTGCAAAGTGGTGAGTTTTGAATGAAATAATAAATTTATTTATTTATTTATTTATTGTTAGCGTTGATAAAGAGGCCGTTGTATACCAACTACATATATGTTTTTTTTTTTTTTTTACAAAAGTCGCACAAAAAAAACCAAAAAAATTATATCATAGGATCATTTAGTTTCTCATTTTTCAAATCATTGACTTTCATCTGCAGAGCAAGTCACTATACCGTGTTGCGATAAGACAGAATTTTGGGATAACTAATTAAGTAGCACTGCCTTATTATTGGTACCACGCGATCGGTCTCCTAGTTTTAAAAGACAGCTGCTTCGGGGGCAGCACAAGTATGCTATCGTTTCTGACCCCCACCATAAAGACATCGGATAATCAGCTGTAATATAGGTGGAGTCATATGGCAAAGAGAGCTAAGGAAGTCCACTTCCTGTATTTGAAACTAGCGAAAATCAATACTTCCATTTTTTTTAATTATTATTATTATTTATACCATTTCTTGCTAAAAATGAATGAATGCGATTTAAATAATCGTTTATATTTATTTAGTATTAATTTATACATAGATTTTATCTTTTCAAAACATCTATGAAAGTTTCTCTTGGTAATGCGATATTTCCCACCATGCGAAGTCTTCGTTTTCCTTCCGCCTGTTGAGCTAGTAGTTTCATTCTTCTCGTAATGTCTCCACCGTACTGGAAAAAGTTTTATCAAACTAAAAATACGAACAAATTCTTTAGATATTATAGTTTGATAATCATATTTCTGAATGAATTGTACCAATTTTCCTGTAACATCCTTTCTAAAAGGCTTAAGATTTTCTCTGGCTAATATTTTACCGCCTACAGCGGCTTGTATTGCGATTTGAAATTGCTGTCTTGGTATTATATCCAGCAATTTAGCGCACATACGTTTTCCAATTTGTGTTGCTTTTGTACAATGTATTATTGTACCTAATTCCTCTATTACGACTCCGTTCAATAAAATATTTAACTGAAATTAAGATGAATTTTATACAATTCATTAGTTTGTAAATAAGAAAGAAATTCCAACTAGTAGTATATCCTTTACTTACTTTTACTAGATTAGATTGCTCATAGCCCATATCTTCGTAATCAAAACTAGCGTAGCCAGAGCTAATCGATTTTAACATATCATGAAAATCTATGACTATCTCATTCAACGGGAAGGCAAACTGCAGCATAACTCTGTATCGATCTATGTTAGACCCTGCTTTATGTACACCTCTCTTTTCCATACACAGCGACATTACGGGACCCAAGTATTCATCTGTAAAAATTAATGACGTATCAGGTAGACAAAGTTATGTAACAATTCGAAAAGAAAGAAACAAAGAGAGAAAACGATTCAGAAAAATACCTGGCGTTATAATTGTCCCTAAAACCATAGGCTCGTAAAATTCGGTCACAATACTTATGTCAGGAAAATGAATCGGGTTGTTGAAAGACATTATTTCACCTCCATACTTGGCGATATTTTTTTCACCAAAGATTTTAGCTTTATAAGTAACATTGGGCGCCGTTACTATCGGCTGAGTACCATACTCCTGTTCTAATCGCTGAATAAATACTTCCATATGCAACAGGCCAAGGAAACCTATTCTCCAGCCTAATCCTAACGCAGGACTATAGACAAAATCAAAACATTGTAGAAATATTAATAATCTGTTCAATAAGATCAAAATCTTATCAACTGCCACAGATCCAAGGTTTACCTAGAATCTATAGCAGTAGTCACCGCGTAATCATTGAGCACAAGTTTCTCAATAGCATTCCGTAATAATCCATGCTGTGATTGATCCATGGGATAAACACCGGCAAAAACCATTGGTCTTGCTGGTTCAAATCCTTTCAGTGGTTCAACTGGCGTTTTTTTCCAGTGTAAAGTATCCCCGACAATAGCTTCTTTTGACGATCTCATGTTGCAAGATATGCATCCGACTTGGCCAGCAAATCTTTAAAAAATGATACACAAAGTTGATTTATCAATAGAATTGGCAGCTTTTTTTTTGGCTGTAATTACTCATCCAACTTACAGAGTCTTTTGATTTTTTTCATACGGTGTAAGAACGAAAAGATTCTTTACTTCGTACGATTTTTTAGTAAAGATAGAAGATATCTCTTCCCCGACTGAAATCGATCCATCGTTAATATAAACTAGAGAAATTGCTCCTTTATATTTGTCGTACCAACTATCAAATATCAGAGCTCTTAAAGGAGCTTTTCTATCAGCAGGTGGAGGTGGTAATCTCTCAACTATAGCTTCTAGGACTTTGTCAACCCCAGTACCAAGTTTAGCAGATATTTTGAGAACGTCTTTCTTCTCAATATCAAACACCGTCTCTAGCTGCTCTGTTACTCTTTCAGGATCCGCATTCTTTAAGTCAACTTTATTCAGTACAGGAATTATTACCAAGTCTTCCCCAAATGCTAGAAAGAAATTAGCGACTGTTTGCGCCTGGACTCCATGGTTTGCATCCACCAGTAAAATCACGCCTTGACAAGCAGCTAGGGACCTTGATACCTCGTTAGAAAAATCAACGTGTCCAGGGGTGTCAATTAAATTTAAAAAGTAGTCTTTTCCTTTATAGTTATACTTCAACGAAGCTGTTTGTGCTTTTACAGTTATTCCTCGCTCTTTTTCCACTTGTAATTTGTCCAGAAATTGAGCCCCTGAATTTTGCTTTATTGCTCCTGTGATCTCAAGCAATCTATCTGCTAAGGTACTTTTGCCATGATCTACGTGAGCGATTATACTAAAGTTACGAATATTTTCTAATGGTGTTTCTATGGATTCCAATTCATCCGATGATGATGACGAGTAGCGGTTTTTAAATATTACGGGAAGCTGTCTGAAAATAGATTAAACTCAGTGAGGTTTATATCTCTAATGTATCAATAATATTATATTATAATATATATATATAATATAATTATAAAATTATTTCCAAATGTTGAACATAACATAACATAACCTGACCTTATTCGATTTTTAAATATTTCCACATTTCTTTGGGAATAATTGAGCCGGGTATTAAAAACACTGCGAATTGTTGTTTTGATGATCATTTTAAACTGTTGTTATTAACAAAAAATGTCTTAAATATTATTTGATTATGAGATATGAGGTTAGAGACATTTCGATAACAACATAACCTAAAAATCTTTATAAATTCTTCTGCTATTTGCCGAACAGCTGATCGAAATTCTAACCTCAAAGCCTAACCTAGTATTTGAAGTAATGGTTATTTAAAAATGGTCTTATGTAATATCGTATTCCGAAAATTGAGGATGTTTAACTATTTAAGAAATGTATGTGCGACACAAAGTGTTTCGAATAAAAATATAGCCGGAATATTGAGCAATAGAATATCGGATATTATTTACGAGCGAAAATTGTTCTATTCAAAAGAGTCGAAAACACAATTAAAAGAACCTAACCCTCAAAATGACGTTAATCCTGTTAACACAACGACAACAACAACAGCAACAACTACAACAAATCAAAAGTACCTAGCTTCTAGTCCTAGAATCACTGTAATATCTAAGGATTCATCGGTGACTGTAATGAGTCTGGAAGAAGCGACTAAACTGTCGAAACGTCGAGATTTAAAATTGGTTAAAGTGGTTGACGTCGATCGAAAGACGCAGAGGCCTGTTTACAAACTTATGACAGGGGCTGAATATTTCGAGGAAGATTTAGTTAGAAGGAAGGAAAAATCTTTGAAAAAAAATCACGACACTAAAGACCCCAAGCTTCTTACTCTTAAGCCTAATATCAGCGATCATGACTTGGGGTCAAAGATTAATAACATTATTAAATGGTTGAACAAACGACACGAAGTCAGGATCGTGATTAATTGTGGTGGAAAAGAGGAGACTGCGGTAAGGGATTTATGATATGAGTCTTGGATGTAGTAGGCGGATGATAATATAAGGAACAAATGTTTTATTTTTATTTTTTTTGTTATATATTATAAATTCAACAGGAACTTATATGCAAGAAAATTGAGACTGAGACTAAGAGTTCTGGTAAAATGGTACAAAAACGTAAGAAAGGTGACGATCTGAAGTTTCAACTTTTATCTCTGAAGAAAAACGACAATGATTCTAAAGATAAATCTACTGAGGAATCGGACGCTGTTAAGGAACAAGCGGAGTTATAATTGACCCCAGTCATTCATTTGGAGATATTGAAGATGGGAGTTTATTCAATTAGTCAATAATTGGGTATAAGAATGCCTGTAACACATTATAAAAAATGAAGGATACTTAAAAACTGGCTTATTCATATATAATGCAAGATAGTTTTGATGATTACAACTTAGGAGATGTGAAGATTTGATAGATTAGTTCTTTGACTAGCGAACAATAATTATATTTGACTAAACGAATGGGCATGGGGGATTGTTAATAAAGTCTCATGAGTTTTATAGTAGATTTATATTTCTGGGAAAAAGAAAAGAAGTATTCAATACATAGATAAAATCAAGAAGTATTCTTTTTATAACTGATCTAAACAAAGTGTACAAGAAAAATGTTTTTTTACCTATGAATCCAATAGTGTAATTGAAATTTTTCCTATACTACGACAATTGAATGAAAGAATAATTATTACTATTATTTTTTTTTTTTCTATAAATAAATTTGAGTAGGTATACAATATACATATACTATAATTGTGGTGTATAATATTATACATCTATAGACGAAAAAAAAAAAAGCATGTATAAAAGATTTGTGTGCAATTATTCGGATATTATTATGCTATATTTACAATAGTATAATATTATTTTTCATTGCAATTATACCATCATCATCGTCATCATCATCATCTTAACGATTACTAATAGATATTGTTATTGTCAATCGACACTGTAAACAAAAGTTTTGTGATATTATAAATTCTTCTTCACTCACTTACATCTTAACACTATCGATATGGCTTTTACATACATCATTTACTCTTCGAATATATATATAAAAAAAAAAAAAGACAAGATTACTCTAATAGCTTCGCGTTATTATAAATAATGAATATTATTTATTTTATTTTTTTTTCAATTTTCTTATGTACCTATACGGTATATAGAAACCGATATTTAGAACGAAGATAAGAGATTCAACGCAAACATTGGAATTTTAAAAACGAAATTTAATGCTCTTGAAGCATTTTTTTTATTTTTTATTTTCTATTCGATTATATAATAAATCGCGAACTATTTTATGCATTATTACGTTTATCTAAAACTATTATTATTTATCGTAAATAGAACAATATATTAGATTTTGAAATGCAGCAACTGATATAATAATATCAGTCATAAATGCAGCCTGATTTTTAAACATGTATAATTTCGTTTTCTAATACATTTTCTAATTGGTACTATAAACAATCCGATAAATCGAATAATATTTACCAGATTATTATCTTATATACGACTTAACTAGTTCTTACATTTTAATATACTAACTGCATATAGCTAAAAGATATTAGACCGACTAGTCCTGTATTTTTATTTATTATCTTACATTCGTTAAAACTCTCGCTGTGAAAATAATTCAAGAAATTAAGAATGTCTCATTAAATGGATACTACAAATATCCACGTTTTATAATTCAAACGGTCTTTGGCATTTATTTATTTTTTTTATTATTATTTATTTTTTTTCGAGCCCTCACATCGACCTACGACCATAAAATTCTAATAACTTATACAATATTATATTATTTAATCGTCATTTTACTGCCACGTAAAATCAGTGCAGGCAGGTTTGGGACATGTTGTAAATTGGACGAGCGGAGGGCACAGTTTAGCATCAGAACCAATCGGTATAACAATTATATTCCTGGTTCTATGGCGAACTGAATATCCGCAAGTTACTGTACACGGTGACCAAGGCGACCAAGATGATACCTCGCAGTCCACCGAATCTAATTATTATTAAAAACAAATAGAAAATTCTCCATAACATAATCAAAACATATTATCGATTCCTTTTTTTCTTTTTTTTTTTTTACCACAAATATCAACTTACTAGAATTTTCGTTCGATTGCTCCATCAAATCACTATGACTTCTGCGCCGCATTCCTCTTCGTGTTGCTGGAAACAAAAAAAAAAAAAAATTGTACTTAGAATTTTTGAATCATTCCCTCAAAGCCAGCAATCAATCATACGTATGGTCAAATAAAATTCATAGTACTTACAACAAGGTGGAACTTTACGGCATCTTCTTTTGTGCTCTAATTTTGTCGGACACCTTCTACCTCCGTTTTGAGCTTCTCGCTGAAAGATAATTAACGAATAGATATAGATGGACGTATAAACGAACGATTCTTATCATTAATTTTATTTATTATGGTCATTGAGCAAGTTTCCGATACAATATAGAATTAATTGTATAAATTCTATACTATTTAACTTACCAGAATTGTTCTGTTGCTGTACGTATATCCCTTGCAATCCGAGCCACATGGTGACCACGGGCTCCATTCAGTAAATTCGCAATCTATTGCTGGACCATCTGGATCGTCAATGACTTGATTGCCTGATGATAAACCTCCGAGATCTGTACTCTCGGTTCCTTCAGCTATATTTAGATAAAATAATTGATTATTGATCTTGAAAAAAATAAAATAAAAAATCCTCGAGGAATTAGCGTAAATAAATTTCGTAATTATTCTGACCAAAAAGAACGTCTCCATATTTCGCTCTCTTAGTTTTTTCGCTACGTTCTTCTTGGACCGGTACGTGATAAGTTAATACACTGCTTAAAGAAACCTTAAATTTTTTCATTACTGCCGATAAGTTGGCTCTTAATTCTCCTTAGATTTAGTTGTGTTAGTGCGAAAGCGTGAAAATAATGAAAGACACATTGCGTTAGATCATATAATTAGTAATTAGTGGTTAAATATACTACGAGAAAAAAAATTAAAAAAAAATGTCGTTTTATCAGTCTGCAATAAAGTCAGAAACTTACTTTGATATTTACTGCACACGTTGTTACAGTCCTGTTCGGATGGGAAATTATTTCTGTTTCCACGACATCCGGTGTAGGTAAACCAGCGACATTCGTTACTCGTACTGTCGAAATAAACTCGCAAAATTCCACCCGAACAATTACCAACGAGCTTTGGCTCGCTGCAAATGCCTGAAAAAGTGCAAAAGATCATCACGATGTTTTACAACATGTCTGAGACACATGTATGAAAAAACAATAAAAAAATTGAGACTTACTTCGCGCTATTTCTTCTGAAAAATCACAATTCGGTATTTCTGCTTCGCAAGAAGCCTGCTGGGTTTTACATTCTTCTAAATCGCGTTCTTCCTTGTCTTGTAAATGACTCCAGGATTTATTAACAAGCCTAGAACGTAGCATTACCCCTGGACCACAGCTGGAGCTACACGGTGACCATTCTGACCATCTCGTAAATCGTTCTTTGGGACATTTCTAAAGAAAATTTTAATTAGTTTTGAGTATAACGAGAGAGAGAGAGTCGTTCTTCTGACTTATCATACTTCATGGTAAGCAATCTCAGTCAATTTAAGTCTACTTGAATTAACTTACTTCAAAGTTGTATATATAGTACATACGTGGCGTGGTGCAATGGGTAGATTGCGTGAGAAATGGTGCAGGTGCAGTAGAGTTGCGTTCTTTTATTATTAATATTTTTTATTATACAAACATGAAAATATCTATCATTATTTATAGAAGCGTTAATTCCATATGCATTTCACGAGGTAAAAAAAAAAAATATTTCGATTTATTTCTTGCACAAAAATGATGAAAAAAAAATAAATAAAACTGAATGATATGCGATTTGATAAAGTGCAATGAAGACAATATATGACGAGTGATAAAATAATGAGAATAATTTTTTCTTATCACCGATTCAACGTAGGTATATCCGTACCTGCAACCATTCCTCTGACATCGTAACTTCCTCCACACTTTCTGTAGAATCTGCAATTTCGGTCGTATCTCTTACCTCCTCAGCGTCAGGATCTTCGTCTTCGCACGGTTCGTTATCACATTCCACCGTTTGCTCTAAGACAAGGTCCTCGTTTTGCATGCAATATTTCCTGTACTTTCTGTGACGGAATTTACGCGATTTAGTTTTCATTCCTGGACCACAAGTCGTCGTGCACGATGACCAGCTGCTCCATTCGTCCATCTCACACATATCCGCGGTTAGACCAGGCGGGGATGAATGTCCTGGGCTAAAAGAAAAGTTAATCTTATTCTATCCGAGGGACTATAAGAACTGAATATTTTACTGAAGTTTATTCAATTTCTGGCAACCCCCTTCGTTTTATCGTAACTTTAGCTGACAGATCTCCGCGCAGATCTTTTCTAGTTTTTATCAAAGATGACAATGTTATTTTTTAGATTACATTATGGCAGTGGGAAAGACTGTCGGATGAAATTATAAAACGGATGTTTATGTTATTTCAAAAGTCAGGGGAATTGAAGTTTTTTTTTTTATTTTTTCTTGTAACACTCACCAGCGTTCGATGTTGCATTTTGATCGTCTGGTTAATTCGCGTTTGCAATTAGCTCCTGAAGCTGCTTCAGGGTCCACGTAATGTCTTTGACGTAATTTTTGACCTCGTCCACAAGAACGGGAACACCTTCCCCATGTACCCCAACCGCTTACTTTGCATGCTTCTATATCATACGGAAGATAAATACACAATTAATACCTTATACCGATTTTTGTTACATGCATAGGGATAGCGAAAGTAAGAGTTTTTAACACGTGACTAGGCCGTGTATTAAGGCGTTAAAAAAAAAAATCATAATTTATTAATCACAGCTCCGAATAAATCAATTTAATTTCTCTAAAAAAAATTTAGAAATTCTCATCAACCGAGTAGAAATATAAATCAATCCTGTAATTATTTACATGCGTAGCGTAGATTAGCTTGAGAACTACTGTCTTGATAAGAAATGATAGAAAATTTTATTGCAATTAGTCTCATTAACAAATGAAAGAAAAAAAAAGTAAAGAAAAACAAAAATTTAGAAGCGGTACTTGCTACGTGTAATATGATTCGGTTGCTGGTCTGGATCACCTGTTGGTTCGACAGGGCCGACAGGATCGCAAGTTTTTTCATATAGTCGTTGTCGGTTCAGATATAATTTGGCTATGGGTTTCATGTCCATCCCCGTTTCGTCATAGAATGGGGATCTGTTGTCGTTAGGAAACGTTGACGATATCCTACGAATAGGTTCCCTCGGTGATGTCGGGGAATCCGGGGACTGACGCATATCAAAGAAAAGTAGTTAACGTTAAATTTATTTCAAATCTATAACAAATGGAAAAACTCTCTTGAATTTTTGGGACGAAATTATGAATATCTGTAAAACATGAGTCTTTGGAGTCGTAATTTACCTCCTATTTATTTCACATATTACAATTAACATCCTATTTGTTATCGCGAATTTGTCATAGAATTGAAAATTACAAATTTCTGTTCTTCCGAGATAAATTCGAATCTATAAGAACACGTATCAGCGATGTTGGAGTTGAAAAGAACGGGGAGGATATGAAAGGGTATATAAATCAGTCGCCTATTCGTCCATAAATTCAGGAGACATCAGGAATTGAAATGCGAGTGGGAATATCGCGAGCGAAAAATTTATCAAACAAGTAGATAGATATAAAAGTGTAGAAATTACAAATTACAAATCGATGGTAATCGATGTTGCTGAAGACAAAACTGTCTTCTTTCTCCCTAAGCTTATCCCCTCCTTTATAGTCTTATCGGAAAATTTCCAAGCGATAAAAAAAAAAAATAAAAACTGTACTAATAGAGTGAAAAAATCGACGGAAATATTGACTCCGTAAATCGAGTCGCACATTCTCAATGGCCCTTTGCTTCTTTCGTACCTTTACACTATCTGCCACAGTTGAACTGTCGGATAAATCAAGTATAAGGGCTACCTAGCTGGGAAAACGGACATTATCAGTGTTCAAATAAACCCGAAATTGGCCACAGGAAATCAAAACCACGATGTTTGTCGACTGCAGGAATAGAGGGTGCATTTCGTAATTGGCAAACAGATCACGTTGTGCTTCACTGAGTTAAAGCAAAAGCCGGAAATTAACGGTTCGGTAGTTTTGTAAATTGGACTATTATTATTTCGTAGTTTAATTGAGTGCAGGACCAATTAGAGAGAAGAGTAACAGTGTTTAATGAAATAATGAAATATAATGAAAATTTCTAATGTTCTTTAATACTCACGATGTAAGTAATTCCACTGTCTGTCCCGGCGTCAAACGGATAGAGATTCAATTCTTTATGTTCCATCCAGGAACAGTTTGAAAGACAAAGTTCGAGGCCTGAAACTCCGACGATCCAGTCCGGCGAAGGATCTGTGTATTTTGGGGGAAAAAGAAAAGGACGAAGACGATAAATAGATTAATAATATTCAGTCGAGGATAAATAATAGTTTGAGAAAAATATTCGATTACCAATCATAGATACTAATGACATAAGATGATGTTTACGATCGACACGAAATACTGCGAACGTTTTCCCCGTAACATTTGGATAGCTTATTCCCCTAGCCTTAATTATTGTCCGTATATGTTCGCTCTGGAAATAAAAACCGAGTATGTAATATATATTTAATTGCTCTATAACTAAAAAATTATTCATAAATTTACGAGATCTAATTTGGCGTTTATTACCTCGTCTTTTAATTCAGACTCTAACATCCGTGTCGCACCGCGTTCAGCAACCTGACGCAAACCTTCACTTGCGTACTTAGCGTATTCCCAGAACCTGTAATCTACTGTATGGGAAGCACCGATTACGTCAGAGAATCTCGTCAACCACCCGTTGCTAGGGAAGTCCTATATAGAGATGAAAAAAGAGGAATTATTCCCTTTTTTTTATTTTTTTTTATTTTTACTTTTTTTATTCTCGCACGAAGGATTTTCTGCATATATTCCATCTTGGTTCAGAAGTAGATTACTTTCTTTACCTTAGGATGAGTATTACGAGACCAAAGACCCTCAAATGTCACTTCGTACTTGGCCTCGTCACATGCGCAACATGTCGAAAGTACTGGTCCAGGATCGTCTTCTTCAGACGCTGAGAATTGGCATAATGTTACAGTCAAACCATCTTCGTCCATGTACCAAACGTCCAGTGATTCTTTGACGGTTGCCCTGAGTGGTTTATCGATGGTTTAGATTTTTTAGGTCGTTTTTAAGCCGGAATAAGTGGCATTTTACGATTGAGTATCTTTACCTTATCAAAATGCAGCCGGCACCTTCCATAGGGCTTACCCAAGGTACGGAAACGCTCTCTTTTAGCAAGGTGGAGCCTTCAATCACGGCGTTTGGACATCTGTGTGAAAATTTGGTGAAAGTAGCATCATCTGTATCAAAATGTCCGATGTCTCCGTCTTCGTCATCTCTGTTCTCTGCTACCAGCAGAAATTTGCTGAACTTTTGAATTAGACCTCCGGACGTGTCTCCTCGAAGACTGACTGCAATCACGTTAATAACTGCGGTTTTAAATAATGAAAAAGAAGTGCGGAAAGAAGTATTATTCTAAGCCATTTCAGGGATGAGAAAAAAACAAAAAAAAAAAAAACTTGCTATTTTACTTCACGATGAAATGCATGACATACTTTCGCGAACTATTGTTCCACGGGACGTAATCTTGGGATATATGTATATGAGATTGTAGCCAGAGATGGAAAAATACATTTTCGATAGGGCGAGAGCACAGCATCTTATAGTACAAATTGAAATAGCCTGGTGTGACAACAAAAAATGCGACACTTTTAACGTAATTAAGGACAGACTTAGTACAGGTACTTGTTAAAATAGAAAAAAAAAAAAAAAGAAAAGAAGAAAATGAAAACGATGAAGGCGGCTTCAACCCTCTAGGGGACGTTAAATGTGCGAAGGAAAAAAATAATGAATTGGAAAACGGTGGTGGCAGAACTTTTGCACCGATTAATCTGCCGCTCGGACCTCGGTCGTTTTAATTTCCTCCATTTAGCTTTTATTTTTCACTTTTTCACTTTTCCGCTTTTTCGTCCAACAGGCCGTTTATCGAGGCTTGAATATTTTTGGACTGTTTTTGACGCCCGAGAGACGGATTGCTTTAAATTAAATCCGAACGAATTCTGCTTGGCTATATTTTCCTCGAATACAAATCAATGAAAAATCATTGAAAGGCATATATTTTTGGCTGCTTTTTTTGTTTTTGTTTTTTCTGTTTTTGTTTTTTCTGTTTTTGTGAGTTATACTATTTCAATTGCAGCGAGTAAAATTTCAGCCAATTTTATTCTCTTAGGTGTGGATGAAATTTTATAATAAGAGGGCTAATCCCACTGGGCGATTAAACCCTGCGGGCGAAGGTAATAAAAAAATTAAAAAAACAAAAACAATAATAATAAAAAAAAACGAAAAAACGAGAAAAGTTTTTCTCATTTTCACGGGATATTAAATCATCAGTAATTTTCATCCACGGTTTATTTTCATTTTCGTTTATACAATGGGAAAATAATTGATCTTAGAGATCGCGCCGCGCGTGTGCTGGTTCTGACTGCAGGTAGGGCGTTAAATATATTCGTTGCGTTTCAGAATTCAAAAGTTTATTACTCCTTACTCCGTACGGTTTGGAAATTCGAACACTTAAATGAGGCTAAAAATTCGATCATAAAGTAGAAGAAGTTCGGGTGATATTTTTCAATATTTAAAAAAGAATATTTCCGGAATTCCGCGGTAAAGTGCATCAATATAAAACTTGACATTCTCTAGTCATACATTTTTGCTAAAAGTTTTCTTTCTCCTTCGGTTTAGGCGCAGATTGAAATGAGCCGGTGAACGTGACCAGCATAATATATCGATAAACGAATATCGGAGATTCCAGAACTGGAGAAACTTCCCATTTTTTCTTTTTGTCTTTTTTTTTTTTATCCCATTTTTATCCCAGAAACCTTGCAGTAGAATGAAATAATTGCTTTCTGGCGTTAGATGTCAATTTTATTAGCTCTCTTGCAGGAGAGGGTAGATATACAAAAGGTACAAGAGTTTCACAAAGGCTTTAGAAAGTCAAGAGAAAGTTCAATTATCTTAGCTTTCAACTGACACATCGAAGATTCCCTTCTGTCAGTGCAAAATAGTGATTCATTTTACAAAGAGTGCATCCAACTATTACCCAACAATTTATGAACAAGAATTTGCGAAAACGATGCCCAAGGAATTTCACGTACAGACGAAGTAATGGCAAACACTCAAATTCGCAAATCTATAAGATATGAAAGACTAATAAAGAACACAAATGAAGTGAATAATAATAATAATAATATTTGTAATAATAATAATGAAGCTACAAAATTAATTCAACTCAACAAAAATGATTCACTAATAAAGCAATTGAGCCCTAATTACAGCAGAAGGTTTTAACAGCCACTGCGAGGGTCAGGAAGTGGTTAATTATCTCGTGGGTGATATTTTTGGGGTATAAAATATCGCGAACACTAGCTAGGTGTATGAATAATATTTGATAAGCGTGAATGTTGTTTTTCGGTTGAAAATTTATTGTAAACCGTAGTCTAAAGCGTGTTGCATATAATATGTAGTATACATATATGTATATACCTATATGCGGATCGTGAATAAGATAAACCGTTTCACACATAATATTCACTCTCCACTAACTCTGCGAGGATAAAGCATTTCCCGAATCTCATCGCAGCTAGGTATAGGTATACAGGTACTCGAGAAATAGCATAGATCGAAAGGTTTAGGTGGTATAAACGGATATCGGTACGGTCGTCAACCATTGAATTTCGATAAGCTCGCAAGGCGTACTTTGCTTAGTACGTTTTAACCGCTAAATGTACTGCGACGGTTTATGCAATGGCATAGAGACATTTGTGCGATTTATAGACACACTTCGATCTACGACCTACATATATATAAAGTTTTAGAGAAGTTTAAATATCAATGGCTTTGTCTAGGCTGTAGAAAAAAGAAATACGATAAGACTATCGTACTGTGAAAAAAAAAAGTCTGACTATAAAGCGAAGCAGAAAAGCTATAATTAGTATCAGTACAGTCCTCTTTCATTTCTTATTTTTTTTTTTCTATTTTCCTTTTTTAGCTCAGAGATTCCGATGATATTAAGAAACGAGAAAAACGGATAATATAATGATGGAAAAAGCTCAAATTTAGACTTTATATTGCAGAAGATGTGACGTCAGGAGGTGGGGTGTTGCGCAAGCCAAGAAAAGATGTTGGGCTTCCTTACCTGTTTAAATGTATATTTCTTTTTTTTTTTTCACGATATTAAACCTGGTTGATATTACTTTACGCCTGTTCTGCGAAAGACACGTTAAATATTTATGGAATGGAATTAGGTGTCCATTTTACGCCAAAAAATAAAAAAAAATAAAAAAAATACCTTCTGTAATACAGAGCTTCAGCCGCTCGCAAGACTGCTTTTAGTATACGGCTATACGTTGTCTCATTCAATTGGTAAACTCTATAACTACTCGGATTTCACAAACGTAAAACTCACACGTTCGGTAAATATTCTCCTAACCCAAACCGATTTGTTTATTTGTTTTTTGTTTTTGTTTTTTATTATTTATTTCTTTGCAAGACAACGAGGGCTAATCCATCCTTAAAAATTATTATACAGAAAGAAATTGTCTTAATCAAATTCAGAAAGCTGTATAGGGATGCACGTTTTTTTAAACGCGGTACAGTACATGATTACTTTTTTTTTTTTACCTGATCTAAGACGAAGAGAGAGGAATATAAAATAGCGCGATTTACACAGTAATAATAGCATTCATTGAAAATAATTGAGGATTGAATATAAAATTGTATTTTTTTTTTTCTGTCCTTTTACTTCTGGTACTACTTACTTTATTCATTTATTTGATCCTTTTATTGGAAACTGGAAGGTTTGAGTTTGGAGAGTTTCGCTGCAGCATCCAGCAACCGCACTGATACTATTTTAGAATATAGACATACATATAACGGACATACGGGAATTATACAGGCGGTATGACGGAGTGAACGAAGCGGGCAGTTTTACGGCTTCACGAATTCCCAGGTCTTCTCAAATAGCTACGAGCGCACTCTCGGCCCATTAGATAAAAAAATTCAAGGTTCCTCACAGCCAGCTTACACGGCAAGAAATATCTTTCACCTTGTGGTTTACCCCAACTATTAATTTTTTTTTTCTTTTTTTTTTCTTCCTTACTCTAGTTTTACTTTTTTCTTCTCTTTATCTCACATAAATTTGACAACCATTCAGAATTCGTCTAATGTACTGTTCGCTCATCTTATTATATACCCGATTATTTAAATGCTGCGTAATGAAAAATGATTAAGTAATAATCAATTTTTATAACTTCTCCTGAATTTGAGAATTTTAATTAAAAATTTTCCGGATAATATAGCAGTAGGATAATTCTTCGTCGTGTGAATGTCGGCAACAATTTTTACGACTATAGTTATGACACGCGTATATTATATTATATCTAGAACTGTAGGGGTAGTTTGAGAATCAGTACAAAACTTAGGTGCCAATTTCTTCAGCCAAACCGTGTAAGGAAGTCCCTTTCGAGAATCTTATGCCGTGTAGAATATCGTGCTACATGGACTAGCGCGAGTTTAAAGAGCTGAAGCTACTGAGTGTGTATTGTACATGTGCATGTGTATGGGGATGAAAATAAAAGTCGACGAGACTTTCGCAGTACAGTTTTCTATTGACGTTGCATTTAACCGGAGCTTTGACTCCTATTTTTAGAAAACTTTTTAAACTTTTACACTGACATCTCGCTCCAGTGAGTTTTCCTCGGTTTCTGTGTAACGGCAGCTCGATTTTTGGTTTGGAAAACAACATTAGTTCTTCTTTTTTTAATTAGCTCAGACCTGCGTTTTTTCACATTTAAACCATTGCTGTGATTTATTAATTGAAAACTGTAGGTACGAAAAGAAAAACAAAAAAAAAAACAGAGAAATTTATGAAGAGAAATTTGAACCGTGTTAAAAAATTCATCATGCTACTGATAAATTGTTATTAGAGTCTACGCAATTGGCTTTCTCCTAATCTAAACTAAATATGAAATAATATAATCCAATTTAATCGCTCCTGAACGTCAGGTAGTACAAGTACCTCGTTTCATTTCTTTCAATAACTTGTAGGGGCATGAATTTATTTTTCCCCCCCTTTAGAGTTAACGAGGTATAGCTTGAAAGGCAAGCGAGTACCTACCTACCTACCTACTGCTAGGAAATGAAAAATGAGGCGGATTTCATATACGTATAATATTATTGTTCATTCAAAAACTGTAGGGGGATTAGAAAGAAAAAAAAAAAAAATCTTTACGAATCGATAACTTGATTTTAATGTTGTCACAATAAAAAAAATGGTAGTACAATTCCTTCGGATTATGAATAATGATCTCAAATTATTGTCTGCAGAAAAGGAGAAAATTTGTGGCGATTGCTTAAATCTGAAACTGCAAACCCCAGCTGTTTTACTCCTAATGCGAAAAATGAATAAGATAGATTTATGATAAAAATAAGTTTTTCAATCCTCTTGTATTTAATCGTGTTTGACTTGGTGAAGTATTCGTAAATTATCTAGAGCTTAATCGCGAGTAGATGACGTAGAAAGAACCTCGTAGCGTATGTGGGTCCTGTCATCCTGGCGTCAGTCTCGTCTAATATTACGTCAGCCTCATTCTGCGATAGCATATATAATACGTGCGCATAGACAGATACATATACATTCAGATATATATAGAGATTATACGAAGCATTACGCAGCGCAACAGTTTACATTCTCATAACCCTGAATTAAAAGAATTAGCCGTGAAAACGCAGTTAACTGAAGCCTTCGTGGTAGAGTCGGATTACTAATAATTATTCATTCTAACGCTGGCGACTACCGCACGTTTATTCACTCTATGTGAAAACAATGCGGTTTTAATTCACGATATAAAGAAAAGAAATTGAGAATATTTAGCAACAAGCTCAGGTTTTCAACTCTCGCATAAGAAACTAACTAACATAAGTTTTACCTGTAGTACACTTACATTAGGCGAGAATTCTCTAGGGTTTAATAAGTTTCCAAAATGAAGTTAAAGCTTATACTTGAATAAGGATTAAGACATAAGAAGATTGTTCTACTACTATATGGTAAGATAGATTCTTTGAATTATGAAAAATAATCACGACTAGAAGGTCTCAAAGTTTACAGGACCATAGGACTAAAATTTTCGCGGAGATTAGGTCAATTATAATTTTGTATACGAAGTAGAAGTGAGGAAGTTATAAGGCGAGGGAAAATTCAAGGGGAAGTTTGTAAGCTGCTGCAGGAAAGGTTGGGGGGGGGGAGGGAGGGAGGGTTGGTGTAACAATCCTGCAGAATGGCGACAGGAGATTAAGAATCGTTAAAGCAATTATCTTTAACTTAATTACAATCGCGATAAGATCTCGTATAAAATTGTCAACGTCGTTTTCTTAGTACGGATGAGCGAAATTCATTACATCTAGAGGATTTAATTAAGTGCTTAGTGCACCGTAGGGCTTTTTTTTCTTCTTTTTTTTTTTTCATTTTTCTTATTCCTTTCTTTAGGGGAAAATCGCGTCACTTCACTTTGATTGAATTTTTATTACGCCCTTGAATTAATCGACGTTTTTTAAATACTCAACTTTCTCAAAATTCAGGCTCAAGAGATTTTCCACTGCATCAAAATATATTTCATCTTTAAATAATAAACTGTGTATAAGTAGTCAATAATCAAATTGATTAAAAACTAATTATATTTCATTACACGGAAAATAAATTGCGACGCTATTTACTCCAAGATTGTGTTAAATTTACTGTCGTTAAAAATACTCCAGAAATAGTAAAAATTATTCCATATGCCGCGAATGTTACTGAATTGATAAGTTGGATTTACTCCAATGATGCTAATTTAACCTCAACTTGGTGTTGTCATTTTATCACTCCATTCTGTAGTTAACTTAACTCCATTTGTTGTTGCAATGACAGCAATTTATTTTCCGTGTTAATAATAATTTTCTTCGAAATCTGTTTCACGAATTTATTAAAAAAAAAAAAAAAACCCCGTGGCTTAATTAACTAGAGAATTGTTAATAATTGGCATTCACCAGCCAAAAGCAGTAGTTCGCAACTTCGTTCTGCTTATAATTGTGCACTGCAGACCTTAAGTAAGTGTTAATTTAATCGACGATCTCTTAGAAGCGGTTGGCTTACTGCCAGAAGGATGTAGCGTGTGATAATTCCGCGATTTGCATAAGGGTACATGTCCTACCGCCCGTAGTGAATCCCTGAGGATATTGAGGACGACAGAAACATGTGCCTCTTAATTGTAGCTTCTGCCCAGAATTTTTTTCTTTCTTATTTTTCTGTTTCTGTTAAACAATAACTTGAATATACACCGCGAATGTTATATGTATGTATTATACGACAGAATTTCTTCGCTACTGCATTACAGAAAAAATCGGTACCTACTCATCTTCAGAACGCATCATAGAAACAAGATTTCTTTGCTAATAAGTTCAATTTGTAATATTTCAGAGTATTAATTCAGAGACATTTTCCTTCAGATAAATGCAATTGCAATGGTCGATGGAAGACTTGATTTTTCCTTGCTTTGACCTACTCTCTGGTAAAAGTTCTTCAAGCGACAATTTGCTAATTGTAGTAGTTACTAGCAAATAAAACAGGTCAACTTCCCCGCGTGGTAACGATTCTGAATAAGATTGTATTTCCTTAGCTTGAACAGTCTGAATCGAGGCAACCATTTTGGAATTTATTTTCAGGATTATGCAAACGTATGCTGATGGTTTTACACTCTTTTTCGACACTTTTCTTTTTTCACTCTTTTCTTTTCCGCAGAATTGCCTAATTTTCACATTCTCACCGAGTGAGAACAAGTGTTCTGCTTCTCTGTGCGAAAAGCGACTAGGTACGACGACTTTATCGCATTTATTCAACGAGCCTATTTTTTTTCTTTTCTTTTTTTAAAAAAATGTGAATAAAATAATTCGATTCAATTCTTTCGGACTATGCAGAAATAGAGCGTAATTTTTTTCTTGTTTATTTTACTCTCCGCTAGAGAACTAAAAAACAATAACGTTTTTACGTTTATACAAATTCCTGATTTTCATTTTCCCGTTTTTCACGATTGCGGAAATTTGTGTCGTACAGCTGTACCTACAGCTCACGCGTGCAGAAACGCTGTTTCCCTCAACCTGCAGCAGCGGGATTTATTATTTATTCAACGAGGCTTTTTTTTTCAGGATTTAAATAAAATTCGTCCAATTTATTTATCCAATAACAATATACAGGTATAGATATATATATATATGAATAATATTTTATATTTATGATCGCTGTCCCGTCGAACGTCGAATTTGAAGAAAATCCCAGTCCACTTTCGGTTGTTATTTATGGCTTTTCCGTGAGTCTAGTAGAAAAAGTTTAGCTGCAAGAGAAGTTTGATATCGAGAAGCGTAAATCCACTCTGTTAAAGGTATGAGGTGTGAATTTTGAATTTCCCGAAAGGATAATAATCCGCGAAAATCTGAATTGCGGCACTTTTATCAAAGAATAAGAGCCCCGATTCGCGGCTCGAAATTTTCTCTGAAAGTCCTTCTCCTCTGAGCTTGCAGCGTTTTAGGACCGGATGAGTCGGTTTTACAGTCACTTGAAGCTTCTTCAACGGAACACGTAACACCCCCGCAAAACCACCGAGGCTCTTGAATTCCGAAGGAGTAATAAGCTCGGAGTAGTATGAGGACAGTAAGCTAAAGAGCGAGAAAGGAAGACGTATATATACCTACCTACCTACCTACCTACCTACCTACCTACTTCGGTCTCGAGTCATTTGGTTTTTCCCCAAGCTACGCGAAAAGCACTTGGAGAATGTTTCGGCAGCACTAAAGTATAATTAGAAACTTTGTTGTCGTGCTCTTCTGCTTCCTCCTCCTCTTCTCCTTCTCCTTCCTTTTTCTTTTTCTTCTTTTTCGCAAACCACGGAGTGCTTATATGAGCCAAGGAATTTACTTACGATTATCCTTGTATGTATGTAGTACCTATGCATGTACATTCAGTGCAGAATGATTTAATCAAATTTTCTCCGCTCAATTCAATGGATAATAATTCGATGAAAGAACTCACATGATACTTAACTCAGGATTAATTTCTATGTATACCATAAAACGCAAAAAAAGACAGACTTAATTGGGAAACGACGTGGGAGGTGAAAGGAAAAAAAATTTCATTGAAATACCGAACGAAAATTATACAGAATAAACTCGTTTTTGTTGGACTTTGACTACACCCGCACAAAACGATCCCTCAGAATTGAAGATTCAAACTCGCGTTCAATGGCTCATAGCTGCGATTGGTATCAGGCCACATGTTTATACGATGGGATTAATTGAACGTTTTCACCTTTATATTAACGCGCCCCTTGTACTTTTTTACTCTTTTTTTTTTCTTTCTTTATGTTTCTGTTGTATTTCATACCAACAGCGAGAGACAAGAGAAACAATGATGAATTATTTATATGAAAGACCGTAGGAAATTTTTTCATTTTGTTTCTTTAAATTTTCGGGAAAACTTTTCTTCGCTTTCAGTTTAGACTATTATTTATTGTTATGTGGTAAATAAGAATCGAATGTGTGACGAAAAAAATAAATATAAAAAAATGTAGATAAAAATTGATGAACGTATACCGAATAAATCAGGTCAAATAGCTTAAGGTACGAATGTAAAGTGGTCGTAAAATTTTCCGCTCAAATATTATTGAGCGAAAAGAAACAAGACAAAAAATAAATAAAAAAGCAAAATTTACGTATTATGGCCTCGAGATTCTTCTCTCTCGAGTTTAACAGACCGGCTGCTTCGTAACATGTTCACCCGCACTCGTTTTAAAACGTATTCAAACGACGAGGCAATGGGCTCCTTTCCTTCGTGACATAATAATGGAAATTTCATTGCCGTAATGTAGGATCATAAATTCGGTAAATTGTTATCATCAGTAAAATCGTTTGCAGTATTAAATCCACCCTTTAAATTGAAATTATTTAAAATAAAATCGAACGACGTGTATTTAAAGGGAATGATCACTCAGTTGAATTAGTAGCTTAATCAGCAGTTCTGAATGTAAAATCAAATCAGTAATTTACCAACGCAAAGCTGGTGGAAAAGCTATTTCATTAATCAACCATTAGTTTGAAACTTTTATCTTCGAAGAAACTTATTGAATCAAATCTAATCTCCTTGATCATCTTGCTAGATGAGAGCTCGTCTTTGTGCCGATGCAGATCTGCAGAAGTTTACAACATCTTAATTCTCGAATAAGTTCTTTCACAAATTAAGAAGCGTATATATATGGCAAATTCGTATAAAAGGAGATTAAAAAATGTTCAAAGTTTCTGCATAAGTATATAATAAAAATTTGGTATTCTTCTTCTTCTTATTATTATTATTATTATTATTATTATTATTTTTTCTTCTACCTCTGCAGAGTGTGGAAGAAACTTATTTCTCCGACAGTGCAAACCACTTTAGTTTACGCTACACAACTCTTCTATATACAAGTATAAGGTATAATGTATAGAGCAGAAAGTGCTTCGAACTGTAGGCTAATGGAATATAACATTCTGTGTCTCTTGGAGTACGTTGGTCAGTTAAATCACGAACTGTCTTTACATCAGCTTTTTTTATTTTAATGAACAAGACACAGAATCGAATAGTACCTAAGCTTTTTTTTTTTTTTAATTTGTAATAAGCAAAGATTTCTTTACGCAATAAATATATACGAGTGTGAATCTCTAATGGCAGGAAAAACTCACTCGTATATTTCGTATTTGGTTCGTATGCGGTGACAGGAGCGGATTCAGTCTTGTTGTACTCTGACACAACGATTTGAAATTTTCCCCCAACTGAGGACCGAGGTTTCTTTGTGTCATCTGGTTTCCGGTCGCATTTTTCAGCCGAAATTTGCACTGCGAGTGAAGCCAGTAGTATCAGCAGAATTCCCACACCTCTGATCGGCATTTTCTGCAAAAAATTTAAACTGATATATAAATCGAGATTAGACTTAGTATCGCTAGTCAAAAATCTACAACTAAGGTAGTCAAATATTTTTTTTATATTTATCCACGGGGAGTGGGGGGATTTTATTTACAGTGGAACTGACATTCGTACTATAATAACTTTGTGATTTTCTTCGTAATAACGATTTTGATAATATTATAATATGTCTTCCACAGAGCCTGGGTTTTCAAAGAAAAATTTCATTACGCGAACAAACGTCATGAACCTTTTTTCTGGGGTTGATTCTACTTAGCGCTAAGTTTATTTCACGTGATTAAAATTCTAGGAAAAGTAGGTATTTGAAAAATTCGCGAAACTGAAGAAAAGAAAACATTTCGTCGAGGGACGAAAAATTTCTAGAATTTAACTTAACTCTATGAAAAAAAAATTCTTCTCACTGCTCCGTATTTAAACTTGGAAATCTTGTTCAGTTATTCCAAGTAATAAACAACAAATATTGGCAATATTATCTATCGAGAAGTATAACTGATCACCGTATAAATTTTTTATATAACGTTCTTTTTCATTAAAAAAAAAATATATAGATAAGTGAATGAAAGATGACGAGGAGTTGGAAAAATCTGACGAAAACTTCGATGACAATCAACTGTAGGTACTGATCGTTGTAGAAAATCCTAGAGAGCATATCGAGTAACTCATGACTCACTATACTTGGCCGAAATTGGCACTCAGCCCTAGTATTCGGAATGGCAACTACGACGGCAGAGTCCGGGTCAATCCTGAGTCAACCGTGGTGTGTAATGGCTCTGCGAAGGTGCAACGATATCACTATTACATTTCAATTCACGAATTAAAAGTTTTAAGAAGCGGACGGAGGAGGACACTTGCTCTTGCACACTTCCATTTACTTCTACACGTTTCATGATGCAATAAGTACCCTCGGCTACAGTAAAGTGTACGAGAATTCAAAACTGGAGTAACTAGTCTATGTTTTATCTCTTTATCTCTGAAAATGGTTCGATTATGACGATTTTTAAAAATTTTTTTTGTTCTTTTTATACAACTAAAACGCTTCTATTTTTGGAAAGAATTCGATGTATAAAATTCTTTTTTTCATTCTATATACAGTATTGAATCTTTTTTGTTAAAAGAAAAAGGTCGACAAACTGTATAGACGATCGTCTGGTACAATGATTCCCTTTTCTGGTCTTCGGCTGGACACGGAATACCATAACGCCGTACGACTTCAAAGCTCTTCTTATATGACCTGCCGTATTCCGGTCTAACGATCACTGAAACTTTTTGACGATAAAAATCTAGTACAGATTTTCCTCATGTTATAATCGAAGTGGTATCCAAACCCTGTAGGATAAGGCTCTAGTCTTACTATTTCTTTCTATCGTTTCATATATATACATTTCCGATAGTTCGAATAAATGTAAAATATAAATTGAAGCTCTCTGAGAATTCAAAGGATGAAAAATTGCTAATTTTCCACCTGAAAGAATCTTCGCAAAAACCTTTTACATCTCTATGTATTCAAACGATTTATTTATTCGTCTATAGATTTATCAAGGGTTTAACAAACCGAAGATTCTTTTCAAATCATTGTTATTGTTCACCGTACCCCGAAACGTTCTCATTTCACACTTACGGAAACCAACGACTCGATGAATTTTTTTGTTGTGACATATGACTCCTGTTAGCGTATTAACGCCATCCCTGCAGCTAAATCCTTAACCAATATTCTGATCTATAGAGCGTGGAGTATAAAGTATAAAGAGTAATATGTAGAGATAGATTATTCGATTTTGGATTTTCAGATATAAAATTGTACCAAAAATGATATGAGATGAAAAATAAACTAAGATAACACTTTCAATTTGCGGAAAGTGATTTTGTTATTGAAAAAATTTCGCAATTCGCGTATAAAATGAGGGTTTGCTTGACCCCCGTGGTCAAATATTTTGGGTGAATATTTCACCTTAGGGTTGCAAAGATTGGGTGCGAAACAAATGATCGCATGTCCAAAGAACCGGAAGTGGCTGTAACTCTTAAAACAATTGATTCTTTCCCAAACCACTGCTACTCAGCTCCTCTTTTATCCCAACCAATAGCCCCACTGGGCCGGGGGTTACTACGGGAGAATTTATCTTCCAATACGGACTTTGCGCCAGTGAACGATATATTTATACACCTATAGATATAGGGTGGAAGTAGGTGCCTTCGGAGTTCTTGGCTACAGTGTCACCAGCCCCTATAAGACTATAGATTCTAGAACTTTTGGTCTTCTCTTGTCCGAATACCGGACTTTGATTCAGAGAGACATTTTTACGAATCAGTAAATTCGTATATACATCTATATACGGCTGATTTTTAGGGGAGCATCTTTGTTGCCATTCTCTGTTGAATGAACCACAGAATCATGAATGTTTTTTTTTTTTTTCTTCTTATGAAAGAACGTTAAAACTCTAAGAGATTTAGCGAAGCTCAATGAGTGACCGTTTGGTAACCATCGGAAACGGAAGTTGTCGAGGGAGTAAAACAGAAGGGTTGGAAACTCTACCGCAGAGAACAAAGCAGGGTGTAATCGTTTCAAACTCTTAAAAGAGAGAGAAAAAAGAAAAAAAATTATTTATACCTTGTTTTTTTGTTCGCCTTTTTCCTCCCTTACTTCTCTCCCTCTCCCTCTCTCTCTCTCTCTCTCTCGCTCTCTTTCTTGTTACCAACCACTGAGTACGAATTTATATATGTCATGGCGAGGCTCGAGGATTACTTAAACGTGGTGAGCTAATCTAATCTAAGGAAACCTGTTGCCGAGGGTGAGAGCAGCAGCTCTCTAGGGAAAAGTCAATGTAGATTAAAATCGTCGAGGAGATGAAAACGGACTATGATAGCTTTGGAAAAGTCGGCAGGATACTGGGCTTTCTTAATTAAGACATAATCCAAGACTTAGAATTTTTTCAAATTATTATAGACTAATTTTTTTACACTAATACGGTGGTGTGTACAGACATACTCTCTGTCTAGTATTGACGAATACAATTATACAGAGTACACTTACTTAGCGTACCTATACCTAAACTTGGGTAGAGATTTTAGACAAAGTTTTGTTAACTTAATAAAACCCTGAAACTTCAAACATGGTTGTTTATGATATTCACACCTCTATACTTCTTAGACGCTTTCATTATACGTAATGCACACTAATGAATAAGCAAATATCGTGCGTCGCATAATCCGATTTATTGGGTTCGAGTAGATGTACACGAGGTGTGGATCTCTTTCTCCTGAATGTGAAAATATACGTCGATATGGATAAAGGTGAATCGAGAAATCTGTAGCCCATTGAATAAGTGGATTCTTGACCGTAGATATTGATACCTGAGAATCAAATTAAAATTCCTCGTATTTTTTTTTGGACCCTTCGATTTTTCTCTCTCGCGGCTAAAAGGGAAAATCGCGTGACAAACGATACTACGAAAAAGTTGTTGAATTCATTCTGCTACGTGATACGAAGGCTGATATTTTTATTGTAAAAATATTCAAAGATCATTCATTACATTTTTCGTTGTTGTTATTGTTTTTATTTCTTTTCTTTTTAATTTGAAAAAAAAAACAAATTTATTTCACAAATATCGAGATATTTTTTAATCCCGCTAATTTATTCATTACATAAATTCCGCGAGGTGTACAAGCTAAACTCGTTATCCAAAGTAATTCAGCGATGCAAATAGCTAATATCTCTTTCGACTTTTCACCCATAGGATTCAATTATACTATAAGAACTACTAGACATTTCATCAGCGATTAAATGAATTCGCAGCACATTTTATTTACTTAATTATATATCATTGAGTTATTTCTTCAGAAATACTTATTCGAACGATTTCTAATCCGAGAAATCTATGTGCTGATTACACCCAATTCGCTAAAAGTTAATTGAAAAGATAAGAAGAGTTAGTGCGCTCTGACAGAGGAGGAAGACAAAAGAAGAAGAAGGAGAACAGATACAATAACGATCTATTCTCTGTTTCGTATAGTCGACTGAATTAATAGCAGAATCGGCAGTAATCTAGCTATAGCAAGAGATGAGGGTGAGTTTTTTTGTTCATTCGATATATTAATTATAGCAACGGTAAAGGAGCTTTCAAAATGCATAAAAAAAAAACAAAAAAAAAAAACGTGGAATAATATTAAGTAGGTAACGATATAACAAAGGGGTCGAAAAATCTTCATCACAAACAAAGATGCGAATAACGCAGTTTTTTTTTTTCCATCTAAAATTTTTCATGCATGTATAATATGTTTTTTTCACGACTTAGAAACTAGTGGCGAGTTTTCTGTAATAAATCTTCTCTCAAATAATTTTCTAAGAATCTCGAATCAATTATATTACTATTCTTTAAGCAGAGATACGATGCCGGAAGATGCTGTTCCTCACGCCAATTAATTCAATTACATTTTCTACGAACAGCTGTTGCCTATATTTTCAAGAAAAGAACAATTTTTCCCTCCTTCTTCTTAATAAGAATAATTGAAACAATTAGATTATTTTTTCTTCCTTTGTCGCCAATAATATTCAATTGTGAATTTAAACGATGGCATGGAGCTATCGACCAACTTTTCGAAAGTAAATACTAAAATTTTGGAGCCAAATTCCGAATTACATAATCATCAATAAAATTTTTGGTCTCGAACTAGTAGGCATGATCGAATAAGTATTGCGAAAAAAAATGTAGGGACAATTTTCTGTGAATATTTGCCTCGGAATTTGCGTACTATTGAAGAATATGTATTTGAATTTGAATTTGAATTGGATTATAAAATTCGAAAAAATCTAATGACCAACTTACGATGCAGCTAATCAGAAGAGCAAAGAATGTCTTTTATCTCCTGACTTCCCTTATGTCTCGATATTATGGAAAGTAGAATAGGAGAATATTTAATTCACAAAACACTTGTCACATGCGTTTCGCGGTTATTGAACAACGAAAACAGAACGAACCGTATAGTTTGCGATCCGGTAGCAAACTGCGGCTGCCACTGACTGACTTAGACTACTGTCTGACCAACGCGTGACAAATCCACTCATGCGCATCGCGGAGAAACTATACCGTCCTAATTTTGTTGGTCACGTTGTGAGCACCCTTTTTGTTAATTGTATTCAAAAAATCAGGTAAGAGAATACCAAAATACCGAAAATAGAAAGCAGAGTGAAAATGGCTAGAATACGACTGAAAGCTCACTACATTTTTGGAAAGAAAGTGGATTTTCGGAGTTTGAATTTCACCGTAAATCGTAGATCATTAGTCTTGATGAAACCTCGAAATTTGTAGTAAGATTAATAACTTTGTAAAATGTATCGATGATCACAACGTTTCGAGACTCGCAAAAGATCTGCGAAGAGCGATCAATTTTTGACTGAATGAAAAACTTCTGTGAATCGAAAAGTAAAATTAAAATTCAACATTTTTCAGTACATCTATAATAGCGATGGTTAATTGGTTCAACCTTCCACGGTATTAAAATGTTTTAACGTGAAGCCCAGAGTGCGTCACACAACGTGATGTTTTTTGGCAATTAATGTATTCCCCGAAAGCGTCCTCCGACACAATTAGACTAAATTTATTCCGCCTTGTTGTTCGTAAGGCTCTGTCGTCATTTAAGCCATTGGAAGCCGGGCTGAAAGCTGTATAGGAGGTTGCAGTAGGTAGATAACTTTAAATTTCAATTCTTTCGTCTCTGAGTTCACCTTATACTTTGATTTCTGCGATACACCTATAATGAGAATCCCGTTTTTTCCTTTTTTTTTATATACAGTTTTCACAATCATTGCACCGCTGCGGGCGATTCTTATTCTGAGACAATCCGTTTTTCGCGAAATCATAGCACCTATATAAATATCTATAAAATAATCCAAAGATGGAATCGCCCAGTTATTGCCATCCGTCTATCTATCTATCGCTGGGGTGTCTTTGCAGATTTTATTAGAAATTTCATAACTCCCAAGACGCAAGTTTCATTCGATTTAGAAAAGAGCTGCAGCTTACAGTATTTGTTAGATCGCGTAACAGCATAGTATGTTGCTTATAGTACAACCGGAAATACGAAATAAATATTTGCGCTCAAAATACACGTTCATAATCATAACCGTGCCAAGGATTACTGCGCCGTACTGCCTGCTGTTTGTTCTATAGCGAGAATGCTATTGAAAAAAAAAAGAGAAGAAGAAAGATTTTGAAAAAGTAGTCGAAGAAGCAGTTTTCTTGCTTCTGTTGAAATTTTTGTAAATTCTTTCTCCTCTTTATAACACGATGACGATTTTTTGGCTATGGATTAAAATTCTGATAAGTAAAATCGAGACCCCCTTCGAAAAACGAGCCAACAATCGCTACATTTCGCGATATCTGGAACAGGCGAGTGCGGTTGCCATGACAGGACTTCGTTGTTTTGCGGGTAAAGACGCGAATCAAAATCATAGTTACACCGTTGATAAAAAATCTCCTTCAATGCTCACGAGTAGTATTTTCAAAATTCCATTAAATATGTACAACTGACAAATAAAGTCGACGATGTCAGACGCCAAAGTGAACATAATGTCTCAGCGAACCGATTCTACTAGTTAGTCTTATAATTAACCTTTCTATTAATGCTTCTAGAGAAATAATTAAACGAGGCTTAATTTTATCATTAAAATTATACAATCCTATTAGCGTAGATGAACAGCTAAGAGCTATAAGAGATAAACAAGACTATTTATCCGTTACAGTGCGGACAGGAAGTACGTCTGTTACGCGTTTCGTTGGGAAAGGATCTAAATCAATTATTTCTAAAGTCTCGACACCTGCTGCTAGTGCAGGACATCAAACTCTATGTCAGCGTTCATATGCAGACGTGAGTTTGAGATAGATTGAAGTCGTCAGGGTCTGAAATTATATTTCTGTTTCTTCCTTTTCGCCATTTGTCTCATTTCCATCTTGTTTCTCTCGTTTGATGAATTTCGGGGTGAATATTTATGGCTGTGATACATAATTTCAGGATATTATAGAAGATTACGGCGTTGGTTCAAAGACAGAGAAAACAATGACACAGAGCGAAGTTTCGATTCAATCAAACTCTGGTGAGCTAACGCCAAGAAATCGAATATCCGCGTTGCCCACACTCACAGCGTCGCGACGTACGCTAACGAAGACTAACGTCAGTCCGAACAGTTCTTTAACGACTAAATCTAAGCCCGCGGCGAACAGTATTTTTCAAAAACGTCAGCTAGAAAATCAATTCAGTACGAAAAAACAGAAGTATATGAATATGAGAAGGGAATTAGCCGAAAAACAGGTAGGAAATATCGTAAAAAGTTTTCATTCTACTATTTGAAGATGGTTTTTTAATCATTCAGCGTATATTCTTACGCTCTTGTAGAAACAAGCACTTGACTTTTATGAAGACGTGGTTGAGCTAAGAGAAAAAGTCATTGCCGCTGGTATGAAAGATCCAGGAAAAATCGAGAAAGTAATATTGCAGGGAAAAATTGAGGGAAGAGATTCTGCAACGATTTGCGAGGGTGCAGCCGGCCAAAAATTGTCTAATTATACTACAGCGTCGGTTTTAACTAGCGAGTTTATCGGGACGTTGGAAGAAAAATTGCGAGAAATACCAGACGTTTGTTTAGACGTGTGTCGTCAGGCTTTGAACAAACGTACGGAGATTATTTTGTTCCTTAATGAATTGGGCGAAAAAAATCCGGCGATTTTAGACCCCGAGATAATCGAACGATTAGAAATTCAGCGTAAGGATAACGAAGGGCTGCAGTTACGGGTTGAGAATGTTGCTGATAAACAGCAGGCCGTAATTAACGAGCTTTTGGATAAGACTTCCGCCCTTTGGGGAGAGCATGAAAATTACAGAGTTCAAATCAGGGAGCTTGAAACGTCGGGAGAAGCGGTGATAAGGGATTTGAAGGAAAAACTTCAGGCGACAAACGAGGATTTGGAAATTGAACAGGGAAAGATCGCGCAGTTTAAGGAACGGAAGAATCTGGCTGACGCACAGCTTCAAAAGGCGAGAAATAAAATACGAGAACTTGAAAGCCACGCTAACAGCAATGAGGCAAAGATCCATCAGCTACAGGGAATGATAAAGAACTTGGAGACTCAGATAAAGCAGAAAGAAGCCACGGTCGAATCTCGCACTAAGGATATGCATAGATCGATGAAGAACAGCGAAAATCTTATTGCAAAAACGGAGAAACAACGAGACAGCCTCGAATCACGGTTGTTTTCAATATTCCTACCGAATATGCAATGTTATTAACGACGATTCTTGATCAGGGTTACCGAACTGAAAAAGAAAATCGACTCCAAAGAGGTGGAATACAACGAGAAGATTAAAAACATCTCTAAACAACTCGATGATACCAAGAGCCAACTCGCTATCGAAAAGGATCTGAAGTACGAGGCTCTATAAATGACTAAATTATACGAAAATTGACTTTATGGGCATCTGAAAGGATCCTAAATCTTTTTCTTTTTCTTTAATTTAACCATTTCTCTACTGAATTACGCACGTGCGTTTTTGCCAGGTGTCAAGCAGAGGAAAAAGTTAAAGAATTAAGTGACCGATGCGCAAAGCTTGAAGAGAAGAGTCAGCAGCTTTGTGATCTGGCCGAAACCGCGAAAGATTTGGTAGTACAGCCTGCAGGTACGCTAAGAAATGCATTGGTAGCAATTTATTGGCGAATTTTATCATTTATCACTATGTATGTAGTAGACGGAAAACATACAGACAATGAAATCCAACTATGGAACGAGCTGCAGTCAACGCGTTCGGCACTAGCTGGAAAAGAGGATGAGTTGCTCCAAGTAAAACGCGAGAAAGAAAAGATAATCACAGTGCTGCATGAAGCGGCGGTTTGTTTAATCTGAAAATCAAAATCAAATTTAGGAAATTCTTTCGAAAACTTTTTCCCGTTTATTCTTTCGATAGGATCGGGAAAGCCCGGGATCTGTTAAGGACAGATTAGCCGTTGAACTGATAACCAGAACTGAAGAACTTCAAACTGTTACTATGGAGCGCACGCAGCTTCAGAAAGATCTAAAAACTGCGTTAGTTTTTTCAAACTTTGAATTTTAGACACTGGAAATTCCTATCCGAGACACTCAGCTTCTTATTTTTTTTTCACTAGACTTGAGAACAGCGATAATTTTGAGAAACAATTGTCTGATTTGCAAAGCAAACTTCATGCACAATTAAAAGAAGGGGGTAAAAGTGGATGGGGCGCGTATACCATAGAGTTACAACAGCAACTATGTGACCTTAAAACAACCCTGAAAGATCTTACACGACACAACGAAGAACTGGAGACAGAATTGACTCAGAAACAACTCGAAGTCGAGCAACGAGATAGAATAATGAGGGAACAGAGCAAAGTTCTTAAAGTTAGGGACGAGTTGATCGGGTTACTTAAGGGTCAGAGTGGCCCAAACATAAACGGGGAATTAACAGGGTTGCAGAACGGAGCCGTAGATCAGCAGATGCAATTGGAACCGGGGACTATGAGTCGATTAGTGAGTTTCGGGTATATAAAATGCTAGACTAATTGGATCAGAGTTGAATTTCTGGTCGATTTCAGGTGAACAAACAGATCGCAGCTAAGGCTGAAGACCTTCAGTCTCTCTACAGTACATTGGAGAGTAAACAAATGCAGCTAATGAGATTAGAGAAGGTTGTCCGGCAGATGGAAGATGACAATGATCGTTCGCAAGCGACGAGGACAAGTCTTGAAAGGGAAGTAGCTCAGCTGCGGTTAAAGCTGCACGAAAAAAACCGGGACAATCGGTACGTCGCGGTAAAAACCGCCGGTTTTAATTCCCAAAGACCGAAGACTAGTCCGCAAACTTTAACCACCGATTCTATATCCGCGTTAAAATTTTCGGAACAACTTCCCGAGCTACCGGTAGTTGTGCCGATTCGCTCGAGACATTCGTGTGCTAATTCAATTTTCATAAACGGTGAAAAAATTCTCAATACAAATTCAATCAGAGAGACTCCCTCCGCTCAAAAGCTTAAAGACATTGTGCGAGCTGTGGAAATCGAGAAGGCACGAAGCTCGTTTAATCCACGACGCGGTTCTCGATTTTTACAGCGATCAGGTACCCTCAAAAATAGCACTGAGCCACGAGAAGACCTTTACAATTGGCTCATGCGGCCTGTTATGGGGTTGCACAAGGCTCAAGTTAAAAAAGAATTCGTTAAACATTCGCGAGCCCTTTTTAACGAGGAATTGTTTCGTTCTAATTACAAGCAATCGAATTCTGAGCTTATAGGCGATAAATTGTGGGGAGAAAATGAACACTCGAAGAAATTAATTAGCAAGGGTAGCAGGGAGTCTGGACGTCGTTACAACCCCGATCTCGGTTCTTCTTCTTCGCAGATTAAACCGGATTCTCCGATACGTACAAAGTCTAAACGAAAGCGATTTAGAGTATTGAAATAAACTCGTCTTACACGTTTAGGAATACGATGTTTGTTGTAAAGAAAAGAAAAAATTAACTAACGGAGAGAAAAAAACAAAAACAAAAAAATGGAATTTTTCTGTTTCGAATAAGGCTGGGTACTCCATGCCCCCTAGACTTTATGTATCTCCATATTAAACGCGGTTTGAGTATATAATCTGAAAATTTCTTACAGAGTACCCAGCCTTTGAGAATTAAAAAGAAAAAAAACAAAAAAAAGGACGAATTAAAATTGCAGAGTTTATGATTTTTGATTTTTTGTGTTTTAGGAGCACTGGGTTCACCTTCATGTAAGGAATTTTCTGATCATCGCAAAGAACGATTTTTTACATAAATATAATAATTTAATATTTAAATGTGCGTATGTGTAGTTTCTAGCTCGAACTTTGTCTCATGGTGTTCAAACGATTATTAATCCGCGTTATTTTGTCCCTCGTATTGTCAATCCAACTTAGTATAGTAAATATCGTTCTAATACCCCAAGCAGCGTTTCTCAAGATGTAGAATAAGGATTATCTAATCAGGTCTAAAGAAAAAAAAAAAAGTGCGACAAAAATTGCTATTTTTATTCTATTTTATCGCGTTTTTATTTCTCATTTGATAATATCCCGTTGATTTTCTACCCAGATAGTCAAAGCTAAAATAACGAAGTAAATAAATGAGTGATTCCTTTTTTTTTTTACGAGTAAATGAGGAGAAGCAAGCGTCAGTTTCTCTTATACATAAGAAAAATGAAGAAAAATATTTGATGAATAGAAATTTTTTTTTTTTTATAACTATTATACTTTACATATTTATACACTTCTCCTTATTTTTTTTTTTATACCAACGTTAAGTTGTTAAGTTATTATCCTTTATTAAGTCAAAAATAAAATTATACAATTATAATAAATGAAATTTTTAATAAACATCAATCACTCTCGGCGTCACTACTGCTAGAATATGCTCCCAACAAAGACAAACCACCACCGCCACTACCACCAGATGGTTTCACCTCTACAATATTAGGCTTTGTTTCACCATCATTCTTTGCATTAGACTTAGGCACGATACCCAGATTAACAGTTTTTCGTTTAACAAGTCCAGTGATATTAGGTTTGCTTGTTATACCGCCTATACTTCGATTCCAACTCGAAGTAGACGAAGTAGATACCAAAGCAGGAGTTTCAATTTGATTTCCTTTACCCTGAGGACAAAATAAGACAAGATTAAACACAAAATTCATTCAATTTGGATCCCATTTTGCCTTGACTTACGTTTCCTTTCGCATCTCCAGGCTTAATCTTGGCCAAAACCTTATCCGCTTCTTTATCCCCAGCTATTTCAACCCTAGACAATTTCTTGGGCGGTTCATCATCCGCCTTTTCACCCAACTCCACTATTTCTTCCTCCACAATTTTTCCACCAGTCTGTTCTTTCTTTCCAAATATCGACTTGACTAATTCTTCGTCGACCTCTTCTTGCTCCTTTTCTGTTCTCTGTCTAGCAGACACGGTGTCATACTGTTCTAGCATTTGATCATAATCAATAGTCTGTTGTCTCCTATTCAAGTCCTTTAATTCTTCTAAAGATTCCAGCAATTCTAACTCCTGTTTAGACTGTTGTGTTCTTTTCTCTAACAATTTCATAGGGTTTGTAGCCTCCTCTTCCTTTTCTTCATCTTCCTCTCGCTGTGCCTGTTCCTCTGCTAATTTTAAAGCCATAAAATTCCTTGTTGCTCCAGCCTCTATCTCATAATCAGTATTCTTTGGATCTGTCTTAAAAGATATTTCCTGAAGACACCTAGTGCACTTTATATAAAACCTGTAGATTCTTATACCAAGATAATCGTCACCTTCAACATCTTCTTTACGAGCGTTGAATTTCTTACCCTTGTATATATATTCACCGCAGGTTTTACACCGCATATTAAAAGGTGCCATTAAACGTACAGTATATTGACGATTTCTCGCCAATTTCATACGCGGTATTTTAGACGGATCAAAATCCGGGGGATAGTATTTCTGTAAATATAAAATACAATTTAGGTTAGGATTTATTTTTAGGTTATGGTAAGCTCATTCTAGAATTCGGTTAATCTTAAAGCCAGATATACTTACGTTCAGTACTTTTCGTTCAGACATTTTTAAAGATTATTTATCAAATTATTTGGCCTGTATTTTTTTTACTTCGTTTTACTATTTTATAAATCAATTTATTCACTTCTAAGCACAGACGACAATATAACAACGCGTTAGAAGACCAATTCACATGTGTATGTGTAGCAAAGCTGTCTGCTAAGAAATATTCATACCAGCTTCAAATAACGTATCAAAGATGGCATAGGGTGTATTTTTCCTTGATTAATTCATCATTTATTATTTATTTATTTATTATTTCTTATGCAGCTGTTGCACGAATATTTATAATGTGTCGACGGTTTGGAGTCTTCTTTTTTCTTTTCAACAAGTATTATAATAAGACACTCGTAGAGTCTTTGTTACAAACTGTACATATTATAATAAGTAAGTATGGATCATCTCGGATTAGTATAGTATCATATTCATTTCTGAATGGGATAAGGAAATGGGTTCATTTTTATGTTTTTTATTCGTTGTAGTATTTATTTTTATTTATTTTTTCTTCTTTTTTTCATCGTATTCGGTCATTCTTATCGAATCTTGCTCATAGTAGTAGTAATAGTAGTATAGTATTCTATTAGATAATAAGATTTTATTTCGTCATTTTATCCTTTATCTAATCGATTACTACGTACGAAGGTAAATTCAATATTAAATTAATAAGTGTCGAAGTATTTTATGTACAGCTACAGGTAGATAGACACACACGCATATATATATATATATATATATATATATATAGTGAAATAAGAAAGGCGTGTATGAATATACACGCATGTATGCAACACAAACAGGCTTCGTAATCTTAAGCTTATATAGAAACGATATGCTCATGTGAAATGGTATTCGTATGGATAATAAGAAGCTCGTCGAAGAAACTCGATTAAATTCATTCGTTAGAGTTTATTAGCTTCGACGACTAAACCAAGGTTACAAGCGGAGGCTTATATTATACACTTACACGTGACTAGTTAAATTAGCGAATAATTTCGACTGGAGCCGAAATACTCGGTAATTAAACATCGCAGATTTCCTGTATAAATATAAACGATCATTCATCCGTGTTCGAGTTTGATATACCCCTGCGTCTACATACTTTATCCAAAAGTTTAGAAAATAAGAGTTACGGAATTTCCGTTTGGTAATGTCAGGATAGAGAAATATACGTGTAATAAAAATTATCTAAACCAAGTAAAAATGGATACAGTCAACGATAAGTTGAATTTTAATCGCACCACATGCACCTTAGAATGTATTAATTGTGCGGTGTATAAATGAGATGGTATCGTAGTCGACACTTCGCTGTAACTTTCCGCTCTGTGCTTACCGATAGGAAGTACTAAAAATAGCCTTGAACTTTGCTTCGTTTTTTGTTTTTTTTTTTTCCTTTTCTTTTTTGTTCTTTTTTTTCGATCTTTTCTTTTCTTTTTTCTTTTTTCTTTATCGAGTCTTACTTTAGTTTGCGCTAAGTTGTTGTAGGTGTTAGCGCGGACACGTTCACGGCCACTGTGTCGTTGTGTTAAGTTCATTGCTTGGGTTTAATTGCGGCGAATTTATATCGCGGTGACAAAAGGAAAAAATAAAAATAAATAATAATAATGATAGGTTTTACAATCGAATTACAATTTATTTTGGTACTTTTTGTTCCGTAAGTTTTGTTACGTAAGTGTCGATCTATACGCATGCAGTCGCTCGAGATTCTGGATTATTGATTACGAATACGTTATACTCTCGTTTGCCTGTAACGGTGCCTTTTAAAATTTCGCGCCGTATTTTTTTATTACAACGCCATCTCTTCGTTGGACTGTTTAACTTAACAACGTCAAATCGGGTACGACACGTGTGAAACAAAAGGAGAGTACTAACAAAATATCGCGTGTCATCGTCCTTGAGGTCATCGGCTCTTTCAAACATACAACCTACCTGGTCTAGCTTACGACTCTTCGTTCATCTATACCTATACGAAACACATGGCTCGTAGACTAAGACACGCCAAATAATTGCCATTAATATTCGCATTGCGTCGAGTTAAGAGCAACTGGTTCTAAATGTTGCCGGATTCCACCGGGTTACGAAATATTACGCATTTACACAAACTGTATTCATTTCAAGGAGGGGCCAACCGTGTAGTTTGACGGTGGAGTTTAACTTATCGACAACTGAAATCATTTCGCAGATTATATTTTTTATATATGTGATACAAATCTTTTTAATTTTTTTTTTCTATCAATTTCTCTTTTTGCGCGATTTTTTTTTTTTCTACCTCCCTTTCATTCCAATCCTTTGCGAATTCTCCATCAGATTCGCATCGTGTAGCATAATCGCGTTTGTTTTAGCTTCGCCACGTGTTGACCGAGCCCGTCTATACACGGTTTGCGATAACTCGATTATTTTATGGTTTTTTCTTTTTCTCTTGATTCTTTGTTTTTTTTTTTTTTTTTCTCTACTTCTTTCGGTTTACCACCAGATATAAGATTCCACGTTATCAGTGCGAGGTTACGCAACGTATGTGGACTAATTGGTAGTAAACATCATCCCCTTGCAATGGTGTTTTTTTTTTATTTATTTTTTTAATTCTTTCTATTTATTAGTGCGAATATAATTATTGCGTGTTGTACAATTTGAAAAGTAAACTGATATGATAAAATAACAATAATTTCTTCTGTATGAATAATTTTAAAAAGCAATTCAATTTATTGCCGATCTTAATTTATCGCGATAACCAAAAAAAAAATAAAATGAAAAATAAAAATAAAAACAAATACACTAAAATGAAAGCAATAAATTTCAGAAATTATTTTTTACTTCGTAATAATACCTAATATACTGCGCAGCAATGTGTCATATATATATAATGAAAAGAAAGAAAGATAGAAAGAAAGAAAGAAAAAAAAAAAAAAAACGGAAAAAAGTTGATAAAATATCATTTATATTTTACGTCCAGACGGTCGACACACAAAGCAACACTTGCTGCAAACAGCCCAAGGAGAAAAAATAACACTATAAAATATACCTGAATTCCAAAAAAATTCGCGAATTATAATCATTACAAATGAATTAAATAACTATAATCATTTACTCGCTCTCGCTCTCGTTTTAACTCTTAGTTTCATTACGTTCCTTATTTTTTTCTATTCTTTTCCTTTTTTTTTTTTTTTTTTTACCGTTGCAGCATTGTCTACGGTCATCTGCGAGAATGATGGAGAGAGAAAATTTACTTTCGTATCGTTCGAGTAGCTTGAAACTTCCGGTGGTACAACTACGATCAAAATATAATCCTCCAATTGTTACTTGACTTTTTTCCTTATTTTCTTTTTTCTTCATTCCTTTTTTTTTTTTTTTGTTTTTTTCGATTTTCTTTTCTTCCACTACTCGATGTTTTTCCTTTCTTTCACGCGGCGACCAACGCGAGGTTTAATTTAGGTTCTAATTAGTTTGTACAATGAGTGCACGTGAGTGACAGAGCTATCTATAGCATACTCCAAAATATTAATTTCAGATAATCGAAGTGCGATAAATATTTCGATTGAAATTCCAAACAATTTTCAATTAATATAAAATGATTCTTCTCGTTCGTTTTTTTTCTTTTTTTTTCTTTCTTTCCTATTCTCTATTATCAATTTTCTAACGATTTCAATTATCTCGAACAATAATCATGGAATGAAAACAATAAAAAATAAATATAAAAATTCTTCCTTATTGTACCTACGTGGGTAACATTTACGCGACAATTTGGAGGTTTAAAATTTTAATAATAAGAATATCTTTGGTTCAGGCTGTACAATTCTTAGAAGTCGTTCCATTCATGCAGTGTGGATGATGTCGGTGGTCAGTGGTTCTCATACCTTATAAGTAGTCCGGTTATCGTAATGTGTATACCTACTGGCCTAAGCTTAGTTTATGCTTCTTATCAAACGACAAGAAATTACGTCACATATAGCTTGGTCTTTAGATCTGTACATACGTTAAACTATATTGTAATTAAACACTCCGATACGAATTTGGTTTTTTCATTTTTTCTCTCTTTTTATTATTATGTACGTGAAATTTTATTTTATTTTATTTTTCGTATATAAGGAAAACATATCGATGGACTAATTCCATAGGGGCGTAAGCGACAAAAAAAAATTTTTTTTGCGCTTATGCCCAAAAGAGTCTCCATTGCATGAAAAAGATTTTGGCACTATAAAAACGAATTTTTTTTTTTTGCCGCTTACGCCCGTTTGGCATTAGTCCATCGATATTTCTATATTCGCCGAACAACAATTTCAATACTATAATCCAAACATTTATTATATCGAGATCAATTTGTCTTATTTTTTTGGTCCGAAAATATTAATCTCTAAGAATTTTTCTTTCTTTTTTATTTTTCCTTTTTTTTTCTGTTTTGTTCCAAAATCACAAACAGGAGTTAAAATTGCTGCGTATATCGTCTACATACTACAACTATATATAATATAAAATTTTAAAGTCAGAGTAGTAGTAGAGTAGTAGTTTTCTCGTTGCATAAATGCATTCAGGTATAAAGAAAAAGAAAAAAAAAAAAGCAGAGAATGAGAGAAAAGGAAAATAGGAAAAAAGTTAGAAAAAAAGAAATAAAAAAAAAAAAAAAAAAAAAACTAACGTCGATGCATATTTGAGATTTGAAAATAAGACAAGCGTGTGTCACAGGGCGCCGTTGCGGCGCCTTGAGCAAGGGATGGATATAGGCGACCGAATGAAATAAAATTGTTGTGTGATTAATCGATCGATATAGTTTAAACGTGACTAGATATAAATATATTCAGATCTCTATGATCGATACGATAAAGTTTAAATTTCAATTATTTATACGACGTTTGTTTTGATACGAAAATACCCATCATCCCTTCCCTTTTTCTCTCTTGTATACTACAATGATCAGACCCACCTTATACGATCAAATCAGTTGTTAGCTCAATTGGGTCGAAAAAAGAAAAGGATAAAAAAAAAAATAATAATAATAACCGTGAAAATCTTCAAGATTTGAGATTAATTAATAAATAATAATTAGATTAGAGAAAAAAGAAACAAAATCATTAAGGAAATAAATTACATTACGTTATCAAAGAGTATCGTATTCGAGATTTGTAAAACGTTGACACAGACGAAGACGACGACGACGACTCGATAAATACGTAAAGTATAACGTACAGCGTTGGTGTAAGCTCGTATAGTATTATACGTTACATAGATACATACACGTATTATATATACCTACAAATCATTTAACTGTGGAAATAAAAGTTTGTAATCTCTGACCCTGTTATATCTGCGTGAACATGCATACATACGTACATACATACATCGATATTTATATGTATATGTTAATGTTTACACGAGTTCTGAGTGACATGAAACTATTTTTTAGCCTAGAAAACGCAGTGTGGTTATAGAAATAAGAAGTTTAGGCGCCGCTGCATTTTATGCTTCTTACTTTGTAGATACTAACATCAATATTATCCCATTTATATACGTATGTATATAATATACGTACATGAATTTAAACACTTTTGCGTATATTCAACATTCTACATTTGACGCATGTGAATATAGCGAATGAGGCCCATGACGAGGCTAATTTAGCCTCACGGCGTGTAAATTTAAAGAACCTTTTCTTTTTAAATGCCTAGATATTAATACCCGTCTCGAGGCTATTAAATAGAAATAACGCTTCTCTTCGTCTAGCCACGAGCTAGATTATACCTCTCTGCTAATTTAAGAATAGTTCTTATGCTGCTTTAAGTTAGGATAGGTTAGCGTTTTTAAAAAACAATTGAACGCCTTTTAAATCTATAGTCATTTAATAAACTTCTTACGGTTTTATTCACACGCACGTATTATAAGGTATACGAAAAAAATTTGGAAAAAAAAAAAATCATTCAAATCTCCGGGTCTCATGAGCTGTAAAATACACACATACATCTATTATAATACCTACAAAAATAGGTGAATACAATTGAAGAGGAGTTTCGACGACGGGCAAATACTCTAAAATTAAGCGAACTTTGAAACACGTGTCTGCGCGAGGCAGTCGTCCCCAAATGTTACTCGTAAATTCTAACTCTAACCGCGCACCCGCGCGTGTGCCCCCGATTACGCATAGTGACGTATATCTTAGTATATATCTATACGTAAGATTTAAAAAATAGCTTCTCAAATAACGGCGCATAAATGGATTGATCGTGGTGTTGGAAATATTCCTGAATTTTTTTTATTTTTAATTTTTTTTATTCATATTAGGGTGGAAGATTTTGCGTGGAAAAATGAAGATGAAGAAAAAACAAAAAAAACAAAAAAGGAAATATACCATCAATTTCTCTTCCGTGGAATTAATTCTCTTCGATTTTGATATTCCAACTAACTTTATTCTCGTCCCTCCCCCAACGGGCTTCAGGCCTGGCTCACCTCTTCTCAGCCCGTTTCTACACCAGGGCAGACTTGCTGCACCGCACCGCCACACAAGAAGCAAGGAATGCGGTTCGAATGCGTGGCAAGGATCTGCCCTGGGAGACTCTAAGGTACCGGGCGAACGTGGAACTCCATCTTCCAGGTCCAGGTCCAGGTCCAAGTCCAGGTTCAGATCCGGGCTTTGGTAGACCCTGGTGGCTTGTGGTTCGAAAATCTACCGCACTGGATAACCGAGTGGGCGAGGGCGTGCTCCTCAACTTCGGAGATGATGTCGATGCTACCAATTTAGATGCCGGCTTAGATAGAGATCAATACATGCATAAATACATACACGTATTTCAGTGTGTAGAATATATATATAGATTTCGAGAAGTCCTATTTTCAACGAAAAAGAAGGATAAAATAAAGAATAATAGAAATTCGAAAGATGAAAATCAAATTTTGGATACTGGAAATACTTTCGTGAATTTCAAGTTTCGGAGTTTTGAAGCTCCGGTGTTTCTCGTTTCAAAGTTTTTCAAATCGGTTATGTAGTCTTTCGTGGAAATACCTTTTCTAAAAACTTCAGTGAGTCGGTAATATTAAAGTTCGAAATTTTGACCGTTCGGTACTTCTAAAATTCGGATCTCTCCTAATTTTAGTTCTTCTCAAATTCTTTGATCATCCGCTCCTCTTCTCTCATCCAAATCCAAACGATTTCCTATAGAGTGAAATTTGTTCTACGAAATATTCTTTTCCGTGGCATGATTTTCCAATTCAATGGAAAAGCACGGGTATAGGTTGATACATTTGACTTATTGCATATTATAGTCTGGTTTTACCTACATAAATTAAAGTACATTTTTCAGAGAGGTTAGGTAAATAGAATAAAAATATATATAGATATATTTACATACATACGTATAGCGTATAACGCATATATCGCATATATAGGCGCCGTTTTTAAACTCCACCTGAGCAAGCGACTAACGGACTTTAACTTTCGTGAAGGTTAATCGGCTGTGAAATGAAATATATTTACTCTATTTTTTTTTTTCCTTTCATTTATATTTACATGTATGGTTGTATATATATTCTGTATGAATTTCCACGTCATAATATAATTGCAAAATAAGTAAATAATTAAGCAACAAACAAAAAAAAAAAAGGAAACTGTTTCAATCAATTATAAGAGTAAATACAGTAGACGTTTGATGTCCGAGTTAGTATAGTATAACAGAACGTAACGTAACATAACGTAACATAACATAACATAACATTACGGTTGTTGTTTTGAATTATCTAACGTTCTTACGAGAGCGAGACGATTTATCAGCAAGTGTGATAAGAGTCGTATCCAGATCTCCGCGTAGCACCGGTTCCCTTTGTTATTTTCTATCTCCCATTGACTGGCGACAATGATGTAGTCTATCGATTAGAAAACTACGTTAAAGGTAGTAGTACCTTATTTATATTCAATGTTAGAGCTGTTCAAACGCGGCTATAAGATACTGATCTAACAATTCTGAATTCTAACATTTTGAATAAGCGTCATTTAAATTTCTACGCTTTACGTTATACCGTGTATATAATATTATACGCATTTATACATATCCATCAACGAGAGAGAATTCATTCACCAATATTCTCCTACCAATACACTTCTCTATATAATCTCATTCTCCTTCTCATATCAGTCAGTCAGTATTTTTTCTTTCTTTCTGTTCCAATATCTTTCCAGTTTTCGTATTATTCAATGAAATATTCCCACTATTCTTTACCTAAAAGTTTTTTAAATCTTTAAAATCCTCAGATATGAGTAATTAATACTTTTCAATTCAATTACTTATCACGACGAACCACCTACCTACCTATACAAACTATAAAACAGAATATAGGAGCAGCGTCGACGACGGGGGTGTATAGTGTCTATTATACAAGACAAAGCTGACAAACAATAGCTATACCAAAGCGTTGTTGTTGAAAAGTTTAAGCGAGACGAGAGACGAGAGACGAGTGACGAGTGACGAGACGAGACGAGGCTTGCCTCCCGGTTAGATTTTGTTGAGTATATAGCTTTAGATCGTCTGCATCAGTCCCGCAAACGATTCCTGGAACTCCAGGCTCGAAGCCCAAAAACCGAAACACGAGCCCCCGAGGAGTAGGACGAGAAAGGACCGTCCATTCGTCCGTTCTGGCGTCGGCGTTGGCGTTGGCGTCGACGTCGGTCCGTGTGACATCGGAGATCGCCGCCAGCCCTCGGTGGCCTACCACTCACTCTTTCTCAGTTCCTTGTTGTTTCTGCCTAGTTGGTTGCGGTTGTTGCAGGCGTCGCTCTTCATCTTTACTTCTCTCGCTTCTACCCTAAACTTAAACCTAAACCTAAACTCTAACCCCCAACTGAGGAATTTATTCGACCCTTATCAAATTTCACAAAACGATCAGAGTAGACGATGTCTTAATCGGTCTAAGTATCGCGATTAAATTTTAACCAAGAATTCTTACCGCCTTTTAGAACCGCGCCTTTTCAGTTCTCAACCATTAAATTGAAACTGCACGATCCTCGCATAATGCATAATTAATTGCAATTCATATTTGGTTTTTAATTTGGGTTTAAAATTCGATCAAACTCATCGATGTTCTTCTTCATTTTTTCTTTTTTTTTTCTCTTTTCTCTCTCGTTCTCTCTGCTTTCAGATTAAATTTGATACTTTTCGCAACGTTGGGTACTATACAATGTAAGGTGACGGAAAAGTAATACGTAATCGACACCAGAGGGAGAAATTTTAAAACAGCATTTTTTTAGTGTTGTATATATATATTTTTTTTTTTTGTTGGTTTTTTCTATCAAGCTGCGAAAAAAAGTAGCTAAGGTATACAGAAGTTGTGAGAAAAGAATTTCTCTCCCGTTTTTATATCCGACTTTGTGAAATTAGTGAACGCAATCTTCCCTCTAGTTTGATTATAATTTAATCTACACTGGCCGACATTTCGTGGCGGGTATTTTACACGCGGCCTTGAATTTTATAACAAAAATACTTGTGCGAAATTAAATTCACAGAATACATAATAAATCGCGAACATCGATCATTTCATAATTCATATTATCACAATTTCTGAATGGGTAGAGAATAAAGAATCAAAAACGAACGATGAAAAATAATCTTCCGGACGGTGTAAAGAGAAGAATGAAATGAAAGAAATAAAAAAAAAAAAAAATCGGCCAAGTGCAATAACTGCAATAATTATCTGGGTTCTATTGGCGCCGCGAACAATTTTCTCTATCTTTTAAAGCACACGGTGCTGTTGTACATTTTTCCCTTTCTTATCCGCTTTAAAAATAAAAAGAAAAAAAAAAACTGTTTTGCTCGAACGATAAATAAAATTGTATCAGCTCGCCGGAAACTCGTATAGACGTGGGTAGGTATGTTATATTAACTTGTAAAAATTATTTCTTAACTGCAACTACTAACGATTAGACATATAGTAGGTAGGTAGGTAGGTACCTATAAACGTATACAGATAAAAAAAAAAAAAAAAAAACACTTTAAACGATAAGTGCAAAAATTTCCCTCATTTTTTTATTTTTATTTTTTCCTCTATTCTTTTTTGTAAACATATAATTTATTATTTTATTGAAATTGCCCGAACATTATAAACATCGTATTTCCATAATGATCTAAATTGTCATAAAAAAATGTTATTTTATTTTTTATTTTTTTTTCTAGTATATATATTTTCCTTATACTTAAATATCTATCTATGTGCAAATTTCTAAATATACCAAGTATATAGCTGTAACGCGACTCTCTCTCTATAGATATACGTGCTCTGATTCCACAATTATTTTATACACCTTATTGCCCGGCCAATTTATTATATTGATCGCTCGCGTTATTCTACTTTGGTCTTTGTTATAGGTAGGTATACCTACGTATGAAGTAGGGATATAAAACGTGTTCTGATCTCGATAGAGCAACACCATTGGTGTGTGATAGTAGCTTTATTGAAATGTCGACCTGATTGAAATACAGGCTGAAGTTTCCGCAGCCTCTCTCTCCTTCTCTTCTTCCACTGCTGCAGATTCAAATCCCGTTGCTGTTTGATAGTTTTATGCGTTTGTATAGTCCGCAGGTTTAATTCAAAAGTATACACATACATACCTATTCTTCAAGCATATGAAATTTCATTTTTGAATTATTAAATTCGTGATATCAAAGAAATTTCATATTCAACATCTCAGAGACTTTTTCGCATGTTTCTTTTTTTCTCTGTTTCGATCCAAATATCTAGCTAATCACTGAATTAAAATAAATAAAAAAAACATAATACTCGTACTGCTGCAGCGAATCTGCACTTTGAATTTATAATATCACTGTAATGATCTTCCGGCCGTTTTGCGAGATGGAAATAAGAGAAACGAGGTTAAAAACGCCTAAGGAAATGCCCGGTTTCATGTAAATACGATATAATATACAGGTATATCCTTTAAGGTGGGTTAATCCGTGGAGTAATATTTACATAACAGTGTTAAATTCTGTTCCTCTTTTTTTCTGAGTTCTTCTCTTTTTATTTTTTTTATTTTTTATTTTTTATTTTTTTCTTCTCCACGTCTCACGCAGCGTCAAATAATCCATTGTTAAACTGAATTAATTTTTATATGAATGTACGGGTGTCTGGTGTATATAGGTATATGCTCAATGCAAGTAAGATAATCTCTTTTCGATTGAAAAACTTCCAAGAAACTGTACCGTGTCTTTATCTCATTCTTGGGTTTTTTTCATATGCTTTCAGAGTTCGGTTGTATAAACTATACAGAGACTTCTTTTTTTTTTTTTTTTTCCTTACCTAATTATGCAATTCGATTCTTTCTCCTTATCGGTGCGTTCATTGTGAATACAATTATTATTCTCTTCGCAATTGGACCGAATAAAAGATAAAAATAAAATATCACCGCATATATACGGCAGACGTTATTCCCGCAATTTAATTGTCCGATTGAGATCTTCATCCGAATCGATTTGTCTCATCGGAATAATGAATTCTTGAAACTAATTGTAGTCAATTATAATAGGAACTTATACTTCTGCTAATTCCTTTAAAACTTTAAACGATTTTTTGTTGTTGTTGTTGTTTCTTTTTTACACCGTTTTTATATGCGTTTACTTGACCGTTTCTAACCATTGCATATTATGGGTGCCGTTGCGTGCAGGTAAGGCGAGTCGCCTCTTCCCAGGCGTATTAATTCAGTGGTACTCAGTTTTCTTTATCATACTGAATAAATATATTATTATATAGCAGATAAGGATTAAAGCCTCAAAGCAATAAAAAAAAACAATTATAACCAAAGCCAGTAATGAAATAATTATCTAAAATTTCAACAACAAAAAATTAGAAATTTTATTTCGATTTTAAAATCACGAGCACAATTAGTGTAGGTATCATTATGATTATTTTTCCTAATATATTTTCACGAAGGAAATAAAATTGGACAATATAAGAATCTGAAATTTCTGGGATTTATTGCTTCGGTTTTTTGTTTCGCGATTACTTTTTGTCCGTTTTGTTTTTTTTTTTTTTTCTCTAAGTGTGATTAATGTATTTGAGAGTTTTTTTCTTTTCGCCTGAAATCATTATCCACTGATATATTATATCTTGTCGAAATTGTTTCTGGCAAGTGCCCATGAATGGGCAAAACTTGAACAAGCACGTGGTTTGTCGGTATTCGTGTCCGTGAAGAATTCGGCACACCGAGCTACCAGGCATTTAAAAAAAACCAGTTCCCCTGAAATGTCGATTAGAGCGTCGTTTGGCAGGTGCATGTCCCAGGCATTTAAAGTGTTTGGCATTCATTCGGATTCCTGGAGATTGCTTGCTTAATTAGTCGCGTTATAAACTTAAATATCTACGACTGCGGTGGGGCGCGAAAGAAATAAATTTTTCTCAAATAGAATTCGACCGTTATATTCTCAACTTATAATGGAAAGATATTCAAATTCGCAATCACGTGCGTTATACATATCTTTTGAAATTTTTTTTATTTTAAAATAAATGAGTAAAACGTGTTTACGAAAATAACATTATTTCTTATTTTTCTATTCTCAAAACCGCCTGCTTCCGTCTAACACACGTCGTGACAAGTGTCAAACGAGTTATTAAACCGGGAATCCGGTGGTCCGCGGTTGAGTGTAATGATTTCCGTCTTACAATGCCTAATTATATACGTAGGTATGATATAGGTTCATTGAAGTCACATTTTCTTCGTCTGTTTATTACTAAATGAAATAGAACGGGGGAAAAAGAAAGAATGAAAAAAAAAAAGAAAAAAAAAAACTTGAAGATTCAGACATTGAAATTTACTCAACTCTCTATAAATCAGAGATAAAGCTTGGCGTGCGTTATTCTTTCCTCAATTTTTTTTTTTTATCTCATTTCTAAAAGGCAGGATGTACCTTATCTGTGGTACCATTTGCGTTCGTAAAATATCTATACTATAAAAAGAAGAAAAAAAAAAAAATAGTGGAAAAACGATCGACAATCTTTATTGCTGTAAACCGCAATTCTAGCTTCCGATACATACGTGCGAATACGTAACGTATCATATAGTACCTATGCCTCATTTTCTATATCTGGTGTAAGGTGGCTTTTATCCAGGTGACTTCTTCCTACCATTCGATTTTATTTCCCTTACATTTATGTATGTAATAGTTTTACATTTTTTTTTTCGTACCTGTTTCTAGGACTCTGATATGACGGACCTCACCTCACCTTACCTCGCCTCGCCTCGCCTGCCTCATATGCATATGGATATATCTATGGATGGAAATATAGCTACTTGAGTGAGTATGGCCAAACGGTAAAACGTACAACAGATAATCGAATACACATACGTGTAATATGTGTATAAAAGGCGACGCATTTACATGCCGATTACATTCTGGTTCTTGACAAGCCTGCCAGGCTCTTTACCTCAACGTCGTTTGACATTTCTACAATTATATGTTAGTTAGTTTGTTACTTAATTAAAGCTGCTGTTTGAACGAGAATCAATTCTATAATCGTTATACTAGATAATATATTATATACCTATGTACTAGATACATGACCAAGTTGAAATGTTTTCACACGCAGATATACTTATATCAAGTAAATATTACATGGTAAAAAAAAAAATTTCCTAGGACCGTTATCGAGAAATAATAAATCGCGATATATCATACCGCGAACTCATGGGCGACAAGAATTCCGCAAATATAGGCTTGGGGCTAGGATTCTATAAAGAAATTATCTCCTTTACTCCGACGCACTGTCTGTAATACAAAGTTATTAAATATCATTGATTAAAGTCACGATGATTAAGGATTTAAAAATCTTATCGATACTATGGGGGGAAAAAAAAACAAAAATGTGTGTTTAAGGTCTTCCGGCAACGATTAGTGACAACATCTATCGTATATGCAGTTATATCTGGTGGGTATAGCGCCACCTTTCTTCTTCATCCCTCTGAATCTTTCTCCCTGTCTAAACCGTAAAATAGGACTGGAATTTTGATCGAGAAATTATACGAGAAAGAACCAACCCCCTTCCAAGTTCTCTTTGGATTCTTAGTGTTGCAGACGAAGCCCGAAACCCAAAAGGGAAATAGTGACTGCTATAGGTCCTGCGGTAGTGGGCTAACTAAGGAACACGTTGAGGACGATGGTGGTGTAGCGTTGGAATGTATTCGGTTACAATATATACTCGGACACACCCCGTCGGACACGTTGTTTGATCGTAGCGGCTGCCAGACGAAATCTGATTTATAGATTATCTGATTACCTTGAGTAAAAAACAAAAGATTAACGCAAAAAAGTCCCGTAGGGAAGGGACGGGGGAATTACGCGGTACATATATATATACATGTACATATGTATATGTTTATTTATTTTACTTCCTCGTATATTATTTTATAAGTCAAATCGCACTCCTCGTAATTGTACCCACTGCAGGTAATTGCATTTCTGGACCCACTCCTTTTTGTAGACTGCATTAATCTGAGAAGCGGTGTGGCCTTCGCTTCAGGCTTTAGTTTGATGATTAATTGGGCGTACGCCTGTATCAGAGGATAGTAGGTAGGCTATACACAAGGAAGTGATGTATTCACACACATAGCTATGATAAAAAAGCACTAGCTAGTGAGTTTTCGGATGAATTATAAAGTAAACGAAAATTTGGGTGGGTTGAAGTTCCGAATTTTGAAAGTCCGGAACTCTCAAAACTCGGAATTTCAATATTGAAAAATTCTCAATCGTCTCAAACGAATTCGAAATTTTGTCCGTTCGGACATCAACCCGTTCGGCCCCCCCAAAAAACTTGAGGAAAGGTATGATAAATTGTGAAAGAGAAAAGATCTTCCGCGTTAGTTTAAATCCCTATGACGGTGAACTGCAGCGTCTCTAGAACGTCAGCGATCGGTTTTCTGCCTTTTAAATGCACAACGTGTATGTGAAGTGCCAAGGAGATAGGTGTATGAGACGTTAGTTATTCGAGTGTAGGTATAGGAGGCGGTATTTTCTCTCCTTTCTCGTCCTACGCCTGCGGAGAACCTTAGCTCTTTCTTTTCTTCCTTTTTATTATTCTTCTTTTCTTAAGCTCAATTTCTTTTGCTTCATTTACCAAGATCCCAAGTCTCGAAGCTCCCAGCTTCCAGCTTCCAGCTTCCAGCTCTCATCTCTTAGCTCTTAGCTCTTAGCTCCCAGCTCACTGCAGCCCCTGACGGTTGTTTTGCAGGATACCAAGGCGTGCGCGTATAGCAGACAGGTCTGCTGCCTCCCGCATTGCTAGATTCTTCGATACCGACCAAATAGCCTGGAGTTACGGAGTCACCGAGCGCGTTCACCAGACCTTTAAACGCCATCTTTATAGAAATTACAGTCATTGCTAGCACACATTCATTTCACCTCTTTACTTTACCTCAATTTATACCTACCTACGTCTGCGTACATATGTGTATATCTATCTATATAACACATATACAGCATATATTTTATTGAATTGACGTGGAGACAGACACGCGCTAAATTATACTGCAGCGATTCTAGAACCTCGCGTATTACGTCACGTGGGACATATGTATATAATATTACATAACGTATAACGGGAACCCGCTTATATTCATATATATATATATATATATATATATATATAGACGATGTCTATATACGATCTTATCCAAAAAATCTTCACAATCAAACCCACGTCGTCGTTATTTTATTAAATTATATCAAAATTTGGGATATTTTATATGGTACATTGTGCCTACATGAAATTTAGGTGTTATTATATACCCCAGCACCTGATGCAGAACGTTCAAGAGACACGGACACATAAATCTATCTATATACGTGTAGTTATGTATGTATAATAGGAAAGGGAAAAAAAATTCGATAACCAAATACAAAAATCGGTGTTTCGTTTCCTGGTTTTTTAAAACCACTATACCAAAAGTCATTCACCCACCTTTCGCCACGTATATCTCGTCCCCCTCTATATCTTCCTCCTCTATCTGGACAGAACGGATGTATCTCGCGTATTGGTATGCATCCTAACCTGGCACAACCTGGTTCACAACGTTGACGGGTTTGTGAGTGGCCGCATACGTCGCTATAGCTATAGATATACATATACATACTCATAGGTATATAAGCACATGCAGATATATATGTATATATAAATGGGTATTTACAGGCACAGGTAGATACATGATGCGGAGAGTTGCAAGAGGGGGTAGGGGTAGGGGTAGGGATACATGTTATTTACATGTGACTAGCACGAGGCATCTTCTTCTTCGAACAAGGCGATACCTTGAACACAGCTAGGTATATACATGCATATGTACATATAAAATACATGTGAGAAAAGGCGAAGGAAGGAAGGCGCTATTGATAGAGGATGTTTTTAAGAGAGAGAGAGAGAGAAAAAGAGAAAAAGGGAGATAGCAATGTGAAGGAATTCCCGTGGGAGCGTATAGTACGGGACGGGTTTCTTAAAGGAATAAGAATTTGTTGAACGTGACTAAATATTGTGTCGTATTGCACAGCCTCCGGTCAAAACTTGGATCTTTTTAACCAAGTATGTCCCACTTGGATGTCAAATTTCGACCTTCATTTATAAATGCATATAATTCGTAAGATGAAGAATATTAATTGTTACTTTATAACTAACTGCATCTCCTTGGATCGTGCGCAGTACACAATGCATCGTTATTCAATTATAAATTAAAATTTCTATCACTCTTCAACGGACCTTGAGAAAAATTCTCTCGTCTTTTTATTCTTACTTCTTACGTTGTCCAGTTTCTAAGATAAGAAATAAATAAATTAATTAATTAAAAAATTAAAGACAGATTCATTCGCATCCTTGCTCAACCGACTATGTATTCTGTTTGCCGAGACTCTAATCCCGGTTTTTGTCTCATTTAAAAATACAAAAAAAAAATAGTAAAACTAAAATGACCGAGTTAAAGTCCCACAGACCTATATGCGACAGTGTATTTTAACGCGGCAGATAGTCGCGGTTGTTTATAAACCGTCCATCTTTCGAAAAACGAAAGGCGAGAGGGTGCATCCTGTTGATAAAAGGACCGACTGACTCACCCATATACTCATTCGCATGGCCAAAAACCTTGACTTTGAGTTGAAGGCCATGATACTGGTTGCATGTATGTATCCACACATGGATATATATTCATATATGTATACATATGGTGGGTTCTATGGCAAGAAAGAAAAAGGCCCTTTTACGCTGAACGGACCACGCGGATGTGGCAGTCAACCAGACGTTCGAACTACGTCAGTTAGTTGAGCGTAAATTGGCCCTGCATACCAGACGTACTCAATGAACTACTGCAGCCCAAAGCCAGAGAGAAAAAAAAAGTGAGAAAGAGAATCGAGCTGCACCAAGCTACGATCTATGGAACGAGACAAAGAGAGAGAGAAAGAAAGAGACCCCGGGTATTAATGAACTGATGGAATTTATATCAAGAATGAACGCAATCATATATACATACATATACTATATGTAAAATATGACTACATATCGTATACCTATACTTATTTGTACAAGATAATATACACGTATTATATCTTCATTGAGTAAAAACTTGTCAACTGATTATTATCACATGCCGATTTTTATATGTAAAAGAGAAGTAAATATATTCAATTAACTATATCGGATCGGATTTAATAAAGAGGAGATATTAGAGCGTGGAAGAAAAGTGTTGAGAAAAATGAGAGTGGTAGTGACGTTTATCTGAGACAGTCGAGTGCAGGACCTACCGGCAATTGAACTGTGTGCATATAGGAATGGATAGTTTTTATCCTTTTTTTTTTTATCTTTTTTTCTTAGATCTGTGTATGTTTGTACTTATGAAGTTTGAATTCTTGTGGCTTTAGCTTTCCGCTATAATACCGTCGTTAGGATCAGTGAATACCATCGCAAGGTTGATCGGTCCCATAGAAGTTCCCAGGAAGATCCAGAGAAGTATAGCTAGAGTTGCCAGTCCTCGTAGGACCTGTCGGACGCAGCGGGGGTCGAGCAAGGTGCCCAACATAAATTATAATATACTGGGTTTGTCGCGTATACAATGTCGCTCGTCGGCTTCGTACGTGTAGACACACATATGTCTAACCGAATTATGTATACAAACGCGCGAGAAAGCTCGACGGAGAATTGAGTAAGGTCCTAATTACTAAAACGTGTCGTTCGTTACACCATAATTAATTACTAACCCTCGGAGGCCGCGTAATACATATATACCCTATACACATCTATGTAATAATTACATGAATGAGAAGAAGATACGTTTTTTTACTTTGTCATTTTATATTCGTATATATATGGGTAGTTCATACATACTCTGTACATACCTATCTACTTCTTACTTACACCTGACTAGTGTAGAATCATATCACGATCTGCATATAAGAAGGTATATCTCATTGTCAGTGAGGCTTAAGCTTCTAAGAAAAAACGTTACGATCCAACGCTGAGGAATCTTTCATGCCTTTGCTCACTGCACGCTGCGAAGAAACGAGTATATACTTTATTTGCGTGTCCGGTTATGACGTGAATATTCAATTTATTCAAGATATCTATATAGGTTTGTGTATAAACTATATAAAGAAAGGAACTCGATAATTTTGGGTCATTTATACTTATATACCTATACAGTGGTTTAATAGTTTCTTCTTCTATTTTTTTCTTCTTATATTATGTATAAAAATTTGATTAACAATTTACAATGAATTAGGAATTAATCATAATATAATATAATCATATACAGCTTCGGTTAGTTTTTTTAAAAATAAAATCAGAACCCTATTACAACGATTCATATATTATTGAAGTAATTTTTAGGTCGCGCATGTTAGTTGTATTGATTTTAAAGTTTAGCTATACTTATTCACGGTAGAATGTTACAAATCTTGGGTCAATGAACGACAGAAAATGCAACATGTAAAAACTACGTATACCTATATGTCTATATCGGTTTTTACCTATTCTCCCTCTTAGCTCTTGTCATTACCTATATGGGTAATTCTCATTTTCGACAAAAATCTGCGTGCACACCATTTTTTTAAACTTTAGTACTTAATTATGAGATTGGTTCTTTATTTTAGTAAAATATAGATGAAATACTATCCTCTCAAGCTAAATTTATGTAAATAAGCCTCACAGTTAAGTTTTTATTAAGCGTCAAAGCATAAAAAATGTCACTTCCATGGGTGTGACTTCCCCGCTTTGATGGAGAAAAAAAATCAAAAGTCTTTATTTCTTTATAATATTCACTTTAAAAGCGAGCCAATATCAACTGCGATAAATAACTCATTAAAAAAAGCAATATAATGTCCAAAGTTACACAGATTTTAATATGAACCGGCATATCAAAGTTTGTGACCAATTTTTTTGTCACTTCGATGGACCTATGTCACACCCCTCTTATTTGAAAAACTATTACGCGGGGAACCTAACCCAAATGGCTATAGACAAAGTACTGACCCGCCATCATAAGCCAACGGTCCATTTATACCGACGTCGTAATCACAAGAAGAAAATTTGACTTAAATTTTTATTCTCACAACTCGTCGAGCATAACCGTCACTTCCGTGGCAGCTGTTTTAAGATATGTAATTTTCATTGATCAAACTTTGAATATATGATTGAATTGTGTTTTTGCATGATAAACACAATGCCAAGTCATTAACTAAATGTCTGATTTAGAGGTCATGTTTTTTAAATTTTAATACATCAAATGTCACTTTCGTGGAGTCACTTCCATGGCTCCGTGGATAAAAAATCTATCCATGGATTTGACCATTGACCCATAAAAGTGACAATTTTACAATATATGAGTATGGCTTTGTTGAATGCTTATTTTATATTATTTTATTTTTTTTATTTTTTATTATTAATTATTTTTTTTTTTTTAATTTTTTTTAATTTTTTTTTTTTTAGCTCAGCGACTATTTTTTTCATATAGAGTGACACCTAAACTCGAAAAATCCACCATAATTCATAATGAAAAGACGTTTTCACGAAATCACTAATTTTCGACCTCCGAAATGAGAATTACCCATATATCTCAGATTTTCATACCTCGAACTAGAAAACGAGTGGGGATCAGTCTTAGTCTTGTCCTGATTTCAATTCAAGGGTTCAAAGTTTTTCAGTATATAATTAGAAAGAAGAAAAAATTGATATCTTAAAAAATCGCGGATGAAAATTATTAATTAACTATTAGGAACACGTTGTTGCGGTGGCATAAGAAAGGCACGTGGTGTCGTTTTACCCGTACAGTAGCACTTGACAAATCTTGAATGCATCTTGGGTAGGGGAAAAGAAGAAGAAGAAGTAGTTGGGCGATGGACAAGAGAGGCGAGAAGCAAGGCAGGCAAGATATCAATATCAAAACTGCATTCTCGGGACAGCCTCATCTCGCGTTTGTATTATATGCACTGTGAGCATGGGCATATGATCTTGATATAAAGTTTCAAACGATTGAAACCTCGTCAAAATCAAAGAGGAGAAAACTGAGAGAAAAAGACCGCAAACAAACATCGAGAATTGATGAATAATTATCATTAGTATTATTATTATTTAAAGAAAAATTAGAACAGGGGTTGTTTTCATGATATTTATAGATACTCGAAGAAATATAACAGATTGGAATTATAACATTGAACATTTAACATTATCTGCAAATTGCTAATTATCTGTTGATAAATAATAAACAATACCTAAATAATATTAAGCATAGGCCGAGACATAGGCACATCGCAAAATCTTAACAGACCACAAAATTTAGTGGCGTACCACAGCATCCTGTCTACCAGTCAGTGCAACTTCGCCAAGGGCTAAAACAAGTATTAACGACCGTTGGTATTACTCCTCTGTCTATTCGTTGTTCATATATCTACACATATCCTCCAGCGTACTACGTACGAGTTACGAGCGATGATTTTTCGCGGCTCTTTTGCAAAGGGTCCTTCTTACGATATTCCTTCTTTTACAATTTTTCATGGATTTCTTAGCTTCTCCTCTCACCAGTTTTCGAATGTTTCACAATTGATCAAATATTTTTATAAATACTAATATACGAAAGTTGGGATAATTAAAAGAATATCGGGATACCTAGAGTAGAAAAAAATGTAACATGCAGCGATTTAAGGGATGTTGAAAAATTTTCTTTTATCTTATGTTAGAACGGATACATTTGTTACAATCACGTATATTAAAGTCTTTATCTCTATGGGTTATACATCGCACGCCATGAGGAATCTTTATGAACAAGAATTCTTCAACTTCCTTTCGAAACGTCATCGTCCTAGGAAATATATATAAGAGAATAAAGAAAATACCAAACCCTCCTAGGATATGCTCGCGTGCATAGCAAGCAGCCATCTCTTGTAGCAAATCCGTACTTCCGTTGGTTGCAAAGAGTTTGAAAAAGACTTCATTCATACCTTAAAAAAATAAAAAAATAAAAGAGAAAAAAAAAAATACAAAATTAGGGATTTTCACCCAATAAAATCTCTCGTTTGTGTCTTTCTAATCATCTAATTGTTCGGTTCAATTAATTATTATATACGAATGTAAAAATTCATCGGAATTTATAGTTAAATTATGAATAGATAAAACTACGTCGGAGTTTTAATTACACAATTAACACGGTGTACTACGGTCTACCGAGAATGAGAGAATATTGAGAAAATAATTAAGAGCGTATTGACCTGGGATTCGTGTTGCTGGGCGAATCTTAAAGTTGGCAACAGCTTCCCTCGCGGTCCACGTGCCGCTAAAATACGTGGTTTCTAAAAAAAGAGGCAGGTAGGTAGTTAGGTGCCTACATGTCCATTCGTAAAGATCAACTCTGCGCTTGCGGCGAGACGAGAAATTCCTTTTTGTCAATTCTTACTTTTTTTTTCTTTTTCAAAACCAATGGATTTTTATTTTTTATTTTTCAAATTTATTCATAAAAATATGTTATCGCTCGTTAGAACTATAAACCGGAAGTTCCAGACCTCGAGAATCTCTCGACTAGTTAAAGTCCCTTAAGTCAACCGGTGTGACACTTCCCTTAATAATCATATCTAGCGAAAATGAAAAAGGAAGAAAAAATAAAAAGACCTTCTTCTTTGAAATCGGGGGAAAAAAAAATAAAAAGAATCGAAATTACTGGTATCATAACAAAAGGGTAACCACAAGGTGGCAAGGAAATTGTTCCAGTTCGACTACGAGTATAAGAGCTTACTCTACCGTGACACGGCATCCTGCAAGCCATACGCTCAAGACTTCCGGTCTAGCACGCACGGACAGACAACAATGCCTAGTCACGAACAGCTCTTGTAATTGTTTCCTTGATAGTGTACCGCAGATATTGTCGTTAGCTGAGTTACCGCGACATTTATTAACTTAAGATTTCTCATTATTTTATATACCTTATACATTCGAAAGAAACCCGTTTTTATTTATTTTTTATTTTTATTTTTTTTATTTTTTCTACAAAATGTTTCAAAATTTTATTTGGCTCTGAGACCGAGTGTCGTAAGGAAGAATAATAAACGAAACAGAAAAAAAGAAAAAAAAAAAACGGAGGAAAGTAAATTGATGAAACATAGCAGGTGGTTTTTGTAATGTGATTTTAATTAACAGGTATATACAGTACCTAATAAGTAATTGTAAAGTGCAGGTGCAACGCCCTTCTTGGATTAAAAGGTGAGAGATAGAGAAAGAAAGATAGAGAGAAAGAGAGAGAGAGAGAGAGATAAATGAGTAGCAAATTAAGTTTAATTTATCCGCAAGTGAGTAGAAGTTATAAGAAAATGGCGAAGAAACCCAGACGGTTATGCTAGTTAAACTGACTAATGATACATCGTAGCTTTGGTTTACTAATGAAATTTGCTACGAGACTGAAGCAATTAGGTATACCGTAGGTTATATCTAGTTTTCGAGAAACCCTCGAAAGTCACGATGCTGCAGCAGGGCGAGTTTTCCGTCTTCTAGAATTACCCTCAATGTTGAAATTAGGAACCCAAAATATCACCTAATGTTCGTTACATGCAAGTGAATTCATTTTTTTTTTTTTTAATTTTATTTTTTTTCGCCTATCATTTCATTCATTTATTCAACGTCGTTGCGCAGGGTATCAATTATTGTTTTGGAAGATGGGCTTCGTAAAGCTCGTTTCTCCTGGGCAGTATAGGTAGATAGGTAAACTTCTTTTGATCCTATACGGAATACCTTAATAGGTAATGGTAATAAATAACGCCTGTAAACTACACGGTATACAAAGTCCTTAACTCCTCCTTCTTCTTATCCTTGTTGCACTGACTGTATGAAAGAACTCCTCTAGACTTAACAGTGTGCCACTTCCTTGGACAGGCAAAAACTGACCATATGGCGACGATATAATCAAGGAAAGCTACGGCTAGAACGAAGAGGGAATAACCAGTAACTCGCGACATATCGTATACTGCTTGGGGTGTGGTGACCGTTGTATAATAAAATTGGAAATTTGGAGCCATCGAAGGTCTTAGACGTTATACTTGGATGGAATATAAAAAAAAAACAAAAAAAAACAATTTGGACATGTAATTTAAGAAGTTTCTTAAAACAGTTTTTCTTCTATCTTTATTTCTTTCGTTTTTCTAGCTTCTTTCAGTTTAAACAAAACTGGGTTTACTCAGTGGCGTTAGAAACGACTAGGAATAACCGCGGTCCAAGGGAGTCTCACATTTTTATGGGGTGTCTGTCTCCATGGACCGCCGCTGTTGTTTGTCGACTTTGAAAACAAGTGAATTCTTGGAACGGTCCTACCATCAGGGTCCACGAGATCCCATAGCCAAAGACCCGATACCGTTGGGAATTTTTTTTCTTTACCTTTATTCGAAACGTTTTTTTTTTTTTTCAACCAAAGATCTGCAGGGGATGCTCAGACCGCTCGAAAGATGTACAATATACAGCAAAGCTTGAAAATATCGTTCAATATTCGGCGTAGGATTAAAGTTCCAAATTTTTAAACTTCCCAAATCCTTTAAGACTATTTCAGATTTTTCGGAAACGTTTTTAAGTTTAGAACAATTAAAATTAACAAACCTGGTCCCCAATATTATAACGTCAGAGTTAAATAACGCGAGCGATATATATGATTACAATTCTGTAATTATTTATTCGACCCAATTAATTCTTATCTATACCGAACGTCACATTGTATGCTTTTGAATTTATATCAGAGTGAATATTGGTGACCTTTCGGTCTGTCAGCCGTGACCGTATATTGACTTTATCTAATCGTAATTATATATTTGAAATTAACTGAATTAATGATCGTCAAAATAACAGGCTGATATTTAAAGAGAATTTTTCCTTTTAATTATTATTATTATTATTTTTTATTTTATTTTATTTTTTCCTTTCCTTTCAGATTATTTCAGAGTCAGGGAATCGAATGATTCAACTTAACGCAATTCTTGAAATGAAATATAAGATCATTTCTATTACACTATACCTATACCGAGTTTTGACCTAGATAAAATTTACCCGCAATACTTTTTTTTTCCCCGGCTAATATAATAACAAGACACAACCCTTTTTCGTACTGGGACAACAACGTGAACTACATATACTTACAAAGGTTTACGAGATCTCAGAGGATATAATATATATAGAAACCGTAATAGACCGGAAGGAATTTCAATGGCGATTATAAACCCACGTTCAAGGACTCTCCCACGCCGTTTTATAGTCTTTCTTCTATCTTTTTACTCTCACCAACATCCCGATCACGATCATGATCACGATCACGATCACGATCACGATCGCACGACTACAACAAACTATACCATCCCTACCGCTAACACAGGAGCCACTTGCGCCTTATTCTTCGGCATAACCTTTTTGCTTATGGTTATTTATTTAGGTCAACTGATTTGCGCTGCTATGTGGGTTCCTTGACGTCCTGAACGAACTTAAACTGCATGAGAACGATAATTAAATCTCTGCACTTTACCCTACGGGAAGAATTGCATTAGTATGTCTTTCAGCAAAACCTCGAGGGTCTTCGACGAAGAGCGAAGTCCGAAAACTGCAATTTTGGTTCGCGTGGGAATTACCAAGAATATAATCTATACCCACTTATGCAGAGTGTGCAGTAAGACGATAAAATGTGAAGCCATGAATTTTCTTTTAGCGAGTTTTTCAAAGGTTGCAGCTCAATCTTATGATGGAAAAATATTGATTTTAAAATACCTAAAATCTTACGTTACGGTTAAACTATTCGTGTACCAATTTCTGACTCCGCTACGAACTATCTCCTTCTTTATTTTTCTACTTTTACAGTTTTTCTTAATTTTTTTTTCCCTCGATTTCATACGCGAGAGAACGACCAGACCATGTCCGATACCAAAAGAAAAAGAAGTTATAGTTTGAATCAGGCGCCAGTTTTTGTCGAAAAAATTTCAAGCATTATTCCTGGTCCCTGATCTAATCTCAAACTCTAAAGTAATAACCAGCTATGAGGATACCCTGTAGAGCTTTCAATACTAAAAGATTTTGAATTTTTACACGTCGTCCATGATCTGCATATAATGACGAAGCTGATTAGACCGGATGCGCCGCTCCTACGAGAAGAAATTCCACATGACTACGCGAGATGCGACAATACCTATTCAAAATTATCTCTCTTCATTTACCTAACGTTTTTTTTCTTCTTGTTTTCCGAAAAAAAAAAAAAAAAAAAAATTAAGCTCGAAATTCAATTCGTATATTTAATTTCCAGAATTTCGTTCAAAAACACTAGGCAATCCCTTTTGCATTCATTCTTACCTAGGATATAAATACCTACATCTGTGTCAGAGGGGTTTAAAGTAAGATATACTCACGTAGACGTATGAATGTGGAGTGATATAGATATAGCAGTGAAATAGTCATGGGAAAGAGTGCCCCACTTCTGGTAGTTAGTAGTTTTCCCTCCACCATGGTAATAGGGTGGGTTCATATGTTCTAGCTCTAAGCTCTGCGGCGTGTCTCTTCGTCTAGAGCTTTTTCATCCTCTCTCATTTCATCTTAGTGTTTAAAAATATCTCCCCATGGTTCGTCTCACGGTCTACGATCACTACTACTACTGTATAATATACGAGTAGAAAAGTAAAAGGGAAGAAAAATCCTTGGGGTGGTTATACTTATACCACTTGCCTGCTACTCTGCTACTGTAATAACATTTAGGGTGTCCTTCATCAGAGACCACCAACGTTAATACGTTAGGATATTTCTTTCTCTTACACTATGAAGCTACTGCAGATATAATATACAACGAAACAAACCCTCGAGAGATCCACTTTCGGCGCCCCAGGGTTCTCTCTTTGCCAAGACATCGAACTTAGCTACGACTTAGCTAATTTGTTTTCAAACTAAACAAGGGAAAGAAAAATTATTCTCTATGATATTACAGTTCGAACAACCTGTACGAGATTTTTTAAATAAAAAAATAAAAATAAAAAAATACACACCGATTCCCACAAGGTGTGAGTCTCCTGATCCAAACCCCATTCGAGTATTTAACCATAACCGCATACCGCAATGAGGATGTAGAATCGTAGTTAAAATTTCTGCGGGGTGAGGGAGGTTATAATTACAATGGTGTAAGGATCGGCAGATGCATCGAGTCACATGTGCATATTGCGTGTCGAAATAGTAACACTTCGATGTCACTGTTCAATAGAGTATATAAAACGAATCTATATATATATATATCTGCGTGATACACGTACCTATACGTCTATCTATCGCGTATCTAAAAGTGGGCATGGGAATTACAAAATTTTCACCCTCAAGTTCCATCGGGCAGCCTGGGTCCTGGGTGAGTCAATATACATTGGAAATGATCAGCACCTGTTGAACTTTCAGAACCCACCCTCGCTTCGTCCTATATAGTTTGATGATTAGGTTTATTTCGTCATTATCACCGATCGCGATATAACGATGACCATTACTGCAGTGCGACAACGCGTGATGTGTAATTATTTAAAATTTATATTTCCCACCATGGTTATGTCGAGAAACAATATATCGCAATGATATTAGGGTAGAATAATGGACGGGTAATTAGACCGTGACATCGTAATAGAAAAATGGATCTAATCTTCGGCGTCGTTTTTTTTTTTTTTTTTTCTTTTCCAGACATTATGATTTTTATCAAGGAATAAATACGGGGATTAAAACTGAGAAAAAAATTATTTAAAAAAAAATCGTATCGTAATAATAATCCGTAGCAAAGCTTGCAAGAGGCGGCAAATTGTTGTTAGGGGTGTTGGTACACCATGCAAATCGTGTTCTATTGAGACAATTGGTAATTTTCAACGCCGAATGTCCGACGGAAGTGCCAAAGCGCCCACAGTCAGTCGCTTAGCAAATTGGAAGCCCAGACAATAAATTGCGAACCGTCGTCGTCAGCCTTTTGAACACAAGTATACACGACTGTAAAAGTGTGACATGTACGTTTATTCGTTTATACTTATACGGATATACGTGTGTTCGTTACTTTTGTAATACCGACAACTTACTACTACTATTTTCTCAACTAAAAGTTGTGTAGTAAGAAACAGAGATACGAATATGTATCGAGTAGGTAGGTACACAATTCAGGGGCCTTCCGTTTACGATAAATAATGCCAAAGTTGGCCCCTCAATCAATTATCAAACTTATATTTTGAATAGTATTAGTGTAAATCCACATGATGTTCACGTAGGTATATGTAAAACTACGTTAACGTGGGTGGAGAGGAGAGACTCTCGTAGCCCTGCGTTGTCGCAGATGAATTCATTGGGTGGTACATGGTCCCGGCAGTGTCTTCCGTTCACAGGCGTTACAGTTGAGAGGCGGGACGACGTAATCATTCAAGGGCTCCTTTCAATTACGTTTTTAATCGGTTTTTATTTTTTTCTTTCTTTCTTTCTCTCTCTCTATCTTCTCTCTTCTCTTTACTCTTTATTCTCTGTACATGCCGACATATGGTATAACGCGAATAGGTAGGGATTCCCAAAGACATAAATACCCAAGTACTTCCTCTCTTTTTATTAATCTGGATTGAAAAAATCTAAATAAAATTTAATTCGATTTAATTAATTTCATTTTATATTAGATTACATGTCATTAAATCTTGTTGTATTTAGTATCGAATGAATGAAAGAGATCTTGAAAAGATCGTTGTAGATTTTCATCCTTCAACACCTTGTTGGCATGATCGATTAGTAAACGGATGTCGAAGCTTTAAAATATTTATCTTTTCCGATTAAACGCGTCTCTTTTTATATGCCTGGTTTTGATCGTGTACTGACTGCTGGCTTAGTGGTTTGTGACACGCGTTAAACCGAGAATAAAACACGAGTTGAATATCTAATAAGTATCTGCGATGCAGACGCGTATCCTTGTTTCTTTAATAATATGACTCAACTTACAATGATCTTAACCCTCGAATACGATGGTACTATAAATTGTTTCGCCTTTTTACGTATTAAACTAGAAACTAAGCAGTATTATATTAGGAATAAGTAAACAGAAAATTCTGTCACTTCAATGAGGGTATTGAAAATTAATGAAAATTCTATAAAGTTACAAAGATGAGCTTAACACTTAAATGTAATACGAAAAATTGTAGATACGTATTTTACATAAGAAGTTTATTAAGTGTCAGAAATCGTGTGTATGTGTAGTACGACATCAGAGGACGTCAATGTGTCGGAGAGATTAAGCGTCCTGCAATCGCATACGCGTAGGACCGGAAACGCTTCCTTGATCGGAGATAGACTGACGATAAAAAAAAATGGGTTGTTTTTTTTTTTTCCTTTTTTTTTTTCTCGCATTATCTCCTCGGCGGTTGATTTGTGGTCAAAGTGTATCTATCTACCGAGGGTTGAAATATGTTTTAAGTAAATAACTCGAAAATCTGATAGAAAAAAGAAGAAAAATGGAAAAAAATAATAAAAATAAACAGATTTTTGTAAAGTTTGAGATTTTGAGACAGTCGTTAGACGCGCGTTTACTTTTTCACCGAAAATAATCCAGCCCATACCATATGTAACGAGATACAAGCAAGTCTCTAGCTGCAGCGAGATCGAGTCACTCGATTTCTGTGGCTACAAAGCCCAAAGGCACCGCTTCTCCGTTGAGTAATTTGAGTCTGTCAAACTCAACGCCATAGATTAAACCCGAAACGTTTCATTGAGGATCTCTCAGCTGGCCGTGTGATCGCCCGGTACTCAATAAGGTGAGAAATCGAGATGCTGGTCGGCTAGTAGGTAGGTAGGTAGCTCACTAAACGCGAGAGTCAACCAACCCCCTCAGAATTGCAGAATATCTTTTGAGAATTAAAACAATTATAACACAAGAGAATTTGAATTTGATTCTGTTTTAGGTTTATAGTTGAATAAGTTGATTTTCGTTTTTTTTTTTGTTTCTTTTTTCTTCACTATTCAACGAGAATTCTTCATCCCTAAGATTTATAATGCACATATAATTCATCGCGGGATATATTGTATATAGCCACTCGAAAATTCGTGTTTTAGGGTCTTTTTTTTTATGGTCTTCACAAACCCTTCAGAATTTTCTGAAGGCAATAAGCTACGTATAGACGTATAGTATAGACGTGGTATAGACGTTTACGTAGACGTAAAGTATAGACGAGTTCTCGACAAAAATTTTAAATCTACATTGACCTAGGTTAAGAAATTATTAAAAAATACTCTGGTATTTTTATTTTATAGATTACGATTTCTTCTGATTAAATAATCGCGGTGTTTTTCCTTTATCCTGTTTTACGCTCATCTACGTACATACGTATACCGTAACCTGGAGTGAACTATGAACAGCGATCAACCCTATCGCGTACGATGTAATATAGGTGTATGAATAGAAATACGAGCACTAAACTTAGTACGACGATTAAGAATAGAGATTTCGGGCGAAACAAAATACAATACGGTTCACAGTTAATGGAATGGGGGCTCCGGGCGCCCCCATGTGACCGGATAAACGAGTCATGGGAATTAATTCAGAGATAATACGAGCTGAATCGATTTTCTACGCGCGTACTAAACTTTTTTTCTCTCTTCCTTTCTTTCGTTTTTTTTTTTTTTTTTTTAATTTTTTTTATTTTTGCCTTACTCTGCTTCTTTTGTCTCTACGTTTACGGGCAGGTTTTTAGCGATGCGCATACTTGCCTAAAAATTATAAGTTTCAGGTAAAATTGAAGAGAATTTTATTTCTTTCTATTTGTTTTTTATCTCGATTCTTCTAGGGTCTGTCAATTGACGAAAATTAAGCATGCTTTCAAGCATTATCTAATAAAGGTTTTAAACCTATACAAAAATCGCTCATCAATCGTATTTATGGGTTATCGTAGATTAATGGGTATAAGTGTTTACACACATATATATATATATAAATATATAGGCAGGTATATATATTATATATATATATACGAGGGATATCGATTCGAGGTTGAAGAAAATTGTTTACTTTGTTTACCACGCGAAAGATTTTTTTATGAGGTTTGTTCTCATGCGGTTTAAAGGGCTTCCACGAAGGTTTGCTAGGTGTTAAAGCGTTAATTTAATTATAATAGCAGTCAAGAGACCCCACAAGAACTAGAAGGACTCATTCATAGTATAAAACTGTTAAACGCATATCTCTCATTTTATTTCATTTTATTTTTCCTCATTTTTCAAGCCAGATGTACGTATGCACATATATAAATGCCTACGCTTTCAACCTACATCTGCATATATAAATATATCCATATGTATATATCTTAAGCTCAAATAAATATATTATACCGTATCTTTTCATAGAAATTTATAAAACTTGGAAAATAGGCTCGACTTCAGCTTAATATTTTCAAATTTCTTCGAAAAAAGGAACAGAGATGGAAAAATTATAAAAATGTTTATTGAAATTGAAAAATGAATGAATATAATGTTAAACTACTTCTGTTCGTTATATTTGAAGATTACGTATTTTCGTTTATCATTCCTCGAGTGTCCTTTCGAATATTTCTGGCAAGTGGCAGGTCGTTTGCTCGTGCTTAAAAGTAATGTATGTATAGGTATAGGTATATATACGTCGTATGTATGGCATAAGTCTTGTGAATGTAGAATCACGGTGCTTCAGAGCTATGAACTTGGAGTTGGCCTGTTTTAGCAAAACAGGCGGTTACATCCTGTGATATTTTTATGAAGACCTTCCAAGAAGTCAACCTCTGCATGGGGTGAACACTTGAACGCTAAAACACTCGAATGCTCGAACAGCTGAGGGATAGCGATAAAGTCACGGAAACATATTACCGGCGCCAAAGACGATGTTTGTTTGTTTTCCCATCAGTTTTCTCGAAAAATCTCAGATTAAAGTAAAAAAGAGAAAAAAATAAAATAAAAAATTTCAATATTTATATTTTTCCAAAAAATTATCCACATTTCTCACAGAAGTCGATTTAAAAACGACAAATTCACAGTGCTATTGCTTTAATCACAGAGTAAAGTGATAATTATCGAATTTTGAATAGTTTAAAAGTGTTTTTTCTTTTTTTATTCAATTTTTTTCGTCACTTTTTTATTTAGAATCCTTTTTTTCCCCCATTCGCCATCACTCCGCTCGTATACGGAGATTAATCTCCCAATTATTACCGCAATACTAACCACGGTATGACCGCGGTCATGATCGTGTGGCACTGAAGTTAAATTGGAAGTCTTTTTTACCTATAAAAGAAAAAAAAAAGGAGAAAAAAAATAATTTAGACACCGTGTATTACACGGCTTTCTTCAATCAATCGTAATTCTCTCTGAAAATGCGATGAACTGAATTAAAGCTCTCGATTTCTGTCCTCCAAATGTACGTTTCAAATTCCACGGTTCATTCATTAAAACCATTAAATTTATCAAGAGCTAAGCTTGTCTGTCCCGAAGAAGAAGAAGAAGAAGAAGAAGAAGGAGAAGGAAAAAGAGAAGGTTTCTTGGTAAAAATTCCCTTTCCCAGATGTGAGAATAATCTTTTAGATAATAGACACCGCATATTCATAAAGAATAAGGAGCAGCTTAGTCTCTTGTAGCTCTCAGAGTTAATAAGTCGTGGTGCAAAATTCTCAAGATTGTTATTATAATTGTTGAATTTATTTATAGTAATAGCCGCGTCTTCGTACTCCATAACCATTTCTCTTTAGTTCTAAGTTCTATGTTAAAAATTGAATAAGAAAATAAAAAAAATATCTCGAAATATATGACACCATATGTTATGAAAACGAATTCCTCCTAGCTTCGAGACCAACGCAACGGCTTTAACTGGCTCATAGTCTCGCAAGGTGGTTTCTTCGGTTGAACGTATTCGTAATTAACGTAATCAAATTAGAATTTATACCATCGCGGAGTCATCTGGCCAAGGCACGCGACTGCCACGGGCCAAGTCGAGCTTGGGCCTTATGCTACTCGACTTGTAATAATACTTATGCACCCCACTTGGATACAGTCGAAGAACGCGAGCAGCAAACCCGGCAACAGTAAGGCATCACCGAAGGCAGGAAAGCAAGCAGGCAAGCAGCTCGTAACCAACCACCAGCTCCGTCTGTCGAAGAAGACGGCTGCTACAATAGCTACTAGAAAGCTACGGGGCGCTATTGTAGATTGTAGTTTTTTTTTTTTTCCTTTTCTTTTTCTTTTCTTTTCTCTTCTTTTTGCTCAAAGAATTACGAGTAGCCATTCGTTCCGAGCAGCTTTGGGGTGGGGGGGGGGGGAGGGGAGTTTGCTTCTTTAGAATTAGATCAACGGATAACTGTCCTTCAGGAGATCAACGAACCTTGAACCTTTTACCTATATGTGAAGAAATTTTCAAACACCTTGAGTATATTTTATCAGCTGTTAAATTGGCCAGGATATAAATTATGTAAGGGATAGTTTGAAATTTTGTAAAATTCGACTCGTTCGATTTTTTTTTTTTTTTTTTTTTCTTTACATAAAAACGAAAACAAGACTCCAGTCGTTAAACTATAGCGACAACGCGATTCTATGTACGCATGTACAAGAAAAGCTCGAGACCGTTGAGTTGCGTAAGAATGCGACGAGACAAGCAGTGAATATGGCTGGCGTCGAGACGCCAGACAGACGGAAACCACTGTCACTCTCGCACTACATATGCACATACTTATATATATATTATATACATAACTACGTCTGTAAATTCAACATTATACTTATACTTTAAGTTGCAATAAGTACAGACGCTCGTCTTTGATCCAGAGCGAAATTTCAACGAGTTAAATACATGCGCGTACTTTAAAATTGAGTATTTTTTTTTTTTTTATCTCAAAGACTGCGATAATAAATAGCGCTATATTTCGCTATAAACTTGAAAACGAATGAAGAGAACCGTAGAAAAAAAAATAGATAAAAAAAAAACCGCCTCGTAAAACGTATTCATTGATGATACTAAATTTTGCAAAATTTCACTTTACGAGATGTTTCGTAGGTGTGGGTATGTTAAAAGTCCGGGAAAAAGTAGGGAACCTCAGCTATAAAATTGATGAAACTTTTTACGGAGTTTTTGTTCAAGAAACATTTTCGAAAAAAAAAAACCTAGGATTTTTAAGGGAAAAAAAAAAGAAGTTTTATTAATTTTCGGCCAGGGTAACCACTTTGACCCGGTATTCCCCCTATTTATTTCGGAATATCTTGGCGTCGAGGGCGTCGAGGCGAACGAAAACAGGAGGGCAGCTTTCGACGCGGGGCAAGATCCGCAGGACGCGTGCCAGCACACCTGCGCTACCGGGTACAGTGGACACCTGGCATAAACCTAACGTAACATTACTTCTCGCCACTCGTCGAGACGCTACGCGACGCCACTACGGGGATGGAGATGGGGATATGGGTATATATGGGGATGAAAGGAGTTCAGAAGAGAACTAAGTAGGCGCAGGGGCTTATAGTTGGATATGTATATATATATGTATCGAGTACATAGGGTTATATACCAAATTTCCCATACATGTATGCATGTATGTAATACATACGTATATATATGCCCAGATCTTGGGGTCGTTGAAACGTCAAATCTGTACTTCGAACCGCATCTGCGTTGCAAGGACCGATTCTTTCGACACAGAGCAATTTTATATCCTGTGCAAGAGCTCACTGAGGCGTGTGAAATCAAGAAACCCTTTAGTTATTCAATCGAACTTCTCAAGAACAATAAAATCCGTATTTTCTTTCTCTCTAAGATTACCTTTTCCGTTCTTCTTCGGTTATAATACGGACGCAGAAGTCAGAAATCCAAATTATTATCATTGTTATTAATTATTGTTGAAATTCTAGTTCGAAAAAGTAATTAAGTTATTACAGCAGCGTGTTCAAAGAAATTTATATGGAATTTTTACTCTACCTTAGTATAATATATAGACGTGGGAATATCTGACCATAAAATTGTACTGACTTTAACGACTAGCTTCCAGAGAACGAAGTATAGTACCTAAATCCTAAAACTGTACAACCATTTAGGGTACCTATATACAGCTATGGAAAAAAGGACTCTCATTGCTTCCATTGCAATAAGTTATTCAAAGATTTCTAACTGTAGATCTTTAATTGCTTATTCAAAATCATGATGATTTTCGCCAAATTCTTTACCGACGCAATTAAAAGGTAATTTCTAGTTTTCAAAAGGCCAACGGTCTTCGGTCTTAATAATGTTCATTTTAAAAACGTATTTTTTCGTTAATCACCATAATCAACGATTCGAACTAGTTTTGGGCTTCAGCCCCTTTGAAAATAAAGTTCTTCTTCTTCCAGACACACATGACTCGTAATCACACATTCGGTCAAGTCGACAGAAAAAACTTCCCCTCTACAATACCATGCCATCTTACTTCTTCTACCCTGCCCAAAAAAATTTTTCTTTCAATTTATTTTCGACACGGCGTGCGTCCGCCTCGGAAGAGATCTTGAATAAAAATTTGCAGCTGCAATGCCAGGAGCTCCAACCCCTACTATGAAACTCGCGAGGGGCACCGCGGTCCTCTTTTCTCAACCCTCTTTTACGTACATATAGGTACGCCTTATACCTTATACCTTATACCTTATACCTTATACCTTATACATACACATAAATATCGTATATAAACCTGCAGGGTGAAGGAACAGCCGTAGGTACCTATAAGAAGAAGTTTTTTGTTCCTATGGCACGGGCCAGACTTTTGTCCGAATCTTTTGTCGCCCTCTATGCGTACAAGACCGCGGGTGACTTTCGTCAAAAAGAAATCTTTAAAGTGAAAGAAAAATATCAGGGGGCGTTACTGAGAGTTTTATACGTGGCCTGGAGCAGAGAGCTCCTTTGTTTCATCCTGGCTTTTGACATTTACGATTAATTGTTAAAGCCGAAATATACTTTAAACAGGGATTTTACATCGTCTTAAAATCGTTTGGTTCGCATTTATCATTTAGGGGTGGTTTCAACCCCGAAATAAATTCAAACTACTTTCAACGAGCGACGACCTGTGCGGAAAAGACGTTAAACTCGACGACCTTAGACCAACTCCCTTAGCATGACAATAAGACATCTGCCTGCCACGCGAGGGGATAACCAGGGGTAGGTTGTTTCTCTCCAGGGCAAGTATACCATAACGTCGAATATATAATCTTAGATGTTGTAACGGGGGCAAGAAATAAATAAAAAAAAAAACTGACGAATTTACTCCTGTAGGGTGAATAAGGGAGTCTTTCGCACCTGGAATTATTTTTCTAACGTCTTTTTGTTTTTGTTGTTGTTATTATCATTATTATTATTATTATTATTATTATTATTATTATTGAAGAAAAGTGTCGCTCGAAAAAATTCAGCTATTTTCTTCTGTACCTACGTAGAATTTGGCTAATTTTTCTTTTCTTCCTCCGCTCATCTTCTCGTTTTTTTTTTTTTTTTTTTATCATTTCGCGTATTTCTCGCCTTCCTCTCATCAAATAATCAGCCGTTCGCTACTATCGCAACTTTGAAATTCACGAGTGCGCGCGGTTATACGGTGAAAGAGTATCTTTGTCTTTCGGAGCCTTATTAAAAGGGATATTTCGATGTATACCGTGAACGGGTATAAATATAGGATATTATGATTTATTTAGTACCGCTATACCAGGAAACTGATAATACCACCGCACTTCCTCTGCGAGTAATTATACCAAGTGGGAGAGATAAAACAAATTAAGCTCGAACTTCAACGTCTGTACCATCGCACGTTTTTTTTTTTTCTTGTTTTTTTCTTATTCCTTTAACATTGGTTTTTTTTTTTTTTTTTTACCGCATATTGAAAATAGGGTAGCTCGAGTTATATAACTTCTCGAAATTTTGTCATATCAGTTGTTCACACTATTCGCTTATTATTCACCCGTTTAATCATTTACAAATTGATTAAATAAACGATCAGATGTTTTTACATCTCCGTAAATCAGGTCATACGTTGAAAAGGTGTTGAAAGAACAGCAAAATTTACAATTAAACAAACAACAGATGTTAATATATATATATATATATATACTACCTCCGTCGTGACGTAAATCAATAATTTCATTACGTCAATGTAATTTCTAAATTTTCATCGGCGATATTTTTCGAAAGGATTACATTTTTTTTCTTTTTTCTTATTATCAGTTTAAGTAAAAAGATTTTTTTGAGACGCACACACATACATGCGAAACTTTACATATCATAACTTATTATACCTAGACGCTGCTTATATTAGGTACGATATAGCTGCAAGCGTATATACCTACAAAGAATTTTTATCAGATAACCAAAATTCCACGGGCAAACTTGCACGGTGTTCCAGATCTTAGTATATACTTACAAATGTATATATATACATATATATATATATATATATAAATAAATATGTATGTATACTAAGTACTAAGTACGTAGTAGGTACGTGATAATCAGACTCGCGTGATTAAACGCATTCGTAACTTGTTTAAATTTCGAGTCATATAGATTAGAGAGCGGACTTAACCGAGAGGACGTCAAATGAGATTGCACTAAGGAATTTAACTGTTTATTCCTTTTACCTTTCATTTATGTACTGCATACACGGTGACCATTTCAATCATCTATTCGATCGTTAGATATACATGAGCCTCGCGGACACAGTGAAATTAAATATTTTACAAAAAAAGAAAAACTGACTGTTTCAAAGAGATCCCCCCCAGTACCTACTCGTGATTCTTTATCGAATCGGGAAATCATTAAAGAAAATCGAAAAGAAAAAAAAATTAACCGGTTTTCAAAGGCTTCAAAATTTATCCAAATCGAAAAAAATTTGTTTTTAAAAATATTTCGTCCCGTGTCATGATTTTTATTCGCAGATATTACATCTGTAACAAATTACGTTCTTAGGAAGTAATTTTACCGTTTATTGAGAAAGGAAGTTTATTGTTCATTTTCCTCATTCAATCTCCAAAATTCTGGTCGACAAGTGATTCAAATCTAGAAATATTTCTCTCTCTTTTTTTTTTCTTTATGCATTTTATTGAATTGAACTGAGAATTTTATTGTTAAAATTTTCACCCCGTATATCTGATGCCTTTGCAGTTATTCCGTAGCGTATATTATATACATACATACATAAATAAATATACATATACGTGTGCCAAGGATCAACTAAGTAAGTTAGTATTCTACTTTCGCGAGAGATGTGCGAGAGCGAAGTAAGCGTAGAAGAAATAAAAATTTTCAAGTCCATATATATATACGAGTGTGCGCAATTTTATTTTCACGTATATATATGTGTATATAGGTATATACATCTCACCTATCTATCTATCTTCTATATTTGCCTTATGTTGTATATATAATATACCATACAAAGTCTATGTACCTGAGTTGAAATAAGAAAAGGTATAGAAACAGAAGAGGAAAAAAAAAAAAAAAGAATTTCATCTGCATTCCAGTTATCGTAAAAAGTAGTTCTCCGATTTTTACCAACCAATTGAAATAAGTTGATGACTGATTAACGATTTTATTTAACGATGCAATAACATATACCAAGTTTAAATTCATCGACCAATAACCCGTTCAAATGTTGCAAATTTATAGTAGGACAACCTCAACATAAGTATTATTCGTTCCCTGTTCATTCATTATTTATACGATATTTTATTTTATTTTATTCGTTTACCTAATCTTCCCATATGTACATATATAATATATACGATTAAAGAAAAACTTGATAATTAATATAATAGTCAATTGATAATCGAGAAGAAATTTGAGAAATTAATGAGAGAGAAAAAATAAAAAGAATAGCAAATGGCAAATTCTTCGAAGATCGAACGAATAAAATATATGAAACGAAATGCTACTTGGTTGCAATTTCGATTCCCGGTTGAGTTATCAACTGTTGTATCGTAATAGAGGTCAAGTAAGAGGCAGCTGTGTGTAATAATATGTAAAGCAAACACACATTGAAAACGTCAGGTTGTTACCAAGTGTAGTATAGTATAATATGGTGTAGTTTAGTGTAGGTAAAGTGTTTGTAGTAGGTGTATTATAGTCGTCGCGTGGTCCGCCACGCGTGAAATTTTATTATCAGCTGCAGCAGGTTTTGATAAGCGAACTAAGTATAAAGATACGAGATTTGCTTTGGTCTTGACAACAACCAGTAAAATTTCTCTCATTATATGAGTTCATTTTTATTTATATATATTATTTTCTTATTTGAATAAGAAATGTAAAAAATTTGTCAAGTACATATATAGATATCCGCTTATAGGTACTACGTATACAGATATGTATATATCCGTGATAAATGCTATAATACAGAGATAGCCTATAGATAAAACCGCGTTCCACCAAGCTCTTTTCTTTTTTCTTGTTCTTTTTTTCTTTTCTTCTTCTTGTTACGCCGCGAATATAGAATAAATAAAATAAAATAAAATAAAATAAAATAAAATAAAATAAAACCCACAGGCTTTCACCGTGAAGGTCATTTCTGATTTTGACCTAGAAACTTGAGCTGATAAACTATTCAAAGAAAGTCTCTGATCATTAGAGCGCGGAACAAGTCCTCAAAAATTGATATGTGCCACGCCTTAGGTACTTTCAATCAAGTTTCGACAATTTAGTTGGTTTCTTTTCTTTTCTATACTACTCATTTAAAATCGTTGAAATAATATGAAGAAAAAAACAAAAAAAAACAACATATATGTAACCGTGTCCTAAACTCGAATTCCTGTACCGCGTTCAGCGTGGCAAATGAACTATCATTGCGGAACGAAGAGTTTAAATCTAAGATCGTGCGATGTAACCGGTTGGTGAAGAGTTACCCGGGCGCCGCTTCGAGTAGAAATGACCGATTCCAAGGGTGAACGTCGTCGCGGCCGCGATTCGAACTGTTGCGCACGCAGAGGTACACACATGCCGAGCTCCTATTGGTCGATGAAAACCAGTGTAATACGGCCTCGTCAAGAAAAAGAAAAAAAAAAAACAAAAAAACGGAAAGAAAAAAGGCAAAAAAGTAAAAGTAAAAGAAAAAAAGGCAAAGATCGCTTCGCTAGTCCGTCCTCCTGGCGCCCGGATAAGAGGCTAGGGAAATTTATGGCACAGTGAGTACTCGAATTAATTATGCGATTATGCGATTATGCATAAGTTACATAATTGTATAGATATACTATTTTCATAGTATATATAAGTGAATTTTTTTTTGAAGTGATACAAAAATGACAATTCTCGAGTTTTTATACATACATAGAAATTATTCGTTTTTTTTTTTCTTCAATTTTTCAATAATTTTTTTTTTTCACTTTTTGGAACCTACGTTCGAAAAATCGGTTTCTGCATCCTCCGAGAATTATTACTAGTCTAATTAAAGCCGGTAATAATTAGGCGTTTTTCATTAATTGTCTCGCTACGCTAAGCCCGACTAGTATCAAGTCCTTCGAGCGTAACTTTACGAAGCGTAATACATAGGTATATATATAAGATACGGAGAAACCTGATGTACAAGGCTTTATACATTTAATATTACACATATGCATAGGCTAGTAAGATATATAGATATTTCATTATTTACACAGATGCAAACATCCGCACGATGAAATTGGAAAAATTGGAGCGAGAAAAAAAAAAAGAAAAAAAAAATATATATATATATGTCACCACAAGTACATAAGGTATACGACACATGTATAAAAGGTGTTTGCTATCCACTCTTTACATACGCAGTTTTATCAATGAGTCATATATATTTAATCGGTGAAAAATTGCATTATTCAAGAAAAAATAAAAAAAATTAAATCATTTGTCCTAGGTCAATATTTTTCGCAATAAAACAGTAGGGGAATCTATCTATAATGATTTCAATTCAGCGGAATGATATTTGCCTATATAAGATCCGACATATCTACTGATCTTAAAGAAAATATGTGACATTCATATAATTAAGTATCATCAATCATCGGATAAGAGTTTTATTTCACAAAATTTTTATCTATCAAATATTTCTACATATTATATGAGCATGTATGTTCATTGAGGTAATGAATAATTTCTAATACGTATGATCGTTTTGAAGTATACATAAGTATGTTTTAATTATATAAGTATATGATAATATAACGAGCTTATATTGTAAAACAAAATCAATTAGATTTTTTTCAATCATATTTTAATCTCTTTAAAGACGTGAGTGAGTCGCGCCTTGTTATAAATTCGAAGAAATTTTTATCTAACATTTACGTATATTTTATACCGTACTCCGAAATCAATTTCATTTAATTTTGCTCGTGACGTGATCAGTTGCTGTTTAAAAACGATAAGAATTGATTAGCGAACAAGTGTTGTGATGAAATAATATGAGCAGTGCAGCCTGGTAATGAGTCTTATGCTAAATTACGACTGCATAAAAGAAGGAGAGAGAAAGAGTTCACAGTTTTCCTCATTCTAAAATTTAAAGGTACCAGAACCTCATCGATAGGTATAGATACCTAGAGTTGAAAAAAAATTCTCAATTACGATGACTGATCGTCTTCACCGAGTGAACTATTATCCTTTTTTCTCTTTCTTCTTTTTTTTTTTTCTCTTCTTATTTTTCCTTCATCAACGAACTCTCGTAAGACGTGTGTGTAAATGTGTCTGTAGGGCGTCGTCGCGGTTGGGCCAGACGTCTGGACCTAACGTTATTTTACATTCACCTGCTCTTGACAGCCGAGCGTCGACACGTAACTTGCTTCTTCGAACCGCCCACGCTTACATGCGGGGTAAAGAAACTCAAGTTATTTCACCGCGACCTTTTCGATTAAGAATATTGCTGATTCTGCCGCTGTTGCTGTTCCTTAATTAATACATTCCGCGAATTTAACTACCAGAATATAATACATTATTGAAAAATATTCTTATAGGCAAACTAGAACGGGTGTTTTTTTTTTATCAGTACATGTCTCCAAAGCTCCCCATAACTTTGAACCATTTTTTTTTTGTTTCTCTTCCGAGTCAAACAATTAAATAATCGAAGAATTCTGAAAGAAATTACATTCACGAGAAAAGCAGCATTTTTTTTCAATCGTGAATGACGTATTCATTAAATACCAAACCTTTAATTATTAAAGGGACAAACTCCAATTCACTCATATAGTTAAGGCCTCACGGTCTAGGTTGAACACGAAAGTTTGATGCATACGTTTTAAACGTACACATAGGTGTATATGTATACGTATATACATTTATATTAGTGTATAAGTCAAGGGCGGAAGCGAACATCTAGAATAATGATTAGATAGCAGAACGTAGAGCCCAAAACCTTCGACAACAATATCCTCAGTATGTAATTAGTTTCTCGGTCATCGACCCTGCGAATTATTGGTTTGGTCATTTAATCGGCTGAGGTATAAGAGGAATTCTATCAGTTTATGCAAAATTTAATCTGAGACGTATACCTACGTATATATCTACAGCTAAATCCTTTTTTTTCTTTCTTTCTTTTTTCTTTTCTAAATTGTTAGCGAAAAAATGAAATTTAAATAACTAAATAAACGTATTAGGTATATCTATACTCATACTTTTTGCCAAATTGAAATATTTACACGGTTAGAGCCACGATTCCGTTCCTTATGCGTATTGTTATTCCTACCATCATGCATCAGTACCACGGCGCCATTAAACGTCACGGCGCGGGCGCCAGCAGACGCTCCTTCTGACACAAGTTTAAATATCCGTCAGGCAATCCAGCAAGTAAAGTCACGAGCCAAGATCGCTAAAATGAAACTTGCTGAAGAGTTGGATGGTTCTCAAACCCAGCATCCGTGACTATATAAGCAGCTACTCGTATCGCTCGATTCTCAAAGGTATATATAAAAACATCGAATTTAGTAAAAGTCGATATCGAAATCGAATTTCGCGAATAAATCAGAAAGAAATTTTATTTCAAATCGTCAAATTTCAAGAAGATAGAGAACATTATTCGTTACAAATATAACCCGTACGTAGTTATATTGCTAGGTACCTGAAATAGTCGTGAAAATTTTTGTCAACTGAAATTAAAAATAGAGGAAAGAAATATTTTCAGCCACTGTCTTATTTATTTAAAAGAAAAAAAAAAAAACCACAACTATAGCGAGACATTGGTATGAGTTTAAAATTTCTCGCACGTTTTTGCGCACCGTGAGATTAGAGGAAAAATTTTTTTCGCCAGCTACGATGAGCATTTAAAACGAATTGGGAAACACTGACGTATATTGGCCTCACGTCGTAGCACGTGCGAAATACATCGCTAACTTGTCGTCATGGGTGGATGGTCTAGGATATTGAGATGGATATATGCCGATCAGTCGACATTATTTCCATTCAATGGGGAAAAAAAAAATACCGTTTTTATGTTTAATCTGCGATTCATAGAGAACTATAAATAAGCTTGTATTGAAGCTTTAAACTACTTAATCCTTTCGTAACTTATTTGTATATGAGCAAAATCATTGTCTTCAATTTTGGAAAAAACAAAAAAAAAATCAATTTAAATCTCGATCCCCGGATCGACGTGCTAATAAAGATGTGAATAAATCTTACCCATATCTAGTCTCTGCTGTGGTTAGGATTATTACATGTTTTTTTGATTAGCTAGCTAACGCTGATTGATAAAAGGTGTTAATGAGCGACACGAGGGTCAAGAATGTAGAAATTCCTGTATCTATATTTCTTTCTAAACTCTGAGAAGAAATCAATGAAATTATTTTTGCAAACAATGTTAACACCCCCGAATAGAATAATCGTCGAATACAGTTTAAATCGTTAAAAAAATATTTCTTGTTTTTGTTTTTTTTTCTTTCTTTCTTTATTTCATCGAAGTTTACTGACCGCAGGGTAAAAAAATTTCAATACTAATTCGTTACGAGTGGTAGGTATATTAATACATGTGTATAATCGTGCCGTAAGTCGTATGAGGAAGTAGCTAAGGCTAGCATAGCTAGCTGAGTAAGCTGACACCGACAAACTAGCGACTAACGACTAACGAGGCCATAGCTAGTAGAGAAAATTTGTCGATATTGCTATATCTGTAGTTATTATAATAATTAAACGGTGAAAAAATGTGTTAGGAGAGGGAAAAAAGAAAAAAATTGCAATTGCACTTGCACTTGCATATTTTTTATTTTTTACTTATAATTTCGTTCGTGTATTTAAATTCATATATTTTCATATAAATTTACGCGAAGAATTTCTGGGAATAATAAAAAGGCGTGTGGATATTATTCTGGTGTATTTTAAAGGAATTCGTGCAGATTTTAACGTCCGTATGTGTAAAGCCTGAATATATATGTACATCGTGAATAGGTGTATACCTATATATATATATATGTATATTGAGAAACGAAGAGAAGAGAATAAAAAAGAAGCAAAAGCGAAGGAGGGCTACCTGCCTGTAGGAGAGACCGCGGCACGAAGCGACCTTTAATCATCCCAGAATTTACTACCTTCGAACACCCTTCGAGGCCCGAGATACCGCGGCGCTTCTCGGCGGGCCCCCAAGGGGCCGAATAGCCCAGTCTGCGAACGTGATGCCCAATTGGGCCTCACTGTAAAACCGAAGACATTACCTAAGTATTTTGTACATATAAGATCCGGAGCCGCGTGAGCAGCTTATAAATCAATTTTATGTTTCCTCTCGGAGCCATGATATTGTATTAAAAGGGTTAAAGGAAGTTGGAATTTCTCGATAGCCGATAACCGTCTACAGATAAATTCACAATCCGTATAATTGGATGATCGCAAGGTCGCCTAACTGGTGTTAACTGAACCTATAATATATTATATAATCCATATATATAAATATATAGTCCTACATGATTACATATATAACGTCATTGACCCATAGACTGTGAATTAAACCTACTTATAGCATCGGTATATATTGGGTATTCCCGCGAAACTGTATGCGTATATATTAGCATTAAATATATACCCCCCACCTGTAGATTAAAATCGTCTACGTATTCAGTCAGGGCATTTAAATTTTAAAGAGCGTAAATTAGAAACCAGAAAAGGCTCTTAAACGAGAAAAAGCTTGGCATAGAAAAGGAATACGAGATGAAGATGGAGATGGAGATGGAAGAGGTGGGGGCCTAAATACTCAACTTGAAAAATAGACGTCAACCTATGCCGACTTTTATGACGGTAGATTTGGTTAACGAGGACCGTTTCAATTTCCTCATCTTCTAGGATTTAATCCGAACCATACAACTTCACGATTACAATTAATTAGTTGAATTTTTCAACTGTCAGTTATCGCACATATAGATATACGTAAATACACACGCACACATATGTGTATATATAAATATATATACATATACATATGTATATTTGTTGAGGAGGCGCTCAAACCGTTACAAGACAAAACCGGCAGGACGAGTCGCTCCTCTCTCGCTTTCGCTCACTCGTCCGATAAGCGGTTAGGGGCGCTTATAGAGGTTCTTTATCGCTAGCAGAGGTCTGAGTATAAGGCCCGCTATCTCTCAGTTTCGGTATACATATACTAAGGTAGTTAGGTATATATAAGCATCAACGAGTGTGTTCGAGTTATGATAGGATGAAGATATCAGCGCGTTGGCCCAGCGGACGGTGAGAGAGGAATGTGGCTCCTCTGAGATCCTCCCGAGTTCCTGAGCTCTGGGTGTCGCCCGTTCCTCTAGGTATACTCGCAACTTTAAATTCACGCTTTAGCGATACTTTTTATTCGACTTACGTAATTCCTCGTTAAATAACACAGCAAATATGCATATGGGTACTAAAAGACGAGAGGCGAGAGGCGAGAGAGTTGCGAGAGTCATTGATAAATTCAGATATGAAAAAATTCATTTATATATTCAATTTGATGAAATTTTTCGTTCACACGCGCTTACATATTCCATAATTATTGTCAATTGACCAACTCTAAAAAAAAAAACCTAACGAATTCTATCGACGAATAATTAAAATGTCGAATAAAATAAATAAGACTAGTCATTTTTTTTTCCTATACAGGGCACCTACGAACCTTTATTTTCGTTACATCACTGTTTCATAGCTATGAATATGAGAAGTAAGACTGACTGGTCAAAGAGACCGAAATACTAATCCGTCCCAAGTCTTCCTACAACGTTATTCGGCTCACGCATCCTATCCCGCGCGATCGTCAAACTTCGAAGGTTCCGTGCCGACGAGATCAAATCATAAGGTTAAGGTCGCCGCCTTATCTTATCCCTGCACATTGTACCAACTCTACCGATTTAATACCGGACACCGTATACGACACGGATTATACTGGTCTAGCTGCAAAACGAAAGAGGAATAATGAGATGAAGAGAGAGATAAGGGTGAGAGAGAAGGGGAGAGATAGGGGGAAATAGCATTGCAAGACACGTTTCAGAGACATGGAAACAAACGCGGTAAAAATGTGCACACTGCACATCGGTATCAGGATCGGTATAGATATATAGGTGTAGGTGTAGGTGTAGGTGTAGGTAGAGGTAGAGGTAGAGGTAGAGGTGGGTATATAACCTGTACAGATTTCTACTCGAGTCTCGCCGCGCAGAAGGCATTCCATCAAGAGATGGTATCGAGAGGAGTGCGGTTCACAGGAGAAGAAGAGGAGAAGAGGAGGGTCGGTATAGAGTGAGAAAAATGTATATATGGTTATATCTGTATAGTAGCAAGAGTGAGAAGAGGATAGATAGATGAGAGGACAGGCGCCCTATACACAACGGGAGAAGAGAGGGCGGCAAGAGATATTAAAGGATGTTTCGCCGGCACCGAGAACGAGAAGCGATGAGAAAAGGTGGAGGAAGCGAGAAAGAGAAAAAGATAGATAGAGAAAGAAATACTCTGTGAGATAAAGAGAAAAAAGACATAGGGAAGACAGAGAGAGAGAGAAAGAGAAGGAAAAGGAAAAGGATGAAAATAGGCATCCTGCTGCGGTGAAGAAGTAGTGGGTTCCGTGCGGTGAGAGTCCTTGGTGGGCTCGGCTGGTCCTATGGTACGTGACTCTTCGCGTAAGGTAAGGGGGGCCCCCAGGTCGGAGAGACTGTAGAAAACCAAGGTTATACCCCGAGACTGAATTGGTTACCTGCCAATTATGAAAATCATCTATCTGCGATGAGATGGTCGGTATATAAGAGGAAAGAGAGAGAGGCAGGCGGTTTATTCGTAGTTTAGTTTTATCAAACGTTGACGGGGTATGCACTTCGGTACAGTGCATCGGAGTGCAGTGGGGTATTTAAACTTGAATGTGTATTCGTTAGGTAGTAGGTTCGTTCGTTCGTTCGTTCGTTCGTTCGTTGCTACGTTATATTTACATATATACACATTAAACCCACACATACTGTGCATATCTTGGAACCGTTCAAATTCAAACTGTACCCTTCGGCTATGTTCGGGATACCGCTCGGCCATCTTCGGGCGGAACTTGAATCAAAACGAAGCCCAACCGCCACTACATAGTTCACTTTTTAAATGCTTGTTATATCATCAGTTATACTACATCCACACAGTGATTATTATCATGATGATGATGATGATGGTATAGCTTTGCGTAAGCCAGTTTTTGAAGCTAGTCAATGATTCGTTAGACCAGATTCTAGTTATAGGATAATAAAATAGTATCCTCCTCTTACTCCTCATCATCATCATCCTTATCCTTATTCTTATTCTTATTTCCCTACCACAAACTTGAGACCAACTATAAAATTTCTATTCGATTAGAAGCAATGAACTGTGACTTATATCTATTAACGACGAAGAAGTATACACGGCGACAAAATATTTGTATTGGTCGATTGCCACACAGGTATTCTTATATACGTATATGGAAAAAATTATAAATGTATTGATGATTTGAACTTTCGCGCCTCACGGTTCTACTTAATTCCTGAATGCGTGTCCTTGTCGCGTCGTCTCGGTCGGCCTCCTCGCCTGACTGCCTTCCTGGACCATAAATAGCGAATCTTTACACATAGATGGGTTTAAAGGTCTGGTATGCCGAGCTGGAGCTTTAAGTTGAGACAAGGAGGCTGCCGGGCCGAGGTATGCGGTCTATATATGTATACACGTATACATTGACGTGAATACACGCGGCGATCATCTGTGTATATCGCTGAACTTGCCGGCCCACCTTCGCAAGGTGATTCACTGCAATCCTGGTGCACTGAGCTCAACCATTGTATGGGATCTGACGAAACGCGGCTTGTAAACAAAGTCGGGAATAACTTTCATCCCCCTTTTTTTTTGCCTTCTTTTTATTCATTTTTTTTTCATTTTTTTTTTTTCAAATGATAAATCAGACGATTGTCTTCGAACGTATTTGGCTCCTAGACGGTGTTAATACTGTTAAATATGTCGTTAATAAATCCACCGTGTCAAAGGTTTGATGGGAAAAAACCACAGCCACAGCCAATTTAACTATAATCGTTGTCAGACGTCAAGCATGGGGTTTTCTTGCGAGTAAAACGAAGCGTCAATTCCTTCGCGTTGCGGAGGCCGTTTCTAATTGTAAAAGAGAGAGAGAAGTAAACGAAGAAGAATAAGAGACAGGGAAGAGAGCCGTAAAACATCACGTTTCACATTTATAGTCCCGCAGTACCCTGGCCAACAGTGGCAAACCTTAGACCTAGGTAGTGCCCCGGATGATTTATGGAAATACTTCCTGGAATCACTCAAGTTCCTTTATTAGCCACTAGCCGCGACTAGCCTAGACAGACACCTAGGCTCACCGATAATCTATAGATCAGTTTTTCCTCAATACTCGATCCCTACTCCCCTTGGAGATGCACAAGGATTATAGAGCCGAGAGTTAAGAAGCTCCGGAGAACCTCCTGGTGCGTTAGAGACCGAACCTGAGTCTGATCCGATGGGAAACGTTCAATCTATTGATAAATTATGCAAAATTATAAACGATTGTAAATTTCATTCGATTGTTATCACCTCTTTTGGAATCATAGCAGGAACTTCATCTGGTTTAATCATTCGAGTACCTATCTTATACCTGTGTATGTATGTAGGTATACGTATGTATATATATACATACATACATATACGTACGTACGTCAACGATGTTAAAAGAGGCAGAAAATCGTTAGGGATTTCTTGGTAAACGAGGTAATTTATTCAGTCCTGAAGTCGCGCACAGACTCAGACTTGGACCTCAATTCTTTTTCAAGAGTTGAAACGCTTTATGTGTGTTGACTGCCTTTCCTCAAATATCTACAACTGGAATTACCTAACCCTGGAGAAGCTTTTTGTTTTTTTTTTTTATTATTCGAAAAATTATACAAAATTTTGACGATTTTATTTGCTGAGTGATGAGACGATATAAATCGTACGAAAATTTCACATCATCATAATTCCTGGGTAACAATCCTGGCTTTCTTCGGCAGTGTCTCCTCCGTTTCTTATTATTGTCATTATTATATTTGAAGAGAGTATAGAAACTGCAAAGAGGTGTCATACTTCGGAGAGTCGTTCTGTCTTTATCATGAACGGTGCTAATATGTAAGACTAATTATCGTGAGAAAGATGAGGAATGAAGAGACGTTATTGAAAGAGAATTTCTTCTTCTTTGTATTTATTTATTTCTTTTTTTTTTTTCTTTTTTTTCTATTCAACAAAACTTCTAAATATATAAGAAATATTTACAGAAATATGGCGTGAGAGAAGAACGGCTGTATGGAGGATAAGGTCCACGGCAGACTTGACTTAAGGATTTATATTATCGTCGTTAAAACGAATTGAATATTATCTTTGAACACGAAATTATAAACGAATACTTGACTAGGTATATCCATCGAATAAAGTTAGTTATAATAGCTAGTAGGTAAGTTAAGTTGAGTTAAGTTAAGTTAAGTTAAGCTAAGCTCAGCTCGAGATTAATTCGTTTGCGTTTTAATTCTTCGCCGTCACGAGGCGAAAGGTATGACATGAAATTGTTATAGGTATGTACCTCCGAACGGACATAAAAATACATTGACAAAATAAGTTGAGAAGAGGTAGGTAGAGTAAGCCTAATCGGGATGACGGAATTCTTGAAAGAAGTAATCAAAACAACGCGACGAAATGCGAACCTAACAAGACCGATGAAAAGAAAAGAACTGACATAACCCAGAGGCGCTTGACCCACCACGCCATAAATGCTCCTCGAGTTGCCGCTAAAGGAACGAGTCCCATGATGGACCGGGATTGAAATAAAAAATAAATAAATAAATTTAAAAAAATAGGGCAAAGAGAAAGAAAGAAAGAAAGAAGAAGAAGAAGAAGAAAAAAAAGAACCGGTAGTTGCTAATAATTATTTATCCTGATCGTAAAACCACTCCTCAGAAATTACACCGATCCACTCCTGTTAATATTATTTTTAGCAATTTATTTGGCAATTTTGTTAACTGGCGAAATGTGTTTTTTTTTTTTCGTTTTTTTTCGAAGTTAGTTATAAGACTGCGAAAACTTTTGTCTGTAAGTTTTCAGTCAAGTTTGAGGAATTTAGGAGAGATTTTAATTACGCGGAGATCCTTTTACCCTATCAAGGTATCCGTCGGGGTCCTTCTATCTGGACCTGGGACCTCCGATGCCGCCCTCTCATGCCGTCTCCTTCTTCCGCCTGCATCTTTGCCACGATGCACATCCATGCAGCCGCCAAGGAATGCGGTCCTACGGGCCCACGGGCACACGGGGTTGTGTGATGGTCCTGGAGTCCCGGTCGCGGAGCCACCTCTATACAACGAACGAACCAACGAACCAACCAACCAACCAACCAGCCAACGAACCAACAAACTCTCCAAACACCATGCGGAACAAGAGAGACGGAGCTAAGGTACGAGGCTCTTCTTCGGGGGACGAGAGCGGTGGAACGGCAGGACCTCCCTGGACACATCGTGGAGGTCCTTTCAGCCTCACTTTCGAACCTCCGAACTGAAACCGACGAAGAGAAAGAAGAAGAAGAAGAAGAAGAAGAAGAAGTAGGAGGAGGAGGAGGTGAAAAAAAAAAATAGAGGAGAACCAGATACCTTTTTTCTAGCCTCATCACGGCACGGTGATGAGCCGAACGGTGTATAGTCTTCTCGCTTTTCATCTAACGTACCTAAGTAAGAGAAATCGAGTTTCGGTTTTAAGTTCGTGAGAAAATGTATTGGGGGGAAAATAAACGAGCGACTATTCATTCGACGTTAGTCCATGAAGTTTTTAAACTTCCCTGGAACAGATCGGAAGCAACTTTGACAAAGGTCAGCTCATATCAAGGCCGGACGTTAACGCGAGAGTGATATCTAAACTTAGTTTGGTATTGAATTTCCCTTCAGAGACGGTGGAGTTGATAAGAGATTGAGTAAAAATATTCCAACGGTAGGACGTAGGTGGTCGAGCGATAGCGGTGCCTTGGACATCCATATGCAGTGAACTGGACATTACCTCTCCCCATTTCCCTTGTTTTTTTTTTCTATTTCCATCTTTCTCTCTCTCTCTTTCTCTGGCGATCTTGAGTCCTGAGTTATTGAAAATAGCTAGTGTTTTGCTCCATAAAGATCGCACTGGTATGAGAAAACGGAACATAAACTTTGCGCCGTTTACAACTAGTAATAATCAGCTGAAAAGACTTTCGTCTGTCTCTTTGCCTGAAGCGATATTTATTGCTTTACCTAACCATACAGAGTTCACACTTTTTGCTAAGGTATATATCGGTGCAAGTTAACTCTTTTCTCTACAACAGAGAGTAGCCAGCATCAACTCCTCCTGATACTCACGAACTGAAGACCATCTCTTGCGCCTGTGGCGAGGTTTCGTCGGTTAGAGACCACCAGTGCGTGGGAGAAGACCGTTGAAGAACGGATCTCGAGGGGCGTTGGTTCCTCGTGCATTTTTTTTCGGCTTAACATATAGTATATACATGTCTTTCGGCTCCATATGGAAAAGAAATTTCATTCTAATTGCTCTGATTATCAGAGATGATAAAATGTTTTTTTGAAAATCTTTCATTAGGGTTGAGGTACAAAATTTTGATTTAAACATTCGAGAAAAAAAAAAATTGCGGCTAAAAGAATCTTTCTCACGTTTTTCGCAGACTCTATACAGTGCAGTGCGAAAGTCGCGAGCTTAATTAAAGACGAACTTGCAGTCAGGCAAGCCAGGCAGAGAGGCAAGACAGGCATGCGGATTCCCCCTCGAAGCTGACCTTTGTCGTCCTCGACATCACCGCCCCACGTCTCTATATACTCGAAGAGTATCAGCTTCGCTCGTTTCTTTTGTCTTTCGTCTTCATCCGTTCGCTACTCGCTTGAGGCGTACAATTCTTGAAAATTGCAGAGCTTTTCGCGTCGCCGTTCCTCGTCCTCGTCCTCATCCTCATCCTCATCCTCATCCTCGTCTTCGTCTAAGAAGGAGGCGCCGGATCATCAGCATATTGCATTAAAATGAAAAAAGTTCATTCTTTCAAATCGCTTGTAGGTGTATTCGCAAGTAAATTTCAAAATTTCCGAAAGTGTAATAAGCGAGATGATGAAAGTAGATTAAATAGTTGAATAAATGAATGAACAAACATCCGGGATATTTGAATATATTATATGCGTGAAGAAGATGAGACGTATAAGGATGTTAATTAATTAGTTAATTCATATATGTATATATATATATCAAAAGGAGGGTGCAGGCTGGGAACGTAAGGATTCTATAAATAGGACGGGAGAAGGGAAACAATTAGTTTAAAAGTAATAAAACTTGTTTAACTCGAAGACGCGACGAATAAGACGGACTAATCTAACGAGAGCTAACCCTAACCCTAACCCTGACGAGACAATGCGTACAGAAGTCAATGAATCTGTTGGCCTTTTCCCATGCTCGAGCACGCGCATAACCGCTGAAAACATGAACAACTAACGCATATTATAAGCTACGTATATACACACATATATATATTCAAGTAACGAGTAACGAGTTGATTCTATTACTCAAGGCTGACTCATTCTTATACTGACTAACATAAGTATAACTAGAATATAAATTCGACTGTGTTACACCAATGGCCGTTGCTCCGGCATATTCCCTCTTCCTTATTTTTTTTTTTTTTACTTTCAACGGTCATTACCGACGACCTCCGTATTCAAATTTTACTAATTATTATTACCCACTATACGATTGTCATTTGATATATTAATACGTTCGATTGATTAATTATAAAAAAAAATGAAGAAATTGATGAATGAATATAAATTTGGTATAAGGATCTATTTATTTTTTTTTAAATTTATTTTTTGTTGTTGTATAGGGGAGGACGTGCAGAGCCTTTGACTCAGGTGGTGAGGATCTCATCGGGTCTGAAGTATAGATATATAGTATAGGTGTACATATTGCAGCGGCAAACTTCTGATAAAGGCTAAATTACTGACCAGCCGCCCCTTTATTTTTCTTGCCTTTGGGCCACGGAGTTCAATTTGCTCTTTCGTGCCCCTCTGTCTCACTTCTACCTCTGCTCAAGAAAGCAAACTCATTTCGTTCCTTGGCTCTTATTCGAGACGTTCGAGGGCGGCGGTAACAAGGCGGTGAGACCTTCACGCGCGGCCAAAGAGCTCGGCGGATATATACTATACCTAATATACCAGTTCATTTTTAACTAACCCTAAGCGAGAGAGTATCTTAGATCAGAAATAAAAGAAATTAAAATAGTGGGGCAAGAAAAAAGAAAAAAAAAAAAATAGAGAGGCTAAGATTTAGGGTGACTTTGAACACCTCATAGAACCCAATTATTATTATTTCTTAGTCTAAGTATTTTGAAAATGAAAGTATTTTTTTTTTTTCTTCTAATCAATATTCGATAATGATTATTGGATCATTTTTATTAATGGGAATCGGGAAATCTTGAATTCTGTTATCAAATTTGGATTCAGCTACCCCTGAATCGTTCTTATCATGTTCATAAGGGAAAAAGAAATGCACTTGGAATCAAAATTAAGGAAATTGTTTTTTTATTCATTTGGAACCAATTGAACTACAGGGGGGAAACGAAATTCGAAAACACCACTTCTAAGGGACACCCTAATATATATTATTATATATTTGTGTTAGGTGTTGCTTAATCTTTCTTACTGACCGTAGGTTTTTTTTTTTTTTTTCTTTTTGGTATTATTGGTGATCTCGTCGGCGCCTGTTTGCCCTCGGCCTCAAATATTGGCCGTCCACTCGTCCCGGGGAACGCGATACCTCGGAATGTGCTTAAAATATTTAAGATATTTAAATAAGAGGTAAAAGGTAAAGCCTTGTTCCGAACCACTTGAAAATAGCTCCTATACAAAGCCGTGAGATACTTGTCCCAGAATTGGTCGGACACCAGATCGTCAAATATTTGTAATTAACGTAAAGCACATAGGTGGTTCGTTCCGTATTAGGTAACGACGGATTTCCTTTTATTTCTACCTTATATGTTTGTTTCTTTTATTTTTATTATTTATTTTACTTTACTTTCTCAATTCATTCATTCATTCATTCATTCACAGAAAATACAATCCTAAAAAAATAATAACTAAGGTACTGCGGGCTCGCGTGAAACTCTTCCTGCTGCACCTCGTTATATATATTTAAAACTCTGACAGTTTCAGGTGTTAAAGGATCACCGTTATAGATTAGGACCCGAAGTAGGTATGCCTGCCCATAAGGTTGTGCGTGAACCCCCGTAACCTCCCTTTCTTTCCCACAGTTTAATCCCTTTCAAGGATTCGAAGGACGCGCCGACGAGCTCCTGCACCAATAGAGATCGTAGAAAAGACCCGTTTCTCCCGTTCCTGGAAAACGTTTGAATTTTCCCTAACGAGCTTTCTCCCTCTCTCTCTCTCTTTTTTTCTCTCCCCATACCCTTGCAATAAATTTTCACTAAATCTTTACTCCGATTTGACGGGCAAAACTAAAGTTGCAATAAAAATATCTCATGGCTTTTACAACCGTACGATATTTGTTTCTATAGAATTTCAAGAAACATCATTAACATTTATTACATACAGATTTTTATCTACAACTACATATTATCGAACAAATATTTTCTCAGCCGCTACAAAACCGGAAGCTGTTTAAAATTTCAAAATACAATATATTTGAATTTTTCTTTTTTTTTCATTTCATTTTTTGTATTTGTATTTGTATTTGGGCGTGGTTCAAGACTCGTTTCTGTAGCCTCGACTTCTCTGTATAGACGTGACTCTCGCGGACAGATTTTCTCGGCGTATATTATAGGAGCGAACAAAAACGAAAGGAAAAGAGTCAGCCGCACAAAACGTCGCGATCTCATTTCCAGCTCTCTAAAGGTCCTGCACCCGCTCGATCTTATGTACGCGAGTGTATTTAAAGGGCTTAGTAGTTTATAGCGTTTGGTATTCCGACTGGGTTTTTTTTTTTTCCTCTCTTTTTTTTTTTTTTTGTACCTTAACACAGTTGAAATTTCTCACCCAAAGTGGCGGTAAGCAAAGGGGGAGATAAAGCGATCGAATTCTCCGAGGGCGTTTCCACAGCCCGCGTTTCCATCCGATATATAATAACAATTTTGTGAATAGGTATACAGGGTGTATTTAGTAGCCATATATGAATGATCGCATAACGATTAAAAACGATTTTTGTTCGAGACTTTAACGATTATCGTTGATACTTGAATCCCGAAACTTTGTTGTACAGTTAAATTATATACGCGTATACATAAATTATTGTTATTATTTTAATTAATTTTTTTTTTTTCTATTTCACCAAATTAAAGAAAAAAGGAAAGAACTTTTATCGATTAGATATAATATTAAGGGGAACGAGTTTTGCTTGGTTAAACTAACCTTTCTATATATATATTGTATAGTCAATTATAAAATAGACTCGGATGAGTGCCATTTGCCAAATCAAAGGATAAGGTATTATATTGATGAAGACACGTGTGCCTCCTGGCGATTTTAAACGAATGATCAAACGAGCAATTAAATTATTCAAACAAATTTTTATTGAAAAAATAAGAAGAAAAAAAAAACAAATTATAAAATCAACGATTCCTCCGTATGTATAATTCCATATAGATATAGCGAAGCTAAAAGAAAAGAGAGAAAGAAATAAATAAATAACTATGTGGTGTATGTAGAAATAAAAATGAAACGTAATAAAATACTCAAATTTATAATACTTATTTACCGTATGGAGGAAAAATAGAAAAATAAAAAAAAATTTATATTCTAACGACGGGACTTGGGATGATTTGAATCTTCGTTCCCTAAAAGAGAAACGTAGAAGAATGTTTGGGCGTATCAAATGCACTGTCATCTGTTCCATGTCGAAAAGTTTTCGACTCGTTTATCATAGAAATTATAATAAGGTGGGTCTTGGTAATTGTTTTTTATCTACATCCATATGTATACAGGTATGTATATATTTATATATATATATGAGACAGCGTTTATTGATATAATCATTAACTCATACGATTTTGATTTTATATTTATCAAAATCAACGCATACAACGTACCTATACTTTAAAATTATAATATCTACTATATGTCTTCGCCCTTGGTATCGACCATCTTGTTAAACACGAGTTTCACTGGTTATATACTAGAAATTGTAACTTGAGTGACGAGAAATAACGATCATGTACCTACATACTATATATTTATTAAGGGTGTGCGGTTACCTGAATTTGTCGGGTCGGGTCGGTCCGGGTACCCGCCCGGGTTCGGAACTCGGGTACCCGAATTTTCGGGTACCCGATTTCACCCGAGTACCGGATTTTACCCGAGTATTTCTGAGTTTACCCGAGTTCACCTTAACTTATATACTACTTGGTACTTACTATTACTCGGTTCTCCCGAATTTGATTACACATGTGGCGTAAAAAATGTTGGCGCTAGAATAAATAAAAGAATTAATTTTTTTTCTTTTTTTCAATTGTTACAAACTTTAACCCGGGTACCTGACTTTGACCCGGGTACCCGACTTTAACCCGGTTACAGCAATACCCGACCGATATTCACCCGACCTCGATACCCGACTCGGGTACCCGACTAAATCGGGTACCCGCACACCCTTAATATTTATATAGCTATTCTTTTCGAAGTTGTTTCACTTTCTGATTTATATACATGTATATGTTCGTGTGCTTCTGTGTGTGTATATAATATTGCGTAATATCGTAATATTGTATTGATTGCACGTATAATACGATGATCTTTCGTCTGAAATCGATACGCCAATATAGAGGCAATATAACGCCTCACCGCGACGAGGTTTCTCGTATATACTATAACCATACAGATATAAACTACCTGGGGGTAAGGTACACAGGTACATCTACATCTACGTATGTACAAGAATAATATAAAAAATAAAATAAAATAAAAAAGAACAAGAACAAGAAAAGAGGAAAGAGGACAGAGGAAAGAAAACGAAGGGTGAAAAAAAACCTATATGAAAAGACAAAACTAGCAAGCGTGGGATCACACGCGAGGTTCACGACCCGCCACAACTCTTGATATCGAAGAATTCTGGTTTATAGTTATACGTATCACACTGTTTATAGATCGCAAATGTCTAATAACATATTATACGCGTATTTCTCTCTATATAAATAAATTTTAATACGTGATACTCTGTATTAAAATTTTTCTTTGTTTATAGAAAACAATCCGTCAGACGAGATCGTCTTGTTGGCTAAAGAACGATTATATAGCCTTACCTTGAACCATTTTTTTTTTTTCCTTTTTCAATTTTTACTTCAAATTTTTTTTTTGTTTTTTTTTTTAGGTATATGTACGTATATTGTACATTGTATAGATATATTATACGATCGATTCACGACCCACATGATTGCAGCATGATAATATTTTTAGATATGATCAAAAACTCTTTACAGTCGTCCTTGAAGCTTAAGATTAGCGCTCTAGGTCCTAATAAGTGCAGCTGACTGCTTCTACTGCCTTACTACTGTCTTATCTAGATTTTTTTTTTTATTCATTCTTCTATTCACGAGATATCTCTCTTGCATTATACTGATTTATAATCGACAAATTTTCTTCAGAATTTAATTACGCCGTTTAACTTATCGCTGCTAATTATAATCGATAATTTTATATACCTATCGTCCACTCGTCAAGCTATAAACGAAACTATATCTAAATCGTCGATTATCTAATTATGTCGAATGGGTGTAGATAAAACGAAAAAAAAAAAAAAAAAATTCCCCTTGTATCTTGAAAATTCAGGAAACAGGTATCCCTCGTATCGTGGCTCCCATTCGCAGGAAATTCAAAGATAGAAATAATTATCATTTTCTTCTTTTTTTTTTCTTTTTACAGTTTTTTTTAGTCAATTTATGGACTGGAATTCTCGATTACTGCAGGAGCAGCGATACCTATAATATAATATCTCGCTGTAACCAAGCCGAAAGCTGTTTTATAACGATAAAGAATATGGTTCAAATCTTGGCAAAATTTTTGTAACTATCTTAATCATTCAGGAAACAGGTATCAACTTTATTTTATTTTATTTTAATTTTTTTCCTCATATGTTATAACGTAGGAAATTCAAAGATAAAAATATAATTTATATATATATATACATCTTTGTGGACCGTTTCTTTTTTTTTTTCTTTTCTTTCCTTTGACTAAACCAATTCCTCCAATTATTTGATTCGCGTTTATCCATATATCGTCTTGAGCTTATTTATGCATAAAAGTATAAATCCCAGGATCTGCATATTGCGGATGTATAAATAGATATATGAACTAGGTATGAAAAAGGCGTTTGTAAATCAGCCCAATTTTATTTTATTTTTATATTTATTCAAGGTACAGTAAGTAGCATTCCGCGCGTTGAATTCGTAATCCAATTTTATCAAAAGATTCTTTGGTATATCACCTGCATTCATATACTGCTTACAAAGTCTGATAAAATTCGGGGCGCCGGTCTGACTTTGCCGCGATAACAAGAATATATTTTGATATATCTATGCCGTCGAGTCGTATTCCGCGTACCACGTCGTCGCCACTGTCTAAAATCTATAACTATCTAACTTAATATACCTATATGGGTAGATATTCTCGGGCTTTTATATTTATTACCATATAACGGCTGTTTTCCAGTTGTGAAGAAAAAAAAATTCTTCAAAGTTCCCCCCGTCGAAAGAATTGAAAAGAAGAAGAAAAAAAAAAACAAAAAAAAAAATTAGAACAAAACTCGTGCTTGAACGTAATTTTATTTAAAACATCAACCATCGACGAACGTGTGGCACACGATTTCATTTCTTGCTGTAAAAAGAACAGCTGCCTGCGGGGTATTACATATGTGAAATAATAAGCCTTTTAATTTTTTTAATTTTTTTCAGATTACTTTTCTTTTTTTGTCTCATGGTTAAAATTATTTTGTTATATAGTTAACCGTCGATAATTTCATGCATATGAATATGTATATTTATGTTACATATATCGTTATGAACGAACTTTGATAAAGATTTTCCGCGAATTTGATACACAGGATGTTTTACACGGTAATATTTTTCGTTTCATATTTTTTTTTCATTTCTTCTTCTTCTTTCTCTCTTTCTATGGTTTTTACTTTCTACATCGTCGTCCTATCACCACTAGTTCTATATAGTGTATCCTTCTTCCGTAGTTGTACTCCTGCAATAGAGGGAAAAACGAGAAAGAGAAAAAGATAGATAAAGAAAGGGAAAGATAATATAAAATACTAGCTGGCATGTGCACCGGCGACCAATGGCGGCGAGAAGACCAACGCGACGAGATATTATATACTATACTAGGGAGGAACACGTGTCCAGACTTACAAAAATGCCTGGAGCCTTTTTTTTTCCAGTTTTTTCATTTTCTTTACTTTACTTTTTTTTTCAATTATATACTTACGAAGAAATCTCGAAAGAATGAATCATGAACGTCATACAGCTTCTCGCTAAGACCGTTGAAAATTTTTGGCTTATAGGTATAACATATAGGCTACATATCCCTCTCTCACTCTCTCTCTCTTTTTTTCTCTCTCGTTATTAAATTCATGAAATAATTCTTAATCTCCCCACGGGTTTTCACTCGATCAAGTTTGACCTCTTTATTTTTATTTTTTTATTTTAATCGTAAAAAAGTCTTTCGCGATATGAATATACCTATATACGTACACGTGGTATACATAAAACCCGCGTGTTTATAAATGATAATGTACAATTTTTCCAAGAATATAATATTCGACTCCGCGGTTCAGATATAACCTTTACGAATTGCCAAATCGTTTAATCACTTCGATAACTAATCGGCAAAGTAGTAGGAAAAACGAAAAAATGAAATTGTAGCATTTATCAAACCCTGGCCTTTTTCCATATTCTATTATCTTCTTTATATCTGGACCGAAAATTTAGCAAACAATAAGTGGCGTGTTTCACAGATATTAATCAACCCAAATCTACCGTAACTCAATACGTTGAAAAATACAAATGATTTCACAGTCTTTATTCTTTTAAGCTTGACAGGTGAAAATGATCTCTAGAACTATCCTAATTAACATTCTTTTCCCTAAGGGTCTCTAATTTACGAACTTAAATCTTTAAAGTACCAAAAGCATAGATTCGAAAGGTAGAACCGTCGTTAGAAAAAAAAAAATAAAAATAAAATAATGCAACTTCATGAAACGATTAAGAAAGAAATTTGCTGATTCATTTTTTTTCCTTAATCGATCCATGATACGTTAATACCTATGGATGGTGAAAAAAAAGGGATAAACTTTCACTTCAAAGTCAGCAACCTATCTAATCCTACCTACTATATGCCTACCTACCTAAATAGCTAATCGAGAGCGATAAATGTTTATCGCGAAAATAAGCGCGCGTGTATAATTCGTAAGAAAAAAAAAAAAAAATTGATATAGAAACTATATCTTTATAGTTGGGTACACATGTCAGTGAATACGAAGTTGGCAGTGGCTTGTATCACTTATTTAACTAAATAATAAGATATCGTTTCTAAAAAGATGATAACTGCAGCGAGAATGAGAAAGAAAAGAAAAAGGAAAGAAGGTAGAGAAAAAGACTAAACCACTGCGAGGCGTCCCGGCGCTCACAAACATTCTTATACTCCGAGATACGGTCAGAATGTCAGATACTACAACGCAGTCGTCGTCGGTGCGGGCGCGGGCGCGAGCGCGAACGCGGGCGCTCGAAGTCCGCGTTTCATCCCATTCCGCGTCCCTCGTACCCTCCGCCCTCTTGCCACTGTATTCCAGAGTCTCTCGACGCGGTGCATTCTGTCGAGCGTGAACTGGGATGCTGCCGTCCCATCCACCCCCACCCAAGACGCATCCATTGACGCCTCGGTCGGCGTTTATGAATGAAGCCCCTTCCTGTGACTCTCCTAGGCTCTCCGCGTCTCGTAAGAACCTCGTATATATATATACATGATATGATGTTGTATGATCCCTACAACGAGAAACCTTTTCGTATATATTTATTTCTGCAAGATGATTTCGATACATCGATAGACATTGAACGCCGTTAAAGACGATCTGCGATCTATATGCATATAGTTTATTCGATAACGTTACATAAGAAATTCATCGTATACGAAGAAAATGAATATAGAAAAGGATTTTTTGAAATTTTTCAATACTATATTCTGTGTTTATTCAAAACGTTTGAATAGATTACGATTGGGGGGTGAAGAAAAAAAATTGGGAATAAACATTCGGGAATCGCATTAATAATAGCGAAGGCTGGGTTACGACGAGAAAAAAAATACACATATTGCAGGTCAAAAATATCGCAAGATCAATATCGTTTTTAAAATACAGCTGTATGGGACTCGGCTGGCGCACCCGTGAACTCCGTTGTGGGCGTATGAAGGATTTGGTCCCGGCGTCTGAGGCGATGATAAGTGCCCGCCGCGAAAAACGACACGCCGGATATGACGTCACATTCGCACTCTTGTACTTGTACTATATGCCTATGTAGTATGTACGAAAGTATACGATATTACATATACAGATTACATAAATAAATTAGCGATAAAATTCTTCCGACGAAAAAAAGAACAATTAAGAAAAAAAAAAACACCACAATGTTCAATTTGACAATACGTTGTCGAGATAATTCTTGATCAACCCCATAGATTTAATTATTCATGCAAATTTGACTCGAGGAATTGAAAGGACACAGGGAAAAAAATAAATACCTATATTTCAGTGTATAAAAAAATTGTTATACTTTCTCAAAGTGTATTAAATATTGCTCGGAATACTCTGTACTTACTTAGATATAGTTACATATGAAGTCGTGACCTAAAGATTTGCATAGCATAAGCTGTGTCGAGGAGCGATTATAAATACGTACGTAATATAAATATTGCCAAACTAGCCACGTCGAGTTGTTATTGAAATCGTATTATACATGTATATTATTTTCAAAATTTCTTTTTCTTTTCTTCTTTTTTTTTTTTAGCAGGTATAATTATTATTTATCCTCGTATTGGCCAGTCTGTGGTATACATTAAACCTTTACACGTAATATTATGCAGTGTTTTAATTTCAAACGTGCGACACCCGTTATATAAATAGTATAGGTATATAAATAAATTTCCTTGTTATTTCCGACTACTTAGGCTAGTATTTTAGCTCTATACCACAAACGACTAATTAACTAAGCGTTAATTAGCGCGGGTTTGACTAGTATATCTCCGATTCCCATTCTCTTAGTTTGCCGGAGTTTAAAGCAATTTAATTAATCCTTCTCGGAATTTTTAATTTTAATTTTTTTTTTTCGTTTACGGAACATATCCCTGCACAGGTCACAAATCACACGATCCTATATTTCTTCTATTTATCTTATAAATCGTGGGAATTTATTAAATCCCAACTTTTCAACTATCGATGAAAGGAAAAAAAAAAATAAAAATTACGTTATATTGTTAATATAATCATTTCGCAAATGAAGGAAAAAAAAAAAAATCATTTAACTTCTTGACAGACCGGGTTATAAGATTCTCAACACATTAGGCGTATATCTTACCTAGTACTCGTTTATAGTTTTAAATGATTACATTTTTCCTAATTAATTTAACCCAGCATTGCGGTTACTGTGACCATTAATTAGGCTCACCTGCTGCTACTGCATGAGATATTAATATTACTTTTGTCAAAGTCGAAAGTTAGTGCGGATAATTAAAAGCTCGAGTAATTTAAACCTCGCTGAATAAAGACTGCGGTCAAACAGTATATCTGGCTCCTTGATTCGATTATACAAGATTGGGTGAAATAGGATGAGGATAAATTCGTTGAAAAATGATTATTTTTTATCATTGATAAGAACGACTTGGCTTTGCATAAAAGTTGTCATATATTTTGTGAAATAAATTACATGATTCTTCATATTCACGGTATAAAGTTAGTGAATATACACCCACAATCGAATAACGCCATAATGAAACTTAGGCTTTCCTGTAACGCTGACCAGTGACCACTTCCTACACCACTAATCGGCTATATTATCAACAACTAATCGCTTGCAATAATAATTACGCAAAGTTTGATATTCATTTATTTGTGAGAGGGTATTGCGGTTTTGAATTGTTAGTAATTAAGGTCAACTCCTTATACCTCGAGTTTTACTTCCGCTATATGCATGTTGCATATACATATATATATATATAGATATATTATACTCTGAAATCTCACCCTGCGAAGTATCTATACAATAATTTGTCAATATTAAACGATATATAGCTAGAAATATGAATCAATCGTTGATATCGTATAACTCAATGAACATAATATATTATAATTTGTGATTTTCAATTAGAGCTAAATAGTATAATAATATTTTTTGAACGAACTGTACACGTAGTAGGTCTCACGTGAAACTATGCGCAATGTAAGCGAACGCCACCGCATATTTTGTACGCTACAACAGCATTAATATATTCATGTGGTAGAAACAATTCTCAGCATAAGTATACGTAAACTGCTGATATATTAGAAAATATACACACATATATACGCGTTAATTAATGTTTATAATAATACCCACGTCGTATATACATACACCTGTTGATATTATAGTCTCGCTCGTAAACAAAGTGAAGACAAATTTTCGACTATATGATAAATAAAAATCATTGTATTAGTTTCTTTACCGCGATGTCTGTTCTATGCGTTATGGGAAAGTGCTAAGGGAAAAATATCGTCACGAGTCATTAAAAAAGAAATTTTCGAACTGATTTATCGGTATAACAACTCCTAGTTCTCGAAACTTCATTTTCTTTCATTTATTTCATTTTTTCTTTCTTTTTAGTTTTAATTGATACGAAAGGTTTTTAAAAAAAAACGTTGTAAAAAAGAAGAAACAAAATTTATTATCAAAAAAATAACATAGATCTATAATTTGTAAGGAGATAAAACTCTTAGCCAATTTGAAATTCTACTGATTCCATAAAGGATCTAGATTATGCGATCAACAAATAAACAAGATCTTATAGACGACGTCGAATGGACCAAATAGTGTTATAGGTAGGCGGCGAGTAGCCGATATAAATAAATATATATATATACACAGAATTTCGTATATTCTGACTCGTATAGAAGATTCACAGGAAGCTGAAAGCCGGCATCCCGAAAAAGCATGGTATACCCTCTATAGGTGGGTATATATATCACACAAACGCATCTGTAATTGTATACTCGCACGTATTTGCCGGGACGAGGAAATAATTCTGGGAAGCGAGGTTGCATAGTCAAGAGAAAAAGAGAAAGAGAGAGAGAGAGAGATAAAGGGAACCAGGGTCCGAGCTGGAACCCACAGGAGGGCCACGTTAGGATAGGTTGAGCAGGCGGAGCAGACCTTTAATGTACCCGCATGGACCGAGCGAGAAGCTGGCTGGCGTATTGCTGGGATCTTCTTTGACCCGCCAGCATGCGCGTCAATATCAGTTGGATATGAGGATATAGTAGCTCGTACCTCGTAGCGTGTGGTCTTTGCCGAATGGGAATATACACATTGAGCTGCGGAATCCTGAGTAGCATATATACTTATAAGATGAGTATAAATCGTCCGAATCTTATTTGATGCGCAATTTCGCTACTATATACGGTAGAGAAACTGCACTCTGTGCGTTACTATATACATGATATATATATATATATATATATTCGTAAAAACATATGATATTAATGATAATATGTAGATCGCGTGTATATATAGTTATAGTTATAGTATATGTATACCTATATACCTACTGTTATAGAAGTTAACGCGATGCGACCGCGACGGACGGAACTCTGCGTTAAATCATGCGGGCGTTTAGATCAGAGACATCGAAAGGTCAAAGCTGAGTATATAACCGATGCTCGCATCATCATGACCTTGTATGTATTTATTTATTATTTATATACCTACCCTGAATATATCCTAAACGTGCAGGGGTGGTACATACAATGAAATATTCGGGTTGTAAAAATCTGGAAAATTATTTTAACCAAGAATAATTAGGGTATATGTATTTTTTTATTCATTCATTCCTATCAGGTCTTTTTTTTTTCCTCAAACTCTGATTGGGAGTTTCTCATTATGAACCGAGACGCACCGCACCATACCGTACCGTACCATATCGTATCATACCGCGTATGGCTCTTTCCTATCTCGATAATCCTTTGACGCCCCCTTCGGAGCTGATACATCGAGAAAAATCTCAAGATGATTGTATCTGTAATACATAGTATATATGCCTACATGCTTCCCTTTATATCGGTCCTATGAGACCTTTAATAAGGCATTAAATATCACGGTTTATCACGACACGGTCAGATCTTTCGTAACTTTTACCAGTTCCAAGTTTTATATATGTATTAATACCAACACGTATATTTTTATACACGGTGTATATCGTTGTCGAATGTATAGGTGTATGTAGTCAGCTGCATCAGCAACAGCGGCAGCAACAATCCTGAGAGAACATCGTCGCACGGTCCGCGGTGAAAAGACACGTCGAAGTTAGCCCCGCGCGTTCAAGAACCAGATTCCTTACTGAATAACCCGCCTGAATCTCAAACAGACTGGATCCCAACCAAAAACCTTCGTCGTTCAAGCTCTGAATTAGGCGCTGGTTTTCTCTTTCCTTAACTGTTCTTAACTGCACTTTGGGGTTCACCCATACCCTAGTCGATTGGTTTAACACCAGCGAGTTGGTAGAGATAAGCATATAAGCCGTGGTAGGTCAGTTCAGGATTATACTTAACCCGTAGGTCAAGAATTATAGAGAAACTATTACTAAAACGAATACTAAAATACTTTTATAATTATAACAAAATATAGAACACATATTTCGCGGTGCAAAAATTTTCTCCTTTATTTTTTTCCCCTTCTACAAGTCGAGAAAAGAATATCTAACGCCTTATATATTGACAGGTAAACCGCACCTGATGGTATACAGTTCCCAATTCTCTCCTAAGACCGGAAAAGATCATTCGTTTTTCTCCTATCGCACTAGGTATAGCGAGTCAAAGTTCTGACCGCAAAAACCAAATTGAAAATCGAGACGTAAATGGACCGAGAAAGGAAGGCGAAACGAGTTCAGATATTCTGACACCTGTACTGCAACGTCGTAGCTACCTGGAATATTCCGTATAAGTATATGAATTTCTTTGAAATTTGTATGCATAGCTAGATTTGTGAGACTTTCTTCATCTCGAATTTTGATGACATGGATTTTTATAGTAGGGTGATACTTAATTTGGTCATTTTTGAATTTCACGGATCATTCGAAGCGATAATGGGATAGGAAGTCAAAAATAACACCGAAGTACTAAAAAATCGTGTGTTATTTAAATGGGAAAGTTTAAAGGGTTTGAGACAGTAATTAGAATTGAGATATGAACCTGGTGTCTTGACTAAAATTTTTTTTTTTATATATTTGGAGACGTTCTGGCTCATGGGAGAATTGAAATTTGAATATAACCGAATTAAGGATCACCCCTAATTTAATGTATAGGTATGTATGTAGAATTACAGGCGGCGTCCCTTTGCAGCCACCCACGTACTGTTCAACCTAAAACCACGCCTAGTCTTTGATATAAATTGAGCAATTACCAAAGGTTCAATAAATATTTATGAATGATCAGCATTCATGCGTCTCATTGGGACAGATTACGCGCGAATTTAATAAACGCAAATAGGTACGTTTCTCCGGGACTGAAATACTATTATATATATTATTATACCTACGCGGCTATTATATATACGTAAAGCTATAATACCACCATGTAGTAGTATAAACATATCATCTTTATACACTCGCGTCATGCATTACCACCAAGCGTATACCTACACGTAATAATAATTGGCTAGTAATTAATTTTTTTTTTACTTCATATTTTACGACAATTTAATGATGAATAAATAAGGTAGAATAATCCAGGGGTTGAGACGATTAAATTGTGTGAATTTTTTTAATTTATTTGAGCGTGTCGTGTACGAGACGACACGAGACCCCTATAATAATATTATATTAATTAGTGAACGAGACGAGAGCTTAAGAGTCCCGGTATCCCCGGAAGGAGAGTAAATTAGTAAAAATTAGACACCGCTTGGAGTTGGTAGAAAAGTTTTAACTTTTATATAAGTTGGAGTAGCTTAAGAATGGGAGAAAAAAAAAAAAGAAAAAAAATTCTCCAAATATTTTTGGAGCTTTGTCTTCGGTTATGGTAGTATATTGGCGCAGGGGTAAGTACCGAGAAGTCATAAGAGTTCTGCTAAGCGTATTTCACGCTTCTATACTTTTTCGAGGTCCTATTTCGCCGCAGGAATACGCAGGGCCACAAATTTTACGGGGGCCCCTCAGTTCTTAGTAGTCCCTGTTATTTCTAGCCATTGAAAAAGAAAAACGAAATAACCGCTTCTGTCGGCAACTAGCGGATCTGCATCTACCTGAAAATTTCACCAAAAGTGGGCTGGACGTTCCTCCGGAGTTCAGAGATAGAACCTTACGATAGTTATACCAACTCCTTGTCCTGCAGAACAACAGAAATACTCGAGTTCTCGTTAGCAAAAATAAAGGAAAAAAATATACTAGGGTGCAGACTTCGGTCCGTAATGATTTGCATAAAATAGTTCAGATAAGAGTTACAAGATAAAATTATGTATATAGTTCGTTTCAGTATTCTCTATACCTACCCTATCCAATAAACTATAGCTTCCCACTCAAAGAGTGCGAGAAAATTCAAGATAACAATATCACGTATTATATGCAGATGCGTTAACAAATATGAATATAAAAAAAAAAAAAATTAATCTCTAGCCTCTATAACGAGACTCATAAAAATTCTTCTGCTTCAAGTGCAAAGGACCGAGGAGATAAACTTTCTTAGGTACCCTGGGGTTACACATCTATACAGGTGTATGATAATTCTATGTAATATGTATGTAGGAAGTGGGTTTTAATCCTTATTCCTAAAACATCATGACAATAATAATAATAATAATAATAATAATATAATATTATTGCAATTAAAATGAGGGACAAAAGAGGTTAACAGCCCTACAATTGCTATGCCATGTCGTGGCTTGACTCCTAGACAAGAGGCGCGGTTCTCACCCTTGAAATCTATAAAGACTTGAGCTCACGGTCGGCAGTTGTGACCAAATACAGCGTGCAGAGTACCGGGGCCGGCCCTATCGGAGTAAACTTTTTGCGTCTTCCAACGCGAGGACGAGAACTCAAGCGCATAAGAGCGTCTCGAACGTGAAGGTCGCCGACCATGAACGACTCTCTAGACGTCGTGTCGTGTTAAATTCCTGTTAAAGAGCTTTTGGAAAAAAATTTATAAATTTGACCATTTTATTTATCATAATGTGACAAAATATGTTCATATTTTATACACCAAAGTACGTCAGATTGAATATTTTCGCATAATATATTACCCTATACGCTTTTATAAATTTTTTTTTTTCTTTCTTGTTTTTCTCCTGGATTTCTGCAAACCCGCGGAATCAAATTTTCATGGTAAATATTATATATGCAAATCGATAATTTATCCAAGTGAATTTCGTTAGGGATATTTCGAGGGAAATAAACAAGCGATTAATTGTAATTGTGAACGGTAGTAAAGCGTGATGGAAGGTCGATGGGCAGGTTGCAGACTCAGCTCATGAAACAGAGCTTTTAAGGTTTAACGGTGTGTTTTACTAGCAACTTAGTATGCTTGAGTAATTCACTTCGCAAAGCTTACCATACCATACCATACCATATGCCATACCCCGGCGTTGTGGATCCTTTACGACGCTGTGATCCGTTGCAGGGTCATTATTTTGCCATTACTTTATACTCGCACCTTTCCTTATGTCTTACACCTCCGTGGTGTTGTATTTTTCTGTAAGAGAATGAGAACTACTTGAAATGGGATAGAGTGTTGAAATAATGATCATATTTAGGTATTTTTTTATTATTTTGCAATGTAAGAAGAGAAAAACAAAAAAAATGATTTTTCATATTTTTGGACATAAAAAAGCTCGCTGGAATATATATGAATATCTAATCAGATAATTTTAAGACCCAATTATTCTTTCGAGAAACTCTGGGAACAACGAGAAACCGTATTTCGTGGGACTGCATTGCACGGGGAACAAGATGACCCGGACGTTTATGTCTGATCTTGAGATGTCGCGACACTGACCCCGTGAGCTTCTCAACTTTACGTGCATATACCTATACCTATATATACCTGAACCGTAAACCGTAGGTATACGATGTAAAATGAGTTTTAACATCGTAAGCATGCGGCACTGGTGCATTCATATTATGGTTACGTAATGCGTAATGCGACACATATTATACCTATACATGCGTCTGGGATGTAATAAAATCTGGGAGAATACAGTCCCTCGTTTTTTTTTTTTTTATATACATAATATACGTATAGGTAAATAAAAAATAAAAAAAAATTAAATAAAAAGGTAAAATTTTAATGATTCTAAAATCAGAACTCTATCTGTTGTATACTCTGTTCTTTTTACTTACTTAGTTCGAATATAATAGCTGTATAGATTCATCGCACGGATCGATCTTGAATCAATAGTTGCATCAGTTCCAATCATGGAATGTCGCTATTTCCTTTACAGAAATTTACACAAAGTTAAAGTCGATTTATACTATATCTACGATCAGCCCGCAAATATAATCAATTAACAAATCGAGTTAAGGCGCTGTGTCGATCGCCCCCATCATCGGTTATTGCTCGTTGTCAAGGTCCTAGATTATTATATTTGCAAGGCTAGCTAAAATATATCTGATTTATCTAATTCATCGCGATTATTTATATCAGTTGAAATTTAGAAAAGAAATTTATAAAGATTCAATTTTTCTTCTTCTTTTCAAAGAAATTGTTATAACGATTATAAATGTAATTTGAAAATATTATATCTAAGTGCAAAAGATAATCGAATATCTTAGTGGAAATAACTTGCCGGGGTAAAACCGTCTTCTTGAGAATCGATTTCGCGGATATTGCGAATCTAATAGAAGTACTATTAGACTAGACTCGTGCAGAACAATGCGATCGCCGATTTGTCCTTTCTATCGGGAGTATAACCTTGTTTGTTATCCACGGTATAGATATAACTAAGTCATTAATATCCTTCCAATTTTAGATTTCTAATCGCACGGTTCGCCGATTTTTCACACCGTCTCATAAATTTTATACTGCTGGTGATCAGAGATACTGCACGCTTAATTTTTTTTTTTCTCTTACATTTATATATGTACGTATGGATATAATTTGAAACGCTGCAAAACATTTCTATGTGATTATCTTTGTGACGAAATTATAATATATTCGCACTGACCTTTTCTGATATACTGATAGGAAAGCCCGATCTAAAATAAATTAACGAATTCCATAATAAACCGAGACCACGATTGTAATCTCAAAAAAAACTTGACGTATTGCGCTCATTACTCATTATTATTATAGCGTATTCATAATATCGAATTTCATCCCGTTTTAACTTTTCCAAAAAGGTGTACAATTATTATTATTTTTTTTTCCTTATTCAATTCGGAGTGCATATTTTCCTTTAGAGAGTCACGCGTAGGTATATTAAGTCTACTGACTCACCATTCTATGTGATATCGCGATATGTGTGAAAAAACTTACTAAAAATACTGTTTCACCGATATATACTCTAGTTACACAAGAGAGAAATGAGAGAGAGAGAGAGAGAGAGAGAGAGAGAGAGAAAAAAAGAATTGAAATAAAAAAAGGGAAGAGGAAAAGGTAATGAAAAAATTTTCTCGTATCGAACGATCTTTTTGTTTCTTTATTGAACGATAATCGATAGATATATTCTAGTTTCTGGTAGAGGGGATCAGGCCTTGCGTCTCGTCGAGGTATAATATAGTAGGCGAAAAACTCGTTGAACGATCCTATTTCGGACGGATGACGTAAACCTCTGTTGCAGAGAACTTTTGAGTAAACCGTAGCTAAAATCCCTGGTTAATTTCGGGGGCGTCGATATCCGACGTTTAATTATACTAATATTAACTATGTATTTGAATGATTGAAATATCTGTAATTATTATTGAAATTGAATTAATTACATCGAAACTGCACTGATAACAAATCGGGATTACACGCATACCTATATATACACATATATACATATGTATTATATACACAATGTGTATTTTAGCATTGAAGATGTAATGTTTAAGAATTTTTTCTCTTTTCTTTTTTTTGTTTAACAATGTGCTGTTGCTCTTAATGCAATGACGGACGATCGTTTATACTTATCGCACACGATGTATAGAAAGTGCGCCATATAGAGTATCACAGAGGTTTGTTACGTGTCGAACGAATTATTTTTTTTTTTTTCCTCTTACAGATTATCATAGTATGTTATATGGATAATTTAAATAAAAATTTGTATTTAGGATATATAGGGGAGACCAGCATTCAAAAAAAAAAAAAAACAATTTTCAACTGATAACTGTGTCCACTTCGATCCGGTCTTTCCTAATATATTATGTATATAATATATAATATATATATAATTGCGCGAATGCCTGCAAAAGTTTCTCTATAAATAACTATATATAAAATTAAAACGAGCCCCACCCACAGATATCTCTTCCGATGTAAGAGGTAAAGCTGCGATATGTTAGGTATGTTACATAGACTATTTCCTACGTATAGACACAATGTTTGATACCTGCAGTACCACTGATGCAAACAATTATTATATTACAGATATGTACATACAATTCTTACATAATAACAAATGTTTTATTATCTTGATATATGGCAGGTTATATGAATACATATATATATATATATATATATATATATTTATATAAAAGCGGGTAGGATATGATATATAAAATAAATAAAATGGTATATATATATATATATATATATAGTGATAGGAAAGAAGGAGGGAATCAATCACGGCGTTTTATAGGTATATGGGTATATACATGTAATGCAATGATGCGTGAAAATCCGTATCTATATACGATTTCCTGCAAACTGACGAGGCAAGTAACGCGCAAGTGCCAGGCGACGACGTGATATATCAATGTATGTATCTATCTATGTATTATATGTATATGTATTGTACGTTAAATACATGACTAGTAAGTCAAGTCCAGCGTATATTATAGTATAGAAACGTGGCATACGCCGAATGACGTAAGTCCGTGCCACGTACAGCATATATATATATATACACATTATATACCTACGTATATATGACCAGACGATATACACACTACATACATAGACATATATATATATATATATACCACCGCGTAATTCTTCGGTGTGAACGGCCTGTGCCCTTGAGGTACGCCAGTCTTAGCGGGAGATTCAAACCTTCAACAGTCAAAATCGGTGCCGATGAAAAGTTATAACGTAAATGAAAGAAACTATATAGTTGAAAGAATAACAAGTTTGATTATTGCTGTACAAATGTTAATAATACTAATACCTAATAATAATAATAATAATCACAATGATGAATGATAACGGTTCAGTTCGTTTCAAATTTGAAAATCTAAGACCGGGTATACATATATATGTGAATTATACCTATTATATATACTGTGTACTACGTATAAATGAACAAAAAAAATTCTGATAATGAAACATTTGGGAATAATTATCGTTCGATTTATAAGAGGCGATATTTTCTATTTATTTTTTTCTTCAATACGACGCCCCCTCGTCTTAAAATGCGTCCCCTGGGTCGGCGCCAAGGTCCAGGGCGGAACTCGACCACCCGCATTACCGTATATGCGTATAGGTAGTTCTACGATCTACACATATATATGTATATGTATATAAACTCGCGTTTTGTCGCGAAGCTTTAAGAAGGCGTCGCGTCGCGGTAGCTCGAAACAATCGCTTATAAGTAATTTATATATAGTGGGATCTATATTCACCGATTACTTATCCATATATTATGTAGTCATGTAGGTATATAGTTATGTGTATGTATATACAGTAAGAAATTAAAATAATTATTTATCGCTGATTAAAATTTTAGATTTTTTATTCATTTTTATTTACAATTTGATTTTTCATTTGATTTATTTATTTTCTATAATGTGTATATATACGTGTTTGCCTGTATATATAAATGTACCTTCGTTACCTATATATATATATATATATATATATCTATATCTCTTTCTCTAATATATATTTATGGGTTCCTATCTACATCTGTGCAACCGTTTATATGCATAGATGGGAGGCTATAACGTAAACGGTTGAGTGGCTTGAACGGAAACGGGCCCGGGTCAGAGGCTATTCACTGATAATGACGTCATCTCCTCACTAGCGCACTTGTCAACTTCAATTTTTTATCACTGGTATTTATCGAGAGCTATAGAGGTTAACGTGAGTTTTAAAATATAAAATTAACCAATGTATAACTAAGTTGCTTACTCTCCTACAACAAATATCAATCGTTAAAACTTTACAAATAATAATAATAACTAGAACAAGAAAAACTCCGATAATGAAGAAAAATCAGAACACAAGGAGAATAATTCTAAATCTCTCAAATACATCTCGAGTCAATGATTTACGAAACAACTATATATATAACTTATTCCTATCGTAATATCACACATGATTATACTGTATATACTATATCGAAACGATAGACCGGAGTCTAGCTCTCATCGCCCACTCACCAGTGTTAGTTAACTGGTTGAATAGAAACCGGAAGTAGACTCGTAGCCTTAACCTAGGTCGAGTATATATATATACTTATATATCGGCGATTATCAAATTTGTAGTATCTCAATCAATTGTATAGGAAATATATTTTTATTATATTATAAATGAGAAGAAGATTCGAATATGGTGATATATATGCAAAATAACAACACCTACACACGGTATATTATACATAGATATATTGTATGAGGTATATTATTTGCAAGTGGAATATTTTTCAACAAGAATTGATATCGTCATTATTTAAGGTGGTATTCATACTGGCCAAGTGATATATTAGACCCAGATTGAAATTGAAATAATAATTTAGTGGCAAATAATATATAATTTCCTAATCTTATACGTTTATAAATGTGAAATTAATTTGTGCAATTAATTCTATACAACAAACTGAAGAACCTTTTATCTCTTAAGATTAAAAGAAAACGAAAAAAAGAAATAAGCCACAAATTTTTGAATGTTTATACATAATTCATGAGATAATAAATGAACGCTGAACCCCTTTTCTATCCAAGTATTATATACGAAGCGAAAATCTAGTCCCACGAATCCAGTTCCCCCTTTCGCCCCCCCCTGCTCCTCTTACTTCAGTAGGTATAACTATTATACGTATAAAATGTTATTCGTTCACCCCGTAGATACGCAAGCCGCAGAACGGGGCAACTTCCTTTTAGTAAGAAGCATCGTGCAAGCAATCGGCTCTACCTGCCCTCAAGAGTAGTCGAGGTCTCAGGGTCTGTGACTGGGACTCACGATGGTTACTGGTTACGCACGGTGCGTAGCTTTACGCATCGTTGAAGTTAAATACGACCGCTTTCGCTCGTACGCTACTATAATACTACGGCGCGAGTTGTTCGTCCTATACGAGAATCAGACTGGCTAGGCTCTCATAGCTAAGCTTATATCATGCTAGCGCTGCTAGCATACTCTATTACCTACATATATATGTATACTCACTTTACTCACTTATTCCGTGAGTCTGTATCTAACTTTATGGGGGGAACGAACGGTGACCCTTTTAAATTTCAAGAATTGTCCCCCGAGAGTAGAGTAGAGTACAATATAACGTATAGCATAGTATACTAGACTAGAATAAGAAGGAGGACGAGGAGGAGGAGGAGGAGGAGGAGGCAGCGAGGCTTCTACGCGTAACTAATTGCCGTAATAGCCATGAACTTACTACTACGCGCTCTTAGTAAAAACGAAAACTAGTATTTAGCTTTGTTACTGCGGCAGTAAGTCTTTCGGTAAGACCTATAGGTATACGTAAAGTTTTTCTTAAGTTTTTACTTTTATTCTTACTTTTATTTTGTTATTGGTAAACTAGTCTCTACTGCATCGGTTATACATGAAATATGACCTTTGACAATGAATTTTATTATCCCTTGATATACCTAGAACGAACTAAATAGATTCTTTTAACGTCCTGGAGTAAGTAGTTTGATAAAAATTTGATACATAGATAGATAGAAAGAAAGAAAGTAAATAAAATAGAAGATAACTAAACTAAAAGTACGATACTGTATGCGGTCGCACTACTAGTTTCCTTTTTTCCTCCTCGACTCGAAGAAGCTGAGTAACGCGAGTTTTTATTTCCGTCAGCCGCAGACGCAACTGAGGCTCGAGTCTCGTCTTCCCCCCTCTCAAGAATTGCATAAGAACCTTACTTAGACACACCTTACGGAATAAAATCGAATAAATAACGATTGAAATGGAAACAAAGATCTGTGAAGATGGTCTAGAAATAGTTCCTATATTTATAACTATGACTAAACCGAAAGGAAAAAAAAAAAGGAAAAGAACACTAAGAATGGAATCGTTTTTCTCTCGATACGGAACGTTGGACGTTTCGCTTTCCGCGGTTCTGGTCGAAGTGGGAATAGGGCATAGGATAAAATGATAGAGTAAAGAGGAATTCAAAGTTACGGTTGAAGTGGTGGTGGTGGTGGTTGTGGTTGTGGTTGTGGTGGGGATTACAGCATTTGTCGAACAGTGGGAGAAGTCTGGGTTTTCAATATGAGAAGTCCTTTCGCGAGGCTAGAAGGCCTGATTACCTACCAAACTTACTACTCCTCTCGTCGGTTTTACGGAGTGGCGCCGTTCGGGTGGGGAGTACAAGCTAGTAACGTCGCGTCGTTTCTCCGCGGTGTTTCCCCCCCTTCCCCTACCACCGTGCTAAGAACTTCTGATCAACGCGTTTCGAGATCGAGCAGCATTCTGACCTGGTAAGTTGCCAGTGTCGGATCGTTAAAAGTAAGGGGACTCCTCGCGACACAAGACTTTTTGAAATACCGCTAGACGAGCTAGGGAATAAAAGTAAAACAAGAAACGCACGAACATTGTAAAAATTAAATTAAATTAAATTAAATTAAAATAAAGAAAGAAAAAAAAAAGAAAACTAGCCGGCTAAAAAAAAAAAACAAAAAAATTGTCAAACTTAATATTAACTAACTAATTTAATATCAAGAAGATAATAAAAATAAAAATAAAAAAAATAAAAAGGATATAAGAGGATCCAGATTATATACGCTTATTTATTAATAATATCTTAAACGTTCCGAACTTATTTATTACTATAATAATTAATTCATTCGTATTTAAATTAGAAAAAGAAGAAATTCGAAGAGAGAGAGAGAGAAAAAAAAACAAAAAAAAAAGGAACCAAGAAAAAAAAAATATAAAAATATAGTGAGTGTGTTGTGCATGATAAATAAAGAACGTAGTATATAATTTATGTAATAAATTATCATATCGTCGTTACTACTACTATTATTATTATTATCATCATCATCATCATCATCATTTATTATTATATATTACAACAAGAACAATATCATCATAACTATTACTATTATCATTATTAATAGTATAATACGCGATAGAGGTGAGTGTGTCGTCGCTCATCGTTAAACCAACGACAAAATTAGTTGATATCTTTCAACAATTATTATTTTTTTTTTTTTCTCGTTGTTTTCTACTTGTGAGTTGTGTGCGGTGCGCGTTGTGTCTCGTCACTTGTGTGTTCCTCGTCTCTCTCTCTCTTTCTCTCCCTGGCTCTGCGTAGTCGTATACCTACCTACCTACCTACCTACCTACCTACCTACATACCTATCGTAGTCGTCGTCGTTCAGTGAACCTAATTTCGACTCGGCGTAATAATCCGAGAATAATAATAATAATAATATTAATGATAGAAATTAAATGAATTATAATTGAGAAAAATCGAGAGAGAGATATTATATATATCTATATAATATTGATAATATAAAAAAAAAAAAAGTGACAAATATTTGGAGGAAAAGGAAATATAATTTAAAAAGCAAAAGATGGATCTTCTGTGCTTCGAAACTACGGAAACCGAGTGCAGGGCTTACACTGATCCGGCATTACTTAACGACGATCGTGTACTACAAAATTTATTGAAAAGCGAAGAACGTTACGCGCCTAGCAGATCATATTTCGAATGCGTACAGACGGACATTTCACCTCAAATGAGAAAAATAGTTGCCGAATGGATGCTTGAGGTAAGCGCAAACGCCTTTTTTTTTTTTTTTTTTTCTTTTCCGTTCAACGTAGTAGTTTCCGGTTTTAATTTCAACCTCCACGTGTCGCGGCCCGGCTTCTTCGACGATCGGCTAGCCGCTAGCCGCTAGCCTACGGTCATTTAAATTCAATCCCAATGACCCTGCCTGTCTCTCTGCGCTCCCTGAGCAGCTCCCTGTGACGATGGTCAGTTTATGTCACGGAACTATCATCCTTGTTGTACTAGTTGAGGTCACGTCCGCGAGTACCGTTTATTCGACTACTCAAAACGTCAAACTATATTACGATTAAAATTTAGAAAAATTTAGAAGTAAAGAACGAAAACTCCGAAATCGAAATATAAAATCAAGTGTTTCAATTAGTTTGACAAAATTGAACTAAGTAAGGTTCAATCCGAACTTAATATGCGAGGAAAATGAAATTTGTTCGAAAAGGAACAAAAAATAAATAAAAAAAATAGTCAGATACGTAATAAGTTGTCTGTTTTTTTTTTTTTTTTTGTTTTTTTCCCCTCTACACACATATATATTGTACATTATATATATAATTGCCAGCGATGTATAAGACATGCATAAGTATAGTTAGTATTAATATTGTGACCTTGACGGTTACGTATTGTACGCTTGGTCAAAACTGACGTGACTCGCCTGGTGAAATAAAGATTTATTGGCTTCAATTCTTGACCTTAGAAACTCGGACGAGCTAGTTTGTGACACCTAATCGCTATAGAGTATAGAACGGGACGGGTATATTTAATTTTTCTTTCATTGGTCAAATTCCTAGACTTTTACGTTACTAATATACCTACTTATACCTATTGGTAAAGAAATGGAAAAACAACTAATTTTAAATGAATCTCGTAATCATACTTTTCGTCATCGGCTGTCAATCATTAATTATCTTATTACAAATTCGTTTTAGTATATATCTAACGAAAGATAACAAAAAAAAAAGAAAATTAAGTCAATTTGATAGATCGATCAATTATATACGAGTGACTGTTTGGAAAATTTTTTTTTGATTAAAATTTACTATCCTATCCACGTACGTACACATCTAAAAACCCATAGAAAACGTACGTGGATATGGAGAGGTAGGATGGGAGAAAAGGAGGGAGGGAATCGAGCAATTAGGAAGTGCGTGGCATGTGGTGGCTGACTAGCGGCATGCAAGCTTCGTCTAAATTAGGGGAACCTGGTCTCTGTAAGCTGGCGTATATAGGTACGTCAGCTGCGTTAGTTCGGACGCCCGGAAAGCCACCTGCCACAAGGGGCTGTGCGTCGATTACGTAACCCGATTTTTAGACCCGATTCTATACTACCTTACGCTCTTTTATACCCCTCTACCACTCAATTTGACAATCAACTATGAAACTATGTGTGTAACCATAAACCGTGTAACTTGCACACAAACACACACACATATTATATATGTATTTATCTGGTCATCAAGCGTGACATATCTCGTGCCGGAAAGCGACGTGATTTTTTCTCCCTTTTTTTTTTGTCTTTCAATATTGTATTTTTCGAGTAATTTTTTCTTTTTTTTTTTATTCTCTTCCTACTTTTTGCGAAAGAATGGTAATTTCGGTATTGACTGTTTCTCATATTCTTTGAAATTATTATAATTACAAATTTTTATCTTTTTTTCTCTGTTTTTGAATTCGATTTTCGAGTTTGTTTTGTATCCTTTGAACTTATAGATTTTTTTTCTTAGAGTATAACGCATCGAAGGAGTATTCTGTTTGATTTTTTTCTCTTTACGATGCATGCACACATGCGCATATTATGTGTGAATACATTCGTTGAAGATAGAATTTTTGATAAAAAAAAATATCGTAGTGAAAAAAATTATACCGAAAGAGATAATTCTCACTGCGTAATATATCATGGCATATACGTAACTCGGAGGGAATTTCCTATTTTTAGTTCTTAGCTGGGCAAAAATAAATACGCGTGCTTTGAATATAAACGGATGTGTATGTGCATGTTCTTTGGATGAGGAAAAAAAATTAAAAAAATAAAAAATACGAAAAGAATTGTTGAATAGATCGAAAGATGGGAAAAAATATACTAAATATATTTATCTTTTTCTTTATTAATCGAACACAGGTATGCGAGGAACAAAAATGCCAGGAGGAGGTATTCCCACTATCGATGAACTACGTTGATAGATTTCTGTCCATATGTCCGATACGGAAATCGCAACTACAACTTCTTGGCACCGCGTGTCTCCTGCTATCCTCAAAGCTAAGAGAACCTCGGCCTCTGTCAGCCGACTTACTCGTATTCTACACCGACAATTCCATCACAATAGACGATCTTTGGGTGAGTTTAATGATAGATGGATAAGCGATTTCTTTTTTTTTTTTTCTTCTTTTTTTAAACAAATTAAATTAACATGAAATTGCATATGATATATATTACGGAAGTTCAACCTTCCTTATTGATACTTGAAGTACAATATTGAAATATCGTTTGCTTATTACGTATGCGTATTCGTTAATCGCTTACTCTGCCATATATATATATATATATAATACATATCTACACCTACCTATTTAAGTGTATGTATAACTCAGGTTGGTCAACGACTCTGAAACTATAAGTTCTGATCCGCGTGAGAGACGGCTATTCGCAAAGTTTATTGCGCATTTATACGCGCGAGCGCAAGTTTTATATATATATATATGGGGCAATGACCGTGCAGCGGTTCTAATACATATTTATACATAGTTACCTACTGTGTATGTAATATATTCGCGATTTTTCTCATCCGTATAATGAAAAAGTAGAAAGAAAGAATGAATGAATGAATGAATTACTTTTCTTTTTTTTTTCGTCAGTCAATTTTGACTCGAGATTAATAAATGCCTTAATACATGTCTTAAACAAAAAAAATCGATCGCTGGTCTTTTTTTCTTTCCCTGTAAAAATGAATTATTATATAGTTTTATGTTTAAATCTCTCCTTTTCATTTGACCGTTGGTACATATATGTATACATATTCATATAATACGACGAGTGAGTGCCTGGGAACGTAAATATCAGACGACGATAACGCTTTATACATATATACGTTCGCGGAGATTTATATATACATAGGTATATATATGTAATTCTATTTCTCTCTCTTTTATATTATCCATCTCCTCCTCCTCGTTCATTTTTTTTTTATTGTATTTTATTTTAATTTCAATTTTTTATTTTTTTTCTATCGAGTGGTGGTGGCATGGTTCTGCATCTGCATACACGTGGAAGGGGGCGTCGGTCGCGTCGCGGCGCTCTCCTTTTGCACCGACCAACCGACTACTCTCGCTTGCTAATCTCGTTTATTTATTGTTTTATAATCTAGTTTCGTTTGTCGTAGTGAGTTATGACCTCATCCCCTTCCTCCCACATCCCACATCTCCACACCCTATCGCCCCTCGCTATATCACTCTTTTCTACATGTTCCAATCAAGGTGGTAAATATAATTTACCCGGACTCGGGAATAATCATATTTATAATATGCCACAATCGTTAGGACTGATCGCTACGTCGTTATACATTATATATGAGTACATTTAATTTATTTACCTCAGGATAGTCTCACTTTTTCTTATAACATATTCTTATAGGTTTTATTATCATTATTATCATTTTATAATTATTTTTTTTTATTCATTAAATAAGTACATCTCAAATCTCACAATTCTAGGTATATGTAACGATGATACGTAATATATACATTATACATATACATCGCGAAGTATTTTCGGTCTTAAAGAGCATTTCATCTTTTCGTGTACGTGTAGATATAAGATAAAATAGTGTCCTTGAAAATTTTCGAAGACGAACGAATTTATGTAAATTGTTGCTTTTTTTTTTTATTTTATTTCTTTCTTTCTTTTAAACCGAAAGAATTTTAAATATCGTTGACTCACTGAAACCTAGCCTTCTCTCTATTTATCTCATCCTCGTATTCATCCCCTCTGGTTATTTTTTTTTTTTACCTCATATAATTTCGCGCCAATACATGTAATTTTACCTAAGTTAGTATAGAATAGCTTCGCAGAAAAGTGAAGATACAAATTGAAATTTTACAATAAACAGAAATCAATAGAAAATTCAATTTATTATATATTTACGATGAATCGAACCCACTTTTATAATAACAACAATGATAATGATACAAAAACCGAATAAAAAAAAAAAAAAAAACATACGTTATAAACGTTGTACGTAATATAGTATGTACTCCGGATTTAACGTGCGTACGTCGCAAACAAGCGATAGCTGGGGCAAACCTAAACAGATAACGACTGATATGGTGATATTATTCAATATCTATAGCGACTATTCTCTCCCTCTTTCGTTCTGTTTTTCTCTCTTTCTCTCTATCTGTTTCTGTATCTCATAATGTTGCAGCAAGACCGTTAACCATTAATGCAGATTAGACAACGAATCTCAAAATTCCCTTTAAATCTATTATAAATCGATAAAAAAAAATTTCATATATTCGAATGAATTACTGATTTCCGTGAATCTACACGATTTCTTATCCTTGTGATATAGAACATTTTTCAATGGCATGATATTGCGGTATCAGATATTTTGAAACGTCTGATGCAATTATAGGTAAAAGCTGTTTTACTGGATATATATATATATATATAGAGAGAGAGAGAGAGAGAGAGAGAGAGGTATATATACCATTGTATAGTATGGTATATGGTATTAGTAGTCGAGTTTTAGTTCCGAAGGTTACAGGACCTTTAGATTCTGGATGAAACCTTGTTCCGGTCTTACGTTAGTCCCTCAAGTTGAAAGATCCAATGTGACGCTAGGCGGTGTAAAGAGAGAAAGAGAGAGAGAGAAAGAAATCGAGAGAAAAGGGAGAGAGGGCAGGTGGGCGCCAGGTGGTCCTTAGGAGCAGGGTGCACCCGGCGGCAGCTGCCTCTCAACCTCTCAAGCTCTCATCCCCCTCGCGGGTATCGCGACGGCGGTGGCGGTGGCAGCGGCGCGAGTGCCAAGAATGAAACCAACTCGGAACGAGAAGGATTATTATAATAAGAAAGATAAAGAAAACTAGGTAGATAAAGAAAAAGGGAATGAGATAGGGATAGAAAAAGGGTTGAGAATATAAGTATAAGTATAGGTATAGGTTTATAGTGCACAACGACAAACGCTTATACTGCTGCATATAAGCAGCAGCAATTAGGAGATGGAGGTAAAAAGGGGGAGAATCCCCCCTCCGATATTTTCCTTACTTTTTTTTTTCACCCCGTCGAGCACGTGGACTGTGCAGTGCAGGGCTATTTGCGTTCGAGAGACTAATTTAGAAACTGTTGCTTTTCACGCCGTGCACCTGCCCGTATTATAATACCTAGCGTAGCTGTATTTACCACGCGACTATAATAACGACGCGCGACGTTAAGAGCTTCCCGTGGTCATTTTTGCTATTTGCCTTTTACTTTTTCTTTTCTTTTCTTTTCTGTTTTATTTTTTTCTCTCTACTTATTAACCATGTGCAAGGTATACACGAGAGACCCGCATATATCGTCGCGATATCATAACATCTAGTGTAACAAGCATGCTGGAAAATTAATTTCCAACTGATAGATTAATTTCTGATATAAGTTATGAAGAGGAAAAGTGAGAAAATGAAAAACAATTTTGATTTATGATGTGGTTACATTCTCAAATATTTATATCTGTACATTAGTTGTTAGCTACATATGTTGTTCTCGTACATTATACCTGTGTTCAACTATCGCGTTAGGTACATCTCTTGATCTACGACTAATTTTTGCAAAAGACATTAGAAATAGTTTGGCCGTGAGAGCATCGTAGGCATGGTGCCGACGATGGTTAGCGGGGTTATGGGGGGAAACGGGAGGGGGCTTCGGCCAGTGACCGAACCGAGGCCGCGCGCGCGATCTCACTTCTATATACGCGAACGTCGAGTCTCATTCGTTCTTTGCCTCGTTCGTTCTTTCGTTCGTTGTGTGGCTTTCTATAATATGTGCCTCGTAATCGGAGATACTGTTTCGCGATCGCCGAAGTACGTCCGAATGCGGATGTGACGTCTTAAGGAGGAGGGGGATTTGAGCTTGAAATCGTCGATAAAACAGATGTTTGCAAAGTCGGTTCTCGGAAGTCAGAAGAAGGAGGAGAAGGACTTTGGATACACATAGGATTCTTCTCTCTTTTATTCTTGCATTTTACCTTTCTCTCTTTCTCTCCTTTTCTCTGGGTTTGGCTTTTCGGGGTATTGCAGCAGGCAGAAGCGGCAGCCAGATCTCGGCGGGCCCACGCTGCCTGCGAAAGGAATGTGCGCACCGCGCGCGGGTCGGTCATTCTGGTTTTTGTTGCCAGTTATGCTGGACCCCAGGGTTGTATTTTATTTTTGGTCGGAATGGTAAACACCTTGCTCAGAGGCGCCGCCCTTCCCAGGTTCCTCTTTCGCTCTTCCCGCTCTATCGATTTCTCTTCGTTCAGGGCAGATAAATCAGAGGGGCCCCCAACGTTTCTTGGAACTAACCAGGTAGAAGATACGCGACCCCCATCTCCCCAAATACACGTATACATATATAACAAATATCATCGCACGCATATACATACATACCTCTATATACATATATATATATATATATACATATTTAGGAATTGTCAGGAATCGGAAATATAGACAATTTCGCATTTCTTTTCCGCTTCTTAATTATCCTAATTATCTTTCCGATTTACAGCGGAAGATATAAAAAGAAGAAAAAGGAGAAAAAAAAAAAGAAATAGAAGTATATAACATATAATTATGAGAACCGTTCATAGTTTTACGTATTTATGTATGACTGGGAACCGGTGATCTCCTCCACCTGAGCCGTAGATAAAGTCAGTCGGTCGAGTTTAACTTTTGAGATTAGCATATTATACGCGATTCGTGTACCCGGTCCAATGCACATATTATTATACCTACGCGTTGTGTCGGTTTGTTAGATTCTTTCGCACATCACATCGGTCAGTAGGTATGTAACTACATTACATATATATATATATATAAAGGTATAATGTGTATAGGAATGAACCCAAGCCCCGGCACGGCACGATGCACCGCACCGCACCGCACCGGCCTGGCTCTCTGCGTGCCAACGGAGGGCACATAACTTGCACCTGCCCTCTCGTAACCCGTATATATATATACTGCACAACATGTATGTATATCCGTTTCCCCTCTCTCACAATGATGCCCCGTGAAAATAGAAAGAAAGAAAAAATAAATAAAAATAATACACCGCAGTCGTGCGATTTCATTGATATATATATATATATATAAAATGCCTATACTTATGATATTTGAAAATTTGTGTAATGATAATGTAAATTGAATTAATTAATTAATTAATTGATTGATTGCTTTTTGTTTTTAGCGATGGGAACAGCTGGTTGTGTCAAAGCTTAAATGGGAATTGTCAGCGGTGACGCCGGGCGACTTCCTTTTCCACATCCTTAGCCGTTTGCCGGTAGACGGTCGCACCTGGGATTCACTTATGATCCGAAGACACGCGCAGGCGTTCATAGCCCTGAGTGCGAGAGGTGAGAATAAATAAATATATATATACATACATACATACATACATATATCCTCAATTCATTTTTATCATTTTATAATTATATATCAACTCAATTCTTCTAATATATATCAGTGTATAATTATACAGAAAAAGAAAAAGAACAGAAAAGGGGAAACAAAAAACAAAAAAAAGACAAAAAACAACAAGACTTGTGAATATTGACCTATTTCTTTCGCTATAATATCTATATATGTATATAGTTAGATTAGATTATGTTATAAACCGAGCTTAACTAACTTAGTAGGGATAGTATTTTGCGATAAGATGTGTCTATTACGTCATCGATGCAAATATAGATTAATAATAATAGATATAAGTATATGTATACCAAGGATTATAATATATATGTATACCTATATTGTACAATTAGTCGTCGACGCATTATATATCGTATACAGATATATATATATATATATATATATACATACACTCAGTCCAGATCTAAATATAAATACACCATAAAATCGGCTAGATTCAATTGCGCGGAGAATTTCATTCCCGATACTATAAAGCGCAGAGAGAATACATCGCGCGCGGCGAGTTTCGTACCACACACAGACACACTGTACTCACATATCCAAAGACCCTTTAATGGTTTAAAGATTGCTGCACGCGTTTAAATGCCCTGTCGGTAGTGGTTCCCCAGTCTCTCTGTCTCTCGCTTACTCTTTTACTCTTTTACGCTTTTTCTTTTCCTCTCCCCCTACCTCTCTCTCTCTCTCTCTCTCTCTCTCTCTCTCTCTCTCTGTCTTTCGGTCGTTATTGCGACTCGGTGGCGAAAAAATTCTCTAAAGATCTCCTCGACGCTCGAGCGAGGCCGGTCTCCTCTCTGCCTGGACCGGATCGCTTCCCACGGGCCAAACTAGGCAGTGCCAGTCTCTCCGACCTAACTAAACCTTTAAATACACGCGACAACGGCACGTGCGAAAAATTACATGTGAAAAAAACAAATAATATTGATAATTAAATATATAGAGTTAATTATTTATTCTATTCATCATTAGTATCATTTGATTTTATATTCATTTTGATTTATGTTAAAGATTTTTGAAGATTTTTTTTTTTCATCTATTTTAACAATTTACTTGCGGGGGTGCGAAAAAGTATGATATATATAGAGGTAGATGCGATCGGGTATACCCTACTGTGTGCGGATTAACAACCTGGATACGAAATAATATGTGGATTTGTAATTCGAATCCCATGGACGTCGAGAGTCGGTGCGATTCTATCGGCTCACGCGTATTGTTCGATTCCCTACGGTTTCTTCGTTCTATTTTTTCTTCTTCTTCCTCTTCTTCTTTTTTTTTTTCCTTCTTTTTTTACAGTCTGAGCACCACGCGGATTTTCTACTCGCTTAAATCTTTCGCTCTGATCTTCTCCCGCGGAGATATATACACATAGACATATATATATAATATATTTATATATCTAGGTTACTACTACATACTAGTATGTAGGTAATTCACGCCTGGATTTTATATTTATTTATTTATTTATTTAGTTTTTTTTTTTCTTTTTTTCTCTATACCTTTATACATAAAATATATAAATTCGTGGGTAATGCAGTTTTATATGCTAATTTATATCGCTGTTATAGTTACGTATATATAATATAATGTAGCGATTGTCGCTAGCCTTGAAATCGTCGTGCACGCGCGCTCTCGCGGGATCGTAACAAGGACTTTTATATTTTAAATATTAACATAAAATTACAGTATATATATCGAAATCCATATATACCGATATATGTATATATCTTATTTATTCTTAACACCTTATATTAAATCCGATCCATTAAACTCAAAGTATATTAGCCACAAGATAATTTTCTATTTGAACTATGGCTACACTCAGCATCTCGCGACTATATATACGCATATATACTTTTGCGAATAGATCTTCTCGCAATACTCATGAGATGCGTATCTGGAATTCGGTAGGTGAATTAACCGTCGTCCATATACATACAATTTATATATATATACATATATATATATGAATATATATACCATACGTATACTCACTCACGTTTCTAACTCACGTATATACATACGGGGAAATAAAGGTGCGTTGAAACGGGTGAGACGATTTGTCACGCACGTACCTCTCTCGAGGAACGTGGGAGCGAATCCGAGGTTCGTTCGAGTTTTAGTTATTTGAATAATGAAAATGATTCACTTTTTTTTTTTCTAATTTTTAATTTTTCCTTTTTTTTTTTATTTTTACGGTATAGCTATTACACACACATATGTATTTAAAACAAAATCGTTTATGAATTTCTTTCGTAACAAATAATATATATAATATACCTGTATATTATGTATAATTGTATGGGTATATAATATACATATTATATCTACTTTTAAAACAATAAATTATTTATTTATTTATTTTCTTACATTTTGTTACAGAATACACATTTTCTATGTACACACCGAGCATGATCGCGGCGGCTAGCGTTGCGGCGGCTTTACACGGTCTTGATTGGACGGGTAAAAGCGGTTGCGGTCTGCCTGGCCTCCTCGACGAGTTGACCCGTATCACAGCTATCGAACAGGTTTGTTCTTTTAAATAATAATAATAATAATAATAATATTTATAATAAAATATTAACCATTATTAGCGCGTTTGTATTCAAAATATTTAATATATATACTATATTATATATTTTGCCGTTGTTAATCTGGTAGTAATTAGTATACGTATATATGCATATGCATATACATATATACATATGTACTCTTGTCGTTTAAATAGACGGTCGTTTATTTCATTTACTTTTGTTCCCCGTATTCGACTTTGAAAATGGCAATGTATATAAGCTTATGCCATTCACCGACTCTCTTACTATACGTGGTAGACGTTTAGCAAAAAATATGTACGGGATGTGAGAACAGGTGCCTGGCATATGTGTTTCTAAGAGAGAAAGAGACAGAGAGAGAGAAAGACTTGCAAAGAATGAGAAGAGGAAAAAAAAAAACAAAAAAAAAAAGACTGAGGATGAAAGAAAGAACGAAAAGTAAAGTAAAGGAAGAAAAAAAAAATTAGAAAAAAAAAACAGAACGTCACCTTCACCCCTCTGTACAGACAGTCAAATATATACATATGATTCATCTTTTCTCTCACATGCGCGAAATTTATAAATAATACAAATGTAACATATAAGTCGCTTGAATGAACTTGGCATGGGGTCGCCGAGAGACGATTCAGTGTGCGAAGGGTCATATATCTCGTTTAGCTAACATATGTCAAGGAACAGGAAACTCGTCTGATTTCTTTTATACTTTGTTTCTTTTTTTTTCTCCATTATTTTCACCATACAACGTACCATTGTACCATATATATGTATATGTATTTATATACATATGTGAGGATAATTGTAGCGGTCTGTTTCATTCATTATAATATTAGCGATATAGAGACAAGACCACACGTCCGCAAGTATTAGCACAGAACTTGGTTACGCTTTAATTATGAATAATAATTAAAACGATTAAATAATAATGTTTCCGTTTTATCATTACAGGATTATTTACGAGGCTGTTTGGAACAAATTGAAGCGATGGTGTCTCCACAAGCGAAAGGAAGCGGTCATACTGCAACCACTTCCGGTAGTATCGGCGGTGGTCCTCCGCAACGGCCGGTGGGGGACCAGAACACGGGTCAAGAGAAAATTCTTGAACACGGGAAAGCGGGGACGCCAACTGACGTCAGAGACGTCCACTTTTAAATTATTCAAAGAAGAGAAAAAAGGATGATAAATAGCAAAGTGAGAAAGAGAGAAGGAGAGAGAGAGAAATAATGAAATAGAGAGTGAGAGAGCCTCCGCCGATGAAGAAGGCGAAGAACAGATTCGTAAAAAATATACGAATCGTTACGTTTTATACTTTTTTTTTACTGCAGAGACTGCGATGCGATAGTTTTCCGTCGCGCTTTATATTCGACGGAGTTTGAACTCGCTTGGAATTTAAAGAATTTATTCCAAAGATAATAGGAGAAAAGAAGAGAAATATTTTTTGGGGTGAAATACAAAGAAGAAAAAGAAGAAGAAGAAAGAAGAAGAAGAAGAAAAAGAAGAAGAACATTAAAAATGAAAATAAAAATCTAAACATAGAAACATAAAAACAACAGCAACATATTAAATAGACAAATAATGAGTTAAATAAATGATTAAAGGAAAATACAGTTGATATAATATCCCGGATTTGCAAAAGCCTGAATTTATATTTTGCTATAAGCGCCTGTATAGTCGTTGGTGAAGCAACCGGTGAATAATGGAAAAGGAAAAAAAAGTCCTGCAGGAGTGGTCAAAGTTCATCTCTCTCTGGACCAAAGGGTTGGAGGGGGAGGGAGAGAGGGAGGGAGAGAGGGAGGGAGAAGAGAAGAAGAAGAAGAAGAATAATGACGAAAGAAAGAATCAGAGTCAGTTTGATTGTCGGTCAGAGAGGTAAAGAGAGATGACCGGAAATTGTGGCGGAGAAAAATTTGAAAAACAAATAAAATGTTGTATAGGAAAGAAAGGAAGGGGGACAGGCGTGCTGGGGGAAGGCAATGCAATACGCTTTACGCATTATTACTAAGAGAACTTAATTTTTAACTGATGATACTATTACGTTATAAAAGAAAAGCGAGAAAGAAAAAAAAAGTAAAAAAAAACAAAAAACACAAAACTAAACTAAACAATTCAAAAAATAAATATAGTCATATCGAGTCATATAGCGTTTGTACATACGAGTTATAAAAGAAAAGAAAAATAATTAAAAATTTAAAAAAATAATTAAAAAAAAAAAAAAAACAACGAATAATAGGTAGTTTTATATTATGTATTATTATTAATATTTACATTACATGAGTAATTCTTTATTTTATTGTAATTTTTTTTTTTTTTGTTTCCTTTTTTTTTGTATTATCTTTATAGATTTTTTTTTTTGTTCGTTCATTACATTTTGGGCTGACGATTGAGCACTTCTTTTATCACTTTTCCGAGAAAAAAAAACAACGTTTTATTTTCATTCAAAAAGAAATACTAGATTTTACATTATTATTATTATTATTATTATTATTATGATTAATATTATTATTATTGTAATACGTTTATAATATATTTCGAAGAAGAGGGAGGAAATAAAGAAAAAAGAATAGGAAAAAAATAAGACGAAAGAAAAGAAAGAAAGTAAAAAAGAAGTAATCTTATGTTCGATTTTTATATCGTGTAAATAGTTAATTGTAAAGAGACCTAGGTATCGTGGGCGAGCGTAGTCTGTAATGATGAATAATTACAGTTTGGAGAAAAATTAAGTTATATTTAAGCGATTTGGTAGATTAAGAATTAATGAGTATAATTGAGTAAGCTAGTAAGTAAGTAAGTAAGTAAGTAGATAAGTAACCAGATAAGCATGTAAGTAAATTAGTGAATAAGTAAGTAAGTAAAAAGTTGGTAGAAATTGAGAATGTATTAGAAAGAAAAGACTGTGCTGTTGTTGCGTTGGGCGATCGTTAGAAGAGATTTTTTAAATATGTGCGTGTGTGTATGTGTGTGTGAGAGGGAGAGAGAGAGGGAGGAAGCGAGAGAGAGAAAGAGGAAAAAAAAGAGAAAGAATGATTTGTAAAACATAAAAAAAAAACGCAAGAGAAATAGAAATAGAAAAAGTGGTGGCAGTACTTAATAAATGCGAGCCCATGCTAGAAGCAGCACAAAAAACAGACTAAGCCACGCTAACTAGTTGAGCAGCGACGTTATGCTGTCGTAACCAAATGTAGTACAACTTATATAGAACGCAAATAATATAAAATAGTTAAAAATTAATAAAACAAAAACAAAAAACGAATGAAGAAAAAAAAATAACAAAAAAATATTATAAAAATTAAATACGTTTATATGTTCTCCTGTCTGATGCTGTTGTTAATAACTTTTATTACTAGTATCACTACACTATTATTGTTTGAACAAGAATAAACAACAACTGTTACTACTACTATGTACTACTATTATTACTATTACTATATTTACTGCCGCTGTTGCTGCTGGTTGTTGCTGCTGCTGCTGCTACTATATTAGAAACAACAAACAACAATTAATACTACCACACTACTACTATTATGCTATAAGTATACTATACATAGACACTAATCATATACCTTAATATTATGAAACTATGAGACCACCGGAATCCAAGTTCCACGTTGCTGTCTCCCGGTGCCTTAGTTAGCTTTAGAATATAAACGAAGTAGCTCGAATTGTAATTGAATTGAATAGTGTTTTTAGCCGTTATGGCTATGACATGATAGTTGATAAAAAGAATTGTTTTTATAGACCTGCGGGAGGGAGAAAAAAGAAAATGAAAGAAAAAACAGAGCTGCTTCGATCGAAAAATGAGACTGCCAAACAAGTAATGTTAGATTGTGTTCGTGTTGTGTGGACTTCTAGCCTATATATATATGTGTATATAATAATAATAACGATGATAACAATAATATTCGTATGAGCACACTCATGCTTTAACTAAATCTCTGCACATTATTATTATTGTTACTTTTATTTTTATTTTTATTTTTTTCTATTCCCTATTTCCTATTATTATTATTATTATTGTTATTATTATTCTTTTTTCTTGTTTTTTTTAGTCCTAATGTGCCTAAATTCGACGTGTACATACATATAGCATACATACGTGTGTGTTTTATTATACCATACGTATGGTATATGAAAAATTTATACGAATAAATAAACACAAAAAGAAAGAAAGAAAGAAACACACACACAGACACACGCCTACGCGTTTATAAATGCGTTTGTGCATATGTATATTGTTACTACTGTTAATTTTATTACTAGTATTATATGTATAATTATTTTGAACTCTAGCTAAGTCTATTATTTGTGGAAAAGCGGTTTGTTGTTGACGGCAACGTGGACAATGCATTCGCTGGTTAACATATAATGTAAATGTACCTCTGTTATTGGATAACTATTAATTGCGAATTTTATCATCGCTATACATATCTGAGCTCCTGCGGAGCGATGAAAGACCGTTTTTTTTTTTTTTTTTTCTTTTTCTAATTTTTACTTTATGTTACTATCTTTTTTTTTCCCTTACTTTTCTAGAGGATTCGAAATGTCTCTGGCGAAGCTCCGCGGTCAATTTCAACTTCGATTACGTTCAATACATTTAATATTGTAATAAAATCCTACTATGATTATGTATAGCATATATTATATCCAAGCTCCACGCATTTTAATTTAATATTATAAAGTTTGTGTTTAAATTAAGGCGGGATGCGTTAGTAAGAAAAACTATTATGTTCATTCCATCTCTCTATTACGAGCGAGATGAATGTCGCGAACTATTTTTTTTTTTTTTCTTTTGTTGTAAAACACAAGAATAGATTTTTCTTTCTATCGTAGACATAGTCTAATTATTATTATAAGTAATGCAACATTTTACTGCCAGTCATTGTAATGCAACAGTTTAGATCTAAGAACCTATCACATAAAATAATAACAATAACAATAACAATAGAGATGCTTGTGAGTACGTGATACATTTTGGTAATTATTCAATTTATAACAGTTAATTCAGACGATTGAGAAAAGGGCAATAGCTGAACCACTGATATACCTCAGCTCACACATGAATAAATACACACGATTCCCACATTGACTATAGTTTTAGCTCTCGAAATATTTGCGATTATTTTTAATTAGCAGGTATACTATTATAATTTTACAATGTTAATTGCAACTTATATTATGTAAATGTCACCTTTGTACATATTATATATCTTTAATGCGTTGCACGGCGCAAGAAAGTCGATTGAAAATAAAGTATTTGTATTTTATACAAGTAATACTTGTCCTTAATTGATACCCTTGTTTATTCTGCTTCTGTCAACGTATATTATCGCTGCAAGCTTTGCATATGCGATAAACTGCTTCGTGTAGCTTCAGGATTTTTCATTATCATGGTTATTGAATAATTAATGCATCATTGTTCTCATCATTGTATATGCACTATGCATGCCGTGCGCCTTATTATATGAAACCCGCACACCATTCTCACCCACTCGCCGTCGTGTATCGATATAGGCGTGCATACGTTGCTTCATGCACGTCTCTCTATAGTTTAAGTATAGTAGCTATTTTTATAGTTTTGAAAATTTTAACTCGCAAAAATATCTCCTGGTATCAGGAGAACATCTGACCCGAGGAGGTGTGCTGAAATTTTTGGAGGGGGAAAGGCATAGTGTATTGATACATGCATGCATGCGTTGCTCCGTGCACGTCTCTCTACGTTCATTCATGTTAGCTATTTTGACAATTTTTTGAATTTTAACTCGAAAAATACTTCTTGTATCAGGAGAACATCTGACCCGAGGAGGTGTGCTGAAATTTTTGGAGGGGGAAAGGCATAGTGTATTGATACATGCATGCATGCGTTGCTCCGTGCACGTCTCTCTACGTTCATTCATGTTAGCTATTTTGACAATTTTTTGAATTTTAACTCGAAAAATACTTCTGGTATCAGGAGAACATCTGACCCGAGGAGGTGTGCTGAAATTTTTGGAGGGGGAAAGGCATAGTGTATTGATACATGCATGCATGCGTTGCTCCGTGCACGTCTCTCTACGTTCATTCATGTTAGCTATTTTGACAATTTTTTGAATTTTAACTCGAAAAATACTTCTGGTATCAGGAGAACATCTGACCCGCGGAGGTGTGCTGAAATTTTTGGAGGGGGAAAGGCATAGTGTATTGATACATGCATGCATATGTTGCTTCATGCACGTCTCTCTATAGTTTAAGTATAGTAGCTATTTTTATAGTTTTGGAAATTTTAACTCGCAAAAATACTCCTCTCTGTTCATTTATGTATATTAAAGTTATTGAGAATGAGAAAAATTCAAGAGTTGCAGGGATGGAAAAGTGGAAAATAATGAAACAAGTAAATATTGATACATCTGGTAATTTATTATGGCAATATCATACATAGGTATGCACGGGTATATGTACAATTTACAATTCCTTTTTAATAATATAATAACCCTAATATCTACTCATCGCAACCGAAGAATTATCTGAATATTTTATGTTTACTGGCATACAGGTAAGGAATTTCAGAGCATTTGTATTCTGTGTTCTTCCTACTGAGGTATCAGACTATGAGTCTTGAAGTATTTTTATTCGGTTGCATCTAGACTCCATACCAGCTGTTTCAGTCGTATTTCGTTAACGCAGATCTTAAACGAACCCTCTGACGCCTCAAGGGCCACTGACCCGATGGCAGATGCTCCATACCCCAGGTCCACTACTGCTTCTCCTTGCTCGGTTGGCGGTGCTAGTGGGGCGCCAAATGGTATTGTCATCTCGCAGTCAAATTCACGAACCATTTGAGCAGCGAATGAATATACGCCTCATTGTATGCAACCAAGACTTCAAGCATTAGATGCGGGCTACCTATAATGCGGCGTACACATGCTTTCGGCGAAAGTAATTCATCAGTTTGATCACGAGATGGCGATAACAGTTCGCACCCCGTGAAGCTGGCAAGCGGCAATTCATTTGAATCTCCTTCAGATTCAGGAATTAGAAATCTTGTATACCGATGAACTTGTAATATAATACTATCGATGAATAGTAATTGATATGATTCATATTATTCTAGAAATAAAAGATTCAAGATACATTGTACTCAATAAATATACGAACATTATGGGAATAAGAGTAGCAAAATAGATGTATGATTCCGTTATAATCAATAATCATTTATTTCACTGTACAATTTTTGCCTAGGTCATATTATATATACATATACATAAACATGAGTCAGATTTGCCAAAGTATTTATATTATATAGACTACGTGTATATTACTTTTTTTCATATTTGGTAATATATTTATATACAAGTATTACGAGTTTTAGTGAGGAACCACAACTGAGTTTGGGTATTTCAATTTTAAAAAATAATATTAGTTTCTTTTTATGAAAGACATCACATAAATATATTACAGCACACACGGGGTACATATACAATGAGTGGGCTCATTGAGTGCCGAGAAACTCTGAAAGTTCACGGGTGATGCTGGAATAATAATGTCAAGCTAGCAAAGCAGCCTGAATAAATAAAATTTTCAATATATGATAAGATGTAACAAACATTTTCTGCATAGGTACCGACGTTTTTCCTATAATTATACATAGCTTGACAAAACTATATGATCTCATTCAAATTTCGAGATATAGTATATTGTAGAATAAGGATTCTGAAAAAGTATTTGTCAACTGTTAATACAAGTTGGTCCATCATACAAGATGCTAAGAGTGATGCTAGAAAACGCGATTAGTATTTTTTCACAATATTGGACTTAAGGTTTTCAACTCTGATGTATAAAACGATTTTTGAATAACTGTACGAACTAGGACGAGCGATCTCCTGCATTCAAACACAATATCACTATCAGATTTTTGAAAAAAGCAATTTCAAAGGATCAAACACTGTGAGGAAAGAACAAGAGTCTATTTGCCACTCACAAACATACGAGATGCATATTTGATTTTAAATTAATTTTATCTGATTGGATAAATGATAACTATGATCCTGAATATGATTCTCGAAATAAAATTGTTTATCTAAAGTGATAATTACATTGATTAGAATATCGATATTAACGACCAGGTATATTATTGTCTGAGTTGGCAGGACTAAATCGACACGTGTTTGATAATTTGTAAAACAGGATAGACGTTTACCAATGGTTTTGCTCACGGCCAAGCATTTTATTAAGCAAAACGTCTGTAGAGTATTACCCAGTTTGAATTCTGTACGTCAATTGTCAGGTATTATAAATTGAAAGTAAGACGTATAGGTAGTTAAATCTAATCGACAAATCTAAGTTCACATAGCACACAATAAATAATGTATATCACATTTGAATGTAACTATTATACTGATAGTATTGCAATGCAGGTATATACCAAAGTTATGCAAACCAACCAGAGCGAATACATGATGAAACACATAGATTTGTCAATTGTCAAAACGTTTGCGAATTTTCAGTATGTGACCTTAACAGTTCGGACTAAATATATTCTAAGAGGAATCTTTCAGGAATACTGCCTTTCATGGCTTGGTATACATGCATCTGTATAGATAGCAAGATACTGTAAGTTCATTCAGACATTGTTTTCTCAATGATGATAAAATAACTGTAGGATATGATTAAAAATTATACGTATAAATAGATGCTTGAGTCTAAATTCAACTCTCTATCTCTATTTTCATTGTGCTTTTGACCACGCATTCTTATTGTAGATTTGTATCAGTTATTGAGTTGATAAACATGCACCATGATAAAATTAATATTTGTATAAAAGTTACAGCACTGACTATTAGATTACTATAAAAAGAGAATTAATTGTTCACTAGTCTGAGATAGATGTTTCACACACAAGTATGACGTACTTTCAAATTTAGAAAATGAATTAGGAAATATTTAGTCATGATCATTATCAAGCTAGTTTTTCTTTCAAACTGAAATAATGATTTATTATGAGTTAAGAAATAATTGGTATGGTTTTATAGGAATTATGACTAAGTATTGCTCATGCAATTAATTATAGGTAATTTCTCACTGAGTGGTTTCAATATTGATTCCCAATAACATATATAGTAACTCAACGCTATCCTTGATTTAAATGATCAGTTTTAAAATTTCACTATTTGAATATATTAACGAATCGCTGCGCTTTCTATGTTATATCAACGCATACAGTTAATTAAATGCAAAGAACACCTTGTTCCTAAACGGAATATCTACGTCTGTATTTCTTTTGTTATTTCCTACCTACTATGTACACTAAAGAAACAAGAATTAGAAAAAGAAAAAAAGAAAATTAGATCATAAGATTAATGTCATGTATAGATTTTGTTGCATAATCACAAGTCTTGATAAACGTAGTAACAATAATATCTTTGGTACGTGGTTCTATTACACTAACTAACATTTTATTTACCTACAAATATCACTTAACATATAGTTTCTATTCGGCAACCTATGTATAGTTGTTAGTCATCATGGCAAGTTTGGTAAAAGAAGAAATAAAATAAAATAAAATAGAACTTTCTATTTGCTTTGTAACCCCATTATCAAATCAACTCTTTTAGTCTTGAAGCTATTAAAAAATAACCCATGTTCACTAAGAAATATTAATTGTGTTAAGAATTTTTTTTTTTCAGCAAATGAAACTTGTCGAAAATATAGAATATTCAAATAAGGTTTTATGGTAAAAACTATGCTGAATCTACCTGTGAAAATTGTACATAAGAACGATGTTCTATATAACTTTCTATTCCATTCGTATTCAGCCGAAGTTCGATTTTCAAATTATGCGATTTTCTGAAACCAATGAATCACACCTTACACATTTCCACCATAAATCTAAGTGGCAATAAATCAGGGGTTTCAATTATCTCCATACCTTTAAACTTGGAATGTGACCCAGCAATTAGCAAATACTTGAAATCCCTTGTGTCAAGCTTTTCTCAAGAACAATGTGAAATTCGTCTAATGGTTCTAGTATTTGAATAAGGAAAGTGAGGAGCTGGGGACTTCTCAAGAAAGATATTTCCTCGTACATGTCTGTAGTTGACCGTGCCTCACTCATTGGACCCAACATACGATGAAGTAGATGTTCTCTGTTTAATCACAGTATAAATATATTACGAATAGCTGAAATATGCTTTTGGAATATAACGAGGATTATTATTTGTGTGAGAAAGTACCCATACCTAGCTGCAAGACAGACAAATAGCTGAAACTTTCCATCTTTGCCCAGAGTATGACTAGATGTGTTAATTTGATCAATAAGATGGCAGTAACATCTCAAAATAGTAAATCGTTGATTATTTTCCGTAAGTGCTCTCCTATCTCTGCTCAACCTTTGTGAATATTCGTCCATTTCCTCTAGTAGAGATATTTCAAAGTTTTCTTTTACCCGGACTGTAAAGTTAAGAGACTAGAAATTAGCTAAACCATTTCAGGAGTACAAAGTTCACACCCAAATTCTACAGAGCTAACATTAACTCTGTGATTAGATAAGTGAACAGAAATTACCTAGGTAATCCCAAACGTAAAGATTTTTGCCAAATAATCTTTGGCTTTTGAATCCAAAGAGAAAGGTTTGCTCTAAGGATGGCACTAAGCCACTCTCTCCGCAAAGTAACGCAGTCAAAGATCCATCCTGAGGTTCTCTTCTGTATTGAAATTTGACAATAGCGTTAACTGCCTCGCCTGAAACCAAAGATAATCTTCTTTTTATTAAAGTCTATGAACGAATTCAAGTCATCAAACTGTTGAACAAGGAGTTTTTACCCAGCATATGCTGCAATTCTATATGCGATAGCGTTATTCGTCTGGGAATACTGGGCGATCTGCATCTGGGCGGTGTTGAACACGACTCGACTAGTTCATCGCTGTCTATACTTTTGGGTACTAAAGCTCCGACCAATAGTCTCTCAGTTGATCCATCGTCTATTCCTCTTCCCAGCCATCGTCCGCAAGGAAATTTGAAAGTGTGTCCTGTTACTTCGTTGCGAACTACGACATGTTCGACCATCCATTTTGGCGATAGACCGGTATTGTCGTGTCCTATCCTCAGGGTTGATAATACGCCAAGGTTTTTGTGCTGTAATCAGGTAAAGGCAGGTGATTATCTCTTCTAGAAATTTGAACTAGAATCTGTGATCGCGATTTTTAGATACATACGTGAAAAACAAACTCTAAAGCTCCTCTGGGAATTGGAACAGGGTTTGTCTCACACAAAGTGCCAGAAATAGCAACCCAACTGTTCGCCGAGGTCGTAGCAGCGCTGGCTTTTCTACTAGGAAATATAACGACTCGGTAAGGTAATTTTGTAGTCGGATAATTATTTGTGAAACAGAAGTAGTCGACGGCGTTTAAAGTTAGGAGGTGATATAGGAACTGTTCTTTTTCCTCTTCGCATCTCAAGAAAGCAGAACGTTTGTACTGACTCCTATGGGGAATGAAATACGAACAATTATTAGATCCAGATATGAGGGTATAATGAACTTTTGTAGAATTTATTCATCGGCTGGTTAAATTATTACCTCACTAACGCTGTGTCTGATAATAACGTCTTCAAATGTCTCGACAACAATTTCTTTTCTAGCGCAAGACGCACCCAGGCTCTGGCATAGCCGATATGAGTTTTAATGTCTGTCATGGCTTGGACATTTCTTATATCAAAGACCAGGGAGTCGGGTAATGGTCTCAGATGTTCTGGACCAACTGATTTCCGCTCTCCGGGAGATTTGTGCCGCTCTCTCCCTCGGGTCGGAGATACATCTGTCTCTAATGCCAGATTGGACAAATCTGTACCCGTAAAAAATCGCGTTATTTATGATTGATGGTAGATAACTATGGAATTGTCAATCAAAAACTAACGTTCGTGCGTTTTATGTGTTGGATAATTATGTGGAGACTTTGACTGTGTTTAGTAAATCATCACCAAAGCATGCCAGAATGACTAGAACATTTGACGTAAGATTATTTCGGTCTAAATATTTGATCGAGAAACTATTTGAATGTTAATAAAAAAAACAAAATGATGAATAGGAAACACTCCTTCACCAAGCTATAAGCGACGCTTACCATTAAAATTCTCCTTGAGATAGGAAGCAATTTCAAATATGTTTCTGCTCTTAATTGATGAAACCAATAGATCCGGCAACCCAAAAAACTTATTCGATGATTTCTTGACTATTTATAACATAAAAATGAACAAGCAAAACTTAAGGAAACGTAACATAAATGATAAAGTAGAGTGTAAATGTAAAATGAATATTGATTCATTGATAAACTACAGTAGAAACATGCATAACATCGATACAAGGTATGAATGATGAAAAACGAAAGTGCGGAGGCAGTGATTCGCAGAATTTTTACAAATATAATATGAAAGCTCATATTCTGCATTATTTGCTTCATCAGTAACGACAAATTCTTGGGTGAAACTCTAAGAAGAACATCTTACGGCAATCAAATGGATAGTTATACCATCAACAAACTAATAATGCAGAATATGTGTGATTGACTTGTAGTGTAACACCAAGGAACGTACAATCAAGGCGCTTCCTGAGGACGCACCAAGCGAGTGCTGCATTCCCAAGGGATGATAAATACTGTATTAGTTATACCGCAAGAATATTTTATACCTTTTATGATTATTTCATATCTTATCCTAGAATGTATCAAGTTTTAGTAGACCTAAATAAACAATGTATAAGCAGAGATAAAGATTAGACACTATGAGAAGCGGATGATGCTTGACAGCAGCATTGATTCATTATCAATTCCTAGAGACTTATATAATACTAATAAAAAATATTCAGCTTTTGATATTACCTGGCGTAAGAAAATTAGGATCTATAGTCTTTGTCGCGTCATTGCATTCGTCTAATTCCTGATAAGTTGTGAGATGTGACCACAGGGCGCTTTTTCCCTGCTTATTTTGTAGCCCGTGACTCCAGACTCTTTCTAAAAGATCGCAAAGGCTTGCAACCAATGTGTTCTCTTCAACGTCGGACAAGAATTCACCTCCGTGACCAAGTTCCACAGCTTCGGAACCCATTTTTTCAACGAGCATTCGTTTCGTTTTGGACTTGCAGTCCTGTAATTTAAAATCAGATATCAATTGAATCAGATTAAAAGTTCCCCATTATTTCTCTCCGAGGACTACACACCTTGAGCAATTTTTCAACAAATGTCCAATTAGCTTGCGCAATCAGAGCTGGACTCATGTCTGTAGAGAGCTTAGTTTGCGGACGAGGGGATTGAGATTCTTGAGGAGTTTGTAGCTTCCCACTCGCTTCTATCATCTTCATTTTATACTTCCATTGAGTTTGGCCCCTCCGACTGCTGTTGACAAATAAATTGTAGAATATTAGTTGGAAACTTTCTTGCTAATAAGTTTCATACACAGTTGTAGTTGTAGTTTATTCAAACCAATTAATTCTTATTCATAACAGATACTATTTCTACACCTGTGTCTATTCATATCTCTTACATCTCGCTGTAAAGCATCAAAGAAATGATAGTTTAATCAAAAATGAAGGTATACATGCAACAACAGCATCAATAGAACTCGTTAAAGTATTATCTTACCGAAGTAGACTACATGGAGTGCCAAGAAGAAGAAACAGTATAATTATTAATCACATTTTTAATGGTGAAATTTTTATTCTTGCGAAATAATGAAATCGTAAAATTACCTCTGTGTTGGCTCCTTGTTTAAGGCGACGCTGTCGAGCAGAGGGAAGCTTCGAAAATAAGCTGCTCTGTGTGGAAGAATTTCACTCGGTGGAACGGCCTCTAATTCAACATTGGCCAGTCTTTGTTCTAGTAATTTCTGGGTTTCAGTTATTGCTTGGCAAACTTCGTAACAAGGAGATCGGACAATTCCCTCTCCAACTTTTTTTCTGTGGAAAGAAAATCGAGCACATTAACTCAATATTGCGAATTAGGATTAAGAGATCTTCTGAACTTACTTTAGCTGCGAAATTCTTTGATCAAAGACTCTAACGTTTGGATCCAACTCGCTCCAAGTAGCCAACACTTTGTTATCAACAAGCGACGCAAACATTTGAGATTCTAAGAACCGAGAAAGGAACGGTAAGTGTTGGGCAGGCTGATCGGACAAAAATGTAGCTTTGTCGAAGACATGCATGCTGTCTCTGTTGCACAACCACTCATCTTTGTCCTATGAAAAGTAGAGAGAAATTTTATTATTGCCAAGTTTTATATTTGAAACAATGCAAAGAATACTGAAAAATGTTCACTACCTGACTCGGTTGAATGACGAAATGCTCATAGCTAGAGAATATCTGTACAAAACGATTCAAGAATATTTCTCTAAGAGCATTATTGAAGATTAAAGTATCGTGGTATTCTTCCTGAGGTGTGCGGCTCTTCTCTTTAGCAGTGTTTTCAACTGAGTCAATATCGCCTAAGTTTACTCCTAGATCAGAGATGGAAAAATGAAGATTTATTAAAATTGCTGCAATTGAAACTCGTGTGTATTATGATCATTGTTCTTTCAGCTTGTATCATGTAACTGTGAATACATGAAGCAATCATAATTATTTGGAAAGCTGCGTCTCTTTTCACCGCGTTATTTCATAACTGCTGGCCAAATAGCAGAGCAAATTATCTCACCTGTCCTCTTGACGATGTCCACTATTCTTTGTAGCGTTTCAGAATGTGGTTCAGGGTCTGGTCTGTCCCAGTCTAAAACGTCATGCAAAGAATGTTTTCTTCTGGGATGATGAAACCCTGACCCGGGAAGAGTCAAGCTACTGGTCATGATATCTCCGTTAAAATAATTGATGGCCATATTGTCAGTCCTAAATAAAATCAAAGAAATTTCAATCAACACAGTAGATTCAGGTTTCAGGAAAGAATCTAAATAAAAACTATGCTGCTTACTTATCGGGGTGTGGCACTTTGAATTTATTTAATAGATCTTTTATTTCAGCGATAAATTGCAGCCTATGAGGAAACACAGGCAGCTCTTCGGGTAATTGGATACTTTGTTTATCTATATCTACGTAACACAGGTTTGCCTGTAACGAATGAAAATCAATGATTAAAACCACGAGTTGAATTATACATAACGTTGATTCAAATTAATGAAGAAACTAACTTCGCTGGCAATTTTCAGATGGCTTCCTTCACTTTGAGCATGTAATCCCATCACAAAAGGTACTGGTGCATCCAGAAAATGCTGCAAACTGGCTGGCAATATTGGTACGTAAACATGCTGCCATGAGAAAGGGAATAGGAGAGCAGTTATGCACTCTGAAACAACCATGAGTTTCTGAAAATCAGCGCTCCTTAACAAGACCTGATTCTCTAATAGCAGACAAGTAAACAGTTGGATGACGCAGTCGACTCCGAGCCACGAAAACACATCCTTAAGAGGATAGTCAAGCATAGGTAACTCCTGTGGCAAAGGCGGTTGATGTATGACCATCTCTAGTGGTGCTTTAGCCGGCTCGTCATTGGGAACATAAAATTTCAACGATTTACCAGGTAGAGGAATAGGGACATTGTAAAGAAGGTTGTATACGTAAGACTCTAAGCTTAGCCCAGGCCCAGGATGCCTCGGAACGCATCTGCAACAGGTAAAAGCAAGTAGAATTCAGTGATTATAAGACGGTGGGTTTACTTGTGTGGATCTTGCTTTTCATCTGCCTGGATACTGACTTGTATAAATTTGTTAGAAAGGTTCGAGCGGCGTAGAGGTAGGGCTGTTGACACAGTAATGAAATTGACTTTGTCACCAACAGCTTGTCTTTGGTTGAATCGTAGTAGCCTAGAGCTGCGCCCGGCGAATGAGCCGATAGTTTGAAGTGTCTTGGAAGAGATCTTGTGTTGTGTCCATCCTGTCCTCTTCTGGGTCTGTAAATGAGGAATTCAGTGACGTGGAAGAGATTTTGGAAAGGATCAATCGATCATGATCGATGATATACATGCAATAAGCTTACATAGGGGGTGTGCCGTTCTGTCCACTGCTCAATTCCGTGATATGCATAGCTTGCAGAGTTTGCATAGCAGCGCATATCTTCCTGTTCCTACATTCCTCGTAGAATAAAAGACTGAAACCATAAGTTCTGTGCCCGTCTTCTTTGGTGAGAACAAATGAATGAAACGAAGGTTCCATGGAGTGCTTTTGGGTACGGAACCTTAAGCCGCTTGGTAGGCATAGCTGAATGGAATAAAATGAGAGGCTATTTATATTAAAGTCCCTGTTTATGTCCTTGATTTGATTGTGAGGAGAAAATGTTTCGTTTCGAAAGCCGAAAATTCTTATTTCAGACACCTGGCATTATAAATAAGAAATGAGAGTAAGTCCCTCTTGGGTCGTGCTTGGAAATTGTGCGAAGAGGCTCTTGGCCTAATAAAGGTTGAAAAACGAAACAAGATTGTTAGTCCAAAAAGTCATTAAGCTTTATACTTAGGACGATTTTTGAGGGAGAGAATGTGTCGAAATATTATTTTTTTAATAATAAATAGTCCGAATAAAGATTGGGAGAATTTAATAAAATCGAAATAGTGTTGATTGATCGATTAGCATAAAGTGATAGAAGAAATCAGATTTGGTAAAAGGTTTGAAATAAATTCAGGTAAATTTAATCCCTTAAATTAAGTGGAAATTTTCATATCTCATTCGTTCTTAGGGATCATACCGTGCTAACGATAAGTATAAAGTCTTTAATTAAGTTAGCCCTCGAGTTTCACCAAGTGTTATTGAACTTTCGAAGAACAGTTTTATAGATCGTTTCAGAGTCAGACAAACAAAGATAAGAAAAAGACTTTTACGAAGTAGAATTCTTCCCCTGAGACTTTGGGAGTTTAACAAATCGCCACTTTCTATATAGGTATAAGTCTCAAGTTTTTTTCCGCGATTATTTATTCCCCCAAAATGTTTTTCTTTTTCCTTTTCTTTTCTTTTTAAAATAAAACCAGCAACAATTTCGATAATTAATTTAAGGAATAAAAATTCTTGGCTGATCGCAAACCGAGGGTAGCTTTAATACTGCGGAGGCACTGCATACGGTAGTAAAAGAAAAAAAATACAGCAGTTTACTTGGCACGTGAGCGTATACGTACGTATACATACATATATGTGAAAACGAAAAAAAAGACTCAAAAAAACTAAAAAGTAAAGAAGTGCATCGAGAAAAAGTTTCTTGAAAGCTGAAATAAGCCACTAGAGGTAAAAAAAAAAATAAAAAATTAGTATTCCAAGATGAACTTGCCATGCATACGGCGTTCTTGTCAAAGTGGTTCCAGGGCACAGAGTCCGGGTAGTGACCCAGTACTTTGCCTTTGTAGGCTCTGTCTAGGGGTGTAGATTGCAGTGAGTCACCTAGAAGATAGAAAGAGAGGAAAAAAATGAAAAGCCAAAAAAAGTCATTAGAATGAGGTGATCATTGAAATTGTATTTTTCTTTTTTTCTCCGCAAAGTGAAGATGTGTTGATAATTATTTTATAATAATAAATGGCGTATAATATGAGATTCTAATGATTTCAAAAGTTGAGGGAAAGACTTTTCCCTTCTTTTTTCCCCTTCTGATGCCAATTTCCCATTTTATTTTTTCGACACGTAGTAATTTTATGGACATATACTATATATATTTATTTTTACAATATAAATTGTATTTATAGCTTTGAGTTGCGAAGGGTTGTTTTATAGCAGCTTTTGAGTATACGTATATAGCTCTTCTCTTTTATGGGCTTTCGTCTTTCGAACATTTATACTTTCCCCGTATTTGAAAAGGAATTTTTTTTTTTTTATTCAGGATTTAGGGTGCGTATGGTACCCTATATACTCTAAGATCTATGTGAGTATGATATCTCACTGAAATTCAATCCTAATTCTAAGAGATACGGTTTTAATTAAACCTAAATTTCTACTGTTCAAAGTATGAGGGAATACTCTAAGTGAGAACTGGTAATAATATCTCAAGAAGACGAGATACGAATCCAAAATTAAATCTTATACAAGAGATTCTAATTAATTTCAAAATCCTCCGAAGGCACCAGAGAGAGAAACAGAAAGAGAGAGAGAGATATAGTGATATTGAAATCTATTATTCAGTTTCTTCAACATATTTCAAAATTTCAATAAAGTATGAGGTACGACCCTGCACCTCATGACTCGTAATAATAAGGAGTAAAATATTCTATTTCCATCGCCACTGGCACAAACTGCAACGCATAAACTGTGAACTGGTGAGTTCTACGAATTCTAAAAGCTCTCTTACGTTAAAGTAGACAGAAATACGTCTAATATAATATATTTAAAAAAAAAAAAAACGCAGCTAAACCTGTCGCTCGACGGCTGATTATTTGAAGAATCAATTTGTCATATAGCATATGATGAATAGGAGAGTTCCTAGAGATAGTTCAATAAATTATTCAAATATCAGTATCTGCGTCCGTTTTCTTTCATCCTTTTTCTCTAATTTAAATAAAGTACGAGATTTGATAAGCTTGATGATAAAACATTTTCAGATCTGTCCGCATCACTCGAGGTTTATCCTCACGGTATAAGTGCGCAGCATACGATATGACGCTCGGGGTCCATATAATATGTGTCGCGTAGGTATTAAATATGTGACGAGTTAAGTATTAGGTAGCTACTCGGTGGTTCTAGAGCAGCTTTACATTATCGTAAAACTAGAGTAGGTAATATGCATTCCACGCGAACATATTTAGTAAGAAATTAGAAGAAAAGTATTGAAAAAAAAAAAAAAAAAAATTGATTAAAATAGATCAAAAATCATAATCCTCGTGTTAAAACTAAAAAAAAAAAATTTGCATCCGGTGTGGCGTGAGAAATTTGAATAATTAGAACAATGATAAAAATGCCTACGGTTAAAAGGGCGAGAAAAACTGTCGGAAACGGTTTCTTCATATACGTGAATAATGTGAATTCTAAACTAGGTCGAATAATCGAGGGAAAACTACTAGAATCTATGTAGTATATCCACAGAAAAAGTACTCGCAATCATCTACAGTTAAAACAATGAATAGACTCAGTTAGTTCATGCACTATCATCATCATCATCATCATCATCATCATCATCGCTATGTGAATTGCTGCTATAGAAACTCGCTATTCTGTTTCTCCAGTGCTTTTTACTGATCATTTTATACGACGTCTACACGTAGCGTAGGTATAAATAGGTATACGTACAAGTATGTTATTCGTATATTAAACTACTTTGAAATTTATTTATTTTTTTTTCCTTATTTTTATTTCAAAGCTTTGGTATGAAGGGGATTTCATACTGCATATGAATTTTTCGCTAAGATAAATATACGCGTGTGACGTGATCTTTTATAATCTTATGTCTTTTGTCATATATATAAGAAGAACGATTCTACGCGGCTGTCGCGGCTCGTCTATTCAGTTAATTGACCGTAAAAGAGGAAGAAGTACTGGTAGTCGTCTGTCGAGGAACCATTGCCATTGTTCTTACTGAAGAAAATTTTATAACGTACCTTAATATCATATTGATATTTTAGTTTTTTTAATAAAGACGTATGTCTCCTAGAATAAATTATATATAGATGTATATAAAATCAATTTCGTATTCATTAAAGCGAGAGAAAAATAATAATTATATTTACATATATTCATTATTTCACAAATTCGGGTGTTTCCCCCTAAAGTTTGAGACATTAATTAAATCTGATTAAAAAAAAAAAAAACTCATTTAATTCTTTCTCTCTGAATTTCTTTTTTTCATTTTCTGAAATATCCATCGTATTTTTTGTTTTTTTTTTGTTGGGTTCACTTCAGGATACAGAGGGGGTGAAATCTGATTATGAAGATTAAAATTTTTTAAATAACCGTGAAAATTCTCCACCCCCCCGGTTTTTTATTTTTTTATTTTAATAATAATAAAATCCGCAGAATAATTATTGCGTTATTACACGATATATCGCACCGGGTATAACTATACGACGGTGCAATTAAGGCTCTTATTACACTGCGTATTACAGTATATGTTTATATGTACTTATATATACATAGAATACTCGTGCGTGTATGATAACTTTCTGTAATTAGTACTGGAGTAACTGTATCACTTGTGAATTAATTTCAACCTACATATACAGTACTAAGTATATATATTACAGTATTACGTATATAGTATAAAAAAAAATACAGTGACTAGATTTGATAATTAGGTATGAGTTGCAGCATCGCAGATAGTCTATTAATTATTGCGTACCAAGACGAAAGATGCTCTCATTCAATCAAAGGAATAATAAATTATAATATAATACGAGTAATTTTTCATAGAAAAATAATGTAATAAACTGTTTTTCACCCATTTTTTTCACTCGTGATTATAATACAATAAGTATTGTTCGAAACTGGTGTGATCGGAACAACAGAATTATCCAAGTTCATAGTTCAGAGGTCAGGTTTATCGCGTGGTGCACTCAAAACTATATACTCATAATTATGTACACATCGTATAATTCATATAAGTACTCAATAAGAAAAATGGAGACAAACAATACAAGTCAGTTTATACCGGTTGTTCATTCCCTTGTGCAGCGACGATGACACGTTTTTCTGGTTTATTTTAGTTTTTACTTCTTTTTTTTTTTTTGTTTTTTCATTTTTATTTCTCTTTTTTATTTCTCTTTTTGGGTCAACGACCCAGCGAGGGTTCCCTCTGTTCTCTGTCCTCGATTCCATGTTTCATTTTCCCCGTAACGAGGTGGGTGGGTGCACAGAGTTAAAAAAAAAAAAAATGTATATTCTCGAATTGACGTTGTATTTAGAATTTGTTAAAATTTGATTTTGTTACTCGATTTTTGAAAATTTCTAACTCCTCGATTGCTCGGTGCATGAAATGAAACTTTAATAAAAAAATTAAGATTTTTTTTTAAATTAACAATTTAAAGTTTCAAATGTCTCTTTCTCACAAGTATAACTATTTTCAAGTCGCACCTTCAAGGCTCGTAGGTCTAATTGAGTCCCCGTTTTATATTATAAGAAATAACCAAGACCTTTACGTTCTCGTTTCCACGAGATTTAAGGGTGGCCTTTGACCTTATGCCGAGGTTATTTAACTAGAAAAGTTATAAGTAGCTTTAGCTACCTAGAAGTGATTCAGCAGCGTAACTATTCTATGAGAATATGTAATAATTTCGAAAAAAAATTCTTTATACTATATACGAACGATTTAAATTCTGCAATTATCGATATCTACGAATTCGAGGTGTACGCGAATTACCAAGCGGATAGCAAAAACTTGAAAATTTCTTTACTTCAATTGGCGAAATGCCACGGCTATACTAAAGCTACTGAATAAATGTCATACCGGGTGCTGTCAAGCATCCAAAAACGGGGATCAACCTTATTTGAAGTCTTTGAACTCGGGAATGACTCGTCAGTTATTCAAGCTTGAAATGTGTGAATAAAAAAAGAAAAGAAAAAAAAAAAGAAAATACCAAATACTATGAATATTTATCCGTACAATAAGGAAATGAATTTTTTTTTTTTCCTCAAATTTCGACACGCGGATTTACGCCGCGGTTTCATTACAATCTGTCTTCCGATAGCCTTAGAATCTTGGAAGGTGATTTCTTCGTGCGTTTAATCAAGATGATAGCCTCCGTCGAAACCATAGAGAGAAAAAGAGATAGAAATAGATAGAGGAAAAGGAAGAGAGAGAATCGCTTTGGGAATAGGGTAAGTCCGTCTCTACCCACCTTATACCTATACGACCTCGGGGTAGGATGAGATGTCGGTACGATTGCCAAGAAGATAAGAATGACGGAGGAACAGAAAGGAGAAGAAAAAAAAAAAGGAAATAAGAAAGAAAAAAGAAGTGGGCAATGACAAGAAAAAAAAAAAAAAAAAACCCGGAGGCAGGAAGAGAACGAGTTGTCTTACGTTGTTAAATAAAAGAAGAAATTGCTCGGAAAAATGATGATTCGACCATCTGACATATGGTTGAATTTAGCTATACTATATGGCATATAAAACTAGCGATAGAACGAGCCAGAAATTTATAAAGTTTACTGGAATATTTCAAATTAGGGATTTAAGATTTATATCAAAAACCGTATAGTATGTCAATGATGTTAAATTTTTTCCTTCATTTCAGGGTGATGAAAATCAGTTTTTATACGGTTTGTTTGATAAATATGCTGTCAGAATTATTTAACCCCCCTGCAAGATTGAATGTTATAGTTTTTGAAAGCTATACGTAAAAAAAACCACCGCGAAAAGTTATATAGTTTGTTAGTTTGTTCGGTATTTTGTCTGCTTTCTGTGTGTGTTTTCTTTTCTTATGATTTTTTTCCCCCGAAGTGAAAATATACAATCTCGGTAGTATACGTAGGTATGTGTGTTTCGTGGATGTGTGAGATATTTAATGATCGTGATAAAAATGTGAATGTAATATAGGTATAGAAAATTTATATACCCGCGAAGAAATTGTGTGGAAATAAAAACGAATTATCGAATGAAGTAGGTAGTATATATCTAAGATACTTGATAAAGAAATCTAAAAAGCTGTATATGGGGAATATAAATTTAGCTAATTTAACAAAAAAAAAAAAACGCGTTTATTCAAACTCTATAAAATATCACCGTTTGGTGAACGAGTAGTATTATAATAACGTCGACTGTTTTTAATATGGAAAAAAATATTTTTTCACACATTTTGCGGTTAGTCAGTATTAAGATATGCTTGACGCATATTCTTGATATTAAGAAACGAAACTTTAGAGAAAAATAATGGAAACTCCGGGAACCAAAACCGCGTGTTTAACTATATACTATATCAGCACGTTAAACCGCGACATCCCCGCGACGTAAATGCGTGACGTACATTATTCGATCGAATTTTCTCGTCGTATTTTATTTTTGATATTTGAAACTCGATTTTTTGTCCATTTTTATTTATCTTCGTTTTGTAAATTTCAAACAGATATATATATATAAACGAAAGAGCAGAGAGTTTCTCATCCACTTAACATCAGGAAGGAGGATTTAATGACGACTTATTGTCAGCTGCTCGCACTGCTTCTTCTTCTTCTTCTTCTTATTATTATTATTTTATTATTATTCTTCGAACTTCTCCACCGTCGCGTTTTACAAGGTTTAACAATTTATGTGCAAACCCACCTCACGACTAGAGAATGAGAGAGGTACCTCCTAGGTACTAAATGACAAATTTATAGATACTCAGAGCGCTGCTTCGTCGCTTATTCCCAAGAGCTTACAAGCGAAACCGTCGTTTCCCTTTAGGTGTGGAACTCCAATAAACTCTTCCCATATTTCGCGACCGCTCTTTGGGTTCAAAATCGTGAAATTCTACAGAGTTATTTCTGAAAGCCGAAATCTCGAAGGTTTTTCAAGATTTCGTATATATGTATAACATACAGAAAATCAAATAGATTCAAGAAAATCGAATATTTTATATACATGAAAAAAAAAAAAAATTCAATTTAAAGTTATTTTATAATTCATCAATGAATCAAATCTACTCTTGCATCTCATTACACACATTACTGTTATCGATAATTCCACACATAAACCGCATCTATGATATACGAATAATTATCAAACAAGATTATAAAGAGATTTAATTGAATTTAATGCGGTTATAAAAATCAGCTGTTACATCTATATATTTAGATTGTAGAAGATAATTTATATTTTTAATTATTTTCCATTTCCGGGATAAACTGGAAGGTTTTTTTTTTTTCTCATACGGAGATTATGCGGTTTATATACTCTCGCGTATAATATCGTACCTATATGGATCGCGTGTTTAGTTGTTTCTTTGTCATACACGTAACACGGTTCAATAATTTGAGTACTAGTTCGGTTACGCGGGATTATAATATGTTTCGTCGCGAGTAGATAATAGATAGATAGATAAATAGATAGATAATCGAAAAAATTATAAAAAAAAATAAAACTCCTTTCCCTAATTCATCATTATATTCATTTCCCGCACGATCCTAATCTGTTAGCAAAAATATTCGCGAAAAAGCGCGAACTTTGTTTTCGTTCTATCCAATTTATATCGACGAGCGAAATTTTTTTTTATCAATTTTTCAATCGTGTAAATTTGAAAGTGCCTATCATTCTACGTATACATACGTATACATACATATATACGAAAATACCAATTTCCGGTCAATCAATCGGCCAGAATCAATGTACGAAAATCTATCCTGATCTTAATTTGTCCCCGTACGATTTTGCGTCAAATTTCAAATCGATTTCTGTACGATTCTCTGCCAACAGCAGATTCTCTATATGTATACCTACCATACGTACTACATACATATAACAGATAGGATAGATATACGTCGGCGACTGGAATTTTCGAATTGATTTATTGCTGTGTAGGGGTTCCGCAGGGTTTTGCATCTGATTGGAAATCCACCCGAAGCTGACTAAGACTGGCAATATAACCGAACCTTTTTTTCCTTTTTTCCTTATTTTTTATTTTCCTATGATATTAGCACAGGTCAAACGTAAATTTTAATCAATAAAAAGACGAAAATGAATCGAATTTCTTTCAAGTTTAATATTATTTCTTTTTTTAGTTATTATTTTTGGAAAATTTAAAGAAAAAAGAGAAAGAGAGAAAAAGAGAGATAAGAAAACCTTGTGGTATTTTCGGGGGAGTAAATATTTTGAATATTGAGTGATTGAAGTTCGGGTGTACAAGGGATATAGTGATAGAGTAAACATGTGTTTAGGGGAGGGGGGCGTAAATAAATGTTTATCAAAGACATGCGGTGCGAGAATATATACCCTGTATATATAACGAGTAAGTGAATAGCAATGCGTTATATATACGAGGGTTAGTAAATGGTAAGAAAGTATCGATCTGGGGGTTTCGTTTCGTTTAGTTTCGTTTCGTTTCATGCCTGACGAGTAGACTCGAACCTTCCTCAGTCCTCTATAACAGTCTAGCCTAACGACGACAATATGAATCAGACTCGAGTCAACATCCCTTGCTCGCATGCAAGTGGGTTGGTAAAGCGCAGCTATAGTCACCCTCTTTCGCGCATATGATGTCATCATCCAACTTCGTTTACTACAAACCACCCTTTACTCTTGTCATTACTAAATTTTTCTCAATTTAATTAAAAAGATAGGAAGAAAGAAAAAAAAATTATCAAAGATTCATCTATTTTATTTTTTCTTTTTTTCTTCTCACATCATTTTATCGATATCCAAAAACTGAATAAATTTGACTCGTATAAGAAAGCGTTTTGGTTTTCTCGCCTCGTATTATAAGTGGAGATTAAGCATCAACGTCGTTGCTGGCTGCAGCCTTCAGAACGTAAACGTTTCAATTCACTGCGCCATTAGGAGGGTACAGCGTACTTCCTTGTTAGTTATTTTCACATATGTATGTACATATACATCCGTCGGTCCGTTTGTCGTTGGTCGTTTAGTGAACACAGCTTTTACACTCTCTTAAGTCAACGAATGACGCGCAGCTGCTACGCAACTTTCATAGCCTTAGTTTTCGTTTATTTTTTTATTTTTTTTCATTTTTTTTTTTTTATTCAAACAAAAATAAATAAATTAAATGAAACGAATTTTTGAAACGTAATTCGAACATAGCAGTAGTCGTCAAATTATAACATATATAGTATATACCAAAGTCTGTTACGAAGGGTGAGACACATAGAATAAGAGGTTGAAGCCCTTGAAAGATTACTCACAATGCCCTTCAACCCTTCAGTTCTTAAAGCATTTCTACTCTACGTGCGCAGAGCCTAGTCTGAAGAATCGAAGATAAGAAAAGGGGAGCGTATACGTACAGTTCAAGACGTTAAATTAAATCGTGAATTTTTATAGAAATACAAAAATTTTCACTAGTTTTGTATAATTATTTAAATAAAGCGTAAATCATTGGGCATATTATATGTATATGACAGAGTATATGAAAAAATATGTTACAAATCTATGAATTTAAGTATATATGTATGAAACTTTTTAAAAGTTGGCTCTTTTTTTATTGCTTGTAATAAAGAGAGTGAAAATAGAAAAAGAGAGCGAAATAATACAGTCCGCTCTGGTAATAGGGCCACTATCAATAGGGCCGCTTCCCCAGGTTTTCGCTCGAACTCAACCCCCACTACTGGCTCACCTCGGGTACATATTTGTCTCTGTCAATAGGGCCCAACGTTAGCTCAATGAACGCGCGTCAGTAGTGGGGGTACCCAAGTTCCAGGAAAAATACTCTCCTAACCGCCCATAGCCGGCCCTATTATCAGAGCGGACTGTAATGCATATATGACAGTAAAAGTAAAAGTCCTTCGGAGCGCTGAGATGGGATGAGATGAGATGAGATGAGATTTTTTTTTATTTCATAGACTCAGCTTAAGTTTTGTATGTATGTCTATACCGAAAGTATTTCCATTTCGGAGAGTCAGAACTTGGGAAAATAAATGTTTAGGTAGGGAGTGTGCGAGATAAATGGTGAGATAAGTGGTATCATAAGACTGTACGTAAGTAAGTCTAGAGTTTGTGTAAAACTTATCATATTTCTTTACCGAGCTGACGACGACTTTTCCTTATTTCATATACAGATGGGTGGTTGAGTTTGAATGGACAACTATTCACGGATTTTCAATTTTTTTATTTTTTTTTTTCAATTTGGGTTTTCTTTTCAATCAAATTAACGCGAAGTAAAAAATGTTGGATACCACCTGCGTATACCCATCACCTCGAAATTATTATTTTATAATAATCCCATAGCCGTTTGTACATCAATATTATAAACCGTGAGCGAGAGGCTGTGTTCTGCTAATAATTTAGGGGATCGTAATACGGTCTCAGGTCATATAATAATTATACTATGAAACCTGGACCTGAACTAAACCAACGATTAAACACACCTGGAAGGTTCCTACCTAAATAATTATTATTAAAGAAATAATGAGGACCGGTTTAGGAGTTAATTTATTATTTAATAACAGGTGATAAAAATCTGCGATAAAAACAATGGGAAAAGTAGGAAAATCAAGACTCGAAAAAAAAATAGAAAATTATATTAAGTTATTTCCTGTGTTCGTGATAACATTTTTAACTATTATAATGAAACGATGATAAAGTTCTGATTTTTTGTTGTTGTTTAATCTTGACTCAGATTTAGTTTTAGTTTTAGTTTTAGTTTACTAGTAAAATTTGAGTTCATATAAAAATCGAAGGCTGTACTATTTGAACACGAAACATATTGTACCGTTCTAGACTAGTCTGTTAGTCTATTGTAATAATTCCGCCTTTTCTTCATTTTTCTTTCTTTATCAATGAAGATATCAAGCTGTGCAGCTTTATTGTATAGCTCTGCTCTGCAGCTGGTCCCGAAAAATCTTTTGAGGAGAAGAAGAAGCCTTGTGCCTTTGTTGACCAAGTTTCCAGAATTTCTTTTCACTTTCATTTCGCAAAATCAACATTTAAAGAAACTCACGTTTCTCATGTATTCAAGTTTAAGAAAATATGTATTATAAATGTATACATGTTCAATAATAAGTTCAATTATTTATTCACGCAGTTTAGTTACTTGATTAAAAACTTTAAAATAAAATCAGAAAACTAAATTTCACGATTTTTGTCTCTGATTTTTTATTTCTGTTCTTTCTTTCCACTCAAGTACTTTAAAGTACATATTATACCTACCAAGCGAACGGAAATACCAAATTTCATTCTTTGGATGTAAAAGTAGCATTTTACACGTCTAACACGTCTTCAAACTTCTCAAATACAAAGCTACCTCTTATACACACAGCTAGGTCAAACTCACCCGCATGAAAGAGGATACTTTAGAGTAGGTACTTATTCACAGATGGCAAAAAAGGACAAAATCCCGTGGGAATGAGAAGAGGAAAATAATTTCAAACCAGCAACAGAGCTTAAAGAACCAATCCTAAATATTAAAAGACCCTGAATATTTGAACCAGCGAAAAAAAAATCCGTAGGTGAACATATCTGTACAAATAAATATTCGATATGTTATGCTCATATTTTATTATCATTATATATATACCATATATATCTATGTATATTGTATAGACCGACGAGGAGAGATTTTTTTTATCCTTAGGCCAGCTCAGCAGTTAATTTTGTAGTATCGTATGTACACTTGCAAAAATGAAGAAGAAAAAAAAAAAAGGATGAATATCAAGTGTGCAAAATGTTAGTAAACATTTTTTTTTTTCATCATTTATTAATATAATATAAGAATAAATGATGTAATAATAAAGTTTATTTTTAGTAATTTTTCTTCAATACTTTATCACATATTTATGTTTATAATGATTTCCTTCCTATATACGTAATACCTTTGCCTTTGGTCAGTTTTCGCGCCTTTTTTTTTTATTCACGCATGACTACGCGAAGGGGAAAGTGAAAATAATTTTTTTTCACATACTTCCCGTATCATAACTTTTTTTTCTCTCTTTCTATTTTTAGATTTCATCAAATTTTCCAGTATATATAATAAATTGGAATTTTATGTCGCAAATTATTCCACTAATATCTATACGTCTATAATAGCTAAACTAAGATATGATATACGTAATATCGTTCCGCTATCTTTGCGGTTTATTTGATCTCATTCTAATGAGAAATGTTGAATGTAAGTCGTAACACATACCTATATAAGAGTTGAGGACCCGCAGCGCGCGTATAACTGTTTTTGCGGTAAATTAAAACCCAGGATATTATAACGCGATATAATATAAGATATGAGAGTTAGTCATTATAATTAATAATCCAGTCAAATATTGTTGTAACTTTATATTATAAGGTTTTCAAATCAACCGCTAAGAATAACTATAACGGTTTTAGATAACTTATTAAATAATTGTTCATTGTTATATATAGTATAGCTAAAACTGAAATTATTACGCAATTCGGTGTGGTTTCACAGTGACGCAATGCTCGAGTTTAATCAACTATAATTTATGTTCAACATATGTAGGTGTAATGTACTCTACAACAATGATTATACGCATTGTTGTTATTTGAATAAAAATAAAGGAAGTTGCATAGCATTAAATTCGTCAACGTTCATAGGCCATCGACTCTTTATAGAAAAGTATAAGAAAATATCGAAAGAATTATAAATACTCACCAAAAAATCTGTCTGGCTCTAAGCCCGAGTCTTGGTCCAGTCCACAGATGACAAAATAATCCGCAAATCGGGACGGGTGCTGTTCCGGACCGCGTATAACTTCCATACTCCCATTCATTTTACTTTTATATCACGTATATTATATTTATTGAGAAAAATAATAAAACACTTATGGTCGCAGTATATTATTTGGTTTAAAATAAATACTAAATTAAACAGCACTACATCACACACGTGATTTACGTAAACGAGACATCGTTCCAACTGTCATTTCACTAGCGAAACGACAGCTGATGTTGACACAAACGGGACGGAACTATCTCTGCGGCCTTAACAAGAAATAATTGATCTTTACTCAACGCCACGAAGTTTGCTACTGAAATATACAATCCGCTTCGCGTTCGATATACGAGCACACATTCGATATACGATTACAGATACGATTAATCGAAGTACGACAACGCCATCTCTCCGATCGTTGTAGCAACTATGTGACAGATATATGACAGTTTCATTAAAAGGTTAGAATCTCGGTTACAAGAGAAAGGATTTATCGCTTCTTTCACCCTATTATCAATCACTAATGTGCCATGGAAGAGGTTGACAATATCATCATTCATTCCTTGCGACAAATAGGCTGGTAAGTTTTAATTATTACCATTAATTTAAGAACCTCAAATCTGTCATATTATACCACTTCGTAAACTTCCGACGATCGTTTACTCCTCAAATTTATTCCTACAAAACTGGGTGGAACCGGCTTTATTATTAATCAACCAGGTCAATAAATTTAAGATAATCTATAATCTGTACCTTTATTTATACACGGATTAATCTATAATTGAAAATGATTTCTAACCACCAAATATCAGATCCAAACTTCCGACGTATATGTTTATATTCATTACTCCCCTATTCTTACCGTAAAAACGAATTTTTTTTTCCTTTTTTTCATATTTCATATATCGAAAAATAAAGCAAATTCATTTTATTCAATATCACAGCGATATAGAAGAAGACGTCAAAAGTTTAGGCCGCTTTAATACCGAGCTTGTAGTCGAGGCTGCGGTAAGATGTTTGGATATCATTCGCCCGGGTCTTGGTCTGTCTACTATAGTCCCAGCGAATATGGCAGCGAGATTTCGGCTGGGGGCAACTCTGGCGCAAGCATGTTCGGTAATATAGAGAAATTGAAGAATCAAGAGTTTAATAATTGACGATAAATTTTTATCATTTTAGGAAACTGGATACAGAGGTGACATCGGCTATCAGACATTTCTTTACAGTTCTGAGGTCGATCTGAGGAGACTGTTTATGTTTTTGATTGAAAAACTACCCAAAGAAAGCGATAAGACTTTAAGCGAACCTACTAGCAGAGTTGCTTTACTAGAACGACAAATCGCCTCTGTTGTATCCAGGGATCTTTCGTCACCTTGGCTTCCGCATTATTGTCATAAAAGAGGAGTTAGGAATAAGGGGTGTGCTGATCGACGGTATAAAAGCGTTGATTTGGATATTCCAACTCAGGGAAAAGGAGAAGGTGATATTTAGCTCAGATGTTGACGAACTTCTTTTGATTTACAGATTTTTTATAATGATTATTCATCTTAATTTCAGATTATCAAGACTATTTTGTTCATAATCAAAAATCAGTCACTGAACAAGTTCCAGACGAAGAATATCTCGTGCCTTCAATTGTAACACGTAATGCAAAATTAATGCACGCTTCTGCGACTAATATTATAGAGAGACTTGACTGGTTGAACTCTCATAGAGCCAATGAAACACCAGCAGATAAAATTTATAGCGAGAAACAAGTACAGAGCAGGTTTACACTGAATCAAAGACTGCAGTTTTCCAAGGTGTTTAAAAGCTTTTGGATTGTGTGGAATAGTTGGATCTTTAATCATAGCTTAATTTAGTTTTCTAATTTACAGGACTCTACAATCGAAGATAAAAGTCCAGTGTCAGAGCCCATTCCTGAGACAATAACGTCTTTGAGTCGAGAAGAGAAGCGGGAATTGAAAATCGACAAAATAAAATCAGAGTGTGAAATTCTGAGGAGTAATTTGGACGAACTACAAGCAAACGCTAAGCAATTGAGTAGTAAATTGTCCCAAGTTAATAGTACTTTGAAAAGCGAAGAAAAAGAATTCAATCGTTCTGAAGAAAGAAGAAAAATAAAGGCTAGAACTTACGATTTAATTACTGACGGGGATGAGAATGTTAAGAAATTAGAGGCGATGGTCGAAGCTAGCGCTAATAAATTGGCTAGTTTAGCCACGCAGTGGGAAAGACATAGACGCCCGTTAGTGGAAAGATACAGAGATGAGAGAGCGAAATATTCTACAAAAGCTGTGAGTATGAATATTATTCTTCTTTTTTATCTGTTTTTTCGTTGCTATACAGATTTTATGACCCTTTTTATGTGTTGCTTCAGAGCGCGAGTCGTAAGAAATTAGACGAATTGAAACTACTGAGAGAAAAGGAGAAGGAATTGTCCGAAGAATCTCGGAGCAAAGATCAACAATGCGCGCAGCTTTTGGCAGAGATACCAAAGTTACCGAAAGAAGTGAACCGGTCTGCTTATACTCAGCGTATTTTAGAGATAATAAATAACGTTCGTAAACAGCGATGTGAAATCGACAAAGTATTAGCAGACACAAGAGAGATACAGAAAGAAATAAACATGCTTAGCGGAAGATTGGAGAGATCTTTCACTGTTGCTGACGAATTAATATTCAAAGATGCTAAGTCAAACGAAGCTTCTAGAAAGGCTTATAAACTTTTGGCTACTCTACATTCGGACTGTGGGGAACTGGTCACTTTGGTAGAGGAAACTGGGGCTACAGTTAGAGAAATACGAGATTTAGAAGAGCAGGTGAAGAAGAAGGCTCACTTTTTTGTGTTTCAATTTAGAAGTTCCTGATTTAAGGGTGTGATAATCTTGTTTCTCTTTATTCCAGATCGATTCTGAATCGGCGAAAAATGTTGGAGCTAATTTGGAAAGAATAACTGCAGATTTGAAGCAAATGAAACAAGAAACAGCTACGCTAACGACACAATTACAAAACAAGAATTCGTGATAGCTATCGATTCAGGGATGGACAAAAATCCGTGTCAAAAATGCCTTGTAAGGTATAGTGTGTAATTAGTAATAATTAAAAAAACAGAGCGGTTCAAATAATAAAAATAAATAAAAAAAAAAAGGGGCCCAATGCTTGCTGCCGTTGAAGTATACATATGATAGCTAATTATTTTCAAGCGTTGCAAATGAATAGAAGAATCTAATGCTCAAAAGATATTAATTCCGGAGCCTAAGCGAACTAAAGAAGTTTTCAACTTCCTAAACTTTGTAGTTTATTTTCTTAATTTTCTTACGCAAAGAGCTTCGAATCGAGATATTTGTTATATAGGCATAATATAAATGAATATATACATATATTAATATAATATATATCAAGCTCGTAATAAAAAACAGATGTACAAATATGTGAAGGCTTGATAACTGAATAACAATAATTTACTAAAATATAAATCCACTTATCTGTGGATTCAACGACTAGCAACTAAAATAAATATTTAAGCAACAGAAAATAAGGCAGTTTTTTAATTTAAATATAAAAACCAATCGCGATTGGTCATAAGCTATTATTTTGTCAGGCTGAATTTTAAAGCTGCCGATTATCGTAACGTATAATTGTTGACGAATGTAATCAATATATTATAAAAAGAAAAAAAGAAAAAAAAAACAATAAAAACTAAAAAACAAATATCAAATTAGTATTTCAACAAACATTATTTAGATCTCGTAATTAATTGATCTTCTAATTCCATAAAATTAGAATACACTTTCGTAAGATTTTTAATCTGTTAAATTTATTTCTATAATCGTAGTACACAACTGAATCGATACAAGACGAAAATCTTCCCTAGGAATACTTCAAACGTTTACAAAATCTCGACTTTTATAAAACTATCATAGAGTGTTCTAAAGTTTCTTGGTGATTTCTGGTGGTATATAATTCTGATCGATAGCTCTAGGCTTTTTCTTTTTACCGAACCATCTCTTTCTGTAATATACCTTCTTGCTATCAATAGTCAAGTCGATTTGATCTTCGTTTTCAAAGAAGGTAAGAACCCTTTCTCTCTCTTCTAGATCCTTCTTAATCGCAGCTACATTTGCCAGTCTCTTAAGTTTGTCCAATTCAGCCAACTGTTCTTCGAGCACAGCCTGCCTCTTGTTCTCCCATTCGATAAAACTCTGGAAATGATAAAAACCATAAGCAAATAAATAGGGAAATAAACACAATTCTGCTTCTGAAATAGAAACAAACCTGGCATTGAGAAGCAATGTCTTTATCCTCTTCTTGGCTCACTACCTCCTTAACTTTCTTCTCGATTGCCTCGTCTAAATTCTCTTTGACTAAATCGGCTTTTTCCAAAGTCTTAACATCCGCTATAAAGGCTTTGACTTCTTCTGTAATTTCACTTTCAGGAATCTTGGATAATTCATTATTGACAAACTCTACTGCTCCTTCATACAAGACTTGTTTAACGCCTTTCCGTGTCCATTCCTTGACCAAAAGTCCAGCTTTCTCGTATTTTCCATAAAGCGTAAGACCGATCAATTGGTAAGTTCTCCCTAGTGCTTCCCCAAGGTTTTCTCCATAGAAGGCTAAACTCTTACCTACTAGGTGGTTTGGTTTTTGTAGATCAAAGTGATCGTCGAAAAAAGGATTTCTGAGAAACTTTATCCTAACTTTGACCTCATCTTTACTATCGTCTACCACTGCTTCGGGCTCTTTCCAACTTTCTGGATTTTTCAGATACATATGACAAGCGTATAAAACAAGAACATTTGATATTGGATTGTCCGTGTCTTCCTGTAGCATTAATAAAACCGCAGCTTGCGCAGCTGAGGCATAATCCTTGCTTTTTATCAGCGAGTCGATTAGAATATTCAAGGCAAAATTGTCGGGGAATACTCCGAAGTTTAATCTATCGTTAAGAATGTTTAAAAGATCTTGGATTCTACCAGAGTTTAAAAAACATCTGACAACAGCGTGATGAGTAGATTCTAAAGTCCGCGAAGTTTCGGTGGTCATTCTTAGCTTGTAAAGTAAATCTGTTAGCTCATCGAGTTCCTGAGTACCTTCGTTGATCGCGTTAGCAAATATATCGATATCGATAACGTGAGCCTTACCATCTTGGTTATATTTTTGGTTGAGAGTTATGTATAAACTCTCCAAATTCACTTTTTCTAATAGCGGAGATTTTAACCTCTGATTCCATGCCTCTTCGCACCGGTAAGCATCAGATAGAAATGTTCTCTTGCAGTTCGACACGTTCTTCAATTGTTTACCAAGTTTTTCACAGACTCTCAACGTCTTCCACATCTTTTTTGTTTCAGATATTATTCATTCAACAATATTCTATCATTACAAATCGCGCGAAATCTCTTTTAGGTTAAACAACGCTAGGCGGATAGCGATTAAGAAGTGGCTCGTGTCGTCTGCTAACAGACGATCTATCGCGGATAGATTCACGTTGTAAATTGGTGAGAGCCGAAGTTGGTGGCAAACAAAACAGATACCTACTCGCGCTGTCGTCTGCTCAAAATCGTGTTTAAATACCGTAAGATAATAAAATCCCATTAAATAATCATTTAAAAAAACGAAAATCAACTACAGCAACATGTAGTTAATTTTCAAAAGCATTAATGCCTCCGAAATACCCGTTAAACTTATCTTTTGATACAAAATTTCTAGGTTATGTGCACTAAAAGAGGTTATCAATCGAATGTTATTTGTATTTAGTGTAAACTAGGATTTATTTCGATAATTTTTTTGAAACTCTTTTGCTTTATTAGTGTGCAAAGATTATCTTCATCGTTATTGCATTTGAAATCAACAGGCCTGATGATGCAGGGTCTAAAATCGTGTGCGCAATTGTTAACCACAGCGGGAAGATCGATTAACAGAAACACAGTCTTGCTAGAAGCCAGTAAAGTATCTGGAACGTTTTATCGATGCGATATTCACACTTCGGCTAAAAATAATCAAGATAGGCAGAGACCAAGACACTGGCTTGAATATAACAAAAAAATGTTCCCCGTTCAAAGTCCCGACGAAGAACGACGGCCTGCGGTAAATATAGAAGCAAATAAACTCTGACCGATCGATAACTAATGTATTAACTGATTGTTATTTTTCTTCAGTATGTTTGCCACATGAAACCGAATATAAAATACAGTCCAAAAAAGATGTGGTACGTAGCAGTCCTTGTGAGAGGAATGACGGTAGATGAGGCAGTAAAACAGCTAAGTTTTGTATTAAAGAAAGGAGCTGCAGCTGCGAAGGAAACTATTCTTGAGGCGCAAAAGATGGCGGTAGCAGATCACAACGTTGAGTTTAAGAGTAACTTGTGGGTTGGTTAGTATTTGAAGAATAGAAATATTGGCTTAATAAACTCGAAAATAATTTGTTCAATAAATTCGATCATTTCTTTTCTTGTTTCAGCTGAATCTTTTGTTGGAAAAGGTATTGTCTATAAGGGTGTTCGTAGACATGCAAGGTGTAGACCGGGAGAAGTGCGTTATACCTATTGCCATTATTACGTTAGATTAGAAGAGGGAACACCGCCTGAAAATTATTATCTATCAGCCCCTAAAACTAAAGACGAAATGCTCGATGAGTGGCTGGGACAAATGCGGAAACGCAAGATCATATCTACTTTGTAAATTCACTTCCATTCATTGAAAGTTAATTTAAATCTGTATAGACGTAATTCATAACAATAAAAAACATTCATAACTAAAGAACTCTCATTTCTTATCCGTCCTTAATTCACTCAGTTTCGAATTTCAACGTTCCTATCCGTCAAGACGTCTTCAAATATGTATAAAACAAATCTAGCCAAGACCCCAGGTGTCTATCTCAATTCTAAGTTTCGAATTTTCCAATTTGAATGGGAGTACTGTAATTCGAATATGATTGAATCAAGGATTAATCTAATCCGTATGGACGGAGGTGCGGTATTAGATTAGAATAGCATAAACCAGAAGTTAAAGTTTTAAATTTTCTTTATTTAAAGTGGCAATAATGCTGTGCAGCAATGATGTTGTAGCTGAAGCGGATGTAGATAATCCAAATTTACAACTTTAGCTTAGTTCTTCTCCAGTGACGCCTCTTGGCGTTGTAACTGTAATCAAAACATGTTCAGAATTAAAATAGGAGCTACAAACAAAATTTAAAAATCGAAATTCTAAACTAGGAATATTATATTCAAATACTCAACATTTCCGAAATAAGGTTTCTAGAATAGATACTCTAACGACCATTTTGAACAGAATATAATCTCAAACATGATATAAACTTGCTATTTATTAGCTTGTACACAAAATGTAGGTTAGGTTTTCATTGCGAACATGGAATAATGAATGTATTGTTAAAAATGACGATTTTAATTGCTGCGAATGTTTGTAGCATGTGTTTTTGAAGTTTAGAACGTAGTTATTTCAATTGATGTAGAAATACGGTGTTTTTTGTAGTAAGTTTTATGAACAAGATTCCGAGGGGTAAACATTAAATTTTTAGGTTATGATTATGGATTGTAGTTAAAAGTGTTTGATAACATTGTTGATAAGGAACGTGTGATTGTTTATTTGATGAAATTAATTGAGACTTACCGTATAGTATTGCCAGTACGCATTCTGACCCATTGTGGAATCGGCCTATTTTGCTTAAGCTTTTTGGCAAGCTTTCGCTTGATAATGAAGGTTTTGTGAGCAGACTGAAACAGATAAAACACTCAATGAAATAACTGTCGTTGATACTGTATCGTTTTTAATATATTAACACGTGGGATGTCACTATTAGATTCGGATTTTAATCGCTGAATAAAAAACCTACCATGTTGCTCCTTCTCTGACAACACGCAAAACGGAAGAGTAATTCCGTCCGGTCTCCGAACTGTTCTCAGCGCCACCAACGCGTACTAATGTCAGCGCACGTTGTTGATTACTACGGTAGTCAATTTTGATGCGATATTATGACATGAATTATTTAGCAAAATAGCAGAAATTTTAAATGCAAAAATTACTGCTTATTATATAACGTTTATCGTTTATTTTTCTCTTTCGAATATTTAACGTTTATGACAAAGTTAAAATAACGAATGACATAGTCAGGCGCGGTCGATACGATGTAAGCTATCTTACCATCGCTGTTATTATAGGTATACTTATTAGTTATCCCTAGAGTGAAATTATACTACATATAATAGCTCTACAACTTGAAGGGTGGATGATAATAATTTCGTTCCTATTTCAAACATTTCTTCTATAAAGGTTCTTGAAAGTACTTGACCCATTGATTTTTAGAAATACAAACGAAAGGAGAATTGTATACGCGCGACTAGTCAAAATCCTTTTTATAATATCACATTCGGTTCTATAATAATTGGTATCCGCAGAGATTTCCTTTTTCTTTTTACCTCTTCTATCTTCCATTCTATTCGAATATCTCTAACTTTTATACATATACATTTTATACAAATTGTTCAATAGAATGCAATAATACAAACTGAGACTTCCGCGCGTTGCCAAGAAAAATGTATAAAAAAAAAAAAAAAATCTCTTCGAATCGACGCGTATCGCCTAAGTCCATCTTCTTTGCTCTGCTATACTCAGAACATATAGTTCACGATAAAAATTTTGCAGATGTATATAAATCGGAAAAAAATAATTAACTTTAAGCAGTACGTACTTCTACCTGCATAGTCTTCTGACAAATGTAGTAGATATATCGAGATGACGCGCCCATAGAACGATAAAAAGATCAATACCTACACAGCGAAAAAAGCCGGCTAAATTATGAGCCTATTATGTTTTTCTTCCTTTGAACATATTATTTGGCGCCAGTTACTGATCATCATTGTTTTTTGGATTTTATTCTTATGTAATTGTTTTTGCAGAACGTTTTATAATTTGTTCAGAATAAATGAATAAAAAATGAATAAATAATAAAATAACGTATGAAAAGAAGTTATAGAATGTCGTTATTGGTTCAAAAAACAAAAAGAAAAACAAAAACAAAAAAAAAAAAACAGAAAAAAAAATCACAGCAGAAAGTTAGCTCGAGGACTTTGAGTTTAGACCGATCGATGATGTCCCGACGTTGGTTGGTACCTATATTGCAAGCGCGTCGATTATACTTGCATCGTATCGCATACGCGTCCTGAATAATAGAATTTTAGCTCGTGCAGGGTCTAAAGCCTTTGTGAATAGCATAAAGCGCGTAGGGTAGTTGCGTTGGGTAGTTAAATTTTTTTAAAAAAATTTTACTCGGATAAAATTTCTCCCACAATTCCCGCAACCGCGCTATGTTCTGTATTCCGAGGTCGATTCCATCATTTACCTATTTTATCAAATATGTATATTACGCTATACGAACGGCTGTTGAAAGCTTAGAAACTAAAACCAAGGAATTAAACAAATTCCTGAATCGTTATTACATTCAGTTTATCATAACGTTTGAATTATAAATATTAAACTTTCTGCGCTCGAAGTATTCAGGCGTCTGATTCAACACGCCTCACTCTACTGACTCTACCACACATCGCATATTCAACGTGGTATCGCCCAGCAGGTCTAGTGATTCACGCCAGTTATAAGTCAGACCCCGAATCTCCGAGGCTAAATAACTCGCCGCGTTCCCCGGTATTATATAGCGGTCTGTTGTTATCGCTATACTATGTGTTCTGGGACACTCAGGTAGGTATTATAAGCTTTGTGAATCAGGTTTGTGCTGTACGAATAAAAATGAAAAGTGAAGCAGCAATTGCCATAAATCTTTGTCCAAAACCTGTGCATCACATGGTGGTGTCTTTGACAACGATTTATTACCCGCAGGATCACTCGTTGCTAAATCACACAGCATTTTCGCAGTCTTTACATGAATTATTTTGCAATGTAATCAAATTTCAGACTCTTATGTCAGACCTTCGAGTTTTGTTCGCAAAAATTTGAAACACACAGGATTCTTTCTCATTCTTTTGGAGTTTGTTTTTTTTTATAGGTAGTGAGGAGTCGCCTCGTGACGTAATACTGAAATACTTTAGGACTTATGTGGTGAACTAGATGAATAAATAAATCAAAAAAATAAAAATAAAAGGATTCAAGTGGGGTCATAGAGAGTTTTATATCGTTTGGTCATGTCGCGCGTCGTATCGCGTCGACGTGTTCGCGCTGCGTTTCGTTTGATTTGTTCGTTGCGTCTTTTGCGGCGCAGTCCAGGGTGCGCATTCAAGGGTGGCGCGCGTGCCTTGGTCTTTCAGATAGTGACCAGGACTCATCGCCTGGGTCAGATTCGCGTGAAAGTTAACTTATCACGTTATTTAGGATTAAAATAACTGACCTAGGCTGTGACAATTGGTATATGTATAAATACAAATAAATGACCAACCTTTTATAGACTTAAAGGATAATTTTTATTCCCTTAAATACCTCGTCCTTAGATGTCAAAAAATAAATAAGAAACAAAAAAATTATAGAATAATATAAAAATATGCAAAGAGACGATGAGCTTGATTCAGAATTTTTTTCACAACATTCGAAAGCCTTGTGTACAGATTTGATAGAATATCGTTAATATAGTTGTTCAATTAAGAATAAAGTGAAGCGTATTTATACGTGGCAGATTACAGTGAACTGTGAGTGTTTTTCTCTTTTCTCTTGATTGTTTGGACAAGAAAAGTTTCAGACAACATCGCAACAGGTACGTACGCACTTTTGACTGTATAGAATTTTTATTTTTTTATTTTTTATTCATTTTTATTTCACCTCAACTTTATTGAAACTTTTTCAGAACTTTTCATCCCCGGCTTAGCTTATGCGATATATTTTGACCTGTGGATACCCATTCATGTAAATTTCAACGATTTTAGTGCAAGATATACCATATAACATTCCAATTTGTATATCCGTTTCGTTTATGGCTCACAGATTTTCATCTGAATTTGTTTATTCAACTCTAAAACTTTGAGATCAATTTCAGTGGTTTATTTAATATCCAGACAATTATAACACTGTGCAGTGTTTAACTTTTTACGCAATTATTAAAAACACAACTGTAATCAAATTTTATAATCTTCGAGTTTTGTGTACACCTGAATCTTTTAACAAAAAAAAACAAAAAAAAACAAAAAAATAGTATTCTTCTTATTTCGATTTTATTCACTTACTTGAGGAAATGATTACACCGCTGAATCACGTGCGTACAGATATACAATTCGAGTCTCGTAATGTAGTGAAATTCGTCTCTTGTATTGTATTGGAAAAATAATTCCAGTCATCAATGTCACAACGAGTATAGTGTTTGAATGAATCTGAATCCACCTGCATTTGATTAATGGTAAAAAAATAATTATTTGTGTTCAATTTTTTGTTATTGATAATTCAAATTTCATTTTAGATCATAGAATTTTGTCGATTTATAACTATGATAATTATACCCTCGTTCGGATCGTTAAACTAGTATAAAAAATCAGATAATTGTGATATAATAAAAAAATTGCAAAGAATATATCAGATGAGAAAGAAAATAGAAATAAAAATAGAAATAGAAAATAAAATATTTGCCTTACAGACTTAATGAACTAATAAATAATTGGTAACCTTATGATGAAAAGGACACTTGCCAAAAAAAAAAAAAAATGGACTAGAAGATTATATAGAAATAGTAAAATAGAGACGAAAATGAGAAGTGGATAATTAATTGAATTAATTAATCTCGTCCTGCGGGGGTGAAGGCAATAATAATAAACCGAGGTCCTCGAGGAACGTGTTTCGTCTGTCTACCTAGGTGTCTGTCTGCCCATTTCTGGGTTTTCCAGTTTCCACCCGCTAAGTCGACCGGGGGGTAGAATGTCCTACTTTAGCAACCCCTGACGTCACACGGCACAGTAATGGCGGGTAACTTGTTAGTCACGTGTTCACCTGCCATAACTTTTCGTTCCTTGATTTGAGCCTGAGGTTAAAATTGTTTCCGCATGTTGTCTCGTCATCGTTAAATATAATTTCATTTGAATATTCAAAATTAACGAAATTGTTTTCAAATAATATAATATGACTACATCAATTTACAATACTAATAGCAGTTTATGATGAAATCCTTTAAACTATGATAGGAATAAAGATAAAAATAATAAGAATAATACGTAAATTTTGTAGAAATCAATTTCCTCTAATATAGATGATAATTTCTATTTGTTGGGCTAATATCTGCTCTGAGTTTTCAAATTGGTTTTTATTTATTTTTTTTTCATTCTGTTTATGCTTTTCTACAGAGTATTGATAATCTGGTGAAAATCATATTTCAGTTCAAGTAGGTATACTGCAGCTGTATCGTGGTGATTGGTAATTAATCGAGGAGGAGCCGGGTTATTGGATTATAAAGGATCAGATATCCGAAAGGTGAAATTACTCGATATGTATATACAGCCACAGAGTATATATATATATGTACATTTATATTAAAACCATAATTATTAAATATTCACCGATTTAATCGATGCAATTTTATTATTATACTCACTGCTCATTCCACTGTAGGAATATCGGTATAATATCTACATGACGTGTCTGATTGAATAAATCACTCAGCATACTTTAAATTATTAATGTTAATAATTACCGCGAATCTATATCCATATACCGATCGTTGAATTTGAACAAAAACTAAATTTCATATACCAGCGAGTTCATAGCCATATTTATTCAAAGCAAATCATTATGTAATGAGAGAAAATTGGTAATTTGAAGTTAATACTGGATAAATTTAATGTTTTTTTTTTTTCTATGAACTGCAAACTGCAGATTATTCATTTTGACTGTAGATTAGCTGATGAGCTTACATAGAAAACTATCTAGAAAACAAGAAACAAAAAAAAAAAAGCCGTGGTTAGTTTAGACAGCCCTCAAGGACTCCTGGAGGGTTAAAATTTAAAGCGAAGTCTATTTTCTCCTGATTCCCCTAGAGAAAATATGTCGAAGTTGCCTACAGCTGTGAAAATATTTAACATTTGTACCTTTTCTTATTTCGAAATTTCTTTGAAATTGGTCGAATCAGTTCAACCCCTAAAAAAAAAAAAAAGACAAAAGAAAAAGAAAACTTTCCCACCGATCGAGAGATTCTTAAAGCTTTTCATTCATCACGAAATATGCGAACGTATACAGCAAATGTAATTTTCTCTCCGTTCCGGAATTTGAAACTAATTTTTTGCTCACTGGCTTGCGGCGGCGTCGTTCTCTGATTGTTGGCAAATACTGTTGTTTTAGAACTGATATTTTTTTATCGTCATATTGCGCTTTCACGAAACTTCAGTTATTCCACGTTGTGTCGATGAAACATTTTCTATTATATTCTGTATTACGAAGCACTGGAATCCAAAGATGGAAAAAACTCCTTTTGAATAATAAAGGGATGAGTTGATAGAATTTTTTACCATCTGAGAGCTGTTTTAGCATCTTCAAAACCGGCCATAACCAGCCTTTGTATTTTGGCCTGATTCAGTACTTTGAATTTTTCATGCTCAGATGTAGAGAAAAATCTGCTGGTTGAATCGGTCCAGATTCAAGATTCGAAATTAAAATTTAAGGAAAATCCTCGAGTCTCAATTTAGATGAGAATATTTCTCGAACAATTGAACACTCATTCTTTAGCTTTTAATATTTATCATACATATATAGTACATCTTATATACCTACATTTTCCTCCAGGATTTTTTTCTTTAAAGCTGGGATATTACGCCCAAATGCACAAGATGTGAGATGAGATATTCCCGATTTAAGGACTACTAGAATTCAATAAGAACGAAATTTTCGTATTGTCAAATAAAGGACGAAGTGTACCTATACTGTATGCAAAAGCTTCTTCGAAACTTATTGATACTGACTAAAAGCACAAAAATTCACAGAATCCGATAAAAGTTCGGCAAAAATAAAAATTCACCGCTTCTTAACGCGAGCAATCTTGTTCTCAGAACGTATTAGGACAAACACTGAATAAATTAGACCGTTTAATTTAATCGCCTCAGATAAAATCACGCTGGTAAACTTCCATTATTTAACAGTTTAGATTTTCAGGACACGTTATTTCTGGTAAATTAAAATAAGTATAATAAAAAAAAGGTCAGATCTAATTACCACTTGATCAAATCTATAGACACAGCCGAGCAAAGCTCATCGAACTTATCTCCTGTATAGGGTAGTAAATATTTTCATTTCTTTTCTCTCAAACTTTCAAAAGCCTTGTACCCCCTAAAATATCATCACGAATAAATGAAAGACTCGTGAAGTTACGCGAGTTGGTAGTCCTTCACATTATTACTTCCCATGTAATAAATACACTCTGACTTATAGATACATGGTATGCCTTCGGCTAATTTTCCATCAAAATTATTAGGGAATGAAAATTACTCGAGTCATTTGGTACAGGTGGTTAAATTCGAATATTAGAGTTCAGTGATTTTCTGTATCGTTTCGTTTCGTTTTTTTCTTCTTTTTATATCCTTTCCTTTGGTATGTAAATCCGATATTTATCCACAAACGGAACACTATCCAGGCAGGGCGAACCTTTTTCGAGATAATCCCTCGGCCTAGATGCCACTGTTGGCTGACAAGGGAAGTTTCATTTATCACACCGACATCCCGACCTTGCTCGATTTTTCGCTTCGATAAAAAGAAATACGTTGAACACGACCGGTCTTTCGAAATTTCAATCTTACAACGTTTCGGATAACTCGCCAAGTTCATAAAATCTTTACTTCTTTTCTATATATTGTGTAAAGAATTGGCAAAGAAAAAAAAAAACGAAAAAATTATTCATTCAAGAACAACGGTTTTTTTTTCACTCAAATCTATTACGACTATAGACTTATGGTTGATGGTTAAATTTTCGGTATGATCGCATCATGTTTGACTATAGATTGCACTGCAAGTTTAGTGCTGATAAGTGTTTGAATAGAATATACACCGGGCGCCAAGTAGTATAGGGAAAATTGTAGAGAAGCTCTGCAGGCTGAAAGGACTTTGAAAAGTTTATGTGAGCTTGGTGCCTACTGTCAGCTGTATAATAATAATAATAATAATAATAATAATAATAATCTCAAGAAGTAAATTTCAAACTAAGATTTAATCCCTGAAAATATTACTACGACAAAGACAAGCGGGCTAAAGATTTTCGTCAAAGATCAACCAAACCGGATGGGATGCTGTTACGGAAAATGGGATAATGAGGCGAGGTAAAACAGGATCTATTTCACGATTATATGCGTGTATTAGCTGTGTATAATTGCCATTAATTAAGAGAACAAAATTCACATGAACGCCATTATATTCTATACATGTATTATACAAATTTTCATACCTTATAGACCTAAACACATAGTATATTACCGTTTGTGTTGAACGCCGAGTATATATTATGCATCGACAGACTGGAGCTATACGTTTGTACATATTTGCTTGTATACCACCGACCTATGGACCATTTCTGAATCTCTCCCTTGGGTGATATACACCATAGTTACCCTGTTAACCCCGGCCATATATATAGCTTTGTTCAATGAAATTTATTAATCATAGAAATGATCCTTCGTCCTAATTTGACGATGATCTATGATCTTCCACGTTTCAATGATGCGGAAATCTTATGCTGTAAACAATGATTGAAGATTTTCTTAATCGGAAACCGGAAGGAGAAAGTTATTCGGATTTAAAGTTTTGTTGTCGGAGGAAATACCCTCGAGTCTTATCACCGTTTAAACAATACTTCGACTTCCTACCATAATTTCAATCTGTTCAGTAGAGGGTTGTAACTTTATATCGACCATACGATCTGACAATGAATAAGCGGCATAGTCAAGGCCCTTGGTGGAAACCTAAGGGTTGTAGTTTCTCGCTAATCAGCACCCCGAGGCATAGCCTAGATATAAGAAAAGAAGAGACGAGACGAGAATGAGGATCAGAAAGGAGTAGAAGGATACTTGCATACATCTCAACAACTGCCGCAGTACTTATTCTCATCCTTCTCGAAATGTTCACAAGTTTTAACCCATTTTTCCTCGTTTCTACACCAACGGGTTTGTTGTTTTCCCAGCTTTAAACACTCGACCGTGGGTCCTTTGTTTTCAAAAGCAATACCAGCTACATACTACAAGAATTAGTTCCACTCAGTGCAGTAGGCACTTCTTGATTCTCGAGACGCGCGTCGACGGTCGAGACCAACTATGAAACAAAGCCGTTCGCTGTGGGTGGATTTAGAACATAAGCACAAGTTGCACACCACCATTGAGGTAGAAATTATTAAGTTAGTGTATACAACCCGAACTGGTTGGCTTAGCTAAACATAAATTTTCGACTTTATATTTTTGTTAGAATTACACATTTTTTCAAGTATTTGTCTAATTGATATATTAAATATTTTTTGCCTTGGTAGTTTTAATCACATAAGGACAGTATTGGTCCGGGAAATTCCTTCTTTTTACACGCTTTGCGATAAAATCGTCTAATGATTACTGGTCGAAAATAATTCATCAACCGTTATAAGGACGGCAGAAGAAAAAAAAAAAAGAAAACGAACGGAAGCTATTAATCCTTTGATAAAATTTTTACAGGGTAACTCTTACCAGAAATGTATTTTGTTAGCGTAATTATAAACCTTTTACACTCATTCCCGTGTATAGTAGGAGTTAGAAACGCGGGCATAAAGGCCACGACATGTAAATCGATAAGCATGCGGCATCCTGACCTAACTATCATATACCCTAAAATTTAGCAGCCCTTTAGGCACGGTACATCGTGAATTTTTATCACGCTTTAGCGACATATAAAGGCAACTTGCAGTAACTAATAATTACGGTCGTTACGTATAGGTATACAGGACTTTAATTATTCAAAGTAAAATAAGATGGGATTATCCAATTAGATTTTCTCCGATTGGTCAGAACTAAGTAAACATTCGAGTTGATCAAACGGTCCTTTTAATGGCTCTAGACTTTCGAGAATTGGATTATGTCGGATTAGGGTTAGTTTATTAAGGGTAAAATGCTCCCCGTATATTTCAACGAGGTGTATGTATAAACGACAGTCTTTCAGCCTACAGCTATAGCATAATATTGATTCGTTAATATCAATTTTCTCCTACCGATTTCAAGGCCTTTATTAAACTCATGTGACACAAGTGCATTTCTGCACGCATGCAAAATGCTATTTTTACAATTTTATATGGCATCGATTAGCTACGTTGACACGATTGTACATTTTTTTTTTTTTTTTCTTTTAAATCCCTTTTTCTACTTAATTCTTTTTTCTTTTTTTTTTCTAATCCATCTATGTCCGTGACGTTAGTTATATGAATATTTATAAGGAATCACGTTTGTAGCCTTAGCGATCAAAGAGAATAAAAAAACATTGCTTTTTTTTTTCTTCTTCCATCTAATTGTTTGTTTATTTAAACTTTTTACCCTTAACGTTTCGACGTAAGAAGTTTCTACGACGTTATATATCGCAGTAGTTAATGTAAAGCTACGGTCAGGCCAAGGAGAAATAACCCTTACAGGCCAGACCGTACTATGGTTTGACTGTAGTAGATAAGGAGTGTTTTTCAACGTTGTATTTTTACACTTTTTTGACGTTTAATGATTTACGACATCGCGTAAAAGAATAAATGACAAATTTCCTTCTCCCACCTCGCGGAGATCTTATAATATGATAAACATGATAAGTTCAAGGGAAGAGAAGGCTGGTATTAACACAAACTAAATTATAAATTAAAAAGGCGATTGCTTTTATAGTTTATTCTGGCAGTCGATATTTTTGTCGAATACTTATTGCAATCTTTCGTATACTTTATGTTTATCAAATGTACCATAAGTATTATTGACGTAAGGGTGAGATAATTTATTACGTTGAGAAAATATTTCTTGCGACACTGACAAAGCGAAAATCGTCAAAATATGCGGCTACCCCAAGATTTACATTTTCGTTTTCGATCTCTTTTTCTTCCTCATTAGATCTTCAATACATATGTTTCTCTCGATGAAATATGACTTTTCCACCCTCGTTCTATGCGATCAAAAAAAATATATATATATTAGGAAAAAACCCTTAAATTTCTCGTTTCGATATCAATATTAACCCTTTTTGTCGAATCAATTGCCGGTGAGCAAGACCGCATTGCATTTATATTTAGGGTATATTTCACACCCATCTCACACGCAGATTACTCTTTACAAAAGTCCTAAAAAAACAAGAACAAAAAAATAGTCTTAAAATACCTGAAGCCTGAAGGAAAGCAAGAAAATAATTTACACAGAGCAATTAAGCGGCTACCCCTCTACAGGGGGTGTTTAAGCTGTCCAACCTGGGGTGCGGCAAGCAGTGTATATGTATACATACACATAACTCTGTGTACCGGGTGTCACATGTGGTCAAAAAGCATTGATAGTAGTGTAAAATGGTTTATTCACAGATTTTTATGCTTTATAGTACAATAAAGTTTACTTTACTTTTTTCGCTCGTTAATAAAACATCGAGAAGTTCTAAATTACGTTTAAAATATGCTGTCTGATCAGTCATGATGTTACTACTACTGCCTACGACTCGCTTCTTTCGTTCCCGAAAAAAAAAAAAAATATATATATATATATTATCGACCCCAAAGAAACGACACGGGTATAATATATATTTATTAAAAGGGTTGTTTGAACCGCTGTGAAGAATCTCGAAAAGATATAATAATTGAAAAGAAAATGTACTTTGATGTTGATTTTACGTTTCAGGCTCATTTCTTATCTGTATCTCGTTCTTAGCTGAAGCAATTCCTTACCTTTTAGCATAACATTATTCTTGTCTCATACTTGGCAATAACGAAGGTAAATTAGCAAACAGTTTTTCTAGAAAAAACAGCCCGTGACATAGCGTTAAACTCTACTAGGGTATAGGAAAAGACTAGCTCGAGTTAATTTCTACCCTTCAAGTAGCGGCGTAGTAACTGCCTTTATGGGGTAGGTTTATGGTTTGGTTAGTCTAATATTAGGATTGGAGTACTACCCGTAGCACAGTGGGTATTGGAGCCGAACGGTTTGTTCGGGCAACAATTCCTTGCAAATAAAACCAGCCGAGTTCTACTTCTGATCATGGCTATAGTTATACTCACAATCACTAAAATTCGATTAATCCTTCGATTAATGTTTCAGGCGATTATTTGGCATACCGCGTACGGTATACGAAATTGGGTAAATCAATTTCAGGGGCAGCTATACACGGAAAAAGTAGATTAACTAGATATACATATATACCCTTATTCTGACATATATGTTATAACAATACGAACGCCTTTGTGGAGGTGTATTGTATTTATAAATAATTGTTATGGTTTGTTGTTTTTCCTTCTATTGGAAAGCTTGATTTACCTGTAATGGCACTGATAAGAAACTTTTTTTTTCTGTCATTTTTGTCGACGTATACTTTCAAAGAGAAAAAAAAAAAACAGAAAAAAGAAAAAATGAAATAATAACAATAAGCAACGAACTGGTTAATATCGATTCACGTTTAGGGTAGATAACTGATAAGAGTTTTTCTACTTCAACAGTTCACACATCGGTGTATAAATGCTTATATGCCAGGTAATAAAATAGTCGACTTTCGTTCTAAATACATATAAATATATATATGTATATATGTGAGTCATTTGACGTGTATATTATTCATATCATTAATGTAACGAAACTGAATGTGATCTTAGATAGGATTGAATGAATAAATTATACGGAAAAGTATAGACCTAGGAGTATAAAATTTCTGGATAAAAGATTTCAAGGATATGTAATACAGGTGAACATACGCGAATATAACCCTCGCCCATGCTCGATTATATGCTGTTTTGTTGGATATAAATATGATCATAGGTGTACGATGATTCTAACTATTTTTGATGAACTATAAAACCTTGCAGCTATACTAATGGCTGATATCGATTTATGACTAGGCAAATTCACCCTTCTTTATACTCAGTTTATAAGACATCGAATAATATAGCTTTTTGCTAAAGAGGGTTAGCATTTCTGGTTATTTGCACACTTATATCCTTATCTTTGTTCACTAGACTTAAACGTAGGTATGATATGCGAAGAACGGGGGAAAAGGGTCTTTTTATTTCTGCGTTTTATCGGATCTTCAAGATGACAATTAAAATTCATTCTTTTTATTTTATTTTTTTCTAATTCTTTGGTAATCTCTTCTTCTATCATTTCAGAATTCTTCTAATCGCAGTTTCGTACTTGCATATTATTAGGCATTTAAAAAAATCTTTCCGTCTTATAAATAAATCGCCCCATAGTACCACATATATATATATATATATATATACAGACGTTATATATTTCTTTTCTTTTTCATTTCTATGGGTATGAATCCTCATATTCTCTACTGGCCATTTTCTTCATGTCCAGTTTCTTTTTTCCATCTTTTATTGTTCGCTCTGAAAATCTCTCACGTAAATCTCTCATGCTTTGGATCTTTCAGAGCCTCATCATTCACCGATTACTATCTCGATCTCGTCTAGACCAAGTGGTCAGTACTTTAGTTCCAATCTTGGATGATCTTTTATTATCATTATTATCTCCTTTCATTACTCTAGGGATGGATTATTATATCTGCGAGCAGTAAGCCGCGCATAAAGTAATGAGATTAACAACAATTTTGTAATTAAAAGCAAAAAATAGGCAAAACGAAATTTTTTTTAACTTAAATTTTTGCTTGTGGATCTGCTTGTGGTCTTATAATTATTCTCGCTTTACCTAACTTCCGGGATTCAAAGCACGGAAATGTATATTACCACATCGCATAATCTTCTGCAATTTTTTTTTCACTTCTTTTTGTCTCGACCCCCGCGTCTCTAATTTAGAATTTTCATTTCTAAAGAAATTGTACAGGCCTTATACTTCCGTAGTCTGTGCTCGGCTAATTCTTCCGGCTTTTAGCTCCTGCTCTAATATAATCCGTTCTTCATACGTCTGTTTAAATAAAATTATGTTCAAAAATTGGCTACGGGTAATAGTAGTGAAATTTTTCAACTTACATTAGTTTTAGACAGTTGGAGTATTTCACGCGTTAATTTTTTCCTCATTTATACTAAAAATTACTCACTGTCTGTACTAGTCACTGAAATTAAGTAATCAGAATGTAGACTAATTATAATTAAGTTAATTGAAGTGAATTCTTGAAATTACTTCAATTGTAATTCCGACAAAAATCCATCTGTATTCAAAAAATGTAAATTTATGAAAAAATGTTCGACATATTTTTTAACAATAACAATAGAATTACAACTGGTTGTATGGCATGGCAACGATACGTTCTAACAATCAGAAATTTTCTATAATATATATCAATTCATTCCGTGCGAGTTGATCGATCCTTTCGATTTCGCGCGAACGCTTCTTGCTCAGACGATTCGTGACCATATTGAATGACTCGTGCGAATAAACCGAAGAAATGAGACAGAATCAAGACAGACTGAACTAGAATTCTAAGCACCTCAGGGGTCTCATTGTGGTCGATTGATTATTCAGTACTTTCTCCCCATTTCTTGAGAGCTATGAAACTTAAATCAGGACTCGAAACGAGCTCTTTCCGTATTTAACGACACGATAATACCTACACGTATAGGGATTACTTATTTTTCAAAATATTTTCACATCCAATTTTTATCCACATCTATAGGTATAATAGGTTCGTGTGCAGATCGCTAGTGATAATATAAAAAAAAAAGTATTTTTAAATCCATTTCATTGAACTATAATTATAGAAAAAGAAAGAAGACAATATGTGTCATGATAAAAACGAGGCTATCTCGTCCGCTATATCGTATTTGTATGATTTGTATTATCGATTGATTTGAAATTGTTGGGAATTATTTCAGTGTGACATGAACATGTTTTGTAAAAATAGAAATTTTATTTCTTGTAATAATTGCGCGTAAAACGAGAATAAATCACCGCGTGTTTCCCTAATTACTACAATTTTCAATATTTCTAAAAGTATAATCGAGCTATGACGGTCTTTGTTCCAGCTGGGGTTGCGCGTCCAGGTTGTGACGTAATCGACGACCTGGGTAGAATCTGGTGCAGCCCGGCATTGCGCCTGGCATGGTACTAGCTGTGGGGGCAGGGCGATGACGCTTTACCGCAACCCGCCGTCGCCTCCACGCGTTTCCCGTACCCTACAGGATTTCCTGATCCTGATCCCGGCCCCGGTCCCGGTCCCCATCCCGGTCCCGGTCCCAAATTTAAACCCCATTCATTACCCGGAGGACTCGACGTTGGACCCAAAAAATTCTTTTACCCTGGCCTCACTGAGCCATGAGGAATCACTCACGGCATCACGAACATCATCACAGTCAAGCAATGCCATTGGAAGAGGTCCAAGGACTTTTACCACCAACGTCCAGGACAGGTTCGTGTCTTTTTTCTAATTTCTAATTATTTTTCTAACGCTTTAGCACCAAAGAAAAAAAAAAAAAAAAGAAAAATTGATAAATGATGAAATGAGTCTATACAACCCCTAAAATATCGCGTAGAAACAAACTGGGGTGAAATCTGACCCCAAGAGTTTGAAATTTTATTATTCGTTAAATCCACTCACGTACCACTAATGTGTATACCTAAAGGGTAGGTGGTAGTAAATTATTATGGTGGAGTCAAGATTTCGACAAAGTTTATGACCAAAACGCAAACACAATTGTAAAAGGAACAAGAGAGAGGAAGAGAAAGGTAGCAGAATTTCTTTCACCCTTGGGGAAAATTTAACGTGAATTATGGTCACGTGATTTATGAAGAAGTCGCGTGAGACTTCCGGTGTGCCTACGGCTTATACTCTCGTTGCGGTCCTCTTGAAATTTTTTTCCTTCAAGTTATGGCAAACAAGAGTTATGGTCGGGTGTTGTGTTCCGCAATTCAGGCATAAAATTAGAACATTTAAATTTGAAAACAATATTCACGGCTCTCATTGACCGTGTGAAAACTTTCTTACACAAAAATATAAAACAGAGAAAACCCTGGAGTCTTTTTTTTTTTGTGTTCAACAGAAGATATAAATTTTTCACAATTTTAAGTAAATCTCGAGTAACTTTGACATTATAGATGATATTTACTCGAATATGTCTTCGAAAGTTCAGAAACTTTTTACCTAAGCATAGAAATAAATTGCATATGAGCCTTTACGAGGTGATAATGTCGTCTAAAATATTATTAAGTAGAAAGTAAAAGTCATGGGAAATATTAAAGATCCATCATCTTAGATTTTCATTTTATTTCATGAGGTGAAAAATGAATAAGAACAATATGAAGAAATCCAAAATTCTGTAATGGTATTCGATGGTGAATATTCATCATGTCTGCATGCATATTTGTTAAGATATATTATTATTTTCTTTTGATAGTCAAAGACGACTATCACAGCACCCTATATCGCGTTTGGCTTAGCCTAAGAGACTTACGAAGCACTCCAACTCGTCAATTTTCGGAGATTAGGTTTTAACATTAAACGCTGTTAATACCAATGTGTATACTCACATAAAGGGGAGCCGGGGGGGTCTCTGATGTTCGAGCTATACGGTTATCTACTTGTTAGAAACAAAATTAATCACATGAGGATTTTTCTTGCAATACGGTTGAAGCAATTGACTTATTTCATCAATTATAGAACTAAATGCTTTTAGCCGAATGAATATAATTTGTGAAAAAAAAATAAATAAATCCACTTGAACCTCGAACTTTCTTGAATCTTGATCGATTAATCAAACCGTTAAGAAAATCTTAGATTAATAAATAAATACAAGTGATATATTTTTAGCAATTTCTCTTTCTATACTGCGGTACAACGTGAGGTAGAATCTTGTGAAAGGAAATGGTAATACTTTGAATAATTAAGCGACTATCAATTTTGGGGTTGATTTGTTCTTCGATTTAGATTCGGTTATATATCAAAGTCAGTAAATTATTAAATCGCAATTTGATTCAACGCGTTGAACCGCAAGACTTTTACAACACGAGAATAAATTGGAATGTATTTGGGAAGTTTTTTTCTTCTTTTTTAATTACACTTCTTCACTGCCTGGATATAATAAAGAGATAAGGAAATTTCTGGCTCACAGAAATTAGACCTGGACGTGTTTATTATCTCATAATTAATGCGTGCACGTACGATAAATTGAATTTCGCGTGAGTCCGCTGAAATTATCACAACGATTTTTTAAAAAATTTCCATTTAAATATCTCGCCTTTTTTTCCAAGCGATTATATTCCCTTTCGATTGTGTTGTGTACGAGATGAAAGATTACCCCACATATATATTTCATACACGTCTTTACATTTTTTTTTTTTCACAGGTAACCGTGGACCGCTTAGCGTAACAATTGTCCAGGTGGGTGGAAATGGCGGTAACATGGGAAGCTCCGGGGGTGGTAGTGGCGGTGGGGGTGGTACAGGTGATTTATTGGGTCTGGAACCACCGTCTGAGTTGAAACCAGCAGCATCACCGCTGTCTGATATTAGTGCAACTCTACAATCGGACAATAATGACACCTACACGGCTGGGGGTGAGTGAATTTGATTTTTTTTCATCATTTTTTGAAACTATTGAAATAATTTCTGCCTGTTTTTTTGGTTTAAATTTTCTACAATTTTGGATAAATCATATAAATTCTATCGAAGTAAAATTCTATGAAGAATTTGAATTTACATTTATATTGAAATCAAGTCGAATTTTGTTTCGTTGAGATTTAGCAATTTGGGTAAAAATTAGGCACTCTAAACTTGCGGAGTTTGATACTATTATAATTGTAAGCTAGAACAGAGTTTATGTGATTAAAATTGGCTTAACCCATGTGATAGTTAGGATTAAAATGCCCAGCAATTAATCGGATTACTTTACTGTTCACAAAGAGATTTGAAATTATTGGAAAATGGGGATTCAAAATACAGATGTATAATCTGATGAAAATTCTATAGTTGTCATTCATTGTTTATGTTTTTTCAATGTTTTGACATTTTGTCACTCGTAAACGAATCGAAAAAAAACGAAATAAGGATTATAATTCTTACTGAATTTTTTGAAAAGTGGATTATGATTCGAAAATGAGTCACGTGAGGACTAAGAATCATCAACGACTTTAACAGTTGTATAATTTACATGAAAAACTGTCGCATAAATAAAATAAGATCTGAATTCTGACAGGAAGAATCTTCCTGTTGGACTAAAAAGTAATTACTTTGTTTAAGCGAGGGTAAGAACATTTGTCTTCTGTACTTCAATTCTCCACAAAGTATTTTGTTAATAGCTTTCCACGAAGTAAAGATTTGTTGAGATCCTGGCCCGAAGTATGAATCGTTTTCATTGCAAATGACAGAATTTTCTACTAGCTGAAAGCGTCTAGGTTTTTAATAATTAAAGCTCACCCCTTGAGGGTTCGAAAATTTTTGAATCAACTTCACAAGTGGCCAATATCTCCCACGTTTCTCAACTAATTCTGACCTCATAATCACTAATCTAATTTCAAAACGAGAATAAAGCTGTAAATTAATTAGTAATTTATAAATTATACACTAAAATTGTTTTTCCGTGAAAGCAACATGCTTCAAATAATTCTGAGGAGTTTTAACGACGTATATTTATCACTATTTAATTTGACTATGATGTTAGAAGCGATGTGATGGAATAATTTTCTAATTTATTTGATAAAGTTATAATCGTTATAGTTGTTGCTAATTGTAAGTGAGTGAACAACCGGTGAAGATTATTGTTGAAAAATCGATGGTAATTACTTCTGTTTATATACCCCTTCGGTAGAAAGGTGAATGACGTCATATCCCGCGGTCGGAAACGTTTCAGAATCTAACTCCGTCGTTTGAGCCTAAGGGTGTATGAAATCTAGGGTGAAAGGGGGTTTAAACATTAGTACGAAAGTAGAAGGGATATCAAAGACGAGAGGAGTCCTAACGTATTTAGTATTTTTCAAAGGATATAATATAAAGAAGAAGAAGAAGAAGAAGAAGAGAAAAAAAATTATGAATAAATATTAAGCGAATTGTGAGGTGAATATTTTTTATCGATAAATTTTTGCACTCCCTCAAAATTCCTCGTGATAGTATATAAAAGCGATTTGTCTTGCGTTGGACACTCATCAGTTTTTATCGAGTGTTAAATAAGGCATTGATTGATCAGTTTTGAAACCAATTTCTGGTGTATTTAAGCCTTGGAGGTTTTTTTTTTTCTTCTCTTTACTTCAAGAGGGAGAATTCAGGCCTGGTGAAATTCAGATAAAAAATATCCGAAGAATTTTAATCGGTTATTGGTTATTCGCTGCTTTGATCAGTGAAATTCTAATAATTTTATTTCAACGTTCTGAGTTCTGCACTCGTTTTGGCACTTGGAAGAGTTCGGCTAATATACATATACGGGAATGACGAGTCGTTCATGTTCACGGTTCAAAATGTTCAGCTAGATAATTCTATTGTTAAACAAAAAGATAAAAAATATAAAAATAGTCAAAATATTTCGGGTTTTAATTTTGGTTTTAATTAAAAAAAAAAAAAAGATATCGATGAAATTGTCCACGTGGTGATTGGCAGCGATTTTCGTCGCATCATGTTACGCAAATTAGTTCGTTGTTATAGATAAATGTGGGGTGTCTGATCGAATACGGAGTTGAAACATCGCGCACGTGGTTCTCGAGACATTAGTAAACGTTAATCGGATTACTCTGCAGCGTGGTGGTCTCCACTGAGGTCAGTGTTGCCCCCAACGTTCGGTGGAAATCTTTATCGTACGAACAGTATTGGCCGGTGTAAAAAAACCTCCTATATTTTTCATAAATAATTCATTATTGAAAAAATGATTAAAAGATATTTAAAAATTTTTTCTTTACTTTTATTAATGAGTTTAACCTGAATAAGCTCGACTAATTACCTTGTGGTTTATATCCAATTTAGATACGGAAGTTACGCAATTCTTGATTTATATCTTATAGCTAAGTACATGGATAGTTTAGGGCAGCTATTTTATACTGATTCAAATAAAAAGTTCGCTGAAGTATTTCGATATCAAATTTTTTTTAAGGGAAAGAAAAAGATCATCGTTATTTTAACATCATGATTAAATGGGCTCTCGGTTTTTATTTTAACTTGTAGAATCATGTGACCACCAATACCTCTATATGTATATACCTATACTATATGCTATAGTGAATCAATAATGAAACAAGAAAAAAAAAGGAAAAAAAAAAAATTCTAGTGGATTGATGAAAGCAGCTAAAAAAAGCTCAGACAAGTGATTTTCTGGTGTTTCTTCTTCATTTCTCTTCTGTTTTTCATTTTTTTTTTTTACCCCCTATTCGAGAGCACAAAACTACTTCGTGGTTAAAGTAAATGAAAGGAGAAAAGAGAAGAGACCAAAGTGTAGCGAATTTTACGAGTGTTTAGAACCACGTGATCTCTATTGGTTCTACTATGACGTACTTTGGAAGAGCTGCAGATTCGAGGCTGTGAGTTTAAGGGTTGAAATAAGAAAAGTGTGCGGGATTGAATGACCGAAAGAAAATTTTACTCAAGATTGACCAAAAAATAAAGAAAAATAAACAACAAAAAAAAATGGGGGTGACCTAGTTTTCAAATAATTGTGTAACATATATGATTGTGAAATTTCGGAACGAAATGAAATACTGTGTGTGTGTAGAAAGGTGTTTAACAAAACGTGTAATAACACAAAAGTTTTTCACTATCGTCGCGGAAACCTGCAGAAAATAAAATGACTTATTGTCAGCGTATTTCATTCCAAGTGTTAACTTGTTCGTAACATTGTGGCTTCCAACCTTATTATGGAGAAACGAAAACTTGAGCTACCGGATGTTTTTGTCATCGATTGTGACCAGGATGGAAATAATAACGGAACTACTATTTTCAAATCTCAATCTGTCTATCGGAAATCTAGTATTCGAAGAAAACCTTACGATAATGATAAAATAAGTATTTTTTTTCATTACAAAATGTAGTTTTTTTTTTTTTTTCAGTTTTTGCCGAATGATAATGACATTTGAGAATCGTTAGAGGAAAATTTTTTGCAACTTTAATATTGAAGTGGGCTTATCGAATTTTTTTTATTATGACTAGCATTTTATCCGAATCGCCAAATCGCCACTAGGGTGAATAAGAAGGGTTTAATGTGTGCGTAAATATTGATGCATACACTTTTGATTATATCGTCAATCTACCTACGATGGAAAGTAGAATTATTGAGTTTTTCTTTCTTCATAGGTGAACCGAACTTGATTGAGTATTTCTATGTATGTATACCCTGGCGGAAATTTTTTGTACGACAAACTACAACGTTTTATGAAAATGACGATTTTGTGAAAAATCGTAGGAAACAATAGATTTCGTAACAGTTTGTCATAGAATTTAACGAATTACTATGAAAATTTATTACGTTTAATAAATAATTAGGAAATCCTACAATTTTCAACAAAATATTACGAATTATTCAAACTTTCTACACCCAATTACGAAAATGTACGACCCCAAAATATATCATTTATTTTTTGTAGTTTGTAATCGATTTTCATAGAAATTCACGAATTTCTACAACAATTTACAAATAACTAAAACTTTCTACTCCCAATCACGAAAATGTACGACCCCAAAATATATCATTTATTTTTTGTAGTTTGTAATCGATTTTCATAGAAATTCACGAATTTCTACAATAATTTACAAATAATCAAAACTTCCCACAATATATTACGAAAATTTACCACCCCGAAATATGTAATTTTTTTTTTGTAGTTCCCAATCGATTTTCCTAAAAATTCAAGAATTTCTACAATAATTTACAAATAATCAAAACTTCCTACAATATATTACGGAAATTTACCACCCCGAAATATGTAATTTTTTTTGTAGTTCCCAATCGATTTTCCTAAAAATTCACGATTTTCTACAATAATTTACAAATAATCAAAACCTTCTACATATATATTACACAAGTTCACGACCCCAAAATATGTAAAATTTTTTTGTACTTCTCAATCGATTTTCATAGAAATTCCCGAATTTCTACAACAATTTACAAATAATTAGAGAAATTATCTATAATCTATTTTGGAAATTTGCGGCCCCAAAATAATGTTTTATTCTTTTGTAGTTCATAATCAATTTTCATTTGAATTCACGAATTTTTACAACAATTTACAAATAATGAAAACTTTCCACAATCTATTACGGAAATTCACGACCCCGGAAAATGTAATTTTTTTTTTGTAGTTCTCAATCGATTTTCATAGATATTCACGAATTTCTACCATTTACGAATAATTAAAATTTTCTACAATCTATTACGGAAATTTACGACCCCAAAATAATTTTTTTTTTTTTTTCTTACTCAGATTTCAATTGATTTTTGTGAATAATTACAAATTTCTACAAGAATTTTCGAACAATTAGATTTTCCTACACCCAATTATGAAATCAAGGGCGTAAAATTTTATACCCGCGTGTGATCGCCGTACACGAAGGTCGTCGGAGATAGCCCCCGAGTGATTACGGCATCATACGAGGGCATAAAGTATTACGCCCGTGTTACAAACGATATTTTTCGTTGCAGTGCACAGTGGGGCCGAATCCCAAATTTGCGGACATAACCCGAAAAATGAAGTTTTGTTTTCGGGGTTTTAGAGTGAAGGAGTGCAAGTAAAGTAATAGTCCGAGGGTCGGATTCTGGACTGGGGAGGGTAAGATCCCCCGGCGACGACGTCGTTAACACTCATAATTAATTGTAACTTGATGCCATATGGTGACAGAATTTATCACTAGATTTAATCATTTATTTTCATTTCACTGAAAATTAACCCGCCACGGGTCAACAGTTACAGTTACATACATATTGATGTGAATCCTCACGAATCAAACTTTACCTATTGAGTCGAAAAGTGTTGAAGATTGTAACAGGCGACGATTAGATCCAGATCGACACCGGACGTCAGTTGATCAACGAAGTTAAGCAATTTCATCTGCGACCAGAATTTGGATGGGTGACCCACATGAAAACACAATGTTAAAGAAAAAATAAAATGAGAAATTTGATTGGGTAACACCGACACAAACGAATTCAGAAATAGAAACGTGATCCTCTATCATGATAATCTGATAATCTGATTACATGTCCGAATATCCGGAACCAGAAACCTAGTTGAAACGGATACACTCTTTTTGTATCCGTTTCTATTCGGAAATTCCAGCAGAACTATGACCCTCTATGACAATCTACGATACATTCTAACTTCCTACGAATATTGTCTAGCATTAATTATGACATTTGAAAAAAAAAAAAATTCTTCAAGTACGTCTTCAACTAGAAATTACGAAATTCTAAGATTTTTAACTACAGCTTACTACGACAAAACTAATATTTGTCCGAAATGCATTGAAAATTCGTAGTCAGTTTCGTGAAACGTCATAGTTTGATGCGTAGAAATTATTGAAAATATTCATGAAAATTCGTAAAAATATTTCCGCCAGGGTAATAATCGAAAAATCGATTAGAAAATTATCCCTCAAAGACTGGCTCTTATAAAGTAAGCTTTTAATTTATGATGCCGTGGTCATTGCGCTAACTATTGAAGAGCGAAGTTTAATTAATTGGACACTCAACTTCACCTCATCAAATGGGGGCGGAAAAAAAAAAAAAAAAAAAACGTATACTTAGAGGGAAAGGGAAAAAACCACGACATTTGTTTGATCCTCTATATATTTTACATTTCACGAAAGTATATTTTCTATACTGGCATTTTCTTCATTATAATTTCTAAACTACACGACTGCGCAGTAATTTTAAGTGAAAAATCTTAAAAATAGTCGTTTCATATTTTCATATGCAGCTTGGGCATTAACGACACACAATTATCCTTATCGTTGTAGGTATATATATATAAGGGTGTGGAACTTTTTCTCGCGTGTAGAAAAGACCTTGTGTTACCCACCAAGAGGGTAACTTTTAACTTGCTTTTCATATAATCAAAGCATAGTGGCTATAGGACTTAAGGGAAAGCGCAGTTATGTAACGAACATTGAGGCACGATTTAAAAAAAAAAAAAAAGAAGAAAAAAAGAAACTTTATGATTGGATTTATTTATTTATAGTTTATAAATGTTATAATAACTTGTGGCAAATAATGTCTAGTTTTGAATTGGTCTGAGAATGAGTATATTTATGTAGACAAAAATAAAAAGCTTCTCGACAAAAGACAGATATTCAAACTCGACTGCTTTAAAAAGTTCAATTCGATATACCTATAGGCTGAAGAAAAAGCAGTCCGTATCTTTGTTTGCATTTCTTGTATCCGTGAGGTGAGTTCGCGGAGTCATTTATCATTCGTATTCCAATTCTTTTATCCACCGTTATAGCATACATTTAGTTCAAGATAACGCGGATATCTTAAGCCTGAAATCTTCGGTATTATATTCAAGTTGCGATTCGATTGATCGTGAAGAAGAAAAGTAAAAAATTAAACGTAAAATTTGTTTCTCTAATCTGACAAGTCGAAAATTTTTCTCATTTATTTTATTTGTATGAAACTAAGCATCTGGTTATTTTATATCAAAACTAAAAGTCTTTCTGTGAAGTATAAAGCACACAAACTTAATTCTGCTAATTAGTACGTAGTTCTTATTCCATTATAATTATCTACCTCTCGAGTTTGCAGTATTAAAGATTTCCACGAGCAAAATATTACCTTTTTTATTTTCTTCATTTTTTCGCAATTCAATTTTCATTCAAAAGAGAATAAAAGAAAAAGACCGAAAGCACTAAAGAAATAAATAACAATAAAACTGGATTAACTTTAACCTCCTCTACCTTGAGGGTTTTTTTTTTCCTTTGCTATTTAACCGTGTCTAATAACATTGAAAACAATTTTACGCTTCGACAGGACTTGATCCTCGTCTTCTTCTCGGTGGGATCAGCGGTGGCGATCGTCTTGCTTGGGAAGGACGATATCAAATCAAGGAACATCGGCGTGCCGGAAAAGCAACGTTTCAGGGTCAGGTCTACAACTTCCTGGAGCGACCAACCGGTTGGAAATGTTTCGTCTACCACTGCTCAGTGTGAGTTCATATTTTTGCACATTTTAATTAATGCCATTTACAATATATAATGTATAAAAAAGGAAAAAAAAAAATTGGCGTGGGTAAATCTTACCAAAATTAAATGACAAATTCGTTCGAATAAATTGACAGCGAGGGATACTTTATACGCAGAATAACAGACTCACATATTTCTCGACATAGAGCTTTTCATCCTTAGCCTTGACTCATCCCCTGCAAGAACGCGCGTAAGCCAATGCAACTGCATAATGTATCAATTCCTACAATTTATTTATAGGTCTAGGTCTAGGGCAAGATATGGTTGGACTTAAACGACAAACCGTATTACCGGCAACATAGCTCTGACTTAAATCAATGATGCGTTTCATACATATAGTCGATATATTAAAAGCTTGAAATGCAGTTTTAGCCCGATCCCGCGGACACTGTTTTGACTTCTCCAAAAAAAAAAAAAAAAAAAAACTCAATCACTATTTGAATATCGATTGTTAATGTAATACAATTTTTTTTATCTCACTTGCACCGGTATTGACTGGGAAAACAATTTAGTGCAATCAGTTCGTTGACTCACTGAATATTCATCAGCACCAGCTGTTTCCCTATTCGTGGTCAATTATCAACGCCAACATCGGTGATCGCGATTTATAAAAGATTTACAAGCATTCTATTCACGTATTTATTACATTCTATAATATGGATTGTTTCTTTCCTAATTTGACCATTGCGTGATCGGCGAGTAAATCCAATGCTAGGTCAAGTTGGAAACGAATTATATACTTCCTTCGGTTTTATAGACGGCTATATTATCATATATACTATTATTTAGAAAAAATGAAGTAATATTTTACGAAATTTTTTACAACGGGAATAAAAAAAAATGATATTTACTCACGACGCTAATCGTTCGGCTATAAATTAAAACATATCATTATAATAGCTGACGACGAACTGCAGTAACGGTCATTGCCAGTCTATAAGGTAGTAATGAAAGACCATAATTTCTCTTGCATTCTCATTGTTTGACGTTATTATCTATCACATTGTTCTCCGCGGTGTCAGAGCTAGTATAGTCGACGTATAATGGAAAGAAAAAAAAAAAAGTAAGAAAAATAAACGAAGAGATAGATAGTTTAAGTATAATCAACGAGAAAATGTTTTTTTTTTTCAAAGAAAATGAATGAAAAAAGAAAACAACACAAACAACGTAAAGTAATACGGTAATTGTTATCCTTGAATATCTTTTCGTTCTCAAGGCTCTTTTTTTTCGGATTCCAGTTTTCTAGATATTTGTAAAATTTGTCATAGACAGGTGTGTCCGAATTATGTCCCTAGGGTAAATGATATAGCGTTGTACGGGTAATTACTGAATTCCCACGAGTGTAAACATCGATCGTCACCGTACAATCGAGTATCTGTTCAATGCATGTGTGTATAGACAGACAAGAAATAATTTATCTGTCGCAATTTGCTTCAATCTTGTATTATATTTGTCAGACAATTTGCTCAATTATTTCAATGAACATTAATCATTCAAATATCAACGTTTATTAAATCAGAATAAATCGTAATCACTGTTTTAAAACGATAAAACAAAATGAACAAATAATCCTACTTTATTTACCTAATTATAATTTTTAAAAATTCAATAGAATTATCGAACATCCCGTTTATCACATGAGAAAATTTTCCTTATCCTTGTATCAGACGCATTTACCTCAGTTCAGTAAAAAAAACAAATCGCGTGAAAACTCCTTCTTGATGCTGACTCGATAGACTGTCTGACGCGTTGCCGACTGCTACTACTTACTCCGCCTGGGCTTAGGTCAGCCAGATGGCGGGCCGGGTACATACCCGAACGTTCTACTTATCGTTGACTCGGTCTGGCCGGTATCTGGTTTGTTCTACTGCAACTGCGGGAGCGTAGCGTAGAGTCTTTTAATTTTGGTTTTAAATATTTACTTCTTCTTACTTTTGGAGGTGTTTTTTTGTTTTTTTTTGTCTTCTTCAGAGATTTGAGAACATATATACGAAAAAACATTGAGTTTATGAATATTTTTCACGTTAAATAGATTAAATTATTAGTGTAAGTAGGAGTTTTGAAAATGATGTTTGTATTATTGAACGGTTATATCGTAAGGCTATTTTTATACACACGGTGTGTAATTTAATCGTAGGATTTGCATACGTGACTGTAATTTGATAATCGTCTGCAGAGGGAAGCTGTTACATCAATTTAGTATAATAACTCGCGCGTGTTGTTGCGTCCTCAATCTTGAGGTATTATAACGATACTTGTATACCTGCCAACTTTCCCAACGTCTGATAAGGAAAAAGAATTAAAAAAAGGAAAAAGAAAAAGAAAAATGGGAATTTAGCACAGTACGTGAATTTTGAATTTCGACGAAAATAGAAAATTCAGTACTATATATAAATAATTTAGAAATATAAAATGATAAACGAATTTATTTCACATTTGGGATCTACGAATAAATTTGTGTAATTGTAATAATTGTTTAAACAAATTGGTGGTGGTATTGAGAATCTCGATTTAACGTATGTCAGAAGATTTATTTTTTCTCTCTACCGATCGCCTCAGAGTCTGCTAATACAATTGAAGTTAAATTGTTATTATTATCTACACGGCAAAGTTTGGAAGAAGCATTGGTGAATTCGAATTTTTTCTCGTCACGCAAAAGTGCAGTAAAAATTTATACAGAGTCGTTAAAAGTCAGGGTATATAGTTTCTTCGAAGTTTTCTCGAACCGGTCGTAAAACAAAGTGCAGTTGCAATCTTTGGTGGATGCGGAAGGATTCGAATACTATGCATAGTACAAACGGTTTTTATTTCAAAATTAAAGCTCGAAGGATTAGATGGAAATAAAAATATTATATTCTAATATTCGGAATAAATAATTGAATTACATGTCTCGTTCCTTTTTTTTTTTTTTTTCGAAAACGTGTAATGGAATATCAAAAATCTTCTTTATTTTTTTTTTTAACGTTTTAATAAAAAATCTACAATTTTATGTAAAATGTTATGTAATGAAGTAACTCGAACTTGAATTAGTTAAATACACTATGATCCATTTCTCGGTTTGTTCTTCCCTTATATTCCTCCCTTGTTCTCTTGCTCTGTTCTCCCTTCGTCTCGCCCATTATCTCGCGGCTTTTCTGAATGTAAATTAAACGAGTGGTTATATATATGTATATATATGATATATATGAGCTAAATCACAAATTCCCGGTGTGGTTTTGTACCTCAAAATTTTCGATCATTTTTTTTGTCATTAATGGGTCATTTCCGTGGAAATGAGTCGGAAGCCACCCCAATATAATTTTTATCGGTGCAGCTCATGCTATTTTTGATATTACGCGTTTTTAACGGTTTTTTGAGAATACCAGAGAAGTTGATGGTTTAACTGAAAAATTTCAACACATTTTTCGATGGAAATTTTCCGCTCTTTTCATTGCAAATATTTCCATGCGCCGCAGACAACCGGAAGTTCAAAATACGTACCGTTGGACCGTCTTCCGCAAGTCCAAATTCGATTTCTTTTTCGCCATTCGACAACTTAAAATATTCTCTTTGACATGTCAAATTTATGGACTGGGCAACCACATCGATTTTTTTTCAAATGAAGTATGTGTTTGCCCAGTCCATAAATTTGACATGTCAAAGAGAATATTTCAAGTTGTCGAATGGCGAAAAAAAAATCGAATTTGGACTTGCGGAAGACAGTCCAACGGTACGTATTTTGAACTTCCGGTTGTCTGCGGCGCATGAAAATGATTGCAATGAAAAGAGCGGAAAATTTCCATCGAAAAATGTGTTGAAATTTTTCAGTTAAACCATCAACTTCTCTGGTATTCTCAAAAACCCGTTAAAAACGCGTAATATCAAAAATAGCATGAGCTGCCCCGATAAAAATTATATTGGGGTGGCTTCCGACTCATTTCCACGGAAATGACCCATTAATGACAAAAAAAATGATCGAAAATTTTGAGGTACAAAACCACACCGGGAATTTGTGATTTAGCTCATATATATAATATATAAATCCTTGAGGAGAAGTAAAATGAACGGTTAATCCAGCGTAGTCTTGGCTTAACGAGTATTACGGTTAGAACGTCAGGAATAAACTCAACGATAATAAAAGTGAAGAAAAATCATAAAAAAATCGTTCCTTTCATTAATACTGTATAGAAAAAAAAAAAAAAAAAATTCATTCTTCCGTTTCTTTTTTTTTTTTTTCTGCAATTGTGATATACCTTTTTTGTTCGTCATAACACAAGGTACACAGTAGCAGCTCCCCCATGGAAAGAGAAGAAATGAATACCTAATTAAGTAACCAAAAAAGAAAAGGGGAAGAAGAAAAGAGAGCTAACATATGAGCTTATAAATTTGATTCAGAAAACTTAACATTTTTCCTCCAAGTATATTTTATATACTTAAATTATTTATCAGGTCAGAATGTAGGTATATAGATACTCAGAATAAAGAACAATGTAGAAACCAGATTTAAAAAAGAAATGGCGTCACCTCAAGTCTCTCTCGCGTGATTTAACCCGAATAATTTAAGCGGTTCAGAACATTCCGGTGCTTAGCCGTCCCGACGCTAAACCCCCTTTTCTAACCCGAGCTCACGCGTCCTTAAAGCTTTTCCTTCTGTACTTCGACCTCGTCCTTTATATTCTATCTGCTAGATTAATGGTGAGGGTAAGAAAAGTTCAAGGCTGATGTCTTGGAATGACAATTTGCCGATGACTGTGTAAAACGTGGGCGCATGCGTGCTTATATATATATATATATATTTATGTACAAACATGTTTACATATACCTATATATCTAATATAGTAGAAAATACAGGTGTTGTAGATCGATTATTGTTAATGTGCTTTTCAGAACTGTAACACTCTTCCTTTTCGATCAAATAGGTTTATTTTAATCAGGTAAAAGAAACTGAACAAAAAATGAACAAAATCTAGGTACATGATTATTGTGTAGTACATGATGAATTACTATATCGATTTTTCTCTCGCTCATGAATGCCCCTTCACATTCAGGTAGACATACATGTGTATACGAACATATGCTATTCGTCGTTGTATTTCGCTTTTAACTTTTTTCTTTTCAAAGCTTCCTTCTATATGCCCTTTTTTTTTTTCTTTTTTAGTCTTCTTCAGTCCGTATAACTGGTTTACCTACGTAAATACATAGGTATATATATATATATATATATATATACGTGAAATGGAAATGTAGCGAGTGCAACCCAGTTCTTTTCAAAGCGAGAACTGAATTGACGTTCTAAAAGTGGTATAAAACGACTTTCGTTATTCGCCAACGCATTTCGCCGTGAAGATATGTGGGAATGTGTACTACACACGTATATGGATATACCATTTTTCGAGATAACGCAATTTTACGAGGATAATACCTACGTTTACTTTCACGTCTATCAACCGTGATATACCTATGTGGTATAGGTATATACTAGTATAGTAGGTATATGTCCGGCGATTAAGGATTTTTCGTAACTTTTTTTGAATCATGATGCAAGTGCTGAGAGAAGTTTCTTAACTAGGTTTGTTTATTTTTTCTTTTTGTCTTCCTTATAGGACGTTGAATTTCACGTTAGAAGCGACAGTCCTTTTCTTTCTCTCCTTTTTCTTTATCTCTTATTTCTATTCGTTTCTTTTTTCTTTGCAATTTTATTGCCGGACTCCCTCTTGCGCGCGAACGAACGGTCAAATAAAGTAAAAAAAGTTAGAAGTCAACTGGAATTGTTGACTGGTTGAATTGACATGAATTGTAACGGTTCATACAATCCTTAAAAAAAAGAAAAGAAAAAGAAGTTTAGTGATTCCTCTGACCCCATAGTATATATCAATCTTTTTCCATTCTTCTACATGTAGGAATATGTAGAATTTCTATAAAAATTCAGCAATGATATTAAAATACCAAATTTTATTATTATCATCCCCTATAAGACGAACGAAACTTTTTTCTGTCTCTGGTCTTTTATTCGCCCTTACATAGCAACGCCAGGTGTTTCCTTCGACCCATACTTTTGGCTCAAAAAAAAAAAAAAAAAAAAAACTTGAAAGGGGCGCTCAAACCACCTGCGTATACTTCCGAGGGTTTTTTATTTATTTATTTTTTTTATTTTTTTCGAGGGTCTTTATCAACCGGGAAGACAAATTTCTTTTGGGTTTACCCTACGCTTATAGCTGGACAATTTACTGGTTGACATTTCGCGGTTTCTTGAATAGAAAGAGACTCGCTAAAAAGCGAATGGCAAAAGGGTTTACGGAATCCCTCCACGCACTGTCGAACATCAAACGACGCGTATGAGCACTGACTCTGATTTACGAACCACGTAATTTCTTGCCGTTGGTATTTCATCCTTGAATAACGTTATACGTTACATGAATCTTGTTTTAACTTCATTTTACTCAGCTATCAATTCGTTCATCCATTCATTGACTCGAATATAAACCCCCGGAGTTCCCCAAAGTCCAGTTTTTATCGATATTTGCCAAGCAATTAATAAGTAATTTAAATGATATTATTGTCCAGTGTAAATCCACACGATAAGAAAAAAGTCTTCTTAATTCATTGAAAAACGGTCAGATCTAATCGTCGAATGTCACCTGAAGTGTGATCGATGTATAACTAATGGTATTCCCGGTTTTTTATTTTTTTATTTTTTATTACAGTTTGACTAACAGTAAGAACGGTTTGAAATATCGACTAAATATTGAATTGAAATGACTTTTTTACACGGATCTCAAGATTCGCATCGTCACTGTAAGGTTCCACCTTACCATGTAGCTTTTTCATCGTGATGCGAGGTCGTTTCGTTTTCAACGTCGTCAGTATCCGAGGTCAAGGTTGAGGTCCCCACACGTCCTTCGTCGTCTAAGCTACACCTACATATATGGGTATTAGGGTGGTCCTTAATTTGATAAAAATATTGTCGTTAAAAATCTGCAATAATTTTCACGGATATCTACTACTATATGCAAGAAGTGTGCAGAATTTCAGATTATTCGAAGCTATAATGCGATAGGAAGTAAAGAATAATCCCGAAGTACTAAAAATCGTGTTTTATTTAGGTTTGAAAGTTCAAAAGCTCTGGGGTAGTACTTAGAATTGAGATAAAAACCTGGGGTCTTGACTACATTTTTCTTGTATATATTTAGAGACGTTGTGGCTTATGAGAGCATTGAAATTCGAATATTACCGAATTAAAGATCACCCTAATGCTTAGGTATGTCGATGAAATGATTCGCGTGGGTTTAAATTTGATTAGAAACTTTTCGTGCCATCGGTTTTTCCGTATCGATGAAATTGAAGCATTGGATTGTGGAAGAGATGAGAGATACGAATGTTCGAAAATCAAAAGCTTTACTGTCGTCTGTTGAATATCGAGTGCAGGATATCATCTTGTTATACAATTTGTATAAGCCATCCGAAGCTTTATGTTATCTCTACCTGCAACAAAGGCTTGAATTTCCAAAAGGAAATGATCAGGTTTCAATGCACTATGTGATAGCCGTTTTCCTTGTTATTTTCTTGTCTCGTAGTTTGAGAACTTCAACAATCAGCTTTTCTCAGGATTATATAGTAAGTGGAACGTAACTATCTTTGATATAATCACCCTGGAGATTAGAAGCGATTTATCAGGTAGTTACATGCAAATGTTCCAGACGTGTTTCTCACTCGAGGATTTCATTCCGAGATAGAATTAGATACAGAATTTTCCTCGATTCAGATAATCGCGGAAATTATTTCATCAACTGTTTCATCCGCTAAAATAACCTTTAGATATTTTTTGATAATATTTAATGATAATCTTTACGTAATTGCTTTTCCTTCGAAATGTCAATTAGTAACTAGAATGAACATTTTCACATGTACTATATTCCAAACTGAATTATCTTTGCATCTTTTTATAACTTGGGGTCATCGTTTGGTTAAATTTTAATTGGTATAATAATTAGCCATCGTGAAACGTGTAGGCAACGTTATGACTATAGGATATATAATATCGATAGAGGTGAAAATTGTGTCGAATATAGCCACAAAATTCATTGATGCACGGTGTTCTCTACTTCACATCATGTTACCAATCAACGTTCGAAAATTTTGAGGGTGGGTTACATTATCATGTATGTATTTGGCGTACACCTAGGTACACATTTTGTAATAATTAACTTTGTACAAACGATACGACACTTTGCCAGATCCCCAAGCTCCCCCGTACCTACTGTTCGTTTAAGATTGGAAAAAAATTTTCAACAACCCTTGTATCACGCTATAGTTTCAAGGCTTTTTAAAATACTTTTAGGACCTATTCTCACCTAATGGTTGAGTGGTAGAGGAAAATTAAAATCCATGAAAAGAGTGTGTGGGGTGCGCGGTTGTATAAACCCCATGTATGTAGACCGTATATAATATACATGGCTAAATTCCGTGCAGACCTGCGCTTTTTAGAGTACCCATAAAAAGGTTTATGGCTTCTATGTGCTCGGTGTACAAACCTGACGTAAATTTAGAAAAAAAAATCTTCCCTTTTTTCTCGATTTAAAAATCGAAACGGAAATACGAAAACCAGGAATGAAGAACGGGGGTGGTTTCTTGACGCTGGGGCGTTGAGGGCAAACCTCATCGTGGGTCAAAGCTGAGTGGCTGCAGGACTCTCTATGGAAATCAATAGCCACTTGATTTATTTCTAACTTCGTATTTTTAGATTGTGCAAATATGGATGAATTTAATATTAATGGGGCTGAAAAAATATTCACTATATCATCGGCACATCATTTTCATAACGAACAAGTCAGTTCACCCGCAGTTATAAATCACAATAATCTCTTAACATTTCGTCAATTTTTTTCGTTATATATACTTTAATCGAAAATAGAATCATCTCGGATAATTAAATTTTATGATTCAAAATCGGAGAGAGATGAAAATACCGCACAAACATAATGTACAAATTTTACGTGATGCGGTGAAGTAAAGAGCCCATATCCACCAGCTAGCTAAAAGCTGGATACGCTTTATGTCGTTACAGGACGTCGCTTTATGGCAACCCGTTATTTTACTTTCCCATTTTATTATGCCCTCACAGGTATTACTCTTATTATCAAACCGAAGCACTTCGCGAAATACGACCTGCGACTCTGTGTCTCGACGATTTTAGAATGCAGTTATCTCCTCGAGTAACGGCGAATTCTGCAGAGCCATTCAAATCATCAAGTTGTCATATATTAAACGATTTTTAGTTAACGACTGAAACGTATCGTCAAAAGAGGGTGGAAATTATATTTCAAAATACCTCCCGCGGTTTATTTATTTATATAAGAATAATATTTCCTACCTGGACAGGGATTTTCTTTCCCCCATAGATTATTATTATTATTATTATTATTATTATTATCATCATAATTATTATCATAATTTTCTTTTTTCTATATCTTTCACAACGTTGCATAAAAATTCGCACCCCTTTTTCATATGGGTGTAATTTTGTTTGTTTTTTTTTTTCATCAACGTCGATGTAAAAACGCTGTGCTAATAAAGTGTGAAAAATTCCCTTTAAATATATTTACCCAAATATTAATATGTGTACAATCAACGATGAGGAGACTGACAGGAAAAATGAAAAACGGTGAGGTAAAAAACATAAAAAATAAATAAATAAATAAAACAAAAAATAATGAAAAATTCCACCACCCAATAAATTAAAACGTAAAATACAATCTATCGCCGGGGTTCTATACACGCCGCAAACGATAAACGCTTTTGTCAATAATAGAGGAGGGTCGCGATATGGCCTTGTCCGTCCGTCATACATCGATCCACCCACGAATATCGATTCACACTTCACGACGACGACGACGACGACGACCCAGTCACCCGGGACTCCTGTGCGTGTCCATCTACTATACCTTTTTTTTTTTTACTGTCACAACATACAACATATGTAATGCTTTATCTAGAATTATACTACCAATGGTATGTGTATATTTGTACCCAATCAGGAAAATCTTAGCTTCTATTTATTTAATTTTTTAACGAAGAGGAAAGAATAAGAAAAAAAAAAAAAAAATTATAGATCTGCAGAGATTGCAGTGTTTGGTTTTTTGACAAAACTACGAGTATATTGATGAAATTGTTGTTGAATGTTGATCTTATAAAAATAGTTTTGAATTTTAATCTAAGGTACGAAGACTTCGAAGTGAAAAATAATGAAATTGAGGAATTTCTAAAGGGTTTTCACAATTTAGGAATACCATAGTCTGTAGACTACGCGGGAGCGGGTCGATATCCAAAACTGGGAATCAATAGTCCTTCGCAAGTTAAGGTATACCGTACTATCTATTGTGTTTCATACTCGAACCGCGAGGACTCATCGACATCCACTATACTGCGACCGAACAGATTCCCAAGGGAGATGAAAGCTAAACGTCCGCGGATGGTCAACGGTGGACTTATACCAGAGCTAGGGCTGGTTGACCCACAGGGACTTGGGAATTGCTTCGATAGCACTTCTCCATATCGGCTGTACACTACAGATAACATTCAACGACGACTAATGATTTATTAAACAAATGTGACTTCGCTAATATCAGCCTTTCAAATTCCATTTAATGTACCAAAAACTTTCGCGTATCTGGTATTCACATTCCATATATTCATATATTCGTATATAATATACATAAACGAAAAAGTAAGGGTTGAAAAAAATAAATGAAAAAAATTAGAAGTCAAATACTGCGGTTCATTTTATTTAATTGGTTTAAAATTAAAAGTTTAGGCTTTGCGTTAAAATATCGAGGTATAGGTGAACATTATTTTCGCCTTTATATCTGCGGCTCGATCTAATTTCGTTATTATTATTTTTGTTTTTTAATCGGAGAGTATATAGTTGAAGGGTGATATCTCGTGGGAATCGAGCACTACGCCCTTCATTAACTACATTCCCTTCATTAATTAATCCGTTTATAAAATATACTCTCCGTCCTATCGCGTTATACCTCACGCATAAACTCGCTCACTAGAAATTCGTTAGTCATATACATATATACATATATATACATATATATATATATATACGAAATTATCCACGATTCGATCGGCGACAAAAATAAAAGATATAGGTATATTTAATTATTATTTTTGTTCTTTTCTACGAAAACCTGAACAAATTTTTTTATTTCATATCATTTACGGATATTTCATTTCACCTATATGTATATCATTTTGAATGAATTTAATTTACTGTTTCCATATACCAAAACGTATATATGGGTATTGGAATTCATTCGAAACTGCAGTATCTGCAGTATTCCAATTCCTCAATGTTGTAACAATTACGGTAATTCCATGATAATAATTATCGTTTACATTACATCACCCTCATTTTAGCCTGTTGGACGAGTTTGTATCTACATACATATACTTGTAGCTTACGATTAGCTTTTCATTAGTGCCATTGAAATAGATTGAACCACTCATATTGTGTAGGATAAATTGATGAGATATTTCAACTCGTTCATAACTGTATAGGTTTTAATCAATTTTTCGAAAACCGCATCTATTGTCAACAATAATCGATTAGATCGAATTCAGTATAGATTGCCAAAACTAATTCAAAGATATATCCTGTATTCGTAAATTTTTTTTTATTCGTTTCACGCTGATCTACCCTTTTTAATAAACTGCTAATAATAATCACCATTAGGCGAGTAGCAGCCGGCTTTTTCGTACCTTTTTTTTTTTTTTATGATCGCAAAGTAATTATATTTCGGTTACAAACGAAATGAGATGAGCACACAGTTTAGTTTCTTCCTTTTTTCGGTTTTTGTTTTACGAAACATTGCAGAAATTTATGAAAAGTTCTCTATAATCGTGATTTGAATCGATAAGAAAAAGAAAAAGCTTTTTTCTTGACAAATCGTTGCCAAATTTCTCTGGTCTTTTTTCAATCTGGCTTAAGAAACTGGCATAGAATTATATGATCTTGAGTTTTGAATGGTAGGTAGCCACTACCTAAATACAATACATTTTCCTAGCTTAGACGAGGTCAGCTCCACCCATTTTCTCAGATGAAGTAGCCTAAGGTAGCGAGCAAAGTGTTCTGGAGTGCACTGCCGTATACAAACAGTTGCTTAATGGGCTTTCTGCACGTTCTACTCACCTTTTACACAGTAGATTTCGATATTAAGACACATACGTCTAGATAAAATTGTATTACATACATCGACAAAGGGGAAATAAATCTTACGACTAGACACGACCCCGTACCTACGCGGATTCTATATATACAGGGGATTTATGTCCTTTCTGAAAATCCATATAATTTTCGATAATAAGATATTTGAAGAGACAGTAATTCAGTTGATTGGATATACAAGTTAATCAACTGGTTCTATCTTTGATAAAATATTTGATATTTAAGGTAGTGTGAAAATATGAAATGCGAAAGGTGATATTTTGAAACGAACGAAATCAGTTTCTCGTGGTGTTGCTGAAATTTTGTGGTATAAACCGTAATACTTCGTCCTTTTCCCCAAGTGATTTGAAATTTCGATTCACCATTTACGTCCCTTATTCATCTCGTTCTGGGATCACGTCCCCTCGGTAAACCTGCATTTTCTTTTTTCTGTTTTTTTTTTTTTTCTTTTTTTATCTTCACCAATCTAGCGGAAAGCAGCAAAGTCAATTCTCCTGCGGTCTTGAAACGATCACTTACAGAGATTACATGGAAGAGAACCAACCGAGAGCACATCGCGTCTCTGTATTAACTGCGGCTACCATATTCCTACGGTAACTACTATGTGAATTGAAAGAAGAAGAAAAAAATAAAAAATAAAAAAAGAAGAAAAAAGAAACCGAAAGATAAAGAGAAATTGCTTACTGCTAAAAGTATATACCTACCCCCTTATATAACTGCGTGTCTAAATTTCGCGTCGTTACATGAGGACCGTGGCGTCAAGGCATGCAGTATCGAGCGAAACCCTCTCTATAAATAGAGTTTCTGGGAAGTCGCAAGTATTTTGCTTTTCCACGATAAAGTTCTACCCTTCTGAATGGGGGGATGGTAGTAAAATGGCCGCGGGTCTAGGGGCTAGGGGGGTTTGAGTTTAAACTTGAAACAATTGTCCGAGGTAATGGCCAAGTATACTATATGCCTGACAGAGAAGCTGATTTCCGGTTCTTGACATAACGTCACATTGCTTCTGTTATACTCATAGAAACTTTATCGTATGTACAACCGATATGCACAGAAATATATCCGGTGTACAGTTATAGCCATTTGCGGAAGTCAGATCCTTTGCTTTATTCAGGCGACTATTTGACCGTTGAAAATAAAAAGATATATATATAAAAAAATCGATGAGAATACATGTGAGCTTATTTTCCATATGCAATATGCATGTATTATATGGATATGTTTAAACTTTGATGAACTCTTTCAGATACGATTTTTCCCGCATTGTGAAGCTGTTTAGCTTTTCGAAAGCTGGGTTGTCATAGTGATTAGTTCGTGCATGGAAATGCATGTATTTCACAATATATTATAATGTAATGCGCAGGGTTATGCGTGGAATATGTTATTATATCCAGAATAATGTGTGATTATCATCCCAGCTGATCAAAACAGAGAATAATCATTCACATCACCGATTTTGACATGCAGCCCTTTTTTTTTTCTTCCTTCTTTACTTGTTTCGTGATAATCCAGCCTGGAACAGTTCCTCCACCTTTTTTTCTTCTTCTCATATGAACATCGAAAGGTGGCCTTATTGTTTCACCGATTTTAAAGTGCAAAAATCGACACGCTATATATTTACGGTTTATATGTATACCTTGGTAAAGAGTGGATGGTGGGTAGGTACATGAGTGAGGTACATGAATGCTTTTTCTCAAAGAGAGCTTTCAAACTCTTTAGTTTCGCTTTGATAAATGCTACAACAGTCGTGAGCTGGATTAAAGTGGTAGATGCCTATACTGATCCTGATTCTTCTACATAGTGGGATTTAAAGTCTAGCTTTTCTTATCGAAGTCTATGAATTTTTTAGCGGGAAATTATCCAACAAAAGACAAAAAATAAAAGGAAATCAATGATATTGGTGGAAGAAATTTAGTCGACAATAATTCCGATTAGATCTAACTATAACTATTCTTCAATACAATTTCTGTGGGATTTTTCTTGGTTCAAATAGGACTGTCAGCAATCGGTAGGACGAAATTAAAGTAGCTCATTTCTTTTTTTTTCATTTTTGCCGTTTGTTGTAGCTGTTATATCGCGAAGGGGAAGTTTTATTTTCTGTCTTTTTAAAGAGACTTTGAAACTGAATTGGGAATGGTGAATCAACCTTTTGAAGCCCAACTGCTCACACGAGAAAACGTATAATCAAAGAAAATAACGCGCGTTAACCATTTCCTGTTCAATTTTGAGGGAACTGTTTCGTAGTGGTTTTATAAAGACCCGTAAAATAAACTAAAATAAATATTTAAAAATAAATAAACATATATATTATATACGAGTATCCAGGTATCATGCGATAAAGAATAAACGACAAAGAAAATGTAGAAATTATGCACAAAAGGAAGGAAGTTAATGCAGCTATGGCAAGGTGACAAGAAACTGCGAGAAGAATCGAATTAACGAAATCGGCTTTCATTTATAATACCATTAGCGAACAATTATTATAATCCGCTTATAGGCATATAAGGCTGTCCGCTAAATCGTCTTGTCGAACGAAGGACGAGAAATAGCTGTGCAAACTCTGTGTGGAAATTCTCGATTTCCAATTCTCTGGTTTCAAACATCTGCAGCACGATACTTGATGGAAATTTTTTCACCGCTCTCTATGGATTTCTTTTTTCTGTATGGAAATTTTTTATTTTTTATTTTTTATTTTTTTGCCCTAGTTATCGCGTTTACTCCGTGAATTTATCCTACGTAGTAAAACAGTGATAAAAATGCTTTTGAATTTATGGCTCAACTCGTGACGGCGTCACGGTCGTACCAGCTCGCACTGCATCGATCGAATGGGATAAAAATTCTATCGGAATATATCCTAACGATCAGTAATATGTAGTAGAGCTTGACAAATTCTGTGTGAAAAATTTTTACCTTCTTTTTTTTTTCTTTCCACTCAATTTTTTTCCACTTCTTGTAATTATTTTTATTTTTTTTTTTATTTCACAAAAGGAGCTACGGCTGCGTGTGAAAAACGACGGTATAAAGTATAACGAAAAATCTTAAGGCCCGTTATCTACCTACCCACTATTCTTTTATACCAATTTTTCTTTTTCTTTTTTCTTTCTCAAGTTTAGTAATTTATACGGAAGAGACCGGTACAGCCTTTTCGTACATCAAAGGCATATTTCGCGATTCCCAAGTCCGAACGATTGTTGTCAAATTTAATGGGTTTCGTTGAGGAAAGAAAAAAAAAAAAAGTTAAAACTCGAGCACTAAGCTACTGCAGGATAGCGAGAAAAACGCGGAATAAAAAGGCTGAAAAAAAAAAAAACACGAAATTTTCTTTTTTGGTATCGTAACTTTCGCGCTAGTATTCCGCTTCAGTTTTTCTTACGCGATAAATGGACATTAGTTTCGGAAACGAGGAGATAAAAAGTGATATTATTAGCCTTTCATTAGGGATGGAGGGTTCAAAAACTTTAAAACTTAATCCAAGATTAAAATTTCTTTTTCTAAAAAGAAAACTCGTTAATCCAAAATCCCTACCGTATAATCTAACATCCGTATACAGCTACTTCTCGAGATATTCCAGAGTCTCGAACTCTAGTATATATAAGCGGGGGTGCATTAAGACGGATAAGTTATACACAGCAGTGATTAAATCTTAACCAGCAGTAGTTTCGCCCTAGCAAAATTTGAGAACAAATTTCCAAGTCTTAGTCGAGTATAGCCGACATCTTCTACCCTTAAATCTTCAAGCACAAACACTGAGGGTAAGTTTTCTCACACATCGATGTGTGTACCTATATTCCTACCGATCCTAGTACCATAAAGTCGCCTATAGCTTTTCGTAACCGAGTGCAGAAGTACAGCGCCAAATCATCCCCTAAGAGAAACGCGGTCGAACGAGGAACTAGCTAAGGGTTGGAGCCACAGTTGGTTGCGGGCCGCAGCCCCGGTAACATCACACCGCGTCGATCCTTCTTAAATTCAAATTGTTTACTCAGTATATTATAATAAATAAGTTTTCAAATGGATAATCAAATCTGCCAAACATATATGTACATAATATATGTTGAAAGGGGTTGATTATTATATATTATTTATTTACTACGCGATTATATTTCGGATTATTTCGGATTAAAAATAGAGCGGGAGAGGGAAAGAGAGAAAGAGAGAGAGAGAGAGTAAAAGAGGGCGAGAAAGTAAGAGAGAAAGTAAAATCGAGGGAGAAAGAGTGAAATTAAAGGCAAAAGAAATAATTGAAAGGGAATGATTTGAAGAAATCGTTATTCGAGGGAATGGGGAAAGGTCAAAGGGTGCTCGTGGTTTCTGGCTGATGAAATACGGATTATCCGATTCCGACAGCGCACACAAAAATTGAATGAAATTTTTGAAAAATAAATTCAAATTTTTTTTGGAATCATCATTACAGGGGATAGATAGTTTTGGGTCTTTGATATTTCTAGGATGATTTACGTTTTACGATACTATTAGTGTATCGATATGGGAATTGAGGAAACTGTTAAAGTGAAAATACTTCTTTAATTTATATAACATCTCTAAATCTCTATTCTGTGATTACGTATAAACGTTAAGCAATAATAAACACAAGCAATCATAAATTAGTGCTATTTTAAAAGATACGCATTAAACCGAAATAAAAAAAAAAAAAAAAAACGTAATAAATAATGTATACCTTATACCTGCAGTGAATAAATAATTGCCTAAGCCTAATTATTAAACTCTCGTTTATAATAATCTATGGATCAGTTTTTCAATAACTAGACAATAAAAAAGTTGGCTCAACTTCTCATTTAACTCTATATATATCTATGTTTATATAATTCGAAAATTTTCAATACAAAGATTTCAGTTATTGTGATACCTTACGGTATGGTATACTGCATGGCCATGATATTATTCAAATTTTCTAATATCAGATAAGAAATAAAGGAAAGAATTTCTTCCCCGAATTACCGATTTATAAAACAATCAAAGTGAGCCTGAAGGGGGAAAAAAAAGGAAATAACTGTATAAAACACGAACTCAACCTCTTTACAACACGCATAATATACACCTTCGATTCTAAAAATACAGATCATTGTGAATAACGAGCCTCGCACGTTCGATTCGCTGAAAGAAAAAACAAAAAAAAAAGACTCAGATAATATTAAAAACAATGAATATTGGAAAAAAAATTGTTTAAAAAAATTACTGGAACAAAAGTAATGAAGAGAAAAGGGTAAGGGTTGTTTTTTTTTTTTTATTTTCAGCATAGATGACCTTGAGTAAAAGTTTGTACGACCGCGTGTCCGTCAGTCGGTCGTATCGTGGTACATTGATAATGCGAACTTCGGGATCTCGTTTGACCCGGAAAAGGTTGGGTCGCGACCTCTTCAGAAAAGTTCTTAGGTGAGGCTCGGCTATCTAGTTTGTGTTACGTCGATGTGTTCGTTTTTTTTATTTTCACTTATAAGAGAAGAAGAAAAAAAATTACAAAATAAATAAAGAAAGAGAACAAGAAGAAAGTAATAATCCTACGAGAAAATTGAAGTGACGGTCCTTTATTCATAGTGAAAGAGTTCAGTGCGACGCTTTCACAAATAATTTGCAATGTGTAATTTGAAAAAAACGGATCATCTTTTGCCCGGGATTCTATTCTCGCGGTGCACTATAGTGCGGGCAGAATATAAATGGAATTCGAGATGCTGCAGGCAGTTATGCTAGGCAGTAGTCCCGGTCGTGGGAGAGGAAAATTTTATCCAGCGAAAACCTTTCTTATTCATCGACCGTCACCCGGCCTAAAAATGAACCGAGGAGAACAGGAAACCCTCTTTCGACAAAGCCGACAACTCACTAGGATTGTACCTTCCCGCGAAGATCTGGTGCTCAGTGTTCTTAAGGCACCAATAAATCAGCAACAGCAACAGCAACAGCAACAGCAACAGCAACAGCAGCAACAACAGCAACAACATCAGCATCAGCTTCAACATGAACAACAACAACAGCAGCAACAGCAACAACCGCAGCATCATCCTCCTTTCTTTTCTAATCATCCCCAGGAGCATCAGAGCTATCAGCATCATCACGCCAACTGTCAATCTCACCAAAATCATAAAAAATGCAATAACCCAGGTATTGTTCGATGTCCAGAGGCTAGAAGTTTCGTGAAGTTACAAAAGCTTGAATAAAATTAGAAATTTACGCAGATGCAACGAAGGTTCATAGATTTAGAAATGGGTTTAGGGTTTAAAAAAAAAAAAGATGAAAATTTTGAAACGTATTATTTTATCGAATTTATCACAAGGGTTGTTAACACCGTTCTGAAATTGAATAGCTATTCTTTGAGAGCTGAAGTCCAAGAGCGAAAAAAAAAAAAAACTATTTTTGAATTTAGTTTTTAGGACAAGTGTTTGAGCGGTATCCAGTTACGTTTGTGTCGGATGGTGCATAGTCCACGTTTGTGTAACCGTATATTGAAGTATATACCTACCCTGGTGTTTATGATAAAGAAAAGCTGTTGCATAGAGAGACAAAAAAAAGATTGCCCTAGATTTTAAGCACGTACTGGTATAAAAAGCTTTTCAACAAAATTGAACAAAAACAAAAAAACCAAAAACTTGCATAACGGCTAGGTTTCTATTTACTGTTTAATTTACCGCGAACAGTAAACTAACTTCTCGAGTAACGATACGTGGATTAGATACGCTTGGAGTAACACAAAGATCAAAGCTATTGTTCATCATTTCATTCGTCTTTACCAATTCATTTGATATTTATATAATTAGATAAAAGCAATTAGACTTTGGAAAAAATCCTGCGGTTTTAGAAATTTGCTTTAAAAACGGGGAAAAAAAAGAAGAATTATTCGTAAAGTTGATTTTCAAGTTTCTTATCTTACTCTGTTTCCTATCTATCGTTCTCCAACTGGTGTCGGTCGACGAGGTAGAGGAAAAGGTATTTCCGTATTGAAACAACCTCTGACTTGATATAGAATTGGTGAAATTATTTCAGACCTTTCTATAAATAGCTTTTGAGATAATAGGGAAACCTTTCAGTCGTCTGCAGGTTACAGAATCCTTTATCAACAAACCTCCGGTTTTTGGACGGAAATTGCAAATTTGCTTTACGTCTTATCGGATATTTGAAATATCTATAACCCCACGTATCTATGTATACGTTTGCCCCGAATCGAGCCGATGTATTCTGGAATGGGAATTTGTTTTTTTTATTTTTTTCAATACAATTCGAGTATTACCTCGAATTTTTTTTTTTTTACCACCAGATCGGTAACTCTGGCAAAAATATAGTCTCCACCATTTTCCGAGGAATCATTAATCAAATTCTTCGACGACAGATGATTAATCTATTATCATCGACGAATGTAAGGACATTCAATCGGCATCAAATCGATATCAACTAAATATTTTAACGTCTTATTAATATAGTATAATTTTTCTTCTATATAATTCGTAAAGGCATACATTTTTTGACTGTTATATAAGAGGGGAGATTGAGCGAGAAAAATAACAAAAAAAAAAAAAATGTTCAAAGCTTTTCACGGGTTTAAAATGAATAAATTATTTTCATTTTCTGGTAAACTTTAATCTGGCATTCAATGGAGTCTTGTTAATTATGTACACAGTAAGTATACAGTCATTGTTAAACAGTCTTTCACGAAAGGGTTCCAATATGAAAAGAAATAGAAACAAAAAAAAAAAAAAGGGAAACAAGTAAAGAAAAAAAGACAGGAAAAATAAATGAATTGAAATACGGGCCGTTCATGCGAATATAATTAGCTGACTCAAGTAAACTTCAGTTACGGAACGTCGCGGGGCTTTAGGATATCAGAAGTTGCGATATGACCTGGACCCAGAGTTTCTATGTCAGGTAATCGAAACTTCGTGTAACTTGCCAACTCACTTTCTGTCATCTTCGAGTACCCAACCTTCCACTTTGTCGTATACTGAAAGTATCTTTCGTGTCCCCTCGAACGGTTGATTTTGATCAAATGTTTCGTCTTATAGTACCCCGATATTTAGAAAACAGGAAAATTTCGAAACATTATAAGAAGGATTAACATTGCTAATTCATTTTGTTGATAAATTATGAATAAGTAAAGAGAAAATCAATTCAGAAAAAAAAAAAAAAAAAATAGATTAGATTCACAACTAAAGCTCTGTACAATTCGTTATCGTATTGCGGGTTTTGGTATTGCTGTTTGTTCAGATTGCGTATTTGTTTAAGCGTGTTAATCGGTTAACATATCGCATTAGTGTAGCTTAGGATTGTCGAGCCGGCTATAGAGATGTTGAGAGTTTGAATTTGCAGTTTTAGATTAAATAGAACCCCAGGATCGGGGAGTATTTCGAAATTGAACTTTTCGTCTCAACGAACCGAGAATTGGAAAATCTGTTCTTTGTCATGGCTTGAAAATTTGACGAGTCAGCGGAAGGCCTGTCCACGCAAAAAAAAAAAAAAAGAAAAAAACACATGAATTGAAAAAGACAAAAAAAAAAAATGAAACAGAAACTCAATTTCCGGATAGCTTTTCATCTAGTTTCTGATTCATTGGGCATAATAGCCAGGCGTCGAGCATCGACACCGACCAAATTCACCACTTCCCAAAATCTCAAATGTCAATCACGAAACAATTTTACAGCAAGTCTGTGAGCCAGATGAAATTAGATTTTCTTTACGCTTGAAATCCTTTTGTCTCTGACTGTTCAATTTAAAAAGTTGAGATATCGAAGAAGCTGTGATTCCATTTTTGTTTTATTAAAATTAAAACATCGAAGAATTTACACGTAATTTTATCGTTTTAATATTAATTTTGAAAATCGACGTACTTAGCAAAATTCAGAAACTTATAAGCTGCTTATCGCAAGGGATGAGCTTGCGGGTTTTTTTCGGATTAATATATCAGCTACAGCCTATCTATTTTTCGGTGAGTAAATTTCGACTACTCAATACAAACCTCGTTACAATTATAAACCAATCTACGCAATCATAAGCTTGTTTCAAAATCTCGTTATTCATAAGGTTTAATTTCAAATCCGAACACGAATGAATACTAATAATTTGACACCTTCGCATAATGGAAACCGACGCAGGACTTACTCACGTCAAGTTGAATCCAAAATCGTGATTACGTACTCGAAGAGACTAACAGCCTTATTGTTTTGTTCTGAATCGAACAACGCTCAACGGACAAAACACTCCTTCCTTGAACACGCTTGAATGAATTGATACCAAGTTCTGAAGAGCTGAAACTGTTCGAGTAGTAAATCGACGTATACCTACTAACAGAGAATAACAATAGTTGCATCTAAAGTGCAGCTAAATTGAATTCTCACTGAATTCTATGGATATATAATACACAAATCCATATAATTGGAAATATATAATGTTCACGGTTACCTACCTACCTACCTACCTACCTACCTACTCTATTCCGAATTTAACTAGATTGCTTTTTTACTCATGAGTTTCATTTTCTGAAGTTCCGTTTAATGGTCTCGTCCACAGGACACGGGTGGCGTAACTTTTACCCGGTTATACTTATACTTATTTCGAAAACTTTTACCAAGTATATTATACCTCTGTAAATCCAGTAAAAGCACTAAATGGCACTTGGTGAAACTTTTCTTCTACATAACTGCCCGACCATGTAAGCCCACAAATAATGAACTACATATATTTATCATTGAATTTAATCGAACTATTGAATACTTTGCTAGTTGCTAAGAATCTCACGTTGCATCTGCGTCTACAGTGATAGTATAGGTGTAAATCACGTTTTTATTTGAAATTGATAAGAAAATATTACCTCCTCAAAATCTTCGACGATATTATCACGGCACGTACGCTTTTTTCAATTTTTATATTTAAAACCGTCTGAAGATTGGACCTTTATATAGTTATACTCGCGAAGTCGATAATGGGATGAGAAAATATCGAGTAAAAATGATAGCTTTTTTCGAGGTAAGGAGAGAGAGCGTGTTGTGATAAAATATGAAAAGTGAATTTTCCTCCGTGAAGTAGGTGTATATATCTACCTTCTCTCATCTATCTACCTGTCTTTAAAATCGGAGATTCAAATCTGTGGGATAAATCTGTCCCGTTAATCTTGAATCGGGAAAATTTTTTATTAAGCCCGAATTTAAAAGCTCTGACATCAACTGACCTAAGAATTCTCAGGTCACGCGTTCACCAACGAAAATCTTCCCCGAAGCAAGGAGCAGGGTTCACGACTGACCGAGAAAAGGTACAGCGCAGCAGCCGCTTACGCTGCTCTTCAAGGAAGCGAAGACGAGCTTGTTGCTCCCGGTGAGACTGAAGATGTTGCTTTAAAGACCCCGGGAAGCGAGACCGAGGATACGGACAACGGTGGTCCGGGCGAAGACACACCTAGAAGGTTTACTTTCTTGCGAAGATTTCGCACACCTAGATTCGGCGAAGCTCATCATAAACGAGTCCCGACTCCGATGAAGAGAAAACACAGAAGAAAGAAGAACGGTGAAGATATGATCGACGATACTGTCGATGATGGAGTTGGCGAAGAACCAAACCCTAATCAAAGGGGTGTACCTGACCCATACTACCCCATATATCTACCCATAGATCAGGCCTTCAAAGCGAAATATGTTTTTCATCATAAAAGGGGAAAAACTTTTCAGGAACGATTGTACGTCTTCCTAGAACATCCCGGAGGATGGATTTGTTTTGTCTACCACACCAGTGTGTAAGTTATTAATTATTTTAAAAAAAAAAAACCTTTTTTGAAAATGAAGATTTGATTTTGGAAGTTGGTTGACATGCGATTAATGTTGGTGTCTGTATTTAATTAGTAATGAAATTAAGGGTCGCTATATATAACAGCAGGAGATTTTGATTATTATAAGATATGTGAATTTCTTTGGTCCACACAGAGCAATGAGATTATAACACTGAGAAATTCTCGTTCAATTAATCATCGAAACGATGAAATCACGGCGGGGTATCGTTTGTCAGATAAAACCGCGGGGCTTAAAGACTTGAATCGTTCAAAGTCCCGAAATTAAGATCCTCGCTAAATGAAATCCTTTTAAATCCTACCCTCCTCTACTTATCTTTAGATTATTATACGAAACGTGTACATGAGTGATTGATACGTTGCCGTCGAAGTTCTTTTTTAAAAAGAGAAAGATCGACTGTATAATAATATGAGAAAATTTATTCCTTTATCGACGATTGGAAATAAGAAATAATAAAAAAATAAAAAAGCTGTAATAACTTTGAGGTAATTCTTTTCTGCAGTGTCTTATGATACCACAAAATCGATTATCCCACGTGCATAGAATTCCACGGACTAATAAACTCTCGCGGTTTACTGTCGCGAACAAAAGCACCTGCGAAAAGCTCGTTAGTGGCTAGGTTTTGGGGTCAATTTCGTGAAAATAGTCGAAATTTGTGAGCAATGGACATTGAATGAGGTCGAGCTGCCAACGATTTATAGTACCTGTCATTACACTTTCGTACACCTTTGGTTCGTGACCAAATGAACATTGTAGATGGTGCAGAATATGGTTTTTCGATTAACAATTCGTTAACAGGTATAATAATTGAGTTTTTATCTCTGGACAGAAGCTTGGATATGGATAACTTTGAATTGAGAAAAATGATCGATCATTAGTGCATTATAACGTATAGAAATATTTTTCGAAAAAATTTGCAATACGTTATTTTCCGTTTATATTATAAATTCGTTTTGTACAATCGATGAGTTTTTCGAATCGTTCGTTCATTACATCATTTGCCGACAATTTCGCGAAGCTGAAAATTTGTTCACTGTGTAATTGTATTCGTCAGGGATTTCCTTTTTTTTTTTTCTTCTTCTTTTTATCGAAATTGGTTAAATTGGCGTGTTTCGAATCACTTCGTTTCCTCATATATGTGTGTAGATTGGTTCGATCTGGAATAGTGGTTCGTGGTTTATTTGTCAGTGGCTTTTTACCCCCGTCGACGAAACGTGTTTTGTGAAAATGATTAACCCCTGGGCCTGTTGTGGTTCCCTATAGACTTCGCCCTTTTACACGAACAGTAATGAAAAATCCCTTCAAATTATTTCTACATCGTTTTTTTTTTCAACGATGATAAAAGAGAGAGAGAGAGAAAGACACAAAAAAAAAATACAAGATTTCAAACATCTATTTACGTACCTGATATCAAGTTTAATGTTCAAACGAGATTAAAATCGTCCCACAATCGAAAGCTTAAACGACCAATAAAAAATTCAAACCTCGTTTATCAAACTCCTAAAAAAAAAAAAAGGCGAGTCTGTTACTCATTTCGACGATAAAAAAAAATAAAAAATGTAAAATACTCCCGAATTATATGAGCTAAGATTATTTTTATCCGTTATGGATACGAAGCCGTCAGAGTTTGAAAAGCACAATTTCTAAAGTTTATTCACGAATAGTCGATCTGCTCGAAATTAGTTAAAAATCAGTAGAGACTTAATGTAGATCGACATTATGCACTTTGCGAATAAATATTTTCTGCACTTGCCAAGCTGCTGGTGAATTAATAATACAATTGCTCGCCGGTAGCGTACTTTAGAATTTATTTATGAAAAATAAATATTTCGTACATATAATAATTGCACAGAAAGTTTACACAGTTAATTTTTAAAATTGCGAATAATTTTTGCGAAAGGGTTTTTTCCTCCCCGTATGAAAAAAGCTCACTTCAATTTAGTTGAGTGACATCGTGTTATTTTTAATAATTTAGGTCATCATTCTTGTTCTTTGTTAAATATTTAAATTGCAGAAGGTGATCGATAGCGTCTGGTAGTTTGGCAAGATAATTATACCCGAAAATGTCGATGTAGGGAAGTTTATCGTACTCTGGTAAGTGTCAGGTGAAAGCAATGTTTGATAAGTTTTATTAGCCTGTTTAATATCGCACGTTAATAGATCGAAGACAGCTTGGAATATAATCTATATACGTTTCTCGGATATTAATTCTCGTTAGGCTATTACTAGTTTACGCGTTCAATTCATGTTACGTTTGTTCAGGTCGATTAGAGCTCTAGATGACCTAGAATCTAGAGCAGATATGTCAGGATACTATAATGTCGTTATATGATATATAAGGTACGTATCTACCTATAGAATAGAACAAAATACTAAAGTCTGGCAGGATCGTGATTTCTCTCATTGACAAATTGCTAAAAGAAAAACATAAGTCATCGATTCTTCGTCAACCTCAACAGCTAGAACCTTGACCAGGACAGCTAGTGTCCTGTAGGGTAATATCTGTGTATAGTAGGTATCGTAGTAGTTTGATTTCCGGTGATCGATTTTTTCACCCTATAGTTAATTAATTCCTTAATTTCATTCCGGTATTTCTTATTCAAATACTTCGCGCTTATCGTAAAATGCTCCTCTCTGCCTATCGATTTGTAGATTAAATTATACTAAGTTTGCTCAGATATTTGCATTTCAAACAAACCGTCTAAGCGAAATTTAGTCGTAAAAAAAGAAAAAAAAAAGGGTGAAAATTCATTTCCTCTTTCTTTTTTCCATAACGCTTTTCCTATTTCAAATATATTTTAATCACTTTTTACTTTAACCTGATCCGTTTTTTCTTTTTTTCATTATTTTTTTCATTATTTTATTTAATCAAAAACCAAACGTAATTGAAATATTTTTGAGATTCATACGTGTATGTGTGTGCGAAGCAAATAATCGGCGAAACCTTGCTGGGAATAATTTTGACCGTAGACCTAATTATGAAGAGGGTAGGTAATAAAAAAAGGAAAAAAAAAAAAAAGTTTTGGAATGGAAAAGCTCGTCGGGCTTCAGGATAGAATTGAATATGAGACGTAGGGTGGATTGGGTTAGGTCGCGTTGAGCAGGGTTGAGTTAAGTTGGGGTATAGCCGAATTTCCACAGCTCGTGTCCCTTCCGCCGAAAGAAGGAAAACAAAAGAGTAGGTACCTTGCGGTCATTTTGAAAAGTCATTCTCTAGAAATTCCATTATATTTCGTGGCCACTTTAGTTTGCAACAAGGCGAACATTCATCAAGGGAAGTACCCTCCATTGAGACCTCGGAGGTGCTTATACAAGCACTTTACAAATCAGATCTTCTCTACATCGTATTCACTTCGACCAAGGATCGTCTGAGGATGAATTCAACCAAGTTTCGTTATCGCCAAAAGATTTTCCACCTTTTCACCGATTGCTAAGAACCGGGTAATGCATCATTGATATAATATACTGAATGATTCGCGATCAATGAGTCAATGGTAAAGGAGGATCTCTCTCGGTACCAGGAAGCCTATGCAAGGGTCGTTTCAAAAAAAAAATTCTGGAATGAAGGAATGAATTATTCCGCGGCAGGCAGATTCTTGCTTTTTTCATCCCCTTTGAAAAAATTCTTTGACATTTCTATCAATCTGTGTATAATTTAGATATAAATTTTGTCTAATATAACGCGACGCAGGTGTCTCGACTCAATTTTTTTATTACTCAAATAGAACTAGTCTGAATCTATACGGATCCAATAACCTTTGGCTTTTCAATATCTCTCAATATATTCTCAGATGAAATGAAAAATAATAATAAAAAAGTCAGTTGAAAATCTTTCGGGCAGAAACCGCAGAGACCGGAAAACCATTTCGTAGGTAAAGAGAAGACAGAATTAAAGGGTTAAATCGTTGTAGAACTAAATTGACGATGTCTTCTGATGGTTTAATTCAAGAAAGTACTCGTTTGTACTCGCTTTGAGTAAAGTGGGCTTCTGAAAGCCCCAAGATGTTAACATCACAGTTAAGATAATTTGATGTTCCACAGTTGAACTTTCTTCGTTCTAAAAATGCTACGTACAGATTTCTTTGACAGGTACAAAAAATTCTAATTCACCTAACGTGTTTTCTTAACAACAACAAAAAAAGTAGAACTTTATTGTTTCGTTGATTGAACCGTCGACTGTGACGGAACTAGCTTAGGGATTTGACGTTCCGTATGTAACCACTCAGCAAATTGAAGTACGACTTCAAGGCTAACGTAATTTTCATCGTTCATTTTCACTCCACAGAGTTGGGTAGTAGGTAGGTACATACATTAGGCAGGTGAGACTTGGATGGAAGTTTGTAAATTTCTAGATTTTCTTATTCCATATCTTTTTCTTATTCTTCTTCTTCTTTTTCATTTTCTGCTTTTTCCTCTCGGTTTATTCCAGTGAGAATTCTTGGTTGGTGAAAAGCTGACAGGTGTAAAGCAATAACAATACGTTTTCACCCCAAACAAAAGCGTTCTTTATTCATAGCCATTCGCTCAACGCTACGCTTTTGGGAATAAAAGTAGTTATTGGATTCTAAGATAGATTCATGATACTTTGACCCTGGTACCTTACATCAGATATTCGTATGTTTTTTTTAGCAGTTTTTAGATTTATTGTTTCAGATGGCAATCAAGTTTTGTAAAATAACCTTAGAGTCCCTCTGCACGATTTATATACAGTTTTCTTTTAGGGTATAAAAAATGTCGAAACATCTTCTCATTATAATTCTAAGTATAAGAACATAAGGAACTAAGGTAATCTGTTGCTGAAAAGGGGTTTACGAAATACTAGAAGAAACAAATAAAATAAAATAATAATATTAATAATAATAAAGAGCCACCTGAGTTCGGTCTAATTAATGCAGACTTTGCACAATGTATTATTTGTGTTTTCAGTTAGAAACTTAGAGATGAGCAGTTCACGTTCTCTCCAAATCCCAAGGGATGAAGGATAAAGTCCTTTGGTATGATGAGAGCAGAATGCCAGACGGGTTTCCTATACTTTAGGGATGGATTGCAATTTATCCGAGTTTCTCCTCGAGCAAATAGCTCACCCAGTTAACTCGTCGATAAACAGATTACTTGATTGCCTCTTCATTACTCGAATTTATACTCACTCCCTGGCAAGACACCCCCCCGATCAAAGACGTCTTCGTTGTTATCGGGGTTACCAAACTAGTCGCATCCCTGCACCCTTACGCAATTAGTATTTACTAATTAGTGAATTAGCCGAATTTGTTCAAATGAACAAACATGTTAGACGCGGCTATGTAATGTAACAATGCAATAATTCTTGATATATTACACATATATATATATATATATGTATAGAAAGAATTAATAACTAGCTTCGGAATTTCAGTTTTATGAGAAAAAGAAAAGAAAAAAAATGAATCTTCGATGCTTTATAGGCATGCAATTTTTTATGCTTCATTTTAATTTCGGGTTCAGTTCGCCCTCCGCTGTTTGTTGCGAATCGATTTTTGCCGTTTTAGTTTTTTTACTACTACCCAGGTGTGTATATATATATATATGTATATCCTCGGCGTGGAAAATTCCACGCGAAGGATGTTCGCGAGCTGTTTCGTTAATCTATCCTTGTCACGCGACCCGCTACTTACACCTAATGTATAAATGTATATGTGTAACGTTATACATACGTATCTATGTACAGTGGTAAATATCTACCTGAAGCAGTTCACTAGCATCAGAAAATTTCAGGGCACGAAGTTGATTGCGAAAAAAAATAATAATAATAATAATAATAATAATAAGAAGAAGAAGAAGAAGAAATTAAGTTACGAAGAGAATTAACCACGGATGAAGGATGGTCATTGCTTTGGACGAGAATTACAGTGACGTTAAAACGTTTATATCAATCTTACCTATAATCAATTATCATTCATTATAATTCAGAAATTGTTTCATTATTAATCACTTGATTGCTAAAGTCACTCATTAATTAACTAACGAAGGACTCACCACTAGATCATATCCGCTCTACAACAACCTACACGTATATATCTATAGAGGGATCGATCCCCTGTTGTAAATTGATGGGAGAACATAATTTCAGTCTTCTCTCTCTCTCTCACTCTCTCTCTCTATTTCTCTCTTTCTCTTTAGAGTAGAATGAAATTTTATGGGCTTTTTTTTATTGTGATTCGGGTCTTCTACTTCATCTTTACGTATGAAGAAATTGTAGAATTCACACTAATCGCTTCGTCCTACTATTTTTTATTTTTTTTAACGTCAGTATTGCGACGTGATGATCTGATTTCATTGTTACTACCTACTGACAGGTTTCCTTATTCGTTATAAAAACTTGCCAAGTGCCTATTACACACACTATTAAAATTTAAAGGTTACTCCTCTACTTTCTCTAGTGCCTTTTTTTAGTTTCATTTTATTTCTTTTACAGGCTGCAGCCATATACTGCGCCTTCTCTATTTCTTAGTCGGTTTTACGTGTAGCCTGTACATCGTAAACCAACCCCCAAGTAAAATCAGCTGAGAGTTTATACTCTAACTATAATTTAAAATCCTTAAAAATAGAAGAAAAAAAATTGGATATTCAAAAGATAGATTAATTATTCATCGACTTAAAAGTTTCAAGACAAAAAGAAGCAAGAAATTTTCTTTTCCAAGTTCTTTAAAAAACTTTGAAATTATAAAACCGGAGAACGATGTCTAAACGAATTTTTGTCTCAAAAATCTAATTACACTGAGACTATAAAAGTAATGACGATAAAAAGTCGTTACTCAAACACCGTGCGAAGGTCAATTATTTTATCGAATTGTCATACATTACGATGAGTTTTCACTTTGATAAAGAACAAAAAAAAAAAGAAAAAATAGTAATGACTATTTTCTCTATAGGTACTGCATCCACCGGTGCCAGATATAGATGATGAAAGGGTGGCTGAGTTTGTGCTGTTTGAACTACCCGTATTTCGTACAGTGTGTTCAGAGGTTTACACGAGCAATTCTATGCTAAGTATATACGGTCAATATAGCCCAATCCAATTTCCCTTTGATACTAGCATCCAATGTAATGTTATCATTACTCGCTCCTGTCGCGGTCGATTAAACAAGGAAATGGAAGGAATAGGATATCATTTTCGACATAACATAGCAAACGTATTTGTTGTATTTGCGATATGAGCTTTTCATAACTTCATTTTTTTTGTTCTAATAAATTTCGTTCAACAGCGAAAGCTCATTGGGTCTAATCATCGGAGAAAATTTTTCATCCTCTTCATAATCTTCGTATCCTAATTCGCGATCGTTATATTATTAATGCCGCGTGATCATTCCGTGCAGACTTTATATATACCTTCATAAAAATCATCGATTGCTTTTACTCGAAAATTTCATGATCGGATAATATAAAACGGATCGTTGCCTGGTTTGGAGAAACTTTTGGTATGAGACACCTTTGTCCAAGAATCTTTTAAACCCGGTCTTTGAAATTCTAAACATCTTTTAAATAATATAGTTTGCTTTGAAAGCCGGGCTAGCGCGCTAAGGGTGTGGGATTTCACGAACCCTTGCGTAGGTATCGTGAATCTACGATATTTTCACAAATTCTATGTACATATATTTTACTAGAAGGGTAAGGGGCCTGGGTAAAGGTATTTGTTTACAGCGATTTCGCTTTCTGTTTGTCTATCACGTATTTGCTCAGCTTTCAGAGTTTTATAGCAAAAACCCTCGAAACTATATTACCCCTTTCCATCTCCTATCAATCCCGGCTAGTTTCCTAGTTGTTCGTCGATTAAAATCGAATGTAGTACAACGGGTGAAACGGGGCCGAGCAAGTGCGGTGTGTCTGGCGATACGTGTACGATGTATGAAAAAGTCCTGCGAAATTGGTGAAAATTGATTCACAGACATGGAAAAACTATTTTTATTCGTCATCGAATTATTCCGCTTTTCCGAAATTTCCTCTCACTCTTGTTTTAGGGTTGTTCAAGCGCGTCGAATGCCTATGAGTTTTGTTACATCTTCATTCTATGTATTTTTCAGTTTTTAATTCACCAAAAAGATTCGCTATTACATATTTAACAGAATAAAATCGATAACATAATTGCCGGTATCGCAACGAAACGTGACGATAAAAATGACAGAAGTATCAACTCAGTTTAGGGTTGGAGCTGGTAAGGGGTGGAAACAATTCATGTTATCAGCAACTAAATTATTCGTGAAATTCTGAATTCATACCAATACTATATCTCGCATATTTTTTTCTCTTCTGTTGTTTTTTCCGTTTTCTTGTTTGATTTTTTTTTCATTATTTTTTGTTGGGTAGGGGAGGAACGGGGTCTGACAATATTTGAATTTTTTTTTTCGTTTGAAAATGACTCGTAAAAAATATTATCGGAATTTTCGTACAATTCGTTTGTGGAAAAGCATGGTATGCCGTATTTTCCTTGTTTCACGTTTACTCGCGGAATACCTCGTAGGAATTTCCACCCTTGTATATGTCGCTTTGCATATGACGCGTGCCGTCGTATACTCTACTTGCATATTTCGCCAATCAACCCTCAGCCACAAGACTAGAGAAGAGATAAATAGACAAGAGATATGGAAAGAGGGTAGTAAGGGGGATGGAAATTGAGTCGAAGCGCGTTATCTGACGCGTCGCTTCGTCTACAGGGAGGATGAAAGGAGGAAAGGGATAGAATGGGGTTGTTTGAGATGAGTCGAGTACTAAAGAGCCAAATATGTGACGGGAAGGGTGGCTCCTCGAACTTTACATGGAATAATGGATTGTGCCGAAGGGTTGGTGAGCAAACTAGGCTTTCGTTTTCACTTTTCTCTTCTTTATCTTTTACTTTAACTTTTTTTTTTACTCTTATTTCTCATTTTTTCCTATTCCTCTTCACAGATCAAACATCCATAAATAATGAATTCGATGTTTACGAGGTGCGATGGATTATTTTATTCCTGCGGCAACTTTTACCTCGCTCGATGTAATCCATCGTAAAAGTTAATGTACTAGAATTGAATAGCCATAGCATCGATCATCTATACCTGCAGCTGTTCTCGCGAAAGCTTTATTCAGAAAGGAAGAAAAAAAAAAGAAAAAAAAATGAGAAAAATCTATGCCAAAAGAAAAATTGAATTATCGAGTTACTTACAAGGTAATTCATTCATTTCATCGCTCAAGTAAAATTTGATTTTGTAAAATAATAAGCAGGAAATTTTTTTGGAAATTTAAGCCAATTTATTACTCATAGAATCGTCCTTTATGGGTATAGGCTTCGATATGTCAATGATAAACGACTGAGCCACAGATTTATACAAGTAATGGAAATGAACTAGCTATGAATTATATACTACGTTGCTGCTGCAACTGTATTTCGAGTTGCACGGTGGTGTCATGCTCCTCAAGCTCGTACTATTTCTGCCACGTAAGAAACTGATCTATTGCTGTCAGGGCTTTTAGAAAGCGTGATTTTATCCTTTCAAAGAAATTCCTATGTAGGGGGAAGCGAATTTTAAAATTTCTTCCTTCAGTTCGGAGCAGATACCTACACCATGCTGATGCTTTTTACAGCGAATTCTATTTCGGAGATAAACTCGCTCTTGATTTCAATCAACGATTTCTTGACCAGAAATTTTCCAAGCTATGTCATTTGTTCTTCATAATTTGAATATCGATTAACGATTGCGTTACAAAATTTGTATTATTATAATTTGTCAAATGAAATGATGATTTCATCAAATTTAACCGCGCCTCATCATCACATCCACGCATTGAAATACTAATAGGGTAAGCTAGTAGTTCTCGTTTATGAAAATTCTTAAATGATGTGAAAAATCTTCCGAACGGATGGGCTTTTTGCATAGAAGAGGGTATATCCGGGTTCTTTTATCCTAATAAAAAAAAAAAAAAAACTCGTAAAGTTTAACAAGAAATATTTCTGTCTATTTGTGTCCCGCGATTGTCGTTTAACCAGTTGGTAGAGAAAATAAGATATGAAATTTTTCCAAGTCTTGTTTCATTTCCGCCCGACTATACAAATAACGGGAGAAAAAATAAAAAATAAATATCCGCAAATGTGTATATCATAAGAAAATATAAAGTTTTTTTTTTTCTCCCCGTTTTCAAGTAAATTACGGGTAGCATAATGGCCTCAATTTTTAAGTCATTTATCTGGTGTATAAATACCAAGTTATACGGTCGGTAATTTCGAGGCTAGAAGTTAGAAGTAGTTCGAGCTTACGATTAGCCTAACTGGCTTCGTTGAAAAAGCATCCATACAACTTGAAGCTAATCAGCTAGTTTAAAATAAAAAAAATACAATAAAATAATAATAATAATAAAATAATCAAATCTATTCACAGCTTGAAGTAGCAACGATTTATCTATCCGTTTATTCAATCAATTTATGATATATTTTGATCAAGTGCGAAGGTTTTTTATTATCAAAACTTGAAACTCCTTACCCCTGTTGACAAGAATTGAATTTTCATGAAAATAAATAATTTACTTATGTCTCTAATTGAATAATTAATGACAGGATTGTAGGAAAGTGTTTCATTATTCAAACTCAACCTACCACAATTTTAGTATATTTAGCCTGAATTTAACGCGCAACTGAAACAACGCTAATTAATAATTCACCGGTCAGAGTGATCCACGAAGGAAACTTTGAGGCTGTATAAACCCAAAATATCTACATCTATACTTTGAGGGGGTTGGTTCTAGTTCTCAGTAGAGAATATATATCAGATTTCAGTTCTGAAGGAATTAGAGGCTGATCCTGACTACTCATCAAGGTCGTTGGGTCAAAGGGTCACATAGGTAAGACTGCGGCAGGAGCAAAACCTCTGACTCCTTGTTTCCGTTTAATTTCCTGACACTTCTCGCGTGCGGTTTACCACCCCCTCTGATAAATGGATAATTGTTATTCTCTTATAGTTGAGTCACGGCAGCTAGAAAATTCCCTTTTAACAATTATTTTCTCTTTCATTTCGGTATATGTATAATAAAAAAAATTAATGAAACACTGTAATTCATTAGAAATAATGATAAGCCCAGATTAGCCTGTTAGAAATGACCCACACCTCTTCTTCTTCTTCTTCTTCGCCATATAATTTCTGTGACTGAAAATGCAAGGATCGTTTAGGGAAGAAAGAAAGAGAGAGAAAAAAAAAAACAGAAAAAATTTCTTTGAGGATAATTAATGAATTACTGGTACCTATACTATGTATTTAATAATATATATAGGTAATGCCTAAGGATATTAAGCAGAATAATTCTATAGCATGAACTTCTTCAAGATGTCGTGTTAAGAGGCCATAATGTCTGTGGGTATAACTCGGGGTTATAGGTACACCTATACCAAAGACTAACCTTACCTAACATTATAATCTAACCTAGGGTCGACCTTTATCGATCCATTAGAATACATAATTGTTATTTTTTTTCTCTCCTTGTAATCGAGGTATAGAGATCGAAGAATGAATAATAATTATATTTGAATAAAAATCGGTCGATTTTATCATTTAGAAATCATGTGGAATTAGAATTATTTGATTTATTTCCTGTACTTATATGGTAAATCCAAGGACGATAAATTATCATTCTTTGTTTTTCTTTCAGGATTTTACGGTTTACCTATATATTATTTATACACCTGTCAAAGAGATTCTGAATGACGATGAAAAATTTCAATTTCTACAATCCTGGATCGCTCAGTAACCAGCTGCTGTACTTCTAAATGTCGGTTAAAATTCCTTACAGAATTTCATTTCACCATAACGGAACGGTTATACGATCAATAATCATGAGCAACAGCTCGTAGCATCAAACTGAAGTAAATTCTGATAATTCTTCGCGTTATTGCTGCCATCGTAAATAAGGGTGTCACCAGAGCTTTGCCTGTGAAATTGAATTAACTTGTCAAAAAGTCGCGTCACGTCACGTCACTTCACGCTTTTGGTATTATGAGAAAATATATAGGAAATAAATAAAGACACAGTCTTCATTATCTTTTTTTTTTCTTTTTTCTTACGATAGAACAACAAAAATCGTGTCATTTAAAAAAGAAAAAAAAATTATTTAGAACGTATATATATAATGAAAGAAAATAAATGAAATATAACGTAGTGTGTTTCGTGGATTATTTTTGTAATTTTAATAATTAATAATCATTAGTCTAGTTTTCTAGCTCTCAAGAACCTTAAACGTATTTTCTAACGCCTATAGGTGATCCGTTAAATGTGACGAACGACCCCCAGGGTCTCGTTAATTAATGACTACAGGCTTTTCGGAATATATAGGTAAAGGATAACGCGTTATATCTATATGTTGATGGCGGTTAAACACGGCTGATTAATCGTTGGACTAAACTTCGAAAATATTCGATCATTGGAGCAGCGCTAATGCGATTAAACGCTACGTGTCAAATACGAAATAATAAAAATAAGCAAATAAAAAAGAGAAAACAAGCTCCCCTTGGTGCCTTTTTTCGACCCCCTCGATGCCTAATCTGATCAGTTCTAACATAAGTTTGGAAAAGCCATGTCGTTTGAGACCAGAATAGGAAACAGAATAGAGAATAGAGAAATAGGGGTTTCAGCCCTTAGTTATTTTAGCCTAATTAACAACGTAATAATATTAAAAGTTTCGGTTGAATTTTCATTGGGTACTTTTATCATGGAGATTGAAGGAACTGGACTTTACATATTCACGAAGGATAACATCGTTGATGCTTGTATAAGTGCGGGTTTGCATATATTGTAAAACCGCTTCTTATACCCTGTCTATAGTAGAGTAAAGGCAAAGATAACAAGTATACCTACTACATACATTTATTACATAAATATTTAACACTAGCTGGTATACGAAAGAGAGATTGGCGAAAGAGGAACTCTTTGCGAATCTGCACTCTCACGTTAAAACCAAAAAGAAACAAAAAATAAATTTATGCGAAGAAAAAAATAAAATATAAAAATCTGCGTAACATATGTATATCGATTTTTGTTTCAGGTTCATGGTCGTTTTAGTGTGCCTCATCTTCAGCGTATTGTCGACGATAGATCAGTACAGCAATTTTGCTAACGAAACCTTGTTTTGGATGGTGAGTAGACATTCAGGTTTAATTAAGATAATAACGAGGAAATTGACTACTGCAATCCCTTAGATAAAACGTCTCATTATCTTTTGTGCTAAAGTTGATTCGTTGTATTGGTTATAATATAAGTATATAAGTATGAATACATATATACCACATAGCCTATATAAAAGAAAAAGTAAGTTTTACCCGAGAGACGTATAATATATTTATTGATAAATGAAATAGGGGAAAAAGAAAAGGAAGAAAAAAAAAAACAGGCAGAGTGTTAATAAATTATTTATCACTACTTTGCCGTTCGAATAAATCTAATAAATCGCATTAAATAAATACAATCTTATGATTGTTCGTAGTGTCGTTGATATTATTTTCCCGTTGATTTATCGCTGTCGAGACGACTTTTATACTTTTAGTTCTCGATTTATTTCGAGTATTTCTGGAATTCTGAAATTTCATGCTCGTTTTTTCTCCTTCTATCTCGTTCTCCTTACATCTTTGTCTCTATTATTCTGAACCAACAGGGAAAGTGAGATATATTATAGCTTATAGCTATCGTTTTTATCCTCATATATCTTCGCGCGACCCATTCCATACGTTGAACCCTTGTTTCTCCCGCCATCCGTACAAGGGTTACTTTTTCTTCGTCAATAATTGGCCTAAAGGTTCGTCATTAAAATTCTGCAAAGTCTGTTTTCGATATGATTAGAAGCCAAAAATTCGACCATAATAGATTATTTTTTTCGTACTTTAGAGTACTCTAAAAAATTAAACTATATTCAGACTGATTGCAAGCACAGTAATTATCCGATTGCAGCCCTTTGTCTTATCAGAAAATTACGGTATACTAATTTCCGGGTCGCAAGTTTTAACGGAATGGCAAATATACTCGGTAACCGTATAAGTGCATTTTAATTAAAACGCTAATCACGGTGAGTCTCATTTTTCCAATTAACCTTTTCCATAAATTACAATGTGCCTATGAATACATATACCTGTATACATATAAGTATAGGGAATAGCGTTAATAACGCGATAGTCGATTAATTGCTGACGAGCTTTTGCATAAAGTTATTTTATAAGATTTATAAATTTATACCATATATGTCAATTTCATTCTATTATAAATATAGACGTATATTTTGAGGGATGAATATCTGGAAAGTACATATAGCTAGGTATTTTTCTTTAACAAGATCGTATTATTGTTATATGCGAAGGTTTTGACAGCTGAGTATGAAAACGGAGTTTTTCAGCGGTGAATATAGGACAAAAAAACCCGCTGGCAAATAAACGGGGAAAAACAAACGGAAAAAAAAAGAGAAAAAAAAAAAAATTTCACCGGCCTCCTTGTTCCTTGTTCTTTTTTCTCGAAGTGAAATCCTGTCCTCGAAGCTCTTCGAAAACTCTTGGTAAAAGAAGACAGTCGACATCTGGACCGAATATAGAGGCTGCGCTCAACTGAAGTCGACCGGAAAGCCAAGAGGCAATATCGACGATTTTTTTTCTTATATGCGTCACCTTATCGATTTGATTTTATTATATTTTCGTCCTACTGTATGCGCGAGGAAATATACATGCCAAAATCAAATTCCTTCATAATTAAAGTTAATTATAAAAAAAGATGAAGTTATCAATTATTTTATCAAAAATTCATTCACAACGATAATGCATAGTGATTCTAAAATTATAGAACAATTATAACTTCCGTATCCTGCATCTAGTTACATCAGGGTTAGTAGAATGGCTAGGTGTCTAACGTTCTATAGGACTAGGGTATCCTTTACGAAGCCTCATAGCCTAATGGCTCTTTCCTTTATCTCTGGGTTTTCCCATCTCCCCCTTTCTAAATTACTCATCATTTTCGTATTCTTCGTTGACGAGTTTCAAGACTGGTCCATCCGGTGCCGTCTTTGATTATTCCAGAAATTGTGACAATTTCTTGGTCGGAGTTTAGGGGATGAAAACGTGGTTCTTTAAATTTTATCCTTGGGATTATTTTATTCCAAGGAGAATAATAGGTACCACGATTTAACTCGAAATCAGATTTGAATTTCTCTCTCTATACGTTTAAGTAGGTAGCCACTTGTGAGCACAGGGGTAGTGAACAGAGTTCTGTTTGTGAGTTGAGGGATTTTGTAGTGAAAAAATATCGCGAGGATGCACAAGTTTCTTTTTTTTATTTCTCCATGTTCTTTTATTCGTTTGTTCTCCTTTTATCGAGCTGGGGGAGAAAATAATGCAAAGAACAAAACGAACAGAGGCCTGCAGTGAATCCAGGTAGTACAATCAAAACGCCCGTTTTATAGAAGTAGAATTGTTTAAATAGCGAATGTAAATGGTAAAATAGTACAGCTAGAAAAAAAAAAAAGCTCAGTAAAAATGAGGATGCAAATTTATCTTAAATTTAGCCTGGCTTGTCAGAATTCTTTTATCGAAGAATATAGGTATATAGAAAGAGGAAGGAAGTGCTTAAGTTACCAGCAAGAGATACAAAATCTGAAGTGAAGACAAATGACGGTAGTCAAAGACGATAAATCTTGGTTATTACTTAAAGTGGTAAGATTTCACCCATCAGGGGAGACCATGCTTCGAATGAACGAATCCTTCATTGATTCTTACATCTTCGATAAATATATATAGCTTTTCGTTCTTAGGCGTACATTCGTACGTATACATATCTACCTATATTATATATGTACATGTATAGTGTGGGTGTAGAGTCTCCCGCGCGAATATATTGATTGCAGAATTCCTTCGGGATTGTTCAACGCTTCAATAGTTTAGATTTGGTACTCTCAAAGTTTGAAGACGTAGAGAATCTTAAAGAGACGTTCAGGAATAAAAATAGTCGGTTCAGTATATCGTGGGATAAAAAAAAAAGGATCTCGAAACACCTGAAATTCTTCATAGAATCACTCCGAGTCAGTCAGAGCCTTAAGCAAAGACGTTGGCGTCAACGCGACGTGAGACGTGTAGAATGGGGCGACTTTCGATTTTCGAATAGGGGTGTAAAATCGGAATTAGGGAGAAAAAAAATCGAGTCGCCAATTTCAGAGGAAGAAATCGAGAGAAATATAAGGAATATGAAAATAAAAAAAAATATATTCTGTACCTACTAGGCTCGAGAAAAAAAAATTCTGCAAACTCAGAGCTTTTTATTTTTTTCTTTCTCACGACTCGCGTTTTCTCACTCTTAATTTTGTAGATTAGATCGATTAATATACATTAGCTCAACTCAGACCGATATTTCATGCCAGTTGCGATCCACGAACGCGATACGAGGGTATAGGTACGTTGTAGTTGATTCAGAACTAGACTGAAAAATGTCGGAAATGAAAAAAACCCTCATTCTTTAGCTAACGTAGCTACTGAAAACTGTACGTATATGTATGAATTATGATGTCTTTTTCTTTTTACGAATACCTCATGAGACTCGGCAATTAAGTCCCCAAGCGCGAATATTATCAGGGAAATGAAAAGGTCGAGTAACTTATATAGCAACGTTTTCAAACCGTTTAAGGAATTATTATGAATTTCGGTTGATAGGTCGTTTAGAAAATAGTTAATTTATTTACATTAAAATTCTGGGGATTATAAAACGCGCAGATAAACGGCGATGGAGTAAGAAGACAACCGGAAATTTGATACGAGGGTGAAAGTTTTCACGAATTTCTCTATACCCTCGATCAGACATATCGTATCGAAAATTTTCCAACCACTAATTTCATGCTGTCATATTATTTTTAACGAGCTCCTTAAAAAAATTTAACGTAGGTGTAAAATGTCTTTTGTATAGATCGATCGGGTTGGTAATATAGGTATACGTGGATATAAAAGTTCGTGTTCTAAAGCCATCTTTTTTTCATCTCTATATGTCCGCATATATGAAGATATTAAATTCATCAAAATTAGGGATTCGTGTGGATCAATTCCCCGCGGGTATTCAAGCTCGTAAATTCACCATGATCTTACCTATTCGTGCAAAGAAATACTAAACCTTATTATACGGAGACTACGGTTGAGGGTTCCATTTCTTACGACCTCTTTACTGTCATTTTTCTTCTTTTAGCGAGTGGGTCTATCAAAAAGACAGCTTACACGCGACACGCGACCTGTTGAGGCTCTCCCTTTATTTTATTTCTTGAATCTAAAGAATAGAGTGTATCTATCTAATCGATGAGATAAATCAACATCAGTGAATAAATTTCTACGGTACCTATAAGTCGATGGGAAATACGAATTTTCACCACAGTATGAAATTTTTAACGATAATAATAATCATAGGGATGAAAGAGAAAGGAAAAAAAAAAAATTGTGAAAAATATCGAATGAAATCGTGGGGGTGAAAATTGTGGTACGCCATTACTACCGTAACCCCGCTATTTCCGTTCGCGGATTTCAATCAACCTTTGTCTACTGCAAGAGGCACAGCTGGAGGCTCATGAGGATCACGAAGCTCGTGAGGCTCTCAGCCCTGAGGCAAGAGGCAGCAGTAGACGTGAGGCACAGGGAATTTCGCGTATTGCATATCACGGTAAACGTAGATATATACGTTGTATTATACTAGAAGAGAAAACAGGACCTGTACAGCTTCGCGAATTTCAGTCAGAGGCAAATGAAATAATAATCCTGGCTTAGGCTAATCGCATTGGAATAAGAGTTTCGAAGCTGAGTTTTTAGGTAGACGGATTTTCAGTATCAGGCTTAAAAATATTCAGGATATTGAATAACGCGAGTTGAATAAAAAAATATTTAGAACTTATTTATTGGGAATGAAAAAATTTCAAATTTATATTCTTCAGTCACACCATTAATTTCGGACTTTTCTATTATCCCGAAGATGAACTGGAGAGATTCTTTGAAAGAAACTAAGCAGTTTCTCATAACAAGTTTTCGATCTATTCGAATAACGATCGGTATACCTATTACCGCTTTTATAATTGACGAACTTTTATGTAAAGACAAATAAAAAGTAGATGGATTCCGAGGTCTCGTTAAATTTTTGTACGCAAAGTAAGTAAAATCGCAACGGCAGATAAAAGTTGTGATTGATTTTTTTTTTTTTTCTTTTTCATTCGGGATAATTTTGATCGAAGAAATAATTTCACCGATAATACTAGCTAGGTGATATAATTTTATAACGAAAGAATTACACCTCGAAGTTGTCTGAGTTTAAACTTCTCACCACTATCATATCAGCGGAATCGATAAACAGAGGTGGTGCAGTGGTTTCAAAATTATTGGAAGTCGATAAAATATGCAAAGGGAATAGAGATACTGACTTGTGATATCGGATGGAAAGTATCGTAATTCACTTGTATCACAGGCATAAAACTCTTTGCATAAATATCTTAGCATAGGTACAAATGATTCGTGTTCTCAGAATGGAAAAAAAGAAACGAAATGAAGCCAACGTACCATCGTCTAAGTGAACCCTGAGGAATAAATGGAATAACTATTTCTTCCAGATCTGAAAAAAGAAATCCGTTATCCGAAAAAGAGGCAAAGATTAATATTCTCCCCTCGTTTTTTTTTTTTTTCTATATTTTCAGGAAATATGTCTGGTAGTATTCTTCGGGGTTGAATACATAATCAGACTATGGAGCGCCGGATGCAGGTCAAAGTACATGGGATGCTGTGGCCGTTTCCGGTTCATAAGAAAACCAATTTGTATAATAGGTGAGACGTCGATTTGGTTCATATATATTTTCTTCTCTTCAAGCTCTAAATCTGATTTCCCATTTACCTCGATAAATAAAATCGTTGTTCCGCAGATTTGATAGTAGTAGTAGCATCAATGGTGGTTTTATCGGTCGGAAGCAATGGCCAAGTTTTCGCTACTTCGGCCATCAGAGGTATTCGGTTTCTACAGATTCTGCGGATGCTTCACGTCGACCGACAAGGTGGAACGTGGCGGCTCCTCGGTTCCGTCGTCTTTATACACAGACAGGTGAGTGACAGTTAGAAATCTCTCTAAAACCTCTCTACCCTATCCTTCCGAGCAGGAGATATTCTCATATTGAATTTCTCTCAACGAAATGCTTCCAGGAGCTGATCACAACGCTCTACATCGGGTTCCTAGGTCTTATTTTCAGCAGCTACTTCGTGTACCTTGCCGAAAAGGACGCTGTCGGACCCGATGGAAAAACAGATTTTTCGAGTTATGCAGACGCGCTATGGTGGGGAGTCGTAAGTTTAATTATAAATTACTAACTAATCTTCACCCTCCTACCCCATGGGTTTTCAACTACCGTGAGAATCAGATGAAACCGCACAGTCGAATGATCCGTATTTTCATAGAAATAGCCACTCGTTGCGTTATAGAAAATCCCCATGGGTAATTTCGCGCGTGAACAGCGATGAGCCGCGTACAGACTCTAGGGAGATTTTCGTGTATTGGCTCGCCCTGTAAAAATTTAAGTTTGTCGACGTTGGAGTGAATTGTCCGTGCTGTTTCACCTAAATCTCACGGTATATTGGATTTTAACAAAATACCAGCCGATTACCCGCACGATATCGAATATCCCCCGAGCGTAACAGATCATTTCAAATTAATAGACTAATTAATCCCATTCAAAGCTTTCATTACACAGTTCATTGGACATTTGCCTCAGGTTGATTTCACACATCAGTTACACATATTTTCATAAATATAAAATTGATTTGAATTTATTGTAAAAGTCTTGAATAATTTTCTATACAAAATTTAATGACACAAATTTTCAATTATGAATTTTGATGGGAAAACGAAATTATCAGTTCGATGAATATTCTGAAATGTGTTTAAACATCATTCAGGTATTTCGATGAGCTGTAAAGATAGTTGAGGTGAACTTCGTCGGAGTTAATCAACATTGAAAAGAAAAAAAAAATTGAAAGTTCCGATAAGGCACGTGAACGGATGATTGAATTTCACTTCACGTTCACGTTTGGTAATTTGCTTTTTCAGATTACCGTAACGACGATAGGCTACGGTGACACGGTGCCACAAACGTGGATGGGAAAAATCGTTGCGTCATGTTTTAGCGTATTTGCGATATCGTTTTTCGCCCTTCCTGCTGTGAGTAAAAATAATTTGAAACGAATTTTGTTCAGAAAAAATGAAGAAAGATAGAGAAAGAAATAAAATAAAAAATTCATCAAGCTCAAAATTGTGCTACAAATTTTATGCTACAGTCTGTAAAGGATCATTGAAGTTGAAATATACTTTGCTGCTAAATTATTTCTTATTCATATTCTTGTTTATTCTTAAAGGGAATTCTTGGCTCTGGATTTGCGCTAAAAGTGCAGCAGAAACAGAGGCAGAAACATTTTAATCGTCAAATTCCAGCAGCAGCTATGCTGATTCAATGTCTTTGGCGATGTTACGCTGCAGACAAAGCAATCAACAGTGTAGCTACCTGGAATATTTATATCAAAGATCCTGCCCCACCTGGACAACCGGCTACACCACTTGGAAAGGTGAGTTTCTATACTTAGGATAAATCGTCTAGGTGTTGACCGTAGTTCTTAGATGTTGGTTGTTGATGTTTTTATTTATGCTTACGATGTTCTTGGCCGTTTAATTTATTGACGAAGATTCAATGTTCGTTATTAAATTATTATAAAAAAAAAGAAAAAAAAAAGAAGAGAAAATTTCGTCCACGTTACTTTTTCTTTAATCCCAAAATTTGCAAAATTGATGATAATTGTCGATCTTACATGTGAAACCAGTGTCTTTGTTTTTATTCTTTAAACATTTTGAGATTCCTGACAAACATTCGAATTCCTGTAATTATTAAAACGTTTAAATTCCGGTCAAGAACAATATTCTGAATACAGTGTTCCAAAAATGACATTCAATGGTCACTTTTAATCGAATGAACTATCAACACCAGACCTGCAGATAATCCTATCTATAATTCATCGTCTTGGTATTCATATACTATTACATCATGTATAACTATTTATCAAACTGTGTCACGGAAATGAAAATTACTCGATCTATATCCGTTAGAAATATCGAACGAATTGGGATAATCTTCGCGTCATTTTTGGCAGTGGATGATCGGAAATGAACAGCTTCCGTAAACTTTTTGTGTTAATCGTGTAAAAAATAAGGAAACAAAAATGATGAATTTAGTTAGATCGTGCTAAAAGTTCATATACCTACCTAATTCGCGCTATAATTGAATATAATATATTCTTTCATGTTCATGGAAGAACTTTATTATTTTTTCTTCTTTTATCAAGAGATCAGAGTAAATTAGCCTTAATCTATCATCGCAGCTGTAAAGATATTAATCAGTGAAAATGAGGCTGTCAACCGGACTTAGGAATGGTCAACGCCCGTATACATATATGTGTAATGTGTTTCGTTAATTTGTCACTCGAATATATATATATATATATATAAGTTCTGTGGCTACTGTTTTAGCTGAAATTACTAGACATGAAATATAACTGAGATGAATACGAGAGCACAGGTGTTTTTACTTATTTTATGAAAAGAAGTTATAATTAATAGCTCTAGACGTTAGGGAAATCGTATAGCGATGTCGGTTTGCGGTTTACGGATTTTTCTCACATTATGAATTTTGAATATAGAGACGCGTCCCCGCTAGCCTGACAATCTAACATTTCATAAGAAAAATCCTTGGCTGTTTTTTTTTTCTGTAAGTATTTTATACTCGTTCTTTTTATTTTCTAGTTTTAAAACATTTTTTTATTTTTTTTTATGTCACCTCGCTGCTCGTGATATTACTTCATTTCTCTTTTATTCTTATATTTTATATCGCTATACGAATATTTTAAATCTTGAAACTGCGTTTCGGAACTTACGGAATCACGATTTATAGTACAGAGGGGAATAAATGTTTATTTAGAAGACATACGTGTATATGTTGAATAATGATTATCACATATCTGACTATGAACTTCGTATTTATTTCACGATTTTCAATTCTAGCTATAGTATAGCGTGTAAAGTAGGTAAAAACTTTTCTCATTTTCCCACCAAATGTCGTTCGGTAATCCTTTTCTACAAATCTTGATTTTTTCGAGGTTTTCTTAGTCTTGATATAATAGTCAAGGTAAATTTTATATTTTATTCTACTGTATTTCATTATTTCGGTACATTCAAGTCTTTGAATCAAACTTTTTGCCGAAGTTTCTATCGGTCGACGAATATCCGCGCTATAATTCAGCGAATATAATTATCGGTATAGGTTCTGGCTGCGACTATCGATTTCTATTTAACAAACGACTAAAAATAAGCTCACCAAATCTGGGGCCAGTTTCGTAGCTATTTTTTTTTCTTTTCTTTTCTTTCCTTCCCTATATATAATATAATATAATATAAGGTCGTTGAGGTTTTTATACTACACTTGTGATAAGTAAAAAAGAAAAATAGAAAAAAATTGCGCATGGGGTAATCGATATACCAGCGAATATTATAGCAACTAACTATATGACTGAAAAGCTCGAGGCAAGGATAAAGGATTATTGAGGATAATAAAAAAAATACAATTCACATCCCCTGCGAGAAATACGCCGATAGTAAGTCGCTTATCATCCCTTGGTTTGCGATGGATTAAAATTTGGCAGGTGATATCAACTGTGTTTTCAATAATCGGTATCGAATTCAAACTCCAAATTATTTGTAGCTAGCCATTGTGTCATGTTTCATTTCTTTTTTTTTTTCCAATTCCTGAATTCGCTTTTTTTACATCGGAATACTTTTCTCGATGAAAAAACTCCGTCAGTTTTTCCCGATATTATCTTTTATCCCCTGCGAGCGTTGTTTTCTTCAAACTAGTAAGCAAAATTTTTAATTTTTTTTCTGTCTCCATTCCTTACACCGTAAAAAGTCAAAACCGATGTATACGTGTGTGTAATATTACGGGTAATTATTTGAAATTATTTTGCATTTTATATGGCGGGTTTGTGATTGCTATATCGTTATAATATTGCAATGTTGATATTTTTATTGTTGCGTTGTGGTTGATGTAATAAATATTATTATTATTAACATTATAATTATTGTTGTTGTAATTACGTTTTAGGTAATTATTTGTTGCGTATCATAAGACCGAATTCCAGCGAATCTACAATTTTTTTTTTCAATAATAGGCGAGTTTTTGCATCTGCTGCCATATATATACATATAATTCAGACTCATTTAAATAAGTTCTAATTTAAAAATAGTATTTAATTATTTATTCGGGGATAACATTGATGAAATATCCCTATATATATTTCAGTTGATTTGTGTAAAGAAGATGGTATGTAAATTGTTTAGATTTATTTCCATTTTTAATCTTCTATTATAAATGCATGTTCATTTACATTTTTCTAAACACTTTCATTTTTATTTTAACACTTTATGATCGAAAAATCATACTATATCTTCTAATGATAAATGTACATTTTACAATCACCGCTGCAGACACCACGAGGCAATACTTTCCTTACAAAAAAATAAAAAGAAAAACCTGTATCATACGAACGTGCAAAATTATTTGAAAACGTGCAATCATATGCAAAAGTCAATTTGTGAAATGTAAATAATTAGCGAGGCAATGTCTCGCTTAGAAAAATGGTCTTTATTAATTTCATATTAATAATTGCATGGGTCTGCTTCGTTATTGCAATGTGGATTCTGTAAAATAGCCTTTGCGTGCGTGAAACTACTACAGTAAACACGATATAAATGTTTATCTCGCTGCTCGCTGATCACTGTTTGCTATTTGTTATAATAAATTGGTGTAATTTAATTATCATATGCCTATATACATGGGGGTGTAAAATACTGCGTGGTGGTGTTGTTTGAAATTTTTCGATGGGACTCTGTGGTCGTTATGTGTCTTTTCTGTACAAATTTTCAACCCTTTATATTCACCTATTTCTATGAACTTATATTACAATAATTTCAATTGAAGTATAAATAAGGTATAAATAAATTTTCTGAAACGAGAAAGAAAATCTATCATTCATCAGATCGCGATTTTTGTAACATTAAAAATTTACCTAACGTTTACTATTATATCATGCACACATACTCAGCGTGTTATGAGATTGCCCTGCTTTATTTTTTTCTGATTTTGTTTGATATTAAAACCTGTATATTTACACTGGCTGGTTTATCAATCTTCAATATCTACTAGTAGCATGTGTATACCTTTCTGAGTTACTAGTCAGCAAACACGTTGAAGTTGCTTTTAAGGAATCGTGCTCTGATGGAATAAATAACTTATTTGTAAATCGGGAATCGGTCCTTCTCACATTAATTAAAAATAGCGACTGGCTCTGTCTTCTCTAATTCGTCTTGATCAACGTTTGAGTTCGATTCGAATCCTCCCTATACTTCAGGCTCAAAAAGCTCGGAACTAAGTTTTGAATTCTAAAAGAAAAAAAGCACGAAAAAACTGAAGAGACAATAAATAATCAAGCGAACGCAGCGTCCCATCACAGGATCAAAATTATACACATCTTCACACAGTCGATCATATTATAAGGTGTTGGTTGACTTCTATAAAAAAAAAAGTACTCTTGGCAATTGATTCTTGGCTTTTGGATGATCGAGGGTCATTTTGATTATTGAGTGATGACCGTTAATCGCGACCACACTCCGTAGGGTAGTGCATGTTGTGTTGAACGTGTCATAATGGGAGGGCAACGGGGGTTCAGTCTCTTATGATCCAGGTGGCTAAAAAAGCAAGCGTTCTGAAACGGCGAAAGTCGCGGAATCGTATGGAGGTACAACAACCACCCCAAAATCTACCACCACCACCACCCCAAATGTCTGGGTGCTCGACTACAGGTGGTACTAACGATGTACAACGTCGCGACAGCGAGGGTGACGTAGTTTTTTATATGGAAGAGCCCAAGGCGGGTACACCGAACCGAGCGAGACGTGATAATCGGTAAGTTATCAATTTTTAGATAAGCGAACCAGACACATTCTTGATTTACAATTTTGATCTTTCATTCTGACCTGTTTTTCACATTTGGAAAAAAGTAAAAAAAGAAAAAGCTAAAATAGCTCGATTTTTGGCGGTAAAAGTAAAGTAAAAAAAAATCCTTCATCCTGCAAAGTTCTGCGAGACGTGGGGGATAAGGTATTTCCGTGACTCGTTGGCGTGTAATTCGGTCATTTGTCTCTGGATTTACGTGCGGTGAATCGCGCTAGTGACTGAATACGATTGCTGCAAAACTTGTGTAATTTGGGTGCCTATAGTCAATTCGCGTGGGAATTCCCAGCTCCCCAATTTTAACTTTATATTTATTACTATACCATACGCGTCAAGGAAGTCACGGTGCATCATCATTCACTGACACTGACGCGATGAGATAGAGACTTTTCTCGCCAAGAGCAATGGATCTTTTTACCGTGACGGTGTACGTAGTGTGTTTCCGGTTGGCAGGGGCAGCCTTTTTACATCACAGACCAGTTCGGTGACGGAAGCAGCCAGCGATGAGATTGATATTGACATCGAGGAGCCGCAGCGAGTCACAACGTGAGTTGACATCTTTTCATTTTTCCTCAAATTTACGTCAGTGAGATTAAATTATTATTACATTTTGATTTTTTTGGGTTTTTATTTTTTTACATTCGCTCGTCAACTCAAAGGTTCTCGCATAATATCGAGACTTGTTGAGAAACTCGAAGGATTTCGTTGATTCTAAAGTCGAGTGGAAATATTGCTAAGAATACCGCGAGGCGCGAGGTCCTCCGATTATCATTCTGAATAAAAACAGAATTTTTAAAATCGATAATTTAAAGAATCTCGTCTGAAGCGATCTCACTCTGAATTGTGATCAAAGGATTCACGAGTGTCGTACAAATACATAACATAAAAATAATACAACATAAAATTCAGGCTTTCAGAGGCATTCGAATCAGAGTCAAAAGTCACTTCCTGTTACCCTCTTAACGACGCAACGCTTCGCGACTGGTACTTGCCGAAAATTCAATCCCCTCGCGATGAGGGATCAACGAATAGAAATGAATACATAATTGAGAAAATATATTTCAACCGGATGTTTCATGACACATTTGAAACCGCAGTAGATCATGTTCAAGTTAATAATACCGAACACGTTCATTAAACTTTAGGTATCGTCGATCGCAATTTATCTCGAATCCAAATAGTCTAGTTTCTGCAAGTCGCACGTTGGACTCCGGAAATTGAGTCTGGAAACTGGTACTGCAGTACCGTCCGCTCCGTTCTTTTTTTCTCTTTTTTTTTTCAACTACAGATATAATTTCTTTCATATAGAACTTTTTAGTTAAATGGTAATATTTCATTCGTTTGTAGATTGAATTATAAATTTCATTGAATATCTCGTTGCACCTTTTGTAAAATAGGTTCTTTGATTTTAAGAATGCATGTCATATCAGTCACTTTGTTCTACTCACTTTTGTATTCCGATTTATTCAACCCCGAGATTGCGATGCCTCGGTAATATCATATACAGACTTGAAAAGACAGATGAGAAACAAAGCTTAATTAAGAGCATAACTCCAGGTTGCAAAAGACGAAAGAATAATAAAATATATGATTTCGTTTCACATATATAGGTATATTTTTTATTATTCCTTGAGAAGACATGAAGTTTTTAAGAAATTCAATATCAGATGAATTTCTACTGTGGGAATTTAATGACGAAAGAAGTTATGCGAATTTGTGCAAATTATATGAAGAAACGACATGACTACGTCTACATGTTCCGAATATACCTTTACTATGTCTGGTTTTATCAAAATGATTTTTATCACTCTTTTCGCGAGTCGAAATGCTACGTTTATCATAGTGACCGGAATCGTACCGATGAATAGATTAGAGTCTTAGAATTAAGGGTTGATAAATTTTGAAATTGAAAAAAGACAGATCTTGCAGAGTAGTATTCGTGAATTTTATCACGGTTGAAAATCCCTGTAAAAATAATATAACAAAGGAGCCAAGGGCGTGAGAAAAACTCTTTACTATTTCACGTCTGTATTTGAAATTTGGGAACCACCAAATGTGGTCTGAAATTGAATTTCGATTGTTTGCCACCTGCCAGGTCCATTAAAGTATTTGCGTGCTTTTTTTCGCGACGAAATAAATTGTCGAACTTTTTATTTTTTTTTTATTTCCGGTCTTTGAATTGCTAAAAGTGCATCGAAATTTCACAAGCCGCGAAAGGAGAGAGAGAAAAATAGAAAATAAAAATTTGTACATGGCGTGAAGATCTAACACAAAAGGCCATTTTCAACCTCAAGTTGTATAACTAAATTAAAAAGAGTAAAAAGAGAATCCCTCCTTATAATAAAAAAATCTTGACGAAAAACAGATAAGCGCGATGAGTCGCATAATGCTATGTGGATTGCCTGCCATTGGGCATTTTGCGCTGTTTTCGTATGGCTGTTGTTTTTCCGGGGAATGACAGTTGTTCACTGTGAGTGATTGACAAATCAAAGAAAAATATTATTTGTCTACAAAAAAAAAAATGGATAAAAAAGTAGTGCAGATGGAACCAGATGGGAATTGTCTTTTTCGCGCGCTGTCGTATTGCTTGTCGAAAAATCAGGATAGGCATCAGGAGCTAAGATTGACCATCGTTTCATTTATACTGCAACATTGGGATAGATATGGAGATTATATCATGGGGGACGAGTAACATGGCGTTTCTATGAGGTCAGCAGAAGACTACAAATTACATATGGGTAAGAATGGCGTATACGCCGGTGACTCTAGGAACAACGGTGAAGGAGCTACGGTTTGCTAAAGCTTAAATTGTGCGAAATACAGGATCGAAAAAAAAAAATCGAAAAATGGATCGATAAAAAAAATCGCGAAAAATGCGTTGCTAGATAATTGAATGAGGAATAAAAAACGTCCTAAGAAGTTTGCTCTAGGATCAACGGTGAAGGAGCTACGGTTTGCTAAAGCTTAAATTCAGGGAAAACTAGGATGGAAAAAACAAAATCGTAAAATGGATCGATAAAAAAAATCGCGAAAAATGCGTTGCTAGATAATTGAATGAGGAACAAAAAACGTCCTGAGAAGTTTGCTCTAGGGTCAACGGTGAAGGAGCTACGGTTTGCTAGAGCTTAAATTGTGCGAAATACAGGATCGAAAAAAAAAAATCGAAAAATGGATCGATAAAAAACAATGCGAAAATTCCGTATCTAGATAATTCCGAGGCCTCGGAAGCGAGCGAAGCGCGCAGGGGCGAAGCCCCTAGTTGTTATCAAAATTCATGATCTCACTTTTGATGTATATACTAGACTTTACCTCTCTTCATTACGAGTAAAGTGCCTAAACTTTTTGACCAACTTATATTTCTTCTTTTTTATACTCTTTATTATTCATCTAGTATAAAAGTCTCAGTTCGCTTCGTATGAGGTTTTGAATAATTAGGTCATGATAGGAAAGATTATGTGAATTCGGATTCTTCAATAAATTTTCTCATTTCGTATTGATCGTCGTATTATTTCAAATAGTGAATAAGCAGCCGCGTGATAAACCAACAAGAAAGAAAAAAAGAAGAAAAAAATTGGCAAAACTATCGTGTTGTAAAATGTTATGGAATAAAAACGCCTGAGCAGTAATGGGGTTAATTGCAGGTTGACGGAAGCCCATCGTAACGCTATCCGGGCTATTAGGAAAATAAAGTATTTTGTGGCCCGGAGGAAGTTTCAACAAGCAAGAAAACCGTACGATGTACGAGACGTCATCGAGCAATATAGCCAAGGCCATTTAAACATGATGGTCCGGATAAAGGTGAGTTATATCCATTTCCTGTCTTCTCATACATCCCCTTTTATCCCCATTTATCTGATATTAATTGATTGTCAAAATAACAGATAATTATCACCTCCAGAACGGTTTGCAAAAAATAAATCAATAATTCCAAATGGCAAAAATGAACGGTGAAAATGATCATCGACGAAAGATTATTAGATCAGACAGGTATAATTTTTATTATACATTATAACTGTAAATATGGTAACTCTATTTGCGAATTACGAGACGAAATAAATTAGCTAAATGTCGAGTGGCCTCGTCGTTCAGTAGGTACTGCAATTGTAAAAGGGTTTGGTAAAACTGTGGTAAAATTACCTAGGTAGGTAAATTTTACCTCTAATATAAAGAAGAGTATGAAACAAAATAGGATATGCCTGCTGCAGTAGACAAGGTAGCAAATTAATGCGGTTTAAATTTTCTGCTTTGTGCGAAATAACAATTACCTTAATTATTAAAATGAAGAATAATCGCTGTAAACTGGTGCTATCATCCGCAATGAATTTATTGTTTGTTAAGAGGATCGACGATGAAGAATGATTTTTTTCCAACCGAAATGAAAATTGATGAAACAGTTTATACATTCACGGCAATAAAACGAGCGATTTAACAATTTTAACCGGGCTTTGTTCGGCGCAAGGCTACTTCATAGGATTCAGTAATTAAAAATTATTCAACGAATGTTTTATTCCGTAATTATAATTTTTTTCCGGCATACTTAATTCCTTATTACCTCGTATTTCGTAACAGATGCGAATATTTTAGTCAATTTTTTATTTTATAATTGCGTTACGTGGTTGAACGAAGAATATTATTATCAACTAATCAAGCAAACGAATTTGAATTGAAAAAACTGTTTGGAAACGATCGTTGAGATGGTCAATTAAATATATGTATATATACGGTATAAATGAAAAAGATGAACTTTTTTTTTCTTTACTGCAGGGGATAACAATCGACACGTAACGATAAATTTCCCTTGTCTAACGAGCTACGTGTGTATGAGGTAGGGTATTATATAGGTTTATAAAAATTCGCGATCCACATCACAATCTGTCAACGAACAATGCAGCTGTCACTGCATCAACGGGATGCTGTCTGATCCAACTGAAATTTCTCGCTTACAAAAGCTGTCAGTCAAAATTCATATCTACAAATAGGTATTATAGGTAGGTACTCAGTTTCGCTGTCAGATACTAATTGATCATGATTTATTCAGCTGTCCTTTTATTAGCTGATCTGATGCAGTGAGAGGTCGGGTTATATGTATTATATATATATTCTTCGCATCTTATTTTATCGTGCCACACGTACAAAAAGCCTGTTTCTATCAATTCTATCATTCTATTCAGAACTGTTGCAAATAACAAAACTGCAAGAAAAAAAATAAAATAAACCATATATCTGCCCGTTCTCTAGGATAGAATCTCAATTGTACTTTTTTTTCAAGAGAGGTATAGTTCAAAATGCCTACTACAAATCCGTTTTTTTGGTTTCTTTAAACCCAGAGACAAACGGAATACCATATTGAATCAAAAAATCATCAAAATCGTTACGTTGAAATATGTTACTCCTATTTCCTCAGTGAAAATCGAAATTCGTTAAATCTTTTTGACAAATTCTGATCTTTATACTCTCGTGATATCCTAGTATTACAGCTTTTACTTCCCTATTGATTTCTATCCGTGTAATAATGCTTATTTAATGAGTTACAAATTAATTATCATACTTCCGCAAGGATGCAGATTTGAAATGATTTTTTTTTTTTGTTAGAAAATTAAAAAATTGAAAATGACGTGCAGTTATCAATAAATATCATAACAATTAAAGAAGGTCCTTGCTGGAAGGTAGATTTTCGTTTCATTTTAATTAGCTTTATAGCTAATTGCAGAATTTTTTAATTTTCTAATTAATTATGAAATTTTTTTTTTTTGATCGTAGGAGTTGCAGCGAAGACTTGATCAAACCCTTGGTAAGCCGGGAAGTTATTTGGCAGGAATCGACAGGGCAGGAAATGTGAAACCAATGACCATTGGCGCTCGTTTATACCGTGTGGAACAGCAGGTTAGTTGGAAATCATTGAATTTATTTACCTGTCTCTGATGCTTGGCGCTACCTGGCAACCTCATCTCGAACCTACTCCTTTCCCTCTTTCCCTCTTTCCCTCTTTCTCTCATTCCCTCTTTCCCTCTTTCCCTCTTTCCCTCTTTCCCTCATTCCCTCGTTCCCTCATCTTCGTCCTTTTTTCTTTGATGCTATATTCTAAGAGCTGAGAATTCTGCACACACCTAGGATGAAGAAGAATGTTACAGATACTTCGCGATCATATCTAAACACAAAACTGCAATTATATTAAAAAATTGAATAAAATCCTACAAATTTTCTCACTAATTAAAATTGAATTCAGATAAAATCGGGGATCCTGCATTTTACGGTGAATAATTAATCCCGTTTGCCAAACCCGGGTTCGCTAAACCGTAACCAGCTATCATTAACTCTCTGGATGGGTGGAACTAGCAAACAGTTCGTAATATCAAGCGTAGTTATTCGCGAACGTTTTTACTTCTGTAAACATTTCATTATTTGCTAAAAATATATGTACGTGTATGAATGTTAATGATGCCAGTTCCTTTCATATGATCATTTTCTCACAAAACACCAAATAGGTCGCTATACAACGTTAATATTACTACCTCTAGTTATACCTCTCTAGTAGCATCGTATAGTTATTGAGATATTAAATCCAACGATGAGATGCATAAACCATACAAGTATCCGACGTTTTGATAGCATCAAGGTTTAATATCATACCTAGATTAAAACCGAAGCTCAAACTACCACGCGTCTCTTTTAATAATCGTAAATATGCACATGGTACGATCTAATTAAGTATATCAGAATACGAAGACAAACACCATAAATATCTGCAGTTAAAAGAACGCTTTTAATAGGGGAGAAAGTGCCTTACTTATATTCATCAGAGTTGCTGTAACAGAATTTAGCTAAAACGTTTTTGCAACTAGTCTACGAAGTTTGTTGAGGGTACTTTTTTCGGGCACCAGTTAAACATAATTTCGGGTTTGATGTTTGAACACAGGAAAGTTCGATATTTGTTTTCCACTTCAAACTGAGACTAGAATCCAACTCGCAATGACGAAGGTATTACGTAGTTATTGGGGTGTATCAAAAATGAACTTTTCTTTTTTTTTTCTATAGTTTTTCACTGCTCGTACTCCGAATGATAGATCGTTATGTGAATCAGTACATCCTTTCCCTCGAAACTCAATTTTGAGTTACTCCCTCAAACGGGGTTTTCATTTGCCATATAATTAGGCCAAAAAGGGGAAATACCAGTTTTACTAAAAAAAAATTATAACTATGCTAAAAATGAAGATACGGTTCAGGGTGAAAAAGTATTTGAAGCATTGTCTCAAAGCCCAGTAATCTTTTTTTACAAATACCTTAATCCTTCCTCGCCAAAATGAGCCCAAAACGAACTCCATATCTCAATTCTTGGCAGAGTTATAATTTTTTTCTCCCTTTGTTAATTATATGCGAAATAGAAATCCCGTATAAACGATTACCTGAAATTTGGGTTACAGACGATATTCTCTTAAAAAATCTATCATTTAGCGTATCATCAGCGAAACTATTGTCTCCGATTCATCCCTGATAGTTATATGCGGAGAAAACGATCCGGAAGATTATTTATAAAAATCAAAAAAACAGGGATGAATATTTTTTTTAAATTCTTTTTTCGTCAAGAGTTGAACGAACCCTTTGTAAATGAATTTTATTTCTGGCATAAGAATATATATGTAAGCGTCCAACTCGCTTTAGGAGTCCGAATCTTCTCCCAACCTGCTCCGCACCCTCTTTTAGCTATAGGTAGAGGACAAACGCATGGTGGCTGCAGCAGTGCAGCAGTGCAGCAGCAACAGCAGCAGCATGCAGCAGCATTGATACGAATTTTTCGTTTTCGCCGCAGCTGTCGGTGATGGACAAAAAGATGGACCAGCTGGTGTACGTGCTGAATGCAGTGGCGCACAAGCAGCAAATCCCATTGAGAAGCATAGAGGATGACGTCTAACGGAAGGCCTTTTCGGCATCGTGTTCGCCGCCCATGTTCTCCACCGTGTCTTCGGATGTGTCCTTTAAAACATCAGCTACGGTTCTGCCAAAGCTTACTATCACTACGGTTACACCTGATATGCTTAGCCAGAGCTATTGACATTTTAAATTCTAATAACGCGCAACTATGATATTCAGGATTAAATTAAAAATCGACAAACTTTCGGCAAATTTAACATTTTTTTTTTTAATTAGGTAAACGAGGAAAAAATAAGATAAATAAAAGCAGAGAAAAATACCGTCGTTTGAATTAATTAATCGTTGTCTATGACAAGGGATGAGACTGCAGGGATGCAGTTGTGGGCTAATGTGGTTTTTGATGAAATTTGAATAGGGAAAATCTTTTTTTTCACCTTTGTAAATAAGGTTTTACGCACACGATGAATGATATATAGGTAGTTATTCGATCGCATTTTGTGGCATATACTTTATATATATATATATATACCATGTGCAGATCGATTCAGGATATGATATAGTCTGTCGTTAAAATGAGTTCGAGGACATTAAAAAAAAAATTTATTTTTTTTCTTGTCGATATTAGGAATAGGATATTCCGAATCTGACAGGATATTTTTTTTTTCGTAACAAGAGGCACCCTTCCATATATATATAACACTTCGCTAAATTTTTATCTAGATATTATGTATACAGATCTCTATATATACATAAATTCACGCCTGTATAAAATTCGTAAAAAATAATATATATATAATATAATAAAATTATAGTATATAAGTTAATTTATTTGTAAACGAAAAAAAGGTAAGAAGAAGAAGAAACAAAAAATTCAGATTTAGTGTTGCACGCTGCTTCAGAAATGAATTCGTTGGCAGATTATTTTTTATTAAATGTAAAATTAAAGATTAGAGAGAGAGAAAAAGAAAAAAAAAAAACTTCACTCGCTAAATCTTATACTGTATATTTTGGTTCTGCTGGTCGTGGATCAAAGTAAATATTTTAACGTGGATTTCTTATAAAAATATATATAATTGAAGCTGTTTATATTACGGTCTATTAAACTTATGCTGATAGGTTAATAAAAAAATAAAAAAAAATAATAATTTTTAATTAAAAATTAAAATAAAATGATATAAGATAAAATTTTAAATGAGAGAAATGAAAAATGAACTATTAAGAAATTAAGAAATTGAAGACAAACGAATAAAAAAAAAAGGGGGACGCGATGTTGAATCGACGCGAAAACCTCGCACAATTATTATCAATGCGTATATATCTATAACGGTATTAAAAGTAATTAAAAAAACTATTTCGAAGGATCGTTTTTTAAAAGAAAAGGATATATAATCATTCATTCCCAATAAAATAGCGTCAAATAAAATCGTTTTTTTATCTTCTTTATTTAATCCGCGTATATACAACTATGCTAGTGAATGAAATTTTTTACTTGCAATTATAATTATTACTTACGTGGTACATTATTTCATAAAATTAGCAATTCTAGTCGATAATTGCAGCAAATCGCTAAAAAATTTAATCCATTTCTTAAATTTTTCAAATAAATTTAACGTTTGCACTGTTACATACACGTTATATAATATACTTTAAACATAATCCTTTATCACAAGGAGGCTACGAGGTATATTCGTATATAATAAATTTATATATAAGAAGCAGGTATATAATGTAGTTTATTAAAATTCGAACGTATTGATGAAAAGAAAATTAAAATTAAAGAAATTTAATAAGTAAATCGTGTAAATTAATGTATAAAATAGAAGTTTAACGGTAATATAAATAATAATAATAATAATAATAATAATAATAATAACGTAATATCCTACTAATTTAATATTTCACTATATACTATACACAAGATATAAAAAGACCATATAATATAATTATTTCTTTTTGAAAATTATTATTATTATTTGCAAGAAAAATATTAGGTAAAAATTATAAATAAATATAATAATATGATATAATTACATACACACACACATGCACAGACAGACGGACATTCTGATAATACATAAAAAGAGATTTCGCGTTTTAAAATAAAGCCATTAAGGGTATTTTTAATAATACATACTTACCTAACTAAAATAGCTTATATAGATACTATTAGGGTCCAAACTATAAAACCTATAGGTATATATTGTACATAATATATATACCATGTATAAATATCTACATAATTGAAATGCTATTCTTTCACTAAGCGAAAAAAAGAAAATAGGGAAAAATATTGAATATAAAAAAAAAAGAAAAAAAAAAGGTGAAATTAGAAAAAAAATGTCATCTCTTAGCTTAAACCCAGCGTTTGATTCGACGAAAGGACCATATAATTGATGTATAAGATCGTGGTTTTTTATACACATATATACCAGGGTAAAAATGAATCGACAATGATGTAAAGTTGTGCAAAATCTTGGTGCTGCAGGCCGTATAACTGGAATTAGACTGGATACTGCTAAACGGTATGTGGCAGAATCAATTGAGGTCAATGAATTTAAGTGAAAGTATATATCCCTATTCAAAATTTAAACCGTAACAAGCTCTCAGAGACCACCAGCTCGCGAGTACACCTATTTATTACCTATAAAAACACTTTTAAGACTACCCACCTTATCCCTCGATAATGGCATCACCTTAATGCCACGGAGAAAGATAATTGAATTGCCTGCGGTAAATCGCAGAGGAGAGATTTTCTCATAGTTATATTAAACCGTAGTCAATTTATGCCATACGATATTAGAATCTTCTTACCGATTTAAATCGACAAATTTTTCATTCATAAATATCTGAGACTTCAGTTTGATCGACTCTTTGAATTAATATGGCGAATAAATAATTCGATTAATCTATCACGTTGGTATTTTGGAAAGATGTTCGGTTTTCATAAATCGGATCGATCGTTGGGAATAAATACGTCGATTTTGGCATGACGGAAATCATTTAGATGTTAGAAAAGCTCGGCGAAGATTTTTGGCGAATTTAAACGAATAAGAAAAGAAAAAAAGATTGCCAATCGACGAAATTGTGTGGCTCTTTTTTTTTTCAATTTTGATTTTATTTTTCGAAAGATGAGAGATGAAGAGATCGATTTTTGTTAAGAAATCGTTAATCTAGCTACAGTTTTTGGTTTCGTGAATTTTTTGAATAAATATTTTTGCACTTGGTAGCCGCCGTTTAGCCAAAATACGATATTTATAGTAAAGCTGAAATAATAATAATTAACTATCACAAAGGTGCGCGGCTAATAAACACTTTCTAGCTTATGGCACCGGTTTAACGTCTTATCGCGTATATGCATTTGCATATTTGAATATGCGACATCCCTTGGTGCCTCTCACTCGAACTTCATATACTAGTTAACTAATTAGTGTATTGTTAGAAAAATTTATCTGATAGAATATAAAAAAAGTAAATGAATATTTGTAGTATCAACGTTTCGGTAACACTATATTTAATTAATTAAATATAGTGCTAAAATAAACAGAATAATAATTTATTGAAATTAAATTATTTGATTGAATCAATTATTTCATTTTTTAATTTTTTTTATATATATAAATTTACTCTTTTCTCTTATAGTTACTATATGTATAATTCGGATATTATTATTAATTTGATAAATAATCTTGTAAAGAATCTCACGCAGCAAGTAGCGTTCGCGAATCGGCCGAATGTATTATACATAATAATATATATAGGTATATTATATGCGCGTTATATATTATTGTATATTGGAAATTTTAAGAATTATATAATAAATAATATGATATATAGGTAAATAATCTATATATCATATATATACATATTTATTATGAGTAAAATATGAGTATATTATATATGCATACTGATTTAATGATCTATAGATCGCGTATATAATAATTTAGGCATCATGCGTCTCATCGGTTAAAGTGAAACTTATTGTACTTGTTAATATCTAATATATTATAATTATTATTAATAATAAATAAATAATAATAATAAAAATACAGAAATAAGATAATCAGTAGTAAACTGCAGTAATAATAATAATAATAATAATAATAATAATAAAAAATTAACAGAAAACAGAAATTGCAACAACATAACGGAAGTTAATAATAAATAATATAAGGTTTAATAATATATATATATATATATAAATTATATAAATAGTAAAATAATAGGTATAATATAAAAAAAGCTATCTGCTATCCGCAGTCTAGAATGTGATATCGCTCGACCTATATGATTACGAAATTGTTAGTTAATTATTTAATAACTAGCCGACGAAGGGAGTGAAATTTTCATCCAAATCACGCGATTGCCTCTCTCGTATAATCCGTACTCTAGATTCTTGACGTTGTATATTCACTTTTATTGACTTCAGGTAAAAAAAAAAAGAAATAAGAAGAAAACAAAAATGATATTACGGCAGTAAAATGGTTTTTATTTAATTGTGATGCGTTGATATAACGTCTAGAAAATTTTATAATATCGATATAGGTATATATGTGTATTCATGCATATGTATATATATATATATATATATATCACAGTGTAGTCTGTATAGTCTGTAAATTTCGATTCAATTCATAGCTCGGGAAAAATTTGAGATTGAGATTATGCGTATATGTATATCTAAAGCGAAATGTTTAAGATCTCATTTAACTATATTTATAATTAATTCGAGAAGGAATTGGTTTTTTTTTTTCTTCAAGCTTAATCTCAAATTTCTATCGTGCCTGTATAATATAATTACGTGAACTTTTCTATGCGCAATATAGCGAACGTAAATATATATATATATATACATGTTAAATATTTATTCAGCAGTAAATATTAATTATCCTAATTAATAATTATACAATATATTATAATAATCCGCAATTCACAATATTAGTATATCGATCTGCGCTGTAGCCGAATGTAGTTTATAGACGCGTCGCGTCGCGTGTGTATAACGTTGACTTACAATTAGGGGATGAAGTGTAGATGTGATTTAACGAGAAAACAAAAAACACACACACACACGTACACAAATATACACACAGAGAAAAAAGTAGCGAAAAATGATGAAAAAAAAAAAAATTATAAAAATAATAAATTTATTGTACTTATCTGGGCCCAAAAACCCTTAGCGCACCCGAAGAATTGCAAAATGGCAGAACGCAGCCCTTTTCCATATATTTCAAAGTTCTTTCAATTTAACAAACGCGCTTTGCAACAAAAAAATAAATCAATAAATAAATGAATGTGAAATATAAATTGACGGTTTTTCATTTTGAAAGAATCTTCATGAAATCGGAATAACCGGGCACGTTACTTGCCTATATTTATACAAAATTAATAAATTATAACATATATTCGAATATATAGCAAAGAATCTGGACCAATCGTGTATTTTCTAAATTTCGACACGTTTTTTCAAATATACTATATGTATTCAATAATACGAATAGTCTCTGCTCTACTCTACTCTACTCTACTCTTATAATGATATCTTCTTCTCATATACGATAATTATGATGATGAATAATAATAATAATTATTGATTTTCGCGTGTCAATTCCATATTAGACGCTATAATAATATCGTTTCTTGATGATAATTAATAACTACCTAATTCCAAGGCTGTAAGAAATAAAAAATGAAAAAATGAAGAAAAAAAAAAAGGAAGAGAAAAAAAGAAATCAGTTTCGTGATCGATATAATATGAATGTATAATACGTATATAATATATGTATATACAGCATGAATTACGTCACGTATATATACTTATTATACATAAACTAAAGGACGTCCTTCGTTTAAATAACTCCCACGAAAGATGATATTAAACAGCTGATCTCAATAGCAATATTATATATTGAAATTTCAAAGTCTCAAGTATGAGAGCTGAGGATTGAATAAATTATTATAAACTCTGTATAATAATATAATTATAACGCGAGATAATATATTTAAAAGAAGAACATTTTTATTAATCAAATTATATAATTATGTAATATATAACTAGTATATTATACCTTATTATAACGGTATTTATACGCGAGTGACCAAAAAACAAATTGACGACCTTAATTTTACTCTACAATCAATTAAATTTAAAAACCAAGAAAAGAAAGAATAAAAAAAAACAATTTCAAACCAGACCAAATTATTCATATATATATATATATATATATATATATACTACGACGTATTATACCTATATATATACTTTATTATTATTAAACGATCAAACGTCTCTATATTATATTTTCTGAGAAGAAACGAAAAACAAAAAAAAAAAAAAGTCACAAATTTACTTGACACTTTATATAATCCCTCGAGTTTTGAATTTATCCTAATCTATATACACGCATATTGTATTGTATAAAATTGACTCATTCATATGCTTCTGCGACGGTGTATTCGTCGATAATTAAATGAAAAGCTACAAATTGATAAGGTGAATGAAAATTTACTATATCCAATCGACGAAATCACCGCCCGATAGAATTGACGTTACTAAAACGAAAAAAGAAGATAATAAAAAGATAAAGAGAGACAGAGGAAGAGAGATATGAAAAAAAAATTATTGAAAACGAAAAAAAAAAAAGAAAAAACCTAACGACTATATACTTAAAATACTTGTAACAAAAAAAAAAAACTCAATCATATCACCGTAGTTGCCTATACTAGCCACTAGTAGTGTCTCGTCGATATAATATGAATATTATCTATATATAATATCGACCTGTCGAAAAATAAAAAATAAAAAATCACGTTTTCAGCAATTTGGAAAATTTTATAGTCCACCGCTGTATTTATTATTAATATATTATCTAGTAATGACTAAAAAATTATCCAAACTGTTGCTAAAGGGTTTTCAAATAATAAAAATAAGAACTCTGTTCCTTACGATTATATACTATATAATATAAATATATATTATATTAACTGAATATACGATATGTGTACATCATATGTATACATATAATTGCATACATATATTGTATATAAAACTAAACAACACAAATAATAAAATAATGTTTGCTAATAAATTATTACACCCTAATAAATAATAATAATATAATTATAATATAATAATATAGCGACTACATATATATACACATATATGGTATATAAAATACACAATCTGTCAAATATTGTACATTTGAGACATTAATTCCCTGTAATAATAATAATAATAATAATAATAATAATATTGATAATGAATAAAATTATAACAATATCATCATTATGAAGTAATAGTATGAAAAATTCAATATAACGTAACTGCATGAGTTATATTCTCTTTAAAGTAATCGTTTTTATTTATTTCTTACTCGTTTTTTCTTTTTTCTTTTATTATAATTATAATTATAATTATAATTATCATCGCCACCATCATGATAATTAATTGAATCGTTGTTCCCTCTGACACCTACGCTCTTATATCCTTGATCTCTATTTTAATAATTAATATGAATGAAAAAAAAAGAATCGAAAAAAGCAGAAAAAATTATTTTTTTTTTTGCAAAAAAAGAATGAAGAAAAAAAATGATTAATATTGTTTTTAATTGATGTTCAAGTAAATAGAAATTTTACTATTAGTTTCTAGTATATAGTTTTATTCATTGATTTATTCAATAACGCGTTCATTTGGGACATGCCAAGGATTATCTCACATAGGGGGTATATGTATGGTGATTCGTGTCAATTAGAGCTTGCACCGTGCGCTCAATTAATATCCTATTATTAATAATGTTATCTTTATACTGCGGGTGCAACGTCAAACTAGGTACGGTTAAATGCGTTCGACTACCTTTACCGTATTATTTTATCGTCCGATTTGCATACGATGACATTAAACTGTGGCTTTGAGACTCTGATGAAATCATAAACGTTTAGGATGAAGCCGTCAATAATAATAATATCAAAATATTATACGAAAGAAGAAGAAGAAGAAGAAGAAGAAAAAAAAAAAAAGGAAGAGAAAAATTGATATCAAAATATAAACGTCTCTAAAATCCATTTAAGGAATCACAGAGTAATAAACATTCATAACTCTTGACCACTAATTATTACCTGTGTGTACGAAACGTTCATCGTTTTAATACTAAATTACCAAATCTTCATTTCTTCATTATATTATACCTATAGAGTAAAATGATTTGATCGAAGATAAAATATGTTGAAATATCTGTAATAAATTATACCATTGATATTGTTTTTTGATTTAATTTATCTGGTGGTGTTATAATTATTATTTCATATCGTCATCGAGGTTGATCAGTGAAATTTTTATTTTCTTAATTTCATATATGGTAATTCTTCTTCTTATTTCATGGTCGATTTTTAATCAATCTCACTGATATTCTGTCAGATTAATATATGCGTGCGTTACGATAATTTGTCACTACATCAAACGGACCTTCTAATCCAATCAATTCATAGATAGCTATAACTACCGTGTTAGTTGTGTTGACCACGCAGGGTCGCACTGAATACATATAACGATGGCCATTTAATAAAACCGTGACAAATTTATTAATTCATCGCAATCATCGATTCAGAATCTTTCATCCTACGCGATTTTGAACGTTTCAAATTAATTAGATAAAAAAAGAAAAAGAAGGAAATGAAAAAGATCGAAACAAAAAAAATGGAACACTATCATAAATTTTCTCAAATCATACCGATTTTTATTTTTTTTCGTGTTAACTAATCGTCTCTGAAATCAATTGATCCATAAATAAACATAAAAAATAAAAAATAAATAAAACTGTACAAAATTTCTCAACTGTTAACACGCCGACGCACCTGGGTATACATTCTTCGACGTTCTGTACTTATGCATATATGTATATTAGCTACATGTGTATAGTTGATTAAAAAAATACACGAGGCGTGGTCGTTGCAGGTACGTGATAAAAAATTTAACTAGCTAAGCGAAACCCGTGTTTTGACACACCTGAACCTACTATATACCGTCACGATTTAACGCTACACGTGTTTGACGGTTCGAATTAGTCGAGATAACTATTATACTTGACGGTTCTAATCATAGGATTTGAAAAAAAAAAACGAGAAAAAAAATCATTGCTGCAGATGTTTTATTTTTTTCATTTTTTTTTTTTCTTGTCGTTTATTCGCTTCTCATTCTTTCTGCCCCTTTTTTTTTTCTTTTGTTGCCGGAGATCCAAATCCACGAATAAACTGGATCGTTTATCCCGAGCAAAACCTGATTTCGGGTGCGTCCCTGAGTCCTGATACACCTGCTCTTCGCCTTATAACCTGTCCCGACGCTTCTTCAGTCCCTTCGCCGCGTTTACTACCTCGCGGGGTTTCCACGGCTAACGGTCTTCTTATCTCTTTCTAACTTCTTATTTCTTATTCTTTCTTTCCTCTTTTTTCATCGTCCACCTAACTCCATTCGTATCCTTTCATGTACGTAAGGCTACGTTGGCCATCCGAGGCCAGAACGAACGCGTAAGGCTGGGTCATACCTTAGATTATCTAGATGGATGTCGTACGCCCACTCGTCCCTATAGTTGAGTTACGAGTGACTTGAGGGAGATTTAAATTTCGTAACACGATTCATAAACGTGTAGTTATTATATAGTTTAATCAAGAAACCGGAAGTTTCTAAGAAACACATTCAAATAAAAAACTGAAATTTTTCCTATACAATTCTATTACTCTAAAAAAGTTACGACGCTTCGTTATTAATGAACGTTGACGTATTAGATTTCTTTAGAATTCATTGAAACGCAAATCAGGGGTCGTAGGTCACGTCAAAAGTTAGAACACCCGTTGTGTCACAACTCGCGAGATAACAATTGAGGTATAAATAAGTTAAACGTATGCTAAATTATGGGATGAAAGATTTAAACTTAAAGAAAAATATCATCGGTTATCTTTTGCTAGATAATTTGTCAGAAAATCATCACGTGTCTAATAATCGTCTGCCTTTAGGCTCGGCGTTATTAATGCACCGGTTAAATCTTCGCCCACGTTTTAAGCTTTGCTCTGTTCGCCAGCTTGAATACGCTAGTATAGTTGTGATATCTGATCTGTTACTCTCCTAACGTCAAGTAGCATTGCCAAATGAGGTAGCAAACCGATTATATACAGATATGTATATATAATTATATCAGTTTAATTCACTATATTACGAAAGATTGATTAAAAGCAGTGCTAAATAATTCAAACCGATTTAAAATCGTTCTGCTAAGCTATAGCTAGAAATCGAATAACAAATCGGTGTTTAAAAAATGATAAATCTTGTACGGTATACAGCTAGAAGTACATGGAGTATATACATTATACATAGCCATAGCTTTTCATAAGATTGATATCGACCGGTTGCCAGAGGTTATTTGAAAACATTATTGGAAAGTGGTTAATTAAAATCGAAAGATGCATTTACGTAACTCGACAGGTATCATAGCGATGAGTTATATCTTGTTATTAAAATTCTTTCTAACACTTCCTTTCTAACTATCTACCGCATACGGTTAAGTAATATCTTATTATAACTTAATGATTCATTTGTTAAGACTAGGGTGATTCAATTACATATCCTTAAAGTTTATCGAATTGCGAAAAAGGAGAAAATCATATGGATATGCAAAAATCGAGTCGTTTCTTTTGCACTGTATCAAAGCTAGCAATGAGTGTATTGCAATAAATCAAAGGACGAATACAACGAGTCGACATCGTCGAGAATTGCGAAAGAGAAGTGGTCGGGGAATTGAGGATTGCGGTTGAGGGTGGAAGAGAAAATAACAGAAGTTTCTGCATCGGAAAGATTCGCATTTCGAATGAAGAAGGTAGAAGAGTGAAGGGAGAGATCTGGAGGGATGAGAGAACGCGCGTGCTTACATTTGAAATTGACTAAAAAACGGAATGCTACGCCGCGAAGACACGCCTTAATTGCATTTAATTAATCAAGTCAGCGGACTCCGCGAACTTGATACTCGATCCGAGAGGATCCATTGATGAACGTCGGTGGTCGTATACTCGAGTGTCTGTCTTTCGGGCTGATATACTATGGCGAAGAGATCGCGGGGTAAGAGAAGGGCCTCTTATTGTTAGTCGAGGCGCACGCCGCGAACGGATTCCGGTTTCTTCGATTAAAACGCCGCTCGAGAATTATGCCTTCCGGTGGCGTCTCTTATTCTCCTCTTCCTACTCTTCTTCTTCTTCTTCTTCATCTCTTTTATCCTTCTCGTGATCACGATCAGCTCACTTACTCGGCGATCACTAAATAACTGCTTTTTCTTAACAGTATATTTCCCTACTGACTGAGATTTCTATCTCACGATTCTCATTATTACAATTAGATACATATGTGTGTTTTTTTTTCTTCAATTTCAATTTCAATTTTTTCTCTTTCTCCTCAACTTCTTTCGCGTTATATATCTTCACAACTGCATAATAAAGCTCGTTTCATCTCGCCAGCGATTTCCTTTCCCTCTTTTTACTCCCGGTAGGTATATAATGTAGGGGGTAGTTTTTTTTTTTTTTTCATTTTATTTCTTTCGTCTCTTTACCGCACGCTGAATAGCTGCTGCCTAGAATCGATCACGTATTCTGAACGCATTGTGTCAATTCCAGTTTACCTGATGATAAAAAGTCAAACAAAATCAAATAAAAAGGAGAGAGAAATGAAGACTTTTTATCAAGCGCCGTTCGAGTTCATTCACTAACTCGTTCTTCCATCGAGATTCGCGGGACGATAGAGGAAGGAAATTTACACTTTTACAGTGCCAATGAACTAGAAGGTATCTCATTACGACTAATTAATCGGTTCATATGATAGTAATGCCGAGTGGCAATGCCCTCAACTCTTCTGTACCTACCTGCTTAGCTGGGAGAGGGATAAACGACAAAATGAGGAAATAAAATAAAATAAAATAAAATAACAGAATGGGAAGGAAATTGGAAGGGGGTTCGATACGCCAATAATCGTACTGAGAGATCGAGCGCCTTCTTCGAATAGAATATCGTTTGTCGGCGGCCATCCATTGTAATGAATGTCAGTCCTGATCGAATCACGTTATGTTAAGTTCGGTTAGTTTAATCTCACTCACTCACTTCGATATACTTAATGCTCTGTTTTTTTTTTTTTTCCTTCTTTTCTTAATCAATCAGTATTTTTCAACGGTTTGAAATTCTTGCAAAAAATAATAAGACCAGTCGATCGAATTGTATATCAGCTTTTATCGATATTGAAAATAATTATTTAAATGTATCAGATCTTCGTTAAAACGTGTGTTGCGAGATACGTAGGTAGGTAGGTAGGTATACCTTCGAGATAGAATCATTGCAGAATGTTACTTTGATCATAGTGGATAGATAATAAATTGAAACCCGTTTTGACTGTAAGAAAAGGAAATCGTATCTCGAGTCGTTAATTGCACCGTGTTTATAGCAGAGTTGAATACGACTCGACAATTAGTTATGCAAATGAACGTGGCGAAACTGTTGTATGTATTCCTATACTATAACAGTCAAGTATTCACCTCGATATAAATTGCGAATAAATACCACTTACAGTTGGATTAATAGACTTCTATATTTTACCTCAATATCTTGTACCTATGTACCTAGGTACACGTACAAGTAATAAATTCTTAAATATTTTCTAAACTAATGAGAGTTTTTTTATTTTTTATTTTTTATTTTCATTTATTTTTCATTTATTTATCATTATACTATACAAAACGTACGGGTGAATCTCGTTTGATATTTTCAACTTATAAACCATACTCGTATATGAGATTAACTTATGAGAAATTTCTCAAGAGAATTCTCCTAGTGCTAAGATCCTGGTTATGCGATAGTCTGAGCGCGAGACAAATTGAAGTTTTTCACCGACGAACCTGTCCGCCGTGGTCCGCGACCCCGTCGTCTTCCACCTTCTGCCTGTCCTCCTCGTCCTGATAGCGTCTCTCCACGATCCTGTTTGCTCGCTTCGCACTGTAAGCTCAGCATGAATACCGAGTTCGCTACAGAACTCAGGCTACAGAATCATTTTAATATTTTCCTATACACAACTAAGACGTTGATACATCGTTCGATTATATCCTGTATAAAGTATACACATATATAACGGTGATAAAAATGGATAAAAACAATTCTACATGTCGTTACGAGGCTGAGGAAATAAACATTCCTGGTTAAATTAAAACAAGGAATAAATTTCGTTCAGATAAAACTGCAACTTTCAGAAGAAAGGAAAAAGCAGAAAAAAAAAAGAAAAGAAAAGAGAGGAAAAAAGAAAAGAAACATTTATATGACGTTTCTGGCAAGGAATGCGAAAGGACGATGCGGCTATCTCTTGAGCTTTGCGAATAATGATCGCGATTATTATGAATTGATTAAAAGTATATAGGTACCTACTCCGTATTGCAATTTTAATTACGTTATACATTCAGCCGATTTTCTATCTAGCTGTTAAACGCAGATTGTATAATTTATTTATGGTTTAAGATGATAGAATAGATTTTATGTTCAACTACGTGTGTTTATTGCTTACGCAAGGCTGCACTAATGTTATCGCGACTTTGTCTACCATGATATAATATCCCGTATATGCAATGAATCGTGAAAAGTTCATTTAGTTTTGTTAGTAACGAGATAATAATATCATGTAAGAAAAATCTCATAAAATTGATGAAATTTTTATTTTATTTTTATTTTTTCACCAGTCGTCTAACGTGCGATCCTTAACTTCCCAGGCCCTGCCAGGCCCTGGCAGGCCCTCGGAGGACCTGGTCGCCAAAATTCCTCTTTTTTTCTTACAACTCTGCAGCGGCTGTATCCGTATTAGGAAACCTGCAGTCATTGTACGAACCGCGATCGCGCGCTCGCGTTCAGCTCAACGAATAACCGTTGAAAGAAGAAATAAAAAAATTAAAAAAAATAAAAAGTCATCGGAAATAAGAAATACAGGATAACTACGAAAGTAAAATATCATCCTCAAATACAATTCTCTTTATATTTCTTTTTCTTTAAACCGCTGGTACAACTTTCTGTAATTATCTATAATGCAGCAACTCTGTCTGTTTATAACGATGCAAGAGAGTAACGCTTCGCTGATTATTAAACAGCTATTTAAAAACCTCCTCGATATGGTGAATACCGATTATAAAGATCGGAAATATTCTTATACAGAATACGCGAATCTAGTTATGAATTGGAATATTAGCTTCTTGTTGCCTCGCGGGATTCAAATTTTATCAAAAAAAAAGGTAAAAATCATATTTGGCCAAAGAGAATGAGGAGCCTTATATGAATGAAAGTAAAATAGTAGATATAATTGAAAAAAGGGATGTATTGCATCGTAGTGATTCTAATATCAGTGTAACGTCTCGAGTTGAACTCTTAGACGGAACTGGAAGGGATAAAAACCCGTCAAGGTGAGCCAGAGAGGTGCGTGCGTGAATGGGCGTATGCATGAATGGAGCCCTTACGCATCGGGTGCGTTTGGAGTCGCGTCACGACCGCGTTATCCTTTGCCCGTGTATCAATGAAGCCAAAAGAGCTCGTGTGTAAAACGGTTAATTATATAATTGAATTGAGGATCTATAATATATGGTTTGGTTAGAAATTTACCCATTCCTATTCATGATATGTATAGAAATCAAACTGCAAATAAAAGGGTGCGGGCAGCGTCCCAACAAAACACTTTTTACGTTTGAAAAGCAGAAAAAAGAAGAGAAAGAATTAATAATAATGATATGAAGAAGAATAAGAAATTAGCCGTTTATATGGGTAATCCATAATTTTTTTTATCGATCGTTAATTAACTTAATTGATACCTAAGCGTGCGAGGTTCATTATATGACGATGCCATAGATCGTTTGATAGCAAATTTTATACGCCCTTTATTATTATTAATACGATAACTTTCATTTCACTTTGTATACCTAAGTAGAGTTAAATTATGATATATATATATACCTATGGGTGAAAAAAAATAAAAAAAATTAATGAGTTAGATCGTACTCAGGATATGGAATGTAATAGTTGAATAGATATTTGTTCATCATAGATATAATGGTACAAAAATAACCATTACCCATTCGAATATACATCGACGTTGCAATCTAGTAAGGTAAAAAGGATAGATACCCCGCGGAGGTGTTGCAAATAGAATATTGAATAATGATAATAATAATGATATAATAATAGTAATAATCACCGTAGAACAACGAAGTATAGTTGGTTGCGACCCACGCAGCAGCAGCAGCAGTAACAGCAATCATTTCATCAGTTGCATAACGTCCATCTGGAGAATAGATAAGCTACTAGCTCTAAGCTATAGCGCTAAGCTTCGTATGCGCATTGAATAGAAATATATAAAATATATATACCAGGTGACTTTCGTTGTCAAAATGAAAATTTTCTTTTTGTGTTTATAGAAATAGAAATTTATACGATAAAATTGGGTACTTATAGAATAGGACAAGTTATTAATATAACAATATAGTTTTTATTGTGCGCTATAAACAATTACGATCTCTTTACATAATATATGAGCATATATATATATATAAGTATATGAGATGATAATAGGAAGATACTAGATAAAAAATATTTTAATACCAGTATGGGACGGTTTTTTTTCTTTTTTTTTTTTTTGATATTACATTATACCTATATGCTTAACGGCGTCCGATGGTAAACTCGTTTGTTTATTTATTTAATTGTGTGTGTGTGTGTGTGTTTTTTTTTTTTTTTTAATTAGTATATATCTCAGCGTGGCAAGATTACAACAAGAGTTACCCTCGCACTAATGAGATGGACTTGTATCTTGATTTTTAAATAACGCTTCTTGTTTTTTTTTTTTTTTGATTTTGTTTATCGTTCATTAACAATTAGAAAATTCAGTATGAGATGGAAAAACGAAATGAAAAGAAAAACTAAACAATTTTGTTTCGTATTTATTGTCAAAAATGATCATAGAAATAATGTATTAGTCTGTGGAAATGTACGAGGGCAACCGTATATATAAGTCATAATAATATAATAAAGTATATATGTATAATGACAATAGAACATGTTTGATTCAACAAGAGTATAAATAAGACTAGATTTCGTTAGACGGTATTAAATAATTAACATAATTTACAAAAAAAAAAAATTTATAACAACGAAATTAATTCAATCTCACTCTTCATTCTCACAAAATGCACTTCTTTCACCTGTATTTTTTCTTTTTTTTTTTTCATATCTTTGCATTAATTTTCTAATATCGTTTGTCATATTATAATTAATTAAACAAATAATAAGACAACGATGTTGTATATAATATACAATTGAATTTTAATTTAAAAAACATAAATAAAATTTGAGTAAAACAATTTTTATAAGTCATACTTTATACAGAAAGTTCATTACTATTTCAAATCTTATTATAATTAAACTTTCTCTCTATTTCTCTAAATCGTACATAAGGCAATTACACATTTTCTGACAATCGAATTTCTCTTACATACGTATACTACCTAATTACATGTCATGTAGGTATATTTGAGTCTCCTATCTTTGGCACAAGGCTACATATTATTTGTAGCAAAGTTTTAATATCAGACAGCTTACTTTTACGTGCTGCCATTATAGCTTTTGCCCCCCTAAGGCCAGAGCTCTTGAATTTTTAAATAGAAAAAAAAAATTACAAAAAAAAAAAACATACAAATTTACGTTAATTTATTTAATTTCTTTTTTAACGCGATTACACCTTCATACATCGCGTCGTATATACCTATATGTAGGCATACAACTATATATGTACAGAGTATTAGTTTCACTTTCATTAAATGCACTATGTAACGGTATAAGTAATCCTCGAAATTTTTATTCAATACCTGCTCTTCGAACAGCTTCGCCGATACAATATTTACACAAAGAAAAATTACCCTTTTTAAGTATCTCTCACTTTTGAAAATCGAAAAAGCTCCCTAAACCAACCCCAGAATAAGGTATGTACGCTTGTACGACTGATCTGGCAGTGTTCTTTCTTTTTCTTTTTCTGTTTTTTTTATCTTCCAAAAAATCAATCTTCTTGGATCGAAAATTGGAGATAAAAAAGACACGAGGATTAGGTAAGAAAAAAAAAAAATAATAAAATCAACAACGCACCCTTTAATTACCTCGTTCAAGTGAGTGGCAATGATTGTGGTTCATCCAAAATCGCTGGTGGTAGCTCGACAATGCCAGTAGGTAAAACGTGGGCTCCAATAATCGGTGATTCCCTATCCCCATCCCCTTCAATTTCGGGTTCACCTTCAGTTCCAGTAAGTTCTCGAACATTTCCGGGCAGGTAATCTTTCCAGCTCCTGAACAGATATCTGGTAAATTTTCTGAGCTGACGAAATTTGCAGTAGGTAGCACCCTCGGCTGATTCAAGCTGCTGTGTTTGGATCAGAAATCCCTTTTCCTTAAAAGTTTGCTCTAGCTTTTCCCTCTGAAGAGATTTTCTCGTCTTTCTTTTCCTCCTTCCGTCTTCTGGATTAGGAGGACGTTGCCCAGGTGGTGGTATCCTCTCTCCAGCAGCGTTCAAAAATGCACCAGCCGAAGAACCTGCCTGACCAGCAGGTTGCTGAAGAGATTCTCTAGGAAAAAATTCGTATCCTCTCATACTTTTGTCACCAGTTCCGCTATAATATCGAAAATTTCCACCCGAATCAACTGAAAGACTTTTCTTTTCTTGTAAACTTGGTTTAGCACCCCCAGTAAATTTGAATTTACAAATGCTAACTTCAGTCGCAGGATTATTATTATTTTCTGTAGGCATCGGTGGAATGAATATCGCCGATCTTTTCCTTTTAGTTGGTTGACCGTGATTTCCAACAGGACCGCTTCTCTTCGGTCTCGGCGATTCAGCCGCAGATACAACCTGTTGAATATTCGGTGTTGTAGCAGGCGGAGGTGCGATCGCCGGGACAGAACCAGGCGAAGGTGTAGACGCGGGTGATTTGTTCTCTTGTAGCATCGAGTAAATCGATTTTGGAACAATTTTTTGTTCCTTCGGCGAATTCTCGTTCGGATTCAACCCACCGTTTTCATTCTGTGCCATTTTTTGGTAGTACAAAAACTGGGACTGTAATGCCATGGGGTGAATGAAAACCCCAGCGTTCGGCCAGTAGACAAAACCTGGGTTTGCACCGATCACTGATTCGTTGAGGTTATTGTTGCTGCTATTAATATTATTATTATTGTTATTGTTATTATTATTATTGTTATTATTATTCACTGGCACGTCAATTGTTCGAGGATTTTCCGAGCCTTCGATCGGCGAAGAAGCTCCGAGACATTCAACCTCTTCCCCATCGCTAGAACCCTCGCTTTTCACTTGACCCGACTCGTATACGTTTCCATGTTTCCTCAAAAGTCGTATTTTCAGTTGATTCAGATCCCTGATGCAGAGATTTAACGGCTCGTCCTGTTCCGTTGCTTTTGGATTGTCTGCGACTGAATGATTCCTTCTAGACTCCTGGGTCAATCGTTTTTCTAAAAGGCTGCTTATCCTGTTCTGTATATCGGTCCTTTGAAAAGATACTTGAGCTGGCTGATCTTTGCTCTCTAATTTTATCCTAGGACTACTTAACTGCTTTCTTTCCTCAATTCCTGGTGTTCCGGGCAAAATAGTTCCATAATTTTTATATATCAAATGACATATGTCAGCCTTTTTTGGCTTTCTTCCCCTCCTAGGCTTACTATTATCCAATGTAATTTCACCCATGTAAGGAAGATCCGAATATTTCATCGGTGGTCGTGGGGCAGGTTGTGTTTGTTGAAGAGTATGATGCTGGGAGTGAGAATGTTGATGATGATGATTGGTATTAGAATTAGAATGAGGATGTGGATGTTGATGCTGATGCTGATGAGGATGAGGATGGGGATGAGCGTGGGGCGTCGAGGTTATAACAGAACGCCTAAAACCCGGTGTTTGAGGATTTAGTGTAACCGAATTCTGACCCGTTACTGTAGGGCAGAGTTCCTGCTGCATTGCAGCGATGCGTTGAAGCCATCCATGCACATCGGCTATGGGACTTGGGGTCGAGGTTGACGTGGTTGGCGCCGGACTAGGTGCCATAGTTTCCTGTACCGGTGTAGGTGGTGAGTTTAAAGCCTCCTGAGCAAGCGCAGCTTCATAATGGTCCAGATACTCAGGCGGCAAAGCTTGATGATGGAACTTGAGCTTCCATCGTGACTTCCTACGACCCCGACTGTAATTCAAATAATGATACCCTGAAGCGAGACTCTATAATGGTACCTAGATACGATCTTCTTTATTTTGGTTCGAGAAATTTAACTGATGAACAATTGATCCCGATACTTGATCGGTCGGACTCTTTTACCCCGTGAAATATAATTATATAATCCGTTCGCGACATGTGGAACCAAAGAAATAATCTAAGAAACGCGCGAAGAGACTAGGGAAACAACCGGTTGGTCAATGCACCAGTTTTATCACGTGATCACATGATCGAACCGGTCGAATCAATCAGCGTGCCCAGCCAAGAATGAAAGCAAGCAATCTCACCTGGGCCTCGCCCTGCTGCTAGTGTCCTGGGCGGGTTGTACGTCCGTTCTCCCCATCATCGCCTGGGTCTGGACCTGGACTTGTCCCGGCCCCCCGTTGGGCAAGCAGCTTTGAACGGCATGTGTCTCAGCCTGGGGACTGTTCGTTGATTTGTTAGAAGAGAAACGATGGTGGAGTGGAGTGGAGTGGAGTGGAGTTGAATTGAATTGAAAATTCTGCGGCAAGGTGACTATAATTAAGGTCTTGACTTACCTCGAAGAAGTCCTCCCTTGTTCGCGGTCTTCGTCTTCCTGTGGTTCCTGCTTCACCGCCATGTGAGTATTGCAAAATGACTCTAAAGGGCTGGGAAGATTCTGAAGAGGATGTTGATGATGCGATTGATGCTGCAGCTGGGTTTGCTGATGGGATATTTCTTCGGTTGGGGTCCCGGTGTCTATCCCCGCAGACGTTGCTCGAGGGGCGACTTCCTCGGTCTGCATAATGCCCCCTGAAAAACGAAAGAACAAAATCTCTATTTATCTTTCCACTGATGATATTATCAACGTTTCACCGATCTTCTCTTCACCCTAAGATCGTTTAACGATCACTATAGCTATTAAAACGACATTTGACGCTTTTGACGAAAATACTGCTGGAGAACTTATGCTAATTAAAAATTGCGCAATTTGAGACGAGGATTCCTGCAATCTTGCATTCTTCCTTTTACAAATCTGCACGTATCTCTTGTAAGCCAATTGATTTATCCATAAAAAACATATGTTTGTATGGCTCAGCTGTGAAGCTCATTAAGGATTACGTATTCGTAGACTAATTAATCCGGATTAGTTTAGGGATTATAGAGGAACGTTGAGTAAGCCTTTACGGAGTCTGGATGGACCCAGGACAGGATAGACTCGATTAGTCATCCCATTGTGGACTGAGAGGACCTTGGCGACTCGGAAACCAGAGGAATTTATAAAAAGAAAAACAACATCTGAGTCTAACCGAATATCAAGCGACTTATACAACCCAAAGGAAGACAAAGAACGACGAGCTGCCGGTGAGTCTGTCTGAGGATGAAGATGGCATTACCGGTACCTCCACCGCCACTCTAACGGATAAAAATATTCACGTTCGAAAATAGACCGGTCACACACAGTTCTTCGTAAGCCAACATCCTTCTGCTTAAAGATCTGAAACGTACGCGTGCCCGAGAGCCTGTACACCCGCAACTCGTCAGCCTTAATTGGTATTACTTGATCAGATTTCACGTACTGTGAAGCGTTAAACCGTGCAAATTATTATTTTCCCAGGAAAGATTACGGATTAAATTAATCAATCGTTACCAAATTTCATATACGAATAGATTTCGAGTTGAATTTTTCATTTATTTATTTTTTCACTAATTTTCTTGCACTTATTTATTTACTAATTCATCTCGTATGATATTTACCATATTTTTCTAATACACGATTCGATAGTCTTCAACTTATTGCGACATTTTTAAGCTTCATTTATCTCAGAGGTTTTGGGACTGTTGTGTAATCGAGTGAATTTCTAAACTTATGTAAGGAATGATATTTTTAAAATAACATTATATTATTATCTTTTAGTTATGGATATACGTAGACTAGGGAATTTCATTGAAAGAATATATCAGTGAGTTGAAAATCATTTCTATGAATATATTGATTGACTCTTTAATTTTTAAACGGACTATTTATCTTATCAACAAATTAATCACGTGATTGCTTCTCGTGTTTATAGCCAATTTATTTCATCGTATTTAGATATACTAATGAATGACTAGGACCTGTTCATGGTTCAAATTAATCTTAAATGCAAGTGATCTTGAGGCTGGGGAAATAATTGATCGTGGCTATTATAAATTTACAACAAAAGTGATAAATAAAATGCCACACAGTCGATTCAGCGAGATGAAATTAAAATCTGTGAAAAGTAAAAATGCTGCATTTTTCATATTTTTCATTTTTTCTTTTTTTCTCTTCGTCTATAGCTTCGTTTTTTTTTTCCTCTTTCTTTTTGCGGTCGTAACTCACCACCGGGGTCCATCCGACTGACCCCGGTTCTCATTAAAACCCGATTATAGAATGTTACAAGCTGAATGATGCAGCCGCACGTAACTACAATTTATTTTTTGGCTATTTTTAGTGCTTGGCGTAGCGCCACTATTTTCGGCTCTCTCAAATTTCTCACTCCATATTTGGAATTATGATGATGCTTTGAAATCTATCGCTATTTCTCGCTTTGCTCTATATGATTACTACCAGGAATTAAACGCGGATTTGAATCGGTACGCGGTTTCTTAGAAGTCTCGTAAATTAACTGCGAAATGATCAATCAGCTGTCTAGTTATATTACCTAAAATCCATCTAATCATTCAATGTGATATAAACGATATAAAAAAAAGTGATTTATATATCATATACAATCTGCATTCGTATATAAAAGAAAATTTTGCTATCGCAGACTCGAATGTAAAAAAAAAAAAAAAAAATGAATTAAATACCAAGGATCCATAAATTTGATAATTAATAATTATAAAGAAAAGAACGAGTGAGAAATTTTTCTTTCTCGATAATATAACTGGCGATAAAAATCAAGATACGAGGAATAATAATAACGGACAAGAGTTATTAAAGTCCGAATTAATTATCTTAATCTCCAGCGTGGATCTCTATTTTCTAAATTAAGTAGCGGTCATTAAAACTGACGTCAGCTAAGCTGTACTATATAGGTATAAATTAAAATTATTTTAAATAATAAAAATCAGATTTATATTATAGTGATTTTTTTCATTAGAATATATTTCCATATTTTCTTTTCTTCTTCATCCTTACCTGTTATAGGAAAATTGCTTTCAGGCAACATTAACACGATCTATTATATCACGTTTATCAATGATGATTATCAATCGTGTATCGAGATATTTTGCCTCAATGCATACGTATATAATAAATTATCATATAAATATAATAATTGATCAACAATATAACTTTGATACGATTTGAAGAAAAATTATGAAAATTACTTTTCCAACAAATAGTAGGTATAAATATTCAATATATATTTAAAGCCACTTTATTATAAGATTATCACAGAAGGGGTGAATAAAATATCATATTATCATCTCATTTTATAATATGAGATAAAGAACTTTCGTTGTTGTTGTTTTTTTTTTTTGTTTTTTTTTAATAAACTGTTGAATTAAATTTAATTTGTCATTTACAGTTTATCGTGAACCACCGTAAATCCTGATATGTGGGTGGGTGGTGTGTGGGTCGGGGGGGGCGCGCGTAATTTTTGAAAAAGACACGTGGTCGCGTCTCTCCCTTAGAGGAACACAAAGTGACTTTAGACCGTAGGGTTTTGAAGCACTTTTGGCACTGTTCAACTCTGGGGCGCGCGACCACCAACCCTGGGTCGTCACGACGCCCGACGTCGCGGCGCTGGCGCGAGGTGCGGGAGTAAATTCTCAATTTGGGCGGTTGGAAATTCGAGATTGCCCCATATCAGGAGGTGCGCCGTCGCAGAGGTGTTCGGGTAATAGCGGGATAGAACGTTTGCTGTTCTTTGCGCTATGCGACGGGTTCGTAGGTATATTTAAACATCGTAAAACAGCGCAGGCGCTCTGTCAATTTTCACGCTGCGCCGGAATGGAATTAATGTTTTTCTATAAAACTTTGGGAAAACTCAAAGTTTCAACGTCCCACATTCCGGGTGAACTCGCTCACCAAATTCCAGGTATCAGCTTACACCGTTATTTCCTTTTCAATTTCTATTTTCCCATACATTTATTATCGGATATTTCATCCCTTAATCAACCGCAATCACATGAAATTTAATCAACCCTTTTGCACCCAAGGAGAGAAAAAAAAAACGAGAATAAGAACTTTTAAATCCTGCACTGAGTTGCTCCAACGAAAAGAGAACGGATGAACGAGTTGATTGAGTAAAAGCTACTCTCGGTCTTCAATGAACGCCGGAAGATGCAAGAATAGCCATAGCCCATAGCCATGGAAATATAAATCTTTGGGAGACTCGAGGCGGTCGTTTAAATAGACACATGAAAATATCGCTGACCATAGGGTTCTGATATTTCTGATGGTTGATTTAGTGTGTGTAATAAATTTTGTAGTGTTAAAAAAATTTCTTGTCCGTCTTGGAATAATTCGCAATATACGTTTTAAATTTTGGTAATGTTGTTTTTCAAGACTAGAAAAAAATTTCCTAATAATAGCAAGTTTCTTACAGTCTAACTGGACACGGTGTCCGAAACTTCGATGCAACGTTTGGGCACCCGCGCCAAACAAGCTCTAAAATTAACGGCACCCCATCGGCATTCGGCATATTACCAGTGTCCAACTTGTGTCCATATGATGTCTGGGTCGGTTCTAGACACATGGATTGCGCAGCAGTTTAATAAAAGAACAAATTTTTTCCCTCAGAAATAAGCAGAAGGAAAGGAAAAAAAAGTTATTAGATTTGGATGCATTTTGAGTCTCCGATGTAAAAATCATCGATTTGGGACCAAATAAAAAAACAAAAAAACTGTACTAATTAAATCAAAAATATCAATGTCATCTGTCTAGGTTTTTGGACAGGTAGTTCAAAATAGATAAAGAAATCTATTGGGGTAAGCAAAAAAAAAAAAAAATGAGAAAAAGCTCATTTTTGGTGATATCAACTGTCATCAAGGCTTGTGATCATTCAGACTGATATATACGTATAATATCCATATAGTATATGCGATAAAATCAAAAATCTTTACGAATGGAAAGCAGTTGTTGACATATCGCAGCAAAGTATTGGGACACATCGTGTGTAGGCGGGTGGGTTTAACGTATAAGGAATATAATGTGGTTACGCCTCCGCGTCTCGACGCACACTTATTTCGTTTATGTAGTTATAACTACGTAAATGCGTCGCGAGTTTCTTATAGATAGATATATGTATAAATATCTACCGTAGACGCGTCTGGTTGTTAATTTAGCCGGAAATATATATCAGTAGCCGAACATCGAAATTTGCGATTTTTTTCTTTATTTTTTGGTTCTTGTTTAGCAAATCGATATTTAATAATATAAAAATGAAAAATAAAAACTTAAAGAAGTAAGTAACGGGCGAAAAAATCATACGATATGTATCCGGGTGGCAAATGCGAAACCTCAAAATCCCGTGGGACACAATTTTGGTCATGAATTGATTTGGCATTCGTGAACGGCAGTTAGCCTCGATCGACCGTAAAAAGGCGAGCGGTAAAAAGTAAGAAAAATAAAACAGATTTCTACCGTTGAAACTGAGGAACCTCTACAAGGTGGTACCTCTCGCCCACGCGGTTTTCTGTTTTCACAGTCATCAGAGTCACGTAGCTTTAAATTTAATGACTGCAAACCGACGCTAACGTAAGAACGTCCTCTTCACTCTTCTCCAAGAGGGTATAGGGTATATATATATATATATAGCTATAATAAACGGGATTCTGCAAAACTTTTTATCCTTTACGTATACGTGAATGAATGGATTCTTCTTCTCCTTCGCGATGCAGCTGCCTGATCGCAGTTTCCTTATTTCTATATATACAGTGATACAGTGGATACGTAGGGTACCCATTCAATTATGATAATTCAACATCTTTTATTCAAGAATTTACCTCACCGTCAAGCAATTCAATTTATTCAATTATTTTAACCGATTATTTTTATTTTCAGACGATTCAAACCTTCCTAATTTAATATCGAATACATTATAATGTATATAATACATAAAACTGCGGGATATTCTTTCGAATCGGATCTCATTGGCAGCCATCATGTTTCTTCAATTTACTGATAGAATCCGTATAGGTATAGGTATACGTATACGTAAACTTACGTACACGTAATGTACCTACTACTGTCTCTTTAGTCGGCGTGGGAGATCGCGAGGAAAGGATCGCGAGGGTGGGAGCCTGGAGATTGTTACCGATGGGGGGTTTCCCTGACGTTATGGGAAAGAGAGGAGAATTACTCCTCCAATCGCAAAGCCGAGTCATTATTTGATTGATTGATGTACGCAATAGTGGGAGGAAATTGAACGAGGGTAAGTATAGGTGTATAGGTAAACTTCACAAAAGTTTTAATAACAGTTTAATCATCATAACGAATCTCCGCATATTATATGTATAATCATCTTTGAAAATTTCGTTTCGATTCTCGATTCACAATTTTACTCCGACGTCCCCCTATCAATCATCCCCTAATTAGTTTGGACCGAAAATTCCATTCTATGTATCTACTAAAATTTCGACTGGATGTTAGCCAAAAGTTTTGTTTGAATTCGCAACGTTGCTTTGCTGGTGGTGTGAAAAGTACATGTTGATATAACTCGTATTTATAGATATACCCATATTATACCAGTTTCAAAATTCACATCCAACTGTTCCATACCAGCTGCAGCACAACTGCATTGTGATGAAGTGAAAACTGGGCTTGTTTTATTCGTATTGGTATACGAAAGGTTGAATGATAATTTTAGACGGATAATTTCTTACCTAAACGACTAACAATAATTTTTATACATATATATACGTTCGAAGGATATTTGAAATTTAAAAATAAGAGTTCTAAGGATTCTATTATTACCACACAACATACGTAACCGAAAATCTGATTATAAACAAGAAGAGATCTGCTAGTTTTTAAACTCTTATATACCAAGAAAAATGGTAAATTTTATTTTTCCTTTTTTTTTTCTCCTGTAGTAAAGAATTTCATAATAAAAAAGGATGCGAATGAAAAATTATTCGGGGTTTATTCTAGATCTTTAATTTCGTTGTGAGATTAATAGATGTACCTTTATATCTAAAGCTGTTATACGAAGACAGGAAATAAGAATTGTTAAATCTGTAAAGTCTAGAATTAGATATCCTGTTTCTGAAAAGGTTTGGTTGGTTAAAAGAAGAAATATTTTTATTTTTTTTCCCACTCAGAGGGTTGTGGAACGATTCTTTATTGTAAAATAAAAGGGATGCCTGCGGGACTGAGGAGAAGGGTATTTGTGTATTTTATAGCAAACCGTGCGCTAGATTTTATATTTAGGATGCCATCGTGTAACCCTAGAACTACTGAATTAGGTTGGAACGAAAATACGAAAATACACCCACGCAAGAGAAACAGAAGTGCGGCTCCATCAGAAGTCTGGTCACAATTCAAGCCAGAACTCCTAACGGTGTTATACAAATCGATTCGACACCTTTACCCCCTTTACGCAAAGTACCTTAGCCACAGCTTTCTATTTCCCATTAGAATATATGCCTACCATACAGCTTTATAAATTTTTATTTTATTTTTCCTTTTCTTTTAAACTATTCGCACACCAGCCATTCTCTTTCTCTTTCGATCTCCGTGCTGGTAGTTGCGACACTTCCGGTTTCCTGTTTCCTGTACAATTACCTACATCTATCTATCTCGCTTTATCACTTCGCTACAGATATTATAATTGATCGGCAATTAATATTGTGCAATGAATAAATGAGTCGATAGTTATTTGAGAAACACGTCCAGCAGTATGATTATATTTTCGACATATTCATTTCAGAGCTCATTTAATATGCATTGGTAGTAAACCATGACTAACACTGATGGGAAATTAGCTTAGCAAGAGACCGCAAAATTAAACCAAACTTTTTCGAACTGATCGTAAAGTTCAATAGGAAATTATCAAACGTGACGAGATACGACTCGCGTGTACACCCAGAGGTAGAAAAGAAAAAAAATCTTTCTCTCTACTTGATAAATTACAACTCATCTATTAGTTAGGCTAAAGCGGTACATGCAGCTCTACATATACACCGCAAACTCTCTTTTTATCTTTTTACCTATTGTAATATCGATTACCTATCGTGTTCACAACCATACTACGATATACCAGCTCGAGATGAATTAAGATTCGAGATAAACTAGCCGGCTTGTAAGCCATTGTTAGAGTCACGCTGGAACGGTTCATATACCGTTTTTGTATGCCTATATACATCTGAGTATTTCATATAGATACATAGCTTGTATATAATGATAATGATAATAATAATGATTCTGTGTGTTATAAATTGAAAAATGAAACCCAATGGGCTGTTAATTTCTTTTTCTTTTTATCATCCGCAGGACTTTTTCGGCTTTAATACTGTATTATAGAATTTAATATTTTTCCTTTTTTCTTTATTTAATGAAAAATCTATGCGAGCATCTGTTACCCAAGTCTTTTGGATGAATGAATTTCATCTAGAAGATTGGAAGACGGAAGCTGTTAGGCTGTGGCCAGAGATTCGGTGAAGAGATAGGCAAATGGGATTGTCATGCCAGTCGTCTTAATTAAGAATGATGGAAGAAGTAGAACGTGGAATAGCATGGTGGCATCCCAGAAGTCAGTGGGGCACGTGATAAGTCACACCAGACATAAACGGTATGAATAAAACCTAGTCGATGTTATTATATAGTATGTATATCAAAATAAACTTATATATATGTATAAGTGACGCTGTTCGAGCCGATTGATTGATCGCAGAATGTCGTTCTTGGCAAAGTATCACCGATGACATTTAAAGAAATTAATTTTCCGTCCAGCTGCAGAAGTTGAGTCACTAGATCAATGAATACTGAATACTTTACTATCACTACAAGCTCGGGAAGCTTTTATATACTAGATATAGAGCTGTAAATTAACTTGAGTGAAAAGAAGTAAAAATAAAAAATAAATAAAATAAATAAACGAATGAAGAAGAAGAAGAAGAAGAAGATTGTGTAAGTATATCTAAACGGCTTTTGACGTTTATTCAAATTTGACCAAAGGCAATGTAGCGCGATGCTAAGACTCGACCATATCCCCAGACATTCCGTTCCCACAATCCTGAGGTTCCTAGTGTCGTAATACCCCGTCAATGCGGTCAACTGCAACGGTCAGTTGACAATAATGTAATAAAGTGTCTAAGCAGCGTTTACCATTTATAAAATACGGTTAATTTCACCAAAAATATGATTTTCAATCTTATACATGTGTAACAGAAGAAGAAGAAAAACTAAAAAACGTTTCGGAAATCAGGGGAAAGATTTATGCAGTTGGAGGGGGGAAGTTTTCGCGGTGGACTGTAATGTGATGTAATCCCCTTGTCTGCGGCCAATCTACAAAGGTACCTGTTCTATTTCCGAGTCGCATACGAACGACCACACCTGTTTTAGCTTCATTTTCGTAACCAAGATCTGCCGCAGGCTGTTCAAGACTTCTGGTGCTGTGTTTCGGATTGTAACAAGACACCTACGTCAGAATTGTTGGGTTTGTAAAATAAATCACCTCTATATTACGTATAAGAGATAAAAAGGGTTGTATGTACCTTAGGGTGGTCCACTTTTGAACTTTTTTTTTTGATTTCGCGGGGCACCTCTGAATATTGTTCCAAATTATGAAGAAAAAATCTGTCTAAAACATGGATCTATTCGGAAAATATTTAGAGGTCGCTACCGAGGAATGAAAAAAACAACAATCATTTTCGATCTAACATTCATGATTGACTTATGAGCGAAAAAAAAAAAAAAAATTTGAAAAACAAAAAAAAAATTTAACAAAAATGAAAAAATACCATGCTAATTTGAAAAACCTCGCTGCCGGTAGCGACCTCTAAATATTTTCCGAATAGATCCATGTTTTAGACAGATTTTTTCTACATAATTTGGAACAATATTCAGAGGTGCCCCGCGAAATCAAAAAACAAAGTTCAAAAGTGGACCACCCTAATGTACCTATACCGTATAAATTCGTCTTATAGGATTTTGGTTTAGGCAGTTTTACCAGTTTTTGACCTGCAGTTCTTGCATGGGGGGTGTCCTTGTAATAATTTTGACATCCTTCAGCTGTTTCGAAATAATTTCAAAAAAAAAATCTAAATAGTACTTCGTAATTATTTGACTAATTCTAAGCAATTTGTACCTTCCTCGTACTGATGTTTATACCTATTAGCCAGACCATGTCACTACGTGCTCTTTACTTCTCGAGTGGTAGCGGATGTGCTAAGCGAAATGACACGTTCACCGCGTGGGTGTTTTACGTGTGACAAATCTCTGCCCGTCTGAGACCCGCTTCTCGGCTTTGATTTAAGATCTAATACAGAATTACTACTGCCTCTGGCATAATATCACTACGTGACATGATTTTTCATTTCATTTTTCTTCTAAATAAATTCCACGTTTCTTGGAATAAAAAAATACACCATCTGTTTAGAGTAAAAGTATTGAAAGCAGAATTTTTGGAAAAAAAAAAAACGAAAAAAAGAAGCGAAATTGAACAGATATTCGGTCACTGGTTTCTACAAAGTTTAAATTTAGGTATCTTATAAACTAATCTGCCATCTCATAGCAGAGAGAAAAATTTATGTTGGATAAATAGTGTATCGAATCGTTTTTAACCATTAATCTCTGTACTATTTCAGTTTGGCAGGTTTAACGTCTGCGATATGGTGGTGAATAAGATTTGTTTTTTCTTTTACGCGATTTAACCCAGCGTCTTAAAACTCTTGCCTTTATCATTTCGGATTCGAGACTCACGTCTGGATTGAAGTTAATAATTTCATTTGTCGGAATAACCAGAGTCTTATCTCCGCATTCTCGCATATATACTTTCGCATATATGATATAGCAAAACGCGTATTAAAGATACCATGGTGTGCAAAGACCGAGGCAACTGATTGTCAGATAAACGACACATATACCCCCTGCGTGTGTGAATGTACAAAGAAATAATTCTCTCCCACGATTCTCGTCGCACAATGAGGCTTGATTTATAAGATCCTGCGTTTCTTACACGCCTCGCTCTGTCCGCGAAGTGAAACATTGTGCGTATTCACATATCTATCCGTATAGTCGAATTTTTCTTTCAATTTATCTATTTGGAATTTAATTATCATATAAAAATCCTGAAACTCGTTAGTTTTCAAAATGGGATAAAAAATACTTTACATAAAGAGAAACTACTACTTGTAAAAGATTTTTTTGTGAAAAGTAAAAAGCTACCGCTTCACCGACCAGACGTTGATAATTCATTACGAAAACACGCGAATTTTAAGTCAGTATACGCGAATGGTTGCGGTTACAGCAGATAACGATATCTTTACAATTCTCGGCCGGATGTTCAACTACAGTCGTAAAAAAATTCTCACAAAACAGGTGAATATATATATATGTGTCCGTGAAAATGAAATTATGTAAGCTTTATACATATCTAAGTAAAGAAAGAACAGAATGAAAAGAACCGAAAGCGTTGTCAAAAATGTTGGAATTGATTCTTTCCTTATTTGGCTGTTTTTATCTGGAAAAAGATATACGCGATTTGTTGTGTAAAAAACATCGTTGACACGGGTACAGCAGACTGCAGTGCATGGCTACGTACAACCTGTACTACGAATACTTACCCCCGGGCATTGGAATCGACAATATATTCTCATAGTGTGGTGCGCACAATGTACATGAATGAAACTCTCATTCATGCGTGCCTCGGTCATATCCCCCTTAAAACCCCCTTTAAATCCCCCTCAAAACCTCGTAAGGGAACTGGTGGCTCGCAGACACGTGATCACCATTGTTAATCGCGGTCGGCGACGCGTACCGCCGACCTGGCGCGTTATTTAAGTTTTTTATCTGGGCGCCGCGCCGCGCCGCGCCGGTTCCCTGGACGCCGTTGTCGCGCCGGTGCCGGTGCCAGTGCCGGTGCTGGTGCTGGTGCTTGTGCCGGCGTCGTTGCCCATCTCCAGGGAAGGCGGAAACATAGAAACTCGTTGTACGTGGTAATACGCGTCTACTATCATACGATACGGGATACTGCCTGAACCTGAAGTGATTGAAGCTGTAATGGATCAGACGAAGGAGTTGAAGAGCGAGTTAAAGTCTAGGAATTCTTGCGTACGTAGCGTACGTACGTACGTACGTCGGCCTCGGGGTCGGGGCCGGGGTCGGGTATATCTTAAGCGCCACGGCGCTCATCTCCTCAAGGAATCTAGACTTAACATTACTTATTTTCTATTTTATTTCTATTCTGAAAACTTTGAGTACGTGAATTGCCTTCGACTATTTCTCAACTAACGAACCCTAGCCGTGTTACCCATAGCATACAAATGCAGTATATCGCGTTATATATGGTCATTGCGATATTAATTTTATATATATAGGTATTCAATTACATCTACATTAGAGATTACTTCATCTCATTAAAACACTTTTATTCTAAGAACTTTTAATTATACATCTGAAAATTACCTGGAAACATACAAGACAAATTATTTTAGCTTCATCTTACGCGATACACTTTGATATATTTCCTCGTTACATCGTTTACTCTATTATAATGTTTTTCTGCATTATATAATACAAATATAAATCTTAGATAATATGCGTTTATTATACGCAATAGATAATAAAAACGAGGTAACTTATCGATTTCTGAATGTAATCGAAGAGTGAAATTTTACGTCTGATGTAAACATTTAGTTCGTTAATCAAGTATACGGTGATAGCTTCTAGGTATACTTGTTCACAGTATCTACAGGTATCAATTTTCATATATAGTTAATTCTTGACCGTGTCCGGCTACACATTGACGATGTGTGTTTCTTAAAAATTTAAATAATAATGCTTTTCACCTACGCCACTGACCTGTTGGATATAGGAATATATCGACCGTTAAATTATTATTGCCTACTGGTCAAGAGCCAATTAAATGAAAATATACGACACTCTACACTATCGAACATTTTATACGTCATCTTTTTCTTCATTTCAATCTCATCTAAAGCCGAAGGTTCCTATATTCTAAATATCGAATAAATTCGTAAGATGAGACCTTGATTAGTAATTTTACACGTGTTAAAATTTTAATCTTACGATCGTTTACGAATTATAGCGAAAAATTTGTCGATATCCGATTCGAGCTTGTAGCTCTGAGTCAATTGGACATATAGAAATCCACTCGAAGTCGGCTATCACGATTTATTTATACCCATATACATATATGTATGTAGACAGGGTTTCTTATCGCTTTGATTCATTCAAGATGTGTGGGTGGCTCGCAGAGTCTAATGGCCGAACAAAAGCCCTGTACTCGTGCACGGTGCCACATATTTTATCTCCCCGTCCGTATGTTCATGTAGGTATTACCAGCTACTGCATACAATGAGTATTTAAAACGTTCTCGTCATGTTATAGAAAAATTTTTTCACGATTTTTAATTTTCATTGATATCAGAGAGACTTTTCGGAGTAAATTTTACAAAATCAATTACAACATAGGTAAAATAAGATTGATTGAATAAATCTGCAGATTTTTATACGTTACTTAAATCAGTAATATCATTATACAGATTCTATAGATTCTATACGTAAGTTTTGTTAATGTTGGTTGTAATAAGTTGGTGTAAAAATTTTGTTCATAAAAATCATTGTGAGGATTATAGTAATAAATAATAAAAGTCGAGTTTAATACACGTCAAATAAGATAGTAAAGTTGAATTTTTTTCTCTGGTGAAATATAGTGTCCCGAGGGCTTGGTTCTCGATTTTATACAGATATTCCATATGGTAGCGTAATATTTTAATACCTTTACCATAATGCCTATATTTCTATATACCTATGGGGAGGTAGCGAGGTTTGAGTTTCTATATATCGTATCTACAATACTGCAATAATAAAATTACCCACGCATATGAATTAGAATATGACTAGATGATAATTTATGTAGAAATTATTCATATAGACACGGGCATGGTAAATGTGTCGAGAAGAAGAAACAAGTTTTCGCCGTCACTCGTGCGCAGTTCTTTCGTAAACTAGTATATACACACATAGAATGAAATATATAACTATATACGTATATAATATATAAGTAAGGTGTGTAGAAAAAGCTCGTGAGAAAGTATAGATATATATATATATATATATATATATGATGCATAATTATATAAAACTCAGGATTAGAATTCAAAGAAATATACATATATATATTTTTCCCGACTGTAATAATTATATAAATATATATACTGGAATTTGTCCATTCAGATTGACTTCTATTTTCCTTTCGGCTATAATACCGATTTATGTACAAGTATATAAACGTATGATGCAATAGCGAATAGCGAATAGCGAATCGAGTTTATTTCATTAAAAATTTTTTTGTTTTAATGAAAATTTCTAGATTTTTTACAGTAGTGAATATTTTCTGGTGAATTTAAGTAAATGAGTTTAACGCGAGGGCATGAAACCCGACGATAACTGTATGAGTCAGAATTATTGCGCAAATTACTTAGCGAACTGCTCTCTGTACGACCTCGTAAAATAGTAGTCAGTTCACGTTCAATTTAGCCACTTAATTATTCCCCTTTTGGCACAGAATCAAAACGACCTTGATCTTTAGTGTTGTAAAACTGGAATGCGGTAACAATCTTCATCCCAACAAAAATTGCATTAATTATATACCTACGGTATATAGTAAGCTTGTTCTTTGTTGTTCGAGAAACAGAAACAGAAACAGAAACCTATAGAAGTACTCGAGGTTTCGGAGTAATAAAACCGTTCCTATAAGTTAAAAACGATCATAATTTCTATATCCAATGTCTTAAAGCTTATAAAAATTTCATTTTCTTAATATCAATAAATAAAGAATAGAAATAAATAAAAATAAATAACTCGATAAAATTACCTAGACAGATAATGAAACAATGATTCATGTAACTATTCGAAAAACTATTCAATACGCGCGCCCGCCAAATTGTCTGCGCGTTTAGGCGGACAATTTAAAAATTTTGATATAGTCGCGTACATAAAACACCTATTAGTGATTTATATTTAACAGTTAAATTGATATTACTATATACCTAATTATGTTCTTTGTTACTTACCATTGGGTTGGGATCCATACCGGGTTATATTCAGCCTGCTAGTTATTGCAATAAGAAAAGTATATCTTTCACCAACCGATCGTTTATAGATCGCGTAACTAAACACCCGATAAAATCATATTATAATATGATAATCACAAAACGTATGTCACATATCAATCACTGACTGTTATAAAAATCGTATATATTCTTCGAAATATTCAATATATGGGTTTTTTCATATATTTATTATTTAAAACTCATATAAACACAATTGGTCTTGACACAGATATATATTTGGCAAGTAATCAGCTGAGCGACAATACAATTATAACTTGCCAAAAAATAAAGAACAAAAAAGCAAAAAAATATAGAAAAAAAAAAAACGTGAACGCGTATATAGGTATACAGGTATATATGAAATATATATATATATAAATATGAGAACAAGAACAAAAAAAAAATTATTATTATTTATTCATTTATTCATTTATTCATTTATTTATTTATTTAACAAAAATTTTTATTTAACAAAAATTTTTATTTAACAAAAATTTTTTTTTTGGTATAATCGCTTATACATATCTGTATATCCGATTTGATAAACAGAATTTGAAAAAACGTATATATATATATATTGGCACATGGATAGCTGGCGCAAACGCAGCGGAGAGCCGGTAGTTGCGTGCGCCAAGAAACGAGGGACGTTCGAATTGTGTTGAATTGTGTTGTCGAGTTGACGAGCCGCGGCAAAAGCAAACCAAGGGGAACAAGAGGGAATTGAGGGGAAAACCGAAGTCATACGATTAAACACGAGTTAAACCGAAGTTTACCGAGGCGTTCGACCAGCTTCAGTCTTTTATCATTGGTCCAGCGAGACGTTCAAGAAAAACGAATTTTTTTTTAATTTTTTTTTTTCGTTTTTTCTTATTTTTCGTATTTTTTACTCTCGAACGCAGTAACTCGTTTTAACGCGACGCGAAACTAACAAATCTTCACTTATTTTCAACCACCTTTCATACTCCGTTTAAATTTTTGATCATTTTTTATTTTTTTGTCAAAATCGCGGATAATTCGTAGCTTTTTTTTTTTCTTTTATTACGAACGATTTTCAATCAATTTATACTCAACGAATGATCGATAACTATATTATCAAGCTCTATTATTTTTAACTTTTTGAAGGAAACATCCGAAATATTTGAACGGTTTGAAAAATTAGTCATCGATCATATAACTCAGCGCGAATACATATTCGATTAGTCAACGATTATTTTTGTACGATGTGGACATACGGCAATGAACTGGACCGTATATACAAGTTACGTTTTCTAATATAAATGAAGTAATAAATAGTCTCAAATCTAGTATCATTCGATAGTGAAATTGGTTCAGAATCTTATACACCACATACCTAGAATATTACAGTAATTTACTTCGTGGATTGCAATAGGCAGTCCGATCGTATATTGACTATCATTAAATACTTACCTATAGTCGTAGTAAATGATACGCTTCATAATGCCTATAGATATTATTTTATAATGAAAGGAGAGAAATCGTTTCTCAAGATCCGCGTGAATATCACATTGGGAAAATATCACCTATTATTCATTGGTATGAAATGAAATGAAATACGAATTCTCACGATAACTAAAGTGCAATATATCTTCTCGTCTTGATACACCTCGTTCATAAATGATCGATATGGGATTAAAATTTCAACCTATATTTACGATATGATGTGAATATAAAATTGACAAAATTAATGAGCTATACATATCACAGGCTGTTATGAAGAAATAAACTTATAAAGTAAAGACAGAAATAAAAAATCAACTTCATCCGCTTTGGGATAATGGGTCGGGTAGTTAGCCGAGTAAAATTACTTTCATTAATATCAATTATCATGGCTATACCAAGTTACTGCAGTCGCGGATTATTGCAGTAAGGTACCACGCTTTTAAATATGTCATATATGGGTATATGGTAACGAATTTAGTGCAATTATATCCTTAACAATCCCACGTTATGATCTCAAGTAGATATATAGATATACAGAATATTATTAATGATCTTGATGTTTTTTCCGTCGCAGTTTATATACGAGAATATATATCTTTCGACTTTGTATATATGCTAATATAAGGAGATGAAAATGAAATCTAAATTTATACCAAAAGCACGTCACTGCGGCAATTCCCTAGTCATGCATATGCCAAATCGCATATAATTGTCATAAGATCATAATAATGAATGATGAGTTGGTATTCCCATTAACACCGCATTATCAAGGAGACAATATACACTTATCGCGGTACAGAGCTTGCCTTCCTTTCAGTAAAGAATTGAAAAGCTTATTTGTTGCTTCACACTGGCTAGCATATATATTCGCGATTCAACCTTTAGACAATAATTATACCCGTGTGGTTACAAGACTTCCTTTACCAGTTCAAGACCAGAGAACTATTTACATGTATCATTTATTCACGTACGTACATACGTATGTACGTACATTGCTGCTGTTGCTGCTGCTGAGCTGCTTATCTTTAACTCTCAGCTGAAAGCAGATGCTCTGGTCGCGGTTCACACGCACGTGATGATCGTCAATATATGTGTGCGTTAATACGCACAAGTCTGCAAAGATCGCGTGGGACCTCAAAGGCACGCCCTTTACTGCACGCAATTTCTCATTACGATCTCTGCTGCACTATCAACGAGAAGGTCTTAAATTAGCTGACTCGTGATTCTACGTATAAACATTTTCTATATGATATATGTTGTACGTTGATCAACGATTGAAAGACCCACATCCTGAAAATGTCCTTTAAAAAAAGGATAAAAATGAATCTCATATCATATAGGATCTAAGCTTCTATAGTAGGCATACATATAAGTAAATGAATAAAATGCAAGTACATTCTATCTGCAGCGATCAACGAACCACGACGATTGTCAATGTGACTGAAAGACAATCGTACTTTGTCTTTCAGGGTATAGGAAGCGACGTTATTATAAGCGTTTGTGTCTCGATTCTTGGTTTCTGTTTGTTGCAGTACACCGTATGACTGTAAATGTACCAATAGGTATACGCTGCAGGTGTACACCGTAAGTATAAATACATGTACATATCTACATTGAATAAATATCTGGGCGCGTTGCATTCAAGCCAATATCGTTAGCCACTCTAAATTTAACGACGTCCATTAATTATAATCGAGAAAGTGTATATCTATGCTGATATACAACGCCATTATTCATCACGGAACTTTCTCAGCTGGTGCAGCACCAGCACCAGCACCAGCACCAGCAGCACAACCACCGACCATCAGCTTTCGTCACAGAAAACTTACCTTGCCACGGTTAATAATTCATCTTATTTTATATCAGACGTAAATTTATGTGCTCAGATTATAATTCCGCTATATATATATATTTATCTCATATTATCCCTATATACATTCAATTTACAATTCATTTACAACCACATAGGCTCTGATTATGGACAAATTCTGCGAAACCAATGGAACAATGACATCTCTATATACCAAAGCTTAATCATCGATTTTATCTACAAATAAGCAATTGGATGATTATCTAATTTTGATCTACATACAAGGTAAGTTGAAACATTGCATTGTTTAATTCTGATGATTGTCGAAGGCGGATTTGGCAATGTTAGAATGAGTAATTGAGGCGATATATATCGCTGTAATGTGTGTAATATAATGGATAAAATAAGGAATGAAGAAAGTGGTATATCATTCGTGGTCCAGAATCAATGGTCAGTGGTGGTTGACCACTGAAGCGTAGTAGGTACAATTCAGCTCACACCTGTTACTATTTCATTTCTCAAAGTATCCGGAGATACTCGTTCACCCGTAGCAATACCATCAGCTTTTTTACATCTGACTCATCCGTTCCAGTGCAAAAAACACCGTAATGTTGTCATAATTCGTTTCATTGCGTCGCGATGACTAACCACGATAACGCGTTCACATATATGAACCGGACGTAGCTGTGCCTATAGGTAAGTACTACATAATTCTAGTACAGAGATGCAATTATTATATATTATTTATGATTTTTTATTAACAATTATTAACTGTTTACTAGAAAGTTGGGAAATTTTATTACACGTTATTAGTCTTCACTAGACCGGAACAAAACAGTTTTTTTTTTTGTTAATATGTATATTGTGTATATACATATACATATATATGTAGTACGTACACGTGATGTGGTTAACATATGCGGCGTTAAAGGGGCATCGTTGAATACGGGCACGCGGTTGACCTCTTGATAACCATGAAGAAGAAGACGAAGAAGACGAAGAAGTAGAAGCCCTCGGAAGTGGAATAGACATTTGAGACTCGAGGAGAGATGAGACAAGATACATACGATGAACGTGCCAAGTGTTCATGCTGAGGAGATATATTATAGAGGACGGAGAAAGACAGAGAAAATTGGTTCCTCCGCCCATAGCTTGACTTTAAACGGTATAATTGAGGTACAGTACCGCTCAACGAACTCCAAGATTGGCATTAATTACCGGATAGCAAATTTCAAGTTCGTTTAACTCCGGCGAGCCACTGTCTAAAACGATTAAACTGATAATTAAACCTATATATTTATATACAGATTAAGAAAACGTGAAACGTGAAACAATGATGATGGCAATTGCTCCATATGACAGATACCTACTCCAAAATTTAGTGATGGAAAAATTATTCATTTCTCATGCCTTGACATTATTATTTTTTATCATCATAAATACAATTCCGCTAGTTACAGTTGCGTTAATGTTTCTTGGAGTTGAAACTTTCCAACTGTTTTTTTACCCATAATATAATATCCTGTTTAGACTTTATACATGCATTGCAATATAGGTATAAGGTGCGGGTTTGCCTCTGGCAAGTGGTCAGATGAATCATGACTAATTTCGGGAAAGTCATTCTGTAAATGTAGGTAACAATCAGCATGTTCGTCGATGTGTCAGACAATATGTTTCGTGCGCGAGTATATACTCCCATTCGAGTCAGTTTATGTAAAGGATTCGCAGAAAAGTTAATAACATTATGTATAATGTGACGATGATGTTAGTCACGATTGTGCCCCTACAAAGAAACAGTTCCTCGTAATCTATAATTGAAAAAAAATAAAAAGAGGAAAAAAAAAAGACACTCCCTCCCATACGAAATAAATCATATCCTGATTACGATGAAACCGAAGAAGATAGAGAAGATGTACCATAAACGAGGACCTCATATCTCACTCGGTCTCTATATAGCAGCACAATTTGTTGGCCAATTTGAAAATCAAATGAATTGAACAAACTGACCGAAGAAACTATGGGTATATGTAAAGATAAGCGTATTAGGTAAGTATTAAGGCCTGAGTCTTACGTCTTACCTGAACTAAGGATAGGTATAAAGACGGTTTGCAGAGAAGGTATTGTTGTTGCATTTGGTGTGGCTTGGGTAACGAGTCAAAGAGATTGATATATCACGTCGTATACATGTGCCCACGTCGAGGAGACATGCTGTAATTGGACAGCTTGGCGGAGGAAAGGTCCACCAAGCAGTTCATGAAACGTTGACAGATACTGGAAACGCACAAAGCAATGGACGTTTTAAAGAGTGCAATTTTCAGACCTGATTCTTACTCCCCCAGCACTCCGGGGACCGGACAATCCTTGATTGGTTCACTTACCTTCACTTTTTCGACAACTTGAATTTCGAACCTTAATTTATTACAGAATCAAGGGAATTAACGTCGGTCTATTGAATCTCAAAGTTTCACTCTTTGTATAATCAACGTTCTTATATCAAATTTCAAAGTTTAAGTAATAAGCTTGATATGTTAAAAAATAGGAATACAAATTCATGATCATACGGTCTGGCTCCGAACACCGGCTCTCGTTTTACTTCTGGTTTGGGTATAATCTACTAGTACTGGTTCTAGTATGTTATAAGTTCAAAGTTATAAGTTAAAAGTTTAGAGAACCGCTTCGCTCTCACGCTTCGTCGACTACCTCGCCCACGTAAGATGCATTAATATGTCCAAAGTCGTATGGACTCTGTATCAAAACGCCGTTATTAACGATTGTCGAAGTTAAATCGACAAAATAATCGTTTGTCTTTTAAAAACGTTGAAGTTAAACCGCATAATATGATGTTCGATTATATTTTCGTACATCATATTCATTCCCTATAAACTCTCTCCGCACGCGATCTCGCGCTACTTTTTAATCAAATAGAGATATGTTACAATATTTAGCTTGAGAGAGAGAAGAAGAGAAAAAAAAACTCGCTTCAACCGGAAATTGTGATACGTAGGCGATGTAAAAATTGTGAAAACAAAAAGACAGAAATATTAATTCACAATCTAACCGGAGATAAAGCCAGTCATACGAGGGACTCGAAAGTGACTTTAATTATCTCGCAATTAGGCAAAGTCTTACGATTAATTGATTCCCGCTGTCAAATCAAATCAAGTTATCTTTAGGACGGACGAGGGGACTTTGGTATGTCCAAGCATTGCCGATCACCATCCAGGAATACGACGACGACGACGACGAGCTACGGGTTATCGGAACTCTATCTACACTAGAGTTGGATTTGACAGGTCGTGGGCGCGACTTTTCGTCGCCCAAACTCTTAGCGCCGTCCCAATTACGGACGCGAGTAGACGAACATCCCGACTGTCACGTTTCCTAACTTTAAGATCTTACCTAGTCGCACGTATTTAGTTAATATTCAAACTGACTGCATATAACCAGATGATGCTGCTGCATCTCGAAGCACGGAAGTCCAATTACTTAAGTTCTGTTAAAGAATTCATCTCTTTCTCACGAAGTAGAAATTCCTTTCTAAATTAAGTCTCTTTAACTGTATGATTACGCTATCTGAATAATATGCTAGTACTGATTATACTCATAGTATATACTATATTAGGCATTAGGCAACTTTTGGATAATATACATTATCAGATATGGCATGAAATTTATCATGTTTATCGACGAATGACAATATCCTTTTCTTATTTCTCTTATTGTTCTGATATCATTTCTGCATATATATTATATCACGATGGTATATAAGCACGCGGATTGCACCAGCGTAGATTTTTTTTTTTATTCGCCTGTATAGCTTCCATGTTCGTTGCAGGCCTAAGGACTGGTTATGAATGGTAGCTGGAAAGTATAAATTATAAGTATACGTACATAGGTAAGAATAAGAGTGCAGAAGCATGGAAAAGGAACGAAGAGTTATCGCTGCCATTGTGAAGCACTTTAAAGAGACTGGCGTTTGTTCGTTCCTCTGGTATCTGTAGCAGTGGCCATTAGTAAAACAATACAGCGTTATCGAAACTTGCTTGTTAACTTGACGTGAATAAAGACTTGAAGATATCCTACCAACACATTAATGACTTGATAACTTTTTCTGCTTAAGTACATTCAAGTTTTTCAACATTTTAAATACCCCATAACGTGATCTGCCGTAGCTTATAGAAATTTCTATTCCAACGTCAAAATATTATCGTTGTAGAAATTATGCTAATTGATGTTACATCCTAAACGTAAAAGCCATACAGACTACTGCAGGAACTAGTATTTCATCATTTTTTTAAACATCAGTCAAATCATTGCCAAGTTATACTCCCGCCGTACCGGTCATACGGATTTATATACATGAACCCGACAGGCTCGTGTAGAACTTCTTAAAGGTATGGGTTAGGGGTTCGGTTAAGTTAGGTATAGGGACTCTGGTTTCGCGTGGGTTTGGAATGTTTGGGTGCGATCGCGTTTTGCTGAAAACATTATAGAGCTCAAGTCCACCGGGTCGGCGTCCGCTATTACAAAGGTGTAAAGTTTTCGCAAAGTATTGGCAATCTTTAATCGATGATTGATTTTCGCGAAATTCTGATATGCAGAATCGCGGTGTTAATTGAACTCCAATTCTGTTCGAATTGAAGAAGAAGAAAAAAGCTTCTCTAATTTCGGAACTCACAGCCAGACTAGCTGTAAGGACCGGTAATAAATGATGGAAGCAATTAACTGACCCTGCGATTTTACTCCACAGATATTGATGAAAAATTGCAACCAAGTTGCCCCGCAGGTCGCACATTGACATGCGAAGCGGGAACCGGTGTATAACGAAGCGTTACTATCTATTTATAGAATTTGTGCGCAAAACTTGTCCGCAACTCTGAACTGCACAGCAAACCCCTACCTACGTCCGTGCAGGAGTTCTCGCGATTTGTAAAGGCGTGAAATAAATTACTCGCTGTAGGAAACTTCCTTACAGATGTAACGAGTTTCCGAAGACGGCGGAGAAGGCCAAGCTAGATGGTTATACACCGTCGTTATATACCTAATACTTTGATGGCGTATACTACCTACATTTTTTATCAAAGATATATTATCGCAGTTGAAAAAGAATTACGAAAATTGAGTTTCCGCATGATGTATAGAAGAATGTAATAATTGATGTTATATATAACGGAAATGAACGGATGAATAAAATCCCTTTAATTTATTTTGTTGAATTTGTTCGGAAAAGGAAGGAAGACTCTTATTGTCATAGCGATTCGTAATTCTTGCATTTAGTAAGTAAATAGTCTAGATTTATTTGCACCCGTTTAACATATCAAGAGCCGTTTAAGTACAACGAGCTTCGGAATGAATAGATAGATACCTATAAGTTTATGCGGTAAAGTTACATACGGTCGTAGAATTGCACGTCAATTCTATGCAAATACCGTTTTATCTGAGATTATTGGCCGGCAGTTTAAGTGGAACGCGATTACCGACTATTAAGAGATTGTGATTCTCGGAACGAACGAAAGGATCCGTGTTCCTGCAGTCTCACCACGAATTCAATTCAGATCCGCTTAAAGAATTTCGCAGCATTACATTCGGCTGACATCCCGACGTACATACTATACAAATACATTAGCAAGTTATACACGTGTAGGTATGTATATGAAGAGGTATCTATCCACGCAACGATGCACAAGTAATATACTATTTATAATTATAAACAATTTTTTTAGCTACACGTACTTTCGAAACGTTTGACATCCAGTGTTCGGATTCAAAATGAATTACTTGCCTTTATACGTACTACGTATACCATAAGTTCATTGAACCCCATCGTATCTACATAAAGCTGTAAGTTAAGAGACGCGCAACGTTTAAAGGTCAACCAGACTGCACGATCGAAAGATCAAATTTCCCCTGGCATTGGCTTGCTTCTAGATAAATGAATACACCGTATAAATGATCATGTGAAAATATTTTTCACATTTCTGAGGCGTAGGCGTATAAAAGGATTTTATTCAGTGACCAGGGTGACAATGAAATATTCATCAAGAAAATCGTACCTCGATTGATTTCAATTTTAACGATCAGGAATCCAAGCTCGATGTATCCGCGAAGAACAATGCAAATAAAACTCTGAAGGGGTGTCTTAGATTCTGATCTGTGGATAAATCGAAAATCAAAGAAGCTGCAGAAATCAAGCATGAAATTCTCTACGTCTGTATAAACTCTGAAGAAACTCGATGATCTTGTTCTATACGCAAAAATAATATCTACAACGTCCTGCGTATGGTGAAACAAGATTCAGAGTTGAAGCTAATCATATCATATGAACATAGGAAGCAGGGATCATAAACATGAGGCAATAACAGATTCTATGTTCGTATATAATTCACGTGACTATAATGCGATAAAGTTGTGAGCAGCTCACTTGCACCTTAGGAATGATTATTTTATCATCGGTGATTCCGTTTGGAACAACTTTTGTGGATCAGACCGATCGTGGCAGTAGTGATTTAAAATTTTTCAAAAAACTAACATCATAAGATCGCATCCGTTACTACAAATATAGAACATTTGGTTTTAGAATTTTCAATACATTTAAATTCAAGTTATTTCAGTGTTTCCATAATTTTACGAAAAAATGGTAACGTTTAAAAAATTGAGATCGTATTCTCGGCGCCTACGATCTTATGGGGGTATTCACGCGATATATCCTGTCTATCGATGGAGTTATATCAATTGATAAAAGCTCTGTGGAATAATACTGAACTGATACAATATTTAAGGTGAACAAGAGTACATAGAGTATATATGAAGCAACACGTTTTATTAAGCCCTTTTTCATCCCTATAAACTCTGAAACTATTCGTTTATTTTGCGTGTTTCAAATGGGACTTTGAGACAGATCCATAAAGTGTAATATTTACTAAGGTATATGGATGGGTATTCAGAAACATCAAACATGTATGGGTATGTTAATATATACGCGTACAAGTAAAAGAGTAAGTACATATAATATATACACTTCTTAGTGGCAGGCTAGCTGACGCGAGTTCCTTGTTGCGTGCAGAATCGTCCTCAGACAATGTGGTTGGCGTCGGCAGAGCGTTGTCCATGGTCCATAGGTACACGAGAAACGGGTCTTACAGTACGCAGATAGACAGTTACCAGGTACTCGCTCTGGCTCAGATGCAAATTTCTCGACACCGGAGAATAGCTGCACCAAAGACTGAAGACTGAAGCGAGTCAAGAGTACGTTTGCTAGAAGGATGGGAGGATGAGAGGATAAGAGGATGAGAGGATGAGAGGCTGCAGAAGATATAAGAAGGACGTCGCGTCGCTGCATCGCATCGCGTTGGGAACTTCGCGGATGTCGCGGATCATGACGCGTGGGCGAACGATGTCCATTCAATGTATACATACATAGGTATATACGTACATATATACATACACCCATGTGTATTCGTACGCATTATACCTATATGCTTGTAATATATGGACACCTATATATATAATGTTCGTATTGGCTGCCCATAGCCAGACCTCGGACTCCGCGGGGATCAAGTATACAACTTTCCATATCGAGAAGTTTTAAAGCTGCACCTTAGTGGTGGGATAACCAGGGGCGCCTACACGCCTTCGACGAGAGACAGCTAAATAGAGGCGGGAGCCTTCCCTGCCTCCAGCAAGCATAGCACCCAGGCAGCCAGGTGAGGCTTGTATAAGACTGATTTTCGTTATTTTAAATATATACCCATGTATACCGGGTGTTTTCGAGAAAACGCCTCAGTATATTGGGTTGCCTATCTTCTGGTGCTGTACGCTATTCAACCGATACCGGTAACGCAATTACTAGGGTTCAATGAGGATGGGTTGAAGTTCCGGATTTTCAAAGAGTCTGTGGAAAGCATCACCTCGAGTAGAGATAAACTAGGTCTGCTTATTATAGGATGATTCCTCGATTTTGATCGCGCACCAGTCAAATCACATCCTGAAAGAGATTGAGATGAGACGTGGTCCAGAATAGGGACTTTGAGACTGCAATTTGTGGAAATTAGATTTGCAAATTTGACATTCTAATCGATTTTTATATAAGTGTTCATCATTCTATATAGAACGAAAAATATAACAATCTCACGGCTGCTTTTCGTTATAAGTAGCTAATAATGCAATAATTCGAATTTACTACCCTTATAGTTATAGGTACCGTATTTCCTAGGATTTTGTACCTGACCCCCCAACCCCGTTATTTTATTCCTGAAATAACGAATCGGGGGAAAAGAAAGTGGAAGATAACGAAGCAATTATAATTATTTATATACCCGGAAATTTATTGCTGAAGAATCGATGTAATATTATTTGCGTAGTTGAAATTGATTTTGGAAATTTCGGTACAAGTGTACGTTCTTTTGGATTAATACAAAGTCTTGAGATCTCTGATATCGCAGTATCGTAACAATTACGAATTGATCAATTAGACCGTTTACATCAATCCAAATCATATGACTAATCGCTAATGTTGATAGATCAACATCATTCGATGGAATAGTGAATTAATCACTTTCAATGCGACTAGTTGTCGATCAGATCTATCAACGAATTTTTAATTAGAATTAGAATCTGATAATCCGATTTTTATCCACTAGACAAAATTAATAACGATCATCTCTGTGCTAAAGATGCAAGAACTTCAAAGACTAATCCCTACGCTATTGAAAACGAATAAACAAAACGTTAACTTATAACATATACTTACTTCGTTTCCGGATGAGAAAATCATAATTGCGACAATCATTAGAAAAAACTTGATGATTTGATTAGGGTACGAAATAATAATGAATAGAATGTAAAATCAGCTTAAATATTTATTTACTTAATCCAACTTAATCCTACTTATTGAAAACAAGTATGTATAGGTATATATGTACAGTTCATAATAGAATCTCAAATCTCTGCCATATCGAGTAATGCATTGAGATGCGTTGGTGCCCAGGTGGATCCATTATGGCATACAAATACGACGTTTCTATCAATGTACGCCTGCACATTACCGACTTTGTAAACCTGCTTCGCTTCTCTATATCTGTTTGGAATTGGCATAAACAGGATTCCTCTTTCTTCACAACGCTTTTGTATCAAGTCTTTAAAGCCTTGTGGAATTTGTGACGCCGTTCTTACGGCCTCCGCGATTCTCTGAAAGATGATATCCATTCATTAATAATAATCCGAGTAAATGATACATTCATTTTTCGCTACAAACATGATCCACGAGATCAGCAAACAAAAATACCGCGATATTCTCAATTCCATAACCCAATCAGTATGAAAGATCAAAAATCTCACCTCCATTCTGGGCTGAGTAGCTGGCGGAGCTGGTGGAATAACTGTTTGAGTTCTCTCAAGGTTCGTTAAATACGAAACTTGCTCCATCGCGCCAGGCTGATGTCCTTGAGGAATAGCAACTGCCCTGTTCATCATGTCTAAAGCCTTCTTGAAGTACTCTAAACATTAAAAGTTGAGTAATATTAGATCTGTGTTTCAATAATCGAAAAATTGTAAACATAGGTAGAATCAAATCAGCATCATTCACCCTTTATTTGCGGCTCTGCCAACAGTTTATCGCTCAACATTCCCTTCCAGCCCATATACCAGTTCGTAACTTGATCGTAATTGGGCGAATGATTCAACCAGAGAGCTAGAACTTGAAGCCACTTCGGGAAGAAGAACTTGTCTAATAGTCCTGCCATTGTATGAATAGGCAGCATCTCATTCCACTCAAAGACCCAGTTCCATTGATCCAAGTGTTGTTGATGTGGGTTGATCACAAACTCAGCTAGAACTACTTGGAGTTTAGGAATGATGTTCTTCACTAAGAACGCTTCCATATCTCCTTTTTTAAACACTTGTGACCAAGGCTGTAACATCAATCTTGCAGATCTGTCCGAGGGGTGCCATCCTCCCAAAGCAGAACCCAATTTACGACGAATTATTGGATACACTGCAGTGTCTAGGCGATTTCCTATTACAAATTGAACGAAATAAACATCAGAGAGAGTTCATTACAGTCCCCCTCAGCTTTAATCTTGAATAAAAGATACCCACCTATCAATGGAAGCCAAGGATGAATCCAGGTGTGAATTGGCACTGTGTCTGTCAGCGGATTCCATTCTTCAACTTCTAGAGTCAATTTAGGTAGGACAAGCAGATCCAGTATGTTTTCTAGTATCCAGCCAGGCAGGAGGGGAATCCATTGTTCAAGAAGTTCTACCAGAGGATCTGGTTGCCGGCAAGCCCACTGTCTGGAAATAAAACATGATTAAATGAAATTAATCTAAAGGTAGAAAAAACTTGGAAGGGAACATGTTCAACTTTGTAAACATTTACTCACTGTACAGCGCCTCTAACCGAAGGCATCCAAGCGTTCCAAACGAGTTGATCATAAGGTTGCAGAGCCCCAGTTTGTAGAGTGCTTCGTCCGCTTTCCAATATATTTTTCCACTGCCTGAACAACGGAATTGGTAATTTTGGGTGAGACAATGGATTCCAGGTAGCCAAAAAGTCCTTTACTTTAGGGCCTACCAAACTGGTAGCGAGCTCTCCTAATTCGTACATTTTATACTCTTCGTAGTATTTGTCTTGCAGGTCTTTGAAAGCATCGGCAGTTTCTTCTAGAGATAAATCATTGGTACGATCCATCAACTGATCGACTATGGTGAGCACGTTCTCCAGAGTGTTTATAAGCTGTTCGTGCTGCTCTACTATCTTCGATAAGTTAGACTTTTCAGATTCTAAAGCAATAACTCTGTCTGACATATGCCGAGTCCGTCTATCATTTTGGATTATGTCTTGTTCACATAAATCGACGAGCAAATTGAGATTGTGACGAAGTTCAGGTAGTGCGAAATTCACACTCGACTTCTTGTCGACTGTTACAACAGCTTCATCTGGGCGTTGTTGACCCCCGCCTATCGCGTGGTAGCCGCTTAATACGCGTTGTTCAGGTCCGGTCATGTCGATTACTTTTACTTTGCTCATTTCGCTATTAGTTTGTATTTTTCTGCTCGGTTTTAGCTTGCCATCTTCTATGACTTGGTCCACGCTACGGTAATAGTATCGCACTTTCTTCTTGTTTATAGTCTCCCCCTTTCGCCACTGCGATAATTTGGCTTTGAACTCTTTCTCTTCCTCAAGATCTTCGTCCTTTTTCTTTTCCGGTACTTTGGCAAGTTTTTCAGGACCGTAGGCACCGATTGCTCCTCGACCTCTCCGGAGATGCGCTTCTACAGGAGCCATTATACCTTGTAGCTTCTTTCCTAAGCCTTTGCCAGGCTCAAAACCCATCTGAAAATGATAAGTTACGTTAGCATTTTGTTTTATGAAAGGATAACTTAGTTAATTCACTTCGCTTAGTTTTATCTGATCTATATGCTCGCCTGAAGCAGGAGTTTGGCGCCGATTCCTTTTGTGTGCATTTCCCAACTACCGACTCCTGATTTGATAAGCGTTGGATTAACAGGAGCTCGCTTTTTTCGCAAGCCAGCGATATCACCATCCAAATTGAGGGAAAAGGATGGTTTAGCTCTTGCATAGCTGGGTCCTTCATCTTCGGAGTCACTAAATAGGGTAAAAAATCACAGTACATTAATCGCTAATCACATAGAAACTGAAAAAAATGGTAATAATTAAATTCCATATACCTAGAGCTATTGGGGACATAGTCGGCATCTCCTCGTCTTGGTCTACCACCCTCGTCATCGTCCTCCTTATCGTCGTCAGACTCTTTTGTATCTTCTTTAGGTTTTCCAGCCTGCTGAATACCGCCGGCTACAAAGTTTACCGGCGCTGTATAATTTTTTGGCCCTCGGTTAGAAGTCTTAAAAGAAGGCCTCGCTGGAACTTCTTCGCCGTCGCTATCATCCGCCCACATACCTGGTTCATAGATTTAATAAATTGATCAAATATTGGAGAGTTGAAGAAAGTGAAAATATTGAGTTTGAAGGTGAGGTTAGGATATTTTTTACCAAGCATTTGTTGTTTCTTGGACAGTTTTCGCCGCGGACGATTGATGTTGAATTCATTGTCTAGGTCATAATCTGTTATTTCAAAACTTTCGACTTCGTCTTCGGACATGTTGGATGAATGATATCTGTAAAACGTAAGTAAAGGCAAAATTTTTAGGTTAATCAACCGACTCGATGTGTTTAGTAGATATTTTTGTTACTTACGTAATCGAGAGGAAAGATTAATATGTAAGAAATGAATTAAAAATCGTTGGACACTGTAATTAGGTGAAATATTTCAAAAGATCATGAACAATTATTTGTGACAGAATTGTTCACATGGGGTGTTGAACGGTCAAGTGTCGGACTGTTCTTGCCGCAAATATTTATACGCCTTACTTGATGCAATCGCAAGGTGGACGTCGCGAAAATACCACGCGAGTTGCATATATTGAGGCGCATTGATGATTGCGGCAGAAGTAGTTCGAAGATTGGACTAAATTTTCTGGCAGTTGATACCTACTTTTTTTCACGAGAGAAGGTATCAACTGCCAGGAAAATGGTATCAAATCTACTAGTTTGAATCAGGTTTTTATTGAATTTTCGTTATATTGAGGGATTTTTCATGATATTTTTAGGATTCCATCTGATATTCTATAAATACTTCTATTCGTTTTTCTTTTCGTTTTTTTTCTATTAAGATTTAATTAAACATAGCTAATTTCATAAGACTGCATTAGTTTCGTAAATATCGCTTTATTCTTCGTTAGATTTCAGTCTAATTTTACATTTTTTGACTATCGGAAAATTGGCAAGAATAGTTCTGAGCAATTTACAGAATAATAAGGACTTCAGGTGGGATTGGCTTCAACAAGAAAAAGAAAAAGAAGAAGAGGAAGAGTAAGTCCATCCCATTTGCCACAACGATCATCAGAGGTTTGTATGAAATGATTAGAGAATATTAATAGGAAATTTTATTTCTCCGTTTATTTACATTCTTTATAGGGTATCCCTTTTCTAATTATGTTGATGTAATGAGAAAAAAAAAAAAGAGATGCGGATCTTATGTGTTAAAATGCCGACCAAATTCAAATCTAGATTTGGACCGAACGGATGGAGATACGAGGTTCTACATGGAACTAAAAAATTGCTCCCCTGATGCTCTTAATTGGTCCACCTTTAATTTTGATTGTTCCCTCTTGGTTTTCACGAAATAAAATAATCAAAGCAACTAAGACGATGAGAATTTTCTACAGCAGAATGGTGACCAAGTTCAAATTGATATTCCAATGAAACGGATGAAGATACGACGTTCTTTAAGGGACTGGAAGATTGCTCCTCGTCTGCTCTCAATTGCTCTACCCTTTCTTTTAATTGCTCTCTATTAGTTTTGGAATGAATTAGATAATAAAGTACGAGTTCAGCCAACATAACTTCTCTATCATAAGGTAGCTAATTTCGAATAACACTGAGACATCGATTAAGTTGAGATAAAAAAAAAATCTATCTGCGATCACTAGCTCCTTAATCTTATTTCTGTTTTATAGATGCGAATGCACCCCCCTGGCAGTGACTCGCCTTACAACGGAACTCGATTAAATAAATTCATGGAAATTGACAAGGAGATATATACCTGAAGAAAAATCAAGTATAACAAGTCTCAGATCTACTACGAGTTAAATAACTCGTCAATATTTCCTGCGACACTATACCCTGCAGTTATTGAACATATCTAAATCTCTGAACATTCTATTATTATAATTGTTGTACATTGTTTGTTATCGCAAGGGATCCTATAATATATTCGAATACTCGGGCAACCAAGTCCTGCAGGATGAATGTGAACTAAATTATTTTTTCGTATGGTAGTTTTATTTTTATCACACATTACATTTTCTTATGTATCAGACATGATATATTAATCGTGTAGGTCCTATCATTTGCGATATAGGAATTATGATGTCACATAATACGAGCAATTCTTTATTCTTCAATACACTTAATGAAATAGGTCTGAGTATGATTATCAATGAAGAAGCAAGAATCTTAATTTTGAACTTATTTCAAATTGTACTTGATTGCTTTACCCTCGATTATAATTAATCGCTAACAACAGAATAGTAGGGGGCGAGTCTTATAAGACGCAACCCGCAGATCTTTTGTGCGATTTTAGTTCTATAGTTACCTAGCACACGGCGCCTCCGGCCAAACTGACCTACGACAATGGTGTCCCCCACCCGGCGCCGTGCGTAGGTAAAAGCATAAGAGCGGCGTGCGCGAGGCGGCATAACTCAGTGATTTGCGCGGCCTCATCGAGTGAACATGTGTGACACGAGTCGAGGAGATTCGCGGCTCGGGAAGGCTGACATCAGGAGGAAAAAAAAGGCTGACATCAACGGAGGAACGTTGGATATGAGTGAGTTTGAAATTTTTCGATCAATATTTTACGACGGCAATAAATAATCGACAATTTTCAAAGCTCGTTGAAAACAAGTGAAATTGTATTCTATACTTTTCCGACAGATTTCACGCGTCTCGTATTTTAATTGTCGAACTAAGTAACCGTTGAATTGCTACCGGCAGAGTTTGATTATAATTGCAGATATTGCTCATTTTCACGTACATTCTATACATATCAGCGAATAAATGTGCGAAAGTCTAGACTTCTTACGAACACAATGTCTCGGGCCTGGTTTTGAATACAAATATAATGGGCGAGAGAGTTTCGTTTGATAAGTTCGCGATAATTATCATCCCATTATATTATTGGCATATAATTCCGAGTCCCTTGCCCTGTAGCGTCGTCTGTTTTACAGGGATATTTCGCGACTCCGAAAGGGAAACTAATTTGTCGTGTTATTTCGAGTTGACAAGTATTTTTCGCGAGAATACTCGGTCCCCCCCGCATTATCGGTCGACGGAGATGAGAGGGAACAGAGCTGATACTTGAACTGCATAGATCCTGCGTGCCACTTGATCGGAGATGGACGCCAACCAACACTGCCCGGCTAGTCCTGGATTAACGGTCGACCAAGATAATGGTGAGCTTCCTATTATATTAGCCAAACACCCAATTTAACTATAAATGTATGTCTGCAAAACAATCATTGCTAAAACATACTTGGCGATCCGATACAGATCTTGGACAGATTACTTTTCCAAGTGTATGTACCACAATACTCATCGGCCAAGTAACCGTGACACTCACCCTATATCTTCGACTCGATACTGGGGCCTCCGGCTTGCTTCTGTCTCCCCGTATACGCCAGAAACTTTGACGACAACTCTGTTTTACTCAGCTGCAAGGGATACTATACCGACGCGTAATAATATACCCAGAGGTAAGATATTGTCCGTCTTGTTATAGGGTAAGCCTAGGAGAGAGAGCACACTTAATTCTCGGAAATAGCAATAAATTCTCTCTTTTGATTGACAAACCTGGAATATGGTTGATAGATCTCGAGCGAATATGTTTACCTCGGTTGAATATAGTAGACTCACCTCGTAGTAGAGAAATATTTGAATAACGAGGATCAAAATTTAAAGGTTTACAAATAAATACAAGGGTAGATTGCTGTAGGCCTAATTAGGCATCACATATATTTTCTAAACATGGAACATAATTCAATATTGGTGCTAAATTACACCAGAGTCTCAAGTATTAGTCATAACAATTCAAAGATTGAAAAATCTATTCATGCATGCACTAGTAATACTAGCTCATCGACATTCTTGATTCTGTTGAAAATAGTTAAAAGTTTATATCACATTTGAAAATGGTTCGGGCAGGCTTACAAAATCAATCATAAGAAATATATTATAATAAATTTCATACAGATGTATAATCGCAATTAGAAATTCTTTGGTACTTAGTTGAGAATGTTTGCTTGAAAAACACATAAACTTAATCTATCCAATGTACCCTATGCTTATCTAGTTTTTATATTCACAGGCGTTGTTCACCGAGGGAAACTAGCTCCTGCCTATCCTCAACAAAACCTCTTCAATATTCATCAGGACAGGGGATTCACACCAGGGAGTGAAGCAGTCCAAGCACCGGGGGAATGACCGCAAGACGACTCTGCACCGCGGAGTATTAATAAAGTAGCATCAGCGAATGGTTCGTAATTACAGTTCCTTTTGAATCAGTTTTGATAAAATCTCGCATCTCGTCTGGTCTATAATTATTTTAAATTACTTTACTTTATAATTACTTTTACTAATTAAATCGAGTTCAATTACACATTACCAAACTTTCGGGTGATTGAATAAGTAATTTCATTAAAAATGTAATCAGTGACTCGTAACACTGCAAATATCCATGTAATAATAAGATCGTTTATGCAATAAACATGTATTATTATAGTAAATTGGCGCATTCTTGAATAAATATCTCTTGAAATTGTAAATAATCGATCGTTGAATCATTTTCCCCTGTCCTTTCCTTGCCTATATATATATATATATATATAAGTCGAAAATCATGAAAATCGCATGATTTCATAAAGCCTCGAACTATTTATAAATTTTATTTACTACTATTAGTACTATTTATTTATATTATAAATATTAGTCCGCCTCACCATATGCAACCCGCATGCCATTCGTGTAAACGACAAGGTCCATGTTAATTTTTGTTGCCTATTTGGTGTTTTCCGAATGCCTATATTCAGGCGTATTGTAGTAGCTTAGAAAAAACGTCGAAAAAAAGGTTCTGGCAGTTGATACCTCGATTCTAGTCGCTTTACGATGAAATATCTACTGCCAGAAAATCGACCAATCAGGAGGCTGCTTGAGCCAATTTAGGCTCAATTTCTCGAAATGGAGCCTCCTGATTGGTCGATTTTGAAATTAAATCAAGTTACGGCGCTACAGAGGCTAGCCATCAGCAAAATTCTGGATTTCTGGCAGTGGCTGGATTTTCACGGCAGCAATTTACTGCGGCAGCAGCACGTGATTAACAACGAATAGCGTAGGTAAACCACGTGGTTAACAACGAATAGCGCCGCGGCAGTAAATTGCTGCCGTGAAAATCCAGCCACTGCCAGAAATCCAGAATTTTGCTGATGGCTAGCCTCTGTAGCGCCGTAACTTGATTTAATTTCAAAATCGACCAATCAGGAGGCTCCATTTCGAGAAATTGAGCCTAAATTGGCTCAAGCAGCCTCCTGATTGGTCGATTTTCTGGCAGTAGATATTTCATCGTAAAGCGACTAGAATCGAGGTATCAACTGCCAGAACCTTTTTTTCGACGTTTTTTCTAAGCTACTACAATACGCCTGAATATAGGCATTCGGAAAACACCAAATAGGCAACAAAAATTAACATGGACCTTGTCGTTTACACGAATGGCATGCGGGTTGCATATGGTGAGGCGGACTAATATTTATAATATAAATAAATAGTACTAATAGTAGTAAATAAAATTTATAAATAGTTCGAGGCTTTATGAAATCATGCGATTTTCATGATTTTCGACTTATATATATATATATATATATAGGCAAGGAAAGGACAGGGGAAAATGATTCAACGATCGATTATTTACAATTTCAAGAGATATTTATTCAAGAATGCGCCAATTTACTATAATAATACATGTTTATTGCATAAACGATCTTATTATTACATGGATATTTGCAGTGTTACGAGTCACTGATTACATTTTTAATGAAATTACTTATTCAATCACCCGAAAGTTTGGTAATGTGTAATTGAACTCGATTTAATTAGTAAAAGTAATTATAAAGTAAAGTAATTTAAAATAATTATAGACCAGACGAGATGCGAGATTTTATCAAAACTGATTCAAAAGGAACTGTAATTACGAACCATTCGCTGATGCTACTTTATTAATACTCCGCGGTGCAGAGTCGTCTTGCGGTCATTCCCCCGGTGCTTGGACTGCTTCACTCCCTGGTGTGAATCCCCTGTCCTGATGAATATTGAAGAGGTTTTGTTGAGGATAGGCAGGAGCTAGTTTCCCTCGGTGAACAACGCCTGTGAATATAAAAACTAGATAAGCATAGGGTACATTGGATAGATTAAGTTTATGTGTTTTTCAAGCAAACATTCTCAACTAAGTACCAAAGAATTTCTAATTGCGATTATACATCTGTATGAAATTTATTATAATATATTTCTTATGATTGATTTTGTAAGCCTGCCCGAACCATTTTCAAATGTGATATAAACTTTTAACTATTTTCAACAGAATCAAGAATGTCGATGAGCTAGTATTACTAGTGCATGCATGAATAGATTTTTCAATCTTTGAATTGTTATGACTAATACTTGAGACTCTGGTGTAATTTAGCACCAATATTGAATTATGTTCCATGTTTAGAAAATATATGTGATGCCTAATTAGGCCTACAGCAATCTACCCTTGTATTTATTTGTAAACCTTTAAATTTTGATCCTCGTTATTCAAATATTTCTCTACTACGAGGTGAGTCTACTATATTCAACCGAGGTAAACATATTCGCTCGAGATCTATCAACCATATTCCAGGTTTGTCAATCAAAAGAGAGAATTTATTGCTATTTCCGAGAATTAAGTGTGCTCTCTCTCCTAGGCTTACCCTATAACAAGACGGACAATATCTTACCTCTGGGTATATTATTACGCGTCGGTATAGTATCCCTTGCAGCTGAGTAAAACAGAGTTGTCGTCAAAGTTTCTGGCGTATACGGGGAGACAGAAGCAAGCCGGAGGCCCCAGTATCGAGTCGAAGATATAAGGTGAGTGTCACGGTTACTTGGCCGATGAGTATTGTGGTACATACACTTGGAAAAGTAATCTGTCCAAGATCTGTATCGGATCGCCAAGTATGTTTTAGCAATGATTGTTTTGCAGACATACATTTATAGTTAAATTGGGTGTTTGGCTAATATAATAGGAAGCTCACCATTATCTTGGTCGACCGTTAATCCAGGACTAGCCGGGCAGTGTTGGTTGGCGTCCATCTCCGATCAAGTGGCACGCAGGATCTATGCAGTTCAAGTATCAGCTCTGTTCCCTCTCATCTCCGTCGACCGATAATGCGGGGGGGACCGAGTATTCTCGCGAAAAATACTTGTCAACTCGAAATAACACGACAAATTAGTTTCCCTTTCGGAGTCGCGAAATATCCCTGTAAAACAGACGACGCTACAGGGCAAGGGACTCGGAATTATATGCCAATAATATAATGGGATGATAATTATCGCGAACTTATCAAACGAAACTCTCTCGCCCATTATATTTGTATTCAAAACCAGGCCCGAGACATTGTGTTCGTAAGAAGTCTAGACTTTCGCACATTTATTCGCTGATATGTATAGAATGTACGTGAAAATGAGCAATATCTGCAATTATAATCAAACTCTGCCGGTAGCAATTCAACGGTTACTTAGTTCGACAATTAAAATACGAGACGCGTGAAATCTGTCGGAAAAGTATAGAATACAATTTCACTTGTTTTCAACGAGCTTTGAAAATTGTCGATTATTTATTGCCGTCGTAAAATATTGATCGAAAAATTTCAAACTCACTCATATCCAACGTTCCTCCGTTGATATCAGCCTTCTTTTTCCTCCTGATGGCAGCCTTCCCGAGCCGCAAATCTCCTCGACTCGTGTCACACATGTTCACTCGATGAGGCCGCGCAAATCACTGAGTTATGCCGCCTCGCGCACGCCGCTTTTATGCTTTCACCTACGCACGGCGCGGGGTGGGGGACGCCATTGTCGTAGGTCAGTTTGGCCGGAGGCGCCCCGTGTGCTAGGCAACTATAGAACTAAAATCGCACCAAAGATCAGGACCAATTATCAGGATAAATATTTGTACAACACATGTGAATGTCCATGAAATATATATCATATATTTTTTTTGACCAAGATTATAGCATATAGTATACGCCAAAGTTGGCGTTTGCCAAAAGTACAGATATTCTCACAATATATAATGTTTTAAACAATTCTTTACTCTCAACTCATTCATATAATTAAATATGAAAATCAACAATTTATTGCCATCAAGATCGTCCAATCCTTAACTATACACCCATTTCAATGTCAATAATGTTATTGACCACAAGTTCTCTTCCTTTTTTTTTTATTCTAGCTCGTGTGTTTTATACGATCGAATATTCATTCCAATCTGAGTGTGCATTATGCGCTCTCTCGGACTTCACAATACTTTATCAATACCTATTAAATTTCGAGACATATGTACGCCAATATTCTAAGAAATTCAAATGAAATCTATACTTTTGAAAAACACTTACTCGGAAACGAAAGCACTGATCATGTTTCTATATACGCGCTATAGTAGATATAGCACATTTTTATATTGCTTAATCTGCACACTACTCCACTAAATTGCAGTCTGAACTCCCGCATTCGCCACCGACATTAGTACATTACTAAAACAATTTTACTCGCTGCTATTTTCTTTTTATACTTATTGATGTTTTAGTTTCTCTACCTAAACATTGTTATGCACATTTTCTATCAGGTTTTATATTAGAATATCTATTTATAGTCTGGACTAATGACAACAACAAAAAAATAAAAAATCCTAAAATGAAGGAGTTGAAAAATCATCGATAAACGTAGGATTTGAAAAGAAGCGACAAATAAAAATTTCGAATTAAATTAAAATTAATATATCGTAAGATATGGAAGCAGTCAATAAAATATTACCACTTATGATTGTTCTGATTTCATATTCCAGTTAGACCGTACCAGACGTCGTTATTATAGTTATTTGGTGTATTATATATAATATCATTATTTATTATACCTAATATATTCATACGAATATATTTAGTGACTGCCTTTAGTAAAAGATATAGGTATCATATTTGAATAGTTATAGTAGAGTGATGTACAGCATATATAGGTATATTGTATGTATGTATAATATATATGTATATGTATGATTTAGCTGCTTCGAAACGGAATTTATATCTGCAGTAGTCTCGACGTTTATTTCATATTTTTGCAACTCATAGAAATCATTATGACCTTGCAACCCGAGCACTAATATAATTAAACGAAAAAACGCGTAAATAAGAATAAACTGTATTAACTATGTAATATGTATTTACAATTGTATTTGTTAAGAAAAAGACTTATTCTTTTTCAATTATTATTTAATCTGATACGAACTGAAAAAATGTATACTAGTATGACACTCTAAAATATATTCAAAGTTTGATATGATAATAACGAAAATATTATTAATTATACCAAATTTGTTAACAGTTACAATGTTTCTTAGATATATAGTTAATTTCCAGATAAGATTATGCCACTGCAGTTTATCTTGTTTTCAGATTAACTATATTTCATTACAAATGAAGTAACAATAAAAACGAAACAGAAAAAAATATACTGATCTAAGTATATACAACAATTATCTATTTCGGGTTTCGTATATTCTCACTGTATCTGCAATTGGAAAGTATACATTAATGAACATGATGCATTATGCCTTATACTCAGGGGACCAAATCAGCACGAAACTATTAATCCTGGATTATACATTTTAGCTACATTTTCAATTAAAGTATATAAAATGATTTCAAAATATGTACTTGGAATTCTACAGGTATATAGTTTTATCAATTATCGTGTTTGTTGTATGTTAACAACAAATATTGTCTGACATGGCACTATAAGTGAATGTATTTAGGACAAGAATATATATACTATACAGGACTAATTGATAATTGATTTTTTTTTTTTTTGTTAAAGGTATAATATATTATACTATATCTGGCAACTGCAGTAGTTGTATACATTATTATAGTATAAGTATCGGAATTGAATTCGCAAAGTACTATGATAGATTAATAAAATATTGACCATAGTACCATTTTTACAAATCATATGTAAAAATATTATTTGCAGATAATCTATATGATAATTTCGTAGGATATATTTTTACGTTTCGCTTGATATAATGATAGAAAAAAAAAAACAATATATATATTCATATATCTAGTATATAATTATACTATAAATACTATTCAAAATGTTTAATAGTAAAATATACATTGTAGTAACATTTTTAAATGATTATTCGCTCCCTCCCACATTCTGCAAGGTTGATTTAAGTATTTTTTTAAATGATTTTTAATGTATTTCGTTGACAAACTTTTGCACATTTTATAAATTAGTAATCGACCAAGTTTACCAAAAATTCAAATAAACGCGAAAGACTATGGAGATATTGGCAGAAAATAATACAACTAATTCCTGCAAAATTTTTCTAACACCCCACAATCTGCATTATCTGTATCATCTCAAAATATTTATACGGATATCGGAGAATTCTAAAGCATTAAAATAATTCTAAGTATTGGATGTAATTCAATGAATTATTGGAGTTAAAACAAGTTGTGGCATTTCATAAAGTAAATTATTCATTTTTCATTTAGAAAATCAGGGGATTCAAGAGCACAGCAAAATTAATTATTATTTTTTTTTTCAACGTATATTCTATGAATAACGTATAATCTATAAATTTCGATTAGGGATTCACAATTATTAATACTAATAGGATGGGAGAAATTCACTATTATACCCAAGGTAGGCAAGCGTAGGGAGCACAGCTATTGTAGTCGTGTACGAATGGGAGAGAGTGTCTGCCTTTATGTCAGTGGTGACGCGGTGAGCCCGTTTGCGATGATGCAGGTCCGTGCATCGCTTGATTACCACTGGCAGTAGGCTGATTTAGATATTGCTGTTGTTGCTGCTGCTGTAACTGCTTTCGTTCTTCCATGCCAGCAGCCAGATACGAAAAGACACATAGAACTGCGTAGCAGATCTGATCTGCCTGTAAGATGAGAAAATAGCATAAAAGTCATTGATTTTAGATTTTTGTGATATTCCGATGCGATATTCTGTAAATTGGTATTGAAAATTAATATTTTTTCATTTTGTTATTGAATGATAAAAGTGATAGAATGTATAACTGGAAAATATAGATATGAGATTAAAAAAAAATAAAATATATATGTTTATAGGTATATATGTGCATGCTTAATTGTTTCAAGATAATCATAGAAGGATCTTAAAATAAAAGGAAACTTACATTCAACAGACAAAATTAAATATGTGTGTGAATTAATTAGCTTCATGCATTGTTGTATCAGATTGATCAACAGTCTGAGTCTCGGCAGATAGTTGAGCGGCATGAGCAATGGAGAAGATTCTGTGTAAACAGTGAGCCGCTTCTCCTGCCTATATATGTGTGATAAAAAGTTTGAATAATTTGAGAAATGAGTAGAATTAATGCATTTATCTGGATATACAAATTAATAAGTTCGAATAAAATGAAACATAGTATAGAGTATTCAGGGTATTATCATATGAGTCGTGTGAAACGAATGAAAACATAATACATGATTTTAATGTATAAAAAGGATTTGAAAAACACTTACCAATTGTGACTTATATTTACGTTGAATTACTTGTCTAGTTTTAGGATCTGTAAATGAAATTGAATATATGGCATTAGTAATAATATCCTCCACTGCCAGACTTCATCATGATATAACAGAATGTATTGAGTAATCTTAAGATAACGATATTCAGCTTTCTCGGTCTCATATACTCTGCATTGTTTCAATTTGAACATAGATGTTGTATTACTATAATTATTGTATTCATGTTAATGGAGAATAATTTTTACATAATTTTCAAAGAGTACTTAGAAGATATTCTTGCAATTGAATATCTATTTAAATATATAATTACATGAAACACTTACTGAATTCTTCCAAAACGAAGATCCCACCCTTCTGAGTAAAGCACTTGCGGATATGATCGAGTCTTACAAAAAACTGCAATTAACACAATTATTATGCATTAGTGTAAAGAAGTGCAATCTTCCTAGTGCTACCATGCAAATTCTAGGTACCACTCAACGGTGTGAAGCATATTGGATAAAATAAGTTATTTTTGAAGTTTGGTCATTGATACAGATGGTAAATTTTGTGATGAATAAAATTTCTGAACTTTATGCAAAGCAGAATAAAAGTCACTCCGCTATTTCAAATACTATACAATATTTATTAGATCCAATATGGTAAAAGCAGGATTGAAGAGTCGGCTGTGATTATATTAAGGTTGATTGTAAAGACATGCACACGCAGAAAGCGTGAGGAATGAGAGCAGAACAGAGCAATGCATTAAGCCAGCAGCAATATCAGCAACATGCATTATCCAATCAGCAACAGCAACAGCATCGGTAGCGTAGCAGCAACAGCAGCGGTAGCGTAGCAGCAACAGCAGGCAACTCTGGAGATGGCCTAAACTCATCTTACATTGTTGATTGCTTAGCGTTGAGAGATTGCTAAATGTGCATTTATATCATCTAGTTTAGTGGTGGACAATGGTCCCCGGTAACAATGCACAGTTACAGTTTAAGTTGCAGTATATAGTATTAAATGTATAGTATATAATGTAGTTTACGTATTATGTGTGTTAGTAATAGTTGAAACTAGGAACATCATGTAGCAGTGCCATGCCATGAGTGTGATATTGTAATATGTAGGTATATAGTATAAGTATGTCATGTTAGAGCTGTTTGTTGACTGAGTATAAGTATATAGGTATAAAAGTGATCGCTGAGTTAAGTTATATAAGGATGATAGCTCTAGGTAGCACCAATCCACTGCTCTACTAGGTGATGGGCGAAATGATCGGGTGGTTCATCATATGGAGCAAGAAACAAGGATAGCAATATGGATATTAAGATTGGGTGACTGTAAGCACTCTGTGAAATTTCAATTTTTGCTGATATTTTACCAATACATAAGTAGTAGTGTTCCTCTGCGCATCAATCATATCAGAATCCTAATAACTTACTACACTGCAAGTGGAAGACCGGTTCAACTTGCGAGGCAGTATGAGCGTGTTTTTTTTAAATTAAACTACTCGAAAATAATTTTAACGGCAAGATCGATAATTTTGGCAAATAGGCTTTTCCAGCTTCAAAGCTAAGAGTGTCATATATTCCAACTTGAGAGGCTTTTAGTAACCAAGTGACGTGTTCCGATGAAAACCATAAAGAAAAATAGATAGGCGGTATATCGACTGATAACAAATACTGCATTCAAGTAGCTACCTGGATCATTGTTTTTTGATATATAATGTCGATGTGGTATGTCCCTTATTTGCTGAGACAGTGAAGTTATATACTTATATATTTCGATAGTAATAAGTATCCTAAGCCCTGAACTTTGATTATTGTTTGATAATATCAGCAGAAACATACGTGTATTATGTGAGTAATGCAGTCTCCCAGTCTTGGGAATGAATAACGTTAAGTTGGGGATAAGTGAGGCACTACGGGTGTCACTACGTATTGGTGCTATCGGGGCACACACTCTCTACGGCCGCACTCCGAAAGTCCAGTATTTATATTCATATATCTTTAGATAAGCTTTGACGCAAACATGTTTTTCATAATAAACAGCATCTCTAACACTCACTCTGCCTCTTCTAGTACCAGCATTGTGCGCGGTTTTTACAGCAGATGTGTTATTATACTATGAAAGATGTTATTTATTTACACAAGGTATATTGTTATTTATAGGCAGACGTTTTGTTAGAAAGATAAGAAAATCCCGCACGATAACGTTTACTGGTACTAGGTGAGCTCTATGATATTGGACGGAACATATACCACAACTAACATCAATCAATATGGTAGGAAAAACAGTGAAGTAGACAGAGCAGATCAATTAGTTAAAATGCAATCTGATAATAATATAACAGTGGAACACGACTAAAAGTAATGGTGAAATAAATAAGCATTTCCGGAACACGGCCAACATTGAATATATTAATCAATACTGAACTGGTAACAAACAATGAGTTATTGAATAATACCTCGAAATCCTGTTTACCCAGCCAGGGCAATGTCGACAGACAGGACAAGAACAGAAAACAGAAAACATAAAATTAAATCAAGTAATATGATAATACAATACGCATTAGTATAACTTTCACCTTAAACAGGTCATTTGACAAAATAACATAACTCTGCGGCATATATTATATACAGCCGTTGCCTATTGTCATGGCCAATCTGTAATATATAGTGAGGTTTCATTGTTCAAGGACCATCTCAAAAGTTCCCTAAGCTGAGAAAAGTCTATCGTCTAGCGCCGAGGCACCAAAGTGCACAGCCTAAAAAGCCCTACCTATACTACTATAATACCACCTATCTCTTAATACATTCATCCCGTAGATATTTATTCATTTTTACGGGGTAAATAGACTTTTCTCGAAACATGACCACGACAGATAAAAAGTTATCAGACTTATAGAAAGGTATAATATAGCATCCAACATTCAATACAAATCATAAGAGATGAGAATAGAGTATATGGACAAATGATATGTTGTATTATTATTATTTTTTTTTAAAGACAAATCCTTAATAATTATAATACAGATAAAAGAGACTGCAGCTGCACATCGAGCTCCATGCAAGAAAACATTGAATAACGCTCAAACAAAACTTATCAAACATAATACCAATAATAAATTAGAGCTGTAAAACTGTGACCTGGCGATAATATCGATTAATTACCATATCCTAAGTACGTATTCATTAATTGTATTATAAATTACTTCGTCGAGCGAAGTAAATAATATTATATTTAATAATAATATAATGCAAATTATGAGAGATTTGATTCAGTGCAAGTCATATTCAAACAATGTATGTATGTATGTACTCTGCAATCTTCAAATACAATGTATATATTCCTGCTCAGTATCCCGCTGTCTTTTACTCTCTTACTGCCTCAAGACCATCGAACAATGAGCATGTAATATACCACGGTATTTCTTATTAAATTTTATTCAGATCCATAAGTAAGACTGAGAAGATACGTACAGATACAAATTAAGCAGATCGTGGTGGCTATAGCGATGGGAGATAATATTGAGTGGTCCTTGCATCAATGCAATCAACGAAAAACACAGAGAGAAAATTCAATAATTAAAAGTATACAGACAGTAAGAAGAGATAGGGTGCAGACTATACGCTCCCTATCCTTCTACCTCGGTCCAACAGTTACCTAATATCAGACGGATATTAGAATCATCTCAAACAAACCACAGTGGAACAGCAAGTCATTTTGGTCCACCAAGTACTTTTTAATTACGTTACATTCATCATAAAATATTCCTGCGCATATTTAAAATATTCCTAGTAGACCAAAACTATCCATTCTACCATGATAAATTTTTGTCTGACTCAATCGGCATAAATTTTAATTCCATGGATGCGTAAACATAGAACTCACGAGGCTACGCGAGACTTAGTTAATGTATTACAAATGTTAATAATGTTCGAAAAAGTTGCGGAGACATGATGTAGTATCAAATGGTTGTCTCTTAATTTTTATCTGTTTCCAAGCATATAGTATATTGTAGTTTTTTTCGAGCAAGCATAAAGTGTCTATACTAACAGACTGATCGGCAGTTTTATGTTCATCGCATCCATATTCTGTGTAAAATTTTTGTTGAACCGAGGAAAATGATACTGCCAATATGGCTATAAGTAGGCTTTTGAATGTAATTGAGTTATAATTTGTATTGAGTAAGGTAAAATATAATAACTGCTGAAATAAGTATTTCAATATTAATTAGTCAGGGCAGAAAATGTTCTAAATAAATTGACATAAGATATAATACCTAAAGGTGAAAATGTAAATCATATAACTAGCTACTAGATGAAAATATTAAAAATCTTAATCCAATATATTTTAGCATTACATTAATGGTTAAAATAAAAAAAAATAACAAAAAAAAAAACGAAGACGATAGAAGGTACAAATTTTATGTACGGAAATTTTATAATTTAATCTCGCACTATCACATATTACTTTGAAGAGAATTGATCGTACCTTGCTATTAGCGAAGAGTAGACCCACGCCCTCCATGCATACTTGGAGAAGCCCCCCCTCACCTGTGCGCATGTCTTGCACAGGAAACTCACCACCCAATTCTACACCAGAACCAGCACCCCTTCCTCGTTGTGCCGCCTTCTCCATGGCATCTTTTATACAATAGTACAGGTCTTTACACTGAAACAGAAATCAAATTTACATCATTCAATGATTAAAATCTGTTATCAAACTTGGCTATGCTATAGTCCAAATCACGTTGCTATCAATCAAGTTCCATACTAATCTCGGTATGGACTCTTACCTTCTTAGTGTAATATTTATGCAGTTGTGTTTGTCCTCCGTTCCGCCTCCACAGACAGAGAACCTTATTTTTAGGACTATAAGTCATATTAACCAGACGCTCGTACCACCATCGTTCAACGATCACCCCGTTCACAGACCTCAGTACAAGACCGTCGTGCCGAACTTCTAAGAACCTCAAGTCCCCCTCGGCATCGACGCCTGCGTGAACAGTAAAGGACTGACGGTGCATTTGCCGAGAAGTTAGAGGCTTGAGATCAATATCATTGCCATGCTGAAAAATCAAAATACAAAGACGTCAATATTGTGCACGAAAAATACCTTTTGGGAAGTTAGAATTGGTTCTAAATGCCATAAGATGGTTCACTTACGAGGTTGGTCATTTGGTCTAAAAGCTGATTAAGCTCTTGACTGTAAATTAGCCCAATGTGACTTTTACCCAGCAATCGACGTACTTTACGCTTCAGTTCAACTTTCTCAACATTTAACATCACCAGAATTGCCGTTAAGTTGTGTAGCAAAGTACACAATAATCTATCCTCATCATGCTCCAATCTTCTTCTCTCACTTTCACTCAGACTCTTGTACCTGGGGATATGCGTATTATTATCATCAAAATAATACCAAGAAGACATTCATCCAGTATTCTATGAAAACTTATTCATCATTTTATCGAATAAATGGGCAAAGGTATGTTTTCACAGCTCAAATTACCTCTCCATCATTTCTCCAGGTCCTTGATCCATTCCCACCATATCTCGTTCCTGAGAGACTGCATCAAGGAATGCATCCTCCCAAAATTGCATCTGATCCCAAAGAGAAGACCTTTCTTTACCCAGGAGACCTAGAAATGTTGAATAATAAATGATAGTATTCAGTATGCAATGAGTTATGGTAAGTAAAAAGAGATACCTTCAAAGAGATAAGTCCGTGCAGCTTCTGGACTAGGTGTTGTAACCGTCGGAACAAGACTCCCTCCATGGTATCTGAACCCAGTACTCAAAGATGACTTACTGGACCAAACACTTGCAGTTCGCTGTTTACCTTGCCGTGGGAACTAGAATGTAAAAAAACGATCTAGTTACTTATCTGAGATTGTAAATAATGCTGATAGATGATGACTGGAAATAATGAGTTTATTTCTAAATGAATATAGATATGTACAATATGTTCGTAGTCAGAAATACTATTTTACATTGCAATGCGATAATTAGTGAACAGTATACTGATTCATAAAATGACTGAGATTATTTATATTGTGAGAAATGAACATATGATTTATTAATGATTATAATATTTGAAATATCATGCTAAGCAGCATGCTATTTATGTACGAGCACATCAAATTCAAAATATACGTATGTGCCATGTATCACTGAGTGTTAGAATATTGTGTGACTCACATTGCCTTGCTCAACCTCACTGTCAGATACAGTACTGCGAAAGGAGGCCTGATGTGCCTGCCGAAATGCAGGGTTTGTGATAATGCTGCCACCATCAGTTGAGAGGGCTTCGCTGCTTCCTGTACCACCACCACGGCCTCCCTACAAACATAGCGTGCACTGCTTGCAATCCAGCTCATTCAACACATTCGCAAGCTTGCCATAGTGCGACCAAGTAAGTATAACACTTATATCTAAATGTTGCGGAGCATATGTGGCAACAAGCTGAGCGGATAGAGAAAATAAACTATACAAACCAGAAACGGGTGTCGTAATTTGTTAGAATTCATTTATAAACGAATATTTACAATTACTGCTGATCTGTTGGAAGATCGAATATGATATGTTTTACATCTTTCCTGCTGATCTGTTTACTTGGTCACACTCTAGCTAATACAGATATGATATCGATGGAACATTAATTGTTTCAGTGTGTATAATAACAGGGTATATCATGGGCGAGGATATTTATGCTACCTACGGTCCAGTTTTCTGAACAGATATATCCTATTCGAATCATACAAAATTATATTATCCCCTTTTATGCATTTGCCCATTATAATTACAGTTAGACGTACCTATACATACGTCTTGAAAATGGGAATAATCTCCGAAAAAATGTGATGGATTGAAGAAAAATTCACCGACATAAGGTGAAATTGAAAGACGAACACATATCGTTTTTAAAGTTATAACACATACACAGAGTGGCATATTAGTTCAGCCAACACAGCATGCGTATACATATAATATGAATGATTGTACTAGAACCAGAATAAAAATTAGGCAATGGAATACCTCTGAGTCGAATGAAGTTAATCTGCTCAGCAGTTTTCCTTTCTTTGAGAACATATCAAGAAACATATCTGTAGTTGACTGATTGTCATCTCCTCCTGCAGGTAATTGCGGGTGTGATGTTTCCAATCTGAGTTGCGGTAATTCTGAGAAAAAAATCATACGATGAACGGTGAATTCTCAGAAATATATGAAAGAACATATCTTATCAATTTCAGAGATTTATCATACCTGAAGAAGGCTGAAGGGATGATTTCCTTGACATGTCCGATATGTCAGGTTGTTTCGGAGATTGTGGAGATCTCAGATTTTCTTTACTACCAAACGGACTAGAAGCCTGTCAAAACATTAATATAAAGATTGATTTCCTTATGAATATGTGTAACAAACGAGACAATAAATGAATAAATTTTACCTGAGACATAAGAGAACTTTCGAAGCCTCCTTCTGTCAAGTCTTTGCTCCAATAATGTGTATGAGCGATTTCCATCAGTTGGAAAACGGATGCCATACCACCCAGTCCGAAATTGCTATAAGTGTGCACCAGGCCGTGCACCACGGCTTGAAGGCACTTCAGCATTCCTTTATATACTGGCCGTGAGACACACTGCAAAGAAAAGGAATATATATTTGTTAAGCTTGTTCTCTTATACTGTGTTCTATTATTATGTAGAGATGTTTCAACTCCAATAATGTATACATACAACATCATCGATATGATCATCTGGGCTAATTTTTCTCTCCAATCCCTTATTCAGCTTAGTAACAACAAGATTTCTATAGCTCTCATCTTCCATTAATTTCTTCAATCTATTCAATTTAAGCCAGCCTACTCCTTCGCCCGCCAAAGCTTGACTCACGATCTAAAATTTAAAATTTTGTGGGTTTTCGTTAGTCTGTTATTTTGCAGGTGAAATCATTTTCAATGGTAAAAAGAAATCTAAAATTGCTCACATCAGTTAGGAAGGCTTGATTGTCACTGTTTGTACTTGATCGCTCTACATTTTGCATTCGTTGTAAATCCTCCTGGCTCGGCTTGTTGGTAGAATGTTTTATCAACGAAGATCTCTCGACCAGACCCTTTCGACCTAAAATTTCCAGTACACTTGTGTTATGATACTTTGTTATATTGATTAATTTATATCCTAAATCTTTCGGGCATACCTTTGGGAAAGGGTCCAAATGCCTGAGACTTGTCTTTGGGTTTTTGCGATTGAGGGAGTAGATTAGCGTTTCGATTAGGATTATTCTTATTGCCTGTAGATATAAGAGTATATTTTTTTTCATAATTGCCAATTATCTTTCAAATTTCTAATAAATAATCCTCATTCAAAGCCATTCATAAGAACCTCATAATTTAGATTCAGTTATAACTCATATCGATATTAAACTACGTCTAATACAAATTTGGAATCCGCAAATAATAATAAAACAGTCAATAATAAATAAAATGAAAATGATAAACTACTATAGAATTGAAGAATATCTAACTCACCGAAGAAATCACTGAACATGCTAGTGGTTTGCGCAGCAATGCCATTAAGATCACTGCTTATATTGCTGAAAAAGTCTCGGCCAATATCTCGTCTACCAGCACGAGAATCCGACGCAACCAATTGATTGTTGCTAGAGTCTCGACGTTGGAGAGGACCAGGTGGTGGCGAGGTATGTGGAGGTGATTGTTGAGACTCACCAAGTCCCTGTGAATCGTGCTAATTAGATGCAAGGAATATTAAAGAACAGTTAACGTGTACTTAACGAGACGCTAGACTGTAGATAATTACCTTAAGCAAGCCCTTTTTGGTCGCAGCTTCTTTGGCACTTTTAGTCAAATCCCCAAAAGTACTCTTTCCCACATAGGTCAAATCGTCAAATGTATTTTTACTAACACCTGCAGCAGTTTTACTAGCTTCTAGTGCATTCTTAGAGACTTCTTGAACTGATTTAGACGCTTCGCCCATTGCTTTCTTTGTCTGCTGTGTAAGCTATATTGAACGATCGTCTTGTTAAGCTTCAATCTTCAATAATAAACAACTACTGTCATCACAAACGATAGGAAGATTGACTATTACCTGTTCCAGAGGTGCAAATAGACTTTCTTCTCCAGCCTCATTTATCTTTTCCCTTGCCTGATGTTTCAGCTACAACAAATAGAATTGAACACATTGTCGTACGAATATTTTTTCAAATTGATTCAAACGATTTTCATCGGAACTTACTTTGTCCATATGGGCAAGTAATCCATCCTGACTACTCTGTCTGGTTGTCTCTCTAACTTGTGAAGCAAATTGTTCAAATAAAGACCCTTGTGATCCTTGCCTAGTCACATTAGTTCCAGTACTACCGCCACTATTTTGTCTAGGAACGTTGCTACTTCCACTATTATGTCGGTGTACACCATTGCCAGTAGTCGACTGTCGAGGTAAAGTAGGCGATCCGTTGTTGCTACTGCCGCTTGACTGTCTTGGTAAAAGAGGACCGACTGCCGACCCAAAGCTTGAAGTTCGTGCCAAGACATTGCCTACGCTTGGCTGACGTTGAGGCCCCGGACTGAGTGGTGGTACCTTAAAATGGGTGAAAAGATTTTTTCAATCATTGCATTTTGAGAGAAATATTGAACGCTTCAGACTGTGGTAAATATTATATGTGGTTTGAGAACCGATTATCAACTTGAGTGCATTACTTGCTATGGAAATGTTTACATCGTTATACATTATGGTCTGAGAAATTCTGTGATATATGTTGTACAATCATCTTTCAAAGCCCAAAATGATCAACAACAATATTGTGACAAAGCATTTCATGAGCACAGACAGTTATTTCACAAACAATTGCAAACCTACGACAAGAATTCGATATACCAATGCTAATGCTACTTAAGCACATCTTGGAGTTGCCGGTATGTGCTGCGCAAGATAGAAGGGAAGCTTTTCAAGCATAATCTATTGCAATTTGAGATACATAGCTAATATCTTGCGTCAGCTATACACTTGGCATTGCAATAAGCGATATGAACTGCGATAAATGAATATATGGATAGAAAAATGAGGTGAGCATGAGAACTGACTCACTGGAGTGACAGATCTATTGAGGCGTGTGGTCCGATGGGGAGTGGTAGGGCGCTCTGTATCACTGGGTGGAGGGGTCACTAAAGACCCCGTGCCACTTCCAAACTGGCCTACAGTACCTTGTGCACTCAGGATCGTGCGTGGTGTAGCTGTTGTCGACGCTGAGTCTGATTCAAAGCTACCTCCCTCCTCTTTATCCTATGATTTCATATTCAATTCCTCAATTAGCAAAAGCAATTCTCAACTCTGAAGTCTTTTTTTGTTTTTTTGGAGGTAGCCTAACAAGTGTATGTAATGACGTTTGAATGAGGTGCCGTAAGTGCTGATATCTATTAAGCCAACTAAAGGCACACGTCGCACCAACGCTTTCCAAGCTCGTTTCTCAGTTATATGATTTCAAGAACTTATTATTTTACTGGCAAACTAGAGAAGAGGGGAATAACGTGGTATTTTAGACATAATTGAATGCCAACTCCTATGTTAACACCTTTTTACACTTTCATTATTAATATACCTCACAGGATTGAGTCGCGATAGAAGTTGGCAGACTTTCGGTCAGTTCTATATCAGATTCAAGTTAAGCAAAGCCATCTATACCCTAAGGGACCGCTCTTAATATAAATATTGAAGATTGCATATTGCGCATTGTCCTTACGTTATCACTTTTAGCAGCTTGCGAACCCTCTTGAACTCTGGGGTTCAATTCGAGCTCGGAATCCCTGTTGAAACTAGGACTGCTCAAATCGCTATGACTTGACGACGTACTCAGTGGACTTCCGGGTCGAGTCGGTGGGTCCTCGTCGGCTCCAGGATATTGCAGAGAGCTAGGTGGATTGTAGACGTTCTTTGGATCAACGGAAAGCGACATGGGTTGGGGCTGCGTAGCTTGAGGACAATTGTAGCCTATGTATCAAATAAATGGTGTAAATACACATGGACAAGCCTTTTCCATGTATCAAATGGTAGAACACAATTCAAGCCTTTGACTTACTCGGTGAAAGATCGGAGGAAACCATTTCCGAGACAAAATCGCTTAGCGAAGAATAAGAGGAACTCGTACTCTCGGCTCCCTCCGAATCGGAGCCACTTTCATCTGTTGGCTGGTTTTCCAACTGTTTCAAAGTTCTCATTGCCCCAGCCAAAGAGCCGCCAGAATCCCATACAGGAAAGAATATTGGTTCTAGACTGGGCGCATACCATCGTGCTTTGTCGCCAATTTGAGTTGGATCAAATACCCCAGTATGTACTCTGAGGAAAGCTACATTGCTCGGAGTGAGTGACCACTCGGCTAAAAACTCGACTGCCTGTGTCCTTGCAAATTTGTTCAAGAAATTACTCGTTCTCGGTCTTGATCTCAGAAAGGAATTAATCTGAAAGGCAACTACCGGTCTGGGATAAAGTCTCAGGGTTCTTGTATGCTCGGTAAAATTTGCCAAAAGATTTTGAGAGTTGAAGAATCTAACCATCGCAACTCGCGTCGCCACATCGACGGAATCTACATCATTACCGTAAATAAATGGATTGAAGCCAGGAGATGGGTGGGGTGTTTGTTTATGGGCTGAAGGAGTGGGACTAATTGATGGAGTCAAGGATGGGCGATGAGGACTCGATGTCGATGGTGTGCCAGGAGAATTTACAGCGCTGTGTTGACCGTGCCCACCATAGTCCATGCTAGGTCTGTGCCGTGCTGATGAAACGCTGCAACGATTGTACACAGTAATTTTTTAAGTAACTGAACGAGCTCGTTAATCTGTAATCTTCTCAACACGCATTGTATTCGAATCTGTGATATACCTCAATGTCGATTGATGAGACGCAGAACTTTCTCTTCTGCTAGGAGACTGCAACAAAGGCTGAGGTGAAGCGTGTTGAGGAGATGGTTGCTGAGGTTGCGGTGTTGACAAGCTTCCCATTGCCTAAAGAAGTCTTTTTTAAATATCTCAAGAATCTAAATGATCGATTCAAGCAATATTCTGTTTGTAATACAGTCCTCTAATCAAGCTAGCGATTATACTATATGTCGTCAAACAATTTCAATTGATATCTCATTAATTTTTATTTAAATCAGCTATAATTTTGGCTCAGATTTCATGCAGCATGCATAGAAAGATAGAGTTGTATTTACACCAGCTCCAACTTGGTCCATAAGTTGCATTGCCTTCAGAACACACAGTGCAGCAGGAAATTTGAAGAGTTTGTGTCAGATTAGTTTCACCAATAGAATAAATGAACATAATACTGATTGTGAGATAGAAATAACGAGTGTTGAGAACTATATAAGTTCAATTCGTGTATAAATACAATAAAAAATATGGGCGTTACGATAGAAATGGTTTATGACAAAGTGGAGACAAAATGCTTTCATTTCTTAAATTTCCAGTCTAAATTGTTTATTTTCTTTACTGACCTGTTTCAAATGGTTCTTTAAAATCGTACCCTCCGGTTCGGGCAAGGCTGGCAGAGTATCTCCCAAGCCACTAGGGGGTGTTATTTTATTGCTGTCTAAATCTACGAGCCAGATATCGTCAGGCATTCTAAAGTTCTTTTTATACATTAAGAAAGTTGCCGGAATTCCAATGACGAATGGTGTAGGAGCCAATAGTAGTTGTTCGGCGCAGCTCATACATGTTGGAAGCAATGGAATCGCGGGAAACATATATTCCAGCGGATAGATCATGGTGACGAATGCCATCACTGACATCGACAAAGCGTTGTAATCTCGGGACTGTAAAACGAGCTGCGATAAAAAGCATGATTAATGAACAGGTTCAACGGAAGGTAGGTTATTTTTAAAAGTTCGAAATTTTGTTTCATAGCTACCTTGTGTTCAAGTAGAATGAGTGTCAACACTTTCAAGCATATATCAACACCCAACAACTCCAAAGGTAAATGTAGTGGAAAATCAACCAATGAAAACCTCGTGTGATCAGGTAAGGCAAAACACAACGGTGGCTGTAAAGATGGAGAAAGTATCTCAACTTCTACTCTAGTCTTTCCAGGAACGGGAACAGGAGCACTCAACAGCCGCAGAATCCATGTCTCTATTTCTCTCACGTCGTGAAGTATGATTAACGGAGTGCCTTCGAGAGCTTGACCGGTAAGTGCGCTCCATACCGTGTCTCTGTGATAAGAAAGTGCATTTTTTTTCGGCCTAGAGATATGAATTGATATGAGAAAAAAAAAAAACATCATATTGGGTTGAAGACAGTACCTGTTGACTTGTCTCGAAGCTCCAACTCTTCTTGGCGAAGAGCTTTCGTTGCATGCGTCGATTATTTTTTTAAGAACAAATAAGCACTCTCTGAATATAGAGAAGAATGGATGATGAGATATTATGCAGAGGGATGTGAGAGAATGGTTTCTCACTCGCTGAAAGTAAAGGAGCAATAGTTAAGTACTGATATAGAAAGACAGCGGTATTAGTTGCAGTATGATTTTACCTGGCGTTTTCTAGAGGCTCTAGGAGAAGGAGAATGACTTCCTCCACTCTCACTGTCTCCACTAGGAGCAGTTACACCGAGTCTTGGGGCATGAGGTGCATGAGGTGTGTCTGAGTCTCTTCTGCTTGGGCAGTCCCTTTCAGAGTCGCTTGGCCCCACCGCACTGCTCCTATAGTCGCTATAAAGAACAGCTCTAGATACAGTCGCATAGTTAAAGTGTGACAAATGTATTTGTGAAGGTGTGATGAATCCACAGAAAGTAATTCTAATTGGAATTTGTTCTTGGGAGCACTTGAAGCACACTATGTGTAGGGGAGTCCGGGGCGGAAAGGACTACCGGGGCAGAACGGTCTCGGTGGTCTAATTTCGTCTGGAGGTCTATTATTGAAATAAAAAATAATGAATTATTGAGACCTAAAAAATTTGCTCACAAACGTTAGGCGGGCCGTTCCACCCCGGTCTTCCCCTATATATGTTTGATAAAACTGTAAGAGGATTTGGATGAAAACGACAAATTAGATGGGCGAAAATCATGATAAAATGCCATTCCACCTTGAAAATGCAGAATCCGAACTCTTCTCCATACTCTTCCTCCAACTTTCACGACGAAAAGTTGTGCTGTGCCGATCTCTCCTCCCTGTTACACCGCCCCCTGTACTTCCGCTACGTTCTATCGGTCGGTAGAAATTCACGCATATTCCGTAGCGCGTTTTTCCTGAAGGATCAGAGAAATGCTATCTAATATCGAATCAATAAAACTCATAAAAGGCCAGAGGCCTTCATATGGAAATTAACGAGATACACTTATAGGAGAGAATTAAAAAATTTCAGACTCTCGTAGATTCACTGAATTTCTACCTGTGAAAATTCGGAGGGGCTCAAATATGAACTTACCGGAATCTTTATCAGTAAGAGTGAAGGTGAAAGATGTAGCTTCTCGCAAAACTGTGCGTTTGGGTCCAACGTTACTGCAGCCTTCTGGTTGACAGAAATAAACCATGTCAAGAGGCAATGGAAAATCCTTGTGATCTTCGACAGGATATCTGCGTAGCAGCTCTGGAACCTGTTAATCATGGTACGAATATTTGATTTCGGGGTGAAACGTGCCAATAAATCGGAAACTAGCGATCGTGTAATTCACCTGCACAGGCTGGCGAGAAGCTGAGGGTGGTCTTGCCCCCACAATGGCCATATAGTCGACCAGGCGGGGGCACAGAAACTTTTTTTGAATATCCATTTCTGTGTTTGTGATAAGCGTTGTCACCGACGTATACAAGTACACGTCATTCGAGCTTTGTGGTTTAAGTCAAGCTTGTCTCTTAATCGAACCATCATTATGTCATTTTTCTCAGTATTCCCTAAAACTGTTAAAAAAAAAAAAAAATATTCAAGTTACCATATAATTCCCGAAGTATTTTCGTAGGAGTTTCAAACTTTGCCATATTACACAGTCTCACAATTGTATGAATTTAAAATCTCCAAACGTAGTCGGAGAACTTATTCAACGAGTACGTATTTGTGTGGTGGACCGTAATCATCACCATCATAATCTTTGTCTTGATTTATCTCGTACATTCTGATTTTGTGGAATGAATGTTCTCTAGCACAATTAAAATACAATATTTTTTTGGTCTTATTCCCACAATTCAGTTCTACGCACGTCGGAGGCGCGGTTGAAAATTACTGTTCTTCATCGAACAGAAAATCGATGGAAGGGACGTAATCTCCGCGAACCACCCCACCCACGCAGACCACATTCTGCGTCTGCGTCTACAGAATTTTCGACGAAAACCGCAACCTTTATCACTCTGATTAGTACAAAAATAATAATTATATTTCACGTGTGTATACAGCAGATCAAACGACCACATAACATTTCGTTGGCTGCATTATCTCTGATTATATAAACATGAAAAACTCTAATCAACGTACTGCGACCTCTTTGACAACCTAATCACCCATTTTTGTATACGTGTACGGAACATTTTTTCTCTTCTATATGTATAGAACAATGTAACGGAAATGAGGAAATATGTATTCCGAAATTCTGACTATAAAGAATAATCAATATCCAATGTTATGAACCCGATACAAGAAAACGAGGCAGGTACAGGTGTAAGCTTAAAGATTTTTCATACACAGCTGAAGATAGGATTAATTATCAGCAGCCTTAACTCAGCCTTCGGTGTCTTGATCTTTTATAACATTGAATCTAATTGGAATGAATCTCTGTGAGGTAAAGCTGTACTGCATATCTTTAAGAACTGATATTACGGAAACCGGTAAAATGCAATGTCGCAAAATGAGTAAAAGGGAAAATAAAAGAGAATGTATAATAATGAGAGCTGTAGAACTGCACAGTTACTACTTTCTTAGCTTACTTCTACTTTGTTTGCTGTTGAAAGTTACATAATTTCTTCTTACATAATTGGTCGTTGGAAGAAAACTTTTTCGTACAATCAATAATATACCAGGAGGTCGGAGCTCTGAACCCTTTGTGGAAATATGGGACGTAAGGGGAATGATTTGGCTAGGAAAAGCTTGGGGGTGAGAAGTGTGAGGAGATTGGCGAGGGCCAAGGACATAGCTTTCAACGGGATGGTGAAACCGCGCTTAAATCTCAGAGGGGCTGTTTCAGCGGAGTAGTTTCCCGGGAACCGGGACTCGACCCCCCTTCTCCCGTTCCTGATCCCAGAGGAGTAAGCAGATTTAGACACTCTCCAGTGCCTCAAAACTCTCTAGAGCCGAAGATGCAGAGAAAAAGGGACTAAAAAAATTTGCCGGAATTAAAGTACCCAGACACGAAACTCTTCGCAAAACTATATTTTAGCCCCGAATTTCACCACCAAAAATATAAACCGTAATTTACGGGGATAATATAGAACATAAAAAAAATCGTCATGACCATGTCTTCATTATTTTAACATTAAATAATTAAATTAGCTCCGTGGAGCTTACGATTAGCGTAAGTGAAAACAGTCCTCGGTCATGGTCAGCCGCTACGGGCTGAGCCTATACGAATTTACTACTCAGCGTACGCGCCTCGGGACCGCGGTCTCCAAGAGATGAATATGGTTTTTCGATATTTACGAAAATCAATGACTAATGAACAGCATAAAATGAAACGGTATTTTTTTTTACAGAATTTTGTACTGGTATAAAATGAGAATATGATTATTAAAAGACTAGACCGAAATAGAAGCACCAATTGAAATCTTTCAGGCATATTTTTATTAGAGATTGTGTAAAGCGGACATTCGTCAGAGTTTATGACTCCCGACTTAAATAATTTGGAGCGTGATAATTTACGTGAATACGTCATGAAGTCGAGATCTAATTATGATGTTTATTTAACTAAGATCCGTGTCTTGAAGTCGAAAATGTATATATTTTTTCTTTTCTTCTATAGTAAAAGGGTAGTTTCTATTGATTTCAGATGATATTGTTTTCTCTTCTGTATATCAACGGTTGCAATCCTTCGCTAGCCTTTTGACCTCTATTTCCTTCTAGCCCTTGTCTGCGATAACACTTAAAGGCGAACATGACCTAGTTTTATGAGGCTGTTACAAGCAATAATGGAACCGTTTATAATTGGGTCAATATCAGCAATTTGATTAACAACCCTTACCATGCTTATAGCTGTATACCTTTGACATTGAATTAAAAATAGTTTTTCATAAATACAACAATTATATAGTTACATAAAAAAATTATACGAGAGTAGTATGCCTATGGGTATATTAAATCTCGAATAACATCTTTATATAATTTTTTATTGGATCATTTTAGAAATAATAGAAATCGATTTTCCCACGTATAGGTTTACAATAATAAAAAATAATCAATTCCCTGGAATAGATAATATCTCAGTTGATTGAACTTTCGAAAAATTCTTGAATTGCATTAAATTTACACAATCTATATGGAGGATGGGTAAAATTAAGTAGATAGTACGTGATACGTACAGTTTGGCACCTGTGCATACGAAATAAACAAACAATTAATTCAGTTCCATCATGGGAGCTGCTATAAGTGCACATGTGTGTCATTACACGTACATCCATGCATATTATATATACATACGGGTTATCGCTATCAGCGGCAGTACCAAACTATAGTATAAAATGTACAATAGATGTACGAGTGTATAAATTACTATAGGCTGTTATACACACGATGAAACAGATATTTAGTTACTGTTGTAGAGCACTTAAGTTAAGGAATGAATATTACTCAGGAAAAAACTAATAAAGACATAAAATTATCATCTGCCTAACCAGGACGTATGTAAAGCGACGATTTACGTCACCGCATAAACCGCGTTTGATAAGAAAAAAGTAAAGTAAGAACCGGTGAAATGGAAAGCTCGAAAATCGTCAAGACTCTGCAGCTTTTTTTTCGTGCTGAATTTGTAAAATTCAAAATCTGACGTAAAACTAAAAAATCTTTTTATCTAATCGTTCAGAAATGTTCCTGGTTTAAATTTTATATAAGAATTTGGTAAAGAAACTTACGAGAATCTTGCGGAAATTAGCGATGTACATGGCGAATAAATCGCAAGATGAGACACTTGTTCGACGCGTTGCGTTGTGGTGTTCGTATCTGGCGATACTACACTAGTGGTTGGCACTAGTAACACTGAGTACTGAGCGCGTGCGAAACGCGTTTGCTATTTCCCTCCCGCTTTTGCAACCAAGTTAGGTATACTCCTCAGTTTTTCTCCCTCACGTCGTGTGCCCTCGTTGGCTACTGGAGAACCTTGTCGGATCAATACCTAAACGAAAAGCGAAAATTAGAGTAGGAGGAAAAGCGCGGGTGGCTTTCAGAGCCGAAGGGAGATGGAAGAGAGGATATAGATAGAGCTTTTCAAGGCGCGCGCGAATTCTCGTGACGTATATATACCAGACCGTATTACGCGACGTATATATGTAGTATACCTATATACCCACATGCTTACGCTTATTTTCCATATATGTATACATACTTACAGACTTCTCGAGTTTATACCCATATAAGTGAATTCCAGTCTGCAAATTTTTTTTTGTTTTTTTTTTTCCACCTTACTTTAAGAGGATTTTGAGCTAGATGTTAAAGAACTTTTTCAACTGTATAAATAATGACCAAAATAAACGATTCAATTGCGTTCCAGCCTAGTCGTCGAAAAAAAAAAAGTTTAATTTTAGAAGAGCACAATAAACTTTATAATAGTAATATATTATTAATATACCTTCATTTAGTTGAATATCTAATTTTCACCGTCGTATATAAAAAAAATTAATTCTTACATTTCATGTTCGGCTTTTATATAAACTCCGTAAGATTCCACCTTCTTATTTTCTTTCGGAATAACGCCCACACATATATTGTATTTTAGCTGTATTAACATAATGCCTATGGCTATACGTTGATATGGTGTACGTTTATACTTACTTTATTGATTCATATCATATAACTCACTTACCGCGTATATATCAGTAAGCGACAAATGAATAGACAAAAAGCGAAAGGGTTTGATTAAGCAATTTGGGAAATAATATTTCTGCAAATTTTAAACTTGGGTCATCCTGCAGATTCCAATTCCATTGAGTAAAATTGATACTTTTGAATTTATTCAAGCGGATTGTATCACAAAGCGTTTTAATTAGTGATTTCGAAATTATGAAACCTAGCAGGGGAAGAAGATTGGAAGTATGATTGGAGTGGATTCATTCCTCAACTCGCTTAATTTGGATTCTCTTTTGAAATTATAATTGGCCAATAGGGTCAAATTTTAATTATTCCCTTCGGTTCTATGTTCAATATTCTTTCATTTACTTGCGGGTACCTAATCCACATCAAAGTCACTTTGAATGGACGCTAATTATACGAGATTGTATATTAGATAAAAGATCCAACTGGTTTTAAGCCGATTATTTCATCAGGAAGGAATCATGTCGGAGAAATATCATTCATATATTTAATTCTTATACAAATATAGGCATTGATTAGGCAACGATATCAAAATTTTCAAGGGATGAAATTTGTTAATTGCAAAAAATTTGTATTTATACAATTGCGAAGGGGGGGTGTACGTGCAAAGAATTGTATGGAATACATGATAACGTATTCACGTGTGACCTATTCGTCCTTCGTAATGCGGGGGCGGCAGCCTGGAAATTGTTCTACAAGCTGTATAAAATTAAATCACTTCGTCCGTCTCCTTAAGCAAATTTAACAGCTACTATATCACCCCATGAAGATAATATTATTTTAGAGTTTATTGCGCTAAAGAAGGGAAATAATAATAATAATGGCTGCAGAGAAGAAGCTTGATTATTAACGCAATAATTATAGTCGAGCTTTTGGGAAAAATCGCAATTTGCAGGAGACACAAAAGGACAAGAGAGTGAAGAACTGAGAGAAAATCGGATGTAATGTGATTAAAAGATAACGTGGGAGGCACAGGTATAAATCTAAAAGAGCCAAAACCCCAAGTCCAATAATCCCATATATCATATACCGCAGGGTATACTACGTGGCTACTGATTGCAAGAGCTATAAATCATACTATGACATCGCAGCCAGCGTCGTGTAAAAGTAGATTGAAAATCGATACGCACTTGAAGTAAAATGATAGAAAAAAAAAGAAGAAAAAATGTTACTGCTGCAGCTGTACGTGACGCTTGCTAAGATCGAATTTTTTTTTAATGGTATATTTTCAGGACTTTTTGAAGCATAACAGAAAAAGACACGGAGTGAGAATGCCGAGACACGTCGAGCTTTCTCAAGTACCTACCTTGAAATGGTATTGCACAGAATGTCTGAGCTTTTCCGTGAAAAATATTTAATTTCACCGAAGAACTCCAACGTTGGATTCCTCCTGAATTCAATCTTCTTCTTCTTCTTCTTCTTCTTCTTTTGCTTTTTCTTTTTCTGCTCCTCCTTCAAATGCCAATTATCTGAGGAGCTTTTTAAAGAGTCTCCAAATTGGGGCGCGTTTTACGATAAATCCAAAAAAAAAAAATTCAGAGATGATGAATTTCCATCAGGCATACTATTTCAGAGTTAGTACATACCCTATGTAAGCCCTTACATAGGTATAGTCATTACTTAACGTACGAGTTAAATCAATATTTTTAATCATAATGAGCATAAATATATTTGGATGAAAGCCACAGAATCGAGTCAAATAGGAATAACCGGTACCATCATTTCTATAGCATTTTATGTGGTTCGTAAAGTTTAAAATTCTTGTCTTTGATATAGGAAGCTTGGAGCTTGACGTCGCAATCTCCTCATGAGTTATTATACTCTTTTGAAAAGGGCAAGGGATCCTGTGGCAGAATTTATACCTCGTAAAAACGAATATCTGCCTATAGATCCTGAAGGGGAAAATATGACTTCGATTCTACCAAGCATACATTCATTTCATGCAGATAAATAATCGCATTTTTCTGTCTTCGGATCTAGCCGAGGAGTTGAAAAATTTGATAAACGAATGACTCGAGTATAGAACAACGAACATACAAGTTTTTAAAAAACTATATCGAGTTCTTCAAGAAAACGAATAGTTGTAAAAAATAAAAATAAAGAAATGTAACAGAAAGTTAGATAAATAATTGAAGAATCTGACAATTTCAAAGTTAGTTAGGAAAAGGAATCATGCAGTTGTTAAATTCAACAACGACATGCAACACAAATCGACGTGCAAGTTAGAAGAAGAAAAAAACGCTAAGGGTTGAAAAAAAAAAAAAATCGCAAACTTTGATTATTATACACCAGTTACAACATTTATTTACCCAACAACAGAGTTAACACGCATGCTTAATTCCAGATAAAACTATACCCCTGTTATTAGTTTATTATATAACAAACGTATTAAAGATATACTATAATATATATATATATCAGTTTTTTTTTAAATATTTGTATTTTTTTTTTTCAACATTTATTGACTTCAATTAGTTTAGTTTCATTTAATATTGTTTATAATTTGTCTAAAATAGTTTTAATCAATTGATTGATTGATTAGAATACTCGTAAGTAGAATCCTATTCACATAGTTTTATTATCTTGCTAATAAAAGAAATTTGAATACTGTAATAGTTTATGAATGGAGATTAGAGCTAATTAGCTATTTAGTTATAATGTGTATACATACAATTAATAAATAATATAATTAAGGCAATGGAAGATAAAAGACATAAACTATACATGTAGTAGCCAAGCAGCTGATGGTAAAGTCTTGAAATTCTTGTTTTTTGATAATACTTGAAATAATATCAGAAGATTTGGTGAAAAATAAAAAAAATAAAATAAAAAAACTATTCTCAAGGCACGTGGTAAATGCATAGATGCAACTTACAACTCATGTAATAACATGTCTCAGGCAACTAAAACAGGTATTACTAATACTCTTTATCGAAATCAAAACGTTGGGCAAAAATAATAACGCGTTTCTAATTTACATCAGCTTGCAATCGAATTATTGACAATCATTATCTAATTTAAACATAAATTATTGTAATAATCCATCAGTGCAGAAGCTTATTGTCCAAAATACGCTTACTAGAGATAATTTTGCTATATTAAAGATTCAAGATTAACAAGTAACGATATTCTTATGATAAAACATGCTTTGAGTTTATGAGCTTCTATTTATACCTATAATACTAAAAATATAAACATACTGGATAATTGTAGTTTTTTGAATTAAGGAAACTACTGAATAACGCACCTACATTTGTTTCTCAAATATTAAATACAACATACTGCACAATATATCCTGAATATTCTCTCATTTTGAGTTCATATATCATATCACATTTATATAAACAGATCTACTAATTTTCTTAAACAATTTGTAATTAACGAATCTTTTGAAACTCTTGCACTGAATGTTGTTTGAAAATTTTTACACATAATTACAGGTAAACATTTATTATTTATAAGAGAATTAAGTTAACTTTCTATGTCTCTACAATGAACTCTGAATACACCTATACAAATTATTACTTTGTGTAGCTCGAGTATTACAACTAGCACAGTTGTAAAATACATGTATTTCCATAATTTGTAATAAAAAAAAGAGAAAGATAAGATCATTGGTCGGTTTTTGTATAATTAAATGTCTCCCATAATGTATGAATACAAACTTTCTATGAGATTACGTATGTTTCTGAATCTTCAAACAATTTTTTTTCTTTATAAACAATTATTTTTTTATTCGTCTCTGAAGACATAATGGAATATCACATCTCACGTTGAGATTGTTATTTAATATATTATTAACCATCTACTGCGATCGTAAAAGTAGATTCTAAATATCAGAGGTTGAGAGAGGTGTCAGAGCCGTGGTGATACTCCTCGTCTAACAGGGGTTCTTGTTCCACCACCATGTGAACTGCGAACAAAACTCTTCATGCATACCAAACATATACTTATAACAAAATATTTAAATAGTTATAATAAAAGTCAGTTAAAACGCCTTAGTATATAATCTATAAAAAAAATATAGGTATATATATAGCTGATAGGTATTTTAGTGATTCAGAAGAAGTAGAAGAAAAAAAATGTTTTCTGTTAATTCGAGAGAAATATAAGAAATGCACATAAATTACATGCAAGGTTTTTAATATTTTCACAATTTGAAATCCCAAAGGAAGTCATGCTAAAGATTATTTGAACGTACCTAGAAATTTGTAGAATGTAGAGCATTAATTGAGCAGTAGATAATATACAGATATTGGAAAGGTTCTCTGAATTATCCAATCTAATAGAAACTTTTCATAATACAACCTGCGTTTATTATAATATACATTATCATTTCATCACTCGAATTATATTTTTTAATCAACTGCAATTTGTAACTTAAAAAAAAATTCAATTCTACCTGTAATATGATGTGGTTATAAGAGTATAAATATTTTCATCGGTTAAATCTACGAACACTAAATACATCTTTCTTTCTTTCTTTCGCACTGCGATTTATACCAAAAGAAACAGCTCAACTCATAACATTAAATAACATACTTTAATACATTTCGTTTCATTTGTAATTCACATAAATCTGATAAATATATTAGAATGATAATGTAATTTTTTTTTTTTCTCGTTTCTTGTTTATATATATATACAGTGTTAGGTGTCACGCTTAATGTTATATACAAAGACTTCTCAATAAAAGAATAGTGCTATCCTCAAGTGGTTACTAGTCAGGTGATCAAGGATCAAAAATGTCACGAAGTTCCATTAATTCAAAGGGGAAAGAAACAAATAAAAATAAAATAAAAACTATTGTTTCAAACATAGGTAATACATAGTTAGCTTCTATCATATTCTCTCATAAATAAATACAGGTGTATCAAATCTGAAGAATAAGAACACGCAACGAATTTAAATTGTCATTTATTTGCCTTGAAATATTTTCCTAATTTTTGTTCTTTTTTCAAAAATTCATAATTCAGGAATATATTTTCTTACTTTATTATTTATCTCTATAATTACGATGTAATTCACTCAGATCATTCAGAGAGTTCATTTTTAGATATAAAATACTCTCAACTGCTAGTTTGTTATCAAATAGGTATATGCTTGACTAGAAGACTGTCATTATACTGTTATATTAAGCTAAAGAAAGCAACGAAAGGTACAACATTGGGGAAGTAATGTACGTCACTAAATCATATTGCTTATCAGTCTGTAAAAGTAGCAAAATGAAGAAAAAAAAGGGATAAACAAAAAGGGGAGTATGTAAGACAAGTATACCTATTCAGACACATCTGAACTAAAAAATAAAGAAGGAAAGAAAAAAAAAATTTATTTTCTATTTGGGACTAAGTTATATGCAATGTGAAGGACAACAACTATTACTGTTTGTAGTTGAAATCTTTTCTTAAGTAGGTATAAAGATAAGCAAATTCATTTCACCACTTTGAAGTATTAACAGGTGTCTGTGAGAATTTAATTTTAAGTAGAAAAATATTGTCGCATTGTTTCTCGAACATTTTCAAAAGTCGATGGGTAATAATGAAGGATATATGTAAATAAACAAGTAAATAAGTAAGTAAGTAAGTTAGTTGTATCTTAAAAAGAGTTTTCCAGTTCACCAAACCTTGCTCACTCACAGCCACCTGAATGTTATGGAACTAGATGCTACAGTTTCTATTTTTGTAATCACCACTCTGTAAATAGGATAAAAGCGCAAACACTCACAGTTAAGGAAGATCGTTAAAAGAAATGGAACTAATTAAGTGAAAGCATGCTAAATGAAATATCCAAGCTTGCTTGCAGTCGTTTAATTTGTTTAAAAAAAAAAAAGAAAAAAAAAGAGGACCCATCACCAATTCCTTGTAACAAACTAGCTTCTCCGCTCCAATTAATACCTTATATGAGAATTAAAAAAAATGAGTGTTTTTTTTTTTCTTGTGATTTACAAATTATCATCATTAACATATGCAAACTTGTATAACTTCAAAAATATAAATCGAGACGGGCGAGATCAAGCTTTAAATAATTTTACTCTGTACGTATTATTCCCATTTCTATACTTGCCGATCAAATACGTATCTCAGAGTATTTTAATCCTGCTGTTTATCGGCTGACTCCAAACTTGTAATATTATCATCACAAAAAAAGAATAAGGGCATGAGATGAATTTCGTAAATAAATTATAACTCATTTTTCAATGCTAATTGGTTTGGAGACGAGCGTAGTATAACGTGATAATGAACGAACTGTGCCTAATGACATTTTATATACAATGATATAAAAAACGATTAACGATAAATTCCGGTTTGTTGCATCTTTCTCATTCATAAAATGTATTCATACGGTACATTCATTATCACGATGTAGACCTAATGGTGTTTCTTTTGCAGTCTATTACGTTGAAGCCTGTTAGTACCGTTTTTCTCGGTGATGGTAGACGCCTGTGTGGTCCCAATTCTGTGTCCTCCGACCGGTATCCTGAACAGCATGATCTTCAAGTGATCACAAATTTCCAAGCAAACTTGGGAACAATATCGAAGCAAGTCCAATGTCACCCAAATCTAAATAAAAAAATCAACAATATTTTATTAAAACCGGAAGCAAAGCATCAAAAGGGTAGAACGACTCATCTAACACTTCAATCCTTATAGTTTACGCTAATTACTTGCTGAATGAATGAAATGTTATCGATAACGTAGCAGTAAAATATGACTTACTAAACAAAGCCAAAGAACGTAATATTCTTTGATGAAAAAGTTGAAGTACTGATTCAGGAAAAGCATTGCAGGTCCGATCAGTGCAGTATCCAGGTATTGCATTTCATTCTTGGTCATATGAGCAACCTGATGAATATGAGGGATATGTTTAGCGTCGTTATTATTTTGTCTGATTATTACCTAAGAAGATGAATGCATGAAATTTGCTTACCACAAGCCTGTTGGTCACTTTTGCAGCGACCATGCCAAATGCAAGAATATACAAGGCAGGGTGATTCTCGTAGACGTGCTCAGCGCTTTTTCTGTATATTATAAACGCTGGCACAACGACAAAACTGAATGGGATGATCGGAGACAATACTGAGGTTCCCTGAAAAAGAATTTCTACAGTATTCTGCACACTGAATGCCCAGTCAATTAACAATCTATTAGCTAAAAAGCGATTTATATTTGAATAGCACATTCCAAGTCAAAATTTATAATCATTAGATAAAAATCATCAAATGAATGCATGCATGTGAATTTGGACTATACTTTATTGCAAACAGATATTAACGGGACCTCAATTTGACCTTATCCAGCAATAATAATACAAGGAAAGGGTTTATGTGTCAAATGAATAATTGAGATGTTACAAATTCGGAAGTATAGCTTAGTTCAAATTTTTGATTTTGAAGGTAAATAAAATCGACGATTGTCAGGCAAGACTTTCACCATATTGAAACATGCTTATCAACCGTTGTCCATAGCGCTATACATAGTTATATTGTTATTGAAGCAAAGCTATTTGGAGTTATTAGAGGAAGGAATAATTTTGAAGGTATGATGCTGGATCTCGAAATATGGTTGAAGATTGAATACAGTAACAATATTCTGTATATGTAATGCGTGGCAAATAAATATTAATTTGAATAATACAAACAACACCGTGATATAATTAATACAAATTTTAATTACGGTGCAAGACCTAGGCCCAATAGTAAATACTAAAAAATGATCATGATTAATCCACTCAATTTGCCAGCATAAAATGAAAATTAACGAATTCATATTCGTTTGAAGACCTAATGCCTAGAGAGCACTTCTTTCACAAATGACTAATATCTACAAAAACGTAGAAAAGAGTAACGGAATACTAATTATTGAACTCTGAAGTATATGTTAACATATCAATATGACTATCATATTTACATACATTACATACTCTGCGTATTTAGACGATTCACATGGGCCTAAATCAAAGTAAAAATACAACTTGTGCACTACAACGGGATCCAAGTTTGGCTTAGTTAGCTGACTTACAGCAACCGTGGAGCCATTTTTTCCGACACCACCGGCAAGAATGACTGACACGCTGCTCTGCGCGAGCAAAACAGCGATGCCGACTGCTGCCCACAAAGGAAACACCTTCACCTCTGTATTAATGTATGGCAACTATACGTTTGGAATATACAACCGCTGGTTAGTTAGTAGAGAAAGAGTAGAGATATACACGTGCAATGAGTACAAAAGTTCAGTTACTTTGATTGATCATAGATAAATAATATCAAAATTTTATCAATTTAGATAGATAGAATTTGAAACGCTTTTCCGAGTTCTCCCATGACACACCATACATTCTTTAATTCAATAATAATAAAGTAAAACTATACAAGTGTTATAAATTTATAAAAAATCAAAATGATAATAATAAAAATTAAACCAATAGCAAATATCAAATAGACTTTGTTGATTCTGGCAACTCCAAGTCATGACGATTATTTCGAAACTCACAAACATATTTCAATAATGATCTTGGACTATTTAACGATAAGATATTAGCTTTGATTTTCTATTTAATCGTATGCGAATTGAATCTCGTAGGCTTGAGTTTTCCAATTTTCTCCTTGAACTAGGACACTAACTTGAGAAATACGAGAAAATAGTCTAGCAACAGAGTCCACTTCCAAGTTCATTGAATCAACACTGATAAAAATGAAATAAACTATAAAAACAATGTTATATTAATTTCAGATTGTATAAATATAAATTATTGTGAGTTAAAATTAGTACATAACAAAAAAAGTTCCGATTCTTTTTATACATTTAATGTGTATTAGCTGTGTTCTTCATTCAATGTATGCATACACCATAATGTTATCCAATAGTCATAAAAAGGCTCTTCAGTACCAGACAAGCTGTTTAAGCATTAGAAAAGATCGTAATATAATATATTCCAACAAGGAAGAGATGATTGAATGAACTTGGTTGAGAATTGACCGCACCACATTCCTTTCTTCATCTCTTACATGGAAGTATTCTAAGGCACCTCACCATAGGACTAATTGGTTATCGAAGGCTGTCTCTATCTCTATCAGGCAAATTTTAGGAATAGACATTGTAAACTTGATATTATTCAAGCATCTTCGAATGCAGCTGAAAATTAGCGCCATATAATTATTCGCAGAGTAATATATACATGTAAATTAGATATTTTATCGTAAGGCAATACGTTCTGTGTGTGTTGAGGTACATGTATAACTATTCACATTATTACGTTTACTAATATCAACAGTACAATAGTTAAAGACAGAATAAAGAAAGACATGAAGAAGAACCAGTTAATCGCAGAACTTGTGATTTTCAGCTTTAGAGAAAAGGAAAGACTGTAATATTTGCTGGCTCTGTAGTCCCCTATTTTAGAAGACCCAGGTAAAATATGGGCAAGCACAGAATAGCATATATAAAATGAAGAAGAAGAGACGTCTATTTTAGAAAATAAAATTCCTAAATTTCTGATATATGCAACCAGCCAATTTGTATGACTTACTGCAATTGTGGAACCGTTTTTTCCAACACCACCGGATTCAAAGACTCTACAGAATTCAACGAGCACGTGTACGTAGCCTGCATAAAATATCACGGCTACGAAGCTACTGATAGTGCCCAGTCCGAGCATGGGAATCTAAACAAACCCATAAATTCTGCCAATTATAGAAATTTATATGACAAATTTATGGAGTAGAAGAATGTTAAATTTTGCGTTGCAGATCGAAATGAAAATATCGTCTTCATGTACGCAGATTGTTTTCGTTCTCTCCTAGGCTGAAATAAATTAAAAATAAACACCTGATGACAAATTTGAGAAACTACTTTCCTACCGTCACATTGATACGAGGGTTTTTCTGGGCACGTGGGAAACTGCTGACTGAAAATATATTATCACAAGCTATAACAAGAGATTTTTGGTTTCCTTTTAAATCTTTGAGCGTGTTACTTATCCAATGAATTATTCACTTATAATGAGGATTATTTTTCTCTATTTCATATCCCCCATAGTTTTCTTTGAACTTATAGCAGAGCATGATTTTCATTTTAGTGATATTATAGTTTATTGTAGAACAATTTATGTTGCATTTAAAGGCAGCGTGGAATAAAGCATACACGATAATTATATACCGTCAAAATGATGAATTTAGAATAATTGGACTTGAAAGGAAATAACCCTGGTTATCAGAGACAAGAATATCAAAAGAATTCCGAAGTGGCATTAGTGAAAAAGACAGAGGTAATGGGAACGAATTAAGCATTCGATGCAACAAGATAGAAGGTCCAGTTGAATAATAGGCAATTATCATTATATTGTATAGCACTATGCATGTATGTACCAAGACTACTGTTGCGATTAGAAGAAGAGAGTTAAAAACTTAACTTTTGTTGAAAGTTTCCTTTAGTTACATAGAAGTAGAAGTAATAAAACCTGGAAGTATCGTCGTAACTTTAAATGTGATAATATGTGGAGTCTTCAGTAACAACAACGTATAAAACTAAAATCTGATCATATTTTCCAATAAAAATGGTGCAGTTTGCCTTTTGAACTCATGTGCATTATTTATGTAATTGGATTGATTTCATATTATAGAAATATTTTCACGTTAACATACCAGAGCAATATGATTTCTAAGACCCCGACTAAGCATTAACAGTAAAAAAAAAAAAGGAAAAGTTTCTGCTAATAAAATGAATCAAAGACTCAGAATATTTAGTGAGACTTTAGTGTACAGCTAAAATTAAAATTCTTCAAGGATTGATATTAAACGATAAGGAAATGAACTGAAGGATATGATGAAATGAAGTTATATGATTTAGAATGAAGTACATAGTTGAAACAAATGTTAGTTGACACAATATTGTGAGTAGGTAAATTCAGCACCGCTCCTCATGCCATGCAGTTCCCTTTTGCTGCATCGCCAACTGAAAAGTCTAACTATCAAACTTACAGCCACAGTCGAACCATTCTTGCCCACTCCTCCGGTGAAAATCACCGAAAACATGGAATATAAGTTTGCCAATGCACACACGACTGTCATTACGCCTATCAAATATTTAAATTCAAAACCATCAATGTATGGTATCTGCAAGAAACATTATTGTTAGACTTTGCAGATAAGCATCCGCCAAGACACAATTTTTCAATTTGAATCTCAAAGCATAAACAGGACTGAATTCTTAACCAGGCAAGACAAAAAATTACGCTAAACCTTGTTCAAATTTAATACAAGCAATAACATCTATTTAAATGATCTTTAAAATTAGTAGCATTCTCGTAAAGATTCGGATACTGAATACTGAAATTAAATAACATCAATTACTTGCTGCCTTGTTACGTTTAAAAAAAATTTAAGATTCATTGAATGATCAATTAATATTGAAATTTTGCATTCAACACTGATTTTTTCGATGATTGTGTTGCTTCAACGATGAATAGTTGGGTAAATTATACACAGATTGCTAAATTTATTTGATACCGTGGCATTTGAGGTACAGATAATGCACAATGGTGAATCTGCGTGCCTGGCATTTCATAAATTTAATAAAAACAGATGATTTGATGTTCTGTAAGTTTTTCGAATATTTCGAATGGCTGATTTGGGTTTAATGAGTGTATGACATGACTTACTAGCCGTTTAGCAGTATTGAATTATCATAAATTGTATGATGGTTTAAAAAACCTTACAAATACAAATCATAATAATATGATAAAAGCAAAAAGAAGAAAATAACAAAAACCAAATTAACATGTTAGAAGAATAAAAATAATAGTTTTTTATGAATGTGTGACATGGGCTATGAGATGTTCAATTGATATTCATAAACTAAGCTTTTATACGTAATATAAATATCCATTAAAACTTTCAATAACACGAAAAATATTCGCCAAATAATTGACCAGCAACTTCTTTGTGAAAAAAGTGATACTTCAATATCGAATAAGAATATAAATGATAATTATTTAAATGAATACAACCTCTATCATCCAAACACTAGGCCCAAATATTCCAGAAATGATGTGGATTGCCATGATAGTGAACTGTGCCTCTGTGACATCAACTTTTCCAAACCTCAACGTTCCTGTTGATAAATTATCATAAATTATTACTTTCTTTATAAAAATTAGCATTTCATTTGGATTAATGTACTTTTAGAAAATAATGGTCAATATTAAATCATAAATTCTTACCAGAAACGTAAGTTTGCCAATGAGCACAATAAAACAATGTCATAGCACAAAAACATTGGAAAAACATCCAAGTCGGATAATATCCCAACTGAACAGCTATGCAGGCAGACAGGGCGACGAATACTGTAAAAATATGTGATAAATGATAATAATTTGCTTATTTAATGAATAAATGCAGGTTTAATACTCTCTTTGAGATTTTGATAATTGATATTTACCCGTCGATATGGAATCGCATCCGTGATCAAATAACTCGCCCAAAGGACTTTGGGTTCCAGTTCTTCTTGCCTGTTTTCCATCTATAGCATCAAGACTTTGATAAACGAATAGACCTAGGGCACACAAAAGACATGCCCACCGTGGTGCCTGAAAAATAATACAAATAATACAGAGAATAGAGAAAATATATAAATTCAAGATTTAGAATTTGAACGGATGCCAAAAAAAGTGATTATTTTTTACTTTGGACAATTATAAAACCATTCAGACCCTGACAATGTAAATATAGAATAACAAAAAAAACAATTTACGTAACATAAAATGCTTACTGATGAATAATTGAATATGATAATAATAAGAAACGGCTGCTTACTTGTTTACAAAATACGGCGAAATTTGAACGATAATTTCTTTTCAAACCCAGACATTCTCGATATATTACGTAATTTGTTATTTGACTTTTCGAAAATATTTTCTCATAAGTGAAAGTCGCTTATATCTGACTATTAATTAGCGTGAAAGTTTTTCGGGGGATCGAAAAGTTTGAGGTTATGGTTGTGTTATAGGTTACTACGTACCTCGATTTTAGCGTCTGGACTATACCAGACGAGAATGAGGGTGGTTAGTATGTTTACGACGAGACCGACGATGGTAATTAGGTTCGGGGCTAACCAAAGTGGAACTTTACTGACTAGCCAATTCCACCAGGGTTGCAAAAAGGGGTCTATTAAGCTGACGCTTGTACAGTTGTACTTGTGTTCGTTTAGACGTTTGAGCTGGCCAGGTGACAGCAATTTTTCTTTATAAAACTGCATTGTTTATTAATTAACAAATTCACTTTATCACATAAAATCCTTTTCAGCGATACGATTTGCACATTGATTATTATCTTACAAATGCTTTTTCCGACCGCAATCTAAATTTGACAGACTACTACGTATCCAGACACGTAGTACAACATCTACACTAGTACACTTCAATCTTCACTTCAAGCGCTGCGATCACCGGAACTACAATATCGCTGAACGATACTTTCGAATATCGAAATATTCATTTACCGTAAATTGAATCAGCCGATTTACATGACGCTTTTTATATCGGTGATAATTCAATCGATACACTTTTATGACTTTTAGAATTCTGTAAAAACATACATTATACATATTTGAATCTATTGTGATTCAAAGTTCAATTCTTTATCAATGAAATACTAAAAAAATGTGCATTTATATTCCCATGAAAGATTTTATAAGAATAGACTCTTTAGATGAATATAATATTTCGATAGTCGATATTATACGTCAGTCGTCACAGAGGCTAGCAGATATCTAGCAGACAACAAACACTGGTGAAAGTGAAACATGGCGGCGTTTGTGATATTTTCTCGTATATTTGTAGGCGCCGCAAATAATTGTATGAAAAGGATTAGTTCGCCGATTGTAAACAACGTTAAATCGAAAGGTTAAAAATGAGTTCTTTGTAAATCTTCAGACAATGTTATTTCTCGGTTTTTGTTATAAATTATAAGACAACATCATAACCTCACTTTCAGGTATCAAATTATGGGAAACTCCGGCGGCAGGACTACGATCACACTCTTTATCCCATGCGAATAGAACCGCGCCGGCATATCAGGAAGAAGTTAAAGACACAACGGAAGAAGATGAAAACTTTACACGCGGTAATCTCGCGTTTATTAAATTATTAATTTGAGGTTAAACCGCAGCACTTCGATACTCCATAACAAATAAATTCGTAAATATCTATTTCCGGCGCATTTTACAATGGCATTAATTTTTCCTACAGATGTTATCGAGAAAGTAAATTCGCAGATATCTACCTCGTCCACAGGCCGTTTATTTGCTATAATTCAAGTTTGCGGCAAGCAATTTTTAGTCACTGAAAACGACATTATAATTATCCAAGGTCATTGGCCTCCTAACGTTGGGGATAAATTGACGATGGAAAAAGTCCTGCTCGTTGGTAGTTCGGACTTCACTTTAATCGGAAGACCTATTTTAAACAGGGAACAGATATCAGTCGATGCAACAGTAGTCGAAAAATCACTCTCCCACACGAAAACTCACTTTAGAAAAAAACGAAGGAAACAGTACATGAGGATAAACTGTGAGTCTGATTTGAAAGAATAATTAATAAGTCATAAAATTACCTGCGTATTTTGTACTGTAACTAAATTTGTAATTTTATTTTTACAGTCTGCAGAATAGAGCACACCATGTTAAGAATAAATTCCATCAATGTCAACGGGAATTTGAATGAAAAAAAAGAGTTTGAAGGCTTGGATAGAATATTTTAGCTCTATGTGAATGAAAAATACAAATGAAATACCCAAATTAGTCTTAACTATTGGAAATGAGATTGAATTGTTGAACTAATTACATGTATGGTTTTCTGTAATAAGCAATTATACAGTGTTCGATACACTATCGGTTAGATAACATCAATGTATTTAGATATTTCTTTTCTTTTAGTAAAATAAAAACAGTTGTAAGTATAGTTTCACAGTTTTTAATACCCACGAAATTCCAACAACACTAATAATAGCAGTAATAGATAATTAAAAGGAAATATAGAAACAATTTGAAAGTATTACTTTTGGCATTATTTGGCAAAATTTTTCTAAAGACAACCCTTTTATTGCAATTCTTAATAACAATAACTAGATTAATAGTTTTCACCCAAAACCTATTATTTCTTATTTCTATTCATCTAATTGTTCTAAATAAATGATTAATTCTTTTTCGCAACACTTTGGCAGTTTATCTGACGTTATTAATTATTGGTATTGTTATATTGCGGATTATAATAAAATTTGTGTCAATGGCAGCCAGTTATTTATTCTAGGCTGAAATTATTAGATAAATTCCTTTTTTTAGTAGTAGTGATATTTTTAAGCAACACCTTTATATTCTATCAAAATATCATTAGTCACTATCTTGATCATTTGAATAATTAATATTTTGTTCGTTATTAGGCGCAAGTCTCAAACATGCTGAAATAAAAAAATTTAATGTAGGTAGAACAATTCATATTATAGCTATAACATTTTTTTTGCCATCAAAGCAAATTCCACTATTACACTAAGAAATTATATACAGAAACATATTTTTTTTTTAGCAAGTATATAGTATATGTGCGTGCACGCAACTATATCCTATAATTAAGTGTTTTATCTTATTATTGCAAAGAGAAACTTGGTTGTAATATAGTAATTGTTGCTAATTGATTTCTCCAAATTTATATATTATAATAAAAGTCTCACAGCCATCCATGGATCAGCCATCCATCAAAACTCTAAATTATGGATTGAAAATTCGTTTTCTCTAACAATTGAGATACAGGCTGAAGTGAATAATGAAATGACTTAAATTAAAATAATTGATATTATTGTCATAAGTATTGTGTAAGTGAATATCTATCATAAGAATAATATTTATAGTGAATTCGTTATTTGAAAATATTTCTATATGATAGAAGAAAAAAAAAAAAATATGATATAATTATACATGGAAGAATAATTGTCTGAAAGGATCTCCTATAATTTGGTTAATATTGCATAATACATCATAAATAAACATTTTGGAGGTGTGATATTTTCAGAAAATTATTATTTCCCTTGTGTCTGGTTGCCAGAAATTAACTAGAACGTGAAAAGCAATGATCGTGTAACAAATGCCACCAATGTTAATAAATAATTACCTAATTCTAATATAATGTTCGAACTGATAGTCAGCATCTATTTTAACAAATTATAACGATGTATGTATGTACCTAATATAATCACAAAAATCTATCGATAAAATATATAAAACATATATTTATAAGCTTTAATAATATTGCGATAGTCAATTATAATATATTAATAATAATATAATTAATACATATTTTTTTAAGTAAAAAAAGAGATAAACCTTTTAGGCTTCGATTAGTCACTTTATAAGTCATAACTATAACTTCAATATAATATGAATATATTAATTAATCATTTTTTTTTTTTGTTAACTACTCTTCGTAGTACTCTGATTGTTAACTTCACTGGTGAACTCAATCGAGTTCTGATTGCATAATGGAACTAGTTGTAAAGTGTTTCCTACTTGAACTGCTTTAAATAAATCTCCCGGAGATAACACTGGAGTTTGAACCTGCGTGAGTATAGCATAGCTCGTATTAGCGGGGCTAAGATTTTCCACAACTATTGGTTGCAGGGAAGGTGTGGTAACTTTAAAATTGCTTGGTTTTATAGGAATTAATTTTTTAGCATCGAAATGAGCTAGACTAACGAATTTAGGAGGACAAGTCTTCGGCTGAATATTATACGGTGCAATTCTGACCGTTCTTGTATTATCAGACGAAAGATCTTTGACAATGAACTTTTTCGAAGATGTATTTTTGATCGTTATAATATTGGGATCTCTAACTTTCAATCTTTTTATATTCGTATCATTTTTCAGTTTAACAACAGAACTTAGGGGAGTTGAACTCGTCGTAGACGTATGAGCTCTCAAGGCAGAAAGCTTTATATGAAAAGATTGTGAATTATACTTTGATATTTGAAAATTATTTGATGCATTAAATGCAGTTTTTTCGACTAGATTTTCGTCACCGATAGTCGCTAATGACTTTCTATTAGTAGCAATTTCACCTTGCGTGTCAATTATATTCGCGCTAGTTTCGTCTGACATTTTATCAAATGAATTAAAATCTAAATTATCAATTACACTACATTCAGGAGAACGTAGACTGTCTAAAAATATACTGCTCAGCTCTCCAGATACCTGAGTTGCCGATACACATGATTCCGAATTGTGTCTGGGAAACAATTTAACACAAGCCTTAGATTTTGGCTGCTCACTCGACTTCAATTTCTCGAGTTCCATTTCCGCAACTTGCAATATCGAATCGTCAAGACGATCCAAATGGCGATCAGTATCCAGACAAGGAGAGCTCACTGTACGTCCAAATTTCTCATCTAGAATCAAAATGATAAAAATATCAATTTTCTGTTATAAATTTCAATAAAATGTACAAATCATAATAAAAAGCGACTAGAATCAGCAGAAAACTGTGAAAATTTTAATCAATCAAGTTTACCTGTTCCAAAGAGCTTTCTTTTCCTAGGCTCCTTTCTTTTGGTGAGAGGAGTAGTTGATCCAACCAGTAATCTATTAGGAGTATTGTCTTGGTTGGTAGAAGCTGATTGCGGCAAAAAACTATAAGTAAAACTCCTACTAGGAGTAGCCATTCCTATGAGTGAATGTCTGGTTCCTTCTCGTACTGGTGTTTCTGTAACAAAGTGTGAAGCTGAATTAACACATTGTAATAGAAACAAATCTCAAGATGATACAATTTGATAAAATATACCGAATTCTTACCCGTGTCAAAGTCAATGTAGTCTACATCCGGTCCGGTATATTTAAAAACGGGTTTTCTTATCGAGCTATCGGACATGCTGACTTTCTTTATCAAACCAATTGCCGTCAAAACATTAGCAATATCATAAAGTCTTCTGACTTTGGTTTTAAATCTCGATCTGACGCTTGTATCTGAAATTTCTGTAGTTTGATCAGTGACGCTATCAGTTATAAGAACTTTTGCCGCAATATCCAGGTTTATAACTCCGTTCTGAAAATCAAAAATCATCAACATCTTATTCTGGTATAAAAAGGAGTTAAAAAAAACCGTCTAAAGAATCGCTCACACACCTTTAACGATACGAGAAATAGCATAATAAATTTCTGGCACATAACGCCGAGGCTTTTATCCTCCTTAGCATTAGAATCCGTAATACCATCAAAATTAGGATTATGAGACACGGGTGTAGTGAAGTACGGCGAATCGATGTTAAAATCTGCTGTAAAGGCCCTGTTTATCTGCTGTATATCTTGTATTTGTTCTCTCAGACCAAGTTTAACAGCCAAAGATTTGAGCTTTGCAAGAGTACCAGGTAGATAATTATGTCCGTGCCATAGGTAACGATTTTTACCAGCTTTTGAAGCCATTTCCAAACTCTCTAGTACGTTTATTATATCGTATATCCTTCTCTTCTCTGTGCCTAATGCTTTGGCTGTAATATCTAGCGATATTTCCTGAGGTATGTTGGAGGCTTTTGAGAGAGGATAGAGGCTTAGAAATCTGTAATATAAAACATGTTTGATTATGATTGGATCTTCTCATTTTCAATCCGGTAAAATGAAAAACACTTACTTGTTGCATAACAGACCGAGAGATTTTTCTTTCCTAGGTAATAATTTGAACGTATCTGAGTCCGGCTCTTTTGAAACGGTTATATTCCTTCTGGTTATTTTAGGCTGAGTTTTTTCCTGAGGAGCACTTTTCAGATTAGAAGCCAACGTAGTTAGGAGTCTCAGGTTTGCAGTCGGGGAAACTGGCTCTGTTTTGATGTTGTTAAGCTCGCGTAGTACTCGGCGATCTGGAGATTCTTTAGCCCTAGATTCCATAGCTGAAAATATTTATAGTTATGGAGTTTATCGGTTGGAGTTTACGTGAGACCTAGAGCGATGTATTCTCATGTGAGGAGTAGCCGATGTCGATGATAACCTCAAATGTAGTTTAGTTGCCTTAGTTTTTAGTCGGGTTTCCGGGGCTGGTTTATACTCGCTTTGAGTTCGAGAACGGGAATTAGACCTTGCTGATTGATTCATTTGTTTATTCTTAACGGGAAAGGGGAAATAACTCGGATTTACCTGGTCGGTTTTTGTATATTTAATATGCTTTACTTAAAATAAACATCCCACACCATGCCGCTCTTCACGCGTACTTGCTGTTGCTCTTCGCCTACCGGCATAACACACATGCATGGATATTAGATGGTTTTTTCCCGTCCGATTCCACGTTCCCTATTTTGGCGCGAGTCAAGTCGGCGCGAGAGATTTCGCGCTGTTTGAATGTCGATGTGTCGATTGTTCTTGGTAAATTATATTAGTTCTATAGTTTGTCGTGGGATGACATCACCTAGAGATTCAAGTATAAAAGCGCGCGACGGTGGAGATCTAGGAAACTATTTGAGCCGCAAATTCAAATTCAAAATTAAATAAACTCAGATTACGTTCATAAGTTATAAATTTTGTAAACTCAATATTTCGATAACAATCAGAGTGTTTTTTTTTCAAAGAGTAAGAATACTGCGGCATCTTTCCGCACTTTACCGTACATAAATATTACATTGTTACTTCATGCATAATAGTTTATATACTCTCTCAATTACTTGCAGTGAATATTGCACCACTCCTAGAAAAAAGAGTGAAATATCACTCTGAACGGAGTGTAAGCAACGTTGTGGTAAATAATAAAGCGATTAGAGCTTCTGTTAGAATCTTTTATTTATTTGCATTTAGTCAGCAAATGATAATTTTAATAATCCTGATAATGACAAGAACCTATTGTGTCTCCGTCGATATGCAAACATGTGCTGGATCCACAGCAATCGTAGTCAGCGACGCACTGGAATAAAAATGATAGTTAATCATCGTGTAAGCTCAGCGGACGAATACTTGGGCAATGATTCATTATATTAAAGTTTGTGTTTGTACTAACTAGCTCCGAAGGGTGACTACAACACTCGACTGTTACCACGAATGCTGATATAAAGGTAACAATGAGGAGAGCAAGCAAGATGTTGCTTATGAATTTCGCCATTGTGCTGCAGCGTATTGTCTGAAATTTCGAGGTAAAAAACCGAGTTTAGAGAATTGCGCATGAAAGCTCGTGTATATTTTTATCGACATTGGAATATTATATCATTATATGTTAAGAATCTACGAATTTTTTTAACATCACAGGAGCCTGAAGGCTTACACACGAGTGTTACTCCAAACTCTTGCCAATCTGTTTTTAAAGATTATGATTCTTGAATATTTTTTCCTGTTACAGTGGAATAATTTTGGGTATCAGATCGATCTGTGCCCCTCGATTATTATGCGGTTGAATATCAACGAAAAATTCTTTCTTCCGGTGAGGAAGGTCGTAAACTTACAGAGCTAGCTTTTCGGAGATTAATTTGAACTAATTCCGTGGCATGAATTTTGGTCTACTTATATAGAAGGCCAGATGCAGTAAGGCTAAATAATGCCCAACGCCGTGTAACTAATCGTGAATATCCCTGATATCGGTCTCTGTTATTTAATTAACTATTCGCAATAAGAAAACTGATTTATTTGAGTCTGTTAGGCAATTGACTTCTGTCGACTATAAATTAATATTTATCAGAGATAAATATTCAAGGATAATATTCAAGGTGATGAAAAATTTTATATGTTCCTATTATAATTTTCATTCGTTTGAAATCAGATCATCAGAGCATAGAGAATTGGTTTCCCGAGTGCCTTAAAAAATTGTAACAAGTTGGCACGAATAGTAGTGACAACAAAAAGAGTCGTATACTTCTATGGGGGGTATTAGGTCGGACAATCGATCGCTATCCTGAAAACTGCAGCTTACTGAAATATTTTATGATTTTATCGAAAATAAAATGATAGATTATTTGAAAAATGAAAATTCAATTAAATATGTAATAAATTGACTGTACGATGATTTTATTTTAGATTTCGATTCTCAAATTCAGAACAGAGTTGAAAGATTTGTGACTGAAAGCTCGTTGAAATTTTCGTTGATTATGAAATATGATCATTGTCATATGGAGCTGCGATTTTCGCCACAAAACCGTAGAAACCTTGTGCCTCATGCACGAATGAATCTTTTTTTCAAATTTATGATTCCGAATTGATTTTTTTACGTTACAGTAGAATAATTTTGGGCATTGGCTCGATCTGTGTAGGATATACAGTGTGGGATATATGCCCTCTCGATTGATATATCATTATTAATGTTTAATACGTAACGACGAAATCCTTGTTCGGGTTAGGACAGTCATAAATTTATAAAGCTAGTTTATCGGTTATCAATTCGACCCAATTTCATGGCATGGATTTATATCGGAGGCTGGGTACAGCAAGACGATGCATTGGTTGATTCTAAACTCTTATTGCCGTGTAACTAATCGTGAATAGCATTGATATCAGACTCTTTATTTCGATGTGATTAGATATATGTAATTTATGATTTTGCGAAATTGCCAGAAGAAACAGCGAAGTCTGACTTTAAGACGTACTCTTGCGACAAACTCTTCCTATATTTCCAATATTTATGTTATGTTATATATATTTATAAAAATAAACCCGTCTAAAAGACAGTATTAAATATTATACGGATTGAAACGTGTGTGCGTTTCAATAATCAAACGATAAGAGGTTCTGTTGGAATTTTTTATTTATTTGCATTCATTCAGCATATCGATGGTTTAATGCCAAACGGGCGTAAGCCTCAAAAAAACAAAAATCGTCTCTTTGGTGGCAAAATCTTTTTCATGCAATGGAGAATCTTGTGGGCATATCCGCAAAAAAATAATTTTTTTGTCCCTTACGCCCGTATGGCATTAGTCCATCGATATGATGATATTACTGAAGTTCACAAGAACCTATTATTACCTTTCCGCTGAAAAACACACATTTAGCAGATCCACAGCAATCATCGTCACTGTTGTACAGGAACAAAAATGATAGTTAATCATCGTATAAGCTTAGTGCACGAATACTTGGGCAATGATTCATTATATTAAAGTTTGTGTTTGTACTAACTAGCTCCGGAGGGAACTCACAACACTTGACTGTTCCCTATAATGCCGATATAAAGGTAACAATGAGGAGAACGACCAAGATGTTGCTTATAAATTTTGCCATTGTGCTGCAGTGTATTGTCTGAAATTTGGAGGTAAAAAACTGAGTTCAATGAGTTGCGTATGAAAGCTCGTCTATATATGTTTATCGACATTGCAATATTATATCATTATATGTTAAGGATCTACGACTTTTTTTTACAACATCACAGGAGCCTGAAGCGTTACACACGGGTGTCACTCCAAACTCTTGCCAATCTGTTTTCAAAAATTATGATTCTTGAATATTTTTTTTTCTGTTACAGTGGAATAATTTTGGGTATCAGATCAATCAGTGCCCCCCGATTAATATGCGGTTGCATATCAACGACAAATTCTTTCTTTCGGTGAGGAAGGTCGTAAACTTACAGAGCTAGCTTTTCGGAGATTAATTTAAACTAATTCCGTGGCATGAATTTTGGTCTACTTATATAGGAGGCCGGATGCAGTAAGGCTAAATAATACCCAAGTCCGTGTAACTAATCGTGAATAACTCTGATATCGTTCTGTGTTATGTAATTAACTATTCGCAATATTAGGCAGTCAGAAATAATTAGTTTGGTCGAAATGAACATTTCATATCATTAAAGACATTAAAATAATCAATCGAAATGTAATTGCATGATATCTGCGATTCCTAATATTCTGCAATAAATCGCAGTCGGCACGACACTGTAAATTGCAGTCGGTATTCATTGGCAACCTACGTATCTGCAATCAGCAAGCTCACCAAAGCTAACTTGATTGAAACACAGTTTTACCCACGGTTAACCCTTCATTTTTTGTGTAAAATTATTTTTTCGAAAAAATTTTTAACTCGTGTCAGTCAAGTGGGTTTGAGTAAACGTATGAAAATATGTATATGTACGATGTCAGCAAATGTCGATTGAAATTTACAGTTTTCTTTCTGCTATTTATTTAGATATTTATTGATGTAGTATATACATAGCCCATATTTATCTTAGGTATATAACACAGATCAAAGGTAAGTTGAGTTGCCTACAGTCAGGGGAAAAAGCATGAATAATTCGAAGTCTCGTTTCATCGATAACGTATGTTACTATTTCACTAGCAATGTACACCGATAGCATAAAGTAATCATATAAAGTAATATAAATTTTTGATAAAGCATAAATTCCATTCAATTACTTCGAATGAAACTATCAGACATTCGAATCAATTCATTTGCTAATACCTTATTCAATTCGCTAAATATATTAAACAATTTTTTAAACATCTTACAACGAAATCAGTATTCAATAGGGTTTCATAAAAATGATTCGGCCAAAATCACGAAAGAATTTGTACTCTGATAATGAGGCTTTTAAATTGAAAAAAAACTATGTGGATTACTTCGAATTACATCTAGCAAATGAGCCAGAAGAGTTTGAATAAATTGACAAAGTTAATATCTGTGATGTATGGGGCATTTAAATTATATTTCAAACATTGAGGATTATAAAAAAAAAATAAAAAAAACTCCTCGTGTTACAAATTTCAAATTTTGTACTTTAAACTTTTCCAGATCATTTGTGAACATAAATTGAAAAGATTCCCATAGTTTTTATCAAAATCAGTTCATATGGTTTCATAAAGTATGAAATATTATACAGTATTGGTGAAGTCATTCGTACATAGGTCCTTCGTGAGCGAATTCGACTGATTATTTGCCTCATATATACAACACGTCGATATGTAATATCTGCAGTGATCACGTCCCTCGTATGTCTGACCAAACTTAGGATAGCTCACTTGATACCGTTACCGCGTCTGAGTATCACAGTTCGTTCTATAGTTTTGGCGCACGTCCGAATTCCGAATGTCAGTAATTTTGCTTCGTCGAGTAAAATCAGGTATATACACGTATTATTTTTATTCCCTCAGTTCAGTTCTGGCTAACGAGACATTGATACACCGTTTCTCGTTGCTGGTTGGCTTTGGGTTGAACCGGCAACTTTTCTGCGCTTGAGTTCAACGGAGCGTTAGGGGCTTGAATTTTCGTAATTCGACGTTAGTATGTGCGGGCGGTCGCGTACGTGGGCGAGCGCCGCGACGCCCCTCGACGCCGAAATGTCCTTTCGCTCGAAAGAAAAAAAAAAGGAAAAAAAAAAAAAAAGTACAAATGAAAAGTGGAAAAAAAAAGGAAACAAAAATAGGAAGAAAAAACTAATATCATTCCGGCATCCCGGGTATAAAGTTCGCGGCCAACTTTAAATATTGTTACTTGTTGGCCGACGAGAAATACGCGGCGGTGTCCCCCGTCACCGTGTGTTTCCTCCTTTCAGCATCTTGAAGAAATGTTGGACCTTCCATGTCCCAACGTGAGAATAAGAAACAAAAAAATATATATATTTATATTTCTGTAATTGGGATTTGAAGAAAAAGGTAAAAATTAATTAAAAAGAAATTAAAACGTTAACCGGGTACCCTGAAACATTATCACGTAGCTTCACCGCGCCATGCCACCCTTTAAAGTGCGAAATAACGAATTCTTGATTTTCCTTCCAGTTTGCCAAATAAGGTATGTACGTACCCATTGTACGAGTCAAATAATACTGTTTCTGTCCCAATTCGCATAGAAGTTCGCGATCCGGCCTTACGAGGCTCCCGGTAATTACGTGCCCTGGCTTTCTACGTATTTCCAAGTGAACGAGGTAGCTAGGCCTTGCTTCGTCTGTGCAATTACGTACATACGTATTGGAAGATTACCTCCCTAAGCCATCGGCTATATCTTGTGCGAACTTTGCTCTGGTTTCAGTCATCTGAGAAAGGAATTTAATTCTATCGAAACGATATTTGAGCTTGCAGTATTATCTAAGTAAGATGAGATAAAAGTAAATTCATGGTGTATAATATGTTATTCAATAATTACTTTTCATGACATAACAAATGTTTAAATATTCGGCTAGTAATTAATCTCGACTTTTTCAATAAACTGAGATTTACGTTCACACTGTGAAACTGAATTCAGGTACGAGAAACAATTATCGAACGTAGCTTGTGCAAGATGGTATTGTCACAGGCTAGCCAAGAGAATCGAGAAGCTGTACTGTAGTTGGAACGGGTGGCACGTGCTCGACGCGATGCAAATTCAGGATTTGATTAAAAATTTTCACTGCACCTTCAGACAGCGAAGCATTTATCAGCGAAATAAAACAACCTATATAGCAGAGCATAGAGCGCCATGTGTTTCTGCCTTTAATTTTGTATCCGTTGAAATTCGAACTCAGTGATAAGTATAGCTGCATACATCACAGATACGTGTAGCTAATTGAAAAGCTTATTGTGAATGAAAATTTGAAGAAAAAAAAAAAAAAAAATAAGCATTCTCAAAATGCTGATGGCTGGCAGACAATGGTCATGGGTCAGATAGAGATTGGAGAACATAAGCAGGAGCACGCACTAGCGATGTTGAAATTCTCTCTCGCACATTTGGCAGCTCGCACGACCTGCTGGGTTGGCGTTTGGCCAGCAGCCGTCACCGTTATACGAGGATTAGCTTACGATATGTAATTACCTCGACTCTCAACCTCCGACGCCTGGCCACTGTCCCAGGGCGATGCGACGCGTCGCGACGCTCTTTATCGCGGTGGAAAGCTCACGCGCGTGACCTAGCTCCCCCCCCCCTCCCCCTCCCTGAGCCATTAGCAGGCTTAGTATAATAGTCAAGTTTGTAGAAACTGGTAAGTTTGCTAGAGACCCTAAGCTTTTGCGGTGGTTTTGACGAGATCGGTAAACCACGGGGTTCGGTAGGTAGGTATAGGCAAATTCAATCGCCCAAACTTGTGGAGAGGGTCGCTTTACTCGTATAGTGGAATAATTTAACGGTAGAATTGAACAGCTTTAGTTTAATATTTAAAGTTATAGAACAAGCCTGAAGTAATTGAAGGCTGTCCCCAGTATAGTGGAAATTTCAATCGATGAATATCCTCGCAAGCTCCTATCCTATCGTAATAATGGTTGGAAAAGCTTTTTGGCAAGCAGTAGCTATTGTAGAGAAGAAAAAAAAAAAAGAAAAAAAAAAAAGGAAAACAACGAATGCAGTGTTCATTATTCGCTGAAGAGGCCCTGCAACAAAATAAAAATGGGGTACTTGTTACTTCACACCGTTTGTTTGAGATAAAAAAGCTCTCGTTACTAAATTTTGTGTCGCATCTATTTCTGCAGTTAGTATAAGTAGAAAATTGAGAAAAATAGAATTCTATAAGGGTTTATGTTACTTGTTACTATAGAGAACCCCAGGTCCCTGAGCGTAAGTATAGTGAAATGGGTCAAAAGAAATTGAAAAGAGTTCAGAGTAAAGACGGACGTATCTTTTTCCCGAGTGACTTCCTGTGCTCTATCGAACGCTCGAATTGCTCGTTGCTGCAATAACGCTTTGTCCTACTTTTCCTGCAGCGTTTAGTTTTCGTTTAGACTTTAGATCGTGCTCATGTCTCCAGTGGAAGAGTATACCAGAGCTGATCCTCGCGCAAAGTTCCTGGATTGAACGATTGCGCGTGTACAAACTTCGCCGTTGGCAGAAAGAATGGCACGGCAATTATTCCCAAATGGGGGTAAGAGAATGAATGGAAAACTAAAAACGAAAAACGAAAATGGGAAAATAAAAAACAATCAATTCCGATGTCAGATTGTCTGATAATATATTAGCTAAAATGGAATGTCCATTCGAAATTTTCAGACTCTGGTAGCAAGTGATACGACTGCCGTGTTAGTCAGACAGTTAGTCAGTATCTTAGTCTGGCAGGCTGGAGGATGCACATGACGTTACGACTCCTAGGTAGTAGAGACAGCGTATTAGGGAGACAGTCGGTGCTCATAGGATGGTATTAGCGACGCCGGTGTCGCATCCTAGCAGAGTAAACGACGTACATAGTAGATATAGTATTCGAGAATATGTCCAGCTCGTATAGTAGGAGTTTGTTATATCATTTAGCGTCCCTTGAACCTCGTAGAAGATTAAAAAAATAGTATAGAGAATTTTTCAGATCTTTGAAATTGCAGTAGAAAATTTCTTGTATATTTGGATTTTTGATGAAAACCTAAATTGTAAATTGACTCATTGAGTATTCAAGGAGTTTGAGATGGGGTTGGTAATTACACTGGCCTGCTGTCACTAATGATTTACGAGTTATGGATAATATTTCACAAATGATTTCACGCGATAGATATTATCTAAATATTACGAGAAATCGATTCGGGCTTGGTTCAATTCAATGGTGGACTTGTACGGTATTACAGTATTGGACATTAGGTAATACCTGACCACACAGCATATGGATGTAAAAAGCTCTATTGAATATCAAATGAAACCTTGTGAAGTCTAATACCAATGCTTTGATGTATTTAGCGCGTAACGACGTATACATAAATACACATGTCAGCCTTGATGGGGTATTACTGATAAACGGAGTTTTATATGTATATGTAGCATACAAATAGGCTATCGGTGGATATGAATATGAAATCTGTAGCAGAAAAATGTTGAACTGAAATTCCCTTTCTCTCTTTCTCTTTTTTTTTCAAATACATTCTTTTATTTTCTTTCATATCTCGCGTATTCAAAGCCGAGATAGAAATCGTTGGAGCTTTTTTTTTTCTTTTTATTTCTTCTTTCCATCTTTATTTCATTCTATGCGACCCGACGCCTCGATCCATTGCGTTAACCACCAGTATTTTTTTATTACGCCCGAAAGACTTGAATTACTGAAGATAAAAATGTATCCTTGCCATCAGCCCTGCATTGTAATATACTGCAGTGAAATCTATACACAACGGCACAATACACCTATTGTGAAAAGGAGGTCAGGCGAGGCAAAGCGAAGCGCGAGGCAAACGTGATGATATGGAAATATGAGGATGACGTTAAGTCATCTTGAAAAGTAATAATAAAATTAGGGTTTAGCTATATCAGCTGCACATCCCCTTGCGAATATGTTTAAAGTTCAGCGAAATTTTTATGTGCGCGGTTCAAGATAACCGGATATTGAGCATAATATCATCGGAATGAAGTAGTAACACTTGAAAACTCAATTTCTGTTCAAAAGAGTTTCAAAATCTGCGAGAAACAAAGAGAGAGAGAGAGAGAGAGAGAGAGAAAAAAAAATACAGGAACGAAACAGTTTATTGGTAATCCGGAGGGTTCCCTTTTCGTTTTTTTTAAGCACTTTCATCAGAACTGTATTACCTCCGGGTTTTCATGTTTTAATTACATTCTCCTCTATTCTCGCGTTACAGATCCGTCAAATGGTCCAAATTGCGAATAAACAAGTTTGGTTTTAATTCCCAAAGAGACGAGCTACCAACGCGCCACTATAGCGAGGGCACGAGGACCGCCATTGTCCTTCGTTATCTCGTTCAGCAACCCATTATTATCCCTGTCTCGTTTTCCGTAACTCATACAACACAGACTGCGCAGTTTGCTCTGGGCGATGCGTTTTTATTTTGTTTTTTTTTACCATTTTTTTTTTATTTTTCATTTTATCTGTTTCGTTTTTCATACACTTTTTCACGTTTTCAACTATATCCAAAAATTTGACCCACCATTTGGCGATTTCCGGTTAAATGGAATGCACTTAGGACTCTTCCTGCAGCATTGAAGAATCGAAGCTTTTGTAGATTATGACATTCGCGTTCCTGATGTACTTGTCAGAATGAAATCTATCTGAAAAGCAACTATTTACCGAGTATTTCATTCATCTTATTGAATATTAATAACGAATGTATAAAAATACGATCAAGGTAGGTATAAGGTAGGTAGGTATCATTCATGATTCGTCTTACTTTTAAATTACGCTACTGATTTAATTACGTGCGTGCCCAATTATTTTCAACGCTAACGAGTTTCTCGCGTTCTCAAGTCGACAGACAGAATAGAATTCTTAAAATTGTATTCACTTCCTTTATTGCGAGAATGAAACCAGTCCCTGGGATCACATTAATCAATACAGATTTCTCCAGACTGAATATAGAACCAACGAATTATACCGTTCATCGTTATTATTATTCACCTCATACCTACCTGATGCAAACCGGATTCTACGAATAGAATATTACGATTATTATCAGAATATAACAACAAATGATGGTCGTGGTGCGACTAGACAGGCACACATTGATAATCGCGTTGCAGACAGACGGACGGTTATTTCAACGCATCGATAAGCGGATTTAAGTGCAAATGAGGAGAGCTGACAATGCGGCACGAACTTCTATAGAAATCACCGGGGTCATCGTTGAACGATTGGTTTAACGTAGATCGATATTCACTAATAATTCCGGACTAAGCGATCACGTAAAGGTTCGATGAATATTCGAACATTCGAATATTTCGAATCGTATTTATGACGAGAAGCAAAAAAAAAAAACAAAAAGGAAAAAATTCATCTGTTTTCACGTCAGAAATTAAAGAAACTTTTCCGGATCCTCAGGGAAATGGGTAAAAAAAATTTTTTTTCCTCCCCCAAACTCCACTTCCGGATTAATATTAAATAAAATACAGAAAGTGTAATCAAACTTTGTCATACCTATGCGAGGGTTGATAAAATAATTAAAGGTGTAAACGTCGTATGTAATATATTACGTATAGGTAGGTGTGGGTAATACGTAACGTAACAACTACACGTCAACATCGCGAACGCGACGAAAATGACAGATGACCTTGCTGAGTAATTAGCAAAGTTCAGGGCTATTTTCAGTTCGTAGAAGTCTGCGTAATATTTACAGCCGACAATCTGCAGGAATGACTGATGGACATTCGAGCTCTACTACAGACTCGGTTATAAGAGGGGTAGCTTCGAAACTATCTTTAATCTTTGTTTGTCGGAGACAACTTTTCTCCTCAATAAAATCTTTATCGTTTTTTGAAGCTTTGATCTTATACGATGAAAAGAAAAGAAAAAAAATGAAAAGAAAAAACGAAAAAAAAAAAGAAAAAGTTTTACTCTAATTTAGTTTCATCGATCGGTAATATACATATACACATTCAACCTCGTTGAATACTTTGCGTGACTGACTTAGTTACTTACTTACTTACTTGGTTGTTAGTGACACGTTGTTTCCTGGAAGACGCACCCACGCATAAAGCTTCCGGATTTAAATCCGCGGGGTGGCGTCAATACGATTAAAAAAATACAAAAATTAACCCCGACAAGGTTTTCGTCACTGTTAGATATATAGACCTACGATTAATCTCAATATTGAGTCGAAGCGAATCGTTGGAGAGGTGAAACTGTCTGACTACCAGCTCGGATAGCTGGATGATGGCTGCCCACGCCTCATTCACAATTCTATGTATCTAGGTATGTATATACGTATACAAAAGCGACTTTGAGCGCCAAGGGACTCGCTGGAGAGGGCGTCTGACTAATTATCCCCAGCATTCGTCATTGTCAGGCCAAACGTGGCAGCTGGCCCTTTGAGTGGCTCTGCCCAACCGTCTGGTCATAGCTTGTTACTAGGTTTCCGATGACACTGAATGCAGGAATGGTTGATTATCCGGATTAGGGGATGAAATTTTTTTTTTCTTCGAAAAAAAAATTCCGAATTTTATCTCTCCAGTATTACTTCACCTTATATATCTATTACTAATTCATATTTAAATGTACATTTCTTCGCCTTGAGATTGCAGCTTTGATTTTACTCACTTAAAGTATACTTTCATCTTCTTTCGTTTGAGTTTCAATGTTCATTTCACCTCTTTCAAAGAGGTCTTCTTCTCTATTCTTTCATTCACAAAGAAAACCATGAGAATAATATTCGTTAATTTTTTTGTCACGGTAACAGTGACTGAGAACAAGGATGAAATTTTAAACTTTGTAAGGGGTATTTCAGCTTTGATTTTTAATCGTGACATTCGAATGTTGAATTGGTAAAAACTGGCTGTTTGGCGAGTGTACCTAACGCTCTTGAGACGGACGGCACACTCTTGATATATCCTTCGGCAAACTTTTGGCAGACAGAACGTCGAAATATCCAAGAGATCTTGGTGAAACCTGGGCTAGAGAGAATGAGGTAAAATTGATGAAACTTACTTTACGTGATTATAAACCAGCGAGTATTCTTAATATCCGGAGTAATTCTCCGGTCAGAAAATATATAACAATGATAAATTCGCTGCGAATTTAAATCGCTCAATTTCTTCGAGTTTGATTTACCAAGTTTCTATAACACGTCAGAAAATCGTTCGAAACTATCAAATCGCTCGATCCTTAACGTCGAAAGAGCTATTCGCTGTCCAGAGTTGTAAGTCGATTCAGTATCTTATAAATAATTCTCGTAGAAAGGTGCGAAGTTGGCGTAGATACTTTACCACTTCACTGATTGTTTCCCCTGTCTCTAGTTGCGGCGGTGAATAAAAGGAAGAACCCTTATTTCTATTTTTATTTATTTATTTTATTTTATTTTATTTTTCCATATGACGTAAACGAGGTCTAAGAACAGAAGTAAACGAAGATCGATGTTCAGAGAGCTCAAAGTTTCGAATGAATAAACGAGCACATATATTTGGATGATAAAAATTTTCACCGCTATTGGCAAAGTTTAATTTTTTTTTATGGGTAAGTACAAGTCTTAAAAGGTATTTTGAAATCCAAGAAGACGTTAAGTAAGCAAGTAAGCTTACCAGAAAATGGGAATTCTAATCTGCAAACAAAAACTTTGTTTACGTATTTGAGTGGAAGGATTTTTATTGAAGTCGATAAAGAAAAGGAGTGCCTATTTCGCAAGAGCAAATGAAAATTGCCCAGCTCAACGATAACAGTTGCGGGTTGTAATATGATCGGAAAACAAGTCAATAAACAATTAGATTCAGTTGGCAATTACGCTGGAATTAGGGAACACGAGAAGACAAAGACGGCATAAAGACGAGGGAAAGGCAGGAAAGTAGTAGGATGAGGTAAATGCGGAGGAAGAGAATCGGAAGAAAAGCTTGACGATCATTGGCTTGTTTACTATAGTCAAAAGGTCAATTGGACCGATCACTTCGCATCGAAGGAGTTTATTGAAACAAATAATAATTCGTTCTCTCTTTGAGAAGTATAGGTAGAAGTATAATGGAAATGGCTTATTGTTAAATTTGACTGTCTGTAAATCGATTCACGCTTCAAATTATACAAATCGTAAGCTCCTAGAAGAGTTTTATTGATTCCTATAAAAAATAATCTATCGAATTAATTTCGCTTTCGATAAAACCGTGGTAAAATAATTATCGAAAAAAAAAAGAAAAGATCATTTCAAATGAAAATTTCATGGATATTAAAATTCAAGGAAGAATGTAGAAAGAATATTTTATTCGTAGGGCTTTATTTTATGCTAAAACTATTTCAGAACGATCTATCATATTTTAGCAATAAATATTGTCTATCTGTCCGCAAGAGATATACAAGTAGAATAATTTGGGTTTAGTCAGCCGAGATTTTTGGAGAACTAGTAGTGTAGTTCGAGTCTAGTCAGCCAGTATCGAGTTATTACGGACGAGCTAATAACGAGGCTGTATATTGTATAAACTAGTGAATAGAGAATTGAAATGAAATTAGAGAATCAGTTTTGATGAGGTAAATTTTGGGAAATAAAAACATTGAGCAGTTCTTATTGTGGAGAAAATTTTATCGACTTGTACGCCCAAGCGCTCGAGGTTAGCTGAATATAGTGGGAAAACTTGCGCTATAAATTACGTTATCTAGTTGTTTGCTCCGAAACTGTCGCGACGTGTTCTACTTACGAAAAAATAGACGGTGCAGAAACGGGTATCGAACAAATAAACAGCTAAGTAATTTTGGAAATAGTTTTAAACTCTAGAATTTTGTTAATCGTATAATCTCAGCTTGAATTAATCGCAGAAAGTAGTTGCTTAAGTAGCTAACTATTATTCGTACTATTCGTTACTCGTGTATAATTTTCAAAAATACGTTATAACAGTCGATGGTAAAAATTGAGGAATTTATATATATATACGAGGTAAAAGATATATTCGACGTTAAGACATATTTTTCTTGACAAATGATGCGATACATGATCAAGAACCAACGAGACACGAACCGCGAGATAACTAAGACACGTAGGAGGCATGTCAAGGCAGTACGTCATGCATACCAAATATTCTGCGACTAAATTTCTGCCATATATATGTATTATACGGTACCCGTTTCACCCCGCCTCTATTCCTTTTCCTGCACCCTCATCGTACCTATATATATATATATATATATATATATATATATATATATACGTATAAACGTACGTACACGAGATTATTATACGAGTTATTTTTCATTGTGTACCCATTACCTACCCGCGGAGTATGTATAATATGTATGTGTACATGTATGCATGTATGTGTATACGTATAATTTTCATGAATTTTATTTCTCTTTTTCTCTTCATACGGGAATGTTGAATTATTTTTTACGCCGGAAATCCTATGGCAAGTTTGATGGAGTTGAGTATCGATTTATATCAATCGAAGGGATGATTTGGCTAGTTTGGGATGAAAATAGAAACCCGATAACGATTTGCAGCATGATTACCCGAATCCTGTTATTATTTTATTTTTATTTTTATTTTTTTCAAATCGTTTCATTTCATTTTTGTTTCCCTTTGTTATAAAATTCTGACAAAATTGAATCAACGAAACGAGAATTTTTCTGTAGCTCTTCATTTCGTCAGTTCAGGGTGGTGAAATTTTTGGTTGGGTTTTTGCCCCCGTATAATACTCTGGAAAATATATTTTTCCATTTTCCATTTCTCTATCTCGAGCAAGGCAGAGCTCTGAGATACTCCCAGCATTACTTACGGTGTGGAAATAGCGAAGGGTAGTCGTCGTAACTCACGGGCTCCAGACACTGGTAATACAAGAAGGCTAACCAAAACAAACCGTAGATATCACGCCGAGAAAGACGAGACCTCAGACTAATACAAAGGCCAACGTTGGGAGTAGTCGGATTTCTAAATAACAAGTTCGTTGAAAGCAGCCATTTCCTAGGATCTAAGTAGTACTATACCAGCACTCGTTAAACCGCCGTATATGAAAAACATTCAAAATTTTGCGTGTTCATTTATTAGCAGAGAAAAAAAGGAAAAAAGAGAAAAAAATTAACCACGATTCCGCGTACATAATTTAATATCAAAAATACATCGCATGCCTATAATATAATGTTGAATTGTTTATATATTATATACAGGGTGATCCAGAATGCGGTACTTTCCTTACACTGGTGGATTCCTTGTGAAAATCTAAGACTCAAATTATTCATCCTAAAATGTCGAATGCCAAGCCGTTTTCAGGTAAGAGCCATGCAAAGTAAGCCACTACGAGAATGCAGATACGAGAATGGCTCGTCGCTGGTATTGTTGGTCTACTGGATTTCGCGACGCCTCACCCGCCGCCGCGATCTCGCCAACTGACAAAACGACGATCAGGCAATGGAAACAGAAGAATGCTGATTCCATATTCATGCATAAAACTGTAATATTACATTCGTTTTGTCAGTTAGCGAGATCGCGGCGGCGGTGAAGGCGTCGCGAAATCCAGTAGGCCAACAATACCAGCGACGAGCCATTCTCGTATCTGCATTCTCGTAGTGGCTTACTTTGAATGGCTCCTACCTGAAAACGGCTTGGCATTCGACATTTTAGGATGAATAATTTTAGTCTTAGATTTTTACAAGGAATCCACCAGTGTAAGGAAAGTACCGCATTCTGGATCACCCTGTATATTGTTTAAATATTTTCGTGGAGGTAATTAAATTTTTGAAATTCTGCCCGAAATCCGGGTACGTCTATGTCACCCAGGAGTGCAATGAAACGGTATACATTGTTCAAATTAGCTGTTATATTAAATTTTCGCAAATTGCTGCCCATTAGAATTTGTCATTCGGTAAAATAGACGCGCGAGAAGGTATTGCTGCATTCGGGTCATTACCGTTTACTAATGATTATTACGAGCTCGAAGTTACCTCGTGAATCATGCGACGTTCAACCGTGCAGTGGATTGTAGAAGATTCTTTTAGCCGTACAATTAATTAATTTACACCATCGCAATTGTGGAGAGATAAAATATTGTTGATGTATCTTTTTGTCGAAATGAATTCTATCACAACCCCGTTTCAAGATTATTATATCGACTGTGTTCTCGAGACTTTGGTCTTTCAGACGGTTTAATCTGAAGGAAAAATTGAACGGCAACAAAAGTCTAGCACGAAATAAATTCTAGACTGATTCAGAGATTGTATAATGAATGTTATGTCTATAGGTTTATTTCGAATGACCTATATGATATGTAATGTAATGAATAATAAAAATATAAAAAGAAAAATGTTTTTAGACTAAGCCGCAATAACTATCTTATTCTTCGATCGTTGTTATCTGAACATCTCTTAGATTTATGGTGATAAAAATGGACGAATCTAGCCAGCTCTTTTGTCTGAATGACCCACGACCGCGAAAAAGCCCTAACACCTACCTACAGTAATGTAATAAATCTGGAATTCAAACCATATACCCGAAACAAAAAAAATTTTAATCTTATAGAAAATCGTGACTATACTTCAAATCAGCTTAAACCGAGAATTAAAAGCGACAACTTGAGGGAGAATTAATAATTGTTAATCCTATATCTACTCTCTATCGCGTTTATTCTATACTAAAGTAACTCAGAAGCACAATTTTCGGTTTTTAGAAGTCTGTCACGTTTTTTTTTTTTTGGATTTCATGTTACGTCCGAAGGACTTTCCTTACCCAATTCGTTGAAAAAACTAATCTAATGACATTGCTGAAGAGAGAGAGAGAGAAAAAAAAAATTGGATTCGTGAAAATTTCGGGGGTCTAGGAAAGTTTTTGAGGGAAAAAGTTTGATGGAACGAGAAAAAAAAAAAAAAACGAAGAATGAAAATTTTAAAATCGTTGATAAAACAGCCGGAGTAAGTATTAGATCCTTTTTTTTTCTCATTCTTTTTCTTCTTCTTCCGTCGAGAGATTGGATGTACAATTAGTGTCGAACTTTATATCGTTGGGGAATCTCTTTAACCCTTCAGAAGCCAGTGCAATAAATAACACTGTGACCTAGCCCAAGGCGGGTTGCCTAATCCACGGTATCGACCCGGAGCCCAAGAATTTCTGATTTCTTGTTCAATCGAAATAGCGCGGATTCTCATTCCAATCCTGAAAGTTCTCGGCCTCTGTCTCTCCTGCGAGCAAAGAGGAGCCACCACACAGCTGGTAGCGGCTAATTTCTTCTCTACATCGCTATTTACGGTTTTCTCCAGCGAATTATTGTAGTTTACCACCATCGCGTGCTACGCCTGCAAATTATTCGATTACACTTCGTTTCTCTCCGTTCTTTTTTTGGCCCTCTCTTTCATACGCCTCTTCTTTTTTTCATTCTCTACCTTCCACCCTGTCTTCTTTTCTTCCCTTCCAGTCTCCATACGGTTTTCCGGAATCCCTCACCGCTGCTTTGCCTCATACTAATTTCTTCCGCCAAATAAAGAGCTACTTAACGCGCTCGAAATCATCAGCTAGATTTAACGGTAAATGATGCGAGTATGCCATATATATTTTCTTTTTTCGTTTTCCATCTGTTCCAACATTTTTTTTTGCTCTTATCTTCTTTTTTCTGTCAATTTTCTTTTTTTCTCTAAACCACATAAATTATCATTAGGTATCATCTGTCGGGGGTGTTGGAAGAGTTTGCGAAAAATCTGGCACAGTTTTATTATCCGATGGTAAAAATTTTTACCCCCGCTTCTGTGTGTGTTTTTTTTTTTTTTTTATATGACTTTCTATAGTACTAAAGATATACAGGAAACCAGGCGCGAGTTTATGCAAAGTTAGAACAAGAAAAAAAAAAAAGTCGTTAAAACTAATAAAAATCGATAAAAATGACCACGGGGTAGCCGTGAAACTTCAGTTAGTCAAACTTTGCGAACTAAATTACCAAATAATTATATATATATATATATATATATATATATATATATAAAAAATGAAGAAAAAAAAGTTCAAAGGGTACTCAGGTTGGCTCAATACATCGAAATTTCAATCGACATTGAACTAACTCGTTATTTTCAAATCCTGGGGATGATCTCCGATCGTTAAGATATACGGATCTCTTAACTAATCATCGTCATTCGTAAGTGGTCCATCAATATACTATGTAATAGATAGACTGAATAAATTGTTAATCGTGCACAAATTAGCAGACCTTTTCAAATTATTTAAGACGCTACCCTTTAACCGTATCTCCGATCCTATAATAAATTATATATGTACCTGGTGTCTAGAGCAATACATCGTGGAGGTATCGTGATATTCGTATATGATATCGTTAAACATGCTAGTGATATTCAATTACAATTTATTACACATTACGCAACGATAGAGGGGAAACTAATTCGTCTGGGTGGCTGTTCACCGAGTCGAGTTTCAACCTTGGAATAAATAACTAATAATAATAATAATAATATTTTAATAATAATCTCATTTAGTGTTATTGTCATTGTATTACTGCAACTAATATTCTACGCTTCGTTGGTTTTCGCTAACTACGTGACGTTAAGTTATCACGAAGCTCGTTATTGCAAAGGTATTAACGACACCAACTACAAACTCTCGCTGCAGTTCGACGGAACTAGATTTGTACATACATATATACATTAAAATGAAAACTATAATATGAAAACAAGAAAAAAAATAGGTTTCTGTGGTATATATCGCTATATTATAAGTTATGTATATAGGTACGTACAAAAATATAAAATGAAAAAGAAATTGGGACCTTATTATATTGATAGATTTTCTTTTTCATTATCAAAATGATGTCTCGTAGTGAAGATAATAAAAATAACAAAATTATTTGTGCCATACATAAAGCCGTTCTCAAATTTTTATTAGTTATTTATTTGACAAAAAAGATAAAGAAAGAAGAAAAGAAAAAAAAAAGAAAAAAGAGCCAAAGCATGAACAAGATTTAAGAAGAATATTCTGTAGGGTTGAAAAGAATCAAAAAAAAGAAGAAGAAAAAAAAAAAACCATTCCGTCTAGTCGGTTTTCAGAGAAACTTGGAAGATGCTGAGAAAGAGAAAGAGAGAGAGAAAAAAAATAGTGTAGGTGTGTACGACGCTCAAGGTATTTCATGTATTTCTTGAAGATCAAGTAAAAGTATATATCAGAGCTGTAAACCAGTGTCCCCTTTTTTCTATTTTCTTTTTTCATCATTTTTTTTTTTTTTTTGCGTGTGTTCGAACCATTTCTGCTTGTAAGGACTGTTTTACAAGAAGTTGAGATCAAGCAGAGATTCTTAAAGTTAGCTGGGCCCAACGTCTTGGTATTTGCATCACGTATTTCTATTCGAGCCCTCCATCAACGCACCACCCTAAGGGCTGCGCGGTAGGCTTCTACTCAAACGAAAACTTCCCCAAACAGAGCAAACGTTAAGTCAAGTTCTCCCGGGCAAAGAGCGCGAGGGATGCGAATCCGAGGCTCCTCTGTCTGCCTGACTTCTTCTACGTCCTCATCCGTCCATACCGTATACAGTCTTTCTGTTACCTCTTTTTTTTTCATCCCCATGCAAGGGCTCGCTTTCAAGATCTTTCATTAGTCACGATATATAAGGTGTCGATATTGTTGGAAATCTGGCGTATTCAACCATTCGGAAGAATTTTTTTCAACTCGCAATTTTACGCTCAGATAAATAGATTCTGGACGTTGCCTTCCACGATAATCCATTTGTCGTTAAATAAACCTTAAATCAGAAGTAGGTTTAAGAAATAACGGGATTTATCTGTCTGCTTGTAATCCTAGAAGCCATTAGCTAGAGTGCTGCATCCGAGCTGTTAAATCTTTGAAGGGGTTTCGTCAATTAAATTCTCGTAGAGCTTTGACTGAATATGATTTTTACTACCCCTAGATGTGCCCTGTATCTTCAGATGAAGAAATTTTTTTTTTTTTCTCTTCTCTAATCAATTATTATTTCGATCATCGAGATACTACCCGGCTACCCGAGTGCGTGGTTTGGGAAGACTGTACCAAGTTATTTAATAATCCCGCATACCTCAGGGCTTTTTCAAGAATCTCAAGCTCACAAAGTTAATAAGTAGAAAACCCAGAATGCCGACAGAATTTTATGGAAGATTTTGGTATATATTCACTAGATAACTTTTGGCCTTCACCACCATGTAGTTTGGAGAAATATTTGTACATTTTGTACCAGCTACTAAAAATGTTATTATTTATATCCCCCGGAAGAATTGCTAAGGGTTAATTAAACTTTGATACTCGTTCAAGGCTGGATAACGATCTCCGAGCCTATTGGATAGAAACAGAATTATTTATTCATTCAGTTGCAACATTTACTTTCAGTACAAAATCCACTTTGGAAAGAGCAGTTCGATTTCCTTCCGGAACATGCTACGTTAATATTTGAGTCTTGATACTCGCGAATCATTCGTTATGCAGCGACGATTTTCGATTGCCATTTTACAGAATGCACTGCTTTTCTTTCGAGTTAATATTTCACAGACTTTTAGATGAGAAATAAACAGATAGGTAGGATACGATCTCTTATTCCTTCCATTGTATACAATTAGAATTTTGAAAGTATACAATCATGTGGTATTTTCATCAATCCAATCACTTTTCTATGAACAACGCAACGCTGTTTTCTAGTTTGAAATTAAATTGACGGTAGGGTTGTACAGGGTGAGTATATTGTGTGTATCGAAGTTTTTATATGTTCAGTGTAATACAAACGGCGTGTACCTACCTAAAAGTTATAACATAACGTCACGGTTAAAGCATTGTCTGCGTGAGGGAGGATAACATGTGTAAAGTCATAATTATTATGTCTTTTGTTAAAGCGCTGGGTTTTATAATGAACCGTTACACGCCGAAATAACAATTTTCGAAAACTATTTCCCGCCAAAAGTTGCCCGCTGTTGTTTCCCCGGGCTTTGTTCACTTTATTATCTACACCATAATAATAGTTGCGTAGCGCACAATCAGCTGTAATTCCATGTCGATTTATACAACGAGAAAATTTATCATATAAAAGGGCAACCCAGGAGACGTACGGAAGTTAAAATTCAAAAATACCAAAATAACACACAAATTTCTACTTATTTTTTTGTTTAGCAATTCTGATCACGAGAAAGTTTTCGAAATATTGTAAAAAGCTTTGAGCTTTCATTCATCATAAGATCAATCCACAGTTTTACAATAATTAATAAATATATGATCGAATTTATGGCTACTGAAAAGAATTCTTCAACCATTTGATGGGTTCGACTAATTCATTGTAATTAAAAAGCCCATGAAAATGTTTTGAACAGATTTTTAACCAACCAACGAGTAACTTAAATTCACTGGTGTTTTTCAAAAGTGTTTTCTACAGCTGAAGATCTACTCGAATTAACATGGGCGTTGGTTGTTGGAGTTTAGCTGTTGCATCAAAGTGTAGTAATTTTAAGAGCGCTTAATGGGAGCAGGGAACAAGTTTTCTCATGCACTACTGCAGTATGTGCATTATAGAGATGCAATTTCTGTGGGAGGTGCAAAAGCGGAATGAAAATTCTCTGGGACTTTTGTATTTCCAGCTATTGCTGCAAAAGCTATACGAAAGCATACGTAGGTATACGAAGGTAGTACATGTATATATTATGTGTGTGTGTGTGTTCCAATGAACTTGAAAAAAAAAAACACACACACACAAGGCAGTCAGTCCCTCTGATCGACTTACGATACGTTCTTCTTTTCATTTTATTATATACGTAATCCCTAAGTGAGTTCCTTCACACCTAAGTGCCACGCGACAGGTCGTCGCTGATATCGATTTATTTAAGTCTAGACTCTAGACGTATTTGATACGTTCGACCTCAGGCTACGATGTGACCGGGTCTTATCTTTTGCACGTATCTCAAAACGCACGTATTATGTATGTCAGTGAGTGCCGCCTGTCCGAATTATAACACCCTTGAAAAGTTAGATGCATCAAATAACTCGATTAAGCACACAGAAAATTTAGGGTAAATCAATTTCAGATAAAATGTGTTCGGGTTTCATATAAGAAATACTTTTTCACCCATATCGATTCCCACGAATCGTTTTTTATCGAAGTACCTATGTAAGTACACATTTTTATCTTCTTATTATTTTTTCCTTTTTTGACAGAAAATAGATGGGACGAAGAAGCCGGGAAAAGGTTTCAGCTCTAAAAAGGTTTTCCCATATCTTTCGGGATTCGGAAAATAAGTTTGTGTAGTTTAAACAAAAATCTTCCTTCCATGCCCTGGATTCGTTCTTATTATCCGAACATCATTTGAAATTTGTACACAGGATTTCGAAATTGCCTGAAAAAAAAATGAAATTGAAGTTAAATTACCATCTTGATTGGGCTTTCCTTTTTATCTGAGATTTGAAATTGAAAATAAAAAAAATTCCTTGGAGGCTTTATTACCGAAAATTGTAACACAACCGTAGATATATAATGTAAAGACCGGATTGTGCAGAGTTATAAAGTAGAGGATTTTTAGCGTTCCTGATCGCGCGGGGTTCATTCCCCAGATTCCAGAGAGGCAAAATTAAGCCCCAGAGAACAAATCCTGTCGGAGAGCATGAAAATAGTGAAGGGTAGCCGTGCACAATAAGGGTAAAAATTGAAGTAGATGCTCGGCGGCATAGAGCAGACAGAGAAACGTAAATACAAGGATCAAGAAGTTAAGGGTTTGGGTCTGGGTATTTTGACCAGAAAACAAGTCAACGGGAAGGAAAAAAAAAATAAAAAAAAATAAAGCCCGTAGGGTTGAGCATGCAATAGTTGAGCATAGGGCAAAGCGAGAGTGAGAATTGAAAAGCTGTAGTTCAAGTTGTAATTATTTTCCTAAGGCCGTACAGCAGGCGAGAGCCTCTCGTCGCGCCCTTGTCGCACCTCGAGGGAGTCATCTAGGGTGAATCTCGCGCGTAGCGGGTAATCGTTTCTACTCCCTAGAAAGCCAGTGTGACCTTTCTATCGGTTGTTCGGTTCGAGAAAGCGTGAAACTCTCGCGTTTGAGCTTCTGATGTTATATTCTGCAGACGCCAGGCCTCGACACCCCTTTGTCACCTCTTCTTACAGAACAAAGTGAACAACTTTTTTTCACCCACATTAAAGTAGGTACGCAATTTTTCAAAGGGAATAAAACGATCTGTTGATTTTTTTTTTTTTTTTTTTCAATATCAACGTGGGTAGGGCGTCGTTTTTAACAATCATACTCCGCATCTATAGACACATTTATAACGAAGATCTAGAGACGGCTGTTATTTATATTTTTCAAATCCCCTAGAAGTAGGTATATGAGCTTTCGTATCGTAAAAATCATCCGAACATATGATATGTATTTTCTTATTCAACCTTTCTGTAACTTCTTTGAGGTCAGAGTTAAAGTTTTTCGGTAAAAGACGGTATCTTGAATTATTTTAAAAACAAATTTTTCATACTATTATATAGACCTGTATTAAAACTCCAATTGTTTCGAAGAAACTGTATAAATTATAAGCCGATGAAAAGCTCTACTTACAAAAGAATGAACCGAGTTAGATGAGGTTTTTGGCAACGCAGGTGAAAACTTTCAAGTCGAAGAAAGAGACTATACCCAAGCTCGTCCATCGGTTGAAAGTTTCACGCTTTTACAACAATAATAATATTACGATTTTTTAATTTCACGTCTCGCCGAAAATATATATGCCTGACATGAAAATTGACGGTGCAAGAGATCAAATAAAATTTTTGGAGTCATTTGAACATGAATTTCATTCAATTAAATGCAGATAACATACATTTGTTGTATCAGGTAGAAAAAACAAAACTAATGTTAATATTGATAATAAAAATGAATCATGTATCAAAGATTGGTATTAATTATAATTATATATCCTTTCAGAAATAAGACTAGAACTTCGTGATGTTTCAAATGTTTTTTACCAATCAAAAAGTAGTTAAAAATAATAAATAAATAATAAATTTCAATTCCTAAAACCAGATAAATAAATGGAATCCATGAAAGTATCGCTTTAGTTTCCTGAGAATAAGAGTCAGCGTAATACCGGGCGAAGCCTAGAGTAGTTGGGGTCAGTTATGCGTCAGACGCATAAGAACGTACGGAAGCGGCGCGTCTCGTCCGACCACGTCGGTCTCGTACTACTCATTCGAATCCATGCCGCCTAGGAATGAGAGTCAGCGTAACACCGGACAGAGGCTGAAGTGGTTGGGGTCGGTTATGCGTCAGACGCATAAGAACGCGTGGATGCAGCGCGTCGCGTCCGACCACGACAGTCTCGTACTACTCATTCGAATCCACGCTGCCTAGGAATGAGAGTCAGCGTAATACCAGACGGAAAGTAAAGTAGTTTAGGTCGGTTATGGGTCAGACGGAGTGGAGCGCGTGGATGCAGCGCGTCACGTCCGACCACGTCGGTTTCGTACTACTCATTCCTACACAGTTTGCGATATTGAAGGCGTAGAAAGGCCCGCGGAATAAAATTGCGTGGATGGCTACAGCGGGACGCGGTGTAAGGTGGAGTAGAAGGTTGAAGGTTTGACGAGTAGTGGTAGAACGGAAAGGGTGAGGATGAGGATAAGGGTAAGGGTATAAGGTAGAACTGTAGAACGTAGTGAGGTGAAAGAGGCACACGCACCGCGAACAGCACCAGCGTACATACAGTACCTTTATACCTGCTCTGCTGCGTCGCTCTTTAGCGCACGTAGAGAAAGCTTCTACGTCGACGACGCGACGACGGGATCGAGAGCTTACGCGCCGACGCGAGAGACTCTGGGTCGCGTACGCCCCGCCAGTTACTCTTCGCGAGCCAAGGAGCGCGCCCGCACTGTACTCCCGAACGCACTCGACGTCCGACGTCTCTTGTACTCCGTACTAGAATAATAATACACATATAATATAATATAATATAATATAAAATATATACATCTATACATACATATAGTATATATATATTATATATGTACGCTATTTGATATCCCAAGAAAAGTTTGCCACTCGCCACTTTTCACTCATTAATTTCTATCGCCTCCTCTACTTCTGACCTCAGCGCGTCGAGAGTTTCTTCACCCGGTTAAACGTGATCGGCAAAAAGCCGCGACGGATACTGAGATATCATTATGCCCATTATATACTTCAGGTAAAATCCCTGAGTCCTATGCCGCGTGCGTGATAACCCACGATTACACGGTATATAGGAAGTCGCAAAAAAAGAAAAAAAATACACATATACACGCACGTACGCACACACAATCACGTACACACAATCACAACCAAAGAAATCACGAGGTTGTATTTTCAGTAGAGATTCTGGACATTTTTAAATCGTTTAATCGTGGTGCGACTTTAGTAAATTGTTAATATACAAATTTATGAAAGAGATAGAGAAAGAGATAGATAGATAGATAGATAGATAGAAACAAAAAAAGAAGGATGAATTTTTGAGATTAGGGGATGAAAAATTTGTTGAACGTTATGTGAAGTCTTGGACTGTAATGATATAAGAAAAGACAGACGACACAGTCAGTCAGATAACGAAGAGAGGAATTCATACGTGGTATGTGAGGGAAAGAAAAAAAAAATTCAAAAATTCAAAAGGATTAAACAAAAAGTTAGTGGAATTTTCTTAGGAAACTTGAGTGTACTTTCGAGGTATAATTATAATAACGTGTTAAAACAAATAAATAAATATATATATATATTATTGTGTGTGTGTGTGTGTGTTTGGTGAAATATAAAACGTGGATATCCATACTGAATATTTTTTTTTTTTTGAATAAACAAAGAGTTGACCGAATTCGAAAAATTATAGAAAATATTCATGGGATATAAGTCGATGCATAAAATAATATATTAATTGTGTATATATATATATATATATATATACATACATATATATGATATTCATCTCTGTGTAATAATAGAATAGTTTATCGTGTGTGAATTTAATAAGTAAATAAATAAATAAATAAATAAATAAATGAATTGATAAATTGATAAAATAATAGGATATAAACTGGAATTCTATCTCACAATAGTAATTTGATATAATACTCGTTACGTTCAAAAAAACGAATAAAATAAAATAAAGAAAACAAAAAACGAAAAATTAAGGAAAACAGTTTATTGTGCGCGTCTGTTAATAATTACTCTGTTGTAAACTTCGTGTAGCAAAGTGACTTCCGCAAAGTGTGCCGGTGATAAGACTATTCAGCCATATCCCCGTGACGTCATCGTCAGCATTAATGATAAACGGAATCAGGGGATCGAATTAAGGTAGGTAATTAATTTCAAGTTTAATCATTCATTAGAAGGTCGCGAACTATTCGACGATTGAGCTTTCCTGCGAATACTTCCCTTTTATTATTCATCGAAATGCTTCAGGAAAAAGAATTTCTTTCTTTCCCTCTCTTTCTTTCTTTTTTTTTTTACTTCCCTCTTCTCTTCTTTTGTTTTTGTTTAGATTTTTTTTTGTTTTTTCTTTTATTCTACTTTACTTTCCGCTTCACACTTATACATTAGCTTGTCGAGAAAATCGCGGAACAGGTTGAATTATATTTTGAACAGGAAATTTTTTTTTTTTTCTTTTTATACTTTTATTTTGTATTCAAACGTTTACCTACTCAGAATGAAAATGCTGCAACTGCCAGGTCACCGGATCTAGAGGGCGAAAATATCCTCCTAACAAGTTGAAAAAGCATTATGTTGTTCGACAAAGGTCTTTTGTTCAATTCGTGTCTTTAATTTAATCAGCGTTGTTAATCTTCGAGATTCTTTCGCTATATATTAATTAAGCTGTCGATTTCGATGAAAGCTTTCTTTTGTACCAACGTATTACATGGCAGGAAATTAACCGGGTAATTCAACGAATTGAAAATTCTTAATTCCTTTTCGTTTCCACTATAATGAAAAATCACCGACAAACATATGTATGACAAAAAAATCTATTAACAAAATTTATTTCCACCTATTCCAATGATTTCCTTTAAATACATATTATCACACCTCGTTGAATCAATCGAATAACATCGAATATCTCGCGGTCCTTGTTTTCCTAAACTTTAATTTGAATATAATATAACAAAAATCATTTCCCCCCATAGACCCCATACACAAAATAACAGGTTCTATTATCAGTGCCACGTAACACGTGGCTGTTAGTTTTGACAGAACGCATATAGGAATGGTCAGACCCATATAATTCCCTAATTAGTTTAATTCAGCGGTTTAATTATCTGCTTATTATTTCCTATAAATAATAACATCGTAGATTACAAATACGCCCCCGCATACGTACGAGCAGGGAGATAAATATTTGTGGATAAAGAGGGATCAGTTTTGCGTCAGTATTATATAGAAATAGTTGAAATAGTTTTAACGAATAATACCTAATGCTGTGGTGCATATAGTATTTTATATTTAGTATTTCGGTAAACCGGATGGTTTTCACGCGCTTGCCGCATTACGCAGCGTCGTTACGCGCTCGAATAGTTAGTTTTCGGAGGCGTGTAATTCGATTACCATAAGGCGATTGAGCGTCGAAAACGGGAAACATGACGAACAGTGTAAAAGTTGACAGCCCCGATTTCGTGGTTCCGAGCTGATATGGAAATTCTAATTTTTCTACTCTTTTTTCATCATATGTATGTGTTCGCGTTAAACCTGTTAGAGCTTACGCTGTTTAATCTACCAAATGGCGCGTGTAGGTATAAACCATAAACCTAATTTCTCTGTCTTTGGCAAATGTTATAAAAGCGATGCTGTTTTCTTGCCCGAGTAAAACCGCTGTGCGGCTTTGGCGACGAGGTTCGGTGAAACTGGTAGACCGCATTCCCATCCAGCAGCTGACAGGGTGCTCCTTCAATGCTTTTAGCCCATCTCGTAGGCGTTCATGCCTTCGCCACTATCCAATATCCATTAATTTTAATGATGCTTGCCGCATAACCGCTCGACACGTTTTACATTCATTGTAGTAAACTTGGGCGCGTAGCAATAAATCACGGTTCTCTTGGAAAAGCTCAGTAACGTTAGTCCGATATGGGGGATAACGTTCCGCCAAGAACTACCCCTTTTTTTCCTTACTTTTAGAAAACGCGATTCTAGCATTCGGAAATAAGAAGAAATAGAAGCAGAAAAAAAAAAAAAAAGCTCATCTTCGTTCCTTGGTGGCCAGGCTCAAGCTTTACTAAGGCACAAAATGACGGTAGTGAGTCATTGTTGCATCGACGAAAACGCCGGACAAAGAGCACGTTCTCTTTGAGCGGGATGTTGGCCAGCGGTCACTAACTCAGTGGTTCATTCAGTAGGGAATAAAACGACAAATAAAATGGAAGTGAACAATCTGTTTATTATAGTAGTCGTTGGGGTGGTTTTATTTCTTTTGTTATTTAATGTATTTCGCTGACTAAAGATTTGTAAAGTTTAGATTTCTTTTCTATAGTTACGTAAATTACACATATATGTTTATCTTATATTAGGAAAATAGATTTTCGACCCTAGTTTAATTTAATTTCTTTTTTTTTTTTCTTCCACCTACCTTATATGACCAGGTGGTAAACAACCTTCTAGCTTCTACACGCTACGGTATAATTTAAAACGATACACGCGTTATGACAGGCAGTCACTCAGAAATGGAATGAAACTATAATATACGAAGATATTCAGATACGGAGATTGATACGTAGGCGCCAGTGGACAACCCATTTAATAAGCCCTATATACTGGTTCGGTTATAAACTTGAGATAAATATACGTTTGATATTATAGTAGTACGTTTAGAGACAGTGTGATTTATACATTTTTTTTTTCAATAATGTTCGCCACCAGGTACACACCCATCTAATCACTTTTGTGCATTACGTATCAGAAAATCTGTTGCATTTAATTTTTTTATTCGACATTTTTGTTGAAGCTTTCCTAAATAAATAAAATAAAAAAAAAAAAAAATCTGAAATAATGATATTTGATGGAATTCAATTTTCAGGTACGAAATGTGTTGATTATATTGCTCTGAATCTTTTCAGACTATCGTGGCAATAATCATTACTGTTAGAATAAACCTAGCTGTTTGTCGATGAGAGAAATTTTCTAAGAATACTCCCTGGCTGTCCTGGGTAGTAGATACTCTGACCGAATTTCAAATTCCGTGACTTATCTTCTAGATGTGCTTCGAACAAAGTAAGTACTTTAGTAGGGGGGTGCGAAGGTTGAGCTTTAAGCGACCTCGAAAGACTTGGGAGCTTTTTGTTTTTTTTATTTTTCTTATTTCTTCTTTTGAGAATAAATTAGTTCTAGACGAAAGAGTAACAACGTGGCTATTAGTTCTTAATTTTATTAATATAACAATTATTATTTGAACAGCGAACTATGAAGTCCGTCGTCTTTAATACGTAGTGTACTCATTACACGTCGTGATTCGTAATTTATTAATATCGTGGTATAGTAGTAAATTGACGGCTGTCAGAAAAAGAAAAAAAAAAAAAAAAGAACAGAAAACAAATTCGATTTATAAAACGAAAGAAAATAAATAATCAAATCGCAATTTAATGGCATATACCTATACGTATAGTTTTATTCGCGAATGTATATAGCCTATTCGAATCAACAAACTTGTCCTCGCGAATCAATATGTAAAACGAACTTATATTTTATCATATGACTATGGGTATCAGTGTTAAAAATCATAAAAACAAAAAAAAAAAAAAAGTAGAAGTAGGTATAAAGTTAGTACTTCTTTGTATTATTCACTGACGAATTGTCAGGGATGATATTATATCAACGTCGTAGAGAGAGAGAGAAAAAATATATAACTCTCGGGGGTAAATTACGCGAGTTATTCTAATGACTACTCACCGCTAATTCTGACGTTATCTTTAAGCTCGCATTCGCCATGTTGTCAACCGTTGGTAGTCTCTCTGCTGTGTATAAATATCTCACCATTTTCTCCTTTTCCTTTTACTTTTGTTTTTTCTTTTTCTTTTTCTTTTTTCCTTCTCATTCTATTTCTCTTTTCTCATTTTCATTTACCCTTTAAAATGATAAGAATTTATCAATGAATAAAGATAAGCGAAAATGGTTATAGCCCTTCTGACCTGCGTTTATATATATAGGTATGGGTATATATATACTTACAACGTAAGACGAATTACAGACACGCACTTGCATTCGGTCTTGTACTTCTACGGTTGAAACTGTTAGTATAATATATACCTGTATTTATATAAATATATATATATGTATGTGTATAAAAACCCTACGCCTATCCGCGTTTTTCGATAAGTAGATGGATCACGTCGCGGGGGTAAACCTCTTACGTATTATGATGCTTTTATTTTTTTTAGTTTTTCTTTATATATATACTATATAATACTATATACTTTTACTTTACCCTCTTACTTTTCTATCCACCTATAGTCAGAACGCGGGGGCGTCTCGTACCTTAGCCGGGTACGGGAAAACATTTACGATATGAAACTGAGCCTTTCGTGTCTATATGTATATATATACGGACAATACTATACGTATACACACGAGAGAGATCCTTCCTGTTCCACTTTTGTCTTTTCAAATAAGTAGATATGGCGAGCACGTTGAAACCGAGAGGATTACTGTGACGCAACCAAATGCTCGAAGAAAAGAGATCTGGGCATTTCGAAATTGTATGCTTTTCTTTCCGAATAGCTATATTGTGGAAGGTTTCATTTTCTTTGAGAAAAAAGAAAACAAAAAAATTATTTCTTTCTCTCTCTTCGATTAAATCACTCTCCTTATTTTATCTTTCATTCTATCTCTCTGTCTCTCTCTCTCTCTCTCTCTTATATTCGCCTGCCCTTTTTTCTTTTCCAACGAACGATTCAATCCGACCCAACGGATCTTTTCGGACCGCAAGTTTTCTCTATACTTTTAGCAATTTTTTCATTTTTTTTTCATTCTTTTCTATACCTTTTTTTTAAAACTCCTTCAAATTTATGGGATATAAGAGATAAACGGGCACATCGCATCGGCATAGCAACAAACGCGCACGTATAGAATTTATTTATTATTTTTTTCTTTTTTTCACCGTATATCGATAAATTACTTTTTCTACCTTTTTTTTTATATTTTACAATTTTTTTTTTTTTCTCATACCGATAATAACTCGATCCTACGAATTACGACCCCGCTTATATATATACACATATATATATATATATATATATATATTTTTTTTTATGCATCAAAGAGACCCGGTGGTAAGTAATGCGTAGGGCAGCTGTTTCTCACTTGAGATTTATTGTCTTTTATCTCGCCATCGTTATATAGCGTGCGTAATGCCGAGCGACTAACGCTTCAAGCGTGTTTCCCGGTGTGGATCGATAAGCCAGGATATTAGCGATATTAGCACCCGTTCTCGCATATTTTTTTTTCTTTTTTTTCTCTCTTTTTTTTTTTTTCTTTTTTTTCGGTTTATGAAATTTATGCTAATTCAGGAGCACACCGGCCGCTTTTATATCTCGGAATATTATTATCGATGCAGGAAACGGGTGCTGATGCTGCTGCTACTGCAAGTATCGTGATTTACCTATAGATAATTTATGTAACTCCAGATTCTTTCTACATGCATGGAGGGATGATATCCATGTATACATATTTTAGGGTAGTTCTTGATTCGCTTATATTCCAATTTCAATGCTTCCATGGAATCTAACAGACGTTCTGGCTCATGGGAGCATTTAAATTCGAAAATGATCAAATTAAAGACCACCCTAATTTCTATAGATAACGTGATAACTGGGAAAAGCTCTTACGCGCGTTAAATATCGCGGTATAAAGTTTACAGAAGGAAAATCTCTGCTGGCTAAGCCTGAACGACTATACTTCTATATAAAAGAGATGAAAACGTCATAAAGCTGTAATCGGATGGAAGATGTTACTGCCAGTAGTAAAAATATGAAATGAACAGCAACAGATTGCAAGACCATTATCTAGTACCTACCTCCATTTTCCATTTCATTTTTGTTTTTTTTTCTTCTGCCTTTTATTGCCAAGTCAATTTTCGTACGCGTTTATTCCCAAAGTTTGAGAAAAAAAAAAAAGAAAAAAATTAATAAAATGAAAGAAATTTATCACGTTATCAATAAAAATAAAAATAATTATTCACCCCCATTTCGCACTTATCTCAACGTTTTAGGTCATGTTTCGCATTGTTTACCGCATCCGTTCACGTTAGTTAATATAGTACCTTGGAAGTCTGTAGGTCTGGATGCCTATACTATACGGTGAGACTTAACGTGTGGCTGTATGACGTAGTGCAGTCGTTGTGGCCATAACTCTAACGATGTAGGCCGTAGGTTAGACCAAGCTTGGCTTTGGTTGTGGTTCAAGTCGAGGTGGTAGCCATACAGTATAGTAGAACCGTGCGACTTCCTACGGAATAGATCTGCACCGTATACTAAGTACTGCGGCGATAAGCGGGCCGACTACTTTGCATCAGCCCCTACTGCGAACGAGAAGTTCTAAACGTACATAGATAATATATACCTAGAGTAAATATATAACTATACGAATATAATATATATACATAGCAGGAGAGACATTTTTCAAAGTAAATCTTTCCGTTTTTATTTATTTATTTATTTATTTATTTCGTATATAGGACATTGCTCTAAGATTTTTATAGAGTATCAACCCCTGTGCTCTGCAGAGCCAAGGGCTCCGTTTCACTTAGTGAAAAAAGTAAATTAAAAGTAAAGCTAGGGGAAAGATTAAACTAAAAGAATTATTTAAGTAGCGAAAGTGAGGTACGAGATAGGTAGAGGTATACTTATATTTACTTTTCTTAACTTACGCCTTGAGGCACCGCACTGCACTGCACTAGTCCATAAAGTATACTTTCGCTATTATTTCACGACGAGAGAAGAAAATTAATTTATAAATTCATCTTTTTAATTATATAATGTGTATGTTTAATTATTATGATATTTTTATTTCGTTTAGCTATAGGATTTATTCAAATGCCTTTGGAATTGGTCACTTAATTTTTCCCTTATATGGTTTATAGACCGTATCTAAATGTCCTGCATTTATTGCGCGAGGCCTACCCCCGAATGATATACACAAATTTCATCCGGTTACGAAACGCAAAGTTACAGATTAAGCAAGCATGAAATCCTATTATAAAAGACCCTATTGATGATAACAGCGACCGTAAACTTTAGGCTTACGCGCACCCGGTCCCTGTGATTTGTGGTTCCGGTCTCCGCGCTTGTTATCATTATTGTTTCGTATTTTTACTTTGGACAACTTGCTGCGGGGCCCAGAACGTAAACCTATTCACAAAGTTAACAATAATTCAGAAAAGCTAAACGTAGACGCAGTTCAACCAGTGCAAATACATATTTCTGGTATGTATAATAAGTTGACTGAAACAAGAAAAAGAAAAAGAAAAGAGAAATAATGTCACGACTTTTAATATTACTTAAAAATATTTTTACTCCACTCTCAATCCAATCAGGTTTTAGTAATAATTCAGATTCTATCATAAGTCAAGTGAGAAATATGATTGATAATCTCGGAATTGTGCAGGTCGCGTAAATATGTTTAAAATGCAAAGGTAATTAGCTAAACCGAAACAAAGTTTAGAATTCACAGGGGGTCTCTACGTTGAGACTCGATCTTGCTAATGGACGGAGTTCAGTTTATATAGAGAAGGTTTTTGAGAGAGAGAGAGAGAGAGAGAGAGGGAGGTAAGAGGAAGAGGAGAAGGTATGATATTAATCTAAGTTCTGAGAACTCAAGTGGCTTATGACTAAATTGTTCCGACATCCCGTCGCACAGTGCGTGTCATTGTGTTGCTGGATGAATCCAATCACTACATAATTGGCATAAGATACACACGCGACTAAATTGGACATTGTATTACATAGAACAAAGGGGGCGAGTATAGAGAATTGTTAGATTTGGAATAGATCGGGGAATCGATTTTCTAGTCATTATACATGCGTATAGGTACCATTATGAAAACGATCATCGTCGATCCGTAGGGAACGATAAGGTCAACCCGTAAATGTATGAGCGGAAAATATAAGTTAATCGATCAGAGAATAAAGGCGAATTTTTCCCCTTTCATTATAATAATTGAACAGGAGAATACCGCGATTAATTCCACCGGTATTTATACGTCAATCTCAAAGCCCATTACACAGAGAAAAAAATAATGAAAAATAAAGGGTTAAATAAATTAAACAACAGCAGTAGGGAGTCGAATCTTTTTATTTAATTTTTTTCTACTGCAGATCAATACCGAACTTGAAAATGTCTCTTTCAAGTATATTTTGAATAAAATTTTCTGTGTGCTTCTGCCTGTCTGTTAACGGCTGTCTAGCTATATGAATTGACGAAAGCTTAAGGGGTGGTTTTAGGATGGTTGTTTATTAACGAAAAGTTAAACTTTTGTTAACCGCAGATAATCCAATTGGCTTGGACCTCGTTATACGCGACGTTGTTAAATCCACTTATATTTCATCAGGGTTTAATTATTTCCGTAAGGCACCTCGGGACAGGCGGAAGGTTTACGCAGCAGTAAGGTAAGTTTTTTTTTTTTTTTTTAAACGATGGTCCTGCCGCGTTTCTCGGGCAAACGCCATCTTGTTATACTTACCCCTGCCCACACCCCCGAGATAACGGTCCGGAAAATTAAAGATTTATCCGGGCATCTTGAATCGTCTCGACTCCCGAAAAGTTTCGCAATTTAGCTCGACTTTCATGCGCACAGATTCCCTTCCAAGGACCTAATTTTTCTCCTTTGCATTTGCTTCTCCCATTCCACTTTCCTCAGTCTCACCTTTTATTTTATTTTTTTCATTTTTATTTTTTTTATTTTTTCAAATATCGATGGCAGCTGTACCTACCCATACCTGTTCGCAATACGAACGAACGAAATGAAGCAGACAAAAAAAAAAAAAACAAAAAAGAACGAAAAATTGACGAAAATTACTTCTAGTCTGTGCTTTTACTGTCACAGTGCGTGTGTTGCACCCCCGTCAGATCTAACAAATGATTACGACGAACTTTCATGTATGTATCCTGCCATTCGACAAACTATACTCATTATATCACCCCCAGGGATGATCAGGGTATAGTATTTTAAATTTGTATACGAGTGCGTCTATGAAGTATTCTACTTGTCACAAGGTAGAATTGCATATAGGATTTTGGGGATTGTTCGACCACGTCCCCCCTTATGCACGTATGGTTTTGGTCGCAGTAACATTCAGTATAGCTCGAGGTATTGTTGCGAAATCTACGGCTGCTGTAGTTAACTTCTACAAAGTTATCTATGTAGCCAGCCGGTAATTGTAGCATGCAACCAGACAGCCTGCAGTCAGCCATCCAGCCAGTATGGTAGAGGTAGAACTAGAGCTAGAGCTAGAGCTAGAGCTGGAGCTGGAGCCAGAACTGCCTTCTCTTTGGCTCTCATGCACTCCACGCGTGTATATACCTGTATATATATACATGTATTGTTATATATTATGTAACTGTATAATATATGGATGGATATATATACACATGAGTTTACATACAGCTATAATACAAACCGCGTTGGGTACGTACCGCCTTCTATAACCCCGCCACTCACCTCGGTGATTTCCCGCTGCTCATATACGGAATTGCATAAACCAATTAACCAGACGCAATTAATTATACTCAAATGTTGATAAATTGGTGCATCGTCAAGCAGCTAGTGGCGATGGGAATTTATATATTCATAAGCTTGTATGTGTGAGATAAGTACATACGTGTATGTGTGTCTAACTAGAGTAGAAAAATGACCAGGACTTATTATGGTACGAATATTTCGGTTCTAGGGGTTGAAATCGGACAATTGCGAATATCTATGATACGTATAACTGAAGTCGTTCCATTGTTGGCTTTATGATTATCGCATTATTTACGTAACCATCGACTGCGGCAAAGTACCTAGTAGTTTCATTTTTAATGCTTGTCTTTATAGCTAGACCATACTTTTAGCCATTCCTAAGTGTTAGGATTGTAACAATTCTGATAATAATGATAAATATTTGTAGTTTGAGGTAAATATGGAAAACGTAAGAGTGACTCGGTACCTCTCAGCCTCGGTACGTGCGTTGTGTTTTTTATTATGAATACTAGAATATCAGCGCGCTTCGCGCGCTCTTTGAATTACTTATTATAATGATGGCTATAACAAATATATGGAATATAGTGTCTTTCTTTATTTCCAGAGCTATAGTAAACTTGCTTGACACTTGTAGCTCTTGTTATTCTTCAATCTGCCAAGTGTAAGAAATCTTTATTCGTTACTTTTATTTCAAGGCTTCATCTGCATTTGTAATAATTTCAGGTATTTTTATTTTCAATAATTTTCAGTACTATCTGTACTTGTATACACTTTCTCATCTAAAGTGTTATTTAAATTATTAAAATTATTTTAATCGCCGTGTCGAAACTCGGAAAACCGCGCGAGACAAACGAAACGGATGTCGCCCGCGGACTGCTTCAAGTCGCGCGACAGGATAAAATCTTACGAACAAAAGTCTTACGCACGAAATCAGCAAAAGCAATCGAAAAACTCGAAAAGTATCGAAAAACGATATTTTTACATCTCTTTTTTATTATAGGATAAAGGAAAAATGGAGTGTTCATTGTTTTTATAAAATATTTGTTCACGAAATTGACTTTTCACTCCTTGTTTGGCGGCTGGCCAAATTCAAAGGCTTCGATAATTGAATAATTTAGCGGTGTTAGGGGGAGGAACGTCCGCGTCGTCGTCAAAGTGGATCCCTGGTTCATCTCGACGGGGTAAGACACACCTAGCAGAAATCTCACTAATTTGCGTCGTCGTAGCCTCTTGTGATCTCCCTCTTTCTCCCATTACGCGTCTTAATTGCTGAAAAATTGTTATGCAAATATCCAGGTCCTGTTCATTATTTTTAATTTATTATAAAACTTTTCGAAATCCTCTAAAGGGTATTTTAGTTGTTGGTATAATTATAATTTACTCTCTCTTTCTCTCGCTCTCTCTCTCTCTTTCTTTCGCTCTTTAGATCTCACTCGTTCACCCTTAGGATCTTCAAACCCACTTCGTATTTTCCAGTATTCGTTTGAAAATATTCGCAATTTTCGTGCCTACGTATCTCATTGTCAGATGGAGAAAATCACTTCGTTTCACAAGATACCAGGTGCCCTGAGATTGAGATAGAGATAGAGATAGAGAGAACCAGACTCGAATTACACTTCATAACTCGACAAGGATCGAAATTGTCTAGTCTAGGTCGTGGTGTAAGGGTTGATTACACTTGTACATACGTAACCTGGTACGTATCTTACGCCAGTTAGGGCTCAAGTAATTTCCACTCCACGTACGTTTGGGTCTATAGAATTTCTTGGGGTAAATTTCAAGATTTGAAAATATAATTAGTTATTTCAACCCCGAGTAAAGAAGGGTATGTACCTTGACGATTCAACGTTTATTAAAATACCAGTGTATGTAATTTCCTAAAAATTAGAAAATTTGAAGAAAAAAAATAAGGGAATAATTTTGTCGTCACAAATCGTCAATCCAATTCAGGCGTAAAGTCAACATGGCGTTATTCACGGCTGTTATAATATACTATACAGCTACTTGTGTCACCCTTAATCAGGATTCTGGCTCCCTTAGAACGGGGGCAGAGACAACGATTATTATGCGTACAGCGATGGTTTTGATGGAGAATTAGGTAATGTCAGAAAGTTTGTGTATAAATTAGAGCTAGGTAACGTCAACCTTTCTCTCACGTCATTACTCGCACAGTATATAACCCTGATGACTAAACCACCTACACGTATGCTGCTTATCTTGGCTCTGCTAATAGCTCCTTCTACGAGAGGGTGACGAGGACACCCAACGAACCTGAGTCGGACGGCTAAATGTCTCCGCATGTCTATTTTCAAAACAACCCTTCAACAGAAAATTATATATTCTTGTATCTTGTCGTTATACCTATCTTGTATAAGGTTATTCGTATATAGAATAAACAAGGTTCGTAAATGTATTTGGGAATATTTTTTCGAATCTCTCCAGACCTTGGATAATCGATTTACGTCAACTATAGTTGATATTCGGTTCACAAGTCGGTTAATTTGTCCCAGAAATTGGGAAACTATTAACGAGGGTAAGCAAGAGCAACATAGTATAAGCCGTGATGATTTGAATGCAGAAGGTGGTGGGTACCTACTCTGCAGGAGTTTGGCGTATGTAAAGCCGTGTTTGTGCTATCATTACCGAACGGTTGTTGAGCTTAGCACAGCATTGTGTTTTGTTGACCGGCGCACCGATCCGCAATCATTGTCTCTAATTATACGACCAATCATCACCCTCGGTAAAGATCAACTGTAAACATAACTATACCGTGATCTGTATACGTTGGTCATAGGAATATATTATGCAGTGAATCGCATGATGCACCGTAATTTTTACCTAAGGGATGTTCTTTTTTTTTTTACTTGAATTAGGTATACCGCCGATTACTTATGGGGGTAAAATACCCCTTGAATTAAACGAGAATCTTGGAAATTTAAGGAATATAGTAAAGACGGGATGTAGCCGTTGGGAAAGAGAGCAACCAGGCGGAAATATCCGGTTGCTTTTTAACGAAGGGACAATTCCTGACTCCCAAGGGAATCTTTCTAGCTCCAGAGTCCAGGTCGTCCCTTTTCAAGCAGAGCGCTACGGTATTGAGCGACGGTAAAAAATTTATACTGAAAATATATCAAGAATTCCAAGAACTGTTTTTCCAGGATAATTGCAGTCTCCTTCTTAACGGTGTGTATTCTGCATATACATACATTTACCAACTCGAGAAATCATATCGTATCCTACCGTATATATTCACGGTAAACATCATCATTCCCGACCTACTTGTACATTGCTTCAGAAAAGATCTTTGCTATAAATAAACTTGTTCACAGAACACGAAATAAGTGACCAAAGTCCGTGACAGAATTCGCTGTCGAATTCAATTCAACCAACATCTTGGAGTTTCTCTTATTTTTTATTTATTTATTTTTATTTTTTTTAAACTTGGGTCATACAAGAAGAAGAAGAAGAAGAAGAAGAAGCGCGAGGGTCGCGCGAGGCGAGTATAGAAAACTTTTCTTTTACTTTGAGGTGAAAAAGTTACTTTTTCATAAACTTGACCGCATGTCCAGTTTTTATAGGGTTGAATTTGGGTAAAGTAGAATATAAGGTTTTATTTTATTTTTTTGTAATAGAGTATTTTTCAGTTAAATAAAACCACGTTATCTCGATAACTGGGAGAGTTCTGATGCTAAAAAAGAGAATAAGAGAAGGTATTGAGGGTTCGAGATCTGTTTCTCGGTTGAATTGGTTGGAATGTAAAATAGACAACCTCGAGAAGAAAGAAAGTGACCCACAAGTTTGAAAGACCCAACTGGGCAGTGGTTCGAATGAAATTTGCATTAACCGTAGATGTGTACCAAACACATACGAATACCTGAGCCTCTCTTTTTCCCCATACCATGTGAACCCTATGCTTTAACGCTGAGCGAATTCTACCCCGGAAATACTCCCTGTCACTGTCTGTCTCTTTCTCCATTCGACGTTTGAGTTTCCCCAGGACTCAGGACTCAGGGGTCGAATTTCTGTTCCTACTACTACCTCGGCTGAAGAACATTCAGAGAATAATTTATACATTTATAAGTATTCGGGGAATGTGAGAGACGTATAACATGTATATAGGTATACATATTGAGGTATATAAATTCAAACTACTCTCTGAATACTTTGAAAATTTTTTTTGACATCTCCGTAGTTTCTTTTTTTTTTCCCCTGAGAAGAGACGAACGATTCTTTTTATATAAATAGAATTTTTGTCTTTCTTGAATTTCTTTTGCTACTTTTATTCTATAAATTTACGTATATAAAACGGAGCAAGCTGGTTCCTAGGAGTTTCGAGAGTTGGCAAGACGAGCCGAGGTCCATTTGATCGGCACAAAAGCCAGCTTAGCCAAGCTTATGCGATTTACGAACTTTATCCGTACAAAGTAGAACAATAACAACGATATTTCATTAGTCATAAGGGGTTGTTGGTAAGGGCAGGAATCGTAGTAGGTCGTCGTTCGGTCTTTCAAGCAGATAACAATTTGAAAAGGATGAGGCTATATCCTCTTGAGGAAAAATTCAGATTTTTTCGAAGTAAAAAGAATCTTGGGTGTCAAGTGGCCGAGAGAAGTGCGTCAAAAGGGTGCCGGATCATAATGCTTTGTAATAATTTATCTCGAATTCACGGTTTTCCGGCCCTTTGAAAGGGGATCGCGTAACTCCGGTACCTATTTAGGCTTGGTACACATGAATTATTCTGTTTTACTGTACCCCTGTAGGATGTAGAAACGAGCGTCGCCCACCTTCCGACAGACAGGGACCGCTAATAATACTTTCGACACCCGTCATCTCGTAATCGCATTAGCGGGTAAAAAGCAAGAGAGAGAAAGAGAGCGAAGTGTCAGTTTTCCACCCTTCGTATGCCAACGTCCGCTTCTCTTAAATAGCAGCAAATCGGAATCGAAGTGAATTCATGTAGGTATACGCGATATAGAGTCCTGGGGATGAAAGAGCAAATAGAAATGCAATCTAAATTTCATTATTCGATTCTGAAAAAGACCGGGGTTCGATGGATTCGACGTTTTTCAAAATTATACACCTAGAAATATTCAAAGAGAAAATAATGCGACCCGTTGCGTTTGACGAGATGGAAATTCGGCAGGATGCGGGAAAGAGTCAGAGCCATTCTCACCCTCCTGTTAAACATACTCGAAAATCAAAGGTTATCAAATAATCAAGATTCGTTTCGAACATGAATTTTTTGATTTTTAATCACCCACACGATTCTCTGTTTCAATTATATAATTTGATTGGCAATAAAATGTGCTTCTCCGAAACCATGGAAAGTTAATTTTGTTTCATATGAGACTTTTTTCGGTCTTCTGTGAAAACACGTGTGTTATAACCGAAAACTAAATCGTAATCTTGTATGGAATCACTGGCCTGGTAAGGGTTAAGGTGGAGAGATATCGTGGATGACCGACGCGTCCATCTCGCAAAGCGTTGTAGGTCATGGGGTCATTCTCGTTATTCGCGTCACACACGACGGGATGACAGAGACCCCCGTTTTCTCCCCCTTTTCCTTTTGCTCTCCGGTTTCCCCTTACCTCGGCTTCTTGTTCCCCGGGGATCTCGTAAACCCGGGCCCGTAACAAACCACGTCCTGGACGCCCACCACTCCCAACAACATCCCGCAGGAGCCCAACGACCATCCTTGCCCAGGACCAAAATGGAGATATAAGGCTAGGCGACACGTATGGAATTGGTAGAACCTTTACTAGGACTGATACTCTCCGAGACTTTTTTTTTTCTTTTTTCTTTTGGACTTACAATTAGACCTTTTCACAATGAAAGAACCGAGGAGAATAATCACATTAGCACATATCGCACGAGTCGTCTCATGGTATAATGGTATATGTATTCGAACTCATGATTCAAAGAAGAAGATAAAACGTACCTACATTATCTGCAACCCTCGGAAAATGTGTGGAAGTATAAAAGGAAGAAACGCGAGTGATGAAAAAGCGCGGGTTGTTAAACGAACGAGTTTCATTGGTCGATAAGCGTTGTGAAGCTTCAAGGACACGCTCTATCACCAGGCTAGGTGCAGCCTACCAGTCTAGTTTACTCTCTATTATATCCTGGTGAAATATAAGCCCCCCAATAAATAACAACCCCCTGTATCAAGCCGTGGGCAGAGAGGGCTGAAGGTATACATATACATATACATATATAAACCTATATGTATATATAGTATGTATAGACGTGTGCGTGCGTGTGTATAGCTTTACGTATAGATATACTCACGGACATGCACACTCGCCATCCTCTACCTTCGCCACGTATACCATTCATTCTCGGGACTAGGTTAATGGGATATGCACGATACAGGTTCGTTTCGTTGGGATTCAGCTTTATGGTGATAGATTTTCGATGCATCTGCTTGAATTTACCGGCTGCACCGAAACCGACCTTTTTGTTACAGCTCGGCTCTATCCTCGACTATAAACATGCCGTTTTATATTGACAAAGTAATTAATGTCTAGTTGAAGCAAGGGTGGGCCGTGGGAGAACAAAAAAAACAAAAACAAAGAAAAACAAAAAAACTTATACAATTCAAGACCCTGAACTTTTCTTGGGTATATAGAATCTTTACATCTCTTTATAGACTAGCTACATACAGTTCGCAGATGAATACAAGGTCTGAATATCGGAGAACGGAGTAACATTCTCGATGGGTTTTCCTTGAGTTAGGAAACTCCATCTAATATAGAGATCTATTTATAGGTTGAAGTCTTGAGCCAAAGTTCATTGTTCCGATAAGACTCAATCGCGAATTGAACTTAGTCAATGCTAAGGGGATGTGACAGGAGGTGGAAAATGCTTTCATCAAGAAAGTCCGACGTTGTAATGGTGCCGCATGTCAAGTTCTTGCGATGAAATGGCAACCAACCCCTAAAGTGTAACAGTACCATGGCGTGTCACGTGCAAACTTCGGCGTCCTACAATTACCAATTAATTAACCAATGGTAGTTTCGATTTCCTCAAAGGAGACTTTCTCTGGGTCAGAGGAGAGGGAGAGAGATAGAGAGTCGGAGTGAGCGAGTGAAGAGAAGGCAGGAAAAGTCCAAAATCCATAACGCTTGGGTCTCGGTGGGTAGGGTTCGTGGTTGCGAATTGAATCGCAACCCTTTCCACACGAATCGGTTGGATCGGTATTGGTTCTCTGCAGATTCTCCTTGCGCATTCGAAGGACGCGAACTTTCTACCCCGAAGAAGAATAAGAATAAGAAGAAGAAGATGAAGTAGAAGAAGAAGAAGAAGACGTTTAATTTCAGGCAGTTAATTATTATCTTACACTCAATTAAAGCGACCACCGTGGCTCCTCGAGGCAGACGTCATGGTAATTTGTGCTTTTCGGGAATTGCGGGGAACCTTTATACGATTCAACGTTTATACCTAAACCACTCGCCTCGTCTTCCGACCAGGGTTGCTTCTTTTTTTTTTTTTTTATTTATTTTTTTTTCTCCGAAGTAATTTGAGGAAAAGATCATCCGATCTTGCTCACTTTTTTTCCTTTCAACAATCCAGGCTAACAAGTACCTACTTTTACTTTCTCATTAGTCAAATGGGCCAAATGGGAATTTGCTTCGACGTTTTTACCGGAGAAAACAGAACAAGAAAGAAAGAAAGAGAAAGAAAAAAAAACAGAAAAGGAGGAAAGAAAAGCGAAAAAAAAATATGCTATAAAAGTACTGTGCGCCACTTCCGTTCTTCGCTCTGTGGCTCCGTGGTACAGTGCAATTTTATTGCTTGGGTTAAAGTAAGGTGATTTGTTTTCCGTACCACTAGATCGTAAAATATATAGTCATCGATTGTCCCAAACTTCTTCATCCCCATTTCGTCTGATCCGGCCTGTTTTCACCCTCGGCCCATTTTCATTCGATAATTATGTAAATTTCACTCTGCCTGCGCATTTATTTATTCTTTTTTTTTTCTTTCTTCCCTTTTATTCTACCCCTACGGTCATAGATTGGGATGTTTTTACGGGAACCTCGAACTGATATGACCTGAGTGACGTAATAACGTTCGTTATTTGCTCGAGGCCCTGGGGGAGCATAATTTCACAAAATATTTCTCCATGGGGGATTATTGTCGACATTTTACTCGCTTATAGCGATAAAATGTAACGATTTTTTTTTTCTCTTTTTTCCGGTTTTTTTATTTATTTTTTTTTACACTCAACTCTATGTACATAATGTATATTTTATCAAAGAAGATATTAAATAAATTTTCCTTTTTTTCTTTTATCAAATTTACTTTCGGACGTAAGCTTCAGGTAAGAGCGAATCGGAATTGAATCAGATACCAAAGGATATAGGCGCTAAGGGTAGCTTTTAAAGTCGAACTTACAAGCAACTTCACTCCAAGACACACTTGGCCTAGCCGGTAGGATGCTATACCCGACATTTGTTCCTTTCTCACATCGTATTACACGAACCTTCCGATTTCCGCTTCTGTTGAATCAAATACGAAGGTCAGATAAAGGTCAGGTTGAGGTTTTACCCCGCGATGTCATGTCTATAGGACGAGAATGAGGACGAGGACGAGGCTGGGACTATTAATCAATTATTTATTTCAATTAATTTATCGAGAACAGGGATAGCCTTCATTCACAATTCAATCAAGATTCAAAGTTGTTGATACCTTCGGTAAAAGGTTGAGGCGAAAATATATATATATATATATATTGTTGCAAACGCGGATGGATCCGTACTCAAAGCTATGAAACCAATTGGATTTTGTACTTTTCATACAAAATTCAAAATTCTTTGCACGGATAGGTTCTTCGACCTGTAGCCAACACCCTCCAACATAACACAACATATATTCATATATAGTATACGTATATATATATATATATATATACCCTATGTAGTACAATATGCAAAATACACACATGTACACATATGAGCATAGTACACAAGCTTTGCGACGGTTGTATTTAAGTAGAGGCGATAGGAGGGGGTGTAAAACCCGTGAGAGAACGCTGCTGGTTTAGTCTATAGAATTGTCTGGCGATGATATCTACATGGTGATCCAAGCAGCCCAGGAATATTAAACCTACTTTCTGTCTTTGTCTTTCTATTTCTACCTATCATTTACGTTTATTTTGTATAGTTTATACATTTCTAGTTACAATAAACCAAATTATATAACTTATAGTAGCTTTGTACAGGGTGATATCCAGTATGAAACGTATACGGGACTAATTTTTCCATGAGAAGAGGATCAACCCCTTTCATGTCTAAGCCGGAATCCATTACCCATAGCGAAAATGAAAATTTATCATTCTGTTTGATAAATTATACAAAAATTTAAGTTCATTTCGTATTTAGAAACACCTAGAGGCAAAGGTTTTGAAATTGTGTTCTTCTAGATACTGCAGGGGCGTCGATTCGCGGTTCGTTAAATTACGGTTGACTAAATTGTGTATAGAGTGTCTTCGCGTGTAAAAGGTCTTTGCCTTTGGTCAGAGAGGGCGAAACTCCCTTAGCAGTTAGCTTATTTTACTGTAGTTCATTCGACTTCGTTGACGAGGACGAGGACGAGGACGAGGACTAAGAATTTTCTCTTTATTCTTTTACCGAGCTTTCTAAGAGTCAGTCAGGTGAAATGTTGGTAAAAGTTTGAGCTAATGGAGGCTTTGGCAGCGTCTCAGAGTTATTTCTAAACAAGACTGCAGACAATTTTCAGCTCGTTTAACAATCGGTATAAAATATCACCTTCGACAATGGCAGAGGATGGGTTTTTTTTTTTTTTTTTTTCGGGGTAGACTGGTTGAAATGTCTTTTCTTAGCTATAGAGGTGTCTAAAATGAAATAAGATCCGACAGACAGATTAAATAACAACGCGAAATGAACAAATAAAGTCTGGCGTCATTTCGTCTCGAAATTTTTGCCGAGTCTTTTGCGTTCATTCTCTGTGTTATTTATTTATTTTTTTCATTAATTAAATAAGAGACACTGGTGAATGAGTTGTGAATAAATAATTAAGGAGTCTAGACGTATTTATGAACGTCTAAGTAGATTTAGAAAAATCCGACTAGGAGAAAACTAAGGGATTATGGTACTAAGGGGGTTGGTTATTTCTTGTATAGTATAAAATTTAGTGCGAAATCACCGCGTGTTGAATTTCACCCATCAGAGATTGGTTTGCATCTAGATTTCAGGTGACACTGGCACGCGAAGAGATCTGATTCAAATTTACATTTTAATGCAATTTGTGGCTAAGCCCCCTTTAATTAGCAGTATACCATAACCAACGCAAATCTCTGGGTTTTAATTAATATTTACTATCTAGTGTAAGCCTATTTTAATAAATTATTCGAAATCCCTGTACAGTGTGAATTGACGCTTTTATGAACAATATTATAAATTTATGCAACGCCTCCATTATAAACCCAACACTGAACACATATTATCGCAGTATCGATTCTGCCAATATAATCCCTACCAGCGATATTTACAAAGCAATTTTTACGACTCCCATATCTCAATGCCCCCATGCATATCAAAAAAACGGTTCAACGATATCAATCTACGAACGAGAACAAGCGAAACGAAATTAAATATTCAAAAATTTGCAAAAAAAAAAAATTCTGAATCCACAAACATACGAAAATATTTTCATTTCACTGAAAACGATATTTCGAGATATTTCCCGGGGCTGAAATTGGGGTGGAATAGGGATTGTGGCTGGCTCGATCCCCACCTATCTCTTTTACATTTAATCGGTTCGTGTCGTTTCGAGAAAGGAATGCCAGCATCCCCTAACCGCGTCTTAAAGTGGGAGTTTGGCATGGGGTGGTTGGAAAAGGGGTTAGAGAGACAGAGGCAAATATTCGAAGGTATATTGGCTGGTGGCGGATGTGGCATAAGCGATTCCCGGATCTAATGAACCGTATATCCACTTACCAGTCTCGCATGTTCGGCAAAACGCGCGAGAGCAAATCCGTAGGAGGTAGATAGCTATACGCCAGGCATTTCTTGGGACTTTGGAATTGACAGTGAGATAAGACACCCGTAAGAGCGGAAATTAGATATTCGGGAAGCACGGTAAAATTTTTATTTCAAATGATTACGAACGAGGGTAATCGAGTCTTCCATATTAGTTACTCCCCGGATATCATTACCTGATACTCTATTACTCTCTTTTATGTCATACCTATTAATCTATCTGATCGTATCGTGAAGATAAAAAAAAGAAATAGATTTAACATGTTTCACAAAGTCGAAAACTCGAAATTCTGTAACACTGAAAAAACATTTCGCAAGATCGATCCGAACCTCTAAGGGTAAAGATCACAGCACTAATTGTACCCGCCTGGAGGAAATGTTGATCATTAATTACACATCAAACAAGTATTTACCGAATTAATTTAAGGGATGATAAGGCGCCCGCAACCTTTGAGGGTCGAGACTTCTCAGCCCCTTTGTTTGAGAAGAACTTTCGTCAAATGCGACTGTATGTTAGATCTTCAAACGTATTGATCGAGTTCCTACATACATATAATCGTATATTAATGAAAACCTATAGATGAACAAAGGTATGAATTAAAAAGCTTTTTGCAGTTGGTGTATCCTCGATACTGCAGGTGACGGGTCTTCGGGGGCGAGTATTACCCTTAGAAATTGCCTTCGATTTGTCTTAGTAGAATTAGTATGTACAGTGGATGAAAATGTTGAGAAAAGCCCTGGAGCGATCGGTAGCATAAAGACGTTCAAAGGCTGCTTTTCAGTTAGTCAACGACAGCCTCCCCGTCATCCGTGTGTCGAAGAATCTCTTTTACCCAGATTTTACTATAATACAGTACATGTACCCCTCGGGTTTCTTGTTAACTTGGAAATATATAGGGCGACTGGTTCGCGTGCTAGTCAAAGGCTCGTACACTTTGCCTTGGAAAACAATCGAGTATCATCACGTTCGCGATCAGAATAAGGGGAATTATCAAGTTTTCAAATTATGTATTTTACCTACTCCATATCTTTCACCGTATTTCAGATTACCGTTGTTATCGCTCACACCGCGAGTGATTATACGTCTAGTCACCCATGGGCCATGCTTCATGGTAAACTCTCCTGCGTTCCTTGAACTACGAAATACGTTTTAGGGCTGTTACACGTTTCAAGTTTAGACCGTAGTTTGCCAAGATTGTGGGATTCTCGACGGGTTATATCGGTTACTTGAGTTTGAGAGATTCAGGTCGCTATTATCATGGATGGTTGATGGCAAATCGTTGAATAGTTTGTCGCTATTCAGGACTGTAGATCTTCTCCGTCGTGAAGTTTGAGCTTTTGAAGAAACTCATCTATATATATATAGTGTGTTGTACTTTATAGTTTAAGTGATTTTAGTTAGAAAATAATTTCATTTCACTTATATTTTTTTTTCCATCAGATCCCGAGAGACCCTTAGTTAGCAACCCTAGCTAATTAAGGTGTCGAGCGTCGATTGTTAGAAGAAAATTAATTAAGCTCGCCTAATGATTCGCGCCCGAATGATCGCTCGATTCAGGACTTAATCTCAGCCTTTTTTTTTTTTTTTTTTCTTCTTCTTCTACCCATTCGCTGATCTAAATGAAAATTAAATTTAATAACCGCAATTTTATGCTATTAAAAAATTCTTTGCTTATCGCAATGTAACTGAATTGAAAGAGTGAGAGAGAGAGAGAGAGAAAAATAAATTAAGAATCATATTTCGTATATATATCAAAGTAGACAAAATATTATTCTCAATTTTTTGTTATCCAAGGTGCCGTTGTGGATCGTCTCGGTAAAATGTTCAAAAGCGTAAAGAAACGAAGGGTGGTGAAATAAAAAAACTAATAATTGTTCATAAAACTTTGACCAAAGTACAATAAGGGCGAAACAATGCCCCGCGTAGTACGAAACAATGCTGTACATTCAATAAACGAGCTTTTACTGGGCGTTATTCAAAAAAAATATTTACGTTATTACGAAGAGAAGCGTAAGGGACAACTTGGAAATGAAACACTGTTTAACCCGGTTGTATTTTTTTAATTTTTTAATTTTTTTGTTTTTTTTCCCTCTATACACAATCGGCTATTTGAATTTAAAATAAATATCTTTGAATGTGGGTGAATTTTTGCCCGTATCTTTATATGTTTATTATCAATCAGCTTTTTGATAGAAAAACAACCCAATCATATACACCATTTAATAAATCTCTATATACATTTCTAATATATTGGATGATGTCCGGCTAGCCGTGCAGGGGAACGAAAACAACTGATATAAATTGTTATCGATCGATTTGTGAGGCCGAAGTATGTCTGGTTGATAGAGAGAAAGAGAGAGAGAAAGAGAGAGAAAAAAATAAAAAAATTGACTTTTAGGGTGAAAAACGTAGGATGAAAATGAAGCTTTTTTTCTACGCTTTGAATCGTATGCGATTTAACAGACCGAACGAAACTTTCTCTGGACAAACTATTTTCGGGGCTATATACCTATACCTTCAATTCTGGATAAAAATCACAATTCATTGTGTAACGATGCGGAATTTAAAACCTGGTAACATGTGGTTTGAGAAATATCACTGGTACAGTTGGATAACTTGCAAACTGTAATGAAAAACTGTAACAAAAACTGAAAAAGAAAAAAAAAAAAACACTCACAAAGACAGTAAAAATGTGAAGTTGTAACCAAGCCTTATAAACACGCGACGCGTGTAACCACGTTGAGTTTTCTTTACAACTTTTAGGCTTTTATGGTGCAATGGCTGTTATATTGTCGGTGGAAATTTAGAAAAGTATATATAAGTCATTTTGAAATGCATTGTCAAGAGATATCTGGCGAGGGGATAACAGGGTAAACATTTTTTAATCTTTTACATCGTTCATTAATCGATCTTCGAGATTTCAGACCGTAAAGATTGTCAACTAAAATTATAACACAGATTATATTCGCCGTTTAGCTAAATTGTAAATCGTACTGTACTGTGAGATCATTTTCTTCAACATATTGTCGTATGATATATTTAGTGTAAAAAATGTAAATTTTCAAATGTCCAAGAAATGTAGTTTTCTTTTTTCTTTTTTTTTCTTTCTTTTCTTCTTTCCCCCGATTCTTTGGCTTAGGTCGAACAAAAAGGATATGGGTGATGGTCGAGAAAAGATATTTTCACCAGTATCCATATATTGTAGATACCCGCCTGTTGTATTTTTTTTTTTCTCATATAAATGGTATTGCGAGGTTTGAAAATGTTATCGTAAGCGATTTGCGACGCACATATACCTACATATTCGGTGAATGGTTGATCCCATTTTTTTTTTCTCCTATTCTTATTTTCCTTTTCCTTCATCTCTTTTCTTTTCTTCATAGATAAGCGGCTCGATTACGTAGGCAGTTTGAACAACCGCCCCAGAATTGATCATTTTTTTCTTTTCTTTTTACTTCCTGAGCTTCCAGTAGTACCGAAATTTCAAAATATAACCGAGTAATGAAACGAAAAATATTCGCAACTTCGTTCCAGACTCGACAATGATTACAGCCGATAAAATACGCCCGATTTCAAAGCTGTATCTAAAAGCTCATTTAAATGCCTCGAACTTAATCTAAGCTTCTCTAAGCTGGGTGACATTATTCGGGGAGATAATCGCCCGCGATTTGCGAAATTTTATTCCTCATGGAATTAGCCAGACTGATAAAAAAAAAAAAAAAAACTGAGCATATATAAGCGAGATAAGAAAATGCACCTTCTCCCTGCACGCGATAATCTCTATCCCACAATCAAAGGGGTGAAGAAACCTACTCGGAAATCTCAAGTGCCGGTTTATGGTATGCCTATTGAGTTTGGGCCACGTCCAACTACCATTCGAAGTTGTTGGTCTTGCGACAATAGCCGGGGATACGTAAGTACGTATAGATATAACGTACGTAGATATATACAGAATTCGGGGTGAAGGTATATTAACAGACACCCTTATACTCCGCCATTCATTTTCTAAAGAGGGTTAAGGGCGCGCGGGGTGCAGTTAGTTATCAGCGGTTGGTTTTGGATATCTGCTTCTACCTCCAGAGGGTTTTACTACGCACTAACTCACTCGGCGATAGTTAGCACCCCAGTAATCCAGTAATCCGGCCCGTGACGTCACGGGCTCAGATAGGGCATGCCTCGAATGAGGGGTGGCCTTAGACTTTCCTTATACCGTTTATGCTGCTTTTACAGCAAAGTATATGACACATATGTTATTTATAAACATATATTTATGCGTATATAGATGATGTGTCTATCTACCAAAAATGGGAAAAATAAATGTAAGAAAGGCTTTTCAATGATCTTGTATGGCATGTGTGGGGTGGATATATCATCGCGATTTCCAGAGCCCCTGATCTTTTAATCTACTCGATTATCGGAAAGAATTAAGTAAATAAATTAAAATTGTCGGAGGAATTGTTATATAGAGAAATTTCCTAGTCCTACAGTTTGGCTAATTGGAATATCGTAATAATCGTTACGGTTCAATTACACCTTCCAATCCTGAGCTTTTTCCATCGGACATTAGAGCTGGTTTAGAATCAATTGAGTATATAAGTACTTTGTATCTCGTAACGGATAATCTGCAACGACAAATTGGTGAAAAGGGGTTTCATTTGACGGTAAAATTATGATTTTTTATCATCGTATACAAAATCAAGTTTAATCAAATTGATCAATTCATTCGTCAGTAAGTTATTGTAGGAAGAGAATTAGGCGATAAGAATTAACTCGGGTTACCCTATTATGTGTAGAAACAAAGCACAGGGTAAACCTAATGCAAAAGCTCTTTGGCGAACAAAGCGTAATTTTTTTTTTTTTTTCTTTTAATCCAACAAAACATTTTCCACCCTTCCTAATTCCCACTCGAATGTTAAAATTCATAAGCTCTGGTATAAGCCTGATGCCATTTTCTCAACGAAACTATATATAAAGCCGTGAAATATTATCGTTGGATTAATTTCGAAGTAAGGATCTGCACGTTGAAAATTGCGAAGAAAATATATATATGAAAAAGAAAAGAAATGAAAAAAAAAAAGCAAGATCGTCATCCAAATTAGTTCATATTTCTTTTTTTTTAATAATCATTCAAACGATGCAGTATAGTTTTCGAGCATCGACTACTGTCTGGCAAGTTTTAAATAGATCAGTGGATGAAATGATATTTTAGCGTAAATGAAAGCGGTTCATATAGCAACAACTTCGTAGCTTGATTAGGGGTGGTCGTTGCCAATGGTAGTATAAATTTAATTATTATTCGAGCGAAATTTGGCAAGTCGCTAAAACGCGGCTGCAGGGGACTCTAATTGGAATTAAACGTTTGTTTTCATTCGCTTGAACAAGTCTCTAGCTATCTACCACACACGCACGCATACATCCATACACATATGAACACACACGTCTAAATACTCTCGAGAAAAGCTGCAGCCTGCTATGAGTTCGGAATCCAATTAATCTCAAGCGACTAGTAGGTAGGTGGGTGGGTGGGTATAGTACTTCTGATCTATCGTTCAACAAATCATGAACGAATCTATCGATACTCTTTCAATCACTACTAGGTAGTTTTCAGGTACTCGTTCTTTCTTCGCTAATTATTATTTTACTTTTGACAATCGATATTAACAATTCACATCACGTGAATTACATTGTCAGTTTTTTACAAGTATAGAAATATATATTTTTCTTTTTCATTACGGTTTTTTAAATATATGATATTTCACGTATGATCCAAGTGAAGATGAAATTTTTCATCTAATAAGCACAAGTAACTGTGGATACGGAAGCTGCAGTTTGAAGTGGGTATCTTTTTGAAGCTGTACTTTTACTCAAAGCATAGGTATAAGTAGCTTGTAGGAAAAAAGAACGAAAATAAATAAATAAATAAATAAATGGGATATGGGATACACATGGAATTATACTATATGTGGTTAATTAATTTTCTATCGCTACTCCAGTGAGAAATAGGTTCACCTAAGTAGCGTATAGGGTAGAGGAAAACACGGTGAGCCATTTATTCACTTGACCATCGTGCCTTGCAATTTCCGGTTTTAACTCAATTAATCCATCGTCGAATTGGTCCGTGTTTGAATCGATTCGAAAATATGTATACATATGTATGTAATACATATCAGTGTATATATACAGAACGATTATACACAGATATACAAATCTTGTACAACCTCGATAACATTTGTCTTTGATAATTGGGACTCTACCCTCCTTTACAGTCTGCTGAATATTCTCTGTATCATTTTAGATAATTATATCTTGGTATAATACTAATATAATACTTTTTAATATAGTACTTTTTAGCGATGAGGTGCTGTAGGATTATTTAAATCATTCTCAAAAAATATTGAGCATTGGAACTTTTGACGAAATAAATAGATTCATTGAGAACTATCCCAGAACTCACCGGAACTGTCGTCAGAACTTCGAAAAAGATCGGCACTGTGTACTTTTTAGCGATGAGGTGCTGTAGGATTATTTAAATCATTCTCAAAAAATATTGAGCTTTGGAACTTTTGACGAAATAAATAGATTCATTGAGAACTATCCCAGAACTCACCGGAACTGTCGTCAGAACTTCGAAAAAGATCGGCACCGTGTACTTTTTAGCGATGAGGTGCTGTAGGATTATTTAAATCATTCTCAAAAAATATTGAGCATCGGAACTTTTGACGAAATAAATAGATTCATTGAGAACTATCCCAGAACTTACCGGAACTGTCGTCAGAACTTCGAAAAAGATCGGCACTGTGTACTTTTTAGCGATGAGGTGCTGTAGGATTATTTAAATCATTCTCAAAAAATATTGAGCTTTGGAACTTTTGACGAAATAAATAGATTCATTGAGAACTATCCCAGAACTCACCGGAACTGTCGTCAGAACTTCGAAAAAGATCGGCACCGTGTACTTTTTAGCGATGAGGTGCTGTAGGATTATTTAAATCATTCTCAAAAAATATTGAGCATCGGAACTTTTGACGAAATAAATAGATTCATTGAGAACTATCCCAGAACTTACCGGAACTGTCGTCAGAACTTCGAAAAAGATCGGCACCTCATACTTTTTCGCAATGAAGTGCCGTTGGATTATTTTAATAATTCTAAAAAATATTGAGCATCGGAACTATTGTTCAAACTGATAGATCTTGGAAAAGATCTGTCTTCGTTCAGGTGATGGATGGATGCGATACGATATGAGATTACAACTAGAAGATTGCACTGCTACAAGTGAAGTGAGGAATAACGTATGGGAAAGTATTATATTCGTTTTAACATTAAATTCAGAAAAGTTAAAAAAATAAAATAAAATAAAAAAATATCAGGATAAAGAAATACATTTGGATTCACGTCTCGACAGACGATCGTAAATAATTGGTACAGCGACTATGGAAGCTGCGATGGCCAACTCATTCATTCTTACAAGGTCCATTCAGAGGGTGTAGAACTGTCCGTTTGTCTCTATTTTCTCGTTGCTCAAACTTGGCAGTGCTTAAAGTTCCTGGCTTACGTTAGATAGAAAAAGAGATGAGAGAGAAACAAAATAGAGAGAGAGAGGGAGAGAGAGAAGGCTGGTTTATTTTCGTCGAGTAAGATAAAATTAAGATCTGAATAAAGGCAATGTCAGGGATAGCGTATCCTCCGTCCAATTAGCGCCGCTTCGTTCAGTTTTAATTAACTCTTGGAATCAGAACGATTAGAATCATTAAACTAAACTTGAAACCGCGTACGGGTTCGGTTGGCTTTCAACGATATCAAATATATCTAAAGATGTATACGAAATAATGATTATGCGACTAATTAAAGGTCATAAACGAAATCTCATTGAAATAAGACAGAGTAGTTCTATTCTATCTCATAACTCCGTATACCTATATTTTGAATATCGTAAAAAAATTGAAATGTTCAATTGAAAATAAAGATCATCGATCTAAATCATCTTTTAATATAACGTAGCCGCATACCTCGCCACTTCTTTCTCATACCTAGAACAAATATTTTCTATTTTTTTTTTCTGGAAATATAATATTTCTATAAAGTCAGACAACCGCACGTTTTGGAACCGTAGAGAAATTTCTTATTTCTCGCACCGTGAAACTGTAGGGTGGTAGGTATAACATGTTCTATACCGAACCACCACGGTACAATACCTTCTTTTACGACAAACACATTACGCTACAAAAACGTACGTGACGAAGTTACTCGCAGCTGTTTTCTATCTCTTTTTATCTTTTTTTTTTTTTTTTTTTTACGTTGCATACAGTCTCACCTATACCTATACGTACACCAACATATCCACATCATCTATTTGCAGAGTCTAGACAGAGCATAATAAACGCCCACGCACGTCGAGGTACTTATTATGCAGTGTTAGCCTTAAATTTTTAAATTTTTGGGTACCACAGCTACCTCGTCCAATTCGAAAATGGTTAAACTCAAGGTCTGCTATCGGTATCAGAGAATCAAGCGTGAAAATAGAATGATAAAAGGTTTTAATCATCACCAATGTATTTGCTACCGTGTGAACCGTCAGACTTGGGTATCCAGAGTACCCAAATATGTTTTACCAGAAACCAGGACAGAAACATGGCACTGGTTTTAGCATTTATTGTCTGCAGATTGAACGAGTATTGTGTACTACTCGGCTACTCTTCTGTAGTTTTACCACGTCAGCAATGAATCAATGAGTGTCATGACGGAGTGAATGGCATGGACCGCATGATTAATGGGATGTTAAAATAGTAATCGTTGAATTATTATCAGCCCTTTCATTTTTCTTGTCGTTTTAAGTTACGAAAAAGAAAAATGAAATTCATTTTTTAGCAACAGGTAGCTAGAACTCCTCCGCACCCCTTCCAGACTTACTCTCGTTATGCAATTCTTTGCATTTTGTCTCTTTTGTTATCGGATAAAACGCGGAATAGTTACGTTCTTCAAGATTGCACAGGATTTCACAAATCTGTGCTCAAAGTTTACTGAGTAGCACAGATAGCGGAGATAAAAGTTCGTTACGATATCAACTAGTTGTGCAAATCTCTAAAAGTAACTATCCAACTAAATTAAATCGGATTAATAGTTTGGTATAATTCAAACTAATTTCAACTGTCGAACGAATGTCGGTGACAATTATATAATCAAAGTATAACTAATGCAAATTATGAAAAAAAAAAAAAGATGAATAGGTACAGAAAATCGAAACATGGATAACAATTACGGCATACAATTTGTACTACATAATATGTATGTGCATTCTTTCAGTTCGTATAGCAAACCCGTATCTATATGTGCAATAGCTACATAGCTACATACGTGTACCATAGACAGTCGGCGTGCATCCTGCCGTGAAAATCTGACGGCGTGAAATCGAAGGCAATATCACTTGACGCTAGAATTGGCCAGAGTTTGACTCAGGCGAATAGATTCAAGTACCGAGCAGCGCACTCGCTCTGTAATCGTTTCCGGCTATGTATATGTGGGAATCAGTGGCTCTTCATCGAATGTGTATATGTGAGTTTCAGTAGGTAGATCCGTATCAACCGATACCTACACATGGATATAATCTATGTACTCATTTCGTGTGTACCACATAGAATACTGCATATCCATGTATATATATATATATATTATATACCTAGACTTCTCTATACGCGTAGTTGCATCTATTAAATGGACGATCCGACACCTCGATGGTCGGATAACGATTACGTAGATTGGCGTCGCGTCGTTCGGTTGTATTACGAAATTAGTATACTGGGGTAGTTTCGTTTTAAATGAAGAAGTACGGTATTGAAGCTTTAATTGATGTAAGCGAAGATAGTCGGCGCTATTTTTAAGCTTTAGAATTCGTTTTGTATTAAAAAAAAATTGAAATGGGAAGACAAAAACGTTCGTTTACAAATAATTTAACATCTCAGGTCGGTTTGTTTTTAAATTCTAAACTTTAGGGATACCGAAATAGGGGTGGTTAGTGCGTAACCGTGTAACCAGACATGAGGTTTTTTTTTAAACCACCGTTTCTATTCCCTCGGGATAAACTACGATGTCCTTTACTGGGCGACCGACCGCCTATCCCACATTCCCACATTTTCCCAAGGGATCTTAGTCCACGATGTGGGTACATATAGGTATAAATACGTGGATATATACGCACGTATGTGTAGTTCAGAAAAAATAGGATCATTAAACTTCAAAAGCTTTAATCTGCCCTCTCGCCTATGTGGGAAGATATAATTTCTAAATTTTTTCTTTTGATAACCAAATGAGCTTTCTGGATATTCAACCCTTTTTCGAAATGCGGAACTTCGTTTTTACTCTTATATATTTTTATTTCTGGCTAGTATATACCGAGGAACAAGAAAACGGAGACTAAAGTGTATAAAGGGAATGAAATGGGGTCGCGCATGGCTGCGGCTTGGAAATGTGTCACACGTACACTAAACGTGTTTGATTCTGACCAGTATGAAGTTGTCCCCAGAGTCTTCTGTCTCTTACCGTCTCTATGTAACCACAAAGGATAGAAGGAGACAGAAGACTGTGGTGCCAACTTCATACCGGTCAGAATCAAACACGTTAAGCTTACAATGATTAGCTATCTGTTACTCGAGATCCAGACAGTTTGACGTCGTTTTCCGAAAGTTTAGCGATCCGTCTTTGACGAGAGAAGATAGTCTCGCGGTTTTAACTTTTAATCTCCAGTTCTGGAAAATTTATTTATATAACTCGTTGCCGAATCTCACCACTTTTTCACAGTCATGATAATTTCGGGAAATGAGAATTCGAAGAAAAAAACAGAATAAAAATAGATATGGCTGATTTTTGTTTTCTGTTTGTTGATTAAGAACGAGAAAAAAAAAAAGAAAAAATTTTTGACGAGCCGCAGATACGACCTGGCTGTTTCATATAGATATAAGAGTATTCCCTGACGTTTCGCGTGACATTCGCTTGAGATACGAGCCAGGATCGAGGCATACGAAATAATAGATATTTTAGGAAGGGAGATGTATACGAGCGTCTATAAAAAAAACAAGGAAACGCGAAATGGCAAATGGCAGGTGGTTTCGGGGTGGTTATTTTTCTTTTTCTTTTTCCCAGACGAAAATGAAACGAAGATACCTTTACCTCGGAGCACGGTTTAGTATGCGGCCATTTCGTGTTTATTCAGAGTCGTACGAATTATAGGTACATCCAGGTAGTTTATTTTTTTGTGTTTTTTTGTTTTGTGTGTTTCTTGCATATACTGAAACTTCACCGTTTCATATACTATATCGCTCTCCTCATATCCCACCCCCTACACCAAATAAATTGAATCAATTTTTAATCTTTTCTCGCATGATGATATTTTTTCGAGAATTCTTTACCTAGTCAAAGCTGAAGATATTCCGCACACGCCTACCTATGTCATAATTTCATTTTGAAGGGTAGAAACGCAACCCCTCCTCTTTCACCCTAACCTTTCTGTAACCGACAGACTATAAAGTAGGCATGCTTTACGACGCAGATAAAACGATGGTATTTTTATGCCCACTCAGGACCCGCCTGCCCGAACCACCCGACCTGCACCAGTGAAGGATTCCTTCGTTATTAGATTACACTAATGTTCTCTGCAGGGTATAGGATAGGTACACGGAATCTAATTGCCGCAATGAATTCTAGCTACGAATCGTATAAGATTGCAATATAGTTAAGGGTTGAAAATTAGTGCGATGATAATTGTTGCGTGACGTATAGTTGGTATATTATTGGCGGTAGAAAATTAAGGGTAGGTAATATACCTCGAGTTTAATCTCAACGTAGATATACCTCTTTATATATATATATATATCCGTGTTATAGGTATGGTAATATATGTCTTTGAATTGTGCATTTTGAACTTTCAATCTAGCGTTCAAATTTTTGTCGCGTATATTGCAAAAATATTCTGAACCTATATAGAATATATATCGAATATATCGAATACGTCGCGTATATTGAATAGATGTCAAATAGTTGTCGCCCTGGTGTTCCTAAAAATATACTCACATATTCTAGTCATGCACGAAGAGCACGTAAAATACATACAATACCTACGTCGCGTTCGTATTTATTCTGTATTTATTCCGAAAAAAAAAAAAAAACGAAACAGAAAAAGATAAAAAAAAAAAAGAGACGGAAATAGGAAAACTATTTTTCGTCAGAACTTTATTACCAATATAACATTCCCAATATAAGAAAGGGTTGAAATAAAAATCAAAGAATTTTTAAAAATAATTTTTCAGTTAAATGAAAAAAAATTTGATTTCTTTTTTACTATACTTATGTATGATATATGTTAATCTTCATAAAAATTTGTAAAAACTGGTGATACATATGAAGCTATATAACGAATACATAACAATATTATACATAGCTGTATAATGGAGATAGTATAATAATACATTTGTTGTTTCGTATCGTGTCAGACGTACGTAGAAAAAGAATTTGCATACCTTGACAACAATTTCTCATTATACATTTCCCCAGGAGAAAATGTTATTTGGTAGGTTGCCAGTTTCGTACTATGGGAAGTACTCCGTATACACGTTCAAGTGTATTATGGGTATCGCTGTGCCTATATACCTATGTATCTACGGCATTACCTCCGGATGCGAGCAATTAGGGTAGCACCTTCGTTTTTCCTCGTCTCGTCGGAGTTTCCAGCTCCGTACCTCCGCAAAAATAGAAGGAGAAAAAAAAAGAGAGGGAATAAAGTAGAGAGAAAAAAAAGAAAGAAAAAAATTGAATTTGTATATATATATATACATGTAAAATAAAAATAAAAACACTTGAGCTTGCGGCGGTTCACCCTGCTTTTTTGGCGTAATGAAAAAAGCTCAAGCTTCTCTAGACGCGGGCGTCGCATTGCAATGCGTTTGCATCCGTGTGGTCTTATACCCGTATACGATGAAGAAACGGACTAAGAAAGAAAGAAGAAATACATACGGAAGGAAGAGGGCTGGGGGAGGAACGGATATACTTACGCGCCGTTGCAGCGAGTTTGTTAGTTCAGAGTGTTTGGATAGAGCCAAGTGCCTCGGAAAATAGAAGAAAGAAAAGGCTTGTATGTTCGCGCATCCACTTCAGCTGCCCGTTCGTTTCTTGCCGTATTTTTATTCTTGTCTTTTTGGTATCTTACTCATTTCTTGACCCACGTCTATAAGTTTTTATAATTCCAGTTCCACGTCGTACGAACTTTGAATAAAATTGACTATTTTTTTGTTCAAATTTATTTACATCGTAACGAAGCATTCTCATTTTCGTCTATTATCGATATTACATTTACATATACACCATGTACTACACAATAGTATCACCGATGTTAATAAACGAGTCTGTAATTAACCAATGAACTGTAAAGTATCGCAGATCCACATTATTACGTATAGTTGTGGAAAATTTCAGAGTCGTTTCACCCGACAATAATAACAATAATTATTGTCATTCCGATCCGAACAACGCAGCTATACGATGGTCGGTACTACAGCCGAATCGTTAGTTTTAGCTATTTTTCTGTATATCCCTATTTTATTTCAATCGATTTCTATAATTGAAACGGTCAATTGAATGGGGCAAACGATTCGTCGTATAATATCTGCAGGGGAGTTTTAAATTCTATTTGCACTGCGTTGATGGTAGTTGACTTTGTTCTTTCTACGGTGTTTTATCGCAACTTGGCTTGTTTAACTTTCTAGAAAATCTCTTCCACCCTATACGAGCTGGTTAAAATTGTCATAAAAGTGGAAACCGAGAGTAGAACATACCCTACTATATTATACTCGGTATATTAGTAGAGTAGTCATCCATTCTCGCTCACTACAGCATTCACTCTGTTCGTTTGAAATTCGTTTTACGCTCTAGTGACTATAAAAGTAGCGTTTATGTAAACAATGAAAGAACCAAATCGTTGTCATACGATTAAACGCGTGTTTCTTCTCTGTTTACACGGTATTTTACCTCATTATAGAGGTAACGGTATATCGTTCAACTGCAAACAACATTTACAAAGGGAATGTTATACATGATAAAAACAGATTGAAATAATACATTAAATTCATATGGATAAGATGATTCCAGATCAAAGTCTACATTTCTAAATTCAGGATTGAATCTCTTACATCAATTTGTCAATCAATCAATTTTTTTTTCTCCTCGGCATCGTATATAAAAATCAAAGAATTTCACATAAGACCTAAAATCTCGAAGGTTCCTTTGCCTCTCTTGGTAAGCCTTCGCGATTTTTTGCTGCAGAGTCAACTGGGGTAGAAAGAAAAAAAAAAAGAAAAAAAAAGTACTACCTTTCACGGTTTATTCAAATGAGAAAACGATCGCTTGATTCATGGATCCCAGTTTTTAAGGGGTTTAATCGTTTCGACTGAAAAGAACAGATCCAACCCCCTTGCGAATTCGGAAAACTAGACCAGATTTCGTTCGTATATCTTAATGCTAGTATTATCAGAGTCAGGAAATGCGGGATTATTGAACCGGGATTAGCTTATAGCGTTGGATTTCTCCTCGAATAGACATACCAACCTATAGTATCTCGATATCGTAATTCTGGTTCTTATTGGTCCGTAAGTAATATTGTCTCGGGATACATGGATGCTGCTATATACGGAATGATCTCAGAATCGTATATAGTAAGGGTGAGGGTTGAAATGTAAGCGGGAAAGGGCTCGCGGGAGTGGGTTCAAGCTACCGGTAATGAGCTATTGAGCGTCAAGCGTTGCCTCGCGCAGTCTTGTCAGACAGTGCCGAAGGAATTCTGATTCGAACGCGATCGGAATATATATAAAGATGCTGGTCCCGGTTCTCGTACCCCATGGGTACCCCAGGATGCCTCTGGATGCCCCTGGGTGACCGACTGCCGTGCCAAATACCGCAAAAATAATGCACCAAGAAGTAGTAACTGGTACGTGTCGTCTGACTCGAGCTTGCACCCCCTTCATTTCTTCACATCGTGTTGTATTATTCAATGAATTGAATATTTCCATCGTAAACCTTAGAGTGTTCTCAGGTTTTGATATACGGTTAGAAATGTAATTTAAAAAAAAAAAAAAAGAAAGATGTATAATATACAAAAAATATTAATTAAACGATGAATTAAATATTGGGGATATATTTCGGCTGATGATACGGCATGTGATCAACCATTTAGGGATACGAGTGTGAGGGTTGATCCAGACGTCTTAGAGAGCTTAATTCTTATCGGTTCACCCGAAATCCTTTTAGTCTGATCCTTTAAGCCGTAGTCAATCATTAAGGATGTTCCAGTTGCCACTTCTCGGGTAAACCGAGAGTTCTCAGTTCCGGAAACTGTGTGGAATCGTAATAAGAGAAAAGCGAGGGTGTTTTTATTTCTTTTTTTACTTTTGTGTACAAAGAAAGTGAGTATTGATAAGAGTTCTGGAAGGGTTGTCGTATCTGCAAATATTTCGACCGCGAATAATATTCATTTGCGCAAAGATTTGGCAATTTATAATTATGTTTGAAGGATGTTAGTAATTTTATCTCGATCTCTTAATACTTTGAAGTGGTGGTTGGATAAAGAGCAAATATTTGTTTCTCGAATACAAATAAACCAGTTAAAATCTCTCGTTCATGCCGTTCAATATTTTGACAGTTTTGTTGATATTACTGGGTACTTATCCAAGGAGAGAGAGAGAGAGAGGGGGTTCCAAATTATCGCAATAAATTTAGCTCCGATGTTTGCTTGCGTAGGTCATAATATGTAACATATATATGTAAATTAACCTTTCGTCGATATGCTTATAACGAAGAAACGGAAGTTCATAGCTTTTGGCGTAGGGCAGTGACTTGAATAATTATAGAAGGTCAACAAACCTCATAAGCACTATATACCTTCTTCTGAAAACTGATGTTAAAACTACCATCACGGATCATGAAGCCTATTTCAAGAATTCCATTTAACAACGACCGAAATAAACTCACTCTCCAAGGCTCAGCCTCTGTAAGACTCTAGATCGTATAAGATATCATAGAATTTAGAATTTAGAACTAAAAACGAGCTGTAGTCTACACATCATATCTATTCGAAAGTTTTTGACAAGTCTTGACAGCACGTGTCATCATGACCAGATACTAAACGCAAATTTATTGGCTGGCTAAACAAATTTGGAAACTCTATGGATAATATAAACCATACAGTAGTCTCCGATATTTGGCAGAAATTTATCTTCTGTAAAATTTATCAGCGTATATTCAAAGCTTTACCTATTTGGGATCATTAAATTTTATGGCCAGTCCGCCGCACCGTCTCTCGATCTGACATTTCTTGAATCCTAATTCTACGTTATACGGGTAGGTACACAGAATGTACAGTGGCTCCTTGAAATAAATAAGTTAATTAGATTGCAGCTCATTAGCTTTCATCCGGGGGTTCAAGGCTCGCGAGTTAATACAGTTTGGCAAAAATGTCATTGAATTAATTTGCATGCCTTATCGTGACTTAAGAATACTTAGTTCTCTGGGTGAGCGCGTAGCTCTACCAAGTAGCTTAAAATACAAAGGCTGAATAACGTTGATCCCAAAAACTGTACTACGCTGGCTTTTACGCTAGGAAACCTTACGGGATTTTCTTAAGCTCAAAGTCCGTTTGAGAATTTTTTTTTTTTTTCAAACCCAAGTCTTTCCCGTTTCTATACCCTACTGGGTTCTAATTAGCCGGGTAGGTAAGCTCTTTCTCCAAAAAAAATGGCTGACGACGATTTCTAGCAAAGAAAAGGTACACGAAAAGGTAAGCGAGTAATTTGCCATTCACGATATAGGTATGTCTATAATTAACAGAAATCAAATTCTCAGATCAGTATATAAGAATTTTATTTTTTATCTTATATGTGTAAAACGATTTTAGATATAATATAAATGAAATACGAGGGTGTAGATCTACACCCCCTGCAAAACTTCTAGTGCGCTATAGACGTGGTATTACGAAGCTTGAAGTAATCGAGAGTTCTTCAACTGCAAATGTTAACTGGGTCAGTGCAACCGAAGTTATAAGTTACATATAGAATAAGGATGATATTTTTACGACTTCCACCCTCAAATCCCATTCCCTCATCACCGTAACAGATCGTCTCTCATTGACGATAAAGAAAGAAAAAAAAAAGGAAAGAAAAAAAAATACGCCAAGGCAACGCCTCGATATAAGCGTACGCACAATTAGCATCGCCGAGTACCACCATTAGACGTCGCGTATATGTCGTACCATGGAATTCAGTGGAGACACATTATACCCACCATATGTACATACACACTGCCATATGTACACACAACAACCACGGTTTATTTACTAGGTGCTGGAGATGGATGATGCTGGAAGCAGTCACGAGGTTCTAATTTCGCCTCTATTACCTCGCTATAAATTCCACAGCACATACGTACCTGAAATAAAAATTTAACAAAAAATAAAAAAGGGGGAAGAAAAAAATAGGAAAAAAAAAAATATTAACTTATGAAAATTCGTGTACGATATTCTGACGGTAAATAATTCGAAAAAAAAAAACACGTATATATATGGATATACCTACTGTGAAAGAAGAATATTAAATTTAATTAGAAATTTTCAAATTAAAAATATTTAAATTCGTTTGAAAGGGGGAAGGGAGAGGGGAAGGTACTTGGAATATTAATTAGTTTCTATATAGACGTAATGTGCGGCTGTTCAGTACAGGTGGTTACGTAGGTAGATAAAATTTTTGGTTTCTTTTCTTTTTGTTTTTTCTTGTTCTTCAAGTTTGATGGCGAAACTGAAGTAGTTTAGTTAGTGTTTGCAGGTCTGTTCATTATATACCCTAAACTTATTAGGTTTATGGGGTAACATATTAGGACAATGGCAGGCAAAGGTCTGCGAGCAAAGACATCGACGGCAAAAGCATTGTGTGTCTAAGTGCCCATCAGGTCCAAGACTTGCCTGCCGTTGACGTCACACAATTGAACGAACGACCATAAACGATAGAACTACGCGAAGCATTGTGCTACTCTAACGATAGGGTACAAAACATCAGATTTACCATAATTTATTACAGACCAAAGAACTCATTTCAAAAAAACAAAACCAACAAAAAAATAAAAAATAAAACAAATCACAACCAATATTTGAAATAATAATAATAATACCGGTGATAATATGGCCAAAGTTTAATATTATTCAGGCCACGCTTATCAAGAAGTCGACGTAATGTTCTGACGGTGAGGTGAGAGAAAAGAAAAAGGAAAATTAAGAAGAAGAAGAAAAAAAAAAAAAAAATGCGAATACATACAGCCATTCGTCATTCTCTGTTTTATATATGCACGTATCCGCTACTATTTGCAAACGTAATACGTCCGCATTGTTCGCGAGCGTCGGTTACCCCCTAGTTTCACTTTGGCCCATTGCTAGAATACCTTTGCCACCGAATAGGAGGTCAAGTACCTTATGAAATGATTAAACGTTATAAATATAAATTTTTTGAATAAAGTTACTTAGAATGGTCACTTTTGTAATTTTATATATTTTTGCTCATTCAATTACGTTCGGTTTTCATGATTTTTTTATTTTTTACCCTTATTTTCATCCCTGTCCCATTTAATCTTACCTGGATTCTAAAACTAGAATAATTTACTGTTGGGCTCAGACTCAGGCTCAGGTGAATATAAATAAATGAATGAATAAATAAATATGTAGATGTGTAACGGAGGAGGGAAAGTTAAGGTTGGGGAAAACACGGAGATCAATTTATTATAATTAAACAAGGCTGACTACTGTTTTTACTCCTTGAATATTCTTAAGCTGCTCGAATATATCAGTTGTAGTTTAAAATTAATGTATTGATGAAGAAATTTTAACGTCATGAAAAATGTTGGGGATGTGAAATGAGGAAAATGAAAGAAAAGAAAATAAAAACTGAAAGAAAAAAGAAAAAAATAATCCAAATGCCTTTTTATTTCGCGGCAGTAAACCTTCGGGTCACGAACTATGGGGTCGATGGCCTATACCTACTACTCGTTCGGGTGAGGATTAGGTTATTACAGGGAACAGCTCGGGATCACGCACTACTAGGCGCGTAGAACGCATCAATTTTTGCTAAAAAAGCGAAAGTGCAATTTTACGAGGAGTGAAACTGAAACGCGGGACGGTAACGGTTTTCCTCGCCTAACTTTCGCCAAAGATCTTGTAATAATAAAATACCATACCCTTTTCGTAATGGCTAACCGAATCCGGAAAATACAAGGGAGAATTACCTCTAAGAAGACTTGGGTAAACGTCATATCCCACGCGGGATTACTCCCTTGAAACACGCCTGCTGGACTACGAATTCAAAGTAGAAAATCATTCGCGATAATGGAAGGGGTGCGGATATTATCAATTCCCAAAAAACTCTGTATTTCCTAATGGGGATGGTCATTATATTATGAAGAAACTGATAGCAATAAGGGTTTGTTAATGGTGAAAAAAAAAAAAAAATCCTTCGAGGATCAGAAGGAAAAACACCATTGCAATAGCTAGAAGACAATAATTTTGAAAATTTCTAATCGTTCGATGAAATTCTATAGCTTTTCTGTTGTTTCATCTTTCGTTGATATAGAAACTGAATGGATTTTTTTGCGAAGTAAAGTGTCATTTCCCTGTCTAACCCGAGTTTATGTATATGGCATTGATTTTTGTTTAATAAACCATTTTAATTATAAATCTAATTGGGAATCGATCGTATTCGGCACCCCGTATACAATTTATTCCCGAAGGAAATCGGAGCCGTGCGATTCGAATTAGGGTAGTTAATAAATTACTGTGGGGATAAATATCTCATTCAGTTCAGTTCGAGTCGAATCGGATTTAGATTGAAACGTTATTTTCATTGAAGGTTCGATGGGTAGATTGCCACTTTTCTGCCGATCATTTAAATGCGTTGAAAACACCCCTGCGGAGTTGTTCGTATAAAAAATAATGAATTTGAACAAAAATGAATTCATGTGTTTGAAAAAATTCGCATTACAATTTGCAAAAAAAAAGGTGGGGGAAGGAACCTTCGAACAAGGAGGGAAAAAACCCCGTGTACATTCTCCTTGCTTCACCGGGGTAAGTGACCCAGTACAAACGAACAATAGAATCTTTAAAAAATTCTCGAGTCGCGTGGTGGTAAGGTGGGTAGAGGTAGGTAGGTATATAAGCGCACATAATATAAGTGAGTGGGATATTTTACTTTTTCTCTGCCTTATTTTCTCCCTTTATTTTTATTGTTCTTTTAAACAAGGTTGTACTCTAAACCCGAGTTCACCTCCCTTTAGATCCTGATACGCGTCTCGACCTTAGACGCCGGTGGTGGTGGTATGGTAGTCCTAAGTTGCGAAGAGAAAAGAGAGAAGCACTAGGCCGAATTAGTTTTGTGGTTTCGTAGGGATTTGAGAGATTTCGCTTCGCCTTGTTCCCGTTGCACGGTTATATTTTTCTTCTCTTCTCTTCTCTTCTCTTTTCTTCACTTCTACTTCTACTTCTCTTCTCTTCTTTTCGCTGCCATAATTCACAATACCCACTAGGCCACGTGTTCCCTTCTTCACTTCTATATATACTTTCTGTCCACGAGAAAAGCGAGAACCCCCTGAAACCCCCGACTTCTCTTTCAAGGGCGTCCTTTTTCTCCCTCGTGGTTAACCTCACGCGTCACCCGGGTTAAGGGTGAGAAAAGAACATGGAGTTGGTCAGCACGACGCAACGGGGTTAGTGCTGGAACCAAAGGCGAGGTTTGGAACTGCCGATGGTCGCCTCATGGGTAGAATGGAGGTTCTGGAACAGGATGGAATGATTCGGAACCTCCCTGCAGGGTGAGGAGAGACTAAAATGCGAAGGGGTTTCCCGGAAGAAACCAAGTGGAAATTACCCTGAGACAAACCCGCTTATATGGGACAGATTGAAGATCTTATACCACTGCTATACGCCCTTCTTTCTTCTTTCCTTTCGTTTCATTTCATTTCATTTCATATCATATTCTTCCCCTAACCGTTTCATTCATATAAATATTTGATTCTCTACTTTCCCTTCATTTTTTCTGTGTTAATTTTGTTATACAAAAAAACCGACGCACTGAATACCGGATGGATATTTCGTACGCTAGTTATGATTCTAGTTTTATTTATTTTTTTCTCTTTTTCAAACTAGGAAAGCTTATTCGAAATTAAAAGTTGAACGAAATTGCAAAGGGATGAAATAAAATATAAGTGAAATATAATTCCTGTCAAATCCATTCAATGTTCAGGCGTATATATTGTAGCCATATACCTATATGATACATATATATGGTGCTTCAAATCTCTACGAATATTCGGCTGGGAAATCAACATTCATGGGAGACGGGTGGCTACACCATGCACAGCTGAATGAATTTCGATTTCCACGAGTGGATGCAGAGGAGTGTGAAAGGGGCCAGAGAGTATGGGGGCGAGTGCAAATGAAACAGGTTTATTTCAGAGTTTTTAAATAAATGGTACCTACGGTGTGCTGGGCACACCGCGGATTCTATCGCCAACGAAAAACGACCGTACGAGCTGACAAACCTTCTAATTACGCTGGACATGAATATTTAACGTTCTATACATACGCTGATTAAAAATCGTAGATAGAAATATACTATATGCAAAATAGTGGGTATAGGTGCATCGATCGGCGATTAATAATCAAAGGCACAGATATTAGATGTCACCTATACCTCCGATGAAACAACCTGTTCGATTAATGATCATTGTTTCAAGAGTTGGATATAACCATGGAATTAGGATCGTGTGAGTTTATTACGTCAGTCGATTTTCGCCGGATATATTCGCGTTGCTGTTTTCACACCTCTGTTGACATTTCACCCCCATTTCAATATCAGCAGTTAAAAGGACCGCGGTGGTGAAGGCTTTTATCATTTTTCATGCCACCGTAGGAAACCGGTGGGGTAAATATTTGCTTATTTACTTATTTGCTCGATTGTATTTCGGAGTAATACCGTATATACATGTATGATCAAGAAAGTGACGATAATGGAATTTTAATAACGTTTTATGGACTTTTTATAGAATTGGACGAAATCGATACTAATTATTAGTACGCTCGATATTAATTAGCAAATATCACCCGTACTTTGATATACTGGGCAAATCGGTTATTTGATTCAGAAATTATTCACGATTATAACACATACTGCATCGCCAACTATATGTATACTAGCCTGTGATTATCAATAATATTACCTCGCTTGCCAGCCTTGTTTAGAAAGTAAATATATGGTAAATATTTGTCCGTCATTTTCGTTTTTTCATTTTCTTTTTTGACATGTAATCATCGAGTATAATCCAGCTTTCATTTTGAGGAAAAAGGGGGAATCCCCGTTAATGACTATACGAATTTATTACTTCTCTCAGTACTCACGTGCCTGTTCCCTCGTTATTTCTCTCTCTTGTTCTCCTCGCTACGGACAGTTTAATTATGTGTCCAAACCGGAAGAATTTTCAGAGAGAGATGTGAGATCTGTGTGGGTGTAGATGTGGATGTGGATGTGGATGTGGATGTGAATGTGAATATTGGTGTAAAAAAAGTATATGTTGAGGAAAAATCATCGGATTTTGATTCACCCTTACTTTACTTCATCTTTTGACTATTTATATAGTTGTACTTGATAGAAAATCTGCTTCAAACATTCTCCCGAGAGAAATAAGCGAAAATTTGTTACGAATGAAATCGTAGCTAGACGTGGTACGTCTAGTTCTGCATATTATAATCATCAGACTGTATACACAGCGCTCGGAAATGCAATTTCCGCGTTTTAATTCCACTCGACAAACTTATACCGCAAGTTTCTATTCACTACTCGGAATTTCTCAGATTTTTTTTCAAATTTTTTTTATTTTTTATCATTTTTGTCAGGAATTTTTTTCTATTCATTAGCCGAACGTGTACCATGTATGGTTTTCTTTTCCTCATTCTTGTCTTCTCATAAAGCGTACCATGAAAAGAAAAATTAAAAAAAAATATCATGTCTCATCTGTAATAATTATTATTCATTATACGTACAAATAAAAAAATCTAATTCCTCATTTCTGTTTCTGTTACAGGTAAGAAGCGAACTGTTATGGCAGTATTTTGTTCATCCAAGATACTCAGGTACAGAATTCGATTTCATCTTTGTTCAAGCAGTAGAATTGTTTTTCCTGGCTCCACTTATTTGAGACTCAGAATCAGATTTCTCTGATCGATTTTAAACGCGGTTTGGTTAAATATTCGCTCAATTGCTTCTTGGTTTCTAAAGACTTAGCGATTTATGAGAAAATACTGTTTCAACTTCTATAAGATATAAATAAAAAAAAAAATAAAAAAATTTGCCCAACGTTATTCCGCCCGGCTTCTTTCTCTTCTTTCTTTTGTCCTTTTTTTTTTTTTTTTTTCATTTTAGGTTTTTTTTTCTTTTTTTTTTCGATAAAGTGGATCGCGACTCTGGCAGTCAGGCGCAGGACGACGCTAACCTGAATCGAAAAGGTCCTCCACCGTAATCCAACTTACTTTGGCAGCTCTTCTTTTGTATTTATTTGATTTATGCGAGGGTTCCAAGGAATCGTGCGCCCTTCAGCAAATTTCCAATCGTTGCCTCGAGTAATTTCGAGTTATCGCAAGTTATCGAGAGCCTGTCGATAAATTCTGTCTTAGGGTATATATATGTATATGCGAATCCCTCGTTAAAATCGCTATATTTTTAGTTTTCTTTCACAAAAAGAAATGATATTCATCGATGGTTAAAAATATACCTAAATATACGTTAACAATCCTTTGAACCAATCGATACTTCGGCTTTTTTCTTTCTTTTTTTTTCCCCCACTCGCGATTCTCAACAATCAAGTTTCATCATTGTTTTACCATTATAGTTGTTTATTTTAACGCTCAACCTCATCCAGTGAAAATAAACTTCATTCATTTATCACTATCCATTACCCCTCTCAACCCTTCGATGTCGGCTACAAAAGTGTCCCTGTTTTCCTACTCCTGGGGGGGAAAAGCAGTTTCGTTTTATATCACGGGCTATAATCGTTCGGGGCGTCTGCACTGTGCCAACTAAGTTCACCCTTACACTACTTCCTCCCTCGACTTCTAGACACAATATTATCATCGTTTTTTTTTTTCTTTTTTCCTTTTTTTTTTCCACCCTTGTTTAGTCTGCTCATCCCCGGCGCACTTTACTTTACACTCGAACTCATAAAGAACTAATTTTCACTGTGCATGGTTAACAATAATTTTATTTGCGACACGATAGTATAGGTGATTGTATATCGATGATATCGAGCCTTTTGAATTTCATGCACGAGCAATATATCAGTTGTCATTTCAGCGAAGCAATCTGCTACCGTGGTGTCACATGTCGTACGACGGAGGGTTGGAGTTGGAACTTTTTTCGGGATTTATTTTTTCCTTCGTTTTTTTTCTTTTTTTTTTTCTCTTCGTTTTCCTACAAAAGTTTACTCGCCTGAAATAAAATAAAATCAACTGCAGTAACTTGACTCTATGCGAAGTTGTTCAAAATTAATCATTTTGCGGTTTCTCATCTACCAATGGCTTTGACGTATTTTTTTTTGTTTTTTAAATTCTCGTTTTTTCTTTCATTTTATTTCTCTTCTTTTTTTTTTTCTTTTTTTTTACATCTATTTTTATTTCCCCCTCGTGATGAGAGTTAGACGAACCATATATCGATCGAGGGTATACTGCACGAGCTGTTATCTCACACATCTTTCCATTCTTCGTCCACCTTTGTCCGAACCTCGCATCTAAAAGATTCCAGGAGACGGAGCAGCGTGTCTGGTCATCTCTAAGGAATATTAATTTTCTGGATGAAAAAATGACAAAGCCGTTAAAATAACCGATAAGATCAAAAGACCCGTTGAATAAGCGTCACTTCGATTGATCAAGTCACCATCAGATGCAGGAAAGCAGGAAGGCAAAACGCAGCTTATACACCGTCAGCTAAACTCCGTTTGATCCGAAGAGATAAACGGATAGAAAAAAATAAAAATAAAATTTAAACCAAATTTAATTTCTCAATATTCTACCTCATCAAATTATCGATAAACTGTTACTCCCCTTAAACTATGAAGGTAAATTTATTAATTTCTTCCACCGCTATCAATTTGTCGATAAAATGTTACTTCCACGTTTACTCATCCGGCTCGACAACAACTAATGAGTATTCGTCGTCCCAATACTCGAGAGGCAGTCCCAAACATTAGCAATTAATTCAAACTGTATCTAGGTATATGCATATATCTATATATGTATAGAGCGATCGATGTACAGAACGGAATTCGATTTGCTATCAGTCGACCACCCTCTCCGGGGAATGATTTGGATCAAAGTGTTGGTGTGTATTTCACGTATATGTGTATAGACGTTAAATACGCAATACATAAATCCGTGTACATCTGCAATGTCGAGGGGCTTGTGAGGCGGATGTGACGTCACTCGCCTATCATAACAAATGACTGTGAAACGGCGACTCTGACGTAGAGAATTTCGTACCCATCTAGATACAGGTGCCTGGTGTACTTTCCTCTGCTCAGAGAGATATATTATTATATAACATATGTACGATATGTACATATATGCTGATCGATTTTTTAAATGATCTAAAAAAATTGTTTAACGATGAAACAGTTGTCGAAACTTTAAATCATCATCACGACTATCTCAATTTAGAATTGAATTGTTCAAAGCGCGCTGAAATTCATCAACTGCTCGTAATTAGATAGAATGAGGTGCTGGGATTTTTGTTGTTTCCATTGTTTTCGTGGTCAAAAATTGAGAACTATTTTTTTTAACTATAGGGAACTGTAGAACTCTTCGAGAACTATCTATGAGAACCAAAAAAAAAAAAAAATTCTTCGAAAATTAGGTGTTACGGGAAGTTGGCACCTCATATTTTCAAATTGCCGATTTTTGGGTTGAATCGACGGAACTATGTTTTAGAACCATCAGGAACTCTAGAACTACACGGAAAAAAATTGCTATGGTTGGACAGCAATATATTTCTGGTTGCGATTTCTTGCTGAAGTTGTAAGAAAATATTTTTCAAACGACTGATCGTATGGTAACGGTATCGAAAATTATGGGCATTGCAAGTAATACATTTTTGAAACGGCAATCGTATATAGGTATTGCAGCTATATTTCTGGCTGTGGCCATACTAGCAAAACATTCTAGCTAATATGACCAGAATTATTGTTGTATCCCAGTAAACATTTTTTTCCGTGTATTCCGGGTGCGAACGGAACTGTGAAAAATTTTTTCGAAATTTGAAAATGCGGTGCCAGGTTCACACCGTCGGATAAAAGTCGTTTATCGTGGAGTAAGAGACTCGAGGAAATGGTGTAGAATCATTTTCAAAGTGATTCTTTAATTGAAGCTTTTTGAAAATATCATTTTGTCAATTGAACAAGACTAGGGTAGAATGTGTATTATTTCTTTTGGGTCACGGTGGCCACTCGGAGATATTATCGCCGTTTTCTGTTCCCCGTGTCTACCCCGAAAATCGTAAACTTCCAGAAGTTTCACCCTCGCAAGCACCTAGGGGAGAACCCGAGGCACCACCGATGGTCCAGTTCGTTTCAGAGACGTGTCTCGAGTCCCTGCTCTCTTTCGAGCATAATCGTAACATTGGTTGGTGTCCGGTACCCACTTATAATACGTGCCTAGCACGCTCCTCGTCGAACCAACGAGGAAAAGGGCACCCGCTACTATCCACCTCTTTCGTAGAGTCGTTTTCCACCCACAAACTACGAACGTGAGGATGAAACTCGAACAATCATTTCCGCTACCACCGAGCTATATTTGCGCTTGATATTTCGGCTTCACCTAGCTCCGACTTTTCAGAGCCTTTTTTTCGTTTTTCCTCCTTTGATATTTTTCTTAGAAAAATATCATTCCATGTGAAAGATTTTTCTCTATATGCTTCCGAACCTTTTCGTCCTTATTAGTCTTTGATAATGGTTTTTTTTTTCTTCTTATTCTTGTTTTCACAAATATATAAATGAAGAAAAAAAAAAAAGATAATAACATATTTATGAATGCGAAATGGCCGACTTTAATCAGGAGACCGGAGGTTTCCACTTAAACTCTCAAGAGTTAAGGGGTGGAATTTTTAACCATATCTTGTCAAGTGTATAAAGTCGAATTAAAAATATGTTTCAAATATAAAAGTTAGGTAAATACTATACTGTAGAGGCAAACGACGTTTTACGTTTGGGGGTGGGAGGGGATTAAAAAAAAAAAAATAATAATAATATCCTTGTTAAAATCACAAGAGAATCTTTCTCTCTCTCTCGCACGCTTCCTCGTAGTATAGAGGCTGAGATTCTGAGTTTTTCATACAAATCTCAGAATGAGATTACCGCCGAAATTCGCGCATACCGAGTAAAGAGACGTTACTCCGGAAATTAAGCAGCGCGTCAATAATATATACATACATATACTATTTGTATATAAAAAAGAAAACAATAATAATAATAATCATATAAAATCATCCTATCATCGCAAAATTGTTTCATAATTACTTCGTTTCAATATAATATCTATACATAGCTCTGAATATAATATCCATAAACAAATCCACCTTGTAAAAATATACAAATTCGTATAATTTATAAAGCGCTTAAATTAAAACCAGCTATTATGTACTAAGTATCTCCCTATGTGTATACCATATAGTAACCTGTCTTAAGCCACGGGTTAATCGGTAACTGACACATGTCTCTTTACCTTGGCATACATGCGTTTACAGGGATTAGAAGGACGACAGGTAGAACGGGCGCGAGCGTGTGTGGAGGGACGTTCTAGTCTATACGTAGCTTGGTATAGGCTTTAGCACCCCTAAGCAGTATACGAAATTACAATAGGCATACTCAGGTGTAGGGAATAGCGAAAATAGTAATTACAGGTGAAACATTGATCAGACGAAAATATCGAGTAATAAGTAAAAACGATCCAATATAACGTCTATAGGGAGTCTCGTGTTTGTGATTAGACGCTCCTTTTGACGAATAAAATTTATACTATATAGTTGCTTTGTAAATGGAACTCACTCACATCGTATATACAGCTACCTGTCATTCGTAATATCTATAAAGAAAGAGACTAGTTTATTCTAGCGATAAAGTTCTCGACGTTGCGTCTGGAGAACGATTTCTCGTAATCTAGAAAAGCCGCGAATATAGGAGAAGAAGAAGAGGTAGATAGATGGATGTAGAAGGAACTGGTATAAGGTATAAGGTAGGTAGAACCGGGAGACGGAAGGTTGCCGACATGGCGGATAAATTTCCTGAACAGGAGATTACTCCAATAGCAGTTCCATTGTTCCCGTTGTTATTGATAACTTCACTCCACTTCACTCCACTTCACTCCACTTCACTCGACTAAACCATCGCATCGCGGCTTCGCGTTCCTCCGCGAGTATAATAACTTGCCAGAGTTGCAGTTTTCGGTTTTCGGATTCAACCCTCCTCCCCCCTTCATCCCTATATTTATACCTATACGTAGATATCTACCATAGTATAGATGGATTGGAAGTGATCTATTCCCTCGACAGATTTGACAAATGTACAATTTTCTTTTACCCGTTAATACTTAATAACGTTTAGTCTCTCGATCAGCGATACCGGTTCATAAACCGTAATATATTATATCCCTTGTGTCCCCGGCGGACCATTCGTTGTCGTAATGGACGTGGTTGAGTCAATTGTACCCGTGGTAGGTTGGGTACATCCCTTGTCCAAAGGACAAAGACTAGACGTGTTGAAGAGTCGTGCTTCATCTCGTGACAAAACTCTCCGTAGATTAATCGATTCGAAATTGGTATAAAAAGAAAAACCAACAATTTTTAGGAAATTATTTTCACGCAAATAAGTGAAAGATTATCGTTTTGATACATGGAGAAGAAAAAAAGAGAGATTGAGATTCAAATTTCTTTTTTACCTATGACCTATGATAGTATGTGGTGTATTGTTTTTGGCAATTTGTGTTCAATCGAGTTTGTAGATGCAGTTGAGTGAGCATTCCGTCGTGTGAGATACGCGGTTCGCTGTATCAGCGAAAAGGTATATTTTCTTGATAGACAAGCGCCTGTCCACCACTCAACTGACTGAGCCGCGCCGGAGTTAGACGCAGTCGAGAAAAGCCGTGAAACCTCGCTTCTTCCAAATTCTGTCCTAAATTGAATATTGGCAGGCAAGGCGATGGCGATGGCGATTGAACGAACGAGAGGCACTCCGTCTTTCGAGGTTCGGCTACGACGAGAATTTTGGGTGGTATACGTGCGAAAAAGAGCCCCTTGCTTCATACTTTTTGCCAAAGATTCGTTTGATCCTTTTCGAAGCTTGGGCGTCGCCAGGACTTAAACCGGGACCAGGGAACGTTCGTGTTACACAATTGCATGTATACATATATACATACGTATATACATATATACCCTCTTCTTAAGGGAGCTTAAAAGGCAGTGAAGTCAGAAGTGTGCTTCTTGCTTTGGTGTATTTCCTTCCAAAGTAGATATAGTCACTTCCTTTAACTCGGTTAACCCTTGACATAGTAATATGTACGACGATGCGTCGTCAATCATATTCTCACGTTAACGTAAAGAGAATTCATTACTTTTTTATTTTTGTTCGTATGAAAAATTCAGTTTCAGGTAATTTACATACGTTTGATGATATCACATAGTGTCGAACTTTGTGCTGAATTTCTTGAAATTCAATATTTATTTATATATTATCGTTAACTTGAAAACTCTTAATGATCATCGTTACACCCTCGATCCCTTAAATTTTATTTTGATACTTGTGGAAGGAGTCTTTTGCGATACTTTCATTCACGGCATTTTGGCAATGATCTTTGACGCGAGACAATCGTAGGGTTTATAACCCGCATCGAATATTTTCAACCCTTATATTTCAGCTCCTCCCTCGCCGCACTCAATTAGCTTGATTACCAGCCACCGTTGAACACCAGTTATTTGCACGCGCTACAGTCAAATGGTTTGTTTTATATTTTTCTGGCGAGGGTAACATGAAAAAAATAAAATAAAAACAAAACAAAAAAAAATATCCAAATAAAAAATTCAACAATTTTTTACCATTCGACAAATGCGCAGACGCCTAATGGTGGCAATTTGAATCCGAAACACATTTGAAAAAACTTTTTTACTTCTAACGAACGCGAGTCACAGTCGGGAATGTATTTAAATAATATTGTTTCGTATGTTTTTTGCTTTTTGTTTTTTCACTACAAATTCGTTAACACATTCACGCCTGCGTTTCACGTTACATTTGTGATTGAATTATATCATTCTTTTTTTTTTTTTTTGATACAACGATTCAGTAATAATTCCAAAAGAATCTTCTCGCCTATTCACAAATACCATTATCACGTCAAGAACCAAAAATTCTGTCAATGTATAATATAGGTATAGGTATGAGTACCTACAAACTGTACTACGTGTTACCTCGGAATTGTGATTTTAACAGCAATTTTTCCAAACTTGTAAAACGAAGTTCCATTTCACAAAACAATCAGCCGACCAGTTTTATTCAAATATTTCTTTTGCCCTGATTCAATTCTCAACGTTAACATTTTTTGCTAATTTTTTTTTACTGAGCAGTAAGCGGAATTTGTCGCGTTAATTCTCACCTGAAATTTTCAAGCTCTAAGAATACGAGACAAAGGTACGAGTGGCCTCAATATTATAACAAACCTCTGCATTTTTCTTACACTTTTTAATCGGACTAGAAACGGTTTTATGCTTCTCGTACGTGTAGACTTTTACTTGAATTGTTCACCCTTCTTTTTTATCCTTTTATTTTTACACCCTTAAACTCTTCGCGTTAGGGCAGTAACCGTGATACGTACGTCAAGTATACGAACGCGTGCGGAAGGTAGATAATTACGAGTGACGTGCCAGAGGTACCGCAATGTGAAAATCGTCCGATAGACGAAACGCTTTCTCAGCGTTGTAGAAATAAAGTTGTTGTTTTTTTTTTTAGTCCGTAAAGAAGAGAAAACTTTACCTTTATAAAACGAGGGTAGAATTTTATATGTATTTTTAGATATTGGTATCTAATTTAAGCTCGAATGATTTTTGCGGAAGATAAAGTTGACCGTTATCCGTTACGAGATGAATTTTCATGCCCCTCGGCAAAAAATTTTCATTCAACTTTCATTCACTTTGAAGTTTCGGCTACGAAATATAATTACAATGTTCCGGAGATGAAGTTGGGGAAGATTTGAGGAAGTCTAGACTCTGGACCATCGGGCTTTTGTTGAACAGCGTTAACCTGCCTCTTGGTATATCCATATACTCCGTATTATATATCTATATATCAAGATCGTATATCCTGGTAGAGGATGGGCCCTGAGGTTTTACGAAATAAGCTATTAGTTCCTTGAAAGATCAGAGCGACGTATTTCTCCTCTTCCTCACCGGTAAGGAAATCACTTTTATGCATAACCCAATTACTTTATCACGTATAAATTACGCGACCTCTTCAACTCCTCCAGCCACCGTAATTCAAGCATAAAATTAAATGAACAAATTTTCATCCTTAAACCGGGAGAGTCACCTCTTCACCTAAAACCTGACGAGTCTTTCAGCTATCTATATACTTTTCGCCGTTATCAAACGAGTCAAAATTTTTAGTAAAATTAGACACCTACTATTCTACCTACCCTTTGACATGTGAAATATTTCGCTCCACTATCACGCAACCCCAGGAATCTTCAATTCGATATTTGAACATACGAGAAAAGAAATTCCCAATGCATCCTGAGGCAGTGACTTTCCTATAGAGGGAATGAAAACTTTTCAGACTTTCCTAGGAAAGCCCTTCATGCCAGCTACGTCTTTCGAACCATTTTATTGTGCTTTTCTAGGTGGCTGTTTTATTATTGATTTTTTGTCGTTTTCTTTCACTCTTGAATAAGATAGAATTTTCCGTGATAAAGAAATAAATAGGATGAAGGAAATAACTCGAAAAAAAGAAGAAGAAGAAAAAAAAAGCTCCTAAAACTTGCGTACGTCGTTGCATATATGGGTGTATAATAATCAATGGTTAATTTATTCGGGCTTTAGCCATTTTCTAAAATCTCTAGGAAACTTTTCACTCGAAACTCGACGAAATAGTATAGCGGAAGCTTATTTATCGCCAAATGCTAATGCTAAATGCACTCCCCGCCCTGCGTCCTTCGGCGTGTGGCTTTTGTAAAAGTTTATTTCAACTTCCTGCGCTACTCAGACTTCAGTTCCTCCGTTTCAAAATTACTTTGCCTTTTTAAGTTTATCCTACGAACCGCAGCCACAGCCACAAAGTCTAGCTTGGGTATACCAACCAAGGAGCACCGATCCCTCTAACTAAAATATACGTATAAATAATGTTTCGCGAAAAAATAGAAGAGCTTTCATCTATTTTCATGTGAAAAAACTAAAAAAACAACAACAACAAAAAATCAACCAAAATTAGCTTCGATTTATCTTAATGATTTTTTTACAGGAACTGGTTAAACGAACGTCAACTAACATCTATAAAATTCAAATTCAAATTCAAATTCAAATCAGCCACCTTCGAGTAGGCACTCAACGGTCACTCACCGCTGGGTTTAGTCCCACATTTTCTGACCGTCGTTTTTACGGTACAACGGTAAAAACTAGGTGGCGAGTGCCACGCAGCGACGAAGGGCGATGAGGTACAATGGTTTGACATATCGCCCTGTCATCGCCATCGCCTGGGTCCCCTAGCTCTCCGGCCCCAACGGACCACCCTCGTTCTCTGGTCCAGCCATGTCTGGCCTTGTCGACCATGCTGGGTTACGGAGGCGCGAATGTCGTCCTACCCTATCAACTTCTCTCACCTTTCAGACGTCTGTTCAGCTACGAAACGTTCTTTCTGTTTGTTAAGGTCTTGGGACGGATATGAAAGTGTTTTCTGGGCAGTTTTTTTTTTTTTTTTTTGTTACGAGATTTTACTCTCCGCTGATCTTAATCGCGAATCGAATCTAGTGTAAAAATATTTATGATAATTTAATTAATTAATTTCACCAACGAAGTTAAACTTCGTTTAGAATTTTATATAATAAAGATTCCTTTCCAGACTTTTCCCAGCTTTTGGTAGGTGTGTTACCTTTTTAATCCCAGCCTCCGAGGTTCACCTAGGCTACATCTCTGGCGTTAAGCTTTTCGCTCTACACCATCTTACTAGAACCTCGCTTTCCAACTTTCCTCTTTCTCACTTTCACGAACTCTGGAGATTCGCTAAGCCACCTTTGCGTCAATATCTCGTAGGTATGTACGACGTGCGTTGGGGTATTGTATTATTTTATATACGAATTATACGCGTATAGCGATTAGACGAAAACGATTTATGCATATAGAAATTATTAACGTTGTATTAATTGTTGTTATTTTTTTTTTTGCCCCTTCTTTTCGAAAGCCCAGAGCTTGACGCGGTCGTATACATCGCAATTGGAAACCATTAAAAGGGTCCATTAGAAAGGAAGAGTTAGAAAAGGTTTAATGGCGTGTGAGAAAACAGCTGCCGGGTGAGACCCTTCTCATCTTACTTTTCTCCGCTTCTCCTTCATCTTCTTCGTTCCCTTTTTTTTTTTTTTTATATATCTTTCCGACTATCCGCTATTACTTGTCAACCCATGTATAGGCCATTTTTATTACGCACGGGAATTAAGGCCTCCTTCTCTTGTTTATTCGGTGAACTCAGTCGGACGAAATCATTCGACTGGAATAAGTATATCGCGGGTTGTCCCGGAGGGCACCGATTCATCGAAATCCTTCACTATCTTTATACACCCTGCAGGATTTGTCATTTATCCTACAGGAAACTATTTGTAAAGAAAAAAAATCTACGGATATAAGATTATCTAAAGTTTTGGCAAATACAATAAAGTTTGATAATTATTTTCTGTCAAAATCGACCAAAAAGTCTTATAAAACCATTTGAATTTTGCACTTCAACTTATAATAGTGAGATCGTGGCTGAAATTCAAACCATAAAGCGTATTTAAGTTGTTTCATGATATGCAGCTCTACGGGAAAAGACGAACTATAGTTTTTCGATATTTCGGAGACTGCCGCGCAGTTATATTCGTTTCGTTCTTGGAATCCCTGTTTTTCTTCCAATTCCCAGTTCCATTTCACGCGACCCGCGCCAGCTTAAAACTTTCAAGATATTCTTCTCTATCTCTTCTCGCGATAATTGGCACGTCTTTTCGGAAGATATATTTATTCGATTCTGATTTACGACGAAATTCAGAATATATACCCTGCAGATCCTCGAGTCTCAATTTATATTTGGCTTATAAATTAGATAATCCTGATCTTCCGCGAGTCAAATATCAGTGTGAACTACCTTGTACAATAATTTCTTTGATGCTGTAAAAAAAAAAAGCAGCGTTATACCTCAAATATTTTCAGGATTAACCATATTATATTGGATTGTAAAATTCTGTATGATTCTCATCCAAAACATTACGCTATACATTCTATCCTATGAACAAATTTTTCATCAAAAATGATAAAAGTTCAACTGCTACAATAATACATCGGGATATTTTACTCCTGGGTCTTCAACACAAACGAGGAAATATTTTTTAGTAATTGTTCTCGCTCTGGTCAGCCGATATTGAAGAGTCACGGTGTCGATTGTTGAACAGAATCACACACCAGGGATTTGAAGCTACATGGTCCGAAGAGAGCAAAAGGTCAGAACTGCTAATCCTTATTATCCTGCTCACGGATCGAACGTAGCTAGAAAGAAGAAAAAAAAAGTAAAAAATAGAAAAAAAAATGGTATGAGTGAGCCTTTGGATAGCAGGCTTCTATCGATCGCTTGGTACCTATGTAAGGTATTTGTTGGTGAAAATCGTAGCTGCTGTTTTCCAACCAATTAAGACAGTGTTTCGCAGCAGAGTAGAGTTGAGACTGAAAGATCCTAGAGGTACTAGGATGGAATTCAGTCTTATTAACGCGCGTTTCATATTCATGACTAGACAAGTGCCATTAGCGAGTCGATCTCGGTCACGCGGAAAATCGTCCGAGTTGAAACTCTCGTCTTTCCCTACCTCCTATTTCTCTATCTTTCTCTTTCTACTTTCCTCAGTTGCCTAGAACTCAGTCATCGGTAAAGGCTCCGAGTTTAGTTGAAAGGTTTCACAGAATCCTGGTGCAGTTCAGGAAGCCAAATAACAAGAGATCGGAAGTTTAGATCAGAATTCAAATTAAAGAGAAGACTGTATATATGGCTATTATTTTAGTTATTATCATCATTATTTTATCGAGGGTACCAATACTAGGGTACCAGATCTACGTAGGTATATATACACAGCTACGTATTCTTGTAAATGCGTAGGGATACGATCTAACGCGGAACGGAACCACGCTGTCAGTTTGTATAATTAACATCGTGAATTCCCCGAGGGAAAATGCTCGAAAATCCTTGTGAAATACAATTCTCTACGAGATCGTAAGGTCGTCGGAAATTGGCATGATTAAATATATTTCAACCCTTATGCTACGGGTATTAGGGTGGTCCTTAATTTGATCATTTTCGAATTTTAATGCTTGCATGGGTCAGGACGTCTCTAAATATATACAAAAAATTCTAACCAAAGCCTCAGGTTCCCATTCCAATTCTAAGTCCCACGCCAAAACCCTTCGAATTTCCTCATTTGAATAAAACACGATTTCTCACACTTCGTGGTTAATTTTTTTTTCTTCCGATTGCAGTATAGTTCCAAAAAATCTAATCAAATATTTGAATGGGAACGTTCAATGACTTTGGGGTAGTACTTAAAATTGAGATATGGACGTAGGGTTTTAACTACATTTGGAGACGTTTTAGCCCATGAGATAGTATCAGAATTCGAATATGACCGAATTAAGTACGACCCTGATGAGTGTATACGTATAATTGACGAAGGAACACTAGTGCGAGTCAATATTTAACGGTACTTAGACACATGCCAGGAAGTCTGTTACCTCGATATATCTAAGTAATTAGAATACTAAATAATAAGATCAACAGACCGCGGAATGAGTTGAGGGTAGATTCATCAGTTTATACTATCGGCATATACATGTGTATTAAACAAGTAACTATAAATGAAATTATCTTTTATTTCATAACTTCGATAAAGGAGAAGTAATCCAATTTTTGTATTTTGAAAATGAAATGAATAGCCTTAGACTCAGATTCAAACTCTTTGATGCAGGAAAGAAAGTTTCCTATACTGTTTCGGAAGGATGTAAATCGGTTGGATAAGAACGGTGCAACAAACCCTCATTGAGATACAGGGGCTGAGATTAGGTAGAGGTGGATTAACTTTGAAAGTGGGCAACAACTCCGAGATGTGGAACAAACTCCTTTATTTATTACCGTATCAGACTGTTTCGGCGTGCAACGGCGCAGCTACAGCTACAGCTACAGCTACAGCTACAGCTACAGCAGCTACAGGCCAGAACTTTGCTTTGTAGAGGTTCGGCGGAATGAGCTTTTCAAAACTTTTGGAATCCCCAGCTACGACGGAAGATTTTGCAACTTCATTAACGTCGGATTTTTTATTTTTTTTTTCTTCTCTCTCCCCTATTTTTGAGCGACAAGCTAGATATACCTAATACTTGGGACTTTCCGATGTACTCTGTTATATTAACCACAAAACCCTATCGGAAAATCGATAAAGGAATGAATATCATCAGCCGGAAATTAACGCAACTGCTTTTATATCAGCCGACAATTAACCGTCGAACCAAATGATTTGCGAAATAATTGTGCCTCGTCGCGTTTACGGAAGAGAAATTGACGACGGGTATCGAGTAAATTAACGAAAATTTTCCACGTTGTATAAATAGATTGAATATCACACGTACCCACTACATACCTAATACATAAGTAAAATCAGTCTTTCAAAATGACAAATTGTAAGGTGTTTGCTGCTTAACGGGGAGTCCGTGAAGCTATACTATCTACCTTTTGTGTAATCGAACGAGATAATTTTAAGGCAGTACCCGATTCGTAACGGATGGAGGAACGGAGAGGCACGCTTTGAACGCAAGGCTAAAATTACAATGCCAGATTTCGCCAATCGGCAATAAAGGTCCTCTTTGGGTCCTCAGAACTCCCCTCTTACTCCTCATCCTTCCTCTACCTCCTTCTTCTCCTATTCATCCCCCAGGGGAAGTCAATTAATCTGCATACAGATACGGGGCTGTTTGAATTAAACGTATGCAAGGAGATGTTTGCTTCGAGTGTTCCAGTGAGCTTCTCTCTCATCACCATTATTTACTCCACTTCACTTTACCTTTACCTTTACCTTTACCTTTATACTTTATTTTATTTTACTTTACCTCACTTTACTTTAGTTTACTTCACTTTACTTCCCTTATATTGATGGCTGCTGTACGCTCTGCTGCATCTGTCTACACTAGATGTATATAGTTACAAGGCTTAAGAGAATCGGAAAAGTTGTCGCGGGGTTGGTTGGTAGCTAGCTTCCCGCACGCTGGATATAGCATATGTAGAGTAAAAATGGACAAAGAGTTTACTCGGATACTCAATCACATTAGAAAGTTCCAAGGAAACCTGCAATCTCATATAATATTCAGTATTAATCCTGCAGTGAACTCCTTGCGTGTATCGCGTTGGATGCTAGCTACGCTAACTTTTAGCATCTCCTTCCGCCAGGACGAACTCCCTCGAGAAAATTTTTCACCGGCTTACTTAGGAGGAGCCGTGAGAGTAAGGGATGAAATAAAGAGAGAGAGAGAGTGAGTGAGAGAACGAAAGGGAGATAAAGAGAAGAAAAAAATATACGTGGTAATGGAATAAAAAATAAAATCCCATCTCCGATTTTAACTCGAGATCAAGAATCCTTTTCAACCTACTGAATCCTGGTACGGATCTATTCAATCCGGTTAAAAACTGTTAGCCGATCAAGTGTACCAGAGATCGCGAGAGAGCAGTCGCTTGTCCGGTCCGAATCGGTTAAGGAAAAGTTTTTCAAAGTTTGCCCGACTGCAGCTGCCCGGAAGCACTTTTTCTCATCCCCGGTTCCCGGTTCACGATTCCTGGACCTCCATCCTCCCGCTGCTGCAGGAGAATGATTTTGTTTTTCGTCGAACGCCTTGGGAGGTTTACTGTACATCCATTTCCCGCGTTATCCCCCATCGGCGCTCTAGTTCGCTAGAGGAATTGAATTATTTGTAGAGGTAAAGTTGGGCTTCCCTGATACATGACAAACTTTTCGAGCAACGTCAGCAGTGGTCACTAGCCATTGGAAACACCGCTTCCTGCATATTCCACATACCTCGATCGATCCATGCACTTTGTTCCGAATAACGTGCAGGTAATAACTTCTTTACAACCCTTTCTTTCGATTATCTGCCATTGTTCTTTTTCTCAGGTTGCATCCGGACACCTTCTTCTTAAAAACATACAGAATCTTCTCAGTAGCAAGTGTGCGAGTAGCAAAATTTTTAGGACTTGTGGGTAAGAACATCTCGAGATGAGTACTCAAGTTGATTGCATTTTGTTGGTAACGTACCCTGAACAGGAAGGTACATTTTCTACTTTATACCTTCTGCCTTATGCCTTCCACCTCCTAGCTTCTACTTTCTACCTTCTACCTTCTACCTTCTACCTCGAACCTCCTCTTACAGAGAGCAGGAATATTCTGGTTTAAAAATATGTTCTAGAATTATCCCCCTAACCAAAGAGCTTTGCTATAAGCCTTGCATTTGAATTCGTTGTTGCGTGCACGGTGTTGGTTGAAGTGCAAAGGGCAGAGAACTCGGAGACCAAGGCCTAAGGGCTGTGGATTGAGGGTGCGACCCTTGCACCATGCACTCTTGCACCCTAGAAGTCTGTATGCATATTACTGTGCCAGTAGATCTGAGCCGACCTTACGCAAGGGATGCTGTTGCACATTATTGATCACACAACACGTCGCGATAATGTTTGCCAATTTTTTATTTCATTTTCTCTGTAAATTTCGGTTCAGGCTTCCCATCATAACAGACCAAAGAGAAGTTTCAGTATTGCAGTACGGAATATCCTAAGAGATAGATGAGCTAGATTTCCGGTGCGGAGATTTTTGTAAGAAACTCAACGTGGAGAAAGACTTGGAAAAAGAGTGAGGGATAGGGACGTGAAGGTTAAGAGCAAAGAAGAAAGCTCTAGGGTTGGGGAGGTTTGGATATTGAGGTTGCGTCGGTATGTCCGAACAATAACCGCCAGGCCTTCTGGATTAAAATGTTTCATTAAGATACGCCACAAGGAATTGTGGGGCATCGGGTAAAATACGAAGAATATTTAGTATGGCTGTATTAAAAATGAAACACAACATATACTTTGGGTGAATCTACCAGTAAACCACAACCCCTCGTCATCGAGTCTTCCCTTCCTATTTATGGTTATTATTTTCATCGACTTTCCTCAAATGTCTGTGACAGAGGGAGAGAAAGAGAGAAAGAGAGGGAGAGAGAAGCAGAGTCCTTGATATTTACGAGGTGAGCCACCCCTGCAGGTTTTCGCAGGTTGTTTCGCGTATCCTCATCCTCGACGAGGACCTCTCAGAGGTTTCCTGGGGGTAGGGATGGACAACAACCTGGCGGGGGAGGTCAAGGCTTCTTCCTCCGAGTATATCGGAATGAGTCGTTTGCTATGCTACCGGTAGCGTGTGTGTTCGCGTTAAATTGATCAAAGGGTAAATCTGCAATCAAAACTCTCCACTTCGAGTCAAGAGGCTGCCTATATCGCTACCTCCACTTACTCTCCCTTACCCTTTCCTTTTACCCTTTCTTCGCCCTGCCCTATCCTCACAAAATCATTCCTACGCGACCCTCCGACTTTAGCCAAGCGTTGAATTCAAGCCTGCGGTAATAACGAAAATGACCAAGTTAATCATTGAAAAATGTCTGAGGTAGCTAAAGAGAATAGAGCTTTGTTATATCGAGTTCGAATTGATTTTTGTCAAGCTTTTCTCGAAACCAGTGAGCGAAAAAATACCCCTACTTTAAGTTCTACTAAAAATCCATCGCGGTGGACAAGTGCCAGTGCCAAAACCATCAACCCTCTCTTACCGCTCGAAGACCCTGGACAATCTAAAGCGATTCTTTAGGCAGAGACCGGACTCCAGACTGTCCAGACAATCCTTCACTCTGTGGGGGTTATTTTTTAGAAGATTTCCCTATCTGGCTGGGTTGACCGTGCTCCCTTACGTTTTTGGCCCGTCTCCGCCCCAAAGTTACCCTCAATATGTCGGCTGTCGCGGGCAATGGCCCGCTAAATTCGCTGCCATTAGATTATTTCATCCCCGAAATATTGTGTTACCACTCCTACAACTCCATCCCTTTTTTCTCTCTTCTTGGACAGAGGTATGGGCGCAGGGAAGACGTGCACCACCAGCTATTTCTAGCCTTTCTCTCTCTCACTTTGCCTCTCTCGCTTCCTCTCTCCTCTCTCCTCTCTCCTCGAATGCTCGCGAACGTATATAAGAGGAATTCTAACGGAGAGTGCCGGTGATTGATATGGTAAATATTTGCGAGCCGGAGACGGAAGGGCCGTTCTTGAAAGGCACTCAGAAGTGATACGCGAAGCGCTAAGCGAATTAATCAGCTGGTTGGCCGAGATACGATACCTTCTAAAAATAACCCCTCTTAGAACGAACTAATAGATTGGGGGTAGGTTTAACGGAGATCAATACCAATTACGACTCAAGTACGATTCTCGACTCGCGATTTCACCGATTCAATCAACTTCTTCAATTTATTGTTTCCCAACGGGTCCTGAGCACATTTATTATTTATCTTCAGTTCAACCTCGAACAAAACGATTCCTCATTCAATCTTCTCGACGTATAAGCTCCACTTGAATTTCAAAAGGACCTCAGCATTATTTCGTCTTCAAGTTATATACGAAATCCCGAAAGAGTACCAAAAAAATCTCGTTCCTTTTCAAAATATCATAGAAACTCGACAGGGCAACGGTGTCTTCTAGTCAGGAAGGGCGAGACCAACAGGATCTGGTTCCTGGCGGGCATTTCCTCCGATACTTTGCTGACGGCGTCTCAAAATAACCGAGCGTCCCCACGACTATTGATTCCAGCCTGCGTATAGGAGGGTGAGGATTGAGGTTGTGGGGAGTAAAAGGGAGAAGAGGGTAGAGGGAAAGAGGGAAAGAGGGAAAGAGGGAGGTCTCGCTGAGAAAGGACTCGAGGAGGAGAGAGATCTACGGAGGAACAACGAGCGAGCATAAGGAAAGAGGAAGATAGAGTTTGAGACAGAATAGCATGGGATGAACAGAGGGCATTTCGTGTCCGAGCATCGGAGGACAGAGATGTCATCTTGATCGTATCCTTTGGGTGGCGGATGAAGAAGGTGGGGTATCAGAAAAAAAAAAGGAGATCGGGAAAGATGTTTGGTTTGATGTTTGCGAAAATTGATTCAATACGATGTCCATTGGCAAAAGAGAGAAAGAAAAAAAAAAAAGAAGGGTGATATTTTTCGTGAGAGGGTTGCTTTTGCCTCGTGAAACTCTTACAGTCCTTTCCTTTTCCGTTACCATTGAAATACGATAGCGGATATTCCTATTGCTCCCACCTTTTCTCATTACTTGTTTCGCCTTGTATCTTATTTTATATATTTTTTTCATCCCTTATACCGATTCCAGCCAAGTATATATAATATATATGTATCGAACAATATCTTAATCACGTTCCGAGTCAACAAATATCCTTAGTCGATATTGACGTGCGAAATTTTGTTATTATCACTATTTTTATCATCGACAAATAAAGAAAAAATATATCCTTCCATCTCTGACTCGTTAAATTTTCTCCATACCACCTCGCTCGTGCCTCATTCCATCTAAACGCTGTTTCCCGTTGTGTAAAGACCCGCCGGACTTGATGAAAAACCGATTGGCCTCAAAGAGCCAACAATTTGGCGCGTGGTAATAAAAGGCAAAGATGTTCTTCGCCGCGCGTTAGGTATAATAATCAGTAGCTGACCATAGGTCAGCGGATGGGTAGCGTGAGCCTATGCATTATCATTATTGGTATGTACTACCTCGTAGCATGCAACTATCGTTCTACTATCTTCGAGTCTATTGGCAGTGTGTATTGTGACCGTCAACAAAGTGGGATAGAATAGAAACTTGCATTGTTATGTATATCGCGAGTTAATACGCAGGTTGCTATACACCTTATAGGTGAACAAAAGTATATCATATCGATTTTTCCTTAGATATAAATCAAACGAATTCGTATGACGTATACGAATACAAGCATTATTCCTATAGCCTTCCTCGTCTATAAGTACAATCGACAATTCTATAACAGAACTAGGTATATATGTATATTTATGTAACCCATGTATAGATATAATATAAAATGGTTATTTAGTTAGGTAAAAAGCTTCGCTACATAAACACCATTTCCATAATTTGAATATTTTGTTACGTGTCGTATGGGGAATTTCTATACACCTATATGTATGTACATAAGTTGGTTTTGGTTAACTAGGTATGGTCAGGAAGAGACAGGGTTATTCTAGTGAATAGTAGAATAATAGATCGTTTGAAATTGCAGATGAAATGCACTGTGGTTAAACAACCCTCAGAGGAGTTTCATGCCGGTTATTCACGGCTCTTTATATAATAAATAAGTTATAACAGTGCGGGAAGGGTATGTTAACAAAGCTGTTGTGATATTAACAGAGTGTGTAACAGCGGCAGAAAATGCACATGATATTTTCTCCTAATGATTTCGTTAAACCGTAATATATAGAGAATAGTGGTTGGCTCTTGTTTGGGTGGTGGTTTGAGGCTGAGACAGGTGGAACGAAAAGGGGGTTAGTGCGGTTGATTACCAGCCATACCATCGTCAAGGGGGTGGATTTGCCTGTGTTGTGGTAAATACAACCCTTGGATGGTGATGCAATTACCGGAGTGGTTCGGGGCGAGATGGGACTAGCGAGTTGCGCGTCGTTAGTCTCGGCGTCGGTGTTACTGCACGGATGTTAGAAATCTCAGGGAAAAGGTCCTCGACGCACGATGCGGACGACGAGATTCTTCGAGGGGATATTCGGGGGTTTAGAAGCGAAAGAAGGAAAGAAGGAAGGAAGGAAGGGAAAAAACGAAGAAAAGAAAGAAAAAAAAAAAGTACGGAGAGAAATAAATAACGAGCAATGAGCTTTTAAATCAGTGAACCGAATCCATTACTTTTTACGTTGTTAGATTCCGGCTCGATACCGTCGCGTGTAATTGCTGCTGCTACTGCTGCGGGGTGCCCAAAGTCGGGAGAGCCTTTTCCTTAATTTCAAATCAAGTGTTATTTCACCGAGTATCGAATAATTGTTACCCGCAATCACTTCTAATTAAATATTCCAATTTTTTTTTTTTATAACGTTTTCACGATTGTATACTTTGATTCAGGATTAAATCCTTTGCCAATGGGATCTTCCCGATCAGTCAAACTCTTGACACGGTGAATTTTTCGTGTCTGAAATTTGTCGGAAAATTTAAGTCCGCCTGATGGATCATCGGACGAAAAGACCGATGTTTTCTCGAGCCAGGCTTCTTATTAAAATATATCCTGGATTTGACGAATCGCAGCCCCCCGGATAGAGGCTATAGATTTACTTTACTCATCGACGCCGTCGCGTCGTCGTTCGACTAACGACAAATCTGAGTTTCTATAACGACGCGTGCATCTAGGCTCTTGAAATTTTCAAATTTCAAGAGAGCGTACCTCGAGTGATTTAAGATTACTTCGTAATTATTAAACGGCATACGGGAAACTACCCCGTTCAAGTGGACTTCGGAGCATAATATAACTGGGGTGGCGTATAGAGGGCACTGTACGTAAATGCTTCCCCTCCCATGTCTCTTTCTTTCTCTGTCTGGCTGCGATTACTTTTTATTTTCTCTCTCATTCATCTTTTTTTTTTTTTTTTTCACCTTCTCCAATTTTGTTCATTTTTTTAATTTTCTTTTTTTCCTTTTCTCGCCTGTTTTTTTTTTTTTTTTTTTTCTACTACTTTCTCTTCAAACTTGGCGAGTTGTGCGCGAGCCTCGACTCGGCCCGACTCTACTCTCTTTACGTCGTTCTAGCATCCTTCAATGTTTCCGTTTGCGTGGTGCTTGAATTTTTCACGCTCACATAACGGAGGACTCCAGGCTCCTCCGACACTGAATCTTGTTCGTAATTGCTTGAAAAAAACTTACTACCCTCCAGGTGTTAGATGGTGACATAGAACCTCTGGCAAAGATACCTGAGTTTCAAATGCATGGATTCGGACTCGGTACACCAGAGGCTGGTTGGTACATTACACCAGATATCTCATTCTCTCTGATATACTAAGCCGACAGAGAGACGCTACGGCGAATCAGAAAGCCCAACTCTCCATTCCGTGCCGTTGATCTGATTACCAACTTCCATCTACCTATTACCCCCAACTCTTCGTTCTACCCGAGTTTAGCCCAATGCATGTCCTAATGCATCTTCACCATGTATAGTTCCAAATATATATGTCGAGTCTGAAATTGACCAGGGCTACTTTTCAAGTTAGAAAATAAAAGCTCGATTCAATTAGGGAAGATAATCATGTCGAAACACATCGATGAAAATGAAGAAAAGCACGGATTCATATATATGTGTACTTGATGAATCTTTTCGGTGTATGTTTTTTCTCACCTTTCACGTCTTGCTTCTATTTTATCTAGGTAGTGTCGGGTAGAGATGCGAAGAGGAAGAGCGAGTCTTCTTTATACAGAGCTTTGCTATCATAGAGCCTCAGGGGTCCAGCAGCTTTCTAAATTTTTTTTTCCTTTATTAAAGCCCCAACGTTCAGTCGGGTCAAGTGTCCTAGCTATTTTCTTCTTTTAGTTTCTTCCAGTCTTTTATAGTGAAACAATTGTTGCTCTTTCGACTATGTCAGCATGGTTCTTAAAAACTATATATACTTTACACACTTCGGATGAGACGAGTAGAGTCACCTAAGCGCCTACTCACTTCAAACATCGAAGAAGAATCAAAATTTCTAGCTTTATAATAAGAGCTTACTTCTCTTTCGCGTGTCGATAATGACAGATCCCTATCGCCAAACGACTACTCTTTACCTCCCTAGCTCTTTCTATTCACTAACGAGTCTTTACGAGATGCATACAACCCGTAAACATCACCTGAGCTTCATTTCACAATCTATACAACCAGACTCAGGTCAGGTTGAATTTTTACCTTCTTCTAGGCTACTAGATGCCTTAGCTTATATCCTAAGCTAGTTTTAACACTAATCCAAAACCAGCTACAGGAAATATCCTGCACCCTTGTGGCTATCTCGTTTTCATAGCTGATGGCTGGTAGTAAACTAATGGTGAGTTAGGGCAAGGGCGTGGTGGCAGGCGATACTATCGCGAAGGACGCGGCACTTCGGACCTCGGGGGCGAAGACGCGAAGACGCGACGACGAGAACCTCGTAACCGATGGTCAAGTCGATAATTGACTCTCTCTTCGTTACATTGCAAAAATATTGCATTTGCTTGAGTTTTCTATATTCTGAATAAAAATTAATTCTTTCTTTATACAAGAAGAAATTCCGCACATGTATGGTAAAACTCCGGACTCTACAAGTCCATAAAATAATCGGAGGGTTGAAGGGAGGTTGGAGAAAATCTGAGAGTTGATTTGAGTCGAGTTCACTGTTTTGTTTGGATAAAGTAAAGTAATTGAGTAGCTTGAGAAGCGAGTCCATGGGAATTTCGTTTTTCAGAATACGGAGAGTCGACCCTTTGTACCGAACAGAAGCTATACCTCGGTTTAGCAGACAATAATACTTTGTTTGAGAAAGGGGTTTCGGGCTGGTTCCAGTGTACATTATAGTATAATTTATTATAACGCTCGAGAAGGCGTATTAATTTTTGTGTTATTGTCATTATTCGCTGACGGCACGCCAGTCTGTAACAATAGAATAAAAGCACTCGTGGAGGATTCCCCGTCTTCTATTTCCATTTCCTTTATAATATTAGAGAGACCCTTAAGCTATCGCGCGGACTAACCGAGGCGGCATAAGTGGGATGAAAAATAAAGAAAAACGTAAAATACGAGAATAAAGATAAGGAGCGAGAAAATCCGCGGAAGAGAAAGGAAACGTTGAGTAAAAGAATGAATGAACCACAGAGACAGAGAGTTAAAAAGACCCGGTTGAACGGACAAAAACGTGGAATTAGCAAGATAGAATTCAACCAGTTCACCTTCACCATAGTACCATGAATATACGACGTAAGTCTGTGGTACGAACGGTACCACTCTCAAATAATAAGTTAATTATATTTCCTTCATTGTTCGCTCGGTGATTGTAATTTCTTTCAAGATTTCCTACCTCTTAGAATAGCTTTTCATTTCGCTTTTATATACCTTTACCCCCCCTCCCCTCCCCACTTGTACACGAGCTCAAATTGGCTAGATTTCTCCTAGCTACTTGATAGATTTTCTTTCATATATCCTTAAGCGATAATTATTTTCGAGAAATTTTATTATTTTATTAATCAAATTTCAATATCATATATGCGCAGATAATTCGCTAGTGTAATTAGCAATGAAATTTATCCCTCGATGTCTGAGACTGACTTAGGAACTATGGTATGGATTTAGATTTGATTCAAAGTTAGTCGAGATTTTCGGCAATGAAATTCAATTACCGTTTATATCGCGTTTATATAACAATACGTGAAAGTAACTCGGTTGAAAACTAAGGACTATCGTTATACACGACAGTTAAAAACAATGGGGTCACTATTTTTTATCACAGTGGGTGCCGGTTTCTTCTTCCTTTACGAAATACCCTCCAACTCACCAAGGAGAGCAAATTCATTTGCGAAAATGTCGCCTTTAAGTAAACAGTTTCCATTAATTTAACCGTCTCACCTTCCACCGCGTTGGTTGCTTCCTGCGCTCTTGGATTCTCGCCATTCTTTGTAATATATATATATACCTATTGTATGGTTCATGGTTTGATTATAAAATGATATAAATTTCAACGAAAGATTAATTTTTTGTTAATAAAAATCCGATCGAATGACAGAAAGGAATAAATTGGCAAAGAATAATCGCCTCTACCTCAACCCCAAGCTATACCCAAATTGTATAGAAATTGTTTTCTTATGGATTCGAAGTAAGGGTTTGCCCCGGTGCTTTAAGGGAGTATTTTGTTTTCACCGGGAAATATGAAAGAGTTTAAAAAGCTTTCAGTTTAAACGGTTATATACCGTAGAAAAAGCGTGCGCATGGATAGCTTAAAAATGCAAACTCCAGGCTCTCTCTCTGATCGATGTTGGTCGTAAAAATTTTATATTGGTATACGATCTTAAGGGTTTCGTAGCTTGCCTTTGGTTCTTCGACTATAATGGCTTTACAATCATTAATTATTCTTATTCTTTGCTATAATTTCATCCATAGGGTAGAAAAAAAAAAAAAAAACAGATGACAATTGTCACAAAAAGTCGAATTTATGTTGCGTATACCCCACAAGATATATACACATATGTATGTATATGTATAGCGTATGAAGGGTGGGGAATATAAATGCGATTAAAATTACAGAGGCGCAGGTAAACCAAATTAAATGAACACGTGCCCTGCAGAAGACAAACGAAACGTAATCGAATTTCGTCACATTAAAATATCAACCCGTTACCTACGTGGGGGGTTAATCCAATTCATTTTCATAGAGCTGACACCGAGTATAAAGACCGTGAGATAAATAATTTTTATATAATATTTCACTGCGAGGTTTTTCCGCAGCAGAGGTATATGTATATAAGTATACAGGGTGCGCCAGAATTAAGTGGCCAAAAAGATAGGGGTGATAGAGGAGGTCGAGCTGAGTAAATCGACCTATATAACATGTGGTCTCCGAAGTCGCGTTCGCGACATACGGCAGGTTAAAAAATCTCGCTACACGCCGCAAATTTAGGCAACCGAGTACACAGCAGGTAGCGGTTAGCAGCATTGTTGATAAGCGCGCTCAACTGCTGATTCAAACCATAACACTTTCAAATCTATAACGAATTTCAAACTTCAATGTGGAATTTCTGAATTTGCAAGCGATGTTCATTTCCATCACGCATCCTTGTTGTTATGTTTGGGGAAACTTGAATGCCAAGAGTGTTGACGTTTGAATTTCGTAGATTTGAAAGTGTTATGGTTTGAATCAGCAGTCGAGCGCGCTTATCAACAATACTGCTAACCGCTGCCTGCTGTGTACTCGGTTGCCTAAATTGCGGCGTGTAGCGAGATTTTTTAACCTGCCGTATGTCGCGAACGCGACTTCGGAGACCACATGTTATATAGGTCGATTTACTCAGCTCGACCTCCTCTATTACCCCTATCTTTTTGGCCACTTAATTCTGGCGCACCCTGTATATCCCAAGTTGTAGTCGCAGTGAGAAAATTGGAAAGTAGCAAATACATTCCAGACGATCGCGAAGGTTGCCCTGCCCGGGTCGAGCTGCAGGGTCGTACATTGTCTGTATGATCAGGTAATGCTGAATATATAGATGAGGCGGGGTGACTGCATGGCAATAAATATCGGTAATCGATATCCCTGCACACCTCATTGGCCCGAACCCGCCGCAGGCAGAGAGGCAAGGTGGCAGTTTCCTTGAAGCTTTTCAACCTGAAAGTATAGTTCTCGCAATTTCGGTTCAAAAAGCTAATACACAGTCGAAAGATTATGCCATTTGGATGCAGGGACTGGAAGCTCTGCTTTCGATAGCCGATTAATAAATGGATTTCATTTCATGAATTAAAAATATGGTGAAAAGGTTCTTCGCGGAAATTCAATTTGTCAGAATTAGGAGCCATATTGCACATATCGATTTACACCTTATCACATAATGCTCATCGGCGTTAAGAGAATCAGCAAAATTATTACGAAAAATCAAGATAAATGAATGGAGTTATTTTTTTTATATAACTGAAAATATTTAAATGAGTTTGTCGACGGGGGATGTGGGACGGATTACAAATAAGCTGATGATTTTTTGGCCCATCAATGACCGTAGTGTAAATTTTAATCAGGAATAATGAACGAGCATATCGTGTAGAGGCAGTAGGTAGATTGTAATCAACGTTTGTCGTTTTGATATCCAATTTGTACTCGGGTGTTACAATTGGGTTATTTATTTATTCTGTCATTTTGTTGTTTGTTTTATTTTATATTATTTTGTTTCATTTTTATTTTTCATCACCTGCACAGCTGCAGCGTACCTTCACCTATACTATAGGTATAGAAGAAAAATTGTGCAAAAATTCAGAGACATGTGCTGCAGCTCATCGCTGGGTAATCAATTATCACCGATTCATTTGATTGATTGCTGCCTATATCGATTTCAGCAAATCCTCTAAAATCCGGATTACGTTTACCCCATGAGGCGACGCAACGCCAATGTAACGTAACGTAACGCAACGTAACGTAACGCAACGCAACGAACGAACGAACTTTTACCAGTTTGTTATATCGAGATGAAATTTAATCCCTGAATCATTTAGCAACTCGGCTTTAAGGCTTGGAAGTTGATGACTTACGCGAGGGCTCAACTAAGTTTATCTTCCCTGCATCGGCCGTTGCTCAAAAGTTCGTTAAATATTTAGGGGCTGGTTTAGGGTTATAATAGATAATTGTTTCCTAATGGGTACAAACATGCTGTGTCCCTGGCCCAACCCTGTGCCTCACCCAGTTTTCCTTAATTGCGTAGGATTATATCGTTACCTACACACGACAATACCGGCGACAAAAGTTTGCAGAAATATGATGCCAGTATTACGTAACGTTCGATTTTTAGTTATTTTTTTCTTCTCTCTCTCTCTCTTTCTCTCTGAAAAAAAAAAAAAAAATACACAGCATTCTGAATATAAAAAAAGAAGAGCCCGTACAGTTTCCCGTGGCTTCATACTTTTATCCCGGTAACGTTTCTTCCTTGTATAATAACGAGCCATACTGCATCAGGACTCTTTATTGGCGTTTGGCCTTAAGCTTATATGAGATAGGCGACATTATCAGTATGTCGATATAGTAAAGGTACAAAGTATCCGCTCATCCAGCAAGGGGGATAACGTTTAAAGTATCGTATAAGCGAGCAGTAAAGGTAAATTTTCTTAACCCAAACATTTTTCTAGGATCTTTAGAGTGCCGGCAATTTTGATAACGGAATATTACCTACAAGCCATTCGCATCTAAAGCTTGGATTAAATCTTGAATAACTAGGACGATGTTGGGGTGGTTTTAAATCCCATGAGGAAGATGCGAGGGACCTTGGTTCGGCTCGTGTTTGTTAGTTTCTCTGCTATCCCGTTCCTCGTTCCAAAACACACGGAATTCTCTACCTGGAAAACGAGGTGAGTTCAGCGATGAGAAACCGAAGGTGAAACGGAACGTGGGGTAGTGTAAATTCGTGAAAATTTAAAGACTGCAGGGTGCGTGGGATGCTGAATTACGAGTCGGTCCTTTTCACGGTGGGCCAAAAAGTCGTACGCTGAATTCATATCCGCTGACACGTATACCGGAATTCACAAAACTTCCATCCATTCTACGCGGATTCTGCGTTTCCGTCCGATACATCTCCTCCTTTTATCCACGCCGCGTATTCTTCAATTAAATATTTCGTTTCATTAAAAAGGGTGAAGTTTTCTCAAATCAGAATTTCCAGTCTTTGAATATATAGGTACGAAATTTTGGTTCTAGCATCAGTTGAATCATACATACAGGTATATTTTTTAAAAAAATCACGATATCTATACGTTTTCCTCGTTCCCTTTTTCTTTTTTCTTCTCGTAGAGCCGCGTCCTTTGGTATGAAAGCCAGGAATATGACCAAGACTTAATTAACATTGTAAACAAGGTCCTACGTGCCATATGTTACACATGAAATGACGGGGTAATAGTCGTCCAGCGTGCGGGTGCGTGGGAGTATCTTTTCAGATGCCTTTATAAAGTATAAACATATATTTGTATACACTATACATATATGATATATATGTGTATATGTACGTAGAGCAGTGCTGCGTGATATATTTACTTAATAAATGTTCCGAACGGTAGAAAATTTAAATTAAATTTATTCAGCGAAAAAGAGGAACGAGGGGTGGCGGCCGCGTCCGCGGCCGCGACGAGGCATGGGATGTTTATGCGTTTAAACAAAGAAAGAAAGAAAAAAAAAAAAAACATACAAACATACAAACATACAAACGAACAATGAAACTGTGTGAAGGACAGAGGGAAAAAAAAAAATAACGAAAGAAAACTATACGAGGAAATAGAGAGCACGGTGAAAATAAAAATGGGAGAAAAACTGAAAAAAAGAAACGTGATAAATAAAATACAGAGCGCAGCTGAGCGTGCCCGTCGAGTAGGTATACCTTGCCTAGTTCTTTTTTCTTTTTACGTTTTTTTTTTTTCAATTTTGTTTTATTTTTTTGGCATTTTTTCTCTCTTTAAACGACAGAAATGTGTCAAACGTTACCGTCCTTCCTATTTGGTCATCCAGGTCACCACCGTATGTGGTCTGCAGGATAGAGTATAGCCACATTTTATACCACCGAACGTAGGTACGTGAAAAATGAATTAATGCCCCAGCTCACTTCAGAGCACGCATTTTTTCGACGTTAATAGCCAATAATTCTTCGACCTTTACTCAACACGTTATACACACTCGACTGTTTCGTTGTCCGTAGCAATCAGCCATCGTTTTCACCCTCAAGTATCGTCCGCCAAAACCCTGGCTGATCCACGAAATATTTCCACTACCTAACCCGAGAGATTCTTCGATCGCCAATCGTCGTCAAGGATCAGGATCAGGATCGGGATCAGGATCAGATTCGGATTACCTCCAGATCATTTTATCCATCAGTTTCATGGGGTCTATGCGATGTCATTTTTTTCTTTATTTGATAATGTCTGAAGATTTTCTTCTACATATTTAAACAGCGAGTAGGATATCTCTTATCGTTCATCCGTATTTTCTATTATTCTCAAATCGCATTTGATGGGATATTTTCACGCATATAAACAGCGAATGATGAAAATAGAAAACGTAGAAGGTGATCTTGATTTCGAAAGACGACCTACCAGCCTTGCGTTTCTCTTCACATAAGACACGAGTAGAAAGGTATACGACGTGGTCTTTCTTTCTTTCACTTTCCTCTTCTTCTCTTTTGGGGCTTTTTTTTTTGTTGTTTTTTTCTTTTTTTTTCTTTCTCTCTTCTTAGCAGAGATTCGCGAACGGCAAACAAAAGTTTATGACTTGAAAATAAGCGCATGACAAAGAACTCGATGCGTGGAAAACGATACTGTCAGACACCCTAATACTTCCATTTGTCCTGATTATTTCCTCGCTACATAACTCTGGCACCTGTACACCTCCGTCTTACTCCCTCTCGTCTCATAGCCACTAAATTCTTTCCTCTTCTCTCTACAGCGTCGTACTTTTATATACGCGAAGGTATATAAATATTCCCTTTTCCACTATCTTTTCTCCTACGTTCTTTTGGAAAAGAGTAGGTTTTTCCCCCTCACGTATGAAGTTACAAGCTGCTGTTGCAAATGGCCAATCTCAGACTCACAAACACAAGCTTGCAATATCATCGTCCTTGTGTGTCACTCTAATATCTTAAATCAAGTAACCTTGAATTTTTCATCATTTTTCTTCCTTATGGATAACTTACACCAGTCTCATTCCTTGTAAGAGTTAGGCACTTGATCTTTTACTTTAGCAAGAAAACCCCTGCAATGATCGAGTAGAGTGCAACAGTTTAAGGGTAGAAAGTCAAACTACTTCAGACTCAAAGGAAGGTACAACTTGCATCTACACTCCGACTCTCTGATCGTTCGAAGCTTAGTTTACTTCTATCCAGAAGTTGCTCCTGCTTTATAAATAAGTACACAGATGATAGATGCAAAATGACGAGCTAATGAGTAATAATTTATTTAAATCCAGAACCAATGATCATTCTAAATATCGTCAATATAATAATCAACCAAAATAAAAATCGATAGAATCGCAGAAAACCAAAGATGCTAATATCAACGTTAAAAGATTCTCTTTGCTTCGAATCGACTTACTATCCGTTTTAGTATCAGGATGCTCAAGCGGCACGCAAAATGCAAAATATAAATAAATAAATCTGCTTGACCTGGTTATAAATCATATTTTATATTCCCTTCAACTATAGTTGAAGAAAGAATATAACCGCGATCACCAAAAGTTCTATTGTTATAAAACCTCAGTTCACCTATTCTTCTATCGTCAAAGATATTGATAGACTTGACGTGAACAAGTAGATTCAAGTATACCTAACATGGTTATTAAATTAGTTGCGTTGCGTCGCGTCGCATCCGTCTGGTCGGTAGATCCTGAGGATCCACTGGCATAAATATATTAACTTGTGAGGGTTTTCCTGTCACTCGATGTTATTTATGGCTCTAATATTAGCCACTCTCTGGCAGGTAGTCTGCAAGGCACCAAAAGTACGGAGTGGGAAAATTATCCGAAGCTTATTAAAGGCGTGTCTTCTTTCTTGTGATTAATTAGCCCGGGCTTATCTTATCTTTCACTTATATCGTGGAAGCTTTTTCGTTGGTATTAAAGTCTCGGAGGTGGTCTGACTCCAGAGGAACGGGAATCCAGAGCCCATTCCTTCTCGTACCCAAGGGAAGCCGGCGCGTGGCCGAAACTTTTCGCAAGGCTTTGGGTTAAGCCGTCTTTGAACAAATTTTGTCCAAAGGTAGTTTAGTCGAGGTCCTGAAACTGTTTGTGATTGTTAGAACGACGCCAGCCTGTAACGTCAGTTAAGATTTTATAAAACTTTCATTTCTAATACGAAGTAGAAAGGATTCAAAAATTATTTAGCCCCAGCCCTTATTTAACTGCTTAGAATTTCATCTGCTAGGGCTTTGTCCAAAAATTTGCCAGAAGACTAGAGAAGAGATGGAGGAACGCAGTCATCAGTCCTGATTCTAAAATCTCGGAAATTCTTGCCTCCGCTTGACAAACAAGCTTCATTTTGAACGCGACGTACAACGTTCACCCTCGACTTTCCTTTTCTCTTTCCCTCTAGCTGGTGCTGGTGCTGGTGCTGGTGCTGCTGCTGCTTCGTCAGCGCCTACCCGCCAGTCTCTAATCCTATCAGGTAATGAGCAAAAATGAACCTTCCACCCCCCCCTCCCTCCTCGCGTATCTGAAAAATGCGTGGTAGGTACGAGAGATTCAATTTTGAGAAGTGAAAATTTTCAACTCGCGTGCGAGAATTAATCAACCCAACAATTTCTTTTCTGTCAGTCTCCTGTCACGCGAAATTTTACAGTGAGGAGAGTAAGAGAAAGAGAGAGAGAGAGAGAGAGAGGAAAAAAAAAAAATTTATATCTCAAATACCTTACACCGTATAGTTTAGCCGGAGGACAATTGTAATTATAATTAAACTTCACGCGTAATTCTTTCTCCCATATATTTATGCCGGAATGTTTTATTCATTCGGTTTTTTTTTTCTTTTTTCCTTCTTCTCTTCGTTCGTGGCAAGGATTAAGTCTAAGAATCCTTAATGGAGGCTTTCTGCACACCCGAAATACAGATGGTCCTAATTCCGCGATATTTAGAAATTTATTGCTCTCAGAAACTGGCCGAATTTCATGAAATACGATTGTATATCATTCGCGATAAGCTGCGGTCGTCCCTCGTCCGAACTGTCTCTTACATCAGTGGTCCATATTTTTTCTGGATATAGATGATACAGATATATATATATATATATATATATATATTCGGCTTTTTTTTTGTCTAGCTATGAATATTTGCCAATTGAAAGATCGAACGAATGGAGAAAATGGTGAATTGCGAAGAGGCGAGATTTCTGCTCGTTTGTTTCGTGGTCCAGCGCGTTGTTTGTCCTCATCATTCTTCATCCACGTATTTACTCCCTCTTTATGCTTTTATACTTCCTCCTATCTCATATTTGCCTGTAGGTAGATATACGTACTACCATCTCACACAATCTCTGAATAAAACTGATATTTACTCGGCTGTGAAATTGATTTACATCCGCTTTAATCATTCCTCTGTCCTCCGCTTCTGCAGTACCAGTCGTTCTCTCTGTGAACAAGATTTCCCCCTTTTTCTCTCTTTTCCTTCTTCCTTTTTCATTTTCATTTTCATTGTCATTTTTTTTTTTTTTTTTTTCTGTTCACAAGCGAATGAGAGACGCAGTTTCATCCTCGACCTTTCACCGGGAATTTCAATTAATACTTCCTAAATGACGCAGCTTTAAATCCCGATCCGAATGTTTGCAATTACGACGATCCCGGTTGTGTCGTCAACCGAGGTCTGGTTGAGCTTGCGATTGTGCAATTTTCGTTACCTGCAAACGTCGAGAAAAAAAAAAACCCTTTGCTTCATCTACTTTTCCCTCTATTTTCGATCGGGATTTTTCACCCCGTAGCATTGTCAAGCTTTCTCCTTTTTTTTTTTCATACCTACCGCGGTAAGTGGCATTTGGAATAATGCCATCCTGCAGGAATATCAAGTAATATTAAGCAAAAGTATGAGCTTTTCACGACACGTTATACAATACGAGTTGATTAGAGAAATATGAAAGGTTCACTTGCTTTCAACCTCTCATTCATTATACAAGGTCCTGGTGACGATCCCCAAGAGAATTCTTGGATAAAGAAAACGGAGTTGAGTTTCCAGTGATCTTTTTCTTCCTGTTTACTTATAAGCCACTACGCATACAGGTGCACAAAATCGTGGGCGGTTTTCTTTTTATTTTATATTACTTCTGTTCTCGTGCCTTTAAGCAAGAACACCCACATTTTTCAGTTTCCAGGTGTCAATAAAAATTTTCTTTTCTTTTGCGGTAACACCTCGATATTCTACAGCTTGTCGAAATCCAATATCGTATTATTATAGAAACGAAAAGGTAAAATATTGCCGGACACACGTGGTCAGACCGTAAATACCTATACATATGTCTGAACGTGCCTCGTTCGAGCTGGACCCTGAATTGACCCAAGATACTTGACATCTCGTTTGTCAAAGGCATTCAGCACCTTTCAGAAACGTTTCGTCAAAAAGCCATTTCCATCATGCTGTCTCTCGACTTTGTTATACCATATATTCATACAAGCGTCAAAGTAAACGCTGACAATCTTCATGATTATAGGAAAATAACATTTTTTGGTAAAATTTTGGATATTGAATCCGCATTTTATCTAGGCGTACGATTATTAGGAAATAGGTAAAGCTCGCGGTTGATAAATTGTGAAAAAATTATTTTCAGAGCTTTTTATTGTATTTTATTTATTATAGAGAATGTTTTTTCATAAATTTTTGGATATTGGTTACGTAATAGCGTGATACCAACGTGTTCGTTTATTTTTTTGTTCACATCCTAATGAAACGTGAGTAACGTCGTATATTTATAACGAGAGAGAAAAAAATAAAAAGAAAAAATAACAACCTGACGATTAAAATTCCCTACAGGTTTTAAAAGCGGATTGGTTTCAGATCTGATTCCACAGACTTGTGTCGAACGTTACTAAAAAAAAAAAGAACGAAAAAACGAAAAATTAATCCGCTTACGATTAGCTGTGTGGGCGTACGATGAGCCCGGAACAATATACTGAATTTCAATCGAGGTTATACCTATACCTACTCTAAATAATTTGCCCTCCTATAATACCATTGAATTACTAACAGAAGCTTCGTTCGTTAGTTTACGATCATAAATGCAATTAGCTAATTATATCTGAGTAGAGTAAAAAAACCAAAAAAAAAAAAATACAGAAAATAAAGAAAATATTGATATAGTTTGTTAAAGAAACTTGGCTATTAAAAAGCAGCTTTAAAAATTGTTACGGTTTAATTCAGAACCGGTGAAAATCGATAGTCGATTTGATTATGACTTTTAGTTTTCTATTTTCTTCGAGTCGGTAAAATATTCATGGTGCAGTCAGGGCGAGAAACTTGGGTTGTAAGAATTTGTATTCTGGCTGGTAGATTTCTTCGACAAAAGAAATTCGAGTCAGCCGATTATAGCTGTGTAAAATATAGTGACGTGTATATATGGAATACATTCATATGTATGTATACCTATAGAGAGAATACCCATAGAGATATAAAATATCAGAAGTGTATAAGAATCCGCGGTAACGTTCGTCTAGTAAAAGAATAAATTAAATACCATACCTATCTGTATAGAAAATAGATATTATATAACCCTGGAATAAAATAAAATATCATATATACAACTGTATTGCTATAAAGTGCGAAAAGAGTGTGAGTTGTATTTAGATAACAGGGAATGTATCCCTGTTTCTCTTCGAGCCAGGCAACCCCCGTGTATCTAATGCCCCTAGATTATGAGAAATGCGTACGTTGGAATATGCTTTTAATTTCAACTCGCGCTAATGAATATACCGCTCTTTATTACGCGTATATATAGATATAGAGAATTTCATGCGGAACTTCCACCTCCTCTTTGTGTATATGTGTATAATGTATAATGCATACACACACACATATATACAAATACATCTATATATGATACAGCTACGTGTGTTATAAACACACAAGAATGTATATTCCTGCTATGTATAGGTATGTATGTAGGTATAAATGCACGGGGAAAACGTTACGTACTTTGCCACGTAGGAGGATGTATGATTCGTATTAATTCAACTTCTTCGTACTCGGTAATACTCCGCATCAGCTCGTCTAATTGAAAGTTATATTTACCAGTATTAAAACCTTAATATTTTCAGTGTTAAATATAAAGCTGTTCCTTTTAATTGGTTTCCACTAGAAAAACCTATGCTGTAAAGTTATAATCTATACTATATATTTATACAGTAATTTTATTTTATTTTTCTTTCCCTTTGCTACGTTTTATCGATAATTTTGTATTAAAATAGTAAAGCACAATAACCAGATTTCTTTTATCTTAACTTGGGACAAAAACCATTGACTCTTATTACTCATATTACTGAATATATACCTGAAAGTAAATAATATTATTATATCGATCGTATGCGGAATATGCACGAGGATGTATTTCACACTATAATGCCTTTATATTTATATACATACGATAAGAATAAAAAAAAAAGAAAAAAATGGAACGGCAATCTGGAATGCCTTTGGATTACGAATCTCTCTGATCCTTTTGTGCTTCTCTCAACCTGCTTTCCCTTCTTTTCTTCGTTTGACACCTCGCGCTACTTTCATTTTACATTGTCACCCGATCTGTGTAGCCGAGCACTCGGCGCATTCTGCAACAGGGATATAAACCCATTCTCGCACAATATTGCAATAGAATAAATATCATATACGAAAAGCTGAGTGATTCTATCGATATCAATTATCACAGTTTTCAAATTGGTAGTTAATTAAGGGATGATGATTCTGGTGATCAAAAAAAAAAAAATCGAAATTCCTATATAAGTCCATTCCCATGAGTTTATTATATGGTGTTCAAAGGGTGCCTTTTAAAATCTGCACCCTTCTCGTTATTACCTCTGGAATATAAATTGACAAATTTTATGGGGTGCACTTAATGACTAAGTGAGTAAATATGATGAGACTAAAGTAGACGAACAAGATTCGTCTTCGATTTACAAAAGTGAATAAACGCCCCTAATAACGGTCGTTAGCTTTGCTCTTCTTCTTCTTCAACCAAGATGGTGAACTGTAAAATCGTGTTTCAGCCCTGTAAATTCCAGCCCAGTTGGCGGAAGAGGAAAAAGAGAAAAATACATAAATCACATCGAATTCGCGAGTGACGGTATCGTGGAAAAAAAAAAAACTGAAAAAATGAAAAAAAAAAAAAAAACTGTTGATGGAATAAAAAAATAATTTGGGTCAGTTTATTTCCGAAATAATTATTACGAATACACGGAATGTAATAATTACGTAATATAATTGCATCGGGTCTTTAGATACACTAACGAGTGTTGTAAAAAATGTAAAAAAAAAATAAAAAAATGTGTGCGAGGGTATATTCGAACGCGTAGGGGATTGGAAACGTGCGCAGAGTTTATTCGACACTTGAGTTTTAGCGAAAACGAATTCTGAATAATTAAATCGTGTAGTTACAGAGCCGCATTTGCCAGCAGTCAGAGTTGCCATTTGACTCGATGGTGGTGTCAGGCCTGTTGGGCTGCGGTAGTTGCACCTCATTACCTGCCCGTCCCCAGGTGACAGAACTCCACCCCTTCAGGCCGTAGCCACCTCGCTGGCACACCCTGATATTACAGAATTACTACACGGTTGCCTCTCCGATATTGTGTGCATTGGTACATTGGCATCCGACCACCGAGTTCCAATATTAGCACGGATGTGGTTCTGGAAATTGCGAGGATAATCATTATCAAATTTGTTTATACTCTGTTTATTTTCCAATAAATAGAAACGATTTAACAAATTTACCCCAAAATTTAGTCAAATGAAATCGTTCTTTTAATTTTCTTTTTTATTCGTTCTCAAAATTTAACCCATATATTTATATAGCTTCACTTGCACGCATTGTGGAAGAGAACGGTTCGGTTTTTTTTTTTTTTTTTTAATGGGTTGCGTTAATTGTCGACATTTTCTTCTTTTTTTTCTCTTCTTCTTCTTCTTCTTCTTTCTCTTCTTGTAACATGAGAAACACGTGATCTCAAGAGAGTTTTACTTTGAAATTATTATCGACCGTAAAAGGGTTGTATAACGAGGAAATGTTGGACTAAATTCATACTGTAATTGTATTTCTGGAACACGGGACACATGCCTCTGTTAACTTCAGAAGATAACGAAGGACTGAGAGTAACGTGAAGTGGTGTATGAAGAGAGAGAGGAATAGAGGGATGAAGCCCATTGTGCGGAAATGTCGTTCTGTTACGATTTTGGTACTTGTCGAGTACCTAAAGGACGCGGTGCTTTTGCGGTGAGTTGGTGTCAACGGGTATCAGAAGAAGACAGAAGCAAAGGATTTGTTCCATGAAACAGAACTTGTTTACTTAAGCCTATTAAACCCGTACGAACGTTTGGATAAATTCAAACGTTCGACAAATCCTTTTCAGGACCGGTAGCTATAATTATAAGATGTTTGTAACCGGAGGTGAAGATCCTTAAAGAGATTTGTTACGTCGTCGAGTTTCCTCCGCAAGCTTTTCTTCCGAATTTAGAATGCTGAATACAAAAGCTGTGACTAGGGTTGCGGATAATTTTACGAATTTTTTTTTTTCCTCTTACTGCTGATGAAAATCGATCGGTTCATAATCACCCGATTCGCGAAAAATCAGCGAAAATATTGAGAACAACGTGAATTCTATTCTCGAACAATTCGAAAACCCTAATATTTTAGCCACCAGAATCTTCGAGGACTGTTTTTATCCGGGATCGAACAACTAACTAGAAAAACTCCGAGGGATAGATAAGCTTAGCAATGACTTTTCTCGGATCCTTTTGCCTCCTCTGAAATCCCCGATAAATGCCATTTTAAATCCTCGGACCTATTATTTTTTCTCGTTAGTGTCTTTCGCATGGCTGTCGTAAGCAGACGTCACTTTAAAATCCGACCCTACGTTTCTTTAATTGAAATCGTTTTATTGAATGAATGAATGAATGAAATGAGACGTGAGAAAATGATTTTTACTGAAAATAATATTCTCTCGTGAATATAAATCCTGTCTCTCATTAGCTACAGTTAATTAATCGTCCACCATCATTTCATTCTTTCGATAAATTCTTTACGAGGGTAGGGTATACATAGGTACATTTGGTATATAGGTAGGTAACAGCCGCAGAATTTATTATACACCTTTTTTACAACCGTCGATTGAAATATAACGGGAATTAGTTATAGTATAATTTCTTTTGCAGTTCGAAGACTTTGCGAATTTTCATTAAAAATTTCCCTAACTAAATCATCCTGCCGTTTATTTTTCAGCAGCCTTACAACACGGTTCAACAAAGATTTCCATTCATTTCAACTTCTGACTATCGCAGCTCTGTGCTTTTTTTTTTTATACCATATATAGGTATATATAAACCTATATATTTATTTATATACCATATATATCTGTATATCATGACTCCAGACCGAAGAGCACGTCTTTGGCTTCGGGGTATCGGCTTAAGTTCCAGCATTCCGAGGGTTCGAGATATTTCTGATCAGTTCTCTTCAAGAAGCCAATCAAAATCCTTTCGTTCGTTATTCTTGCGGTTACTTAAGGACCACCGCTACACACAATTAGGAGAAAATGAAAAAAAAAAAAGAAACAAAAAGAAGCAAAAAAAAAAGGAAAGAAAGGAAAATAGGATGAAGTTATCCGAAGTTCGACGAAGACGGACTTTTGCTGGAAAGTAAGTAATCTGATCCAGGAGCCACACGATGAAAAGAAAAAAGAAAAAAAAAACAAAAAAAGCACAATACTACCTGAAAATAGATACGCGGAAATCCGGATGGATCACATACCTACATCGAAGTAGCAATTCGAAACTCGGTTCACGGAGAATGTCGGTCCACCATCGATCAGCCCGCTACCCTTGTCCCCACGTCGGTACCAAATCTTAATTAAACATTTTGGATTGGATTTTCTGGACTCCCTCTCGAAAAGCAGTCACCATTTCTCGATGCCGTTGAGTACATGTTTAGGCTATCGATTCTCATTCGAACGCAATCAAAGCGATCGATTTAGTTTCGGTCGAATCGTGATTTGCGGTTCGTTTTAATGCCGGTTTATAGGCCGGAGTCATTCCCACGATGTAACAATAGCTATATGGGTCATTAAACAGAGCTGAATATAATTGTAATCCTGGATTTGTTAATCCATAGATATTTATAAAAAAGAAAAAGAAAAACAATTCTTTCTCGTATTCTCTCTCACTCTCATCTCCTCGAAGTTTTACTTGCCATCGATTCGAGGTCGAGGTGTGTGTGCGCGAGTCTTGAAAAGCAGAAGGAGATAGGAGAATGAGGGTGAAGAGCGAAGGGAATGAGGAAGCTGGAGGGCTCCACGCCACTAATGTCTCCTCGTACTAACTACCTTCTTATCCTTCTTCTATCCCGACGGACTTGAGAGAATTGTCGACGAGTTGAGAATAAAATGGCTTTAAAGTCGAGACTTTCTTCTAATTCATTCTTAGTCGTATTCCTTTTTTGCCATTATTTGATTTTCCTCGTTTTATATAAAGTCACGGATGTCCTTTTTTTTTTTTTATATATTTTCATCCTACTATTTCTACGCGGAGTCTTTTCGATACTGAAACAAACTGACGATTGATGAACCCAGAAAGATGGAAGATAAAGAAAAACCCAGGAATGACAAGCAAATCGTCTCTCCTTCGATTCACTGTCTCCATGAATTCATCCCATCGAACATATCGCAAAAGTCGAAGTTGACAGAGCGTATAGTTCGCCGACGCGACGCCCTACCTTAGAGAATTCAGCCACACGTCTCTGATTGTGAGACGTATCAAACGTACGAAGAAAAATGTACGGGTATGTATCGGGACGTGGGACGTCTCGAAGCCTCTAATGATAACGAATGTCTGCACTAGCTGGGGACATTCTTCAATGTGAAAGCTAAAGGCATATAAAAAGAAAAACGAAAAAGAAACAAAGAAAAAAAAAAAAAAATACTACCACGACTGATAGGGGGGTAGTGATTTTTTGCAAAATAAAAAAATAAATATAAAAAACTGATACACACATGGACCGATAAATCGAAACGGGACAAAAATGTGTAGGAGACCGTAAACAAGAATTGAATTTTTACAATCTTTGAGATTGTATCCTGTATTCTTGTCTCAGGCAACACAAAAAAAAAAAATTAAGAAAATAAAAAGTATTGGCTTTTATCAAACATGACTCCTGCTACTTTTATCAAATCTATACTCTTGTCGGCCTCTATCATCGGTTAAATAGATTTTTAGACCAATTTTCAGGATTTTACATTTGGCTGAGGTGGCACTGCTATGTCTTGAAACGATAGTTTCCATTCTCCCAATTGAAAAGTATTTAGCTTCCTAGGTGGTATCTACTGGCAACTAGTTAGCATTCATAGCTAAGCAGTGAAAAAGCACCGCCATGTCCTTGCCAGGACGACGACACCGTAATGCTGTGTAATTTCGCCACCTAGCTGCCAGGTCAAAACCATAAATAAACCATGTTGTTTATTCAGCTAGCTGCCATCATGCATGGGGCGACATTTGCTGGTCGTCGTTGTCAGGTAAAAGCAAAGGTAAAATTTACCACGGCCGACATGCTGACCACATCGGTTAGGGTGGTTGGCCATATACAACCGCATAGGTACCACTTCAAATTTTTACCCCGGTTGTTAAATCGGTAAAATTCGAAGTCCATTCAGCTACTTCGAGTCTTATTTTTCTCAGACTTATATTCAGTTATTACGAATGAGAAAAAAACAAGACCGGATATACATACGCGGGTGGAAATAATTGATCAAGAAAATTAAAGGTATAGAGAAAAAAAGAAAAAAAAAAGAAAAGAAAACGGAAACGGAAGGCACAGTGCGTGAAGGTGACGTAACGTAGCTACAAATCGTCCTGCAGATTAACCGCAGGTTAAACTTTGATACACAGGTTTTGCTAATCATAGTACAACACGCGAGTTAACTTACAGGCTTGAAGTACGTCAACTCACGAATTTACCTATGTGGGCCGTTTAAACTGCAGATAACTTAGCTGCGATAACGACATTGGTTTTTTAAATTGGTAAGAGAGAACAGTCGATTAATGCGATCTGAAATAGGACATTGTGAAAAATGTTGTCTCCGCCATGTGAAGAAATCCTTCAAATTTATTCAGCAGCATAATTTATTTTTTATTATGTGCCAGGGTTTAGAATCAGAGAAATTGACTTGCTCTTAAATAAATGACGATTTGATATTCTAGGCAGTTGTCTTAACGCGGTTAGATTCGCTATAGAAAAGTAGTTCAATTCCAGGGTAGTTTGTTTTACGAGTTTCAGTGTGTTTAAAATTCGTTTTCGGTTTAGATTCAGAGCTTTACTACTTTTAGTGGCTATTTTTTTTTTTACAACCCTAGCGGGCTGAAAAAAGGACGAAATAAAATAAAGAATAAAAAAAATAAAATAACATATCATCCTGTGCAGGTTTAACATCGCGTGACAATTATTACCGTAGCTATAATTAATTTCAGACGTATATAAGTTTAATGTACCAGGAATCTAGGGAAATTTATATTCCATAAATAGTTTTCATATTATATACTTTATACCCATACAAACATTCACCATAAAAGTCGTAAAAGCGTGCCTTGATCCTCATCATTTCCTAATTATTTATACACACATTTTTTTTTTCTTTTTTTGAATATTTTTTCTAATTCCTTCTTTCCTCGAAATTTTCCAATGTTTCAAGTGGCGCTAAAGCATTATGGTTCGTCGCCGAAGGGGGTGGTTTGCGGCCCAGTGGCGAACAGGGGTCGCATATATATCCCATGTCCGATAGATGGATAGATACACAAACCGTGGCCGATGCAGTACGTAATAAACGGTGCATTCTGGGTAACAGTTAATCAGATTCAAGTTTAGAGTGCCTTTGGGAATACGGGAGGCAGAACAACGGAAGGATCATGGATCAACAAATAAACTCTGATCCTTGATCTCTCCGGGACATGGATGCAGTTTCGGTAATCATTCTATAAAACAAAATAAATCACCATAAATTTTATCCGACCTTTTTTTTCCTTTTTCATTTTCATTTCTTCTTTTTCGTTCACCGCAGTGTCAATGTAAAAAATAATCAATTTAGAAAAACCTCCCTTGCGATGTAAAAATATCCGTTTAATCACGCCTATCTAATTACTACTGTTTGTTTTATTGTTATCTCGTTATCGGCGCATGTATTTCGGTATGAGTTAATTATTTATGAAAATATGTCGTGCGATGGCATATATATAGGGTTGGGGATTAATCACATATTGTTAGATATAGGTCAAGAACGAGTTACAGATTAAAATATAAATGAAATAAAGAGGCTATTCAAATAGGTATACGGGATGTTAGCTAAGGTTGAAAATCTATTTAAATTTTATTTTTAGAAACGATTCGGGAGTTTCGTGAATCGGGATACTTTATTCATTTTTTTTTTTTTTTTTTCACCTCTTTTTTCTTTCATGGATGAACTATATACGCCTCGTGGATTTTATTCTCATTTCTTTTCACCGGAATTGAAGAGACTAGAGTCTCGCGACAATCTAGAACGTCACCAGGTATACCTAATACTACTCATAGTTTTCGCATTTTTGATTATAATAGACAAATACAGACGATTTCATATTCGAAATTTCGCTAGGCTTCCAGATATTGTTAATTTTATTTTTTTATTGATTTAGTTTCATTATAAAACCCAAATAACTCGAATGTTCATTCCCATGTCAATATCATACGAATACCGCCCTTTCGTTTGGAAATAATTAATACACGGTCGTGCTACGACCCCGTAGTTGTAGAATAAAATGAAACTTTAATGAAGTCAAATATCCACACAAAATGAACCATCAAGGATATCACTGTGAAACAATTTCGTCAAATTATATCATATTTGAATAACCCTCGTAGAATTTTAAACAATTTTCATGCATAAATTTCCGCTTTAAACTATCAGTTACTATTCATCATAATTACAAGTAATTTTAGATAAATCTCAATCTTGATGAATAAATTTATTTCTTGATTTTTTTTTTCATTTATTTATTTTTTCACATCTTGTTTCCGATCATTTCTTTTTTTTTTCTAACAACAGAATCATTTCGCATGCAGCGAGTGATTTGAAGTGTAGATTTTCCGCCCAGACAGAAGTTATAGGGAGAAAAACACGAATTCCCCGATGATATCAGGTGTGAAGGTATCTAACTCTACCCGCGTTATCAGTAATTATACCCTTTATGGATCGTAATATGGCTGATAGGAGGCGTGCTGGGTTGTGCTGGGTTGGTCTGGGTTCGTTCGGGTTGGAGTCGGGTCAGGCACAACTAAGAGACGTATACTCGTTTCTCGGGGTAGTAAAAGGCTAGGGCACCCTGACACGCAATTCAACCGAAAACTTACCTCGCCAAGGGTTCCTCCTATACGGAACGTCTGCTATGTATGTTCTATATACACACACACACACACACACACACACACACGGTACTTTTCGAATGCTTTTCTTCCATTTGACAGACGTTCCTTTCTAGGCGTCCTTTTAGCAAGGAAATTTTTTTTTTTTCTTTTTCTTTTATCTTTATCTGTTTTTTAGTTTTTTTTTTCTCTAAGAGACAAAAATTTATACAGATATACAACACCGTGCATACCTTTATATTATATATTTTTAAAAGAGCGTGAGTATAGGGGATTGTAAAATATTTTTTTGCTCTCAAAGGAGGTTTCGCGGGCTTTCTTTATTATTTATCAAATTTTTGTTCATCCCCCCACCTATTTTACCCTCTTTTAGGTAATAACCGTGCCAGCGACCGAAGTTGTACACGATGCAATATACATATATATATATATATATAATATGTATATTTGCTTAGTTTGAGCGGTGCAAAATTTTCGGATTTCAATCAGACCTGATAACTTCCGGTTAATCAACATGCCGGTGTTAATAACGCTTCGTCAAACACGCCTCCAATATTCTAGAATCTAGATATTCAGTCTGTGTTACCGTGGTGTAGTCATATGAGTGAAACCAGGCACTCGAGTACATAGGAGCGTACATACCCACGAAGTGAATTATTTTTTTTTTTCTTTAGCTTTTACATTAATTTATCACAATCTGTGCTTGATGAAAAAAAATGCTAATAGTCGAGTTACGAAACTGAAATTTATTCACGAATTTCAGACTGAAGACCAGCCACAATCGTCAACGGTTCAACGAAAAATGTAAAACTGAAAAAATCACTAATTTTCATGATTCAGTTATACCTATATACAATGAGTACATGTATAACTATCGACTCGTTGAAAGAATGAGTGTCTCGGATTCTTTGGGACGCCAAAAAAATGGTGAAAAATTTCAATTTTTATAACTAAAATTCACGATAACATAGAAAACACACAAAAAATACAAATATCCGATGTATCGGAATATATATTTAAGTTTTTATCAAATGGTCACTTTTCTGACCAATGGAACTGAACTGGACGCGATACTAAAAAGGGAAAATCGAAAAGTCCTCAGCCCAGAACTCCGTATAACATTTACGTCAAACTTGTACATATATTCAGAGTAAATCAGTGCGTGAACTTTTCGCCTACGCACACGCCAAGTCAAAACGAATACACAGAGGGACGTCCGATAGTAGTTGTTATACCATAAGGGTATCCTCGACGATGTCCCTTCCGCATAATCACTATATAAATTATTTTATAGACACGCCGTAACGGTAATTTTTTCTATTTTTTTTTTATTCTTTATTATCTTATTTCCTTTATTTCTTTCTTTTTACGGACATTTTTTTCTTCCCTGGTATCCCGTTGATCGAAGTTTTCGCGAGGGACCCTCGTAACACAACGTTTATGCATCCAACGTCGTATTTTCTTCTTCTTTTTTTTTTATTTTTGTTACGATACCTTTACTATCCCTCTACCGCCTCTGAAATGTCTAGCGTATTCCACGGGGTCCAGATGTGCTCTCAAATTTTTTTTTTGACCTTTTATACTTTTTTTTTCAATATTTTTTTTTCCCTCTTTTCTTTCTCCTTCTTTTTTTTTCTTCTTCTTCTTCTTCAGCTTCAGCTTCCTCTGACTTTTTTTGTTTCACTAAAACTCTGTCTCTCGTTCTGAATTACGAAATTATTGAAATGTTATTTAAAAAATATGATTAGTCACTTTGAAAGTAGGTACGCGCAATACCTATAGCGGCTAAGATATAATTTTATTAAACGAGTCTTGCTTCAGGCTAATTGCATGATAAATGACAAAAGTCTTGGTAAAATTAAAATAGGATATGATAAATTTAAAAAACGGTTTTCTCTCTCCGGAAATGTACAGAAAGTTTTTCTTATTTTTTTTTTCTCTTATTCTTTTCCTTTTTTTTCTCTCTTTTCAGTCCTCTTTTCTTCAGAGATACAAAATCTTTAATTTCGGAAGTTTAAATGACCCCAAAACACCGACTCATCCCGCCCCCGTTACCGCGAGGCGTAAAGAACGTCAAACTCCGAGTTACCGAAGCACGCAAAAACTTAATTTGATGGCAATAAATCACGATAACAACGGAAATATGAAAACATGCTATTTAATAATATATCCGACTAACGCGTCGACACGCCGCCCTTCTCTAACGTGACGCAAGCATTCGTCATGTATGTATACGTTATACACCTACGTATTTTTTCGTTTTTTTTTTTTTCGTCCTTTTCTTTTCCACGTTGATAAAATTTACGGCTTGACGAAAAGTAATTATTGAAAAAAAAAGTGGAAAAAGAAAAAGAAGAAACGAATTTTCAAATCGTTTGAACGTATAGTTTGTAAAGATAGAGATAAAAAAAAAGCAGAAAAAAAAAACCTAAAATGGTGAAGGAAAAAAAAAATCTTTATCTAAATCGCTTCTAAATATAATAGTATAATGTATAATAACGGAAGTTGTACCGTGAGTGACGACCTTGGTGGGTGACGCGAGACGTTAGGGGTGAAAATGTGCTTGCGTGACGTCAAAATTATTATCCAATCGTCCCTCCCTTTTCAGTCACGTGATGAAAATTAAAAATCTCCGATTTTTCAATTGCTTCTCACTGATTATACGCTACTGCAGGGTTTTATACGACACAGATTAGTCTCCGCACAATATACAGACGTATTATACTATAAAGTTATTCAAAGAATATGAAAATCGATATCGTCGCCATATTTTTTCCTCTTTTTTTCCTTTCTCGTCTTATCTCATCCGTCGTCATTCTTCCACGTACCAATTTATAGAGGATCTTATCATCCGTGACTGATAATTGCTGCCATCTCAACGGCGTCCTCATTACCAAGTCTGTATATACACCTGCTATACATATATTTCCTGCATCTTTTTTCAATACCTATTTTACCCGTCTCATCAATTTTATCAATTTTTCGATTTTCTCTCTTAGACTTTAATCGACGAAACTATTCGTTATACCATACAGTAAAATATAACGATAATAGATTTTTCTAATGTATTAGAAAAAGGGATGATATTATATATATATATATATATATACCGAGGCGTAACGTGAATTCTAAATGATTAATTTGTTAATAAGATATAAAACGACCGTGACGTGACGACAATTTATAAAATTGTCACACGTAGCACAACTACTTGGAATTTTCCACAATTGTTAAAATACCTAGTATAACGTTTCTACCTCTATGTTCTCGCTTTTACCCAGGATTAGTACGTGTGGGTATGGGGGTGTGAGGTGAGTTCTGCAGGATGGCTGGACAGTTTTGTATTGTCTTACGGGTAATTGTAGGCAACTCTTAGCCCGTAATAATTAAGCTGGAAGGGTTTTAGCGTGCTAACGACGGCTTAGGTTCGCTTTCAACAACTCTACAATATAAAGTCTGTCAAGATATATATAGTCGAATGGTAGATATATATAGGTACTTATATAAACGCGTACGTTGGTATAATATACTTAAATCGGGTATAGAAATTGTGCCTAAATATATCGACGTCGATATAAACGAGTGGGAGGAGAGTAAATGTCGAATATAATCATCATTATTTACGAGAATATCGTGTTTCAGTTTAATAAGAGCTGTCTAGGATAGAATATACCTAGATCGTTACAGTACGCTCAAGGATAGATAGTATCACTTTCAATACGATAACGAAAGCGTACGTACTTCGTAAAAGCTTGAGGCACGTAATAGGTTCGCGAATCGCAAAAGATGGTGGGTTACGAAAGTGGGAGATTCAGGACCCCCTCGAATTTATACGCTCTTCAAAATACAGCTAATCAAATCCAGCTCGTAGCTTTCCGAATTCATTTTATTTTACGACCAGCTTTCTATTCATTCAATTTGTGGATATTTAACGGAGTGTGCATTTCGGTAATTCGCATGTTTTCTTTTTTCCTTCTTTTCTTCTTCTTACGCCGAGTAAACTATACATTTTTTTGAATCTGGTTTTTTTAAGGCCCCTTAAATTTTACAATCAATGTTTCGGTTCTCGATTTAATTTAAAAAAAAAATCTTTTTCGCTTTTTTCTACTTCACTTTACAAAGCGTTTTCAAGTCTAAAGTTACTCGAAAAAGGGGGTGACAATGTCCGTCGAATAAAAATTTCCCGAACCAGCAGGCACCGGGTGCGCGTAACATCCGGTACCTATCCAATTACGAATCGCTGCGCTTGATATTTGTTAAGTAAAGTGTGTCTAATGACGTTCAAAAATCAGCAATTTCAAGTCACGACCCTACCCGACCTAAAGAGGGAAAATAAAACTGGGGTAGTAAAAAGAGAGAGAGAGAGAGAGAGAAAAAAAAAAAAGAAATGCTAAAAATTTTTCGAGGTGATAAAATCAAATCGTTATAGTCGGACTATAAGCTAAGCTCTAAAGTATAGGTAAAGTGAGCTTCAATTTGTCACAAGTGAAAATAGACGTAATAATTATGTATTATTCGCGGGTAATCACTGCTCGTAATTTCCAAAGCCTTGTAATTTAAATATTATGAATTATTACCCATTCGCTTCGGGTTCAACATAAAAATCCTGATTTTTACTCGAGAGAAGGCGATCGTGATAATGGCTTATGAATTAATGTGTTACACTATTCTGGCTACCAGAAAGCCCTACTTTGTGCATCAAAGCTCTCACATTTAGCCTAGATATGGTAGAGAAACTCTCGCTTACTCTTTCTCGTCATAAAGCTTGAAAGAAAAACTTACATACATAGGTAAGCTCGCTTTTCCTCGTGGCTATATAACACAGCATACATACATAAATACATACATACACGCGATAGATACCTAATGCAGTATGTATAGGCATGTAATGTAGTACCTAGTGAAAATAGGTAACTCGTACAACGATACAGGAAATTGTTTTCCTTATTCAAAGCGCCTCTTTTCCACGTGACACGCGATACTTTTAAACTTTAGACGAACCTATACACGACACGATCTCGGAATCTTTCAAACTCCATTATTTTCACCACTTCGTATAGCGAAAGTAGGTGGATTTCGGGTCGTATATTTAATTTATAAATTAAAAAGCCCTCATATCCGAAGCTTTTATACGGTAGATATAAAACAGACCTTTTAATATAACGTGGAGAAAAAAAGAATTGGGAAAATTTCGAGAATTCAAAAACGGTGACAGGGTAGGTTCAACGGAACTCATAGCTACTCTTATGACATAACGTAAAAAGTCTCGTAAAATGGGGACAAAAAATATTCGATAATAATGAGAAAAATCGGGGTACAGGTTGAATCTGGTGCAGAGGGGTTTCGAGCGGGAGCCACAGGCGCACCGGAAGCTTGGACAATGCGATGCTTTATTGCTCAGATCCGGATTTTATTGATGGAGAATAGATAAGGCGTGTTTATGAGAAATTTATTGGCTCTTTTAGATGGTAAAACTCACTTTTACGGTAGTCTGCCTTCGGCCTTTGGGGCTTTGATATAATATCGGCATTTATTTCTGCTGTAGTGGCTATTCGCTGCGCCCTCACCCCCCGTTTGAATCCTGCATAATTCTTAAGTCAACATCTCTCGTAAAAAGTGAATCCCTCTTCGCTTAACCCAGTAAAAACTAATCATTTGCATATCAACTAGATTCTTAGATCTCATAGAATTACTGAGAACATAATTTTACTCATTTGAATTTACTTTACGTTATTGAATACGCGCAACATCCCTTTATGGCTCTGAGTAGGGTGTATGAGATAAAAACGACTTCTTTTTTAAAGAAATATTAATATCACGGCAACCGTTCGTAATATCTGAATTTAAGCTGTTCTGATTTTATACTTATTCAGAGATGTAGAAAAATGTCTGAGTCAAATGAAATTTCATTCGATCAATTCAGGGAAATCAACCGTTTTTTACCCCGAGTAATATTTTTTCAATTATATTACTTCAATGCACGTAGATATTGACGATTTTTATTACTCCAGACTGTCCGTTTTTTTTTTGTCCCATTATCATTTTTCAACCGTAATTCTTTCTTTCTTTTTCTCCTACTTCTATTTTACGGACATTTCAACCCTCCCGAGCCTAGGGGTCACCTGCATTGCAACTTACCTACCTACAGATCTCCATCTTACTCTCTGGGGCTCGTATATTCCTAAGGGAGCCACGCCAGCGTGACATTTTTATCTACGTACGGCCTCGGGTGCCTCTCTACTCTCCAGACGGCTCTCCTTCACCATTTGCTTTGCCAAATATCAGATACTGTATATAGGTAAAGCATTTCAGGATAGAGTCTTAAAAATGTGAATAAATAAAGCGTGTCTAACACCTACTTCATTATTTTTTCACCATTTTCATCACAAGATTTAACCGGTAAAAATATAATATATGAATAAATATCATTCCATCCCTTATTTTTTTTTTATCTAATCCCCGCATATTATAAAGTTGTGAGGTCTTTTATCTCGGGACTTCGGCTGATTAATTGGCGTTTTGGTACCTCGCGAATTTTCTGCTAAATCCCTTGCGAAACGAACCTCGCGATCTACGGAGATAAATAAAAGATATAATAATTTCTGTAGCCCAGTACCTATAATCAGGAAAAATTATTGTCCTATATAATTTGGTGTGAACGTACTTGGAATAAAATTACAAAATTCATGCAGTTTCAAAAGAAGCTTAAACCCTGTATATACGTCCTGCTTTTAGCTACCTAGAGGGTAAAAATGTGGCGCCTCACGTCGTTTCTCTACATTCTACAAGATAATTGAATGCATTACGTCCGCGAGCACGCGAACGATCCTGAACTTTGATACCTTGGGTTAAAGGTTTTCTCGACTTGGTTTGTAGGTGCAGTAAAATACGCTAAGTTATCATTTTACTCGTTCTAAGGTAAATAAATATATTAAATCAAAGGATAAATCTTAGGATCAGTTCTTTGAGCATCAGGTATATAGTACCGAAATTTTCTTGTCTTCGCTGATTCAGGTAAAGACAATCATCTGCGGGTACAATATCTGACAATATATTTTTAGAATATTATCGGAAGTTATAGTTTCGCCTCAATTAACCCTTATGGCTATTTATATTCACACCTCAGCTTTATCGAATGAAAAATGATCACCATCGCCGGTGCAAAAGCGTGCAATTTAAAATAATGCTACGCTCGTAATGCACAGCTGACACGCGCCCACTAGTGGTGGTAATATTAGTAGGAGAGAAAAAAAAAAAAGAAAAAAAATTTGCACACTTTACGTTCACTATAAGCGTTTTAAAACCGCCAGATTCGTGAAATTCTTAGCATAATTTTAGCGCGCTAGTTTCAACATATTATAATCAGAAAATGAATTGTAAGAATGTTTCAATTGCGTTGTAAAAAAAAAAAAAAACCGAAATGGGAAAAAATGCGAAAATAAAATCAACGGTTCATGACGGTAAGATAAAAAAAAATGCAGCTCACTCTGACTGGCGCAGAATACGCGTACGTATGTCAGAAACTAAAGCATGAAAAATGTAGTTTTGCATTGCAAAAAAAAAAAAACCAACAAAAGGAAAAAAAAATTGAAAAAAATTGTCTTTATAGCGAACTACTGCAAAATCCAGTTGCACGAGAGTTGTGCTTCGTCGAAACGAATAGCATTCAGAGTCGGTTTACGTAAATCTGTCTACGCTGTCAGTGGCCATACATAAGTAACCTTTCCTATTTTCCATCTTGCTTAGCAAGAAAAATGTGGTCCTTCGTCGTTCGTCCGGGGATCTTCTAGTCGCTTAATTATATGTTTAGACATATAAATAAGAACTTTTTTATCAGCGATTTTTCATTCGAATTAATTACGTTCGTATAAATATTTTTATATTCACGTATTTGTTAAGATCGTTTCTCCCAATGGATGTGAATAGATGAAAAGATATTTGCCGTTAAAACGTGACTGTAATATGAGGTGAACTAGGGTAGTTTATCTTTGAGTTTCTAGGCAAAAGCGATTTTGCAAGTCAGATGCGTTTTTCGCACACACGTAGACACAGAGTATCGTAGAATAAGTTCCATGTGTATTCCTAGCGAGTACCGTGAGTCTCTGTGAAAGTTTCCGTCAGTTCACAAGTATTTTACTTCTCCTTACTTGGCGTCCAGACGTCGTAAAACATGTCGAACAATTACCTAGGTTGCCTAGGTACGAAACGTCGCAAGCGTAAGTGTACAACGTCGATCGGGTACGGTTCTATTACCACTCAAATTCCAGTGTAAATATCGATAATAGCTACTCGGGCTGCGAAGGAGCGGCACGCCATTAAAAAGTATTAAAAGCATTAAAAAGCATTAAAAAGCTCTAAAACCCACGCTAACACGTTACACCGTTAAGGCCGTGAACGATGGTCGGCATAAATGGGAAGGTAACTTTGGAGGTGCCGAGGTATGGGGTTTGTTACCACGTTCAAAGGAGACCACAGAAACCATAGGATCGTGCCGACGCACAAATTCCCATGGAATCGAACGCGCTTATACAAAATTAACGGCTTTACTCTCGGGAATGGAAACATATTCGCGGCATCGATCTATCCCAATGCCCTATGAACCCTCGAGAGAGTGAGACCGAGGGTTTACCAAATTTGTTATTTTTCTGCTTATCTTCGCAGTTTTGTCCTTAGCTACGTCTTTTTTCCTGTTTTTTTTCTGGGTAAGATATTTCTAAGCTCTAAGTCCAAGGAATATGATAAAATAAGTCCCACGGGAGATTTGGAGATATTCAGGAGCAGAAAAAAAAAATTTACCTTGGTATCCGATAAGCTTTTTTCATTTCTGAATAAAATTAATATCCAAATAAATGGCAACTATAGGTACCGATATAAAACTTATACACAATCGTAAAGGATTCTATAAAGAAACTTGGCAAAGGAGTGAAAGCTTGGATGACGTTATAATATAAGCTCCGTTCGAATAAGGGCTGGTTATATAAAGCTCGTATCAAGATTCTGAGAATATCGTAAGTGCGGGTGTATCTGAGATGTACGAATCTCTCTCTCCCACCCTCTCTCTCTCTGTCTCTCTCTCTCTTTCGTATCTTGGCAAATTACAATATCAAGAGTATCAGGGGTTGGGGGTCGGTTCAGTGGGAAAGAGAAAAGCGTGGCAAGAGATTTCCGGGGTATACCGTATACCGTACCGAACACATATACCTACGATTATATCCGTGGTAAGCGGAGCTTGCAAGTTTCACCGGTGATATCAGGGCTGTATAAATATTTACAGTCCCAACAGTAGAAGGTAGGTAGATGTAGGTATATATATGTATATGTGGTAAGGTGGTTTGGGGGCGTAAGTAACGGAGGACATTATTTGTGGGTATTTTAAACTCATTCGCGTGTGACGCGGCACGAGCTTGGAATCGGAATAATATATTTTTGGTTCATACCTTGTTCCCTCTGTGCAAATATACGTACATGCGAAAAGCGGATAACATATACATATACATTTACACACATATATATATATAGCTGCTTGTACCGACGGTGGGTGGGTAGGCTTGCGAATTTGATCCTGGTAGGACGGAGTACCTAATAAAATTGAAGATTGTGAAAGAAATGATTCAATTGAAAAGATAACGCGATAGCTAGGGTGTAGGTACAGGTATATATTATATATATATCGAGCGATGCCCTACGTGAGATTTTCTTTATTTTATTTTTAATTTTATCTTTCAATCTCCTCGACCTCGCACCGAGTCACGGTTCACGAAAGCAATTATTCGAACTCGATCGATGACAAAATTTCTTCGTTGGAAATTTAAAGGTTGTTTTTGTCTGACAAATAATCGTAATAAATATATTTCACTTATTTTTTATCCTGAAAGAAAGAGAGAAAGAGAGAATTATTTGTGATTTGACGTTCAGCAAATAACAATGCGGACCCCTAATTTTTTTCAAAAATTATTCAGTCTATAATAAAGAATCAACCCTAAAACAAGGAATTATTCAAACTCACTGCGAGCCAATAGATTGGAACAAAAAAAAAAAAAAAGAAAAATTCGAAGTTATTTTGGTTTAACTCTGAGCGAGCTCTGGGGCTTCAGAGTTTCGATAATTATACCTGAAGCCTAATAAATGACGTTTGCTCTGTAGAGTCGAGAGCAACCAATTACAGGGGGAAATTCGTTGTATGATCATATTCAGGTTTATTAATTTAATATATGTCTTCTCTCCTCTGTTTTGTGGCAAATATCTCTCGGGGCTAATTCCGGACCAGAAATATACGCGGCCATTATATTATTTAATTATTCGAATTGTTTTTTTTTCTGTTCGAGGTTCGGTTTTAGTGTATTTCAGGTATTCATATTTTATTAAAATTGACAGGAGTTAATTAGCGCTCGATAGAATTGGGGATGAAAATGAAACGAAACGAAACGGAACGAAGCGATCGGTAGGGAAAAAGCTAGCTCTTTAAAGCCTTCCCTTTAATTCAACGAATGGAAGAGAGTATAATATCGGCGTGCACCGTTCTCTTTAAAGATAAAATATACTCACTCGAGTTTAAAATCGCTAAGTACTTAAAGATCGCTACGTATTCGACTCAACCTTCATTCGATTCTTTCCTGATCCTAACGACTATTTTAATTATCGCTTATTTGAGGAGCGCAAAGTGCTCTGAAAATTGATAGAAATTCTCGATGTAGTAGAATAACCACTTTCATTCTATTCGAAATTCATAGAATCCAAATCACAGCTATAGTAAAAACGAAGCGATGCATTTCACTCAAGGAAAACAGTTTGTATTTTCATATTGTGAAAATTGTAAGCAAAGATCGCCTCGCCCTTTTGTATGCTCTGTGAGCTTGCAGCCCTTTGAAGAATTCAAAAGTTTTTTTCAAAAATTGAATCGCGGTATAATGAGGGCAAGACGCTCAAACGGGACGCGTTAATTCGATTCTCATGATTCACGCACCCTTTACAAAGGGGACGTCCAAACTCTGTGCAATACTCGGGTTCTTGTTTCATACTTTCCTGTTTAGATGAGCTTTTTTTGATGTTGTTTTTATTTATTTTTCAAAATTATACGTCACGGATATTCTCAGAAACAGTTTTTATCATAAAATATAAAGTATATAGTATACCCACGCTGAGTAAGCCTGAAATTTCTAAATTTTTTCGCCTTATAGCTTGGATTAGGATTACAGGGAAAGAATACCTACCCTTCGAATAAAAAAACTGCTTGGTCAGTATCGTGCGATTTTTAACTCGTTATCAGAGCTTTTATTAAAAGGAAAAGAAGCACCTTGTATATAGGTATAAATTTGTCAATTATACATATTTACACATCATTTATTATTTTCAAAAGTTCGATAATACTGCTGAATATCCATCGATAATATGAGCATTGAAAGAGGTACCTAATAATCCATTGAGCATGCAGATGAATAATTCACCGTATGCTCATCAATATCGATGATTAAAGCAAGGAATTTTTAGCTATAGGTTGAATAAATTATACATACATACGCGATCGCTCTCAGTTGGAGTAAAAAAATAAATAAAATGAACCTCTCTATTTCATTCAATCACGTTGTGGTAGATCATAGAACGAGCGACACGTATTTTACTAAAAGATATCGAGCTGCTGGTAGCAGAATGAAAAAAAATCAAATAATGAAACAAGGTGATAATTAAAAGTGGATAAATGTTCTTCTGAGCGTTCATTTTCATTTTTCATCAACTTCGTGATATAAAAGAAAAGTATTGACTCCGATTGGGAATGACTTTTGATCATTTTTCTTCAGCATTCATCAGCCGAGAAGCAGATTTTTACGGAGATGTCAATCTGTTCTATGAAAGTATCTGAAATTTGAAAAATTTCAATGGAAGAATGGAAGAATGGCCACATCTCGTTCGATTTGAACGACTGTTTTTACGACTAAAAAATGAAGCTTTTAATTTTTGAATATTAATCTATATTCTCCACATACCTACTTGATAGTAATTCCAGTATTGAGATGGTCTTGTGGAGTGATGGAAAGTACGTATTTTCCATCATATGTTTTATTTGTGATGATGAAAATCTGGCATAATCCACACTCGCAGATTTCAACCGTAGGTATAGGTATGTGTATAATATGGTCTGAGAGTTATGGAGTATGATTTTTCTCTATTTATCTTTTTTATTCTTCTTTAGAAGGATTCGCAATCTCGGGCCTTGCCGAATCTGTCAACAAAAAAACCCTCGTGATAAGGGAGTTTTCAATATGCTACCCCGCCAAAGAGAGGAGCGTATATATGTATATGTGAGTGCGTATGAGCCGGGTGATAAGATGACATCCTGCGACAGGATAGGACGGAATGGCACAACCCAGGCAAAGATAACAGCTTGTACATATATAGTATATAGCTGCGGGAAGCTGAAGGAGCGAAAGAAGCTTTTGAAAATCGTTGAGAGATTTGTTGGTTCTGTACGTTATGCATATAGTCAGGATCAAAGGATTGAGACAAGAAAATTTTCTATGGATGTTGAGTAATTTGATAAAGAATTAAAAACTTGAATCTACGAGAATCCCTTCACGTACTTTCATACAAATAAAGTTTTCAATTGAAAACTTTGAAGCTTTGCAACTTGACATGGCGAACTTTTTATTTAATATTTTTATTTCTATCTTCTTCTTCTTCTTCTTTTCCTATTCGTTCAAAGACAAAGTTCTAATTCATCACCTTGAAATTTGCACAGAATATTACGACTTAGGTTTTGAAATTCGTCGTCTCTCTTCTCTTTGTTAGGAAGATAACAACGACTGAGGGGTGATTTTATCTTATTTTTTTCAAATCAAACCGTGTAGCGGTTGAATTTATGGAAGATATCCATTCCCTTCAATCCATTAGCAAAACAAGGACCCCGCAATTTCGTACGCTTAAGAAGAAAATACCTTAAGACCAGTTTTTCGAACGAGTCACGCGCACTTTCTACCATAACAGCGTCGGGGTGTTCACTGGCACCCTCGAGCCCCAGAAGCCTTGAAGCCTCGAAGCTTCGAAGTCTCGAAGCTATGGAGCTTCGAATCCCGCATGAATTAAACTAAAAGCTTAGCCAGGCACCAAATTCTTCGCGGGGCGTGCTTTTGCGGTAAAGTAAAATTAAAATGTTTATGAATAAAATATCAAGAGGTATCGATTATATCTTGACTGTGTCACGAGTTCAGGGATGATGTGAGTTCTGGGTGAGGGGGAGTTCAACCTACCTAAGCGACCTAAGCGACCTAAGCGACCTCACTTCCCGACCACGTCTAGTGAAAGCTGCTCAGGGATGTCCAATGGCGCTTTTCAACTTTTTCCTCGACTTTTTTTTTCTTGTTTTTTCCTCTTTTTCTCTCTCATTCTTTTCTTTCACGGAGCTTTCAAGTTACTACACCGACCTTTCCCAGTACCCGCACGTTCCTCGGGGATCGAGCGGGTAATTTTGCTGCTCGCTGAGAGAAGGAAAGACAGAGAAAGAAAGAGAAGGGAAGCAAGCAGACAATGAGTCAATTTTAACTATAATTTTCCTCTCGTATTTATCTCGTTTTCGAAAAATATAAATCTCATAGACAATTGGTGGAACGTATTTCGTTTGATTTTAATATGAAAAGGGTAGATGTAAAGAAGTTAGGCAATTACAATCGTTGATAAAACAATGCAGTTACTCTGCCTTAGCGAGACAATATTTTCCGAGAATATACTCGACCCTCGACATCTCGAGTTTCCCTCTTTGCGCGTGCACCGTAGTCTCTCGAGTTGGGTCGTGCCCTAATTTGCGAGTTTATCTATTTCATCATCTTTGGGTACGGCGAGGTTGCGAAAGGGGTTAAGAGAGCCTGAGAGAAAGGCGAAGGTGCGCTGAGCGTGCAAAACTAGACACGGAATTTGATTCACCATTTAAAGTTATTGATCAGCGGATAATAATAGAAGTTTCTTTCCTTTGGCAAACATCGTGATCGCTTCGCGTTTTCGTATTGTATATTTAAACTTATAAGAATCCGAAGTTTCATTCAATTCTCGAAGGTGTATGAGTATAACCAAGACCGTATATATAGGTAACATATATGTACTCTACGCGTTGGCGATAATACCTAGCAGTAGTGCCTATCTGCAGCCTTACCAAAGTGCCGTTTCCTTCTCGAAAGAGGTTCGCGGAGCTAAAGGCTCAAATAAATAGTCAACGATATCTTTATATTTAAAGTAAGTCTTGACGTGGATGGCTTTCCGAGAGCTAACGTGCACCAGGGACCAATTCTACCCCGCGCATATGTGCTTATACCGGAGAAAACTCACTTCAAAAACGAAATGGTAAGCGGGGGTGTAGTAGGTAAGGTATAGCTGTACGTTGCAGTTTCAAGTCTTTCTTCTACGTTCTACTATTTCCGATCGATAAAATAATCTATATCTACTTTACTTCAATTCTCAATTCAATTCGTTCAATTTTGTGTGTTTCATACTCAGCTTGTACCAAAGAAGCAGCATAAAAAAATAAATAAATAACAAAAAATGAAAGAAAGAATTCGCTCATTACTCGGCAAGCCAAACTACTTCAGGTACCAGTTTGCGTTTAACCAAGACCTGAAATAACGTCTTCGAAGGAATCGAAGTGGGCCAATCCCCAATGGCCATTGAAGCGTTGATTTTCTAGCTCTAGTATTTGAAAGCGGTGCAATGTACAGGCATTCCGTTGCCCGGAGGCTCGTCCAAGGAAGTTGAGAGTGGTCCAGGGGCGCGATAGGAATGGTCTTCGCTAAGGGATGGAGGGTAACCTTACGGGAAATGAGTTCAGAGTTTGAGTTTCGGTCTGAAAGCATTTCGCGCGACAAGAGGTTAATGTATTCCACGGGTCGATGGTCAACGGGCAAGTTTTGACCCCGTGACACGAATCAAAGTTGAGTTTTTTTATTTTTTATCGCTGTTGCATATTCGTATGTACGCGTATTTTATCTTCGAGAAAACGTTGCAATTAATTAACCGTCAAGATTTGATGAATTATTTAAAGAATGAACACATTTCTTAATGCATGAATTATGAAGTTTTCTTGGTATCGATGAACGAATGATGTATCCGTTTAGTTATTTCACGTTAACGAGTTGCCTCGTTAGATAAGGGAAATTTAGTAACGTTCATAATTACAAACTCCTCAAACTTTTGCCAAAACGTGATATATATAGGTATAGTAATTATCTCCAATAGTTTTGTAGGGCAGTAAGTCTGTTTAAAATACTGAGTTAATCATCTCTCATTAAATAACCAATAATTAATAACCTGGGTTAACAAGCTTTCAACTCATATTATACGATGTTATTGAAAGGGCTTGTAAAATTTTTGCACTCGAAATAGCCCTATTGATGTTTTGTAATTGAATATAGAATGCTTCACGCGCATACGATAACGGAGAGATCCAATTAGTTATGATATCATATCTCGCCGGTTAATTCAGCTCTATTTCTACAGATTTTTCAATTGATAAGTCTTTCGGCAAATAGTTTTCCAGAGGTTCATACGAATGGAATATACATTGCGGTTGAGAGATGTGCTTATCTGTTGGAAGCTTGGAGTGCAGATTTCCTCGCCAATGAAATTCAAGATAATTATAAAATGAGGAAAAAAAGCTTTTCCTCAGGTTGAAGAGCTTCGAGTTGGAGAGTAAGTCAGATCAATCGTGGTTTTGACTTTTAAATCACGGTATTTAGCTTCCTTTTCTTTCCTCTATCTTTGCACAGCGTTATTTTCTTCGTTGATATTTGCTCAGGTACCTACTCACCACCGAAGTGATTTTGAAAATTATTTTTCTCACTCTTGTATACGTTATGGTTAATTAGAAATTAACATTTCTCAACGATCTTCAATTAGAATATTCGCAATTTTGAGGGCGTAATCTTAACAAGAACGTCGACACCCGGAGTAGGGTGCTCGTTCAGATATAATTAACTGATCGAAACGTTGATTAGATTTGGCAGAGGTCTGTCCCTATTATTCCAAGGTTGTAATAGGTCCAGAGACCCACAATTCAAGGAATACAGAAATTCTATTCCCTGGCCAAACTATCCTCTAGCCAAACGTTTATTTCCTTACTTTTTTCTTTTTGTCAACTTCATTTTATATAATCAACCCTAAATATTGAATTCCATTCTAAAGTAACCTAGTCTAGGATCCGTGACGTTGTTAATAATTCCAGCTGTACATAACATCGGTTTTCGTTCGCAGATCAACACGATGGCAAAAGGGTAGAACTGGAAACAGTGAGCATCGTCTTCGCGTAGCTTTGAGGCCAAACCGTTGTAAATAATTCAGATAGGATCCTTAGAAGTTACCGGAGGGTAGCCAGGTCCTTGGTCCATAGATTCTCACCAAGGAGTATAGGTAGGAGAAGTCCAGGGCACCAGCTGACCTGCAAGTCCGCTTGACCTGATTTCTGTCCAAACTCTCACACCTCGGTTTGCGGACCTGCCTCTCGCTTCACGTGCCTTCACACCACCACCATGTTCGCCCATCTCCTACCCTTGTTCTGCTCTTCCTCCTATTCCTCGTTGCGGGATGCCCAACTTTAAATTAATCGTCTACATTTGTTGCGAAATTAATTACAGTCAAGTTATATTGTTTCCCAGGACTCTGCGTGTGCCCTGGCACTGGGCAGGGACTTGAGTTTCTGTAGCTAACAGGCCACCACGAACAGGCAGATGAAACTTAGTTTGTCCTCGTAGAAAGGAGAGATGAAGATACGTAGAGAGGAAGAAAGAGGACGCGGTTTGGTTGGATCCAAGCTCCCACTGAGCGATGTTCATTACAAGAAGATGAGCTTTTTTTTTTTCCTCCAGCAGTTCTTGTTTGCAAAAAAAAATTATCATTTTTACCCGAATAAAATCTCCTCAAAATCGTAATCAACTGATATAAAAGGTTGAATTATAACTGTTGATGAAAATCCATATCCTTGACGTTCGTCACAAATGATTCAAAGAATCCGATTGAAGAAAAGAAAAAAAAACGAAAATTGAAGGCAATCAGATTCTTTACATCGTAGAATCCACGGGTCAGCAAGGCTCAATAACTTCCCTCATAGAGTAATAGATATACTGTAAGGGTTTCGTATTTGTGAAGTGGGTATAGATACCGTACGTACCTACGTAATATACATACGCCAATGAGTATACCAGGTCAAGTATTTTCACGGATCAACGGACTGCTGAATTTCGGTGCATTCATTCTATATACGGATCGTTCGCAGCGTCTGCATATCTACATTTGATTTCTGGCAGCATATACGTTCGGAAGATATTTGCTTGATCGAACCCGGCTATTGATAAGGTCGGACAATGCGTGGATTGAGGTTTCGTTTCGATAAGAAAACGGCGCGATCTCGTATTCTCCTGTTCCATTAATCAGATGAAAAATTATACACTTCGGTTCGCTGTGGTAAAAAGAGAGGAAAAAATAAAGTTAAAAAGATGTGGCGAATATGAGATGGAAAAATAGGAGTCGGGGATGGAATAAGCTCCGTGATGTTTTCTCTGGCTAAAGAGATTCGACTAGGGTAAGCAGGACGTGAAGAAACGAGATCAGGACGGTCGAAGTAAGGAATGAGATTCTGAACTCTTCTTAGAGGAGTTTATTCCTCACGTCTAAGCCGTGACGAGGTAAAAAAAGAGCGAAAATATGGAGGATCAAGTAAGGCGAGGCGAATAGGCTAGGTTTTCTCGGCTGAAAAAAGGACGGCTGAGTCCGGTTGAAGGGCACGTTTTTGGAAGCGGATGAATATCAAACGACAGCTCGACGCGCCTGGGATTTAAAAGCACGCGCTAAATCTGCAATTCAATGGTACCGTTCAACTTCCGTCCTATTCCAAGACCCCGCAGATGTTTTCCGTACGTTTATTCCCTAAGAAAATTATGGCTGGTGATACTTTGTCACGGTTACCATAGACTCGTGCTATATCGACGCTAGATATATATCGCTGCATCAAATACGTTCAAAGGATACGAGCGAAGAATTCTGCACGCTTAACAAGGTTACATCGCGTCCGGATCCTGCCAGGATACAACACTAATCCTCTTACTGTATAGGGGAGGCGTGGATACGTACCAGCCTTTCAGAAAGAGCTAGAGGTATAATATTTTGCAAATTTTTTTTCACCAAAACATCCCTCTCAATGCCGTGATACAGCTTGATATAGTAGTACGGTTCCCCAGGCGTTTTTTTTTTCCTTCTTCTTCTTTTTCTTATTATTATTATTATTATTTCCTCCCGAAAGACTCGCGAAATCACATTTTTGTATTTTTTTTAGCTCGAGCTAAGACCGTGTCTAGTGAAGTATATTTATCTCCAGGATGAGAAATATGAAGAGAATAGAAAATTCCTCGATTTCTAAGACTAGAAAAAAACTAGAATCATTTTCTTCCCTGTGAAAGTATGCGACAAGATTTTTACGGTTGAGAAAAATTTGTCATTACCTTATGCGGAAAAAAGAAAAAAGAAAATAAAATGAAAAAGAAAACTGTGCGTACAGAGTCAAGAAATTTTTCTTCAGACTTTCGCTGCAGGTTGTGCGCAAGTTTCGCTTGCAAAATACTAGGCGCGAGGTACAAGGGATGAGAAATGACTCTACGTAACATGACAGAGCAAACTGCGAATTGAATATTTATATTTCTATTCCAGAGTTGAATAGGCACCGAGCGTCCCTCTCTATTTCACTCCTCTTCTCTCATCTCTCTCACCTCGGTTCGCTTCATCTCTCGAAACGTAGACTGCAGTAGTGAGCTAGCCTGGCGGGAAACGAGCGAGGAGATGGTGATGTTTAAATTCGCAACGCCAGCGCAAGTGTTGCGCGGTATAATTACGGCTTACAATTAAGAGGCTTAGATGAGATGTGGCGATCTCGCTCTCTGCCTCGTTTCAGGATCTCGAAAGCCGAGTCAGGTTCGAGGAATTATAATTTCGCGTCTTTAACAACGACAGGTTTTTCCTTTTTTCCAACGTTTTTTTCACGTCATTTGACTAGCGCTCTATTCTCTATGATATCTCACTAATAAGCTTTCGAATTATCAGAGACAGACTATCTGGCGTTTCCACCTTCTGATGCATATTTTCTCATACAATTTCTTCTCAACTCAATTTGTCAACATTTTTTTTTAGTTTTTTTTACCGGTACACGATGCCCGGCCAGGTTGCAATTTCGTGCTAGAATTCAAATAGCGTTTTGTCCCGTTAGATATTGACGATTGGTCGCCTTCCCTATCTGATTTCCAACTTTCCCTCTTAATTTCGTCTCCTTCTTTCATCCTTAGACTGCGAACTCGAACGTGAACGTTCAACCTCGCATCCATGCAGCGCGAGCTTCCCTCGCTAGCTCACACAAATATTTAATCCGAAGGAAAATTGACGCGTAAACGCGCGCCCGGCCTCTGGAATTAGATGAAAAATTCAGGGTTCAGGAAGAGGAAGAAGAAGAAGAAGAAGAAGAAGAAGGAATAGAAAAAGGACGCTAGTGAAAGTCGAGTATGAGAATAGCAGAGGATAGAAGATCAAAACCGGAGTTGAACGAGGAATGGCTGAGATGCGTAAAGCACAGGTCCTGCATGGTCTCAGTTGGCGTCAAATTCTCATCTGGGATCCTCATTTCCCGAGGTATTGTGCCGAATAAATTTTGAATCTTGTTTCGCAATCCGGCAATCCGGATCCATGCGGCTGAATCGAGAATAAGAGGCTGGGAAATTCCTTTTTACAAACCCTTGCGATTTTCGTTGCAGAACAAAAAAGAATCCCTGATGAAAAAGGAAGGAATACCATTTCGTTAAACTGCACCAACAGTAAAGCGAACTTATCTCATCCGCAATTTATAGCGAACACAGTCGTTTCTTTGCTTCGTATCCAACTAGATACGTATATACATACATACATACATTGTACTCGGTGCGGCAGCTATCAAGAGACCGAGAGGCGAAGATAATGTTCACTAGAGGCAACACGGCATTTCTCTGGGCTCGAAGTGCTCCTGGGACTAAGTCGAAGGGATACGACGACGACGACGCAGACGTCCTCTGAATTTCAACGGTCCATACCTACATTTCGCATACTCGTTTCCCTGCCAACGGACTAAGCTATGAGATACGCGGATTAGGACATGCTTATCAACAGGACTTCTTAGCTAGTAAAATATTCGCCCCATAAGACTAAGAGAGCCTTAGCTAAGCGGTGGGATCCTGAATTACGGGGGTTTTCTCTCACCCTTGGGGTTTAATTTCCCAAATTTTTATTGCGCTGCTAATTATTGAAGAAAAAAAAGAAAAAAAAAATCGCCGTAGGTTCGAAAGCTTCGTAAGTTGGGTTCTGTATCGCGATTTTATACCTTGCATTTTATCCTCGGACGGGTGCAGCTTCGCCGGAATATATTTCAGCAATAGTAGCGACGTTATTTTAGATTTTCTGATACTTTGGCCGCATTTGGTGTCAAAGTAAACCGGCTTTATTTTCCTGACATAGTCACGAAGAGAAAGAATATAGTGACGGGGAACTCTGAATTTCCGACTTTAAATCCATCGAGTGAAATAGCACGACTAGCTACGAAGTAGCGATGACGTTATCCTATAAATCTCTTCGTGGTGAGGGTGGGTGCCGTTGGTTGTGGAGGTGGTAGCACCGGCGTCGCCGGAGAGAACTGGGCCGCTTGCTATCAATGCACCCGGGTGGAAATCGCTGCAGAACCATTCCAACCCGGGAATCGTTCCCGCTGCACCTTCTCCAATAGTATCATCGAAATACCGAAATGCCAACTGATAGCTACACACACGCTACCTTTCCTATTCGACTCACAATGCCAACTCGGCTATCTAGTCAATGGGATTGGCATTCGAGACCATATTCTTTCCGATCATAGCGAAAAATCTACTTACAGAAAACCACCAGCTTGAATAATTTCACTTTTTATATCTACAAAAGAAATCTTTCAAATCTATGAAGAGAAAAACCTTTTTATTTATTTTTTTTGCCACACATCTCAGCTCTAGTCTAGCCTTGAAAATAGATTATGAATAAAATTCACGGCTCGTTTACCTACTTATACCTAGTCCGAGAATTTTTCTCGGCTTATGAATCGAGATGGAGTTTCTATCCGAGAGCATTGCTATGCTACGATAATTTATTCCTTGCAGCTAGTGTGTCCAATTAACGAAGTGGACGTACTCTCCCTTGAAATGGACAATTTCCCTAAGTGGATGCGGCATAGAGGCTGATATATGTATACACATACCGAAATTATACATACGGGGATATAACACCGACCTAATAACGCTTCAACCACGTTGCAATATTCTGATTGATTAAACTAATCTATTAATATTCGAGTTTTGTTCAAACGAATTATAATATCGTCGGTTGTATTTGACGAGAAAAATCAATTTTTGGTCGTTTGATTAAATCCGTTTAAATAAAATTTACAGATAATCTATTCCTCCGTGAATTATTAGATTCGCTTTGTAGATCTAGAGCAGCAGGGGGAAAATAGATCATCAAGATTAGTTGTTCCTCTTGCACACGTATATCCCTACCCCTAAAACCGTAGCTCCGTGCGTTGGGGTAGTTGAAACGGTAGGACAAACTCTGCTTCGGAGAACAACAGACCAATCTGTCCTGGAAAGTTTCACCAGCTACCGATCCACCCCGTGTATTACCTACCCGTAACGTAGACTGTAGAAACGGTCTACGCTCTTCGTTGAATACGGTGTACATATACCTATATACCTATGCAATATACGCTATGTTTGGTAAATGTATGTATACGGGTATTGGTATATGTGTAGATATATTCCGTTGGGGGAAATGACACGGTTCTACTCGACAACCTTTGACCCTGGGTCAATTGGGGCGGATTATGCAGCGCTAGGGATCCTGTCGTACTCGCCCAACTTTCGTATACGACAAACAACACACGTTGTTAGGGATGATGGGCTTCAGATGAATTCAATGGGATGGATATCCTTCAGATATCATCAATCAAGGATTTAGTTGAAGTCATGCTCGAAATACATCCTGATATTCCTTTGAGAATAAACATTTTTAGAACTAAAATATGATTATGTGGAATTGAAAATAAAATTTTGTGACAAATTTAGAGTTTCGTGGTCGCTGGTAAGTTGAGAAGTTTTATTTACTTGATTTATTTCGTAAAGACGACAGCCTTGAGATATATGTAACATACATGTACGTATAGTATATACCTGGCATTTCTAGTTGTTTGAAAAAGAAAAAAGAAAAGAGAAAATAAAAAGACAGGGGAAAATGGAACACCGATAGTTTTGCGTTGGGATCGGCGCGCTGCAACCCGAAGGACATAATTCACCGGGTACGCATCCTTGATATATGGATGGTCGCGTCGAACGGCCACGAGTTCTGAGACCTTACTGCTCCTTCGTACTCCTTCCTGCTCCTCCTCAGCCGCAAACAGAAACAAAGCCACAATTTATGGCGAGCCACCGCAGCTTGTTTCAAGATCCACCCGATTCATAATGTTGTGGGGGAGTCGCGAATTATGTTTTCGCGAAGAATCTTTTACACAAAAAACATTCTCAGCTCTCGGTTCCCGTCTCTGTATTCTTTTCGTTGAACCGTTTTGCTTCCGGCGTTATTTTATTTTTGTATTCCTTTCCCTTTTTCATCTGTTTCTTGTATTTTTTTTTTTCTTATTTATACTGAAAATTCATTGCGCTTTTAAGTCTTTGATCAACGTTTGAATTATTCATTATTTTCACTGTTGTTTTTTTCTTCTTATTTTCTTTATTTTCTCTTCTTTACTTTTAGTTATTTATTTTTATATTTCTTAGCTCAACATCGGATGATATTTGAAATAACAAAGAGAAAAATCACAGACTTCTTCACGATAAATATATTCATTTTCACTTACCTACGACGTCGACGCGGTAAACTATTAGATACATTTTTATAAAAGATCAAACTTTACAATCATTCAACTTTTTCCATCACAGACCATCTCCATACCAGTGACATAGTCAATGAGCTCCTAAGCAAACGAAAACAGGGGAAAAGTTCTTCGACGAAGATTATAATTTCTCTCAAGCGAAAAATTACAGATAAGAGAATGAAAATCTATTCCAAACGTCAAATTCTTCAGTTCTTTGTCGACTAGGGGATAAATAAGACGAAAGAAATAGTCCTTTCCAGAGTAAAATTGGATCTCCACCGGGTATATAAAACTCCTTCGAATCGGAATCGTGAATCACTGAAATTGGCGAAGAAAAACAGCCGAAATAATGAGCGAGCAAATACTAGGAATAGGATGAGAATGAGTTGTTAGAAATCCACATGAAGTAAGAAAGGTACAAAAACTGGTTGTCAAGTCAAGTATTTTTCCTCTCGTAGTTAGTGGTTTTTCTGGGTAAATCATTCCCACCACTTTCGTTGGCTTGTTTATCTTTCAACGGCCATATACTTGCGAAGAAATATAGCGAAGCGCGCAAAATGATTATAGCAAAAGCTTTCAAGTCAATTGCATTTCGTGGCAACGTAACGACTTGGTTTAATTAAATTATTAGCAAAGGGTTCGTTGCTCCGGTAGGGGTTGAATTTTTTTTTTTTTTTACCACATATCGTCTATTCGATTTGCTATACCGATTTATCTATCAAATTTTCATTCACGTTTTGCCCCGGCTATTATTATACACTCGCCAAAGTACGTACGTGAGAATCGAACCAAATTCTCTATTTTTTTGAAATTTATATCATCGCAGTACCTATAATTCATGAGGTTCGATTAATATGCCCTACATACCGAGCCCTGGTTCTGGCTTTGGCTCTGGCTTTGGCTCTGGCTGTGGCTGTGGCTGTGGCTGTGGCTCGATTCAAAAAGAGAACAGGACGGTCATTTGTTCCGCATTCATTAGTTTCGCCCACAGGCAGCAGGGGCGGAAGGTCGCCCCTGGAATTCGTTATACAACTTTTCTATACGGTGGGAGGGGTAGGCGTTGAATGAAAAAATGTTAGCCAACAAATTGTGCTTCAGCCAAATTAGGGTGCAATTTTGTCAGGGGAGAGAATTCCGACTTTCTTTAGCTGTTTCAATAATTAGAACCAGAAACAATTACGTCATTAGTACCGGGCTTTGCTAAAAGGAAAATTGACACTGTTGTACTTCAAGTGCCAAATTCATTTCGAAAACGAATCCACCTTAGGATAATCGACTCGTTAAGTTTCTGCCGATATCAATGACGTCGATTATCATACAGGATTCGTGGCAAATATTGAATACTTAGAGCGAGGAAAGCCGTATACGATCAACGTACGAGGCAATAACATAACCAGTGACGTCACTTCCATTATCCTGCATAGTCGACTAAAGTGAAGCCAATGCAATCCTAATTACCCTGGCCTAGGATTTGGCAATCTAAACGGCGATCTAAATCACCCAATCAGTGGCCGTCATTGCTACCCACGTGATTTACTATTACAGCAATAGTGTGCTGGTAGATGTTAGTGTAGAAAGCTGTGATACCCATGATAGCTGTGTTCTAATAGGAATCAACCCCATGATTTCAGGCAGCTGGGAAACCCCATAGCAAATGTAATTAATCTGGTGTTCAGTAGAGAGCGATAATATATAGTTTGAATATCGAGGTCTCTTATCGGCGTAAGTTTCGCGTCCTGTAGAATTACAAATATTCGATTATGAAAGAGTGTTATTCTCTTTCCCCATGAGAAAAGAAAGAAATAAAGAAGAGGAAGGAAAAAGGAAAGAAAAAAAAACGAAAAAAAAAACAAAAAAAAAAAAAAATTAATGGGATGTGGTGTTTGTTTTTTCTTTCTTTTGCTTTAAGCTAAGCCTGGTAGGGAATTTCCGCGGAAAGAAAAGAAAACGCGCTTGAATAATTCATTGAGAAGATAATCGAACTGTCGAGGCGAGTATTCCAACTCATTTCTGCGGTATAATTTGCAACGGATCAGCTCGCAGACTAACAGGTAGATCAAACACATCTGTGTTATTAGTACCTACTCGTATTTGCACACTTCAAAGACTGCGGGGAGAAACGGGTAATACGAGGTAGGTACTGCGCTGCAGAGAAAACATTATAAAAAATTTCGGATCGATTTCAGTCGTCAAGAGATATAGAACTGAAGAAGATTTTTTTTTCTTTTCTCTTTTTCTCCTCTAACGAACGAAGTATATATACATATATATAGGAATATATAGGAATATATATATAGGAATTTAGGAAAAAAGAACAAAAAAAAAACAGAAAAGAGAGAGGGGTAGTTTTAGCGCGAAACGAAAGACTCCTGATCTGAAAATCGTATTTTTAAGTGGATATGGAATGACTATTCTTTGGGAAATGAAATGGTTGAGATATTTGAGAAACGATTATACGATATAAAGTCTGCGACTATCGTTTTATGTAGGTCTGGTAGGTATATAGGAATACTGTGAAACGAGAGAACGGAGGTTCTTTGATCGTGAAAAAGATGAAAGAAGAATAGCGATTGCATCGCCCCTCGGCAATCCTAGTTTAGGAGCGCATCGATGCACTGGGAAGCCGGGTTCTCGGTGAGTTTAAATCGCGCGACCGAGTGAGGCGAGTCTCTCTCTGGGTAATTGTCTGTAAATGATAGATCGCCGAGGGCGGACAGCACCGCCGAGGCCGGGATCAAGTGACAATTACTACCGCGTTTCTCTCTCCTTATGGACAATGATGTATGCGCCCTCGGCAGCATCTTGTTTCACCAAAACGAGATACATATATATACATATATATTCCTCTCCCTATGACATTACATGACGGCTACTACGTCGGAGATACGTATAATAATAATAATAATCATAATAATCATGATTATAATATATCCTTAGGTACACGAATTGCGAGATGAAATTAATTTCCTTTGATATCGTCGCGTGGGATTTTGGTACGGGGTAAAATCCTGACTTGGGAAAAGCGTGGTAAAATGTTGAAATTTTCATTATTTTTTTTTTTTTTTCTTTTTATATTTTACTTTATATAGTGCAGAAATATTGAATGTTGAAAAAGAAAAAAACAAAAAAGAGACATAACTAATCAATTTTGTTGAAAGTTAATCAACTCGAGTGGTTCGTCGTTTTGCGAACGAATGGACAATCCGAACAGCATGGGGTGTACACCAACCTTTTTTCCATTTCTGTTGGTTTTCCCGCATCTATACCCGTAGTGAAGAATTATTTGATCCACGTTATATCCGCCGTACCGCATCGCATTGCATAGCATGCCTAGACCTATACCTACCGATCCTGGGCATTCATTTTTACACAATAACTTTTTCCGCAATTTTTTTTTATTCTTCTCTATACCTTTTTTCATACTTTTTTTTTATTTTTTTTTTCATCCCTCGCTATTGATATATCAGCCTCCATTCAATCAAGGCATCTTGTTTTAAGCCCGGCTACAAACCTCTACCCTAAGCGCCAATCATGTCGACCCGACTTGATAGATGGTGCCGATTCACCGTAAAAGGATACCTTCCTATCCTTCTATCGTTCTATCGTCCTATCGTTGGATCGCTGCAGGATCACTGGATCGAGAAATTCTGATGCGATCCTAGAATTCTATTCGCCGTTCGTCGAACCGTACGAGAGCCTAAGCTCAAACCCCGCACAGTTTGGGTTATCAATTATATTGCCTTTTGCACCTTTAGAGCTTTTGTGCAATATAATTTATCCTTCTTTTTCTCTATAATCCTTCCATTATCCGTATGTGTACACTCTCTTCTATCTACAGGTATATATGTACTCTACTATCATCACAGATAAAATATAGTCGATAATCGAATCCTATAGTTCGAGACAATACCAATCCCATACCCGTAACGATCACCCCAATGGAATAAAGCCTTAAATTTGTTTGTAAGCCAGAGAAAATAATCAAGCGTAATAGACGACCCAAATAGACTCGCGGCCAGGTAGAGAACGGAGGCTGCACCACTGGACCGTGAATTTTGGATGGCGGATAGAGAGTGCAACGGATGAGACCAGCGGGAGTGCTTTGTAGCGCGAACAGCGCGAACCTGTGCGATCCTCTCCTCCATTGTCTGGACTCTGGACTTTGGCTGACCACAGCCTGGTTCTACTACTAGATATGCTAGTAGATATAGCCGCGGACCGTGGCGTACCTGTTATATTGCCTCGGGGCTAAATCCCCGCGTCTTATATATCATCCACGGGTTCATTGTCTGAGATGATGAGAGTTGATCAACTATACTCCGAATACCACAGTTTTCATATATGTATATATAGACTATAGAGGTACATATATACATGTGTATATATTTTATTTTCATCATTATTATGACTATCATTATTATATAGAATATGTGTATAGTTAGGGAGTAAAGTCTTAGTTATACACGGTTGTAATCTGTTCTGTAACACGTAGAAACTTTGCTCGAAACTAAGTCAGGGTACTTTCCGCTAAGCTGTTGCGCAGACTCGTGTATCTATAAAGTGTGTGTAACTCCAATATGCTATGATGTAGGTAGGTAGTACATGTTTCGTATATAAAACGAGCTGCTTGTTGTGTGCAGATTTCCAACATCGAGATGCAAGGGGTGGGAGGGGGTTAATTTTATTTTATAATTATAACGATCCGAGATGATGATTATAAAATATTATAATAGTAGCCAGAAGTGAATATTTTCACTTCTCTCGTATTCTATTTCGTTTATTAAAATCCACACATATGTCTTTCGTTGTTTTTCCGCATTTCAAATCTCCATTAATTGGACTGTCTACGTAAAATACAATTTTTTTCCCTCTTTACTAACAATTCGAGAAGAATACTCAACGCAGCTTTTGGCTTTATTAAATCTCAATTTAACAGGGTGAAAAGATCGCGATATCAAATAGAAATTTGTTTTTTTTTACTTTATACCAAGTTTTCTTTGATACATGTCAAAGTTTCTCTTCGCTTAGTATTACGAAGTTAGATATGTCTAGAGTCTGGCACAAAGTACGCAGATACTGATATGAATTCAGTTTACAACTAGTAGACAGCAGATGTTAGGCTTGAGAGTTACTAGTTTCAACTCCACGCGGTAGACAGTAGAAACAAGCTTTCCTTGATTGGATGAGTTGACACCGTGATCCGTCATTTACAGGCAATTACGGGTAATGGTTTGGCTACCGTAGGCGAGGTCCGCGCCTAGTATATAGTAGGTATATCGCAGGGTGCAGCGGTGGTTACTCGCCATAACCAAGTCCTTGCTATTATCATTTAGAACCGAATACACGGTAGGTGAGCATTGGATATGCTGCCATTAGAGTAGATTGAGGTCATACGAGTAATGTGCGGATCTCGTATCTTATTTACGGAGTTCCACGTTCATATACTCCCTGCTGAACAAGCGGAGAAAACCGCGTGGTGAATTATTTACATATAAAAGAATAAAGATAAAACGTAGTATGTAGCATGAGAAGAGCACATAGATACCTTGACGTCTGTGGTTCGCGTCAAAGGAACATAAATATCAGTAAAAAATGATATAATCTTCAATTCGTTACTTTTTATACTTGACATTCATTTCTAGTTTAAATCATCGACGATACCTTATCCTGGCGGCCTATAAATGATTAGTTCTTGAAAGGTAGGAAAAGTTGGTATCAGGGGGGGGTGTTTAACGCCGCGACGCTTGTCAATTAGGGGAAAGGTTACCCAAAGTACCTTCACCGAGGTAAAGAGCTCGTTAGTGGAAATCGAGTAATCAATGCTTCAGTTATATCACTTTGTTCCTACGCATAATTGGATTACGCAGCAGGTACCTACCTCTATTTCTATCTGGTAAGAACATTTGATCTTGCCAGGCCAGGCTTAGGTACGCACCTCTTCGACAAGCATCGTTCCCTAAAAGTTACATTAACTTTGCCAATCCGATTACCGCAGCGTTTGGAAATAGAGGTAGGAAGTAGGTATACCACCGTAGGCTTGTGTGACATACACGTTTATATATATAGAGTAGGTACTTGGGCGTCAATTTAACTGACTGAGTATGAAACAAACAAACAAATGTATTTTCTAACTGTGAAGAGTTTCAAAATTTCTTTATCCTTATAAAATTGTGAGATAAAAAATTATTCGCACGTAAAAGCACGTACGTATATTTAGAGAGCTTTTAACGCATCGAACAATATGTACATATATAAATACTAGTGCCACTCTCTTCTCGGGCTTGGATATTGGTGGAACACTTTCTTCGACAAATTTGCTTGTGCTCACAGACGCTTTTATTGTATAAATGTGGTTGTGGATGCAGTAGCACGTGTTCGTAGAGCTGATGTTCGCTTACACGGGACGGATAGTATGTAACAGTAAAGAAGAGAAGAGATGGGATGATGGGAAAGGGAGAGTACAGGGGATAGGACCACGTCGTCGACACTTTACTTTGTAAACAACCCCTAGATGTTTTCATGCTTGATGAGAGTTTGTAGAATAGCGGGTTGACACCCCTGTGACGTCACCGAGCCCTCGTCAATGGAGCTTTTAATCCACGTGGAATTCTAATCCGTCAAAAGTGTGTCAAATCTTCGTAGATGGAAAAGAAAACAGATGTTTTTCAATATGTGATGTAGAAAGAGAAAATAGGAGAGAAAACCCTCATAAAGTCTATCATCGATGCAATATAATTGAGTCATTTTCTTTTCTTTTTTCTCTTTGTTTTACTGTAACGGATTCGAGGCAGTAGATTTATAAAGTCTTTGAAATTCACTAAAAAAATGATATTCAAGGCGGGAAATTTTTCTCCTCGAATAAAATTTCACTTTCTGACACCCCCGAGAGGTAGAATGAAAGGGTCGATTCTTTTAAAACTAGTGTCATAGCTGGGCCCGCCTTGCCTCGTCACTATTACAGGGAACTTCCCCCAAAGTACTAACCAATAAAAGGAAAATAAGAAAGCGGTAAAAAGTTTAGTAAAAGGAAAATGTGTGTAGGCAGGCAGGATCGACAATCAGGAATTCGAGTCGTCTATAAAATAAAACGAAATGGAAAAGGCTGGGCTATATAAAGCTTTGCCCCAGTTGTACGAAACTTGTTAAAGTGGTTTTAATTTTCTTCCTCAGGCGATAAAATGTAATGCTATCCGGCGTTATTGCATTGTGTATTAATGCCTCTCTTTTTCTTTCGGCTACAAAATATATATATATTCTTACTTCGAGATCCTGTCTTACCTTCAAAGTGCAGTTTTCTACTTTCATACAACGCGTGGTTCCCATAAACGAGAATAAAAAGAAAATGAAAATAAAAGTATTCTCGATACAAATGTTTGGGAATAAAAGTTTCAAGTCTTGCAGGAGAGCCTGGAATATTATATACAATATCCTTTCTTCCGTATTTCGCGATATATTTTGCCTCAAAGCTTTCCATTTTCATTTCCATTTCCATATACAACCACCTATCTACGCACGTGCGTCCAAGGGAGGAAAGTTACGTGCCGACAGGTCGGTTACTGTTATCCAACTTCCGGACTGGCCTTCCTGTTCGTTTCTACAGCCTCCGGCGGGAAGCCCCAGCATCCCTAGCATCTACCCTGCCCCGAGAGTAGTCCATTACGCTTTGTCTTTTAAGCACACAGGGTGTGTGTGGGGGGAGAAGGAATGAGAGAGAAATAGCAAGGCCCTGGCTTTGTACGAGTCCACAAACCTCTACTCCTTTTGACCACGCGATGTCACCGCGCTAAAACCTTTCCTCCAACGACCCGCGAAAGGTCTCCCTTCACTTCCTCGACCCCCATGGTCTTCCGTAGCCCCTGCGTGACCAAGCAACTACCTACCGCGGTCATTCGACACCCTGCCAGTGTGTCTAGGCATAATTCTCTAAGTAGTCGTGTCTACGGAGTGACGATTTACTTTGCAAAGGTAGTGAAGAGAGAAAAAGAAAAAAGAGAAAAAAATATACTGTTCTTCACTTTAATTTTATTATTGCTGTTTTAGTGCTTGCGGAATTCATTTCGTTAGGCTACTCGGACTTTGGCGAATTTCGGGTTTTTCGCTGTGAATAACTGAGCAGTGGGCTTCGTTTAAGTTACGGCTTAAGCAGCGACCAGTGATTAAAATTTAATTATTTACGTCGAGGAATATACGAAACGAAGTTCAACACTGAGACAAGTTATAATACCTGATTATCCCACGGGTAAATCAACGGAGAATATATATCTTGATCCTTATTGCCACCGCAGTATTAGACGCCGTTCGTCCTAAATTCTTAATCAGTAAAAAGAATTGAAGAACGTTGAACCATATTCTTCGATATTTCACTATACGGGAGGATTTTCAAAGGATTCAATTTTCTCTAAACAAAACTAGAGAGGAAATAGAAGGGTCGTAGCTGGGCGAGGCGTCGGTATTGTAAAAGGGGACAAATTGCAAGCGCGTGGGCACCACACACCTGTCACCAAAACACGTTGGGCAGTGGTACAGCATACGAGAGTGTCGACGGAAATATTAAAGTTTTTTTCTTTATTTTTTATTTAATTTTTTTGTTTTATTGTTTTTCGTTTTTGTTTTTGCTCTTTCCTCTCCCTCGTACATTTTGTTACTCGTTTCTCCCCACACGTGACGTATCTATCGCTTTCAAATTACGTACGCTGAGGATAAACCTGGAACTCGAATTTCTTGCACATAGTATGGGGTGACACATAGGTATATCGACGATTGCGTTTATCACGAAAGAAAAAAAACAAGAAAAAAACGAAAAACGAAACATACAATATGAGAGGAAAAAGGATTATAGAAAAAAATCATTGATCCAAAAAAATTAGCATCGTATATCTCGACGAAAGCAAATCTTTTCACAAATAATGATATCCTATTCAAATTCAACCGAATTAACGTCGGATTTGGATAGACAAAGGCATAGCATTATCGAGAGTAAGATTCTCCCTCATCTCTATATCCCATGTCCCAAACCCCATCTTCTTGCTCAGTGGTTCTGTGTCTCTGAAACACAGAGGCAACAGAGGCTAATGAAGATGTTTGTCAATACTGGGCTAGGTAACCGTACCATAGCCTTGTCTGCCTGTAGAAGCTTCTGGGTAACTGGCGATATACCCTCACCTCGTTGTATGCCCGTATATCGAATAGGTCGGCTAGCGTCTCTTGGTTACTCAATAGAGTCTGCTATGTATGTATGTACCTAGGTAGGTAACTCGAGCTAGATACATCATTGCAGCCAATATTGAGTTATAACCCGATTCCGTTACCTGACAAATTAAATCTCGATTCTACGTACAGCGTCTAGTGCTTATGACGTTGATGAGAGAAAGAGAGAGAGCGAGAGAGAGAAAATCTTGGCTGATTTACATAAGCGAGTTTTATATAAGTATAGTAAATGAATATGAAATGAGATAAAAATTTGTTTTCCATCGTTGATTATTAATTAATTATTAATTTCTTTTATTTTTTTCTAAGGACTCTTGAAAACAGAATTATTCTACATTTAAATGAAAACGAAATAACACCTCAGGTTTTGCGATTAATATTGATCTCGAAACGGCTTGGTGTAGGTAGATGAGTGAAAAGGTCAGGTGGGAATTGTGGGAAATATACAGTTTCATTTAGGAAAACGAATTACTTCCTGAACAGATCCTGCGTCCGCATCTACGTACCTGTATGTAGGTATGTACATTGAGTAGGGGTGTAAGTGGGTAGGTAGGTAGGTAGGTATTATAGCACGTGTAAGCCCTTGAAGCGTAACATTTGAGCAGGTAGAAAGACCGCTCCCAAATGAGACATGAATACAAAAGGGTCTTGCATTGCTCCTAACTTTAAGCTCAAGCGAACAACCGACGTTGGCAAAGCTTTGTGGAAAATATCTACCCGGAAGTAGTTTAAGGGCGAGGTGTAGCTCAGAGACTAGGATAAAGCCCGGGTATCCCCAAGAAGTATTAAAGAACAAAAGAGCCCCTAGATCTTTAATCTACATCCAAGGAGCTGCAGCGAGTCGTCAAAATTTGTCTTTCTTCTTAAATACAACTTCAAAGTAGTTTTAGGTATGTAGGTACAGTTACTTATTAAACTACCCACACACGTCGGTTACTCTAGGTGCTTTCGTTACGTCGCTGAAACTTTTAGCAGCTTTTTTTTTTTCCTCTTTTAGGTGTATTCGAACAGGGATATTTGCTTACGTTTGAAAGTGTCCTTTGACGATGAAAAAAAAAAACTGCGACGAAAGAGGAAAAGGTCGAAGGTACGAAGAGATCAGGTCGGATGGGTGGGTGGGTGGGTGGGTGGGTGGGTTTGGATTTGCTTTTCGGCTTGCTGTTAGCTACGTCAGATCTTTATTTTAGCACTTTTATCACTGCCTAACGCTCACCCTCTGTATATAGGTGGGTACAACGCCTATCATCTCGAAGATCTTAAGGACTTTGCCTCTCGTTTGAGAAACCTGATACGACTATAAAAAAGAACAAGAATCAAAAAAAAAAAAAAAAAAAGGAGAAATGAACGGATGAAAAGTATGAGAAGAACCAAAGTCGAAAGTTCTCAAGAACTTGAGGGGGACGAAAAAAAAAGAGGCAGCGAAGAAATCGACCAAGTTCGAACGCGTGACCAAAAATTTAACAAAATTGGATACTTTCATGGTCCGATTTTTTTCTTTTCTTTATTACATTTCGTATGCCCTTATCCACATCGACATAAATATAGGTATGTATGGGATCGTTCAACGGAACTCTATACTACCAAGGTGCCATAATGAATTACGAGCTGCCTGTAAAGTAATATTCCCTCATTTTCCAGGTCGAGAAAATATTATCACTCAGGAAATTGATATTATTTTAGAAAACAAGATAACCACGACACTAAAACCGTGTTGCGGATAAAAAGTTTGAAATTTTGTCCATGGTAGATGTATAGTTATATATATATATATATACCAGAAAGAGTACCGCGAAGCAATACTTATTATCAATTGAAGTGTATTAATTATTAATGAAAATCAAACAGACACTTCTAATAATTATTTGTGCACTCGTAGCTCATCATCCCTTAGTGTTTGTTTTTTTTTTGTTGTCTTTTTGTTTTATTTATTTAAAGAATTGTTCTTGGTCAGTCGATGAACGTTTAACAGAAAAAGCAATACATAAAACAGCACCGGGGCGTGCGACAGGGCAGCAAAGTGACAGCCAAAATCAATACTATCCCATTCCAAAACGCCCGGACACAGTTTTCCACCAGGTAGAGAAGTGTAGGTACCATCACAGTGGACAATACAACCTAAATTCATAAATAATCGCTATGGGGTCATTAATCATACGCATCCTGACACATTTTGTTTCAATCATAATCAAGCGGCTTGTAGGCCCATCCTGGATGAAGGGTGTCCCTGCTGAGGGAATGACTAAAGGTGGGATAAATTTGAAGGGATATCAAAGAAGATTTAACTGGTCCGCGGTCTGGTTTCATCAATGAGACATTCATTCGACACCTTTCAGAGTCGAGGGTATTTAGAAACGACGTACATACATCCGGCATGGTTTGTTGCCGAAAGATTATAGAAGCTTAATAACTAGGGGTAGAAAATGACTGAATGGTTGATTGGATTGGATATTAAATGTCTTTAAAACTCCCTAGGGTACGACGATATTCCAAAGTTCCATCAGCCAAATAGCGCAATGTTTTATTGTACACGGTCTTCAAAGAACTACATTTAGAGTTTCTTTTTCTTTGACGAATGCCTGCGAGAAATCGAGAACGGAATTTTTACCCGCAAAATTCGAGGGAAGGGTGAATAAAGGGGATAGAACAAAAAAATAAAATAAAGAGGGCGAAACAGGGAAATAGAATAGAAAAAGAAACTTAGAAACAGGAATATAAATACAAGCAAGAAAGCAGTGTGTCGTTGTTTGGATAGCTCAGGCAACATAGTCTTGTTACCGCAATAGTTTACTTACAGGAACGAGGGAAGGACGCGGCCGATCATCAATTTGAAAGTTTCCTAAGTAAAGTTTATTCCGCGCTAGGGATAGCGAAGGGGTCGTCTACTATCGCGGAGTTGTTAACCTCGGTCCATGATGGTCAGTGAACATTATGCGGTATAAAATAAGCCACATACTGTCGAGAGTATAGAGGCTAAAGCAGAACGACGTGTGGGAAAATTAAGGGTTGAACGTGAGGAAAGACGCGACTATTCAATTTTCCGTCAACGATTATCGTCCGCTAGCAAGGCGCGAATACACCATATCATGAGAAAGGTCGACGTGGGTTTCTGTCTTCCATTGTCTCGAGTGTGTTTTCACGAGATACCTAAATATTTGAGTAGCTGAGGAAAGCAAGGGGTTGCGAAGAAGGCAACTGTACAAGAAAAATTTCTGCTGATCTTTCTAGCTGTTCTCGCATTAGATTTTTCAAATACGTTTGAATAAGTGTCTATATATAATATATATATGTGAACACATGCGGTTGACTGTAAGACTTTTTAATTACTACATAAAAAAGGCACAAATATGGCCGCGGCTAAATTCAAACAAAAGAAATTCAATTAAATTCTTTTCTGCAAAGTATCTCCCGAGGCTTCGCATGATGATGCTTTGTAATTCCATGTTCATATCTCTACGGATATTTCGTTTCATAATTTAATAAGGTTCCTCCCCCGCTTCTTCCTCGTCGTATATGACCAAAACGAGGGGGAAAAAATATCTATTCCACACACGTCACAGCTCGATCTATAATAAACTAACAAGTTTCCAAAAGTGCGGAAATTAGTTTGTGCTCAGAACACACACATACATACTTAGGTATATATTTATATTTATGTATACCCCTGAAAGTGGACACTAGCTTTATACATACCTGGTTGATTTGGTAAACGTCAAGCTACAGACGCGTACCTACCTGTCTATATCGTCGAACTTCCGAGCAATCACCGGTGGAATCCGATCGTCTGCATAGTTGTATCAGTTGTATCACCAACGTATGGGATTTTGAAGGGGTGAAAAAGGGGGAAATCCGAGCTCCCTGCGGGTTCTAAGAGAGAAAGAGAGAGAGAGAGAGATCGGTTAGATCGGTAGGGATGTGTATGAGAAAGGGAAAGGGAGGGTTTGGATACAATTAAACAGCAGCCACAGCTAATGGCGCGTAGAAGTGGATGTTGCGGTTCTACGAAGGGTTGCGATTTAAGGCTTAGTCTCGCAAGTTATTTCGAGGATAGGTTTACTCCCTCACGCTTCAAAGGGATACTGGAATTTGCCCACAGTACAGGATAACTCGCCAGATCAAGGACCCCATTCACTGGACTCCATACACTCCGTCAAACATACGAACGAACGTTACATGGACAATGTACTTCCTCATATAAAAGTTAGATAGTCTTCGTATAGTTTTGCTTTTTTCTTTCAAGACATTCGCAGCATATATATATGTTCTCAACGTTAATGCAGATCGTTACGTTCTTCATTTAGATCGCGTTGTTGATCATTAAATTCTATTAATTGGTCCCTTGCTTCGCATACTCTAGTATCTACCAAAATCAACTCTGTAGTCAAAGTACGAAGTGTGGAGAGACTTGACATGTTATATTATATTAATTAGGGTACATTCGAGTCGAAAACATGGCAAGATGTTTGCGCGGTATTCAGCGAGGCAAGATGAGACAGTCCAGGGCTCGTTGAGTTGAACAGGTAAGGGTAAGACATGTGTTTTCGTGTATTTAATTCGCTAGGCACGGTCTAAATTTAACGCCCGCCTAATTATACGGTGCTTTATAACCGGCGATACCAACTAATTACTTCGAGTAATTTTGAGTAGAAGCGGTAGAAGCCTTGCGCTATAATTACTCTACTAACTACTGGCTGTACACGTTGAGCCAGGCCTTGACCTTGGGGTAAATGTATCGCTCGGAATTTCGCGTAAACCTTTAGAGTCCCTTGGCTAGAAGATAAGGGGGTGGGCGGCGAAAGAGTAAAAGGATAAGGAAAGGGAGATAGACCTGACCCCACTTCATGATTTTTCCGAATCGCCGCTTATCCGTTTCCGGCGAAACTGGCCCATCGTTTAGGGTTGAAGTCAGGGATTTGTATTTCTCTCTCTTCCTTTTTCGTTCTTGATGTTTGCTCCGCGTCGATGTGGTTGACACTGAGCCACCCTACCACCCATTGAGTCATTGACCCGGAAATAAGGAAGCGGAAAAGGATAAAGGATTTTCCACTGCGTAAACGAGTCCCAATGCATTATGGGCTCGACGCCCAGATCCCTTGAGATAAACGATAAAAATAAAAGTAAGAAAGGAGAAAATACAGAATGACCTCTGCACCCGTCAATTTTGGATATACCTTACATAAAATATTCCCTCTATAAGGTAACAAAGTAAGGGGATGATGACGGCTTGTTAGAGGGTGTCCCTTGGGTTCGTTAGGTTCTTGAACAGCCTGACACAACCGACCAATTACGCGGACGTTAGACTCAGGTCAATTTGTACCTGTCGGACAAGCTTGGGTGAAGAAAAAAAAAAGCTTTACCTGACCGCATATTACGACTAGTATCAGCATGAATGCAATGATACTCGACCTTATGTACCTATATAGGTATATAAATATATACATAGACATGTACATATACACCTATATCGAGTAATAAAATTCATGTCTGATTTCGCGCTCGAGACTTTCATTCCCATCCAGCCACAGGCTCTTGGGAATTCGTGAAGCACCCCTTATTGCTTTTAGTTGGAAGTTCGAAGGAGTTGAGAAATTCCAGATTATTATATAATGCCTAATTGTTGGGAGATGTTTATTAAAGATTCAGAAATTATCGATAATTTCCGGATTTCCGTTATTGTTTCATCTGCCATGAACCGGCATTCAGCAGATATATATTATATGTGTTCTGTTAACCCGATTCAAACTCCGAATTAGCGAGTGATCCGAGTGTATGTCGAGTGATATTATTCATGTTAATACGAGGGATGAATAGTTAAAATCCATAAAGCAATGATGAATTGAGGTTGAAAATCAAATTGACAGTTTTAATTAACAGGTTCTATTCACTTGATGGTTTTCAATCAATCCCATTCACCAAAGATTATCGATTCTATTCTAATATAATTTGAAAATGTATTGAGAATCGAGTAATAAAATATAACGATAATATAGATGAATAAAGATTGATCGTTTTGAGGACAATTTATGTAACAGGATTCAGTGAATTTGACTAATTTCAAAATCTCTATTTAAATGGCGAATTTGTTTCTCTTCTACGATTCATTACATGAAATAGTGGCCGAGTCCTTCAGATTTCTGATATGTGGTTCGTATTTGATTTTTTTTATGGGGGTAAAGTTTCAAACAACAAATCATATATACCCTACATGTATTTTGGTACTCGACTGTAAAAAAAAGTCTGGTTGTCGACAGATGCGTGGGTGCTTATATTATTTACCCAAACACTGAGCAGGAAAGCTGGAGTACTTTTTTGACAGTTTAATTGTTTACCCATCTAATTGGGCGTTCAAATGTCAAGATAAAAGTAGCCCTATCGAATTCACCGTATCAGTACCACATGGGCGAGTACGCTTTTTCAAAAATTTCTATCAGATAATGAATAATATTGAAGCAGAGAAACGGTGTCGAATTAAAACATACAATGGAGTCAAGTTGGTATGAAAGTATATTTTTTTCATACAAATTTGTGAGTATGTGTGTTTCTTTTTTTCTCTTTTTTCTACTTCTTCTCATCGTTTTTTTTTTCTTTTTTTTTTTCGCGGAGGAATCAGTCCGTGTGATTCGCAGGGGTGAGCTTATGCACACACATGCATAGTGTGTATATCTACAACTGCGATGTACTGCATGCAGGGTAGTAGAGTTTCTTTTGCGTATATTCGAGTCAACATGCCGGGCATTACACGCTTGGCAAAATTCTCTCTCGTATATATGCAATTTTCGAGCGTGGCGTACTGGGTAACTGTAGGTAGGTAGGTAGGTAGGTAGGTAGGTAGGTACAAGGTGGAGGTACCCATCTCGTAGTGCTCTTGGTACTCGGGTTGCGTCAACTGCAAGCGAACCTCAGTACGTAAATTCGAACTGGTTTCACGTGAATATCTTGAAAATGAAAGAAAACGAAGAAGGTAGAAAAAGGAAAAAAAAAAGGCAAGGAAAAAAATTGCAGAGAGAAGAAACTAGTTTCGTATCCTGATTTGAAATCAGATTCTCTAGTTCGGATTATCTGCATTTGTTATATACACACCGTCTCGTCTAATCTCAATCTTATCTTCGCGCATTTTCTCACTCTCTCGTCAAAGTGCAGACATTATTTCAGATTCTTACTCGCACCCTTTGTGTCTTGATTAAAGTTCCATCTTAGTCGGCGAACGGCTGGAAAATACCGCAACAAGCGTTTCTACAGGTAAATAAGATCGCTTGATTCTCTTGCCAAGTAAGTATTTCACAAGACAAGACAAAACAAGACGAGACGGGACACAATATTCAACTAATGCGGTTAAATTACTTGAAGACGTTGTGCAGGCATATGTCCTACACTGCACCTGGGCTTCTTAATTTTCTTGCAGAGTAAGTAAATCAGCGTCATAAAATTAGTGAAAAAAAAGTAAAAGTTTAGGATTAAAAGTCGAACAAAAATTAAGAAGAAAGACACTGATAATGAAATAAAGTTCACTGCAGTTAAGATTGTAGTATTTTACATCGTAGGATAAAGGCGAAGGAAATGGTGCACGGATATAAGACAGGGCTAAATTCACTTTGAAGGTAATTTCCGAAGTTGGTGAAACAAGGCATTGTATTTTCACGTTAAGACGATAGGTTGCAGGTAATTCCTAACGGGATCTCGTGCCGCTGATATTTACTTGTAAGTAACTGTCAGCCTTAAGGGGAATTTATCTTTCGCATATCTGATTACACCTACGTTGCTGTTTCTGTTTCCGTTTCTCTGTCTCATGGCTATCGGTTAATTCTGAAGGAATAACACTTTTGTAAGATCGTCGAAAAATTATAGTCTCAAAGATTTGCGCTAGTCGATATAATATAGATACACCGCAATGCCGCAGCTAGATACTGGGAAAAAGTTTATAATGATTCCAGTATATATAAAGACAATAAAATTGGAAAAACTTTTACCCCCCTATAAATTTTCATCCAAACTCTTACGAATTTCTAGTAAACTTAGCAGCTCCGAGCCGGTGGTGCTGATGAAACTTTAGTCGTAATACTATAATACTGTGACCCGGACGATAGAATTTTGTTGAAAATTTCCAAAATATTTTAATACTTATTATTTACGATTATAAGAAGAAAAAATGAGGTGATCTAAACTTCACCCTAATTCATAGAATCGATCGAATAAATAAGAAACTACTTTTAATTTAGCCTATTAATTAACCCTTATAACCGGTGGGCGTTAATTTCGATTATTAACGAGGGCATCTGTCGCCCAACAGAGTCTGTCAATAAATCAAACAGACGTTTATGGACTTTGCGAATCCACGCAGAAAGGGGTGGATAACCAGGAACTGGTATTGCGGGGGCGAGGAGGCTAAGGATTGGATCTTGATTGGGGCTCGGAACTTTGAGACACGGGCATCTAGGGTCAGCCCGAAGGCTGCCGCAGGAGAGCCTAGGAACCGTTATTAATTCGAGACACGAATTATTCCGGGCAGCTAGGGGTTCTCCACTGATTTTCCGTAGGTACCGTAGAAATTAGAGTTTCTAATTACTTTTGTCTCCAGCTGGTGAGGTATCGTCAGAAACATTGCTGCCGTTGACGATATACCCGTTACATCACCAAATCTGCGGAGCAAGATTATATATCCCTGTCTCAAATTATGAGGAAAACTTATTTTCCGATATATATACATAAGGGCTTCCAAAAATCAATAGAAAAATATTATATCGCAGCTGTCCGAAAAGGAAATAGAAGAAGAAAAAAAAACTAAAAAAAAAATAAAAAGAAAGGAAAAAACGGGAAAACGGAAAAAGTAAAAAGGAAAAGATATAGAAAAAATAGTTCCAAAGAACCGGAAACTTGCGTCATCAATCAAATCCTTTCCTTTCTCATCGCGACATCCGGACACCCGGAGCCCAAAGACTCAGCGATACGTGGTACGGTTCTACGGTATATCGTAGCAGTAGAAGCCCCAGGGTGTATCGGAATTCGGAAGTATAGAAAGCGGCGGAAGTACTGCGGCTAGGGGTGCGCGCGTGCGTCTATGGGTGGATGGGTGGGTGGATGGATGAAGCGGTGAACCAGGGGTGCAAGAGAGGGCTGAGGGCAAGAACGTAATCTATGACTGCACGGTTTTTATAGTTAGAGGCATGAATCACTGGGTGACATTTTTAACAACACTGCAGGGTTGACTATAAATTACGTAAGGAGACGATGCGGGAGTGGCGGTAAAGTTATCTGCACAAATTCTTTGCTTCATGGATTTTAATGCACTTTTTTTTTTATGTTTTCCTCATTTTCCCTCTCTCTCTCTCTCTCTTTCTCTTCCACTTTACTTTTACGGTCTTTCATTCTTCCTTTTTTTCAAAGAAGCGTGTTGTGGATATTCTTTCGCAAGAAGAAGAAGATCGCCACTCTTTGTCACCCAATTAGTACAGAAAAATTTGTACTAACACAGACCGACGTAATCGCACATATATAATGCATCTGTGTGTATATACTAGCCACCTATACGAATAGGTAAGCGCAAAACTCGGATATCGGGCACACTTTGGCAGCGGTCGAGTTATAATTAAGTTATTCACGCCTCTAGGCATAATTTCGGACACGCTTCGATGATAGTTGGCTTCCATTATTTCAACGGGGTACTGCTTTAGGCGTTCAGATATTATTCATATAACGATAGAAGACACGACTCCATTATATACCGCGTACCAATTATTTATTTCTCTTTCATCCAAAGCTGTTTGGGTTTACAATTCTAGTGGTTATTTCAACATGAAAAATTTTCCTCCAGGTATTTAAAGCCACGAATTTCTTCACGGTTTATCCGCTTTTTCTACTTCTTTTTCTTTTTCTTCTTCTTCTTCTTCTTCGACGTATATAATTACGACGTTACAAATGGCCATGAAATTTGAATTTAAAATACCCTCAGGTATAATATAAATATTAACTCGTGTCTCCAGGGGTTAATTTTGACGTAACGATCGGCTCGATTCACGTCATCGATCGTTACCTGTTTCCGTATACCGTCGGGTTGGTCAGACAGTCAAGTCCGGTGATCTGATAAAAGCTATACAAGAACCAACCCCGAATCGGAGGTTGTTTGGTAGCGATAAACAAAGGCTTATTCGTCCTTCCTTAAAACCGTCAGATCGATACCAGGTGAACAAATATTGCGACAGTGACGTTTTGACGCCGAATATTTTCTCAAACCGGTATGTAACTCGATCCGGATTATTTTACCGTTCAGAAAACTGATCGTTCGTTTTTTTTTAATTTTTTTTCATTATAAATTTCATTCTCAGCAGGTGTTTAAAATTTCTCATTACACTATCAGACTTCCTTTTCAGAGCCTCACGATTTCCGGAGAGCACCGCGTGTGTTTAATTCGAAAAATCTTTATATGCGGTCCGATACTTCGACCAATAAAGTACCATTGAATATTCTCGACCTTTTTTACTCACCCTCGGAGAGCGCGGTGGTCGCGACTTTTTCAACCTTGTGCTAATCGCCTCGTAAATATAGATATTAAAAAGAAAAAAAAAAAAAAAGTATAACAAGCTTGGCAATAAAGAAGGTAGTTTTATCTTCAGGGAAGGAAATAACCGCTAAGGCCGTATCGTTGTCGCTACCGCCGTCTATGGAATATTTTTAATTCGCAATATCGGAAACGATTCAAAGAACAATAACCAATATCGAAGATCCGTTACGTCAGCTCTAATAGAACTACAACCCTTATTAGTCTACGTAACAATTCTCCCTTTATTTTTATTCGAAGTTAACGTTCGGTTATCATTGTATTAAACCGTTGAATTGATTGGGTGAAAAATGCGCTGGAATTTTTGAATTTTTTTCTTCTAATTCTAAATAAGTTGCGCAATTTATTTTTACAGCTTTTTCTTTTCTCTGATCAAACTCCGTAGTTCATCGCATCATGGAAACGTGTTCTTCGGAATCTCCTCCTTTCTCTTTTTTTGTTTTTATATATAGTTTTTTTCGTTTTTTGTTTTCACGATCTAATGCTACGGCGATCACCAAGCTTCGAAAGCTGCTTCTGCTTTTACCTCGGTACAAGAAACGGGGTAACATGATCGCTGAAGAAAGTCATAAAGTTTCTAATCAGACTTCAATCGCGAAAGGAGGCGTGGGGATGAAATCGCTATTTTCACGTCCAGTCCAAATCCCCCTTTCTACTTTACTCCTTCTTCTTCTTATACTTCTTCTTCTTCTTCCGCCGGCAACCGGATGCCGATGACTGCAGGAGGATCGACGAGGTGCCAGACCAACCTGCTAGTAGACGGATCTAAGAGCCAACGCTAACGCAAACGCCACCGTCACTTAATCCCTCAGGAGGCTTTTCTGAGACGCCTATCTAAACTTGTTACCTTCCATTCGAGAAGCGAAAAACAGTATTTCCCCGTTCGTGTATAATTTTTTATTTTTTTTCAACTTTTTATTCCTTTTCATTAAGTATCGAAATTCTCTAGTCCGCAGTTTTCGCCAAGGTTTGCCTTTCTCTATTTATTTATACAAAATCGAGATATAATTATAATAAACAAAAAGAAGATATCTCGATTAATTATTAGCCATAAACTCCACGGGCTACAGCGTCAGCCGTGATCGTTCAATTAATTTTAAAATTGCCCCTCACGCGGTGGAGTCCTTCGAGCGAGTAGAGGATATGCAAATTGCATCATTAAACGGGGAAAAAAAAGCTTGATGACGTCGACGTCTATAACAGGGTGGTTAGCGGATGGATAAATTTCAAAATGTTATTAGTGGGCAGCAATCTTTTTCCTTATCATATTTCAGGGTTCAATTTCTTCTTTATTTTATTATTTTCATTTTCACTAAGAATTTTCTATTCCTTACTAAATCGCTCCTATACACATTCGCGTAATACCCTCTGAAAAGTATATAGAGTTTACCTACCTAAGCTTTTCATTCATCATTCTCTAGCTGACAACTGCATTTCAAGACTTTAAATATATTCCAGAGTGTCTAACTCACGCGAATTATTCACCAGGTTGAATATATCTGTACATTTCTCCAACAATTTTCACGCAATATTGAAAATTATGTATCTGCAGAGAATCGGAGCGGAAGTTAGAGTAGAGAGGAAATCGCAATCGAGCTACGTAGTAGTTGCAAATATGTTGAAACTTTTGCACGCGAGGAACATTAGTGACGACAATTATTACACCAAGGTTACAATTATTTTACAATTTTATAATAAAACCAAGAACGTGCATGCGTTATTGTCGTTGTTATTATTATTGCTATAAAGTAAAGGTGATTACTTGAAATCGCTTACTATCTTCTTATACCACGTTGCAGTGTCTATCGATACCTTGTTCGTTTTTTCTCTTTTTCCTCTTTCCTCTTTATCGTTTTTTTTTTTTTTTCTTTTTTTCTTTTTTGTAATTTCAAATTGAAGGCTTACGTAACCGTCTACTGAGAGGGGTGGATCTATTCACGAGAGCTAGAGCTTACCCAACGAATTTATGGATTTATTTTAACAGTAGCTGCAGGTACTGAGGGAGTAACGACAGAGAGGAAATTAAAAGAACCGAATCGATAACAGACTCGAAACTAGCTGAAGCTAATACCTTTACACAAACGAAGTAAATTTGATTTTTGCATATATAGGTACCTACATACATTTCTGCAAATACATTTCTCTTCTTCATGGTTATATATTTGTTTCCGATCCATTTGTCCCGTTCTGCAGAAACACCGCTGCGTGTGACAGTCCGATTAGAATGACCAGGAAGTCGAATTTAGCCGAGGTAGCCACGAGTCTTTTGTCCATTTCATTCATTCCTTCAATAATTTATTCCTTCATTCATTCATTTATTCATTCATTCATTCATCCATTTATTTAGGTATATATATATTTTCGACGTCCATTTCACCCGAGGGAGACGCATTTCAACTTCGATTATTTTGTGAAAATAGTTCATCTAGGGGGTGAACGACCTGGACCGGAAGTGGAGACGCGAGAACCAACGGACGAGAGGAAATTACGTTGCAGCCAGCTCGAGACTGAGGATTAATGATTTCATCTCGTACTTGATTGTGTAACTATATCCCTTATTCTATCATTTATGTATACCTACCGACCTCCCTGCCTAAAGCTGAATAATAATAGTCCAACCATCCAAATGCAGACTGCAAGCACTGTTTCCGCACAGTTTGTAATAATAAACATACTACAAGTGAGTAGGTAGGTATATTACGTCAGTTTCACCACCATGATATAACCAACTCTGCAGAATTGATGCCCTCGGAAAGGCAAGAGAATGAAGGTGTCGGGGAAGGGTTGCGTCTGACAGGTTGTCAACTCTTGGACGAATCGGCCATTTATTGAAGCATCCCAACTCCACGTAAAGTTTATCATTTTTATTTTTTATATTTTCTTATTCTTATTCTTATTATTTTATTCCTCTCAACGGAAGAAGACAAGTGAAACGATCATCCGAGAACGAATTATTATATAAATCTCGGGGTAGTAGTCTGCGGAAGTTTTATCGTTCAGAAAATAGTGATTAGAATTATCCTCAGACACCGTAATACAAATTGATAAAGATTTTTCACTTAGAACGATGATAATAATTAATCGATTTTTTTTTTTCAAATATTTTCTTCATAGGTATACAGCCGGTATATATTCCGAGAGGGATGAAATGAATCTCACGAACCATTCATCATTGTGGTAGCAAAAATTTACCTTCTTTGGTACAAAAACTAAACAAATAGTCCCAGTTTTGCCAGCTAGTAAAAAGATTAGCAAAACGAAGAGTGATAAAACTCTGAATGAATGAAAGAAAGAAAGAAAGAACGGTATCCAACCTTTGCAAGTAAGGGTGCGGGTGCCGTTTCTATTCAATAACGTCTAAATCCTCTTAATCAACTTAGATATTGTCACTTGTCTGCAGTACAGTGATTAAGATGAGAGAATAGAACGCTTTTGGTATCAGCGTCGAAAAAGACTAACCGACGAAAGCCCGTCTTTCATTCTGCAGCGCTTGAAAGAAATCCGACGTCTCAGAGGTTGACAAAAAGAAAATTAGGGGCTTGGGGTAAAGATTGGGAAAACTATTTCGAAACATCGAAACTCACGAGTCTGTGGCGTAGCCATTTTTGCACTAAAACTCAAAGTAGGTATAAAAAACTCCGTAAGACAGATGAGTGGCCAAAACGATCGGAAAAACTGTTTCCCCTGGTTAGCTAGACGATTTTACGAGATTTTTATGGGCCAGATTTTTCCTTACGATTCAAAAAAAAAAAAAAACTGTCTTATTACATAGTCGCGTTTTACTTCTGTGTAAATATACGCGGCTATAACTCCTTTGGTTTTTTTTTTTTTTCCTTTACACCAGCTTAAGGACGAAAAAGATAAGAACTTTACTTTCTCGGGGCAAGAATTAAGTTAAGATAAATAAATAGCCGCAAATTCAATTTTTTTTTTTCTTCTCTTTTTCTTTCTTATCTCACAAGTTTTGACTAATTTAAGTCGAATTTATTCTACCACCGCCAAAGTCTTTCCATATGCCATGCTTTCAAAAATTATTGGCTTTCGATCTTACGATTTATTGCTAATAAATAAAAGAATTATTTTTAAAAACGCGGAGTAGCAAAAATCGAAGAGTCAAGTTTCTTTCTACTACATCTAATGTAGCTGCCCATAGTACGAGGGGTAGAAACACTACATGTAGATAGGTGAGATAAGTAGGTGCGACCTCTTTTGCATTGCCGTTATTCACCAGGGCGACGTCCTTCTCTTTTATTATCCGCTTTTGCTTTCGCCCTGGAACCGCCCCTTAGATTTTCCCATTCAAGTTGGCACGTTACTTCGCAACCCATAAGTCACCGGGTACTGCCAAGCCAAAGAGCTAGAGAACGAGCTGAGATCCAGAGATCTAGTGATCCAGAAAGAGCCAGACAGAACTATATCTAGGGGGCTTCGAATATCCGCCAAGTAATTGAATTACAATTGCTTTCCTGCGGGGCGACACTCTTTTTTTCTTCAAACTATCAGGAATAAACTACTTGGTAATACACAAATGGCAAAAATTGTAAGCTGTTTTTCGAAAGGACACCATGCGACGTCTTTAATTTAGGGGAAAAACTTAAGTGGTAAAAGGGGGATGATTTGTGTCTCGAGTTTACTCAGCATCCTTTTATACATCCTTTCACCTGTACCTATACTTATCCCGCACCCTGTACCTTCAGTTTCGGTGTTATTCGTCGTAGCAACGTCAGCGGTGCGGTGGTAGACAAGTTTTTCAAACTTTTATGTAATTTCTGAAAATTAGTTCTAAATTAAAAGAATGCTTTAGCGGATTAAATTCTCTAAACTTGAGTAAATTCTCGTTTGCGTAATTGTGAACAAAGTCGCCACTCGACCTACTCCATCCCCCCGAGGTAAGTCGGGGTCCATATACCGCGCACCGCGCCGCCGTTTCCGTCGCCCTCGGTGAACAAACTTCTTGATTTATTTTGCCGAATTTAACCTTGATTGTATTGCCGCCGAAGGGAATACATTAACTTACCAAACAGTATTTTCATTTCGACATTTTTTTTTTTCTTTTTTTTCCCCGCGCTCGTCTATATAGCCCTGGGATTTTTAAATCACTTGCAATATACGCGCATCGTTTGATAAGCCACTTTCAAACGTAATAACGTTGCAAAATGCGAATATTAAGTTCGCATTTTATTTTTGACCATCATTTATTTTTCCATCTCTTAAGTCTCATCCGCTTAAGACAAAGCCGCAGGCCATTTGTTTGCCAGAAACCAACGAGATTGTGATTAGGTACCAAAGAAAGTTTTCTGGCCCAACGAAATCACCGAATTTTTCATTAAAAATGAAGAAAAAAACAACAAAAAAAAACTAGGACAGAATATAGACGCAAGGTGTTTTCATTCGAGTAGTGTGTATAAATTTTCACATCCTGGAAGGTAAGCAGTTTCGTTTTACTTAAACTGCTCGATACATCGCGGTTTTCATTCCGCATAAATAAATATTCAAGACTATTATAGAAGAATGCATAAATATGATCTCATTGTTTATGGAAAAAATTCACATAGTGCAGTGTTCGGTATGAAATTCAAATAAAAATCACTAAGTAACGCATGTAGTTGATATAATTTGCTAATGGAACATTCGTATCTGCTACAGGCATAAAAATAATAAAATAATTTCATTTTGTATAACGCTGACGAAAGGTTTTCCTTTGATTAATGTAACTCTGTCCTATCACAATTCCGTAATAAACAAGTTTCGAAAGTGGTAAAGTAAAAATGTGTTTTTCCACTAGTTCGGGTATTATTTGCTTGAAAATTTCTCTGAAATCCCTTCGGAATCACTGGATCTACATTGAACACAAATATTTTTCCGCTTTAAATCTATCATCCCTTGGAAACACGGTTCCCTTCCTTTTCCCCCCAATCATTTCTCGTTCCTATCTAGCTGCACCTCGGTGCAGACTTTGCATTGCAAACTTCTGCTACGTGTAGCATTTTCATACGATGAAAATATAATAGCATGAGCATTAAAACATCGTTTGAATTTCTGTTTCAGAACGATCACTGATTTCTCCAGTATAAATTACAAAAATAGGTAAGTCACAGATATATATTTAGCGACGTAAAAATATCACCTATGGTGCTACACAAATATATATATATGTATCGTTGAGTTGGTGACGGTAACTATCGATTCATCCTCAGTTTAAATTAAAGAGGAATTACAACCCATAATTAGCAATACCACGCGATTGTTAAATCCATATTTTGGGTGGCTTTAGGGCCGGTGGTACAGCGAAAGCTTAAAACATGGAGTAATTCCCGTTAATACCCACCGTGCATTACATGTATAACTACACAGCACATAGTTGTGTAACTTTGCACACACATATCCAGATCGCAAAGCTCGAGCTTATTACAGGCGAACGCGTTCATCCTAATACTCACTTGGCGTCATACTTGGTGGAATTTTTCACGTGGAAATTCAACGATGAGGAATAAATGTATAAGGGGCATAACAGCAGACGAGATAAAATTTTTCTGGCTTTTAAGATAGGGAAAATGGAAAAGAAAAACGAAAATATTACAGGATATTTCTTTTTTTTTCTTTCGACACAAAAATACCCAGTTTTTACGCGAACTTATGAACATCGTTGGATTGGATATTAAATATATAAAAAAAAAAAAAAATAAGGATTCTTTATTTACAGGGAACAGATGCACCTTGCACTCTGATCTCGTAATCAAATTTACTCGGGGTAAAATATACGTGTGTTGTATATTCAGGCAGGTTTCCTTAGTTTATCGTCCCAGACGGAACGGGAAAGAAGAAAGGTTGGAACGAATCGTGTTTTACGGTGGTCATAAGTCATATCACAAAGCTGTCCTTCTCCTAGCTTCGAGGCTTTCCATATATCCGTGCAGCGCCTGTTCGCTCTAAAGAACCCCTGCACATCCACGTGGCTCGCAAAACACGTGTGTTTTCTCGGTCTAGATCCGTGAAGTTTATTGCTTTAATCCTACGAACACTCGAGGTGGAAGCGCGGTATCTACTTCGAATAAGAAAAACTAAAATATAAGGTCTCGCAGCTTTTATAATTAAGCTTTTCTCCCTTTTCTATGGGATTCGCGTATCTAAACGGATAAAAAGCTCTCCTAATTGTCTTTTTACTTAAAAAGAAGATCCAAACAGACCGTTTAACATTTTTTTGTATGTAACTTCGCTAAAATGAAAGTTGATTAATTTTTTTTGTTTTTACTTTCATCAATTCCAACCAATATAAATGAAGATTCTATAGATTTTGACGATCCTTAATAGAAGCGAAAAAATCATTTCCTCGGCATACATTTCAATGAGAAAATAAAAATAAAATAATATCATCAGTGTCAAGCAGATGGTAAAAAAGTGTTGTTGAATTTGATATAAGTACTCCGGCTGCTAAACTAGGTTGAAAAATGGCAGGATGAAAAATCTTCCATCAATGGTTCGCAGGAGAGTAGTTGATACGGAACATAGATAGCTGTAGATGCTATACACAGCGTAGGTATAAAAACGGCAGAATTTGAAGCGCGGCAACTACGTAACGTGCTTCAAAACCCGGATGTATTACGACCATAGGGGAAAGGGTAGTAAAAAGGAAGGTCCTAGGTACCCGGGGTATGGTAAAAGCACCTGGTTTTCTGTACGAAGAAAATCTTTTGTCGAGATAAGATTTCCGCTAGCGAAATGAGCTGTTCTCTTCACCGATGCCCGTTGCGGAACTTATCTCAAACATCATGCTCGTATCTCATAAAATCTTTACCTGCAAGCTTGAGAATTTTTTAAAAAGGCAAACGAATGAAAAAAAAAAAATTATAAAGAATGAAAAAAATGGAAACATGCTCTTGGAACTCTTGGATTCGTTGCAAGCTCGAATTGCTTAAGGCTATTGCAGACTGCGTCGATGGTACTCTAAGCATATAACTTCTGTTATCTAGCCCCGTGGCGATTCTGAAATTGACCCTTGCCCACTATAAGGTAGGGGTAGGTAAGTTGCAGCGGTACCCCGTGTTTATCTTAAGCTGTGAGCTTTTGTGTTTGCTTGACTAACCCCGAACAACGTACATCCGGTGTGACGGGGCTACCGCTCGCGTGTTTAGACTCAGTGGTCCGGTGAACTAGGTGAGCGAATTGTACCCCATGTACATCGGGTCTACCGTGTGTATCCTCTGGTTTTCTTCTTGTTTGCCAATGGCACACGGTTGAACATTGAGACCAGAGACGAACTCGCGAGTATAATTGCGATTTTTTTGGTTTTTTTTTTATCAACCTAGTACAGTAAAAATGCAATTGAAATTTTTTCACTTTATATATATTTGAACATACGTTTTTAACTCCATTTTAGAAAAACTGGACACGCACGATGCGTGTCAAACTGTCAGCACAAGGACGTCGAAAGTCTCGCCCCATTTTTTTGCCACCAGTTGTTTTCTCTTTTTTGGTTTTTTTTTTTTTTTTTTTTTTCATTCAGGCACAGTTTAATTAAAACCCCTTTGTGTTTTAAACGTCGATCGGGATCGTCGTACCACCTGCAGCAAAGCCGATAAGCTACTTTGTGCGAGCCGAACCGTGTATCGGACGTATTCATAGCCTCGTATGACGAGCAACGTAGTGGCTATCTACAAATCGACAGCTTTTCCACATACTTGTTAACACGTGCCGAAAACTATCCGCACACGATCCAAACCCTTCCCATCGTGGCCAGGAGAACAGCTTCTCTACACCCATTTCAACACATATCCACCTTTGCCTTCCAGTTCTTAATAAAAAATAGAAAAACTAAGAGAACTAGGGTTCGATCCGTTTTTTTTTAGTTCGTTTTTCGCAATTAGCGATATCGGTGTTCCGTCACGTGGCACATACGGTTCGCCTACCTTTTTTCCATCCCATTTTATACCGTCATTCTCTTTCCTTTACGCACAATTATGTCATGGGGTTCCCGATCACGCGGAGTACGGTGTGACCAAACCCGGCATTTTGCCAAATTTCCCTACAATACATCTGTACCAGAAGCCAAGCGGCGTTATCGAGCGATTTATATCAGTGTTTTGTGAAATTTGTGGTCCTTGCTAGCGAGTGGCAAGGGGTGAGAGGCTAGAAGTACTAAAACCTATCCCCGGGGGATGGTGGGTCTGTATATGCTCGGTGGTCAAAGGTGCGACCCGAACATAAGTAGATAGGAGTTTAACGTCGTTTTCATTCATTCCTTTTTACCTATGGGGTTGTGTTTTTCATCAAAGTGCCCAGAGCGAACGATTTCATGAAATTAGCTTGTAACTCTTTTTTTCTTGTCCCTCCGGATACTCGAAGTCGAATAACAATAAATGGACTTGAAATTTAATTTCAATCGTATTCTGAAACTCCAATTCGCTCAGCGAGCTTCTGTTTCGTACCTAAATATCTTTAGCCAATAAAATTCGAACGCGTTTACTCGCGGCTGTTATGTAAGACTTATGGGGGATCAGCAGGCCATTTTATACGCATTAGGGGTGCCGGAGTACCAGCCACCGAAGAGCGGAGGGCTTGAGCTGAGAACTGAGGGTCGAGGTCGTGGGTGGTTGCCAGTGATAGCTAAGCGATTCACCGAGCTCCAAGCTCGGTAAAGGGTTGGTTGTTCGGTGCCTAAATTTGACGTTGTTAAGGGGCGAGAACAAAGACGTTGATGATTCTAGCTGGTCCAAGAACGACGGTCGTTATCTCATTATTGGAAAAAAAGTCTAGTCACCTTCGAAGCATCGATTCTCCGGAAACTAAAGCTCAATGTTTCAAGCTTTATCGGAAATTTTTTTTTTCTTTTTTTTCATGATTCATTTCGAGCAATTTTTAGTTCTGGGAATAATGAGCGGCTTGTTATATCCTGAATTCAGGTCATATCCGTAAGCAGAGTCTATAAGCTGAATCGACGCATTTGGCGAAAAATGTGTTTGCTAGTTCGTATTGGGTGTGCAAAAACTTTCTGTTTTGCAAACAACAGCTGTTTTCTAACAAACTGTTATTTGCAAAAATGAGAACACTCAAAGTTTCACAGGATCTGACAAGGAACAGGTACTTTAATCAAACCATGTCTAAATGAAAGATGATGAATGGAATGAAGCTGAAGGTTTTTACCGCAAAAGGTTATATATATGGACCAATATGCGAGTTTTTTTTTTTTTCTGTAAAGTGCCTGAATTGATCTTCCCAACGTATATTTATTTACCGATCGTATAAAATTTATAAAATAAGGAAAGAACAAAAAAACAAAAAAATTGCGTGCACGTGCCCGCTTTGGATCTCTTGGTAAATCCTGGTATTAAGGAGTTGAGCTTTCAGCCCCACTCTCGTGGCATCCCCCCCGAGAGCTTTCCAGCGCTTCCGCTCTAGTTACGACTCTGTGCTGTTCAGCTACTATCCACGATTCTGCGAGAAATAGATTGGCAAACGTTACCAACCGAGAGCATTGCTCTTTTTTATCGTTAGCTCAAAGGCGCGTTAGGTCCGGGTCGGGGGAACAAATGTTTTGGCAAATCGACGCGACCCTTCGATAGCGGGGCGCGTGACCAAGCCACTACTCACCCCCCCATAGACGGTCAAACGACGTACTCTACGTAATCCGGAAGCACGAAATCGTCGCGTTTAGAATTTTGCATGTAGACAGACAGACTCACGGTTATATTCTACGGGGCAAAAACTCACCTGTCTACAAACTCCGAATAGGGAAACGCGTTCTTCCTCAATTTATATACGTATATAGGTATATATATGTATATAAGTAACGTCGCGTCGCGTCGCTATGCCCGGAGTGACACAACTTAAACTTGAAACTTAATTTTACATGTCTGTACCTAGCGAGATTCTCTTGCATTTAGTATTCCGTCACGAGGTCGGAATACGAGGTGAATGCCTGCCTCAGGGAAGAAGAAATTATCCAAACTTCTACTCTGTACGTCTTTCTGTTGCGGATGCACAAGATGAACGAGACGCTGTGAAAGTCACGACGATTTTATGCAGACCGCGTTGCAATACATCCGGCGAACGTTACATGCATTTAGATAAGACGAAGATTGAACTACAAGTCTATAGTAGTTTTTTCAACAACAAAAATTTCAATACATCAATATTATGAAAGTTGGTCAACGAATATTACAAACAATTCAAAATGTTTTGAAACAAAACTTTGTTCATCGACGCCGGATAACCCGTCATCGTTATTAAATTGACGTTTCATTCGATTTTCAACATTTCATTTATGTGTTTGCTTGTTTTGCAGCCGATGAAAAGCTACCTTTTTATTCAATACAAATTTCGTTTGTATTTTTTACATATACGTCCACTAATCCCTGTGGACATGAATTTTACTGTTTCGTGTTTCTGCATCCTGCGGCTATCAGCGAGCCAGCTGTGGTAGTCAGTGAGTCAATGATGACCGATGGTCGATCGCTGAATTAAAACTAGAAAACCGTTTCGTTCTATTTGATAAGAAAATCGTATACAAGTTTTCTTAACTGGATTGAGCGAAGACGTGAAGATTGGATTTGTGCGAAAAATAAATAGACTTACGAGTGAAAACGTATAGGTAAAAGTTTGGCAATAAATTTTCGGTAACTTTAGGTATACCTATATATATATATACGAGGATTTTCTCCGCGAAGGATAAAAGGATTAAAATGTTGTCGCGCACTTTCACAGTTTTTGAAAATTTACATTAGAATGAAATTAAGGAATTGTAAAGTTTGAAACGTTCCACGGATCTGAAATCATCTACATCTTGTATTTTCCGACACAGTCTTGCGAAATTAAACTTTGCAGCAGAACTGGGGAACATCGTGGACGACAATACTATTCCCGCAATCTCTTTCGTTCTCGTTTATTTGGATGTCGCTAATTAGCAGCGTTGTAGTCGTTCCGTCATCGGTGCAACTGCAAATAAGTGACAAAGAAGTTCTAACAAGGGAGATTGCAACCGTTTTAACAGAGGACATTCAGAGACACGATGGTTTCAACTATGTCTACGTTATTCGCTAAGGTATAATGGATGAGAATTAAATAAGTGATGGATGAAATGCTCGTCTTCATATTATAGTGTCGATTACCTCTATGGAACATAATAATTTGAGTTTAACAGCCATTAAAACAAAGGGTTCTTTTATTTTATGTTATTTACTCGTTTCCAACTCTCCCTTCCTTTTCGTTTCTCTTTTCTCTTATTTTTATTTCTTCTTTCTTCGAACAAAGCTCTGAAAAAGAACTTTCAAATCGTACTGTACTTGTGCACGTGCCTACTTGAATCTTGCGAAAAAAAAATTTACAAGTCAAGTTAACGTCGCGCTAAGCACCGCGTCAACTTTGAACTTTTTCTTTTCGACTTTGCTTACGTCTTTACAGTTTACGAAATAGCGTAATACATCGCTTTTGGTACTTTATAAAAGATCATTTTATTTTCTCGAAAATGAAAGCCCTGCTTTTTTAGTTGTTCCAAAATTTCTAAAAAAAAAAAGCCAAGTTCTATATCAAGTTCTATTAGAGCGTTTCTTCATCATAGTAGACGATTTCTCGGGGTCTGCAATTTAGTGCATATAAATAAGTACAGAATTCTAGGCACCCCTAAAAAATTTTCGTACTTCTTCAAAGTTGAAAAACGTTCTAAATTTCATTATATACCTGCTCTAACAAATTTTAAACACCAAATCAACTATATATCTTGATAACTTAGGGAGAGACAGGAAAAATGGGCACCTCTGAAAAATTGGGAGATCCCCATTGATTCGAACCTCTTTTTGAGGCATTAATTTCTTAGGTTGTCCATTTTGACAGGCCCTCCCCTATTATAGCGAGTTGTCGTTTTATTGTAATTTTTTTCTTTCATCGTGTAAATAGATTACAAGGCATGTAGATATAAGGTATCCGATATTTATGAAAACTACAAAATCTTATTAAAGTGAGGAAAGGGCAGGTGAGCAGGTGTTTTGAAATTCAAATTTGACTTTTATGTTTGAGGCCGCGAGCCCGATTCAACTTGACTTTTTCGTATAACCAAACCAAGGCTTTGCTCCGTCGTTGTCTATACATCGCCTAGACTCACCCCTATAACAAAAAGCTTTTCAAGCCTCTGTCAAATGTTATATAATAAAAATTGTTATCTCAACTTTATTAAAATACATTTTGACTAAATTTGATTATTTATTCTAATACAGAAATTCTCTTCCGGTTTATATCCCTCCTTAACTTTCCTCTCCTCTCCTATCCTTTCCTTTCCTTCCCTCGGTCAACCGGCAACAATTAAGCTAACCATGTGCAACTAATGAGGGATCTCGAGCTTACGCAACCTCGAGTAGCTAGCTTCGTACGAAAGTATGTAATATATAAAATATAGTATATATATATATAGGTTTTATGTATATAAATATATATATATATATATACATTCTGGTAATTCTTTCTCCCTTCGTTCTACTCGCTTCATTTGTCACGAGGGCCGTCAAGAAGAAAAGACAGCGTACTGAAGTTCCTTTGTACCGAAAACTTTCCTGACATTTTCAGACAGGAGATAGCGCGCCAGGCTCGCACGATGCACGCGAGGAATTCGCACTCGTATCTATATGACAACGAACCCTATATACCCATCTACCCCTAAGCTAGTGGAGTTGTGGTTGTAAATATAGAAACTGGAAGTAGGTATATGTATACATATATATGGTATAGGTACTGCAGGATTGCACGCAAGGACTCCGTTTGTTCCCTCAAGCCTCCCGGATTCTTTGGGGAATCTCGGCTCACTTACGACGTGGTGTACTGCGGTACGGTGCAGGGTATGGTATGGTATGGTATGGTATTGTATGGTATGGTTACACGCGGCACGGCGTGGTCTGGATAGCACCAGAGAACAAAGAGCGGTATAAGCTGAAATAATTGGCAATTACAAAACCGAGCGAGATATTAACTTTATCTCTTCCCAAGGCGAGGCGTTACACTTTCACGTTATTGCGCGCAGAGACTTTCCTCATGCGCTCTTCTCACCCGTATCTTCCTTTGCCCTTTTCTATTCCTTCATTTCATCTCATTTTTACTATCGTATATTCCAACTTTATTTCATTATTCCTGTTTTTTTTTTTTTTTCATTTTTTCTTTTTTTTTATACATAATTATTTCGTATAAATTTTCTACCCTTCATATCAAACGTATTATATAAAAAAAAAAAAGAAGCTATTAATTATATTCAAAGATTAAACAGCTTCCGATTCAATGAAGAAGATTTGAAGATTCAGAGTCTGGAAAAGAAGAAGAAAAAAATACAAAAAAAAAAAAGAATAAAAAAGAAAAGGGGTTGAACCTTTGAAAATTTTAACAAAATATATTTAAAGTCAGAATTTTGTTGTTGCAATAAAATCCAATGCATATCAAGCAGTAGCTATGCATTCAATTATCTCACGCGGCTCAAGCTCTTCTCTACATACAATACACATACTATATGTGATTTAATATATGTGAGTATATATATATGTATATATATAATATATGTGTACGTGTATAGCTATGTTAACGCATTGTGCTGCAGTACCTAGGCTACACGACGCCACGCGACGCCATGTGTTATCAGGTTTACCCGCACGAGGACGCCTGGCTACTATATCGGATCGGATTGCACGGTGATTGCGATCCAATCAAGAATTATCCGATTTGCCGAGCAGAGGTTGAGAGGCGAAGGGTGTGGTGGAACTAGAAGTATAAACTTCCACCATTTCCGATCTCGTTCGACGATACAATTACTTTGAAAATGTACAGTTCGTTAATTAGTTATCGACCTAGATTATACTAGGAATAAAAGCAGCTTTTTCAGACCTCTCGTTAAACCTACCATATAAGGGATGCTCTTTCATTATCACGGACCTACCCTGCAGTCGTGATTTTACAAATATCTAGCGATTTATTTTGTCCGAAAAACGGGAAAGAAAAAAAAAGAAAAAACACATTTTTACCCTTATAAAATACCTTGGCTTATCCCACAACGCCAATTTTCATCTCGTTTTATCAACCTGGGATAGATATTTGTGTTTATTCGAGCCACAAAATGCTCGGTATTAAACGCAGGTACTTCGAATTAAAAGCTCCGAGATAATTCCCAAGCGAAATTTTCAGGCTAACTCAATTATGAATAAATATGATTTTTACTCAAAGTACCAGCCACTTTTTTCTTTTTCTTTTATTTATTTTTTTCAACTCAAGACTGACGCAATTTCGTCTTATATTAATAAAAAAAAAAAAAATCTCTGTCTCTTGATTGAGCCGAAATTTTTTCACCTTGACCTCCGTCATTTCTTTCGATACGTCTTTGATTTCGTCGCTTCCCACGTCTCGAATTCTTTCCCCGTCATCGATTATGACTTTTTCAATTTTTTTTTCTCTTTACCTTTTTCTTTATTTTTTTTTATTTTTTTTTATTTTCTCTTCCCTTTTTCATTTATCCCCTGTCTACCCCCGACCAGAGTCTTGACTTCCGGGTGCCTCCTGGCGAGATTAAATCATAACGTATTTATTAAACGGACTGATTTAAAATTTAAGAAATATTGAATTCCCGTGGGGCACAAAACTCTTCCCACGACGAACTCACCGATTCGTCACTTTCCACTACTTCTCGTAAATGTGGAAAATCGAATTTTTCCCTTCGCGAATTGGAGAAAAGTAATATTTGCACCGTAAAGCTCAACCAAGACACGGTGGATAAAATCCAAACGAAACACGTTTCGTCCACAGATTTTATTCTTTGTTCGTAAAATTTCAAATATCAATATACACAAGTATATATGTAATATGTCATATTATTGATAATCATTAACTTTATACAAATAATTAAGAAGTAAATTTCAATTTACTTATATTCTAACTAAATCGAACAAAAAAATGAAATAAAATTGAAAATAAAAAAAAAAATAGAAAATAAAGATGAACTCTGTGTAGGTACAACACGGTTAATATTCGCAAGCTATCCGGAGTTCCTGTGTCGAATAAAAAAGATCTCCTTTAATCGCTTTATCGGTAATACTCTATTTCCTTGCCAGACACGTTTGTATTAATTAAAGAGTAATTAATCAGAATTAAATTGACTCAGACTTTCCTGAGGGAGTGAGATCCATCTTGACAGACCCATCTTGCCCTCCGGGACTCAATCCTCATCTCCTTCGTTCTCTCCATCCTCCCCATCCAATTGCAATGTCAATATTTAAGGAGATTGTAATTCGGTGAAAATTCTAGTCAAGATTACTGCAGTACCTACCCTATCCCGAAATTCTTAAATCCATAGATTTTTCAGAGTATAATAATGTCCACATCTCTACTGATTTTTTCGCCAACCGATTGGGTATTTATTTTCTCCGAAATAATATCATCCCCCTATCTCACGTACCTATCAAACTAATAACCCGATGTTAACACGTCAGCAGATTCCCAGAGACACTGAAATTAGGTACAGCTGCTGTATCGGCCTGATTAGATCGGCGATAAAAAGTGATATAAGACAGAACAGTACAGGATACGGGGCGTCCTAGCGTCGCGGTGTCTGATAGGAATTCTTTTACGATTTACTATCAGATAAAGAAATAGACGCGTGTGCCATGCCGTGGTCTGTATCCCAATGAAGCAAGCTTTAACAGACTTCTATGGTAAGAATTCCGGTCTAGAACGTGTCTAAACGTTATCACCAAGTGGCTTTTCGCGCTACCAGCTTCTCACTCGAGACCATCTTGTACCAGACTCTATAAAACGAAATTAAGTATCTACCAAAGCCAGTCGTGTCTTCATGTCATGTCGTCCGTATACATTTTATACACTAACTAGCTGAAAAGCTAATGAAAAAAAATCTCACTACAGTTATACGAGTATATTGCTTAAAATCATTTTTCTTTCCACTCTCTTTTACCTCGCGTCATTATTAATTTGATATTAAAAATAGTTGGCATTAAAATTATCACAGACCCGTACCTACCCGCTCTTTGCCATATGTATATATATATACGTATATCTACGAAACGGGTAAGTTTCGCAAATCGCTGGGACTGGGTCGAGGTATCGCTGGGTTTGGTTTCGTTTGGTGATGGTGCCGGGGGTGCCGGGTACAGAGGGAAGAACAATTATGCAGGAGCGTCCAATTACGGGTAACGGCCAAGCAGGCCCCCCAGGAGTCAGTGCCGCTATCTACGTCCCCCTTTACCGAGGCGATCTCCAGACCACGCCGTCGTACGGTCGTCCTGACTCTCTACTCCATGCTCCCTGTTCTCTGTTCTCTGTTCTCCGTTCCTTGTTCTCTGTTCTTCGTTCTTCGTTCTTTTGAGTACTCGGTTCTCGGTTCTCGGTTCTCGGTTCCCGGTTCCTGGCTCTATGTTCTCCTCTACCTTTACCCGCCAGCCGAGCAAAGCCAATGGGATTTGTGACTGCAATTTCTCGTAAAAAGAACCTTGCCCAGCTAATGTGCTGGCCGCTAGCCAGTTTCTTGTGACTACGCGGAGTTCGGAGTAGCCAAAGAATTCACAGTTAGATATGTATAATGTATATGTATACGTATACGTGCATATATACCTATTTACCCCCAGAGGAAGGATTCCGGTACTTATATACATTTAAGGTATACGTAAATTCACATGGCATTTACACAAGTGCGAATACCTACACTACAAAGTTTTCTTATTTTATTCCTATCTCGTATAAGTACGTGAATTTTTTTTTCGAAAACTACCTATCTGCTATACAAAATTAAGGATTATAGTTCACAGAAGGGTTGAAACCTCTTTTCTAAGCGTTTGTAGCGTCTCTAATACGATGATGATACTGTATGGTGATTTTTACTTCGGTGTTCACTTCGAAGGATGAAATTCGTCCGCTTTTTTGTAGGAACATGGTAGGTGGAGGTAGATGTAAGTATTGAGAAAAAAAAAATTCACCATCCATATCCACGTCGAGGTTTTATAGCGTATCGCGAGTTTCTTTCAGACTGTGTTAAAAAAGCAGAAGAAGAAAAAAAAAAAAACAGACTGGAACGAAATGAAATGAAACGTAATGTAATGTAATGTGGAGTAAAAAAAAAAAAAAAAGTAAGAATAAAAATCGTATCAGATTCAAAATTTGTCAACCAATTCGATTTAACTGGCCGCAATCACTGCCACGGTGGTTAAGATTGCCTACTCAAGAACGCGCTGAACATGGGAATGTGCAACTTCAATCAAGCGCGAATAGTTGACCCACTATCGCGACGTCGTAAACTTCTCGCACGGGCTTTGCGCTCTCTGCTCGATTCTTGAGAACAATGGAACAAGGGGTTGTTGGGGATGAGGGAAAACCTGGGACTGGTAACTGGGAACTAGGAATTGAGAGGGATGAAACGGGGAGACGAAAGAGGAAGAGGAAGAGGAAGAAGAAGTGGAAGTGGGAGAGGAAGTGGAAGAGGAAGAGGAAAACGAAGGTATATATAGGTGCCTCTACGGCCACTACTTTGTTTTCTGACATTCCAACGGTTTGAATCCACTGCCCGTACGCCAAGTCTAATCCATATCCTAGCAAGGATGAAATTTACTACTTTAATAACACGCCCTGACCTCCATCCTCCCGCACCCTTACCAGTTCCTGGCTGCTGCAGGTACCTTCACCGTCTGGCTCTGTGCAGAAACGATTTTGAGAATTCGGGTCGACCTACAATAACTGGTGTATATATTACATGCTCGTATACCTACATACCGTACCTTACATAAAAGTATAACCACCGAAATCGGGAGCAACGAGACTCGTTTCTTTTACCAAATTTATATCTTGATTTTAGTTCGTAACTGAAATTCGATAAATATAATCAAGGTGAGAATAAATATTCGCCTCAAGAGTTTAGGTTTTGAAATACTGTTAACTTGGTTGGTTTTTCTCTCTGTGGATTAGAGCAAAAGGTCGTCGATGGTATACACGTATAGGTACCTATCTAACTCCGAGCTGCACCATTCACGTTATAAACGTACATCTCTGTACATATCGAAGATATCTTGCCGTTTCAAATAGGGGCATTGAAATACTTTCGAATACTGACGAAAGTCGGTGCTGACTCGATACGGTAGAGAGGATTTTTCAGTGAAAGAAATAACCCCAGAAAGAAATTGCGAGGAAAGAATAAGGGCGGAAGGAAAGAAGGAACGAAGAAGGAAAGAGGAAAGAAGGAGCCGTCACATATTGAATCCTCCAGTTTCTTATTCGTTTCAACGAGTTTGTTGCCTGGGTTGGGGCGTACGCCAATGTTCAAAAATACTTACGTAATGCGGAAATAACGTATGTCAAATGGGAAGTACGAGACACTGCAGTGACTCGTGGATGTTTTCATGTTATCGTCAATATCAAACTATAGAGACTGCGGTCTTTGGTACTTGCTGCAATGAAATACTGAAATAAGATCTTGTAATAATGATGTTACGTAGATTACATTGATCATCATTTCGATATGCTTATGGTATTATATTTATACCAGGTGAAAAGTAGAAACGTGAAAAAATAAAAATAAAAATAAAATAAATAATCATATTGCAAGAACCATTTTCATTCGACAAGTTTGTTCCGCATAATTACCACCGTGCTACTTTGACGCTAATAAGCTCACGTTCCGTCCAATCGACGGGAGTGGTTCGGGTGAGAGTTTGAATATTTAATCGACGTCAAGAGAGGATGAGGAAAGGTAAGGTAAGGTAAGGAAATGTTGTTTCTGTACGGTTGAAGGCACTCGAAGCTTCGTCCTGTGACAATATTGATAATATCTGATGAGTGGTTCTCGGCAGGTGATTAATTATTTCTTTTTTTTTTCATTCCCATACCTTGGTAGAGATCGTACGTATACAACAAGGAAATACATCGAAATTGCAGTAAATTATTTAAAAATATAATACCATGATTGAAATTACTTTATTCGATCACGAGAATTATATAAAGAAAATAGAATCGTAGGCTTTGAGCTAACGATTGAAGAAACGGGATAATGGATATAGATTCAGCGTTCTTCATTCCTCCCTAAAGTTTCTTCTCTTCTCTTCTTTTCTTTTTTTTTTTCTTCTTCCTTTTTTCTACTTTCTACCTCTGCTATTTCCTGCGGGTCAACTATAGCCATGGAAAAGTTTCTTTTATCTATCTTTGTCACAGTCTTTAACGAATTAAGGCAAAAATAAATCAAAGCCATCCCTTACGCCATTGTTCTTTCCTACCGCTATTCGTATCAATCACATTAATGATGGGGTGCTTTTCATTAGCGTCCGAATTAAGAGTACCTTTCGGGCAGAACAATAAGAAAACAATTCGGGGAGAAAAACAGTCTCGTCTGTCCGATGGTCCAGCCTTCAGCCCTTGCTCCTTTCCCCTTTCTTCTCTTATTCCGTCACTAGATTTCGGAAAACCTCGAAAGACAAACTGGCCTCTGGACTCTGAAGTATCTCCCCATGAATTCCCTACGCGTATTTCTACCCCCTGGGAAACTTTAACTCGCTCAAAAGAAGTTCGTAGATTTCCTTCCTCTTTTTTCTTTGACGTTTTCTTTGTTTTTTTTTTTTTTGTTTTCTTTTCTCCACACGGTTCTATTCAACAAAATTAATCAACCAATCCATTATCACTGTCTGAAATCTTATCCTAAAATAAACGTTGAATAAAGTATTCGCCACGTATACCTATACCGTAAAGTTGTGTCATTTCGCGAGTTGATTTTGCGATATTTGTTGTTCCAAATCCAAAATTCGATTGTCGATATTTATATGCAGCGAGTTATTCGCTGATTGTGAGTGAAGTAAATGGTTTAAATTGTTATACTCTGAATTTCGACGAGTTTTGGTAACAATTCGTGAGGCTTTGTCAACGCTGAGGTAGTAATTGCCCAAGCCGTGGATTCGCTTCAGTAATAATACAGCGGGGATGAAAATGTTGAAACCTAAAATGGCCCGCGTTGAGTTCATTATTTCTTTTTTCATACAACGATGTCCTCAGGTCTTAAAAATATGATCGCAGAGTTTTATGTGAACGACCAATAAAACTTACCAACTGGATATAACTCGGTATTGAGGATTCGGTACCGAGCCTCTCATATTATATCTTAGTTTCTATTTTCGTATATAACATTCCCCCCTAAGCATTTCAACTGATTGAAAATACGTTTTGTCAACCAGTAGCTAGACTATCTCCCTGTCTCCCTGTATCTTCATCGTATTTTCTATCGCTCCTATCGGTTCTATCGGTTCTATCGCTTCACCGCTTTATAACATCGATTACTTACCGTAACTGAACGAAGATACTTACTGTGACAGGTCTACCTCAACTCCCAGAGGACAATGCAGCCTGTCGTCTTCTTCAGTATAGTATGTCGTAGCGCAATCAGCTCTACTTTAAAGTGAAATCTCTCAGTAATACAGAGTCTGAAATGAAAAGCGGACAGTTTTAGATCGTGAAAAATAAATCCTGAAACAATTTCCGAGGGTTTAAGTTGACTAGAACATTTGGCAAAGGTACTTTGTTTATAAAATAGATGTGGTTATTCTCCGCACCGCTAGACATATTCACAACGTTATATTCTGACCTCAAACAATTTCACCGCAACCGTTAACGGTTATGGTTTCGTCAAATTGACCACATTTAGGTATGCCTCTGTCTCTTGCAGGCCGTGAATATCCTGTGGCTCGTGGTTTTCGCATAAAATTATAATGCGACATTTTGGTCCAGACGATACTCATATCCGAAAATAATTCATTTCATTCATAATAGAGCAGCGGCTGTTTATAGACGCTGTGCAGTATCAAGTAGTCGAGACTTTAACTGGTCAGACAGATCTTGTCACCTGAAAATTGGCTTATTAAAAAAAAAAAAATCATAGAACCGGGTGTATGAAAGGATAGCTTGTGATTTTTTGCCACATGATAGATTATAGTTTGATCTATCCTCAGTCCAAAAATTGTCAAAAAATATTAAAAAATGGCGGCACTACAGCTCATGCCATTGACGTTCGCCGCTGAAACGCGCGTCGGTGGCGAGTAGTAGAACTCTGGATTGACGCCACCAGACACAAAAAAACCAATGGTTCTCTCATTTATGAATAACGTAGCTATCATGCAGTGTAGAGATTTTTTGTATTCTTTGAATTAGGGTAATGACAGTGACGTCAAATGAAAAAACGTTCATTTTATCGACAATTTTAGACGACAAAAAATAATGAAAAGAAAAAGTAGGTATAAGTGATATTTTACGGAACTCCAACGGATAAGGAAGTCGATTTTTTTTTCTCTTGAATTTAAGGGTGGTCTAATCCTTTGAAGCATTTTTCCGAAGCAAGAGTATATTCTTTGTCCATCGAAGGACACTGCTTTGCCGAAGAAACTGAAAAATGAAATGAACCCGTCTCAGAATCTTGTAGTAAAAGCTACCAAAGTAAGCTAAAACGCGAAGATAAAGTAGATATTCAACACGCTGAGGATAAGGGTCGCTTGCAAGCACAAGCGTCGATATTGCAGGGGGGATGTTCGATCGAAACCGTCGGTACAGAAGGTATTTCAAAAGCTTTTAAAGGGGTAACCGATTGAGTTTAGGGGTTGTTACTGGTTCTGAGTAAGGGTAGCCGACCGCTGGGCTAGAAAATAGAAGTTTCTCTGATTCTCGACAATCCCGGTGATTTGCTGCATTGATATATCCGCGAGAAAGAATAATATATTCGTTTTTTAATCTCGAAAAAAGGTGGCATCCAAAATATTCTAATCTTAATCATTTTCCATAAATTCTTGCCTACACTTGCCTATATTCTTTTAATAAATCCAAAACGATTAATCGACGTCCTACCGAAAAGTCGAGACCTTGGGTCTCTTCACTTTTGCGAAAGGTGGCACTGATCGAAAAACGACGCGAATTTCGGGGTAAAAATTTGTGCTAATCTATCAGAGTCGCGAAATTCTCAATTCTTAACCGATGGCAAGTCGATTCTAGATGTAATACAATTTACAAATATCGAGGTCGTATCATAAGCAGTTTTCAGGCAATGTTACATAATATATACCAATGCAATTTATCCAATAGCGAGGTAAGTAGGTATATATTCGATAAAAAAAATGTCTACTACTCACTTAGCGAGATGCTATTCAATGTAGCCGTTACGAGGCAATATCTTACCTCTATCGTTATCAGTTTATTCAGTTGATTAACTTTATGTTCCGCTAGCTCCTGCTCCGGTTGCGCTGGTACTTGCGTCTACCATCTTCCATCGCCATAATATACCTGCTCAACTCTATCCTATCTCTCTTTCTCTTGCCTGGATCAATCGAATCTCAAAGTTATAGCTCTTCTGAAAGCTCTGTAGCCACTCTCTATTTCGCTACCCCTCTCTTTCGTTTTCGCGATACTGATTTATGAGAATAAATACATCGATATCTGTACATAGGTAGGTACTTGTAATTTACTGTTTGAAATTATTTTATTTATCTCGTATTCAACAGGACGAATGTTTTTCTGAACAATTAATAGTCCTTTGATAATTAATTTCATTCGACTTGATAGAAATGAATTTTTTTTTTTTCTTTTCTCATCGAGTCTTGAAATAATTGGCAAAACGTGCCAAAGATTGGAGAATATTTATTATACTTAGTTTATTTTTATTTTATTACTTTTATAAGGACCTCAGCTATCGGAGTGATTAAAAACTTGATCCTGCCCGGGTCTCATATAGCCTCTTCACTTCTCGCCACGATACAGACGCGGACAATATGGCCGAGTAATTGTCAGGGGTGAGAGTGAAAGACGATGAAGAAGATCGGAGGCAAGACGTAAAAGGAAAATGAAGAAGAGCCAACGATAGTGTCGGATTACCCATGGCATTGTGAAGTGCAGACACGGGAAATAGGAAGTTATTAGAAATACCTATCGAACGAGTACAATGCGATTTTATTTCGTAAAAGTCGATAAATAGCGGACGTAAGAGGAGATCCGATGGGGTACACTAGTATACGTCAAAAAACACACACAGACACCCCATATAAAAATGTATTAGATATATTTATGCGTGTTCCACGGATTAATGGAAAACATATAGAGATGAATAAAATAATGAAAAGGGTGATCTGATATAGGGGGTATGGGTAATTTTTAAAGTGATAGTTATTTCTCAAAGAAATGATTCTGGTGTTTTAATTAATCTATTAAATTCTGCCTTTTCGTTAAAATTAATTAAATATGTAACAAATGAGATTTATCAAATAAATCTGGCAAGCTTTGTTCTCAACCCTGTCTCGGATACAGCTGCTCTAATTACTTAGCTAGGACTCCATTTTATCAGGATAAACGACAACGGGTTTAATACCTATAAAATTAAGGTTTACTCTAGAAGATTGAAGACTCTGAAGGAGAACGTGTAATTATTATATACCAAGTTTATAATGAATTCGTTGTGTCGTTATGAATTCACTTTTGACTTCGTTGACGTAAGGGACTAACTTTATATAAAATACATTTGCGAATTTTGTTTTTTTTTTTTGGTTAAATTTTCTGTTTCTTAAACCACTTGGCTTGATGACAAATCACAATTTCGAAAGCCAACTGATCCCAGAGAAATCTAATTCTCGCACAGTTCAACGCGGCATAGAATCTCACGCGATATCAGCAGTTCCAGAAAGTAAACTGAAAACAATTCGCCTAACTACATTGGCAGGGCTTTCTTTACCCTCTGCAAGCATTCCGTAGATCTCTTTTTCTCACTTTTATCTCGCTTCTGTCCATTGCGAACGGGTCAGTTCTCTTCATTTCTTTCTTTCTTTCTTTCTCTCATTTCCCAATCTCCGAGCCAAACCACCTTCGTATAATCGTTTTGGGTGAAAATCGGAATGAAGATTTTTTGTCGATACTTCTATAGCTAGGTATGTCTTGTTATCAATAAAAATGAAGATTCAACGTTAAAAAATGTGACTTTTTCAAGAAAAAATTTCGAATAATACTCATTTTACATATATAGCTTCTGCACGTCGATTTCCTGCCCAATATTATACTAATAGGAAGCGTTGAGAAGGGTTGGGATTCGATTGAGATGTGTAAATAATTTATTTTCACGCTACCCAATAATTTCTGTAACGGCGTCGGCGTCGGTGTCGGCAGCGGCGAGCTATCTTCGAGAAACTGATCACAAATCCAATTATAGGTGAAACTGTTCCTCGTGACGTCACAGCCTTCCCTTTACCAACCCCTTCCTCTAGTCTATATCGGCTAGCAATTATCCCCACCCCTTAGGAAACTCGTCCATTCGGCCTTTCGCTCGATCGTCAATATCACGTCGTTTTTTTTTTTTCTTTTGGTTATTTTTTTTTGGTTTTATTTTTTTCTACGCGCTTTCGAGTTTAGGGAGTTCACTGCTTCTTTTCTCTTCTGGGAATATCCTCGCTCGGATGTCACATCAATGATACGTGCGACTCGAATGAATTAGATTTCACTCGATGATTTGAAAAGAAAAACTGTCCGTCAGTTGTTCGTCCCACGTCATCTGTCTCGTTTCAGACATCCCTTCGATATTCTTTTCCAATCCCGTTTTTTTTGTTCTTCCTACGGTTGTTTTTGCTTTCAATTTGTGGAGTTCATCCCAAGTAGCGATCGTAACTACTTAAGTAAATGATAATTAGCGATCATTTATTCCAGTAAAAGTGATAAATAAGATTTGTGAAATTTCTCGTGTCTCGTATAAGCTTCCCTTGGTCTTCGTGTCTGATTTTAGATCGAGGAGGAATAGATGTAACGAATTCAGTGGAAAGGGAGGTTTGCAGGGGATGGTCGAAGACATTGAAGCGTAGGCAGCAAGCATCTTCGAGGCAATGGTGCGCGACGTGGAACTTATTAAAAAGTCATATCATTCAGACGTCTAGCCTGTAGGTACGAGATAGGATAGGTACTAGGGGTAACAAAATATTTCAATGTTTGTCGGCGGGGCATAAAATCTTCATAAAAATCCATGCATTTGTCGTTCACCGTTACCGTAACTCTTAGCTCTTGAAACAGTCGAGCAGTTAAATCGTCTTCGAGATATCCGATCGTATATCCACGCCCTGTTATCAATTCAGAATTATTTTAAATTAGGGATGATCGAAGTTCGAGGCACGAGTACAAAATAGAGAAACCCATGATAGCGGGTGTCGATAAATTTATTTTAGAATAAAAAATATCGTCATCTTTCGTTTTATACCTCGTTACTAGTGGCGAGCGATCGTGTCAACGCCTTGTTAATTAGTAATTAAACTGTTTTAATCCGATCACTAGGATATCAATTCGTTGAGATTTCCGCAACGGAACGAATCGATTCGTTAATTTTCCACGACTCTAGAGATTTTCCGGTGGTGCGTATCAGGTCAGACTGCACACGCCACACGGCAATCACAGCCGCAAACTTTTAATTACTAATGTCAGTCTTGCGGGATGTTACCGTATACGTATATACGTCGCCGCGTACGTTACGACGTTAATTGTTCGCTGCCAGTGACGTCGGGACTATAAATGATTTCCTATAATTAACGACTACCGGTCACTTTTACGAACGTTAGATACGTACTAGCTGCGCGTAGTCGACGTATTGAAAATATATTTATTACACACGTCGTTAAAGGACTTTAAAAACCCTTTCAAATGGTGAAAGGCCTTTAAATTTTACAGCAATTTTTTTTTTTTAACTGAGAAACGTTTTTTATATCCTTTGAGTTTATTTTATTTTTTTTTTATATGTTTTTTGTTTGTCTATTTTTATTCAATTTTATACAACTAATAGAATTTTGCGATGTAAAAACCAGATTCCAATTTATCTATTCATGTCGAAATCAGCCGCCCGTTCTTGAACCTTATTTTACGTACGAATAACGTAAAAATTAATCTATTTTATAACGAGCTAATTAAATAAAAACCTTGCAGTATGATACGTATCAACGTTATTTGATATTTATTTATTATTTCGAAGCGTAGATCGTTATTTTTTGTAATCACAATCGACGGAGATATGTTCGTAAAAAAAATTTTCTCTACAAATTGTGAAAAAGATTGAAAAAAGAAAATAAAAATACTTTTTTAAAATTCAATAAATAAAAATGTCTGTTTCAACGTTGTTCATATTTTGTTTATTATCTTTATTTTCTTCGATGTATGTATAGTAACGTGGTAGATATTTTCCATGTATAATATAATATACCCAGTGTATCAGATTGAGAAAAAATAAAAATAAATCTATTGTTTCCCTCGTTACTAGAAGCTTTTCATTAACGATCAAAATTAATGATTGTTTTGTCAAAATTGATAAACCTATACGAGGACTTTGAATGAAGAGTATCGTATAGGGTGAGTTAATTTTTCCATTCAGAAACAGTCGTGATTACCAAACGATATCCCAGCAGCACCCGTTCCTTTTAGAATCACGAAACTTCTAATAGCTGTAATTTGATCAGGCAACCTTTTCAGGCATAAAAAATTACCCCTATTCATACTTAACGCCTCCTACTCTACGTGCTTTGACACACTGAATCGAAGGTTTGACTTATTGCTCTGCTGAATGACTCCGAATGAGAGCAAATTTTACACCGTCTATCCCCCGCCCTTCATCCTTCATCCCTCATCCCTCATCCCTCCTGCATCCTCCACACATACACATATATATATATAGTCTGTCTCTACTGAATTGGACTGATTGTATTCTCATGTAAAACACGCGACCCGTAATAACGGAGGCTGTCCTCTGGGGCGCGGGGTGTAGTGTTCTGAACTTATAAACGACACCGTCAAAATTGCCAATTAGATGTAGAGGAAGCTTTTTACGTATTTGACTAATCCATTCGATAGGTAATTTCGTTTTAATATATCTCCGATTTAATATTCGGATCAGATATTATATTTGGCAGATAAAAATTTGGATATAATAAAAAAGAAGGTTGATTTAAGGGAGGAAGAGAGACTCACGGTGTCGCTTTGGCATATATAAGATTTATAAAAGTGCTGAGGGGATCGTATTACGCAACAATTATTATTTGATTACCGGTAAAGGAGTGGGCTACGTCGGCTGAGATTGGATTCGGATAGCCCTTCTCGAGGGCTAATAAGATTCAGGCCTTAATCAATCTGGCGCCGTGCAATTAACGCGTCGTTTTGACGGGCGAACTGGCGAACGGGCGGACGGGTGGACGGGCGTCTCTCTTGACGTGGACTTCTTTAATCAGTCACTGCCGGGGTAGTAGTAGTAGGCACGAGGTGAACGAAGGCGAAGGCAACCATAGCTAGTATATGGTATAACACCCGCGCCGTTACGCTTCGCGAAATGAATCACGCGACTGAATCTGACGGGTGATTTTTTAGCGATTGCAAATCTTCTCCGATTCCCGATATTAATATAATACCATTTTTTTTTTTAGACCATTTTCAATTTTTCATCAATTACTCAACGAGATATTAATACCTAAGCTAATATCTTAGTCGAGCCTGTTGCAAACGACGTTCATCAACTTATTGAAATATTGAAAACGCGAGAGAAATCGTATTTCTTACAAACAATCAGAATGTCATAAATTAGAAAGATTCTTCCTCATTTCGTAAAAATTATCATCTATCATAGAACTTGATTAGGACTACCTATCAAACGATCATTGAATGAATAGAAATTCGTTGATTAAAAAATATCCACTTTTCTGTACAACGTTAAGAATATTGTTGTTTTTTCTTTTTTTTTTGTTCAATCCTAACTTGGCTCGGCATTGCTGAAAGATATATTAAGAATTATCAACGGTTGTTGAATACCGTGATTTGGAGACTATCGTCGTAGTTTCAACATCGCCAGAACTGTGGATATCTTCGAAATGAAATATCCTGCCAAATAAATAGTTTGATAAACTTTCTTGCACTTGTGCCAAGCTTGGATTCTAACGAAATAATGTTGATTAATTTTACCCCTATAGTTTTATATTTTCATTTATTATCGTCTTCGATTATTATATCGGTCATTAATTCGCATATTTTACGTATCGCACGTATTGATTCTCGAGCTCAAACGTCACTCTTTCCTCATCCCTAATGTTACAACCCTACCCAACGATGTTATAGTCCTAATTTTCACCCCCCTTAAGTAAAATTGCTCTCGATTTTTATTTAGTCTTCCTCTCACGGTCTTAGGGGGGTATAGAGAGGAGAAGAGGCGGCCCTCCTAGCTTCAATTCTGAATCTTGAAATATAAAATCGGTTTCTTAAAAATGATTTTAAAGCTTTGTCGATAATTCCTTTTCTGTCGGAATTATTTACGGCGCAAACTGACAATGAGTATAAAGTATGATGGGGCAAAATTCCAGCTGTGAATCGGCTATAATTCGTAGTGTTAATCGTAGCGAAACTCCGGTTTTCACTCGAGGTAAAATCCGCAAATTAGTATAATTTACGGAACACGGGTTGTTGACGAGGGGAAGGGAAAGGGAAAGGGAAAACCACCCATGCCTCGTCGTCAATGTGCAAGCTGGAGCAATATGATTATGGCAAACGTATTATGACGCTTATACCTCATTGCAGCCGGATTCATTTGCCTTCTGTGCACTCGTCTATGAGACCGTTATTCTCTCGTTTCTATATGTTGTAGTTTGTGGTGCAAACACGCGAAACTAGACACACTGTTGAATAATATCGTGTAACAAACGAACGGGATTTGAATCAACCAATTATTTCAATCAACATGACAGTACGGGATTCTAGTGGAGCATTATTGTCATTAGATAGATATACATATATATTTATATGTATATTCTCGTATCTCGCGAGGTCAAGAGAAAAACTCAAATTACAAGAATAATTAACGACGTGTTACCTTCATTCTGAAAAAGAAATAAAAATTTAAATTAAACTCTGAGTTTAACTGTTAATTAAACAACGGTTTATCTTCTGATTGGGTAGAGTTGATGATGACTGTTGATTTACCTTCGGTATTCCCGAGTCCGCAGAGTCTTAAATTCAGTATTTTTTTGCCCAATTTTTCGTAAACCTCGAAGGACCAGCGAGGCAAGTGAGTTCAATTTCTTTCTTTCATTTCATATTTCGTACTTACTATCAGACGTCTGTCTGTATTTCTTTTTCCCGAAAAGAATCATATAACAAACTCGTTTTTTATTTATTTTTTTTTACTTCTCAGTTCGTTAGGAGAAAGAAATATTTACCATCGGATGAAGGTTTTCGTATATGGAGCTGTAAATAGATATATATAACTATATACCTAAAAATTTATAGAAATTAGGCAGAATTATGGGGCTGTATAGGTAAAAAGGAATAAAAACATGATCGTTTCTCATTTATGGTCTATATAAAGAATAACTATAAATATGGATATAACTGTATATTATTTATCGGCTGTATATATAAGTTTTGCTACGGCTAGTTATATACACCGATATATATATATAGTATATAAGTTGAAGGGATATACTTAGTGTCATTATCGTAATTGAAAGAGGGAGAAAGAGAGATGTTTCTTTTTATTTATTTTTTGTAAAAAAAAAAAAAAAAGAAAAGGTGTATACGTATGTGTGTGTATCGAGGCAGCGATTCCAGCGGGAAATAATTACTTGAAAAAAGAAATTATCACCACTAGAAGAGACAGGACTGAGGCAGGCGACGCGACGCGACGCTCGAGCATAAGAAACTGGCTGCAGCAGGAACGTCGTTAATAAATCTAGGGTAATTAGAAAGAATGTCTCTCTCGACTCTGGGAAAAGTACCGGGCGGTAGAAAACGGTGTCTACTTCCCCCTCGTTCTCCTACCCTTCGCCCAGTATCTTGTTAAATTTTTATATTACCGGCATTGTAAGCTTATAATGCTAATTAATCATAATAAGCGAAACACGAGCCTTGCGTCTCTTCATCTTTCTCATCGTCTTGAAAATATCACTTCGAGTTTACTCTAATTTTCTCTGGCTTTTCTACGACCACGCGAATTTAACAGTTATTACAATCATCTGCAGGGCGTTATACATTAAACGATAGGATTGAACAAAAAAAGAAGAAACCCAAAAAACGGTGTTAACGATGTTCATTTTTCTTATTTTTTCGAAAATTACTGTCTACGAACGCGGGGGGAAACTTTGACAATTATTATTATTATCATCACTATTACGCACGGAGAAATTTTCGACGTCTGCATCCGCGTCAAGAACTCTCTTGATATACAACTAATTTGAGAAACTGTAAACATAATTATCGTCAGTCTGGGACTAGAGTTGTTGGGTTGTGAATTCAAAATGCGAACCAGCTGTTATCGTCCTTAACGAAAAACTAAATCTATAATAAGACTTTGAAACGAAACGGAATGAACCTCCAGATTTAAGGGTAGATGGATTATAGTTAATGGATAATAGAATAGAATTTGCAAATAATATCTTGTGAGTGGTTAGATAAAAACTCGTAACTATATCGCGTATATAATATATAAATAGGATAATTGTTCGAAATATAAGTTTTGTTTAAAACTGGGTGAAACTGTGAAAACTTTATTTGTACGAGATATAAATTATCAGCCACGCAATTGTTTTCTCGCGTCGCGACGCGCGCGCGGGGTCGTCGAAAGAAAAACAGAGAAGTTTGTTTTTCCCGCGGGCTTCTAGTCAGGGTGTAAATCAAGCTGCACCTAGACCGTGGAGTGTGACGCAAGTGGCTTAATGGTCTCATTGGTAAACTGGCGATTCAGAAGCTCCTGGCTTGTTACTATATGGCAATAATAATTAAGCTTCTGGCCTGGCCTGGCCTGGCCTGGCCAGGACTTCCTCCCTTCATCCTTCTCGTCTTCATCCTTCTCCTTCTCCCTCCTGACCACTCAGCCAACACTCCACCAAACACATCTACACATATATAGGTATAGAGATAGTTTCGGCGACCGGAAACAAGGGTAGATGTAATTAGGATGAGTTGTGACGCCGCGACTCCCCACCTTAATTGGTATAACCACGTATACAAGTAAGCTGCACGTATAGCTGGCCAAGAGGGGATGGACCTACGGATGGTCATAAGCTTAATTGTTCCAGTTGCACGCTCGAACGACGAACTGAGGAACGGTTATGTAACGAGATTTTGATTCGCGTCGGGTACCCATACCGTCGACGTTGTTATAATTAATATTTATATCTTTTCTACTACCCCCATGAATTAAGTAGCGCAAAATACGTGCTTTGAATAATTTCGTACTTGCGATATACAAATAAGGGGATTTATCAGAAAATAGGACACATTCGATCCTTCCATCTCCATGGTTGGTTAAATTTCATTAGCAAGTCAAAAACGGTATCGTTTCATTTTTCTATATTTAAAAAAGGAAAATTCATACGAAATGTAACTGTATAAGGCTTGCGGACGTATATCTACATACCTACTATATTCGCTCGTTATCGGTAAGGCGTAAAGTTCTTGGGGGTTGGTATAAATTTCTTGCACCAGAAATAAGAAATAAGAAGAAACGAAGGCCTGCAGTAGGGAGAACTAACTCATCAGGGTGAAAGTCTAGAAGACTGAAACAGTCGCTAAAGTAGGGTGAAGCCGTTACGGGTAATGGCAAAAATTAACCCACCCATCCACCACCCAATCCCCCAACACCAAACCCCCGCCGACATCACTGCGCCAGACCTCCTTGCCACGCGTTTAATTCCGTTAACACAGTTTTAAAGCAGCCCTCCGAGGGGTTCTTTCCCCATTTAGGGCTGGTACTGGACGTTATTCCGGAATTTTGAATTAAGTTTTGTCGTTAGCGGTTTCATTTCGTTAATACCCTTTTCTTCAGGGTTGCATATTTTCATGTTAAAATGCATTTTTTTTTTTTTTTTCTTAATGCACTGTGTCACCGGCTTTAATTACACCCGCTCATCCTCTTTACGTTCTTCTTACGGATGGAATACACCACCGAGCAATGCATTTACAAACTTTTGAAAACGATCTCTGGATCTCCGTCATTCCTCTTTCTTGTATCGTACCCAGGGAATAGCCAGTTACCTTAAATTTACATCTTGTTTCCCCATTCCTCTCATCGATCGAAATAATCGGTGCTAAACTCTTCATCTTCGTCTTCCCCTTACCGTGAACATCTAGTTTTAACCAAATGAGAAAAAAGCACTAGTCCAGGAAGAAGGTGGCGAACCTTCCTCCGCCCAATCCTTCAATATACATCTCATTTCGGGCAGTGAATTCCTGACGAAGGTCGGAAACCCTTCTTGGCTTTTCCTTGAGGTGTTACAAGGTTCCTTCAAGTCTTAGGTCCGGATGATGGCTGCTGGTTCTCAGAAGGTGCTTTCAGCAGCATAGGCCCTCTTCGTTGGGCAATAATGGTCTTCTAGCCTCTTCTTACTCGTGGGGGTTGATGCGTCACTGACGTCATTAGCAGCGACACCGCGAGACGTTTTAATCTAGTTATCCCAGGCGTATAGTCTATTCCCAAGACTACGTGGCACCTACACCGTAGGTTTCGTGTGGAAACTAGGGAATGAAGAGACAGAAGCTGTGGGGGAACCTAACTGGGACCACCACCGACTAGCTTTTAATGAAACCCCAGCCTCTGGAGAACTTTATCTACCTTAGGTTTGCTCTAATTTATACATCACCGGTTTGCCCTATTTAATATCATTATGCCTCGACTTCCTGGCTTATCTAGTCAACGAGATATATTCACGTTGCTTTGGGCATCTTACCTTCATTTATTTCATGTGAATTCTTGAAGGGGTTTGACGAATTAAGATTTGACTACAGAAATTAACGAGGATTATTCACTATCTCGTTCTCTTGGCTCTTCGGTTTTAGTCTGATTTTAGTTTATTTCTTGACAAGAAATCAGCTGAATTTCACAACTGTAACCCCTGCAACTAGCAAGGTATGGTATGTCGGGCTTCAATTAAGCTGCAAACGAAGTTAGAAATTACCGCGTGTCACACTCGGTGGCCCCGAGACTCTGTTCACCACGACGCCCCGACGCCTAGACGGCGAGACGCTTCATGGCGTACCACTAGCTGATATCAACTACTTTCAAAGCATTTTATACAAACAAATTTTACGACAGATACAATTTTCTGCCTCAATGAAGAAGTGATTGCTCATTTATTCGCGATTATTGTTCAGTGAGGCAATCTATGAAAATCAAGCCTTGGAATGTTTCAATACATTCACAGTTTGTTATACGAAAAAGTCTGAAACGACTAGGTATCTTGTAAAATAAAGTTTGCACGAAAGTAGAAATTCTTTCGAGGTGAAAAAGTTTGATCGTTTGAAATATTTTCGCATCGTTTCTTTCGCGTTTTACTCGAAATGTTAATTTGGTTTTAGGATTATTATGAAATTTCTGGTGATTAAATAAGTTGAAAAATGAAAATGTTGACTTTTTGAATGATGAATAAATTTGTTACATCGCGTTCAAATTGGCGTGAGAAAAGCTTGAAAATTTCTGTTGGAATTAAACTACGTTTGATGAAACGATTGAAGTCGCGGTAATTTATAATTCAACCTTTTGATAAGATATACACAATTATAAGTAATCAGATTACTTCTTCGTTTCTAGTTTGAAATTTCACAGTCGGGTATACCGTTCACATCGTTCATACCGTCATGACACGCCGACTTCAGACACAATACTAAAATTGAGTTTAGCCCGTTGTATACCATTGTTTAAGAGAAATATCTCGTTTAAATTACCTCGTTTAGCTCTCACTCGGAACAATATCATTACCTCAGAGTTTCAAAACCGACTTACCAACGCCCGAATAAGATCCGATTTCTGTATCAAACTCGCCGTTATGAAAATAAATTGCAAAATACCATTTCTTCAATTTCAAGAAAATCTCAAGTAAAACCATTTCGAATTGTTCTGATATGATTTTAACGTTTTCACGTAATAAGTAACGCGAAGTTTATCGCCAATGATAAATTTGCCAAGTCAAATTTATCTCGAGTAGCGTATGCTTGATCGTATTCAAATTTTGTAAATTTTTTTTATTTATTTATTTTTTTTGCTGTTTTCTATCCTTTCCTTATTCATTATTTTTGTAAGAAATTTTCTTACGGCTAAAAAGGCTTCCTCTCCTTTTATGACGAAACAATATCGTGGCCTATACCTACCTTTTCTATATACAGGCCTTTCTGTCCCTATTTCTCTACACATATATACCCAGCCTTTCGGCCCTCGTCTCACCAGCTCCCATCCCATCTGCATTCCTAGTCCCAACGAGCCGCAAAGGAATTCCAATTTTAAACAAAAGTTTCTTGACGGCGGCAACGTCTACTCTAGCTCTCTCTCTCTCTCTCTTCTTCTCTCTTCTCGCTCTCTGTAGGTTTCTCTCTACCCTGAACGTCGCGGATTCTACCCGCGCGTTCATGCATACATACGGACGACCCCCTGCCTCCTGCCACACGACTTTTCCGTGGTTCGCGTGAGCCGTGATAGTAGAACTCGGATTTGAGAGGGCTAAGAAAAAAGGTTGAAGGTATATAGGGTAGGTGTAGGCAGTAGGGGAAGAAATCCCTTCTCAAATAAGGTTTAAACGTCATTGGCAGCAGCGGAATCGTCAGGGTACCAGCAAAACGTCAGTTTCTTTTCTCTCACGACACGACACGTTCTCTACAGCAACGTCATGTCAGATACCGCTTATGTTTTAACCCAGGTATTTTATTTTTGAGATTTATTTCAAAATAAAAATAATAGAAAAATACTTTTTATCGTAGGCAAGGGGTAGGTTTAAAATAGGTAGAAATACGTGAGTAAATGCGATATTACACGAATGCCAACCCGATCCCTGTGTATAGGTACTACCTTATACCTACCTACATATCCTTTGGCAAACAATAGTCGACGAGTGCAGCTGCAGCAGGCGTAGAACTTCGCGTAGTCGCGTCGACTCCGAGGCATATCACGCTGCATCTGGTGCAATATCGATAAAACAGTGATCCCCCATTCGTGCCTAGAGCCAGGAGTCCAGGATTCGTTCAAGCATTGGACACCGTTTACGTAACGCGAATCTGTTTGCTTGGAATTTACTTACAAACACGTGATCTCAACTGTTATCCCACTGCTGAGAACCAGACAAAATCTTATCACGTAAATATCAGATAAAAAACAGTTGAGATCGAGATACTAAAAACCACCCCTAAGAATTTTGATACTTGGATTTAGGTACCATTTTCAATATCAATTTCAACAGAAAATGACATCTTTAAGTTAAATCAACGTTACGAGAGAACCGAGTCCGAAGCACAATTTCATTCATGACTTCCTGTTCTAAAAATGATGTGAATTCATTCATCAGAATGAAAAATCTCAGTCTGATGGATCGGATGAACGACGTTTCACAAGAAAACTAAATAGGAAAAGAAAAAGCGATACGGACATATGCATAATATGCTCATCTTATATATATATATATATATGGTCATCTGAGATCCTTTTTGAAGCGGGTGTTCAGATCTTGGCGGAAACTCTCCGTCAGAGTTTGAATCTGTCGTGGATTTGGGTGGCGATGCGGATCGACTTGAAATTCAAGATCAAAGTAGGGATTCGTGCATCGCAGAGAGGCGGTCGAGGGTAAAGAGTAGAGTAGAGTAGATACCAATACCCATGTACAGAGATATATAAGCACTGTGTACATGGACACGCAGATATGTTTCGGCAGAGCTGAGCTCAAGAGCAGTAATTGTAACGCCGGTAAACTTAGGGCTCAAACACTGTGGTGCAAAATTCACAATCTAATCCAACTAAGCAAATTACTCGAAGTTTCTGGGCGACAACGCACTGTCCCCTTCGCTCGTCTTGCCCCCAGGTCTTATCCCTGCATTCCGAAAACTTAGATCAAAGGAAGCCCGGACGCTTTCCAGACGGTAATATCTTACTTTCGTCTTGATCGCGTGCCATTCGTAGAAATTCACAACCCCCCCCATTGGTGAGACAAATTTACAACAAACGAATAAACGGAATATATTATTCTGTGGATTCAGGGTAGAACGATTAATTCCCTTTTCATTAAAGTTATAGAATAACGTTTTAATTATCTTTTTTCTGTCTTGTTGTTCGTCCAGTTTTAGCAATTCAAAATGTCAATTAGCTACCGCATTGTGAAATGAAAAGTGTACAGGTATGTCCCTAGGACGATAGTGTGCGAATAGAATCAATCTAAATAGAATGCAAATGAAGGGAATGTTTAACGAGCGGGCCAAGCGACTTCCTGTTTAAATTGGTGACGTTTTAAAAGCAAACCTACGTTCATTTAGAATTCTGGATACTCAAATATTGATCCCTGTCGATACCGGACGTGACGAACGTGGACACTGGAATTTATAACCATTAAAAACATATTGACTTCCATATCAATTTCAACCGTCAATCAAAACTCTTTGTCATTTAATGAATTCAATAAATCGATAATTATCCCGATTTAAGATTAGAAGCTTTGGACATTTTTTTGAACCATCTAAATACCGCCAAGGTTTTGCCTTATCCTAAGCTTCGAGACTCACTTCTCGTTACCAATGAGGTGCAGGCCGAGTGGGCGAGGAGCAAAACCACATCTGTTGATTATCTGGTCTGTAAACATGGGTGCATTGTTATTGATTGGGCTAACAATCTGCTGCCGCCACCGTCGCCGCCGCTACCACCACCACCATCAACCCCTGTGCCCGTATTGACGCGATATAGCCTCGCCTTGCATAATGAATGGTCGGCTAATGACCCTACAGCGCTTGCGGAAACCGCAGCAAGAGGATGGCGGACCGGGCGAAGCACTTCCGGCATCAAACATGCACGGAGCTTCCGCTTGGCCAAGGCTTTTATAAATGTCGAGCCTTGCATATCGTATTAATTAATTGAAATACTCAACGCTTAGAACTTGGGGCAAGCTATACTTCCTCATTAGAATCAACCCCTTGTAAAGATAACACAATTTACAATATTAAATAGACATTTCGTTTTTTGCCGATGTTTCAGTGCCCAAAACTACGCGGACATCGACGAACGCCTTCTGACAACCGCCCTGACGCGTCACTGTGAGTATAAAAATCTGATATATGGTATGAGGTGTGAAAATGTTAGATTAGACATCTTTCGAGATGGTGTAGGTATCAGGAACAGGAACTGCACTTGGTTATAGTATATGAAATCCTGTGATCTTCGTATCTTTTTTAATCAAAGACTTACGTAGAGAAAATGAGATAATATGAAGAAGAAGAAGGAGAAGAAGAAGTTGAATATAACTTTTTAGATGAACGAAACCGGAAGTTGATTTGCTGCGAAATAATTGTCGAGAAAAAAAATTCGTCTCGAGTGAATATCTATAGTGAATTGGGTAAGGAAAAAAAACCCGTCACCGAGGTGAACATTTATTTCTGGTACCCGACGGTGATGACCTTCCCCCAGGACGCATCCTCGAACTCTTAGGCACGCAACCTCGGTCCTCCGGGTCGTTCAAACTTCGAGGTTCGAACTTTCAGGGGAGGGAAACTCTTGCGCGAACTTATATAACGCACATCTCCAAATCTTTGCCAATATAACTCGAACTTTTTATGGGGTAATATATTGATGCTTGTTTATTATTAATCCCACCAGAAACCTCCTCGTTCCCCTCTTCTTCTTCCTCTTCCTCTTCCTCTTTTTCTTCTACTCCCTTTTCTGTAAGCGAAATGCGCTACTGCCCGGAGAAGAGAAAGCTCGGAGAGTGAGGTGGGCAAAAAATAAATGAAAAAAAAAATATAAAAAAAATAAAATAAAATAAAATAAAAGACAAAACTTTGATAAAACTTTTCCACCCAACCCGCAGGGATACAATAATGATTCTAAGCTTCTTACATTGTGGATGGTTTTTACCAGATGAAAACGACCAGGTGACGTTGACCAGCCTGCTAAAGGACTTAGTCAACTTACTTTTCTCCGCAAGCTGTAAGAGGCTTTGCACAGCAGCTCTTCCTGACAACTGTGTTATAGAGAGACATTGGGACCGATTTTTTATTTCACTCACAGTTTTACTTCCGTTTCTTCATTCCACATTTTCCTCTCAGGATTTAATTTTACATTTTCATACCATCTTCATAGCTGCCTATTATATATCTAGCGCTTGCGGTTTTAAAGTACCGTAAGTTTGTACTAGACAACATCGTTGTTCGATGGGGATCCGCTCTTGTTACAAAGGATCCCCATCCCCTTTCTTTCTATTCTTATTTTATTATTTTTCATTACTCTTTCGGAATCGTATTTAATGAATAGAATAAAAGCTTCCTTTTAACCGTGCTCCTTTACTGGTGCAGAGATTCTCAGAAAGAGGGATAACGTGAGTTGAGCATGGCATACCGACCCACCAAAATCCACGTTCATTGACTCTTAATTTAGCTCCCATAGGAGTCGTCGAAGACGCACTACATCGCCCTCCCTCACGGTCACGTGCACTTTGTGTTTCCCGCAGAAATCTCTTGGGAGAAACATCCGTCCAACTACCTATAGTAGTTGGTATAATTGAAGATCTGGAGAAAATAGCGTTTAATTGTATTTCACGGAAGTGTATACGATTCAAATAGATAAAAATCCGATATTTATTACTGCACTTGTGCAGACTAGCGCTAAGCTATACAGAAAAGTTTTTGGTAAAATGTGGAATTATTCGCCCGGAGATGAACTCTGTAACAATTGGTTTGCGAAACTCGTGGATCTGCACGTGTCACGGGGCTCCGTCACGTTGCAGATATTATTGACAATGGATGGACTGAGCCCATCGACAATCGAGGACATCGAGGAGTCGAGGAATCGATGATTGTATAACGAGGAAAAACGCTGGTCCCACCGGTTGCGCAATCGGCTAAATAATTTATGGTCCTTCGGGGGATGGAATTATGTAATAGTAAGTTTGTTAGATCAATGAAAAGCTGAACGGTATCAAGAATCATAATTAACTAACGGATAATCACATAAGATTAACATTATTTCTCCTTACCCTCAGCCGACGTCAAAATACCAAAAACATTTATTACACTAATCCAAGTCTGGATAACAGATGAAACATGCCTTTAAAGATGGAAGATAAAAGGTGGCGCCGGTTGCGGGAAAACTTTTCTATGAACTTTCGCAGCACGCTGTGTTTGCCCGGGCAATATGCTAGCAGTTGGAATGCTGTAATTGCGTTTGTGGTATTGCGTGTTGGGATAATCGAGTGACATGGGTACCTAGATAAGAGCATCATTGATCTAAGCGCAAGCCCTAAATCTCGACAAACAAAAAACCAATCGTATTCCAGCACTTCCCGTTATACCGTCGTAACCGGATCTGTAATCTAAGGTTTTCGAACATCCCCTGATCCCCATAACCGACACGTGATCGTCTCGTCTCGTCACGTCGCAAATAACGAAGACTCACTCCCCATGGATTTGTGGGTCCAGGTTTTGATCATGAAGACCAAGGACTGTCTCACGTTACTTTATTTCAGTTGTTTACACCATCCACCCTATTTGCAGTACTGCAGTGAGAGAGCTTGAAGTGCTGTAAGCTCGTTCAGTATAGTTGTCATTTATTGCACTTTACCCTCAAGCTCTGGACATCACATGGTGTCGATTTTATTGGCCCATTGATTGATTGGAAATGAAATTATATGAGAAATTGCGTATACACATACAGAAAAGCGATCTCTGGGGTATCGAACTACGAACGTACGTTTATGGATAACGATTTGATTTACACAGCCATATAATCTATTACACACACGAACGTTTCAATGGTATATTTTTCATGCCCAATCGAAGAGTTGTGATTGCCAGACTGACTGCATTAGCAGTCTATGAAAATTTTATCAGACTGGTGTAGTCTGCCAACCCTTTGGAGTTAACCGTCTGTTAGTGACGTACGGAACGGGTAAATGCTTGGACAGTGTGAATAATTGAATAAAACTTCCCCGGAATCGAACTGGCCAGTGGCTAATATATAGCTACAGTATTTACAATCAGACCGAGAACTTTTCTTAGTTCGATAGGACGAGAAACCTTTAACGGAAACCATTCAATTAAACGAATAGAGAAAAACTGAAAAAGAAAAAGAATTATAGATCGATTCGAGGTCTCGTATGAGTTTTTTGTAGATCGAGGTAAAGTTTTAGAGAATTTTAACAGTCACTTAAAGTGATGTGATCGCAACTGGTATATATATGTACATATGTATGTACGATACTACCGGAAAAAGGTCTGGAAGTCCAATGTCGTGACGTAGCATCCGGTTTACATCGTCGTTAAGTTTTGCCGTAACGTTTACGCCCTCCTTCTAGTTGGTCGTGTCGCGGCGCGAAGCGTCTTCCGCGACTTGAGTATGGCGGATTTAACGGCCATTTGGCAAATGAAGACGAAACTGCCACGCAGATTACCAGAGGCGAGAATAGGCTGGCCTTTCTACCAGTAGAACGAACCGTAGTTCCTACAGGAGTTAAAGGAAGATGGGAAAATGAGAAGAGTGAAAGGTAGTAAGGGTGCCACCTCCCTAGTGGCCAATAAAGATCCAAGGATATACCTTCGAAGTACTCAGAAACTTACGCACTCTGGGACCAGGATTTTTTTCATTTTTTATTTCGAAAGGAACTCAACGATTCGTTGAAACTGCATTAGGCATCTTTTTCTTTCCAACCTTGTTAACTCACAGAGTAATTTTACTCACAAAAATATGTCTAAATAAAATAAATAATAGGGTTTCTTTTTTCTGTATATAAAAATAATCTAAATCAATGATGATAATGATATGTGATGATCCCAGGCTATGATATTCTTGATTTTATTCGATATCCATTGTTGAAATTGCAGACTCGGTGTATATTCAGCGTTCAAAATCTGCGGTAATAAGTACACAGTGGTAGTTGTTGGTTGTTGGGAAAGCAGTACATCCGTGGGAAGGTTGATTTCATAGAATTTCGAAACGAAACTCTATGTTAACAGTAGCGCAGTTGTTTGAAGCACGTATATGTAATATACATACGTCTACCTCTGCCGTCCTGGCAGAGGGGTTTTACATATGTATACATTTATATACGGCTTAGGTTGTATGGAGGGAATTTAAATCCATATATACCTGGAGAGGGTGATGAGGGGGGGAGGGGGGGGGAAGGATTGAATTCGCGAAGGGTACTGCCGTGGATTTTAGGGGATTTCAGAGGAATGATAAATTAATGACCTCCACGTTAGACAAACCCGTTTTCAATATATATACTTTGCCTTGTTGTTAAGCAAATTTTATGCGCTCGTCAGTATTGGCTATATTTCTGTATAACGGACGGATAATCGAACCCTGAAAGGCTATTATAAATTGTCTAGAGGTTTAATTGGTAACGTGAGCCATCCTGGATGGTATAGAATTTAATAGATCGAAATCGTTGCGCGTATTTAACTTCCAATTATAATGAAATTGGCGTGTTTCTCAGATACGGAAGATCGTAAATGCCTCTCGGCACTATGTACCAGAGGTATCGTCGCCGAGGAAATGCGTATTCATAATAAGACGGAGCTTGAGGCAATGAGAGCTAGTTTTCAACGCTTCTGAACGGTTTGTTTGATTTCAATTTGCGTAATTCTGATCTTTGATCGGCAGTTTCCTACCAGCAACGAACCATGGAAACGTGGAAATGGCGAAACTATCTCCTTTGTAGTCAATTAAACGTCTCACCGTTTCCCCGCGACGATTCGCGTTCGACCTGGTTCACCCGAGTGCCCCCGGGAGTGCCTCCAGGATGGCAATAACAAACGTACAGCGCAATATACCTTGGCGCTACCAAATCGATGACTAATTCTCTAGCAAGCGAACTAGCTTGTGGACTGGGATCAGGAGAGTCGAGACAACAGGTCACCCTGAGTGATAATATCCCCTTTGCACAACCCTCTTCGTAGTGGTATATCGTCAGTGTCCCTAGGTACCTACTACATAGAACGTATGCCTAGTCCGTCAGTCCACTTGATTTCAATTGAATTTTAAGCCAGCTAGCTCAAGCCATACAATATTAAATAGCTTTCAGGATTAAGACCGAGTTTGTAGGCATCTACCGGGTTCCCATTGTTTCGTCTTCACCGGGGAGTGACACTTCCTGGTTAACGTCGACAACCGGTCTCATTCATAATCTCCAATTTTCTATTTCTAATTCTGGATCACAGACCGATTATCTTCAAGAGTCTTGACATTTATTTTTTAACACATATTCATGCCAATTTCAATTTTAGATCCGACGAGATTCGTTTCATTCCCTTTTTTCGAATTGACTCATTCCATATCAATTATCAGCGAGAAGTCATGCACTGTGTAATCATTCGAAAAGCCCATCTCTCCGAAGCGTTAGATAAACTTTGCTAATGACCCAATCTTATGGCTAGATCGTGTCATTTTTTTTTTTTTTTTGTATAGACCCCATTACTTGGGCTATCACGAACTGACAGTTAATTTTGTACCTGAAGCAAATTGAGATTATAGTTTCAGAACAATGTGATAGTATCACCAGACCGCTAAAGCCTTTGAAGAAGACCCGGTACAATCTTTTAGAATCTTCTTAAAACGAAAAAACCCGAAATTTTATAAAGTCAAAAGACACAGCGAACACGTCTCCCAATTATATTGTCATTGTTCAATTTTTGGACTGGCGATGTAATCGTTTGAGATATTTGAGACGCTCTTTTTTGATAATCAAAAGAAATCCTTCGTTGAAATGAGGATCGCCCGCAGGGTGTAGGACTATTTAATGGCTACTTGTTATCCTTCTGTACAGCTGCTACCAGCGAGATAGATGTGCCCCCGTTGAAATAATGCCGCCGATCGCTCTGATCAAGATAATAACAAAATCAATGCTGCCTATGCATGCTGATGATTCTGCGAATCAATGGAGGCTAATATCACACGTATGCAAATCAGGGCAGACGAGTTACCAAGGCAAGGAATATGCGAACGGCAATATTTTGTCCACCTCGGTGAATACAGGTGAAAATCTCATTCCGACTCCATTAGCAATGGAGAGAAGAATCAAAGATTTCTATAAATCATCTCAAAATCTGAATTTGAAAAGTATAAGAGCATGTCATGAAGAGGATCTCCTCTCGAGGAAATGATCAGAAAGAATTTCTTACTTTATTAACTCAAAGTTAGAATAAAATAAATATTTCCCATATCCTCGACAGCAATTTCACTATCCCATCAAGCATCCACTGCGATTACTTTGACAACACATACCCTGGTAACGGTGAATTCCGATCAATCGATAAACATACCTCGTTACGTTGCCTGCCTGACACCCGTCCACGTCTAGGCTCACTAATAGGTATAGGAAACTATAGCCCAGGTTAGCTCAGGGTAGGAAAGCGTAGAGGGAAGGGAAGGTGGGGGGGTGTACGGATGTGGCAGAGAGTGTGTATTCACCTGGTGACAGTGGTGTACGTGGGGCTGTAGCGAGTGAAGGGCGACTTATTACGTCCCTAGAATTACCATATAAATTATCACGTGATGAACCCGCAGAGGGCGAACCAGCCACTCTCACAGCCTTTGTCGAGGTTTCCGTTGTAGTTAATCGGCTGGGCCATTTAATTGGGATTTTCAGGTAACCCAACAGTGGAGCAGTTCAGGTGCATTTTGCTACCTGTTTTTGAAAATGCTCTGAAATCATTTTTTTTTTTTTTTTAATACGATGTGAGGAGAATTCACCATAGAATTTTTTAAAGCAAGGGAAGGGAAGTCCGATGACTACGTTTCAAAGTTATTTTTTCCTCCTCTCTGTAACGCGTCGTCGCATATTTGTATGAAGTGGATATCGCAAAGATTACATTTGCTTTTTCTATCGTAAAATTCAACGAACTATAAGTTTCTCAAAAGTACCCCTATCCATCCTACGCGACTACATATCTTCGCACCAAGTTTTTAGTCAAATTTTTACAGCGTTATAATAAAAAGGAATTTCCCTAAAACTTTTTCCGAGGGATGGAAAGGACCTATCCTAGAGGATTATTTATTTCATTACCCTGTTTATCTCGGTATGATGCTCCCACCAAAATGTGATGAAATTCGAAAAAGTTAATGCGATTGCAAGAGATGAAAATGTATCTGATTAAAAACAGCTTTCAGGGGTTATTGAGCAGCTTTGAGATTATTCCCACGATATAGGGAAATAGACAACTCGTCAACAGTATGCATCCGTTATCCAATCCCTTGCGGCGTTGTGCCCATGCTCTATGTTGAAGTCTCTGATGACCGAAACTAGTTCAGAAATTTAGGTGAAATTCAGCTTGTGCCAACCAAAGCAATACGCAAGCTGAACAGCGAAACGCCTGAAGGCCGGAAGGCCGTTTTCAATCCCTAACTTACCCCTGCTGGGTTACTCTCGAGTTACTCTGCACGGGCAGTCAATAAGCCTCTACATTGTGGTTACGTTTGAAGCTGGTTAACTGTTCAGCCGTCACCTACTTCCATGCTAGTCTACTGAGCTAATAAAACCCCATCAAAGTCAGGAATTGCATTCTTGGCTGGCTTCTTTTTTTCTTTTTTTTTTTCTTCATTTCATTTCATTTCATTTTATTTCATTTAATCTTCTTTTCTCTTCGCATCGGATGATCCTCCAGTATCAACGTTTCCAGTGCTCGATCAGAAAGCGAAGGACTCGTTTCCACTTTAGTTGAAATATTTAATGAATATTTTTACACCGGATATTTAAAATATTTAATAATCCCACGTGGTTGTCTCGGGGGTAGTATTTTACTGTTGACTCGTTGGAACAGCCCCTTTCTTTCTTGGTTCCTTCTCTATTCTCTTTTTCCTTACTACTGTGTTAGCTGGTCGTGGCCTGGCCTCCATAAGGAATACCATGAATATTCAAGAGCCTTTCTAAAGCCATATCTTTATACGCAACCACTCTCTATGTTTCATGCATTCTGATGTCCTCCTTACGTCCTCGTTGTGGGACAACGTAGTAAGACGAGACTTCCAACAATTTTGTTACGGTCTTACCTTCATTATGAGCTATTTAAAAGCCCGTCTACTCACGGCACCGCGTACATTTATAATCTCCATCGAGGTAGGTATTTTCACTAGCTCCAGCAAAGATCGCTAGAGGATTAAAACTGCAGCGCGAGATTTTCAAGAGTTTATTTTTTATTATTTAACCTGTTTACTTTTTCTTTAATAATTCTTTTAAAATCAAGACAATACCCTCTTGAATTTACCCCGTCTTGGTTTCTCCCTCGACAGAACCGTACTACTTACATACCCCTTGCGCTCCACCGAGCGGAGCTAATTTATTAAGAATTTACTCAATCCTATTTATTTTATTTTTTAACTTCAAGTACGAACTGGGATAGTTCAATTTTCATCACAAGGGATGAAATTAAGTCACGGTAAATTAATAGGTATGGTAGTAAATTCCACTCCTTCGACCTTAGAATATTTTTCTAAAAATTTCAGCCCCTCATTTTTTACTTCAAAACTATTTTTATATACTGACTAGTTTATTTTTCAAACTTTCTCCCGTATCAGACAAATTTGCGTTTCAAATGCTGCAAGATTTTCTATACATTGAACCTCGTGCAGATGGAAAAAGATCTATTTTCAATTTGTAAGATAACCCGAGGTTGTATAGGCGAACGGTTTGATATTGAGTCTCCAGAAATAGTTCGATGAAACATCTTGACAATAATCTACACTTGGGACGTGTCTGGATAAAACGTAGGCAGATTTTACCAAGCTGTGATTTCATATAGGGTATATCCCAGCTGCCGGTACAGTGGCAAATACCAATTGCTTTCTAGAACCTATACGATTCCGACAAAACGTTTTCCAAATTACCTCAACTCGATTCAATATAATCGATTTATTCGACTTTAAAGTATATAAAAACCGAGCCTGCTGCATTTTTGATGAAACTTTAAAACGAGGCAACATATACCAGCCAAGTTTATCTCACGGAACTGGATGCACTGCTAATTCCACTGCCGACCAAACTTCGAGAGTCACATTTTGTAGCTTTGCTGAAATTTTCAGCGTCAGTTTTAGCTCAGCTCAACTCTTTTACGACGTCTACCTTCCTACGTTTTAAAGTCAAGCAATGTATATGGAAGAAGATTAAAGCGGGCCTAAAACCTCGCAAAAACATGTCTGGTTTTTAATATACATGAAAAATTGTGAGATGATAAACCATGGTTAATATTTCGCTCAATTTCATTTATCACAAATTACTTTTACCGTTTACCACGTTAAACTAATAGAAGATCAGTCCCCCTATATCATTGGTACTTAATAAAGTGATACTACACTTACGCGCGTGGCTCGCCCGGATGTTTACCAAGAGATATCATCTTGCTGAGTACATTATGGCGTAGCAGTTCGATCAGAAAGAGTGCACCGCAAACGTTACTTGGTAAGGGGGACCAGAGGACAGGTTAAAGATTGATCCATCGTTGCCTACCTCGAGGAGGAAGAGTAAGGGAGGTTTTCGACGTCAATGATCAGGACGCTTCAGAGGTCGCAAAATACGGGGGGGATTTCTGAGGACAGTAATTGATTAGAGAGGATATTGGCCCTCTCCAGCTATCACCCGCACTATGAAACACTACAATAGTATGAAGGCTCGAGACTCGGCCTATAACGTAACATCTATGTAGGGGTCAGAATTCGGAAAGCGAATAAGAGAGAATGGGGAAGGCAAGACAAGAGCTAGAGTATCGTATCGTCGACGTCCCTTTTCAAGTATCTCTCGATCGAGTGAACTCGATTCAAAGAGGGATCGGAATTTCATTACAAATAGAAACTTGTAACTGAACTGTGCACGGCTTTACTCTCACCAATATATCAAGATCAAGTATTACAGAACGGGAGAAAAGAACAAAAATCCATCATTTTTTCGTTTTTTTTTTTTTTGCTCGCAAATCTTCTTCAAATGCAATTTTTTCTCGTTTTCTTCCAAGGTGCGTGCACCCCCTTTCCCACGAGGGGGGGAAAGATGTTTGTCCTTTTCCCCGAATATTTGTCTAACTAAGACGAGGCAATTTGCTCACGTTGCGTTCAACGCTGCGGTACTATCCATCACTCGGTTTAACCCCGACGACAAGCGAGCCTAGTATATCATCAGCCTGTACCCTGTACTGAGGCCAAAAAGTCGCAACTAGAACACGAGTTGGTGAGACTCTCCAGGGTCTAGACTCTGTATAGGATCAAATTGGCTGGGTATATATATTTGTCGATTTGTCTCTTATGCGAAAGAATGAATAAATGTAGGTTCAAGAAACTAGCCTCGTTGGAATAGAATAAGAAAAAAAAAGAACCACCCTGCTTTCTCCGTTTCGCCAAGGTTATAAAAACTCTGTTGAAACGTTTGAGAGAAGAAAAAAAAAAAAAAAAATTAAACTCTAATTGATCCTCACTTTTGTTCAACAACGAGCACTGTGCACCCTTTACCTCGCAGAGGGACGAGGACGTGCTTCTCTGAAGGGTCGACGGGATCTAAAGGGTGGAGTAAAATGTGGCGAAACAAACGGCTCCGCTCGATGTGATATACACAACAAAAACAGAGGGCTAACTAACCGCTTTTACGTATACCGGAGAATGATGCATCGGAAAAAGAAGAGGGTTGGGCGATTACTTATTAGAAATGCAGAAATTTATTCTATAATTAAATCGTTACATGATATAAACCAGGGTTCCCTTGTGTGCTGCAGCTATACCGCAGCTATACCGTTCTCTCATTTTTCCTTTAGTTCTTAAATTTTTGTTTTTCCATCTTTACACGTGTAACGTTACAGAAAAATTTCGGCCACTACCTACGGGGATATAATTTCTACGACACGTGACATCATTTCCGGTCACCTACAACGCCGGAAGTCGTAAAGGGACGCGTTTGGATGTGAGAGTGTACGTATAGCGGGTGAATTTAGCACCGGAAATTGGTGTTTTCCTTTTTCGTTGACGATAAGACGTTTTAGTCGAAGTCCTACCTCTTACACGTCTCTTTTTCTTTACCATTTTATTTCCTCTTCTTTGGCCCACTCGCCTCGTCTCATCTCTGCGAGAGTCTCTTCTCTTGACTTTTTAGCAAACCTTTGCCAATAAATGAGATCTGAGTTTTCGAACTTGTCGATACTCTGTGCATTTGAATTGATGCTGTAGGGTGAACCGTCAGAGAATGTATGCCTGCCATTGCCTTCGGGAATATTTATTTTTAGTTAATAAAGCAATTTCGTTATTTTCATTTTTTTTTTCCTGGTTTTATTCGGGGTCAATCGACGTCGGATATAAAAGGGAGAATTAATTCTAAAAATAACGGAGAAAAATGATGAACAGAAAGTATGTGATTGAAGGAATTATAAAATCGCATTGAAAAAGACATACAATAAATATGAGACTTACCTCGAATCAATATCGACTTCTATTCCAACCAAACGTACCTACCTCGTATCCCTCCAAGCAATGGCAAGCTTTTGTATTTTACTTTCATTTAATTAAATTTTTACGTAATATTTGCCGAGCAAATTCCCAAACCAATTTCACCAGCTGCTCGCATGTCGTCGGCAGTAAACACCAGTATTTGTTTTCTTTAATTGAATTGGTATAAGTTTCGATATGTATTTTTAGTTTTGTCTTATTTATTTGAAAATTTTGTTCATTCCTATTTCTCAAACCTTTTTGCTTTTGGTTTAGGCATTTTTAAAAGCTTGAAGATCCAGAGTACCTGATCCGAAGAAGATTAATATGACAATCGGATCAATACGGCGAGAAGCCTGGGAGACGTTTATTAAAAAATCTAGAATAATTTAGATTGAGGACGGAGTCGGAGTATGGGGAAGAGTCGAAATTTTAAAAGAATTACGGAAGTGAGATCAGTCACAGTGTTGACGTTGATATTTTAATCTATTCGACGATTATATCGATCTCTCGCATGACTTACACTTTTTTTTTTTTTTAAACACGTCGAAATTATATTCATTTTGAATGTCTTACACCACGATGGGTGAATATGCGGTTCTCCAAACTCTGGAAAAGTTCGAATCAATTTTTTTTTTCCAATGAAAATGTTATCGATAATTTTGATAGTTGGAATTGTTGCATATTTATTATGCCCATACAACGAGCGAGAAATTAGTATTGATCAAAAGTGTCTCTGCGGTTTGTGGTTCAGTCAGAAGTTAACGACTTTTCCATAAGAATAATTTATAACCCTTGCGGAATATCGACTTCCTGCCTCCCTTATCTATTTTACATAGCGATAAAACTTTCACGACGTAATCGTTATTCGGTTAATTCTCGTCCACCACTGGTGGCTGGGGGCTAAGGGTGGGTAATACGATATCTAAAAGAGATGAAAATACCGGGGTATTTCCTTCCGTGAAAAACCCCGCATCAGAACCAGGCGAAAACGCACAATTGTAAGAAATCGCTACCAATTCGCATTCTCAGTCAGTGTATAGTATACCGACATGCGCTGAATCAATTTCTCATTATAAAGTTATGCCTTATTTTTCTTCAAATTTTTCTTTCATCGCATGATAACATTCAGCAAACATTCATTTTAAAACCAGAAATAAATGTCGAATAACAAAGCCCACATTTCGGAGGGGTAACTCCGTGATTTGTATTATTCTTCCGTTTCATTATTCCTCTTTCTCTTCCTCGGTTTTTTTTTTCTCTTTTTTTTCTTTTTTCATTTTCTTTTCTCTCTTTCCTTTCTCTTTCACTGAGAAAATTGAATTCCATATGGAAACGAATAAATAAAAAAAAAAAAGAAGAGAAAGAAAAACATGTTAAAAAATTTATTCTTAACCAATTATACATTTTTTATCTTCATTCTTTTGTTGTTTTTTTTTTTCTGTTTTTTCAATTTTTGTAATTCTTTTTCCAGATGCCCCAGTGATGGAGGGTGAGGGCACTTTGGGCCGGGGGCACGCGAACGGGGGCCGCGGACTGCGCCGTCAGCGGTCCCTGGAGTGGCGCGAACGGCGCGGTTATGGGGGTGCACCCTCGAGCAGCGACGAAGAGGATAACTCGCGGCATGGCGTTGGGGGACCTGCTTCTGCAGGGCCCAGAGGAGCCAGAAGCCCTGGACAGGTCTTCGCGTCGCTTTTGGCCCAGCAATATAACAGTAAGTGAGATTTTGGTATTTTACCATTTTTTTTTGTTTCATTTTTCCCCATGAAATCGTATTGAATTTCGTCTTGACTAATATATGATTATATTACTGATCAAATAATATGAAATAAAATAAATTGTTGATAGTCGCGCTGCTGGCTGGTTGCCTACCTTTAATTGTGGCATTACCGCGTAAATGGCTCAGTTAGAGGTAATCTCGTGGAAAGAAATAAAAGGTTCCTTTTCATTTGACCCGATTTCTTCCCTATCCCCACCTTTACCCCAACCCCTGCCACCCCCGTCGCTGTCCCTGTCCCGCAAACCACCCCGGGAACCGCCTCGAGCGAAAGCCGGGAGATTTCTAACCGACAAAACACCATCGCTGGATTGAAGAAGATGGAAAATGAAAGATAAAAGCCTTTTATGTCAAAGCTACTGGGAAATTCCCTGCATAGTCGCGTGAAAGCCACTTGGCACAATGAGGCATTCAGCGAAGTAAAAATATCAACGAATGAAGAAAAAAGAAAAAAGGAAAAAAAAGAAGAAAATGAAAAAAATGGAGCTGGGTAATACGTTGGAAATTAAAAGCTCAAAATTCATATAAAAATTAATACCTACCCCCTCCGCGCCCTTTCCGTACAAAATGATAAAATCTTTTTATAACATTTGAATATCCGTGGGCACATTTCTTCCTCGCGTCTCATTTAAAATTTCTGTTTCAAATCCTCACCTCGCACTCGCTTCACGATTTTATTCTCTCGTTTACTGTCAATTAGATTTTTTTTTTAACGCCGTACCCCTAACGATATTTTATATAAAATAACCAACTTTATATATAGACTCTGCCACCAATCAACATCTGAGAAGTATAACCAAAATTTTTCTACCTATTTACCTCAATCACCTCTTTTTTTTTCTTCCCCCTCTAACCCTTCTTCGCGGGATCAGCCAGAAACACACTAGATTCGATCAGATAAGAATATAAAAATATATGGGACGAACGAAAACTAGATTTCTAAAGCTTTCAGGATAAACGCGTGCCCCTTCAAAAAATCTTCAACCTCAGCGAAAGACGGGATACGTGATTTATTTCAACGTTTAATCTCGGTGATATATCTGCTCCTCGATTCTGAGTTCGTAACAACGAGGGTAGGTACCTATACGAAGAGTATTCGTGGAAACGCTTCATATTACACCTGCATACAAGCAATTCAAACATCAAATGATTAGGTTTTGTTCCCACGTAGCCAATGGCCACGCCATACGCGGAATCCAAGCTTAATTTCTGAGTTTCCTGCATGCAGACGTCCTATAAAGCGTTAACACGAATACTCGTGGTATATGGTAGCTCGGTATCTGTACCGAGTATTCGCAAGTACCGCTGTGAAGTATTATTGAAAGAAATGAAGTACTTGGTATATTTTTTTTTTAATTTTCTTTTTATTGTCGAGAGGTATAAAGCAGGTGCGTATTGTATAATTGCGTAATAATTAGGGTGCAATGAGGGCGTGGTATTGTAGGTACTCGATAAATAATAACAAGGTAAAAATATTATCCAGTTGATAATAATTTGGCACCCAATTAAGGAGAATTAGTCATTGGATCTTAGCCCTCTTTGAAAAATAATAATCCCTGCTTTGAGGGATTACCTTTTGGTAATTAGGTAGGGGCTATCAGTCGCCAATCATAATTGGGGATTCTCAGGCAGCTTAGAATTTCTCTGTATCACGTAGCTCGGGTAGATGGTGGCCTGGTGCAATTTCATCTTAAACCTGCATCGTCTTATTCGAACCTTTTCATCATCCCCCAGAACAAACTGCAACCTGCACCTCAATTTCAATCAATCACTGTCTTACGATTCTTCGCAATCTACACAGGGCGGTTTGAGGGAAGACAAGTCTCTTAACAAATCTATAACTCTTGATCACATCACTTCACGTTACCTCACCTTGTCTCATTTCGGAAACAAAAAATCAATCTCACGTATAAAGTGGTAAAAAAATCTCATCACGTTGATTCAGAAATTGAGTTGTTGATGAACTTGAAATTTATATTTGCCTCAAAGATATATTGGCTTTACGAAGAAATGCTTATTTCTGATTTATTTCTTTTTCTTATAGAAAGTAACTTTTTGTTTCTGGTTGTGTTTCGTTTCGTTCTTTTGAGTTCCTGATTCTCCCTTCGATCAGATATTGCGAGTTGCGGCTTGGCTCGTAATACTTCAGAATCAGAACTCTTTTTTTTTTCTCGCCAAAAGCGCGGGGCGGTCTTCTAGCAATAACGCGAGTTTTTCAGACTCGTCCATCATATTCCATCAAACACTTAGAAGCTTTGCAGCCCCCTCGACCTTCTCGATCTCCTTCCTTGAACCTCCAGCCTCCAGCCTCCAGCCTTCGGACTTCGCAGATCGGATCCCTGGCAACCGCCTAACCCTCCTCAGGCGTGGATTAAATATTTTCCAAATTAGTTTCACCCTCTCCTGCAGATGTATACCGCACGGTATAATTGTATCCAGTATGACCATTCGTGCGATGTGATTTCAAAATCTTCGCTAATTTAAAGATAAAGGAGAGGAGATGAAAAAAAAGAAAAAGAAGAAAAAGAAAAAGCAGAATAACAAACGCGTTTTTCATTTTCATTTTCCAAAGTAGGTACTCCTCGGAACAACGCGAAGCCTCGTCGATCTCGAGGACGTACAACGTTAATCAAATGCAAACCAGTAAGCCGAACCCTCATTTAGTTAACAACGGTTAACTTCCCTCAACTTTGTGTATAGTACCTACTTCTCCTGTAGATTGGTTGAGTATCGTTGAGAGGAAGTATCGAGTATCGAAGTGAATCAATTATACACCGTCGTTAATACCGTCAAATTTCTCTTTCTGTCTATCTTCTTTACAAGTTCATAATTGTTTTAATTTTTTTTTTTTTAACCAGAGGGTAAAACTACGTAAATATAGTACCCTTTCCGCACAAGGGTTGCAGCAGAGCTTACAACGTGAGTAAGTGTGCATAATACTTACTTCGATCTGCCTGAGCCCTTGAGAAACATGCGAAGTAGGTGAAGAGCGGCTAGAAAAGTTTCAGTGCTGCTTAAAGTTCGCTGATTTCTTTGAAAGAGCCCGTTCATGGATGCAAAACGGTATCATCAATTACGCGTAACACCCACAGGCCCGATTCCCGTTGGTAGCATTGAAATATTTCACTGGATTAAAGGAAAAAAAGTAAGCTTAATGATAAATGAGCCGAGCCCCGCTTTCCCCCCCGCCCGGACGATTTGTGGAATAATTTTTTTTTTTTTTTCTCATTCCCAGAAACGAACCGATTTTAATAATACGTGAAATCTTATTCGTATCTACGTATGTACTATCGCGAAAAATAAGAATGAGATAAAAACTGAGCATACATGTAGGTACATCATCAAGAATCATCTTCATTGTATTCCTAATTTTATTTCAATTCTCTTTCTTCCGGATCGACGCAAAGACTATTGGCACAGGAAGAACAGACTCTATGTTCTCGCGCTATCGACGTGATTACGTGACGCGTTGTCGAAGGTGTCGAATGTGTAGGGGATGATAGGGTGAGGTGATGGCTGGACCAGTGGTAATCGACGGGCAGTGAATTGGAACAAATGCAGACAGACGCGAGGCGAGGGTAGCCGAAGGGTTGGGTTGTTTGGTTCGTTGGTTGGTACCCTCGGAGGGTGCGAGGAATAGAGGAATATAACATAACCAGGGTGGATCTCCCCTGTTCCGCGCGACCCCCCGGCGCCCAGTACGTATTAATTGAGTCCCTCCTTCGTCCCTCTTCTGACCGTCGCTATATTTCACTAGGTATGTACATGTATCATGTAGAGAGGTGCCTATTCCTACTTTGTCGAGGCCTCGTGCCGGATCCTCGATTGGAGGCTGTGTGGGGCTCGGGTTGTCGTTAATGGGGTGCCTGATGGTCGGTGTCTGGTGTCTGGTGTCTGGTGTCTGGTATCTGGTATCTGACGTCTACCTTGAATCATTCTCTTGTAAAGAAGAAAGGAGCGGGGAAAATAGACGAGGTAGAATATGAGTTGGGCGTGAAAAAAATAAAAATAAAATCAAACTAAAGCAAAAAAAAAAAAAACAGAATATCGCCAAAGAAACAGCTAGAAATTCTTCTACAATTTTCCAACAAACTCAAGTTTTTTTTTTATCATTTGTTTTCTTACTTTTTTCTCGCAATAACGTCGAAAACTTTGTTTGACTTTTGAAAATATACGAAGAAGACGTCGTCGTTTATCAGAAAAAGAAAAAAGAAAATCTATTCAGTTTTCCGTCTTATTGTTAAAGAAGAAAAAAAAAAAGTAAAAAACAAACAAACAAAAAGCAATTAAATTTTTAGTCGAAATTACCTTGTACTTTATTTTAATAAACTTGGATGATAATCGGCGGGGTAAAATAAGCGAATTAATTTACCTTTTCGGTCAGTTTTCCAGTATACAGAAATTTGTCTCGCCGAGAAGGGTAGCGCGGAAATGAATTTCTAGCTGCTACCCGGCTGACTGAAATAATGAAATGTATTAATCACACCGCGGAGACAACGCGGGAAAATATACACAAACCGCCTCCGGACAAGCGCGTGATTCATCAGCGGTAACTGTCGACAAACCGGCTATTTTATATATTACCTAACTACAAATGCCCTGCACGTGGTGCGGTGTTGTGCATTACCAAAAATTAACTCAGGAATGGTCAGAAAATTCAAGGGCAATTGTCATAGTATAATGAAATTAGTATATCCGAAACGATTCAATCTCATATTAAAATCATTTTGTGTATGAAAATGTGGTGAAAGTCTGCTTTACCGAAATGGACCCGATCCAGAGACCAAGGGATTTGTTTCGTCGTATTTCTGTCGCACATACATATCCACCTAAATTCTCGATCACGTTACTACCAACACATTTAGAGGGTATATTGTATGACAGCTATTAATCTCCGTCTGGTCAGTCATCAATACGCTAACGGGAGACGGCCGCGTGCTGGTTGTCGAGGGTCCGGTTAGTTTCGGCAAAACAGAATTGGACATAATATTGTCAGGTCATTAGATCCCCGACGGTTTATGTCACGCTTTGATGCCCCTTGAGTGGCTAAAATATTGGCAATGGGAAATAATACAGTGAAGAGAAAAACCGCGAGGGTCAAACTCTTCGACTTGAATTCGTTTTTCTTTATATTTTTCTAAGACTTACGATCTCAAGGTACGAACTTGAATCTCATCTCTTCACGTATATAGCCAATATTATCGATTAACGACCAAAAAAAATTCTCAAAAATATCATCATTCTGTACCTATATCGGTATTCATATTCAATTATTGTTATATTGAAGTTAGATTGTAGTGAAATTACCACAGTCGATTGATTAGTAATTAGAAGTGACTAACAATAAGAAAGAAGTTAGAGGAATCGAAGGAATTAGGGGTGAAGTTCTTAAAGTTTGAATTTCGCTTCGCTCATTCATGTCTGATGAAGCAGTTCTGATCGAAGTATGGACTTTATTTCTTATTCTAAAGACGATCAAGATCAGATAGACTATTTTCTATACGTATATATAGGTAGAATAAGAAGTTTCTTTCCGTGAATTTCAGCGAAAGCATTGCAAAAGAGAGAAATAGAGAGATAGATAAAAACACTCGAGCGTATAGCGTAGTCGTTTGTAAATTCTTGAAGCGAGAGCCACTTAACCCTCTTTCTCGAAGTAAACTGCTCTCAGACGTATCGTTCGCTAACAAATTCGATTTCGATGCATTCAGAGCGCGCCTGACCGTCCAGACATCGACCGACGCCGATAAAAATGTTGCCACGCGCACCGCGGGAAACCAGGAACCAGGAACTACGTTCGGGGTAGGATCGAGGGTGAGCGGCGTCTCCCATAGCACGAGAGATCAGCGATGATGAATACACGTGGTGCGGTAAACTTTACGTCGCGGAAGATGGCTTATCGTATTTGTTACCGACAAAGGCGAGGAGGCGGACGTTCGACGAGAGCAGAGCTGCTCAGATTTAGTCGGAGCCGCCTGTCCTGGTATCTGCAAGTTTTGCACGTGCCTTTCAGCACGTGACCAGATCACTTGTTCAGTAACGGATGTTGAGCTACTACTGCAGGGATAGAAAGTCATGTCGAACCGAGACAGAATTTTTTTTTCTATACTAACAAATTTTAAATGAATAACAACATTTTATTTTTTTTTCCTACCCTCAACTTTATATAACTTGCCGATTTTTTTTTTTTTTTCATAGACGTCAAGAACCACGTAATTTAGATATAGTATATACATATAATGTTTAAAGTATTACGAGATTCAGAAATTATCAATGCCCGCCCTACTTCCATCAAGGGTTTAAACGGATGGTAGAATACGAGAGAGGTTTTGAAAAGCGTAGAGAAGAAAATAAGGAAAGTATTACGACAGGCAAAGCGAACCTCTGCGATCTGACATCTCGGTAATGCTTTTTTAAAGAGGGCATAAAATACGAGGAAATTACATCTCCATGGAAATCGGTATGTGGAAAGGCACGTGACTCACGTCATAAAGATTTCTTGGATAAGGTGTCATGTGAGATTTTATTAATAAACATTATTTTTCAGGTATATAATATGACTTCGAACAAAATCTGTACCGATTATCCCTTGACCTGTGATCTTAGCCAAGTCTTTCCTAATCATCCCGAAAGAGAGTTTATATAATATGACGTAATGCTTAGAAGTTGTAAGAGAAGAACATAGTTAATAAACTCGTCGCGATATCCTGCAAAGAAAACTGTTCCTGTAAAGATCAGGTCAGGTAAGCCGAAAAGTTTATCCGTAGAAATGTCGGCGTGGCACTCGCTAAAAGCCTCTGTGGTGGCTTTCGACGTCACTCCAAAGGACGGGATCAGTCTGCGACGTTAATGGGGAGGTATTACCTGGTACACTCTATGCACCAGATCTTCCGAGGAGGACTGGGCTCAAGTCGAAAAATGAATTTGTAATGAGTGGTAAAACTCGGCCACCAGGACCTGTAGGGAAAATCTCATTTTGCTAATTACTAAGCTCTCCTACGTTTATTTCGACCACTATTTCCTTCAATTTCAATAGACTCTGGGCTAGAGTGTGTTTCTAACTTGCATACATGTTTAATGAGGCTAAAAATCGCAAAACTTTCGTATAGTTTTAGCTAATATTTTCCACCCTCTCGCCAAGTTGACTTCAGAGCGTTGACGCATCTCCCATAGAACCGCTTATATAGGTAGCTACTAATAGCACAAAATCGTGGACCACATCTCGTCGGCACTCGGCAAGGCATTGGATGGATAAAAACTTTTGTACAAGGCATTAAAGGAGTTAGCAAGAGAAGCATTAAAGTAGCAATCTAAAAGTCCAACAGTTAGACGACTCCGCGTCGTACTTCGAAAAGGCTCTTTCTTCCGTGCTGTTTAACTTTCGACTTGATCTGTAGGTAGGTACTCGGAAATCTTTTCGAATAATTTATCCATATTTAAAAGTATTATTAAATTTGTCTAAAACCATGGTAGATATTTTAATAGACAAAATTCATTTCCGCTTTTTTAATACCGCTTTTATCCTTAGGTAGGTACTTGAAATCAATCATGTAGTATAATTCGATGCACATAGATATCCTATACGCTTATGAAATAGGGCCGTTAGTTCTCTGGCTTAATCAGAGACAACTGGGGGTAACCGACCACAGCCGTTGTACCGTGCATCCTATGCGTTGTGTCCATTATATCAGCCCTGGTGCAGGGTGCAAGATAGGGTTGCTCGGTTAGGCCTATAGAGAACCGTAACGCCGATACATACCCAGATTCACCCAGGTTTCTCTCGCCGCAACACGGCTCGGAGGCTAAGTGCGGCCCCACGTTAATATATCATTCATAAATGTACCTACCACATCTAGTTAGCTGTTGCTAATGCTTGTGCTTGTGCTGGTGATGGGGAATTTGTTTTTTTTTTTTTCGTTTTCAATTTTACACCGAAATTATGCATCAGGGTGTAAATATTCGTCCATCTCATCAAACCGCACGATTATGAATGACGAATTGATAATAATATACTCATTGTTTCAGGTAAAAGTAAGAGTGGAATTTGCCAATTATGGGGTTCTTGAACTTTACGTGCTCGGATGAGTTGTTACTAACAAACTTGAAAACGCTCTTAACTTTGTCCAATATAGTATGTATATATGTTCGTATTTTCTATGGGTAGAGGGTATCGCGGAATTGCTAACTGCAACTAGTAATGCAAGCAAGCCGCAGAGAACGGCAACTAATCATAGGGTCTGGTCAGCAACTCGGCGTCATTGCGTCGCCCTACGTCCCACTTTGTTCCGTTCACTAGATATGGCTGCCTGGCCTGCCTGCCTGCTTGCACGTTATCAATTTACGGACTTACCTTTACAGTATGCATACAGAAACTCGCGCATAAAGTTTATACATATAATATAAGCTGAATTCTAGACCGTATCGTTTAATCATTCGCTCATTATTTCTTAACGTACTTTATAGAGACTCTAGATCTTCCAATTTATCTATACAGTTCACATGTTTTAGTGTATTTCTGTATATTTATCCAAAATCCCAAAGTGGTATGTGCCTGTACCTAGTAGCCGATGAGTGGCACGATCAAAGCTGCTAATTTTCGAGAGAAACGTTCGTCGTTCCGTGTCGCTTTGTCGATGACAATTACGTTCCTGTGTATGTATATATATATGTAACGTATGTATGCACATGGCATGTATGCCATCCAATTCACAAAGGGTTTCGACAAGTATCGTTGTACTGGTTCGATATTCGCATTGTTCACTATTCGCCGTTGACTGTCCATCGTTGAACGAACAGAATAGTGTACGACCGACGTACTGCACGTAATCACAGAGAGGAACGGTACATGTCAGGTCGACTAAACTTACCCCGAGCCGTTTAACACTTTATCAATCGAATCGAATAGCATCGAATCGAATTGAGTCAAGTTCTCGTCTGGAGTTTCCACTGATCCTTGTCGGCTGGTTGAACGGACATTTGCACTTCTGAACTGACAACTGACAGCTGCAGTATTCCACAGCTACAAAATATAGTCGAAATTTATCTACACTTGAGCAAATTGATCTTCGGACTTTATGGGGTGGAAATATTTCAAAATTTCTTACCGTTTTATAAAAAATCAGAGATAAGAGATAAGAGTAGAAACAGGAAAGCGAAGTAGATAAATTCTAAATTGTTTTTGGGTCCGGTTTGGTTATCCTCAGCACTTATCCTCCCCCCTTGCAACAGGACGATATTTTTGGATTTTTCTCTCTCTGCTATCTTCCGTTGGATAGAAGGGAGCGTATCTGTAAAATGAGCTTTTCGAAACGGTGCTAGTCCTTTTTAAAATGAAACGGTCACTAATAATTTTCATAACCCACAACGGCCGTTTTACCCTCGACTTAATATTCGGGACTATAACCGTTAAGCTGGATGTGCTTCGCGCTCGGATCTTATCCGAAAATCTCTCTCTCTCTCTCTCTTTGACTTTCTCTTTCTCTCTTCAACCGGATGTACGTTCCCTATACCCATCCAACCCTCGCGACGAACAGACTTCCGCTTTTATACCAGCTCCTATATAGGTATGTATATTACCCCATAAGATCGAACAAGTTTACCTCGTAGACCTCGATCTCAAAAAATCCGTATCTTAATCGTCAGATCTAAAATGCTTTTTCCAAATGTCAAGATTTTCAATTATATCACGAGAAAAAATGAAAACTAATTACAATACGTACAGATCGATGAACATGACGAGTTCTAAGACAGTTCTAAGACTAGACGGTACTTTTCTCTTAGAAAATAAACGTCAGGGTCTTCATAGCCTCGGTTTGACCTGTGTGTGTTTCAGAGCAATAAAGTTCGATGATATATTGCTGTAAAAATACTGTTCAAAAGTTAAGTACCTGTTATTAGCGATCTATGTAGCTTGTTCCACGCGTAATTGCACGCCATATGACATGAATATGTACATATATATGTATGCACGCGTGTGTATATATACATATACACCTCGATGTTGTATGGAGATGAATGCATAATACGCAGCCCTTGCACATACGCACAGAATTCTTGTGTATATAATATGTATACATACCCAGTACCTCCTCAGCTCTCAGAACTAAGGGTGAACCTACTAGCTGATAGATTCACTAAAAGCTACTCATAATTTTCAGTGTGTGTCTTCAAGATGGGTTAGGGGTGAAACACATTGCCTGAGTAAAACCCTCCCTAAACTGTTCGAAAAATTACGAGATTACAAACATTGACACGGACGATTGGTCGGCTATTATTCCCTTATAGAAACATCATTTAAACCATATTCTCAGCCTATGGAGAAATATAATACAACCAAAGGCCTAGGCTGTGCTTCTTAAATTATATGATAAAAAAATCGAATTTCCGAAGCAGATATTTTCCAACTAAAATTCTCTCTGTCATTTACGTTGCCATTAGCATCAGCTAAGCTTGATAATCGAGTTAGGTCCCATGCCAAGAACTTCCGTTCATCGTCACGGTACCTACATGTATTCTACCAGAATTTAATCTAACACGGTCTTGATTGTTTTTCTAGCTTAAAAAACGCTGCCTTGCCCAAGTCCCTTCATATTTCGAGAGTAATTTCATTAATTAAGTTTATTTTAACCAACCGTTGGATGTAGCTGCGTGTTTAGGCAAACCAAGTCCAACAAAGGATCGGGTAAAATTTGAGGTGGAGAAAAATTATTATTTGCTTTTGTGAAAAGTGAGCTGCTTTAGTTTTAGCTACATTAAACTGCCTATTTACGTCGATGCAAATGAGATTTAGATTGACCAGATAATTTGCTGTTGTTAAAGATTTTTTAATACGTTATTCTTTCGTTATTCAAATTATTCTAGTTGATGTTAAATTTGTGGGTGAAAAAGCGAATTACACGAGTGTGTCGCGCTCGGGTACGTTCCCTTACCCCGGAAACCTCAAGCCCTTTTTCTTTTCTATGTATACCTTACACACCGGGTGTATAACTCATACGAGAGAGGACCGCGGTCACTCAATAATGTAGTTCTCGAGGTAGCTAGCCCGAGGGCCGTAGACCACCCACGTCAGAAACGTGTATGTGAGAGTAAGTCACGATTAATATTTGACGGGGGTGGACTTTGGGGGTACAAAGTGGGTAGACTGACCACCGCAAAAGCGTACGAAGGTAGGTAGAGAGAGAAATAGAGAGATGAAGAGAGAAAGAGAAAGAGAAAGATAAAGAGAGAGAGGCGAGACGTGGCGAGGGAACGAAGGTTTCATTGTCCAGTCCGTTAATTATTCGCAAAGGAAATTAATGCCCTCCTTGAAATAATTTATACCTACCGAGGAACGAATGGCTGGGACCTAACCGAATTATTCAGTTTCACGTTTCTCATAACTCGAGAAATTGTGTTTTGTAACTACGACTTTGAACTCCGGATCGGCTATGTAGTACCTGCATACGTACAGCATAGCATGTCTATCGTGCCGCAAGCTCATTTTGCTTACGAACACGCCTTAGAGGTAAGGGCGTTACCGGTTAATTGATTCACGCGACGTTATGATCGCGTAAATAGTTCACCCTCTTGATTTAGACGAATTTGTGATATGAACTTCTTTTCATTTCCTTACTTTCCCCGATTTGCCTTCTTATTCTTATATACCTATCGAGCTCTCTCTCTCTCTCTCTTTCTCTCTCTCTATTACTTTATTTATACACACCCTCTGTTTTTCTTCTCACTTTCGATAAACGTAAGTCGGCGTGGTGGACGCGGGACATTTGTTAGTTTTCGAAGTGGGTTCATCAATATTGTATTATAATGGACAGGTACAAATCGGGCCGATTTGTTCACGTCTAGGAATCGATCAGGAAAATCCATCTTACTCGTTCGGAGTGTGATTGAAACAGTACTTTGTTCCCGTGTTTGAGGTTTGAGTGTTCCAATGTTTTCCCGTATACCTACTCACGGACAGGTGTTGCTGCGGGGGAAATCGGGCCGCACGTTTCCGGCTTATACTATGAAAATGTAAAAAAGAAAAAAAAAAAAAAATGATGAAAAACAGAAATGAAACTATCGACTTCTCCGTATTTCAACAAAATATAAATATAAAAAATTAAAAGATCGAAACTATGTCGATGAAAATTCCGACACCTTTTTTTTCCCAACCAGGAATTTCGGATTATGATATTGAAGGGCGAAAATATAATGTAAAATAAAAAGCTAAAGAGTTTCCTTAAAAAATTTTCTTTTCACCCCCTCTGAATATTTTCTTTCCCTTTACGGAAGAGTGATTTTGTTTCGTAAGTAGCCATAGCGGAAGTCATAGATCTACCGATTCGTACGTTTGTTGGTAATGCGAAAAGTTTTTTTTACGTCGCCTACGAACTGCATCAAATGTATTCGTTACATTGCGAACTAACGGTAGGGTGATGGTACTACGCGAATCTATACTAGGTATATAACGTTGCACAGGATGGAAATCGGCAACAGCTACAACGACAGGGAAAGCGAAATACTTTTTTATTTCTCTTCCTCCACTTCCGTTCACCCTTACTTCTTTTTTTCTCTCTCTCTCTCTCTGTTTCCGTTTTTACTCTCGCTTTAGTTTTATTTACGGTCCACACTTTCCCGTCGCCCTCAAAACAATTCTTCCTCGTTTCGAGGCTATTGTGTGCGACAGCCCAGCTCTCGTTGAGATGTAAATTCGATATTTGTATTTACATGCCTGTTAATTGAGTGAAAATGAACGCAGAAATCAAATTGTTCCACCATGTGAAAACGTGTTAACTTAAAATACAATATTTTTTTGGAATCGTATTATTATTCTGCCCAACGAACCATGTACGCATCGAATACGCACATACGCACACCTACGGTTGGAAGAAATTGATTCGATTTCTCTATCGCTAGATTCATATTGTTTGATCATTTTTCGTAAAACCGCACAGCGACAAAAATGATAGAAATAACAACAAACAAAAAAAAAAAAAAGGGATGATTTTTTTGCTTCACCTCGGCCAAAGAACCGTTCTAAAAGCTTGTCTCTTTTCGCCCAGATTTCGTTTGACCTTTCCCAAGTCACGCGATGCCGTCGCACAGTTCATTCTCAAGATTTAAAAGCAAAGCAGAGAGAATGAACTCGGTTCTAAGAAATAATGGGGAGCAACGAACTCGGTGTTATAGAGGGGTGATCTCAAAGAACTCTTCGCGCAACCTCGGCACGCAAACCGGAGGATTACGCGGCTATATTTATTGTTTCCGAATGTCTCTGGTTATTGCCAAAAAGCCCGTGTCCACCACCGAATCCCGACTGTATTTTATTACTATTTCTTACCGCTTCCCTCGTCATCTTTTCGTATTTGCGGTGACCCTAATCAAATTGACTACACGATATACCAACTTTTTATAACCCCCTCCCCCGTGGATAAAAATACATCTCCAAAATATCCACGCGCGAAATCATCGCGACGTAATTTTATATATCTACCACCGAAAAATATTGAACGAAAATTTCATTTATTTCATTTTTTTGTTCATTATCCTCACACGCGAGGGAAGAACGTTTCAATTTGGGTAGTTAGATTATTTCGGAAAGTATAAAGCCGTACCCTTTTTTGTTAGGTATTTAATTTAATAGAAGTACAAGGGTAGTGGAACTAAGTATAAGAATTTGGCGCCATGTCGTGCCGCGTGTTAGCCGAAAAGCAGTACTTTGGTAAACTTACTCAGGTTGTATTGTACATAGCAGGTTCGATGTTTCCTTAAACTTTTCAGAACCCGTTTCCGCAATATATTGCAACAAAAAGAAAGAAAAAAAAAAAAACCACGAAACTCACGAATATCATGAGAAACCGCACCGCCCCCGCAATAATAAACTGAAAATAATATCGAAATAAAGATCTTACGGGCGTCGGGTACTGTACCGGGACCCGGGGGTGAGGGAGGGATATACTCCAGGTCGTCGTTGGGGTTCGAAAACTTTTCTCATAACTTTGTTATCCGACCAGGATAATAATTGCACCTCGTATGCAACTCCGTCCTCGCTTCTCCATCCCGCTTTACGATTATGGGGGATGTTTTTTTTTTTTTTTTTAATTTTGTTTTCTTATTTTTTCATTCAATTTACAGTTTATTAACGCATTACCTCAACCCTTGATAAAATTGGCACGGGGATGCTAATCTGTTGTGAAAAATACTCTGCAATGTTCGTCCAGCGAGTTTCATTCGAAAAACAAAAAGAAAACTGAAAGTTAGCTGAGCTGAGGTCAGCTGGAAATCAGATCTGATAAAATAACGAAAAAAAATAAAATTCGGGCAATTTTTGACCTGCCGAAAAGTCAAAGCAGGACCTTCCTGGCAAACTCGTGGAGTGAACAAACTCATATCCAGCTATAACGTTCGCTTGTCTCCCGGGGGGTTTAAAATGGTAATTTCTTTGGCGGGGAGTTGTTCTGGCGCTGCCCCCGACCTCGACCCCGACCCCGAGCTGGTCCCGAGTTCCGAGTCCCGACTCCAGACCAGGACCTCGAGGATCACCCTACATGCCAGCCCCTTCCATTCCCGTGGCAATGTTGCCAGTGACAGGAGCCGTGTTTCTGATCCGACATTTAATTTGCGTCGCCCGCGCCGCAGTCACTTCGCCTCTCGTACCGCGCCTACGAAAAATTGCTTTTTTCCTTTTAACTCGCACGGGCTGACCCGGGACAAACTCGCTACGTTTGACAGCCGTAGGAAGTATCTCCAAAGAGCGAGGAATGAGAAAGAAGAAATAGGGAAACCACCCGATCAACCTGTCCTACGATTAATTAATATCAAATTCTACAGCAGGGAAGCTCGATGACGAGACGAAGCGGCTATAGGATGAAAGGGAGGAAACCGTTCAAAGGAAACCAGATAGAAAATAAAAAAGAAAATATGAAAAGAAATGAGCAATATTAGATTATTGAACAGTTTTCTTTTTTTTTTTTATCATTTATTATAGTATATACGAAGATCGATATCTGGGAATGAGATAATTTAAAAAGTTGGAATCCCTTTATATGGTTTGAGACAAAATAAACAGAAACGTGTCTCCCCTTTGTCTTTTTTGCCTGTTAGCAATCTCTTGAACGTTACCCCCTGCTACCGAGTTTTGTGAAAATGCAATGAAAACATTTCACCGCCCCGGGTTAACACAGGGATGCTTTTCTCTCTTCTTACTGTCGACATATACCCGAGTCCGTATTCTCATTAGCGGTTGTTTCCCCGAACAGAGCATCGGCTTATTAAGACAACAAATACACGCACGAGGGTTGCGAAGAGGGCGGCGATCCTTTACTCTACAAGAGGTTGCCGGAGGGTGACGACGAGATCCTTTTCAAAAGCGAACGACATTTTTCACCTGTTGAAAGTACGTATCGGTATATTCTTTTGTCGAACGATTCAAACTTTACGAAGTCATTGTGGTTGGAGAAAATTCTACAAGTACTTTAGAGAATAATACCAACACGATTGAAAATCTTATGAAAATTTAGATAGTTCAATCCTTGAAAGTATTTAGTTGATTGTTATTTTCAAATTGTTTAAGTACTCATTCTGAACGAATTAGGTATAGGCAAGATGTATTCGGAGGTAAAACGAAGAGGGTAATTTTTATAATCTTATTGTAAAGAAACTTTTGAAAGGATTGTATATAATTCCAACGTTCATGGCGTAGTACCGATACTATAAAGATCAGATTCCGAGTGTAATTTAATATAATCCAGGGTCTGGATGTTGTCTTTGCACCAGAGATGAACTTTTCGTTTTGCTCATCCAAGCCTTGGATTAAAAGTTTCGATTAAACGGACCAGAGTGAAAGAGGAAGTCATATATTTACTTGGCAAAAGAGAAAAGGACCAGAAATAACCACGGCTTAATTTAATTATAAGTTATTCAAGGGCCTTAGAATCTCAGAATCTGAAATTGGAGGGTCAAGATTTCTCGAGCCTTTACCTCATAGCAAATGAAAAAATCTTGAAGAAAAAATTCTCGTAGATAAAAAAAAATAGTAAAAAGACGAGATTATGATGCGGATTATCAAATGCGTATAATACATTATTGAAAATTGAACGAATTTTATTTTTCACATTTATTTTTTTGCTGTTTCCTTTGACGTTGGAGCCTACTGTGAATAAAATTGCGTCGTGTGGTCCAGAGAAAGCAAAAAAAAAAAAAATAATAATAGAACATAAAAAATTTCATCCCTTGTCGATTGAATTTTATTTTGTCAATTTTTGTGCGAACTGAATGGCGAAAAATACTCGGTAGCTGGACTAGCAGGAGGTCTTTCATAGTATGCACACGTCTCAGCAGTGCCGTTTTGTTGATCAAAAATAAGAAAAAAATAGAATAGAATAAAATAAAATAAAATAAAATATAAAAGTATATCGTGTCCCCTAAAACTTGACGTAGACGGTAGAAGCGATACCGAGACATTCGAATCCATATGGATTTGAAAATCCAATATATAAAGGTGGAATGACGGAGGATGGCCATAACACAATTACTACGCGGGGTTGATGCGGGGCTTCAGGTTTGCTCCTGGGCCCCGTATCCCCGTATCCCCGTATCCCCGTATCCCCGTAGTCCCGGTTGCCTGGGGTGGCAAGATTGAATATGAAAGTTTAATGCCAGTAATATCAGCGCTACTGCCCCTCTGCCTACTCTGGACTATACCACTCTCAGACATTTCAGCTTTCCCGTCGTCTGCTTTCACGTATCTCATATCACAAGGGCCCTATAGCCTCGACCTCACAAACTAGCTATAACCATGTTACATATATAAATTTATACACTCTTATATACCTAAAGGATGATAATAACATGAATAATATGCAAGATTAGCTGGAGCATATAGGAACGTTGATGTTATCATTAAATATAAGAAAATTTACCTATACCTTATATATCACCTACTTCGTGATATTATATTCCCTAAAGATTTCGGTTCCTTCCTTCGACGATAGTAGATTTTGATTTGGGTATGACGCAGATTTCCGTTTAAATTTGTACCATTTGATGCGTGAAATTTCACTTTCGGCCTTCGGCTAGCGAGGGAGACAGGTTTTTCTTCGATAAATTGAATATATGTATATCTACGCATTACTTACACGGTTGATTGAAAGCTTCGGTTATTCTTAAAGACGTAAAAAAATCATCGATGATTTTCTTCATTGAATAAAAGTAACGGCGTATTCTCGGTGCCCATTTATGATTCGATTAAATATCATCAGGTTTGATTAATCGCGGAGTGTCTCTTGGCCGAGAGTTTATCCGATATCTGATGAATAAAACCAGCAGACTTGGTTGAGTAATTTTTCTTATTAATTGGCATATAATTCCTGGCTACAAGGAGGCGCGTTCTAATTTTCTGTTAAATTTCCTTTCGCCAGGGGGAAACAATGGGGCGAAACCAAAGACTGGGGAAAGGAACCGAGGTATATAGGGGTGAGATCAGAAGGGTTGGAGAGAGGATTGGATCTTGTCTGTAATTAATGAGGAAAGTTTTACAAATAGCCGAGAGGCATCGTCACTAAACGCCTTAGTAAACCCGGGAATCCTTTCCGCAAGCGAAATATTTTCGTCAGAAAGAAAATTCTTAATTGACAACCTCCTCGCACCTTGATCTATAAAAAACCAAATATATATATATATATATATATATATATATATATACCCCGCCGATACGCAAACTTAGATACCTAATTCAAGGAACAAAAAAAATAAAAAAAACCGTTTCTCCGAAATTCCCTACCCAACGAGAACACTAAAAAATTCTATTCAATCTTCTCTCGACCAATCAATCCTCCGGTCATCTCACTTTTTCTATTCCATATACTCCAGGTAAAGGATCGATGTCCATGCCATAAAGACCAGACGAGATAGCTATCAGTTGTCACTCAGTGAGCGCGGAAGTACATTCTGTGAAACGACGTCGTTCCCCGAGTCAGACCGGGTGACCGGGGCTAACCTAGCACTCGACTCCTGGATTTGATCACACTTATTTCCACAGAAGAGATTCCCGCTCGTAGTCCGGGTCAGCTCTATCTATATACCTATAGTTGCAAGTGTTCTTTCCCTCGGTGCAGCCATCATCCACCAGTTTACTACTTTCTCATGAATTCGTGCAGCAGGAAAACTCATCAGTTAGTAGAAAGCGGAAAAAAAAAGAAAAAATTTGCAAAAATTGAAATAAAAAAACATTAGACATATATCAACGATATTTTACACATCAGTTAAAGATCCGGGTCTCTTATCGCTGTTCTAGGTGCTGGAGATCGCTCGTATCGCACGGGTTCAGACACGGAGGGCGCAGCGACGACGGATAACCCGACGACCCCGTTCCCGACGCCACCACCGACCTTGACCCCGAACCATCGACAAGCCTCTCCGTTTCCTTTAGAAAGCACAAACTCACGTCGACATCACTATAACGGAACTGCCCTGCCGGATAGATCGCGTAACGGAAACGGTAGGTTGATGAGATTTCTTCAATGGTGGAATATTCATTTTTTGGTTTTTTCATACAAATTTTCAGTTCAGCTTATAGTTTTTCGTAAGAATTCACATTTTTCAAATAATGTTCACATCATGTAATAAAATGACATTCAATAAGAGGGTAGCGGTATTCCTGTATAGAGAAACGTCCTGCTTTACGACAAGCCAAAGTGCTTCCGTGCTCTCGTATTAGACTTTTCAAAGTTTTCAATCCGGATTATTCCAGACGGTTTACGTCATCCATGATACTCGTAGCTTACGTCACCTGCAAGGGTGCACCTCCACACGTGCGAACAAATTCAACCGAGTAACCCCGATCACTTGTCGGTTGAATGATTAGGGCGGGAAATAAGCTGACGAAGGAATTAAGTTTTACTTGCAACATGCATTGTATCATAGTAAATCGCGATTTACAGTTCCATCATCAAACAAAAAAAGAAAAAAAAATGAATTCAAAGATAAAAAGACATCATCATTTTCTTTTTGCTAATATTTCAGTTGAAACTGTGTACGCCGCACCCACGAAGAAGAATAGTACCGCTGGCGGTACCCTGGGTCGACGTAATCGGCGAGGACACGCTAGTGCTCTTAGCAGCAGCTCAACAGCTAGCAGTGATAGATCAGAGGCCGTCTTTCCGGACGAACATTCGCGCATGCACCTCAACAACGGTAAGTAGTATTTCTCATTTCGGTGATTAACTATTTAGATAATGACCGTGATATCATTTCATCGCTTTGTTCCGCTTGTCATAAAGTCATAATCGATCATCATTATATCAATGAACACTTTCATCCCCTAATTAAAATCGCGAAATAACTTTACCAAAATGTATAAATTCTATAATTGGAATAAAAGTTAGTTCTCTCCGTATCTCTTCCTCTCTCTGTCGTTGTTGTCCACTGGTCGGCCATACTGCTTTGCTTCACGAGTAGGTAACTGAGTTACCAGTTACCGCGGTCAGGCTAGTTAAGGGAGGTCACTGCAAAGTTAGCTGGTACCAGTCCATTGTTTTGGAACGCCGAGAGTATTTAGGCCTCCATTCTCTCCTCTCTTCTCTTCTCTTCTTCTTCTTCTCTTTCTCTATCTATCTATCTCTCTTTGCTACTGTGTCGGTCAGACACCCCCAAGCTCAAATATTCCTCTTCCTCTTCTTCTCCCTTCTCCCTTCTTTCTTCTTTCTTCTCCCCCTCTCTCTCTCTCTCTCTCTCTCTTTTAAGTTAATCCTTCTGTATAATCTACTTCTAGTTTTACTTATCATTGTATATTTTTTCTGTATTATGCCTACGGCCATAGGGAGCGCTGCTCCACGGTCGAATAAAATACCGCTCTCTCTCTCTCTCTCTTTATCTTGCAACACCCTAGACCTGCCACGGCTTACGCGGTCCCTAAAGGTAACGCAGTTTTGAACCACGGGATGAACAAGTTACCCCGAGGTTTCGCCATTGCTACACATTCAACCCCTTCATCTTTCTCTCTTGGTGCGCTAACTTTTAAACGTATTTGACTAGATCTTGTTTAGCGACACCTCTGGCTTGTAATCTAAACGCTGAAAGCTGCACTCTCGTTATTTTAGCAAATTGTTCAAATTTGTACATATGAACGAGTAACCGGATTTCAAACCCAAATCAATTATTACATAGAAATCTATCGAGTTTAGTGACATTTTCAAAACTTTATTACACGGGCGGATATACATATACCCCAACATTGGCACAGGGTTAAGCTTAATCGGAAACCAGAAGACAATTGAACTTGACGGGATCCTGTTTCCAGTAATTGTTCGAATCGCATGACCTGCCCAGCCTCGGTTCAGCCTCTAACGAAGGGACACCGAGCGTCTATTAGCAAATGGCTTTCGCTGCTCAGAGACAAAGCTTACCTACGTTAACTCCGTGTCCTTCGGTTAGAGGCTAAAGGACCCGCTGAAATCAGATTAGACGCGGAGAACAGGGACGTTATATGTAAGTAGTGGGTACCTAGATACGGGCTGACGCTTCCTCTGGAATTCTACGCTACCTTAGTAAAATCAATTTCAGTGCAATGATCCGTATAGCGCGTTCTTACCGCTCGGTTGATTCGTTCTGTGTATCAGAAATGTATTTATTATGGTCGAAGATCGTAGAGAAATTGACGAAACGTTATGTCTTCAAATCAATGAACAATTTTCAAATATAAATCAGGGATCGTTTGCTGAAAGGAAAGGAATATACGACCGTTAAATAAATCTCATTCGATATTTATAGACGAAATCGTTTAATATTTCAACTATATTTCTGGCCTCGGAATAATGGCGAATCTTGGACCTGGGTCAGTGCCAAACCCATCAATGATGCTAATTATACACGTGTGAGAAAACTTTGCCAATTGATCGTATTCGCCGTGGTCATTACCGATTTTCACTCCGTTATGGGAAACTGCAAGTGCTTCTTCTCCAATACTGGGTATAAAAATTGCAAGAAAGTTTCGTTAATTGACAGTATTTGATCGATTTTAGTTTCCAAGAATGTGAAATATTATTTTGTCGATGATCGTTATACAGGTCGGGAATATGGACCAAAATGAAGGGTTTTTTTTTTGTTTTTATTTTTTATTTTAACCAACGTGAAAATGGAGCGTGTTTGAATATGAAAAACGATGTCCTGGTTTAAAAAGCATAAAATTCACCCCTTCGGAGAGACAATTGATATAAATTGCGTCTATTTGAATGAACGAGACGTCACTCCGGTTTGAAATATCTAATATTTGCATGAATATGTATCTCTGAGTACGGGGTGGTGGTCCTCCTCCGGTTTTGATCGAGTTACCATAGCCGCGGGTGGTTAACTGCGTCAAGTCACTGTCCACCTTGCAAACCTCAACGGTACCTACATCGCGCGTTGCAATGTCTGACCAAGCCTCGCAACTGACGAGCGAGCATATGTAGTATATATATACAAACGAAGGGACAAACGGACAGACCAAGGGAGTCGGGTGCGAGGTGTCAGTCGGATGCCACCGTCACCACCCTTAATTGGCTCCGTGATTACGGGCTTCCGATTCACCGAGCCTCCCTGCGTACCCTGGACGTCATTGCGGGGCGTATAGCTCGCTTGGTAAATCAAGTTCGCACGAGAACGCGAGAGAATTGGCGCGCGAAACATTTTCCCTCCTTTTCCGTCCATCTATTCATATATCTGTCTCTCTTTTACCACCCTTCTCCTGCCATGCGCCCTTTCTGGCCTATTTCCATGGGTGGGCCTTGTAGCAGAGGGGTGCGACAGAAAATTGCATATGTGTATGTACGTAGATACGATATATGTGGATGTATATAGTGGCCACTTGGGCATCCCTGTGCTTCGATTAAGCTGACTTTTATTCAATTATTATACTCAAAGTGTGGGAGAGAGGACGGGCAACAACGCTTGAAAAGCGACTATGGCTTTTCGATACAATATTTCGAACTTTATGCAATTTTCAGGGGCTGTATACTGCGTCAAAATGTCAGGGAGCATAAAACTAGAGGGCGTAGAAAGTTTGAGTCGAGTTTTTTTTTTTCCAACCCTCGTAGAACCTTGCTTTTTTCTATTTATATCGTTTTAGTTTAGAAACGAGAAAAAAGCTATTCATATTTTTTTCCTATTTTACTAACGGGCAACTGATGTCCCCTATATTTATATGTAATTACAAATACCTCTTCAATTCTCGCACGATCGAGACTGCCATACCGCCTGTTTCAATAACGAATACGAATATACTGTATTTCGATGGTAAAGTTGTCCAGACCACATACCTGCAAAACGGACACGGGTGGTAATGACAGAATCCTAGCCCCAGTTTCATGCCTCGATTTAATTAAACAATTCCTACGAATTATAATCTACATCGTACTGCAGCTGCATTTCCTACTCATCGACGCTCATAAGCATTTCGTTAATTTTATTGGCACGAAAAATTTTGCCAATTTTAAAGATCGCCGAAATTCATTCATTCCTATCGCACAATCGCATATCACATCACTGCCTTATTTATTTTCACACGTTTAGAATGATTTTTTTTTTTATAATAAACTTATGATACATTAATCATCATCTGCACGTAATAATTATTCGTAAAATCGTATTTGCCGCACATAGTAGTGAATAGTAGCACTGTAACGCAACGCACAGCAAAGCACTAATCATTTTTTTTTCCTTTTTGCACATCAATCTTGCACAGGTCTGTCGAGGCCTTCTTATTTCACCGGTACGTATTCAGAGTAAAGAGTATAGGGAGTCTATAGACAGCCATAGGCATTTTGTGTAGTATTATACGTTGTGTTATATGAAAAAAAGATGAAAAAAAAAAACACACACATCAAGAAACATTTCGACAAATTTACCGTCACAATACTATGAAATACGATTAATTGAATCAATCGAACGAGTTGATGCCCGTGAAATTTGTTGCACGTGTGTTGATCGAAAATCGCTGTGAATACACACATTAAATTATACACGAAACACATACGTTTACCTTATGTAATATCCAATGCCAATATACACATGTAATATATATGTAATATATATGTGTATATGGGCCATTCCGCGTGAAACGGATCAGTCACCTCTCAGATATTTTTTTAATTTTGCATGTCGATTGTCCTCGGGGAGTTAGATTTTTGTGCCAAAGCATTTTTCAATTAGTGAAAAGTTCGTTGAGTTATTTGCATAAACAAATTCGAGCAAGGTTTTTTTCAAAAATTCATAACTCCGCCAATAATGACACTAGACTCAATTTTTTTTTTTCAGTTTACGCGGAATATGTCATAGAATGTATAAAAAAATATGTACTTTGAAAAAAGTTTGTTCATCTATTGTTTATTTAACAATTAAGTTTTCAAAGATTTTTAAAACACACAGTGACACGACTTAAAATTTTTTTTAAAATACTGACATATACTTTGAACTATACTACAGCCTGAGAATTAAATTTAAGGACGTGTTATTTTTTGTTTTCGAGTAAAAAATCATTGAAGTTGGCGGCGCGTGCCAATTCCGAGTCGACGCCGCGTGGAACGTAATGGCGTGCGTTAGACTGCTGTTCGCCGCTACTCGACAGACGCGTAGCAGCGGTATTCGAGAGTCATTTTCACAATGATGGACACGATTTAAAAATCTGAAAAAAATACTGTAGCTTCCCAATGGCATCTATAAGCGATGCGTTCAGTTTCAAAAACGTGTTCTTTTCCGTTTTTGAAATATTGCAGTTTGAAATTTTAGCATGTATGCTTAGCATACATATATATTCGATGGACACGTAGCAGCGGTATTCGAGAATCATTCTCACAATGATGGACATGATTTAAAAATCTGAAAAAAATACTGTAGCTTCCCAATGGCACCTATAAACGATGCGTTCAGTTTCAAAAACGTGTTCTTTTCCGTTTTTGAAATATTGCAGTTTCAAATCTCAATATGTATGCTGAGCATGTATGCTAAGATTTCAAACTGCAATAGTTCGAAAACGGAAAAAAACACGTTCTCGAAACTCAACGTGTCGCTTATAGGTGCCATTGGGAAGCTACAGTATTTTTTTCAGATTTTTAAATCGTGTCCATCATTGTGAAAATGACTCTCGAATACCGCTGCTACGCGTCTGTCGAGTAGCGGCGAACAGCAGTCTAACGCACGCCATTACGTTCCACGCGGCGTCGACTCGGAATTGGCACGCGCCGCCAACTTCAATGATTTTTTACTCGAAAACAAAAAATAACACGTCCTTAAATTTAATTCTCAGGCTGTAGTATAGTTCAAAGTATATGTCAGTATTTTAAAAAAAATTTTAAGTCGTGTCACTGTGTGTTTTAAAAATCTTTGAAAACTTAATTGTTAAATAAACAATAGATGAACAAACTTTTTTCAAAGTACATATTTTTTTATACATTCTATGACATATTCCGCGTAAACTGAAAAAAAAAAATTGAGTCTAGTGTCATTATTGGCGGAGTTATGAATTTTTGAAAAAAACCTTGCTCGAATTTGTTTATGCAAATAACTCAACGAACTTTTCACTAATTGAAAAATGCTTTGGCACAAAAATCTAACTCCCCGAGGACAATCGACATGCAAAATTAAAAAAATATCTGAGAGGTGACTGATCCGTTTCACGCGGAATGGCCCATATATAAGTACCTATAGACAGGGATCTGCCTGTGACACGGTTCGTTTACCGTTCTATCAATTACTGCAGCTCGAATAATGACGTTAAACTAATGGCCGTTAAAATGGAAACAATAGAAACGACGTACGTTTTTTTTTTTTTTCTCGTTTTTCTGTTGTTTCCAATTCATAAATTTTTTTTTTTGCCCCTGCTTTTATACCAGTACGGTTACATACAGGAACGTTATACGGATTATCGAATGACACCGAGTAGTAGGGTACCAATCGAAACAAAGCTATATGAATACTCGCAGTTGAAGGAAATTATTTTTCTCATCGTGCAGGACGAATGTAATTTTTTTTATTCTTTTTTTACCTCTATCTAGGTGTAGGTATAGGTATAGGGATACAGTAACCTTTCTACCAAATCGACTTACAGAACTCAAAGCACGAAACTTCGGAACTGGATAGGAGGTAGTTTCGTAGCTAGGCACACGTTTATTGGTATATATACTATATCGTAGGTAACACTGATTTACAATAATGTACACAGTAATGTTAACGGCTGGTAATGGTTACATACGACCTCAATTATCCAGCCATACCCAAACTATCGCTAGGGTCATACATATCACATCGCACCCTAATTAAATCTATACACTATACTCACTCTGCTCATTCTCGATTATACATACATACATGCATGCATGCATTATTTTAAAGACATTAAGTTACTGATGGAATAGCTCAGGGAAGAATAATCACCCCATTTTTTTCTGAAGAAACAAGTTTAGCAATGTACAAAACTATGCGAAATTATGAAAAGAATTTGAAAAATCGAAGTACATACATGAGTAGATATGATAAAATATGGAAAAGTCACCCCCCCCCCCCCCCCCTCCAGCCACCCACCTGTTAAGAAAAGATTTTACTTTTTCTAACGAAAAAGTTGTTCATGAATAAATTGAAGCTGGATGAAAATAGAGAGAAAAAGAAAAAGAAAAAGAAACTAAACGTATAAGAGAAAATCGAAAATCGAGAGACCCGAGGGGTTGATAATCTCTATGGTTAGTGCACAGGAAGTTTCTACGTTCGGTATCAATGCGGTTGTTATAATTTGCATTCTGCACGACACCAGCACCTACATTTTTTTTTTTCAAGAAATCCTTAAACTGTTTAGCATATTTATGTCTCGACAGTGTGGCATGTCTCGCGTTAGTGACGGTTATCATCGATCGGTGCTAAAATAAATTCGTCACTAAATTCGCTTATTACTAATAAACGACGAAGTATTTTAATGAAATTCTCAATTCCCCACGTTAATAAGCTAGTTAAAAATTAACTATAATCCGAGTTATGACACCCCTTCGCGACTTTCTGTGCTTCGAAAATATAATTTTCTCTAATTGGACTGGAATTCTATTAAAAATTGAGTCCCGATTATTTTTAATTCTGGAATAAATTTTCACCACTGAAAAACGCAGTTTGAAAATATTTTTCTGTCATAACAGTTCCGTGTTTTGTATGCCAGTAATTTTCAAGACAACGTTGCCCGGCATCACATATCATCTATTAAATAATGAAATGAAAATACATACAAGGTGAAAAGTCGGGACAACTTGCTGCTGCACGGTTTTCCCCTTACTGCAGACATATTTAACCGAGAAAATTTATTGCGGACTAAGAGAACGTATAATAACTGACCCACGACCGCATACGTATGTACGAGTAAGGGTAGAAATCATAAGGGTGACGTACCCTGTCGACATTATTGCGCCGTTACGTAGACACAGACTTCATACCTTTGCATACATGCAATATATATTGCTTACTAAAGATGCAATGGGTATATACAAGAAGGCATGTGTCTATATTACATATGCAGATAATTATACCGATTCATATACATGCATATTATACAGGGAAGGAAAATGCCCAGACAACAAATTCAATGAATTATTTATCCGTAGAGACGCATTATAAATCGGTTTATTTGCTATTAGATGCATGGAAATAGCGATTTTTACGTAGATTTGGTCGATTTTTATTCACCACATATTCTATCGTTCAATATACTCATATGTTTTGTGTTTTTTGTTTTTTTCATTATTCATGGATTATTACATAATCAATTTATGCAGATTTATGCATATACATATATGTGAATCGCTTAGGAGTGGTGACGTGGTATACTAGGCGAGTAAGAAAAATTGTTCAAGTTTGTAGATAGGGTAGCTCGTTGCACGATATTACTATATATACCTACTTATACTACCTTGATACATACCTCGATACTTTTACGTATATATATACTCATAGAATTTCTTACTTATGACACAAAACATATCAGCGCGACCAAAACAAGAACAAGAACAAGAACAACATCGTGATATGGATACGGTACCTTGGTAAAATGCACGCGAACTCTTGGAAATTAAAAGGGTTAAATTTCCGTATAATACAAAAGAAGTTATGGTTGCCTGTGCAGACACCGGCGGGGATTCCCCACCCGAACCGGCACCACCAGAAGTGCCACCGCGGGGCCCATCCCTTCATGCTACTCACACGCTACGCGCTCAGCAGGTCCGAAATGGCTGCCCACCAAATGCCACGACCGGATATACCCTTCCACCGGAACAAGTTCAATCTGAGAATTACCAAGGTAAGTTAAATTGAAAAAAGAAAAATCGAAAATGGTAATAGAAAATAATTCATTGCCATTGTAGAGTTCGGAAAAGGCGATATGATACTTAAAGGGTGTAATTTACGGTTAGAATTTAAGGGTAAAGGCCGAAGTTATAAAGGTATAGATATAATCGTAAAACAGGGTAAAACACGTGATAGTTTTCACCCGACAAACGATCCGAATGTTCCGACTGCAGGCCCTCCAATACATTAAATGAAGGTTTGCGGACCGTTAACGCGATATGGCTTATCGAAAATGCATTGCAATAGATTTTGTGTAAGCATATACCACGGGGCTGCACATGCACACGTTACCTACCTGCCTCAACTCTACTGCAGTCTACAACCCCCGGCTGCTAAATGATTGCCATAAAATTTAGCTGATCCTCGGAAACAGGCGAAAACTGTCTCTGTAATTCTCGTACGATTTTTATATGGGATTGAAAAAAAATTTTATACCTGCAGCACCATTTCGGAGCTAGATCACGCGTCCTGTGAAATTAAAGCGGAATATTTTATAGCCGAAATTAAACACGGAAACTCAATTATATCAAATTTCAATAAATTATCAACGATCTTTAATTACGAATATAATTTTCAACGCTTGGAATATACATATATTACCGGTAACTAGCGGAACTACGAATTGTTCAAATATTTACATGATGCGAATTTGAGGCATGTTTAATTGCTGATTTTTTCATTGCCATCAATTCATAGCTACACCAATTCTGTACCGTTTCCGTCAAGGGGTTCAAGCCACGTATCAATTTGACCAAACAGTGTAACAGTCGGTGCAGTTATACTCGAGGGCAAAAGCTATTTTAGTACCATTTGAATTTATCGTGACCGAGAGATTTGCTGTTGATTTCCACTTCAATCGGATCGTTATTCCCTGGTACAATTGATAGCCAAACCAAACTGAAACCTACTAATGGCAAGTGGATAGGAATATATGCAAGCAAACAGAGGCTGACTATATGTACAACGAATTAACGGAGGCGTTAATGCAAAATCCTGCCTCCACTTCCATTAGTTTCAACAGATTTCAGCTGACCTACGTCACCACGTATGCATAATAAACCGACATACACGCGCCAAATTCTCGCTCCATGAACCTACTGCAACGAAAACTGGATTTTTGCATTATTACGTAACCCATTTTTGGACCGCGCTCGTATTTCGTGATGCATTTTCACCAGGGCAAACACCAACCCCCATATCCAAAACCCCGGAAACGCGTTACGCCATCGGCAAAATCATGTTGTTAAATATATTCGCGGAGAGAATGAAATTCGAAAACAACCAGCCAGTCGTATATCATATAATCCCAGTAATTATCTGATACGTTTATTACTTTCATTAGTTTCTAATCCGATTTTCGTATTACCTTACCTGGTGGATGGAAAAAGATTTACGAAGAATTTATTCCGGGTACAGAAGTTCGGAAACGTTGCGATTCTATCGCAATAATTTGAGGCACGCCAATTTCCTTCGCAATCTGAAATTAGCCATCTGCTTTACCTGTCGCTGAGTTTCAAGGAATCCAAATCACTCGTAATTATAACAGCCAGGTATGTTACCCCCTCGGGAAGTTACGTTTAGACCCTGATAGTCCTTCGTCGGAATGTACACAATGCCCACATTAATTAAACTGGTTCGTAGCTATTTGTCGCACCGTATAGAATGTGACGAGAAATTTACTCGTTTATAAAACTGCAGCGGTAGCAGTAGCAGCGGCAGCAGCATCAAAATAGGTACCTTCCTATCTCACCTACCCCTAAAAATATCACCAAAAATTCACTCCAGGCCTTCAAATATCGTCGCTATTATTCCAAGCTAATAATATAAAGTAATAGAAGTTTAAGAATTTTTTAAAACTACGGGATTCGAAAAGCATAAAAGTCCCTGCGAACTTATGAATATATAAGGGTTGAGAAATCCCTGCAAGCAGAGTTTTTCTCGCTTCAGCATGGGGCCAGAGGTGGAAAACGATGAAAACCTAGCCGTATTAACATAAGTGCGAAATTTATTTTCCTCGTGAGCCTGAATGGACCAAGTGCAGGAGATTAAGACGGGTTTAGATAGGTTCCCAAGTCTTCTTTGGTACTCACGAGTGGCGAAGTCAAGGGGGTCAATGTCTTCGGGCCGAGGATCGTTGTCGGAAAATTTAAAGGCAAACGCGAGTGTTGCATAAGAAAATTGAAGCGACGATACCCCAGAGGGAAACTTGGAACGAAGACTAAGCCGGTGGTGGTATCATCCGGAGTTCTAGACGGTACTTAAGTGATACGTATTTTTGCATAACCGCAAATTAGACATAATCACTGTTACGCCCATGGGAAGGGAGAAACGGCAAAGAGCTCGGAGTGCGAGCGAGTAAACGAGCGAGTAACATTACTCGAAAATCTCCAAAGAATTTGTCTAACATTCCATTAAGTCGCACAATATACGGAACAATGAACTAAGCCATTAAAATATACGTGAGAGGCTCGTTCAATTGTTAATTCCGTCTTTGAAAGCGTTACGCACGAACGATTGTCCTTTACTCTCAAAGTTGTAAAACATCCTAATTTCAGGGAAATATATTTTTTTTTTCTTTTTCTTCTTATTTTCAAGTAATCGCTGCGTAATTTTATGATCAGGAGAAAAATTTCATCCCAAAAATTACGCCTTAATTTCTTCTCGCAATTGCTATGGCTATCAAGCCTCTTTACCTAGCGGGCTCGTTTTTACGACGAGATTTCTGCACAAATTCGCTTTTTTTTTTTTATATATATATAGTTCTTCGCTATAAGCTACATATATCTACACCTGAATAATATTTTTAGTAAATCTTCGTTATGTATTCCTATATGAGAGAAATATTTTTAAAACTACTTCAGACCTTTGGAAGCAACGCAATTCGGAGTAGTAGTAGCTGCAGTGTCTTTGAGTCACACGAAATCTTTGACACTTTCATTTCCATGAAGTAAAATGCGTCCTTTGCCAGTGTTTTTTTTTTTTTTTTTTTTGAGAAAATATGAGAGAGAGAAAGAGAGAGAGAGAGGAAAACTGAATCCGAGTATTTCTCGTCAGTGAAAAATCCTCTCGAATTTATACTTACAACGTTTCGTATTAAATTGCAGACGAAAATTTCTCGAGAACTTATATCGCAAAGATTTATCATTGCTTCGTTAAAAAGCTTGACGATGTTAATAACGGTAGAATAATTTTCGCTTGTCATATCGTTCGAAAGCCCAGGCGTTCTACCGTAAGCTAATAAGGTGAAAAAAATAACTAAATGGTCGAATAGTATATAGAGAGAACGAGATATTCTCAGACTTCAGCTTTACCCTGGAGATATGTAAGCGTGCACAGCCCAAAGGCAGGGGGTAGGTCTGAATAATAATACCGCTAATGTGGGCCAACTTTCTAGTTACAAACCTCCTCTTTCCCACCCCTAAACCAACTCAAACCTCGCAGTTCCGAACTTGTTTCCAAACGGAGCCGTTATACCTCAGAATATATTTATGTATATCTATACATACGTATAAAGTATATACCAACGAGCCCGAGTTTCGGTTTAGAAAAGCGAGAAAAAAAAAAAAAAACGAAACTGCTCGGTACCCTAATTCTTGTATTTTCTGGCATATGATTGAAATTTAAAAAGTTATTTTTCGTGTCTGGTAAAGTTGATGTAAGCAAGAGAGAAAGAAAAAAGAAAAAAAAAAAAAAGAAAACTTAAACGACCCTGAAGCGTTGAGGGTAGAAAATATCCCGCGACATAGGGACTAGCGAATATATGTTTATGTAAATTTGTATGAAAATTTTGAGTAGACTGTGCCATAATTTGTGGTAATTGACCAATTAATATGATAACGTTGGTCGCAGCGGTAAAGACTGGGTACGAAGGGGGTTGAAGGAGGTCGTTGGTCGGTAGAAATCTTCGGCAAAACCACTTGGCTCCTCAGGGGTGTCGTAAGACGCTAAATACGGTTCCTAGTATGCGAACATGGGACCCGTGGCAACGGCAAAACAATTACAATGGAAAGTAACGGCGGACAAAAGAGGCCGGAATAATGGTCCAATCACATTACCTGTTCCCCCTGTTCTCTTCTTTCTCGCCCTTTTTCTCTCTCTCTTTTTCTACTTGCTCGTCCTACCGAATAGAGAAGATGAGAAGAGAAAAAAGAGGAAAATGTTCACGCTCACGTAGTATGAAAGGCTATGAAATTTCTGTCCATTATTCAAGACCGTATGACCTCTCGATTCCGAGAGATCCTAGAGCTAAAGGGAGGTGGGAAACGATAGCCTTTTATTTTTACCACGAGATTGTGATTTCTAGAAACAAAAGACTCGCGTATTAATTCTTCTCACGTTCGCTCTATCGTTTTGCCTTGATACGGTACTCTAACGAAGCTTAAACGTCGAGGTCGACCTAGTTGGCCTGTGAAGATGATAAAAGAAAATTGTCCTTTCTGTGGCTATATGCTGACGAGATCAACTCTAAGAAGAAAAACGAAAATTGTCATGTTTCAGTCGACGATTTTTGGTGTCAAATAACCAATTTCCTTATACTCAGGGGTAAAATTGTCCATTAAATAAAAATAAATCTATGATGATAAAAACCCCTCGATTATATTTTGTCGAAGTTAAAGAGACAGCCAGGGTGTTTCCGATGGCATAAAACTAAGGGAAAATTGATTTTAGGGTAGTTCCTGACGTCTTGCACCCGAGATTCTTGTAATTACAGAAGGGGATAGAATCGGGGGTAGTATTGTCCGTCTAAGAGAGGTTATCGCGGGCAATTTAAGAAGCAATTAGATAAGTGGAACTGCCGCCTCTCCCCGTTCTCTGATTCGATAAATGCGTCGCCCAGCTTAACTGGTAGCTGCCTACACTCCTGCATCCTGCAGGACCACAGGGAATTGAGAAAGGCTCAATGGTCCGACGCTCATCTCTCAACCAATTAAGATTTTCCATCAACAGAAAAGCCGCGGTACCTATATTTGTTTTTCTCTTGCTAAATTAACCGTGGATCTGTGTCGCAAGTTTTTCTTCAAAAATAAATTTCGACCGTCTTCGATGGGTCTCTTCATCGCGGTAACTCAAGACGCGATAGAACAAGGAGAGCTTCAAAAACGGTACAGGGGGATTTCGCGAATTTCTACATCGACTAGATCGAGGCGGATCCTCGGAAGATGGACCGCGTAGTTTCAGAAACGTTGTAAGATCGGGGTAGGGTGGTTAGAGAGCGAAAATGGTTACGCCATGCGTTGAGTGCGGAGAGGGTGATTCCCTTTTCCAATTTGCGGGACCCGCACCATGCCGCACTGTGCACGGACGACTATCCGGAAATCCTCTGTTCCTTTAGCAGAGCAAATATGCTCCCTGTGCACAGTGGCTAAGCTACCGCAGTCCACCCCTAGTCAAGATATCCTCCGGACATCCTTCCTAAATACTTAATCCACTTCGTAGCTAATGCTGGGTAATTAATATACGAGGCAATACTACGCGTCGAGGGCTGACGGTCAGCACCAGATGAGGGGGTGACGGTACCCCTCTTCCGCTCTCTTCCTGGCTCAATAAATATTCGATAAATTGGATTAACGAGAGAGTGGGAGAGACAGGAGTAAGTTGCGTACGTCATGTGATATTTTATGCACCTAAATACTAGAAATTCGTTTCTACATACTTGCGAATTTGCTAACAGAAGGAGAATGATGAATCAACGAGTTTTCGGAGTAACAAGAAAATTTTTCACGAACCTATAATCAAAGGACTGTTGTTTTTTTTTTTTTTTATTTTCTTTCCTTTGTAAAGCGGTAAAAGATATACATGTACACGAATAGTATAGTAGAACTAAAATCTCAGCTGAATGTTCGACGTCCCTTGATGGACCAGTTTCAAGCTTTCTACCCTCACAAATCCTCCCGGCCTTCATCCCGCCTCCCTCTAAGCACCCCTTTTTCACAATACAGCTCCAATTTGAACCCCGCTTCAAAGCGCCTTTGACCCGAGTACAGAAGTGGCCTACGGATGCATACAAACAAGCTCTGTACTTTGGAAAATACTCTTGGTACATGGGCGCTGCAGCATTCGCTACTATCTATCCTCCGTACACTGTGCCAGGGTATACATAGTATATAGTATATAGTTTGTTTCTGATAGAGATGTAGAGATGTGTACCGGTTATACACCGTTTCACATTTTGTTACGTTGGAACAAACTTGCATCGAGTATGGGGCGACACACATTAGGCAGACTAATCCCTGAAATACAGTATATAACATATATATATATATATATATATATGTATATACAGGTATGTATGTATATAGAGAACTGCACGAATTTCTCGTAATTTTCATCGTTGCAGTGATAGTAGTACCGCTGATTACCTTCTCCCCATTTTAACCGGCTCCTTCATCCCTTCGCTTTTCTCCTACCGGAAGACTAAAGCCACGAGAACTGTATGGTAGGTATTTATATATGTATTATTTACGGATGTATATGTGTATGTGAAACGACTTGTGTATTTGCAATACGCAAAGAGATAGAGTAGGTATAAACGCGGTCTTTTTGGTTTACTTTGGTTTAAACTAAGAGATAAGGAGGATTTTCTAGGTGCATTGCAGGAAGCGCAGTTCTCTTTGATATCCGAGCAGAAAGCGTGAAGGGGGTGATACAAGGGGAAGACTATACGTTATCCTGTTAGAATTGGATCCAATTTCCAAGTTGTCACGTGCTTAGCTAACGTGAAATTCTCGAAATAAGTACTAGACGAAACTCTGACGTTTCATCTTGGCCATAAAATCGCTTAGATATATATTCGCGATTTTACATATATAATTTAATAGCTAATATAGACGAATGGAAAATAAAGTCTTAACCGCAGAGACGGGACAACCTCTTTACTTCTTTTAATCCACGAGCTCATCGGTCCGCACCAAAAAACCACATGTGAGGGAATATCGTATAGAAATAACGAACGGGCCTACATTTTAGAAATCCCTTTGTACGACCTGCCTGCCTGCCTATGGTCTTCCAAGTCGCGTGATGCGTTAGTCTCTATAAATCTGTCGCCACCCTCTACTCCCCAATTCAACCCTGGAGAATCTCTTTCTCTCTCTCTCTCGCTCTCTCTGTATCTCTCTCCCTGTTCACACCAACCGAGGACGACCCTCTCCCATTGTGGTAGGAACCGGCATAACTCAAACTGTCCTCGGTGGGCCAACCGAGGTTTGGATTTAACGGGAGATCTTATCGTTGAGACAACAATAGCACCAGGCGTTGAAATGCTTATCATTCGTCCCACCTTTAGCTACCAACAATTTATAAGCTCAAACGACGCTGCATTCTCGGCCTCAAATGACCCGGGTCTGACCTCACCTGCAGTTAGAGGATAGAATTTAGCATGTTGCCATAGGTCACGCCATATAATAACCACATAAGGTATTCATTCATTCCTGAGGAATGGTAGTTTTAAATTCCACAAATTTTTTAAGCAGGTTGAAAAAAAAAACAATTGAAAATAAATCATTCCGTATCACGTGAGAGTTATACTTACGTTTACGTCAACGTCGTTTAGAAATTCGAGTCAATATTATATAAACTACCTAGGAGATATAATAAGTACCTAGTTGGGACAAATTTTCTCCGTCACGATAACACCGTTGTGGTATCTAATCAAGACTGTACATATATACTCAGCTATATATATATATATATATAGGCGTAGAACAAACACGTGAATTTCATATAATCGCAATGACTTGCGGGGTCGAAAAACAATCCTGATGGACGTTACGGACGCCCAAGAAGGACCGCACCCTGCCAAGCTGCTAACGAGATCAAAAGATTTTCTCGAGGTAAGCGGATCGACGGTCTATCTTTAATTAAGCTCTGATCTAGCGATAATGCGCGATGCTGTTTTTCGTAATTTCGGGTTCAGCGTGCTTCAACCCTTATCATTTTTGTCGTGGATTGAAATATTGCGAATATACAGTTAATCGAAACTGTGAAATTTTTCATAAGATATTTTTTGATCCTGGATATTTCGATCTCGTGCTATATAGCAAAATACTGGTGAATTTTTAGCCGCTAAAGTTCACAGCTACTTTGCGCCTCTATCCATCTATCGCTGCCACGAACGATGATGTATTAGTTTTGCAAGATGTAGCCAAGCGGATTGATAAATAGCCGAAAATACGCCACCGCGAAACACAAATACCAAAAGTAGAATAAGGGAGTAGCGGGGTGAAAATCAGTATTTCTTAAATGTGCTCTGTATTATACAGAGTATAATATACCCTGTGTGAATATAGATGCGTAACTATACTTAGGAACCAACAATCGAGGGCAAGAAGTTGTTTGTCACGTGATTAATTTCAGATTAACGATACGGATGCAAGCATACAATAGAAGCCAACTCCCACGCTATCAAATATTACAAGGGAAAGATACTGGCTTAAAGCGTGTCTCGCGCTTACGATTAACGTTCGAAAGAAACACTAGAATCAACTTAGGACCTTGCCCTTTATCAGCGGAGAAAAATTTCCTAACAGCTTCTCTTACGGTTTTAGATTAGGGCGATCCTCAATTCAGTCATATTCGAATTCACTTCCTATCACGTTATCGCTTCGAATAATCTGAGACTTCGCACACTTCTCACTTATAGTAGTTAGGTATTCGTGAAAAATGTAATTATTTTCTGTAGCTATACCTATACTGCGATAGTAAGAAAAAAGATTAACCGCGAAATATCACAAACGTATTTTATTCTATTGGGAAAATTCGAAGGCTTTGAACGGTACTTAGAATTGAGATAGGAACCTGTGGATTTTTTTTTTTTTTTCATGTATATATTTGGAGACGTCCTAACCCATGATCAATGATCAAATTGGGGGAGCGATATGGATGTGTTCGCGTTTGAAGCAACGGAAGTTGAATTATAGCCAAGAGCTGATAAGGTTTTTGATATTTTCATTTTTTGAACCACTTTTGGTCGTTGAAGTATTATACATTTCCGGTTTTGGATATGTAAAGTGTAAAATTGGCCAGATTACTTCTTTTTTTTTTTTTTTATTCTTCTGGTGCACGATCACGCAACGATTTGATTGTAAAACTCAAAGCTTCTGGCCGATTTCACTTTATAGCTATGGAACTTGTAATAGAACTATCACGCCGACGATAGCCTTATATTGGTTGCTTTTATGGAGGAGTTCTCGCGGCTTTGTTCTCCTCTTTTCATTCCTTTTTTTTTCTTTACTTTCTCTTTCTCTCTCTCTCTCTCTTTCTTTTCTTTTCCACTTTTTACTTCCCCGCCTCTTACTTCCTACTGCAGTTTTATTCCCACGTTTTATTCCTGTGTTTTACTTCGGTTCTACTGTTGAACCACCGCACGTACCTACGATGAGGCAAATAGTGTTCTGAATACTTTCCTGATGTCATTCATGAAGGGATTTTCTCTTTTATTTTTTATTTTTTATCTTCATTTCCCGTATCATGATTTTTTTTTTTTTTTTTTCTTTCAATTTGTTGATTCTTATAAGTGAATTAATTTACAATTCCTCACGGCTTCGCATGTAGGTAAGTTTCTCTTGGGTGAAGTGTGTATAACTTCTTGCAAGAGGGATAATATATCGTGTTCCACGCGATGGGACGGTTCGTTACGTAAATTTTCCGGAACAACGACGAGACTTAAAACTTTGCAATTAATTGTTAAACTGAAAATTTCTCCCCCTCGACCATCTCCAATCCATAAATATTCATCTTGCAAGTAATTCAGCCCCCTTCGCCTACCCCTGCTGCCCCCCCTCACCCTGTGCTACGCCTAGTCGTCGTTTATCGGTCGAAGAACTTCGAGACTGTTTTATGATACAGTTTTGTTTGCGAATCTTGAAAATACAATTCCGAGGAATCATTTACTCTGGCAAACAAAATTCATCCACTTCAATAATTCGCTTAAAATAAGCTATAAGCTTCTCGGTTCTTGTTATTCCATGTTCAAAACTTTCTACTTTGAAATCAACCCTTCTATTCACTATCTAAAACCAACACAAGACGTGTGTTTTAAATTAAGTCTGACATTAACGACGCATATTTAATACCAAACAGTTTAAAGCACCAATAAAGCTTATTCCGAACCACACCATCCCATATATGCAATTGTTACGCCCACGTGTGACAGCGGTGGACATAATTCCATGTTGTTAACTCAATCACCCATAAGCCACATGCAATTTGTCAGTTTAATATCAGTTTGTAAATCTATTAGGTGAAAAAAAGAAACAAAAAAAAAAGAATTGAATGGTTTGAAAAATCGCGATAAAATTTTTTCTACATTATTTGATCAAATTTATTGATCGACTTATAATTACGAAGGGATCGAAATGTAACATTCTCAGAATGGTACCGCAATAAGGTTTTTTTTTTTTTCTCTTTTATATTGCGGAAACGAGGAAGGAAAATGAGAGACTAGGGAATCGGGGTTAGGGACGGGAAAGGAAAGGATAGGACAGGTAATTAGTAGAAATATCTGAAGCATTGGCACGCTGGAAATACGTATTATGTTTATACCTATAGTTATAAAGAGGATGAGGATTGTCTGGGGAGAGATGATTTTTATTTTCTATAGTCTGGGGCTGTTAACCCTCGACTAGGTCCTCGTGGCTCTGTACTATAACGTCGACTCTTAGTTCTCTTGGAATTTCGAGATTCAACACTATGTCAGGAATCCCAGCCATTGTTATTGCTGGTATAATTCGCTGATTGCTCCCTTACGTCCAATACCAAATATCTTGTGTCTACTGGACACAGCGAGACTTCGCAGTTCGAAAAAAATGCAGAATTTAAAAAAAAAAAAAAAAATAAATCGACAATTTATCCGGGAGTGTATAGAAAAAATAATCAGAAAATTCAATTGCTTTGATCATCTACGTCGGAGGCTATTGAAAGCGAACCTCGGAGCGGAGTAACGTTCCAGGGATTCCAAAGATTCGAGGCTATATTTTTGGAATCCAGGCTATTGTTATATCGTCGTTATAATCCGGTCTGTGCTTCCGAGGACTTCCGATATTGAATAGACTAGAATATATAGAAAATAAAAGAGTTGTGCGATGAGGAAGCGAACCAAGGTAGAGGTATAGCTTTGAGAAAGGAGAGAAAGAGGTAGACGTCCAAGCTGAAGAAATACATAGCAAAACAAGGCGAGACGTTGATATAAAAGTGAGAGAAAATTACTCGGCAAAACGAGATTCCATTCGGTTCGTATTTTTAAAGTTTAATGGCCATAGCAAGGGCGAGGCGCACGGGGGCCCGAAGAGACCAGGAACACGCGACTGTAGAAGGAAACAATGTGAAAGAAGAAGAATACACAGAAGAAGGAAGTTGGAAAGAAAGGTAGAGCGCCAGGGAGGTACGGGCTTTCAAGTATTCATAAGTTAATCAAAAACCGAAGTCGAATAGCAGACCCTGGCGCATCTGGGTTCGATCTCGGCGATTCCGACCACCGGTGAGGTAAAATGTTGGAAATAAAGATATATACCGTTTGAAAAATACAAATATTTCACTATTCCAAAGTTCTGGCTCGTTATAATTCATTTCAGAGTACGAAAATCAGAACCTTATACATTCGGATTATTACTAAAGCTTTTCAATCCTCTGCATAAGACGCGAGATCACGTTATAACGCTTATCTGAATTCCGTAATGAAAGATAGAGAATAAAAAAAGAACCCATGTCGCGTGTTTCTAGCTGCATGAATTTCCACCCGAATCGAGTAAACCTTTACTTACATCTCGCGAAATCCGCAGACGGTATATTTCGGACTAAATACTCTCTAAGAAACACCAAACGAACGCCACAACGTTCTATGGCTACTGTTAGCTAGGATTATCCTAGCAGCAAAGGATAAGGCTTTCTATTTATACTCGACCATTCATCGGAGTACAAAACCGGCGTCTCTCATCCTAGAGCTATAGTTTTTCTTCTCATACGTTGAATTAATTTACCTTATTATAAAGCCCAGTTTATCCAAGTGAATCTCTCAAGCTTAATGAATTATAATACAGAGAAAACGCGGTCGTGGAATTAACAGACACGTTCCTAATATCTTCGGTCATAAAATTGGAGGCTTTTGATTAGTTTGGAAACTAGATTCTCGTTTAATCCGTTCCTCGAATAGATTTCGATTCAATTTTTCGTTCTATTTTATATTTATACCGCATTCTAAAGATGTGTGACGATATAGTGATTCGTGAAATTTTTTTGCATATGTTTTTAACCGACGCAGCCCCTTTCATTTCTCGTTCTGTACATAATAATCGAATGAAATGCCAAACGCAGTTGATAAAATAAAAACAAAAAATTCGCTGATTTAGTCCTGAGTGTATGTTACGCTAAACGAAGAGCAGCTTTACGTACTCAATCGCGTGATGAAATTTCAGTTAATTAAACGGTGCAGGTTGAAAGCGAGTGGTCAAGGTCATTTAATTAGGGTCCATCGGGGTTATTTTATCGACAATAAACGACGGTTGTAGAATCGTAGTGCGTACGATCAACATGATCACTGACTGACTGTATCGCACATTCCCATGGGGCGATCTAACGAGTCTGCAATGGGATTTGAGCGAAACACGATACTCACATATAATAGCATATACGTACTTTTGGCTAGAAACCAACTTGCGACCCGGAACACGAAGAAAGATAATACAGAATGCTATATACCGCGGGCGTCGAGCTTAGGGACAGGGAGGCCTTCCCTTAAGCCTCACCATTCCCTTCCAAGTCCTATTAGCCCAGATATTGCTTCGCGAGCTGCGAAAGTAATAATTTATTTCACCGTGGCTAGCCCCGCGGGGTTCTGGTTGTATCTACGTCTGCCCGGCTCATTGTACCACAAAAATAACCCAGTGTATGATGCATGAGCGAGGGGAGTTGGACACACGAGTTCTAACCCTTGTAGGTGGGTACCAGGGGTTGCCAAGGGCACTGGGCAAGGTTTCATTCTATAAGCGAACCCAAACATGGGGTGGCATCCTTCGGTGAAAACGAAAACTTCAGATTTCTTACCATAATTTATAAATCTCGTTATTTTTTCTTTTGATTTATCAACATTTTTTTGTCCTCGTCTTAAACGATGTTTTAAAAATATTTATGAAATAATGTTTTTCTCATACCGTCTGGTTTACGTTTACGTTTAAAATTCTACATAAACGTGGGCTGATTAACCCCGAGGATATACACGGTTAGATAGGTAGTATAACTTTGCTAACAAATAAATCGTCTAGAAACGCGTGGGCTGAACCATTGGGGTGTAAAATTGGAATAATATTATTCCTGTATTGTATAACGATACAAGTTCGCTTTTCCGAGGATTTCTTTACCTTTTGCAAACGGAAAATATGTACTTTATTCTCTCCCGTACTCTTCGCCCGTATTCTTCACCCCTCAACCCCCTCAACTCCTACTCTCATATCTCTGACCTCATCCTGTACTTTGGGTAAGGAGAGATTCGGGAGATAACGACTTCGTTCATTCTCGGTATCTGCGTTCAATATCTGTTCAAGATTAGCTTGTTTAAAATTTCATACCAACGACACCTGGCCAACTCCATACCCCGCATATTCTATACTTTACTTTTTTACCTACATTCTCTAAAACTCTCTTACATACCCGTTATAACCGAGGCACACGTTGATACCAAGAACGACGGTTGTGAAGGTGTGCGCGTTAGTAGGTTTGCTCAATATCCGACAATTTTCGTTTATTGGAAACGCCTCTTTCAGATAGATTGGACGGAGGAAAGTTAATTTCCTTGTGGAATACCAGGAAAATCACTACCACCGCGGGAAAAATATTTCGGCTCGACACGTTTGCCTTGATTTTTACCTTTTACCTTTTTCCTTTACCTTTTCCTTTTCCTTTTTCTTTTTTACTCCTTTCTATCCTTTTTCTTTTTATACCTGCTATGAAAAACCTCAACGATTTATACGAATTTGCTTCTATTACAGAGTAAAATTATAACATAATGATATTATCGTCTGTTAAAGACTCTCCGTGTGTGTAGATACGTACATTGAACACCGATATTTTCTATTTAAAAAAATCACAGAAGGAGAAATGGAAAAATTTTATTCCAAATTTGTTTTGTGGCAAAGAAAACAAAAACAAAAAAATTGATAAATTAAAGCAATTCAGGTAATCGTGATAATTGCATCGAGGAAAAGCTGTTGACCATTGAAAGTAATCTCGGCTAACTTTGCGGGTGGATGAATGGGGTTTGGGGTAGGAGTAGGGGTTTGGCAAATGAAATTTTTATTCGAAATATAAAAGTTGAAAACTCAACCCTCCGGCTGTAATAAATAGCCTATAAATTTCATTTGCCGCGGTGTCGCTTATGACTCACGTAGGGAGCACGGGAGCTTTATGGACAAATTAAAATCGCTATGGTGAAATTAACGATTCCCTTGACGGGATATGGCGACTCCAATAAAACAACAGGGTAATACACGGATGGACCGGGCCAAGCATTGCTTCACGCTGTTTCCAAGCGCACGTGCGTTATAAACGCGTGAAGAGGACAAGGGGATGTCGATTTCCCGCGAAAAAATATGATTTAAAAAAAAAAAAATAGAAATAAATATCCGCGTATAAAATATCTCCGTTATCATTAAACCTCGGCGTCTCGCACCTTCTGCAGTCTGTTGACGTAGGGTAAGTCGCACGGCGGGTAACTGAGGTCGGTGGCAACCCTTCCGCGATATAAATCTCTCGTGTATTAAAAATAATTGTGTTAAGCTACTATGCCTCCGGGTTTTCCACGTCGCGACGCGACGCGACGCGACACGACGCCTCGCGTCGTTCACCACGTGGGGTAGGTTCTACCTGTGTTCCTACAGCTAAGTGTGAGGATGCTTTACGCCTTTCGTAGCTGCCAGCATCTCCTATCTATACTTACGCGAGAGGCTTTTGTTACCCCGTTAAATCTTCTCCCAGAGAGAGCTACCGAGTGGCCAACGAGTACAATAGGTTCATGATCTGCGACACCGCGTGGAGGCCACTCTCGAGAACCAAGAGCTTCCAATAAACTCTCTACTTTATACTATAACAGAGTACAACACAACGAAACAGGACACAAAGGTCTGCCTTTCTTATTGGATAACCAATTACTTGTCTTCAGGTGTACATTATTTTTCAACAGATGATCCTGCCAACCGGATATCCTGGACATAATTCCAAGAAAATGGTAGATACCTTTTGTATCCAAAGATCTTATACTTTTCATTGTATTCTATAAGGGTAGTAAGCTCGGGCTTAAAATCATGTGAAATTTTGAACGAGGTGTAGACTGGATGGTGTGTACCTTATTTTTCAACAGATGATCCTGGCCTGAATATTCTGGAAATAATTCAAATAAAATGAGAGATCTTTAAGTGAATTTTTGTACAGGGTCGCAAGCTCAGATTCAAAATCATTTGTAATTTTCAACGAAGTGTCAATTAGACTGAGAACTTCGTTGAAGTTTGTTTTCGGAAGTTATGAACCATCAGCTTTAATATTAGGTGTATATTTGCTAGGCCTCATAAGCCTTGAGCGTTTCGCTGGATATGGGTAGGTATTATTAGGGTATCTTTATCGTAGAGACGGTTTACTGTATTCTTGAAAATTCTACCTCAAAGATTCTAATGCCGTTGGTCATTGATATCCTTACTTTATAGGATGGGTAAATTTTTTCAAAAAATCATCGTTTAGTTTGAGGGATTGTTTTTAGGGTATAATATCGCCATGAAGATGGCGCCTCTGGCGGAGGTTCTGTCAACCATTATTATTGACCGCCCTCACTCACCCCTTTTAACATTCCGCGGGGTCTCGCTCTCACTCTCACTCTCACTCTCATTCTCATTCTCATTCTCATTCTCATTCTCTCTCTCTTTCTTCTTCACTCTATCCAGTGTTCTTCTCGTCCCTCAAGCCTAGGGCAGTAGGTATACATATAATTACGCACTAACACGCACTCGTGCTACAATGTGTACGCAGGATTCGCAAAGCGGGATTAAAACGCTTACCTTTATGGCAAAGTTTACGTCCATGTTGGTTACGTGATGGACCTGGGGGGGAAGGGCTCTTTGAAAAATACCAGGATCACGCAAGGGTCGTTGTAATTTCATCGGACGTCAGGCGTTGCAGGAAAGGAAAAAAAAAAAAAAAAGATTCACTGTGCACCGAGCTTTTTTTATTTTTTTTGGGATACCTGCAACAATTTTTTCAAGTTGAAGCGCAAATTTTTCTCTATGTTTCTTTACTCTTCATATTCATTTCGTTTTTTTTTTTTCTTTTCCTTTTTTTTTCCACATATATGTGACAGTTCGAGGAACCCTAAGGCGATTTATATGTTAAGTGGGTTTTAAAGTGTGTGTCTGAAAATATTTCGACAGGCACTTCTATGCCACGTATGTAACATATAAATACATATACGTATGGGTATAGAAGCCGGAGAAAAAGATAAGACATTAGGAAGATGAAAGATGGATTCTGAGCCGACAAGAATGTATATTGTAGAAGATACGAGATATCCTTGAGTTTAATGTAAAAATTGAAAAATTGCTACGAAAAAGGAAATTGCGGAAATTGAAAAACGTACGTTTGAAAATTTTCAGGATAAATTATCGTCGCGACATGTTCATTTTATGATAATTTTTACACTATTTAATACAAAATTTTCCTACAATATTTATAATAACTAATAAATTTCCAACGCTTTTTTCCAACTTTGCTAACGAAATACAAATCCGAATTTGTACAACCCTAGCTTCCGTATCTCCGCCGTGGATTTCTCTTTCTTAAAATCTCATCAAATCCTTGAAAATGGCATAAGGGTGCCAAAAAATAACATCAGAATCCTTATGCATTTCTCTGAAAACACATGTCATTGAATTTCACAAAACCCCGGTACCAAGTAGCATCTGGACGTATTTTCATTTTCATTTTTTTCTTCTGTTAGGTATAGCCATCAATTATAGGAAAGGTTTCTCCGTTCATCAGGTTGTTATTTTAGGACGACTGGTCTCGAACTTTGCAAAATTCAAGCGCGTCAGATCAAATGGTAAGAGGCCTTCGGCTGGATATTTTCCGGGTCTTTTATAAGCGCGGAAAATACCGTTTGAATGATGAAAAGTAAAAATGAACATCCGGGCTCAACATAGACTGCTATAGTTGGTTTAGAAATCCGGATTACCGTATCTCTCCTTTGCGTTAAGTTAGGGCAAAGTAAGTTTAGCCCACGATTAAGATACGCCAGATTTGCTTACCCCGTTTGAGTAATATCGTTCGGTGTTAAGGAGAGCTACGTCATCACTTGCCACTTTACGCCTTCGCGGATCTTGCCGCGATCTTACTTCTCTGTACAGCGAAGTAACACAATGGGATTAATCGTGGATATAGGCGCGTCTTCCTCGAATCGAATTGTAATTGTAAATCCAGTTAAATAATGAATAGGGCAAGTGAAGGAGTTTCGGCATACTAAGCAGAAGGGTTGCCGCGTTCCCGCTAATGGTTGTCTAAGTAACCTGATACCCGCCGCGGTAACAATTCTCTTACGAGCTCTCGCCGTGCAAACTGTCGACCGTGAGGGGTGAACGAGAAACTGTATGGTAGATCCTGAAGAGAAACTGAGAGAGATGAACGCTAACCTTACCAACGCGAAAAGGGTTTATAATTGGTAGGTGGCGGCTGCCTAAATGGCTGCTAATGACTTTGACACACGTCTCCGCAGCCTTTAGTATCATCAGATTATTTCGCCTCACATATATGAGACCGCGAGATCGATTAATTCACAACGAAATATGGGCATATGATGAAACAGTATACTCGTCATAGAACGCGAAAGAAAAATTGAAATTTTTTTAAAATAAGTTTATAATATTATAGCGAAGACGGATGAAAAAATAAAAAAAGTAAAAAGGGTCAATGAAAAGGCGTGAAGCTTTGGATCTAAGATATAGTCTGGTTGTGCTAGAAAAGTTGAAACATTTGATTCAACGTTATATTTTCTGAGAACCGGGCGGCGAGGCAGGAAAATAGATAGGGCAAGTAGTTGGAGAGGGTGTATATCCTTCAAATTACATTCAGCGCCAAATATATCATGCAGAGTCGGTGGTAAGGGGCTAGAAATAGGGATGGGGATAAAGCTGGGGCTCGAAATCCACGGTGAAGCTCGGCGCAAAGTCCACCCTCCAATCTCCAACCTCACAAGCTCCAGCCTCCTCTGGCCCTCCTATGATTAATACGACGATGTTGCGAGGATTGAACCAATTTGCGTAACATCGGACGAAGTGGATCTGGCAGGGCTCAGATGGCACTTAGAATAGTTTTGCCACCAAATATTTATCCCGTATCTATTGAGAGATCGACATTGATCGATATTACTTCATTCGTAAGAATATCATACTTTTTAATCTCGGGTGATTTTCATTTATCAGTGGGTACCTAATAATTTAGAAAAAGGATGAAAGTGGCCAAGTGAGAAAAAAACTCGTTGTCTTGGTAGAAAGCTATTTGTCGTGTTAGTTATTAGTTTTCTTTTTTTCTTTTTTTTTTTCTTTTTCTTATTCTTTTTTTACGCGCAATGATCCACCCTATCAAGATACTCGCTTGAACAAACCCTTGACGAGATTAAACCTCGTCACTATAGTCAATTAAAAATTCAGCTGGTGCGAGAGATTAAGAATCACTCGTGTTTCTCCCTTTTTTTTTCTCATTTCATCCACTCATCTGCACGCCGCTGCGAGCTAAGGATGGTAGAAAAAAAAAAAGAGATGTAAACGGTAGAACGTTCGCGCCCCAAGATTGCATCCCCTTTTTTCAACCTCACCCCCATATCCCTCTGCGTTGGAGGATGCTTTTTAGGAAATAATTACTTTTAATTAGATTCTGCTGGGCCGGGGCGCACCACCCCATACCTTAGCGCCGCACCGTCTACTCAAAAACTTTTTGAATGAATCACTAAGTCAAAACTTACAGGTCGTTGTCCCTGTAATATGAACTTATTTTTCGTCCCGAGAAGGACAAGGTTGCAGACTAAAGGACATGGGGAAGAAAAAATAAAAGAAAAAAAAACTTTTTTACCTCAATTATTTTGCGAGTCTGACCACCAATGGCACAACTCAGCCGTGTCTATTTTTTTTCCCCGTTTTTTGTTGTGTGTTTCTATTATTTCTGTAAATCATACTGCTTTTATTTTATCAAGTTTCAGACAGAAACTGCCCAGGCAGAGACTCGGTACTGCGAAAAACTCTTTTCAAGTATAACGAAAAGTTTATTCGAAAAGGACGCTTATTGCTATATGGATTAATGAACGCCGTACGGGGTGGATTGGGGAAATAATAGAGAATAGAATATATGTTGGTTAAAATGGAAGAGCGCACCAGACTGATTCAGATTTTCAAATAGAAAACTTTAAATTGGATGGTGCCGCGGCTAGATAATATTTGGGGCGGAAAGTTTAAATTACTGTGGCAGGTAATAGGTTTGTTGATTACGATTATTACCCGGTATTAGACTCTTACTAACTGCAGCCCTCGCCATGATGTACCTATATAGGTATATGTATACGATTATCGATTACCGCCCTACAACCCCCGAACGGTATATACTCGGAGGGAAAAATATAAGTTGGCCTACAAAAGGGACAAAGCTGTTACCCCATTGTTTCTCGAGTCTTTTAGATCCGAGACGCGGAGAGTGGCTGCTTTCCCTTCCCCGGTTCAAAGACTAAACGATTTTTAACGGGCGATGAAAAATCTTTTGACTTATTGTCACGCAAAGTACTTCTCACGTTCTTTTTAAAATGGGTAGGTAAAAAGAGAGAAGAAAAAAAAGAATAGAAAAAAGGATATCAATTGTTCAGGTAATAATTGGTGACTTCTTGATCGTACTTGAAAATCATTCGAATTCAATTTTACCCCGTAATTCGTACCGCATATGAAATTCTGGAATTATAATTTACCACCAAGCTAAACGGAAATTGTTAAATTATTACACCACTTCTCGGTCTTCGTACACGACGTCCGTAACACCGTGCATCTCTTCCTGCTTCTCCTACCCTTCACATTCTTGCGGTAATATGTGTGAAATTGGAAGGGTGCATTTTTAGCTTGTCATTACAAGATTGCATTCCGTGAATAGTATCAAGTGTTTACATTGCACACAGGGATGGAAAAGACCGTTTCGAAATAGTGATATTTCAACGTGTTTTCACGCTCTGGTTGAAATTTGGCTTATTTCATCCCCTTTCTCACATCTTCGTCGATTATCACCGCCTCGCAGAAGCCAAGCATCATTGTATAAGTCTCGTCGGTTTATCCCAATTATCTGTTCATTATAATGATTTACCATCTTCAATTAAACCAAGATATCAGACTATTTATTACATACATAATAATTAGGACACAAAGATTCATATATCGGTAAATTTTCTGCTATTTTTCGTGACCTTTTCCAAGAACGAGTCGTTGTACCCCGAAAGTTCGCGGATCTCAGGTTTAGCTATGTAAGGTTTGACCCGGCCTCGGCAATGCGTGGTAATTTGCACCGCGACAATTGCACCCTAGGGAGTCTTTCTCTTTTCCCCAATTTCTTCTCCTTTTTCTCCCTATTCCCATATGCTCGTATCTAGGTATACAGGGCATACGCGGGATACGAATATACATTAGGCGCAAAGTGAGAAAAGCCATAATATCTCTTTATTGTTTTATTCACAGAACCATGAAACGTGAAGAAATTCTATATACTCATATCGACCTAGCAGATAAATTTCTAAAACGTGGGAATAGATTTTTTTACGGTCTAATTTTTTCTCTAACGTACAACCTACACCGACGATAAGTACAATGTATAACGCCACAGCCGGGGTCCTCGTTAATTGGCAAAGTTTCTTCTTAGTTTGTTAGCTCGTTTCGTTATTTTCTCACCACTTACTCGACAGTCTAAATACCTATAGGTTGAAAATAGTTTCACATTAGGTATAAGGTACATACGCTATAAATATATATATATATCCTATACATACACATCTTTATCGAAATGAAAGTAAATAGTATAGATTCGATAAGCTTCGCAATGACATCGATTCGACATCGTAATCCCTCCATAAAAATTCCATTCATCTTTAGCCATAGCAAATCCTCAAATGATACCGTTGATGGTATTAACTTGGGTAGAGCTCGATGCATTTCACTTATTAAAGATGGCCCTTGATCTCAGGTAGAAGGGGGGGATTCAGGGATTAAAAAGCGGGAAAATTGTCAAATGACCAGGGGTCAATACACTGTTCGCTATATATATATGCCCGTACTCAGTTCTGAAGGTATTACATAATTTATTCGTAAACGTTATTACAGACTACGTCGACGTCAAAATGACAGCTGGAAATTTGAGGTGACAGGTACTATATGTGATATCTGATATAATTTGTAAACCGTGTATAAGTTTGATAAGAAATAAAAAGGAATAGCTGATGGCCCTGAGGGTGGTTTTATCGGCGGGTGGGGCCAACAAACAATCGCGTCGTGCCCTTATTTGAAAATCGAAATTGGAACGAAACACGATCCGGTAACACTAATCCTCGTGTACGAAGGGACGCCGTTTATTGAACTGACAGTTTCAAATCGCGTAGGTATTATTCCATTCAGAGCCGAAGGCGGGCGGGGAGAAAACCCTCTGTTGTGTACCTTGGTATTGCAGCGGGAAGGCCGCGGCCCCACCTCGAAAGGTATATCAACCATTTTTAATCTAAATTCTACCCCTGGCAATCCCGCAGAACTTTCTCTCTCTCTCCCTCTTCTTCCTATTCTTTTTTTTCTTCTGTATTTTTATTTTCTTTTTTTCTTTCTTTCTTTCTTTTTTTCTTTCTCTCTTTCCCTCATCCCTTAGCTCTCGTCTACGTTTTTGCTTTGATCCACACGAGCACTTGCGAATATACTCGCCACTTGTCATCCCCAATTCGGCCGGAGGTACCTAAAGGTACCTACTTACCTACACCATTACTTAAGCTCAGCTAACAAGCTCAACTTATTCTAAGTAACACGTTTTCCATGCATTAAAATGCGCTACTACCTCGATGCTTGAAAAATTTTCATCACCCTGAAAAGAGAAATGAAGAGCAGGCGAACACGTACGTTGAATTATTCGATATGAAACAACAAAAAAAAAAAACAAAAAGAACGAATGGAAAAAAGAAAACAAGTAAACAGGGACGAGTGTAAATACGCGAGTTTGAAACGTGGGGAAAGTATGAACAGCTTGTCAAACGCTAAAGCGTCAAAGGGCTAACACTTCGTGGAGCGAGACACAGATATGGTATATGTCGGTGATATCCAATCCTCGAAACAATTATAGTACGAAAATTGCCGGGGTGCAAAAATTGAAATATTAATAATGAGAATATTTGTTACTTTTCTGTTTCAGGTAACGTGAATAATTCCAGTCAGATTTAACCGCTTCTAAACCGTGAGTAAGAACAGATATCTGATAGTGAGATTCTACCTCAGATTCCACAGCCAGTTAAGAACATAAAGATTCCCCCGTTAAGCGTACATAAACAGTATTTATTTCTTAACGCAAGTTTCTACCTCAAAATTGAGTATCTCCATAGTATCTTGACGAGTAGGGTTAAACCTACGTCGAAACCAGACCCTGGCTAACCGCCGGGGTGGGAAATTTGACCGGCAAGGGTGACGCGAGAAGCCAGTGTCTCGGTCGTTGGGAAACCGCGACTAGAGGCTCGTCAATGCCACTTGTATATACAGTGGCGTGACAATAGATGAACGTGAACGCATGAGCATGGGGTATTACAGAGGCCAAAGCCATCATCGAAAGCTTTGACGTGGCTGCAAGAGCGATCAATTGACGCCGCAGGAGGTGACTGTCAGCTGAACATGCCTGTGCACAAACATCGACAGGATTATGCGAACATCAATCGCTAGAAATGTGAAACGTAAATTCATGTAGGTAATTAGTATTTAAATACGATGAGACTCAGAATACCGGTGAAAAATCCCATGGAATATACTTTGCAATTTTACAACGAAATGATGTTTCGAAAATCTGAAAATTGAAGAATTGATAAAACCGAATCAAATCTCGGATACATCTGGGGTGGCTTATACGTCAGAGTCTATTTCCACCTACCTCACGTTTCGAGCGAATAAAGAATTCGAATAACGCGGTAACGCCGTTAAACTTTTTGTTTTGTGGTTTGGGAATTTTCATGTATAACCGACACACGGTTATACCATATAGTATGGGGGTTTGTAAACTTGTTTAGGGAAACCAGGGTGAGATATTCTATCATACAAGATATTCCCTTCAGCATAGATCCCAGAAATCATAAGATAAAAACGTACAGCTATTTTCCATACGAATGAATATATACCACCTTCATTTTAAACTATACATTTTACAAAATTTAATGCTTTCCCATCTCCGTTCGTCCTCTAGTTCGTAGATCTAATCCTGACATTTATTAGGTATACGACGAATGGAAGACTCGGAGTAAGGCCAAGTAAGGGCTGGTGGTAGACATCCGGTGGCACTTGGCAAGAGTCATTACATACCAGGTAGTGACCACCGATAACGTTTACGCGAGCTGTTACACGTAGATGCGTAGAGTAATTAAACTTGTCAGAAGCTTGCGATCAGGCTATAATAGCCTACACACTAGCGGTCCTGTTTCGCACCGATAATGTTCGGACGGTTTACCCTACCAAGTCCTATACACCTATTCTACTAAGGGTAGGAGGAAAGTGTTAGTGAGGAAGTAAGTTCGTGAGTAAATGCAGAGTGGGTTGACGCCTCGGGCCAAACTGGTGCACCAGGCTTACCTATACCCTTACACTATATATATACGCGTTAAGAACTGCACTGCAATATAGGTAACGTATGTAGGTACTACCAGGTACCTAGAGTAGTAAACTTTCCGGCATTGTCAGATTCATAATTGTCAGTAAACTAGGTATAATTGCATATTACAGCGATAGTAACGAGTGGGAATTTAGAATCTCGGTTATAAGTCTTGTTTTTTTTTTTTTAAATCTCTTTCCCGAAAATTCGTCAAATCTTGGAATATTTTCGGGGGGTTTTTTTCTTTTTTTTTTTATATTGACTGAGGTTTTATATTCGAGATTGGCTTAACATTGAATCGAAGAAGCGGTTTTTTTTTTTTCTTTCTGTCAAGATACGTTTGGGGGCAAGAAGCTGTATAGTTTTTTTATGTCTTTTTTTTCTTTTCCTCCTTCTCATCATTACCTTTCAGCCGAACGATCAAATAACTTCTGAATCTAAAGTAAAAATTTTTCAGCTCATTGGTTGTAGAAATGTGATCGTATGAGAGTAAAAAAAAAAAAAAAAACGTATAAAAACGGAATAAAAATTCGAAAGGAAGGTACTCCGCGGTTTGTAAACTCCCGGACGTAAAATGAATTGGAATCCATTGCTGAATTTCTTTCTTTTTTTTTTTTCTTTTTTTACTCTACTCCAACCATGAAGCTCGGGGCTGCTAGATGGATAGGAGAGGAAGGGTGAAACTCGGGAATAACCAGACCGCATGGACATCGAATCGGATGATTGCAAAAGCTGACCGGATGCCCCAAGGGCATCGACTACCGACCGTATATCTGTAGGAGTTGAAGATCTCTCGTTATTGTTGCTATTTAGGATTAGCCAGGCCGGATATTGAAGCGTGGGAATCGAGAGATGATTGAAGCTTTAGAGATTCCCGACCGATACATATATGTATATATATATATATATATATAGTCGAGGTCATACATACAGGGTGGTTGTATACGTTTAGCGAAACAATACGCGGTATAATAATTTTTTAAATAATTAAATCAGAGAAACAAAATAAAATGAAAAAATTAAACTGTAGGTACCTATAGCCACGTATGTTAAATTCACAAATTACTGCAACGCTATACTATTTTTGCTACGCTAAAAAAAAAGTTAGACTACCTAATTGCCATAGTCATTAGGGGTGAAATATTGCGCTAGTTCGATTAAAATTTGAAGAAAAAAAGAACAAAAAATAAAAATTAGTTAGAAGAAGAATTATTCGCGTTCTACTTTTGCCCCCACGAGATTTCGCGCTATTGTTTAGTTTTCGGGAGTTCTTTAGCTGATCCGATGCAATAAGTCTGATGAAATTTTCATTACAGTTAAGGTATTACGAATGTGGGTGTATTTAAATGAGGCGATATCATCTAGGCGTATGTATGCGATGTTTTCAAGCAAAATTAGAGGGAAAACTGCAAACAACCCAGGCCTCCAGTTCACCCGCTCCAGTTTTCACCCCTTAGCCATCGTGTCAGGGCAACACCGTGGCGGTGCGACAACCCTTCATTTCTCTCGTTACGGCGACCGGTAACGCGATCCGAACTCTAATGAAAGGCCTATCTTCAGCAGTGTTCCGCGTTTCGCTTTGTCCACCCCCAAACCCAGTTTGCGCAACACTACGTACTATCCGGTGGGCAGCAATTCGTAAGCCGGAGACGGGTTTTCCTTCCTCGACTTCCGTTCGCGTCGTATTTTTTACATTTCCTTCTTTTTTTTTTCTCTCTCTCTCTCTCTCTCTATTTTTGGACTTTTTCTCTCCCGAACTTTCGTTTCATTCACCTGTTCATTTATTTATTTATTCATTCATTAATTCATTCATTTATTAACATTTTTTTTTTTTGTTTTCTTCTTCTTTTTTCCCGTTCCTGCGTTTTTCCGCCCCAATTTTTTTTTGGTTTTTTTAGCTACTCCTCTTTTCATTTCACACTTTCCACTCGCTCACGGCTGGGTACGTAACGTAACGTGTTTTTATCAGTCAACCGAGTTCGGATACGAGGACGGATTTCCGTGTCGTTATGCGTTATCCTTGCGTTATATACCCGAGAGTATAGGTATAGGTATGGTATGAGCGCGGTTTTGTTGCCAGTTATAAACTCTCCGACACTCACAGAGATAGATAACTACCGTCTGGCTCGATTACTTGTTCGCAAAAATTTCTATCCCTATCATAATTATTTTCTATTTTTTTTTATTTACTTTTATTATTCCTTCTTTCTTTCTTTTTTTCTACCGTCTCTGACCATCTAACTCGATTTCTTTCTTTTTTTTTTCGCATCATTATTTATAATTACATACTAAGGGTGCCGAATTTCAACGTTTATTCTGCTATAATATATGAGGAGGGGTCCGAGGTCTCTGCAATCTCCTGATTCCTAATTTCTCATTTGGTTGCAGAACTTTCGCAACTATTTTGAGTGCGATATATATATCTAGTGATGTGTAAGTTTGGCCGATCTAGGTGGTTAATGTAAATAAAACACCCCCGAGTGGGGAACGTTAATTTCTACCACGTCGTATATAAGGCTTAGATTTATTGGTGTTTACGTTAGATAATATGCAAAATAGGGAACTGAGCAAGCACCAAACTGAATCAGCCAACCAGTTCGTTCTTTACCAAAGTATATACCGGGAGCCACGCGTCGCCTAGAGCTTCGACTTCAGCTTGGGCTTCGGCTTCGGCTTCGGCTCGGGTTTTGGCATGGGTTTGGGCCTGCTCTCCGGTTCCTTTCTAGTCCTGTAATTAATTCGTTTGATTTATATCACCAAAGGACCTGAATGCTAATTTCTATTTACTTATTAGCAGTGCATACGAAGTAGCTTGGTTATATTGTTTTCCTCTGCGCCAGTTACAAAGCATCCCCTTCTGCCCGGCTAACTCACACTACGAAATACCACCCGGAAACCACCCTCGTGCAACGAAGATCAATAATTAAAACTTTAAAGACGTCGAGCAGCTTCTTTTTTTCACTTTTTTTCTCCTCGGTTTCTGCCAAGAAGATAGTTTTGGTCTTTATAGAAAATCACAACCAGATATCACGTCGTACTAAATACGGAGGGAAAAAAGTCCTTCATTTTACGTTATCTATAACATTTTTTAACCCGGAAAGAACGAAGCATGAATTTTCGGGTGGATCAAGTTAATGCGAATAACCACCGTTGTGTAATTACAAGCTCGGGAGCTCGAGAGCGTACCACGTATTTAAATATAAGGTATACGTATGGGGATGTAGGTTATATGGTTCGTAGGTAGGTATAGTCAGTTATATATATATATGTATAAACGTCAATATATATGGAGTGTAGCAGGAACCATTACACGGGTTTATAGGCTGTATTAACATCGAGGCGAGAAATTCGAAGCTTTGGCCACAGGGATTTCCTGCCTTACTCTGATCGCTGTGGTAATATTTCGAAGTGTCGTTTTCTCGGGAGGAATAAGGGTAGAAATTTCGTCGAACGTTTAGTGTCCCGTGGTTGGTAGTTAATAATTACAATACACCCTCGTTTATAGAGTACTACATACAACAGTATAGAAACTCTTTAACTGTGTATAAGGGTGTACCTATACGTAGTACATATATAAAAAGAAGTATATTTCTACTACATCCCTAAAAAAAAAATTTATCTCCATGGATACCGATGCTTCTCTTTTGTAATTACGAATTTCAGAAGGGTATAAGAGGTGGGAAATAAGGGGTCGCGGTAGTAGAAGTAGAACTGGAAGTAGAAGTGGAAAGGGAAGAAAGGGGTGGCAGTAGGTGTAAAGTCGATTAATTCCGGTACAACTGACTCTGGGGGTAACGGTTAATATCGCAAGGCAGATATCATCCCGGTTGCGCAAACTAAACCCCACAGAGCGTATAGTAATCTCCGCCCACGTAAACTCACATATTACTAGCTTTATCTTCACATTAACAGGCAGGCACTAAAAGTAAACAGCGCGTCGGCACCAAAGTGCTGAGCCCAAAGAACACCCCATGGAAGATCTCGTGTGTGTATATATATATATATATATATATGTCAACTTTATACATACTTATACGTACAAATACAGAATACTGGATACATGTGTATTAGGGTGGTTCTTGATTTGATCATTTTCGAATTTCGATGCTTCCGTGGGACCAGGACGTCTCAAAATACATACAAAAAAAATGTAGCCAAGATCCGAGCCTCGTATCTCGAGTCTAAGTACTGCTCCTGCGGTACTTAGGAACCTGGGATTTGACTATATTTTTTTTTGTATATATTTAGAAACGTTTCAGCCCATGGAAGCATTGAAATTCGAATATGACGGAATTACGGACCACCCTAATGTGCATATTCTTCAGTGGTCAATTCTAAACTAAAATTCAATATCAAAATCAGATTTTTTCTCAGCTAGTTAGATCCTCGACTGATGATGATCACATTAAAAAAAAAAAAAAACTTCCTTCTCTTTCATCTTTCGGGTAATTAGGGTCCTTGAATCGTTTGCTCATGGAGAAAGAGGAGTAGGTAGTTAGTATAGACCCGCACCAGCTTCTTCCTCTAGTTTTGATGACGTTTTTTTCTCTTTTTTTTCTTCTTTCTCGTGGTGTTGGCGTTAACTGAGATTGAATATAATGTACTTAACTTCGTGATATTTATTTCTTTTCGTGGATAACTGCAAGGATAAGTCATATTCTCTTATTCTTCTTTCACGACTTGTTTGTGTTTCGTGATAAATGAATTTTCAGTCGTACTTTCGTCTCATTACTTCACGTATTATCATCTTGTTTTCAACCTTGACAAATATCAAATATTTGAAGTTTCGTAATCGTTATACTTTGAGGACTTAATCTCCGCGTTACAGAGTTGGAAAATTAATACACGAATAAATACAGTATGAAACAGAGAACAATGCTGTATAAAGTGCAACTCTCTAACTAAAGTTTTAATTCAGTATTAATTATAAATTTCCAAATTCTATACGACAAGTTTGCAAAGAAATATAGAAAACTTACGCTCGTGGGAAAACCGAAAATAATATCCTTATCTAGTTTAAAATATACGAACAAGGAAAAGTCATTCGGTAATAAAAGTTTGAACTCGCGGAGAGCTACGTCGCGAAAGTTTGTCCTGGTAAAAACTGAAAATAGATTCAAACTTTGTCGAAAATAAAAGTCCAATGCACGCGAGTAAAAGCCATTATCAAAACTGCAGCCAGAAGTTTCGTCCGATCTGGAAAAACCAAAAATTTCAAATTGCATTTTGCGGCTTTTTTCACTCGCTAATCACACATATCGAACCTCATATCGTTGCCATTTTCGCTCTTAAGCTAAACTAACACTTTCGCATCCTGCAGGGTTTTAGGCAAACGCCAAACGCCAAATGGCAAATGGCCTGGGTCTTCGGTGAGGTTAATTAAAGTATTTCAACGGGTAGGTACTTCAGCATCAGCATCCCCAACGGGCCTTTATCTAATACCCTTGTGTGTGCGCTACCGGACAGTGCAAACAATCTCCTCCGCCATTTTCGCACATACTTTTTTTTTTTTTTGTTCCTCCCCTGTCTCTGGACTATCAAACTTTAGCACGTAGGGTTCAAACAGAACTGTGAAGATTTTGATGATTTAAATTTTTCCTAGAATCAAAAAAAAAAAAAAAAATCCGCAACACCTAAATTTAGGTATTTTATCATCGAGCTTTCGACTCTTCGGAACGAGTCGAAGAGATTGGATTATCCGAAAACGAAGCACAAGTACCAAGACTTAATATTGGCCGGTGAACTCGGTCCATAAGATCCTCAGAAGCCCACCAGTTCCGAGTTTCCCAGGAATTGTCGCATAACCACGTACATGGTACGGAATAGACGCACATATATAGATATATACCTATATATACACCCACGTCGTTGAGGGTGGGAAAAAGAGGAGATGAGGGAGGTGATGTTGGAGGTTCGGTATATTGGTTCAAGCTTCGCGTACTCAGCCCTCATGAATATGCCGTGGCAGGCGCGATGCGGAGGCAAACCTCTGGCCGAGGGGGATGATGTGCCTCCGTTGTACCATAGGCGAGGTAAAGAGTGACCCCTGAAATGACCTCTGGGTATCACCCTAAAATTTTGTTTTTAGAAGACGACGGCAATTGGCCAAATAGTGAAGACCTTGATTCTAAATCAATTGGAATAAAATAAAAAAAAAAAAAACGCAACCCCTTGCCTCATTTTTATCATTATTACCTTTTTCTGTTTGTTCATACGTTTTTTTGTTTCGTTCATTAAACTTGATACCAATGCCGCATGTGGTAAAGGCTCTCGAAGTTAACGAAATGGTATAAGCTCTAGTTACACGCTAGCGGCAGGTATTACTAAGAAAGAATTTGATCCGTACTCCAAACGTGTGTCTACTAACGAGCTAATTACCTGTAATATTGAGTCCTCGAGGCACTTCAAAGGGGAATAATAAGTCGTTCAGATTAACACTTCTACGGTTACGGTTTCCTGGAAACTGTTTTGAATTAGGGATGACTCGGGTTTATACCCTCGGGATTTCTAGATGAAATCTGACGTTTCAGATATACCTCAAAGTATACGTATATGTTATACGAATAATATGCTTTACACCGCGTCCTATAAATTGGATATAATGATTGTAGAATATCGTATGAATCTCACTGTGGGATGATTCTTCCCTATTTAATACCAAGAGGAAGAGAAAGAGGTAAAAGAAATAAATAGGATTTTCTTAAAATACACGGAAGGAAGATCTGGCTCGAACTCTCGGCGTGGAATCGCATTACAATTTCGGGGCCGCGCGTCCAGCCGTGGGCCATCAACGATAGAACGCAAAACCGTGTAGTTTTTTTTCTTTTTTTTTTCTTTGCCCTTTCTCCGTTTTCCCTCCACCTCCGTCTCTTCTTCATACCGGACAGAACAGACCGTCCGGAACTCAATGAAAACTTGGCGAATTTTATTTGCCAAGGGTAAGATAGGCCTCCTTTCGTCTGCCTTCCTTCGAATCGAATTTCACGTCGCAAACTCACGCACCGCGAGACCTTTCGACTCCTGGCCGGAGGGAGTGCGCGCCCCTTATACCGGTATACCTATACTACACCATATCCGTCCAACCGTACCAATTCCTACCATAGATGCCCGATATAGATATACCTCAGTGCACACTGAGTGGTACATATTTTCAGATTCGTACAATTTCATTTTGAAATAATAACACCGATTTGAAAAATGAATATCTGAATAAAAATTCGGATGAAATATTTCTTAATTTTGATTTACACCACGTCCATACGCCATCGTTTACTTAATTCTAGTCTTGAGTTTACTATCACCCTTTATACATCCGGAATGAGAAAAGATTACTCTGTGTAAGTCTCGCGGGCATGACAAGATGAAGAAAAATAAAAATAAAAAAAACCCAGAAAATGTCGTGAAGAGGTGAGTTTAAAGTCAGGACGTCGTGGTAATTTAAGACAGCCAAAGATCGTAATTTGTCTCACGAGTCGCGGCTCATAGCATCCTTAGTTAACAGTGTTAGCAGCCAATATACTCAACGTAATTTCAATGCTTCAAGTTAATACCCTCACCTCCTGACGTCTAATTACTTCTACAAGCGTGACGCCTAGCTGCCATATTATAATTTATATGACTATGCTGAAAAATTATTTTCTATAATATTGAAAACCACAGCAGGAATCGGTTTTATCAAATCTTATCTACACCTCTTTTCAATGAACACGAAAGCTCGTGAGAAAAAATAGACGGACACTCCGTCTACCTTCAGGCATTTTCCAGTGATTAGCCAAGTTACACGCGCATGCAGTGTACCAACATCCTGTCTTGTACCTTCTATCTTCCCGGTTCTAGCCTCCAGCTTGGAGCCAGGAGCTTCCAGCTTCCAGCTACCCTCCTAGGTACTGTATCTCTCCGTAGCCGTTGTAATCCTCAATTAATGTAGCTACAAGTAAAGCTAACTATCTATGGGTTCTGTAGGTAGTATGGTATACAGGTGAACTCGCGAACTTTGATACACACATTCCAAGTAGGTAGGTATAGTTATATATATATGTAAATGAAATCTCTGTGGTTGATTAGCCGCCTGTTTTGGTTATGAATATACCTGAATTAGGTCGAATTTCAACTGATTCTAATAAACTAGCACATATTACATATTCAGCGACGTAATTCTTCGCACTCTCGAAGACTAGCGAGAGGTCTGCTTGTAGTGGAATGACTTAATCCAATTTGTCATCGTTATACGGCTATAAATCGCATCTAGGATTAGCCGCGCACCAACTAATACCACTCGCGTTAACACGTAGGCGAAAAAACGAATTTAAATTGCCAATTTCCAATTCGGTATTCACGAACGTCTGTAACAACTCCTACGCGTATAAAGACGAGAATTTGATCCTCATCAACGCCCACTTCGTCTGAAAAATTATTGACTTGAAAGAGGTATATAATGCTGAATATAATTCTATCATAAATGTTACAGACGGTTTTATACGTAGATTAAACACAGTATTACAGGTGAAAGATGAAGAATCAACTCTGTTAATAAATAATTTTATACCGATACAAGTTTTCAGGACATAATTTAACCCTGGCGCCCGCGCCGTCGTTGTATAACCATAAGAAAAAACGAATTTATAACGACGTAATTACCAAAACTTTCCCTGCATTTTGTTTAGGATATACCACAGGCTATATCAGACCCACGATGCGTGGATATTACGTTACTTTATGTCCCACTAGCTCATACGTAACGTTCGGAACAAATCGATGCGATACGCGGGTACGACGCGACGCGGCATGGCTATGGCCATGGCTATGGCTATGGCTATATGGCATGGGCATCATCAGTTAGAGAAGCAACACTGCTGACGCGTTGTCTCAGTCGGTTCTCTATAATTGAGCTCTGATCTTCTCTCCTCTTCCTTATCCTTTTTTTTTTTTCTTCTTCTTTTTCTTTTCTTTCCTCGCTCTGTCCCTTCGATCATCAGTTAAAGACACGATTTCCCACGGCTCGAAGTACGACCACGCTGTGAATTCGAATTTTCGACGCCTAACGTCGCTTTACGCGCTCACGTGCGAGCCGCAATGCGATCCAGGGTTGACCGGGTTGAATCGGCCAGAAGAAGGGTTGCGGTTTGTCGAACCAAAGTTCGACCTCGAAGTAGACTTTCCGGTTCCATCCAACCCTCTCTTTCTCTCTCTCTCTCTTTGGTTCCTTCTAAATAACAAACCCCGTTGGAGAGACGCGGGTCAGTCAGTCCGCAAAGGATGGAGGCAGGGAGGTCGCCAGAGGAATTGGACGCGGGCAAATAACCCGCTGATTAACCGAATGCCGGTCGGCGCGACAAACGTGGCTCGACCGATTATCTGTCCTCTTCTATCTCCCGGGCCAGGTTCCCCCAGGGTGAAAACTTTCAGGTCTGTTTGATCGAAATTGTTTGAAAAGGTCAAGCCAGATATTAATATATACATCCTGCACAGAAAGGGAACTCGATCTGTTTTACTTCTTCTTCTTCTTCTTTTTTTTTTGTATTCTATTTATTTTCTCGTCGCATCATGAGATATGATATTTTTTTTTTACTAATTCATACTTATAGCATTAATTTACCCTAAATCAAAATGAAATGAAGAAAAAAAGGTTCCACGTAGGTATTCAGAATTCTGAAATGTGAAGGATACTATTTTTCTCACGTTGAAAAAATAAAGGACGAGTAGATCCTCAGGCACTGATCCGAACCGATCCTGAATATAATGCGAAAAGCTGGCAGGCGTTGCCTCACGGACTTCAACGTTTATTTCGGTTTGACAGCGAATGGACAAATTGCTTTTTGAAAGCTCGCTACTCTTGATCACTCTACCGCTTTCACCTCTTCCAACGCTCAGCTACTCGATTCTCATGATTCGGATGCTGCAGCAGCAGGTCTCGATTGTTAGCGCTGTACCAATCACGATGGTGATCGATAAGATATAAAATCCAGTATAAATTTGCGCCTCGTATTCCTGATTGAAAAAATGCAAATCACTTTATGAAAAACGCGTTTTTCTATACAACTTGCATATCATAGAATGTGTCCCTCGGTCCATGACCCGAAACCATCGTACGTAATTTAAATTCATTTTACCCACACGTTCGTATACCTTATTCCACTTAATTATCGATCTGTTCCACTCGACTAATTATTTCTCCGTGACCGATCTGCCGTTTTCCCCCAAACTAGGGATGATTTTACCCGTAGCAAATCGCTGCAGGGAGAATCGGGATCATCCTATCCTAACCGCATGATGGTATAAGAACTACAGTGCCAGATGGCGATCGGTTCCGATTACATGGGAGTATTGTCTACGCTTTTCGATATATTATTCTAAACGCATCATATATATAGCGTCATGATCATCCTTAGAGGATTAGGTACGTACTGCAGGAGTTAACCATACCCATCTGCCATCGATTACCCATACCCAAATATCGGCTATATGTATACGTGATACTCTATGCAGTAACCGCTTTGTATATGATGACCTGAAGATATCCTGGCCGTTGACGCGAGATCGAGCCTCGGTAACCAGGGTACACCGGGTTAAGTGACAATTTAGATGATCTGATACGTAGGGGAAACCTCGGGATGGCTGGTGTTCGCTGATAACGATCCTCAGCTTTCCATATAGCTGCTAAAACGTGGCTAATTATCAGAAGTTATCATTGAATTAGAAATTATTTAATTTTTTCTCCATTTTTTTTTATTTTAAGATAAGAAGGGGATAATAGTAGGGGTTGAGAATTAAAATCCCCGTATATCTATTCATTGTATATTCTTTGAATAAAATTTCATCGTTTGTTCAGTTATACATGCTACTGGTCCTCGGTCGTCGAAATGAAAATGGATTAACGAAAGAATAAATAATTTTTTTGTTTTTTTTGTTTTTCACATCCTGCGCATATACACATAAATATATATATGTATATATGTACTAGAATACGCGAGGTTGAGTGGAGCGACGCGGGACTGCCTGTTACGCACGAAGTGTTTCAATCAAACGCACATATTGGCTCCGAGATGAAACTCTATACCGCGACGATATTGCGTTGAGCAATAAACATTTTGAATTTTTTATTTTTTATTTTTTTCAGTTTTTCACATACCAGCGTCTAAAAATCGGTCGAAATATTGGAAAATTTTCACTAATTCGTTCATAGAAGTTAAAATAAATTAAAACAGTAAATGTCTTATAGGAAGCAAACGGATTTAAATTCATTTATAATTGTTATGATGCCAATTTGAGAATTTCTATTCAAGCTATTCGAACGTGTAGCTTAGTCTCAATTCTGTACATCGTTTAGTTTAATGTGTAAACGTTGAAGTGCTTTTTCTTTTTAATTTCATAGAAGATTCCGTCTCTCGCGTGTTAAATACTAATTACACTCAAAAGCTTTGAAGTTTATTTATGACCGATATATTTTTTTTTTTTTCATCTCTCTTTCGTTTCTTTAATACGACGTATGTTCGTGTGTATCGTATCGTACCTGAGCATATATTCCAGAGTTAGATGCATGCCTACGTAATTTCTAATAGCAAGCTTAAGGGTGTAGATGAGTGAGGCGGTAGCGAAGGGGTAAAGAGGCGAAGAGTCGTCGGTATATGGGGTAGTATTTTCGAGGAGAAACTAATTTTCCGCTCATTTTGTTAATTGTAACTTTAGGCACTTTGTGTAATAACAAGAAAACATGCGATAACGGGCTCATCTCGCGAAACCTAATTACATTTAAAGGGAACAACTTACTTACGGGAAAATTCTACCTCAGCTTCTAGCTTATACCAGAAAACGTCGCAAGGCCTTGCATCAAATTTCTAATAACATCATATATCATCATCATCATCATCATCATCATCATCATCGTTACATAGTTTCAATTTCCCTTTACGGACTTAACCATCCATTTGTAAACAACTGTAATTACAAATTTATAATCGCTGTCTCTAATTATTGATCCACCGTCTACCACTTCGAAATTGTTTTTTTTTTTCTTTTTATTTAATTTTTTTAACGTAGTCAGAGTCATTTTTTGAATATAGGTAAATTTTTATAGACAGTATGCATGGGTTCATAAAAAATGAAAAAAATAAAAAAAACTGCCTTAATTACGAGCCTGCAGGCTATGAAATGGGAAATTTATGTTCCTACGGGAGGAAATAGAGACGAGATATTGTTAATCAGTACTCGATTGACGGGTGAAATGATAGCTGAATACGTGAAATTAGTGGGATCGTACTCCAACACTACGATAATTGGACGCGGTCCCATACCAGGTGCTACGTGCGTACATGATTCTGTTTAGTGCGAAACGCATATCATATGCGTTCACGAAACTTGCCCACCCCCAACCACTGGCACAATTCACCATCACAAAGGGTTAAACGCGCGTGCCAATGTCCACGCTCGTGGTTTTGTATACACCTATGTGAATTCACTGATTAGCGATTACCATACCTGGTACACTTGCGATTGTTTCGAGCTTAGGATTCAGCTATTTTGGTGCTAAATATCATATTATGAATGAAAATAGCGAGCGATAAATTTTAGTTTTAGTTTAGAAACGCAAGTTTCAATATTTCTCATCGGGAATATTTAGGTATCGTATCTTACGCATGAATTTTTACACGCCATCTAATGAAACGTTGAAAGATGTGGATGAAACTCTTCCGTTTAATTGGAAATAATAAAATTTATTATTTTTTACCTATAAGATTGTATATACTATATCTGAGAATATAAGGTAAAACGTTATAGAATCAAGCTTATTATATACTTATAGCTGCTCATGTTCGAAGGAAGGATCTGTTCCATCGTGCCATGCACGCGCCGACTCCTAGTACCCGATAAAACGGTCCATTTGTAGGATAAGGATCCTCACGCGAGAGGGAATCGATCATAGTAGCACACGCGAGCCCGACGTTCATTCTATCGAGAGGTTTCTTCTTTTCAGAATTGAGGAAAAATTTCTATACTAAAATAGTGATGATAATAATAATAGCTGTGTCTTGTGAGTAATAATAATCATCTTCGTCGTTGATATGATTATTTTATAAAACTTATATATAGAAGCTGGGGAAATAAAAATGTTTAAATTGCGTCTGGATGATTTTTTTTTTATTTCTTTCAACCTTACGGATAAATTCGCTCTCTTTTAGTATATGGGATATTTTTCCTTGTCTCGTTCGATGTAAATTGCGGTTTTACGTTGCATCAGTCTCCTCGGAAGGATCCCCTCGTGGGTTCACGTAATGAAATTAAAGTTCCATTGCATTTGTGAGTCTTGACAGCAATATTCTGCAATTATACGAGAGGCCGTATAGTAACGTTGGATAAATTGCAAATAAGAACCTGCACCGTTATAGCGAGCGAATGGAACGGAAAGGATGAATAGCTATAGCTAACTTAAGATGCGAAAAGAAAACGAGTGAACGTTAAGGTAGAGAGAAACGGAGAAAACAAAATAAATAAATGAAAAATAACGTATAGTAGTATATAAAAAGAAAAAAAAAAGGTAGAAAAGTAGAAAACGGATAAAAAGGCAGAGGTAAAGGAAAGAGGAAAGACCCTTCAACTTCCAGTTTAACTAAGCGATATGAAAATGAAAATCTAGCCGCAGTTTCCTTTGAACGGTTTATATACACACGTATGTATGTACCTAGGTACCCGTTTCTACACCCCCGCGAATATTTTCCCGAAGGTCACCTGGCCACCTAATTTCCGTCATCTCAGGGGGTCACCTGGGTTGGTATCGTTAATTGAGCATGACCAAGGGACGTAATGTTTTTAAATTAGCTTGAAATAACTCTAATTTAACCCTTTGATGTCGACAGCTCGGGAAAAACAGTTCAGGTTTCTCCAACGCGATCCGCCCTTTCTCGTTTCGAGTTCTGCAAAAGTGCCGGTTTCGGTTTATCAAAAGAAAATATATATAGAAAAAAGAACAGGAACAAGGGTAGGAAAAAAAAAAAAAAATTTGTCTCTTCTTCACCTTCCGGCTTCTCTGAGTCCTGAATAATGAAAATCTGAAAATAAAACCGTCCCTCTACTCGACAGAAAAAATTATTCCAAGAAGCCGAATGATTTTTCATAGAAAAAAAAAATTTCACAAAAAAACGAATTCGTCGTATAATTGCGTACATACATACATGGGTTACCCTTATCCCATTCATATTCCTATCTCTACCTTCGTAACTGTTCATTCATTTGACGGGTACGTCGCCGTCGCGTTGGCCAATAAAGCAATTTAATTAACCGCGTGTTTAATTGTTGAATATTCTTAACCCCCACAGAGATTACGTAATGTACTGCCTACACACATATAAATATGTCATATGTGTTAACGTTTAACGCACGTAGGCAGGCGAGACACGTACGTTTTCACAAGGCTCTAATGTATTTCAGAATTCGAGAGAAAGATATAGATATATAGGCGAGTAGAGAGTGGCTACTTATTAACACTTTTGTAATAGTAAATTTGTAAAGGAAGTACACGAACCCTCGTATATATGTATAGATGCTAATAGAACTTGGTATGCACTATTCTTCATGCAACAGGCTAGAGAGCTGTTGCCATACTCAAATGACGTAAGATTAATCCACTTTACCTATTATGTCACGCGAATAATTCAACGTTGAAACAAAAAAAAAAAAAAAAAGAAACAACCCAAGCATATACTGCAGTCACGTATCTACGTTGATGTGAGCTTAAAATGAATTTGTTTCTTCATTTTTAGTCAGTTTTTTTTATATTTTGTTTTTTAATTCCACTGTACAATTCGCGGTTTTATGTGACTACCGACGAGCCTGCAGCGAATGGAAACAAATTCACTTTGGCTAATTGAATATTATTATATATATGTATATATATTCTATGCCATGTTAATTTTCTGTAATAAGCTGGTGATTATTCTGTTATTATTAATTCGTTCATGTAGTCTGTATACTTACAGCTGTATAGAAGAAAACTTTTTTCTTCTCTTATAGTGAAAAGATAAAATTTAGTAGATTTTTAGTATCTCTGATGCCAAGAGCCGAAAGAGGCAGAGAGGTACGGCATATCAAATCCGCACCATTAGGTACGCGCGAGATAGTAGGGAGTTATGGTCTCTGTACAGCCCCGTAATTATTTGTATTCAAAACGCGACCGCCCTTTTCATCCACTTAAACGCGTGTCCGGGGGTATTTCATGCACGAAATATATGTTAGCGTTCCCCTAAACGCGGAATAAATCGGTCCCAGTGATCTCACCGGTGCGGGTGCGGGTGCGGGCGTCCCGACGCTATCACGAGTCTCTGTCTCGCTCTTAGTAAAGTCCCCTAGTTCCTCCACTTGAAATTCTGTCCTCGGTGAATCCTCGAATCTTTCTTCTTTCCTTATCCTCTTTCTTTGAGCTTCGGCTTTCATTTCTTCACTCGATACCTCATACCTCATACCTCATACTTTTTTGTTCTTTTTTTTTTCTTTCGTATACAAAATTCGGGATTATGGAATTACAATTTTCCTAGATACTAGATATGATAAGACGAATCGATACCAATTTATTGGCGAAGAACAGAATATATACGTCTATTCATTTTTCCACCAATATCAAAAAATAAAACTCCCGATTGATCTGAGTCATCAAAAAATCAGTCGCATTTATTACGCGTCTTGTAACTCGCAAGGGGATGGAAAGAGAAACAACGTTTACTCTGGCGTGAATTTAGACCTTCATTTTACGAGCCGATGACTCAATTCGTCCATCATTTGATCCACGGATATCCACGTAATCCATAAATTTCCATTTTTTTCTATTCAAAGTTTTTTTCTAAATGAACAAAAAAATGTTGATCATTTAGTTTGAAATTTGATTATTTGCAAACGGACGGTTTTTCCAGTGATCTAACAGTTTAGAAAAACACTGATGACCGCCTCCGCCGCGTCGTTTGGATCAAGTTTCCGTCAAGATCGGATAATATTTCTACCCTCTGGCATCACACCCACCTATTTCCAATCAAGTGACTGCGCTCATAGCGTAACTCGATTCGACAGTCTATAATCTCTCCCGTGCCGCCATGGGCTACCAGGTGCAACGTTGACGTCATTCTCCGTCACATCAACCCCCTATGGGGGTTGTATTTTCTATTTATAATTTTTGTTTTTTCAATTCTTAAAAAAGAAAAGAAAAAAAAATTGATTGCTCTTTATTTTTTCGTTTCACCAGGATGGTGGATGTATGTACAATGATCGATCCCAAAACTATTGCACATACCGAAAATTCTTCATTGCCGCAAAGACTCGGGTAACAATAATGTAATCCATTGATAGATACGTGTGTAAATAGAGTATATGCATGTAACAACTAGTAGTTGAATACATATGGATACATACCTACATACGAGTAGGTATTTTCAGAGCGTGACGACATTACCGTGGGCGAACGACAGATGGATGGGTTGAGTAAAACCATATAGGTGACAACCCACACAAATGAGGGCATAGCGTATAGCGCATATACCTACGTATCGAAATCGGTAATGGAAGTTGGCATTGTTTTAGATTGCAGGGTGTACAATGTGGGTTACGCTAGTTCTACCTATGTAAAATATACATGAATATAGGGGTGAGTGTACTGTGTGCGTAGGACCAACGTTCACTCGTCCAAATTCGTATATCTATATATCCTAGGTATATTTATTTATTAGCGGTGACGATGATCCACGATGACGGAACCTCCTAATGGACACGACACGTTTGTCTATTCGAGTACCATAGACAGATGGTCTAGTCTCACCTTGCATTACTCATATATAAATATAAAATCACTACGTTTTTGGAATCGATGCATTCATTTGTGGTTACAGATCAATCATCACGAATTTATGTGATGTTCGTAACAAAATTATCATGATTCCTTTTTTTCTTTTTTTTTCTTTCTTTTTTGATGAAAAAACTTTCATTTTTATCCCTACACCGTTATTTTGTAATGACAGTTGTGGTAGTAGAGGATATATGCAAGAGCGGTCATTTCTGTGAGATGGCTTCATGTTATAATTAATGATTCCGTAGGAAGACAAGCTCGGCTTCGCGTTTAATCACGATAAGATAAAATAGCTGATCCCGACTTCTGCCGAGTCGGTTGGCTGGTTCTGCATGAGCGATGATGGTTGTATTTCCTGGACATTTGTCATATCTCTTCCATCTTTCATATATAAACGGGTGTACAATACTTGTTCGTATGTATATATATGTATAGTCGTTTATACTATCAACGATTCTTCATTCTCTCATCCTTCTTCATCTTACTCTTCATCTTTCTCTATCTTTATCTCAAGAATAAGAAGAAGAACGGTCTCGTTTGAGCCGAAAACCGCGAAAGACACGATCCAGCTCACCGTCATCTTTCCGACGTTTTGATGAGCCAGGATTTGGCTGAAGTCCAGGGTCCCAGACTCCCGGTGCAAATGCCACTCGACTCTCATCCACCAAGCGTGCAACTTTCGGCCCATCACACCGGCCTACGGCGGATTTCCGTTCCCCAGCTCTAACCTCGCCTCTCTTTCCCTTTTAATTTTCTTTTTCCGCTCGGTCCTTCTTTCATCTTTCTTCTTCATCCCCATCAACCACAGCCATGGGACTCCTTCGCCCACACACGTCCGTTCATCCCCTGCAGTATACGTCACTACGGGTATAATTAACCGCGAAAAGAAAAAGAAGAAGAAAAAAGGAAAGAAAAAAAATATATATGTCCTTCGAATCGTGGTTGAGCCTTAATCATTTTCATACTCACTTAATTTATATAAGAAAGAAAAAGGTTCGAAAAAAATTACGTCTCATATCTTGATGCAATATCGTCATAAAGCCTCAGACGCTTATTATTAGCCCGTTGTTAAATTAGAGTTTCATTTTTCACACGCCCTTAAGAACACCCATATTATTGCAACTCAATCAGTTTCTCTACGGGACGTTTTTGTTACGAAGGGGTTGGTGGGAGGGTGGGAGGGTGGAAAGGGAAGTATTTCTCTCGTATAGCAGGGTGAAACTGTGAAAGTGGTCTTTCTCAATATGCCAAAACCATTTTTCACCGCGCATTAGCATCGAGACGCGTGTCGGGTTCATTTGTCAACCCCTACTGGTGGGTTTATGCGTTATACGTAGTAGGTGGTACAGTAGCTACGTAGACGGCGATAAATACGTAAGTGTATAACTCTATCTTGCAATACCAAGGGCCAATATTACGAACAAAGTGTCGACTATATAATAGTACACGTATATGGAATATTGCAGCACGCGTACACGGTATAGCTGTTATATACGAATGAGGAGCAAGAATTGATCGCCGGAACCATGCTGTTTTATATAAACAAGGGGCAGCACAAAGACACGTGCAGGACCTCGCCTTTCCGCCTTTTCTAACGCTCGTTCACAATCAACGGCTTTCCTGCTCGATCCTGAAGCCTGGACTTAGTAATGGTCCGAAGAAAGGTATTGAAACAGGCTAAGAACCGTAGGGGGTCCTTGGGCCAGGGATATTAGCTCCTAGAATGAACGGAGCTGTCTATAACTCGCCCACGTCCATTGGCCAGGATTAACGTGAGAATAAAAAATGAAAAAAAATAAAATAAAAATAACTGTCTCGATAGTGAACTTGAATGATGAAAATGTCACTTCATTCCCACGCACTTTGATTTTTTTCCGAAGTAGGAGAGATAATTGAGACGCTATAAAAGATATTCGATGACATATAGTGGGTGTATAAATAGGGTAAAATCTTTTTTGGTTGGAAGATAAATCGCGTTTTAGACAGTTATATTCGCGCGTCATTGAGCGTCCTTGCCCAAGGATGGCAATCTAAATCCTTTGAAAATCTAAAACTAGATCTAAATCGGGGCGATTTTATCAACGTGTTTGTCCGCCTAGCACGTCCTTCCAACCGAAGAAGCCTTCTCTTTCTCTTTCTCTATTTTCGTGATGAGAATTACGAGGGGACGATTATCAAGGATTTTCCCTTAATATATTCGGCATAGCCTGATAAAGTATCGGATGAATTATGGGGATGAGATCGGAATGAACGAACGCGTACGAGAACCCTCTACGCTCGAATGCATGGGGGAAATTTTCAAGGGGGTCTGTGACGGTCACGTGGCGCGGTGTGCCAATGCGGTGAAATTTATTACCCCCAAAGAACGAAAATCATTTTTGAGGTCTGACGGTTACTCCCCTATGCAAAATTTTGGCTATTTCTTTCGCAACGAATTTCTTACTTATTTTTTTTTTTTTTTTTCTTTCCTTTTTTTCTATTCGATGTTTCCAAATTTTGATATAAAATGGTAAGAATATAAAGAAAGAAAAAACAAAACAAAAAAAATACAGAAACGTTGGTTATTTCGCGCAAATATATAATATTATACGGGTATAAGGTTTAATTGTATGATACGATATGTAATCGAGTGAAGTTTAATTGCAATTAGTTGGTTTAACCCGAAATTTTCCGTGACGCCGTAAAGTCGTAACGTATGTTGTTCAATTGGTGTAATACGGATGGTGTATGGGATCGTAAATTTTGATCAACTTTAATCGTCTTTAATCCGTAAGAATTAAAAGCATATGTCGCTGCGAAGCGAATTGTAGAAAATTGCTTGAGCCCCATCTACTCTCTGCTCCCTTTTCTTTCTCTCTCACTCTTTCATCTCTCTTTCTCTGTTCTTCCCTCGCTTGGATTGCATCCCTCTTCTCGTCCCCCACGTGTCACATTCGTTTTTACAGGCTCATGCATTTATATGGGATTGTAAAGTACATATATAAATGTATATACCTAGATACATATACATACATACATACATACATATACCTTTATGTATCTACCTCTGCCTACCTTCTTAGATGTTAGGTAGGGTATATGTTATACATGTATATAGGACATAGGTATATATATATATAACTATGATACGAAACGTTGCACATTGACGAGGGCTGGGATTTGTCTGACTGATGACTGAAGATAGATAGAGATCGAAACTGTACGCTCGAAAGAACGGGCATTGTAGCGAGTCTTATTTGTCGCATCAATTAGGATTTGTCAAAAATATTATTGAGGGTCGTTTGATGTGCAAGTTTATATCCTCCGTTTGATCTTAACTTACAATGGTAAAATTTTCGTCGATCTCCCCTCTTCAATCAACGATTACTAATTGTATGGTAAAAAGATTCGTTAGAAGCAAATGATTTAGGGGATGAAATAAATATTACTTTTGAAAATTTTATCATTATAATCAAACACGTAAAAATTTTTAGTTCAAAATAAAAAAGATACATACCCACGAAGCTTTTCTCTTTGCCAATTCGACGTTACATCTCTCTCTCTCTCTCTCTCTCTCGATATATAGGATTGTATTCCCTATTTGCCAACGTATATTGAAGGAATCAATCCAAAGTGGACTTAAGTCCGGGTCAACTTATTGGCAACTTATTGCCCCCTCGAAAGTTTTCCGTAACAGTTCTATTCGAACACATCGTGAACAGCGTCAAGGAATGGGTGGTACGAAAGTTTTTTTTTTTTTTCTTCTCTTTCTCTCTCTCTCTTTCTCTCTCCAGATTTGATTCGACCTGATCCAAGGCATAAAGCAGACGTTCTGAGGAAATTCTTACATCTCCTGTAGAGTCCACAAATATCAACGTTTGAAAGTTTGACGATACGCTATGGGCGCAAATATTGAAATAAAATTGACTAAAATTCACCAAAATTGGTTTAGATAATCGAAGATTTTTTTTTTTTCTTCTTTCCTCCATCTGTTTTCGGTTTTTTTGTTTCACCCGAACCATCGGTTAAATGAAAGGAAAAAATACAAGGAAAAGAAAAAATGCCAGTAAATCAAAGAACGAATAATTACTCGGTTATAGTTTCTTTGGTCGGAAAAGTGACGGTGAAATGGTGTCCGGGTAACGTTTGCCCATTTGAAACTTGAAATATGGATGTAAATGTAAAACTGTACCGCGATCAACCAGACCGGAAACCCGTTTCATTCATATTCATCCGACTTTGGCCGTATTGACGCGCGGTGGCGTATGTGGAATTCCTTCCATCGCACGGTATCATTTAATGGAGACCAAAACGCAGCTGGAGAATACGCCGCGTTTCAAACCAGAGACAAATCTACTCGACGCTAAAAAAAATGCATAAAAATTAAATAAAATTAAAAAAAAAAAAAAAACGAACGCTAAAAAATTGACAAAAAAAATTGTAACAGGTATCCCACCCATCGCACTGCTCTTAGAACGATATATTTTACGAAAGAGAATCTTTTGGGTATAAATCCTTATCTCAATAACTATTTCGCACGCCGATTCGTCCTTCGATCGTATAATTTTTGGGGTAATAAAAAAAGAAAAAAGATAAAATTGACAATAAAATAATTAGATATTTTCCTATAGCGTCGCGTCGTACTCTGTGTGGCTTCGAAAAGTTTATCGCCACTAATTGGTAGCGTAATAAGAAGTTTTCTCATCTAGAACTCCGGACTCGTATACTAGGTACTGAGGATAGTTGGAAATGATACTTTGTAGAAGTTGTGATTAAGCTGGAACTTGACACGCAGTTATATAAAGAAAAAGAGACGCTTACTTGATCGTAGAATCGCACTCGCACTGCATAATCGAGAAATTGAACGAGCGACAAAAGTTGAACGTTTTATACCCAGACAGAGTTGGCGTTCAACAGCTGAAGAAAAAGTTTTGTTCAAGGAGGCGATAAGAAAGACACTCCTTCTCTCTCGATCCTTTTTCCTTTCCTTTACTTCTCCTTCTCGTTTTCCCTCTTTTCCCTCTTTTTTTTCTCTCTCTCTCTCTCTCTTTCTATTCCTTCCTGACCCGTTGCGGAACTCTTTATTTGACTTCGGAATTAGCTGCTTTGATGCGGTTAAAGAATAGAAAGAATACGAAGCCCGGAGGTGGCCTCTGATCGTGCCTTGTTTAGAAATCGGGCTCTTACTGTGCTAGGTAACTTATTCCTCGCGTTCCGGTAATTGGATTAGAGCGAATTACGATCCTTGCTTAAGAATCGGAGGGTGTGCCCTTATACTCCGACCAACTTATCTGCTCCATTCAAATCGCCCCCACGTCTTAACTCGAGTTTACAAGTCGAAAGGGGTCAACGAAAGAATCAATTCCACGGAATCATCCCTTTTCATTAATTTTAATAATAGTTTTCGATCGGGAAATTCATTTCTTTCAGTATAAGGATCACCTCAACATTTCATCCTTTAGAAAGTATCGCCTCGAATTGTGGTCAATGACGATTGTGTAATAGGGGTTTCAGTGGTGTAGACGGAATCCTGTATACCGAATACGAATCAAATCGAGTGAAATCTTCGAATCTTGTGAGGTAAAGAAAGAGAGAGAGAGTAGTAGTAGTAGTAATCTTGGGGGAAATAGATCGAACGGTATTCTCAGCTCGATTTACGTCGATAAAATACTATAATTAGAAACACGGTTTGCAATTAAGATCAAGATTGCTTCGCCAAAGTATCCAGATTCCTATTCATCGGCTAAATGTATAGAATTAACCTAAAGTTTCAATTAATGCCGGGAAATCTCGTGTATTATTTTTTATCGAATCAAAGTAATCTTTCAAAAAGGGATGAAGATTTTAAATAAAAATGTCTATTTCTTGTTTCGTCGTTTTCGTTCGCGTCATCATAGCATCTTCTTCTACTTCTTCTTCTTCTTCTTCTTCTTCTTCTTCTTCCCTGAGACTTTTCTTGGGAGCGACGTTTGGGCAGCGAGTCCCCTGAGCGAAGGGATGAGGGCCAGAAAGGTTGAGTCGAGGATCCTCTCCTGGGTAAGAATAAAAATGAATTCGTAATTTCTAATTCGGTTCAGGTTGGAGGACTGCGAGTTAAAATATTCAATGTTTCGCTTACAGGATAGCGAATTTTAGCGGACAGAAATGTAGGGCAGGTATAGATCGAAACCAGCAAAAAAAATTAAATGTCCGAGTGGGATGAAATCGAGGAATGAAAATTTCTACGCGTACGTCGTACCTAACCCAGATTTAAACTTTGTATAAAACTCCGCTTTTTTTTTTTTTCTTATTCTGCTTTTCCTTTTTCCTCCTTCTACTACCCCCAGGAAACACGATTCATTTAAATTTCATCATTCATATATATCCGCACTAAAATCCCGGACGAATTGGTAGGTACTCATTAGACCAACGCAACATGTAGACCGGAGGTAAAGAATTATTGAATCGAATATAATATTTTCGGGCTGGGTTGATGTTCCGAATTTCAAAACTTCCGAACGTTAAACATTCCGAATTCGTTTCAAACGATTTCAAATTTTCAGAAATTTCGTCCTTTCGGACCCTCAGCCTTCAGAATTTTTAACCATCGCTGTTCTTCGTTTTAAACTCTTCCAAATCGGCTATGTAGTATAATTTGGAACGAAAAATGATTCCCCCTTTTGAAAAAAAGAAAAAATACATTGATCGTAGCTAATACTTAGCTTATGTTTAACTTCCACATCTATAGTATACTATATATTGTGAAGAGGTATGGGAGAGGAGATAGAGGACGAGGATGGGAATGGGGATGTGGATGGGTTGGACTCATATATTTACAGTGAGCAAACATCATTAGCGCATCAATTAAATACAATTATATGCAGGCAAGCTCGCGTGGTGGTCGTGGGTTGACCCAAAAGGAGTACATACAATAGTGATAAACTGCGGCAACAGTGGCATACAAATGTCTTTACAGTTAGGGGTGGTTGTTTCAGGGCAAGAGAAAATCTATTCGGTTTTCTCGTGTAGCTAAAGGCTGAAAACGACACGTTCGTACATTTCTCGTTTTGCCTTGCCACGACGATAATAATTACTTTACGGATTACGTGCTACTCCCTACTTTCAAATACATATACCTACACCTTCAACTCAATCTATCAAATTTATTATACATTTACCTGTATACGATAATTATTGATTTTACCGTAGTGGAAGTTTGCCAATATACATTCTGTATACACCTATAATTCAAGGATGGAAGTTTAAGTTGAATTTTGAAAATTATTTAATTTTTCCAACTCCAGTCTCGAATGCGCAAATAATCTGGAATTTCAGCAGCCAGGCTGCAGTTTTGGTCGCGATTTTGGAATTATAAACGAGTAGGTAATCGCAGCGAGCGATTTAGTTGGGAATATTATCAGCGTAGAACACGCTGCAGGGTGAAACTGTTTCAAAAATTGTCAATTCGGCTTTGCGCCGCACAAGGACCCTTCAAATTGCACACGAATCGGGTTCCATAGGGATGCAGTGAGCGCGTCCAGTGGCGCGTACAATTCCATCGTGTGAAAATCTAATTAGTCGGATTAGCCTTGAACGTGTTACCGGCGGTGCGTTACTAACGGTACTTTTATACAATTCACGTTTGCAATTACGAACGGGTTGGAAAAAGCGAAAAAGTAAAATAGAAGAAAAAAAAAAAACTAAAAAAGAAGAAAAATAAACCCTACCCCCACACCCTGATACATAGAATAAAATCGAAAAAAAATTAAAAGGAAAACAAAAAACAGCTGTTGACCCAGAGAATCGCTTTTCCACGGTTTAATGACGGGGTGAGCTTCTCCCGTGGCTGGGAAGCATCGGCTCGGTGCTAAACCAGGTCAGCTAGAAATAGAAGAAGAAAAATATACCCGCCTAACAAGATGCTATAGAATAATTTACCGTCATTTTACTCATATACTCAGGAGGATCATTCATCCAGATTTTTTCTTTACGGTTAAGAAACAAAGCGCAGAGACCCTGCAGTACTAATTGCAGGCTGCAGACCCGTGCACTCTCGTAAATATGGAATTATCGAATATTCATTTTCCACGGATGTCTTTAAGTAGAATTTAAGTGGAAAAAAATAAAAATAAAAAAATCTTACATCGTTTTTCTTCTTATTTTTTTCTTTATTTTTTTCTTCTCTTTGCTAAGGGTTCAAAAGCTTGACGATTCTGCCGATGAATTTACTACCCCAGTAAGTAATACGTATACCTGTATCGTACACTTATTATAAGGGTGTCTTAATCTCGCGTGACTCGAACCTCCAACCGGAGCTAAAAAAGATTCCATCCGACACCTGAGGACGCGTGTACATTTAATATTGCGTGAAATATTATAATTACGGTAAGGTGCTCTAGATTACGGAACCAGATTACCGTGACGTCATTCTCTCCCACCGGAGGGTTAAATGGGATAAAATAGACTGAAATAGAATAAAACAAGCTCAAATAACATTTTAAAAAATGGATAAAAAAATTGAATAAAAAATAAAATAAAAACAGACAATAATGTAGATATTTCATCTCTCTACCCTTAACCACTCGCTTGCTGCTACACAGCCCCATTTATTTCGCCAGTTTTATCTTCCAAAAAAAATAAAGCTCCCAAAGTAGGTATCAGCTGATTTTATTCACCGTTCGATTCCGACAGTGTGAATAATAATATGAAATAATAAATAAGAAAAACTAACAATAATCGCGTTATGAGAAATATAGAATAGAATAATTTGAAATGTATAGATTTATTTGTTGAAATGGTTTTAATTTACCCCATTTTTTTCTCAATTCGATTACTTCTTCGTACGATGATAGTGAAAATATCGTCAAACGCACGGCGTACGAGACTGATTCGTGGTAATGGAATTGGATATATTTTTTTTTCTTTCTTCCTTTTTTTTCCAGCCGAAGTTTTACTATGATAGTATTTTGGCGCCCTCGACTCGTCGCGGCTCGGTAACTATCCTCTTCTCTTAGTTCTCTCATCGGGAAAGTAAGAAAGTAAGAAATAACGTAAGAAAGAAAGAAAGAAAGAAAGAAAGAGCTGCAGAAACGGAGGAGCAAGGAAAGCTCCTGCAGGACACGGACTGCGGCAAAAAAATACGCCAAGCCTAGCTAAGTTTTTACGCTTGCTCAGCGAACAAGTTAATCATTCTGGGTGAGAGCGGGGGTTGAAAAAAAAAAATCTAGGAAAAGCTTTAAATAACGCGTCCGGAGCGTTCTGCTCCGCGTCTACCTCAGCTCCTGTCCTAAAATTACGCCGGTTGCGGGTTGGTAGTCCTCCGGCAACGATCCTCGACGTCGAAGAACTAGGGTCCACCTGAAACCATTTCCACCTAACCTCGGGGACTCTACCAAAATTACTTTTTTTTGCATTGCCGCTACCGCGACGCCCGGCATCGCTCTCTCACGGTCCTCACTCTATCGCCATTTCTTATCATCGCACGAAGTAAGACTTAGGTCTAACTTTTTGCAATCCCAATCCTAAAGTAGACACGCGCTCGTCCTTCCAAGATGATAAAATTTCCACTCCTAATTGAGAAGCCATTTTCCAAATTCAATCTGCAATTTACTTCTTTTGCCCCTTTTTTTTTTTTTTTACTCTTCCTGTTTAATTAGACCCACACACACACACACACACATACACATATATATATATTTAGGTAGGATATAAATTATCCTGATAATGACGTGTACTGTAAACTTTTCTACACGGTAGAAAACTTGGCTTGGATTGACGGCTTTGGTAGATAAACGTAATGAAAAACAAATTAATTTAATTATCGTTCGGAACGAAATAAAGTCCGTGGATAGGTATGCTGAAAATATATATTTTCATACACCGAATGAATTAGCGGTTCCATACTTTACCGCATCACGAATGATTTTTCATTCATTTCATTTTGTTTCATTTATTTATTTATTTATTAATTTTTCATTCTCGTTACCTGACGCTACACCATCATAACAGCTGTGTATTCGATTTCATCATTTTATAGAAACCGAAAATAATGATTGGTGATAAAACAACGCAAAATTCATATACGAGTCTCCCATATTCACTCGCGGATCCACCGATCGGGTGAACCGGTGACTTGATAGAAATAAATCGACGATAGTCCTTCGTCAGTGCTATTGCCAAATATAAACCATATACAGAAGCTGGATATAGCTATATAGGGACGTGTTATATATATATATATATATATGGACCATCAGATGCCGGCTCTGTTTTCAATTTAATCTATCATTTCGTATTGTTCCCGCGCTTTTCCGATACACACGAATGTTCGTGGAAGATAAATTTCACATTATACGAATATAGGACCAGACTGATTGGTATATATATATATATATATATTGTTTTTTTTTTTTTTTCATTTCAAATTTCTATGAAATAACTGCAATACTGCATATCTGCGTGCGACTGATTGCTGACTGATTTCGATCAATCCAAGATAGCGGTTCTTTCGATTTTATAAAAAATTCATCCATTTACCTGGGGAATGCGATAAAATAAATAACGTTGACGTTTAACTTTTTCTTTTATTTATTCATTTCGGACGTACAAATATTATTATTTATTATATAGCGATATATATATATATCGTGAAATATACGTATAGTAAAGCTGTAGAAAGTTTGTACGAAGTAAACTGTAAGGATATAGACGATACAGTGAAGCGCGAGCCTGATATCCATCTTTTATGACGGAATTCGGATTGAATTTGCTACTCAATATCAAGCGAAACTCGCGCGTCCCGGCTGGGCCGATTCGAGTTCATAGAAACTGACGTGTATATATATTATATATATATATATATATATATACCCCACGTGCACATGTTAGGAACTATTTTATTCTTAGAATATGTCTCGTCAAGATACAAAACTGTAAATGCATCTGACGGGGGATGAAAGTCCTCCGTACTCGTAGAGTTCGAATTTCTGAAAAAAATTTGAGAAAAGTTCGTTACGAAAAATCGACAGGGATCGTAAGAATAATCTGAGAAAAAAAAAAAAGTAATTTTCTAAATCTTGTATCACGCATCACACACACACGACTTTCCCGAGGCTACAATCTAAACTCTGTAATTAAATGAGAAAATATTACGTGAAGCAGAGCATAACACCTACCTCCGTAAACTTACTAGGACGTTTAGCTCGCGGTACCGCAATACAAACCACTTTACGCTGTGCGGAAAACGTGCGGGCATCAAAAGTAAAGGGGAAGTCGCGATGCCCTGGGGATCGCATATAACACGATCTACACCAAACTTGAATATCTGTGTATTATAACATCTCAATTCCCCCGTGGTAAAGATTTTTTTCTTTTCTCTCTTTTTTTCGTTTTTTGTAATATAAAATAGACTTAAAAAAAATAAAAAATAGGCATCAAATCAGTGAAAACAGAGTGAAAATAAGAGAAACAAAATTAACGGCACTTAGGCCATCACGTTTTTCAATTCCGAGTCTTTCGTTCGTGTAAAGATCGCTTTGTACTCAAGGTACGTCCGGCAGTAGGAAGCGAAGCAGTGTTTTTTAGCCTGGTAAAACTCATCTCCTACTCTACAGGTCAAAAGATCCTAGTTCGTAGGTCTCTGATCGATAGATCGAAGTCGGGTTGAGAGAAAACGATGTAGTAGGTAGGTACCGTACAGTGCGCGCACTTCCCTGAACGATCTTCTTCTAGGCAGCTCTATTTGATCAAACGCTTCGGGAGTAAAAGTCTAAGAGAATAGACCGCAAAGGCACTAAGAAACCGAAGAAAGAGTGACAAAGTTCCCTTCCTATACCCAACCCCTAACCCCGACCACATCACAGCCCCGAGCTTTTAAGGCGACGAGTTTTGGAGTCGACGATAGGTGCAGGTCGACCTTCTGTATAGATATATATATATATTTAGTTTTATAGTTATTGCTTTCAGGCTAGACTAGAATCCGATATAACAGTAATTCCATAATATGCAAAGGAACGAGCAAAGGGAGTTCATTTTTCTTACGAAAACTTATTTTCCGATCATATATTGGTATCATTGAATTGAATGAGCGAAGACCTCGGGACTTTATTTTCCCTTATGTCTGCCTATGCGAGTTTTACTCGATTTTCCTCACTTTCACTACCGTTCAAATCCCTCTAGCAAATCTGTATTTTAAGTGTCGTAGAAATAAGCTCGAAATCTTGACGACCCAAGAACCCGCAATCTCTGGAGCGGTCAATTTCCTTCGCCTAAGAAATTTTTCACCCTCGCAAGCTCGTCCTAAGCCAAACCACTGTGCTCGCCTCTTTTATACACACACACACATGGATGTTTTCTTTGGGATGTAAAAATCCGCCACTCTGTCAGTTTATTTTTTCTTCTGTTAAGAAATAAAGTGAAATTGTCATAAAAATGAAAACACCGAAATATATTTTCAGAAACGGTCCTAAATTTGTGGGAAAAAAAGAATAAGAAAAGAAAAAAATCAGTTCGTTTTCCTAGAGTTTCTGTAATTCCGTTTCTCGTTTCTTGTGTTTTTTTTTTTTTTTATTTTTTTTTTTATTTTTCAAAAATCTCCAAATCTTTTACAGCTGCTATACTAGAGCGCTCCGCACGTGTACCCTATACCTACACCTTTAGCATCGTAGAGTTGCAACTTTAGCCTTCAGCGAAAGAAGATTACATCGGTTCAAACAACAAAATATTCATGCTTCCTTCGCCCTGCCAAACAATAACCATTGTAAGGCGAACGGCGCATAATGTTTCTCGATATTACTATTTTTTATCCCCTCGGGTCTCGTTCGGGGACGCTGTGCCTTCCACGAATGCAAATTTACAACTACGGTATCCCAGGGAATGGTCCCCTACACCGGTACCAAGATCGCCCTGAAAACTCGAAGAATTAATAGTTCAAAGATCATCAACGGTCGGAAAGAAATATATTTTCCAATTTTACTCGAAACTGTATTTAGTTTTTTTTTATTTTTTTATTTTTTATATTTTTCTTTTCAACAAAACCAACTCGCATAGGTATATCTTTGGGTACTTATCGTAAAAGAGAAGAACGGACAGAAATAACGCTTTTCTCGAAGATATGGAAGGATCTAAGAAAGTAAGAAAAAAATAAGGAAGGAAAGAAAGAAAGGAAGGAAGGAAGGAAGGAAGGAGGCGTTTTGCCACTTCGAGAGAAGAAGTCTCGAGCAAGAACCGCGTGCGTGTGTATTGATCCCTCTCTCTCAGGGTGCAGGGTGAGAGAAGGCGAAGGGGATACTGCGAGGGGTTAGCGGCCTGGCCAAGCCGAGCCGAGTCGAGTAGGCAATGTTATGTCATTTCTAGGGATGTGAATGTTTCTAAGGGTATATTTTCCACCCAGGTTTCATACCTGGATGCATCAAGGGTATATAAGAAGCGCAGCATGCTTACGAAAGAGAAATAACTAGATGTAACTTACCCCCAGCGTAGTAGATTGTCATTACAAATTCTTGTTGTTTTTCTTTTCTTATTTTTCCACATTTTATTTATTTTTTTTCTTTCCCCATTTGATCTTAGCTTGAGGCAGTATTATTCTTTCGAAGAAGTAACGAAATACCCTAATTGCGTCTTTACTTACTTCCGATTTCCCCGAAACGACATGACAATATCCCAATCACTAATGGCGGGGTAAAATAATACAGCTTCTTTTCTTATTCAACGATCAAATGTATACACCCAGGTAAAAAAACACTAATTTACTCTAAACGTTATCCTGAATACAAGAAAAATAATAAAAAAAAAAAAGAAGGAAAAACTTTAAAACATATAAAATTGACAATTTTATTATCGTCGCAGATTCTAAGGCAAACCATTTTCTATTTCGAGTTATATAAACACCTACTTGTATTATACGGATAGCAAATTTGTTATCATATACCATATAGATATACATACTTCGTATCCTGCAGGTTTTCGCCCTAGTCAGCATTTGATAGAAATTAAACTAGTTTCTCGTCCCGGACAAATACGCAAGTACAGCAAATTACGATACGTTAGAGCTTTAGTTTCGCTTAGACCCGTATCAAAGTGTCAGTTTTGAATTGGGTTAGATATATATCTGTAATTTAAAATAAATTAAATTTTCTGTATATATAGAAATGATGAATTACTACTATATGCCATTACTGATGCTAGATGTAAGGTATTCGTTTCGAATTATTCCTCAACAACATTGGCTTTTACTTCTTTCGCATAAATTTCTCACGTTCCTACATCGTACGCAGTCTATACGTATGTATAGGTACCTAGGTATGTATAGATTAATGCCGACGCAAAATACCCAATCCTTTTCATTGATTGGAATTGCTTTTCAAAGTGTTTCAATAGGGACGTATCCGAAGCATAGTATATCTTGATTAAACGCAACGAGTGGCAATTAAAAAGAGCACTGAGTTTTCGAACTTAGGTATTATTTCCAGTTTTTATTTTCACCCAATGGAATATCTACTAGTGCATTGAAATAATCACGTAAATAGATCCTCGTCAAATATTGATAATATGATAGCTAAAAATCGTTTTATATTTCTTCACCTTCAAATTCGAAACTTTTTAGCGATTTGCATAGTCGCAAAAATGACCGAGAAATGAAAAAATCACGAGACTTCGAACGAGCAACTTGACGTTATGCTATTATATCCAGTTATCGGATGTAGTCCATCTCTTGCTTGGTATTGTCTCAGAGTTAGTTAGTTAGTGTCTACTTCCACCTCCGATTTGTGCAGTCGTTCATCTTGGCATAAACGTTTCGTTGAATTGATTTTCAACCGTTATTTCCGAGACTCAACAAGAGTATCAAGATCTGCTACGACGATGCCTGGGTTTCTCTGAACTGACTGAGTTATTGTAATTGCGTGCAATATTGCACCCGCTGTCATTTTGCCCGTTCCTGTACCGCACAGTTAGTCCATTCTCTTGTTTGCCGGATGATGCTCATTCTGCAGATTTCGTCTTCCTTCCCCTAGTCAAGGCGTTTCGTATAGTTGTTCATAAACCACAGTGACAATATTGCCGCTGGAAGCTTCCGGAATATGATTAGTATTGCACGAGGGAATGCCGAACGAATCTAGGCAGTTTCTTTTTTTTTTTTTTTTTTTGGGGAGGGTAGTAAGAGGGCGAGTAACGCGGAAGAAAAATAGGGATCAAATTGGCTCTGTAGATATAGAATCGTATTCGGATAAGAAATACGTCAAATAAATTACAAGGTGAATTAAAGTTTTCCCAAAGGTTCGACAATCTACTTGAAAATTTCAATGGCTGGAAATTGGAGGAAGAAAATTTCGATCGATATACCTACCCCAAAACTTTAGACAGTCTTACTTTACCATTTGGTTTTTGCAAACGAAGAGAAAGTGTTTTTCTGCAAAAAAAAAGAGAAGATATCTTCGTCCCAATTCGTGGCTTCCTAAATCATCAAATTACCAAACACACCAAGTAGACAAGTACCCATCCCATACTTATTTTATTATCATAATATCTTAGAAACGAGATTTCAAGAAGAGGTTGTCGCTAAAGAGGACGAGAGTAAGAAGGAAAGGAAGAAAGAGAAATCCCACATAGGTAAGAGTTCGAGTAATACTCCTGTTATTCAAACAAATTTGAATAATATTCACTCTAACAGATTTTAAGAAGAGTTTCATTATTTTTCTCGTTTCGACGGTAATTCGTGTCCCACCGGGAAATACGTTTCGTCTTGACTGCCTGTGCTCCTCTTTTTCCCTCCTGTTTTTTTTTTTTTTCTCTCATTTTCCTCTTTCCTTTTTTCTCTGTGTTTTTTTTTTTTCCTCGAGTACTCCGTCGCCTCCTCTTCGTAAATTCAAGACTGTCTTGTCTGCGTGAATCTACCCTTCGGAAATACGAGCAATTTTTATAGTCTTACACAGAGCGTTTATGTTTATGCGTGGGGTATAAAGGTGTAAATGCGTTTCGCTCACAATCAAATTGAAATATGATTGAAAATTGACATTTAGAAGAAGGAGAAAAATAATAAATAAAAAAAAAAAGAAGCACTCGATTTTACGACGCACAAAAATTCCATTAACACCGATTCACCTATCAACGTCAGAGAATGGAACCAGGTTCCTTCTAAGGTCAGGTGAAGCCGCCTTAATCTCAAGTAACCAAGATACTTAGTACGCCAAGTACGTACCTTGGGTAGAGTCGAGCACTATCCAAGTAACGAGCCTTGGCACGAGGTCCAGGGTTTCCAGGGACGCTCTTCAGGACGAAGGTATAACCGAGGGCCTAACCTGTAGTACCAATTACGCAATGGTAGGGGCGATTTTAGGAGAGATAGCCGTCCGAATATTAACAAGGATTTTCGTTATCGCTCAAGTTGTGAAATCTCGAGTTAAGTTGGCGCTAGAGAACCTGGTGTAGCTTCTATGGTGTTAGGCAGGTGCGTGCCTAGGAAAGCGCTGCCCGGATTTTAACACCAAGTCTTTGGCACGACGTGGCAGAGCTCTTATCTTACCTGCGAATGTCTAGGCGCTATAAGTAACTTTGAGCTTTCGTAAGGCCCCCAAGTTAAGCCCCGCGTGTAACAAGCCGGGGATCTGCTTGACCGTGAAGGTCCGTAGTAGCCCGTGAAATCACTTGCCCCATGCCCAGAAATTTCCAACCTTCTTCTGCCTCGCTGGGTAATGAATTCCTCGTCGGCTCCTTCACCTGCCAAAGCCCTTCTAATTAATTTGGGATCCCAAATAACCGTGCTAGAATTTATTCGATGGAATAAAATATCAGAATGATGCTCATACTCGTTTTATTTCTTCTTCTTCTTCTTCTTCTTTTCTAACGAGTCAACATCATCTAATAATAATTATGTTGATTTTATCACCAAGTGCTGATATCGTCCAGCTGCAATCCGTCCAACTATTTGAAAATAGTTTTTTCTTCCCGGTACTTATGGCCCTGTCCATAGCACGTGGTGCCTTTACTGGGAAATGATCCGCAACATATGACGCGACAGATCAGAAGTTAGCTGCAGTTCGAGGAAATCGTCCCTTCTGGTCGCCCCGAGGGTATACTTGGCGCCCCAAGCTTCACAGTCATTCCCAACCGACAACCCCTCGTCCGAGTATAGCATAGCGTCATTACATTCATCATACGAACACATTCTCAAATCCTCTCACTTTTCAGGATAAATTACGTCAGCTACAGCCAGACTCGAATTAACCCGATCACGTCGTTTAATCTCAAGGCTATACAACAGCTTTTCTCATGAAATGCCCTTTTCTTTTTTTTTAATTATCACAAAGCCAGACGTGCCATGCCATGCCATGCTGCGTCAGCCCTCTTTCGCTTCTTCCATGTCTCCGTTTTACGGCCATTCTCAATTATGATAAAACGGAGCAAACCATAAACGGAATCATTCTTCCCTACAGAAAAAGTCGAAATCTCCATGATTATTCGTATTATTATTCCTTAGAATCGTTTTAGAAAAGGTGATTTCGGGTTAATACGAAAGAAAAAGATCGGCGTTAACGGTGGCAACGATTCTACAATTTTTTTGATTCTGTACTCCAATTTCCGCGATTCATCAATTCATGATCTTGTTAGCAGGGTATTGTGAAGCGTTGGTCCCGTACTCCCGTGGCGATACTTGAGCGACGCCCACGGGAGTAACCGGGACGTTGGGACGCTTGGGCGTCGATGTATGTATGGGTTGTACAGTTGTACAGTAGGAAACTCGCGTCTCGCATTGTCATGCATTCAGTCGCGTACGTAATAATGGCTATGTCCTTTGTCGCTAATATCCTTTCCCGTTTCCTCTCAACGCGCCTGTTTCATCGCGGTGTCATCCGCGCGGCGTGTTTCACACCGAAGCCTTGAAGCTTTAACCTCGTAGCCTATTTTCCATATGATTTCAACCCCTACAAGTAGAATCCTGGCTCACGGATATGCCAAGGATTTTCACACTCTCATGAAGTGTCTAGGTTGTGGCTGACGCATCCCCAAAGCTTCTTGTTAAAGATAACACTACGCCAATAAAGACCTCCTTGGCTTTCTCAATTGTACAAGGACATTCGGGACTGGTACTAGTTCGCCAAATGAGAATTTTTCGTTCAACCCATGGTACGGATCCAATTCCGAAGTTGGAAAGCCATAAAAAATATCAAAAAATGATACCGAATTTAGAATTTTTGAATCTCAATACGGTAGTTTGAAGTTGGAAGGGAACAGGAGGAAAAAGGGGAAGTTTTACTTTTCATATATGAATTGGCAAGGGTGACATGAATTCGTGAGGTAATTCGGGGGTGAACAGACAGGCTGGTATATCCACCTGTCACTTTTGAGTGAAAGAAGCGTGTCTGACACTCTCCGCAGTTTTTGGGTTGTAAGATTCTTTCCTGATCACGTGGCCCTCCTCGTAGATGGCTCAACGGGAGAGGAGATTCGTGTGCCATGACGAGGTACACAACTGGGCCAATCGATACCCAACGTCGGCCGGGGGCGGGGGTGGCGTCGAGTTTCCCTTAAAAGCTCCGTAGCGGCGCTGGCGACGCCCGGCGTCGCGCGAAACGGCGGGAGTTGATACGGGGTGCGCAGGTTCGCCCAGTGCGCGACGTTTGTGTTGGGGTATGTTTCGCATCGCGTCTCTGCTGTACGTTTTTCAGTATATTTCAACGTTTTTTTATCGCAATTTTTAAAAACGATTTTAAAAATCCGGCGAAAATCTTATTTCTATACAAGTTTTCGAACTTATAGCTGTTTCGAGCTGGATCTTGCATCTGTCAGTCTCTCTCTTTCTCTCTGCCTCTCTCGCTCTAATATGTCATGTGAATCCCACCTCACCTCTTCCCCTGCAATTATGGATTCAAAAACACTCGTCTCTGTTTACATCGAGTAATCTGCGTGAACTTCATTTATTTTTTCTTCTTTTTCCACACCAGTTTTTCCACTGGGTGCAGAATCGTTGCTTTTCCACGAAGAGCCTCTCACCTTGATTTATCGCCGATTTTAATTACCCACCTTTATCTCTCAGCCTGTGATTATCTTTTACGTGCGTTTAGCTGCAGTGGTTGATGCCAAGCCACATAATCAGCGATGTGCAAATTTTCCTGATCACTTCTCTAAATGAAAAGCAATATCAGGGATGAAATGACATATCAATTGCTAAAAGTGATAGTGATACGTACTACAGCAGCGTAGTGAAGTGTATCGCGAATTTATCGTGACCTGATCATTTTTGATCGAAAACTTTTTCACCAGTGACTGAATTGCCTGGCATAATAGGAAAAATAAAATTGCAAATAATAAATCAAGAAAAATGCATCACTATTACACTCAGGAAGACATTGACCGTGTTGGTGAGTTCCATGTGAAACCAAGTACTTTTTCTTTTACTCAAGTACCCACCACCCATGTTTAAATTCACCTCACGCACGCCTTCTTCGTCATGTGTGCTTGGTTCGATCTACAGGTCGCGACTCACGAACACCTGTACAAGATTTAAACCTCGTGCACAAATTGAAATCCGATTTTCACTCGCCACTTGAGATTCCCATCTGTAACATACATATATAGGTATACACATGCTCGAGTGCCAATACTGTGTACTGCAATTCGGCATTGAAATTCTGGTTCAATTTGGTGTTTCTGTTTGACGCTGATGAATTACTGGAAAATAAGGGTGCACGTTGCACTCGAATTAATGAATAAAAATTAGAGTTTCAAAGGAAATTTTTCCATTAACTTTGCCAGAAGAATTACGAATGATTATTATTATGTGATGAAACTTTAGGGTTGACGATCGGATGATTTGAGAAAAGAATTTCTTTTAATTATCTTTGATCTTGTTTTTTAGAATTTAATAAACGAATATGGAACAGGGGGTAGTCGGTATATGGATATGACACGTGGTTTCAAGAGTCTCTCTCTCTTCACCTCTTTTTCTCTCTCTCTGCAACCCCTTCAGCGAATATTTGAAATTCAGAGCTTGGTATTTTGAAAAATGTTCCGGAATCGTTTGATCTCTGGAAATTCAGCTCATCCCCGAGTAAAAAATTTGCAACATCGCACGTTATAAAATTGCTTTCGGTCCCCAGTTATATTTTCTCTTTGCGGGTGAGAGAAAATAAAAAAATAAAAAAAATAAATGAAAATAAAGTTAAAACAAAAAAAATAAAAAAGAAGAACTGTACCGGTATATATATATAATAACAATAGTTATTCCATTATATAAATTTAACGAAGCACGTTACGTCGAGCACCAAAAACCGCGCGTTACAACATGCGTACGCAATAATTCAATCGTTTTACATCCTGAAGAGTCAGAGTTTTGTATTTTTTTTTTTTTTTTTTGCTTTTTCATTCTACCTTTAAAACCACGAGGTACGTGAAAACAAAAACTGCTTCAATACTTCGTTGTAAATGAAACAACGATCATATTATTTTCGAAATTTATTTCGTTTCATCATACCTAATTATATTTCACATGTAGGTAGATATCTCTTTTTCATTTCCTCCTTTCACAGTAAGTACAATCATCATATAATAATCTGCAGAATGAAATTGGGGCAAAATCGGTCAGGATATTCCATAACGAACGTTTTCCCATACCCCAAAAATTTCATATAGCCGTAGGGTACATATATAATATATATATATATATATATATGTGCGTGGGTGGGTGCGTGTATGTATATATATATATGTATACGAGGCTCAAAATATGGGAAATAACAGAGTCGATGTACGGTTTGAATCATGTGGAGATATCATCCCTGTGGATCTGACAACTCATTCCGAGCTCGAGGTCCCACGCAACTGCGGCAGTTATTATCGCTTTGACCCCAACCCAGTCCAAACAACAGTGATGATCTTTGGGTATATTACAACCCGAAACGGTAAAGGTCAAAGGAAACCTTATTCGGTCAAGTTGAAAAGCGAATTTATAATAATGAATAGAATTTAATCAGCGCGCGCTTACTCTCATTTCCGAGATACAGGAATTTTTAGATATTTCCAAGACTCTGGTAAAAAAAAAAAAAAACTAAAAAAAAGGAAATAAAAACCAACAGAAAGAATGAAAACATATTTCGTAACGAGGATCCCTGTACGGTAAAAGTCCGTGTTTGAGATAGCCGTAGGCTGAGGGAAGGCCAACCCCGTAATACCCCGTACCTAGTTTCTCAAATTGCATTTATCCCCCGTGCCTAAACTAACCTAACGTATAACCCTGGTACACCCTCGGCAATAAACTGGCTTAATTGCAGATGCGTTCCGTACCTTTCGGCAAACAGTGACTCGACTCCTACACAAGGCAGGCTTTAGCTATTCGTCGAACGTGTTGCAGAACGATCAAGCAGAATCTGTTTAAGGGTAAGAGAACGGGGAGGTTGCAGGGTCGAAGGGGTTCGCACAAATCCGTTGTGCCCCCTTACACTTGGGCAACCGACATGTCTGACGAGCAGACAGAAAGACATATAGACTGACATACAGATAGACAGACAGACACGTGGCTCGTTCTAATTTGCTTACGAGCTATACGCGTACATATACCAAAAGTACAAAGCAGAAAAGCTTTGCTTTGTTTTAACGACAATGCTTTACCCAACTGAGTGGTTAGCTACCCATGGTTTTCTTTATTGTTCTTCCGGATTCATTCGCGCGACTTTTATTCTTCACTTGCTGTTAACGGGCATGCTTCAATTAGTTCACGTACCCGTTCACATCCATCCAATGGTCAGGGAGGTACTCCCCTACGAAGATCGATAATCCGAACGATTATCATTATTTTTCTTTCATTCGTTTAGTTTAATTTTTTTTCTTCGGTTGAAAATTAATGAAATCAATCAAATAAGCTTTATGGATTTAGGTGGATGGTGTATAGCTGTTGTGTAAAGCGAGTAAACGGTATTTGAAAATCGTTTTTTGATGAGATTCTAAATACGGTATGGGTTTATAACGGGTTCACGGGACATAGTTAAGTGATATCAAGCCGTAAGGTATGGGTACGCTTCCAGGGTTCGGGTTCAACTGAAAGGAGATGAGCCTCGACGAAGGGGAATTACCTGATATTGGAGTGTAAATTTCGGATAAATCCGAATTGCGCGTAGGAATTCAAATATCTTACTTGTTTCGGGAAGAGGAGACGAAGAGGGGACAATATCTCCCTGAAAGTGGGAAGGGGATTGGGCACATAAGAAGGTGAACCTCGCGTATATTAAATCGGTTGAATTTGCAAGATATTGGAACGTGTCCCGTTGCGCAACGCCGCGTCCCGAGATGAGGTGAACGAAAAAACGATTTTATTAGCCTTTGGACAAGTTTAAGTCCCGAAGAATGAGGAAAAGGGCGATCAGCTCTGCCCAAACTTTACTATAAAAAAATTTAAAAAAAAAAAAAAAAACGTACAACCATTTACTTTCGATAAACAAAAAAAAGAAACCGATTTTATTTCTCGGCTCGCCTGCATCCGCTGCAAATAAATAGACAAAAAATCAACAAAAAAACAAACTAGTTTCAGTTTATTTTTTTTATTTTAGCCAAGAGCTAAACGTACGGGGATTCCCCCGTGTTATCGCGTTACCGTTCGTGCTCTATCACTGCACCAGGCAGGCAAAGAGTTGGCGGGCCGAGGTGCCCTATAAATTGTGAATTTATTGTAATCTGGGGACCCTCCCGCCGACCGAAACGGCCTCCGATGGTCTGCCTCTCTCATCCTCTATCCCCAATGCACGAATTGCAGCATACCGATCCGCGTTACGTACCTACATTCGTTAAAAATTTACATCGAGTTTCGTGCCACGATGATCAGGGCAGGACAGGGCAGAGCAGGGCATAGCAGGGCAGGACGTCTTTTACCGAGAAAAGTCCTGCGAATTATGGACTTGAAATACACAATACGTTTCCATCTCCAATTCCTTTATCGGCCGTGAAAACGATCGCACTGGAATGTCTTATACGAGCGGTGGATATTATTATTATTATTATTCCCGTTTCCCTCTATTCGCAAGTTTTAGCGACATCTTTTCTCTCTCTCTCTTTTTTTTTTCTACTTCGATTTATTTTCCTTATACTTTCAGATTCTCCCGTTCCTTTTACCTGTTTGCTTCTGGTTTTTTTCCCTAAAATTCGATAATCGATAAACCATCGTTCGTTTCTGTCGCTTTATTTTGACGCGCGTGATCTTTGCGAGAAGATTGCTACATCCGTAAAAAATATACGACCTGGTATATATATATATTTCCTTTTTTTTTTATATATATATATTTCAGGGTGTCAGAAAAAATCCTTGGGATGAAGTACGGCGTTCTACTATAACGCACGGGACTTGTCGATAAAAGAAAATATCTATACCTACGCAATATCCGTTAAAACGTTATAAACGAAAGTCTCCATAATTCGATCAAACATTTTCTTCAATGTTTCCTCCGCCTTTTCGTCGTTTTCTCTATTTTATTTTATTTTACTTTTTTTCATTTATTTCTTTCGTCCAAGGAAGTTGATCAACGTTATGCAATTAACATTTTTCACAACCACGACGCCCACGTCCGTTTTCCTCTCATCCCATCTCGACATAAGACTAGTTGGACAAGTTTAAGATTGCGAAAGTCGAGTGGTGGATCAGGAATGATAATTAATTCACGTTGGAGGCTACCAATTTTTTTTTTTAAGTATGTTTTTCTTTGATTTATTACCTACAAAACGTTGGGTAGTAGGAAATATCGTTATTTTAACCGAGACACACACGGATATTTTAATTCCAAACGGTATGGACCAATGTAAGATGATGCGGAAAAATTTTCCAGCTCGTTCATTAAACGCAACCAAGGGTATACGTATTTACAGATTACAGGCTATCGGTATAGTCGTGGTAGTTTTATTTTTTCTGTTCTTTCGGTTTTCTGTTTCCTTATGTGTTTTCCGACGACTACGTCGTTACAGAGACAAGCGAAAACTCAGGCGAAGATAGGTATAACGGACAACGTCGACGGGTTGTAAGAAAATATGGTCACTGCCACGGTGCATCGACGACGATCATAAAAGGTTACTGCGTCAAAATGTGGTTCTTCGTCCCATTGGAGCTTTAGTAGAAGATTTCTCAGTTGTTAAGATAAAATAAAAAGTTGAAAGAAAAAAATAAAAATAATAATAATAAACTGCAGGACAATATTTTCCGACTAACGGCTCGAACTTTTTCCATCCCTCTCCGTTATCAATCCAAATCAAGTCAAAAAGCTGCGAATTTATCTCTCAGTTTCCATTTTTTTTTTTTTTTTTTCTGAAAAGGAAAGAAGAAACAATGAGAATACCCGAAAATTCAATTCGTCATCACGATTTACGCAATCAGATTAGAAACTTTTTTTGTTAATTGTATAGTTTTAATTATAAAGTTTGGTTCGAATGTTAGTTTTCATGGAACGAGTGTATATATATATATATATGTATAGTACCTATAGCCCATGTACCGTATACCTACCAAACTGTGATTGGAAATTACCTGGGAAGTAATTAACCGTTGAAGCTTCTTTGCGCGGTAGTTTAGATCGTTTGAAAATGAAATTTAAAAAATAAAGAAAAAAAAATAACCAAAAGTGAAAAAATTGATGGGACACCGAGCCAGCTAGCCTCAACCATTATACCTACCGTTAGGTAAAGCTTTAGGTATAGTAGATTGAAAATTTACCAAGCGTCAGATATTTTTTAACTATAGATATGCTCTGGCCTGGCATAACTCTCATTAGCGGGGTGGGTAAAAATTTTACATAAAATTGAGTTTCTTCCTCACTTATAATGAACGCTAAATTTAAAAATACCTTTTCCTATACGTTTCTAACAGCAGTTTCATCTTTTTTTTCCTTCTATGAATCATAAATATCTACATACATATATAGGTATAAGTCGATTGTAATTACTGCCATATATCAAGCTGTTAATGTTTTCTATTTTTCCGTCGAAAAAGTAAGAGACAAAGAAAACAAAAAATCTGAGACAAAAATGGGATGAAATGTAGAAGAAAAAAGAGAGGAAGAAAAAAGTTCAATAAATTAAAGGTAGGCTCGTCTCTGGACCAAAGCCAGAAACTAACTCTAGCAGTTTGAGTTGATGAAGAGAACGGGAGTATTCCGGTGCTGCGGTAAGGGAACCTAGTTAAACTGAAGCCACTTCTATTTGCGGTTTGTTCTTAATGGCACGAGAGTGGGTTTCGCGTTGGAGACGTCCACCGTGGTTTCCTTCGTGTACGTAGAAGTGTCCATAGGCTTTGGTACGACATTGAGCTTCGCCGAGCGTCGAGAGCTTTTGCAATTTAAAAAGCTTAGTAGAAACGGCGCTCCCTAGTTAACTATACTTACCTTAGAATTTAGATCATACCTTTTGCAAGGTTACTCTACTTTTTTTTCTCTCTCTTTCTCTCTTTCTATTTTATGTACCCAACCCTTCAAAAAAACTGCTCGGTTATTTTTTTTTTTTTTTCCCCTTTAATAGTCTGAATGCGGAGCCTTTCTAATTCTCGTAAAAAAAACATGAAAAAAAAAAAAAGAAAGTCTTTCTAGATGCAATTAAACCAGAAACCTGGACAAAAGACTTCCACTTTCAAAATTCAAAAACTGAGTAGATTCTTTTGGAAAAAAAAAAAAAAAATCACCCCTAAAATGTCCATTCAACCGAGGCCGGAGACAAGAGATCGTAGAATTTAACCGAGTGTCAACAAGGAACGTGGCTATGTTACCCCTGGCATATTCTCGATTTAGGTAGCCCTAGATTCACGGAAATATCTCTAGGGTCAATCGTAATTCGTATGAGGCCCAGATCACGCGGTAATGAATGTTTATTAGAGACTAAATCTACCGCCAGATCAGGGTATGACTCAGATACTGCAGATCGATGAACATAATCAGAGGGTTGAAATATACGATCTAAAATTTTTTTGAGTTCATTTAGTTTTGACTAAAGATCAGAATGATTATAATACTGATGGATAGATATAGACGTAAATCGAGGTTTCCTCGAAAGCAGAAGAATGTCCTTTAAATTAGGTAGTAAATAATTATGTAAAAAAAAAAAAAAAGGTTCAACGGTGATAAAATAGAAAGAAAATTACGTGTTTCGTCTGACAATGAGTCGGGTCTATACGTCTGCTGAGGAAACGGTTTTCATTCGTTTCGAGGATAGCTGGTAGAGTGTCGCAGTGTGTTTCGTAAAGTAGGTTCAATTCCATTAATTTCGTGGCGAGCCAATTTATTCTCAGAGTTTCTCGCTAGCAGGAACGTAGGTACGTACCTACCTACCTACCTACCTACCTACCTACCCATCTACCTACCTACCTTGCGAAAACCCTATAGCTGACGTAAAACATTGACAATTAAAAGTTGAATTAGATCCTTGAACTATAAATCGTCGTCGTCGTCGAGGTGCACAGTTTGCGGTTGATATTTTCAACAGTATAATGTTCCCTATATATTTCAAGTTTATTTATTCTTGTGCTTGTCTATCACTTCATCCTATTTCCATTTTTTTGTTTTTTTTTTGTTTTAATTTTTTTCATGTATCCCACTGGTGTCGGCTTCAATTTCCTAGGTTAATTTGACTCCGACGATTTTTCTTTTCCTTGTTTCTTTTTTTTTTTTCTAATTTTTTTTTTTTTTTTGTTGTTGACGACACGGACGACGCCGAGCATCCGCCTTGGTGCAATCGCCTTGGCGTGCGCTGAGTTGATTCAAATTACGTTTGACATTCGACGCTAGGGAATATAAGATAATTTAGTTGGTCTTAGATTTCCAATGGGAATATAGTACTATACAAATGCGGTTTTTTAACGAGGTGAAGAGGAATAGAAAGGGGGTGAAAAACGGGCGGAAAAGCGAAATGGGGAATAAAGGAGATCTCTAGAGAAGGGCGCGTTGTTCGGTCGAATTTCGAGGCCTCCACCAATCCCAGACCCATTCTTTATCTCTTTCTCTTTCTTTTTCCTTTTATCTAGTGTCTTGGGATTATCCGGGTATTAAATTTACTATTAAACGATGCTCTCTGATTGCATCAACCAAAAAAAATGACCAAATAATAATGACCACGGCTACAATAACGGTCTAAGCCATAGAAATAAGCATAATCCAAAAATCATGGTACAAAATTGAAATGAAAACACAATTATCAACAGATTGAATGAAAAATCGGTACATGAAGACTCCCACATAGAGCTTGATCCTGGTGCTACAGCTTCGATGATTTTTTTCCAGAATTCCAAGTCCGAAATTAACCAGTGAAGACCGGTAACCATTTGGCCGATCCCGAAACCAGTCAGCCGCAAGACATTTGAAATAAAAAAAAAACGGAATACCGAGTGAAAGACCCCAGTCGATAGATCAAAGTCCCCTAGAATTTCTCTCGATAAAAAGTAGGAGTGTCTCGCCTAATACCTCGAAGAGCACATATAGGAGTATCGGTAAATCGCAATGAATTCCTTCGAATCGGCACTTTTATCTTCACCGAAGAACATGTTTATGGTCTTGGTCGAGGGTCATCGCGACATTTCGTGGGGCTGGTTTGGTCGGCCACTGTCAACCCTCGACCGGGTCGAAAACAAATAACAATCGCTATAAAGGCGATACCCAGGTCTGGCCGTAATCCGACTCGGGGCATATTGAGCAGGTCTCATCGATGGCTGGGGGTTCCCCGCACTGTGCGCTTTCGCGGTGTATAAAGGGAGAACCTGGGGGGATCGTATTAACGATAATGACAAACCAGTCCACGAGTGGTGATCGCCGATCAGAATGCCCTGACACGCGCGTCGCAGATTACTAACTCCACGCGCCACCACCCTGCATTGTCCCAGAGTTCTGTCGACCAAATTTTGGGATCCAGGATCGTGTCGCTTTTGATTAAGCCGTTTTCGAAATATGTCGGCTACCGATTCCCTCCACCCTTCAAGCTTGGTCATTTCAAGCCTGGGAAACGATCACGAATCATTTTTCAACTCCAACTCTGACGGAGATTATTTATTATTTTTTTTTTACATTCTTTAGAGTTGTTCAAATTGGAAAAATGTTATCGTTGTGAGTCAATATCACAACGAAAAAGATATGGATAAGGTAATTCGTGTCAGAGGCTCTTTGGCCTCGGTTTATGATCTCCTAATGTGTTATTTCTGTTCTTCGAATCAGGAGATTAGACTAATGGACAAAGTTGCGTGCAGATAAAGCGAGGATGACCACAATTTTTGATTTTCGTTAGTAAAGGGAGACAGGTTAATCCATACGGTAAATTTTCTGTCTGTTTGTTAGCCATTAGTTAAAGTTTTCTTACGCCACGCTCCGGGAGTTTTCGGCGCTTCGACTTTCCCCGGTGACCTCATCCTGGGATGAAACTTTCACCACCTTGTGACTTCGTTGCACGGTTTAGCTATCTACTCTAGACCCGAAAAAAAAAAGTTTGTTGTTCCACCAGCGATCTCGTAGCTCGTGATCTGTTGCCTAGTGGCTAGAAGACTGTAGAGAAAGAAAAAAAACAAGAAAAAAACAAGAAAAATAAAAAATACACCAACTCGGAAAGCTATTAGAAAGCTCCTAGAACTAGACTCTCAGTCTACACTTTAACCTCCTGTCTTCAAGCCCTATACTGTAACGAAACGAATGCGCATTTGAAATTGAGGCATTAGACTTTTCCGATAGAAATGAAAAAGCTACGCTAACAATTATTGTTAAGGGATGTATAAAGTTTCGATTATAAAAATCCACTTATTGATCGGTTGGCTTCGTCGACGAAAGCTTAAGCGTTATTAAATTCGTGTGCTTCTAATATCCGGCTTGAGGGTAATATTCGCTTTTAATACTGCAGGCGGTAGTAAAGCCTAATTTTATTGCAATTATTTCGCGTCCCTTCTTCCTGCAGGGGCAAATATCACTCGATTATGGCTTTTGGTCACCAGGGAGCAGCGTTTATTTAAAACAAACCATAGGATCCGCGAGTTTTATAATTCTCTACGTTATTTTACGATGAAGAAGTTGCAGACGGGTGACCGACTGTCGGGTAACTTTTGTTGGGTTCCCTTTTCCCGATAAAAAATGATTAAAGCGACACCGGAAGGCCGGAGCTCTTTCAAAAACACAGAGCTTCCATCCCCCGTGAAATACAGTTTCCATAACGCGTTCGCGGTGCCCGCGTAAACATCGTTGGTTGTGGTAGCTACCCCGGTTTTCGCATCCTGCTCCTCGCCGCCCCTCATTATTGTTTTTATTTGTTTTTATTGCCTGCGATGGACGAGGGTGGTAATCCCGGCAGCTCCCCCATCGGTGCGCTTCTAATCACCGTGATATTTCGTGAAAAACAAAAAAAATGTTTTCCTTTTTTTTTTTTCATTTTTTGTTTTTTCGCTCTTTTTCTTTTACAACCCTTAACGCATTTTTTTTTTTTATAACATCATGCCGCAGCCTACGCACTATAAGCAAATACATGCGATTGACTTTCATGCAGAGACATTCATGCGCGAAAAATCAAGTGATTTAGAGGGGGGTCAGTTCACTCAGGGAGGAAATTCCAGTCGCTGTTCAAACGAATTTTTCAAACTCCCCTCCACGCAGTCAAACGTTATTTCTTCTTTTTTTTTCACTCTGTATAAATGTTTTATACTTTTCGAAAAATAATTAATGAATTTTTGTTCACCTGCGCTGTTTCAGACCTCGACGACTTTTTGTATTTTATAAATTCACGATTCTGATCTACGCACTTAGCTAATGGAGATTTTTGTTCATTTTAGACGTAAACGAAATACTCGTCTCAATTTTCTTCTCATTTTTACCCCGGTGAAATAAAATGTAGTTTTTGAATAACTAGTCAGGTTCCTAGAAGTTCATTTCGCCATTTATTTACCCAGTAAAGTATTTCATAGGTAGGTAGTCAAGATTTCTCATCAGGATTGAGACGGGGTAGTCTGTGACCCCGGGCAAACGTGGGCTTGATCCGTGTTTATTTATTTTTCTCTAATGGTGGTCCTGCGAAAACAGCTCAGAGCAATTCGCCGATGTTCCTTTCCTTCGTTTCGCCTCGATTCCGCCTTTCACGTTTATACCAGGTTCCTTCGATTGAATCCACTCTCTACCCTCTCTTCTCTCTTCTCTATCACCACTGATGTATTTCCCAGCGACACAAGACGGGCCACGTAAAACTCCCAAATAATACGTGACCCCAGGCGCAAACAACGAGAGGTCCTTGGTGGATTGAAACCGACCAATCGAAAGAAATACATGAAGAAAGTGTAAAGGAAACCCGGTATGGTTCGACCCTCTTTAACCCCGCGCGTCAACTTCCGATACGTGCTTTTACATTTTTTTATTTTTTTTCAAATATATATTACCGTATATCTCCTCCATGGTTAATGATTAGTTAACCTCGCCCTAACCATTGGTTTATACATATTTGCTGATCAAATAATCAAGTGAAAAAGTCATGTAAATTGACAATAGTAAAAGAAAAAAAGCTCGATTTAAAAAAATCGACGATAAAAGCTAGAAGCTTTTAATGAATCGCGATTCGGTGACCAAAGGCTCGAATACCCGTTATACTGTAATGCATAGTTGATAATTGTGCAGTTTTAATTGTCAGAATGTAGATTCTGGACACTTAACGTCTAGCCGATAAGATGAGCGAACGAATAATGGGTAGGTAGGTACTTGCAAGGGTGAATTGTGATTGTGGCTTGTAACGAGACAGGTACTTTATAGCTAGATGCAGAAAAATGTATTTAACGCATTACAGGTACGGTACATCGTTGATGAGAAAAGTAAGGTATGGATTTTGTAAATTATATTCTGAAGGTAAGGGGATGGGGTATAAAAGAAGCGTGTCTGAGCCCCGTAAGGATCTGATAATTTCCGGTTGTCGGTGCTAGTCGGCCTATGACTTTGAACTCATCGATGTTTTTAATTGGAAACGAACTTTGTCAAGGGGTCTTCTTCTCAAAGCTGGGGGTAAAGTTCCACCTCAAAGTTTCTCAGTATCGGAATCCGGAGGTAATTGAATGCCTAAAAATTAAAAGGCCTCGAGTGGCAAAAAGAGATTTTCAAGAAAATTAAACAAACCAATCTTCGTTTTCTTTCCCTTTTTTTCTCATTCTACTTCTTCTTTTCTTCTTTCTTTTCGCATAGCTATTCCAATTTTCGTCAAGACCCGTAAGGATTATATAAGCGTATAAAAAATAGCCACTATTTGCCATGGCGAAAGGATATATGGCGGGAATGATTTATAACGACTCAGTTCTTCGTCACGAATTCCCTAATGGATTTAAAATGTAAATAAGTAGTGTGTGCGTCTGAAATCGCGATGTTCCCTTCTGGGAAATGTATTGCGAGGGATAAATTGCAACGCTTTCCACTTGCCCCCGTCGGATCTGCATCTAAGAAGAGTTCGTATAATTTTTGTATCAACCAAACCGGAGGATTTACTACCGCCATGAAATACGAAGACGAAAGCCCATTTCATATCTTTACTAGGGCTAGGCTTCAAATTTACCTGAAATTAACTAAACTGATCAAAAAACTTGAGTTTTTCGCTAACCATTCTTCGTGTTAGGAAAAAAATTCAACACATTGCATTCCATAATCTTCATCTTATTTTTTCACTTTTACGCTTTACCTAAAGATTTGAATTCATGGTCTCGTATAGCATATATATCCACCTTTATATAGCTATATATTTACTTCCACCGCGACGTACGTCTTGTAAATCTGCGCTCTCTCGCGAACAAATCATAGGCCTCTGCGCCAAATGTTTTCTATTATTTAAGGGAGGCAGGAGAGTGGCAGTGTATTACCTTGGTTAAGGTTTTCCTACCCCTCAGGGCCAACCCAAACTGGCAAAGTTCGAGGATAGCAGGGAAAGAGGGCCAAAAACAGAGGGAGATACAACTCTGCAAGAGAAAGTGCGAGGATACAACCAAGAGACTTGGGACTCGCTTGGTCCAGCGGGCCGCAGGCTCTCCTAGTAGCCTTTGACGGAAAATCCAACCTCTGGCTCGGATTGCCCAGAGAATAGAGGGCAAGATATTAAATTTGGGAATAGAATGGACAGGCGAAGGGGTAGAAGAGGCGGCGGATAGGACAAGACTTCAGAAACGTTGCAACTGTATGATTTATCTCATCTATATGAGAAATTTGGGGAAGAAATTTGTCAAAAACTGAAATGATATCGATTTTTTTATTTTTATTTTTTTATTTCATGAATTAAACAATATTCCCAATGTCGACGAGGTATAAGAGCTACGACGGAAAGCAGAGACTGGATCGCGGAGGGTTGTGAAGAATATCTCGGCGGGAAGGATGAGGAGAGAAAGAGAAAGAGTAAAGGATAAGGGGTAAGAAACGAGGGATTATATTCAACGGGAGATAAGTATATAATATTTAGTTTATTCCGTGAGAGTTGGTTGCCAGATCAGGATTCAAATTCATTCAAATATGAAGCGAAAATCCTTGCGACGTAGCCGGGTATATAAGGGAGACAAGAAAAGCCAGAAACACGATGAAAAAGGGGGATCAGATTTTCGACAAAATAAATACCTACTACCTGAACGATGAAGAGAAATTATAGAAAGACGGATACCTGAGTCAAAAAAAGCTCTGATATAAACGCCGTCACGTTGCATTTCGTTGTATTCTTTAGTGATTTCTAAGCAACGCGAACCAATGAAGATTTACCATTATTTAGAATTTATTCTAAATGGTCTAAATTCCGTTTAATTTCATTGGGAAATTTTCAACTTTCTTATTGCCTTGAGAGACGCAAGCATCGTAGACGAACATCGAAAACGAGGCTCTTACACCGCGCGATTCAAGCGCGTGCAAACCTAGCAAATCCACGTCGATACCCTGCCAACTCGGGCAAACAGAGCCAATATTTTCCTTGCCAATACACCGAACGAAGGAAACTCACGGGACGAGGTTCGTTGTTCGGTGAAATAGGGAGGAAATTTAATTCAACCACCACAGCTTGCAGGGTATACCCGCCTTTATATACGACGAGTATACTTATTTTCCATTGCCCCACTTTTTACTACCATTAGATATACGAAATACCAGTTTTAAATAGAAAAGATTTACTCGATTAATTTAAACGTCATTTATTTATAGTCCTTATCATTTCCTAGATAGCAAACCCTACAGGACTAGGAATAGTCTGATCGATTCTCTTATACCTAGGCTGATATTTTGCTCTTTCACACGCTCGCCTATACTGATTACCAATTTCTGTAAAAATTCTTTCCTTATTTACTGTATGCATTTAGGCATATCTTTCGACTCGAGGAATGTGAGATAAATAAAAGAATAAGAAAGCGTATTTTGACGTCTCTCGGTAATATATTTACTATACCTACCCGCATCTTTACACAGTCAAAGAAATCGTAGAATAGTGATTTAATCGATTGTCATAGAGATAAATAGCCGAGCTCTCTCTTTCTTTCTGTCTCTCTTTCGCTGCGTCTTTGAGCTCGAAGATTTCTCGATCTTTTTTCCTAGATCCACATTTTTTTTTTTGTCAATTATAATTCGCGTTTCGGACTCGGGGATATATGATAATCGAAAATCATCCAATCTCCTTATATTTTATCTTTCAAACGACACAAATTTTCGTTTTTCAAGGTGCTTGTATTTTCCACGAAACGTTCTTCGGCTATGTGGTTAGAAAAATCGTGCATCTGTCTTTGGGGCCCATGCTGGTTGAAAAAGGTTCCTAAATCTTGGACAATGACAAATCGTTGGATAAAAACATAGCCGGGTGTTGTACGAGTATATATAAGAATGTAGATACATATACCTACATCCCTAGGTCCCGGAGTCCTTCCATATACACGAGTTTGGAATGAAACACCTGTATTATACCCACCACACTTACGCCACTCGTCCTGTCTATTCTCTATCTAAAACGAGAATCTCCCATCGCGTAACACCAGACGTGTGAGAATTAACGCCTCTTGAAACTTTCTATAAAACAGTTTCTAATTAAACTAAATTCCGATAGTTTACTTACTGTATTATTCTTCGCCTTTACTTCCAGTTCCTTATTTTTTTCTTTTTTTTTTCTTTCTCTCTTATTTATCACCAGGCGAATGAATATGTCGTAAACCAACCGTCAACGGACACACATCTCGCCTCTTGTTCCTTTATATCCACACCTACTCGATTCCTCAGCGATCTTTATCACCGACAAAGAAATACCGAATAATTCCAGGTAACTTAGTATCGATTTTAATCGACGTTTACCTTACCGAAAAGACAAAAAAAAAATATATATATATAAAAAAATAAGAATAGAAAGGTAAATCCGATATCTAGAGACTCGACTACCGTTTCCAAATTTTTCTATTTTTTTTTTGTTTTTTAACAATAACCGTATACATATACAATATATATTGAAAGATAATACTGAAGAAAAATTCTCTAAAAACTGTTTACTGTTAGTATAATAGCCGGGCCATGGCGATAGGAAACGACGATCACAACGCTAATGGCCAACGGATATAGGGAACGACGTATATATGCGGATGGTAGGGCGGGTAATGAGCAGAATATACGAAGGGGATATAGCGAGGGAGAAAGAGAGGAAAGGATAGAGTCGGTATTAACGTTAAATATTCATGAAAAAGTCACTTCATTCCGTCGGTCAGGCTACGACTAGAATATGCATGGTACCATAGGTAGAAATTTCTCTGCGAGGGCAGTCGCGGAAAGGTAGTAAGTACCATGGTGTAGGAAAACCGCGGTGAACCACAGACGGGATCGAAAGAACACAGATTAATTATTTATTCGACGATTCAGACGGTAGTAAATAATCACCAGTTTACTCCGCAACTTTCGTCGAGATTAATTGAACCGCAGTTTAATGAAAGGATGACATTGTTTTTTTTTTCGTACCTTGTCTCAGAATCATTTTTTTTTTTCTTCTTCTTCTTTTTCACCTCAATTTTCTGAAAATTGACGTTTGCTAATTTCACCAATCTTTGAGAATCCAAGCGGTGATGAAAATTCGTCTTTTACTTTTATTTATTTAGTTCATTCCACGGTGAAATATCCACTCGTAGCAAATATTTTCTGCATTTTTGCATTAATCAATTTGATTTTATTTTATTTCATTTCAATTCAATTCAATTTTTTTACACATTCTTTCTTTTTTGTTTTTCTTTGGTTTATTAATATATATATATATATATATATATATTATTTTTTTTTCTTTTTTTTAACTTGACTGATTCCCGTGATTCATTAACGTCAATATTTGTATACATCATATGGATTAAAGTGTCGGTGAAGGGCTAACAAGAACAAAACCGCAATGGGCGACGCACACATCGTTGCAATGTGCGGGCGCGGGCGAACCAGTATATTCATTTCTCTCATTAGTCAGATATAATTATCCTTCACCCATCGTATACACTGGCTTACCAATTTACAGTTTACCAGTTTACCAGTTTACCAGTTTGCCAGTTTACCGGTTTCCGACCGGCAGAAGCACCTGTATTCTACCCGGGTCGCGTTACTTGCTCCGCTAATTAGACGCGCGAGTTACGCAGCGGTAGCCACTCGTCAGACCGTACGACGTTCTCGAAATAGTTCCTATGTCAAGGGTCTATAATACAGCCGTATTAGGTGAACGTATACAAAACATTATGGTGTTTCGTAGAGAAAAAATACAAAAATACAAAAAATATAGGAAAAAAAACATAAAAATAATTTTCTCTGCACCCCTATAGCTTTTTCCTTTCGGGTCCCAAATCTTAACAACTGAAAGTGTTCACGGGTAAATATAGGTTCAGATATTAAATGATTAATGAAATTCTAAATTAGAGTATAAATTTAACATCGTTAATCTCCTCTGTTTCAGAATACTTGATGTCTGGAAGTCCGCGAAGCTATCCGGCACGTTCACCGGGGGTGGCAGCAACTCCAACTCTTACCAGGTAAGTCCTATACGGATATTTATAGATATATTATACACATATGCGTGTGTGTATATGTCTAAATATAGTGTAGGTGGATACCTGTGCCTAGCTTAGTTCAGTATAGTCGGTTCAATGACCTCGACAAGTTTGCTTGCTCGTGAGCCGACATCAATATGCAGGATTCCAGGATTTCTAGCTACTGTTTGCGACTCGCCTTTGTCGACAAAGGGAATCCGACGTCAATTCTAACCAGTAACCCACACAGGGGTATTGTAACGAGTATCTATGCCAAAGATAATTACAATTAAACAATCCGATCAATTTCCAGACATTGATCGAGTTATAAAAAGCTAATCTAAGTCATTCTGCAAATGCGGATGCATTTATTTGTTGCTTTTTGTATTTTATTTTATTTTATTTCTTTTACTTTTCAACGAAAATTCATCTGCCTTTTCCAATCGGAGTTGCACGGGATTATAGGTCGGGTGAAAATATGCAGGGATAAATACAACCCCGTTCCGAAGTATTTTCCCCTGGTATAGCTATTCAGATGGCTATGTGATCCTCGACTTCGAGAACTTGACTGCGCCTCTTCACTTGAGGACATCGATTCGCGTACTCGCTTCGATTTACGCGTGTACCTACACTGAACTCGTATTAATCATTTCGAGGTAGTTCTCGATGAGTTTTAGCCCCGATGATCAACGATCAGTGCACTGCACAGCATAGTGTAGAGGAAAGGGTGAAATCTAGTCCATATGCAACCGCGGATCACTATTAGCAATATCGAAAATATGAATAGGATTAATTTATGGTTTAATTTCGATATTCTGATGATAGTGGAGATGTAAGATAAGGTGTGAGTGACTCGAAATAATAAATCATCCCAGCCGTAGGATTACAATGGTTGTCCTTTGGAGTTGGCGATATGAATTTTACGGTAAAACTGAGAAAATTAATCTCGTCTAAGTTTAGCGTTGCTCAAAGTCTTTTGATCCTCAAAGTTTCAGTTCGTCGAGACAAAGACGTACCTATACTTAGGGTTGGTCTCGTCTTTGCTAACGGTTCTCATTATAAAACGCAAGTTTGAAATCGATTTATTTTCACCTTGGAAAGTTTTATTTTTTTCTTAATTTTTTGTCTTTTTTTTGTTCCTATCTCACGCACAGACCAACCCCCGCTGCTATTTTTTCGCCCCTTGAAACATGGCTTTAAAGTTGATCATCTCACACCCCCAGAACGTCGCTCTTCATCGCAGTTGTAAACTGTTTTGAATCCCACAGAATTAGGAACGTAGTTATACGACGTACTTTACCCCACAACGATTCGAAACTCAACCGGTAAACTTTCCTGGATACTGGATTGAAGGCGCGACTCACGATGTTTGTTTTACACCCAAATCTCTACATCTAAAGTCTTCCAAAATTACAGGTTTATCTTCCTCTCCTTATACTTCAATTCGCTAAAGTAACCCTCGTACTAATTTCACCCTAACTAATTCATGCGCAATACAAGGTATACACCATGTATCGTCATTTTAAAGCAGAATTGCTTTCGAGTATAAGTATCGCTTTGTTCGCCAAATGGACCAAATGAAGCCTTAAGATGCAACAAAGCCGACCACCAGACGCCGAATAAAGGCCATGGGGTAATATAGGCTCGAACGTAACATTTAACGAGCCAATCTAGACAGGTTTGTAGCCCGGACATAAGGAAGCACAGTAAAAGGCTAAGATCGTTTAATATTGCCTCCGTACTATGGAATAACGAAAAGTACCCCTTATTCCTCGGGTTATTCCCTCGTTTGTGTTCAACTGCTAGCAGCAAAAGCACAAAACCAGAGCAACCGCAGGTCGTTTTGTAGTCGGAAAATGACTTGTAACAGGAAATCTATCCGACATATAAAACGTCATTTGAACGAATCGCATTTAGAGAGAATGGCATTTGTTATTTTACTTCTTTTCTCGAGAGATTTTCCAGCAATATGTTTTGCCGGGTAGTTTAAGGTATCCATGAACTTGGTGGCGGCCCTCGATCATCCGGATCGGATGAACGAATAATAAACAAATAAGTGTTTACAAAACGTCGAAAGAATGGCTATATATTTACCTACCTGGTAACATCGGGAGGGAGCCTCTGGAGAGTCGGACCTTGCGTTATCTCGACTCGCTGAACCGTGAGCAAATCGAATGTCTTACCCTTCTCTCGAAGGGTTCTTCCCGTTAACCGCCTCCGCACGAATTTCAAATCAATATTTAAATTCCTTCTACAGACAAGCCTCTGGCACAGAGTATCGATTCTCGTTAGTTATCAAAAGGTATACCTCGACTCGAGACGGTCCTTAGACGGCTATTCGATAGCCAAGACTCCTTGTCCGTCAAAAATCCTTCCGCAAGATATTCCTGAGGTGGCGTGAATAAGTGAAATACACTAGACTGAAGACGGACATCGATCAAGTACACCCTCTGGATATTCTCTATTTTCTTCAGTATCCCACCCCCCAATTCTTTGTCTCAAAGAAACGATCGTTGCATCTATATAACGGTGACCAGTAGACGGAAGGATACTTCGTCTCTTGCAAAAGAAAAATAACGAGCGTCTAACTGACGGGGGTCGTTAACGAGGTCAAAAAAAAAAACGACATATATTTATAGTATATATACCATCTACCACGTGTCATTATACGGTCTCCTCACATGTCTACATTCGGTTTATACCTATATGCAGTATAGGGAGACTTTAGTTTTACTCTGATCCATATTGTGTACCATTTTATTCATATGTAGGTATAAAAGTCAAGCTTTATTGGTCGTCGAGTTGGAATCTGGAAGAAGACGTGGCTTAACATTCCGCGACTCCACAAAATGAGAGAAGTGTCTGTCGCGTTGGATGACGACGAGTAGAGACTCAAAGTGTTTCTTTGCTAGTGATGCGAGAGGAAAAATTCATGCTTTTACTTTGACTTGGAGATATATTCGCACGTCGACATATGCCTCTGCTCTGTGTATGTGTGAAAGTCGAATTGCGACTGATCAAAAGGTACGTCGGCGAGAAAGAAGTCAAGACGCGATACCTGATTTCGTTTAATGCTTTTGATTACAAGTATTTCCAGCTATCCCACTCCATAAAAGATCTTAGACTGAATCAAGCCGAGTTTAGTACCGGCTAGAATCGAGAGGTACGAATGTCTTAGCTCGGGATTTTCCTTCGCCTCTGCCATCCCTTTTGAAATTCTTTTTTTCCTGGGATTCTCTTTAATAAAGAAGAACCAAAAGTTTACGCGAGGCGTATCGCGGAGTAAAACGCCTCGTGTTTTTTGGTGAAAAGGAGACCGACTACCTTTCGCTTTCGGCAAAGAACACTTCCTGTTTTCCGGGATCCGGAAATTAACAAGCGGATCTTACTTACTTTCGAAGGATCTTGATACACTCACTTTCCAAACTTTACCTCGAGGATAATAACGAGGAATCATCATGAAACTCGTGGATATATTTATCCTCAAATTTTGCCGATATTCATATCACGTTAAAGTCATGCATGTAGTCCCCCCCCTTCGTGACATAGTGGGGATATCTATTCGCGAAGGAAAAGATTAAAAATAAAAAAAATAAAAAGAGATAAAGAGAGAGAAAAAAACTTTGGTGCTAAAAGTTTCAAGAATCTAAATCAATCGGACGAGAAGACTAAGAGACGGAAGTAAAGGAAGAGAATCTTCCTCCTTACCGGGGTAAGGAGAATTCAGACAACAGTGACGACGATGCTATGGTAGTGGTGGTGGTGCTGGTGTAAATACAGAGGAAACTCGCTCTCCCTCTGCAGTAGGAAACTCTGGGTAACTCTGGTGGAACAGGGATGGTACCGATGTGGAACCGAGAGGCGGACGAGGTGCCTTGCCTAAAGATGTTCCAATTCAAATGAGTCGAACTTTTAAAATATTTAGAATGTTGAACAGGCCTCGGTATGGGTGGGGTGAACTTCTTCTTCGTCGGTGTTCGACGTGGCTGTCAATACAAACGCGGGAAAGAGATCTTGAATTAGCTCTCTCTTCTACCATGCTTCTATTTTCATCCCCTTTCCACGATTTCACCTCACTCCTGAGTTCTGTCGGTTCTCATTGAACTGGAAATGGGTAATTTACACCATGCTGATTTCTATATCAAATGAAGAAGAATAAAAAAAAAAAAAAATCCACGATCAAGGGTAGACCTTTGGTTATTAGACCGTGCTATAGGGATGAAAGGTTACGCCGTCTCATTCGATGATGAGAGACAATCATAAAGCTCAATTTAAAAAGCAGCTAGATATCATTGGGCAAAACGCACAGCATGATGGCACGGTGCGGTAAATTGGGGAACGGATTTGCGGCTTTTCTACCTTTCGACTTTCGTTCACACTGCGCGCTACCTTCTACTGCAGGTACAGTATCATGCCAGGCATGGAATCATCCATCTTATTTTCTTGAATTTAAAACTCATCCAACGTTGAATGGCAGGTAGGACGACGGGACGGTAAAGGGGGATAAGAGAGAGGGCAGTTTGTATCCCGGAAAACAGCGGGTCAGCCAGACGGAAGATACGCTTTGGTCGCCAGGCAACCGTCGAGGAAACTGCGAGTCCAGAGGAAGAAACACGCTCTAGGCTTCCTGGCGACTGCAAGTAAAGGTCCTCCCATTTTTCCCTCCACTCTTCAATCCCTTTCCTCTCTTTGTTTGCCTCACTTACTTCCTTCCTTCCTTCCTTCCGTCCTTCCTTCCTTCCTTCCTTCCTTTCTCTGCAGACAATCTTGCATCCCATCGTAGAGCTCAAGGATCGCGATTCTACTATGCCATCAGGCGTGCGTCCTGCGATGACCACGGTAAGGGAATCGGTTCCGTTTTCTATTCTTGTTGCTTGAATATCGAAGGACTTTACTTTATTCAATTGTGACTCTAGCCGGATGGCGTAGGAACGCCAAATTCAATTGAGTCTAACATTTTGGTACAAAAAAAGGACAGAAAACGAAAAAAAAAGAAAACCTTTTCACGTATCCAAGCCAATTTTTTCACTCGTGTAATTGGCAACCTTTGGGACCTGGGAATGATCGGACTTTCCAGACGTTGTCCTGATGTCCTAGCTCTTGTATAAAGTAAGTTTCACCGTTCTGGCAATGCCACTTGGTGCCTTTGTCTGAGCTACACCGCGGGGAACTATTTAAATTAATCAACAGAGAGAGAAGGAGCTAGGGAGAGCTAGAGAGAGAGAGAGAGAGAGAGAGGCTCTAAGCCAGCCTGACGTCTTAATCCTTGTTTCAATTTGCGCCGTTCCTGCTTCTATGCCTTTGACTTTAGTCTATCCTGCGGGTGGCAGCATCCCGTCTTTCCATCTCTTGTTCTGACACATTCTCAGCGTCACATACACCTCCAGGTACCTGCTTTTAAATCATCACCTTTTCAGCGCCCGGTTACTTGCTCTGCAAAGCTCAATTACATTTCTTCAATACCGCTGGAAAAAGCTCTTATATTTTACAAGAATGAATCCAAATTATTAATATTATCATCATCATTGCTATTAGTTTTCTTTGCAATTCAGTCTACATGATACATGGATATAGTTCCCAGTCGACTAATTCATTTCGAGTAAATAAATTGTCATTTTCTATTACGTTCGAAATTGGCAAAAACCATAGAATTTCGGGGATAGGAATTCCGGTAAGTTTCTGATTTTTCAAATTTATCGAGGAACTTTAAAAGCTGTCAGACTTGATAACTTCGCTTTTCTCTTCTGGCAGAGAGATTATTTAAATTTGATCCTAGGTCGTCGCTCCGTGGGTACGATATACCATTTGGTATATCTGAGCTCCCTTTTCAAACTTTGTAATAAGTTGTTACGCTCTAGTCTAGGCAAACCGAGATTTCCCAACTCTGTTGTTGAATTCTATAAGCTCCACTTTGTTCCATGGGTATACCGTCAATTATCCTTACTCGATATCAACCGATTTATTCTAATACATCCCTAAGTATTACGTATCTTGATACACTTAAAGACTTGCAAGATTCGAGAAGATGTAAAAAACAAAAAAAAAAAAAAAATAAGTAAGTATAAAAAATTTAAGTAGTACAAAGTTCTTCTTATCAGCTACAAAATAGCCTGCAGAACCTCAGAGTTTGCCTTTCTTTCGTTAGATTTATGAAAGTTCGCGCTTGTAATACAGAACCCAGGTTATAGTTCTGCCATAAACCATGGAGGAAAACTAAGAGAGAAAAGGGCGAGGAAAAGAGAGAGTCTCATCGAGAGGAAGCAGTGTGTGTGTGTGTGTGTGGGGGGTGCTTTCTTCTCTTTTCGCTGGTCCTGTTGGTCCTGCTGCTGCTGCTGCAGCTTCTCTCAGGTTAACTCTGCGCCCCCGACTCAACGGCGGTCGCTCCATAACGGTGAAACTTTCAAATATAAGCTAAATCCCTCATATATCACCACCTTATTGTAAAATATCGTCAATACGCGATAAACTTAACATGAAAGCCTTGAGCGCCGGGCAAACGAGCCCCAGGCTAGCTAGCGAGCGAGCGTGCTCGCGCTATCGATTGCTTCAAATTTTACATCGACCTCGATAACTTACATCCAGTGAGGTGCGTATTTGATAAGTTTTACGTACAAATAACCGACTATCGTGGGGATTCGAGAAAGCTAAAACGTCGAGCTTTTTCAATCAGCTAAAATTTCTATTCATTTCTCTACTAAATTAGTTGGGAAAATTCGTTTGGCTTATAAAAACGCTAGTTATAGTACCTTGTACTGTGGAGGCTTGCCTGGAGCAAGAAAAAGGAAAAAAAAAAAATAAGGTGAAAATTCTTTACCTAACTCTCTATACCGTGCCATACGGACATCCAAAAGTTTTCGTTAAATTAACTTCTGCAACCCAGACAACGAGATACGTATTAAGTATTTTTAACAAAATCTCGCTGCACACTGCTTTAAAATTCCATCAATTATGCAAGCTCTGAGTAAAGCCTAGTACGTACCAACCCCTGTAAGTTAGGTACGTGTACAAAAATCTGGACGAAAAGTCAGTCTTGCAGACAGAAATAAACACGAGAGATTTTCACGTCGGATGAATAAAGGATATAAAAGTTTCTCTTTCGACTATAACACATAAGTGAAAGGGATCATCTGATTAATTGATATAAAAAATAAACTACGGGTATTAATTTATCGGGTATGGATAGCGCGCGATCATGTTCGTTAATAATTTTAGCTCATGTAATCATAGCTCGTTGGGGAAGGTACTTTACGAGCTAATGATTTATTGTTTGCTGGTATAGCATATAATGCGTTGTATATATATATAAGGCAGACCTTGGTGGAGGCCGACGTCGCGTCGGCTTGAAATAACAGCCTTAGCATATTTTACATATATATATATATATGGGCTAATAGAACTAACACCGGTAATAAAAATTAATATTAACGAAAGTATAGGTGGTACGTATATCTGACTGGATAAGAAAAATTCGCCGAGTCCATATTATTGCGTTGAAGTTCTTCAGCGTTTTCACCCATACGTCCCCGAAGTTTATCAGGGTAAAATTAACTCTGATAAAAATGAATAATTCATTGGTAGCTGTATGATTTTTTCTGCATCAGTTATTTTTTATTTTTATTTTTTTATCACTTTTCTCCTCATTCCTAATTCCTTCCACTCTTTTACATCGGGAAATGGAGTGTAAAATATCAGTACTCTACCTACCTCCTGCATTCATGATGGGTATTTATTTTGGAAACAAGAAAAAAATAAAAATAAAAAAATAACAGAAATTCTTACCGGAATATGGATATGTACGCTGCACTCTAGACTCCGTTTTACTGTGAAATGATATGCGACGTGGCCCTTCAGATATCGACATTTTTATCTCGAACCTATATACCCTATCTTTCTCACCCTTTTATGAATACTCATTTTCCGCCGTCTCAATTATCATTTTATTTTTATTTTTATTTTAGTTTCATAGTTCGCAAAACCACTTTCTCGCCTGTCATACAATTTTCATCACTTTGATAGATACGAGCTCTGAAAATTTCTCATTGAGTCATTAATGGATGCGTCAAGTTAGCGCTAAGTTCAAACCGATTCAATTTAGAATAAATTCTATTTGATTGTATAATGAATGCAAATTCATGCCAAACTGAATTCAATTTTGTGTCTTTTTTCTTCTTCTTCTTCTTCTCTTTTTTTTGTTGTTGTTGTAATGAAGCAAAAAAAAAAAACACCCTTTCCCCATTCATTGCACTGCTTTTAATGCCTCAGGTTTCACTATCGTAATACCCTTATTGAGATTATGTCGACGAGACTCGATTCCGCTATTTGTTGCTAGACATGGTTTAATGCCGATTCTATTTGCTCTAAACCCATCGACTGTAGATATACCTAACTGTTTTGTTTGCATCTCGAATTCACTGATCCGATAACAAGCGACAAATCTAACACTCGGGTTTTCAACCTACTAAATTTCACTCGTCAATTCGAAAGCCGATTAGATAGAACTAGGTCGAAATTTCATAATCAATACCTAGTGAATAAATGATCTAGAATACGATGAGGATATAGAATCTAGAAAATCTAGAGTTTATCAATAAAATAGAAAATGAAATAAAAATTTCTTAGATATATTTAGTTATTTCTCTTATTTTTAATATGATGGATAAGATGATAGTGCGTATATAAATAATGAGATTTTGATTGGTGCCGTAGATAAGACTTCGTTCGTAAATGTTTTTTTATAATTTTCAAGAATTTCAAAGTTTATTTCACGCACTGCAGACTCCGATCTCAGCCTCTCATCTCTCATCTCTCATCTCTCTGGCATAGCCGTCTACGTACATTTCGAAAGAGCCCCTTGGCGCGCAAAGAGTTGATAAAAGAAAAACAGATAGTAAAGAGACGACGAAAGGAGATAATAATAATGGGGTTGATTTACCTACCTACTGCGGAGATAATTGACGTTATTTTGTGGTTTCAGAGTTAAGGTATATAAGACAAAATGTAATTGTACGATCTTTAATATTCCCTGTAGACGTATAAGATACGAGATGGAATTTCTGCTAGGTCAGATACGTGTCGGAAATGGAAGACGATAGCTAGGGTGACGCCAGAACCAATTGGATTATAAATATAAAAATTTACTCTAGCCATGAAATTCTTTACCCTCGTATACTTATATATATATATATATCGCCATTTTCATTCCTACGATGCTTTTGTTTTGATTAAAGTTTTTTATCCGCACGCCTAGTCTCGTGGCTTTATATTTCGCTGACATGATAATTCCGGTTTTACTATCCGGTATATAGACTGGGTGTAGAAAATTTTCACCCTATTTTTTTTCCTCGCCGTTATCTATTCGTCAAATATTTGGCAATTTTTGTTTTTTTGCCTCTCCTCCCGCGTAATTTATTCCAGTCAATAATCGTTATCCACGTACGTACGATATTTTGTAAAGAAAAAAAGTAACACGAAAAAGCTCGGGAGAATAATTTGAAGAATTTCTAAAATGCGATCGTAAACTAAGTTCCAGATGAAAAACACGAGCGAGAGAGTGAAAAAAAAATAAAAAATAAAGATAGGTGTGGGCAGGACTGCACATGGAGAGTGAGATAAGAGGGAAGAACGATGAACGAAGCTTTGGCCAATTATCATTCCTCGCCCAATTTAAATAAAACATTCTCCAACTGAGCTCTCGAGGCTGGTAGCAAGTGGTGACAAACGTTTAACAACTTACACGTGTGCTTGCTAGAGAGTGAAGTGTACGTGTGAATGAGGCCTTATGTGTATGAAATATATACCTATACTTGTAACGAATATGGTGGTAGAATCTCGCGACGAAAGAATAAGAATACTTCAGTGGCAATTCCAGGCCTCAGTGAGAAGAGAGAAAGAGGAATAAGGGAAAGATGGGAAAAGCGTGGAAAAGTGAAGAGGGTGAAAAGGGGGTAAAAGCTTGAATTTAGACAAATGGTTGCGGTTCCGGGAGCCGAGCTTTTTTACCCAAGTAAAATTGTATCAGCCCTGTTATTAGAGGTTGAGAATTGCGGGTATATAGTCCTCCTCTACAAGGAGTGCCGGATAACGGAATGGAGACAATCTTAGAGAGTAGAAACGCGAGTTAATTTCTGAAGCGTTTTTACACCGCGTCGAGTTTACAACGGGACTCAACACTCTGGAATATTAAAGCCCTTAATTACGCAGTGGTATGGTGGTAGCGGTGCAGGCGGCTTGTGGAGGCAACGTGCCCAACGTCAAAAATAATTCACCCCATTTACACGGACCTGGACCATAAATGTTTACGATCTCATGGCCTTCGGGGGCACAAGAACGAGATTCGCCGCGTCGTTTACCCTCGTTCGCCACCCTGCACCCTCGCTAAAAGAAGAATAAGAAGAAGAGAAGGAAAAGGACAGAGAGGAAAAATCGAGGAACAGGATAGAAGATGAAAGGTGGAAGGTGGAAGAAGAGAATATAAGGGGGGGATAAAGAGAGGGTGGAAAATGCTAGACCCGCACTAGAAGCTAGGACACACGAAGCTTTGTCCCCGCCGCTGAAGAAGCCCCTTGAGATGCAGCATCCCTCTGTATACTGCAGGGCGACTACTACTGCAGAGGCAACTCGTTCAGGCGTAGATGCACGAAGGATTATTTTAAGACGCACTCGACGCCATGAGATAAGAGGGATCCACCCCCGCGGCTCTCTTAGCGTGATCTCTATATAACTGCCGGGGCGTGCCTGATAATTTGACGGATTTCAATATTTATTGTCATATATCTCTTTTCTCCGCGCGGAGTTTGTGTATGCGGTAGAAGAAGAAAAAGAAGAAGAAGAAGAAGGGGGGAAAAAAAATTAAAGATCTAAGTGTGACAGGGCAATGACTCATTTATAAATCTTCTCCGGGTTCTCCGAGTTCTCTAGACACATATGTAAGTCTACTTTATTTTTAGAATCTTTGGTAGCAAGGTCGCGGTTTCATTTTTCGTCATGAAAATTGTTATCTACAGTTGAACGGGCTTAAAAAAATAAAGCTATTAGTTTATTCCCTAAACTTTAAAGCTGGATACTAAGAACAACAGCTTTTTTAAAAATTGAGAAAATTCACCGCTGGATCATGTAAATTTGAACAACGGTTTTAATAAAGACAAATAGAAAATTTTTTATCGAACACTCGCCCTAGTCCTAGCCCCTGAATTATATTATACGCCAATCAATAGAATAGAGTTATTCGAGAACGGAATGATATGTAAAGCAGTATTACCTACCCTAGTAGTAGAAAAAAAAAAAAAAAAAGAACCCCTCGAAGCTTAGCAATCGGTCCATGATCAATTCCCAAACTGATCGTCAACTCCATTCTAGTATAGGGTGCATAATTGCATCTTGATAAAATAGGAAAGGAATAAATGTTGACAGTTTAGTTTTAACGCCATTTATCACCGAGTCGACTAGCCGATCTTTTTTTATACACATACATAGGTATATGACAGTAATGGGGATGAGGTGTTTGAAATTTTACAGTGAATATTAATTTTCTGATCGAAACGTTCGTTTTTTTGTAAACTTTTGTCTTTGAACCGACCCAAGGGCCCTGGAGTTATCACAGCTGCAGAGTTCAGATGTGGGGGGTGGTAAGGGGAGGTGGGGTGCAGCAATAAGTCAGTGAAACTTTTGGCATAGTAAATGGTTGAGCGATTCAAAGTACCCGAAGCTTTGATCCGCAAAAGTTCAATGAGATATATTAAGATAATTATGCGTACCTCTGTATTTACAAGCATCCCAACCCTTTAACTGGCAGAGGGGACATGCAAATAACTTTCTTCAAGGGGTTTATATAGAAAGGGTTGAAGGGTTTGTAATGTATCAAAACACGCGTGGGCGGAAACGGTATATAGGGTCACTCCAATTTAGTCTTTAAAAACAATTTAGGGACGTGGCTATATTTTCTTAATATATCTTTGCCCTAGGGAAGTTGAAAGAATTTTTTGCTCTAACTGCTCTTCTAGCATCACCTGACGCGATTTAATTCTAGCTTTATTAAACCTTTCGAAAAGTTTCGCTCTCTCTCTATAATTTTCTCGAATTGTATAATAGTCAATGATTGGCAAATTTTTTCATCGCATTCTTACGTGATTCAATATCGTCGATAATTGATTACGGATCGAGATAAATCTCGGATCTCTCATATGCGCTAATAAAATTGTAGTAAACGTATACTCGGGTATACAATTTCATGGGAAATTACTCTTTCAAATTCTACGATGACTCGAATATCTCGCATACCTCGGATTCTACTCTCTCATCGGTACCTGCTACCTCGATACACACACACACAGACACACATTTACCTATATACATCGTATACGCTATACCAAAGATGTCTCTCTGCGAGCCCGATCCAGACAGATGGCCCGCATTACGAGAAAGCGTTATGATCTGCCTCGCGTTACACGGGCAGCAAACTCATATTACGAACCTCCTCGTCCTTCCTTCCTTCCTTCCTTCCTTCCGTTCTTCCGTCCTTCCGTCCCTCCTCGCAAAGGCTCCGCGTGCTTAAGCTAGACGAACAGCAGTCACTCGTCTTCGGCTTACACCAACTTCCGCCCCCTCTTTCTCCCTGTCTTCTACAATTGTCTTTCGTAATTTACCGCCAAACTAAGACAGGAGATTGGTTCGATTTCATCACAGATGTTATTTTGAAAATGAGTAAAAATGATTTTTATTTATTTTTTATTTTTTATTTTCAGTTCTTTCAAATCATTTTGATATACGTTTTATATACTTATAACGAAAAGTCACGTCGCTACGCCTATGGATATAATACATATTATATATATATATATATAAGTATAATTTATTACCTGTCACGTGTTTTGCATCGTACAGAGTTGCTTTTAGCTGAAAATATCCAAGTAGATTTACATAACAAACGCAATGCCTGGTGGTGGTAGTCGTCGTCGACAGCATGGGATACATATAGTATGTACAGCTACCTACCCCATACATATATATATAAATATACACATAGAGCGAAGTTCTTCTTTGAAAGAAACCTCCCCGTAGTGAAAATTTTATTTCGCTGGGCATATTTGTCGTGGAATAAATAGTCCTAACAAGAAAACTAGAGCTCTGCAAGGCAAAGAAATTGTTTACTTCTGAATAGCGTTAAATTAAAAAATCCAAGCTTCATTCCTTATTTCCATATTTTTTATTTTTATTCTTATTTCTTCATTTATTTTATTATTCTGTTATTCAGCTACTTGTCTTTAATGTTTTAGAAATTCGCGCACGTCGTTTAACCCTCTATATTTCTAAACAGAGAAATTTAATTGGGATGAAAATTCTTTCGTAATTATATAAACAGACAGACTCCTGCTTCTCAAGGGACTAATTATTCAACTTAAATAAATTCAAATAACGAGCTAAGTATTTATTATCAAAACTAAATTCCTCAAAATTATATCATTCTAATATTATATATTTATCAAACAGTGTTGAACATTTTAAATTATACACAGAGATTTAGGACATGATTTATTTTCTTCATCAAATTAATGATTGATATAATAATAAAGAAATTTTATAAGGATTAATAGTTTTAGGGGTGGTGGTACGTGTTTTTTTGTATCTGGGAAAATTTGGCCTCTATTGAGCTTGCAGGGTATTGAAATTTTTTGTCAGTATAATCATTTCGCAAATAATAACCGCAGAAAAAAAAAAATCTGCTGTGCAGATCTGAGCTCGGTAGAGTTAGTAAGTTAAAAGAAACGTGCAGGAGACGATATATATAGAAAATAAAACAAAATCAAAAAAAAAAAAAACAGTTAAGAAACAATATTGCACCAAGGTTTTACTTTGCCCCGCTATACTTTTGTTCCTATATTTTTTGGCCTCGATTTCAGATCAACTGCAGTAGCAAAGAACAATGGGACGCAGTGTGCTTCTGTGGGATGTCGTTAGCATAAAACTTGCCCCAGTGTTTAAACAAGAACGACTCAGCTGCAATCCTCCTAGCCAGGAACGAGAAAACCAACAAACAGGGGCGGGTACGAGTTTTGCCAGAACTCGAAGTAATATGCAAACAGAAGAGTTGCGGAAACCGTAATGCCAAACTTGTTATTAAGAAACATTGTAAATAAAAAAAAAATGGTTAAAAAGGTTAAATCTACGTCAAAAGAGTCTCAAAGTCGAAGAATTTCGTATATATGAATATCTTTCGAAAGTATAACACAAACGATGAAAAAAATGGTATAAAATAAGAAAAATGTGAATATACATTTCATTGATATTTTTCATTGCGTCAGACAAAGACTAGATCGTCAAATTTAATGGTAAAAATTGAGGTACGTTGGTTCATAGACAATATCCGGTTGAAGTGAAGCAGTGAGATGTGAAAAGGAAGTGGCGAGATGAAAGCTGTGAATCCTGAAATCGACGCGGACAACCGATGTCGACGCCGTTAACGTACCTACATACGTTACCTCGTATACCTATTCCTATAGCTAGAGACGCAAGTTGCGATTCATGCTCGCCAACTTAGCACATTTAAATTCAAATTTATATTCAAATTTAAACACGTTCTGATATCCTTTTTATTTTCCCCCCCTTATTCCTATCTTATAATCCCCTGCAGCCATCAAACCGCCCCCGTCGCGCGTCGCACGTTTTATACGCTGGACAAAAATATAAATAAAATTGCTTGGTGATGAAAAGACGACGGATATTCCACTTCCGCTTAAACCGTTCGATAAATATATACCTATGGTATATACGTTATTATAGATTATAATCAATGAAAATATATACTGAGTTTTACCTAATTTAAAACTGTTGTCCAGAGGGTTGGGAGTGATTATCGTTTACAGGAGTACTTCGGGGACACGGAAATACGTTAGTAAAGTTAAACTATTGGGATATACACACAGATAGATGTTAGACATAGACATAGAAGACACGCACAATCGTATTCAACAGCTGGTTTTAATTACAAACGATCCATCAGCGCCTCCCTACGGGATTCAAGTAATCAAGTCTGATTTCCTAAAGAATCGCGAGGAGCTGTAGAGAGAAATGTGGAAGCCAGCGGGGCGATTGCGATGAAAGGAGTTGCGGAGAAGAGCGAAGAGCGAAGAGCGAAGAGCGAAAAGCGAAGGGAACGCGGGTCCAGAAGGGTTGGAAACGATCCTCTAGTCACGACCGTAATTTCGTGTCGATATAATTACCCGACGACAGTCGCCCACCGTCCACGAGGTCTTCAAGGATCAGTGAAAGCAGAGATCAATTGTCCTTTACATGGAGCAAGATAATGATCCTTAGGTCTCATCCCTCGTTTTCAATCCTGACCGATTTCTGACAGAAACAGAGACCCCGATCACAGACCAAAACGCAAGCTATTTCTACACGTCGTATTCATCCCAGTCTGATCAGGACCAGGATGATGGTACCAGGGTTTCCCAGGTAACGCGTCTGCCCTCTTCGTCGCCCTAGCAACCAGCTAGCGATCCAGATGCAAGCCTAAAAATCACCGGATATCATAGAGCGAGGATCTCACGTGGCATGTCAGAGTTTATTTCCACGTGGAATAGGTAACAGAAATCTTGACACAACATGACATTTGTTCAAGATTTTTTTACTTACTTTTTTTTTTTCATCAATTTTTTTTCACCCACGATTTGAAAACTTCTAATCTTATCGACGTTCCATCGCCAATTCTGAACATATAGTATATATATATATATGCATATATGAATACGTATTGAATCGCTTTTAAACTCTGCAGATATAATTTTGTCACTTTTTACTTACAGCGGCGTCAAGAGCGTTGAAGGAGGCTTTTTCCTTGCGACATTAAAAGAAAAAAAGATGAAAAAATGTGAAAATGAGAGAGAGAGAGAGAGAGAGAGAGACTCAAGTAAAATAGCATTTCGCCAAAATCGAATGAATTCACCCTCGCCCTTGCCTTCCTGTCGATACAATTTCATTACCGGCTCTGAATCTTGGCTAAATGGACGCTCTGCTTCGACAGAATGCGTATATATATATATATATATATATATATAAAATTTATATAGGATGTGTATATAAGCGAGCGTAGGCGGGTTTCGCGACGCTCTAAAACATATTTTATATAGGTACTACCTAGTAGGTATATGTATTCGGAGTGGCAGTTGAATCACGACACGCTGACAACTGGGTGGCTAAGAGGATTCAGGCTGGTATCGCCTGGTCCATTTGAACTGAAAGTATTTATTATTAGATTATTGACGGATTTTAATGCAGTTTGCTTTTCATAAAAGATCTGCCTCGTATACACAAGTCTATATATATATATGTATGTATGTAGGTATGTGTCTAACGAAATCGAGTGAGAAATTGCGAGGGAATCCTCGTTCGGTTGCAAATGCTTCGCTGCTTTGTTCGAAGAGAATTTGATTTATTTCGTTTTATCGGTAGAGTGCATCCACAATCGAGCTTCTTCCTCTTCTCCTACTTTTCTTATTGTCGAGTCAATGGACTAGCGCCGTTTTGACACTCATTCTATAATGGTTATATCCAGTATTCTTGCAAGAAACTGCGGGAGCAGCATTGTTCATCGTAAGAGCATTTTCACGTTTCTAATTTCTATTTGTCAATACTCTAAGGGTTTACCGCAGACTCCTATTATAGAAGTTGAAGTTAAATCAATTATAGAAACAGATCTCTGATCGGCGCCTTTCTCTACTTTAGAATCTACGCCGTCTTCTTGTCACGTATTTCACAACTTTAACATAAAGTTGCACTTTCCTACTCGTTGGATATACGTCGCTATATATCTAGAAAGCCCGGCTCATCCTAACGGCAAACACGTCGAAGAGTTTTTCTAAAAATATCTAACCACGCTCAATCTTGCCCAGAGGGTGACTTTCGTCCCTTCCTGGTCCCGCGGTCTCTAGGTAGAACCTACCTCAGTATACGTATAGCAAGGATCCGCGTATATAGCTGTCCCAGAAAACATCAGCCTCCGGGTAAAAAAATACCGAGGCTCAAATTCCCAGGAAAATAATTAGAATCGTTGCTTTGAAGGAAACCCTGCCTCCCACCAAACCTGCATTCTTACCTAACCGTATTACGTCCGCAAAGATAACAGCGTGCGTTGTTCGCCCTGAGGGGTAGGTAGGCACCGGAAACCCAAGGAAATGCGTCTGGCGCGTAAAGATAACGGGATTTTGTCCAGAGAACAGAGAGAACGAAAATTAGAAGATTTGGAAAAATGGTGAGTTAAGAAAAGGGAGAAAATTTCACGGTACCTTCTAGTAGTTAATTTCGATTTTTCGAGGAAAAAAAAAAAACAAAAAAAAAAAAGCCATCGTATTTCTATCTGAAATCGACGTTTTTATCCCAAGGTAAAACTTGAATCGGATGAAAACGATCAGGTGTAAAAATAATTGGCCTTATATTGGATGTATATACCATAGGCGACTGCAGGTAATCAGGGAAGCGAAAAATGTAGCCGACTATACGAAAACACAATGTGCTCGTTATCGGGACAACACGTGTATCGTATCGGTCCATCATCCATCAATTCCTCCGCAGCTCTGACAGCAACCCCTAATATAATATGGGACGGCACGTCGCGCCCTGGTCGGTGGCGCGTAGCCCATGGAAACGTTTGAGGGCGTTCGAAAAGTGAGCTTCGATGTAAAGGCGTCAGCTTATGAGGGTCGGACACGACGGAAGGGTTTTTCAAAGGTAGGAAACTCCGATATCTCGGAGCGCGCTTTATCCGGGTTTCTAACTTCCAAAAAATTTCGTCAGAGATTTATACTAGCCTCGGCGTGGTTCAAGTATTATGAAAAATACGTAAAAGTTTTGAAAACATAATTCGCTAGGGATTTTTTTTTTCTCTTCTTCTTCATCTCTCTAGCCTCTTCTTTCCCTATCTCAATCTTTTCAACTTTAGTTTATTTTACTTCATTTTCGCACAAGTAGGTATAACTTCATTCTGAAATTAAGATAGAAGTCTCTTTCGCGAATTGGTGGCTAATTTTTTTTTTTTTTTCCTCTTCTTCTTCGTTTCTTTTTTTTTTTTGCTCTGTACTTTCTTCGAGGTAAAACGAAGGTGAACGACTAGGTGTACGTAAAAAGGTGCGTGGAAAATAAATAAAAAAGGAAGAAAGAAAGAGAGAGAGAGAAAAAAAAAGGCGTGAGTAAGGAGAGACGTGGTGTGCAGTACTTAATTTTGGGTAATATATCCCACCGGCCGCGGCGGCTAAGCACTAAGCCGCCATCGCTCAAACCTAAAGGCACCGCGGCCTAGGAGTGTATTTTTTATTCGCGGGGGCCCTTGTAATCTGAGCGAGTTGCTCGTAAAGAAACGGGTGATGAATGGCCTTTTCGCCAAGCGACGCGGACGTCTCGCCTGGTCTCACCACACCACACCACCTCACCTCGACGAAACTTTGTCCGGTATAACGCGTTTTCAATAGATTCCTAAAGAAGCTCAAAAAGAGACCAAATACATACCTGGTTCTAATCTGACCTTGGCTTACATCCGCGTTATGTCCTTTACTCGGCATTAAAATTCAAATCCAAATCCAAATCAGCCCCCCGAGCTTATTAAAATTTCTATATTAATTTTATCAACATTTATTACAAATTTCTACCACACGTTGCGTGAAATTCAGTACTAAATTAAACTCATTCAAGCGTTTTACGTGGCTGAGTGTGTTCCGGTGGTGAATGGTTGAATGGTTGAATCCGCTGGCTCGAATAAACGTTGGCGTCACGACGCCACGGTGGTTGGCGACGTCGGTAGTACGGACGACGCGGAACCGTCCAGAGCAAGCAAACCAACCGGTAGGTATCGTCGTCCCCTGGGTGGTCCTTCTCTTTCGTCCTCTATTTATACGAGTTCTGGTTATGGACCCTGTGGAAAACCCTTCGTATATCGCGAGTCTGACCCTATACCTTAAAAATTTTCGTTTCAAACCCTTGTGGTTATAAAAAAAAAAATCTATTTTTAATTATTTCGCAAAGTCGCTCGCTATATATATACCAACTTTCCTCAATCCTGATGAAAATAACTCGACGAATATTGCAGAATATAATATAATATAATATAATATCTTTCGTCATTCGTATATAGTATATATATATCGTTTCATAGCAAAATGTACGAACGGTTGTTCTCAGTTGTATGGGATTAATTCAGCCTCTCACCCTCTCCTACTCTCTCCCCTCTTTTCCTATAACAATAACGCTCAATTCCCTGGAGAAATTGAATGTGATTTAGAAATCACACCATAAGGCTTGAGTGGCGAGAACCATTGCCGACACTATTTGTTTGCTCGGTAGTAGGTATACGAACCATATGCTGTCTGGGCTGTCGCCAATACCACAACCAGTCTTCCTCTCTCTGGCGAGCAGTTCTCTGACCTTTTGTTTTCGTTTCAATTCGTCGCCCCGGTCAATGGTCACCATATAGTATAGTTGTATGGTGTTTTTCGGTTTAAATATATTTTAAGAATTTTTAAGAATTAAATATACGATAATATTATGGGGGCAAAATTTGCCTTCCATATTATATTTGATTTAGGAGTCGAATTTATCAAACTAGGCAAATAAAGGGTGAAACGTTTCGCGTCTCGCATTTCCCCTATTCACTGACGACGTTATGGCTACCACACCTTACCTAGACAATGATCGAGGATTATATATTAGATTATGAAAACAGGATCGGATTAAACAAGAAGCAGCTAATTCTGCACCCCTCGATACTTCCTTTATCCGTAATCAAGTTAAACTGTAAGGATCTATAGAATGGTAGGGTGTATTCGAGACTGTTCCCATCAATCGACTATGTGCATCAATGTGTTTCTTGAATATACATACTTTTTAATAAAGAATTTTATAGAGCGTTAGCAGGGCTTTGATCGGGCGATACTTTCTGTGAAAATGTCGTTTGAATAGCTTTAGAAAGTTCCTGTGATGATCGTGAAGCAAATGAAGAGAGAAAAGCGGGCATACGGTTTGAGACAAAAGAAAAAGCTATATGGGGAGAGTTTTCAGAGTGTTAAACTCGGTCCGTTTACTGTCCACGAGGCAATAACGGTGAATAATAAAAAGAATCGTTGACTTTTCATTCATTCATTCATTCATTCATTCATTTCATTTCACCGTTCGTTTTAGTTGATCATCATTCTATGGTGTGATTCGTTTGAGACTCCTGAAATAAGGATTTTGGATGCCAGACGGCGAAGAACAGATACCTAGCTAAGACAATAAAATGCACGAAGCGTGTAATAACATGCGTGTATATAAAAGTTTTGTATACCGGCACTTAGGAACTATGGTAAATGATATCCAGAAACAACCACAACGTACCATGGGGCCAACACCTGTGTTTATCCTGCCGTTATCGAGCCCATAAAAACCCGACTCTATAACGTACAAGCAATTTACTTAATTTTTATTCGCTTGTTCATTGCCGAGGAACACGAAACTCGAGTCGAAAATTCGTAAGCGAAAATTAATTCCGTCCAATCCCGCTGCAACCACTCTCTAGTTTCAACACTAACAACAAGAACAACAACAAGAATACGAATACTTGCATCAGTGGGCTCGATCAGGCCCCCCATCCCCCTGGTTCTGACGCTCATGCCAGATGTTATTAGGTGATCGATAACCACCACTGGTGTTACGGGTTGGAATTGTCATTTCGAATGACAGATTTTACGGAGAATTAAGGGATGTGGATCGGCTGTCAAGACTTCGAATCATTGACAAATTCACGCGACGAGTGTAAAGAAAAATAAAAGAAATAGCTCTTCGAGTTCTAATTCGTCTGATTAAAAGAAATTATCTTCTAAAAATAGTTTTTAATCTCATTTAGGGTCCATTGAGGAAGGTTGCAGGTATCAGGTGGTGGGAAATAAAAGGGTTGAAAAACAAAAAAAGAATTAGTGCGATGTAACAGTGGAGAGAATTTTTTCGTCGAATAAAAAAGTGATTTATCATTTTCATTGGCTTTCGAAGAAGAAACACGAACGAAGGTATGAACGAACGAAACTAAACGAAAAAAAGGAAGCAAATACGTGATTAATATATTGCAGCGAAAAAATGCGTTACGGATAATTGATCACTTAGCGCTCGGCAGTAATCTAATGAACGGAAATAACACAATTTCGAAACAATATCATTTGGGGTCTGATGGCAGGTTCGGGGAGGCCGAGAGGTGGGACAAACATTTGATGAAGCTTTTAGCCCATAATTCAATTAGCGACGTTCCAAGTGCATTATACGTCGCTGTGTGTGGCCCGCGACTTTGTTCCCCACTGACACCCGGTGTACCTACTGCTCTCTGCCCCCATTTGACGTCCCAGAGGCCTCCGTATCCCGACAAGACAGGACCAACGCGATTTCAAGGCACTCAAGAAGACGGCTTGGATCCCGTCAGGGTTGACAGCAGACGAGAAGAGCTTCTCTCTGCAGATAGGCGAGTGGCATTTTACTCGTGAGTTCACGCCCTGGTTTCAATCTTACAAATATATACTCAACTATACGGAAGACGAACACCAGATGAATTCGCATTGCCATACGTGATCACAATTTCATCTTTTTTTTTTTTTTCTTTTTATTTCAATTCCCATTTTCTGCCTTTTACGTTTTTTCGATCTATTCGAAATTTACTCATTTTTACAGATACAGATCTCAGGGGTCTGGGAGTTTTCAGCTATCTGCATTTCGATCTTTCGGAATTTTGATATCCCAAACTTTAATGTTTCTAAAAGCTTCAAATCGTCTGAAACAAATTCGAAACATCGACCCGGCTCCTAGATCTGGTTAATGTTGTATTTTTATGAAGAGAAACGAAGAGTTCAATAACCCACGATTAACTAAAAACGAAAAATAAAAGCCCTTTTCGACCGGATACATCGAAACCTTTCAAATAATTAATCGTTGCTTAATTGGAATAAGACAGCGTCATTTTGTCCTACGATAACAATTATTCAGGAAACACTACAAGCCCGGAAACCCCGTAGAGATTAGAATGCTGGTGTTATAAAAGGACGGTAAAAAAAAAAAAAAAAATCGTAAAGAAAACAGTCCCGTATATGAAATTGTATGTAGGTATAGTATACTGAAGAGAAACCGTTACGCAGCTCTGATTTTCACCCGGATATTTCAATGGGGATGGTACTTGAAGCCGGAAAAAATAGGCCCACTCAAACACGCCCCAAAAACAAATTGAGGTCTTCGCTACGGGGGCATTGCACAGGAACAGGCATGCTTCAGCCAGATGCACCCCTTGGTATTCTTGGGTGCCTTATATATATACACATCTAGGTATCTACTTCTATGCATACATGCATGAGTAGGGTTGAACGAAATAGACACGTAGAAATGAGGGATGATGGAATTAGTAGGAGTAATTTAATAAAAAAAAAATTTATGCGAACTGCTGCAGTCGAGAATAAAGAGAATGAAATAATTTTTTTCTTTTTTTATCTTTCTAAATTCAAATAAACTGAAAATTATTGACGAAATATTATTTTGCCAAATTACTTTAAGCTGATTACCATTTTTGCATTTAACTATCAGAGTCTGTACTATATTCATGTATGATAATAGCGTATATATCGAGCCAATGCGAATTGTTAAAACTGCAACGTGGTGGAAAAAAAAAAAAAAACAAGTAGGTAGGTACGGCTGGAACAATGCGATCAAATTGAATAATTGTAACGTAATTACTGGATGAGGGAAAGGGTTTGGGGGTTGGAGCTTGGAGCTTGGGGCTAAAACAGGCGCCAAGTTAATTGAAAACTACAAACAGTGCAGCTTCGGCGAATTTCAATCGCCTCCAACTACCGTTTCTGCGACAAATAAAAACTATTCGCGTATATATATATATATATATATACAATATATATACATACACGTTAAAAGATAGAGTTATAATATCAGCAGAGTTCTTTGCCAAACCACTAATTGCAAGTATAAACAGTGTTATAAAAGTTTGCAAAACTTTTCTCATCAATAAGCTAGCAATAATTGTATAACTTATTTCTAATTGTATCAGCAGTACACTTATCATTTTCAAACATCTGTATATTTATATTATATCTAAAGGTATATATATATATACCGTTACCTCCATACACGTTTAATAAGCTCACGAAATCTATTTACGATCACATATTCGAGCATAACGCAGTGCAAGCAATAATACAAGGCTTAATTACGCCGGGGTGCGGGTAGGTAGGTGTATAGTGTAGGGGGTAATAATTACTAATTGGATAACCCTTTAGACCCAATTACTTGGACCGGTGGTATATACATGTATGTATATTATGGGGACTAGAGAGACGAAGCTGTATTTTTGTTACAATTACCCAACGATTACTAATTGCTTTGTAAATTGCAGTTGGATTAATGGTGGTTTAAACGTCTACAGCATCCACCCATTCACCTGGTTGTACGTAGTAACTATATATGGCTAATTCAAGAGCTGTCCAGGTTTCGTATATATATACTGTTGCTAATGGCTTTGCGCCACTAACAATTAACCATTACTTATTCGCATTGTTGTCTTACCATTATAACTGAATGACGGTTTGTACCCACGCGCATCCCCAGACTTACCAATGTGCGAAACAAAACTATGGATTCCTACCCCACTTACCATTGCAGTACGAACCCTGGCTCTATGTACTTAGATATTACATACATACATATATATGATCATTAAAGTACGTACTGTGACCTGGCAAACTGTCCCCATTTGTGGTACTATTTTCGCTATTTAAACGCAGCACACTTGACCTATCTCAACTTAGTTGCGAAATGTTCTTGGCCGTTACAGGTCGAAGGTAACTTTACCCTTAACCGAGGTAAGCTACGAGACTGCCGCTAATGGAACGGCTAGAGACCCGAACGACAAGAAACTCGCCGATTACACAACCGCTTAATTAATACAGACAAAACCACGGTGTCCCATGCTGTTTTAACGCTAGTGCGATTTTAGTATAGGGGTGAATATGGTGTAATACGATCCGTATGTTTGGCATCAAAAATCAACGTCGAATATCACATTTTTATTCAGTTCCTTTGGAAGCTACTTGCGATGCTTTTTTGGCAGTTTTCTTTTTGGCTGGTACTTGTATTGCAGGGTAGTTTGTAATAGAACTGGGTGGCTTCATAAGAGCGTGTCTTTTATAAAGGTTTGGGTAATCGTAGACCATGCAGAAACTTTCCTTCGACTAATTCCCGGCTGGGTTTTTGACCCTTTTCAAACTACTAGACTTAAGTCTTCGGCTATTACGATGAAGAAAGGCGTGTTTAACGAGCTTGAGTAAAACGTTTCTCCTTACCTCGTGCCGAAGGGCCTAAATGAGGGAAGAGAAGAAAATTTTTCAACCAAAAAAGGTGAAGCGATCACAAACGCTAATACCGTTGTCCAGAAGAAAGAAGCAGAAGAAAAAAAAAAAAAGAAAAAAGAAGGACCAGAATTTTAGAGCTCCTTTCCTTTTTTCCCCTCGTAAAATACAACACGACTGACTACACGAGCTCATTTGTGCCGAGTCAGTGTTTTTCTTTTTTTTTTTTTTCTTTATTTTTCTACGATGGTTTTCGAAAATATTTGAATTCCTTAAGTGGCAGGTTAATTGTCACCGTGTCAAAGGTTAATCGTTGCACCGACCGACCGTCTACAAAAAAAAAAAAAAAATAAAAAAAAAATATTTTAACGAGCGTGATAAAAGAATGCCTGGCCCTACAAGAGTTACAAGCATCTACACAAACTACAAACTACAAGCTACAAGCAACGAGGTACATTATAAGATATAACTACAGAGGTAGTAGTAGTAGTAGTAAACCGTACACAGAAAACGATAATTAATTTGTGGAAAATACCTCGGTCTTAGCTTAGGGACGTCGGTACGACAACCCGCATATCCGATTCTCAAGAAGTGCAGTAAAATTGTCAGAAGTACTCTACAGATATTCTAGTCCTGTTCTATGGGGATACCAACGTCAAATGTTAACTCGTCCCTTGCACTAGTGAGGGTAGCTCATTTACATGCCATTTCAAAACGGATCTCAAGCCATAAGGCGTCGTTTGCAGCTAGACTTTGACGCCCACCCCTTATAGAGGGTGAATGAATGAAGAATAGATTATGGAAGAGTTGAATAGGAGGATAGCTACTCACGCCCATTACCTTTCTAGATTTCTGGGAACGATGCGTGTCTATAAACTGCAAATATGAATAGACTATACCAGACCAGACTTTACGTTTTACGATCACTTTACAAAAGGAATATTCGTGATGGAATTCTTCTACAAGTTTTACAGAGTAAATCGAGACTTGGTTATGCGTCTGAGAAAAGAATGAAAGAATCGGGTGCTATATAGTTTTTTTTTTTTCTAAGAATCTAAATTTTCTTCTCCCATATTCTTCTTTCTCTCTCTCTCTGCTTTGCGACATTTGCGATTTTATACAGATGTGAGGCAAAAAAAAAAGAAAGCTCGCAAATCCTTCGGATTTGCGTTTTGTGCTTCTCATTTTTTTTTACCTCTTTACATTCATTTTTTTTTTTCTTTATTTTTATATTTTTTGTTCCTCGACCCACAGCCCCGCTTTGCAGAAAACTCCGCGTAGGTAGGTACCTACTACCCTACGGTATATAGCAGCGGTAATGGAATTTTTTTTTTTTTTTGAAACGTACGCACGTACACGCACGTATTGAGCCAACTTTTATCAGCTTTCGAAAGCTGGGAACGGATCGTGGCGAGGCGGTATAACCAGAGAGGTAGTGAAATGGGGGTGGGTAAGTGCATTGTATACAATTATGCAGCTTTTTACCACCTCCGTGCCCTTCGCTTACGCTGCCACGAATTGCTTCCATGAAATTGCTTGCATTCTGCTAACTTTTCACCATATAGATAAATTACAGCTTTTGATTTTCTGTCTACACATACAATAGGTAAATGTTTACTTTTACTAAAAACAAATTAAGGGATTTTTATTTTCACTCAAATTATATTCATACTATACCCAGATTTTCATGTCGATGAATTGTACCGTGACGAAATCGCAGCTTGCTATCATGGTGAGACCCTTACTTTGCCTAGTTTAACATAATTGGTTATTATTTGGTTTAGATTTTTTCATTTTCTTATTTTACTTCGTTCCTTTTCGTTATATAAACAGATTGGAGGGTTTCCTTTGTATAAAGCTGCCAGACACTGTTTGCTTCTCTCGCCCTCGTCGTCGGCGAGTTCGTCCGTCGGTCTGCATCGATCGCAACTCCCTGTTTACACATAAATCCTCGTAATGTGCGATTCGCGTGTCATCTATTCCAAGATCTAGATAATCGAAACCAGCCCAACGGCCCTTTTACATAGCTTAGGGTTATCTGCGGCACGCTGGTCTTTAACCCTGCAGGTATAACTGTAATACCGAAATCAAACGAATCGGGGATATAGGTGCCTACCAGCTGTACAGGTATCTAGATCAGGGCGAAAACTCGCGAAAAGGAAGGTCTGAGGTAATTAGTTTCTAAAATTGGGCAACACGCTAAACGATCGTGATCCTATAATTAATATTCTTCGTGTTAAATTTGGCTGCCACTTCAACGAGTGAGAGAATAATTATCGAAAAACGATAGAAAACCGATGGGGGGAGGGTTGATAACGAGATATAAGTAAAGAAGAAAAATTCTAAGAACCGATAACGTCAAGACAACTTCCCAAATCACGTATAAAAAAAACAAAAAAAAACAGAAATATATAAATATAGGAATAAATAGAAATAAAAAAAAAAAAAATAGAACCTCCATCACTATAAGGAAAGGGAATTCCGTGACGGTGTCAGAAGCTTGAATCGCAGATAACGGGACGTCGCGTCGTTTCTTCCCAGTTTCCTCCGTCAGCCCCGTCAAACGAAGCTCAGTTTCACCCCTCGGCAAAGGAGTGCTGAGATTTTTAATCGAGTTTCTTACTTCAAAGTGTTGCTGTCATCGCCCTAGCTTTTGCCCGTAGTCGTTGTGTCCCGGAGTCCCAAAGTCCCGGCGTCCCGACGCTCCCTCGACGTCGTCGCCTCGTATTATGTTGGTCTATCAACGGTCACCTCCTTAAAATGAAAAGGAGGGAAAAATGAGACGAGCCGAATGGCCCAAAAACGTAATAAAAATACCTACGGATACGTGTATACGTATACGTATACGTATGTGCAGTAGCAGCTAGTTCACAACGAGTTCTGAAACCCGACCCAGCTGTACCATTACTATTTACGAACTTTTTCCTAGCAAACATAAATTCAATTAAGTCGACGCCTCTGACGCGTAAGTTACCGTTTCTGCCCCTGTTTTGTTTGCCGGTTTTGAAAATAAATTAGATAACAAAAAAATTAAACAGTACCTCGCCTACGAGTTCAGAAATTAATAAAAATATTAAACTGGAGTAAAAAATAAGCTCAAAAATCATCGTTCAATAATATTTTCATGCAACATTACGACTGAAAAATAAAAAAGATCTTGAAAACTGCGTTTTCCATGTATAGTTCTACACCTATAAAATATTCTATATGCACTCGTGGTCGTAAATGAGCCGTGAAGACTGCACGAGATATTGTACCCCCTGAAAAGTTTCATTTATTCAAAAGTTGCTTCGATATTGTCAATTTAAACGCAACAGCTGCGTAACGAGGATAGGAACCATATAGTTATAAATACGTGTGTAGTATTCGAAAGGTATATTCATGAAACGATAGTACTACCTTACCCTGCCCGCTTATGTTGTATTAGAGAAAATTATTCTGTGGGTGAATTAGGTATACCAGGATATAACATATCCTAATGTATAAATTGAACCGGTCAAATACGTACGGTAGTTGATGTAAGCAACTTGCCTGGTGGATACGATGTCAAATTGAACATAAATAACATTAATATCAATTAGGTTAATTCATAGTGTAAACCAGCGACAGATGTCGGAAATTGATCGATATTTATTGCTCGACAGACTTAGCGTGAAATTATTCTGACTATAATTTAGGCGATCCTGCGTAACGGCAGGAAATCGCTGAAACTTACGACGATCGAATTATCAACCCTTATATACCTGGAGCTAGGGGTAAAATAGAAATTGATAAAAAAAAAAAGGTACTAGGAATAAATACGCATTCGTTATACAGGTACGTCTGCATGTTCCGAAGATGAATGTAAAAGTAAAGAAATAAATTGAGCCCCTTTTTCATGCATTCTTTAATATAGTTCACATTTTCTATGCTACAATTTCATTCTGGTTAGACAAATAGAGTAAGAAAATTACAGAGCCAACTCGTCAGCAACAGACTCTGCAGGAGTTTCTTTAGCGTTCTGTCGACGGCTCCCTCCCTATAATCTAGAAATCTATGATTCGACGCCAGTCACGCGTCCATAACATCTGTTCTATCGTAAAAACCCTCTTGTATCAAAGACTCAAAGGGAAAAGGTCCATTTTTCCGAGAATAATATTTTTCCTTATATAGGTATATAAGAACTAGCCAAGTATAAGACACCCCTCCAGTTGTTCAAACGGCACATGCAACCGAATGCTCAATTCCACGTAGAACTTTTCTGCCTCATACTTACTACCTATTCGGTAACGATATTCAGAAACTATAACGTACAGGGAATCGACTGGTATCGAAAACAAATATCCAAAGGACGAAAAATTACAAAGCTTTCAATTTCCATTGATTCAAACCGTTCTACGAATATATTTTCTCCAACATGTGTGTATATATGTATATATATATATAGCTATACACCGAATGGAAACAATGCTGAGACTCGATTTCTGGAGAGGATTCAATTTTCGAATCTTATTTTCTACGGACAACCGTTGAACCTGGAATATATTTGTCTATCAGCCAATTATCTTTTATTACATACAATATCAATGCTCAGTGAAACAAATCGGTCAATTCAATGATGCAAGATCATAACTTCATTTTATTTCACTGCAGGCCGTTATTATCACGTTTTTAATAGCAGATAAAAAATATTGCATTTGATTGTTCGATATATGATAATTAAAAACCTTTTTTCGATTTGCGGTTTAAGTTGTGTTAAATTTTTATTTCGTTTCCCTCATTATGTAATCCTTACTTCTATTTAAACTTCCCCTCGGAAATGAACCCCGAGTCGTGTACCAGAGAATCTAAACTTTTGGTATAAATTCCCGCCTGCAGTAACTATCGATTCTGCATTTCTCACCGTAGTTTTCTTAACTCACTGTCAGAAGGTCACAACCCATTCGTACCAGGCACCAAACGATTCTGTCGACTTTGACGGTTGCATACGAGGAAAACTAGCTGGCTTGATACGAACGCGATGAAAGTCAGATATCGCCAAGTAAGGGTAAACGTCTCGTCTGGTATGGTATGGTATGGTCTGGGGTAAATGCATGCAAAATATATAGAGAAAAATAAAGAACAAAGTCAGAAGCTAAAATAGGCGAGAGAAAAGGAGTGAAATATAAAAAGAGAATGTAGACTAAGAATCCATAAGCTACAAGGATCGCCGTACCTACTGCCAAACGAAGGTTCTATATCCTTCGGTAAAATAATCTGAGAAAATACATGAGAAATATTTGGTTTCTTTTTTTCCCATCAACGACTACATTCATCGACTGTGGGGAACCGCGCTTTGCATTTCCTGACGATATTTCAACGTCTGTAGATAAACGCATGAGTTTACATCGAGATAATACAATATTCGTATAATTTGCGGCGTGTTTTGAATGTTGAAAAAGTTTGAAAATACACGTCACCAGGTACTTTCATCAACCATGTACAATACATATATATTGTATATATATATATATACACATATACCTTGAAGTATATTTGAACGATGTATTTCGTGAGGGTGGATCTGGATATGGAAAGAAAATAATACGTGGGTGGCTAGAAAAACAACCGTTCGAGTTCCCAATGGCATAAATAATATAGAACGAAGTATAAACTGCTTGGGAAAAGTTGACTGGGTAGTTGTGGGTACAAAAAGTTGTGGTGCAATGATGAATGTTTAACGCAATTGTATATAGCGTTTCTAGCTGACGTCGAATGCTACTTTATTCTTCGACCTCAGCTATTCTATAACAATTACTATTATCTCTGTCCTCATTCAAGTGAATAATTTCTTACGTTTTATTTTCTTTTTATTTTCATTTCTTTTCATTTTATTTTATTCTTTTCCTATATTTATTCATCCTCTTTAATAATGCATGTCGATATTTAACCCCTGATTAGAAAATCGAGGGTAGAATTTTTTTGTGAATTTTTTTATTTCTGTGAAAACAATTTGCTGAGAACTTTATGTTGCTCGTATACGTATGTACTACATATGTAATTATATAAAAGACACTATACTCTAGTCGACGATTTCTCTAGATACTAAAGAGAAAGAAAGGAAGAAAGAAAAAAAAAAGGGTCGCCGACCGCAGACGGGGGACTAAATCTGTCAAAGATTACCAGCTCGTGGAGTAAAAGAACCCGAGAAAAATGTTACTACGATAACTATTGCTCGTTCGGAGTTAGAACAACACGTAAAAACAAACCCGTCTCAGTCAACCACCGCGATTCGTCAGAATACTTGAAACTTAATTAGAAACTAGTACGGGGTGAATATATATATCTATATCGCGACACATGCGGTTCGTCGACTTGTTTCTCATTCATTTCTCCCGAATACCGAAAGAGAAACATTTTCATCGTTGGATTAGAATAAAAATCATTGGATAACGTAAATCCATTCCTTTCTTCTTTCTGAATGAAATGCGATTCTGTATTTTTTTTTTATTTATTTGTTCGTTAATTTTGTTCGAATGTACGTAACGGCGATACTGAAATATCTTGTGTGATATTCCCACCCACCCCCCCTGTACTGAGCATGTGTCCACAGCGATAGTGTGTGTATATCTCACGATGAATAATAGGTCCGCGATTTGTGGCTCCAGCGGGTGGTAGCAACTGCAATATATTTTATTTCAAGTAATAATTTGTAGCAAAGTGTCATCCGGTGCAGCGAAAACGATTGGACGGATAATAAGCCATAAAGTCTGGTCGTCGGCGGTACGGGCGCGGGCACAGGGCATAGCGATGTTTCTAAACGGCTAGGCTGTCCAGTTTATCGTGTATTTTAATTGCAACACGATTATAAAAGCCGGTTGTGTCAAAGAGTTTACGATCGATACGGTCGTTGCCAAACGCGTTATACTCGACATATTAATTACCCGATCTAATAACGAGAATATAAGCGAATGCAGCCCTTCCTGAAGGTTGAAAAAGCGAGCTTGTAGCCACCCAGGTGAGTCACTACAGAGGCTCAATAAAGGATAAGCTTTTGCCAGATTACCGTAGATTGCAATGTCCCATACGATCCAGGACCAAATCCTGGCTCTCCAGTCCCCCCCGAAAGACATATGTTCCGCTATCCCACCCTTTCCCTTGTCTTCTTTCACGCGAAACATCTTCGTAAGCCAAGGTAAACCCAGGCGATTCACGTCCTCACATTATAATTCTGATAAAGCTCCTAAAGTCTGTTTCAGTTTTTACATAAGAGAAAAAAAACGAAAACAAATTTGTATAAAAACTAAAGAAATGAATAAATAAAGTGAAATGAAAAGTAAGGAAAAGCGGAAGAAGTGGTTGTCCTAACGTTGCAACATCCTACGCCACGTTCGCCAAGGTTTGCCAAGACATACTCCATTAGATGTCGTATATGTAAGTACTGTCTGCAGCTTCGTGCAAACTTGTAGCACAAAGCCTCACAAGGGAGCGAGCGAGTCCTGGGCAGGTCCCGGGAGAGCAGACCACTCGTACGGCCTCGAAGAGAAAAGAACGAAGAAGCCTGTCTTGGGTCTAGCGATTTGTTGTGAGTGGATGAAAAGCGAACTTCCCTTCCTGTTCAGGCGCACTTCGTCGTTCGAGCTATACAAGTGAAGATTGGGGATCTGCGACTTGCGATTAATCCAGACCCCGATTAAGATGGCAAAGACTTTAATGAAAGAATGGAACTGACGGAAGGAAAGGAGATCGAGGATGGAAGACAGATGGCAAAATACTAAAGGATATGGTGTGTCACAAGGGAGTGTGACCCAAAACCAATGTGGTAAACAATATAATTGAAGTATGAACGTAAATCCAAATGATCAGAAGATATCTTCATCAGGTTTGTAACCTCAGGCATTTCCATGGTGCTTCTATGGGTTTGGGTCAGATGAGGATATCTTCCTTTTGGTCGGGTATTCATATACACTTTATACGTGTCCCTATGTACGTCGGTGTTCCCGTTGGATCCTCGTCTTGGTGGTTGGCGTCCGAGTTTCGTGCGATCTTGAAGCCTTTGTGAAGGACTCGGCACCGGGTGTACAATGAGTACCTACGCGTTATCATAAATAAAGACCGACTAAATTAGATTTCCAAATCAAGATGGCGCTGGTATTGTCTTCGGCTGAAGCTGAATTAATTGGATTTCGTAGAGCCAACTTTGTTCCGTAGTCTCATTCCACCATCGTCGCGATGTCCTTGTCCTTGTTCCCCACCACTACCTTCATCCTTGCCTGGGTTCACCGCTCATCTCTGATTATGCTGCATTTTCTATGGCCGACCACTGAATTCGGAGCACCCCGTGCCACGCTCACGAGGGTTCAAGGGTTCTAGGGTAGATCCGAGGGTCGTTAAGGGACCTCCTTCGGGCTCGGAGGCAGATGTAAGGACAAACAAACAGTTCGTGATGAACCAGACTCTCCCATCTATCCAGGGATGTTGTAATGTACCCGATTCCTCGACACCGTGAAAGTCAACCACCCACCAGGAACATCTGATCGCCCAGCGACTTAACCCAGTATTTCAATATCAGATATATATATATATATATATAAACAATGTTTCCGTTTTGAAAAGTTTGACAAATAAATTCCCTATTCAGCCTGAAATGTATGAAGCATTTCATGAAAAAAATATAGTAAAATGTGAGCTCATTAGTTTTATAAAAGCTCTTCTTTTGTTTCATCAATTAGGCACTTGCTGCGATACTGGTGTGAGAACGAGGACAAAGTCGCGATGTAAGGAAGGTCAGCTTCAAGCACACCTGACCTACGTCTAGAAGAGTTGAATTTAAATTTCAAGCTGAGGATATAAAAGCTGTCGGTGTTTAATTGGGAGACCGTTTTTAAGAAATTCATACCATCGCCGGTGTGCCCGCCGCAGGGTTGTGACACTAAACTGAAAACTCGGTCGAGTTTAGCGAGGAAACAATGGCCTTGCGTATATATATAATGCTAGTGTAACATTATAACGGCAGAGCTCAGGAATACAGAAGTTCCGGAGCAAAGGAGCCGGAGGTTGACGACTTCCTCTGTTTCACTTCGCCTTGTAATCAGCCTCGAGGCGATTACACAGAATCTGGTCAATTATTGTCAAATTTCCGCCTCTTGTCCACGAGGGACAATTCCCTAGCGCGAAATGTCCCAGTACATCACATGCTTCGAGTACTTCCTTAAAGAGCCACCAAAGTCCTTCGTTCTTCGTTGCTTTCCGACAATATAATAAACACCACGGGTATTTCAAGGATCAAACATCCTCCTACGTTATGTAAGAAATAAAAGTTAGGAAAGAGGAGAACTGGGAGAGAGAATTTGTAAAGACAAAAAAGGAAAAAAAAAAAAAAAAGGACGGTACAGAGGGAGGTGCAAGCTTCAAGGATATTCACTACCAAAGGGAGTACGAAAGCCATTGTGCAGTCAGCGACAGGCGCGATAGAAGATTATCGCAAGCAAGAATCGGCCTATTATTCAAATATCTTGAACGGACGTAACCTCCATCTCTTCTCTCTTCATCTCTCCTTATTTTCACGAGCAGGGCAAAAGATCAAGCTGACGAGAGACGGCTGAAACGGGTCTTTGGTAGGGCGGGGGTGGGTGTCCCGCATGCACCATACCCGCGTCCGTATAGAGAGAAAAGGGAAATAGAGAGTTAGCAAGAGAGAGAGAGAGAGTGAGTAAGAGATCTTTGTGGATGGGGTGAAACGAGATGAAGGGTGCGAGTGGCGGGCCACAGGGCTGTAGGGCTGGGGGTTGAGTGGTTCCGAGTAGCTTCGCTCTACTCCGACGGTATTAAGATTAGCACAAAGCACTACCAACCAAGCAACCTATACCGCGATGCCTCCCTCACCACCAAGGGAAGTTTAGATATATATAACAGCATCCCATAACCTCTGTACGCGTTATCTGGCTAGACGCAAAGTTGCCCTCGTAATTTGCGGCATTTCTGTGAATCTCTAAACCTTTGTCAGAGCGCCAGAAATTCAATGGTACCATCGTTCTCGGACATTATGTTTATATGGGAGAGACCAACTGGGAATGACATGGTCAGATTACATTCGATAGAAAAGAAAAAAGAAAATGAACTTGACATGGGAATAAATGTTTTATAAAATCATTTTATGATGAATTAATCGTGGAATTAGAAGAATTAAAAAGAAAAAAAAAAAACCTCAGACTTTAGATTTCGCCATCCCCTGCATCGTTAAGAGTCAAGGACAATGGCTGATAATTTTTGTTTTCAAGCTGAGACTCCTGCGGGAACTACAGGACTCTTGAGATGTTAATCTAGAATGGGGAAGTTCCTGCTACTCGATGATAGGGACGGGGAAGGGTTACGCAGATCGTTCCTTCCTTTTGCAGAAAACCAACGAAGGGGGGTTATAATCCCTTGGACTAGGAGGGACTCGACATTCGCTTTCGCGTCTTTGTACGTAGGCACCAACCTGCCACCTACCCCTTGCAAAAGATATTTACTCCCCGGATTGACGCGACGTCGAGAATCACACGAGAAGCGCTTCGCTGATTTGGTTTAGATTAAGCTGAGAGAGTGAGAGGGAAAATCACAGAATTGGAAATAAGGGGAGAACTCCAAAAGAGGATCATGGGTAGGGAGAACAAATCCCCTATAACTATACCAGTCTCTCAATTTTTTTTCATAAACATTCAGCTTATTCTTCGATGAAAAACCTGCGTTTCATCTCGTTCATCACGTATTAAACAGTTCGTTTCTTACTGTAAAATAACTTGATTTTCGCATTTTTATCAGATCATTGGTCGTATATATATATCGCTTTGCTCGATTCCCCGTAAACGAACAAGGAACAAGGTGTAGTAGACGAGCTGAGCTCGTTATTTTTTTCAACTTTTTTTTTTTTTTTAGAAACTTCGTTCCCGGAATGGGGGGGCAAAAACAGAAATCACTTTGTTAACTGGCACAACGATCGAAGAGCAAAAGGTTTTTGGCAAAGAAATTTCTAGCAAACATCCAATATACCATTCCGCTATGTGGTTGAACGATCTCGGGAGTTGAAAAGTGTTTTGAACTTTTCAATTTGTAAACTTTCTTTCAAATTACTACCTCCGTGTTTGTTTGTTTGTTTGTCTGCTTGTTTGTTGTAGACTGAAATAAATTTATATATAAAAAAAAGAAAAAAAAAAAAATTGATTGATCAAATGATTCGCGATGTAAATAATTGACGGGTGGATACATCGTTCGTCAAATATTAAATTCAAAATCATTTTTACTTTGCTAATAACGTTCGTACAACGAAATTGAAACGAATTTGATAAAACAGTTTCACGGTATAAACATTTTGCGTAAATTTCGTAAATTTCAAACGCAAACTTTTAATTGGTTTATCGATTATTTTTGTCTGATCAAACGATACTCTCACCCTATATTATACTGTACAAGACGTATCTATACGTTTCATCAAATTTTTTTTATACAGTTTAAGAAACTTTAGAAATTATATCTATAACGGTATTTAATTATCTTGTTACTTTTGCAATGAATTGAATTTTCCCATGTTTAACTCGGCGTATTTTCTCTCTTTTTGTTCCAGGTACGTTATACTACTTTGTTATAAAATTGGGTCTTCGATTTTCTCCGTATGAAATAACGAGTGAGTATATATGTATATATCATCTCATTAAATCTTATAGTAAAAGAAACAATATCGTATATCTTACCAGGTGCAAACGTGATGAATAATTAAAGCAAAAACTTTATTTTACTAAACGAAAACAGTAACTTGTTCGAATGTTCATTTTCCGCAACGTAAACTCGGAGTAGACAGTTATCGAGAACCCGTCTAATGCTTCGTCGAACACTGAGTCTAGGTTTCGCCCCAGATACAGGCACCTGCTTGAGTGCCAAGAAATACAGGGGGATGGATAACTATGTACACAGCATCTTCTTGGAGTAGATCTCCTTTTTATATAAATATGGTCTTTAGAAAAAAAAAAGGAAGAAAAAAGGTAAAAGAAAACAGAAAATCTCATCTTCGCAAGATTCCGTATGCATGTAATACCTTGACGAAACGAGACGAAATAAAATAAATCTGAAGAGATCCTCGATCTTCCCCTTCTGTAAACCATACGTCAATTCAATTTGACAATAAAGCGTTTCGTACCCGGGTAAAAAATCAACAGGAAACATATCGAGTATAAGGAAAACTTTTCTCAACGGGACACCCCTTACGTATTTATATGTATATGTGCATGTATACATAAGTAAATTTGCATGTAGGAAGTAGGTGAATCCTGGATACGGTTTGGCTCTTGGGTCTTATCCAGATCATGGGTCTTACGGTTTAATTCAGTTCGCAGGAGTGAGTTGAACAGTGGCAAGACAATCAGATGAGAGACAATCTCAATAAAATCGATTATATGACGCTGTTTAAGCCAGGAACCTTAGGGGATAAGCACGAAACCCTGTAGATATCAAGGAATCGTACCGGTTGGTGGATGTGAGTTACTTGGCACTGAGAGAGGATAAACGAGAGAGATACGAACAGAGAGAGACAGAGAGAGAGAGAGAGAAGACTAAGGAGAAGGATGAATCCTCGCTATCCAACCAAGCTCTAGTAATTTACAATTCTCGTGGTTATGGTAGCTGAGGTTAGGCTTAGGCGGTAAACCAGCATCCCTCTCTTGCTCTTCTTCATTCTGCGATCTCTTCTCGTAACAAAATCAACCTATACGTAACTTATATCATAAATATAAGAGAATATCCTTGACTTCATTGCCACTAAACTTTTTTTTTTTTTTTTAAAAAAAAAAGGTATCTGATCAAATACCTCCGCACTGGGTTACAGGTAAACGTGGACGTAGGTTTTAGGTCTGTTAATGTACGGGAAGAGGGTGACGTGGAACGGTCTGCCAGACGGAGGTTCGTTTTCTGAGAGAAAAAAAAAGTTGTAAAACGGGAAGAATTACAGATAACGAGTTTCGAAGTTCGGCGGTGGCTTCCAAACGCCCCTTTCTACCTTTCATCCCTTACCTCTGTATTTCTGTCTCTTTTTTTTTTTTTCTCTTCTCTCTTTACCCTGTCGTTTTTACTTGCCTAAGTTTATCCCTCGCTGGTAGATAGGTAGGTAGGTAGGTAGGTAGGTATAACGCGCACGCGAGACGATGAAGCGCGACCTAGCAACGATAAAGAGCGATTCGCGAGCGAGCACGAATTGAGTTCGTTTAAAATGTGCGGAGGTAAAAAAAAAAAAGACGAAGAAGAAGAAGAAGAAGAAAAAAAAATGAGCCGGTTTGTTTCACCCAACGACATAGGCGAGACCTCCACCTCCTCCCTTGAGCACGCATCCTTTGATCAAACCCTTGGTGGGGAACTGTTCCCTTATCTCCATCCCTCAATCACCTTCCGCCACTCGCCCTATATATATATACCTACATTTTTCTTCTTTCCTCCTCGTTCACTTCGTGCCGAAGAAAGCTGCGCTTTAATCTGTCCCCAAGATATCTACCGGTAGATACATTACAGCCTTGCATCATCTCAAACAAACTCGAGGAATACTCCCTTACTTAGCAGATTTCCGCGAGTAAAGATGTCGAGCTGAAGGATCTACGGTTGAAGCTTAAACCCAACCTTTCCATATAATTCTCAAACGTATGTATACCAATGGTTAAAGATAGAGATATCCGATGGTAAACCTAGGCGGATGTATGTATATATGTAACTATAAACAAGCCGCGGATTTGCCGTATGTAGTACATACGTTATGTACATACACATCTAAAGAGAAGGTGACGTTGTGGCGCCAGGGCGTCGTTATTGTCGCTAGTTCACTAGATACAGGGTAGATAGACTGCACCCCTCAATTTAGCGTTAGTCAAATGGACATCTTGCCACCCTTAATGATCGCGGATCCTCGTAACTATTGTATATGATCTATATATATCTACAGTCTGCTTGAACCTTGTGCCTGATTAATAAATGATAGAATATTTTATGAATATCGTCTGGCAATAATTCGTTCACACTTTGGCCTAGTTGATAGTTATTAATTTATTTACACTAGGTCGTTTAGTTTTAACAAGCTTGAAGATAACTAGCTCGTAAATATCGGTAGACGCCAGCCGCAAGCCTTGAGGATACTCCAGGAGTCTACTAGTAGGTTTCCACTATATGGTCTCCTGGTTCCCTAGGACTAGTAATAAAAGTATATAACGTCAAGTAACGAGACCAATTTATACATATATATTCTGTGTAGGCCTAGTCGTATTTCATTTTTAATCGTACCTCGCCACGCTGCCTGGGGATGCCGAAGGTGTTTTTTTTCCTACCTGTATAACACGCTTATGAACAACCTTTTTGCCCCAGAAACTAGAATCTACGTATTCAACCATGACAGAATAACTTTCGGCCTGAATATATCCCGTCTAGTTTCTTCATTATCTACCTATAGCCTTTCAAGAAAAATTATATTCAACCAAGACAACATTATACCGCGGGATTTCATACCCCGTAGAGTTCTGGCCGGAGTGTATATATATAGTTATTGTGCTGAGTGAACTTTGATTTTTGTACGGTTTCAAACAATGCTGGGAAAACGTTGTTTTTCGATAAAAGTGTATTATGAAAAGTAATGGACGAACATTGGAAGCGATCAGACTTCATTGACGATATTGGCGATGGTTTTTTATTTTTTTTTGCTTTTTTTTCCAAACCCATAAAAAGACGTGTCCTGTGGTGTTTTGTGCCCCCTTGAAATATCTCCCTTGTATATTCAGGACTCTCAGAGTTGTGTCGATACATTAAAGCATACGTAAGGTAACCATACGAATACGCTTTCACGCATGACAAAAGAATTTTTAGACCGAAAATATCCATTCAGGTTTCTTACTAATTCAGAACGTGTGTTATTTGTTCCATAAAAATCTGACAAAAGAAAAAGGTAGACAAATAACAATCGCAATGGGGTCCCTTAGTCTGGTATCTTTCACATACCTATATACACAAATATATATACTTATCCTTCAGGTATATATTCTCCACGTATTGTACCAAGGGGGAATACGACGAAAATAAAAAGGAAAATGGTTTTTCGAATTCTTCCAATCCGTCGTCGATCCGTACTCTCGTCCGAAAAAAAAACCAAAAAAACAAAAAAAAAAACCGTATGCCAGTCGCTGTTTCTATTTATTTGCAATTATAAGAGGGAACGCCACTCGTGGGACACGCGTAGCACAGTTTCGTTTGTTTAGCTTGGCCTCGAAGCGTCCGGGACGTTGGGACGTCGAAACCCTAGCATGATTCGATGGGGAGAGACACGAGGGACAGAGACTGGGTTGATTGACGGGTATTTTTGTCGAGTAGATACGTAGTACCTACTATCCTGTAGTGGAGCGAACGGTGCAGGGAAATTGTATTATTATACCAGGATGTCGGATAGATCCGTACTGGCTTTCGTCAGATTATGGAAATTCGAAATACGATTCAGGCGCGGATTTTGACGACCATCCGATTGTCTGCCACTACGGTCGTGTGTACTTAAACTTCATCTACAGCCTATACTCGGAAATTTTATTACTATAAGAGCCACACGTGTGCCAAATTTAACAAGGACGATTCGACACTGCCTCAACATTCGCCTTTATAAAATGTTATTACAATTTTGGATTAGATCTTTTGTACTATAGGATTTGGGGAAATTACACAATGCTACGAACTGGCGCATAGGCTGCCTGCCAGCTCTACCCACTACCCTACCCTCCATAATCTCCTCAACGTTCATTATATTTTTATCCTATTTAAATTCTCCTCTATTTAGTTTATCTTATACAGTAGAAATTAGTAATACGAAAGTATTACGCTATTCTATACACATTTTTTCGAACATTTTTCTATCCGATACGATCTGCGTATGAAAACTTCTATACGTACTAGGTGGTGCTACATATTAGTTCAGCTCTTTGAGTAACGTTTTTTCGCTCTCAATTCCGGTAAATAACTTCCGTTCTACGTTGTCGTGAGGAAATATTTTTGCCTGACGTTTTGCACGAAAATTGAACCTCGATGTAGCTATTTTTCCCGGATTAGCTCACCGGCTGAGTAGTGGATTCTAGGAATGTGAGGACGGGGGCTGTCAAAGGCACGTGTTCGACGAGGGAGTGAGAAAGGCAAGGGATGAAGAGGGAGGAAGGAGGGAAACATTTGCGGTTGAAACCGCAGGCGCGAATTGCCCAGCGAGTAGTCCGTCCTGCACCCGGTCTGTTTGTAGAATAAACAGTTTTATGGAATCAGCGACAAAAACTCACGACGACAATATCGCCGTTAAAGTTTAGGAAAAAGCTGCAGAGAAAAACTTCGAGATAAAAGTAAAAGAAGCAAATGGAAAAAAAAAATCGAATTTTTTACACTTCACGCTGTTTATTGGCTTGAATTTTATTTCATCTAAAATAAAATTGACGTTGTGAAAAATTTCTGTTTTTTTTTTTTCTTTTCTTTAATTCTTTTGCTTTTCCTTTTCCAATATCATACGCGCGTTTAAATTTCCTTTTAGATTATCACGGGCAAAGGTTGAGCCCGCAGAAACGAACTAGATACTGTGCAACGCATCGCGACACATTTGCGTTCATAAATAAAGATTTGCCACGCCACGTGTCAGCATCTCGCTACCTCAGAGAACCTTTTTAGGAGTTGAGATTTCGTAGAGGGAATGCGTAATACGGAAGCTCGCTTTTCTAAAGCATTTTCAGCCAGCTATCTCAAACCGTCTACTATACCAAGCTGACGACGTCTGAGTATAAAAGTCACTTTTCGTTGCCGCATTTAATGACTTGGTGAACAGTTTTCAATTCCGGAAGAACCCCAGCTGCAAGCTCGACCTTTTTTTATTTTCATTATATGTGTATATCGCGGAGTTTGGTAAATCCTTTGAATAATCATTCGGGTTGACTCTTTTTTTCTTTTTCTTTTCTCTTCTTACCCTGATCTATAAAAAAGAAAAAAGAAAAAAACGATAAACTATAGGAATAAATGAAATGATTTTCTGTACAAACGGATAAAAATTCTTCGTGTACTATATTCTGTTCATCCGTAGATGTATGGATCACTGGTTGCGGGTTTAAAACCGTTGTTTGAACGAGGGAAGTTTTCCCTCATGTATTATGATATTTCATCGCTATCGCTGCAGTGATGTGTTCTATTTTCTGAGAAACCTCTGACGGCAGATTTGTTTCCCATATAACCATGACAGTTTCATATAGGTATATATTCATCGCTCTCGGTTCAGGCTGGTGCAGAATTCCAGGTCAACGCCCGTGTGCAGGACACTATCCTTGCGTCTGACTGCTCAGACGAGATGCGGAAGACTTGGAATCTCCGGGAATCAAGTCGGGGTAGAAATTCAGGGTGGAAGTGGAAGCGGTACAGCCGGGATACCAACTCTGCAAGGAATTATGGCTTCGCCATCTTCCCCCGAAGGATCTCTCTCTCTCTCTCTCTCTGCCTTTTGCCTCTGATCAAAGGAACTTGCAGCCTAGATTATACCGAGACAACTTATTACAAGGGGTAGGGGAAAGGTGAGGCAAGAAGAGAAGAGCAGAGCAGAGGCTTCCTGGTGCACCAGCCATCACAGGGAGTCTGGGTTCAGGCCGTTTCCATGACGTGCCATAGGTCTCAGTTGTATTTCTAGTTATAGGAAATTCCCGTCTCTATGTCCCTCGCTAAATCCTGATAGATCTATTATCTTGCACATCGAAAAGTTTCGCAAATTCATGCATAAGGTAAGAAAATATAGACTCAGCTCAACTTCTGAACCTGGTTATGGTCACCACATGTGTCCTTTTTCTATACGAGTTATTTTTTTCCTCCTCTTTTGTCCTGCAATGAATTACTTAGCCAGTAAGTCACGGTAACAGTGGTAATACTTACTTAGAACGACGAGACGAAACTGGGTCTTTTACTGTAAATAGTTTGGCGAGTGAACGTGCTGGTTGGTTAAGAGAGTAGAGAAAAGCCCGCGGGTACGTTTACAAACAATCCAAACGCGAGAATGCAAATTCACAACAAATAGACAGGCGACAATGGAAACGGGACAAAGGTGTTCGTGTCCATTGTAACTCACGTGTACATGTGTACATATATACATCTATACACCTCTCACACGTATATATATATATAAATTTATATATATATATATATGTAGGTACATATTAAGTATGTGGGCAGGCAGGCGGTTCATGGTGAGACCCCATAGTTTGTTATAACAACGTAGGACGTGAAGCATTGATTTCACGTCAGAGACACACCTTCACGTCACACGCCCCCACAAGTCCTCATCCTCCTTTTCTATCACCACAATGTCCCCTGCTATTGCCGTTAGATCGGACGCGAACGCAAACACATGACCGCAACGATCTCCATCGACAAGAGTGCACTTCTCCATTTTTCCCTGAATGACGAGTATATCTATGTATGTGTACATACATACGTACATGTCCGTATATGTATATAACTCTATATATACACATGTATCAAACGATTGTTCTTATTTCAAGTATACTTCAATTCTCTCGCCATTATTTTCAACGTCTCATTTTCACCGTCTTCACTCTATACTGGAAGAATGGTTCCCACACCCAATGCACAATTAGAACAGAAACGTTGAAGATCCTTCACTCTCAAACTCTGCCATGGATTCTTGTCTTTATTTTGAGGGGAAAAGAAAATTCTTAGAAAGCTACTCACGGGGGAAAATCCATCTTCGTAACTCCTACGATGGATCAACTGACTAGGTACCTGAAGAGAAGAGGAACGATTCAACGCACTTTCATTAACGCCACATATGCAGCGGCTGAGTTCGTCTTGATAGCTTTGCTTTTTACTATAAGCTAAAAGTAGTAGTAGTAGTATATGTAACGCTGAAAGACTCACTCACCCCTATCTTTATCATTCTATATCTATATAATCCTGACCCTCATGTGTGCACACGTGAGGCTAAAGCTCGCGCCTCGCATCCTCGCCCACAGTTACGCAACATCGAATTTCAAAACATCTCACTTCTGACAGTGGAGGTAATTAGCTTTACCAAATTGTATATTTACTTTTTTCAAACCCCCACGCCAGTCCTGGCTACTCTTTTCTCTCCAATATGTTGGGGTGATTAAAATCAAACATCTTTTTAACCCTCTGAAACATACGACTAGTTCCATACCAGCCTGCTAAATATCAGAGGGCGAATATACTTCCCATTTTATACCTTCAGTCGCAACAGCATCCGGTAACTCATGTCGACGAATGGACCAAGGGATGGAAACTCGCTCTCGACAACCCATCAACCTCTGTTGCCCTCCCTTGACCCTGAATTTTATACACTACACGGCTACTATCTCCCGGGAACTACCCTTCCTGTAATTATAAGTGTCTTAATTTGCCTCTTTGACGGGACCTAGACGGTCCTGGAGAGACCAAAAACTGGTCTAACAAGTCCTAGAGAAACCCCGAATTGTATTAGATACGCATTCGCGCCAGAGGACCGCGTTTCTCGATCGTAACAGCTTCATTTTTCCTCGAAGAGCTTTTTTCCTTTTTTCAGGGTGATTAGAACGCCGTGCTTGACGCAAGGAATCATGGTTTGCGATTATTCTTTGTATTTTTTGGATCGGAAAATTGTCCAGGGACAACTTCCGGTAGGAGACAAATAGCGAAGTGTTAAAAAGCTCGTGATGTATGAAACTACACCGTCTGGTGTGCATCTGGAATGCATCTGGGGGCTGTCTGCTGAGTTTCCACTATTTGCGATAGTTCGACTTGGCCGGTGTCGACAACCTGCACCAGCCACCTCCTGGCTCCGTCTCATTTCCATCTTTGCTCATACAGTGAAGGGCGGACCACTGCACCAGTGCGGCGAATCGTACGAAAGTAACGTAATAAAATTGGATCGTAAATTTTCGAATTGAAGAAATAGAATAAATTTTACGGGAAACTTGTGGTAGTGGTTGCGGTTTTCTTGAACGGAAATATTATATTCATGCCACAGGCAATATTGGACCACGCTAGTTTTTACTACCCTTGGAAAGAAAACAAAAAAAAAAAAGAAAAATAAATAAACTGTAACCATCATACAGAGATTTTCGTTGTGAATGAAAACTACAACAAATTGATAATCATCCCCAATTTTTATCCAGTCGATTTTTAATCGTAATTTTATCTCCGCCTTTCTACAAGACCAATCTACTCTAATTTCTAATTCTTCTTCCTTCCTGGTCTTCTATAGAATCACGACACAGAATGGCGATTACGTTGCTCAGCAGCCGAGCAGTAATCACATAACTCGTCATAATTAAGGACCGTAAGCAGATCTCCTGGTGTTTTGTTAAATTCAAAATGACAACACCGAGGGGACGCGCCTAGGGTTGGGTTAGTGAACCCTGCCTTTGCTTCTTGCTAGGGGAACGAGAAATGAGATGAGAACTTTAAGGAATTAACCAATGCCAAGCCGAGGTATCTAGCTTAACAATTATTACGTTTCCTTAACCATCAACGTAAACGACGCCACATTGTCTCTTCTCTTTACTCACTTCCTCATTCGGAACCATGAAACAAGCCGATCGCAGCATCTCCCTTCGTCGTCAAAGATCCCCCTTTGACACAACACGCCTACTCATCTAACGAGGCTCAAAATCTCTGCACATCCAATCTTTCGTTTTTATGGATTTCACAAATTGGAGAAAGAGGGAATTGTTTCAATCCAGTGAAATATGTTTTCTTCCATTAATAATAGCTTTCGGTCATCAAAGAATCTCGATTTAACTTTTCACAAATACGAATGATTCGCAGTATCCTGTAAAATTTCCTACTTCTGCAAAAAAAATTACAGCTTATAATCTTATACGTATTATATATGTATATGAGATCAAAGAAACGAGAGGTCTTGACTTTTGATTAATATCGATCGCGGATTATTGCTACGACACAGTCCAGCGCCTTCGAATCGTATCGAACTTCCGGAGATAGGAAGCTTTATACTTCGCTTTACTAAAGGCCGGCTGCTTGGCAGTCAAGACCCGTTTAAATCAAAGGATATATAGGGCTACTGAAATAAAACCTTGGCCAGTCTATCTCGATTGAAGAAATTCTTGGTTTAGGTACCATCGGCCATAGGGCTGACCAGCCTCGAGTCTTGGAGCTCAAAGCCGCGTTAACGTATTCAAACTATAATTGATATCCTCTACTTAAATCTAACGTCTTCATCTTTCGTATACCAGGCTTCTTCTATTTCATCCCCCTTCTTCTTTTTCTTCTTCTTCTTCTTCTTCTTCTTCTTATCCTTTGACCCCGAAATTCTCATCCACCTTTTTTCCCTCGCTGTACTTTCGATCTGAGATTTTATCAGCCGAGTCTTCGAAGCAGGCGCAGGCCTGGCTGGACCAGGCGCCGTTACGTCCGAGAAAATTAACGACGCAATCAGCATGACAGTGCTCGACTCATCTCGCCTTACTATTGACTACTTTTCTTTCTTTTTATTCAACAGTTCCATCGCGATACCGCATAAGATGGTCACCGCAAACGAATACGAGAAAACTCCTATAATATAGTCGAGCCTGTTATCTCGGGTGTACAAACCTTCTCGTGTCTATTTCACTAGTCGTTTCTACCCATTAGTCATCCTGTAGAAAAACGTAGCTAGGCCATTACTAATTCTATGAGAACGAGGCTCTACACTTATAACCGAGAACTATACCAGCTTTGGTATTTCAAAACTGTATACGGTATGCATACTAGCTACGTTCTTCGCTTTGTAATCACTTCGTGCTTCTTTTCATAGGATGAGAAAAAAAAAACCAACGAGGTAAGAAAACCGTGCAGACAAAGCAGAAGAAGATCTTCTGGATGAGTAAGAAAGAAAGGATATCATAATCGCCTGAACGAAATTAATCCATAAAAGACGTAGTTATGTAAGCAACGCGTTATCCGAGACTCATTAAGACCACCCGTTCATCGTCTAGGTAATAATTACGTCGTAATGAAATTATTTAGCGACAGACACGTGAGCAATCTTTACGACCGTTAGACCCGTCACTTTGTTATATTTTATATATTTATGAGGATCGAGGGGTGGGACAATTCAGCGTAAACTGCAGCAGCGGTTTCGCCAAGTTTCGTTTTTTCATTTTTCAGTTTTTCACTTTCTCATACCCTTTACAGTTTCAATAAACGCGTGCTTTTCGATCAATATCGCCATTTGCTTAAACCGTTGCAAAAGCCCACGATAAACGAGTGTGTCGAGTAGCGTTCGAAAGAAGAACCACTATAGCTTAAAACCGTGGTGACGGGGCGCGTCAGATTTATTTCGTTTATTTTCACCGCGGTCGGACGAAAACACGTCGCATAGTAGAGGAAAAGGAAAAAGAAAAAAGACAGAGTGAGGTAAGAGAGGAAAGAACGGTGCTTTTCAACCGTGGATATTTTGGCAGCTCCGGAAAACATCGTAAACAGAAACGACACCCTGAGTGTTGTCCCCCGAGCGCGAGTGTTGCCTTTGACTTTATTGAATTCCAATTGTTGTTTTTTTTTTTTTTTTTCTCTACTTTATTTTTTATACAATTCTTCTATTCATTTTTTATTTTTTTTATCTCCTCTCTCTCTCTCTCATCCACCTGTACCCCCAAATATGCAGAGAATCGCGTATAACTATACGTTTTCGTTTTTTTCGTTTTTTTCTTTTTTTTTTTTGACGCATCATTCTCACAGCGTCAAAGAAATATAGCGAAGAGACCCTTCTCTTGTTACATAAATGATTTTTTCATCGTCAGTCTATTGACCGGCGCCAAGAACGGCGTCAATTTTCAGACAAATTGAGCGTGTGCCAGCCCATTGTGATTGGCGATCCCTACACTTGACCGACAGTAACTCTACCCTGCACCACCATATACTAGTATAGCGATGATCATTAATCAAAATCTCTCTGAAAAAACATTAACTGATTCTGACAAGTGCATGTATGGATCTGGCCGAGGTTCAATACCTCTCGGAATCTAGTAATCTGCTCAAGTGAACAGAACAGCTTTCGAAGGGCTTAAGAATGACTGGGGGAAAAAAAAGAAAAAAGAGAAAACATAGTTTCGAACTAATCCCAGTAACTTGATCAAGCGTGATATGAAAATCGTATACTTCAAGTGAAAATGAGGCTTAGAAAAAAGAAAATTCTGCACCACCTAGGCGTGGATATACGTAATATCGATATGGTGAGGTACGTTCGGTAAGCCAGTGATATTGATGTTTCGGTAGTATCATCTGTCGGCTTCTATTTCCGCAACCTACTTCGTCGTGGAAAATACTCAAGTCTTGTGACTGGATGCCTGGCTGGTTTTCGCCTGCCTGGTTTTCTGTTGCCTCCTGTCTCCTAGGGGAAACGATTCTCACTATGAGCTGAAGACGAGGTGACAGAAAAGCGTCTCCTTTAGCTTGGATATAAACTTAAGTATTGCACCGTAAAACGATAGAGTCTCGAGAGGAAACACCGGTCTGACGGTTATCTTCAATACGCTTTATACGTACAACCAGATACGGTTTAATTAAGCCCCGTAAAAATAAGAAAAAAAAAATAATAAAAGATGCTGTAATTTTTTACCCCGTATATCTTCTGAACAATATCTCTCGAGTCTGAATCAATAACTGCAGACCTTATCCTTGTCTTTACTGGGTTCGATTCAACTCCGATTTAATAAAATATGAAAGTCAGTATACCTACTCGACGGAACACTATGAGAAACACATCCACAACGCTAAAGTATATAGTCGAGGTAAGGATCTTTCGGGTTATAAGACGAGGCAATAAAATACGATAAATTCAATGGGGTTCTCTCGAAGCAGTATTATTACGTCCATTGTATACTCCAACATCGATTTCAAGGCGTTTTAATTCTCATATATCAGCGTCTCTCGACCACTCTTCTCTTCTCTTCTCTTCTTTTCTCTTCTCGCTTTCTTCACCCTCTTGCAACCACCTCTGGGTTACCCTACCCTTGCTTCACCCCGATCGACAGATGAAAAAAAATAAAAAAAGAAGAAAAGTAAAAAGAAAGGAAAAAAAAAAAAAAAAAGCACAGAGAACGCGGGGGTTTCTGGGCTATATTGGATCGGTTTGCACGCATATAAATCAGCGAAAGAATATCTTCGCGCGCGATACGAGAAACACGAGGAATAGAATACGACGAACGAGGTGAACGAAGACGTATCGATCCTTCGAAGAGGTAGAATTCTATCTCATCTCCCTATACAAAATCGTATACACTACACACACACACACACACACACACAGATCTACGTACAAAAGCTAGGAATTATTCGTGTGGGACAAGGAGAAAAAAAAAAATAAATGTACTCTGCTTGAACTGCCAGGGTATTTATTATTTACTCAAATATACCCAGTCAAAGTCTTGATAAATTCAAAAATGACTTTCTTTTGTAAGAAACAAAAAAAAAGGGGTGATCTCCTAAGACGATTGAAGAACGTCTAGAGTTTTATTATCTGACTAGAGACTTTCTTCGTTACAACAAATTGTTTTTTTTTTTTTCTATTTTTTCTACATATAGCTACGATACAGTCGAAAAGGGGTTTCCTCTGTATGATGAGGTCAGTAAAAAATTAAAGAAAAATCAACATAACGTTATGGGGCAGCGTGGTTCCTACAGGGTTTATTATTCCATTGACTGATCGCAGGGGCGGGATCTAGCTCGCATTGTGGGCAACTGAATTTAATATTACGAATAGCCATTAATATTAATGCTCCTGTAACTTTGGATTAGCATAGAGGTGCATTGTCACGTAAGGGTAAGGGGAGTTCACAACGGTGACACGGACGGATGCATCGGTGGTATTCAGTAACGTTCGAGGGTGGACCCTTCCACCGAATCATTCGGAACAGGAGAATTTACTCCGTCGGTTGGTAATTTCGCATGAATTCAACCCCGCCCACGACACCGCCGCGCACATCCCTTCATATATATATACATACAAACACATACACATATATATATGTATGTATGTATGCATGTATCTACGCCGCAATAAACACGCGTCATACACTCCATTCGTCGATAGCTATACCCAACCCTCACCTTGTCAAGTGTGAGCATTTGTTAAACGCGGAAGGGGATGAAACTCGATATTTAGACACTCTCTCTCTCTCTATGAAGTAAAAAATAAAAAATAAAAAAAATCTCTGTAAGGATTGAAAGTTCATGAAAAAAGAAAAAAAAAAAAAAAAATTTCTCAGACACCACAGTTTCATTATTTCATTGAGCTATAGGGGAAAAAAATTTCACACCGAATCGTGTTCAATGATCGCATCGTTTGAAGTTCAAAACTATGATATAGGGGTGGAAAAAGAAAAAGAAAAATAAACAGAAAAAAGAAGAAAGAAATCATGTGGTTAATGTGCCGGGGTAGTTAATTGACAGAGTTTATAATAAAAAGGAGTAATTGAAAGCGAGTAAAGACAATGGGTATAGCGTTACGTAATTAGCAATTTAATTACAACGAATGGAATGGGGGTACATATAGTGTCGATTGACTCTGATGCCTTTGTGGAACTCATGGAACTTGTGGAACGTTAGAATCACGTTCGATAAGGTTGAATTGAAAAGAGGGTAAAGTACGTAATGTTCTATATGGATAGATGCAACTAAAGTTTGTCGAAGCGAAATCATGCGTCATAGAATTTCACGGGACATTTCTTTGACGTAACGAAAAAATACTGCACAGGTTTTTTTGGATATCACCCTCGGCATCGTGTTCCAACGGTGTCGTCATTCCCCAACTTCGCCAGAGGATGTTTTAATGATATAACCATATAATGGTTGCAGGGAAGTGAATCGCACACCAGCTATATTTTCATGGTCCATCTTCCATCCGGAATTTCTGACTTTCAATCCTCCGTTACACACGACTTTAACTCCTGCAATACATCCCCATAAAAATTGCCACAAAAAAAAAAAAAGTAGAAAAAGAAAAGAGAAGAAGAAAATATCCTTCGTTTAAGGACCGGCTGAAATCGATTGACAAAAAATGCGGGAGAGTAAAAGAGAAGTAATAGAGGGATCCTCAAAGTAGGGGCGCTTCAATATAAATGCACAGGGCTTTATTAAACCCTGGGTGAAATATATTCGTGAATAAAAAATTACGTTCACTTTGCGAGTAGGAAAAAAAAAAAAAAAAAGAAATTCATCAATCGCTCTTTCGCCCTCTTCGTATACCACGTACTAATTTCATACTGTATTTCGACGCAGCAACTTTACCGGACCGGAAATGCACCTTTTCATACCCTTCTTTGACAATTATTGTGGCTTCATTATCCCCTGAATTTCACCCAAGATTGTAGAGGGTTGAAGGAAGCCGTTCAGTCTTGATTGACTCAGTAGTGAACTGAATTGGGTATATAGCCAATAACTATGGAATACATATATGACGTATAGTATATACTTGACAGGACGTACTAGATTTTCGTTTGATCATAGATGAAATTTACTAACTCATACATACGTACGTGTGTAAGACATTTTTTAGTATGAATAAAAAAGAACCTACGAAGTCGGATAAAGGTGGACCATTATACCTGAAGTTGAGTATGGGCATAATAAGTGTGGATCGATAACTTCCTTCTACCTCCTTTTATTTTCGAATCCCTGATTCTAGGACACGTGGAATACGTGGATTATATGAGCTTTGAACCTGAGTGGTAATGTTATTGCTTCGTTACCGTAACCGGGGAGTTTTTTCTTCTTATTTTTTTACCATTTTCATTCCACATCCTCGCAGCTTTTGACGTCTTTTGCGTCAGGCCTGAGGGCACGTAGTCAGCTTTGTCGCTCCTTTAGCCCGACGCGACGTTGATATCGGTGTTTAGCCAATTTGAACCGAAATTTTATCTACAAACGGAATATTAACGAGTTTAACAGAAGCAGAATTTGCTGTAGTTCATTTGGCACGGTGTTTATGGATTCAAGGGTCAAATTGCACCCCTTCCCGCTACATAGATCAATTAATATAACGTCGATGCGTACATGTGCCAAAGTGAAAAAATAAAATAACGATACAAATTTTTTTGTTAGGTATTATAATAAAAAAATTACTCGTTGTATAAATAATTCTATGAAAACTGAAAATTAATAAACTGAAATATATGAATAAATCGAAAATTCCATTGAAATTAATTTCATATTCGGATGAAAATTTTACGCGTATATTTATACATATATATATACCATCTCACATCCCCTGCTACTACAGTTATTGCATTTCATAACACGGCGAGACGTATACGTCGGAAGGATCGCATGGCGGTGCCTGGTGCCTCTACCTCACCACCTCCTTTCCATACATGTTCCTAGTTCCTACAACGAATTGTATTTCCCCGGAGCAAATACGTCTGTATATGTATATGTATATATACATATATATACACACCCCCACGCTGTATTATACAGAGTGTCTAATCCAACCAAGTCACGTGGATGTCAGCTCCTCCACTCGCTATCAGAGATAGGTGTATGGGAATTTTATAGAAAAGTCCATCTGTATAGAGGAGAAATTCCATCTTGGATAGAAGATAACAGATTTTTTATTTTTTTTCTTATACTAGTCAGTTGTGTTGCTAAATCCTTCATCATGCAATTATGAGAGTATAAAAAAATGAACGGTATGATTGTAAAATTCATCCCTTAAAATGGTAATTATTAATTTTTACTCATTTATACGTGAATTTTTAATTTATTTTATTTTTTTTCGAAACATATTTTCTCGCCTCTTATTCATACCAAACCTGTACGTATGTATGTATCCGTAGGTATTGTGTATCCAAGGGTAGTCGGGTAAGCCGCGGTGAGCTTTCCGAGGGAATACCATTGGTGCATCATATCGAAAGCACAAAGCCGTTCGAATTCGCGTGCGAGAAACGGGAGGGAGTAGGTATAGGAGTGTGAGGATAGTACGTGACCTGTTCGATATGCACCGCGCGAATCTAGATGACGAATCATTAATGCGTGTGCAGAGAACTATAATACATATACGCGTCGCGTAGGGACTGCAAAAAAAGCTTGCAAAGAATCACATTGGTGTATATATACTATGTATATAACGGGTTGTGTTTTACACCTAATACAGATAGGAATATAATACAAAAGAGAGACAGGGAGATAGAGAGTGGGAAAATAAAAGAACTCGAGATATATATAGAAGGAGATGAGATATACACGCCAGATGTTTTATTGGCAACGTTCCTGTGATGGATCGCTGCTATATTATTGCACGCTGCGACTACGAACACCCAATCACCTATATATCCGCCCACATTCAACCCCTGTAAAAGTTTTCACAGGGTGCAGGACACTCGCGCGAATCGTTAACGCTAACGTTTTACGAATTCCCCTAAATGCATGTAAGATCGCTTCGAACGTGATGAGAATCTTTAAAGATGTGAATTCGAAATTGTGCTAAATTGAGTATAATTTTATTTTTCACGAATTACCACAAATTATCTTTCTTTGTTATAATCAATGTTTTTTTTCTCTTTTTCTTTTTCTGTTTTCTTTTTCTACGTAGACAGTTTTTTTTTTTTCCATTTTTTGTTTCGTATAAAAGAATAAGTCTGCGTAAGCCATTCGTAAGTTTACGTCGTATCTTTCAGCTACGTTTTATCTCGGCTTTTCACTCTGTATTCACCCGCAGGGTTGACAGTAGAGTTGTTTAGCGGCTCTACAACCCCGGCGCTCTAGGCAAGTGTATACGTTGATTGTTGTTGTGTCTTGTGACTTTTACAGAGAGACAGAGAGAAGTTTCTGGCCGAGGTATTGTAAGCACACAATGCGTGTCGCGGTAAACGCACAATAGAGACCGCGTACGTTACATACGTATGTAGATACGTATATAAACCTATACACGAGACAAAAGTAACGCAACGCCGCCTCGCGTCGCGTCGCGTCGCGACGAATCCCGTGAGGCAAAGATACCTTCAGAACGATAGGCACATAGTAGCTGGTACACTTGCCACCTGAAGCAAACGTCCAGACAATTTCTTTTTACTTTTCACTTTTCCCTCATCTTTTTTCATTTTTATTTTTTTTCTCCTTTTCTCTCAGAGAAGAATAACGCCCCATCGTTAAGAGCCAGATTCGCATACATCTCACTGCATGTCAAGATGTAAACAATTCTTACGATCTTTACTTCATCAAGTATAAAATTTGAATATGGGTTTGCCACCCCTGTTCTTCATGAAATAATTCATATTCTTATCCTTCAACAAACTAGACTAATAATAATGAACAAAAACTTGAAGTTAGATAATTAACTAATTAATTAATATATGTATAGCATTTCCCATTGCGACCGAGAATATTTTTACATTTACGTTATTAGCTATACCGAAACACACACGGGAAGTAATTATAGTTAACGCTCCCTGTTGTCTCGTCGAAAAAAAAATTTCCCGATTAAAGTTATCCTCCTAATTGCTATATTAATCGTAACGATTTTTCTCTCCAATTTTCCTTTTTCGTTTATCTTCGACAACTATATACGCAGTATAAGCATAATCGAGATTTTCTGTCTTATTACAGTAATTAATGTATATGTGTAGAATTTTCTCGGTTTGTATGTGGTTTACCTCCAGATCTCAGCTGACGACGTTACCTACCTGTAACTTGTTTAACCACAAGCCGATCCTCCGCGACTGTATAGTCTATAAGCTCATAGAGTGACATGTGCACGCGAGACAGGTAGATAGCTGGTGTACAATATACAGAGTGTTACAAAATTCGTTACGAATATTTCACAGGGGTGAAATCTTTGTCGAAATTGGGACCTAAGCTTCCTTAGCAATTTTTTTGTCTTTTTTTCTCTTCTATTTTTAAGATTATTTTCTCTCGTTTTTAAGTTTTAATGTTTTAGAAACCAAAGAAGAAAAAAAAAAAAAAATGATTAGGAAAGTTCTGATCCCAATTTTTGGCAAAGATTGAACCTGTGAAATATTTGTCACAAATTCTGAATCACCCTGTACTATAAGTATGTATGTATACAGTATATCCTACAGAAACGTGAAGGAATGTAATCCCGGGTGGGCGTTTGATGTCTGTCGAGGAGATCCGAGGGGATATTAGAGGCAGCGGGGGTGAGGAAGGCACCTGGACCCCAGGGGGGCAGAGGGTTCAAACCACGCGACGCCCCGCCGACATAGAGAACACCCGTGGGTTACGGCTTAGAAAAACATCGCCTCTCAGCTGTTTACAATGCAGAAACTGATCGAGGGATTTAACGTTACGGGAACGAAAGATGGCACGGACCCCCGGCAGCGGAGAATACCGAGAAGGATTTTGTATAAAAAAGAAAAAAAAAACAGGAAAAAATCATAAAACTGAAATGATAAGAAATAAGGAAATAAGGCGATTGTCTTTTCCCGGTCGAAAATACGGTATGCGTTTTTCTGAAAGGTTATTGCTCCCGGATTTTGCCTAAGAAATCTTCCCTCCTATTTATCTCTGAGCCCTAGCTGTCATTTGAAATAAACTATTCATGAATTAATTTATTTTAAAGCAAATCAAAGAGTGAGTCTATCAGCGAACACTTATCGCATTTCCTTGTAATATGGTATAAGGAGTTGACAGACACTTCTAGCTAACGATAGACCGTTTCCGCGCCCTCGTTGTCGGTGAACATCGTCCGCACTGACAGGGTCAGCAAATTAAGTTGTGTCATGGCCTGACGGAACCTTCGAACACTTAAGAGCGTCGGGTGTTATTAGTGGCATTAATTACGCAGCCCAGGCTGCTGCCTCGTGTCCGAAACGAAGAGAGAGAATCACCCTCTGCAGTAGCAGGCCCCAAGTCTTCCACCTTACCCTTACGGTGGTCAATCCTTCCTGGGTAAACAATTCCCATAGCCCCGTACTCCTATCAATTACCCCACCTCCAAAAACCCGGTAGGGTATAGGGTGGGCTTGGTGCAGACCAGAGAATGTTGTTCGCTGACCCACCCTGGTCCGGTATATGGTATGAGTCTGCAGACCGGTTGAAGGGGACGCCGAATAAGGCAAGACTAAAGAAAGAATAGGAGGAAAGTAAGAAAGGAAGAAAGGGAGGGATGGGATGGGATGGGGTAAGGTTGGGTTAAAGATCGTCTCGTATTAATTGCGTCAGAGAAGAAAGCTGGGCGCACAGAAAAGGAGCGGTTCATTTTCACCGGTCAGCAACCGGCTGGACCTTCTCTCGACATTAATTATATCACCAGACTGCAGATCCCGGTGAGAAACACCTTAGTTTTTAACAATTTTTCGGCTCCATTTACCGAAAGATTTTCACACACATGTACGTAGAATGTAAGTGAAATTACGTTATATGGAATTACCGCGCAATGATACCTGAGGGAAAAGAATTTATCCACGAGATTAGATGAGCTTGGGTAACTTTTCTCCTACTACTAGATCTTCAGCTATATTGTCGGACTTCTTTTCTACTTCTTCTTCTTCTTCTTCTTCTTGAGATATTTCGTACCATGCAGTTGCCATGGAATCCTGATTGACCAGGGCTAGTGTTGCGGCGGATCTCTAGACCGGAGGATATTTTATATTAGACAACGCGTGTAACCCATAAACTGCACCCGTGTCCAAGCCCTCTTCCCCATAGCAAAAGCTCCGCTGCCATAAGGCGGTGAACAAAAGTTTTGAAACACGTGAAACTGTCATCATATCATGCTCGAAAATCGATTCCCTGATGTATATAAATCTTTTTCATTTTCATTATTATCAGAAAAAAAAATTACCCCTATCCTTAATAAAGAATAAAACTTGTTCATTTGATAAATGGCTAACGAAATTATAATAAGTACTATAATTTATATATACATATGTATCTAAAAAATAAAAAAAAAAACAACATAATATCTACTGCAGCTGCGGAATAGTAGCAAAAATCTCGGCGTCCCGAGTGTACTTAGCGATAGAAATAATGGGAAAAGAAGGAAAGGAGAAAGAAAAAAAAAGAGTAGGGTAAAAAAGAATAACGAGGGGAGAAAAAAGGTGGCATATAAAGACTGGTTGAGCAGTTCTTAACGGTAGATTGAAAATTGCGAGGCCATGCCAACCCATTACCATTATCATCCGGTTGGTGGTGGTTTTTTCCTAAAAAATAACGCCTCACCATACCGACCAGTGTCACGCACGGGATAAAACTACGGACCTGGATCAGAGCTAGAGGGTAGATTGGTACAGAGCACGGTGGGAACAATAACCTTTTTATAACCAAGGGAGTGAAATTTGGGGTCTGTGCAGTGGAGGGAGACAAGTTAGGATAGATGCGTCGGCAGTAAACGCACCCTGCATCCAACGAACCTCGCAATATCACGTCGGGCAGAGAGATGGACCAGAAAGAAGAAGGAGAAGAAAAAAAGAGAGAAACTTTTGTAGAGAAAGGCGGTGACAAAATTGCTCGAAATCATCCCCAAAGAGCTACTACTGTTCCTTTCTAAAGATATCTCTCTGACTATTCGAAAAGCCAACCCCTCCGCAGTATCAATCTTTGACTCGATTATCCCCAATTTAGAGTAGTAATGCTTTTTAACCTTTTTATATGGCCTTAAATATTTCAAAGGACTTTTTTGAACGCTGATATAACATTGTCACTTCACTTCAAGATAGGCACTTGACTTATTTTATAGGATCAATCGAATGGGAGGTGTACGGATTATTCCGATGGCAATTTGTGTTCCATATATTTGTGTAGGTATGTGTTCTTCGAGGGATAAGCTAAACCCGACCAAGTTCTAGTGCAGCCTAGAGGGATGAATAATTCTGGTTGATTTAGAATCGGGATCTGAAAAAGGGTGTAGCGACTTCAAAGTTGAAAATACGCTCTCGATGATCTTGGGGTATTGCTTGGATCGTGCGGAATCACCAAAGTCTCTTTCGGCAAGCGTCCAACCCTCTCGACAACCCTTACCTACCCGCGGGTTAAACAACCGACGTTTGCTCAATGTTTCAAACAAACTGAGCGAGCAAGGAGAACCAGGCTTTATTTGCAGTGAGCCGTCGACGCACCGTGCCATCTCGCCACCACGTCACAGCGCTCTCTCTTTACGCTGAAGCTCGAGCTCGAGCTCGAGCTGCTGGAGGCGGGGTTGCGATTTCAGAGCCCTAGAGAACCCCACCACATCCCCCAAGCCCTGAGCCCTGAGCCGTGAGCCCTGAGCCCCGAGCCCCGAGCCCCGAGCTCTGAGCTCTGAGCCCTTGGAACCTGCACAGAGCCAAATGTGAGCCAGGCAGAGCTTCGCAAAATATAGACTCCCGTAGTCAGACGCATGGAATTCTATATGCTCAAGGGATAATTATAATCCAGGAATTCATTATATATACCTACATTTGCACGGGATTAATACCCGGCTCTTATCTTTAACGAGAAATAGCTTCGTCGTTAGTTAAAAATGATCTATAAGCAAACCTGAGCCCGCCTATATGCACGATCTTTGAGTAATGCTAATTATCATTTTTTTTTTTTTTCTTTTTATTGTTTCAGGTGAGTTTTCGAGTTTCTATCGCATCGTCGAGTCGTGAGTGAGTACAGAGATAAACTTACCCCTGATCCCATCCTAATTTAGGAGATTACCACTATACCAGAAGAGCTTAGTCTTAGCTGAAGCAAAACTGAGAATCTGAAACTTGCCTTTGTCAAAGATTCCTGAACATTATATCTATAGTAACATGCGGATACGAGTAAAACATCATTCGCCGGAGTCTTCCAACGGTCGGAAAACGGAAACCGCGAATAACGGAGACTGTTCTTAGATCGACCATCCATCCTTATAGCCCCAGGGGTCTTTCTGTCCGGATGTAGTTTCTCATAGCCGCAACGCACCCGCGAGGCTTTGGTAATTGCCTCCGCACCTGTGCACACCTACGACTATTTCAATGGAATATTTTAACTCGTGAAATTATCCTCGCGGTATATATAATATAGGTGCTGTTGTACAGTCAGACATACAGGTGAAAAACCGGGTCTCTATTTATCTCGTGGTGTATAATAAGAGGGCAGGTCGATAGGGAATTCCATTGGATCCACTTGTGTGTCGGTTTTTTTATTTTTTTTATTTTTTATTTTTTCATTCTAAATTATTTTTATTTTTCTTATTTCCATCCCGTTGTAGTTTAACTTCCGTAAAATATGTCGTCCGCATTATTCCTCGAAAGTATACGCATATAAAGGTGGATGTATATGTATATATATACACATACACACCTATTTACTTCTCGAAACTGTATGGAGAATGGAGAATAGACGTTACCAACGAGATACGAGAGCTGAATATATATCGTACAGATTTATAATTCGGTGATAGTTTTAAATCATTCAAAGTATACATATATATGCATTATTCATTTTATATTATTAAGTTTCCCGTGGGTAAACACTCGGATTTATAGCGACGATCATTTACTTATAGTCTTGGGCTTAGGGTTAGCTGCACTTCACTCACTGGCATTAGAATTTCCCTGTACGGGTACCGTATGGTCCGGTACCTCATCATCGTAACTCAAGACCACATCGACGTGGCTATAACTAAACCAACTAAACGTAAGAATCACGCGATATTTTGAGGCCAGTTCAACCCTTAACACATAGCTGGCTATCGGTAGGTACCTTCTTAATCACCAGCCGTATAAATAACTATATTTCATCCAGTTTCCAAATAACCTGTTGCGCCAAGTTATTAACTAGCCATGGGCCCGAGGTGGTTAAAATAAGCTCATAGCCCAGCACGATCTAAAAAGATCTTCAAAAGCTAGACCCACGTAGCAAAGTTTCATTTATTTAAAAATAAGCCCGGAGGATTATCGACAGCCCAGCTACCAATAGCCAAACGGTTGATATATGGTATGAGGATTCGTTTTTTTGTTTTTTTTTCCCCCTTTCCATGACACTTCGGTAGTCAACAAGTGTTTCTATTCACGCAGCTAAGATGTTGCAACAAAAAAAGCTCCGAGATAGTCTCGGGCTAAATCTTAAAGGAACTTTTATCTACCAGACAGATTATACATGCGGATAAAAGTAAGAATGAGGGAATTGGCTAGCTGATGGTAAACGGTAGAGAGTTGGAGAGTCGGAGAGGGTGGTAAACAAAAAGTGAAGAGATAGTCAGCGTTGGTTGCAGCTTGTGTCAGTCTAGTCTATGCTTAGTAACATCAAAGGACCTTCCGGGGAGCAAGTATCTTGACTTAGAAGCCTCGAGGGTACAGCATGAGAAGAACATTCGACGACCTTTGGAATTTCGGGACCAACGTCTCGCCTAAATAATGGCGGATGACTTTGCCGTACCGTCGACGGGGAGCCAGCCTAGGCTACCGTGCGCTAAAAGGGTAAACGCTGTAGGGGCCACGAAGGTGGATTTTAGTGTTGCGAGGGGATAAAACAACTTCGCCATCCATCTTTCCTACTCTGAAACTCTGAAACTCTGAACCTCTTTGCTTTACTTCTTTTTATACTAACCACATAGGAAAGAAGTGCAACCGTACGTGACTTATGGGGAGAAAAATTTTATGGGAATAAGAAAATTAAAAGAAATTTTGTCCACAGAGTGAAATCTGATTGACAGCATCAGATGAATATCAGGATCAGCATCTGCCGGAATATTTCGATTACTTTCGCTTCAAAGGCACTCAAGTCTCCCACGTGGCATACCTACCAACCAACCATCCAGCCAGCCAGCCAGCCAGCCAAGTCCTGACTAATTACTTGGGAAGCTTGCCTTCTCTTCAAAGGAGTAACCGCCCAACATCCATACCACCTACTGGCAGCCGGCAAGCATCCGGTGCTTTTTTACAAAGCGAAGCAATCGCTGAAAAGTTGACTAGCTTCGAACGTGAATTGAACCGAGAGCTAATCCTGCTCTGATTACATAACTACCTGACTTACAGACTCGAATCTTCGATTGCATTACATATAAGACATCGATTGACTTTACTATGGGAGTTAATGAGGGAAGAATCCTTAGAGGTCTCTTTTTCGCGAGACATGGGGAATGAGTATCTTTGACAGGATATTGACGAAGTCTTCTTGACTATGTTTTTAAGCCGGAAATAGATCAGTTACCTAGAACGGTGCAAGCTCCTTTTTACCCTTAAGCAATTGACTGCAACACACCAGTAGGCTGAGGGTGTTGTTTCGTCAAATTATATAAATGTTTATCCAGGTTGGCTAGGTCGGAAAATTTACTTAGAAAAGGAACGGAAGAGGAAGGGGAAAAGGAAAAGGAAAAGGAAAAGGAAGAGGAAGAGGAAGAGGAATAGGAAACAAGGGAACGTCACAAGGCATGGTAGAACTGTTGGCAATTATCCAGATATCCTTGAGATAGATAGAGTAAGGGTGGTGGTATGGAGTTGATCCCGGTAGAGTAGCTAAATTGTACAGCGATCTAGGAAAGCCCGTGTCTCGACCGACACCAGAAATGTACCTATGCTAATCTCAATTAAATTGAACGCTTCGGTGATGGTGTTCTATCCAAACAAACGTTCTGCGGTGCGACGTATGAGATCCAGAGAGCTGGAGAAACGGCAGGACCAAAGGTACACCAGAAGTAGCACAGAGGAAACTTAGCTATATAGAAAGGTGGAGGATCGACCTAGCGATCTACCAACTGTGTGCGTATATTTAAACTTGGATCGCGGTGACGATACTCCAAGAGAACCTATTTGCACACGGATATATATGACCCCCCTTATTCGCGTTCCAAAGCTTCCTACCTGCTTATTTTCCACGACACACGTGCCTCGAATAATTTTAGCTTTCACCCTTTCAACCGCAAAGACCATACGAGTCCTTCCGATCCCTGAAATAGATACTCTACAATGTGCATAAACGATATTGTAACCTAGCTAAAACTGATTCGCAAAATCCTTCTTTTGAAGTTACAATCAGTCCAACTATCGCGGCTGGACTCAGCAGCATGTGTGACGTTCGAAGTACTGGCCACAAAATTTAGTCAGTTTAATTAGAAATGAAATAATTATCGTATGTGCATTCTGAACTAGCAGTTATACAATTGTACAGTGATACTTTATAATTTGTCATTTTGCGTTGTGTTCAGTACTCGTAGGTACTTGATTGTGCCTTTTTAGGTAGCATTTGACGTTGTGCAATGAGCGCTGTGCAATTTTAACTATAGGAATTCAGTACAGGGACATAAACGAATCCCCTTTTATTTTTACCTACTTCGTTTTATTTCTATTATTTTTTTCCGAAATGAGACTCGGACGTCACCCTTGCATAAGTTAGTTACGTGACTGTTTTATATGCGTATGTATAATGCGCTGTGGAAACTGGGACATGTCATCTCACTCGGTGAGATCTCGTGCCTACAAATTCACCGTCATGTCGTCGAGACGGGTGTTTGCCTTAAAGCTGCACAAATACACCATCTCCACTGCTCATTTGGGTCCACGAATTAGCCTCCCTTTACTCGGTACACTGCCTTCCCTTTCCTTTCTACCCCATCTCTTCTCCTCCCTTAACTTCCATCCCTCGTATTACCCCTCGTCCTTTCTCGCCCTTTCCCTCTCCATCACCGTCGACCCCGTTATACTTACGAATCCCCAAGTTTTATTTTAATTGACGGTAAACTGAACATTAGCTTAAGCGGCGAGACACTAATGTTATTCGAGAAAATTAGACCACCTAGCCTGTTCGAAGGGTAAAATCGTGTAGGACTTTCAACAGCTCTAGGAAAATTGTAGGAAAATTATTTGGATTTTATCAAACTGTATCCAACTCACTCGACTGTATCTGAGCTTATATAATACCAATGGTAGCTCTACGGCTATACATATGTGTGTATGTATGGATTTTGTATGGTGTAACTCTCTGTACTCAGAAATTCACTCGGGCAAACTCTGAGGCGTTTTTACTTCCGTACGAATGATTTTGAAATTTTTCTTCACCGCGTATCTTTAACTCGTATACCCATATAGAAAGAATATGATAAATCTTTACCGTCTCTCAGTTACTTCCTCCCTTGCTTTATGTAATACCAGTGTTCGAGGAATGCTTCGAATCACATCAATTCTTAATTCTACTCAATGTGTATGAATGAGTATGTCATTCGAAGTACCTTATCTCCGAACTTTATGTGTGTGTGTGTGTGTGTGTGTGTGTGTGTGAAAGCTAATCAACCGCGACGTATCATCGTATGATATTTCTCTGGTACAAATTTAGGGGAAAAAACCATTTTTGACTATTCGATTGCTGTGATGAATTATTGTTGAAACTAACTGAATGATGATCATTTGAAAGGGTCTTGGTCCGCGAAAAATGACATCAAATAAAGCGAGAAAATGCTTTTTAACGAAACATGTCATTTTTTTATTGAGTATTCCGCGAGTCTGGAAAATTAGAAATATTTTTTCTTTCTATCGTCAGTTAGCAAGTCTCATTTACCACGACTGAGGTTCTTGTTTTCTTTTCTTCTTTTTTTTCTCACGTCCTTCCTCCCTTTCTTGAAATTCTTGGCAATTTCATCCAGAGAGATGATATTAGTTTAATATTCGTAAAGTTCTTGGATTTTTTTTTTTCTGTTCGTTGAAATGTGAAAATGGAACAAGATCATGTAATTTTATTTTCACATTAGCTAAAGCGTCGGGGGATTACCCTCGTTTTCTATTCATCCAACGCAACGACTGAGTCCCGTTTAATACGACGAAATGAAAACGTTATACGTCTTTGCAACTAACGGATGTAATAACAAGTAATAACGAACTATATACGAATAATGATAACGATGATGGTAATAATAACCATATAATACAGCGAACTCTGTCTACCACAATACACCGTATATCTATACCTATATATATACATACCCCGGATCTCTTGCGAGAGGCCAAAGAGCGGAGGAATAATCATGAAGAGAAATGTGCCTTTTTTTCTTTTTTCACCCCCCCTCGACTGATGAAAGAAACCTCTTTGAATTTTACGCGTAGAGTGCATCTCTTGTAGCGAGTCTGGCAATATGGACCATCAAAAATATGTCTCTCTCAATTCCTCTTCCTCACGTATGTGGTACTCACTTTCTCCCACTCACACCTATCATGTAAAATAATGAACAAAAATCGATCCCTACCTTCTACTTTCATCTCACTAACGGAAAAATTGTCAAAATTTGGTAAAACCACCCCCAATGATTCGACTGATCGTTTCAGTTACCTTCGAATAAAAAAAACGACGAAAATATGTGGAAAAAAACTGCGAGATTCGATTGGAATAAAACCTTTTAAAAACTATCTGATAACAGGGGATGAAATCTTCAGCACGCATCGTACTAAGGTAGCGTATATAAGACGGCATTTGTCCCGGCCTGTATCCACCGAAGAGTTTTCTACAAGGGTTGCGCGCGCTGTACCCGGGTTCTCCCCCGCGTTTCGTTTACCCTCCGATAGAGGCGCGTCGTCGTTAGGGTGACGATCCATGGAGTGGGGGATATATGGCGCACGCGCCAACATTATTTTAGGAGGGGATACCCTGGTATCAGTTTGTGCCGGGCGTCGCGACGCCTTAGCTTTCAGTATCCGTTGACCAGGTGACAGAGGTTGACACAAGTACGTTTACTAAGGGATAGTTACGCGCCGCGTAAAATTTTACCTGTACGTGGATATATATATATAGTATATAATACATAGAAAAAAAAAAAAGAGAAAAAAAATTTCAATCTAAAAATAAAAATTTAAAAACAAAAATTAAACCGTAAGGAAATATCTGGCGATTATAGAATTAATGTGAATTATTTTCTTGTTATATCAACCCCTAATTGTAAGTTTGATTCTTCGACCAAAAAGTGTCCTTGTGAATAATACATATACATATATATATATTTAGGTATATATACAGAAGATATCGAAAAACTGAGAGAAAAAAAAATTCGATTTTATTAAGATGAATGTTGATCTGGATTCTTTGACGATTAATTACTACCCATCGTCGTTGAATAATTGTCGTTTTTCTATATACCACACGTCGTCGTCATCGTCGTCGCGTTTTGACCAGTGATTAGAGAAGATAAGAAGAAGAAAAGAATAATAATCTCGTGATTGAAACGGATTAAAATAATATGACATTCTGAAGGTATCTTAAAATAATGATAAACTAAATATCTAACTACGTTATATTTTTCGTAAAGTTAAGCTCTATCAAGTGCAAAAAGAGCTGTGATCTCTAGGGGTGGTAAAAAAAAAAAAAAGCAAAAAAAAAAATAAGTTGGGAATTAGCTGGTAACTTACCCTCCTCCAGTGCCTCGAGCTTTAAAGCTTTCTCTACGAAGATTCTATAGAAAACTGTTTTCAGTAAGGAAACTAAACTTTCCTGCTGCCGTTGACAGATTGATAAGAAAGTTTCCCGCTCGAGTTTTCTTCTTTATATCTGCAGGCAAGCGAACCTCCAATCGCTTGCACTTAGATTATAAAATTGTTACTGCAGAGTCCGAAACCATCTATTGCAATTGTCTGGGCAGAATTGAAATTGGTAAAAGAATTAACCAGCTCCGAAAACGAGTTTAAATAAAACATTCGATAAGTTTTTGGTGGAAAAAATTCAGCCGTTTAATCCGGGATTTGAAAAATCCAAGGGTAGATCTAAGAAGGGTGAAAGTTTTTCAAATCTAGTTAAAAAATTCGTCAGTATTGAGTCTGTGGGGAATTTTTATTCCCAATCATTAGCTGGTGAACGTGTTAAAGAAAGTGCAAAAGTGAAGGGTAACAGTGGATTCGGTGACTATTCGGCGGCTGGTGAATTCGAGGTCTGGGGTGAGGAAAAATCTACCGCGGATGGTCTCGACCACCACCAGGTAGTGAGGCCACCTTCGCGGCAGCAGCGATGCGAGGGGGCCTCCTCGCTGAGACCGCTGCTACACGTTGCTCATTGTGAACTACATTCACCTAGGGAAGCTGAACTGCTAAGGCTGGATCACCTAGATAGTCTGGACCATAAATCCATCGATCACAACACATATTCTATGATGGATAATTTTCACAGTCCAGTACCGCCGCCGCTACCACGTCGCCACGTACGGTAAGCGAGATGTTAATCATTTTATCTCCTCGTCTCTTTCAGTGGAAGAGAAATGAGGAGAAAGTAAATTAAAAGAATAAATGAGATAGAATTAGGTCGACTTCGTTGTAAAGATTTGAATAAAAAAAAAAAATTTATTCATTTCGAAACCGAGTTGGGAAATGGATATTTCGATCGGATAGTTGGAATCGGTGAAATTCGTTGTGAGGCTGGTGTTTAGTATTCGGGAAATGAGGTAGGGAATTGTTGAAAGAAACGCAATTATTTTTCGTCAAATTCGTTTTATAAAACGATTCAGTTTTCGTTCCATCGGACTATTTCTCTGCAACGAGTTGATAGCTAGAGGATGTCTTCGAAATTACGTATTCATTCGAGGAAAGACTGAATGTAAGAAGGTGCTTAACGTTTTCCACGAGGCTCAAGTTTTACATTTGACATTCTCGGTGCTCAGATCCCGAAGAAGAGTATAGTAGCTGTACAGACTTCGAAGAACTTCTGGCCTCGAGACACTCTTACGTATGCGGAACTTCACGGCGGTCTTAAACCGTCACGGGTAAAAAAAAAAAAACTTCTTGAATCTCGTAGTGGATGAAACTACGAACTAAAAACTAAAGAAAAGAGTAGAGCAGAGCAGAAGTAGAAAAAGGGAGTCAGTCAGCATTGAAATAGTGATACGGACAAAAAAAAAAACTGTTTATTTCGTTCCCTAATCATCTAACCAACAATCACTCGAATTAATTAAACATTTTTCTTCATTTTCTTTTTTCTTCTCGCTTTTGCGATTATCTAAAGCACTTGTTGCTGAGGATTATTAATTTCGTTGATAACTACTTCTGTGATAGACGTGCCCGAGATGAAGGAGGCGTTTGAAATCTTTTGCACCCTTCATCGCACCCTTATCCTCTTCATTCGTTGCAAGATTTTCTTTATCCAGCCTCTGCTCCCCTAGCGATGAGTTCCTTTGAACTACCGCATTCGCGTTTATCGCCTAGCTCGGAAAATCGGAGCGTTGAATATTTTTCGGTGAAAAAAAAAAAGTTTCAACGCCTAATTTAATTGTCGTAGTATTCTATGTGCTGGGGATTTTAAATCGAGAAGGCTTTTCACAGTGACACATCACGTCGTCCTACGCAATGAGAAATCGTTGACATTGATCGACGATGGTTCGTTCCTTGGTATAACCGATCAGTGCATGCACATACCTTGTAATGGTATACGCATTTCATCCCTGAACTATTCGATCGAGTTAAGAATCTTCGGCAAGACTTAGGGAGTTCGAGATCCCCTAAAAACATCGCCGTTAAAACGTCACAGGTGCTTACCCAAAAGCTTTAAACTCCAAAAATGAAATGTAGGCACGCTCGTTTCGCATTCTCTTTAGTCTTCACCTTTGGATCATAAAACGCCCAGGAGATAAAAGAATCGTGAAACTCTGCATCAGGGGAAAAGTTTTCCCAACAAATCAAGACCAATAATAAAACGTGGAGATCAACTTTCCTCGTACATAAGATGAGATCGAAAACGTAGTAAAATCATTTTTCTTCATTATCCTGACATTTCGGATCTTTATACTGTTTCTCAGATAACGAATTCTTCATGGTTGTCTCATCAGAAATATACAAGTTCAGTATGCTTTTGGGGATAAAACATTTTCCGGTTCTGGCACCAGGCCACTTCAGTCTTATAGATTTTTTTAACTCAATGAACGGATAAGTCCGGCTAAAAATCAGCTCTGATATCATTTCTCTCCCAAGTTCCTGACTACATGACTGCACGACGTATTATCTCACAGGATTGGATGATGGAATATTTTCTGTTGCCAAATTCGGGTCCAAATATCACAATATTGTTTCATGAAATATTCGGTACTCCTGGGATTTGACCAGACACACGTTTCAATCCATGCCTGAAATCATTTCTGAATCAAGTATATAACTTCGACCATTCTTCCAGTTGAATTCAGATAAACTTTGACGAGCTTGTGGCTCTGATACACTTTACTCCTTGGCTATATCTAGGTAAAAGGTAGACTCGTTTGCAAGGGGTTGCGGTTCTGCATAGGTTGACGTCGCCCGATGCATCAACCCTGATGGTATGGACTTTGCTCCTTTATGTGGTTCCGTCGAGGAACCACAGGGCACTTTAGTATGGGAGGTAAAATGGTACGGAATAGAGAACGGTACGGTCCGAAGTCAACTTGGTGAAATTTCCCTCTGTCCACCAAAGAGGCAACTTTCCTGGAAGAACCAGTGTCGTTGGATCAACGATTCCTGAAACACCTCTTCGCCCTAAAAGTCTGGGCAATCGATAGTTACGCCCCAGCGCTTCCCTAGGGACCTGAAAACCCGCTCTTATACACGAACCGAGTAACGTACAGATTCCACTAGCTGGATCTACTCCGGGACCCCGACCCCGGCTCTTTGTACGCCCTCGTCATGGCCCTCGGTGAAGCGCTACCGGTTAGATAACCCATAGGCACTGTGCCACTTTTACTATCGTTTTTACGGTGTTCGTTCTTTTGTCGGCTTTCTTATTTTCCATCTCTCCTTTTTTTTTTTTTTTATATATCTCCCTTTTTATCCGGCCCCATGAGAATTGAACGTTTAGCCCTCAGCAACACCTTACCCAGTAAGACCCGGTGCACTTCATTTCCTCGAGCACGTGGCTCCCCTTTCAACATTTTCCCATCTTCCACGCAAGTATTCGTCTAGGGACGAGTGGCTAACCCTTGATGACTTGTTTCGTTCTTCCTTTGATCCGATGCCTGTAACTATATACGAGCTGTTTTTCCTACACCCTTATAAAATCCGATTTAGAATCCGCCACCCCAAATGCTTGCGGATTTTCTTACCGAATGACATCTGCGACGATCATCTTTTATATTTATTTTCTCATCTAGTCTACAGTCTCTATATTTTTTCACAGATATATTTTCATGCCCGCATTTTCGGCTTAACGGACCCACTCATCTCCGATAAATCTAAATAAATTTAATCAAGTGGTAAATTAGGTCTCCGCACCTATTTCTCGCTCGTCTTTCTATAACGTTGCGTTAACGTTGAGGGTCGACGTCGACGTTTTCATTGAATCAGTTATTTGTTTATATTACTTTGTTCTATATAGAACGAGGACGAAGTTAGATTAACTTTATCTTAATTAGACAATTAGCTTTTAAAGGATAGATGAGAAAACCCCTTTCCTTACCAAATTTAGAATGAATCGGTTTAGACCACCCGCCGTTTTCAAAGACTCAAATAATATATAGGTACCACCTACCAGTTACCCTCTAGGTAAGCTTTAAGACCAAAATTTAGAAACAGGACTAACGTAATACTAAATTGCGGAGTTTCTAATTCAAGGTCTATTTCCTCAAGCACCGTTTACATCTTGTCGATTAGACAGAAACTCGCTCTTAATCTCATACCATACTCCGAAACTACCCCTCGTGAAATAAACTTTCAAAAAATATTACACGAATCTCAATAACGATATTCAACCCCAATAAAATCAAGGAAATTTACGTTAAATAAGGGTCGTATTAAACATGTAACCCACGTAAGGAAATCGTTTCGTTCAACGACTTAGTTAGTCATTGAAATTCGACAAATATCTCTTTCGAATTTCGTCGTAATACTGTAAAGATAAATTTTTAACTTATAGTATGTAGCATACGAAATGAAATGCATATAAATATCTATTTGCTAGGTATATACCTAGATATATACGTGTGCATACATATTACATACATGAGCAATTCGTTTTCTCTCTCTATATATATATAAAGAATATCTTTACACATAAAATAGGTATTACCACGTATGTATATTTCACACATGTTTGAATCATACAGTATATATTTACTTGAACGTCGGTTTGAATTCTGAGGTATTTTATATACTCACTAACGTAAATAAATGCATGTGTCAACACCGGTGGTCGTTAATGACGTGGAGGGATATATTCCGGATGAAATAGAAGCGCAGTTTGTGGGTGGATGATAAAATATGTGGAGCAAAGCACTCGCGCACGCGCTTGCATTCGTGTTGTGCGGCATGAATCGCGTATATAGTTCGATTAAAAAATATACGACAGAAGACATGAGACACGAGACACGGGACATGGAACACGGGACATAGTACACGGGACACGGGACACGATTTCCTTCTAAATGATTAAATGACCGTGAACGAAGCCGAGGAGAGATACGCCCAAGATCTTGATTGAGATTGATGGAACCGGAATTGAAGATTTTCGACCAAAGAGACTAGCTCGACCTTCTATCTCGCCAGGCTTAACGACGATAGACCGTGTGATTAGATTGCCTTTTCAATTGGCCGACAAATTGCGTCCGAGTGCCAGATGGGCCGAGAAACCGAAGAATAATTGAGATCGGGCTTATTTTTGCGAAAGAAAAACTAAAAAAAACCGTAGCCATAAATAAATGAACGAAAAAGCAAGTTCTGAAGTGTTAATAAATCAAGGGTTTATTTAAAACCCCGCTACCCATCATCAAAATTTATAACACTATAATAATTCTTGAATCTATGATTGAAAATTGGAAAAAAGAAAAGAAAAGCGACTGACTGACTTCATGCCGATTAGGAATTCAGGAAAAATTATTCCAATCATTTCTTAGGTAATACCCGACGAGGGTATAGGTACGAATCTATTGATTTCCGTTTAAGGGCGAAGAAGTTTATTTTCTTCCATTCGTTTTTTTTTTTTTTTTCGTATCCCCGTTTTTTTTTTATTCTTTTGCCTCTACATCCACCCCATACCACGATGCGGGTATTAATTTTTTTTTCATCGAAATTCAAATTTCATCGTCGGAAATTTTTTTTCACCTCGTGAACGAACGACGCTACGATCATATACCTAGATGTGTTTATACAACATAGAGAAAAAAAAAAGGGGAAACGATACCGATATACATATGCGTGATCTGTATCAGAGAAAAATGTTTTACTGAATGTGAAAAAGAGGCGAAAAATGTATAAAAAAAAAAAGAAAGAAAGAAAGAAAGAAAAAAAACAGTAGCTTTTCAACGAAGTTGTTAGTCAATATACGTACGTACATACGCGACGAGGAGAACCCTGACACAAATTGCACACGCTCACTTTTCACTTTATCCACCGGCTCGAATATTAAATCAGCCTGAAGTAGCGACGTCTACTTCATTTGCGTTCTCTTTTTTCTGTTCTCTGCACTGTTTCCTTTTTTTCCTACGTTTTCTCGTTTTCTTTTTCTCTTTCTTTTTGTCTTTTCCTCTTTTTTTCTCACTTTTTTTTTCTCCTCTCTCTCTCTTTCTTTACTCTTTCTTTCATTCTCTATCTATCTTCTTTTTTACAGTCAAAGTGCCTACAATTTCTGTAACCCTTCGTCATTTGAATACGTACGCTTCTTTCACCCCCAGCAGTAGCTATAAATTCTTTATTCCTGCTACACAGCCAACTTTGAAATCCCATTACCGGATACATACATATATAATACATATACAGTGAACACATATTACATAGATATATATAGATATATATTATACATGTATCTATACAATAGACAACGATTCACCTGCATTCACGGGGGTTTATTTCGCACAGAAAACTTCTTTATTAAGTTACCTGTATATGTATATATATATATATATATATATATATATACATATACATCCCACCCTTGCCAAAGCAATATATCAAATATAGAAAAAAAAAGAAAAAAAAAGAAAGAAACAGAAAAATTGGGGTAACAAAAAAAAAAGAAGAAAAAAACCACCACTGTATCAAATTTCGTAAAGAATTAGCTTCTCATCTTACAATTCAAGTGATTAAAATATATTTGACGAAGAATATTATCTCATAGTGAGGAAAAATTTTCGAAAAACCTTAGTGATAAAAAAGAGAATAAAAAAAATTTCGGGGGTGGGCATCGTTTTTTTATTTTTTTCGGAGTTTTAACCGAAAGGTCGATACCTCTGGCGATTTCTCGTCGCATTTTCTCCGGTCCGATTCTCAATTGCGAATTCCCCAGCGGTTACCACCGAATTGTATATTTATGCTGAAATTAGAATTTGGCGATCGGCTACTTGGTCCTTTCGTCCTATCGTATCCGTAGGTATATACCCGTATTCGTACCGTTTTAGATCTTCAACTCGTTCAGGCCTTGCCAACAGAGTTTCATAATTAATTCAGCGACGAAACCTTCCCCTAAAAATTGTCATCATTTATTAAGACAGCTAGCACAGTCGGAGGCGGTATATAGGTGTAGGTACTTTCCGATGACAGGAAATGAGGATCTAAAATTTCTCGCGACGACATAACTCCGGTCTCGAGATACTCGCGTAGAAACCTCTAATAACCCGCGCAGAAGTCTGGACCGCTTGAAACTCTCTGCATGCTGCTTGATCTCCTCATATATACATATATACATATGTATACTATATACATATAGTATATATGATCTCTGCACTGTTTCTGTGTCGGTATAACGACGGTATAACGGTGCAACCCGAGGTCGTTCCTAGTCGGGATGTATGTGAAGCTACATGGTATAAATAGATAATGCATTGGATAAACGATGGTGTGAGATGAAAGGATCCGTTGCAGTAGTTTCGATCCAAGTAACTCGCTAAGAGGTTAACGACGTTAGCCCTCCAGGGTGACCGAGGTAAGCCTAATACTAGTATAGGTATACCTATATCTACCTACCTACCTACCCTAATAGTATTTCTGAACTTATCTGTATAAATTACCAACACTACATATACACTAGGTAGTAGGCCGACGAATAGATGGATATTAGTGTTCTCCTGCACCTCTCGAACGGATGCATTAATTGCAAACTCGAGCTACACATTACTCGTCGGCAAAATAGAAACAGAGATAAGAACGAGAAAATTTATGACTAAATTATTTATTAAAGGGTTGAAAATTCTAGTGCTTTATAAACGTGAAAAAACAAAAATCATCTTTCACACTTTTTTTTTCATTTTATTTTTTTTCAACATCTAGGTAATATGTTACGGTATATAATCTATGTATGTACGACTCGACGGTTTTTTTTTTCTTTTTACTTTTTTTTCAATTCCTTTTCTTTTTGTTCTTCTCGTTATTCTGGACTTTGAAGCCTTTTAAATTTCAATTCTCCAATTAGCTTACGCTTTAAATAGATTATGAATATATATATATATATATATATACCTGGAATACTGCAGGTAGCGTGATTAAGTGCAAATTGTGAATACATTTTAATTTAAAAACGCATTTCCAGACTTAAATGAGATTCTATTTTTAGCACTCGACGAATTGTATGTATGTAGGCATACCTGTATTCATCGATTCGTATGAATTTGAATTGTTACACGATTTTGGGGGAAACTGTTTTGACATAATGTCGAATATCAAACTACCAGAGATAAACGATAAATAAAAAAAAATTCATCAGGATATGAATTTCAAAATTTTAATTAAAACTAATTTTCTTTGAATACCTATGATACCTGCTGTGGAGACTATCGGAACCCCCGAACACACACATATAATTAAAAAAAATATCCTCATAGAATGTAGATACTTATCGTGAATTTATTTTTTCTTTTTTTCTACTTTTTCTAAGGCTTCTATAAGCGCCGGTAGTTCTTGACACGTAACAAGGTAGATAAGTATAATTTCCCTACTAACGACTTAACCTGGCGAAATAAGGGGTCGAGAGAATAATCAATGATGCTTATATGAACGGGGTGAACCTATCTGACGTATCGTCTTTACATCGCACCCAATACATGCAATCATCTATTTATACTTTGACATGGATAGGCGTGGCTCTAACTACAAATCGATGAAATTATTCTTCGCTAATGTAAAATCATCGTTATACCTACATACAGAATTTTAATCAAATTCCCAGGTACTATGGGAATAGTACTTTTCGATACTAGTGCGAAAGTGTAAAGTCTTTCGCCCGAGCGAAGCAAGGGTGACAATCACACGAGTCGAGAATTGTCTTTCGCACGTTTATCGGACTTCGTTTTTTAAAACAACGTGCGTGAAGTTGAATTTTATGCAGTGTGCAAAATCAAACTTTACGCACAACGTATTAAAAAATGATTTTTTGCGTCATACACTGGTACCTTGCCAAATTCCATATCAGTCACAATGTTTCATCCCCTAAATTTCTTACCAGATATAATCATCTACTCGCTCAAAACTCCAACCCATAGAATTATCGAAGAATAAAAATATAAGGTACCGCAATGGAATATATGAAGAAAATTTTTACAACATATTTTATATCATACAGTCAGATCCCGGTGAAATACCAACGCCTTGCAGTTTCAACCGACTCGCAATTCTGTGACCGAATTCATTCCCTTTGCAGTTTATCTGTATAAAGTGAAGAAGAAAAAACCTCTGACAAAAGTTTAGTTTGCCAGAGCAAAGAGTCAGTCACCTCGCTCAGCAGCCAAGCTGGTTACCTTGTCTCTCTTCGTACTTCTCTTTCCCTATCCCTATCCTCTGCCTTTCTGCCCTCTCAAAAGTCGTTTTTTTTTTTCATTCCCTGTTTTTTTTTTTTTTTCTTTCTTCCTTTTCTCCTTTTTCTTTTTTATGAATGCTTGTTCTTTGTGAAACCTTCTACCTCCCAGTATTCGTGGGGTCGTCCTCCAGTATTGTATTCAAGCTAAAACTCGCAAACCACCTTTGTAATCTTACCTATTGAGTCTTTTATACAGCGTTGTCAACTTACTTTATGCTCTTAATTGTTGTTTGTATTATATATATGTACATACATCCTTGTTGCTAGTTTCTAAACGTCTATTTTATATCATTTTACCTCATTTCAAGTTTAATACACAATTTTTACCATTTTTTTTAAATTTTTTCTTTCCATTTCCTTTTTTTTTTCGAGCTTTCTTTTCTGTCTTGGTAAATATTTTTGTACACAATATCATAAACATCGCAAATGTTTATTACCTTATCCGAATATTGTTTAGGGAGGAAAGATTATCGAGCATAAATATCAGAATGTTGCAAAAAACAATTACTATTATATTTTCCTGACCTCTTTTGACCCCAAAAATCGGTTATTTTTAGTCAAAGATCGACAGAACTTTGATCAGAACAAAAACTTATTTAAAAAGCTCCATACGGAAAGCGTGTAAAAGAAAAGCTTCGACTTTGTTAGGTTGAGAAATAAAAAAAAAAAATTCTTAAAGAGTTTGCCAATTCTCCAGCAAAGCTTACAACAATTTCTTACAATTGTCCACAGAATTTTTTATTTTTTTTTCATTTTTTCTTTCTGTGCTATTTAAATGCGAAATGACAAGTTGATTCAGGCAATTCTTCACAATCTTACAATAGAAGCAACAGATTTTAGGGTTGGGGGTCGAAAGAAGAATTTATATAATGATATATTTATTATTTTCTTTTCTACTTCTTCTTCTTCTTCTTCTTTTTGTAATAAAAAAAATATATATATATATACACCTTTACATTTCTCCCTGTTTCGCCCTCATTCTTTCTCTCTCCAGTTCGTTTCTCCCCGCTGTCCCTCTTGGCAGCCTTCACCCCCGCCCTATATTGATCCGTTGAGGTAGCGTCGCTTCTCGGGGTTATTATTTCATGCCGTGTAATTGCAAGTACGCCAAGTACCAGGAATGTCCCACTGCACGTGTGTAGCAACCCCAGTTAGCCACGACCTGGTCTCGTGTTACGTGTACCCCCTTTACACCCCCTCGAGTGTACCGTTCATTAACATGCGTTCAAACATCCCGTAAACCTGCGATCCGCGATTCCATGGGTTAGTAAATCAGGTTTACACGCGACCATGATGTAGACGAGGTTTATCGAAATTATTCATTTCTCTCTCTCTCTATCTCTCTCTCTACATCCCTCGTCTTTCCTCTCTTACATCAGCCAAAGTTTCACTGCTCTGTAGGTTCGCGCCAGCTTTGCCAAAGTTTTCCTCAGTTCGGTAATAGTTTCGGCTACACATTACTAGAGAGGATTGAGAAAGCTGTCCGATAACCACTAGGTGAAGATTGGTGCACCAGAAAATTACCTGCAATACCTATATATATATATATATATTAGGGTGATTCAGAAAAAAAAAAAAAAATTATTTTTTCTTCCAAACAGGCTCAAAAGTTTCATTCAGGTCAAAAAGTATGCCTGTTAAAATTTGAGCTCTTAATATTAATATTGAGTTGCTCCGCATCGCACTTTTCGATTTTCCGTAAGAATAACATAGGATAAATTATATTTGCTTCTTCTGATTTTTATAACTAGCAAATGATACGTCACACAAAGAATCTACAGACATATTTTTGTTGGGAAATGAAAAATGAAAAATAAAAAAAAATAAAAAACCAAAAATTGAAAAAATTAAAATTAAAATCAATCAAAATAAATTAAAATTTGACCTTGAATAACTTTTGAACGAATGGACTTATTAGAAAATGACTCGGAACTTTTTTGTAGAGCGTTCAATTCCCTACAAAAATGTGTCTGTAGATTCTCTGTGTGATGTGTCATTTGCTAGTTATAAAAATCAGAAGAAGCAAAAATGATCTATCCCATGTTATTCTTATGGAAAATCGAAAAGTGCGATGCGGAGCAACTCAATATTAATATTAAGAGCTCAAATTTTAACAGGCATACTTTTTGACCTGAATGAAACTTTTGAGCCTGTTTGGAAGAAAAAATAATTTTTTTTTTTTTTTCTGAATCACCCTAATATATATATGCCTGTACCTACCATTCCAATTTCGATAGACTGAAAATTAATTTACATTTCATCAGCGGCTGTAGGACGCCGGCATGTACCACCCTCTTTTTACTCTGTTCCTCTGCCCCCATGTTTTCTTTGGTTCGCAAACAAGCAGATTGAAAAATAAAATTATGAAAATAAAAAATGAAAAGGAATGATTTTATATAAAATCAAAAAAAAAACATACAGGAGAAAATCGAAATTTTGTTTTCAAACAGACGAGGAAAAAAAAAAAAACAGAAAATTAATAACGAATTCGAATAGCAAAGTTTTGTACATTTTTTTCTCCGTTTTTATTTTTTTATTTTTTTTTTATCTTCCGACTCATCACTTCGGGGAATTAACCCTTGCTATTTAATAAAACAAAATACAAAAAAAAAATACGCTGTTTGAATTCTACCTCCTTTATGTATTTTTTGAATAATTTAACAACGTGGTATATCACACTAGACTCTTATTCGGAAAATATGTTATCGCTTGTCTACCCTGTAAGCCACTCTGAACAGAAATAAAGAGAAATTGGACAAATTTATGGGGATATTTCTGCGATTTGTCGTAGGCTCTCCCCGAGGCGTTGAACAGGTAAAAGTGACTTCCACTTTGAACACGGGAGTTTCAAAGAAGTCTATAAATAAACTCTAGTTCGATCACTTCACTTTTCCTAACTTGCGAAAATTCGCAGCGCCGAATAAATTATCTAAAGCATTATTATTCGATTGTGAGATAATATATTCGGTGAAATTGATATATATATTTTTTTTTATTCTTCATTCTTACTTCATAAAAACCGGACGTTTCTTCAATAAGGTTTTCAATTTTTGTTAGAACAGTTTACCCAATATTTCAAACTTAAAAGATGCCTCAAACTTTTTCACTTCTATTTCGAATCAGTCGATAAAATTTTAATCAGCTTTGTCAAGTCGGAGCGAACCCTCTCTGAGGTTAAAAATTCAGAAGCGAAAGTTTTCCGAGTGAAAAGAAGAAAAAAGAAAAACTGGGAAAAAAAAACCCATATGAAAACTAGTAGAAAAAAAAAATAAACTAAAAAACGAAAAAACGTCGTTTAACCGACTGACGCGTAACTATAATCAGCTTTCAATTATATCACTTGACAGCTGATATATGCAGAGAAGAAAATTTGACAGGAAATATTGGTGTATGACTAGATATAATTACTGTTGATTATTTCATATGATATGAACGTCATGGGCTTCAGAGAACCAATTTTACATTCATTGTTACAGACAGACGACACTCGGGTAACTGCTATCCGGCTTTCAATTTGACATTAACATCATTATAGAATTACTAGAAATTAATTAAATAACTTCGTTATTAACTGCATTAACACCATCGGCAGCTATACCGCATCCATCAGGCACCAACCCCCTGCGCTTTAGTAATTACTATAATTACCTCTCGTTTCACATTACTGTTATAGATAATTATATTAATTATGGTATACAGTAATCGACCACAGTATTTACCCATTTATGGTGGAAATTCGTTGTCAAATTTATGACCAATTTTTTTTGTTTTCGAATTCATTTTTCTTTCAATTTTTATATAACGATGAAGGAATCGGCCTCTGAGGATAGATTTCACCACGTATTGTAACTACATCTATATAATTCCGGTCACACGTGCTCGTTAGGAGAATATCGACGCTTGGTATCTGCATAAAGTTGAACAAATATTTCTAATTAAGCTTCGACGACGCCACGGCCGCGGCCGCACCAGCACCAGCACCAGCGGCTGGCTGCAGCAAGCTGATCGTGAAAAAAAGAACAACAGCCAATTTGCCTCGATGAATATTTCACCGGGATGAACGCGAGGCGATGAAAAGCTATATAGGTTTATGGAAGCGGGTTTGGTGGGGTGAGCTAATATTACCTTTTCATATAATGCTCGGGCATATTAAATAAAAACAGAATACCGATGGTAGTGTTGGTACGCTATCTACCCCGCTTATACCTCCGTATCAATAATAATATGCATATACCAACCCCTATAATACTGTATATCAATTACGTTACCAAGTTTTCAAAGAGTCTCTCACAAATATTATAATATTCGAATATATAATTACGACGAATTATTTCATAGTGAACGATTGAAAAATCTCTGCTGAATTAATAAGGTATTTTGGTAAAATTTGTCTGTTTGTCGTCTGGACAGGAAGAAGATCGAAAAGATTTATGTAGAGCGACTAAAATTACGCCATTGCACTTGTCTGATACTGGGACCCCTCTTTAGTTCGTAATGATAGAATGGGCCTGGTGTTGTCAGAAGTAGTTGGGTATGATTGAACGTAATTTATCAAGCGAGCTTTATTATGCCCGAATAAGAATAAGGGCTCGAGGTTGGATTCGGGGTCAACCCATTAGTCCCCTCTCGCCTTCCTTGGTGCCAATCTATTTTTAAGTAGTCTAATATTGATTCAATTAACGAAATAATTGCCTTTCAAATAGTCTGCACACGAGAAACATTCTACATGGTCAGCCGACATGCCACTTCAATTTAAAAATTTCAAAAATGGTCAAGTTAGCCGATTTTTGGAATTTCAGATTTTAGCGAGCTGCGTTCGAATCGGCAATACGATGCAATTATGCGAGCGAGTAGAACAATTTTTTGCAATTATCGAAATTTGAAAATTTTGAAAATGCTTAGGCTAGCAATTTTGGAATAATATATTTCAAGGATAAATTGAATTCAAAGGGGTAGAAAAACATTCTCTCTTTTTATCACCTTTTTTAATGTCTCCCACCGCAAACCGCACGCAATCCTTTAGCCCTTTACCAATACCAAGGCAAGCAACGCGGGTTATACGCGTGCGAAAATAAATCTATCAAGGAGTTTGAAACCAAAGCTCCTTCGCCCTCACCCTTATAGCCGTACCGTACGCACGCCCTCCGTCTCTTCCCTAGGGTATACCAACACCTTGGTGAAATCTGGAAAACTGAGGCTACGCTGCCCATAAATAAATATAATACCGTCATTAGGAAGGCGTCACGGTTCCAGCCTCTTCCGGCATACAAAGTTTGCGCGCTAGGGACGCGAAGCGGCGCCGGGCGCGTCGCGACGCTTAGCTTAGCGCTTCGTAACTCTCCTGTATTATATTCAGGCTGTAGGTAGTAGTATCGGGGTCGAATCGGGGAGGAGAGAGCCAAAGGGCGGCGAAGAAGAAGAGGAAGAAGAAGAAGAGGGGACGCATCCCTTAGCTCGTCCTTGATGCGGATGCGTTGGAACAGTTGCAGGTTCCTAGGCTCAAGGCTCTACTTATTCTACACCCTCTTCGTCTCCCTCGACTCGACTCGACTCGATTCAACCCCCAGTAATTGGCCGCGCATAAACTTCCTCTCATTTTTCTTTCCGCCTTCTTTCCTGTCTTCCCTTACCCAAGTTCCTGTCTAACACGAACTAGAAAGACACCGCGGCGCACTGCGGCGCTCCTCAGCCCTGGGAAAGCACTTCCGCAAAGACTCTTGGGATGTTAGCGAATAACCAAGGAAACTTTACCACCTTTTTCTTTTCCTTTTTCTTTTTTTTTTTGCCTCTCTTTTTATTATCGCATATAGTGTATAGGGTGGTGTATTTAAATTGAGACTATACCGTCTACCGATCGATGCTTTCAGCTTGTGGGCAAGAAATTTACATTTCTTAAATATATATAGTAAATTAAATTACTACATCTTTCTATTGATACTGTTTTTTATCACTTGAAAGTATACAACTACACGTTCAATAATCGTTTAATGAGTTGTGTACGATGAGGATTCTCTGGAGGAATTTTATTTCCTTTATGCAAGGGAAATAAATTTGCCACATTTCTCTATAACTGTGTATTGAATCGATTCGAGGTTCAAGAGTGATTGAGAAGTAATGTACTAGTTGTGACAACTTGGCATTGCGGTAAAAGTATTGGTAAAGATTTTGCGATTGAATATAAGATAAAAAGGAAGTAAAATAAACGAGGACAGAATCCGAAACTCGTTGGTAAAGGCTAGGTAATGGATTTTCCGAGTGTCCAGTAATCACACTTCTACTCAGCTGCAATATAACCAAGGAGAAAAAGGTAGAACCTGGACCTGGATATAGAAAGTCAAACGGAATTCAGACCAGTCGAACTTTGGAAATTCGAATGGCTATCGAGAAGGGAAGAGAAGGAAAGGGAAGAGAAGGACTATAAGGAGGCGGTATTACATCTGTCGATATCTACGTCACTCCCCAATAAAATAAAACGTCATTCACCCCGACGCCAAAGTAATTACAAGTTCGCCAATCCTCCCCATAGAATTCAACGCTAAAGTGCATTTACGTAGATGTTTACGTATATAGACTGCAAACGTTAATAAACACCGAATATATCTATAGATACATATCACAGAAATCCATCACGACGGCTTTCACGTCTGACAAATAATGGGACGAAATAAAATATTAACTGAATAAAAGATAATCGAAGATATATAGAAAAAGAAACAGTAAATCAATCGGAAACGTTCAGAGCCCCAGCCCTCCTACGTTTAGTCATAGTCGGAGATTAGAAACACGAGAATATATCACTTTCCTATACTTTTCGCTTCGTCATTTCCGATTTGGTAAAGAATAGAAAATATCGGGATAAATCGAAAGATTATTACGTGGATAAATTCAATTTTGCATGTCGCAGCCATCTTCGGATTTCGTATAACGTCAGATTTAATCTTACGTTGGAGGATAAGATATCTACGCATACATAGGGATACAAACCCTCTAAATAATATGCATATGCATATGCATATGTGTATATAATATACCATATAACCGTATTTGTAGATATGTAAGAATGCCCGTCATCTACGGATAATAAGGACGCCGGGACGTCGAGACGTTGTCGCGAGCGGCATACGACCCTATTCCTTCGGAGGGTAAACTCCCCTTGCAGGCCTGCGGATGGGCCATCGATCCCCGACCGCGACGTCATATTTGCCACAGACGCTAGGAGCGCCCGCGCCCCGACGAAGAGCGTCGAGACCAAATAAACGACAACCCCTATTTCTCTCTCTTTTCTCCCTTGCTGTAGGAAGGATTCCAAGTCCTTTTACATGGTCGATGGAGAAAGAGTTCGAATGAGAGAAAAACGGATAAAGTCGAACAAGAGGAATGATAAAATTTCACTAATTGTATAAATATTTGATCTACTTCAATTATTTTATATTCCATGGTATAACGAATAAACAAATGAATAAATAATTGATCCAATTTTAACAAAATATTATCGTGAAACTGACTCAGTATGTGTGTTTGAAGATTATGATTAATCGTGTGATTCATATGTGTGAATAATAATTCACTGTATTAGGTATATAGGTATATATAAATACGATAAATTTTCTGCATCGTAGTTAGGTGGTTGTACAAACGTCAGGTTTTCTACCAATATCGATTTATAAATGAAATTTGTTTTTAACTCTCTTCTCGCCGGTTCGCAATTGCTACAGTATTATTCGACGACGTAAAGTTCCATTGTTACGTCGTTCCAATTTCACATCGATATTTTCTTCCGTCTGAACGCCCATCGGTGAATCTGTAACAATGAACGTCAATACCCTTCGACGTCCAATCTCCACGTCTAGGTATATAGAGATTAATTGACAAGTGCGTGTGAATCTCGCTCGCGTTAAAGTACGAAAATTCTAAAAGCTTAGATAAAAGCAACGCTGGTGGCTTACTCCCATACAACTTTACCTAATTTTCATATAGGTATAACCCATATATACGACACACACACACACACACACACATAGATTCAGACATTCAGCTACTCCTTCCAAAACTCTGCCTCCTTTACGGTCGCAAAGGCACAATGGTCTCCATTGTCGTTGGACAAGTTCACCTACAGGGCCTACAGACGAAGCAACGTTAAATTTATGCCCCAATAACTCAGGCCCGATATTATGTCCCACGCCTTGACTTAATTGCACGGTAAGGCCCTAAATAACATTTATAGTTGTACGTCCGATTATAGGGTGGGACGTTACACCTCGAGTTACTAAATAAGGAAGAGATCCTTGATCGGTTTAAAAATATAGCGAATTTATTTCATTTTTTTTATCAAAATATACAATACTTGTAGTACCTATACATTGATCTGTTGATTTACAGATTATGCACCGTTGAGATAATAAAAATAAACTTCATTCCTCTCACTTCTGGAGTCTGTAGAGCCCATATTTACTAACTCCATGTCATCTCGCAGCTAGTTATACTCCGGAGTTGCAATGCCTGGTATAAGGAACGCGTGAAGTTTACTCGAAGTATAAACTGCATTAAAGCTGTCGCAGTCGACCTCAACATGTCAAATCCGATGAAATTAACTTGAGTTTTATGACTCGTTGATGAATCGCAGCCTCCACGATCTCGTTCAACCAAATTCGTTTAAAACTTGATTGCTAACGATAAATTATTTAGGAAATAAATCTTTACAGATAAGGTACGATACTATGTGACAAGTGTTATATGAGGCGTTAATAATAATCTACATCGCTGTCAAGCTAATAACTATTCATTTTTTTGGTGTTAGAGGAAAGTTTCGTTTTGATAGTGGGGAAACGTCGAGATCCCCACAACGAAAACCTTATCGTTTATCAGTTAATTGAAACTATATATATATGTAAACTCGTTTAATTTATCTCTTGCTTAACGGGATTCGTTATCCTTTTCTCTACACCATAGCTAATGATAGAACAAGATATAATGTACTCGGTACCCTAGGACCTGCAAGCTCTGTGGCAATTAGTTAAGTGCATTTCTACTAACGCAATTAATTGTTGTCCTGAATGTGCAGGCTTGAAAGTTTTAAAGAAAACCTATAGCTATACGATCGGTGAGGTTTTCATAGTAGGTATCATTAATCTCGTCACGTACCGGAATTCGATGTACCGCACGAAACGAATTTGAAAAAGGGAAGGAAGATAAAAAAAAAAAAATATATATATATATATATATATATATATATATGTATAGAATAAATGAAAAAAAAAAAGGAAACGCACAATTCTATTATAAAATTTGGAAAGCCGAATATAGGGGTGATAAAATTTTGGAATTAAACCTATTGACTTTGCGGTGACATTCTCAATTTCATGGTGGCACACGCTAACAGCTAAACTCCGATTAAATTAATCTTCGTGGTAACCAGGAAAAGGCAATTCATACGACCAATCAACCCAGCAATACATCAATATCCTTTTAGTCGTTACATCGCACGCACACCCCTCGGTTACCCTGCAGTAACCCAAGGCGTAACACAATGCAATGCAATGATATCGAAGAGCGGTGCATATGACACATATACACATATATATATAAAACATATATACACCTACACAAGTGTGTATCTAAATGCACATATGAAATACATAAATTTTTCTAGTATAGAGTATTCAGTGGTAACAGTCTATAGCAGCTAGTTAACCGTGGCATTCATCGAAGCATTGTTATCGTTTAAGCGAGGTCTTCATGGGTATTTGAACGCAATGCTTACAATGCGACCAGATGTGTGGACGAGGGTTCTTTGTAGAAAATATTACTCTGCGTGTACGTAGGCAGTATACCTGCGATACAGTTAGTTTCATAAAAAAAATATTTACGTATGAATTGAACGTAAAATTAGTGCAAAAAAAGACGTTTTCACGAAACCATTGGAAGGAAGATACTCGAATGAACGATACTCATTTAGTATTTCTAGAACTGCAATCACCAATCTTTGTCAATGTCGTATATGTAATTGTTCGAAAAATTCAACGATTTATTATGAACCATCCTGTATATATGTGACCATTATATGTGAACCAGAAAAATTGAGAGAGATGGAAGTTGGAGCACCCCTTTTTTTTTTTTTTTTTTTACATGATGCATACACAACCTTTACCGTATCTATATAGGCAGTTGGTTAGGTAGCTGTCCGTAGTAGGTAGTCTACTGTAGTCTAACGTAGCTATTATACAACCATCGCATATATATACATATACATATACATAGACGTGAAGTCTCTCTATTGAAAAAAAATCCCTTGCCTCGACTATTGAACTATGCTTTATGAGCTTTTTCGAGGGGAAACTACGGGACACTATACATATAATCTACCTCCTCTATAGAGGGATGGATAATGCAGTTTTGTTCGGAATGAAATACAAATTAATGAACCCTGGAACTGACTAGACCGGGATTGGGATCCAAAGAGAAGAGAAGCTTTAGGGGCACGCGATTATACAGACTAAAAAAACTCCATGTATATATGTATTGCTGATCGTATAATGTGGAGAAGTTAATACCTTGTAATAATATTCAATATCGAAAGGCTGGAGTGGAGTGATTAGGGGATTTATAAACGAGATAATTAGTTGTGCTCGTAATATTTGGTCTCGTGGTTATTATATAGCATCGAGATTTATATACTAGTTCGTGTTGCTATAAGTCTTCATTAAAACCCTAATTAGATACTTGATAAGCATTTCGACTAGATTCATATTGTTATTTAACCCGGTGCAGACGCGCTATATAAAAGCCGCAGTCGCGGTTGCGGCTATACATAAAACGGACACATATATACACTATCTTCTGAACCCATCTCAATCAAGATTATAATTAGACATTTACCCGGTACAGCATACCGTTCATTCAGGTTCATTCGAACTATAAGATCTTTATCTCAATCTTCGATCATATCATTTTATCTATTCGACTTATCCCTCTTTTGTGGTACCCCACATCATCACGGCTATACTTAGCCATTATTACCTTTAGGAATATTATCGCAGTCATTTTCCACCTGGTCGTTTGATTAAAGAAATGAACTTCGGGTCGTTGAACTTATCTTTATGTTTATAACGTCGTTCTTATTTATCCAAAAACTTTTCCAGTAGTTAAATTACATAGAATTTTGTTGGATTTATTTGAAATTTTCTTTAACTACAATCAACATCCGGGTAAATTGAAATTTATTAGATCTGTAAGCGTTCGTCGTCGATGACAAGCATAAGTGACCATAGATCGTGAGAACCAACCGGGTGACTGCAGTTGTCAAATACAAGGGAAAAAAACAGCCACGTGTTATGGTTTTTGACGGTTTTTTTTTTTTTTCTTCTTCTTCTTCTTATTTCTTCGGTTATACCGCAGTTGGTATGCCTCAGAGTTTGTAAATATACAGACATGCCTTCCGGGTATCTTTCGGGTGTCTTTAGTCTCGTTTCAAGTATCGGGTCGGGTCCCTAGCTGATTTCGAGTGCACAGGGAAAATTTTAAGCAGTAACAGCCGAAACTTCGCTTCGGTCCCTTTCTTTAACGCTAAGCCAAAAGACTTTTGCCGGTGGTTGGCGACCAGATGGCTTCGGCTTATTTTTGTTCAACGTTTTCTTCTTCCTCTTCCTCTTATTCCAGGCTCATGTACTTCGTTTGAAGTACGACCTCCCTTTCTCCTCAAATAAGAACCTAACGTTTCAACAAATAGCCAACGGCAATATCGGGTAGATATGAAATATAGGGAGTCTCATTCATCAATCCATCTTTTAATAGAAGATAAAAAAAACTTTTTCTGCCTTCAATTTTTTTTTTTCATTTTTCTATTTTTTTGTATATTCTTCGCACCCCTTCGAAAATCAGTGTAGATATAACTCCGCATCTGTGCGTTGTGTATCTTTTATACAGAACGCATAACGTATAGCACAGAAAATTTTCGGGTCACAGGCAAGGGTAGCTGTTTCGGTATATAGCAAAGAGAAATTCGTAGTAAAGAATAGGGCGACGTTGAGGTAGAATGCGTGACGGATCGACGCCCGGGACTAACGACTCGGATGTGTCCGTCGTCGACGTCCGTCAGGTCTCGCCGGGGTCTCGCCTTGTAATTTGTCGATACCGCTACTCGTTGATACAAGATCGATTACTATCGTTGTTAAAATCTGCCGGTGCCTTTAGCGGACTACCGGTTTGTTTTCACTTGTAATTTATCTGCTCCAGGATCGAAACGAAATGAAAAAAAATAGGATGAAAGAAAAAAAGAAAATTAAAAAAGTCTAATGCGATCTGAAGAGCAAAGAAGGACCTCCCATAAACTTTCTTACTTTTACCTTTATAAGAAAAAGAAAAATCAAAAAATTAACGATCTACGAATATCGTGATCCCGGCTAAAGTTTCTGCGGAAATATTTAGTCACGGTTAATTCATTCGGATATGTTTCAAACTTCGTGTTTTGGGAACAAGCGTTGGGGTGTGTGCTGTAGCTGCAATTACACTGAAATACTGCTTCCGGTTGCTCGTGTCCTACTGCACTCACTGCCAGGTCAGATTTGGTGCAAGAACTTTAGGTACTACGAGGTTCTATATAGTAGCTACTCGAAACTGCAGTCTGTAAAATTTGGGGTAAAATTTTACAGTGGTATTCAAAGCTCGAATTAATTCCTGGAGTCGGGTGAATTTTACATCGGTACCATAATGCCGATTGTGGAAGGCCAAATTTCGTTCTATTTTTTTATTTTTTTCTTCTCTCTCTTTCATTTCAGACCCACGACACAGGATCAAAGGGGCTGCTTTTATCACGAATAGACGATAGAGAGGGATTTAACAATATAAACGCTTGTTAACTATAGCATTTTAATCCCCGTTTATATCGATAACTCAACCCATCAACTAACCGCGTAATTTATAAGCTTATATAAAACGACTAGCGAGTTATTACGTCCGGTCTGCATAGTGAATGGTGATACGTGTTGTCTGCTGGTCTCAAACTAATATTTGAATTCTTGTGGCGTAAAGACCCACCGCTATATTCCACCTCAAAGAAGTCCTATTTCGAGCCTTACTAAATCTACATCGTTACCAAAATCGGCACCGATACGTTCTTAATCCTACCTCTTTTTCAAACAGGTATATTTCATCGTTTTTCTCGCACTATTCGAGAATTAAGAGAACCGAGTAGCAGCAAGTTCATTAATTTTTCAGCAAATTCTAACTCCCACGTGGTGAAACCATTCGTTAAAATTAAACCGACGTTCTGTTACGTTAGGTTTCTATCTAATTTCGTATTTATCCGAAACCTGCTAAGAGGAACGATTCTGGAAGGTAAAAACAAGGAGCTCGTTACTTTCAGTAAAAGATAAGTTGACAGCAATAGATTACGCCTCTTTTATTCTTTTCTTCTTATTTCATTTCCAGATGATTCGTAACTGGGGTAGAAAGCAAAATTTGTTTTTTTATTTGTCTCCCTTGTATTCATCATCGCTGAAAGTTTATTTTAATCACAATTTTTTATCAAGAATAATGCCTTTCTATATATTATATAAAAAACCACCGTTGAAACGGGGTGAAACTTTATTTATTTTTTCTTCTTCTTCTTCATTACCCATCATCTTCATTCAAAATTTGATATAATTATATCTATTCTATATGCGTTACGGAAATCTATATCGTTTTCAACATAACATCGATATATCTGGATGATAGAATGTGCAATATCTATCCCATCTCGGTCATAATCATACCTCAGCCACAATACGCAGAGGCATCCGGCTACCGGATCGTCGTAGGAAACTAATTAGGTGTCGCGTACCGCTATACTGTCAAGACAATTTGACAGGCCTGGGCCACCTATAACCTGCACTGGGTGTCTGGGGGGCTGGCATTTCTCTCTGAGAATTAATAGGGCCTTCCATAGTGATGAGGGGATCGCAAATGCAACTTGGTATACGTACGTATGTATGTATTATTATACTCAGCAAGTGCGGAATAAATATAGAAATACCAAGTACGAGACGGGAGAGAAAACAGAAAACTTTTGACTAAAAATAAGCTCGATGTGTATAAGCCGACTAGGTCTGTCCAAACTGCTGGCATACGACATCGTAGTTCTCAATGAAATTGCCAAAAGGAACATTCTCCCAGTTATTCGACTCGCTATACTATAACTTGGTCCTCTATTCCGAGAAGAGAGGAGAGAGGATAGTATAGGATAGTATAGTATAGAATGGGATAGGATAAGGGAAGATGGAAACTGTGCAGACGTTGCATACCTAGAGGAGGCACACACACCCGTTTCTAAAGCGTGGTTATACCTACGTAACACAGATATATATATATATAATGCAGCGGACAATCGCAACCCTCTGAAATTAGATTTACCGAGCTGCAGTTGACTCGACCCTAGAGTTTCGTAGGTCCCTTTGGACCCCTTGGATAAGGGTAAAACGCTTTTACTGCAGAAAATAAAAAAAATAAGTAGCGAAAAGCCGCGAAGCGTCGTCACCGACTATGGAACTAGGGGTTTTTCCTTCTCGATATGGTGAGACTGGTGGAACAAAAATGGGCATAAATCTGTAGAGGAGAGGAGTTCATTTCAGGGATTATATCGACTTATATACCGATACCATATACTTCAGATTTATGGTGCTACGGGGGAGGATCAACCGTCGACAGATTCTCAACTTCGCGCCTTTTCTTTCTATATATCGTAGGTCCTAACATAACGAATAGAAAGGGAGAATGAAACCGCGCTTTTCTAACTAGCCATTAGTTTTCCTTAAACGAAATCTAATCAGCTTCTTTTGAGATACGAGCGTTTGCCCAATTCCTTATACTTATACTTACAAACCGCTGAAACATGCTGAAAGGAAAATTGAACATTATATACATTATAAACAGACACCTTACGGCAATTTCCTTTTCTATTTTTAACTAATTAACCTAGTGGGAGAGAAAAAACTGTCTAAAAGTCTCTTCGACGGTTCAATACCGTAACACAAGGACCAAAAACTGATTGTAAATTAGCGTCAAAGCCGACAGGAGACACCCTCGCCATCGAAGCGTGCATCGTCATCGGCATAGCCACCGTTGTTAAGTTATCGTAAAATGTATGTATGCGTATAGTTCGTCGTTAGAGGTAAAGCCTTTTCGAGTATAAGGCATGAAGGCTCGATTTTCTATACATAAGGGTATTTCATCCCTTCTATACGTATTATATACATAAGAGGAGAATGACTCGACTGTCGTATCCTCGTTTGTCGACACGCTTGAAAATTTCTGAAACCTGGTATACCGACAAGAGAACTTTTACTCGCGCACGTGTACATCACGCGACTAAAAAGAAAAAAAAAAAACACTACGGGGGTTGTTTAACCTCTTGCCTCTACAACCCCCCCAAACAACGTGATGAAGCGGAAATACCTAAACCGCGATCTAGATCGTCAAGTTCACGTTTTCTTTTTTGTTCTTTTCTTTTTGTTTAGTCACCCTTATACGAACAATTAAAATTATTTATGCAAAATTGTCTGATTATTATTATTATTATTATTATTATTATTGCCACTATCATAGTCATCGCAAATTTTGGGTCTAAGTTATTTTTCGCCGTGAAAATTCCCCTCTTCGGGTTGTTAATATTATTGTCATATTATGCAAGATAGGATAACGTTATCGAATTGTTGTAGAACGTGACATAGCCTCTTATACTCGACGGAGCTGAAGATTACATAACGCTTGGATCTCCCCTCTCGCAATGTTGGAGGCTGTGCGTTGCCATGCCGGTTGCATCTTCCCTAGCTTTTTGCATTGTGCTCACGCGCGCAATCTTATTACTGGCACACGTGGCCTAATATTCTCTTCCCTTCCCTTCTCTTTCCTTCTATTCCCTTCTCTTCTCTACTCTCACCTTCCCTTTTTTACTTCATTTTCCTCCTCTTCTTCTGCTTCATCTTCTTCTTCTTCTTCGTCTTCTTCATCATTGTTGAGATGCGAAGCTCGTATCCGACGAGGGATGATCGAATGCTGCCGAAATTCGCAAAGCTTTAGGTGATATTCTAGCTCTATACCTATCCTACCCACCTACCTACCTACCAAAGATCTTTCGTTACGTTTCTTCATAACGAAAGTAGACACCCGGGATCAAGACCCGAGAGCAAGACTGTTTTAGATTATAGCCGTTCTATCAACGTCGACGTGAATGGGAATCGAGATCATATGTGAAAACAAGAAAATAACAACAAAATATACAGCGCAGATTGTACCAATTTTATTTCTCCTTATATAGTATATATATATTATATACAGTAGATATATAGTAGTGATAATATTATCGAATATATGGACTCATACCGTAGACTGGAATATTTTTCCTTAGAGACGAAGTCCTGTGGGAATTACGTAGGGATACAAGTCTGAAGTCTGGTTAAAATACGACCCAATCGCGAGAGAGGCGTCAGACTTAGTTTACATCAATTTTCTATACTAAATTGGTGAACTAAGCTCGAAAAGTGCAGTAAGATATTTTTCGACTACCGCTCAGACATACTCCAGTGCATCTTCTCGAAGATTGTTCGTGAAATATATGTACATAAGAGATGGGTCAGAGTTCCTTGGCTTTTCAGTCTGTTCCGCGACTATCTGCACCCATATAGTCCCTCTACCATTGCATTATTCAATTCTGATCGCCAGCAATAAAGATTCGGAATAAAGCGAGGGACGAAGGGATCTGCGAGCCTGTCTCGCCAAACTGAACCAAAGTATATTTAGAAACCAAGATCGTAGAAACTTTTCGACAATACTTTGCAGCTCGTTTCTCGTCATTGTCTCAAACCCCTCTCTATCTTTCTTTCTTTTTCTAACTAAAGAAGTTCATCGACTCTACAGGGTTGCTTTCGCCTCTTTTAAAAACTTTTTCGAAACTTTTTCGAAGGGTTGAAAAAGCCATACGTATAATACATACATACAAGTAAGTAACAAGGCTCAACGTCTTTCTACGCTTCTAACAGCAGGGGGGTTATTCACAGTGAATATAATAATGGGGAAATATTCTCAGATTGACGTAAGGCTCGTGTTACCCCCAGGTATAAAAAAACGCACAAAGAAAGAACCTACACGTAGAATGCAGTCAAAAAGAATAATATGAACCTGTATTGCTGTATACCAGAGGCGCACATTGTCACCTCTTGACTGTAACGAGATTAGTTTCAAGAGACACTTGCACAACGTTCCCATTCAACTCTGATCCGATTCAATTTAGCTTCTTATACTTGACACTAATCTCATCCTGTGGACAATTCGAAGTATATACTTGATGCCCTACATTCTATTATCGATTTTTTCTTTTTTTTTTTTCTTCTTCTTCTTCTTCTTCTTTTTCAAATCGATGTAAAGTTTAAGATATACTAGAGACTTGTTAACAACTTGTGGGTGTATTTCGTGGATCTGAAATGCGAAGAATATTACTCAGTTTTTTTCAATTTTTTTCTTCTCTCCGCTCGATTATAGTTAGGAAAATACGATTTTCATTTGTGTCACATATAAATTATTGTCACCCTTACGCACTTGGTGGACGCCTACATTCGTATCGATTTTCCAATACTTTGAGTAAAAACGTTCGTCTAATAGCTGATACAACAGTCGAAATATGAGTTATATCTCTAAGCTTGAGGGCATTAAATGAGATAGCTTTTACCGTGCGGTCGGCTGATATTAATAATAATTATCAGAAGCTATCAACTTTCGACGAGTCATTCGATCCATTAGAAATAACTACTCGACGAGCCGTGCACAAGCCCCCGTATAGTAACTATCCTACCTCTACGTAATTTCCGAAATAGAATCGCACTAAAACCCTTTACGAGGCTGCGATAACGTTAATTAAATCTCACCGACAACCAAAGTGCCTCGAATTCCTGTCAAAGCAGAATGGATGTATATATATACCTATACCTATATATACCTACCTATACTATATACCTACTCTAGAATTGATCATCAGGCAATTAATATTCTAATTTCTTTAGACTTTCTTTAGGTATAGTTAAATGACGCTTTAACATATACATATAACGATAATTATATCCATGCATTACATTACAAAGAGAACGCGTTCACCGCGACCGCGTATACATATCCACTAGATAATTCCTTATTAATATTGATGGGGGATAGAATTGATAATTAAAATACTAAGAGAATACGAAAACCAGGGCGCTAGCGATAGCGTTAAATCAGTAAAAAAAAAATGTTCTTACAATGAAATTTCTTTTTGAGAGAAATAGAAGGGAAGATCTATCCGAGGCATGGGTTGTACCACGTCGACCTAACGACCCCAGAGGCTTAACCTTTTACCTGGAGCCTCTGAACGTTCAATTTCAGCTTGTGTATCAAGTTACGTCAGCCTTTGTACCTCACCCCTTTCAATGCGAGAAAGAATGAACGAGAGACAGTGAAAGAATAGAAGCAAAAAGAAGAGAAGGGAAAAGAAGAGAAGAGAAGAGAATAGCGTAGAATGGGATAGGAAACGAAACCGGGAACGTAACCCTATCAGATTCTTTATTAGAACGCTCTCGCTTGTAGTAAACCCCGATTGTCCACGGTCGCCGATGCATATCGTCGACAAAGCCAAGCATCGAGTGTCACGCGGGTCTCTCATCTTCATCTTCATCATTCTTTTTTCATCTGCATCTGCATCTCCATCGGGTAGATTTATCCCTGAGATAATTTATCCTCCTGTAAAGTTTTGTAGTTGTCGGTATAGTTTGAAATGCGAAACCAGCTAACTCTATACGACAGACAGTTACAGCTATTGATTTCACCCTAAAATATGAAGACAATCTAGCAGCTAGCAGTCTCGTACCCTGATACCCCGCTGAGTTTCTGCTAGTCGCTTATCAGATGCTTCTATTCGAACCAATTCCCTTTTTTCCCTACTCATCTTTAGCCTCTTTTTATCCCAGCCTCTTCTTCCTCTTATAAATCGAGTTATGTGGTATAGGTATAAGGTATTACCTACCCCCTTACCCCTTACCCCTTACTACCTATCTATACTTTCTTCAGTGTCAACCGACGCCGATGCTATTAGAATTTAATATCGGCTATTGGCTACCGGTTATTCGATATCAATAACGACCCGATGTTCATAAAGTAACTCGGTTTTCTTTTTTACCTCACTTTATCGCACCATAATGCTTCTCTAATTACGACGATTACTAAATCGATGTAATGAGAAATACCTACAAATGTCAAACGTTTTATTCTTTGTCAGTTATCTAACAATTGGATCACACGGTTTTGGATCTGCAATAGCTAGATTGATCCAATCATTCACTCAGACGCCACTCAACTCTGTATATCAGTCCTGGAACGCAAACGTTCTAACAGCAATTACCTTTTTACTGCGGCACTATCCGCACCGGTCAATTTGCATTAGCTGTTACCATCCACACGTTTATGTTAGAGTAGGGTATACACAGTGGATATTGAAGGACAGAACCATGGGTCAGGGTATATTGGGTATGGCACAATCCTGTGGGACCAACATCGGGGAAACACTACCACCAATACTATCATCAACGTGATAGTAGTCACCAAAGAGGGAGAGACCTTGGTGGCCGGGTACCGTTGGTATCCCGTAATTATACCACCAGGGCAACCTAATTTGCCTTATTGATCGGGAAGCATAACCTAATTCTGCCTAACTGATTTACCGTCGCAAATGGATTAACCCAGCTTGGCAAGTGAACGCACATAAACTATCCGGAACGGCGGTCGACACTGGTAGAGTACTGACCCCCCATCCCCATCCCCATACTTCTCATCCCGTTTCCCTTCTCTGCTTATCCTACCACGACGATCTTCTCCTTCGACAACGAACTGCCCGTCACTAAATCCTGGCTATAAATTTAACTATATTTCCATCCGCTGATTGCGGTCTAACTAGATTTACGCTCCTACATATTATAGAAATACTTCATATTTCTAGAACCAATTTAAGTAATTACACTATGAAGTTGAACAGTTTCTGACCATCATCCACCAGGTTCTCTTAGGCGACAGCTATCAGCTTGATTCTCTCGCTTTCCGGTTACCGTAATGATTAATTACTTCAGGCTCATTTCGGTTTGGAATTTTCCTGGAAATAGAGGAATCTAGGGCGTGGTTGTTGCGTCGGAAGTGACTATGGGATGACGGGGAGAGATCGTCAGTCTTCGAGTTCTCAATAGTCTAAAGCCACGTGTAGGTTGTAGGTACAGCTGTTCTTACTCTGGCCATAGATAAGTATTTCCAGATTGCACAATGGATTTCATTTCCTAATAAATCCTGTCACAGTGTAGTTGTGCAGAAATTTCTAAAAAGGTAGGTCGCGTTGTGGAAAAAAAAAGAAAGGAGGAAAGCAACTCAGCGATTAGGTAAAGTTTCACCCTGTACAACCGGGGGGTGGGCTAGTCGTGCCTGTAATGTTCAGATCGTTTTTGCCAACTGCGTAGACGTTTAAAAGTCCAACGACCCAAGACAATTCAACGGCAGTTAACGGCTCCAGTTTCTAGAGCAGTCTGACTTGTGCCAAAAACCATTCCGACCTCATTTGCTGGGCGAACTATGCGACGGAATATGCCCTTTATCGCTAGGACGGCTGTTCCATGTGGTATATATTCGCGTTCCTAGCCGGACAACGAGCACCTCTATCACACACACACACACATATACATATATACACATCGGTTCATACAAAGTAAAGGCATCTCACATGCGAGAGACTTTTCCAATATGTTGAGCTCTCTCCGTTGATCTGGTCGGCGACCTTTTGCTACGACTGTGAGCTTTTCCGAGATACATTTTAGCATAAAATTCCATGTTCAATCCCACATATACCTGGTACATACGGTGGGTCGAGGAATAGGAGGAAAAATATGATTCGATGTAGAATAATTGAACGGGTCACAGGCTGGGAGCTTTTTTGATCAGCAATTTAGTTTCAGTGTCCTTGTCTGATCCCTGAAATCGTGACTGTACTTAATTTCGTTGGAACTGGCCTTAGTCCAAATCTTAAACACCCCATTATTTGATCGTTAAGTTTTTTTTTTTCACCAGAGATGGCCTGATGATCTCTTTCTCTCTCTCTCTCTCTCTCTCTCTCTCGCTCTCTCTCTTTCTTTCTTTCGATACCTTTGCCAAATTAGTTTCCAGGGTGGCGCCTTCTACTAACTCTCTCTACGTGCGCGGTCGCAATGGAAAAAGCTTATTTATTAAGATACGATCTTTTTTGCTCCAGTTCTCTTCCTCGGGAGTGAGAAATAAAAACTTACCACCCGCCTCCCCTCGCCTCAGGTTTCTACTTCTTCTTCTTCTTCTTCTTGCTTAATCATACTTCCATCCCTCTTTCCACCCCCGCCTTGACGTTTCGTAACTCGAATCATATCTCTTCTCGTGCGCCTATCTGCCGCATGAGTTTCGCCCGGTTTCATCCCGTAAAAAATGTCCGCCTTCCATTCCGTTCTCGCAACTGTCTCTGCGTATTATATTCTACTCCTGCGGATACCCACCCTGCACCATCTACCCAACGGGAGATTACGCTCGTCGCATTTGCCCAGGAGATTTGCGTCAGCAGACGGGAAATCAGAAGCACGAGAAGAATCGATTGATTTGAAGAAAAAAGAAACCACCGCTACACTGTGACATCTTACGTATTAAAGATTTGAAGAAGTGACAATTTTTCTTTACATATAACCGTGACGGGGTGACATTTTTGGATAGATCCTTGTGGTGAATGGGAGTGTAAAACTAACATTGACAAAATATACATTGTGTATATTGTACCGTAGGTCATCGTCGTACAGACTGTCGAAGAGTCTGTCAACTACGTTATATCCTTGGAGGATTTCTCAGGACGATAGTGCAGGGGAACAAGCAACGACAGCACACAATATAGTAGCTGGTAATGCTATTCATGAGTTCACGTGATTATCGGAAAACTATATTTACCCCAGACTGTATTAAACCCCTGTTCCCACTTTGGCCCTCAGCCTGATCTCCTGCCTCCGTTTGAACGAAGGTCCTTTCAAATTTTTACTCCTCACGTTGTTCACCCGGATTTAACGGTCCCTCCTATTAGCCTCTGTCGAATAGGGGGGACTTATCCTCTTACCGATCAACCTTCTACCTATACATACCAACTTTCCACTGGTATACCTAAATTAAACGCAGGAGTTTCCTATCCGCAGATATCGGCCATAAAATAGCCACGAATCACGTCCGAAGATCAAATTGCAAAAACCATCGACAATAACCGAAATTTGCTTTTTTATTACTTTCAGGCTACCTCCACCCCAGCAGCAGGTTACCGTAGGCTCTCTCGGAGGCGGTGGTTCAGCTGGTAACGGCGGTGGTCCAGGACAACCCTTGGCGATGCCGGTATTCCCGTTACGTGCTGGTCCAGCACCTCATTACTCACCTTACTCGCCGTCACGTTTCCACATCGATAAACGCTGCCAGCATCGATGCTCCTGGAAGTGTTTTTCCATCGCCCTGATACTCCTGGCCGTCGCCCTGACCGCAATGCTCGCCTATTTTGCCGGTGAGTTGAAATTTGTCTTCTTTAGTTTTTTTTTTCTGTTTTTTTTTTGTTCCTTTGTCACTTGGTCACTTTTTTTTTTTTTTTTATCACCCGCAATCGGATCCACTTCTCATTTGTGCGATCTTCACCGACGACTGATGATCCGGACAAATTCAATCTGTCGAGATGTTCTCAGCGGTGTTAGAGAGTGACAAACGGCAGGACGACAGGGGAAACTAATTTTTGCGTTTTTCCAACCCTTCTTTCCTCCGCAAAGTAGATCTCGACCTTTTATATTATGGCTTTACGGGTCGGGTAGGTCCTTGGGGCCTATAACTCAACCGGTGAGAAAAGCTGTGGTAATACACGGCTAATGGCTCATACGCGGCGAGTGGTAGGCTTTATTCGGTTGAGGCGTACCGCGCGGGTAGGTAAGGGTGGTGGTAGGATGCGGAAAGTCAAGAGGATAGATGGCTAGAAGTGGCAACCACCACCACGTAGGTACATTCTAGATATCCTTAAAGCGTGAACGAAGTAGCAGCTAAGCTTCTTGGACCAAAAAGTTGTATGTGCGTGTGCAGGACACAAACAGAGAAAGAGAGAAAGAGAGAGAGAGAGAGAATCTAGAAATCAATACCGGATGATTGTGTATTGATAAGACGTCTGATTGATAGTGGCTCCTCGAAGAAGTGACGAAGGAAGAATTGACTCTTACGAAAAGTGAGAAAAAAGAAAAAGCGAATGGGAAAGCGAGAGAATCTATACGATAACGGAAAATTGGCAGTAGAGGAAGAGAAGAGAAGAGAAGAGAAGGAGGAGGAAGATGAAGGAGTTGGTATTTTCGACAGGGATGAAACCGAGGGATGAAATCGTGGGTAAATTTTGATCACAACTCTGTGACGGTCATTAGGGTTGGACAGAGGACGAGATAAAGATAGAAAGAGATCTCCCCAGGACACGCGGTGGACGGTATTGATTACAAGACTTCATTCGAGAGGTTTTCTCAAAGGGCGAAAGACTCGTAAAAAGTGTTGAAAGATCGGTGACGTCATGGTTAGCTACTTGTCTTCTTATTTAGTTGGGTTTTCGACGTTGTATCTTGTTTCATACGTAATAGATATTAAAACAGAGTGCTATACCGTGTATTCGCTAAATTAATAGACGTTTATTTCTTTTTATTTTTATTTATTTTTTCTACCCCCTTTACGGCAAGTAGTTTCCACTTGTCTTATTGTTTCGTTATTAATTTTTACCAGTTTCGAACTTCTAGCCTCACGTAGCAAGTTTCAAAGTTTGAAACACGAGCTGAACTCATTCGTTCGTTCGTCGCTGTTCTTGAGATAATTAAAAAAGCAAACCTGTGATAAAGTTATGGGAAATAAGCGCATCTCAAAATAGGTTAACGACTTGAATTACAAATACTTGTTTTATCTCTATAAAGAAATAGTCAAAGATCGGGGGATTACGAATGGGAATAAATTGCAGAACGAACCGAATCAAAGACAAATATATAGCGAATTGTGAATTTGTACAAAACTTAAGTCAAACTCTTCAACATATTATACCTCCTTGAAGAATAATAAAGTATAATACCTATGCGGTATATAAAAATGTGGAAAAATATTCCACGCCAATTGTTCTGAGGTGACAGAAACTGATTCGCCTGCAGCTATTTCCGGTGTAAAATACTGCGTTTTGCTTCAGCGAAATCCGATTACCCCTGTGCAGTCTGCTCTTCCGTATCGATTTCCCGGCGGTGAAACAATCGCCTTGCCGGCAATGGTCGGTTAAATTGTCTTGAAACGGGGATTACGTAACCTGAGAAGCAGCTATAGAAGCTCAAACCAAGTCAAGCCATTGCCAAACTAAACTAAACGATACGAAACGTAACGGAATAAAAGGAAAGGAAAGGAAAGGAACTCTGCCACAGCAAGTGATCAGGAACCAGATGATCTGGCGTTTCGGAAATTTGCCGCGGACAAAGATTCCCTTGAGATGAGAATTAGGATGAGGATGAGGATGAGGATGAGGATGAGGTTGAAGTAGCGGGAGGCCAAAGGTAGATAAGTAAGAGTATTACGGCTGACGTTTTATACTCTGCGAAAACAAATCCGAAAATCCTAACGATGTCCGAGAGCTCTGGCTCCCTTTAGAGATAACTGTGCGGTTCAACTTTGGTGAGGGAGGATTTAACGGAGGGACAGCGCCTTTCTACCATCACTAGTATGACCACTACTACCACCGAATACGTATACCTACCCTTCACTCTGAATACGCGTCCAGAGGCATCACAGCTGTTGTTCCCGCATTCCAGTAAATCGAGGAGGGAATCCAATCTGCCTACCGCGAGCCCCGCTTCTCTAAACAACTCCACCTCTCTCCAAAACTCCTTCCCCTTCACCTACCCTTCCCTTTACTTCCCTTTACTTCCCTCCATTCCTCCCTCTGCCTACATCAGCCCTTCGAAACTAGGCCCTGCAGAGTACGGTTGTATTTTGCACGCAGATAGATTACCTTGGCTCGGGAAACCTGGTTTGTGCCGGGTGAAAGCATTAGCGGTGCGAAATTGAAAGTGGAACAAAGCCCGCTCTCTCGCTCTCTCCTGAATCGAGAACTATATAGTATCCGTAAAACCGTATCTCACTGGGCTGCTCTCAACCCCTTCGCCGGCGCTAGCTCTGTACAGACTTCCGTTTCGCGAAGTTCGCTCAAGTTTTTTTTTTTGTTTTCTTGTTTTTTTCTGTTTTTCTGTTCGTCTTTTTACCTACGAAACTCTTCAGAGAGCAATATTTTTTAATTCTATCGTACCTACTTCAAGTTACGACTTTGTTGTTTTACTTTTTATTTTTCCTGTAGCGAAATATACTAATAATTTTAGCAACGAATTTTTAACTCATCATCAAAAAACTCGCGGTACAAAAAGATGAGAGCAACTCTTCTCGACGCTTTGACCCGCGAGATGCGATGAGAAAAAAAAACAGAAAGTAAAATGAAAAAAATAAAAAAAATAGTAATTGAGTGGACGAGAAAAATCCCTCTTCAACGCTGAATAATTTCCCGGCATGATTTTTATGGGAGATGAAGTTCCTCCATTGATCTCCGGACAAAATAATTGAAAAAGTTGCACAGCTCGTAGCTTACTAGTCGTCCTAACGGTTTGGCCCAGACATTCGATGTCGTGACGAGAATCTAAAATCGTAAGAATAATTCCTTACAGATAATTCTGTCCGCATCCACATGACGGTAAGTCAGTAATGACGGTTTAGAGGAAAAAGAAAAGAAAAAACAAAAAAACAGATACGAGGCAGAAGTAATCCAGAATCATAAAATGCGGAAAAATCTTGGGTACATCCTCGCCATCATTCGCCAAACTATTCTACTGCTAGATAGGAGAGGCTGCGAGTTCTATATTATAGCTAAAGCGTTTCAAATTTCCGGCACTTGGACGTAAACTTGACCGGTCCCATCCATATATATTGGGTTTGGGATGACCTAATACGCGATACGTGGGTGGAAACGCAACCAGCTAACTTCCCGGTCAGAATCAACCGCACCGGGATGACCAGCACCACGAATCTATGAGAAATAAGGTCGTTCGCAGTTCGGTGCAACTCAATTTCGTCTGTAGATATACCCGGTTACCTAACGGTGCCAATATATCCATGCGACAGATAAAAGTCTCTCCTATAGATACCGTGGAAAATCTCGTGCCAAGCTTTATGCCAAATCACCCTCTGCTTCATATATACCCGGCTATATCTCCACCTACATATATGTGCGTACAGTACATGGTGAGATAGGGGTGTAACTGACAATAAGAGACAAAGGATTCAAGGAAGCAGAAGTCGGGAGTGGTTCGCCGATATAGGGATTGGATTATAAAGCCGGATGTAGCTTCGGTGTAACTTTCGATCGGTTCGAATCCAACTAAAACAGTTCGAGGGCCGAGAACGGCAGGGTCGCGAACATTCGTCTTCTAGAGCGGAGAGAAAATTGGAAAGACTAAAAAGACACGGGGTTGAGGCAAGAATCAGCGAAAAGAATAGACGAGGGGTTGTAAGTACGAATCCGGTAATTTAAAGCCGTTATGTTGGAAGCCAACCTTGAATTAATGTCGACTGAAATTGCGATGATAACACAACCGCCGCAGTCCTCATCCTCGAGTAATTACGTTAACAGGAAAAGATTACTCGACAGATGCAACTAATTGCGAGTGAAAATTAAAAATCTTCTCAAACGATGGCCATTCACGCACTTTGCGGATCGGCACCCGGGCTGTGAAAACCCCCCGTCCATTCCGCCGCCATACTTTCGCTTTATCTCTTAGAAACGGGAACTAATTACTTACCACGGATAAATGAACGTACCGGAAATCTGGCCCTGAATAACGCGAAGAATGTACCCATTCTCCGGGGGTCCAGAAGCTCCCTAACAGCCTCAGAGAGGCCTAATAACCCGTGGTTACCGGAAAGCCCTATTGGCCTTCGAAATTAGCGATGATCCGTCAAGAACTTCCCCTTCGCTCATTGGATGGAAGTAGGGGGTGCCGACGCTTGCACGTTCCTGGAACCAGTGCTGTTTCCAAAAGCGTCGGATTTCTCGGCTCCAAAGCCACGATGGGTCTGGGCCCCATCGTAACTGCCATCGATCAGTTGCCGGGCTAATCTCTTCACCCCTCGAAAGTCATTCAACACTTTTATCTTGCCTTCATTTGTCTCAGAATTTTCTTTACCCCCATTCCACAGTGAAAAGGCTTGACTAACACACCTGTTCCTTCCTGACTACTTCCTATAGTTCCTTCTGTCGCGATTTGTGCTTACCCTACTTTGTCTCGTTAACACCTTTAGAGTTCAGCCGAGGGGTTGGAACCCCAAGCTCAGAGTTTTGGATAGCTTAAACTTTTCCTCGAATCTAGACTCTCTGAGATTTAAACTTTACTCTTGGTCTCTTTTACAGCTGTCAGTTCTATGCGACCAATAGACAGCACCAACTGTATACTCGTTCAAGACGTCAAGGCTGTTACCCACGAAAATGCCCACATGCATGATCCAATATCGACGCAAATTCCTACCGAAGGTAAGCCGATCGTATACAACAAAATTCCCAAAGCTGTCACCCCATGTCTTTGAAGTTTTATATATTTTTTCGCTAAGTTCGATCTAAAAACTTTTTTTTCTCTTCAGAATCGCTGCCGACTAGTACAGCGGAGCACTCTAGTGCCGCAGATAGTATTGGTGATCAGCAAAGCGACCCCCAAATTCAGCAGTCAGCTCAATGGCCTGCCGTCCTGGAATTGCGTGCCTACAATATCGCGCACTCGGCCGTCATTCCACCATATCACTTCTGGAACTCAGAGTTTCGAAACAAACAGCCAGCCTTCATTCGTCTGAACTTTACTCTGCCCTGGGGTGCAAACTTTGCTGTATATGGGCGCCGGAACGTGGCACCAAGCGTGACGCAATACGACTTTGCAGAGTTTGTAAAAGGTGGTCGAGTAGACCATCGGCTAAAGAGAGATGTGGTTTCCGCCCAAGCCGTGAGCTTCATGGAAGCTGATGAAGGCGGTGGTCTTCAGTCAAGAAACGAACAAATCTACGGTCACCTTCTCGTCAAAAGATCACTGCTAGAACCAATGCTGGTTAACGTAACTCTTCTTCAGTACCTAGACACAGGTCGCTGGTTCCTTTCGGTATACAACGACGAGCTTCAACCCCATAAAGTTACTTTGGTCGTAACCGAGGCTGAAGGAGTCTCGACAACTTGTCCGAACGATTGTTCTGGTCGTGGATCATGTTACCTTGGAAAATGTGACTGTATAGACGGTTACCAGGTGAGTTTTCAAGGACCTCATTTAATTTCACCCGAATCTCTAATATCTAAAAACATATTTTTCAATTTTCAATATCACTAGGGTGCTGACTGCAGCAAGAGCGTTTGCCCTGTACTTTGTTCAGCCCATGGTCAGTACGGGGGTGGAGTATGTCATTGTGAAGATGGATGGAAGGGTGCAGAGTGCGATGTGCCATTGGGAGATTGTCAAGTACCAGACTGCAACCAGCATGGACAGTGCGTCCGAGGATCTTGTGTCTGTAATTCTGGATGGAAAGGAGGCTTTTGCAGCGAACGTAAGTATCTCGTTTATCATATCTACGTCTTGACCAAAATCAAATACGATTAGCTGCCTAGAAACGGGGGGGAAACAGCAGGTTTCTAAATTTTCGAAATCTGTGGATATGGGGGTGTTTCTAGATGTGGAACTCTAGAGTGGTGCCCATTGTCTGCCGCCTTAGCATCTGTCCAATATAAATAAGAATATAATTTATGACACCAGATAATGTGTAAGGCGTCTGAAACTACAAGGAGCATTGTCTTGTGGCGATAGTGGTGGTATTATGATGGTATTGCAGGTTAAGGGCGGAGTCCAGCGAAGTCAAGTTTAGTTTAGAACTATAATTTCATAATAGTCGTTGTAGTACATAGTTCTACTCGGTCTGAGCAAACTGCATTCTGTATAATACCTTCCGGCGTTGTCCGCGGGATACTTTTCTCCTCGTAAAACTCAGAGCCAGTAAACTTTGGCAGCAAAGTAGCAGCACCAGATACTGTATGTGTGTATGTATACCAGTAGGATATTTCAAAGGAAGTTTCAAAGAGGCGACAAATTGCCTTTCTCTATGGGACTTAAAACTATCTATATGTAGTTCGGAATAAGGTATATAGGTATAAAGAAAAATCCCCCCGGCTTAGTACGACCATTTTTTATTTCTCTATTTCACAATTCATTTTTAGGTCGAAACTAGATCGGCGCACCGACCTTTTCGTTAGAAGATTCGTCGTCCTTTTCTTTTTTTTTTTTTCTTTCTTTCTTTCTTTCTTCTTTTTTTTTTCTCTACCACGGTAATAGGAATAAAGCGGGCGAGCTAGCGAGCCCAGCCAGCCAACCTTTATACCAGGATTATAAAAGTTGGTCCTAAAACCAAACGACGTCTAAAAAATATGATCCCTCTATAAAAGACAGACGATGTAGTTTCACGTAGCGATGTTGTCGCGGGTAAAGTTCGCGCAGGTATTATCCCGGAGCTAGGGACAGTATCAACTTCCGGAGGGAAAAAGTCCCGGGGTTGTTTTAGACCGGAAGTTTGAAACTGGCTCGAAAAAGTAAAAGGAGAATAAAACGAAGAAGAAAGAAAGAAAGAAAAGAATAAAGAAAAATAAACAGACGAAAAATTTGAGGAAAAAAATATAAATAAATATGATCGTAACACGATGACGTGACGTGATAAAAGAAAATTCGATAATATCTTGGAGGTAATCACAGCAATCGCGGCTGGTATAGTTTAGATCGTAGATATTGGAGTGAGGTAACGTCGTCAAGTCTCCAATAGTTTCTAGTTGGTCGTTCGCCTGCATCTGGTTCTATTCCTGAACCGAGTGTTATTTATTCATATTTGTCACAGCACCATTAATTCCCCTTTCCACAAAAGGGTAGTACGTTCCTCGGCTTGGCTTGGCGTCGGCGTCGCGTCGCGTCGTTCGAACTAAGTCGCGGTAGATTGAAGATATTTGTAATATACGAGCTGTATTCACGGAACCAGACACGACCAGCCTGTTTGGCAACCTATAATTAATCCGCAATGCATTTCTCTACAAGAAATTTGCATCTAAGCTAAGCCCCGCTTAACGTCAACCACTAAACGCCTGCTCTGCTATCCAATATTCACATCGTATATACACTGTCTTTTACCTGTCCGCTATACCGTTTCGAAATAAAAATCCGGAAACCCACAAAATTAAAATTACGAAATATCTTACCATATATAGAGAATTGGACATGTAAGGTATTCAATAATTCAGTAGTACTTTAATCTTGATAACGAAATCTAGAAGAAAAGTATGAAATAGTATTTCTATTTTAAACGTGAGACTAACTTATTATGTATGTATGAGTAGCATGCAAGTGCAATTACTGTTCTACCAAGGAATAAAGTAGAAAATTATAAAGAGCTTCTTGCTGCAATTTTATTTCCATATGCTATACTCATCGTGTACCTACCTACTGGGGTACAAAGACTCTTAGCACTCGAGTTCCCACTTCAGTTTCCTGCGAGTTATCCTGAAAGTAATCATTCAACGATGTGACGGTTGAGAGATTTCAATTTTTCATCATTCAAATAGAATGATACACTTTAAAATGCTAACGATCATCTTAGATGATCCGATTCAAGAAATCAGCACCTAGATTCCATAGAACTACGGCGATTAAGTATAGAATAGATTAGAATCCTTCTAACGTTGCAATAAATAAATGAATGATCGAATTTGAGAAAATCCTGGATTTCTACAGGACCTTAAATTCCCGGATTTTCTAACATCGAGACCGAGTTCTTACCCGGCGTTTTACACGCGGCTGACTGGTCAAATTGATCACATCGTTTCAAGAAACTAATTCATTCGTTCCTATAAACTTAGTACCTACTCTATACCTTGGCGTCGAGTCTGAGACTCACCTCTTAGTTTATCACAGTAAATGTCGATCAGATTGAGTCACATACTATAGCAAACTCCGCTAACTTAAGAGAACTCAATTAATCGTATCCACGATTTACTCAAAGATTCGACTTTTACTTCAAACTTCTGCTTCTCTGATATTACTGCTCTTACCTACTCCTATAGACGCCAGTTTAAATGCACCACTTCAGTTATAGGCGACATACACTCGACAATCACTTTACCTCTACTTTATCCTCAATATATGGCTGTACATTTTATTTCAGGAATATAAGCCTCCTAGCTCTTACCTCGATTGGTTTATAGATCCACCTAGATATCTATTTCATTTTATTCTCAAACTGATTCATTCCGGCTAGACGTATCGTATACCTACCTACCTACCCTTACGTACCTTACGTAGAACTGTTATCTCTTCACAGGCGACTGTCCAGATCCAAGTTGCAGTGGGCACGGAGCTTGCGTTTCCGGTAAATGCTACTGCAAAGCTGGATGGCAAGGAGAACGTTGCAACCAGGTCGATCAGCAGGTATATCAATGTCTTCCCGGATGTTCAGACCACGGCACGTACGATTTGGAAGCAGCTTCCTGCATCTGTGAGGAGCATTGGGCAGGGGTTGATTGTTCACAACCAAGCTGCGGACTAGACTGCGGTTATCACGGCTCCTGCGAGCAAGGACACTGCAAGTAAGGATCGGTTTTGATAATGTGAGAATAGGAAGATCAATGTCGTACTAAACGTCAAGTTTTTATCTTTTTTTTTCATCCTGTTTTAGGTGCCACGACGACTGGACCGGATCCAGATGTGACCAAAAACCCTGCGATGTTCGCTGTGCTGATCAAGGTCAGTGCAAAAACGGTACCTGCGTTTGTAGCCAAGGATGGAACGGACGACATTGTACCTTGCGTAAGTATCAAGTGAAATGAATCGTCCGATAATTGAGAAATAGCTGCATAATTACTTAATTATAAATTATCACCGTTATGACTTCATTAATTATTGGACCCTTTTCAATAATGACAATTAATCGTTTCAACTAAAATACAGCCGGATGTGAGAACGGATGCAGTCGCCACGGTCTCTGCACTCTGCAAGAGGGAGAATACAGATGCGAGTGTTCGATTGGATGGGCAGGACGAGATTGCAGTATCCGTCTTGAGATGGAGTGCAACGACGATATCGATAACGATCAAGGTAATTCACCGGATTAATGATGATTCCATTGATTAGAACAAACGTTATCGTATTTTTCTTCGGGATATATTTTGTTGAAACATTTTCTTTTCTATCCATTCATTCATTTATTTATTCATTTATTTTTGTTCATTTTTCAGATGGAATGGTCGACTGTTCAGACAGTGAGTGTTGTTCACATCCTGCTTGTTCAGACCACATAATGTGTCTGGCTAGTAACGACCCTGTCGAAGTTCTTCTACGGAAACAACCACCGAGTGTAACAGCTTCGTTTTATCAAAGAGTCAAATTCTTGATAGAAGAAAACAGCGTGCAGAGCTACGCTCACATGGACGAATACAGCGAGAGGTAGGAACTCAAATTTATACAAATTTCTATTACTAACTTACGGATAAATATCTATACGTTAAACTAATACTATACCTAATTAAATATGCCAGATAATACATTTCGATCTTATTGTTTATCGAACATTTATATCAAGAGATATTTTGACCCAGTTTAAATTGGAAACTCAAATTGTTCATAGCCGGGGCTGTTTAATCAAATTTCCTTCCAAGATTGGAAAAATATTGTCTGGCCCGGTAAGTTTATTATTCGCGATGGGGATATGAATTTGAAAATAAATCAAATTTTATCACGAAAATGAATTTTCTTCATCTATAACAGACGATGCGGAGGAAAAAATTGACTCTGAATAAAACCGTTTGACTTTACTAACTGATTTTGGAAAATGTTTAATACGGCGAAGGACGAATATAATAGCTGAAAGAATAATTGGGGTTTTTATCCATTAGATGGAATAAATGATGTTGAAAAAAAAAAGTAAAAAATAAATCTAATCCTCATCGTGAGTAGAAATGGCCAATATATTGAATATCTATCACTTATATATCGATAGATAAAGTTGATAGCCCCGAAATATTTAGATTA